>OW569418.2:7557875-12357875 GCA_937662695.2 Halyzia sedecimguttata
TTATTCTGCGCCAGATCAGCTTTACGCCACCTCAGGTACGTCACTCTTAATTTTTGACTCAACGGTGGACGGTGGTTGCTAGGGTCTGAGTAAAGAATTTAATTCCTAGAACCCCGGGAATGAGCTCGGGACCCCGGTCCCTAGTCCCACTTTATCACTGAGCTGGCGACATACCTTATAATATCTATTCAGATCCTCTTAAGGTTCTCTCATCGTGGCATGATTCGCAATACATATAGTACTGAAGAGTTGAACTGCCAGGGTGTTTCTGATGACTTCTTTTATCCATTCAGATCCATTTACGGATCCCACAAGTTGGTGTGATACTCAATAAAGATATTACTGAGAAAGTTTCACTGCTCACGCGACCCTGCTGACTGGATGTTTGAAACCGAGTTTTATTATATCGTTTACTATCCATTCATATACTTATAGGGATCTTTCATCGTGGAATGATTCTCAATACAGATATTACGGAAAAAGTTCCACTGCCAAATCGCCTCTGATGACCCGATATTTGATACCCAGTATTATAGTACCTTTTCCTATCTATTCAGATCGTCTTGAGGTTCTCTTAACGTGGCATAATTCTCAATACAGAGAGTACTGAAGAGTCAAATTGCCAGGTCGTTTCTGATGGCCGGATAATCGAAACATAGTGATATTATATATTCTACTATCCATTCAGATCCTGTTACGGAACTTTCAACGTTGTGTGATTCTCAATACAGATATTTCTGAAAAAGTTCCATTGCCAAAGGCTTCTGATGTTCCGATATTTGAAACCCAGTATTATAAAACCTTTTAGTATCTATTCAGATACACTAAAGGTTCTCCTAACGTGGCATGATTCTCAATACAGATAGTACAGAAGAGATAAACTGCCAGGGCGTTTCTGATGGCCGGATATCCGGAACATAGTATTATATATCTTCTACTATCCATTCAGATGCTTTTACAGAATTTTCAACGTTAAGTGATTCTCAATAAAGAAATTAATTAGAAAAATCCACTGCTCACGCGTATCTGCTGACTGGATATTTGAAACC
Source organism: Halyzia sedecimguttata (assembly GCA_937662695.2). Lineage (NCBI taxonomy): Eukaryota > Metazoa > Arthropoda > Insecta > Coleoptera > Coccinellidae > Halyzia > Halyzia sedecimguttata. The sequence goes on from OW569418.2 coordinate 7,558,925, forward strand.
GAGTTTTATTATATCGTTTACTATCCATTCATATACTGCTAGGGATCTTTCAATGTGGCATGATTCTCAATACAGATATTACTGAAAATGTGGCACTGCCAATGCGCCTCTGATGGCACGATATTTTAAATCATGTATTATAATACTTTTTACTATCTATTCAGTTCCTCTTAAGGTCCTCTTAACGTGGCATGATTCTCAATACAGACAATACTGAAGAAGATTTGATGCCAGGGCGTTTCTGATGGCCAGATATTCGGAACATAGTATTATTATATATTCTACTATCCATTCGGAACGTTTTACGCAACCTTCAACGTGGTGTGATACTCAATAAAGATATTACTGAGAAAGTTCCACTGCTCACGCATCCCTGCTGACTGGATGTTTGAAACCGAGTTCAATTATGACGTCTACTATCCATTGATATACTTTTAGGGATCTTCCATCGTGGAATGATTCTCAATACAGATATTACTGAAAAAGTTCCACTGCCAAAGCGCCTCTGATGGCCTGATATTTAAAACCGAGTATTATAATACTTTTTACTATCTATTCCGATCGTTTTACAGAACTTTCAACGTGGTGTGTGATTCTCAATACAGATGGTTCTGAAGAGTTAAACTGCCAGGACGTTTCTGATGGCCAGATACTCGAAACATAGTATTATTATATACTCTACTATCCATTCAGATCCTTTTACGAGATTACTCAGAAAGATCCACTGAGCACGCGATTCTGCTGACTGGATGTTTGAAATCGAGTATTAGTATATCGTCTACTATCCACTCAGACTGGATGTTTGAAACCGATTTTTATTATGTCGTTTACTATGCATTCATAAACTTTTAGGAATTTTCCATCGTGGAATGATTCTCAATACAGATATCACTGAAAAAAATCCACTGCCAAAGCGTCTCTGATGGACCGATATATAAAACAGAGTATTATGATACATTTTACTATCTATTCAGATTCTTTTACGGATCTCTCAACGTTGTGTGATTTTCAATGAAGATATTACTGAAAAAGTTCTACTGCCAATGCGTCCTTTATGGCGTGATCTTAAACCGTGTATACTAGTATCTTTTACTATCTATTCATATCCATTAAAGGTTCTTCCAAAGTGGCATGATTCTTAATACAATGCCAATGCTTCCCTGATGCCTTGATCTTTGAAACCGAATTTTATTAAATCGTTTACTATTCATTCAGATACATATAGAGATCTTCCAAAGTGGCATTATTCTCAAACAGATATTACTGAAAAAGTTCCACTGCCAAAGCGCTTCTGATGGTCCGATATTTGAAAGCCAGTATCTATTCAGATCCTTTTACGGATCTTTCAACGTGTTGTGATTCTCAATGAAGATATTACTGAAAAAGTTCTACTGCCAATGCGTCCTTTATGGCGTGATCTTAAACCGAGTATACTAATATCTTTTACTATCAAAGTGGCATGATTCTTAATACAATGCCAATGCATCCCTGATGGCCTGTTAATTTAAACCAAGCATTATAATATCTTTTACTGATGGCCGGATATTCGAAACATAGTATTATTATATCTTCTACTATCCTTTCAGAACCTTTTACGGACCCTTCAAGGTGGTGTGATAGTCAATAAAGATATTACTGAGAAAGTTTCACTGCTCACGCGTCCGTGCAGGGACGCGTTTCTGATGGTTGGATATTCGAAACATAGTATTATTATATCTCCTGCTATCGATTTAGATCCTTTTAGGGATCTTTGAACGTAGTGTGATTTTCAATAAAGATATTACTGAGAAAGTTCTCCTGCCAATGCGTCCGTGATGGCCTGATCTTTGAAACCGAGTTTTATTATATCGCTTACTATCCATTTAGATACTTCAAGGGTTCCTTCAGTGATGCATGATTTTCAATACAGATACATATATTACTGAAACAGTTCCACTGATGGCCCGAAAGTTGAAGCCGAGAATTATAATACCTTTTAATATCTATCTTATGGTCTCTAAACGTGGAATGATACTCAATACAGATATTACTGAAGAAGTTATACTGCCAGGGCTTTTCTGATGGTCGGGTATTCGAAACATAGTATTATTATAACTTCTACTATCCACTCAGATCCTTTTACGGATCTTTCAACGTAGTGTGATTCTCAATAAAGATATTACTGAGGAAGGTCCACTGCTCACGGGTATCTGCTGACTGGAACTTTGAAACCGAGTATTAGTATATCGTCTCCTATCCACTCAGATACTTTTAGGGATCTTTCAACGTGGCCTGATTCTCAATACAGCTATTTCTGAAAAAGTTCCATTGCCAAAGCGCTTCTGATGGTCCGATATTTGAAACCCAGTATTATAAAACCTTTTAGTATCTATTCAGATCCACATAAGGTTCTCCTAACGTGGCATGATTCTCAATACAGATAGTACAGAAGAGATAAACTGCCAGGGCGTTTCAGATGGCCGGATATCAGAAACATAGTATTATTATATCTTCTACTATCTTCTACTATTCAGATGCTAAAGTGTTTCTCAATAAAGAAATTAAATAGAAAGTCCCACTGCTCACGCGTTTCTGCTGACTGGATGTTTGAATCCGAGTTTTATTATATCGTTTACTATCCATTCATTTACTTCTAGGGATCTTTCAATGTGGCATGATTCTCAATACAGATATTACTGAAAAAGTTGCACTGCCTATGCGCCTCTGATGGCCCGATATTTGAAATCAAGTATTATAATACTTTTTACTATATATTCAGTTCCTCTTAAGGTTCTCTTAACGTGGCATGATTCTCAATACAGACAGTACTGAAGAAGATATACTGCCAGGGCGTTTCTGATGGCCAGATATTCGGAACATAGTATTATTATATCTTCTACTATCCATTCAGAACCTTTTACGCATCCTTCAACGTGTTGTGATTCTCAATATAGATATTACTGAGAAAGTTCCACTGCTCATGCGTTTCTGCTGACTGGATGTTTGAAACTGAGTAATATTATATCGTTTACTATCCACTCAGATACTTATAGGGATATTTCAACATGGCATGATTCTCAATACAGATATTACTGAAAAAGTTCTACTGCCAAAAAGCCTCTGATGGCCCGATATTTGAAACCCAGTATTATAATATCTTTTACTATCTATTCAGATCCTATTGCGGATCTCTCAACGTGGTGTGATTCTCAATGTAGATATTACTGAAAAACTTCCACTGCCAATGCGTCCCATATGGCCTGATCTTTGAAGCCCAGTTTCGCTTACTATCCATTTAGATGCTTTTAGGGTTCTTCCAACGTGGCATGTTTCTCAATACAGATATTACTGAAAAAGTTCCACTGATCGCCCTAAAGTTGAAGCTGAGTATTATAATACTCAGCTAATATTAAAAGGTATTATAATACCTTTTAATATCAATCTGATATTCGTAAGGTTCTCTTTATGTGGAATGATTCTCTATACAGATAGTACTGAAGAAGTTATACTGCCAGGGCTTCCGGATATTCGAAACATAGTATTATTATATCTTCCACTATCCATTCAGATCCTTTTACGCATCCTTCAACGTGGTGTGATACTCAATGAAGATATTACTGTAAAAGTTCTACTGCCAATGCGTCCCTGATGTCTTGATCTTCGAAATCGAGTTTTACTATATCGTTTACTATCCATTCATATACTTTTAGGGATCGTGGAATGATTCTCAATACAGATAATACTAAAAAGTTCCACTGCCAAAGCGCCTCTGATGGCCTGATATTTAAAATAATAAATTATACTATGTTTCGAGTATCCGGCCATCAGAAACGCCCTGGCAGTTTAACTCTTCCGTACGATCTGTATTGAAAATCACACCACGTTGAAAGTTCTGTGAAAGGATCGGAATAGATAGTAAAAAGTATTATATTTAATACTTTTTACTATCTATTCCGATCCTTTTACAGAACTTTCAACTTGGTGTGATTTTCAATACAGATTGTACTGAAGAGTTAAACTGCCAGGACTTTTCTGATGGCCGGATACTCGAAACATAGTATTATTATATACTCTACTATCCATTCAGATCCTTTTACGGATCTATCACCGTAGTGTTTTTCTCAATAAAGATATTACTGAGAAAGTTCCCCTGAGCACGCGTTTCTGCTGACTGGATGTTTGAAATCGAGTACGATTATATTGTTTACTATCCACTCAGATACTTTTAGGGATCTTTCAACGTGGCATGATTCTCAATACAGATAGTACAGAAGAGATAAACTGCCAGGGCGTTTCTGATAGCCGGATATCCGGAACATAGTATTATTACATATATCTTCTGCTATCCATTCAGATGCTTTTACGGAATTTTCATCGTTAAGTGATTCTCAATAAAGAAATAAATTAGAAAGTTCCACTGCTCACGCGTTTCTGCTGACTGGATGTTTGAAACCGAGTTTAATTATATCGTTTACTATCCATTCATATACTTCTAGGGATCTTTCAATGTGGCATGATTCTCAATACAGTTATCACTGAAAAAGTTGCACTGCCAATGCGCCTCTGATGGCCTGATATTTGAAATCAAGTATTATAATACTTTTTACTATCTATTTAGTTCCTTTTAAGGTTCTCTTATTGTGGCATGATTCTCAATACAGACAGTACTGAAGAAGATACACTGCCAGGGCGTTTCTGATGGCCAGATATTCGGAACATAGTATTATTATATCTTCTACTATCCATTCAGAACCTTTTACGCATCCTTCAACGTGGTGTGATACTCAATAAAGATTTTACTGAAAAAGTTCCACTGCCAAAGCGCCTCTGATGGCCTGAGTATTATAATACTTTTTACTATCTATTCCGATCCTTTTACAGAACTTTCAACGTGGTGTGTGATTCTCAATACAGATGGTTCTGAAGAGTTAAACTGCCAGGGCGTTTCTGATGGCCCAATACTCGAAACATAGTATTATTATAACTCTACCTCTTAAGGTTCTTAAGGTTCTCTTAACGTGGAATGATACTCGATACACATATTACTGAAGAAGTTATACTGCCAGGGCTTTTCTGATGGTCGGGTAATCGAAACATAGTATTATTATAACTTCTACTATCCATTCAGATCCTTTTACGATTCTTTCAACGTAGTATGATCCTCAATAAAGATATTAATGAGAACAACTCACGCGTTTCTACTGTCTGGAAGTTTGAAACCGAGTATTAGTATATCGTCTCCTATCCACGCAGTACTAGGGATCATTCAACGTGGCCTGATTCTCTCAGATATTTCTGAAAAAGTGCCATTGCCAAAGCGCTTCTGATGGTCTGATATTGGAAACCCAGTATTATAATACCTTATACTATCTATTCAGATCTTCTTAAGGTTCTCTTAACGTGGCATGATTCTCAATACAGATAGTACAGAAGAACTGCCAGGGTGTTTCTGATGGCCGGATATTCGAAACATAGTATTATTAGATCTTCTACTATTCATTCAGATCCTTTTAAGTATCTTTCAACGTAGTGTGATTCTTGATAATGATATTACTGAGAAAGTTCTCCTGCTCACGCGTTTCTGCTGACTGGATGTTTGAAACCGAATATTAGTATATCGTCTACTATCCACTCAGACTGGATGTTTGAAACCGATTTTTATTATATCGTTTACTATGCATTCATAAACTTTTAGGGATTTTCCATCGTGGAATGATTCACAATACAGATATCACTGAAAAAGTTCCACTGCCAAAGCGCCTCTGATGGCCCGATATATGAAAAAGAGTATTATGATACCTTTTACTATCTATTCAGATCCTTTTACGGATCTCTCAACGTGGTGTGATTTTCAATGTCTGATATTTAAAACCGAGTATTATAATACTTTTTACTATCTATTTCGATCCTTTTACAGAACTTTCAACGTGGTGTGTGATTCTCAATACAGATGGTTCTGAAGAGTTAAACTGCCAGGGCGTTTCTTATGGCCGAATACTCGAAACACAGTATTATCTACCTCTTAAGGTTCTTAAGGTTCTCTAAACGTGGAATGATACTCGATGCACATATTACTGAAGAGTTAAACTGCCAGGGCGTTTCTGATGGCCGGATACTCGAAACATAGTATTATTACATACTCTACTATCCATTCAGATCCTTTTACGGAACTATCACCGTAGTGTTTTTCTCAATAAAGATATTACTGAGAAAGTTCCACTGAGCACGCGTTTCTACTGACTGGATGTTTGAAATCGAGTATGATTATATCGTTTACTATCCACTCAGATACTTTTAGGGATCTTTCAACGTGGCATGATTCTCAATACAGATAGTACTGAAAACGTTCCACTGCGAAAGCGCCACTGATGGCCTGATATTTGGAACCGAGTATTATAATACGTTTTACTATCAATTCAGATCCTCTTAAGGCTCTCTTAATGTAGCATGATCCTCAATACAGATAGTATTGAGGAGCTAAACTGCCCCCACACAGCACAGACTCATTTCTGAAATATTGCAGGAATATGTTTCGGAAATATTTGAGATTTTTCGGTTATATTGCGAAAGATATATGAATTGTTTCAGGAATATTGCAGAAACATTCGAATGTCCGCCCCATAACCTAACATAGCAATATTGCAGAAATATTTTTCGATATATTTCTGCAATTTTGTAGAATTATTCTGTAATGTTAATGCAATTTTTTATTATATTGGAAAATATATATGTTAGCAATTTATAATTGTATAATTCCCATTTCATAATGCTGAGGCCAAATTGCTAGTATAAGAGTATGCGCTGTATGTCATATGCGCAGTAGACTCTATGTTCAAGTGGAGGTTATCTCTGTGCTCGGTGGAGCTCTCTCTCTTCTTGCCCGGCATCGTTGAACGTAACCTCGTTAGAGACCGTTCTATGATACCGTTGTGTTTTGAACAAATAAAAGCTGTTATATCCACGATCCGTTATTTTAAATCTAACATCAGAAGTGGGATAAAATTTCTTCGTTCTATTGAAGAAATCGAGAACTCAATTTACGAACGTAAGTTTAAGAAATCGAGAACTGAATTTACGAACGTAAGTTTGTAATTTTGTATTCGCTCGAGTGAAATATCCTAAAAAAGTGCATCACAAAATGGAGAATGATCAAGGCGTTCCTGTACTTCCTGTCCACACAACCGAAGCCATGGCAATGATGCGGATGATGGAAAACCAGGCTCAAGTACAACTAAAGATGATGGAAGTTTTGGCGAATTTGTCCAGCACGAGTAACAAATCAAATGATGGAATGATCAACAGCCAATTGTCCTTTGGACAGTTCGATCCCGATGATACACCATTTTCTACAAGAGAATGGATCGATGAAATCAATCGAATTATGATAGAAACAGGTATGTCCGACACAGTTGTTGTTTTAAAAGCTGGTCATGCTTTGAAAGGACGCGCGGCAAAATTCTACCTGAACTGGAAACCCTTAACAAGGATTTGGTTGACCTTTTCTACAGATTTAGAAATTGCATTTCCAGCGAAGGGAACACCTGCGACTAGGCTTAAAGCGTGTATGTCAATTAATAGTTCAGATTTTAAATCATTCGTAGAGTATGGGCACGCGAAACTTAACTCAATAAAAAAATTCTTTGCTAGCTTTCCATGGGAAATCATGCCGAGTTTAGTAACTCATGATATAGCGAATAGCGAGGTTAAAACTAGAGTTGCGCTGCAATCACCAAACAATGAAATGGAACTACTGCTTTCCTCTTTCGATAGTGATACACCAATTTCATCGACGTTGGTTTATGAAAATAGAAAGTTCAACAGTTCAAAAACAGAATCATTTAACGGACAATGTAGAAAATGCGGTAAATATGGCCACAAATCATTTGAATGCAAATCATCGAAAAAACGTACTCTTGATACATACTCTAGATTAAGTTGCAATTGGTGTAAAAGAACCGGACACACCGCGGAAAATTGTTTCTCCAAACGAAAAGAATGAACTCATTCAAAGTTCTTATCTAATTGACGCTGGTTCGGATATTTCTTTGATTAAGGAAAGCATTGCAATTTCAAGCTAGATTTGTCAGGATTGGACGAGCAGTTGAAAATTAACATAATTGAATTATAATCAAAGATGCTGTTAAATCTAAACTTGAAGCGGTAACCGCAAGTAAATTTAGATTTCGATCAAAATAGAAAATCGTCCTGGTGGAAATATGAAGCTTGTTGATTATTTAAGTAGAAATTTACCTTGTGAGAACAAAATACTGGCCCTATGTGATGTTACAGGCACTCTACGAATAACAGATCGGCAGAAGATGGACCCATTCTGTGTACAGATATTGAATCCCAGACTTCAGGAGTTCCCAGATCAAGAGGACGTGGTTTATAGAAAGACCAAAAGAACTGACCGAAGAAGGTTTATTGCAATGGAACTCCCACAAGTAAATGAAAAGTAGAACGAGTAATGAGAACTGTCATTGTCCTGAGATCTTCTCTCCACAAGACGAAGAGAAGTTATGGTTTCCGATCCCAAAAAAGCCAATGATGAGTGAGTGAAAGGCTAATGATGAGTGTGTGAAAAAGCCAATGATAAGTGCGTGAAAAGCCAATTATGAGTGTGTGAGCTCTGATGAGTGTTAATGGACCCAAAAATATTGGTTGTAGATACCATATCTATTGTATTTAATTTCACACACATATTGTATACTGTTTAATTGACAAGTAAGTCCAGTGAGGCGATGCTGCGGTTAACCTCCAGAGAGGCTTACCTCTGAGCAATTTTACAGTCATTGTTTAAATTTGACAAGTAAGTCCAGTGAGGCAAGGCTGCGGTCAACCTCCAGAGAGGCTTACCTCTGAGCAAATTTAAACGTCACACTTCAACACTTCCACGTAAGACCCGAGAGAGGCTTACCTCTGCGTAATGTTGAAGCTGATGACAAGAGTTTTTCTATAATAGGCTTTGTTTACATATTGTATACTGTTTAATTGACAAGTAAGTCCAGTGAGGCAAGGCTGCGGTCAACCTCCAGAGAGGCTTACCTCTGAGCAATTTTACAGTCATTGTTTAAATTTGACAAGTAAGTCCAGTGAGGCAAGGCTGCGGTCAACCTCCAGAGAGGCTTACCTCTGAGCAATTTTACAGTCATTGTTTAAATTTGACAAGTAAGTCCAGTGAGGCAAGGCTGCGGTCAACCTCCAGAGAGGCTTACCTCTGAGCAAATTTAAACGTCACACTTCAACACTTCCACGTAAGACCCGAGAGAGGCTTACCTCTGCGTAATGTTGAAGCTGATGACAAGAGTTTTTCTATAATAGGCTTTGTTTACATATTGTATACTGTTTAATTGACAAGTAAGTCCAGTGAGGCAAGGCTGCGGTCAACCTCCAGAGAGGCTTACCTCTGAGCAATTTTACCGTCATTGTTTAAATTTGACAAGTAAGTCCAGTGAGGCAAGGCTGCGGTCAACCTCCAGAGAGGCTTACCTCTGAGCAAATTTAAACGTCACAGTTCAACACTGCCACGTAAGACCCAAGAGAGGTGTACCTCTGTGCAAGGTTGAAGCTGATGACAAATTTTCTGTACAATAAACTGTATTTGCATATTTCAACTGTCAACTGTATATAATTGAAGAAATTTTAAAATGTCTTATGTACCATTGATTTGTGAGCATGAAGCGGTGATGGTTTTTTTCTTGTCTGGCTCTTTTTTCCATCAGATTTAATATACCGCAGCGTTGAGCCAGCGCTTTAAACATAGCCATGCTTCACAAAGAATCAATTACTTGTGTTATCAACTGTTCTTTTGCTACGTTGTATATTGTGAATTGAACGAGGTCGTTTCAATAGTCAGTATGGCCGTGTTAGCAATTTATAATTGTATAATTCCCATTTCATAATGCTGAGGCCAAATTGCTAGTATAAGAGTATGCGCTGTATGTCATATGCGCAGTAGACTCTATGTTCAAGTGGAGGTTATCTCTGTGCTCGGTGGAGCTCTCTCTCTTCTTGCCCGGCATCGTTGAACGTAACCTCGTTAGAGACCGTTCTATGATACCGTTGTGTTTTGAACAAATAAAAGCTGTTATATCCACGATCCGTTATTTTAAATCTAACATATATGAAATGTTTCAGGATTGTTGCAGAAATATTCAAATATATGCTCTCTATCCGATAACGTCTCAATATTGCAGACTTATTTTTTGAAATATTCCTGCAATATTGTAGGATTATTTTGTAATATTTATGGAATATTTTTGTTATATTGCAAAATATATATGCAATATCTCAGGATTCTTGCAGAAATATTTCTGTTATTTCATGAGATGTGGTATAGGTTTAACTCACATAAAAAAATAGTAAAGCACAATTAATATCATTATTCGCTCTCTACTGGACATTCAACATTTCTTTTTTTTTAACATTTTCCACTACCCTGGAGGCTCGCAATTTGGCTTGAGCCAACCATTTCGATATGGGTTTAATAATCAAACATAGATAATCAAATCATTAGATATGTTCAGTTCAACTCTACCTTTGTACTTGTAGCTTTATACCTTAGATAATCAAAGCAACTTATCACTTTATTTATATTATTTAGAGCCAATTAGTCTTTAATAAACATTAAACTCACAACTAACTGAACTAACAAAGTAAAGTAACAACAGACTCTGCTTCACGACACGATACAACAACGCTGGTAAACAGAAAAAATGGCGGCCTGACTAAATGAAAAGAGAGGATGCGTAAAGTCTCGAACTAGAGAAAGAAAACACACAAACAAGAGCGCCAAAAATGAAATGTCAAAAATGAGCTTCACTTTGGTCCTAAGTGTATAATGAAGCTTTGTTCAACTTGTGTATGCTAGATATTCTTATTTCCTTCTAATGGGTTTCTACAATGAAGCCCTATGGAGGTTTTTTCAGAATGAAGAGGATGTGACGAATTTCTTGTCAATGGTGGCGTACCTTTTGAAGTAAATTGAAAGGAGACGATGAATAAATTCTATCTCATTAAGGGCTAATTTAATAAATGCATTTAATATTGCTGCATTATTACTGAGATATTGCATGTAAAGTTGAATTATTTCTGTCGCGATTTGTAATAAATATGTCTATGCATAATATATTCATAGGAATATACGCAAAACTATAAATTTTAACTTTGTAGAAAACTGTTATAGTTTGTAACATTTCTGTAATATTTCTGAATATTGCAACTGTAATATTGGAATACAATATTCCAGCAATATTTCTCAATATTGCAACTGTAATATTGAAACACAATATTCCAGCTATATTTCTGGGATATTGCAACTGCAATTGCAATATTGCAATATTGTGGCAATATTTCCTGAATATTAATTGCAATATTGCAATATTGTGGCAATATTTCCTGAATATTGTGTGCTGTGTGGGCCAGGGCGTTTCTGATGGCCGGATATTTGAAACTTAGTATTATTATATCTTCTAATATCTATTCAGATCCTTTTACGGATCTTTCATCGTAGTGTGATTCTCAATATAGATATTACTGAGAAAGTTCCACTGCTCACGCGTTTCTGCTGACTGGATGTTTGAAACTGAATATTATTATATCGTTTACTATCCACTCAGATACTTTCAGGGATCTTTCAACGTGGCATGATGGCCAGATAATCGAAACATAGTGTTATTATATATTCTACTATCAATTCAGATCCTGTTACGGAACTTTGAACGTTGCGTGATTCTCAATAAAGATAATACTGAGAAAGTTCTACTGCGAATGCGTCCCTGATGGCCTGATCTTTGAAACCGAGTTTTATTATATCGTTTACTATCCATTCAGATCTTTTTAGGGATCTTTCAACGTGGTGTGATTCTCAATAAAGATATTACTGAGAAAGTTCCACTGCTCACGCGCTTCTGCTACTGAATGCTGATGGCCTGATCTTTAAAACCGAGTATCGTTTACTATCCACTCAGATTCTTTTAGGGATCTTTCATCGTGAAATGATTCTCAATACAGATATTACTGAAAAAAATCTAGTGCCAATGCGTTTCTGATGGCCTAATCTTTGAAACCGAGTTTCATTATATCGTTTACTATCCATTCAGCTACTTTTAGGGATCTTTCAACGTAATATACTTCTAGGGATCTTTCAACGTGGCATGATTCTCTACAGATATTAAAGTAAAAGTAGCACTGCCAATGCGCCTGTGATGGCTTGATATTTGAAATGGAGTATTATATTACCTTTTACTATATATTCAGATCGTTTAAAGGATGTCTTAACGTGGCATGATTCTCAATACAGATAGTACTGAAGAAGATATAATGCCAGGGCGTTTTTGATGGCCGAATATTCGAAACATAGTATTATTATATAATCTACTATCCGTTCAGATCTTTTTACGGATCCTTCAAGGTGGTGTGATACCCAATAAAGAGATTACTGAGAAAGTTTCACAGCTCACGCGTCCCTGCTGACTACTTTTAATATCTATCTGATCCTCTTAAGGTTCTCTAAACGTGGAATGATTTTCAATACAGATAGTACTGAAGGAGTTATACTGCCAGGGCGTTTTTGATAGCCAGATATTCGAAACATAGTATTATTATAACTTCTACTATCCATTCAGCTCCTTTTACGGATCTTTCAACGTAGTGTGATTCTCAATTAAGATATTACTGAGAATGGTCCACTGCTCAGGCGTTTCTGCTGACTGGATGTTTGAAACCGAGTATTAATATATCGTCTACTATCCACTCAGATACTTTTAGCGATCTTTCAACGTGGCCTGATTCTCAATACAGATAATACTGAAAAAGTTCCATTTGCAAAGCGCTTCTGATGGTCCGACATTTGAAACCCAGTATCTATTCAGATCCTTTTACGGATTTTTCAACGCGGTGTGATTCTCAATGAAGATATTACTGAAAAAGTTCTACTGCCAATGCGTCCCTTATGGCGTGATCTTTGAAACCGAGTATACTTATATCTTTTGCTATCTATTCAGATCCTTTAAAGGTTCTTTCAAAGTGGCATAATTCTTAATACAATGCCAATGCGTACCTGATGCCTGGTAATCGAAACCGAGTATTATAATATCTTGCTGATGGCCGGAAATTCGAAACATTGTATTATTATATCTTCTACTATCCTTTCAGAACCTTTTACGGACCCTTCAAGGTGGTGTGATAGTCAATAACTATATTACTGAGAAAGTTTCACTGCTCACGCATCCCTGCACGGACGCGTTTCTGATGGCCGGATATTCGAAACATAGTATTATTATATCTCCTGCTATCCATTCAGATCCTTTTACGGATCTTTCAACGTAGTGTGATTCTCAATAAAGATATTACTGAGATAGTTCAACTACTCACGCGTTTCTGCTGACTGGATGTTTGAAACCGAGTATTATCATATGGTTTACTATCCATTCATATACTTTTAGGGATCTTTCATGGTGGAATTATTCTCAATACAGATATTAATGAGAAAGTTCCACTGCCAAAGCGCCTCTGATGGCCCGATATTGGAAACCGAGAATTATAATACCTTTCACTATCTATTCAGATCCTTTTACGGAACTTTCAACATGGTGTGATTCTCAATGAAGATATTACTGAGAATTTTCTACTGCCAATGCGTCCCTGATGGCCTAATCTTTGAAACCGAGTTTTATTATATCGTTCACTATCCATTCAGATACTTTTAGGGTTCTTTCAACGTGGCATCATTCTCAATAAAGATATTACTGAGGAAGTTGCACTGCCAATGCGCCTCTGATGGCCCGATATTTGAAATCGAGTATTATAATACCTTATAATATCTATTCAGATCCTCTTAAGGTTCTCTGATCGTGGCATGATTCGCAATACATATAGTACTGAAGAGTTGAACTGCCAGGGTGTTTCTGATGACTTCAGATCCATTTAAGGATCCCTCAAGTTGTGTGATACTCAATAAAGATATTACTGACAAAGTTCCACTGCCAAAGCGCCTCTGATGACCCGATATTTGATACCCAGTATTATAGTACCTTTTTCTATCTGTTCAGATCGTATTAAGGTTCTCTTAACGTGGCATAATTCTCAATACAGAGAGTACTGAACAGTCAAACTGCCAGGTCGATTCTGATGGCCGGATAATCGAAATATAGTGATATTATATATTCTACTATCCATTCAGATCCTGTTACGGAACTTTCAACGTTGTGTGATTCTCAATAAAGCTATTACTGAGAAAGGTCCACTGCTCACGCGTTTCTGCTGACTGGAAGTTTGAAACCGATTATTAGTATATCATCTCCTATCCACTCAGATACTTTTAGGGGTCTTTCAACGTGTCCTGATTCTCAATACAGATATTTCTGAAAAAGTTCCATTGCCAAAGCGCTTCTGATGGTCCGATATTTGAAACCCAATATTATAAAACCTATCTATTCAGATCCACATAAGGTTCTCCTAAAGTGGCATGATTCTCAATACAGATAGTACAGAAGAGATAAACTGCCAGGGCGTTTCTGATAGCCGGATATCCGGAACATAGTATTATTATATCTTCTGCTATCCATTCAGATGCTTTTACGGAATTTTCATCGTTAAGTGATTCTCAATAAAGAAATAAATTAGAAAGTTCCACTGGTCACGCGTTTCTGCTGACTGGATGTTTGAAACCGAGTTTAATTATATCGTTTACTATCCATTCATATACTTCTAGGGATCTTTCAATGTGGCATGATTCTCAATACAGTTATCACTGAAAAAGTTGCACTGCCAATGCGCCTCTGATGGCCTGATATTTGAAATCAAGTATTATAATACTTTTTACTATCTATTTAGTTCCTTTTAAGGTTCTCTTATTGTGGCATGATTCTCAATACAGACAGTACTGAAGAAGATACACTGCCAGGGCGTTTCTGACGAACAGATATTCGGAACATAGTATTATTATATCTTCTACTATCCATTCAGAACCTTTTACGCATCCTTCAACGTGGTGTGATACTCAATAAAGATTTTACTGAAAAAGTTCCACTGCCAAAGCGCCTCTGATGGCCTGAGTATTATAATACCGTTTACTATCTATTCCGATCCTTTTACAGAACTTTCAACGTGGTGTGTGATTCTCAATACAGATGGTTCTGAAGAGTTAAACTGCCAGGGCGTTTCTGATGGCCCAATACTCGAAACATAGTATTATTATAACTCTACCTCTTAAGGTTCTTAAGGTTCTCTAAACGTGGAATGATACTCGATACACATATTACTGAAGAAGTTATACTGCCAGGGCTTTTCTGATGGTCGGGTAATCGAAACATAGTATTATTAAACTTCTACTATCAATTCAGATCCTTTTACGATTCTTTCAACGTAGTATGATCCTCAATAAAGATATTAATGAGAACAACTCACGCGTTTCTACTGACTGGAAGTTTGAAACCGAGTATTAGTATATCGTCTCCTATCCACTCAGTACTAGGGATCATTCAACGTGGCCTGATTCTCTCAGATATTTCTGAAAAAGTGCCATTGCCAAAGCGCTTCTGATGGTCTGATATTGGAAACCCAGTATTACAATACCTTATACTATCTATACAGATCTTCTTAAGGTTCTCTTAACGTGGCATGATTCTCAATACAGATAGTACAGAAGAACTGCCAGGGTGTTTCTGATGGCCGGATATTCGAAACATAGTATTATTAGATCTTCTACTATTCATTCAGATCCTTTTAAGTATCTTTCAACGTAGTGTGATTCTTGATAATGATATTACTGAGAAAGTTCTCCTGCTCACGCGTTTCTGCTGACTGGATGTTTGAAACCGAATATTAGAGTATCGTCTACTATCCACTCAGACTGGATGTTTGATCCGTAAAAGAACTCGTTCTGCGGAGAGGCTTGGCTCAGGGGAGTACCAGACCTCATTGTGGTTCCTGTTTAATAACAGACTCATCTCCACGTCCCTGTGTGGGGACGTAGCGAGATTTCTGGCCAGGAGGGGCTGTCCACAGGGAGGAGTGATCTCCCCTCTGCTGTGGTCTGCCTGGTGGCCATAATAGGCACGCCGGATATATATGTCCAGCGTACGACGGCAACATACTCATTATGGCCACAGGACAAGATGACTCAGTCCTGATTGAGAGCCTATCAGAGGCGCTAACGGCAACACAAGGCTGGTGTAGTGGGGAACAGTTAAACGTGATCTCTCGTCAGACCTTGATCTAGAACCTAGAAAGAAGAAGCTCAACATGGGTTTCCTTACTATGAATGGAGTTCGTATCCCATTTGCTGACGATGCTAGATATCTGGGTGCCATCCTGGACAGGAAGCTGAACTGAAATTCACACTAAGAAAGGGTGATCCACAAGGCTAGGCACTCGCTCTGGGCCTGCTAGCGGACTTGTGGAAAGAAATGGGGGACTGGATCTGAAAAGACGCCACTGGTTGTACGTGATGTTGGTGAGACAACAAATCACTTACGGTAGCATTGCTTTATGGGAGTGCACTGTAGGGGTGCAGTCCCAAGCTTATAACAATTCAGAGATCTGCGTGCTTGATGATGACTGGGGCTTTTCGCTCCACGTCTATCGCCGCCAATGATCGCCTAAAGTACATGGTCTATCTTTATCTAGTGAGCACGTGCCTGGTTCTCTGCTGGCCGAATTGGAGGTCAACGAGATAATGAGCATCGTTCTGATGTATCTATCACCAAGATAGTGGCACTATCGAGTCGTCTTTCCCAGTGACGATTGGAGTATCTCTGGGCCCCACTGCTTGAGGGTCCCTGCTGGTTCACATAATGCTCTGCTACTACTGGGGTGGGAGCAGGAGTCAGTGGTTACAAAATGGCTGAGGGTGAATCTATAAGCCTAGTTAGTTTTGTGACTGCCTTTCAAGCAGGAATTTTCGCCATTGATCACTGCGCGAAGCTCATATTTGAGAAGAGATGGATACGCAGATCAATCAAGATCCTACCGAAAAGCCAAGCTGCCTTGAAGGACTTGAATTCATACAACTGAAAGTCCATGCTTGTGCAGGACTGTCTGACCCCACTTGTTGAACTGGGAGAGCGCTGCAGGTTCAAGGTAATTTGGGTCCTGGGCCACTCAGGCAAGGGCGGTAATGAGGTGGAGGACTCATTGTCGGCACGAGGGGCTTTCACGGGGCTCATTGGTCCTGAACCGGCCTGTGATATATCTCACAGGGCAGCAGGGTGGGAAAACAACAGATGGTTGGACCAAAAGGTCCAGGATATCAGAAGCAGCATACCTGGACACATACATACTCGCTCAACAAGTATCAGCTGAAAGAGCCAGACAATGTCTCAGATCCTCTAGTTAGACCTGAGAATTTTAACAGCTGTATACACGGGTCCCTGTGGTCTGAGGAAACACCTTAGTATGCTGGGGTTGGCTGAGCTAGGACTCTGAGTGCAGACTAGATTAGGCCATCAGGGACGCATTGGCAGTAGAACTTTCTCAGTAATATCTTCATTGAGAATCACACCAAGTTGAAAGTTCCGTAAAAGGATCTGAATAGATAGTGAAAGGTATTATACTTCTCGGTTTCCAATATCGGGCCATCAGAGGCGCTTTGGCAGTGGAACTTTCTCATTAATATCTGTATTGAGAATCACTAAACCATGAAAGATCCCTAAAAGTATATAAATGGATAGTAAACGATATAATAAAACTCGGTTTCAAACATCCAGTCAGCAGGGACGCGTGAGCAGTGAAACTTTCTCAGTAATATCTATATTGAGTATCACACCACCTTGAAGGATCCGTAAAAAGATCTGAATGGATAGTGAATTATATAATAATACTATGTTTCGAATATCCGGCCATCAAAATCGCTCTGGCAGTATATCTTCTTCAGTACTATCTGTATTGAGAATCATGCCATGTTGAGAGAACCTTAAAACGATCTGAATATATAGTAAAAGGTATTATAATACTCGATTTCAAATATCGGCCCATCAGAGGCGCATTGGCAGTGCTACTTTTTCATTAATATCTGTATTAAGAATCATGCCAAGTTGAAAGATCCTTAGAAGTATATGACGTTGAAAGATCCCTAAAAGTATCTGAATGGATAGTAAACGATATAATAAAACTCGGTTTCAAAGATCAGGCCATCAGGGACGTATTGGCAGTAGAACTTTTTCAGTAATATCTTCATTGAGAATCACACCGCGTTTAAGATTCCGTAAAAGGATCTGAATAGATAGTAAAAGGTATTATAATACTCGATTTAAATAACAGGCCATCAGAGGCGCTTTGGCAGTGGAACTTTTTCAGTAATATATCTATTGAGAATCATTCCACGATAAAAGATCCCTAAAATTATATGAATGGATAGTAAACGATATAGTAAAACTCGATTTCTAAGATCAAGCCATCAGGAACGCATTGGCAGTAGAACTTCTACAGTAATATCTTTATTGAGTATCACACCACTTTGAAGGATGCGTAAAAGGATCTGAATGGATAGTGGAAGATATAATAATACTATGTTTCGAATATCCGGATATCAGAAAAGCCCTGGCAGTATAACTTCTTCAGTACTATCTGTATAGATAATCATTCCACGTAAAGAGAACCTTACGAATATCAGATTGATTTTAAAAGGTATTATAATACTCAGCTTCAACTTTAGGGCGATCAGTAGAACTTTTTCAGTAATATCTGTATTGAGAAACGTGCCACGTTGGAGAACCCTAAAAGCATCTAAATGGATAGTAAGCGATATAGTGAAACTGGGCTTCAAAGATCAGGCCATATGGGACGCATTGGCAGTGGAAGTTTTTCAGTAATATCTACATTGAGAATCACACCACGTTGAGAGATCCGCAATAGGATCTGAATTGATAGTAAAAGATATTATAATACTGCGTTTCAAATATCGGGCCATCAGAGGCTCTTTGGCAGTGGAACTTTTTCAGTAATATCTTTATTGAGAATCATGCCACGTTGAAAGATCCCTAAAAGTATCTAAGTGGATAGTAAACGATATAATAATTTTCAGTTTCAAACATCCAGTCAGCAGAAACGCGTGAGCAGTGGAACTTTCTCAGTAATATCTATATTCAGAATCACACTACGATGAAAGATCCGTAAAAGGATCTGAATAGAAATTAGAAGTTATAATAATACTAAGTTTCAAATATCCGTCCATCAGAAACGCCCTGGCAGTTTAGCTCCTCAATACTATCTGTATTGAGGATCACGCTACGTTAAGAGAGCCTTAAGAGGATCTGAATTGATAATAAAAGGTATTATAATACTCGGTTCCAAATATCAGGCCATTAGTGGCGCTTTCGCAGTGGAACTTTTTGTATTGAGAATCATGCCACGTTGAAAGATCCCTAAAAGTATCTGAGTTGATAGTAAACGATATAATCATACTTGATTTCTAACATCCAGTCAGCAGAAACGCGTGCTCAGTGGAACTTTCTCAGTGATATCTTAGTTGAGAAAAACACTACGGTGATAGATCCGTAAAAGGATCTGAATGGATAGTATAATAATACTATGTTTCGAGTATCCGGCCATCTGAAACGCCCTGGCAGTTTAACTCTTCAGTACCATCTTTATTGAGAATCACACCACGTTGAAAGTTCTGTAAAAGGATCGTAATAGGAAGTAAAAAGTATTATAATACTCGGTTTTAAATATCAGGCCATCAGAGGCGCTTTGGCAGTTGAACTTTTTCAGTATTATCTGTATTGAGAATCATTCCACGATCCCTAAAAGTATATGAATCGATAGTAGACGACATAATTGAACTCGGTTTCAAACATCCAGTCAGCAGGGACGCGTGAGCAGTGGAACTTTCTCAGTAATATCTTTATTGAGTATCACACCACGTTGAAGGATGCGTACTATGTTTCGAATATCCGGCCATCAGAAACGCCCTGACAAATTAACTCTTCAGTCAGCAGAAACGCGTGAGCTGTTGAACTTTCTCATTAATATCTTTATTGAGGATCACACTACGTTGAAAGATCTGTAAAAGGATCTGAATGGATAGTAGAAGTTATAATAATACTATGTTTCGAACACCCTCCCATCAGAAAAGCCCTGGCAGTTCTTCAGTAATATCTGTATTGAGTATCATTCCACGTTTAGAGAACCTTAAGAGGATCTGATAGATATTGAAAAGTATTATAATTCTCGACTTCAACTTTCGGGCCATCAGTGGAACTGTTTCAGTAATATCTGTATTGAGAATCATGCATCGCTGAAGGAACCCTAAAAGTATCTAAATGGATAGTAAGCGATATTATAAAACTCGGTTTCAAAGATCAGGCCATCAGGGACGCATTGGCAGTAGAACTTTTTCAGTTATATCTTCATTGAGAATCACACCACTTTGAAAGATCCCTAAAATAAATAAAACGATATATTAATACTCAGTTTCAAACATCCAGTCAGCAGAAACGCGTGAGCAGTGGAACTTTCTAATTAATTTCTTTATCTGATTGATATTAAAAGGTATTATAATACTCGGCATCAACTTTCGGGCCACCAATGGAACTTTTTCAGTAATATCTTTATTGAGAACCATGCCACGTTTAAGGTACCCTAAAAGTATCTAATTGGATAGTAAACGCTGTAATATAATTCGGTTTCAAAGATCAAGCCATATGGGACGCATTGGCAGTGGAAGTTTTTAAGGAATATCTTCATTGAGAATCACTTTACGTTGAAAATTCCGTAAAAGCATCTGAATGGATAGTAGAAGATATAATAATACTATGTTCCGGATATCTGGCCATCAGAAACGCCCTGGCAGTTTATCTCTTCTGTACTATCTGTATTGAGAATCATGCCACGTTAGGAGAACCTTATGTGGATCAGAATAGATACTAAAAGGTTTTATAATACTGGGTTTCAAATATCGGACCATCAGAGGCGCATTGGCAGTGCAACTCTTTCAGTAATATCTGTATTGAGAATCATGCCACGTTGAAAGATCCCTAAAAGTATCTGAGTGGATAGTTAACGATATAATAATACTCGGTTTCAAACATCCAGTCAGCAGAAAAGCGTGAGCAGTGGAACTTTCTCAGTAATATCTATATTGAGAATCACACTACGATGAAAGATCCGTAAATGGATCTGAATAGATATTAGAAGATATAATAATACTATGTTTCTAATATCCGGCCATCAGAAACGCCCTGGAAGTTTAGCTCTTCTATACTATCAGTATTGAGGATCATGCTACATTAAGAGAACCTAAAGAGGATCTGAATAGATAGTAAAAGGTATTATAATACTCGATTTCAAATAAGGGCCCATCAGAGAAGCATTGGCAGTGCAACTCTTTCAGTAATACCTGTATTGAGAATCATGACACGTTGAAAGATCTCTAAAAGTATCTGAGTGGATAGTAAACGATATAATAATACTCGGTTTCAAACATCCAGTCAGCAGAAAAGCGTGAGCAGTGGAACTTTCTCATTAATATCTATATTGAGAATCACATTACGATGAAAGATCCGTAAAGGGATCTGAATAGATATTAGAAGATATAATAATACTATGTTTCTAATATCCGGCCATCAGTAACGCCCTGGAAGTTTAGCTCTTCCATACTATGTGTATTGAGGATCATGCTACGTTAAGAAAACCTTAAGAGGATCTGGATAGATAGTAAAAGATATTATAATACTCGATTTCAAATAACGGCCCATCAGAGGCGCATTGGCATTGCAACTTTTTCAGTAATATCTGTATTGAGAATCATGCCAATTTGAAAGATCCCTAGAAGTATCTGAGTGGATAGTAAACGATATAATAACAATCGGTTTCAAAGATCAGGCCATCAGGCAGTAGAACTTTTTCAGTAATATCTTCATTGAGGATCACACAACGTTGAAAAATCCGTAAAAGGATCGGAATAGATAGTAAATGGTATTATAATCCTCGGTTTTAACTATCAGGCCATCAGAGGCGCTTTGGCAGTGGAACTTTTTTAGTAATATCTGTATTGAGAATCATTCCACAATGAAAGATCGATATAATTAAACTCGTTTTCAAACATCCAGTTAGCAGGGACGCGTGAGCAGTGAAACTTTCTCGGTAATATATTTATTGAGTATCACACTACGTTGAGGGATGTGTAAAAGGATCTAAATGGGTAGTAGAAGATATAATAATACTATGTTTTGAATATCCGTCTATCAAAAACGCCCTGGCAGTATAACTTCTTCAGTACTATCTGTATTGAGAATCATTCCACGCTTAGAGAACCTTAAGAGGATCTGATAGATATTAAGAGGTATTATGATACTCGGCTTCAAATTTCGGGCTTTCTGTGAAACTGTTTCAGAAATATCTATATTGCAACGCTGAAAGATCCCTAAAAGTATCAAAATGGATAGTAAGCGATATAATAAAACTCGGTTTCAAAGATCATGCGATATGGATAAAGCCACGTTGGAAGATCTCTAAAAGTATCTGAATGGATAGTAAACAATATAATAAGAGTCGGTTACAAAGATCAAGCCATCAGGGACTCATTGGCAGTAGAACACTTTCAGTATTATCCTCATTGAAAATCTCACCACGTTGAAAGATCCGCGAAAGGATCTGAATAGATAATAAAAGGTCTTATAATACTCAGTTTCAAATATCGGGCCATCAGAGGTGCTCTGGCAGTGTTACTTTATTAGTATTATCTGTATTGTGAATCATGCCACGTTGAAAGAACCCTAAAAGTATTTGAATGGATAGTAAACCATATGATAATACTCGGTTTCAAACATCCAGTCAGCAGAAACGCGTGAGTAGTTGAACTATCTCAGTAATATCTTTATTGAGAATCACACTACGTTGAAAGATCCGTAAAAGGATCTGAATGGATAGCAGGAGATATAATAATACTATGTTTCGAATATCCGGCCATCAGAAACGCGTCCGTGCAGGGACGCGTGAGCAGTGAAACTTTCTCAGTAATATAGTCATTGACTATCACACCACCTTGAAGGGTCCGTAAAAGGTTCTGAAAGGATAGTAGAAGATATAATAATACTATGTTTCGAATTTCCGGCCATCAGTAAGATATTATAATACTCGGTTTCGATTACTAGGCATCAGGTACGCATTGGCATTGTATTAAGAATTATGCCACTTTGAAAGAACCTTTAAAGGATCTGAATAAATAGCAATAGATATTAGTATACTCGGTTTCAAAGATCACGCCATAAGGGACGCATTGGCAGTAGAACTCTTTCAGTAATATCTTCATTGAGAATCACACCGCGTTGAAAAATCCGTAAAAGGATCTGAATAGATACTGGGTTTCAAATGTCGGACCATCAGAAGCGCTTTGCAAATGGAACTTTTTCAGTAATATCTGTATTGAGAATCAGGCCACGTTGAAAGATCGCTAAAAGTATCTGAGTGGATAGTAGACGATATATTAATACTCGGTTTCAAACATCCAGTCAGCAGAAACGCCTGAGCGGTGGACCATTCTCAGTAATATCTTAATTGAGAATCACACTACGTTGAAAGATCCGTAGAAGGAGCTGAATGGCTAGTAGAAGTTATAATAATACTATGTTTCGAATATCCGGCTATCAAAAACGCCCTGGCAGTATAACTTCTCCAGTACTATCTGTATTGAAAATCATTCCACGTTTAGAGAACCTTAAGAGGATCAGATAGATATTAAAAGTAGTCAGCAGGGACGCGTGAGCAGTGAAACTTTCTCAGTAATCTCTTTATTGGGTATCATACCACCTTGAAGGATCCGTAAAAAGATCTGAACGGATAGTAGATTATATAATAATACTATGTTTCGAATATTCGGCCATCAAAAACGCCCTGGCATTATATCTTCTTCAGTACTATCTGTATTGAGAATCATGCCACGTTAAGACATCCTTTAAACGATCTGAATATATAGTAAAAGGTAATATAATACTCCATTTCAAATATCGGGCCATCACAGGCGCATTGGCAGTGCTACTTTTACTTTAATATCTGTAGAGAATCATGCCACGTTGAAAGATCCCTAGAAGTATATCACGTTGAAAGATCCCTAAAAGTAGCTGAATGGATAGTAAACGATATAATGAAACTCGGTTTCAAAGATTAGGCCATCAGGGACGCATTGGCACTAGATTTTTTTCAGTAATATCTGTATTGAGAATCATTTCACGATGAAAGATCCCTAAAAGAATCTGAGTGGATAGTAAACGATACTCGGTTTCAAAGATCAGGCCATCAGCATTCAGTAGCAGAAACGCGTGAGCAGTGGAACTTTCTCAGTAATATCTTTATTGAGAATCACACCACGTTGAAAGATCCCTAAAAGTATCTGAATGGATAGTAAACGATATAATAAAACTCGGTTTCAAAGATCAGGCCATCAGGGACGCATTCGCAGTAGAACTTTCTCAGTATTATCTTTATTGAGAATCACACAACGTTTAAAGTTCCGTAACAGGATCTGAATTGTTAGTAGAATATACAATAACACTATGTTTCGATTATCCGGCCATCATGCCACGTTGAAAGATCCCTAAAAGTATCTGAGTGGATAGTAAACGATATAATAATACACAGTTTCAAACATCCAGTCAGCAGAAACGCGTGAGCAGTGGAACTTTCTCAGTAATATCTATATTGAGAATCACACTACGATGAAAGATCCGTAAAAGGATCTGAATAGATATTAGAAGATATAATAATACTAAGTTTCAAATATGCGGCCATCAGAAACGCCCTGGCCCACACAGCACACAATATTCAGGAAATATTGCCACAATATTGCAATATTGCAATTGCAGTTGCAATATCCCAGAAATATTGCTGGAATATTGTGTTTCAATATTACAGTTGCAATATTGAGAAATATTGCTGGAATATTGTATTCCAATATTACAGTTGCAATATTCAGAAATATTACAGAAATGTTACAAACTATAACAGTTTCTACAAAGTTAAAATTTATAGTTTTGCGTATATTCCTATGAATATATTATGCATAGACATATTTATTACAAATCGCGACAGAAATAATTCAACTTTACATGCAATAATGCAGCAATATTGAATGCATTTATTACATTAGCCCTTAATGAGATAGAATTTATTCATCGTCTCCTTTCAATTTATTTCAAAAGGTACGCCACCATTGACAAGAAATTCGTCACATCCTCTTTATTCTGAAAAAACCACCATAGGGCTTCATTGTAGAAACCCATTAGAAGGAAATAAGAATATCTAGAATACACAAGTTGAACAAAGCTTCATTATACACATAGGACCAAAGTGAAGCTCATTTTTGACATTTCATTTTTGGCGCTCTTGTTTGTGTGTTTTCTTTCTCTAGTTCGAGGCTTTACGCATCCTCTCTTTTCATTTAGTCAGGCCGCCATTTTTTCTGTTTACCAGCGTTGTTGTATCGTGTCGTGAAGCAGAGTCTGTTGTTACTTTACTTTGTTAGTTCAGTTAGTTGTGAGTTTAATGTTTATTAAAGACTAATTGGCTCTAAATAATATAAATGCAGTGATAAGTTGATTTGATTATCTAAGGTATAAAGCTACAAGTACAAAGGTAGAGTTGAACTGAACAGATCTAATGATTTGATTATCTATGTTTGATTATTAAACCCATATCGAAATGGTTGGCTCAAGCCAAATTGCGAGCCTCCAGGGTAGTGGAAAATGTTTAAAAAAAAGAAATGTTGAATGTCCAGTAGAGAGCGAATAATGATATTAATTGTGCTTTACTATTTTTTTATGTGAGTTAAACCTATACCACATCTCATGAAATAACAGAAATATTTCTGCAAGAATCCTGAGATATTGCATATATATTTTGCAATATAACAAAAATATTCCATAAATATTACAAAATAATCCTACAATATTGCAGGAATATTTCAAAAAATAAGTCTGCAATATTGAGACGTTATCGGATAGAGAGCATATATTTGAATATTTCTGCAACAATCCTGAAACATTTCATATATATTTTCCAATATAATAAAAAATTGCATTAACATTACAGAATAATTCTACAATATTGCAGAAATATATCGAAAAATATTTCTGCAATATTGCTATGTTAGGTTATGGGGCGGACATTTGAATGTTTCTGCAATATTCCTGAAACAATTCATATATCTTTCGCAATATAACCGAAATATCTCAAATATTTCCGAAACATATTCCTGCAATATTTCAGAGATGAGTCTGTGCTGTGTGGGGGCAGTTTAGCTCCTCAATACTATCTGTATTGAGGATCATGCTACATTAAGAGAGCCTTAAGAGGATCTGAATTGATAGTAAAAGGTATTATAATACTCGGTTCCAAATATCAGGCCATCAGTGGCGCTTTCGCAGTGGAACGTTTTCAGTACTATCTGTATTGAGAATCATGCCACGTTGAAAGATCCCTAAAAGTATCTGAGTGGATAGTAAACGATATAATCATACTCGATTTCAAACATCCAGTCGGCAGAAACGCGTGCTCAGTGGAACTTTCTCAGTAATATCTTTATTGAGAAAAACACTACGGTGATAGTTCCGTAAAAGGATCTGAATGTATAGTAGAGTATGTAATAATACTATGTTTCGAGTATCCGGCCATCAGAAACGCCCTGGCAGTTTAACTCTTCAGTAATATGTGTATCGAGTATCATTCCACGTTTAGAGAACCTTAAGAGGTAGATAATACTATGTTTCGAGTATTCGGCCATCAGAAACGCCCTGGCAGTTTAACTCTTCAGAACCATCTGTATTGAGAATCACACACCACGTTGAAAGTTCTGTAAAAGGATCGGAATAGATAGTAAAAAGTATTATAATACTCGGTTTTAAATATCAGACATTGAAAATCACACCACGTTGAGAGATCCGTAAAAGGATCTGAATAGATAGTAAAAGGTATCATAATACTCTTTTTCATATATCGGGCCATCAGAGGCGCTTTGGCAGCGGAACTTTTTCAGTGATATCTGTATTGAGAATCATTCCACGATGGAAAATCCCTAAAAGTTTATGAATGCATAGTAAACGATATAATGAAAATCGGTTTCAAACATCCAGTCAGCAGAAACGCGTGAGCAGTGGAACTTTCTCAGTAATATCATTATCAAGAATCACACTACGTTGAAAGATACTTAAAAGGATCTGAATGAATAGTAGAAGATCTAATAATACTATGTTTCGAATATCCGGCCATCAGAAACGCCCTGGCAGTTCTTCTGTACTATCTGTATTGAGAATCATGCCACGTTAAGAGAACCTTAAGAAGATCTGTATAGATAGTATAAGGTATTATAATACTGGGTTTCAAATATCGGACCATCAGAAGCGCTTTGGCAATGGCACTTTTTCAGAAATATCTGAGAGAATCAGGCCACGTTGAAAGATCCCTAGAAGTACTGAGTGGATAGGAGACGATATACTAATACTCGGTTTCAAACTTCCAGTCAGTAGAAATGCGTGAGCTGTTGAACTTTCTCATTAATATCTTTATTGAGGATCACACTACGTTGGAAGAATCGTAAAAGGATCTGAATGGATAGTAGAAGTTATAATAATACTATGTTTCGATTACCCGACCATCAGAAAAGCCCTGGCAGTATAACTTCTTCAGTAATATGTGTATCGAGTATCATTCCACGTTTAGAGAACCTTAAGAGGTAGAGTTATAATAATACTATGTTTCGAGTATTGGGCCATCAGAAACGCCCTGGCAGTTTAACTCTTCAGAACCATCTGTATTGAGAATCACACACCAAGTTGAAAGTTCTGTAAAAGGATCGGATTAGATAGTAAAAAGTATTATAATACTCAGGCCATCAGAGGCGCTTTGGCAGTGGAACTTTTTCAGTAAAATCTTTATTGAGTTTCACACCACGTTGAAGGATGCGTAAAAGGTTCTGAATGGATAGTAGAAGATATAATAATACTATGTTCCGAATATCTGGCCATCAGAAACGCCCTGGCAGTGTATCTTCTTCAGTACTGTCTGTATTGAGAATCATGCCACGTTAAGAGAACCTTAAGAGGAACTAAATAGATAGTAAAAAGTATTATAATACTTGATTTCAAATATCAGGCCATAAGAGGCGCATTGGCAGTGCAACTTTTTCAGTAATATCTGTATTGAGAATCATGCCACATTGAAAGATCCCTAGAAGTATATGAATGGATAGTAAACGATATAATTAAACTCGGTTTCAAACATCCAGTCAGCAGTAACGCGTGAGCAGTGGAACTTCCTAATTAATTTCTTTATTGAGAATCACTTAACGATGAAAATTCCGTAAAAGCATCTGAATGGATAGCAGAAGATATAATAATACTATGTTCCGGATATCCGGCTATCAGAAACGCCCTGGCAGTTTATCTCTTCTGTACTATCTGTATTGAGAATCATGCCACGTTAGGAGAACCTTATGTGGATCTGAATAGATAGGTTTTATAATATTGGGTTTCAAATATCGGACCATCAGAAGCGCTTTGGCAATGGAACTTTTTCAGAAATATCTGTATTGAGAATCAGGCCACGTTGAAAGACCCCTAAAAGTATCTGAGTAGATAGGAGACGATATACTAATAATCGGTTTCAAACTTCCAGTCAGCAGAAACGCGTGAGCAGTGGACCTTTCTCAGTAATAGCTTTATTGAGAATCACACAACGTTGAAAGTTCCGTAACAGGATCTGAATGGATAGTAGAATATATGTTTCGATTATCCGGCCATCAGAAACGACCTGGCAGTTTGACTCTTCAGTACTCTCTGTATTGAGAATTATGCCACGTTAAGAGAACCTTAATACGATCTGAATAGATAGGAAAAGGTATTATAATACTGGGTATCAAATATCGGGTCATCAGAGGCGCTTTGGCAGTGGAACTTTGTCAGTAATATCTTTATTGAGTATCACACCAACTTGGGGGATCCTTAAATGGATCTGAAGTCATCAGAAACACCCTGGCAGTTCAACTCTTCAGTACTATATGTATTGCAAATCATGCCACGATCAGAGAACCTTAAGAGGATCTGAATAGATATATAAGGTATTATAATACTCGATTTCAAATATCGGGCCATCAGAGGCGCATTGGCAGTGCAACTACCTCAGTTATATCTTTATTGAGAATGATGCCACGTTGAAAGAACCCTAAAAGTATCTGAATGGATAGTGAACGATATAATAAAACTCGGTTTCAAAGATTAGGCCATCAGGGACGCATTGGCAGTAGAACTTTCTCAGTAATATCTTCATTGAGAATCACACCACGTTGAAAGTTCCGTAAAAGGATCTGAATAGATAGTGAAAGGTATTATAATTCTCGGTTTCCAATATCGGGCCATCAGAGGCGCTTTGGCAGTGGAACTTTCTCATTAATATCTGTATTGAGAATCATTCCACCATGAAAGATCCCTAAAAGTATATGAATGGATAGTAAACGATATAATAAAACTCGGTTTCAAACATCCAGTCAGCAGGAACGCGTGAGCAGTGAAACTTTCTCAGTAATATCTTTATTGAGTATCACACCACCTTGAAGAATCCGTAAAAAGTTCTGAATGGATATATAATAATACTATGTTTCGAATATCCGGCCATCAAAAACGCCCTGGCAGTATATCTTCTTCAGTACTATCTGTATTGAGAATCATGCCATGTTAAGAGAACCTTAAAACGATCTGAATATATAGTAAAAGGTATTATTATTATTATTATTATCATTATTATTATACTCGATTTCAAATATCGGGCCATCAGAGACGCATTGGCAGTAGAACTTTTTCAGTAATATCTTCATTGAGAATCACACTGCGTTTAAAGTTCCGTAAAAGGATCTGAATAGATAGTAAAAGGTATTATAATACTCGATTTCAAATAACAGGCCATCAGAGGCGCTTTGGCAGTGGAAATGTTTTCAGTAATATCTCTATTGAGAATCATTCCACGATAAGAGATCCCTAAAAGTATATGAATGGATAGTAAACGATATAGTTAAACTCGATTTCAAAGATCAAGCCATCAGGGACGCATTGGCAGTAGAACTTTTATAAGTAATATCTTTATTGAGTATCACACCACGTTGAAGGATGCGTAAAAGGATCTGAATGGATAGTGGAAGATATAATAAAACTATGTTTCGAATATCCGGATATCAGAATTGATATTAAAAGGTATTAAAATACTCAGCTTCAACTTTAGGGTTATCAGTGGAACTTTTTCAGTAATATCTGTATTGAGAAACATGCCACGTCGGAAGAACTCTAAAAGCATCTAAATGGATAGTAACGTAGAAAAGGCAAACTGCCGCCAACGCTCTTTTCCATGGTAAAAGAAATTCTGGGATGTAGAGAGTTGAGGTGGACCAGAAAATCGTCAAGTTCCGAATCATCACCCAAGAAAACGCAAAAAATATCATCCACATAACGCTTCCATAAGAATATATGCTTTTTAAAATTCATATGGGATTTGAGGGATGACTCTAATTTCTTAAGGCATATCTCGGCAAGAATGGGAGCCAGAGGAGATCCCATACTCAAGCCGTTCTTTTGTACATAGAAACAATTGTTGAATTGAAAGAAGTTCTGCTTGAGACAAAGATTTAGCAAAGAGGGGAGACCAGAAACAATATTGTATTCCAACAAGGAATAAACTAAAAGTTGATTCACCAGATCTTCAGCCTCAATAGAGGGAGTAAAAGGATACAAACTAACGATATCAAAGGACACGATTTTGGCTCCAGAAGGAATAATGAGATCTTTTATTGTCTCTGTTAGCTGTAATGAATTCTTTATGGAAAACTCAGACTCATAGTCGAGGTGAGCTCGGAAAATGTTGTTCAAAAATATGGAAATTTTATGAGCTGGAGTATTGGTGAAGGATACAATGGGTCTGATGGGAACATTGGGTTTATGAATTTTGGGTAAACAATATAGAAGAGAAGTGGAACAAAGTGATGACATAAATTTCTCCTTACTAGTGTTAAAATGCACGAATAACTCTGAATGAGACTTGATAGCGGCAACAACCTTCCTGAAAAATGACGGTGTAGGATCACTGGCAACAGTGGAGAAATCTTCTGTGTTCAAAAATTCCTCGGTTTTACTCACGTATTCTGGTCTGCTCATGATGACATTACAATTTCTTTTGTCTGCCTTAGTGATAAGCAAATCGTGGTCTATAATCTTCTTCTTCAACGACGTTAAAATATTTTTCTCATTGGAATATTTACTATGTTTATTAATAGTCTTCTTGACTATATTTGACGTCATAATACCGATGGTTGTTTAATTGACATCTTTAATGTGTTTTACTATGTTCTCAATATGGGAAGTGAGGTTATCTAAAGTTGTAGTCGATATACTTTGTTGGGTGGCGAATTTTAAACCTTGGTCTAAGAGATCTTTTTCATCATTAGTGAAATCGACATTGGTCAAATTCAGCGTTCTGGGGTGAAACTTGTAATCTGAATATGATGTTGGATGCACATTCATACAATTTAAAGATTTTATATATCTTAAGTGCTGAATCTTCCTAAAAAGTCTTTTATATGTTCTGTCGCCTATAGTGGTAACCATGTTTCGCACCTCCCTGTCCATAGAGTCCCAGATTATAGGATGTAATAGGGATGTTAAAGTCATATGTAACTCCCATATCTCAACATAAATAGAGGGTCTGAGTCTGTACTTTCTCCGTAGTTCTTGTCCAATCCAATATTTAGTGGCAAATACCTCAGTTAACCTGGCCGACCTAGAACTGTTCCGGATCTTAACTAGGGCAAATTTAGGCCTCAGTGATTCCCTCAAACATGTAGATAAGAACCATATACTCAAATTTATTGTCTTGATCTTCCTTCTAAGATGATGGTAGACGTGGATAAGTTTGCCTTGACTGGCATTATCAATAATAGATTGTTCCACTCTCATATTGGAGCATTGAATATTGAAAGAAAAATGCTTTTTTGTCTACTCCAATTTAATATTTACAAATTGCGACATATGTTTCGACCCAAATAAGGTCATCTTCAGGCACTAGAAAAGAAGAGAAGACAAACAATAAGAGAATACACATAATTCACAACAGAAAGTGTATGTTTACAAAATCACAAATAGGACGATTAAAATTATTTTAAAATATAAACAAACGGGAAAAATGAAACCTAAACAAGTTATAAAGGGAGAAAATCTTTTTTACGGAAATTACAAAGTAACAGAAATATATTAATCATTAGGAGCTCACCTCGATCAACGGAAAGACGTTTCAAAGTTATAAGTCAAAACAAGTCTGACATCTTGTAGAGAAACGTGAGAATGGAGATGGCCGCTCCATCTGTATGGGAAACTGGGAACCGCAATGAAAAATGAAAAAGAAAACGAAAAAGAACCGGTCAAGTTAAAAAAACAAGGAGAGGGCGGTAAAAGCGAGGAACAACGGCGGAATCACCGCGGAGGGAAAATGTTAACTCGAAGAAGGTGTGGAGCAACCACCAATTCGAGAAATTCTTGTTGTGTATTTAACGGTTTTGTTGGGGTATTATATTTGGACCTAGAAATGACAACCTTCTAAAGAGTATCGCAAACGGAAGTACTGGACGTAGAGAACAAAATTGTTGGGGCGGTAGAAGGGGAGTGGTCTAAGTTATTCAAAATGTGCCCTGCGAAGGTAGATTTATCAGGGGTGTTCTTCTTGATAGCTCTAAAATGTTCTCGAGTTCGTACTTTGATGCTCCTGAAAGTCCGTCCTATGTAAAAGTCACCACAAGAACAATCGAGTCTATATATACCCATTTTCTTCGTAGGAGAAAGAGAATCTTTGCCCTTCGATAGATGTGATTTCAATGTGCCTACTAGTTTAAAGGAAACATGGATGTCATATTTACGGAAAAACTTACCAAGGGCCTCTGAAACGACCGGAATGTAGGGCCAGCTCAGGAACACTCTGGACTCGTTCCTAATGGGGCAAAAAGTAGTCTTAGATCTGATGTCAAAAGATAAACGTATTTTATCGTACAATCTCGTAATCATGTCAACAGGGAATTTGTTGTTTAGGGCTATTTGTAAAATTATATTATATTCAACATTAAAATTGTCTGGTGACAAAGGGACAGAAAAAAGTCTATGGAAAAGGGACCTAAAAGCGGCAAGTCTATGTGACACTGTGTGGCAGGATGAATAAGGTATGACATGGTATGTAGTTGTGGGTTTTCTAGAAACAGAGACTGTCAGCTTATTCGACTCCAAATGCAACAAAACATCTAGAAAAGGCAAACTTCCGCCAACGCTCTTTTCCATGGTAAAAGAAATTCTGGGATGTAGAGAGTTGAAGTGGACCAGAAAATCGTCCAGTTCCGAATCATCACCCAAGAAAACGCAAAAAATATCATCCACATAACGCTTCCATAAGAATATATGCTTTTTAAAATTCATATGGGATTTGAGGGATGACTCTAATTTCTTAAGGAATATCTCGGCAAGAATGGGAGCCAATGGAGATCCCATACTCAAGCCGTTCTTTTGTACATATAAACAATTGTTGAATTGAAAGAAGTTCTGCTTGAGACAAAGAAGAGAGACCAGAAACAATATTGTCTTCCAACAAGGAATAAACTAAAAGTTGATTCACCAGATCTTCAGCCTCAATAGAGGGAGTAGAAGAATACAAACTAACGATATCAAAGGACACGATCTTTGCTCCAGAAGGAATAATGAGATCTTTTATTGTCTCTGTTAGCTGTAATGAATTATTTATGGAAAACTCAGACTTATAGTCGAGGTGAGCTCGGAAAATGTTGTTCAAAAATATGGAAATTATTTGAGCTGGAGTATTGGTGAAGGATACAATGGGTCTGATGCGAACATTGGTTTTATGAATTTTGGGTAAACAATAAAGAAGAGGAGTGGAACAAAGTGATGACATAAATTTCTCCTTACTAGTGTTAAAATGCACGAATAACTCTGAATGAGTCTTGATAGCGGCAACAACCTTCCTGAAAAATGACGGTGTAGGATCACTGGCATCAGGGGAGAAATCTTCTGTGTTCAAAAATTCCTCGGTTTTACTCACGAATTCTGGTATGCTCATGATGACGGTACAATTTCCTTTGTCTGCCTTAGTGATAAGCAAATCGTGGTCTATAATCTTCTTCTTCAACGACGTTAAAATATTTTCCTCATTGGAATGTTTACAATGTTTATTAATAGTCTTCTTGACTATATTTGACGTCATAACACCGATGGTTGTTGAATTGACACCTTTAATGTGTTTAACTATATTCTCAATATGGGAAGTGAGGTTATCTAAAGTTGTAGTTGATATACTTTGTTGGGTGATGAATTTTAAACCTTGGTCTAAGATATCTTTTTCATCATTAGTGAAATCGACATTGGTCAAATTCAGCGTTCTGGGGTGAAACTTGTAATCTGAATATGATGTTGGATGCACATTCATACAATTCAAAGATTTTATATATCTTAGGTGCTGAATCTTCATAAAAAGTCTATTATATGTTTTGTCGCCTATAGTGGTAACCATGTTTCGCACCTCCCTGTCCATAGAGTCCCAGATTATAGGATGTAATAGGGATGTTAAAGTCATATGTAACTCCCATATCTCAACATAAATAGAGTCTCTAAGTCTGTACTTTCTCCGTAGTTCTTGTCCAATCCAATATTTAGTGGCAAATACCTCAGTTGACCTGGCCGACCTAGAACTGTTCCGGATCTTAACTAGGGCAAATTTAGGCCTCAGTGATTCCCTCAAACATGTAGATAAGAACCATATACTCAAATTTATTGTCTTGATCTTCCTTCTAAGATGATGGTAGACGTGGATAAGTTTGCCTTGACTGGCATTATCAATAATAGATTGTTCCACTCTCATATTGGAGCATTGAATATTGAAAGAAAAAGGCTTTTTTGTCTACTCCAATTTAATATTTACAAATTGAGACATATGTTTCGACCCAAATTAGGTCATCTTCAGGCACTAGAAAAGAAGAGAAGACAAACAATAAGAGAATACACATAATTTACAACAGAAAGTGTATGTTTACAAAATCACAAATAGAACGATTAAAATTATTTTAAAATATAAACAAACGGGAAAAATGAAACCTAAACAAGTTATAAAGGGAGAAAATCTTTTTTACTGAAATTACAAAGTAACAGAAATATATTAATCATTAGGAGCTCACCTCGATCAACGGAAAGACGTTTCAAAGTTATAAGTCAAAACAAGTCTGACATCTTGTAAAGAAACGTGAGAATGGAGATGGCCGCTCCATCTGTATGGGCAACTGGGAACCGCAATGAAAACTGAAAAAGAAAACGAAAAAGAACCGGTCAAGTTAAAAAACAAGGAGAGGGCGGTAAAAGCGAGAAACAACGGCGGAATCACCGCGGTGAGAAAATGTTAACTCGAAGAAGGTGTGGAGCAACCACCAATTCGGGAAATTCTTGTTGTGTATTTAACAGTTTTGTTGGGGTATTATATTTGGACCTAGAAATGACAACCTTCTCCAGAGTATCGCAAACGGAAGTACTGGACGGAGAGAACAAAATTGTTGGGGCGGTAGAAAGGGAGTGGTCTAAGTTATTCAAAATGTGCCCTGCGAAGGTAGATTTATCAGGGGTGTTCTTCTTGATAGCTCTAAAATGTTCTTGAGTTCGTAGTTTGATGCTCCTGAAAGTCCGTCCTATGTAAAAGTCACCACAAGAACAATCGAGTCTATATATACCCATTTTCTTCGTAGGAGAAAGAGAATCTTTGCACTTCGATAGATGTGATTTCAATGTGCCTACTACTTTAAAGGAAACATGGATGTCATATTGACGGAAAAACTTACCAAGGGCCTCTGAAACGACCGGAATTTAGGGCAAGCTCAGGAACACTCTGGACTCGTTCCTAATGGGGCAAAGAGTAGTCTTAGATCTGATGTCAAAAGATAAACGTATTTTATCGTACAATCTCGTAATCATGTCAACAGGGAATTTGTTGTTTAGGGCTATTTGTAAAATTATATTATATTCAACATTAAAATTCTCTGGTGACAAAGGGACAGAAAAAGGTCTATGGAAAAGGGACCTAAAAGCGGCAAGTCTATGTGACACTGGGTGGCAGGATGAATAAGGTATGACATGGTCGGTAGTTGTGGGTTTTCTATAAACAGAGACTGTCTGCTTATTCGACTCCAAATGCAACAAAACATCTAGAAAAGGCAAACTGCCGCCAACGCTCTTTTCCATGGTAAAAGAAATTCTGGGATGTAGAGAGTTGAGGTGGACCAGAAAATCGTCAAGTTCCGAATCATCACCCAAGAAAACGCAAAAAATATCATCCACATAACGCTTCCATAAGAATATATGCTTTTTAAAATTCATATGGGATTTAAGGGATGACTCTAATTTCTTAAGGAATATCTCGGCAAGAATGGGAGCCAGAGGAGATCCCATACTCAAGCCGTTATTTTTTACATAGAAACAATTGTTGAATTGAAAGAAGTTCTGCTTGAGACAAAGATTTAGCAAAGAGGAGAGACCAGAAACAATATTGTCTTCCAACAAGGAATAAACTAAAAGTTGATTCACCAGATCTTCAGCCTCAATAGAGGGAGTAGAAGGATACAATTTAACGATATCAAAGGACACGATCTTTGCTCCAGAAGGAATAATGAGATCTTTTATTGTCTCTGTTAGCTGTAATGAATTCTTTATGGAAAACTCAGACTTATAGTCGAGGTGATCTCGGAAAATGTTGTTCAAAAATATGGAAATTTTATGAGCTGGAGTATTGGTGAAGGATACAATGGGTCTGATGGGAACATTGGGTTTATGAATTTTGGGTAAACAATATAGAAGAGGAGTGGAACAAAGTGATGACATAAATTTCTCCTTACTAGTGTTAAAATGCACGAATAACTCTGAATGAGACTTGATAGCGGCAACAATCTTCCTGAAAAATGACGGTGTAGGATCACTGGCAACAGTGGAGAAATCTTCTGTGTTCAAAAATTCCTCGGTTTTACTCACGTATTCTGGTCTGCTCATGATGACGGTACAATTTCCTTTGTCTGCCTTAGTGATAAGCAAATCGTGGTCTATAATCTTCTTCTTCAACGACGTTAAAATATTTTTCTCATTGGAATGTTTACTATGTTTATTAATAGTCTTCTTGACTATATTTGACGTCATAATACCTATGGTTGTTGAATTGACATCTTTAATGTGTTTAACTATATTCTCAATATGGGAAGTGAGGTTATCTAAAGTTGTAGTCGATATACTTTGTTGGGTGGCGAATTTTAAACCTTGGTCTAAGAGATCTTTTTCATCATTAGTGAAATCGACATTGGTCAAATTCAGCGTTCTGGGGTGAAACTTGTAATCTGAATATGATGTTGGATGCACATTCATACAATTTAAAGATTTTATATATCTTAGGTGCTGAATCTTCCTAAAAAGTCTGTTATATGTTCTGTCGTCTATAGTGGTAACCATGTTTCGCACCTCCCTGTCCATAGAGTCCCAGATTATTGTTTATATTGTTTGCCAAAAACTCATAAACCCAATGTTCCCATCAGACCCATTGTATCCCTCACCAATACTCCAGCTCATAAAATTTCCATATTTTTGAACAACATTTTCCGAGCTCACCTCGACTATAAGTCTGAGCTTTCCATAAAGAATTCATTACAGCTAACAGAGACAATAAAAGATCTCATTATTCCTTCTGGAGCAAAGATCGTGTCCTTTGATATCGTTAGTTTGTATCCTTCTACTCCCTCTATTGAGGCTGAAGATCTGGTGAATCAACTTTTGGTTTATTCCTTGTTGGAAGACAATATTGTTTCTGCTCTCTCCTCTTTGCTAAATCTTTGTCTGAAGCAGAACTTCTTTCAATTCAACAATTGTTTATATGTACAAAAGAACGGCTTGAGTATGGTATCTCCTTTGGCTCCCATTCTTGCCGAGATATTGCTTAAGAAATTAGAGTCATCCCTCAAATCCCATATGAATTTTAAAAAGCATATATTCTTATGGAAGCGTTATGTGGATGATATTTTTTGCGTTTTCTTGGGTGATGATTCGGAACTTGACGATTTACTGGTCCACCTCAACTCTCTACATCCCAGAATTTCTTTTACCATGGAAAAGAGCGTTGGCGGCAGTTTGCCTTTTCTAGATGTTTTGTTGCATTTGGAGTCGAATAAGCTGACAGTCTCTGTTTATAGAAAACCTACAACTACCGACCATGTCACACCTTATTCATCCTGCCACCCAGTGTCACATAGACTTGCCGCTTTTAGGTCCCTTTTCCATAGACTTTTTTCTGTCCCTTTGTCACCAGAGAATTTTAATGTTGAATATAATATAATTTTACGAATAGCACTAAACAACAAATTCCCTGTTGACATGATTACGAGATTGTACGATAAAATAAGTTTATCTTTTGACATCAGATCTAAGACTAATCTTTGCCCCATTAGGAACGAGTCCAGAGTGTTACTGAGCTTGCCGGTCGTTTCAGAGGCTCTTGGTAAGTTTTTCCGTCAATATGACATCCATGTTTCCTTTAAAGTAGTAGGCACATTGAAATCACATCTATCGAAGGGCAAGGATTCTCTTTCTCTCACGAAGACATAGGGTATATATAGACTCGATTGTTCTTGTGGTGACTTTTACATAGGACGGACTTTCAGGAGCATCAAAGTACGAACTCAAGAACATTTTAGAGCTATCAAGAAGAACACCCCTGATAAATCTACCTTCGCAGAGCACATTTTGAATAACTCAGACCACTCCCCTTCTACCGCCCCAACAATTTTGTTCTCTCCGTCCAGTACTTCCGTTTGCGATACTCTGGCGAAGGTTGTCATTTCTAGGTCCAAATATAATACCCCAACAAAACTGTTAAATACACAACAAGAATTTCCCGAATTGGTGGTTGCTCCACACCTTCTTCGAGTTAACATTATCCAACCGCGCTGATTCCGCCGTTGTTTCTCGCTTTTACCGCCCTCTCCTTGTTTTTTAGCTTGACCGGTTCTTTTTCGTTTTCTTTGTCAGTTTTCATTGCCGTTCCCAGTTTCTCATACAGATGGAGCGGCCATCTCCATTCTCACGTTTCTTTACAAGATGTCAGACTTGTTTTGACTTATAACTTTGAAACGTCTTTCCGTTGATCGAGGTGAGCTACTAATGATTAATATATTTCTGTTACTTTGTAATTTCCGTAAAAAAGATTTTCTCCCTTTATAACTTGTTTAGGTTTAATTTTTCCCGTTTGTTTATATTTTAAAATAATTTTAATCGTCCTATTTGTGATTTTGTAAACATACACTTTCTGTAGTGAATTATGTGTATTCTCTTATTGTTTGTCTTCTCTTCTTTTTTAGTGCCTGAAGATTACCTAATTTGGGTCGAAACATTGTCGCAATTTGACAATATTAAATTGGAGTAGACAAAAAAGCATTTTTCTTTCAATTTCCATCTTTATTGAGGATCACACTACTGAAAGATCCGTAAAAGGATCTGAATGGATAGTAGAAGTTATAATAATACTATGTTTCGAATACCCGACCATCAGAAAAGCCCTGGCAGTATAACTTCTTCAGTATTATTTGTATTGAGTATCATTCCACGTTTAGAGAACCTTAAGAGGATCTGAATTGATAGTAAAAGGTATTATAATACACGATTTCAAATATCGGGCCGTCAGAGGCGCATTGGCAGTGCAACAGTTATATCTGTATTGAGAATCATGCCACGTTGAAAGATCCCTAAAAGTATATGAATGGATAGTAAACGATATAGTAAAACTCGATTTCAAAGATCAAGCCATCAGGGACACATTGGCAGTAGAACTTTTACAGTAATATCTTTATTGAGTATCACACCACGTTGAAGGATGCGTAAAAGGATCT
This sequence comes from Halyzia sedecimguttata, assembly GCA_937662695.2. Lineage (NCBI taxonomy): Eukaryota > Metazoa > Arthropoda > Insecta > Coleoptera > Coccinellidae > Halyzia > Halyzia sedecimguttata. Next base: position 7,598,826 of record OW569418.2, read on the forward strand.
GAATGGATAGTGGAGAATATAATAATACTATGTTTCGAATATCCGGATATCAGAAAAGCCCTGGCAGTATAACTTCTTCAGTACTATCTGTATAGATAATCATTCCACGTAAAGAGAACCTTACGAATATCAGATTGATTTTAAAAGGTATTATAATACTCGGCTTCAACTTTAGGGCGATCAGTAGAACTTTTTCAGTAATATCTGTATTGAGAAACATGCCACGTTGGAGAACCCTAAAAGCATCTAAATGGATAGTAACCGATATAGTGAAACTGGGCTTCAAAGATCAGGCCATATGGTACGCATTGGCAGTGGAAGTTTTTCAGTAATATCTACATTGAGAATCACACCACGTTAAGAGATCCGCAATAGGATCTGAATAGATAGTAAAAGATATTATAATACTGGGTTTCAAATATCGGGCCATCAGAGGCTCTTTGGCAGTGGAACTTTTTCAGTAATATCTGTATTGAGAATCATGGCACGTTGAAAGATCCCTAAAAGTATCTGAGTGGATAGTAAACGATATAATAATACTCAGTTTCAAACATCCAGTCAGCAGAAACGCGTGAGCTGTGGAACTTTCTCAGTAATATCTATATTGAGAATCACACTACGATGAAAGATCCGTAAAAGGATCTGAATAGATATAAGAAGATATAATAATACTAAGTTTCAATTATCCGGCCATCAGAAACGCCCTGGCAGTTTAGCTCCTCAATACTATCTGTATTGAAGATCATGCTACGTTAAGAGAGCCTTAAGATGAGCTGAATTGATAGTAAAAGGTATTATAATACTCGGTTCCAAATATCAGGCCATCAGTGGCGCTTTCGCAGTGGAACTTTTTCAGTACTATCTGTATTGAGAATTATGCCACGTTGAAAGATCCCTAAAAGTATCTGAGTGGATAGTAAACGATATAATCATACTCGATTTCAAAGATCCAGTCAGCAGAAACGCGTGCTCAGTGGAACTTTCTCAGTAATATCTTTATTGAGAAAACCACTACGGTGATAGATCCGTAAAAGGATCTGAATGGATAGTAGAGTATATAATAATACTATGTTTCGAGTATCCGGCCATCAGAAACACCCTGGCGGTTTAACTCTTCAGTACCATCTGTATTGAGAATCACACCACGTTGAAAGTTCTGTAAAAGGATCGGAATAGATAGTAAAAAGTATTATAAATCTCGGTTTTAAATATCAGACATTGAAAATCACACCACGTTGAGAGATCCGTAAAAGGATCTGAATAGATAGTAAAAGGTATCATAATACTCTTTTTCATATTTCGGGCCATCAGAGGCGCTTTGGCAGTGGAACTTTTTCAGTGATATTTGTATTGAGAATCATTCCACGATGAAAAATCCCTAAAAAATTATGAATGCATAGTAAACGATATAATAAAAATCGGTTTCAAACATCCAGTCTGAGTGGATAGTAGACGATATACTAATATTCGGTTTCAAACATCCAGTCAGCAGAAACGCGTGAGCAGTGGAACTTTCTCAGTAATATCTTTATCAAGAATCACACTACGTTGAAAGATCCTTAAAAGGATCTGCATGGATACTAGAAGATATAATAATACTATGTTTCGAATATCCGGCCATCAGAAACGCCCTGGCAGTTTAACTCTTCTGTACTATCTGTATTGAGAATCATGCCACGTTAACAGAACCTTAAGAGGATCTGAAAAGATAGTATAAGGTATTATAATACTGGGTTTCAAATATCGGACCATCAGAAGCGCTTTGGCAATGTTACTTTTTCAGAAATATCTGTATTGAGAATCAGGCCACGTTGAAAGATCCCTAAAATGGATAGGAGACGATATATTAATACTCGGTTTCAAACTTCCAGTCGGTAGAAACGCGTGAGCTGTTGAACTGTCTCATTAATATCTTTATTGAGGATCACACTACGTTGAAAGATCCGTAAAAGGATCTGAATGGATATTTGACGTTATAATAATACTGTTTCGAATACCCGACCATCAGAAAAGCCCTGGCAGTATAACTTCTTCAGTAATATCTGTATTGAGTATCATTACACGTTTAGAGAACCTTAAGAACCTTAAGAGGATCTGAATTGATAGTATTATAATACTCGATTTCGAATATCGGGCCGTCAGAGGCGCATTGGCAGTGCAACTTTTCCAGTTATATCTGTATTGAGAATCATGCCACGTTGAAAGATCCCTAAAAATATCTGAATGTATAGTAACCGATATAATAAAACTCGCTTTCACAGATCAGTTCCTCAGGGACGCATTGGCAGTAGAACATTTTCAGTTATATATTTATTGAATGTTGAAAGCTCCGTGAAAGGATCTGAATAGATAGTGAAGGTATTATAATACTCGGTTTCAAATATCAGGCCATCAGTGGCGCTTTCGCAGTGGAACTTTTTCAGTACTATCTGCACTGAGAATCATGCCACGTTGAAAGATCCCTAAAAGTATCTGAGTGGATAGTAAACGATATAAACATACTCGATTTCAAACATCCAGTCAGCAGAATCACGTGCTCAGTGGATCTTTCTGAGTAATATCTTTATTGAGAAAAACACTACCGTGATAGATCCGTAAAAAGATCTGAATGGACAGTAGAGTATATAATAATACTATGTTTCGAGTATCTGGCCATCAGAAACGCCCTGGCAGTTTAACTCTTTAGAACCATCTGTATTGAGAATCACACACCACGTTGAAAGTTCTGTAAAAGGATCGGAATAGATAGTAAAGAGTATTATAATACTCGGTTTTAAATATCAGGCCATCAGAGGCGCCTTGGCAGTGGAACTTTTTCAGTAATATCTGTATTGAGAATCATTCCACGATGAAAGATCCCTAAAAGTATATGAATGGATAGTAGACGTCATAATTGAAGTCGGTTTCAAACATCCAGTCAGCAGGGATGCGTGAGCAGTGGAACTTTCTCAGTTATATCTTTATTGAGTATCACACCACGTTGAAGGATGCGTAAAACGTTCTGAATGGATAGTAGAAGATATAATAATACTATGTTCCGAATATCTGGCCATCAGAAACGCCCTGGCAGTATATCTTCTTCAGTACTGTCTGTATTGAGAATCATGCCACGTTAAGAGAACCTTAAGAGGAACTGAATAGATAGTAAAAAGTATTATAATACTTGATTTAAAATATCGGGCCATCAGAGGCGCATTGGCAGTGCAACTTTTTCATTAATATCTGTATTGAGAATCATGCCCGACAAGATCCCTAGAAGTATATGAATGGATAGTAAACGATATTAGAAAACTCGGTTTCAAACATCCAGTCAGCAGAAACGCGTGAGCAGTGGATTTTTCTAATTAATTTCTTTATTGAGAATCACTTAACCTTGAAAAGCATCTGAATGGATAGTAGAAGATACAATAATACTATGTTCCGGATATCCGGCCATCAGAAACGCCCTGGCAGTTTATCTCTTCTGTACTATCTGTATTGAGAATCATGCCACGTTAGGAGAACTTTTAGTGGATCTGAATAGATACTAAAAGGTTTTATAATACTGGGTTTAAATATCGGACCACCGCTTTGGCAATGGAACTTTTTCAGAAATATCAGTATTGAGAATTACACAACGTTGAAAGTTCCGTAACAGGATCTGAATGGATAGTAGAATATAAAATATCACTATGTTTCGATTATCCGGCCCTCAGAAACGACCTGGCAGTTTGACTCTTCAGTACTCTCTGTATTGAGAATTATGCCACGTTAAGAGAACCTTAAGACGATCTGAATAGATAGGAAAAGGTACTATAATACTGGGTATCAAATATCGGGTCATCAGAGGCGCTTTGGCAGTGGAACTTTTTCCGTAATATCTGTATTGATAATCATTCCACGATGAAAGATCCCTATAAGTATATGAATGGATAGTAAACGATATAATAAAACTCGGTTTCAAACATCCAGTCAGCAGGGTCGCGTGAGCAGTGAAACTTTTTCAGTAATATCTTTATTGAGTATCACACCAACTTGAGGGATCCGAAAATGGATCTGAATGGATAAAAGAAGCCATCAGAAACACCCTGGCAGTTCAACTCTTCAGTACTATATGTATTGCGAACCAAGCCACGATGAGAGAAACTTAAGAGGATCTGAATAGATATTATAAGGTATGTCGCCAGCTCAGTGATAAAGTGAGACTAGGGACCGGGGTCCCGAGTTCATTCCCGGGGTTCTAGGAATTAAATTCTTTACTCAGACCCTAGCAACCACCGTCCACCGTTGGGTCAAAAATTAAGAGTGACGTACCTGAGGTGGCGTGAAGCTGATCTGGCGCCGAACAACCTGGTGGTATGGCGAAAGTAGTCTCAGGACCACAAGGCCTGATCTGGTGGTCTTCCTGGACATTGAGTGCACTTATGTTGCACCGCTCAAGAACTCGTTCTGCGGAGAGGCTTGGCTCAGGGGAGTACCAGACCTCATTGTGGTTCCTGTTTAATAACAGACTCATCTCCACGTCCCTGTGTTGGGACGTAGCGAGATTTCTGGCCAGGAGGGGCTGTCCACAGGGAGGAGTGATCTCTCCTTGCTGTGGTCTGCCTGGTGGCCATAATAGGCACGCTGGATATATATGTCCAGCGTACGACGGCAACATACTCATTATGGCCACAGGACAAGATGACTCAGTCCTGATTGAGAGCCTATCAGAGGCGCTAACGGCAACACAAGGCTGGTGTAGTGGGGAACAGTTAAACGTGATCTCTCGTCAGACCTTGATCGTGCCAATCACTAGAAAGAGGAATCTCAACATGGGTTTCCTTACTATGAATGGAGTTCGTATCCCATTTGCGGACGATGCTAGATATCTGGGTGCCATTATGGACAGGAAGCTGAACTGAAACTCACACTAAGAAAGGGTGATCCATAAGGCTAGGCACTCGCTCTGGGCCTGCTAGCGGACTTGTGGAAAGAAATGGGGGACTGGATCTGAAAAGACGCCACTGGTTGTACGTGATGTTGGTGAGACAACAAATCACTTACGGTAGCATTGCTTTATGGGAGTGCACTGTAGGGGTGCAGTCCCAAGCTTATAACAATTCAGAGATCTGCGTGCTTGATGATGACTGGGGCTTTTCGCTCCACGTCTATCGCAGCCAATGATCGCCTAAAGTACATGGTCTATCTTTATCTAGTGAGCACGTGCCTGGTTCTCTGCTGGCCGAATTGGAGGTCAACGAGATAATGAGCATCGTTCTGATGTGTCTATCACCAAGATAGTGGCACTATCGAGTCGTCTTTCCCAGTGACGATTGGAGTATCTCTGGGCCCCACTGCTTGAGGGTCCCTGCTGGTTCACATAATGCTCTGCTACTACTGGGGTGGGAGCGGGAGTCAGTGGTTACAAAATGGCTGAGGGTGAATCTATAAGCCTAGTTAGTTTTGTGACTGCCTTTCAAGCAGGAATTTTCGCCATTGATCACTGCGCGAAGCTCATATTTGAGAAGAGATGGATACGCAGATCAATCAAGATCCTACCGGAAAGCCAAGATGCCTTGAAGGACTTGAATTCATACAACTGAAAGTCCATGCTTGTGCAGGTCTGTCTGACCCCACTTGTTGAACTGGGAGAGCGCTGCAGGTTCAAGTTAATTTGGGTCCTGGGCCACTCAGGCAAGGGCGGTAATGAGGTGGGGGACTCATTGTCGGCACGAGGGGCTTTCACGGGGCTCATTGGACCTGAACTGGCCTGTGATATATCTCACAGGGCAGCAGGGTGGGAAAACAACAGATGGTTGGACCAAAAGGTCCAGGATATCAGAAGCAGCATGCCTGGACACATACATACTCGCTCAACAAGTATCAGCTGAAAGAGCCAGACAATGTCTCAGATCCTCTAGTTAGACCTGAGAATTTTAACAGCTGTATACACGGGTCCCTGTGGCCTGAGGAAACACCTTAGTATGCTGGGGTTGGCTGAGCTAGGACTCTGAGTGCAGACTATGCCTGGAGGGCGACGAGTCTATAGAACACATGTGTGACCCCGCTGGGGACAGGATCAGATTTGTGGAACTAGGAGTCCGCAAATTGAGACTGAGGGAACTGGACAAGTTCTCACCCACCAGACTAACATCCCTTGTCAAAAGGCTTCAGCTTGTTGATGTTGTATATATTAGGCGTGCCACAATAGACCGATTGGTTGCAGTGACGGGACTGGTTTCGTCTGCCCGACACAACTCATATAATTAATAATAAAGTGGCGTACGAACATGGTAACATAGGATACGAATAATACAACTGATTCGCCTAACTCACACGAGCATTTCAAATATCGGGCCATCAGAGGCGCATTGGCAGTGCAACTTCCTCAGTAATATCTTTATTGAGAATGATGCCACGTTGAAAGATCCCTAAAAGTATCTGAATGGATAGTAAACGATATAATAAAACTCGGTTTCAAAGATTAGGCCATCAGGGACGCATTGGCAGTAGAACTTTCTCAGTAATATCTTCATTGAGAATCACACCACGTTCCGTAAAAGGATCTGAATAGATAGTGAAAGGTATTATAATTCTCGGTTTCCAATATCGGGCCATCAGAGGCGCTTAGGCAGTGGAGCTTTCTCATTAATATCTGTATTGAGAATCACTAAACCATGAAAGATCCCTAAAAGTATATAAATGGATAGTAAACGATATAATAAAACTCGGTTTCAAACATCCAGTCAGCAGGGACGCGTGAGCAGTGAACTTTCTCAGTAATATCTTCATTGAGAATCACACCGCGTTTAAGATTCCGTAAAAGGATCTGAATAGATAGTAAAAGGTTCTCGATTTAAATACCAGGCCATCAGAGGCGCTTTGGCAGTGGAACTTTTTCAGTAATATATCTATTGAGAATCATTCCACGATAAAAGATCCCTAAAAGTATATGAATGGATAGTAAACGATATAGTAAAACTCGATTTCTAAGATCAAGCCATCAGGGACGCATTGACACTAGAACTTCTACAGTAATATCTTTATTGAGTATCACACCACTTTGAAGGATGCGTAAAAGGATCTGAATGGATAGTGGAAGATATAATAATACTATGTTTCGAATATCCGGATATCAGAAAAGCCCTGGCAGTATAACTTCTTCAGTACTATCTGTATAGATAATCATTCCACGTAAAGAGAACCTTACGAATATCAGATTGATTTTAAAAGGTATTATAATACTCAGCTTCAACTTTAGGGTGATCAGTAGAACTTTTTCAGTAATATCTGTATTGAGAAACATGCCACGTTGGAGAACCCTAAAAGCATCTAAATGGATAGTAAGCGATATAGTGAAACTGGGCTTCAAAGATCAGGCCATATGGGACGCATTGGCAGTGGAAGTTTTTCAGTAATATCTACATTGAGAATCACACCACGTTGAGAGATCCGCAATAGGATCTGAATAGATAGTAAAAGATATTATAATACTGGGTTTCAAATATCGGGCCATCAGATGCTCTTTGGCAGTGGAACTTTTTCAGTAATATCTTTATTGAGAATCATGCCACGTTGAAAGATCCCTAAAAGTTTCTAAGTGGATAGTAAACGATATAATAATTTTCAGTTTCAAACATCCAGTCAGCAGAAACGCGTGAGCAGTGGAACTTTCTCAGTAATATCTATATTGAGAATCACACTACGATGAAAGATCCGTAAAAGGATCTGAATAGATAGTAGAAGGTATAATAATACTAAGTTTCAAATATCCGTCCATCAGAAACGCCCTGGCAGTTTAGCTCCTCAATACTATCTGTATTGAGGATCACGCTACGTTAAGAGAGCCTTAAGAGGATCTGAATTGATAATAAAAGGTATTATAATACTCGGTTCCAAATATCAGGCCATTAGTGGCGCTTTCGCAGTGGAACTTTTTGTATTGAGAATCATGCCACGTTGAAAGATCCCTAAAAGTATCTGAGTTGATAGTAAACGATATAATCATACTCGATTTCTAACATCCAGTCAGCAGAAACGCGTGCTCAGTGGAACTTTCTCAGTGATATCTTTGTTGAGAAAAACACTACGGTGATAGATCCGTAAAAGGATCTGAATGGGTAGTATAATAATACTATGTTTCGAGTATCCGGCCATCAGAAACGCCCTGGCAGTTTAACTCTTCAGTACCATCTTTATTGAGAATCACACCACGTTGAAAGTTCTGTAAAAGGATCGTTATAGAAAGTAAAAAGTATTATAATACTCGGTTTTAAATATCAGGCCATCGGAGGCGCTTTGGCAGTGGAACTTTTTCAGTATTATCTGTATTGAGAATCATTCCACGATCCCCAAACGTATATGAATCGATAGTAGACGACATAATTGAACTCGGTTTCAAACATCCAGTCAGCAGGGACGCGTGAGCAGTGGAACTTTCTCAGTAATATCTTTATTGAGTATCACACCACGTTGAAGGATGTGTACTATGTTTCGAATATCCGGCCATCAGAAACGCCCTGACTTATTAACTCTTCAGTCAGCAGAAACGCGTGAGCTGTTGAACTTTCTCATTAATATCTTTATTGAGGATCACACTACGATGAAAGATCCGTAAAAGGATCTGAATGGATAGTAGAAGTTATAATAATACTATGTTTCGAACACCCGACCATCAGAAAAGCCCTGGCAGTTCTTCAGTAATATCTGTATTGAGTATCATTCAACGTTTAGAGAACCTTAAGAGGATCTGATAGATATTGAAAAGTATTATAATTCTCGACTTCAACTTTCGGGCCATCAGTGGAACTGTTTCAGTAATATCTGTATTGAGAATCATGCATCGCTGAAGGAACCCTAAAAGTATCTAAATGGATAGTAAGCGATATAATAAAACTCGGTTTCAAAGATCAGGCCATCAGGGACGCATTGGCAGTAGAACTTTTTCAGTTATATCCTCATTGAGAATCACACTACGTTTAAAGATCCCTAAAATAAATAAAACGATATATTTATACTCAGTTTCAAAAATCCAGTCAGCAGAAACGCGTGAGCAGTGGAACTTTCTAATTAATTTCTTTATTGAGAATCACTTTACGTTGAAAATTCCGTAAAAGCTTCTGAATGGATAGTAGAAGATATAATAATACTATGTTCCGGATATCCGGCCATCAGAAACGCCCTGGCAGTTTATCTCTTCTGTACTATCTGTATTGAGAATCATGCCACGTTAGGAGAACCTTATGTGGATCTGAATAGATACTAAAAGGTTTTATAATACTGGGTTTCAAATATCGGACCATCAGAGGCACATTGGCAGTGCAACTCTTTCAGTAATATCTGTATTGAGAATCATGCCACGTTGAAAGATCCCTAAAAGTATCTGAGTGGATAGTAAACGATATAATAATACTCGGTTTCAAACATCCAGTCAGCGGAAAAGCGTGAGCAGTGGAACTTTCTCAGTAATATCTATATTGAGAATCACACTACGATGAAAGATCCGTAAAAGGATCTGAATAGATATTAGAAGATATAATAATACTATGTTTCTAATATCCGGCCATCAGAAACGCCCTGGAAGTTTAGCTCTTCTATACTATCTGTATTGAGGATCATGCTACGTTAAGAGAACCTTAAGAGGATCTGAATAGACAGTAAAAGGTATTATAATACTCGATTTCAAATAACGGCCCATCAGAGGCGGATTGGCAGTGCAACTCTTTCAGTAATATCTGTATTGAGAATCATGCCACGTTAGTTTTGTGACTGCCTTTCAAGCAGGAATTTTCGCCATTGATCACTGCGCGAAACTCATATTTGAGAAGAGATGGATACGCAGATCAATCAAGATCCTACCGAAAAGCCAAGCTGCCTTGAAGGACTTGAATTCATACAACTGAAAGTCCATGCATGTGCAGGACTGTCTGACCCCACTTGTTGAACTGGGAGAGCGCTGCAGGTTCAAGGTAATTTGGGTCCTGGGCCACTCAGGCAAGGGCGGTAATGAGGTGGAGGACTCATTGTCAGCACGAGGGGCTTTCACGGGGCTCATTGGTCCTGAACCGGCCTGTGATATATCTCACAGGGCAGCAGGGTGGGAAAACAACAGATGGTTGGACCAAAAGGTCCAGGATATCAGAAGCAGCATACCTGGACACATACATACTCGCTCAACAAGTATCAGCTGAAAGAGCCAGACAATGTCTCAGATCCTCTAGTTAGACCTGAGAATTTTAACAGCTGTATACACGGGTCCCTGTGGTCTGAGGAAACACCTTAGTATGCTGGGGTTGGCTGAGCTAGGACTCTGAGTGCAGACTAGATTAGGCCATCAGGGACGCATTGGCAGTAGAACTTTCTCAGTAATATCTTCATTGAGAATCACACCAAGTTGAAAGTTCCGTAAAAGGATCTGAATAGATAGTGAAAGGTATTATACTTCTCGGTTTCCAATATCGGGCCATCAGAGGCGCTTTGGCAGTGGAACTTTCTCATTAATATCTGTATTGAGAATCACTAAACCATGAAAGATCCCTAAAAGTATATAAATGGATAGTAAACGATATAATAAAACTCGGTTTCAAACATCCAGTCAGCAGGGACGCGTGAGCAGTGAAACTTTCTCAGTAATATCTATATTGAGTATCACACCACCTTGAAGGATCCGTAAAAAGATCTGAATGGATAGTGAATTATATAATAATACTATGTTTCGAATATCCGGCCATCAAAATCGCTCTGGCAGTATATCTTCTTCAGTACTATCTGTATTGAGAATCATGCCATGTTGAGAGAACCTTAAAACGATCTGAATATATAGTAAAAGGTATTATAATACTCGATTTCAAATATCGGCCCATCAGAGGCGCATTGGCAGTGCTACTTTTCCATTAATATCTGTATTAAGAATCATGCCAAGTTGAAAGATCCTTAGAAGTATATGACGTTGAAAGATCCCTAAAAGTATCTGAATGGATAGTAAACGTTATAATAAAACTCGGTTTCAAAGATCAGGCCATCAGGGACGTATTGGCAGTAGAACTTTTTCAGTAATATCTTCATTGAGAATCTCACCGCGTTTAAGATTCCGTAAAAGGATCTGAATAGATAGTAAAAGGTATTATAATACTCGATTTAAATAAAAGGCCATCAGAGGCGCTTTGGCAGTGGAACTTTTTCAGTAATATATCTATTGAGAATCATTCCACGATAAAAGATCCCTAAAATTATATGAATGGATAGTAAACGATATAGTAAAACTCGATTTCTAAGATCAAGCCATCAGGAACGCATTGGCAGTAGAACTTCTACAGTAATATCTTTATTGAGTATCACACCACTTTGAAGGATGCGTAAAAGGATCTGAATGGATAGTGGAAGATATAATAATACTATGTTTCGAATATCCGGATATCAGAAAAGCCCTGGCAGTATAACTTCTTCAGTACTATCTGTATAGATAATCATTCCACGTAAAGAGAACCTTACGAATATCAGATTGATTTTAAAAGGTATTATAATACTCAGCTTCAACTTTAGGGCGATCAGTAGAACTTTTTCAGTAATATCTGTATTGAGAAACGTGCCACGTTGGAGAACCCTAAAAGCATCTAAATGGATAGTAAGCGATATAGTGAAACTGGGCTTCAAAGATCAGGCCATATGGGACGCATTGGCAGTGGAAGTTTTTCAGTAATATCTACATTGAGAATCACACCACGTTGAGAGATCCGCAATAGGATCTGAATTGATAGTGAAAGATATTATAATACTGCGTTTCAAATATCGGGCCATCAGAGGCTCTTTGGCAGTGGAACTTTTTCAGTAATATCTTTATTGAGAATCATGCCACGTTGAAAGATCCCTAAAAGTATCTAAGTGGATAGTAAACGATATAATAATTTTCAGTTTCAAACATCCAGTCAGCAGAAACGCGTGAGCAGTGGAACTTTCTCAGTAATATCTATATTCAGAATCACACTACGATGAAAGATCCGTAAAAGGATCTGAATAGAAATCAGAAGTTATAATAATACTAAGTTTCAAATATCCGTCCATCAGAAACGCCCTGGCAGTTTAGCTCCTCAATACTATCTGTATTGAGGATCACGCTACGTTAAGAGAGCCTTAAGAGGATCTGAATTGATAATAAAAGGTATTATAATACTCGGTTCCAAATATCAGGCCATTAGTGGCGCTTTCGCAGTGGAACTTTTTGTATTGAGAATCATGCCACGTTGAAAGATCCCTAAAAGTATCTGAGTTGATAGTAAACGATATAATCATACTTGATTTCTAACATCCAGTCAGCAGAAACGCGTGCTCAGTGGAACTTTCTCAGTGATATCTTAGTTGAGAAAAACACTACGGTGATAGATCCGTAAAAGGATCTGAATGGATAGTATAATAATACTATGTTTCGAGTATCCGGCCATCTGAAACGCCCTGGCAGTTTAACTCTTCAGTACCATCTTTATTGAGAATCACACCACGTTGAAAGTTCTGTAAAAGGATCGTAATAGGAAGTAAAAAGTATTATAATACTCGGTTTTAAATATCAGGCCATCAGAGGCGCTTTGGCAGTTGAACTTTTTCAGTATTATCTGTATTGAGAATCATTCCACGATCCCTAAAAGTATATGAATCGATAGTAGACGACATAATTGAACTCGGTTTCAAACATCCAGTCAGCAGGGACGCGTGAGCAGTGGAACTTTCTCAGTAATATCTTTATTGAGTATCACACCACGTTGAAGGATGCGTACTATGTTTCGAATATCCGGCCATCAGAAACGCCCTGACAAATTAACTCTTCAGTCAGCAGAAACGCGTGAGCTGTTGAACTTTCTCATTAATATCTTTATTGAGGATCACACTACGTTGAAAGATCTGTAAAAGGATCTGAATGGATAGTAGAAGTTATAATAATACTATGTTTCGAACACCCGACCATCAGAAAAGCCCTGGCAGTTCTTCAGTAATATCTGTATTGAGTATCATTCCATGTTTAGAGAACCTTAAGAGGATCTGATAGATATTGAAAAGTATTATAATTCTCGACTCCAACTTTCGGGCCATCAGTGGAACTGTTTCAGTAATATCTGTATTGAGAATCATGCATCGCTGAAGGAACCCTAAAAGTATCTAAATGGATAGTAAGCGATATTATAAAACTCGGTTTCAAAGATCAGGCCATCAGGGACGCATTGGCAGTAGAACTTTTTCAGTTATATCTTCATTGAGAATCACACCACTTTGAAAGATCCCTAAAATAAATAAAACGATATATTAATACTCAGTTTCAAACATCCAGTCATCAGAAACGCGTGAGCAGTGGAACTTTCTAATTAATTTCTTTATCTGATTGATATTAAAAGGTATTATAATACTCGGCATCAACTTTCGGGCCACCAATGGAACTTTTTCAGTAATATCTTTAATGAGAACCATGCCACGTTTAAGGTACCCTGAAAGTATCTAATTGGATAGTAAACGCTGTAATATAATTCGGTTTCAAAGATCAAGCCACATGGGACGCATTGGCAGTGGAAGTTTTTAAGGAATATCTTCATTGAGAATCACTTTACGTTGAAAATTCCGTAAAGGCATCTGAATGGATAGTAGAAGATATAATAATACTATGTTCCGGATATCTGGCCATCAGAAACGCCCTGGCAGTTTATCTCTTCTGTACTATCTGTATTGAGAATCATGCCACGTTAGGAGAACCTTATGTGGATCTGAATAGATACTAAAAGGTTTTATAATACTGGGTTTCAAATATCGGACCATCAGAGGCGCATTGGCAGTGCAACTCTTTCAGTAATATCTGTATTGAGAATCATGCCACGTTGAAAGATCCCTAAAAGTATCTGAGTGGATAGTTGACGATATAATAATACTCGGTTTCAAACATCCAGTCAGCAGAAAAGCGTGAGCAGTGGAACTTTCTCAGTAATATCTATATTGAGAATCACACTACGATGATAGATCCGTAAATGGATCTGAATAGATATTAGAAGATATAATAATACTATGTTTCTAATATCCGGCCATCAGAAACGCCCTGGAAGTTTAGCTCTTCTATACTATCAGTATTGAGGATCATGCTACATTAAGAGAACCTAAAGAGGATCTGAATAGATAGTAAAAGGTATTATAATACTCGATTTCAAATAAGGGCCCATCAGAGGCGCATTGGCAGTGCAACTCTTTCAGTAATACCTGTATTGAGAATCATGACACGTTGAAAGATCTCTAAAAGTATCTGAGTGGATAGTAAACGATATAATAATACTCGGTTTCAAACATCCAGTCAGCAGAAAAGCGTGAGCAGTGGAACTTTCTCATTAATATCTATATTGAGAATCACATTACGATGAAAGATCCGTAAAGGGATCTGAATAGATATTAGAAGATATAATAATACTATGTTTCTAATATCCGGCCATCAGTAACGCCCTGGAAGTTTAGCTCTTCCATACTATGTGTATTGAGGATCATGCTACGTTAAGAAAACCTTAAGAGGATCTGGATAGATAGTAAAAGGTATTATAATACTCGATTTCAAATAACGGCCCATCAGAGGCGCATTGGCATTGCAACTTTTTCAGTAATATCTGTATTGAGAATCATGCCAATTTGAAAGATCCCTAGAAGTATCTGAGTGGATAGTAAACGATATAATAACAATCGGTTTCAAAGATCAGGCCATCAGGCAGTAGAACTTTTTCAGTAATATCTTCATTGAGGATCACACAACGTTGAAAAATCCGTAAAAGGATCGGAATAGATAGTAAATGGTATTATAATCCTCGGTTTTAACTATCAGGCCATCAGAGGCGCTTTGGCAGTGGAACTTTTTTAGTAATATCTGTATTGAGAATCATTCCACAATGAAAGATCGATATAATTAAACTCGTTTTCAAACATCCAGTTAGCAGGGACGCGTGAGCAGTGAAACTTTCTCGGTAATATATTTATTGAGTATCACACTACGTTGAGGGATGTGTAAAAGGATCTAAATGGGTAGTAGAAGATATAATAATACTATGTTTCGAATATCCGGCTATCAAAAACGCCCTGGCAGTATAACTTCTTCAGTACTATCTGTATTGAGAATCATTCCACGCTTAGAGAACCTTAAGAGGATCTGATAGATATTAAGAGGTATTATGATACTCGGCTTCAAATTTCGGGCTTTCTGTGAAACTGTTTCAGAAATATCTATATTGCAACGCTGAAAGAACCCTAAAAGTATCAAAATGGATAGTAAGCGATATAATAAAACTCGGTTTCAAAGATCATGCGATATGGATAAAGCCACGTTGGAAGATCTCTAAAAGTATCTGAATGGATAGTAAACAATATAATAAGAGTCGGTTACAAAGATCAAGCCATCAGGGACTCATTGGCAGTAGAACACTTTCAGTATTATCCTCATTGAAAATCTCACCACGTTGAAAGATCCGCGAAAGGATCTGAATAGATAATAAAAGGTCTTATAATACTCAGTTTCAAATATCGGGCCATCAGAGGTGCTCTGGCAGTGTTACTTTATTAGTATTATCTGTATTGTGAATCATGCCACGTTGAAAAAACCCTAAAAGTATTTGAATGGATAGTAAACCATATGATAATACTCGGTTTCAAACATCCAGTCAGCAGAAACGCGTGAGTAGTTGAACTATCTCAGTAATATCTTTATTGAGAATCACACTACGTTGAAAGATCCGTAAAAGGATCTGAATGGATAGCAGGAGATATAATAATACTCGGTTTCAAACATCCAGTCAGCAGAAAAGCGTGAGCAGTGGAACTTTCTCATTAATATCTATATTGAGAATCACATTACGATGGAAGATCCGTAAAGGGATCTGAATAGATATTAGAAGATATAATAATACTATGTTTCGAATATCCGGCCATCAGAAACGCGTCCGTGCAGGGACGCGTGAGCAGTGAAACTTTCTCAGTAATATAGTCATTGACTATCACACCACCTTGAAGGGTCCGTAAAAGGTTCTGAAAGGATAGTAGAAGATATAATAATACTATGTTTCGAATTTCCGGCCATCAGTAAGATATTATAATACTCGGTTTCGATTACTAGGCATCAGGTACGCATTGGCATTGTATTAAGAATTATGCCACTTTGAAAGAACCTTTAAAGGATCTGAATAGATAGCAATAGATATTAGTATACTCGGTTTCAAAGATCACGCCATAAGGGACGCATTGGCAGTAGAACTCTTTCAGTAATATCTTCATTGAGAATCACACCGCGTTGAAAAATCCGTAAAAGGATCTGAATAGATACTGGGTTTCAAATGTCGGACCATCAGAAGCGCTTTGCAAATGGAACTTTTTCAGTAATATCTGTATTGAGAATCAGGCCACGTTGAAAGATCGCTAAAAGTATCTGAGTGGATAGTAGACGATATATTAATACTCGGTTTCAAACATCCAGTCAGCAGAAACGCCTGAGCGGTGGACCATTCTCAGTAATATCTTAATTGAGAATCACACTACGTTGAAAGATCCGTAGAAGGAGCTGAATGGATAGTAGAAGTTATAATAATACTATGTTTCGAATATCCGGCTATCAAAAACGCCCTGGCAGTATAACTTCTTCAGTACTATCTGTATTGAAAATCATTCCACGTTTAGAGAACCTTAAGAGGATCAGATAGATATTAAAAGTAGTCAGCAGGGACGCGTGAGCAGTGAAACTTTCTCAGTAATCTCTTTATTGGGTATCATACCACCTTGAAGGATCCGTAAAAAGATCTGAACGGATAGTAGATTATATAATAATACTATGTTTCGAATATTCGGCCATCAAAAACGCCCTGGCATTATATCTCCTTCAGTACTATCTGTATTGAGAATCATGCCACGTTAAGACATCCTTTAAACGATCTGAATATATAGTAAAAGGTAATATAATACTCCATTTCAAATATCGGGCCATCACAGGCGCATTGGCAGTGCTACTTTTACTTTAATATCTGTAGAGAATCATGCCACGTTGAAAGATCCCTAGAAGTATATCACGTTGAAAGATCCCTAAAAGTAGCTGAATGGATAGTAAACGATATAATGAAACTCGGTTTCAAAGATTAGGCCATCAGGGACGCATTGGCACTAGATTTTTTTCAGTAATATCTGTATTGAGAATCATTTCACGATGAAAGATCCCTAAAAGAATCTGAGTGGATAGTAAACGATACTCGGTTTCAAAGATCAGGCCATCAGCATTCAGTAGCAGAAACGCGTGAGCAGTGGAACTTTCTCAGTAATATCTTTATTGAGAATCACACCACGTTGAAAGATCCCTAAAAGTATCTGAATGGATAGTAAACGATATAATAAAACTCGGTTTCAAAGATCAGGCCATCAGGGACGCATTCGCAGTAGAACTTTCTCAGTATTATCTTTATTGAGAATCACACAACGTTTAAAGTTCCGTAACAGGATCTGAATTGATAGTAGAATATACAATAACACTATGTTTCGATTATCCGGCCATCATGCCACGTTGAAAGATCCCTAAAAGTATCTGAGTGGATAGTAAACGATATAATAATACACAGTTTCAAACATCCAGTCAGCAGAAACGCGTGAGCAGTGGAACTTTCTCAGTAACGATGAAAGATCCGTAAAAGGATCTGAATAGATATTAGAAGATATAATAATACTAAGTTTCAAATATGCGGCCATCAGAAACGCCCTGGCCCACACAGCACACAATATTCAGGAAATATTGCCACAATATTGCAATATTGCAATTGCAGTTGCAATATCCCAGAAATATTGCTGGAATATTGTGTTTCAATATTACAGTTGCAATATTGAGAAATATTGCTGGAATATTGTATTCCAATATTACAGTTGCAATATTCAGAAATATTACAGAAATGTTACAAACTATAACAGTTTCTACAAAGTTAAAATTTATAGTTTTGCGTATATTCCTATGAATATATTATGCATAGGCATATTTATTACAAATCGCGACAGAAATAATTCAACTTTACATGCAATAATGCAGCAATATTGAATGCATTTATTACATTAGCCCTTAATGAGATAGAATTTATTCATCGTCTCCTTTCAATTTATTTCAAAAGGTACGCCACCATTGACAAGAAATTCGTCACATCCTCTTTATTCTGAAAAAACCACCATAGGGCTTCATTGTAGAAACCCATTAGAAGGAAATAAGAATATCTAGCATACACAAGTTGAACAAAGCTTCATTATACACATAGGACCAAAGTGAAGCTCATTTTTGACATATGGGGCCCAGAGATACTCCAATCGTCACTGGGAAAGACGACTCGATAGTGCCACTATCTTGGTGATAGATACATCAGAACGATGCTCATTATCTCGTTGACCTCCAATTCGGCCAGCAGAGAACCAGGCACGTGCTCACTAGATAAAGATAGACCATGTACTTTAGGCGATCATTGGCTGCGATAGACGTGGAGCGAAAAGCCCCAGTCATCATCAAGCACGCAGATCTCTGAATTGTTATAAGCTTGGGACTGCACCCCTACAGTGCACTCCCATAAAGCAATGCTACCGTAAGTGATTTGTTGTCTCACCAACATCACGTACAACCAGTGGCGTCTTTTCAGATCCAGTCCCCCATTTCTTTCCACAAGTCCGCTAGCAGGCCCAGAGCGAGTGCCTAGCCTTGTGGATCACCCTTTCTTAGTGTGAATTTCAGTTCAGCTTCCCGTCCAGGATGGCACCCAGATATCTAGCATCGTCCGCAAATGGGATACGAACTCCATTCATAGTAAGGAAACCCATGTTGAGCTTCTTCTTTCTAGTGATTGGCACGATCAAGGTCTGACGAGAGATCACGTTTAACTGTTCCCCACTACACCAGCCTTGTGTTGCCGTTAGCGCCTCTGATAGGCTCTCAATCAGGACTGAGTCATCTTGTCCTGTGGCCATAATGAGTATGTTGCCGTCGTACGCTGGACATATATATCCGGCGTGCCTATTATGGCCACCAGGCAGACCACAGCAGAGGGGAGATCACTCCTCCCTGTGGACAGCCCCTCCTGGCCAGAAATCTCGCTACGTCCCCACACAGGGACGTGGAGATGAGTCTGTTATTAAACAGGAACCACAATGAGGTCTGGTACTCCCCTGAGCCAAGCCTCTCCGCAGAACGAGTTCTTGAGCGGTGCAACATAAGTGCCCTCAATGTCCAGGAAGACCACCAGATCAGGCCCTGTGGTCCTGAGACTACTTTCGCCATACCACCAGGTTGTTCGGCGCCAGATCAGCTTCACGCCACCTCAGATACGTCACTCTTAATTTTTGACCCAACGGTGGACGGTGGTTGCTAGGGTCTGAGTAAAGAATTTAATTCCTAGAACCCCGGGAATGAACTCGGGACCCCGGTCCCTAGTCTCACTTTATCACTGAGCTGGCGACATACCTTATAATATCTATTCAGATCCTCTTAAGGTTCTCTCATCGTGGCATGGTTCGCAATACATATAGTACTGAAGAGTTGAACTGCCAGGGTGTTTCTGATGGCTTCTTTTATCCATTCAGATCCATTTACGGATCCCTCAAGTTGGTGTGATACTCAATAAAGATATTACTGAGAAAGTTTCACTGCTCACGCGACCCTGCTGACTGGATGTTTGAAACCGAGTTTTATTATATCGTTTACTATCCATTCATATACTTATAGGGATCTTTCATCGTGGAATGATTATCAATACAGATATTACGGAAAAAGTTCCACTGCCAAAGCGCCTCTGATGACCCGATATTTGATACCCAGTATTATAGTACCTTTTCCTATCTATTCAGATCGTGTTAAGGTTCTCTTAACGTGGCATAATTCTCAATACAGAGAGTACTGAAGAGTCAAACTGCCAGGTCGTTTCTGATGGCCGGATAATCGATACATAGTGATATTATATCTACTATCCATTCAGATCCTGTTACGGAACTTTCAACGTTGTGTGATTCTCAATACTGATATTTCTGAAAAAGTTCCATTGCCAAAGCGGTGGTCCGATATTTAAACCCAGTATTATAAAACCTTTTAGTATCTATTCAGATCCACTAAAGGTTCTCCTAACGTGGCATGATTCTCAATACAGATAGTACAGAAGAGATAAACTGCCAGGGCGTTTCTGATGGCCGGATATCCGGAACATAGTATTATTGTATCTTCTACTATACATTCAGATGCTTTTCAACGTTAAGTGATTCTCAATAAAGAAATTAATTAGAAAAATCCACTGCTCACGCGTTTCTGCTGACTGGATGTTTGAAACCGAGTTTTATTTTATCGTTTACTATCCATTCATATACTTCTAGGGATCTTGTCGGGCATGATTCTCAATACAGATATTAATGAAAAAGTTGCACTGCCAATGCGCCTCTGATGGACCGATATTTTAAATCAAGTATTATAATACTTTTTACTATCTATTCAGTTCCTCTTAAGGTTCTCTTAACGTGGCATGATTCTCAATACAGACAGTACTGAAGTAGATATACTGCCAGGGCGTTTCTGATGGCCAGATTTTCGGAACATAGTATTATTATATCTTCTACTATCCATTCAGAACGTTTTACGCATCCTTCAACGTGGTGTGATACTCAATAAAGATATTACTGAGAAAGTTCCACTGCTCACGCATCCCTGCTGACTGGATGTTTGAAACCGAGTTCAATTATGACGTCTAATATCCATTCATATACTTTTAGGGATCTTTCATCTTGGAATGATTCTCAATACAGATATTACTGAAAAAGTTCCACTGCCAAGGCGCCTCTGATGGCCTGATATTTAAAACCGAGTATTATAATACTTTTTACTATCTATTCCGATCCTTTTACAGAACTTTCAACGTGGTGTGTGATTCTCAATACAGATGGTTCTGAAGAGTTAAACTGCCAGGGCGTTTCTGATGGCCAGATACTCGAAACATAGTATTATTATATACTCTACTGTCCATTCAGATCTTTTTACGGATCTATCACCGTAGTGTTTTTCTCAATAAAGATATTACTCAGAAAGATCCACTGAGCACGCGATTCTGCTGACTGGATGTTTGAAATCGAGTATGTTTATATCGTTTACTATCCACTCAGATACTTTTAGGGATCTTTCAACGTGGCATGATTCTCAGTGCAGATAGTACTGAAAAAGTTCCACTGTGAAAGCGCCACTGATGACCTGATATTTGAAACCGAGTATTATAATACCTTCACTATCTATTCAGATCCTTTTACGGAGCTTTCATAATTCAATAAATATATAACTGAAAATGTTCTACTGCCAATGCGTCCCTGAGGAACTGATCTGTGAAAGCGAGTTTTATTATATCGGTTACTATACATTCAGATATTTTTAGGGATCTTTCAACGTGGCATGATTCTCAATACAGATATAACTGGAAAAGTTGCACTGCCAATGCGCCTCTGACGGCCCGATATTCGAAATCGAGTATTATAATACTATCAATTCAGATCCTCTTAAGGTTCTTAAGGTTCTCTAAACGTGGAATGATACTCAATACAGATATTACTGAAGAAGTTATACTGCCAGGGCTTTTCTGATGGTCGGGTATTCGACACATAGTATTATTATAACTTCTACTATCCATTCAGATCCTTTTACGGATCTTTCAACGTAGTGTGATCCTCAATAAAGATATTAATGAGAAAGTTCAACAGCTCACGCGTTTCTACTGACTGGAAGTTTGAAACCGAGTATTAGTATATCGTCTCCTATCCACTCAGATACTTTTAGGGATCTTTCAACGTGGCCTGATTCTCAATACAGATATTTCTGAAAAAGTGCCATTGCCAAAGCGCTTCTGATGGTCCGATATTTGAAACCCAGTATTATAATACCTTATACTATCTATTCAGATCCTCTTAAGGTTCTCTTAACGTGGCATGATTCTCAATACAGATAGTACAGAAGAGTTAAACTGCCAGGGCGTTTCTGATGGCCGGATATTCGAAACATAGTATTATTATATCTTCTAGTATCCATTCAGATCCTTTTAAGGAGTGTGATTCTTGATAAATATATTACTGAGAAAGTTCCACTGCTCACGCGTTTCTGCTGACTGGATGTTTGAAACCGAATATTAGTATATCGTCTACTATCCACTCAGACTGGATGTTTGAAACCGATTTTTATTATATCGTTTACTATGCATTCATAAACTTTTAGGGATTTTCCATCGAGGAATGATTCTCAATACAAATATCACTGAAAAAGTTCCACTGCCAAAGCGCCTCTGATGGCCCAATATGAAAAAGAGTATTATGATACCTTTTACTATCTATTCAGATCCTTTTACGGATCTCTCAACGTGGTGTGATTTTCAATGTCTGATATTTAAAACCGAGTATTATAATACCTTTCACTATCAATTCAGCTCCTCTTAAGGCTCTCTTAACGTAGCAGGATCCTCAATACAGATAGTATTGAGGAGCTAAACTGCCAGGGCGTTTCTGATGGCCGGATATTTGAAACTTAGTATTATTATATCTTCATATATCTATTCAGATCCTTTTACGGATCTCTCATCGTAGTGTGATTCTCAATATAGATATTACTGAAAAAGTTCCACTGCTCACGCGTTTCTGCTGACTGGATGTTTGAAACTGAGTATTATTATATCGTTTACTATCCACTCAGATACTTTTAGGGATCTTTCAACGTGCCATGATTCTCAATACAGATATTACTGAGAAAGTTCAACTGCCAAAGAGCCTCCGATGGCCCGATATTTGAAACCCAGTATTATAATATCTTTTACTATCTATTCAGATCCTATTGCGGATCTCTCAACGTGGTGTGATTCTCAATGTAGATATTACTGGAAAACTTCCACTGCCAATGCGTACCATATGGCCTGATCTTTGAAGCCCAGTTTCACTATATCGCTTACTATCCATTTAGATGCTTTTAGGGTTCTTCCAACGTGGCATGTTTCTCAATACAGATATTACTGAAAAAGTTCTACTGATCGCGCTAAAGTTGAAGCTGAGTATTATAATACCTTTTAATATCAATCTGATATTCGTAAGGTTCTCTTTACGTGGAATGATTCTCTATACAGATAGTACTGAAGAAGTTATACTGCCAGGGCTTTTCTGATATCCGGATATTCGAAACATAGTATTATTATATCTTCCACTATCCATTCAGATCCTTTTACGCATCCTTCAACGTGGTGTGATACTCAATAAAGATATTACTGTAAAAGTTCTACTGCCAATGCGTCCCTGATGGCTTGATCTTTGAAATCGAGTTTTACTATATCGTTTACTATCCATTCATATACTTTTAGGGATCTTTCAACGTGGCATGATTCTCAATACAGATATAACTGAAAAAGATGCACTGCCAATGCGCCTCTGACGGCCCGATATTTGAAATCGGGTATTATAATACCTTTTACTATCAATTCAGATCCTCTTAAGGTTCTCTAAACGTGGAATGATACTCAATACAAATAATACTGAGGAAGTTATACTGCCAGGGCTTTTCTGATGGTCGGGTATTCGAAACATAGTATTATTATAACTTCTACTATCCATTCAGATCCTGTTACGGATCTTTCAACGTAGTGTGATCCTCAATAAAGATGGAAATTGAAAGAAAAATGCTTTTTTGTCTTTCCAATTTAATATTTACAAATTGCGACAATGTTTCGACCCAAATTAGGTCATCTTCAGGCACTAGAAAAGAAGAGAAGACAAACAATAAGAGAATACACATAATTCACAACAGAAAGTGTATGTTTACAAAATCACAAATAGAACGATTAAAATTATTTTAAAATATAAACAAACGGGAAAAATGAAACCTAAACAAGTTATAAAGGGAGAAAATCTTTTTTACGGAAATTACAAAGTAACAGAAATAAATATATTTCTGTTACTTTGTAATTTCCGTAAAAAAGATTTTCATCATTAGGAGATCACCCCGATCAACGGAAAGACGTTTCAAAGTTATAAGTCAAAACAAGTCTGACATCTTGTAAAGAAACGTGAGAATGGAGATGGCCGCTCCATCTGTATGGGAAACTGGGAACCGCAATGAAAACTGACAAAGAAAACGAAAAAGAACCGGTCAAGTTAAAAAACAAGGAGAGGGCGGTAAAAGCGAGAAACAACGGCGGAATCACCGCGGTTGGAAAATGTTATCTCGAAGAAGGTGTGGAGCAACCACCAATTCGGGAAATTCTTGTTGTGTATTTAACAGTTTTGTTGGGGTATTATATTTGGACCTAGAAATGACAACCTTCTTGTTCTTCTTGATAGCTCTAAAATGTTCTTGAGTTCGTACTTTGATGCTCCTGAAAGTCCGACCTATGTAAAAGTCACCACAAGAACAATCGAGTCTATATATACCCATTGTCTTCGTAAGAGAAAGAGAATCTTTGCCCTTCGATAGATGTGATTTCAATGTGCCTACTACTTTAAAGGAAACATGGATGTCATATTGACGGAAAAACTTACCAAGGGCCTCTGAAACGACCGGCAAGCTCAGGAACACTCTGGACTCGTTCCTAATGGGGCAAAGAGTAGTCTTAGATCTGATATCAAAAGATAAACGTATTTTATCGTACAATCTCGTAATCATGTCAACAGGGAATTTGTTGTTTAGGGCTATTTGTAAAATTATATTATATTCAACATTAAAATTCTCTGGTGACAAAGGGACAGAAAAAAGTCTATGGGAAAAGGGACCTGAAAGCGGCAAGTCTATGTGACACTGGGTGGCAGGATGAATAAGCTTTGACATGGTCGGTAGTTGTGGGTTTTCTATAAACAGCTTATTCGACTCCAAATGCAACAAAACATCTAGAAAAGGCAAACTGCCGCCAACGCTCTTTTCCATGGTAAAAGAAATTCTGGGATGTAGAGAGTTGGGGTGGACCAGTAAATCGTCAAGTTCCGAATCATCACCCAAGAAAACGCAAAAAATATCATCCACATAACGCTTCCATAAGAATATATGCTTTTTAAAATTCATATGGGATTTGAGGGATGACTCTAATTTCTTAAGCAATATCTCGGCAAGAATGGGAGCCAAAGGAGATCCCATACTCAAGCCGTTCTTTTGTACATAGAAACAATTGTTGAATTGAAAGAACTTCTGCTTGAGACAAAGATTTAGCAAGGAGGAGAGAGCAGAAACAATATTGTCTTCCAACAAGGAATAAACCAAAAGTTGATTCACCAGATCTTCAGCCTCAATAGAGGGAGTAGAAGGATACAAACTAACGATATCAAAGGACACGATCTTTGCTCCAGAAGGAATAATGAGATCTTTTATTGTCTCTGTTAGCTGTAATGAATTCTTTATGGAAAACTCAGACTTATAGTCGAGGTGAGCTCGGAAAATGTTGTTCAAAAATATGGAAATTTTATGAGCTGGAGTATTGGTGAAGGATACAATGGGTCTGATGGGAACATTGGGTTTATGAATTTTTGGTAAACAATATAAACAATAATCTGGGACTCTATGGACAGGGAGGTGCGAAACATGGTTACCACTATAGGCTACAGAACATATAACAGACTTTTTAGGAAGATTCAGCACCTAAGATATATAAAATCTTTAAATTGTATGAATGTGCATCCAACATCATATTCAGATTACAAGTTTCACCCCAGAACGCTGAATTTGACCAATGTCGATTTCACTAATGATGAAAAAGATCTCTTAGACCAAGGTTTAAAATTCGCCACCCAACAAAGTATATCGACTACAACTTTAGATAACCTCACTTCCCATATTGAGAATATAGTTAAACACATTAAAGATGTCAATTCAACAACCATCGGTATTATGACGTCAAATATAGTCAAGAAGACTATTAATAAACATAGTAAACATTCCAATGAGAAAAATATTTTAACGTCGTTGAAGAAGAAGATTATAGACCATGATTTGCTTATCACTAAGGCAGACAAAGGAAATTGTACCGTCATCATGAGCAGACCAGAATACGTGAATAAAACCGAGGAATTTTTGTACACAGAAGATTTCTCCACTGTTGCCATTGATCCTACACCGTCATTTTTCAGTAAGGTTGTTGCCGCTATCAAGTCTCATTCAGAGTTATTCGTGCATTTTAACACTAGTAAGGAGAAATTTATGTCATCACTTTGTTCCACTCCTCTTCTATAATGTTTACCCAAAATTCATAAACCCAATGTTCCCATCAGACCCATTGTATCCTTCACCAATACTCCAGCTCATAAAATTTCCATATTTTTGAACAACATTTTCCGAGCTCACCTCGACTATAAGTCTGAGTTTTCCATAAAGAATTCATTACAGCTAACAGAGACAATAAAAGATCTCATTATTCCTTCTGGAGCAAAGATCGTGTCCTTTGATATCGTTAGTTTGTATCCTTCTACTCCCTCTATTGAGGCTGAAGATCTGGTGAATCAACTTTTAGTTTATTCCTTGTTGGAAGACAATATTGTTTCTGGTCTCTCCTCTTTGCTAAATCTTTGTCTCAAGCAGAACTTCTTTCAATTCAACAATTGTTTCTATGTACAAAAAAACGGCTTGAGTATGGGATCTCCTTTGGCTCCCATTCTTGCCGAGATATTCCTTAAGAAATTAGAGTCATCCCTCAAATCCCATATGAATTTTAAAAAGCATATATTCTTATGGAAGCGTTATGTGGATTATATTTTTTGCGTTTTCTTGGGTGATGATTCGGAACTTGACGATTTTCTGGTCCACCTCAACTCTCTACATACCAGAATTTCTTTTACCATGGAAAAGAGCGTTGGTGGCAGTTTGCCTTTTCTAGATGTTTTGTTGCATTTGGAGTCGAATAACCTGACAGTCTCTGTTTCTAGAAAACCCACAACTGCATACCATGTCATACCTTATTCATCCTGCCACCCAGTGTCACATAGACTTGCCGCTTTTAGGTCCCTTTTCCATAGACTTTTTTCTGTCCCTTTGTCACCAGCGAATTTTAATGTTGAATATAATATAATTTTACAAATAGCCCTAAACAACAAATTCCCTGTTGACATGATTATGAGATTGTACGATAAAATACGTTTATCTTTTGACATCAGATCTAAGACTGCTCTTTGCCCCATTAGGAACGAGTCCAGAGTGTTCCTGAGCTTGCCCTACATTCCGGTCGTTTCAGAGGCCCTTGGTAAGTTTTTCCTTCACTATGACATCCATGTTTCCTTTAAACTAGTAGGCACATTGAAATCACATCTATCGAAGGGCAAAGATTCTCTTTCTCCTACGAAGAAAATGGGTATATATAGACTCGATTGTTCTTGTGGTGACTTTTACATAGGACGGACTTTCAGGAGCATCAAAGTACGAACTCAAGAACATTTCAGAGCTATCAAGAAGAACACCCCTGATAAATCTACCCTCGCAGGGCACATTTTGAATAACTTAGACCACTCCCCTTCTACCGCCCCAACAATTTTGTTCTCTCCGTCCAGTACTTCCGTTTGCGATGCTCTGGAGAAGGTTGTCATTTCTAGGTCCAAATATAATACCCCAACAAAACTGTTAAATACACAACAAGAATTTCCCGAATTGGTGGTTGCTCCACACCTTCTTCGAGTTAACATTTTCCCACCGCGGTGATTCCGCCGTTGTTTCTCGCTTTTACCACCCTCTCCTTGTTTTTCAACTTGACCGGTTCTTTTTCGTTATCTTTTTCAGTTTTCATTGCGGTTCCCAGTTTCCCATACAGATGGAGCGGCCATCTCCATTCTCACGTTTCTTTACAAGATGTCAGACTTGTTTTGACTTATAACTTTGAAACGTCTTTCCGTTGATCGAGGTGAGCTCCTAATGATTAATATATTTCTGTTACTTTGTAATTTCCGTAAAAAAGATTTTCTCCCTTTATAACTTGTTTAGGTTTCATTTTTCCCGTTTGTTTATATTTTAAAATAATTTTAATCGTCCTATTTGTGATTTTGTAAACATACACTTTCTGTTGTGAATTATGTGTATTCTCTTATTGTTTGTCTTCTCTTCTTTTCTAGTGCCTGAAGATGACCTAATTTGGGTCGAAACATATGTCGCAATTTGTAAATATTAAATTGGAGTAGACAAAAAAGCATTTTTCTTTCAATAATCAATGCTCCAATATGAGAGTGGAACATTCTATTATTGATAATGCCAGTCGAGGCAAACTTATCCACGTCTACCATCATCTTAGAAGGAAGATCAAGACAATAAATTCGAGTATATGGTTCTTATCTACATGTTTGAGGGAATCACTGAGGCCTAAATTTGCCCTAGTTAAGATCCGGAACAGTTCTAGGTCGGCCAGGTCAACTGAGGTATTTGCCACTAAATATTGGATTGGACAAGAACTACGGAGAAAGTACAGACTTAAAGACTCTATTTATGTTGAGATATGGGAGTTACGTATGACTTTAACATCCCTATTACATCCTATAATCTGGGACTCTATGGACAGGGAGGTGCGAAACATGGTTACCACTATAGGCGACAGAACATATAACAGACTTTTTAGGAAGATTCAGCACCTAAGATATATAAAATCTTTAAATTGTTTGAATGTGCATCCAACATCATATTCAGATTACAAGTTTCACCCCAGAACGCTGAATTTGACCAATGTCGATTTCACTAATGATGAAAAAGATCTCTTAGACCAAGGTTTAAAATTCGCCACCCAACAAAGTATATCGACTACAACTTTAGATAATACCTTTTACTATCTATTCAGATCCTTTTACGGAACTTTCAACGGATAGTATTATTATATCTTCAACCTATCTGAATAGATAGGAAAAGGTACTATAATACACGGTATCAAATATCGGTATTACTATCCATTCATTCATTCCACTGCCAAAGCGCCTCTGATGGCAGAAGCGCTTTGGCAGTGGAATGGATGAATGGATAGTAAATGATATAATGAAACTCGGTTTCAAACATCCAGTCAGCAGGGACGCGTGAGCAGTGATATTTTCTCAGTAATATCTTTATTGAGTATCACACCAACTTGAAGGATCCGTTAATGCATGTGAATGGATAGTAAAAGATATAATAAAACTAGGTTTCAAACATCCAGTCAGCAAAGACGCGTGAGTAGTTAAACTTTTTCAGTATTATCTTTATTGAGTATGACAGCACCTTGATAGATCCGTAAGAAAATCTGAATAGATAGTAGATTATATAATAATACTATGTTTCGAATATCCGGCCATCAAAAATGCCCTCACAGAATATCTTCTTCAATACTAACTGCATTGAGAATCATGGCCACGTTAACAGGACCTTAAAATGATCTGAATATATGCAAAAGGTATTTTAATACTCGATTTCAAATATATGGCCATCAGAAATGCCCTGGTAGTTTAACTTCTTCAGTACTATCTGCATTGAGAATCAATCCACTTTAAGTAGGAATCCAATTCCGACTCCGTCTCCGACTCCGATACCGACTCCAACTCCAACTCCAACTCCAACTCCAACTCCAACTCCAACTCCAACTCCAACTCCAACTCCAACTCAAACTCCAACTCCAACTCCAACTCCAAATCCAACTCCAACTCCAACTCCAACTCCAACTCCAACTCCAACTCCAACTCCAACTCCAACTCCAACTCCAACTCCAACTCCAACTCCAACTCCAAATCCAACTCCAACTCCAACTCCAACTCCAACTCCAACTCCAACTCCAACTCCAACTCCAACGCCAACTCCAACTCCAACTCCAACTCCAACTCCAACTCCAACTCCAACTCCAACTCCAACTCCAACTCCAACTCCAACTCCAACTCCAACTCCAACTCCAACTCCAACTCCAACTCCAACTCCAACTCCAACTCCAACTCCAACTCCAACTCCAACTCCAACTCCAACTCCAACTCCAACTCCAACTCCAACTCCAACTCCAACTCCAACTCCAACTCCAACTCCAACTCCAACTCCAACTCCAACTCCAACTCCAACTCCAACTCCAACTCCAACTCCAACTCCAACTCCAACTCCAACTCCAACTCCAACTCCAACTCCAACTCCAACTCCAACTCCAACTCCAACTCCAACTCCAACTCCAACTCCAACTCCAACTCCAACTCCAACTCCAACTCCAACTCCAACTCCAACTCCAACTCCAACTCCAACTCCAACTCCAACTCCAACTCCAAATCCAACTCCAACTCCAACTCCAACTCCAACTCCAACTCCAACTCCAACTCCAACTCCAACTCCAACTCCAACTCCAACTCCAACTCCAACTCCAACTCCAACTCCAACTCCAACTCCAACTCCAACTCCAACTCCAACTCCAATTCCAACTCCAACTCCAACTCCAACTCCAACTCCAACTCCAACTCCAACTCCAACTCCAACTCCAACTCCAACTCCAACTCCAACTCCAAATCCAACTCCAACTCCAACTCCAACTCCAACTCCAACTCCAACTCCAACTCCAACTCCAACTCCAACTCCAACTCCAACTCCAACTCCAACTCCAACTCCAACTCCAACTCCAACTCCAACTCCAACTCCAACTCTTCAGTACTATATGTATTGCGGATCATGCCTCGATGAGAGAATCTTAAGAGGATCTGAATAGATATCTTAAGGTATTATAATACTCGATTTCAAATATCGTGCCATCAGAGGCGCAGTGGCAGTGCAACTTCTTCAGTAATATCTGTATTGAGAATCATTCCACCATGAAAGATCCCTAAAAGTATATGAATGGATAGTAAAACTTCTCAATAAAGAAATTACTGAGAAAGTTCCACTGCTCACGCGTTTCTGCTGACTGGATGTTTGAAACCGAGTTTGATTATATCGTTTACTATCCATTCATATACTTCTAGGGATCTTTGAACGTGGCATGATTCTCAATACAGACAGTAGTGAAGAAGATATACAGCCAGCCCGTTTCTGATGACCGGATATTCGGAACATAGTATTATTATATCTTCTACTATCCATTCAGATCTTTTTACAGATCCTTCAACGTGGTTTGATACTCAATAAAGATGTTGCTGAGAAAGTTTCACTGCACACGCGTCCCTGCTGACTGGATGTTTGAAACCGACTTTCATTATATCGTTCAATATCCACTCATATACTCCTAGGGATCTTTCAACGTGGAATGATTCTCAATACAGATATTACTGAAAAAGTTCTACTGCCAATGCGTCCCTGATGGCCTTATCTTTGAAACCGAGTTTCATTATATCGTTTACTATCCATTCAGATACTTTTAGGGATCTTTCAACGTGGCATGATTTTCAATACAGATAATACTGAAAATAGTTCCACTGCCAATATTGTTTCCGTGATGGCCTGATCTTTGGAACGGCGTATTATTATATATTTTACTATCAATTCAGATGCTTTTGAGGTCCTTTCAACGTGGCATGATTGTACTGTACAGATAGTACTGAAGGAGTTAAACTTACAGCATGTTACTGATGGATTGATATTCGAAACCGACTATTATAATTCTTTTACTATCCAATCATATACTTTTACGGGTCTTTCAACATGGTGTGATTCTCAATAAAGATATTACTAAGATGGTTCCACTGCCCACGCGTCCCTGCTAGCCGCAAGTTTGAAATCGAGTATTATTATATCTTTTTATATCCATTTAGATACTTTTCGGGTACTTTGAACGTGGCATGACTGTCATTACAGTTATTACTGAAAAAGTTCCACTGCCAACGCGATTTGAAGTTGGAGTTTGAGTTGAAGTTGGAGATGGAGTTGGAGTTGGATTTGGAGTTGGAGTTGGAGTTTTAGTTGGAGTTGGAGTTGGAGTTGGAGGTGGAGTTGGGGTAATAGTTGGAGTTGGAGTTGGAGTTGGAGTTGGAATTGGAGTTGGAGTTGGAGTTGGAGTTGGAGTTGGGGTTGGGGTTGGGGTTGGGGTTGGGGTTGGGGTTGGGGTTGGGGTTGGGGTTGGGGTTGGGGTTGGGGTTGGGGTTGGGGTTGGGGTTGGGGTTGGGGTTGGGGTTGGGGTTGGGGTTGGGGTTGGCGTTGGGGTTGGAGTTAGAGTTGGAGTTGGAGTTGGAGTTGGAGTTGGAGTTGGAGTTGGAGTTGGAGTTGGAGTTGGAGTTGGAGTTGGAGTTGGAGTTGGAGTTGGAGTTGGAGTTGGAGTTGGAGTTGGAGTTGGAGTTGGAGTTGGAGTTGGAGTTGGAGTTGGAGTTGGAGTTGGAGTTGGAGTTGGAGTTGGAGTTGGAGTTGGAGTTGGAGTTGGAGTTGGAGTTGGAGTTGGAGTTGGAGTTGGAGTTGGAGTTGGAGTTGGAGTTGGAGTTGGAGTTGGAGTTGGAGTTGGAGTTGGAGTTGGAGTTGCAGTTGGAGTTGGAGTTGGGGTTGGGGTTGGGGTTGGGGTTGGGGTTGGAGTTGGAGTTGGAGTTGGAGTTGGAGTTGGAGTTGGAGTTGGAGTTGGAGTTGGAGTTGGAGTTGGAGTTGGAGTTGGAGTTGGAGTTGGAGTTGGAGTTGGAGTTGGAGTTGGAGTTGGAGTTGGAGTTGGAGTTGGAGTTGGAGTTGGAGTTGGAGTTGGAGTTGGAGTTGGAGTTGGAGTTGGAGTTGGAGTTGGAGTTGGAGTTGGAGTTGGAGTTGGAGTTGGAGTTGGAGTTGGAGTTGGAGTTGGAGTTGGAGTTGGAGTTGGAGTTGGAGTTGGAGTTGGAGTTGGAGTTGGAGTTGGAGTTGGAGTTGGAGTTGGAGTTGGAGTTGGAGTTGGAGTTGGAGTTGGAGTTGGAGTTGGAGTTGGAGTTGGAGTTGGAGTTGGAGTTGGAGTTGGAGTTGGAGTTGGAGTTGGAGTTGGAGTTGGAGTTGGAGTTGGAGTTGGAGTTGGAGTTGGAGTTGGAGTTGGAGTTGGAGTTGGAGTTGGAGTTGGAGTTGGAGTTGGAGTTGGAGTTGGAGTTGGAGTTGGTAATGGAATACTCTTTTTTATTATTTTTCATACCATTAGATTGTTGTTGTTGTTGTTGGTTGCTTGAGAAAACGTTATAATATCTCATGATCGCTCTTAGTTCACTTGTTGTAGATTTTTTTCACATGTAATCTTACTGTTACCACTTCTCCGTTGAAATTGACCAAGTTACCCTCTTGGTCTGTTAGTTTTATAGCAATTTCATTGATAAATTTCGTATTTATCGGTAAATAGATAACATTAGAGGGGTTTTCAACTATCTTGGTGCCTGGTGCATTTTTTGGATAGAAGACGTGCAAAATATGTTTTTTTTCATCATTAGAATATGAGTTTTGCACTAAATTACATTCAATATTGATCGCATTCACTCTGAAAATATTGATAGGCTTGTTGGAAATATGTTTTTTATTAGCAGCTAATATTTGCGGTGTAAACCCCAAAACTTGTGCTATACTACAATTCTGTTG
Organism: Halyzia sedecimguttata; assembly: GCA_937662695.2. Classification (NCBI taxonomy): domain Eukaryota; kingdom Metazoa; phylum Arthropoda; class Insecta; order Coleoptera; family Coccinellidae; genus Halyzia; species Halyzia sedecimguttata. The sequence continues at coordinate 7,632,223 of OW569418.2, forward strand.
AAAATCAATAGGTTCCGTGCATTTCACTTCCGATCTCAGGGTGGTTCGATTCAACGAAATATTTATGGCTGGTCTATCTGTTTGACCTTTCAATGGATTATTTTCATAGTTATCAATTATATATTTTTGTAGATAGTGATTTATATCACTTATTTCATAGCAACCAGGTGGAAGAATGATTATGTTGTTTACACCAAAATGGAAACGATTATTTGTTTCATCGACATTGGGAATGCTATTGTAACTGACAAAGTTTATTAATCCGATAACATAGTCATGAGATTCACTTAACACAATTGGTGGATATATAGTGGCTTTCATTTCTGACGACTTGTCGTTTAACGTGAACGTGTAGGACATGATGATGATGCTTGCATAACACTGACCATATTTTTCATTTGAATGATAATTTATTTAATAAAAATTTTATACATAAGTGTCCACAATTATACGATGTTTTTTTTTTATATGTTTTATAATTATAGAAAATATTCAATTGTTTCTTATGCGTACAATGATGTTTACAACCAGATTTAAAATATTTACAAACTTCAAGAGGTGGAGGTAGATTTCCATAACTATCAAAATATGAAATGTTATCCCCCTTTTTGCGACAGCTGACCCAATGTGTGCCCGGCCCATCAGAGTTGTCTAAATTCACAATTCCGCATTCATTTTTTCGAATTCGTTTAGGCATCTCATCTTTCATAAAGCATCCACGAAAATTAGCAATTTCTGTAACCAAATTGCTAATATCCCGATCTGTTAGTGCTCGCTTTGGAAGTTTCATCTCTCTCTCTCTCTCTCTCTCTCTCTCTCTCTCTTTTTTTTTGTTAATTGTAACGATCTGCTTCACTGTCTCGTAGAAAAAGTCCAAATCATTTTTTGGATTTTCTCAAGCACATTCCTTTTCCCATAGCAATAGCTTCCATAGTTTTATTGTGTCGATTTGCCTCTTCGAATTGTTGTTTGGCCTGTTTAGCAGCATTAATTGAATCAATAATTTTTGCAGTCCCCCCACCTAGTGCACCTAAAGCACTCAATCCCGCAAAAATCGGAATTAATGGTAAAATACCTCCTTTTTTAGGTAACCTTATCACTTTTGTTGACTTTATTTTGGATTTGAATTTATTGGCTAATTTCTTTGCCAAAAATACCCGTGAAAATAGATCCTTAGGTTTTTTTCTTATTATATGTTTTTTTATTTCTTTCACCACTTTATTGAAAGAAACACGTTTAATCTTCTTTTTCTTCATGCTCATTCTTTTTACACCACATATACACACTCAAAGTTGAGCAGGACTGCACCCCAATTATGTAAAGCTCACATATTTATAGGTAAAATTCTTGTTCGTTTAGCACCCCCATTCTCGTCCTGATCTTCATCTGTGGTTCTTTTTCGTTTTATATAAGGTATTTCTTCATAATCTATCTTGTCATTGTCAGTATTTATTTTCAATCTTTTACTTTCAATCTCATCGTTGCTATAGACGCTTTTACGCTTTTTCACCCTCAAAATTGGTTTTCGATTTTTCTTTTTATTGGTGGTATCAGCGACAGCAGGAGCAGCATCAGCAGCAGCAGTCCTATTTGATGTCATAATTTTAATCATCGCAGGAGTAGGAATTTGATTTTGTTGTTGTTGTGAAGGTTGAGTAGGTTTGGATTTTAAAATTCTTGGTTTTAACAGTTTTATTGCCTTTTCCCCTGAATTTTCTTCTTCTACACTTAGAATGATTTCATTGCACTTTTTTCTGATGAGTAACAAATTCTTTAGGAGTTTTCGTAAAACATTTCTTTGTTGTCTCTTATTACCAATTCCCATCCCTAATTTAACTTTGCTTCGCATTATACCGCTAACACCTAATGCAGCCATCTTTTCAGTTAGCGAAGCATCAGAAGAATGATATCTTTCCATAGCTTTAGTAGCTAAAATTTCATCTGCTTTATGGCGGTGTTTTAAATCCTTCTCTTTCGAATATTTAATATCATGTTCCATGCATGCCTCATCCAATTTATTTATAGGTTTGGATCCTGACATTAAACGTTTCGATAGACGTGTTCCAGGACCACAATAATTGTACCCAGGTATATGTAATTCAAATGGCAGGGAATTTATAAGGTTGTTAACAAGTCCACCACCCGTATAAAATTTCATATTTTAACCAAAATATATATATATATATACACACACACATACACAACCTTCGCTTTATAAAGAAAAGCTATAAATGATATAGTTTTAGTTATGTTAGTCATTTTTATTTGAAACATTGTTCAATATGAAAGTTCATCAACAAAAAGTTCATCTAAAAGTTCAGAATAATGATGTGTTGCAGACTGCAGGTGCTTATCATCAACATTCGAAACATGGTGATTTATTTCCCGCTACTATTAGATGTCTTATAGTAGGACCTTCAAATTGTGGGAAAACTAATGTTATGATTACACTCATTGAACATCCACATGGATTGAAATTTGAGAATATTAACTTATACTCAAAATCGGTACATCAACCGAAATACCAGTACCTCGAGCAATTATTAAAACCAATAAAAGGAATAACTTTCAACACTTTCACGACAGCTGAAAATATAGATCCACCAAATAGAGCCAAACCTAATTCTCTATTCATTTTCGATGATGTCATCTGCAACAAACAAGATGTAATGCGTGAGTTCTTCAGTATGGGAAGACATAATCATGTGGATTGTTTCTATTTAGCACAAAGTTACGCTAGAATACCAAAAAATCTAATACGAGAAAATGCTAATGTTATTATTCTTTTCAAACAAGATGAAATGAATCTAAAACATGTCTATACAGATCATATTGGTTCGATGGATTTTTCCTTTGATACATTTAAAAATATATGTTCAATGTGCTGGTCGGGGGAACCATTTAGTTTCGTTTCAATCTTTAAGGATAATGAACTAAATGGAGGTCGATATAGAAAAGGTTTTGACGAATTCATCAATATAAATACCTAAACTCTATTACTGCTTATGTTAGTTTGCCAGTTCAACAACAGGTGTTGACAAGCAGAACGTTGATAACGATGACCGAAATGAACACTTACAATAAGAGATTGAAACGACTTTTGATTCAAAAACGTAAAAATATTAAAGATAAATTACAATTACTCAAGTATGGAGAGAGAGTCAAAGAAAATGCATTTTCTCCAATAACGAAACAATTGAAGGAAATAAAAAAAAATTTGAAACATGAGGAAGACGAAAAGAATGGCAATCATGAAGAAGAATTAGAAGAAGAAGACTTAAAATGGGTGATGCCTCAATCGTCTTTATCACCGCTCACACCCATTGGGGAAACGACAGCAGGCAGCAGTAAAGACAGGACCAAGGAGACCGCTAATAATACTTCGTTTATCGATTACCTAGATCAATATCCACCCATTGCGAGGAAATATATTATGAGTCTGAATGAAAATCCTTCAAAATTCGATCGAAAATATGGTGTTCGTTTTGATCCAGAAACGGAAAAATTCTCGATTGGTAATTCACGAATGCAAATAATTGATAATGGAGATGTTATGGTAAAAAATAAAAGGTATCGAGGTACTAGAGGTTTATACGAATTAATATTTAAACGAAAACCTAAGAAATATTCTGAGGAAGACTTGCAAAATTACCATGATATAATTACTAAAACAAACGCATATAAATGTTATTATCACCCAAGCAATCAGATAGATGGTAACAATACTGTTAAATATAAAAAAATTGTTGCACCGTTAATAAAAAAAAAGGGGGGTTCTATCAATTTGAGATTACATAAAAACACAGCCTATATGTTTTGGAATGATCCTAATGAATTAGTTGAACGATTGAAATTATTATTGGCATCACATGAAGCTGGAAACAGTGGTGTTATAAATGAAATCACTTCAATTGTTGAAGAATTGTACGAGGCTGGTTTGATAGTATAACGATGACATCGAGAACCGAGAAGAAGTGGCAAATTGTCACCGAGCTGTATAAGCAGGCCCGAATAAATTTTAAACGTCGTAAAACAATTGTACGTGGCTTGTGGGACTTATGCCAAGCTGATCTGATAGATATGCAACCATATGCCAAAGAAAATAACGGTTTCAAGTATATTCTAATTGTCATCAATTGTTTCTCTAAATACGTTTGGACTGAACCACTCAAGGATAAATCAGGGAAAAATGTGTCAACTGCTATGGAAACTATTTTGTTGAAGATGTTGAAATCGAAAAAAAAACAACAGTTTGAAAAATTTACAAACAGACAAGGGTACAGAATTTTATAATGTTACTTTCAAAAAGCTAATGGAAAAATATTCTATTAATCATTATTCCACATACAGTGATAAAAAAGCAGCAATTGTTGAACGTGTAATTCGAACAATTAAAGGAAAAATGTATCCTCAATTTTCCTTTCAAAATACCCACAAATGGATAGGTGGTATTTTAGCTGAAGTGGTTAAAAACTATAATAATTCTGTGCACCGCACAATCGGAATGAAACCGATCGATGTAAAAGAAACAAATGAAGATTCTCTACGTGGAATTTATAGTAATCCAAAGTCACCAATACGAAAATGTAAATTCATAAAAGGTGATCATGTAAGAATTTCCACAGCGCGGGGTGTCTTTGATAAAAAATATAATATGAATTGGTGTCCTGAAATCTTTATTATTAAAAAAAAAGTATTGAGCACACCCACAACATATATTTTGAAGGATATCAATGATAAAGAAATCAAGGGAGGATTTTATGAGGAGCAAATGCAAAAAGTGAAATATCCAGATATTTATTTGGTTGAAAAAGTTTTGAAACGTAAAGGTGGAAAAAGCCTAGTTAAATGGGTTGGATTTGACGATACACATAATCAATGGATATCAAATGACAATGTATCTTAAAGGTTACAATAAAACACCAATAATTTAATAATGATTCTTTTATTACTTCAAAGTCCCAAATGGTTAACGTTTTTTTCAAATGAAATCATGATCATCAATCTCGATTCTTGGCATTTCCCTTCTTCTTCTTTTCGACGGTTGTGATGAGGGTGGTTGTTGTGATAGGGGTGGTATTGTTTCCTCCTCCCCCGCTAATAATTGTGAATTAATTTCAAAAAGTTGTCTTTTGGCTGCTCTTCTTTGTCTCGAATCCTCCTCATTAAGCCCATTATTCACATGAGGTGTACTTTGGGTAATGGGAACTCCTGCTTCCCTCAAGGCTCTCTTCAATATCACCCCATCTGATTGTAATGGGGGTGTTTGTGAAGGTGGTGGTGGTGTTGATATACATGCTTGTGTTACTTGAGCACTCTCGATATCCTCTTCGTCGACAATATTGTACTTGTATCATCTTATGACATCTTCCAATAACCCCAGATCTTTGTCATCCTCCAATCGTGTTTTCAGGTATTTCACAGGTAAATTACCAAATTTTTTTTTCATCGTTTTTACTTTTGGACTATATGATAGTTTTATTGTTACCTTATCATCATAAAGAGTGACTTTGGGGGCTCCATATCTTTGAACAAATGAAGGTAGTTTAAAAAAAAATAAAAATGATTAGGGAGGAAAAAAACTTACTGAAAAATCTGCTTGCACACCACCTCTAACATTCGGGGAGTAAAATTGTCCCGATCAGTAGAGAAAACAACAATAGTACAAGGAATATTCATGTTAAAGTTTTTTTCTTATTCACGTGCACGTTCGTAGCTGGTAACTCCAATAATTATACTAGTTTTTCAAGATGAATTGAACGGAATTTATACTCTGAAATCGCTGATTGTCAAGGACAAAATGTTTAAATTTTGGGACAGAATATTTTACTGTCAATCCTTCTTCCCCTTTATTTTATATGAAAATGTAAATACATATAATTCATGTGAAATATCAATTGAAATTTGCTTGAAGTTATTCATTTTCACCAAACGAATATCCATATTAAGAATTACATATATCAATTAATTGGTGTGAATCAATTACATATTTAATAGATAGGTTTATTTCCAAAGGTCCATACTGTATTCATATTACTTTGTTAGATATTGCTTATTTAGCATTTTGCATCCTAGCGCGTGGACCTGCATCGCACATTCCTTAGATAAGATAATTATTTATTAGGCGTACTCTCTAAGTAAACGCCTATCGGTATGCTAATTGAGTCGGTATGCTAATTGAGCTTCGTCGGCGTTTATTTATCTCCGCGGATACATTGACCAACTTGACCATTTATTCGTCCTCTTAATTTTATCGAATGATACATTGTTTTAATATTAATGATGTACATGCAAAAATCTAGATTGTTAGGATGCAACTTTGTCTACTATTATAATCTGAATTGAATTATTGCAAATTAACAAAAATTTTGGGGCACGTGTAATTGCGATCCGAATTGGTATATAAGAAATAGATTGCGTAGGTATTCTACTTGAGGTTGTGTTTGTGCATAGAGCAGAATCGAGGTAAGCAGATTTTATTTTCTACCTGTTTAAAAAAAAAAATGTTTGGGCTGATTTTTGAGTTTCCAATTTTTCAAATGAAAATATATTTTTCAGACATAAAAGAAAAAAAACCATAAAAAAACAGCAAAAATCCGTGAAAAAGGCAGAGAAAAAAAATGAGCGGTACAGCAACCACCCGTTTAGATAGTTTGTCGGCTGAAGCCGTTAAGACTATGGAAAGGGTGAGTAGATTAATCAAAACTAAAGAGGAATTTTTAAAATATATTACTTATTTGAAAAATCTTATTTGCGTTTTGAATAGATCGATTAAAAATAAATATAATGATGCTATTGGGAATTTTGCTAGAGTTGAATCTAATCTTAGTATTTTAAAGTATTATCAACGAACATTTAGGAAAAAGTTATCAAAATTAATGGAAAAACGATGCGAAGCAAATTTAGAATGGCATGAAATTAAATCGGCATTTAATGGGCGTATATCTAGTGGTATTATTACAAATCTTGGATTCAAAGATCCTCAATTATTTTTGGAGAAAGCATTTAGAAGTTTTGCAATACAAATTCGTAAGTCGTTGAAAAAATCTGTACTAAAAGTTAACACTATTTTGGCTGGTTTATTTGTGAAACCCTCTGATTTAGAGACTAACTTTAAATTTTTTTCCACAAAAAATGAAGTTATTGACGTTAGTGTAAATTTAAAAGATTGGTATAAAAACAATGTATCGTCTGTTATTTTGAATCGAATGGGTGAGTTCCAAGAACGCGATTCGGGCTGGAGTCTATATGAAATTTTGTATTTGAAATTGAACATTAATCATTTCAGTCCAATAAATGTTGGTATGTCCACTTATGTAGATTTACCAGCATTTGTGAAAAGCACGCATAGTGTAATCAATATAAAAAATAATGATCAGTACTGTTTCCTGTGGTCTATAATGGCTGCTCTTTTTCCCGTTTACGATGAATCCAAAAATAAATGTAGAGTATATTCTTACCCCGATTTTGAAGGCTTTCTTAAGTATGAAAACATTAATTTCCCAATAGAATTGAAGGATATTCCAAAATTTGAATTATTGAACGGTTTAGGAATAAATATTTTTACTATTTCGAATAACAAGGAGATTGTTCCTCTTTGTCTTACCAAGAGTCCATTTTACAAAATGATAATAAATCTCTTGATGGTGCCTTGTGAAAATTTGACAAATGAAATAGCTGAAAATAATCCTGGAACGAGTTCAATGAATTTGAAAACTAAAACATATTACCATTTTGCTCTAATAAAAAATTTATCCCGTCTTTTGAGTCGTCAACTTAAAGATTCGAAAAATAGGAAATATTTCTGTGAAAGATGTTTGAATCATTTCGCTACAAATGAATCTTTGGAAAGGCATCTGGAATTATGTAGAGATTTGAATCACTGTAAAATAGTTTTACCTAAAGAAACTCATAAGATTTTAAAATTCAAAAATTTTACACATCAAATACCTATGCCTTTCGTTATTTATGCGGACATTGAAAGTCTTTTGGTTGATTATGATCTGTCCTCTTCCTCCTTTGCTATCGATAATAAAACTATAAAGCGCAAAAAACATGAAGCCTTTAGTATAGCTTATTATTTCAAATGTGATTATGATGATTCTTTATCTAAATTCAATTTATATACAGGTTCTGATTGTATAAAATGGTTCATAAATGAATTGGAAAATCTTTCAGCATATGTTGGAGGAATTATATCGAACCCTCTTCCAATTGTAATGAACGATGAGGAGAAACAGAATTTTTATGAAGCGAAGCAATGTTATGTGTGCGATAATGAATTTTCTGTTAGTGATGGTAAAGTTCGTGATCATTGTCATTTTTCAGGAAAATATCGTGGTGCAGCTCATGAAACTTGCAATTTAAAATTGCAGATATCTAATACTATACCTGTGGTTTTCCATAACTTTTCCAATTATGATAGTCATTTTCTAATTAAAAGTCTTGCGAAAGATATTGAGGGTCCCTTGAATATTTTGCCTGTTAATAAGGAAAAATTCATTTCGTTCACAAAATACATCACTAAATATAAAATAAATTTGAGATTTATAGATTCCTTTAGATTTTTAGCCGGTAGCTTGGAAAAATTATCCTCGTATTTGGATGATGAACAAAGAACTATTGTTTCAAAACTCTTTCCTGATAAAACTCACTTTGAGTTAGTGACAAGAAAAGGTGTATTTCCATATGAGTATCTTGATAATTTTAAAAGACTAGACGATCAGGAACTTCCATCGAAGGAAAATTTTTATAATACGCTCACTGAGGAGGCAATATCGGATGATGACTTTAATCATGCAAATAATGTATGGAAAACTTTCAAAATTCAAAATTTAAAACAATATGCTGAATTGTATCTTAAAACTGATGTTTTACTTTTGAGCGATATTTTCGAGAATTTTCGAATTAATTGCATGAAATATTATAATTTAGATGCACTCCATTATTTTACAACACCAGGATTGGCCTTTGATGCGATGTTAAAACTTACAAAAATTGAATTGGAATTACTCACTGACATTGAAATGATTAATTTTATTGAAAAAGGCATTAGAGGAGGAGTGTCGCAATGTTCGAGGCGTTATGCGAAATCCAACAATAAATACATGTGTGTTGATGAATACAAGTCTGATGAGCCTATTTCGTATTTAATGTATTTTGATGTGGTGAATTTATATGGAGCTGCCATGACAAAGGCATTACCATTTTCTGATTTTCAATGGGTGCAGATAGGGTCTAATGAAATAGGCACTATCTTAAACACACCAGATGATGCTGAATTTGGTTATGTTTTAGAAGTGGACTTGGAATATCCGAAATCATTATATGAAAAACATAAAGATCTTCCGTTATGTCCGCATCATCTGCCACCACCTGTATCTGATAATGATACAACTAAATTATTATTGACTTTATACAATAAAAAAAAATATATTATTCATTACCAAAATTTGAAACAGGCTATTAAATTGGGGTTGAAGCTAGAGAAAGTTCATCGGTGTTTGAAATTTGCTCAAAAACCTTGGATGAAATCGTACATCGATTTTAACACAGAGTTGCGTAAAGCCAGTAAAAACGAATTTGAACGTAACCACTTCAAATTGATGAACAATGCGCCATTTGGAAAAACAATAGAAAATGTTAGAAGATATAGAGATATAAAGCTAGTAACACATTATGAAGGAAGATATGGTGCTAATTACTACATATCACAAGGGAACTTTAGTAGCATTACTATTATCGATGAAGATATTGTACTAATAGGTTAAAAAGGTTAACCATAAATATGAATAAACCAATTTTCATCGGTATGTGTATTTTAGATATTTCGAAAACATTTTTGTATGATTTTCATTATGAATACATTAAAGCTAAATTTAACGACAATGCAAAATTATTGTACACAGATACTGATAGCCTTATTTATCAGATTTTCACAGATGACATTTACCAACATATAAGGCAGGATATTGATAAATTTGATACCTCCGATTATCCTGAGAATAATATTTTTAATATTCCTAGGCGGAATAAAAAAGTAGTTGGTTTAATGAAGGATGAAAATAATGGTTGCATCATGAGTGAATTTATCGGGTTGAGGTCGAAGATGTACACGTATAAAGTTTGCGAAATTGAAAAAAAAAAAGAACAGAATATTAATTATGCTGATAACCATGAACTTATTGAGCTTTTGAAAACAATTAAAAAAGTAAAAGGAGTAAAGTATGCTGCTATAAAAAATTATATAACCTTTCAGGATTTTTATAAAACACTTTTCGAACAATCAACATTTTCAATAATTCAGAACAGTATAATTGCGAAAAATCATGAGATTTTCTCAATTCAACAAGAAAAGGTTGGTTTAAGTTTTGATGATGATAAAAGAATTGTATTGGAGGATAAAATATCAACGGTACCATGGGGGTATTTTGATTAATTCCTATCTTTATATATTTTGATTGATCTACACAGCCTCTCTCGGTGAAAATGCTGTATCGTTGTTTCTCAAAAAAAAAAAAAAAAACTAAAACAAAATATAAAATTTCATTACCAGAATGAATAATCTACCTACTGGAGCAGAGCTGCGGCGGTGCCCAATAGCCGCGTGGGAGCTTGAGGTACTTTTCCATGTACTGGAAAAACCTGGAGACTTAACACTCCAGGACCTGAGACGGCTGGTGGCACTGGCCAATATTCCAGGTCATTGGAAAGCCTGGCTTATTCAGCAGTATTATCTAACGCATTGTGCTGTAATGTGTCAGGACAACTAGATTAGGTTTTATATTTATCTTTAGGTTAATATTATATCTATTTAATAAGTTAAGAAATTGATGTTTAACCCGAAGTAGTAGTAGTGCCATTAGGCGGTATTTTATTTAAGAAAAAGTAATCGATGAACTACCAGTTTCATTTCGGTCTCTCCACTGTTTCATTTGATACAGAATTTCTCAAAGATCAACATGCCTGTGCCCGTTAAATACGTCTGTCCTATATGTAAAGGTGAATCTGAACAATACTATGCACCTTGTATTCGTTGTTTTTTTCAATTACTAGACAAAAAACTGTATGGAGTAAAACATAGATGTAGTTGTTGTCGATTAATGTGGCAAGAGCAGTGAAGATGTGTCTTGAAAGTATGGATCACATGGACTTTGAACAACGACTTCTCACGTTTAAGAAGAAATTTTGGACCGGTGCTGCAAATCCTATCGATTTGGCTAGAGCTGGTCTGTATTTCACCGGTGAAGGAGACATTTGCCGTTGTGTTTATTGTTCAGTGCAAATTCATAATTGGAAGAAGGAGGATAGTGCTTTGGAGGATCATTATAAGTATTCCAAAGATTGTGCATTTGGTCAGATGTTGTGGAAATATTCCAGGACTACGCGTAACGAAGATCATCACCCCCACAAAATACTACTACTACTACTACTACTACTACTACTACTACTACTACTACCACTTCTACTACTACAAAAAAATGAATTTAGTAATCCTTTACTCGCTTATTGGAAATATCTTATATGTTCATTTCCAACCTAAAGTGATAAAGGCTCAAATATGTACTAATAAAAATAAACTATGTGATAATATGGTTGTATGCAGGCTAAACAATGATCTACCTGTATTTAAATATTACTTTAAAAATGATGATGATTATGATGTCTACAACATACATACTTTCAAAATAATTTATACTTTTTCAAATCGAAGTTGTAAAGAATCTGATTGGCTAAACGTGCCTCCTTCTGAACCAAAAGAACATCACTCTTCTATAAAGATACTTATAATTTTGTTATTTTGCTTAATATGTATGCTCGTATCCATACTTACCTTTTTATTAAGAAATACTTTATTTCCTAAAATAACTACTTGTATATAACATAATACTTATCGATAATCTTCCTAATACATATATATTTTTTTTTTAACATGAATGCAGCCTCAGAATCTTCCCTATGTACTCTGTTACGAGCTGTTTCCTTTCTTCCTTTATAGGCAGAACCTTTTTTTTTCCCTGAAATCTTCAATCGGGATCTTAAACTCTTCATAGTATCATTACTGTGCCTCCCTTTTGTACTCTTATTCTTGTGTCGTTGGTCGCTGTCACTTATACTGGCACATTTCTACCTCCTGTCAAGTACGTTACCTGAACTAACTACTTGCGCATAATATAATTCTGTGAATGCAGCCTCAGAATCTCCCCTATTTAATATATGCATTAATCATTTGTTCTAGCACATTTCTACCTCAGGTCAAGTACGTTACCTAAACTAACTGCTTGTGTATAATATATACAATTTGTAATCTTTTTTTTTGTTAATATATTTACATACAACCCATTTGTACTTATAAACCAGTTTGTTGTACTACCATTTGTAATTTAAGAATTCTTATTACCTGACAAGTTCGTACTTGTATATTACACAATATCCATGGTTTGGATTGGACCACCAACTATGATTACTATATACCTGTAGAAATCATGTAAAGAATGAACTCACATATGCACTCGAAAATGTAAATATACTATACGATTGGCTTGTCAATAAAAAACAAATATTATAATTGTCTTGGTTTATTTCCTCCCAGAATTCTAGTTCAAGTTCACTTATTTCAACATGTAATTTCCCATAAGGATATCTAAGGTTTATAGTAGCTAAAATTGTTCCTTTCAAAGTTTTTCCAAGTCCAACATAAAGAATTTTCAAAAATATATTTTTTTTTCACAATTCTCACAAAATTAATCATCGTTTTATTCGATTTGAAATCCGAACTTGTCGAAATTTTTCCAAGTCCGAACTTAACGAAATTTTTTTAAGTCTGGTATTTTTTTAAGTTCGAAAAAAAATTTTTTTCACTTCTCTCGCAAAATTAACCTACGAAATTTTTTTAAGTCCGAACTTGTTGAAATTTTTTTAAGTCCGAACTTGTCGAAATTTTTCTAAGTCCGAACTTTACGAAATTTTTCTAAGTCCGAAATTCTCGAAATTTTTTTAAGTCCGAAAAAAAATTTTTTTCACTTCTCTCGCAAAATTAACCTGCGCAAGCCTGGCTAGGCCTGATCTACCAGCCCAAGGTCACCTGCAATGACGTCACACGTTTACTACATTAATTTTTGGTTGCCTACCCACTTGGGTTAGGTTCCATTTGGGTGACCTTGAAGTGTACCAGGAACTACCATGGTTTTGGTGGCCTTGAAATGTCCTAGGACCCCGGTAGTTTACCTACTTACCGAATACTTGTCGATTAGTTGGATAATTTGTATTAACATTTCTTTGTTGGAAATGTATGGGTTGTGACGGAAAGCTTCGATTATTATAATTATTAAAAGGATTTTGATTAAAATTATTAAAATTATTTCTTGGATTCTGATAATTGTTTCTGTTATTAGGAAAAAAATTATTTTGAGGAAAATTTCTCACATTCTGATGAGATTGAGTATTTTTATTTCGACGGCTCCTGTCGAGTAAATCGTATTGTGCCATATTTGAAATATAATCTTTTACTGCATTTATAGTTTGGTCAAATGTGAAATTATTATTGGTAATTAGGTATGTTCGTAATTCAATAGGTGAATTCGAAATAAGTACCGTTTTACATATTCTCAATACATTTGTCTTGAATAATTGCTTTTCAGGATCAGGCATCATATCGGCATCTATTCTATAATTTATCCTGATTTTCATTGAAATGATGGTATCTATAAAATTCAATGAATCCTCATTTGGTTTTTTACTTAGAAACTGTAACTGATGTATCAAAACGTCTAAATTAATTTGATCTCCAAACTTTACATAGAGAAATTTTTTTAAAAGTTCCCAATTATTTGGAACATCCGAAGTTGAAACTTCTGCTAAAGCTCTATCTATTAATTTCGATTTTACGACAGCAAAACAATAATCTTTAACTATCTGCGGTTCATTTAAAAACATCATTAAATATTGTTCCGAGCTTTTAATGAATGAATGTAATTCATTTTCAATACCCGAAAATTTCGGTAGGAGAGTGCCAAATTTCTCCGCTAATGACAAATCTATTCTTTCCATAGCCATTTTGCGATTTGATTTTTTGGTTTTATGACCAGGAAAATGCTTAATTGACGTAATATTGATTATTTTCAATTATTATTAATTAAAGTTTAGAAATCCACGGTTTTTTATTATGAGAAACACAGGGAAAACTATTTAATTAGGTTTTTATAATATAGAAAAACCTGGGAAAAACTATCTAAGTCGGTTTTTTGAAAGAAACCTAGGAAAAACTATTTGTACAAGTTTTACACACAAAACTTGGATAAAAGGTTGACTAATTTTGGACCAGATTAGGAAACTGGGGAAAAATTAAAGAGGAGTAAGGGAATTGCTCTCACTCACCAATGTTCTACGCTGTTGAAGGGTTGAAGGGTTGAAGTCGTCACGGTCGCTACTCCAGTGATCAGGGCTTCTTGTTTTCTACCACAATATCCTCGTATTAGTTCACTTTACACCTTAACAATTGAAATTGACAGTTTTTCGGAAAGTTTGTTTTTCACTATTTTTCACAATCTATTCACGAAAACCGGCGTTTAATCACATCGCTCGTCGCCATTTATGAATTTGGGGTAAAAAACACTGTTTTTAAAAATTGAAACAGATTTTATTTACAGCGGAAGAAATTGATGGATGATATGATACAATTACGATCTTACTGACTCGTACTCTGATTCTCTAATTCTCTAATTCTCCTCGACTAATTGAGTGGGAGGCTATTTATAGTTTTATGAACAATGGGAAGCGTCGCACGTGGCGTTATCAGTAAAAGCTACGTCAGCAATTCTTAACACAGTCATATTTATATTCTTATGCGTTCTAATTATAAAGGTATTTAATTAATAGGGGGCATTATTACATGATTATATGCATGGATAGTAAACAATATAATAAAACTCGGTTTCAAACATCCAGTCAGCAGGAACGCGTGAGCGGAGGAACTTTCTGATTAATTTCTTGATTGAGAATCACATTACCCTGAAAATTCCGTAAAAGCATTATTATTGAGTATCACACCAACTTGAAGGATCCGTTAATGCATCAGAATGGATAGAAGAAGATATAATAATACTATGTTACGAATATCCGGCCATCAGGAACACCCTGGCAGTTCAAGTCTTCAGTACTATATGTATTACGAATCATGCCACGATAAGAGAACCTTAAGAGGATCTGAATAGGTATTAAATTTCAAATATCGGGCCATCAGAAGCGCATTGGCAGTGCAACTTCTTCAGTAATATCTTTATTGAGTATCGTGCCACGTTGAAAGATCCCTAAATGTATCTAAATGGATAGTAAACGATATAAAAAAGCTCGGTTTCAAAGATTAGGCCATCAAGGACGCATTGGCAGTAGACCTTTCTCAGTAATATCTACATTGAGAATCACACCACGTTGGAAATTCGGTAAAAGGATCTGAATAGATAGTGAAAGGTATTATAATTCTCGGTTTCAAATATCGGGCCATCAGAGGCGCTTTGGCAGTAGAACTTTTTCATTAATATCTGTATTGAGAATAATTCCACCATGAAAGATCCCTTAAAGTATATGAATGGATAGTAAACGATATAATAAAACTAGGTTTCAAACATGCAGTCAGCAGGGACGCGTGAGCAGTGAAACTTTCTCAGTAATATCTTTATTGAGTATCACAGCACCTTGAAAGATCCGTTAAAAGATCCGAATGGATAGTAGATTATATAATAATACTATGTTTCGAATATCCGGCCATCAAAAACGCCCTGGCAGTATATCTTCTTCAGTACTAACTGTATTGAGAATCATGCCACGTTAACAGAACCTTAAAATGATCTGAATATATAGTAGAAGGTATTATAAAACTCGATTTCAAATATCGGGCAATCAAAGGCGCATTAGCAGTGCTACTTTTTCATTGATATCTGCATTGAGAATCATGCCACGTTGCAAGAACCCTAGAAGTATATTACGTTGAAAGATCCCTAAAAGTATATGAATGGATAGTAAACGATATAATGAAACTCGGTTTCAAAGATAAGGCCATCAAGGACGCATTGGCAGTAGAACTTTTTCAGTAATATCTGTTTTGAGAATCATTCCACGATGAAAGATCCCTAATAGTATATGTATGGATAGTGAACGGTTTCAAACATCCAGTCTGAGTGGATAGTAGACGATATACTTATACTCGGTTTCAAACATCGAGTCAGCAGAAACGCGTGAGCGGTGGAACTTTCTCAGTAATATCTTTATTGAGAATCACACTACGTTGAAACATCCGTAAAAGGATCTGAATGGATAGTAGAAGATATAATAATACTATGTTTCGAATATTCGGCCATCAGAAACACCCTGGCAGTATATCTTCTTTAGTACTGTCTGTATTGAGAATCGCCACGTTAAGATAACCTTAAGAGGATCTGAATGGATTGTAAAAAGTATTTTAATACTCGATTTCAAATATCGGGCCTTCAGAGGCGCATTGGCAGTGCAACTTTTTCAGTAATATCTGTATTGAGAATCATGCCACGTTGAAAGATCCCTAGAAGAATATGAATGGATAGTAAACGATATAATAAAACTCGGTTTCAAACATCCAGTCAGCAGAATCTTGTGAGCAGTGAACTTTCTCAGTAATTTCTTTATTGAGAATCACACAACGTTGAAAATTCCGTAAGAGAATCTGTATGGATAGTAGAAGATATAATAATACTATGTTTCGAATATCCGGCCATCAGAAAAGCCCTTGCAGTTTAACTCTTCAGTTCTATCTGTATTGAGAATCATGCCACGTTAAGAGAACCTTAAGAGGATCTGAATAGATAGTAAAAGATTTTATAATACTCGGTGTCAATTATCAGGCCATCAGGGACGCATTGGCATTATATTGAGAATCGTGCCACGTTGAAAGAACCTTAAATGGATCTGAATAGATAGTAAAAGATATTATAATACTCGGTTTCAGAGATCAGGCCATCAGGGACGCATTGGCAGTAGAACCTTTTCAGTAATATCTTCATTGAGAATCACACCACGTTGAAAGTTCCGTAAAAGGATCTCAATAGATAGTATAAGGTATAATAATACTCGATTTCAAATAGCGGGCCCTCAGCGACGCATTGGCAGTAAAACTTTTCCAGTAATATCTTCATTGAGAAACACACCACGTCGAAAGTTCCGTAAAAGGATCTGAATAGATAGTGAAAGGTATTATAATAATCGGTTTCAAATATCGTGCCATCAGAGGCGCATTGGCAGTGGAACTTTTTCAGTTATATCTGTATTGAGAATCCTTCAACGATGAAAGAAATATGTATAGATATAAGTATATGAATGGATAGTAAACGATATAATAAAACTCGGTTTCAAACATCCAGTCAGCAGGGACGCGTGAGCAGTGAAACTTTCACAGTAATATCTCTAGAAGAATGTATTGCCACGTTGAAAGATCCGTAAAAGGATCGGAATGTGTAGTAGAAGATATAGTAATACTATGTTCCAAATATCCGGCCATCAGAAACGCCCTGGCATTATATCTTCTTCAGAACTGTCTGTATTGAGAATCATGCCACGTTGAGAGAACCTTAAGAGGATCTGAATAGATGGTGAAAAGTATTATAATACTCGATATCAAATATCGGGCCATCAGAGGTGCATTGGCAGTGAAATTTTTTCAGTAATATCTGTATTGAGAACCATGCCACGTTGAAAGATCCCCAGAAGTATATTATTTATTTATTTATCGTATGGCAATTCCGACACAGTAAGCATAAAAGCTAATTTACACATATAAGTTAATATAACATACTTAAGATTTTTCACAAGCAAATATCAAGTTAGTTAATATCTATCGACCCGGTGGTTGCCAGCAGGAATTCTTCTGGTCTGCCGTTCTATGATCTTGTGGGACATTCCTCCGTGATGCGTTTAATCGTTTGGTATTCTCCACAGTCGCAGTATGGTGATGGTTGTTTGCCCCATTTGTGTGGGAGATATGCACATCTGCCTGCTGTGTTCTAATTCTGTTAACTTATGTGTATTCTTATTTCCGTGTTCGTGGGAGTGAGAGTGAGAGTGTGTCTTGTAGTCAGGAGATCCTAGGATTGTCTGACTGCCAGAATGTGCTAGTTCATTTAGCGTTACCCAGGGTGCACCACGAGGAGGAGAACTAGCTCTGCATATGAATGGATAGTTAACGATATAATAAAACTCGGTTTCAAACATCCAGTCAGCAGGGACGCGTGAGCAGTGAAACTTTCTCAGTAATATCTTTATTGGGTATCACACCACCTTGAAGGATCCGTAAAAAGATCTGAATAGATAGCAGATTATATAATAATACTATGTTTCGAATATCCAGCCATCAAAAACGCCCTGGCAGTATATCCTCTTCAGTACTATCTGTATTGAGAATCATGCCACGTTGAAAGAACCCTAGAAGTATATTACGTTGAATGATCCCTAAAAGTATCTGAATGGATAGTAAACGATATAATGAAACTCGGTTTCAAAGATTAGAACTACAGGGACGCAGTGGCAGTAGAACTTTTTCAGAAATATCTGTATTGAGAATCATTCCACGATGAAAGATCCCTAAAAGTATATGTATGGATAGTGAACGATATAATAGAACTCGGTCTCAAACATCCAGTCAGCAGGGACGCGTGTGCAGTGAAACTTTTTCAGTAATATATTTATTCAGTATCAAACCACCTTGAAGGATCTGTAAAAAGATCTGAATGGATAGCAGAAGATATAATAATAATATGTTCCGAATATCTGGCCATCAGAAACGCCCTGGCAGTATATCTTCTTTATTACTGTCTGTATTGAGAAGCATGCCACGTTAAGATAACCTCAAGAGGATCTGAAAAGATAGTAAAAATATGTTTTGAATCATGCCACGTTTAAAGATCCCTAGAAGTATATGAATGGATAGTAAACGATATAATAAAACTCGGGTTCAAACATCCAATCAGCAGAATCGCGTGAGCAGTGGAACTTTCTCAGTAATTTCTTCATTGAGAATCACACAACGTTGAAAATTCCGTAAAAGGATCTGAATGGATAGTGAAAGATATAATAATACTATGTTTCGAATATCCGGCCATCAGAAAAGCCCTGGCAGTATATCTTCTTTATTACTGTCTGTATTGAGAAGCATGCCACGTTAAGATAACCTCAAGAGGATCTGAAAAGATAGTAAAAATATGTTTTGAATCATGCCACGTTTAAAGATCCCTAGAAGTATATGAATGGATAGTAAACGATATAATAAAACTCGGGTTCAAACATCCAATCAGCAGAATCGCGTGAGCAGTGGAACTTTCTCAGTAATTTCTTCATTGAGAATCACACAACGTTGAAAATTCCGTAAAAGGATCTGAATGGATAGTGAAAGATATAATAATACTATGTTTCGAATATCCGGCCATCAGAAACGCCCTGGCAGTATAACTTCTTCAGTACTATGTGTATTGAGAATAATTCCACGTTAAGAGAACCTTCAGAGCATCTGATTGATATTAAAAGGTATTATAATACTCGGCTTCAACTTTCGGGCCACCAGTGGAACTTTTTGAGTAATATCTGTATTGAAAACCATGCCACGTTTAAGGAACCCTAAAAGTATCTAAATGGATATTAAACGCTATGATATAACTCGGTTTCAAAGATCAGGCGATATGGGACGCATTGGCAGTGGAAGTTTTTCAGGAATATCTTCATTGAGACTCACACCACGTTGAAAGTTCCACAAAATGATCCAGTCAGCAGGGACGCGTGAGCAATGGAACTTTCTCAGTAATATCTTTATTGAGTATCACACCACGTTGAAGGATGCTTAAAAGGTTCTGAATGGATAGTAGAAGATATATTAATACTATGTTCCGAATATCCAGCCATCAGAAACGCCTTGGCACTTTAACTCTTCAGTACTATCTGTATTGAGAATCATGCCACGTAAAGGGAACCTTAAGAGTATCTGAATAGATAGTATAAGATATTTTAATACTCGATTTCAAATATCGGGCCATCCGAGGCGCATTCGCAGTGTAACATTTTCAGTAATGTCTATATTGAGAATCTTGCCACGTTGAAATATCCCTAAGAGTATCTGAATGGATAGTAAATGATATAATAAAACACGGTTTCAAAGATCAGAGACGCATTGGCAGTAGAATTTTCTCAGTAGAATCCACTACGTTAAGAGCTCCGTAAAAGGATCTGAATGGATAGTAGAAGATATAATAATACTATGTTTCGAATATCTGGCCATCAGAAACGCCCTGGCAGTTTAACTCTTCAGTACCATCTGTATTGAGAATCATGCCACGTTAAGAGAACCTTAAGAGGATCTGAATAGATAGTAAAAGGTATTATAATACTCGGTTTCATATATCGGGCCATCAGAGGCACTTTGGCAGTGAAACTTTTTCAGTGATATCTGTATTGAAAATCATTCCACGATGAAATATCCCTTAAAGTTTATGAATGCATAGTAAACGATATAATAAAACTTGGTTTCAAAGATCAGGCCATCAGGGACGCATTGGCAGTAGAACTTTTTCAGTAATATCTTCATTGAGACTCACACCGCGTTGAAAGTTCCGTAAAAGGATCTGAATGTATAGTAGAAGATATAATAATACTATGTTTCGAATATCCGGCCATCAGAAACTCCCTGGCAGTAAAACTCTTCGGTACTATCTGTATTGAGAATCATGCCACGTTAAGAGTACCTTAAGTGGATCTGAATAGATAGTAAAAGTTATTAAGTAAAATAACGAGTAGTAACTCGAATTCAAATATCGGACCATCAGAGGCGCATTGGCAATACAACTTTTTCGTTAATATCTTCATTGAGAATCACACCAAGTTGAAAGTTCCGTAAAAGGACCTGAATAGATAGTGAAAGGTATTATAATTCTCGGTTTCAAATATCGAGCCATCAGAGGCGCTTTGGCAGTGGAACTTATTCATTAATATCTGTATTGAGAATCATTCCACCATGAAAGATCCCTAAAAGTATATGAATGGATAGTAAACGATATAATATAACTAGGTTTCAAACATCCAATCAACAGGGACGCGTGAGCAGACTCAGTAATATCTTTATTGAGTATCACCACCTTGAAGGATCCGTAAAAAGATCTGAATGGATAGTAGATTATATAATAATACTGTTTCGAATATCCGGCCATCAAAAACGCCCTGGCAGTATATCTTCTTCAGTACTATCTGTATTGAGAATCATGCCACGTTAAGAGAACCTTAAAACGATCTGAATATATAGTAAAAGGTATTATAATACTCGATTTCAAATACCGGTCCATCAGAGGCGCATTGGCAGTGCAACTTTCTCATTAATATCTCTATTGAGAATCATGCCACGTTGAGAGATCCCTAGGAGTATATGACGTTGAAAGATCCCTAAAAGTATCTGAATGGATAGTAAATGATATAATAAAACTCGGTTTCAAAGATCAGGCCATCAGGGAGGCATTGGCAGTAGAACTTTTTCTGTAATATCTTCAATGAGAATCACACCACGTTGAAAGTTCCGTAAAAGGATCTGACTAGATAGTAAAAGGTATCATAATACTCGGTTTCAAATATCAGGCCATCAGAGGCGCATTGGCAGTGCTACTTCCTCATTAATATCTGTATTGAGAATCATGCCACGTTGAGAGATCCCTAGAAGTATATGACGTTGAAAGGTCCCTAAAAGTATCTGAATGGATAGTAAATGATATAATAATACTCGGTTTCAAAGATCAGGCCATCAGGGAGGCATTGGCAGTAGAACTTTTTCTGTAATATCTTCAATGAGAATCACACCACGTTGAAAGTTCCGTAAAAGGATCTGAATAGTTAGTTTAAGGTATAATAATACTCAGTTTCAAATATTGGGCCATCAGAGGCGCTTTGGCAGGGAAACTTAATCAGTATTATCTGTATTGTAAGTCATGCCACGTTGAAAGAACCCTCAAAGTATCTGAATGGATAGTAGAAGATATAATAATACTATGTTTCGAACATCCGGCCATCAGAAACGCCCTGGCAGTTTAACTCTTCAGTACTATCTGTATCGAGAATCATGCCACGTTAAGGGAACCTTAAGAGGATCTGAATAGATAGTAAAAGGTATTATAATACTCGTTTCAAATATCGGGTCATCAGAGGCGCTTTGGAAGTGGAACTTTTTCAGTGATATCTGTATTGAGAATCATTTCACGATGAAAAATCCCTAAAAGTTTTTGAATGAATAGTAAAAGTAAATGAGTGGATAGTAAGCGATATAATAATACTCGGTTTCAAACATCAGTCAGCAGAAACGCGTGAGCAGTGGAACTTTCTCAGTAATATCTTTATTGAGAATCACAACACGTTGAAGGATGCGTAAAAGGATTTAAATGGATAGTAGAAGATCAGGCGATATGGGACGCATTGGCAGTGAAACTTTTTCAGCAATATCTGTTTGAGAATAATCCCACGTTGGAAGATCTCTAAAAGTATCTGAATGGATAGTAAACGATATAATAAGAGTCGGTTTCTAAGATCAAGCCATTTGGGACTCATTGGCATTAGAAGTTTTTCAGTAATATCCTCATTGAAAATCACACCACGTTGAGTATATAATTATATATATCACACCAAGTTGAAAGTTCCGTAAAAGGATCTGAATAGATAGTGGAAGGTATTATAATTCTCGGTTTCAAATATCGGGCCATCAGAGGCGTTTTGGCAGTGGAACTTATTCATTAATATCTGTATTGAGAATCATTTCACCATGAAAGATCCCTAAAAGTATATGAATGGATAGTAAACGATATAATAAAACTAGGTTTCAAACATCCAGTCAGCAGGGACGCGTGAGCAGTCTCAGTAATATCTTTATTGAGTATCACACCACCTTGAAGGATCCGTAAAAAGATCTGAATGGATAGTAGATTATATAATAATACTGTTTCGAATATTCGGCCATCAAAAACGCCCCGGCAGTATATCTTCTTCAGTACTATCTGTATTAAGAATCATGCCACGTTAAGAGCACCTTAAAACGATCTGAATATATAGTAAAAGGTATTATAATACTCGATTTCAAATATCGGGCCATCAGAGGCGCATTGGCAGTGCTACTTTCTCATTAATATCTGTATTGAGAATCATGCCACGTTGAGAGATCCCTAGAAGTATATGACGTTGAAAGATCACTAAAAGTATCTGAATGGATAGTAAAAGATATAATAAAACTCGGTTTCAAAGATCAGGCCATCAGGGAGGCATTGGCAGTAGAACTTTTTCTGTAATATCTTCAATGAGAATCACACCACGTTGAAAGTTCCGTAAAAGGATCTGAATAGTTAGTTAAAGGTATCATAATACTCAGTTTCAAATATTGAGCCATCAGAGGCGCATTGGCAGTGCTACTTCCTCATTAATATCTGTATTGAGAATCATGCCACGTTGAGAGATCCCTAGGAGTATATGACGTTGAAAGGTCCCTAAAAGTTTCTGAATGGATAGTAAATGATATAATAAAACTCGGTTTCAAAGATCAGGCCATCAGGGAGGCATTGGCAGTAGAACTTTTTCTGTAATATCTTCAATGAGAATCACACCATGTTGAAAGTTCCGTAAAAGGATCTGAATAGTTAGTTAAAGGTATTATAATACTCAGTTTCAAATATTGGCCATCAGAGGCGCTTTGGCAGTGAAACTTAATCAGTATTATCTGTATTGTAAGTCATGCCACGTTGAAAGAACCCTTAAAGTATCTGAATGGATAGTAGAAGATATAATAATACTATGTTTCGAATATCCGGCCATCAGAAACGCCCTGGCAGTTTAACTCTTCAGTACTATCTGTATCGAGGATCATGCCACGTTAAGGGAACCTTAAGAGGATCTGAATAGATAGTAAAAGGTATTATAATACTCGTTTCAAATATCAGGTCATCAGAGGCGCTTTGGCAGTGGAACTTTTTCAGTGATATCTGTATTGAGAATCATTTCACGATGAAAAATCCCTAAAAGTTTTTGAATGAATAGTAAACGATATAATAAAACTCGGTTTTTAACATCCAGTCAGCAGGGACGCGTGTGCAGTGGAACTTTCTCAGTAATATCTTTATTGAGAATCACACTACGTTGAAACATCCGTAAAAGGATCTGAATGGATAGTAGAAGATATAATAATACTATGTTTCGAATATCCGGCCATCAGACACACCCTGGCAGTTTAACTCTTCAGTACTATCTGTATTGAGAATCATGCCACGTTAAGAGTACCTTAAGTGGATCTGAATAGATAGTAAAAGGTATTATACTACTCGATTTCAAATATCGGACCATCAGAGGCGCATTGGCAGTGCAACTTTTTCAGTTATATCTGTATTGAGAATCTTGCCACGTTGAAAATTCCCTAAAAGTAAATGAGTGGATAGTAAACGATATAATAATACTTGGTTTCAAACATCAGTCAGCAGAAACGCGTGAGCAGTGGAACTTTCTCAGTAATATCTGTATTGAGAATCATGCCACGTTGAGAGATCCCTAGAAGTATATGAGAATCACACTATGTTGAAGGGTGCGTAAAAGGACTTAAATGGATAGTAGAAGATATAATAATACTATGTTTCGAATATCCGGCTATCAGAAACGCCCCGGTAGTATAACTTCTTCAGTACTATCTGTATTGAGAATCATTCCACGTTAAGAGAACCTTAAGAGGATCTGATAGATATTAAAAGGTATTATAATACTCGGCTTCAAATATCGGGCCATCTGTGAAACTGTTTCAGTAATAACTGTATTGAGAATAATGCAACGCTGAAAGACCCCTAAGATAATCTAAATGGATAGTAAGCGATATAATAAAACTTGGTTTCAAAGATCAGGCGATATGGGACGCATTGGCAGTGAAAGTTTTTCAGTACTATTGAGAATAACACTACGATGAAAGATCCGTAAAAAATCTGAATAATAGTAGAAGATATAATAATACCATGTTTCGCGTATCCGGCCATCAGAAACGCCCTGGCAGTTTAACTCTTCAGTACCATCTGTATTGAGAATCATGCTACGTTGGAAGAACCCTAAAAGCATCTAAATGGATAGTAAGCGATATAATAAAACTCGGTTTCAAAGATCAGGCGATATGGGACGCATTGGCAGTGAAACTTTTTCAGCAATATCTCTTTGAGAATAATCCCACGTTGGAAGATCTCTAAAAGTATCTGAATGGATAGTAAACGATATAATAAGAGTCGGTTTCTAAGATCAAGCCATCAGGGACTCATTGGCAGTAGAACTTTTTCAGTAATATCCTCATTGAAAATCACACCACGTTGAAAGATCCGCAAAAGGATCTGAATAGATTATAAAAGGTCTTATAATACTCAGTTTCAGATATCGGGCCATCAGAGGCGCTTTGGCAGTGAAACTTTAGTAGTATTATCTGTATTGTGAATCATGCCACGTTGAAAGATCCGTAAAAGGATCATAATGTATAGTAGAAGATATAATAATACTATGTTTCGAATATCCGGCCATCAGACACACCCTGGCAGTTTAACTCTTCAGTACTATCTGTATTGAGAATCATGCCACGTTAAGAGTACCTTAAGTGGTTCCGAATAGATAGTAAAAGGTATTATACTACTCGATTTCAAATATCGGACCATCAGAGGCGCATTGGCAGTGCAACTTTTTCAGTCATATCTGTATTGAGAATCTTGCCAAGTTGAAAGTTCCCTAAAAGTAAATGAATTATGCCACGTTAAGTGAACCCTAAGACAATCTGAATAGAAAAAAGGTACTATAATACTCGGTACTATAATACTCGGTATCAAATATCAGAGGCGCTTTGGCAGTGGAATGGATGAATGGATAGTAAACGATATAATAAAACTCAGTTTCAAACATCCAGTCAGCAGGGACGCATGAGCAGTGAAACTTTCTCAGTAATAACTTTATTGAGTATCACACCAACTTGAAGGATCTGTTAATGCATCTAAATGGATAGAAGAAGATATAATAATACTATGTTACGAATATCCGGCTATCAGGAACACCCTGGCAGTTCAACTCTTCAGTACTATTATTATTATTATTATTATTATTATGGGTTGTGCTGGGCAGCCTAAAACCCGCCCCTCCACTGCGACCAATCGGTCTATTGTGGCAAACCTTTAGTATTTAATCTATAATTCACCCACAAGCTCAAGTCTCTTGATGAAGGATATGATTCTGGTGGGTGAGTACTTGTATAGTTCCCTCAGTGTCAGTTTGTGGACTCCTAGTTCCTCCAATCTGATTCTGTCCCCAGCGGGGCAGTCACACATGATGTGTTCGATAGACTCGTCGTCCTCCAGGCAAAGTCTGCACTCGGAGTCCTCAGTCAACCCCAGTGTATTGAGGTGTTCCCTGAGGCCACAATGGCCCGTGTATACAGCTGTAAGGATTCTCAGGTCCGCCCTAGAGAATTTGAGCCGTTTTCTGGCTCTTTTAGCTGATGGGCCAGTAATTGTTGAGCGAGCATGAGTAGTATAGGAGGCGGGGTTCTGGGACTGAGGATGGCATGTCCATCAGGAGAGACCATCATCGCTGAAGAAGTAGACAATGACCAGAAGGTCTTGAGCTGAAGACAATGACCAGAAGGTCTTGAGCTGAAGACAATGACCAGAAGGTCTTGAGCTGAAGACAATGACCAGAAGGTCTTGAGTTGAAGACAATGACCAGAAGGTCTTGAGCTGAAGACATTGACTGGAAGGTCTTGAGATTGGAGGCAATGACCAGAAGATCTTGAGATTGGAGGCAATGACCAGAAGGTAAGTGTAATAGTGTGTAACCTATTGTCGAGTGTGACCACCTGTCAAGTTCATAGATTGTCAAATTTACCACACCCGCAGTTTCACCTGTTGTCACCACCTGTCAACTTGTCACCTGTCGTAGATTTCCCTAAATGGCCACACCCTAAAGTCAAGTGTAGGTGAAAAAGTTGTAAAGTCGTTGTGAGGATTCGAACCCGTGTCGTATGCGTCAAGAGTAGCGATTTATAGCACTAGGCCACTCAAGCGTAGTCTAAAAACGGAGTTGATGATGATGATGAGCACGTAGTGTACGGTCTAGCCGAGCCTGTTCAAATTTTGATTTTAGAACAGTAGATTCGAGTAGCCCTTAGGGTATGCATCATAAGATGGGAGAATATATGAGCAAATTAGTTTCCTATGTTCAAGTATTTTGCTTTCCTCATGTGAGAACTGAATGTGATTGTTGTTATTGCATTTATATATCGATGAAAAAAGACGAAGAAAAAGAAGACTCTACTGACATCAATCTGGATTTAGATGAGAATGACAGATCTCACAGTTTCTCAGAAAAATATAAAATGAAACTATTGAAGACGGAATGTGATTGTTGTTATCGCATTCATGTATCAAAAAAAGGAGAAGGAGATGACACTATTGACATCTATCAGGATATTGATGAGAATGATGGACCAGATAGATTCTCCGAAAAATATAAAATGAAACAAATGTAGTCAATAAATATTTTAATAAATACATAATACATCTTTTCTTTATCACACTAGACAATACTAGTTCTCGTGTATCGTCTCATCAGAGTCATAATCGCTCTCAACGATGTCAGGAGGAAGATCGAATATTATCCTGATATATTTTTTTAAATAGTCGGGTAGCTGTGTTCTCTCCAAGATACGGTTGATATCGTTTTTGCTTAAACGTCGAGGAGTCCTGCATATTTGTACCATCATTCTAAAATCCCTGTCCAAAATTGGCCTTTTCTTCAAGAACGCAATCAATACTCCGGTTCTTCTTGGGCCTTCCACCATTATTCTCAATTTCTCCTTTTAATATTGCTGTTGAACAAGGAGACCGGTTCAATTCGTCTTGATGGTCCTCTCAGTTTTTCAAACCGCTCTTTGTCATAGAACACCTTATCCCACTTCTGTTTTACCTCGTTTGAGAGACGATTCTTAAAAACAAAAAAAAAATAATAATAAATAACTAAAATTAGCTGTTTTAAATACTAAAGAAAAAATTAACAATAAAGCAATACTCACAAATCCAACTCCCGAATTTGAATTGGGCCAACAGCATATAGGTCGATATGAACAAAGGGGAAATTAATCTAAAAACCCCCATGGAACTGTATCAGTTTGTTTAGGAAATATGATTCTTTTATCATCGAATGGACTGAGTGCAATTTTTTCTTGGTTGACCGTGTAAACCTGATGTTTATTAGAAACTATGGTTTGTTGCGAAACAGACAATTTGTTAAAATTAAAGAGACTGTCATAATAATCTTCAAATGTTATAAGTTTCATTGCTGCTCTTCTAATACCCTTTGCTTTTTTGAATACTCCCAAATTTGAAATGGTATGAAGAATATCAGTATTATCAACTTTCATTAATTTAAGAGCTTTGATAGTTTCTTTTTTTTCTGATTCGCTAACCTGTAATTTTATGCTGTATAATTTGGATCTGAGTCCAATGAAGTCTGTCATAATTTTGCCATTATTTTCATCCTTCATAAGACCCAATACTTTTTTATTTTTCAGTGGCATCCCGTAAATGTTGTCAGGAGGGTAATCAGAGGTATCGAAATATGTGATATCTTCCTTAATGTGATAATAAATATCATCTAATGTGAAATGGTAGATGAGACTATCAGTATCTGTATAAAGTAATTTTGCGCAAGGGCCAAACTTCTTACTAATGTATTCGTAGTGAAAATTATACAGATAAATTTTTGATAAATCTAATATACTCATTCCTAGGTATATTGGTTTATTGAATTTGATTGCAAGTTTTTTCATTTCAATGAGGACCATATTTTCTGAAAATATGATTTACAAATATGATTACAACTATGAAAATTAGGCTGTGAAATGTAATAATTAGCACCAAATCTCCCGCTCCATCTAGTGACTAATTTAATATCACGGTATTTTCTAACATTCTCTATGGTTTTACCGAAAGGAGAATTATTCATCAGTTTATAAAACATTTTTTCAAATTCATTTTTGCTTTCTTTTCGTAATTCAGTGTTCAATTCAATATATTTCTTCATGAATGGAGATTGTTTGAATTTCAAACATCTGTGAATCTTTTCCAGCTTCAGTCCTAACCTTAGCACTAACTGTAAATGTTTAAAATGAATAACATATTTCTTCTTATCATAGAGTGTTGTCAGTAATTTAGGTGTGTTGTTATAAGAAAAAGGGGGAACTAGATGTTGAGGGCAAAGGGGTAAATCTTTATGCGCCTCGAAAAGACTTTTTGGATAACTAAGGTCAACTTCTAAGATATACCCATAATCTTGACCTTCATCATCATCATCATCATTACATACAAAAATGTTTCTTTCATTATAAATATCTACAGGTTCTATCCACTGGAATTCTCCAATTGGTAAAGGGAGAGTCATAGCAGCACCGTATAAATTATTTACATCGAAATACATAAGAAATGAAGAAGGTTGTTCTGAGTCATAGTTCATCATGTATTTGTTGTTAGCATGTCCGTATCGATTCGAGCATTGAGAGATACCGCCCCGTACACCCTTCTCTATAAAATTAACCATTTCAATGTCATCCAATAATTCCAATTCAACACCTGTTATTTTCAACATCGCATCGAAAGCTAGACCAGGAGCAGTATAATAATGAAGACAGTCAAGTCCATACGTGTTCATGCATGTAGAACGAAAATTTTCAAAAACATCTGCTAATAAAAGTACATCCGTTTTAAGATATAATTCTGCATATTGCTTGAGGTTCTCTATTTTAAATACTTTCCAAACTTTTTTAGCGTGATCATATTCTTCACCAGAAATTCCTTCATTTTTTAAATGGCTAAAAAATTTGTCCTTGGTAGGTAACCTAGTTTCCTCCAATATCTTCCAATTCTTAAAATACTCATAAGGAAAAACCCCCTTCCTAGTAACAAGGTCAAAGTGAACCTCATCTTTATCTTCATAAAATTTTTTGGTTATTTTTTTCTTATCTTTGGTCAGATAGGAGGCTAAGTCATCTAAACTACACGGCATAAATCGAAATGAGTCTAAAAATCGAATATTCACACTCGTATTTTCAATGTATTTAGTGAATGATATGTATTTTTCCTTATTTTGCGGCAATATTATCATTTTTCCCTTTATTTGAGTGGCCAAGGCTCTAATCAAAAAATGACTATCATAATTAGTCATGTTGTGACAAATCAGTGGTATGTTATGAGAAATTTGAAAATTTAAATTACAATCAGAATGAGCTGCACCTCTATAATTGCCAGTCAAATGGCAGTGGTCTCTGACTTTAACATCTTCCTCAGATATTGTTTTTCCGCAGCAAATGCAAACAGTAGCCGAAGAAAATGATTCTTTTTCTGCACGAGACATAGGCTTTTGTGGGATCTGATTATTCAATATACCTTGTAACCAGTGGGCAATGCTCTCAAGTTTCTCAATGAATTTAAAAATGCAGTATTTTCCTGTAAACATGAAAAATTTTGATAGAGAGTCATTATAGCAACATTTTAGATAAAAAGCAATACTGAAAGCCTCGTGTTTTTGAAATTTCCTCGTCTTACTAATGTTAGGATTGTGTTCTTTATAGTCAATTAACAAGCTCTCTATATCTGCATAAATGACAAATGGAACAGGAAGCTGGTATTTGAAATTTTTATATTTCATAATTTTTTCCTGTTCTTTAGGAAATTTTATTCTATTGAAATTCAAATTCAAACAATCACCCAAATGTTTCTGTAAATTTTCCTCCGATTTAAAATGATTCAAACATCTCTCACAAAAATATTTTCGATTCTTCTTATTACCTCCCTGTGAATTTATTAAGCGTGACAAGTTTTTAATATAAGCAAAATGATAATAAACATCCCTCTCTAATTTAAATTCAGATAAATCCACTTCATCGTTGGGATTATAATCATACATAAAAGTTTTATGATTTAAATGCTCACACGTGAGCAGGAGTAAATTGATTCGCTTGGAAAACTCAGTTTTGCTTAATATTAATGGAACAATTTCATTTTTTTCTATTAGAGTGAAAACATTTATAGTCAATCTGTTCTGCATTTCAAATTTGGGAATATCTTTCAAGTCAATGGGAAACTTAATATTTTCAAAATTTAAATGATTTCTAAAATCAGGATATGAAGAAGTACGTGAAACGTTTTTATAATGTGGTGCTTCAAAAAGTGCAGCCATGATAGACCACAGAAAGCAATAAACATCATCATTGTTTATATTTATTACACTCTTGGTATTTTTAATGAAAGGAGGCAATTCAACGAACGTAGATACACCAACACCAATAGGATTGAATTTGTTAATATTTACTTTCAAATATAAAATTTCATACAAGCTCCAACCGCTATCTACTTCTTGAAATGATTCTAATTTATTCAAAATTTTATCTGTGACATTCTCCTTGTACCATTCTTTCAACTCTGTATTCCTATCAATAATTTCACTTTTTGTCGAAAAAAATTTGAAAAATGTATCTAAAGTTTGAGGTTTCACAAACAAACCAGCAAATATTGTGTTTACCTTCAACAAACTGTTCACTAATTCCTTCTTAATATGAATAGAGAAACTTCTGAAACATTTGTCTAGAAATTTTTTAGGATCTTTAATTTTCAAATTCGTTATTATACCAGTTTTGACTCTATCGTTGAAACATGATTCTATGGTCTGCCAAATAATTTCCTGTCTTCTATTTCTCTTTTCGTTCAATTTGATTTTAAAATTTTGTAGATAATTTTTCAGAATACACAAGTTTGACTCTAATCTCGGAAAATTATTGATACATTCATATTTTCTCTTGATTGACCTAGTGAGAATTGAAATAATTTTCTTCAAATAGTTTATATATTTTTTATATTCCTCCTTTGTTCTTATCAACCTACTCACCATATCAATCTTTTGGATAGTCTCTGAAGACAAGTGATCCAACGTTTCTGAGTTCATTTCTTTTTGAGAGAGAGAGAGAACAAATCAAATGAAAATGAATAAATTTAAAAAAAAAAAATTACCTTTTCTATGAACCACACACACACACACTTCTGGAGATGTAGATAATTAACAAGCTTCAGAGAAACTAACACTTGTCAGGAGGTCCTATTCGATTTTATATATTCCCTCCTACATCCTAGTGTAGATTTTTTCAAAGTTTTGCTTTGTCAGCACACGTGTCTAATAGTCTATCTTCTTACTACATTGTTGCAGGGACGATTAATCAGTACTTTCAAACATCCTGTTGTTTATTTTCCAGTTTTGCTTTCTCAGCACACGTGCCTACTAGACTGTCTGCTTTACAACATTGTTGCAGAGACGATTAATAGTACACTCCAACATCCTAGTGTTTATCTTCAAATTATGCTTGCTCAGCATACACATGATAGATGATATCAAATTTTCAATGCAAAACTTGCACCCAGATTTGCGATAAATACGAACCAAAATTGAGTACAGTTTCAGTGATCTTATTTTGAATCAATCGCGAACTATGTCTTCAATACCCTGCACTATCGTTGTATTCAGTACGGATACTGATAATTTAAGCATGAAAATGCTCGAAGTGATCATTAAACAGCTGTTTCTGGGAGTATTTTCAAAATACAATATATAGATATATATATGTAATATTTAATTTTCTATCGATTTAACCGGCTATGTTCAATTATTTTGATTTGTTCATTTCTTCTATTCAAGATATGGTGTAAAGGATATTTCCACAAAAGGAAATAAGATATTTATTAAATTGTCTTATTCCCCACGAGACAGAAAACTAAAGGAAAAATTCGGAAATCTACCTATCAAATATATTCGCACAAAGACGGATAATGAGGAGGAATTCCAGTTGCTTGAGTCGGTAGTGAGACGATATAAATTCAATCTAGTCGATGAAGAGGCTGATGATTTTGATGGACCATCGACTTCGAGGAAACCATCCAGCATTAAAATGAAACCTGCACATCTACCACTAGAAGATGTGGAGGCGGTTGTTATGTCAGAAGAGGAAGAACTAAAACCGTCTGTGAAAAAAGTTAGAAAATAAGGAAGAAGTAAAATAAAAAATTGTTGAATATTCTTTTTTTATTTTTATTCATTATAACATCTACAATGCAAATACCAAAGTTTCAGGTTATAAACATTTTCAAGAGCACAATTCAAATTGTTTTTCAAATGTAAAGAACAATGGTTAGATTTGAAGATATCTTTAGCTTTTTCAAACGAGAAGCATCCTTGTTCTTCCAAGTCAATGACAGGCACACTGTTCCTCAATAGATTCATTACCCAATCAACTTTCCATCTTCCTTTTACTCCTATAGTTGTTGTTGCTGTTTGATCGTTTGATTGTGTTTCAGCTTGGTGTTTATCAATACAATCTTGTATGAATTGTGAGACCTGCTCGAGTGATATACTGTCCTGATAATAATTTTCCCATTCCAGTCCATGTGTTGTACAAGTTTGCCACCCTATTTTTTTCTTCATTTGATTGGTAAAATTTCCCATGGGAAAAGGTAATTTCACATGTGCAAAAGCAAATTTCTCATTATCTGTGTTCAATACTGCCACTTCTTTACATATGAAGTCTGTTCCACTGTGAAATCCTTGAATATCAAGCAGCAACATTTTTAAGCGATTCTAACACGACCGGTGAGTGGTTCGTAACTCGTGAACTGTTCATGTAAAACTAAACAGAAAGCTGAGGTGTTTGCTGGAACGTCTCCTAATGTTTCAAATTCAAGACGCGCATCTATTGTTCCTTGTTTGATAATTTCTGATTGATATGAACAATCAATTACAATGAGGGGGGCATCTGTCTTGAACTGATTAGGTTTCAACAAAGGTTCACACATCATTTTTTTGTTGAAATAATATGATGTTTGGAATTTTGCATACATATCATAAGCAAGAGCATATTGCTCTTGACCAAAGTTCAAGTTTAAGTTTTCATAAGGATATGACTGAGAGTTTAAAAATAACTTGATGTTTCTCAAATTGCAATGATCGAATCTGGTTGCATCCTTCTTGATATTACTTCTCCTGTCCGTTTGTAACCCGAAAATAATGAATCTAGGTCTTTCCAAGAATGTAGAAGATTTCAACACCCATGTGAAATTATGGTTCTGTGGTAGTACAGGATACGTGAACAATTCCCATCGTCTATGAGATATAGAGAGTGGTGTATTTTTTTCAATTATATTCATCAACTTCAATTTTTCATAATCGGAAACGGTGTAATGTGGTACACGCCATACTATTTTCGTGAGTTTGATTTGTCCCTTCTCTACACCTGTCGCCTCCATCATACAATTGAGATCATCACTCGATCTTATCAATACAAGTTCTTGTCGTACATTCAACAGAACTTTCTTGAAATCTTCTGCAAATCCCAGAATCATGGACAAAGGTAGACAAACATCAAAGGAACCAGTGTTTTTATCATAACCTTTAACATCATCGAATGGGCACCAGCTTGCATTCATAAGAGCAGTACTCTCGTTTGGTGTATGTGAAACATATCCCTTCATTGTCAATGTAATTCCTGGATTCTTTACCCTATCCACAATTACACCACCCAATTCCAAACGTATTTCTTCAAATAGAAATGCAGCAAAATTATTTGTTAAATGGCATGTTTTCAAAGTTGTCTGTTCTCCCGCTTTGAGGAATTTGCCTTGCATTTGAAGATAACTTTCTCCTGGTGCTGTGAGCAATTCTTGCTGTTGAATCACTATCCTGTTTTCATCATTGTATTTCACTTCTGCCGCTGTATACGACTGATAAGAATGATATTCAATATTCGTTATAGAATTATCCAGATTTGCACTTTCCCTCACATTCAATATGTTATTCATGATTTTCTCTTTTTATTTTGAATCCAAGTGATTTAAGAAACGTCTTATTTTCCGATGTCAACTCTGTAACAGCCTTCTTTACACTAATTCCTTCCCTCTTTAGGACGGAGTATTTGTGTTGTTTATAGAATGGAACGTTGAATCTGAGGACCATTATACTTTTCTCAAGTGTAATGTTACACCAATCACTTCGTTTCTAAAATTAATAGGTCGTGCAATCTGATCCACTATTTTAAGGGTGATATTATGAATGACATGCGTATTTATCGGTAAATATATCACATTTTGAGGATTTTCCACTATTTTGTACCCAGGTGAAACAGTTGGATAGAAGGCATGTATAGTATGTACAGCATTTCCGTTACTGTATGAATTTGAAACAATATTGCACTCTATTCTTATCATATTGACTTTCATAATATCTACAGGAAAATCAGACTGGTAGAATTTATTTGGCTTCAGCTTCTTCTTTTGAAATCCTAATAGTTGACCAATAGAATTTTCTGCTGAAAAGTCGATTGCTTCTGTACATTTTAGTTCACACTTCAAAGTATTATAGTTAGCTTCCAAACGTAATACAACCTCATTTCCATTTGTTGTTAATTGAAGTATTTTAAGAGCCTCTGACAGGAACTTGCTAATATCCTTAAGTTCATAACTTCCTATTGGAATAGTCACCACTTTTCCATTTCCAAAATGAAACTTATTGTTTGTTTCATCAACATTAGGTATAGTATTATTCACACTGAGATTTGTTAGGCCTATTTCATAAGTCAAAGTCTCATCCAATATAATGGGAGGGTTAAAATCTACACAGAGATCGGCTGTTTCTTGGCCAGTAAAAAAAAAATAATAAGACATGTTGTTGTTGTTGTCACTTTGGAGGTGTGAATAAAACTAGGTATCAGTTAATGAAAATGGAGATATATTGTTTTCATATCTTGAATACATGTAATTTAACCAGTTTTTCCAATCAGAAAATCAATGCACAAATGACCACAGTTGAAGGAATTGAAATCTTGATAACGGTGATGATTGTATAATATTTCACAATGCCCATTGGAATTGAAATATTTTATTGCATCCCTGGGTGGTTGTAAATTTCCATAACTATCAAAGTAATGAAAAAGTGACCCTCTCTTTCTGTATGCTGTCCAGTGTGACCCTGGTTCGCGTTTTCCTTGCAAATTTATTATCCCCGATTCGTTTTTCTTTATTTTACGAGGCAGAGCATCACGTGAAAACACCCCACGGAAATCTCTCACATTTCCCTCTATCATCGCCTTTTCAATATCAATATTACTTAACGGTTTGTTTGGAAGTTTTATGGATTTTGTCTGCCTAAAAAAAGACCCAGTCCTTTTTTATATGGTTTCAAGAATAATCCTCTTCCAATTGCAATAGCTTCCATTGTTTTATTATGTCTTTGTGATTCGGTCAGTTCTTCATTGGCTGCTTTTGCCGAATTCACAGCCTTTATGATACTTGCAGCTCCACCACCAAGAGCACCTAGAGCACTCAATCCAGCGAATATAGGAATAAGGGGTAGGATGCCTCCAGTTTTAGGAATTTTCACTATTCGTGTGGGATGTTTTACCTTATTTTTATGGGTTTGAGCGGTTTTCAATGCAGCTAGTACAGCACCATATAACGTTTTAGGTTTATTTCGTTTTAATTCATTCTGAATTTTTCTCTTGATAATTTGAAAACTGATTTTCTTATTAGATCCTGTCTTTTTCTTCTTCTTCTTAATAGACAGATTTGCTTTCATTGCGTGTTCTACTACTATACACTTCTTGACCGAATGGAATTCAAATCTATACTACTAATTTTATTTTTTGTCTCTTCAATTTAATTTGATTTTTTTGCTAGCTTCCCCATAATTGGTAGTTTCTTCATCATCAGTAAATTCTAATTTATGTTTACATGATGCTGCGCTAATATTATTATTGCTTTGTTGTAGTTTCCTTCTTTTTGGTATGATTTTTTCTTTGATAATATTTTCGTTCTTCCTTTGTTTTATGTTGATAATTTCTTCAATATCGGTTGTATCATCAAGCTTTCTCTTCCTAGTACTACTACTACTACTAGTAGTAGTAGCATTAGACTGTATGGGGATATTTGAAATATTGTCATCATGATCCAAATCCATTTTATTTTCAATCAAAACATTTTCTAGCGATTTCAATGGAATTCTCTTCTTTTTATCGAATATCTTCCTTTTAGGAGGATATCTCTTTCTTTTATTCATACTTTGATCTGATTTAGATTCTGCTATTCTTTGTAAACTTATCGATATAATGCCTTTCATTTTTTCTAAGTCTTTTTCGCACTGGTTCAGTATTTTCATATATCCGTTGCGTCTAGTAGGTAAACCCATTCCAATCTTTACTTTTGCTTTCATTGCACCTGCCACTCCTAAAGCTGCAATTTTTTCACCAACACCAGAATTTTTGGAGTGAAAGCGTTCAAGAGCTTTTTTAGCTAATATCTTATCTGCCATGTGTCGTGCTTCCAAATCTTTTGAATTGGAATAAGCAATATCGTGGTCTCTACACGCGCTATCCAATCCATTTATCCCCTTTTCCCCCCTACGTAAACGTTCTTCTAGTTTAGTATTAGGACCACAAAACTGGTATCCAGGGAGATGCAATTCGTAAGGAATAGCAAATAGGGTCTTATCCAAGAAACCCCCTCCAGAAGCTATTTTACTATCCATGAAGTTGGTTTACGAACGCAATATCAATTACTACTGATTCAAATAGTCATCAGGGGCTTCATTATATACATTCATTGCTTTTTCGTTTACTTATAATCACGTGTTGTTGATGGTTCTCAACATGAAAATTGTGAAACAAAAAACATCTCTACAAATCGAAAACAATGACCTTATTCCAGCACAAACTATAAGACATAGCGTTCTGTTTCCTTCAACCTTACGATGTTTAGTGATTGGACCGTCAAATTGTGGAAAAACAAACGTTATAATAAGCCTCATTGAACATCGCAATGGTTTGAAGTTTAAAAATATCTATGTTTATTCGAAAAGTTTGTATCAACCTAAATATGTGTACCTGAAGAATCTTCTAGAACCTATTAAAGGGATTGGATACTTTGACTGTAGCAACGCAGAAGAACTGATGAAACCTTCAGAGGCTGAACCATTCTCAGTCTTCATATTTGATGATGTGGCTTCAGAGAAGCAAGATATCATACGGGATTATTTCAGTATGGGAAGACACAATCAAATAGATTCCTTCTTTCTGGTGCAGAGTTATGCGCGAATCTTTAAACATCTTTTAAGAGACAACGCTAATGCTCTTGCAGTATTCAAACAAGACGATCTTAATTTACGTCACATCTACAATGATCATGTTAATGCTGATATGACTTTGGAGAAATTCCGAAAGATATGTTCGATATGCTGGAAACAACCATTTGGATTTTTGTTCATTTTGAAGGATTGTGAAATTGATAAGGGACGTTATAGACTAGGCTTTGATCATTTTATTCTCTTGGAAGAGCTATAAATGGATCACTCTTATCCGCATCTGTTCAATACCTGAACTGTTCTGATCAACTTCTGTTCAATAGCTGTTCTTGACCTGATCAACAACTGTTCTCTGAGCTGTTAAATACCTGCTATTTACCTGTTTGAAATGGATAGTTTGATGCGAAGGAATACTGAGAAACAGAAAATGCTGAAGAGGAGGTTAATTGAAAAGAGGAAGATAATAAGGGAGAAGTTGAATTTATTGAAGCAGGGAGATATCTTGCAGGAATCTATACTGAATCCTATTACCAAACATTTAAAAAATATCGAGGAAAAAATTGTTCCATCGAAGGAAGAGATTAGCCAACTAAAAGAAGAATCCTTACCTAATATATCACCATCTGGACCACCACAATCACCTCCTAAAATAGAAATATACGAATATGGTAATGAAAAAAATGAGCCTATAAAACATATAGAATCTTCGAGAAAGAAACTTCCACATTTCTCGAAAAGCAATGATGAAGATACCTTTTTAATCGATGAAGAAGATTTATCAGGAGTTGAGGAAATTTTACAAGAGGATAGAGCAACTAAAACGTTCGATGATAAGAAAATATTCAAGGAATATCTAGAACAATACAACCCATTACCACGGAAGTATATTCGAGGACTTTTAACCGATAATTCTGATAATTATGATCATAAATATGGTATAAGACATGATGATATCATTGAGACATTTTCTATAGGAAATTCTCGTATCCATATAGAGGACAATGACATAATTTTACAAAATAAACGATATAGAGGAACAGTAGGGTTATATGAATTACTTTTCAAAAAAGCTCCGAACAATTTCAAGAAAGAAGACCTGGAAGTTTATAGGGAAATTATTTTAAAATCAAATGCACATAAAAGATATTATCAAAGTAATCAACAAGTCGATGGTAGCAAATTACCTAAATATAAGAAAATTATAAGTCCTCTGGTTAACGTCCACGAAACTCCAAGATCGTTATCTGTTGGAGGTGGTTTGTCAGATATGGGGGATGTAGGATTACAGAAGGAGGTAAATGGTCAATCCATTGACTACGTCTATTGGGATGATCCTAATGAACTTGTTGATCGATTACGATTATTGTTAGCATCCGAACAAGCTGGTCACAATAATCATAGAAACGAAATCGTCAGTCTAATAGAAGAACTAAAAGAAGCTGGTATTATAGCATGAAGAAAAAAAAATGGAAAGAGCTATCAGAGCTGGCGATGATGTGAAGAGATGAGTTGTTGATGAAATTCATAAACCTACTAGGATCAATTTCAGGAGACGACATGTTTTGTTGAAATCTTTGAAAGACCTATTTCAAGCTGATTTAGTAGAAATGATACCATATGCAAAGGAAAACAAAGGTTTTAAATATATACTTATGGTGATCAATTGCTTCTCTAAATATTTATGGGCTTTTCCTCTCAAAAACAAAACTGCATCTGAGGTTGCTGGTAACATTGAATCAGTTTTCAAAGAAGAAATACCTGTTAATCTACAAACTGACATGGGAAAAGAATTCTTCAATAAGAACTTTAGAGATCTCATGAAAAAATACGGTATCAACCACTATTCTACCTACAGTGAAAAAAAGGCATCTATCGTGGAGAGAGTCAACAGAACTATAAAAAACTGGATGTGGAAGAATTCAACTATCGTGGCCATTACCGTTGGGTAGACTTTTTACCTGATTTAATTAAAAAATATAACAATACTAAACATAGAACTATTAGCATGAAACCGTCACAAGTGAAAAAGAAACATGAGAAGATACTATTGAAAACAGCATACAATCATATCAAACAAAGTGAGTCCAAAACAAAGTTTCACGTTGGCGATCATGTGAGAATTTCTAAAATGAGAGGTGTATTCGATAAAAAATATATGCCTAATTGGTCCACTGAAATTTTCACCATACAGAAAGTTCAACTGTCCAATCCTACAACTTATTTACTGAAGGACATCAACAATGAAGTTATAAAGGGGGGATTTTATTCAGAACAACTTTTAAAAGTCAAGTATCCTGATGCTTATCTTGTTGAAACAGTTCTCAAGAAGAACAAAAACAAAATGTTTGTCAAGTGGTTAGGTTTCAATTCAAAACATAACAGTTGGGTAGACAAAAAAGATGTATTATAGTGTTTATGAAATATATATATATATATAAAAATGATAGATATCGGGAGATGGTCTGTATCGGTACAAAAGAAAACTCAGTTACTTCCTTGTTCTTCTCAATATTTCGTCAAAACAATTGTTGACATCATCAGGAGACACAAACTACAAAAAAAAATGTTCACACAATAACAATTATATAAAAAAAAATTCATCGCTTGAAAAACTTACGACTGTTAGAGCTTCCCCTCAAACATAATCTGAATTATGACAAAACATAGGTCTTTCTTCTAAAGATAGTCAGAATTATTACACAAAAGTTGCATTTACCAATAATTCGGGAAACTTCAATATCTGTTATCGCTCGTAAATATGACGATTGACAAAACGCAGCCAAACATGCTAAGAAAACAAATCAAATCTGTCCGACTGCGCGAAAGCATCCGAGCCGGTTTAAGTGAGTGAGATGGGCAATATGCATGACAAAACAAAGACAGAGGGCTCCAAAAACAAAGAAATTAACTTTGAAAGCGAAAACAGCATTGTAGGGACATCTATCCGTGGAAACATTACAATCTTTGAAGAATACTACAATAAATATTATTTAAACCTTCTGTATCGGACTTGAAATTAATAGCATGTTTCTCCTTTTTAATATGTAGCATCTCGAGAAAAAGCCTGCTCTTGTACCTTGACTCACGCTCCAATATCGTAACACCCTCGAAATTAAAGATATGGCCCATTTTTTGGTGATGATCAGCTAGAGCACACGAATTCTTCCCAATACGGCAATCACTTTTATGTTGCGTGATGCGATTTTTCAACCATTGTTGGGTTTGTCCAATGTACTGTGCCGGACAACCTGTACAAGGTATTCTATAAACCGTGTTTGTGACTAAACCGGGGTCCGGCACAGTACATTGGACAAACCCAACAATGGTTGAAAAATCGCATCACGCAACATAAAAGTGATTGCCGTATTGGGAAGAATTCGTGTGCTCTAGCTGATCATCACCAAAAAATGGGCCATATCTTTAATTTCGAGGGTGTTACGATATTGGAGCGTGAGTCAAGGTACAAGAGCAGGCTTTTTCTCGAGATGCTACATATTAAAAAGGAGAAACATGCTATTAATTTCAAGTCCGATACAGAAGGTTTAAATAATATTTATTGTAGTATTCTTCAAAGATTGTAATGTTTCCACGGATAGATGTCCCTACAATGCTGTTTTCGCTTTCAAAGTTAATTTCTTTGTTTTTGGAGCCCTCTGTCTTTGTTTTGTCATGCATATTGCCCATCTCACTCACTTAAACCGGCTCGGATGCTTTCGCGCAGTCGGACAGATTTGATTTGTTTTCTTAGCATGTTTGTCTGCGTTTTGTCAATCGTCATATTTACGAGCGATAACAGATATTGAAGTTTCCCGAATTATTGGTAAATGCAACTTTTGTGTAATAATTCTGACTATCTTTAGAAGAAAGACCTATGTTTTGTCATAATTCAGATTATGTTTGAGGGGAAGCTCTAACAGTCGTAAGTTTTTCAAGCGATGAATTTTTTTTTATATAATTGTTATTGTGTGAACATTTTTTTTGTAGTTTGTGTCTCCTGATGATGTCAACAATTGTTTTGACGAAATATTGAGAAGAACAAGGAAGTAACTGAGTTTTCTTTTGTACCGATACAGACCATCTCCCGATATCTATCATTTTTATTAGTAAGTTTGGTCGATAAAAAATATTGTATTTTCATATATATATATATATATATATATAAAGGATGTATCAAAATATCAGGAAATAAAACACGAAAAATTCAATAATTCTTTATTTTTTCCTTCATAACCTTATTTATATAGGTACTTCTAAATCTATATCTATTGCTTTTTCTTGAACCTCTTCAGCAGAAACCATTATTTTTAATATTTTTCATTTCACTCTTTATATAGGTATTTTCAACATCTATATAAATTGCTTCATAATCTTCATATTGATCCTCTTCAGCAGAAACCATAATTTGAATTATTTTACATTTTCACTCATACATGTAAATGAAGCAAAAGATATCTCCATCGGCAGCATTAAAATTTTTCCTATATTCCTCCCATGTATACGTTGCATTTCTGTAGACCAATCTATCATTTGACAGTTTTTTCATATCATATCGTCCGCAATACATTGCACTTTTTCTTGGAGCAATAGGGTAATAATACAAATGACTCCCAATAACGTAGCTGATAAGTTGATTTTTCATATTTTTTATCGGTGTTCCATTTGTGAATGCAATTTCGTTAGAATAAAATGCAGGATATCGCTGAACATTTAAACCTTTTTTGGAATGCTCAAACAGAACGAAACATCCATTTTCATCTACAGGGATTGTATAATTCTCACCTTGACCTCCCGTTGAATATTCGCACTGGAAGCATCCTCGATATTATTAATTCCAATCAGAATAATTAATGAGACTACCGCCGTAAACATCTTGAGGTTATCGTAAGAGTTCAACGAGTACTATGCGTCTCTCACACGAGACAACCGTTTTTATACTCTCTGTTATCTTTTAATTTCCTAGAATCATTTGAACCTGGCTCGGCTAAATCAAAATTTGAACAGGCTCGGCTAGACCGTACACTACGTGCTCATCATCATCATCAACTCCGTTTTTAGACTACGCTTGAGTGGCCTAGCGCTATAAATCGCTACTCTTGACGCATACGACACGGGTTCGAATCCTCACAACGACTTTACAACTTTTTCACCTACACTTGACTTTAGGGTGTGACCATTTAGGGAAATCTACGACAGGTGACAAGTTGACAGGTGGTGACAACAGGTGAAACTGCGGGTGTGGTAAATTTGACAATCTATGAACAGGTGGTCACACTCGACAATAGGTTACACACTATTACACTTACCTTCTGGTCATTGCCTCCAATCTCAAGACCTTCTGGTCATTGCCTCCAATCTCAAGACCTTCCAGTCAATGTCTTCAGCTCAAGACCTTCTGGTCATTGTCTTCAACTCAAGACCTTCTGGTCATTGTCTTCAGCTCAAGACCTTCTGGTCATTGTCTTCAGCTCAAGACCTTCTGGTCATTGTCTTCAGCTCAAGACCTTCTGGTCATTGTCTTCAGCTCAAGACCTTCTGGTCATTGTCTACTTCTTCAGCGATGATGGTCTCTCCTGATGGACATGCCATCCTCAGTCCCAGAACCCCGCCTCCTATACTACTAGCATGTCTGTGTCCAGGTATGCTGCTCCAGATTTCTTGGACCTTTTGGTCCACCCATCGGTTGTTTTCCTTCGCCGCTGCTCTGAGAGAGATGCCGCAGGTCGGTTCTGCTCCAATGAGCCCCATAGAAGCCCCTCGTGCCGCCAATGAGTCCGCCATCTCATTACCCTTTATGCCCGAGTGGCCTGGGACCCACAAGAGCTGCAGCCTGCAGTGCCCTCCAAGTTCAGCGAGTGTGGTCCGGCAATCCTGCACAAGCAGGGATTTGCAGTTGTATGAAGTCAAGGCCTTCAAGGCTGCTTGGCTATCCGATAGAATCTTGACTGATCCATGAGCCCAACCTTTCTCAAGTATGAGCTTCGCACAGTGATCAATGGCGAAAATTTCTCCTTGAAAGACAGTCGCAAAACTACCCAGGCTGATGGATTCACCCCTAGCAATTCTGCAACCGCTGACTTCCGCTCCCACCCCTTGGGTGGTAGCGGAGCCATCTGTGAACCAGCAGGGACCCTCAAGCAGTCGGGTCTTAGAGACGGCCCAGTCGTCTCTGCTGGGTAAAACGACTCGGTAGGGCCACTCTGTGTAGGTTCTGGTTTTAGATACGTCCGATCGCATGCCCATTATCTCGTTGACC
This sequence comes from Halyzia sedecimguttata, assembly GCA_937662695.2. NCBI lineage: Eukaryota > Metazoa > Arthropoda > Insecta > Coleoptera > Coccinellidae > Halyzia > Halyzia sedecimguttata. Next base: position 7,676,669 of record OW569418.2, read on the forward strand.
TCCAATTCAGCCAGCAGAGAACTAGGCACGTAGCCGATCGCATCTGGCTCATTGCGAGCCGTATGCAGAAGTCTGTATGTCGCCATCCGGGCCACGCTCCTGATCACCAGGTGAAGAGGGGCGAGGTCCATTAGGCGTTCCATGGCTGCGGTGGGAGTGGAGCGAAAAGCCCCTGTCACCATCAAGCACGCAGATCTCTGAATTTTTGCAAGCTTCAGCTGAGACTGCACCTTTACAGTACACTCCCACCAAGCAATGCTGCCGTAAGTGATTTGTGGTCTCACCACCATCACGTACAACCAGTGGAGCTGTTCCGGAGCCAGTCCCCACCTCTTTCCACAAGTCCGCTGGCACGCCCATAGAGAGTGCCTAGCCTTATGGATCACCCTATCCAGGTGTGAGTTCCAGTTTAGCTTTCTATCCAGGATAACGCCCAGATATCTGGCCTCATCCGCAAACGGGATGTTAACTCCATTCATAGTGATGCGAACTATATTAAGTTTCCTCTTCCTAGTGAATGGCACAATCAAGGTCTTTCGAGGGTTCACGTTTAACTGTTCCCCTTCACACCAGCCTTGTGTTGCTATCAGTGCCTCTGATAGGCTCTCGACCAGGACTGTGTCGTCCCGGCCCGTGGCCATAATGACTATGTCGTCGGTGTACGCTTGGACATATACATCCAGCGTGCCTATTATGGCCAGTAAATCGTCCACCAGAAGAGACCACAGCAGGGGGGAGAGTACTCCTCCCTGTGGACAGCCCCTTCTGGCACCGAATCTCACTATGTCCCCACACAGGGACGTGGAGATGAGTCTGTTAGTCAGCATGGATCTTATCCATTCCACAATGAGGTCTGATACTCCCCTGGCCCGCGCTGCTTCACAGAGCGAGTACGTGAGCGGTGCATTAAAAGCACCCTCGATGTCCAGGAAGGCCACTAGAGCAGTCTCCTTGTGGTCCAGAGATTGCTTCAGCCTTCCCACCAAGTTGTTTAGGGCCAGGTCAGTTGATTTACCACTCTGGAAGGCGTACTGGTGCTCACTCAGAGGATTCCGTGCTAGTACACTGCCCTTGACGTAGCGGTCCAGTATCTTCTCGAGGGTTTTCAGAACGAAAGACGTTAGGCTTATCGGTCTGTATGAGTTAGGTTGTGAGCAAACTTTGCCCACTTTAGGGATGTAAACAACCCTAACCTTACGCCAGCTTGTCGGGATAAAGTTCCAAGCAACACTGGCTCTAAAGAGTCTGAATAAGTACGGAAGGAGGTCATCTTCCCCCTGCTGAAGCAGAGCAGGGAAGATGCCATCCTCGCCGGGGGCCTTGAACGGTTTGTGCGAGCGAATCGCCCATCTCAGGGTCCCAGGGTTGATGATCAGTTTGGCATTTCTCCAGTCTTCCCTCCACGGCCTACAACGCCGCTCCTGGGAAGCACAGGCAGAACCGCTATCCGACTCATCAAGTATGCGACAATCTGGGAAGTGTGTCCTCGCAAGGATCTCTAACGTCTCTTTTCCAGAGTCTGTAAGACGACCATCAGATCTAGAGATAGATCCCAGCCCTCCTGACGGATCTCTGGAGAGGATTCTGTGGAGTCTGGCACTCTCCGGGGTAGCCTTGACTTCCCCGCAGAACCTCCTCCAGGAATCTCTCTTTGCCCTTCTTATTTCTTTGTTGTAGTTTGTTAGAGTGTTTCTATAGTTGTCCCAGTTGCCGGATACCTTAGCTCGGTTGAATAGTCTCCGAACTTCTTTTCTTCGTTTTTCAAGGGCTGGGTTCCACCAAGCAGTTTTCCTGTTATCAGGTTTCCTCCTTAGTGGGCAGTTTTCTTCATACGCCGAGTTTATAGTGAGGACTAGGTCTCTCAACGTCCTCACGAGAGTTGGTGACGGTAGAAATGTATCCCAGGTGGGCACCTAAGGAGCGTTTAAATCCACCCCAATCGGTGCTTCTAGGGTTTCTATATTCCACCGTCGCTCTTGGGCCAGACTCAATTGAAAATTGAATATGTCTGTGGTCCGAGCCTGAGGGTTCACAGGAGACCCTCCAATCCAAGATTTTGTTTCCCAGAGAGTTAGAGCTGAACGTAATGTCCAGTACCTCTGAACGGTTTTTAGTCACAAAGGTTGGTTCAGCTCCCTTGTTATTAACTAGGAGAGCCTCTGCCATGAGGAAGTCCAGTAGACGTTCCCCTCTCCAGTTGACGTCTGTGCTGCCCCACACCTTGTGGTGCGCATTTGCGTCACATGCCACCAATAGATGGTAGTTTTTCCTACTGCAGTGGTCCACCAGCTGGCGGACCACTACAGGTGGACATTCTATCGAATCGCCCAGAAAGTTGGCTGAGCAGACCACTATCTCTAGTCTGCCACAGTCCACCGGAACATTCACACGGACTGTTGTCACGTCCCTTGTGCAGAATTTAGTCAGGATGAAATTCTCAATCCTGTTGTTGATAAATATACAGGCTCTGGGTTCGACCCCTGGGCAATTGTAAATTATCTTGCCTGGCAGGTTACTAAGCCCACAAACGCTTGTGACTGCCAGCCATGGTTCCTGAATGAAGGCTATTTCCAGTCCTTCATTACGGATACACTTCCCAAGGAGGTATGATCCTGCCTTGGAGTGTTGTAAATTTGCCTGTAAGCACTTCACCCCTGGGTGCATCATTTTGACGGCCCAGGAGGAGGGGTAGCCTTTCCCTGTGAATCCTTTTTGCTGGTCTTCACAGGTGCCGGTCTTCCACTGGCGGGTTGTTTGCCCTTCCCAGTGGTTTTGCCGCTGGCAGGTCGCTCACCCTTGCCAGCGTTTTTGGTCCCTGGCTTAGTCGGGGCCGGAGGCGGAGGCACCCTGCCTCCTCCACCAGACCCAGACGGGCCAGCGACCATTCCGGCAGCCCCAGTATCACCCCCCGACGATGAAGCACGAGGCAGATTATGTGGTCTCCCACTCCCGCCATCCGCTCCACCACCAGAGGGGCCCAGGGCCACAAGAGGAGCGGTTGCTTGTCTGATTCGGAAGGTTACCCTTCCGAATCCGAAGTAGGGTCTCATTCCGAGAGCCCTCAGAGCCGAAACAGATGGGTCATCCATAGCGAAGACCCATGTCTGTCCTGGCCCCGACACTTCGTGTCTGACTACATTCCAGCTCTGGGTTGTAAGCCCAGAGTTGGAGCTTCTGAGGCCTGCTAGCACCATATCCGCCCTTAGCCTTTTATTATCCGAGGGGTCCGGAATGAACGCTACACAGACCTGCGGTTTCGGTAAGTCCGCTCCTTGAACCAGGCGTAGCGTTGCCCCGTCCCACGGCATCAGAGTCGGTACTCGGCTCCTCAGCCACGAGACGCTGGCCTCGTCCGCGCAGGTTATCTGGAGCCAGCCTGGTCTGGGGGCAGAGCCCAAAAAGCGGACCTGTACCCCCGTTTCGACACCTTTGCATAGCTGCTCCAGTATTGCCTCTTGCAGTAGCTTGTTCTGCTCTGCCGTCAGCTGTGCAGCCGGGTATTCCGAGTGGACTATGCCAATCTTAATCCCAGCCGCAGCATCTTTGTAGGAGGCCACTTTAGCCCCCTTGTCAGATGCTCTCTTGGTTTCTGGGCAGTGCCTCTTCGGCTTCTTCTCAGGGGTGCCGTCCGACAGAAGACGTTTGCCCTTGTCGGAGGGACCCTGGGGAGGATTAGTTTCCTCTCTGATCGGCCCTAAGGGCCGGTCGGGGTTTCGTGCCTTTTCCAGGGCGGTGTTAAAATCCAGCCCTGTTTTCAGCAAGCGTCTCAGGCGCATTTTACTGCTGCCTGATAGTCTTTTGCGGGGTTTTTTAGGCTCCGCAGCAGTCACTGACTCACCCTCGGTGGTGTCTGAGGATTCAGAGAGTTCCGTGTCCTCCGAGGCCGTCATCAGCGGCTGTGGGTCCGGTAGAGGGGGAGTTTCATCCTCCTCCATCGGTTCCTCTAAAAGAGGCTCGGGATTAACCGCCTCGTCGGTTTGTGTTTTGTTACTTTTATGGTCCATAAATAGATCCCACGAGTATGGGAAGAACTAAAAGTCCGCCTGGGCAGTGCTCCCGTACCCAGGTAAGCCATTATTGAAACCGGAGGTCGGCAAGTGTCCGGAGTCCGCCTACTAAGAGACCTCTTCTTTCCCAAAGGGCCACTTCAAAAGAAGCAACTATTCAGCGCAAGCTGTTCCACTGAGAGTTGGGGATTTTTTATAAGGTTTACTCCTCTTGGCCCAGGCGATGATGCCAAGGCCCCCCGCCAATGCATGCTGGCCGTTAGTAACGAACCCTCATGCAGAGGCATGGTATGTCGATCACCGTGTCATACGGTGATCGGTGCCGTTGTGCCTGTGTGCAAACCCTTAGCCACGACACGACAGCCGGGTCAGGGAGGTTGGTCCACGACAGGGTTTTCGGTGGTCTTCCAATTCCGGTTTTAAACGGAACGAGCCCCCTTATCGCCCTGTAGACCAGATTGCGTCACTTTCGATCATCCACAATTGGTCCTCCCCTATTCGCCACCTGGGGACGCTCGGGTTGGTGCTTCAGAACCAGATCGTTTGGATTACGCAGGGGGTACCACGAGCAGGCGATCAACTTCACCCCCCTTCACTTCAGTACTATATGTATTGCGAATCATGCCAGGATAAGAGAACCTTAAGAGGATCTGAATAGATATTAAAAGGTATTATAATACTTGATTTCAAATATCGGGCCATCAGAGGCGCATTGGCAGTGCAACTTCTTCAGTAATATCTTTATTGAGAATCATGCCGCGTTGAAAGATCCCTAAATGTATCTAAATGGATAGTAAACGCTATAATAAAGCTCGGTTTCAAAGATTAGGCCATAAAGGACGCATTGGCAGTAGACCTTTCTCAGTAATATCTACATTGAGAATAACACCACGTTGAAAGTTCCGTAGAAGGATCTGAATAGATAGTGAGAGGTATTATAATTCTCGGTTTCAAATATCGGGCCATCAGAGGCGCTTTGGCAGTAGAACTTTTCCATTAATATCTGTATTGAGAATCATTCCACCATGAAAGATCCCTAAAAGTATATGAATGGATAGTAAACGATATAATAAAACTAGGTTTCAAACATCCAGTCAGCAGGGACGCGTGAGAAGTGAAACTTTCTCAGTAATATCTTCATTGAGTATTACAGCACCTTGAAAGATCCGTAAAATGATCTGAATGGATAGTAGATTATATAATATTACTATGTTTCGAATATCCGGCCATCAAAATAGCCCTGGCAGTATATCTTCTTCAGTACTAACTGTATTGAGAATCATGCCACGTTAACAGAACCTTAAAATGATCTGAATATATAGTAAAAGGTATTTTAATACTCGATTTCAAATATCGGGCCATCAGAATCGCATTGGCAGTGCTACTTTTTCATTAATATCTGTATTGAGAATCATGCCACGTTGAAAGGTCCCTAGAAGTATATGACGTTATAAGAGCGAGGAGCTTGGTTGATTGAATTCCAGGTGTCACTTGTGTCTAAATTCTACTTACAAGAGATTGCTGGTTTTCTTTAAACCGGTTACTTCGTAATGTTGTTTTCATCAGCGTTGAATTGTGCTCCACTGATGATTCCTAATAAGGATGAAACCGCGGTATGTAGCTATTCAACTTTGATGAAATCATACACACTCTGTGGATTGCTCCAAAACTTTGGTCTCTACTAGTCCTTTCATCTTCGATTAGTGGTTAGCTCTCCTAAAAGCGTTATTTTCTCTTTTATGGCTCCTTTTACGCATTGCGTATTAACCTGGGCGTTTTCGCTCCCCAGTGGTCAACTGCATGAGACTCCAATCCGAGTACTTGCTAATTACCACATAGGATAAAAGAATGTACGTAGAGATCTGTAGTTTTTGGGTAGCCACAGCGAGGAGCTTGGTTGATTGAATTCCAGGCGTCCCTTGTGTCTAAATTCTACTCACAAGGGATTGCTGGCTTTCTTTAAACTGGTTACTTCGTAGTGTTGTTTTCACTCGGTTTCAAAGATCAGGCCATCAGGGAATCATTGGCAGTAGAACTTTTTCAGTAATATCTTCATTGAGAATCACACCACGTTGAAATCTCCGTAAAAGGATCTGAATAGATAGTAAAAGGTATTATAATACTCGGTTTCAAATAACAGGCCATCAGAGGCGCTTTGGCAGTGGAACTTCTTCAGTAATATCCCTATTGAGAATCATTCCACGATAAAAGATCCCTAAAATTATATAAATGGATAGTAAATGATATAGTAAACCTCGATTTCAAAAATCAAGCCTACAGGGACTTTTACAGTAATATCTTTATTGAGTATCACACCACGGTTTCAAACATCCAGTCTGAGTGGATAGTAGACGATATACTAATACTCGGTTTCAAACATCCAGTCTGCAGAAACGCGTGAGCAGTGGAACTTTCTCAGTAATATCTTTATTGAGAATCACACTAAGTTGAAAGATCCGTCAAATGATAGTCTGAATACGTTGAAAGCTCCGTAAAAGGATCTGAATGGATAGTAGAAGATATAATAATACTATGTTTCGAATATCTGGCCATCAGAAACTCCCTGGCAGTTTATCTCTCCAGTACTTTCTGTATTGAGAATCATGCCACGTTAAGAGTACCTTAAGAGGATCTGAATAGATAGTAAAAGGTATTTTACTACTCGATTTTAAATATCGGACCATCTGAGGCCCATTGGCAGTGCAACTTTTTCAGTTATTTCTGTAGTGAGAATCATGCCACGTTGAAAGATACCTAAAAGTATCTGAATGGATAGTAAACGATATAATGAAACTCGGTTTCAAAGATTGGTCATCAGGGACGCATTGGCAGTAGAACTTTTTCAGTATTATCTGTATTGAGAATCATTCCACGATGAAAGATTACTTAAAGTATATGAAAGGATAGTGAACGATATTATGAAAGTCCGTTTCAAACATCCAGTCAGCAGGGTCGCGTGTGCATTGAAACTTTCTCGTTAATTTATTTATTGAGTAACAAACCACCTTGAAAGATCCGTAAAAAGATCTGAATAGATAGTAGAAGATATAATAATACTGGCCGGCCATCAGAAACGCCCTGGCAGTATTTCTTCTTCAGTACTGTCTGTATTGAGAATCACGCCACGTTAAGAGAACCTTAAAAGGATCTGAATAGATAGTAAAAAGTATTAAAATACTTGATTTCAAATATCGGGCCATCAGAGGCGCATTGGCAGTGCAACTTTTTCAGTAATATCTGTATTGAGAATTATGCCACGTTGAAAGATCCCTAGAAGTATATGAATGGATAGTAAACGATATAATAAAATTCTGTTTCAAACATCAAGTCAACAGAAACGCATGAGCAGTGGAACTTTCTCAGTAATTTCTCATTGAGAATCACACAACGTTGAAAATTCCGTAAAAGGATCTGAATGGGTAGTAGAAGATATAATAATACTATGTTTCGAATATCCGGCCTTCAGAAAAGCCCTTGCAGTTTAACTCTTCGATAAGAGAACCTTAAGAGGATCTAAATAGATAGTAAAAGATTTTATAATACTCGGTGTCAATTATCAGGCCATCAGGGACGCATTGGCATCGTATTGAGAATCATGCCACGTTGAAAGAACCTTAAAAGGATCTGAATAGATAGTAAAAGATATTATAATAATCGGTTTCAGAGATCAGGCCATCAGGGACGCATTGTCAGAGGTACCTTTTCAGTAATATCTTCATTGAGAATCACACCACGTTGAAAGTTCCGTAAAAGGATCTGAATAGATAGTAAAAGGTATTATAATACTCGGTTTAAAATATCGTGCCATCGGAGGCGCTTTGGCAGTGGAACTTTTTCAGTTATATCTGTAATAATAATATTAATAATAATAATAATAATAATAATAGTTATTTATTTACCCAACAGGAATATTCCCAATTACAGGGTAACAATCAATATTACAAAAAATATATGAAAAAATTTCAAGCCAAAAATCAAGTAATCAATGAGGAAAAAAACAAAATATATTCATCATCCACAATCAAAAAAATAACTTGAACTTGAGATCATCAGCACTCTTGCATATGCGGTAAACTGGAGCCCACTGAAGAACATTCGTTCGAGGTGTTGGAAGGTGAAATGATGTGACAGGCCTCCCCTCCAGCCTTGGTATACGTATGTGAACCTTGAATCATGAATCATCAATCATGAATCATTCCACGATGAAAGATATATGTGTAGATATAAGTATATGAATGGATAGTAAACGATATAATAAAACTCAGTTTCAAACATCCAGTCAGCAGGGACGCGTAAGCAGTGAAACTTTCTCAGTAATATCTTTATTGAGTATCACACCTCCTTTAGGGATCCGTAAAAGGATCTGAATGGATAATAGAAATTATAATAATACTATGTTTCGAATATCGGGCCATCAGAAACGCCCTGGCAGTATAACTTCTTCAGCACTGTCTGATTTGAAAATAATTCCAAGATAAGAGAACCTTTAGAGCATCTGATTGATATTAAAAGTTATTATAATACTCGGCTTCAACTTTCGGGCCACCAGTGGAACTTTTTCAGTAATATCTTTATTGAGAACCATGCCACGTTTAAGGTACCCTAAAAGTATCTAATTGGATAGTAAACGCTGTAATATAATTCGGTTTCAAAGATCAGGCCATATGGGACGCATTGGCAGTGGAAGTTTTTAAGGAATATCTTCATTGAGAATCACACCACGTTGGAAGATCCGTAAAAGGATCTGAATAGATAGTAAAAGATATTATAATACTGGGTTTCAAATATCGGGCCATCAGAGGCACTTTCGCAGTGTAACTTTTTCAGTACTATCTGTATTGAGAATCATGCCACGTTGAAAGATCCCTAAAAGTATCTGAGTGGATAGTAAACGATATAATAATACTCGATTTGAAACATCCACCCAGCAGAAACGCGTGCCCAGTGGAACTTTCTCAGTAATATCTTTATTGAGAATAACACTAAGTTGATAGATCCGTAAAAGGTACTGAATGGATAGTAGAATATATAATAATACTATGTTGCGAGTATCCGGCCATCAGAAACGCCCTGGCAGTTTAACTCTTCAGTACCATCTGTATTGAGAATCACACCACGTTGAAAGTTCCGTAAGAGGATCGGAATAGATAGTAAAAGATATTATAATACTCGGTTTTAAATATCAGGCCATCAGAGGCGCTTTGGTAGTGGAACTTTTTCAGTGAAATCTGTATTGAGAATCATTCCACGATGAAAGATCCCAAGAAGTATATAAAGTAAACTATATAATAAAACTCGGTTTCAAACATCCAGTCAGCATAAACGCGTGAGCAATGGAACTTTCTCATTGATTTCTTTATTGAGAATCACACTACCTTGAATATTCCGTAAAAGCATCTGAATGGATAGTAGAAGATATAATAATACTATGTTCCGAATATCCGACCATAAGAAACGCCCTGGCTGTATATCATCTTCAGTACTATCTTTATTGAGAATAACACTACATTGAAAGATCCGTAAAAGGACTGAATGGATAGTAGAAGATAAAATAATACTATGTTTCGAATATCCGACCATCAGAAAAGACCTGGCAGTTTAACTCTTCAGTACCATCTGTATTGGGAATCATGCTACGTTAAGAGTACCTTAAGAGGATCTGGATAGGTAGTAAAAGGTATTTTAATACTCGATTTCAAATATCGGGACATCAAAGGCGCTTTGGCAGTGGAACTTTTTCAGTAATATCTGTTTGAGAATAATGCCACGTTGGAAGATCTTTATATGTATCTGAATGAATAGTGAACGATTTTTAATAAGAGTCGGTTTCAAAGATCAAGCCATCAGAGACGCATTGGAAGTGGATCTTTTTCAGTAATATCCTCATTGAAAATCACACCACGTTGAGAATTTCATAAAAGGATCTGAATAGTTAGTACAAGGTATTATAATACTCAGTTTCAAATATTGGGCCATCAGAGGCGCTTTGGCAGTGAAACTTAATCAGTATTATCTGTATTGTAAGTCATGCCATGTTATTATTATTATTATTATTATTATTATTATACTGATCCTCCTGGATCTTCCACAAGGAAGACCCCTCATAAGCTCTAAGAGCTTGCCCTGAGTTAGGAGAACCAGTTGTGTTCTGTGTAGGCTTTGTTACTGTGTCCTTACGCCACCTTAGGCACAGCACTGTTAATTTTTGACCCAACAGCGAATGATGGCGATTACCGTGACTAGAAAATTTCTTTCCTAGCCTCGGAATTGAACTTGGGGCTTCCGCTCCCAAGTCAATTACTCTACCACTGAGCCAATCTGTTGAAAGAACCCTTAAAGTATCTGAATGGATAGTAGAAGATATAATAATACTATGTTTCGAATATCCGGCCATCAGAAACGCCCTGGCAGTTTAACTCTTCAGTTCTATCTGTATCGACAATCATGCCACGTTAAGGGAACCTCAAGAGGATCTGAATAGATAGTAAAAGGTATTATAATACTCGTTTCAAATATCGGGTCATCAGAGGCGCTTTGGCAGTGGAACTTATCCAGTGATATCTGTATAGAGAATTATTCCACGATGAAAAATCCCTAAAAGTTTTTGAATGAATAGTAAACGATATAATAAAAATCGGTTTCAAACATCCAGTCTGAGTGGATAGTAGACGATATACTAATACTCGGTTTCAAACATCCAGTCAGCAGAAACGCGTGAGCCTTGGAACTTTCTCAGTAATATCTTTATTGAGAATCACACTACGTTGAAACATCCGTAAAAGGATCTGAATGGATAGTAGAAGATATATTAATACTATGTTTCGAATATCCGGCCATCAGACACACCCTGGCAGTTTAACTCTTCAGTACTGTCTGTATTGAGAATCATGCCACGTTAAGAGTACCTTAAGTGGATCCGAATAGATAGTAAAAGGATATTATACTACTCGATTTCAAATATCGGACCATCAGAGGCGCATTGGCCTTGCAACTTTTTCGGTAATATCGGTATTGAGAATCTTGCCACGTTGAAAGTTCCCTAAAAGTAAATGAGTGGATAGTAAACGATAAAATAATACTCGGTTTCAAACATCAGTCAGCAGAAACGCGTGAGCAGTGAAACTTTCTCAGTAATATCTTTATTGAGTATCACACCAACTTGATGGATCCGTTAATGCATCTGAATGGATAGAAGAAGATATAATGATACTATGTTACGAATATCCGGCCATCAGGAACACCCTGGCAGTTCAACTCTTCAGTACTATATGTATTGCGAATCATGCCACGATAAGAGAACCTTAAGAGGATCTGAATAGATATTAAAAGTTATTATAATACTCGATTTCAAATATCGGGCCATCAGAGGTGCATTGGCAGTGCTAATTCTTCAGTAATATCTTTATTGAGAATCATGCCACGTTGAAAAATCCCTAAATGTATCTTAATGGATGGTAAACGATATAATAAAGCTCGGTTTCAAAGATTAGGCCATCAAAGACGCATTGGCAGTAGACCTTTCTCAGTAATATCTACATTGAGAATCACACCACGTTGAAAGTTCCGTAAAAGGATCTGAATAGATAGTGAAAGGTATTATAATTCTCGGTTTCAAATATCGGGCCATCAGAGGCGCTTTGGCAGTAGAACTTTTTCATTAATATCTGTATTGAGAATCATTCCACCATGAAAGATCTCTAAAAGTATATGAATGGATAGCAAACGATATAATAAAACTAGGTTTCAAACATCCAGTCAGCAGGGACGCGTGAGCAGTGAAATTTTCTCAGTAATATCTTTATTGAGTATCACAGCACCTTGAAAGATCCGTAAAAAGATCTGAATGGATAGTAGAATATATAATAATACTATGTTTCGAATATCCGGCCATCAAAAACGCCCTGGCAGTATATCTTCTTCAGTACTATCTGTATTGAGAATCATGCCACGTTAAGAGAACCTTAAAACAATCTGAATATATACTAAAAGGTATTATAATACTCGATTTCAAATATCGGGCCATCAGAGGCGCATTGGCAGTGCTACTTTTTCATTAATATCTGTATTGAGAATCATGCCACGTTGAAAGATCCCTAGAAGTATATGACGTTATAAGATCCCTAAAAGTATGTGAATGGATAGTAAACGATATAATATAACTCGGTTTCAAAGATCAGGCCATCAGGGACGCATTGGCAGTAGAACTTTTTCAGTAATATCTTCATTGAGAATCACACCGCGTTGGAAAGTCTGTAAAAGGATATGAATAGATAGTAAAAGATATTATAATACTCGATTTCAAATATCGGGCAATCAGAGGCGCATTAGCAGTGCTACTTTTTCATTAATATCTGTATTGAGAATCATGCCACGTTGAAAGAACCCTAGAAGTATATTACGTTGAAAGATCCCTAAAAGTATCTGAATGGATAGTAAACGATATATTGAAACTCGGTTTCAAAGATTAGGCCATCAGGGACGCATTGGCAGTAGAACTTTTTCAGTAATATCTGTTTTGAGAATCATTCCACGATGAAAGATCCCTTAAAGTATATGTATGGATAGTGAACGATATAATAAAACTCAGTTTCAAACATCCAGTCAGCAGGGACGCGTGTGCAGTGAAACTTTCTCAGTAATATATTTATTGAGTATCAAACCACCTTGAAGGATCTGTAAAAAGATCTGAATGGATAGTAGAATTTATATTAATACTATGTTTCGAATATCCGGCCATCAGACACACCCTGGCAGTTTAACTCTTCAGTACTATCTGTATTGAGAATCATGCCACGTTAAGAGTACCTTAAGTGGATCCGAATAGATAGTAAAAGGATATTATACTACTCGATTTCAAATATCGGACCATCAGAGGCGCATTGGCAGTGCAACTTTTTCGGTAATATCGGTATTGAGAATCTTGCCACGTTGAAAGTTCCCTAAAAGTAAATGAGTGGATAGTAAACGATAAAATAATACTCGGTTTCAAACATCAGTCAGCAGAAACGCGTGAGCAGTGAAACTTTCTCAGTAATATCATTATTGAGTATCACACCAACTTGATGGATCCGTTAATGCATCTGAATGGATAGAAGAAGATATAATGATACTATGTTACGAATATCCGGCCATCAGGAACACCCTGGCAGTTCAACTCTTCAGTACTATATGTATTGCGAATCATGCCACGATAAGAGAACCTTAAAAGGATCTGAATAGATATTAAATGGTATTATAATACTCGATTTCAAATATCGGGTCATCAGAGGTGCATTGGCAGTGCAAATTCTTCAGTAATATCTTTATTGAGAATCATGCCACGTTGAAAAATCCCTAAATGTATCTAAATAGATGGTAAACGATATAATAAAGCTCGGTTTCAAAGATTAGGCCATCAAAGACGCATTGGCAGTAGACCTTTCTCAGTAATATCTACATTGAGAATCACACCACGTTGAAAGTTCCGTAAAAGGATCTGAATAGATAGTGAAAGGTATTATAATTCTCGGTTTCAAATATCGGGCCATCAGAGGCGCTTTGGCAGTAGAACTTTTTCATTAATATCTGTATTGAGAATCATTCCACCATGAAAGATCCCTAAAAGTATATGAATGGATAGTAAACGATATAATAAAACTAGGTTTCAAACATCCAGTCAGCAGGGACGCGTGAGCAGTGAAATTTTCTCAGTAATATCTTTATTGAGTATCACAGCACCTTGAAAGATCCGTAAAAAGATCTGAATGGATAGTAGAATATATAATAATACTATGTTTCGAATATCCGGCCATCAAAAACGCCCTGGCAGTATATCTTCTTCAGTACTATCTGTATTGAGAATCATGCCACGTTAAGAGAACCTTAAAACAATCTGAATATATACTAAAAGGTATTATAATACTCGATTTCAAATATCGGGCCATCAGAGGCGCATTGGCAGTGCTACTTTTTCATTAATATCTGTATTGAGAATCATGCCACGTTGAAAGATCCCTAGAAGTATATGACGTTATAAGATCCCTAAAAGTATGTGAATGGATAGTAAACGATATAATATAACTCGGTTTCAAAGATCAGGCCATCAGGGACGCATTGGCAGTAGAACTTTTTCAGTAATATCTTCATTGAGAATCACACCGCGTTGGAAGTTCTGTAAAAGGATATGAATAGATAGTAAAAGGTATTATAATACTCGATTTCAAATATCGGGCAATCAGAGGCGCATTAGCAGGGCTACTTTTTCATTAATATCTGTATTGAGAATCATGCCACGTTGAAAGAACCCTAGAAGTATATTACGTTGAAAGATCCCTAAAAGTATCTTAATGGATAGTTAACGATATATTGAAACTCGGTTTCAAAGATTAGGCCATCAGGGACGCATTGGCATTAGAACTTTTTCAGTAATATCTGTTTTGAGAATCATTCCACGATGAAAGATCCCTTAAAGTATATGTATGGATAGTGAACGATATAATAAAACTCAGTTTCAAACATCCAGTCAGCAGGGACGCGTGTGCAGTGAAACTTTCTCAGTAATATATTTATTGAGTATCAAACCACCTTGAAGGATCTGTAAATAGATCTGAATGGAGAGTAGAAGATATAATAATACGATGTTCCGATTTCAAATATCGGGCCATCAGAGGCGCATTGGCAGTGCAACTTTTTCAGTAATATCTGTTTTGAGAATCATGCCACGTTAAGAGAACCTTAAGAGGATCTGAATAGATAATAAAAGATTTTATAATACTCGGTGTCAATTATCAGGCCATCAGGGACGCATTGGCATTGTATTGAGAATCGTGCCACGTTGAAAGAACCTTAAATGGATTTGAATAGATAGTAAATGATATTATAATACTCGGTTGCAGAGATCAGGCCACCAGAGACGCATTTGCAGTAGAACCTTTTCAGTAATATCTTCATTGAGAATCACATCACGTTGAAAGTTCATAAAAGGATCTGAATAGATAGTAAAAGGTATAATAATACTCGATTTCAAATAGCGGGCCCTCAGCGACGCATTGGCAGTAAAAATTTTTCAGTAATATCTTCATTGAGAATCACACCACGTTGAAAGTTCCGTAAAAGGATCTGAATAGATAGTGAAAGGTTTAATAATATTCGGTTTCAAATATCGTGCCATCAGAGGCGCTTTGGCAGTGGAACTTTTTCAGTTATATCTGTATTGAGAATCATTCCACGATGAAAGAAATATGTATAGATATAAGTGTAAAACGATATAATAAACGATATAATAAAACTCGGTTTAAAACATCCAGTAAGCAGGGACGCGTGAGCAGTGAAATTTTCTCAGTAATATCTTTATTGAGTATCACACCACCTTGAGGGGTCCGTAAAAGGACCTGAATGGATAATAGAAGATATAATAATACTATGTTTCGAATATCCAGCAGTTAGAAACGCCCTGGCAGTATAACTTCTTCAGTACTATCTGTTTTGAAAATAATTCCACGTTAAGAGAACCTTTAGACCATCTGATTGATATTAAAAGGTAATCAAATACTCGGTTTTAAATATCAGGCCACCAGAGAAGCTTTGGTAGTAGAACTTTTTCAGTAAAATCTGTATTGAGAATCATTCCACGATGAAAGATCCCTAGAAGTATATGCATGGATAGTAAACGATATGATATAACTCGGTTTCAAACATCCAGTCAGCAGAAACGCGTGAGCAGAGGAACTTTCTCATTAATTTCTTGATTGAGAATCACACTACCTTGAAAATTCCGTAAAAGCATCTGAATGGATAGTAGAAGATATAACAATACTATGTTCAGAATATCCGACCATCAGAAACGCCCTGGCAGTATATCTTCTACAGTACTATCTTCATTGAGAATGTAGCGGTCTTCGAACATCTGAAGTTCTGAATAATCATCACTTTGACTGGCCAGATCTGGTTTTGAAAGAGACCCTCCTGGCCTTACGAGCAACAATTTCCTTTTTGAATTCAATATTGAAGGGATTTCTAAGATCAATATCTTTGAGAACTAGCGGAGGCGATTCTTCTCCAAGAGATTCCATGCGTCAACAGAAGAGTATATTTGTAAGAGGAGATTTTTGAAAGGTTATGTATTATTTTTAGTTTGTTCGTTCTTCTCGACTTGTCTTTTCATTTTTCAGGTTGATTTTTGGGTACCTTGGAGAAACCTCTCCGTTTTTGGACGAAGGAGTCCATATTGAAGAAATAAATGCCTATCAATATTTCTAAATTGCAGCAAATTTTGTGAACAATAGTTACAAATCACAACACTCACGGGGAGACAGGGTTTTTTGCTGAGGTTTTTCCCTAAGCTCTTGTATCATACGCAGAATTGTATGGTACCCCGTTACACCAACCTCTGCTGACACATAAAACTCTCAGTCAAAAGAATATATATATATATATTGAGAATAACACTACATTGAAAGATCCTTATATGACTGAATGGATAGTAGAAGATATAATAATACTATGTTTCGAATATCCGACCATCAGAAAAGCCCATGCAATTTAACTCTTCAGTACCATCTGTATTGGGGATCATGCTACGTTAAGAGAACCTTAAGAGGATCTGGATAGGTAGTGAAAGGTATTTCAATACTCGATTTCAAATATCGGGCCATCGAAGGCCGTGGAACTTTTTCAGTAATATCTGTTTGAGAATAATGCCACGTTGGAAGATCTTTATATGTATCTGAATGAATAATAAACGATTTAATAAGAGTCGGTTTCAAAGATCAAGCCATCAGGGACGCATTGGAAGTGGAACCTTTTCAGTAATATCCTCATTGAAAATCACACCACGTTCATAGATCCGTAAAAGGATCTGAATAGTCAGTAAAAGGTATTATAATACTCAGTTTCAAATATCGGGCCATCAGAGGCTGTGAAACTTTATCAGTATTATCTGTATTGTGAGTCATGCCATATTGAAAGAACCCTAAAAGTATCTGAATGGATAGTAAACGATATAATAATACTCGGTTTCGATCATCTAGTCAGCAGAAACCCGTATGCAGTTGAACTTTCTCAGTAATATCTTTATTGAGAATCACACTACGTTGTAACATCCGTAAAAGGATCTGAATGGATAGTAGAAGATGATTTCGAATATCCGGCCATCAGAAACGCCCTGGCAGTTTAACTTTTCAGTACTATCTGTATTGAGAATCATGCCACGTTGAGGGAACCTCAAGAGGATCTGAAGAGACAGTAAAAGGTATTATAATACTCGGTTTCAAATATCGGGCCATCAGAGGCGCTTTGGCAGTGGAACTTTTTCAGTAATATCTGTTTTGAGAATCATGCCACGTTAAGAGAACCTTAAGAGGATCTGAATAGATAATAAAAGATTTTATAATACTCGGTGTCAATTATCAGGCCATCAGGGACGCATTGGCATTGTATTGAGAATCGTGCCACGTTGAAAGAACCTTAAATGGATCTGAATAGATAGTAAATGATATTATAGTACTCGGTTGCAGAGATCAGGCCCCCAGAGACGCATTTGCAGTAGAACCTTTTCAGTAATATCTTCATTGAGAATCACATAACGTTGAAAGTTCATAAAAGGATCTGAATAGATAGTAAAAGGTATAATAATACTCGATTTCAAATAGCGGGCCCTCAGCGACGCATTAAGCAGTAAGCAGGGACGCGTGAGCAGTGAAATTTTCTCAGTAATATCTTTATTGAGTATCACACCACCTTGAGGGGTCCGTAAAAGGACCTGAATGGATAATAGAAGATATAATAATACTATGTTTCGAATATCCAGGAGTTAGAAACGCCCTGGCAGTATAGCTTCTTCAGTACTATCTGTTTTGAAAATAATTCCACGTTAAGAGAACCTTTAGACCATCTGATTGATATTAAAAGGTAATCAAATACTCGGTTTTAAATATCAGGCCACCAGAGAAGCTTTGGTAGTAGAACTTTTTCAGTAAAATCTGTATTGAGAATCATTCCACGATGAAAGATCCCTAGAAGTATATGCATGGATAGTAAACGATATGATATAACTCGGTTTCGAACATCCAGTCAGCAGAAACGCGTGAGCAGAGGAACTTTCTCATTATTTTCTTGATTGAGAATCACACTACCTTGAAAATTCCGTAAAAGCATCTGAATGGATAGTAGAAGATATAACAATACTATGTTCAGAATATCCGACCATCAGAAACGTCCTGGCAGTATATCTTCTACAGTACTATCTTCATTGAGAATAACACTACATTGAAAGATCCTTAAATGACTGAATGGATAGTAGAAGATATAATAATACTATGTTTCGAATATCCGACCATCAGAAAAGCCCATGCAATTTAACTCTTCAGTACCATCTGTATTGGGGATCATGCTACGTTAAGAGAACCTTGAGAGGATCTGGATAGGTAGTGAAAGGTATTTCAATACTCGATTTCAAATATCGGGCCATCGAAGGCCGTGGAACTTTTTCAGTAATATCTGTTTGAGAATAATGCCACGTTGGAAGATCTTTATATGTATCTGAATGAATAATAAACGATTTAATAAGAATCGGTTTCAAAGATCAAGCCATCAGGGACGCATTGGAAGTGGAACTTTTTCAGTAATATCCTCATTGAAAATCACACCACGTTGATAGATCAGTAAAAGGATCTGAATAGTCAGTAAAAGGTATTATAATACTCAGTTTCAAATATCGGGCCATCAGAGGCTGTGAAACTTTATCAGTATTATCTGTATTGTGAGTCATGCCATGTTGAAAGAACCCTAAAAGTATCTGAATGGATAGTAAGCGATATAATAATACTCGGTTTCAATCATCTAGTCAGCAGAAACCCGTATGCAGTTGAACTTTCTCAGTAATATCTTTATTGAGAATCACACTACGTTGTAACATCCGTAAATGGATCTGAATGGATAGTAGAAGATGATTTCGAATAACCGGCCATCAGAAACGCCCTGGCAGTTTAACTTTTCAGTACTATCTGTATTGAGAATCATGCCACGTTGAGGGAACCTTAAGAGGATCTGAATAGACAGTAAAAGGTATTATAATACTCGGTTTCAAATATCGGGCCATCAGAGGCGATTTGGCAGTGGAACTTTTTCAGTGATATCTATATGAGAATCATTCCACGATGAAAAATCCCTAAAAGTTTTTGAATGAATAGTAAACGATATAATAAAAATCGGTTTCAAACATCCAGTCTGAGTGGATAGTAAACGATATAAGAATACTCGATTTCAAACATCCAGTCAGCAGAAACGCGTGAGCAGTGGAACTTTGTAAGTAAAATCCTTATTGAGAATCACACTACGTTAAAAAGATCCGTAAAAAGATCTGAATGGATAGTAGGAGATATAATAATACTATGTTTCGAATATCCGGCAATCAGAAACTTCCCGGCAGTTTAACTCTTCAGTACCATCTGTATTTAGCACCATGCTACGATGAGAGAACCTTAAGGGCCATCAGCAGTGCAACTTTTTCAGTTATATCTGTATTGAGAATTATGCCACGTTGAAAGATCCCTGATAGTATCTGAATGGATAGTAAACGATATAATAAAACTAGGTTTCAAAGATCAGGCCATCAGGGACGCATTGGCAGTTGAACTTTATCAGTTATATCTTTATTGAAATTCACACTACGTTCAAACATCCGTAAAAGGATCTGAATGGAAAGTAGAAGATATAATAATACTATGTTTCGAATATCCGGCCATCAGAAAGGCCCTGCAGTGCCCCACACAGCACACAATATTCAAGAAATATTGCCACAATATTGCAATATTGCAATTGGAATATTGTGCTTCAATATTACAGTTGCAATATTGAGAAATATTGCTGGAATATTGTATTTCAATATTACAGTTGCAATATTCGGAAATATTACAGAAATGTAAGTAGCAGTTTTCTACAAAGTTAAAATTTATAGTTTTGAACATATTTATTACAAATCGCGATAGAAATAATTCCACATTACATGCAATATATAATATGTCTGTGTGCTTTCTTTCTCTAGTTCAAGGATTTACGCATCCTCTCTTTTCTTTTAGTCAGGCCGCCATTTTTTCTGTTTACCAGTGTTGTTGTATCGTGTCGTGAATCAGTCTGTTGTTACTTTACTTTGTTAGTTCAGTTAGTTGTGAGTTTACTGTTTATTAAATACTAATTGGCTCTAAATAATATAAATGCAGTAAGCTGATTTGATTATCTAAGGTATAATAGCTACAAGTTTATAGATATCATTGATACAAAATTTTATATTTTTAGGTTATACCAACATCTTATCACAGCCCTATAAAGAGTAGGTTGTGATCTCATACGTCTGATTATTGAGACGTTATATTGACGTGCTTTTTATATACGTACAAAGGTAGAGTTGAACAGATCTAATGATTTGATTATCTATGTTTTATTGATCCCATATCGAAATTGTTAGCTCAAGTCAAATTGCGAGCCTCCAGGGAAGTGGAAAAAGTTAAAAAAAAAAGAAATTTTGAATGTCCAGTAGAGAGCGAATAAAGATATTAATTGTGCCTACTATTTTTTATGTGAGTTAAACCTATACCACATCTCATGAAATCTCATCTAATGAAATAACAGAAATATTTCTGCAAGTATCCTGAAATATTGCATATATATTTTGCAATATAACAAAGATATTGCATTAATATTACAAAATAATTCTACAATATTGCAGGAATATTTCAAAAAATAAGTATGCAATATTGTGACGTTATAGGATAAAGAGCATATATTTGAATATTTCTGCAACAATCCTGAAATATTTCATATATATTTTCCATTATAATAAAAAATTGCATTAACATTACAGAATAATTCTACAATATTGCAGAAATATATCGAAAAATATTTCTGCAATATTGCTATGTTAGGTTATGGGGCGGACATTCTAATGTTTCTGCAATATTCCTGAAATATTTCATATATCTTTCGCAATATATCCGAAATATCTCAAATATTTCCGAAACAAATTCCTGCAATATTTCAGAAATGAGTCTGTGCTGTGTGGGTTAACTCTTCAGTACTATCTGTATTGAGAATCATGCCACGTTAATAGAACCTTAAGAGGATCTGAAGAGATAGAAAAAGGTATTATAATACGCGGTTTCGAACATCATGTCAGCAGGGACGCGTGAGCCGTGAAACTTTCTCAGTAATATCTTTGCTGAGTATCACACCACCTTGAGAGATCCGTGAGAGGATCTGAATGGATAGAAGAAAATACAATAAAACAATGTTTCTAATATCTGGACATCAGAAACGCCCTGGCAGTTTAACTCTTCAGTAATATATTCATTGAGAATCACACCACGTTGAAAGTTCCGTAAAATGATCTGAATAGATAGTGAAAGGTATTATAATTCTCGGTTTCAAGTATCGTGCCAACAGAGGCGCTTTGGCAGTGGAACTCTTTCAGTAATATCTGTATTTAGAATCATTCCACGATGAAAGATCCCTAAAAGTAAATGAACGATATAATAAAACTCGGTTTCAAACATCCAGTCAGCAGGGACGCGTGTGCAGTGAAACTTTCTCAGTAATATCTTTATTGAGTAACACACTACCTTGAGGGATCCGTAAAAAATCCGAATGGATAGTAGAAGATATAATAATACTATGTTCCAAATATCCGGCCATCAGAAACGCCCTGGCATTATATCTTCTTCAGAACTGTCTGTAAAGAGAATTATGCCACGTTAAGAGAACCTTAAGAGGATCTGAATAGATGGTAAAAAGTATTATGATACTCGATATCAAATATCGGGCCATCAGAGGAGCGTTTTTCAGTAATATCTGTATTGAGAACCATGCCACGTTGAAAGATCCCCAGAAGTATATGAATGGATAGTTAACGATATAATAAAACTCGGTTTCAAACATCCAGTCAGCAGAAACGCGTGAGCAGTGGAACTTTCTTAGATTGAGAAAGTTGAACGTTGAAAGATCCTTAAAAGGATCTGAATTGATAGTAGAAGATATAATTATACTATGTTTCGAATATCCGGCCATCAGAAACTTCCTGGCAGTTTAACTCTTCAGTACCATCTGTATTGAGAATCACACCACGTTGAAAGTTCCGTAAGAGGATCGGAATAAATAGTAAAAGGTATTAAAATACTCGGTTTTAAATATCAGGCCATCAGAGAAGCTTTGGTAGTAGAACTTTTTCAGTAAAATCTGTATTGAGAATCATTGCACGATGAAAGATCCCTAGAAGTATATGCATGGATAATGAACGATTTAATAAAACTCGGTTTCAAACATCCAGTCAGCAGAAACGCGTGAGCTGAGGAACTTTCTAATTAATTTCTTGATTGAGAATCACACTACCTTGAAAATTCCGTAAAGGCATCTGAATGGATAGTAGAAGATATAATAATAATACTAGGTTCCGAATATACGACCATCAGAAACGCCCTGACAGTATATCTTCTTCAGTACTATCTTTATTGAGAATAACACTACATTGAAAGATCCTTAAAAGACTGAATGGATAGTAGAAGATATAATAATACTATGTTTCGAATATCCGACCATCAGAAAAGCCCATGCAGTTTAACTCTTCAGTAACATCTGTATTGGGGATCATGCTATGTTTGGAGAACCTTAAGAGGATCTGGATAGGTAGTGAAAGGTATTTTAATACTCGATTTCAAATATCGGACCATCAAAGGTGGAACATTTTCAGTAATATCTGTTTGAGAATAATGCCACGTTGGAAGATCTTTATATGTATCTGAATGAATAATAAACGATTTAATAAGAGTCGGTTTCAAAGATCAAGCCATCAGGGACGCATTGGAAGTGGAACTTTTTCAGTAATATCCTCATTGAAAATCACACCACGTTGAGAGATGCGTAAAAGGATCTGAATAGTTAGTAAAAGGTATTATAATACTCAGTTTCAAATATCGGGCCATCAGTGGCGCTTTGGCAGTGAAACTTTATCAGTATTATCTGTATTGTGAGTCATGCCATGTTGAAAGAACCCTAAAAGTATCTGAATGGATAGTAAGCGATATAATAATACTCGGTTTCAATCATCTAGTCAGCAGAAACCCGTATGCAGTTGAACTTTCTCAGTAATATCTTTATTGAGAATCACACTACGTTGTACCATCCGTAAAAGGATCTGAATGGATAGTAGAAGATGATTTCGAATATCCGGCCATCAGAAACGCCCTGGCAGTTTAACTCTTCAGTACTATCTGTATTGAGATTCATGCCACAGGTATTATAATACTCGTTTTCAAATATCAGGCCATCAGAGGCGCTTTGGCAGTGGAACTTTTTCAGTGATATCTGTATGAGAATCATTCCACGATGAAAAATCCCTAAAAGTTTTTGAATGAATAGTAAACGATATAATAAAAATCGGTTTCAAACATCCAGTCTGAGTGGATAGTAAACGATATAAAAATACTCGATTTCAAACATCCAGTCAGCAGAAACGCGTGAGCAGTGGAACTTTCTAAGTAATATCCTTATTGAGAATCACACTACGTTAAAAAGATCCATAAAAAGATCTGAATGGATAGTAGGAGATATAATAATACTATGTTTTGAATATCCGGCCATCAGAAACTTCCCGGCAGTTTAACTCTTCAGTACCATCTGTATATAGAACCATGCTACGATGAGAGAACCTTAAGAGGATCTGAATAGATAGTAATAGGTATTATAATACTCGATTTCAAATATAGGGCCATCAGAGGCACACTGGCAGTGCATATTTTTCAGTAATATCTGTATTGAGAATCATGCCACGTTGAAAGATCCCTGATAGTATCTGAATGGATAGTAAACGATATAATAAAACTAGGTTTCAAAGATCAAGCCATCAGGGACGCATTGGCAGTAGAACTTTCTCAGTAATATCTTTATTGAAAATCACACTACGTTGAAACATCCGTAAAAGGATCTGAATGGATAGTAGAAGATATAATAATACTATGTTTCGAATATCCGGCCATCAGAAAGGCAGTACAGTTTAGCTCTTCAGTACTTTCTGTATTGAGAATCAAGCCACGTTAATAGAACCTTAAGAGGATCTGAAGAGATAGAAAAAGGTATTATAATACTCGGTTTCAAACATCCAGTCAGCACGGACTCGTGAGCAGTGAAACGTTCTCAGTATATATATATTTATAAATTTACTCTTTTGAATCACTTTTTTAAAAAAACAAATATTTATTCAGAAGCAAGTTTATTCTGAGCTGGTTAATACAATAATGAATTGGAATTATATTCTATTAAATCAGAAAGCCGGGAAACTGGAATGAAAATGCTGACTGCACAAAAGTGCTCAGAGTCGAGCGGCGCTTCTAGGAAGGCCTTGAATTAAGACTGAGGGCATTTACTCCTATATTGAGGAATGCCAAGATACATATTGCATAATACCTCCCCATTTTTTAAGAAATAACTTCGGCTGAAGAGGCTGAATTATTTTTATAACTCTTCACGATATTTGTGAATTTTAAAATGAATATTTTATACAACAAACAGGCAAATATGGTTATAATGGTGAGACTTAGTATAAAATAGATTGATGATACATGGTTAGGGTGGATTTTCCAATTAAAGATTGTTTCTTGAACAGTAAAATTATCAAGTAAAAAATTGGAAATGGTTAAGTTTTCAATTATTTCAGGTTTCATATTCGGGAGAGGAACATTATGAAAAATTGTGGATATTTCTTCCTTATAAAAATACTTAAAGCTATTGGTAATGTTACAAAAGGTTTCAATCAGGAAAATTCCATTGAGTTTGTAATACTCTGTATGGTCATTACATAGTTCCCCAATTTGTACACTACCGATTGAAAAAAATTTTCTCGATGATAGTTTCAGTAGATCGTCACTACACTGTGCACTTTGTCTTTCACAATTTTCTTTCTTGTGGGAAATTAAGTCCTTCATGCAGCTGGGTGCTGGTCGTAGCAAATTCTGTGGGCAGATCCACCAATCTTCTACCTTTGGGCATTCTTGATCAATGGACCACAAGATTTGTTCTTCTTTAGCCAATAAGTATTTGGGCTGTTGGGTGAGGGTAACGTTTTGGTACGGGATATAGTGGACATAATATGTGTCTAGGGAATTTGGGGATGTTAAGGGTACTTCAATGATAAAGATCACCTCATTATTTCTGGACTTTACAGAAGTGTAGCAAATGGAATAAAAGTCTTTTAAATGATAGAGGTGTTTCATGAAATCGGTGTTATTAACAAAATCATGGAATATATTTAAGGGTAAAATACTTTCATGCAAAAGATGAAGCCTTGCAAAGCTGATGGCTGTATTGACTTCATTTAGAATTCTATTTATTGTTAACTGTTCAAATTCTATAAGAATAAGTCGATTAATATCATTTTGTGTCAATCGATACTTATTATAATTTTGTATAATGTGACTAGTGACATTGGAATACTTTGATGTCATAGATCTCAGGATACTGATCATTTGATTTTGTTCGGTTTTTACCGATTGCATTTCATTCTTAAAAGATTCAAAATATTTCAAGTAAAGTGTTTCATCCTCACTATCAAGAGTTCCGAATAGTGTTTTTGCTATATGTCCGCCTATATTTAATAAACCTCGTTTTTGTCGGGTAGTGTATAAGTTATTGAGAAGCATTTCATTTTGTCTCAATTGGATTTTGATTGATCCAACATAGTTTGAAACCATAACGTTGGAACTGACCGAATTTAATTGATCAACTAAAACAAAATGATCATGTAAAATTTTATCGATATCGGTTAAATTATAGTGGTACGTCAATACATGCTTTGATACACTGATGTATGTTTTCTCTACGAAAAAGGGGAGAATATTGTGTTTGATCTCCTTAAATTTTAATGAATGCAAAGCTGGGACGAAAATTAGATTGAGAAATAGCAATAGGATTCTCGTCATTTTTTTTTTGTGTTCTGAAAAGAGAAAATTAAAGATTATTACTTTCTCTGTTTAATTTTATTTTTATGATATACTTTTTGGGAGTCAGGGTTCCTTATCAATATATTATCTATAATTTTGATATTGGTTTTCTTAAATTTTGGGTCAAGTTTTGCCTTTTTTGGTATGGCAATATAAGATGGTTTAGATTCGTCGAGTTTTTTGTCTTCTTGTCGTGTCTGATTGAGTTTATCTAGTTTCTCTTTTTGTCTTTCCTTCTGTGAATTTAGATGGTCTGAGATTTCCTTCATGTTTTCGCGATATTCTTTAATATATTGCGAAATTTTTTCATGAGTAGACTGTTCGACTGGCGTATTGTAATTTAGATCCGATTTTATAACTTGTAAGGGTGTGTAGGAAGTTGACGAGTGAATTGAGTTATTATAACTCAAAAGCGCTCTATTCATCTTTTCTGACAAAGATATATTCTTGTCATCAATTACTCTAATTTGCTCAATAAGGGTAGAGTGGAATCTCTCCACTAGTGCATTGGAGGTAGGGTTGTAATTTGTGATATAATGAAGGGAAATTTTATGGGTATCGCCTAAATCTTGAATAATTTGATTTTTGAACTCTGTTCCATTATCGAAGGTTATTTTTTGTGGTATACCGTGGTTTGAAAAATATTGAGTTAATTGATTTGCAATTTCTGTTGAAGTTTTACTATTTAGAATGTAACATTGTCCATGTCTTGAGAAGGAGTCAATTATAGTCAAACAGGGTGTTCTATTCATGACTATTGTATCGATATACAAGTGGGAAAATGGTTTGTCACCTGTTGGATTCGGTTTAAATATTAATTTAGTAGGTTGTCGTTCATATTTTTGACTCTGGCAAATTTCGCAGGAGTTAATATAGGACTGAATATGTTTATTCATGTTCGGCCAATAAAAACGTCTTTTAATACTTTCTAAGTTTTCCTGGAAACCTCGGTGTCTGGTCTTGGTCTCGTGAAATAATTTAATTTTCTGTTGTTGGTCGTCTTCCGTTTCGATATCTTCTAAAAATGTATTTGAAATTTTGAATGAAAAAGCGTTAGCTTTGAAGAGATTCTGTGATAGATTCAAAAATGGTATTTCCAAATCTTTATTTTTGAAATATATGCCGTAATGATTATTTGGTTTGACGTATTCCTTTAAAAATTTTGTGAAGTCGTCTGGTTCTTTTATAGAAACTATGAGTCTAAATCGACTGTTCTTATGTAGTTTTAATTTTTCTACTTTAAACACATTAGCTTTTTGGAAAATTATTTGATGGATTGATGTGTTCAGAGAGCGTTCTGAATATGGTATCTCTAATATAGGGTTTTCGACATTACTATGAATAGTTTGGGAAGAAGATGGATTTGCTTGTTCTTCCGTACACGATTTCGTAATATCTTCTAGTTCCTTTTGAGATATTTCCAGATCTTCATGAGTAATTTGGGGAATTATTGAGTCTAGATCGTCATCTGAATTTTCATTTAAATTTAATTCGTCAAATTTTATGCGGGATACTGCATCTGCGTTATTGTACGCTCCTTTCCTGTATTTTATTTCGAAATTAAACTCTTCTAATTTGATTCGCCATCTCATTAGTCGAGATGATGCATCTTTCAAAGAAAATAACCACGTCAAGGGTCTATGATCCGTGTAGATCGTAAATTTCTGACCAAATAAGTAAGGTCTAAAATATTTTGTAGCCCATACAACGGCTAGAAGTTCTTTTTCGATAGTTGAATATTTTATTTCAGCTTCGTTCAATGTTCGGCTCGCATAAGCGATAGGTAGATCGTTTGGGGGTGTCCCTTGCGATAAAATTGCGCCTATAGCATATTGTGATGCGTCGGTTGTAAGTACGAATGGTCTGTTAAAGTCCGGATGTTGGAGAATCGGATAATTAATGAGTATGTTTCTGCTGGCATGAAATGCATCTACATATTCTTTGTCATTAATATTCAATTTAACATCTTTTTTCAGGTATTTAGTCATGGGTTTCGTTAATTTTGAAAAATTAGGAATAAATTTTCTATAGTAGCCTATCATTCCGAGATAAGATTTAATTTCTTTAATAGTTTTAGGAATGGGAAAGTTTTTTACGACTTCAATTTTTTCAGGATTCGGTTCTAACCTTTTTCAGATATTTTGTAGCCTAAAAATACAATTTCGGTCTGAAAGAAGTATGACTTGTCTAGTTGAATTTTGAGATTTTCTTTTTCTAAGAGTTGAAGAACTGTCTGAATGTCTGCCAAATGTTTTTCGGGTGTTTCTGAAAAAATGAGAATATCGTCCATGTATACTATGCATATTTTATTAATGATCGGTTTTAAGACTCTATTCATGAAACGTTGGAATGTTGAAGGGGCATTTTTCAATCCAAAGGGCATTCTTAAAAATTCGAAATGTCCTTCGTCGGTTGCGAAAGCAGTTTTTTCTATTGATTGCTCGTCTAGTTCTATTTGATGGAAACCACTTGCTAAATCAAGGGCGCTAAAATATTTTGCTTTTTTCAGTTGATCCAAAAGTTCGTCAATATTGGGGATCGGAAATTTGTCATCAATTGTTTTGTCGTTCAGTTTTCTATAGTCAATAGCTATTCTCCATTTTTTGTTACCTGATTGGTCCGTTTTTTTGGGAACGATTACTATAGGGAATGACCAGGGAGAAATACTTGGTCTTATAATGTTTTTACTTAATAAATCTTGTACTTGATTCTTTACCTCTTGTTTGTGTACCTCAGGATATCTGTATCGTCTAATATATACGGGATTTTCATCTATGGTCCTAATATTATGTTTAACTCTGTTTGATGCATTCAAAGGTTGATTTGATAGATGAAAGGCTTGTTTGTGACTTTGAATAATTTTTGTAAGTTGGTTTCGAAAATTTTTGTCCAAATGGTCTAATTTAATGGGTAGGGGTTCATTAGGACTGGTTTCTTGTAAAAAGAATTTATGTGTTCTGATGGTATTTCCTAATTCATGACTTTCCCAATTGAAATTTAATTTTAAATATCTTAAAAGGTTGGATCCTATTACACCATCATATTGTGTATGAAATTTATAGATCACAAAGGGGTATGTTGTATTATAGCCAAAAGAATTTAAAGGAAATGAAACTTTATTCGTGCTGAAATCTTTACCTAGTGCAGTTTTAAAATAGGTTTTTTCTTCGTAAATGTTTTCTGATAGTAAATTATATGCTACAGATGGATCAATAATGCTCATGGAACTTCCGCTGTCTATCAATAATTTGCAGGGTGGATAATCTAATACTATATATGGTAATGATGCTAGATGTTCCTGTGTAAAGTTTAGGTCATGTCTTTGTCTTCGGAGATTCTCTGAAAATTTTCATCAAATTCCTCAATTAATTTAGAGTCATCTCTATTTTCGGATTCATAATAAAATTCTTCTTCCTCTCCTGATTCTTGTTCAATTTGTTCTGTATTAGTGAGTTCTTCAAATATAAAGTCATTAGGTCCGTTTCTTCTGTAATTTTGTCTAATATTGGGTGGTTCTCGTCGGATTTGACTGCTAGCTGGTCTTTTTACAGGGTGTATTCTTGTTCGGACCGACATAGGTTCAGGTTTGGGTTGAACCAAACGATGATTTGGATTGGGCTTAAATACGTCTTGCGGTTTTCCGAATACTTGACTGCTTGTCGCAAATTTAGTTTCTGGTATTTTATTATTAAATTTCAAATGTACCGGTTGTGAAGGAAATTCTCCACTATTCGAATTGAATTGTCTGTTTGCAGGAAATTGTCTACTAGTTGATGGAAATTGTGGGTCTGTATAAATTCTTCTAACAGTAGGTTGGGAATTTAAATTTTGGGAGTACGTTGTCCTAGGTGTCGGTATTGTTGGTGGTTGTAAATAAAGCTGTTGTCTCTTTATTTCTCGGTTTTCTAGCATTTTACAAGTGTCATCGAAAGATTTTGGTTGGAGATCAAGTAAATTCCTAGAATTTTCGTCAACATTATTATATAAGACGGTTATGCCAATTTTCTCTGAAAGGTTTCGATAAACATTCAGTTCTGGGGGCGATAATCCTAATAATTGTATTTGGTAATCATATTGTAATTTAGTTTCTTTGATTCTTTCAATAAATTCAGAAAGTGATTCCTTCGTTTTTCTCCTCATATATTGATATTCACTTTGTAGGACATCAAAGTTAATTTTAAAACCGAATTTACTGTTCAATAATCTTTTTAATTCAGGCCATGAATTGCAACATGGTCCAGAATACACGATAGTTCTCGCTTGATCAATTAATTTCGATTTTACTGTTGCAAAGCAATATTGATTTATTAAATCATTATCAGTTGTGCCAAATCGATCTATGAAATTTTCAGTTTCCATTAAAAAGGTTTGTAGTTCTTGTGAGTTACCATTAAATCTTGGTAATAACTCACCGAAATATTTAACTGTGCTTAAATCTATTACCATGCGATTGGAATGTTCTCCATTAGAAGTCATATTGAAGTTTTTATTATTTACGTTGATATTCAATGAATTGAATTTTTCCAATAAGGACTCTATTTTGAAAGATTTCGATGTGCTTGTTTACACTATCGGTGATATGAAAAAATGAGTTGCAAATTAAATTGAAAATATCCTTTGGGCCAGGGATAGGAAAAACTGGGATTATTGTAAGGGATAGCCTCAACTTACTTCTCGTTTTAAACCTGGTGTCCGGGCTGCTACCTCCAAACCTCCTCAGGGTGATTCTCAAGGGTTGCAGTTGAGATCAAGTCGGGAATGGTTCTCCTTACTCTGTTTTCGGGGATTCAACACACCTTCGTGGCTTATCTCTACTGCAGTCGTTTGAGCTTCTCGTGGTCGGAACTTTACTTCGAACTTATCGTCGCACTTTTCGAAACTCGGGTTTTTGGAATGTTGCTCGAAGAATTGAAATTCACGTATACTTATTTTTTTCGTTATACTAGCAACAATCCCATCCTCGTCGCCATTTATAAATTTACTCTTTTGAATCACTTTTTTAAAAAAACAAATATTTATTCAGAAGCAAGTTTATTCTGAGCTGGTTAATACAATAATGAATTGGAATTATATTCTATTAAATCAGAAAGCCGGGAAACTGGAATGAAAATGCTGACTGCACAAAAGTGCTCAGAGTCGAGCGGCGCTTCTAGGAAGGCCTTGAATTAAGACTGAGGGCATTTACTCCTATATTGAGGAATGCCAAGATACATATTGCATAATAATATATATAATCTTTTGACTGAGAGTTTTATGTGTTAGCAGAGGTTGGTGTAACAGGGTACCATACAATTCTGCGTATGATACAAGAGC
This sequence comes from Halyzia sedecimguttata, assembly GCA_937662695.2. Classification (NCBI taxonomy): domain Eukaryota; kingdom Metazoa; phylum Arthropoda; class Insecta; order Coleoptera; family Coccinellidae; genus Halyzia; species Halyzia sedecimguttata. Next base: position 7,707,948 of record OW569418.2, read on the forward strand.
TTAGGGAAAAACCTCAGCAAAAAACCCTGTCTCCCCGTGAGTGTTGTGATTTGTAACTATTGTTCACAAAATTTGCTGCAATTTAGAAATATTGATAGGCATTTATTTCTTCAATATGGACTCCTTCGTCCAAAAACGGAGAGGTTTCTCCAAGGTACCCAAAAATCAACCTGAAAAATGAAAAGACAAGAGGAGAAGAACGAACAAACTAAAAATAATACATAACCTTTCAAAAGTCTCCTCTTACAAATATACTCTTCTGTTGACGCATGGAATCTCTTGGAGAAGAATCGCCTCCGCTAGTTCTCAAAGATATTGATCTTAGAAATCCCTTCAATATTGAATTCAAAAAGGAAATTATTGCTCGTAAGGCCAGGAGGGTCTCTTTCAAAACCAGATCTGGCCAGTCAAAGTGATGATTATTCAGAACTTCAGATGTTCGAAGACCGCTACAGGACCCATATGTAGGGCTATCATCTCCCATAGATGCATGTTTTTACTTTGTATTGTGTAAAATAATAATAATTAAGTATAATAATAGATGCATGTTTTTACTTTGTATTGTGTAAAATAGTAATAATTAAGTATAATAACGAGTAGTAACTCGAATTCAAATATCGGGCCATCAGAGGCGCTTTGGCAGTAGAACTTTTTCATTAATATCTGTATTGAGAATCATTCCACCATGAAAGATCCCTTAAAGTATATGAATGGATAGTAAACGATATAATAAAACTAGGTTTCAAACATCCAGTCAGCAGGGACGCGTGAGCAGTGAAATTTTCTCAGTAATATCTTTATTGAGTATCACAGCACCTTGAAAGATCCGTAAAAAGATCTGAATGGATAGTAGAATATATAATAATACTATGTTTCGAATATCCGGCCATCAAAAACGCCCTGGCAGTATATCTTCTTCAGTACTATCTGTATTGAGAATCATGCCACGTTAAGAGAACCTTAAAACAATCTCAATATATACTAAAAGGTATTATAATACTCGATTTCAAATATCGGGCCATCAGAGGAGCATTGGCAGTGCTACTTTTTCATTAATATCTGTATTGAGAATCATGCCACGTTGAAAGATCCCTAGAAGTATATGACGTTATAAGATCCCTAAAAGTATGTGAATGCATAGTAAACGATATAATATAACTCGGTTTCAAAGATCAGGCCATCAGGGACGCATTGGCAGTAGAACTTTTTCAGTAATATCTTCATTGAGAATCACACCGCGTTGGAAGTTCTGTAAAAGGATATGAATAGATAGTAAAAGGTATTATAATACTCGATTTCAAATATCGGGCAATCAGAGGCGCATTAGCAGTGCTACTTTTTCATTAATATCTGTATTGAGAATCATGCCACGTTGAAAGAACCCTAGAAGTATATTACGTTGAAAGATCCCTAAAAGTATATGAATGGATAGTAAACGATATATTGAAACTCGGTTTCAAAGATTAGGCCATCAGGGACGCATTGGCATTAGAACTTTTTCAGTAATATCTGTTTTGAGAATCATTCCACGATGAAAGATCCCTTAAAGTATATGTATGGATAGTGAACGATATAATAAAACTCAGTTTCAAACATCCAGTCAGCAGGGACGCGTGTGCAGTGAAACTTTCTCAGTAATATATTTATTGAGTATCAAACCACCTTGAAGGATCTGTAAAAAGATCTGAATGGATAGTAGAATTTATATTAATACTATGTTTCGAATATCCGGCCATCAGACACACCCTGGCAGTTTAACTCTTCAGTACTATCTGTATTGAGAATCATGCCACGTTAAGAGTACCTTAAGTGGATCCGAATAGATAGTAAAAGGATATTATACTACTCGATTTCAAATATCGGACCATCAGAGGCGCATTGGCAGTGCAACTTTTTCGGTAATATCGGTATTGAGAATCTTGCCACGTTGAAAGTTCCCTAAAAGTAAATGAGTGGATAGTAAACGATAAAATAATACTCGGTTTCAAACATCAGTCAGCAGAAACGCGTGAGCAGTGAAACTTTCTCAGTAATATCATTATTGAGTATCACACCAACTTGATGGATCCGTTAATGCATCTGAATGGATAGAAGAAGATACAATGATACTATGTTACGAATATCCGGCCATCAGGAACACCCTGGCAGTTCAACTCTTCAGTACTATATGTATTGCGAATCATGCCACGATAAGAGAACCTTAAGAGGATCTGAATAGATATTAAATGGTATTATAATACTCGATTTCAAATATCGGGCCATCAGAGGTGCATTGGCAGTGCAAATTCTTCAGTAATATCTTTATTGAGAATCATGCCACGTTGAAAAATCCCTAAATGTATCTAAATAGATGGTAAACGATATAATAAAGCTCGGTTTCAAAGATTAGGCCATCAAAGACGCATTGGCAGTAGACCTTTCTCAGTAATATCTACATTGAGAATCACACCACGTTGAAAGTTCCGTAAAAGGATCTGAATAGATAGTGAAAGGTATTATAATTCTCGGTTTCAAATATCGGGCCATCAGAGGCGCTTTGGCAGTGGAACTTTTTCATTAATATCTGTATTGAGAATCATTCCACCATGAAAGATCTCTAAAAGTATATGAATGATAGTAAACGATATAATAAAACTAGGTTTCAAACATCAAGTCAGCAGGGACGCGTGAGCAGTGAAATTTTCTCAGTAATATCTTTATTGAGTATCACAGCACCTTGAAAGATCCGTAAAAAGATCTGAATGGATAGTAGAATATATAATAATACTATGTTTCGAATATCCGGCCATCAAAAACGCCCTGGCGGTATATCTTCCTCAGTACTATCTGTATTGAGAATCATGCCACGTTAAGAGAACCTTAAAACAATCTGAATATATACTAAAAGGTGTTATAATACTCGATTTCAAATATCGGGCCATCAGAGGCGCATTGGCAGTGCTACTTTTTCATTAATATCTGTATTGAGAATCATGCCACGTTGAAAGATCCCTAGAAGTATATGACGTTATAAGATCCCTAAAAGTATCTGAATGGATTTTAAACGATATATTGAAACTCGGTTTCAAAGATTAGGCCATCAGGGACGCATTGGCAGTAGAACTTTTTCAGTAATATCTGTTTTGAGAATCATTCCACGATGAAAGATCCCTAAAAGTATATGTATGGATAGTGAACGATATAATAAAACTCAGTTTCAAACATCCAGTCAGCAGGGACGCGTGTGCAGTGAAACTTTCTCAGTAATATATTTATTGAGTATCAAACCACCTTGAAGGATCTGTAAAAAGATCTGAATGGATAGTAGAAGATATATTAATACTATGTTTCGAATATCCGGCCATCAGACACACCCTGGCAGTTTAACTCTTCAGTACTATCTGTATCGAGAATCATGCCACGTTAAGAGTACCTTAAGTGGATCCGAATAGATAGTAAAAGGATATTATACTACTCGATTTCAAATATCGGACAATCAGAGGCGCATTGGCAGTGCAACTTTTTCGGTAATATCGGTATTGAGAATCTTGCCACGTTGAAAGTTCCCTAAAAGTAAATGCCGACACAGCACACAATATTCAGGAAATATTGCCACAATATTGCAATATTGCAATTGCAGTTGCAATATTCCAGAAATATTGCTGGAATATTGTGTTTCAATATAACAGTTGCAATATTGAGAAATATTGCTGGAATATTGTATTTCAATATTACAGTTGAAATATTCAGAAATATTACAGAAATGTTACAAACTATAACAGTTTTCTACAAAGTTAAAATTTATAGATTTGCGTATATTCCTATGAATATATGCATAAACATATTTATTACAAATCACGACAGAAATAATTCAACATTACATGCAATATATAATATGTTTCTGTGCTTTCTTTCTCTAGTTCGAGGCTTTACGCATCCTCTCTTTTCTTTTGGTCAGGCCGCCATTTTTTCTGTTTACCAGTGTTGTTGTATCGTGTCGTGAAGCAGTCTATTGTTACTTTACTTTGTTAGTTCATTTAGTTGTGAGTTTAATGTTTATTAAAGACTAATTGGCTCTAAATAATATAAATGCAGTGATAAGCTGATTTGATTATCTAAGGTATAATAGCTACAAGTTTATAGATATCATTGATACAAAATTTTATACTTTTAGGTTATACCAACATCTTATCACAGCCCTATAAAGAGTAGGTTGTGGTCTCATCGGTCTGATTATTGAGACGTTATATTGACGTGCTTTTTATATACGTACAAAGGTAGAGTTGAACAGATCTAATGATTTAATTATCTATGTTTGATTATTGAACCCATATCGAAATGGCTAGCTCAAGCCAAATTGCGAGCCTCCAGGGAAGTGGAAAAAGTTTAAAAAAAGAATTGTTGAATGTCCAGTAGAGAGCGAATAAAGATATTAATTGTGCCTACTATTTTTTTATGTGAGTTAAACCTATACCACATCTCATGAAATAACAGAAATATTTCTGCAAGAATCCTGAAATATTGCATATATATTTTGCAATATAACAAAAATATTCCATAAATATTACAAAATAATTCTACAATATTGCAGGAATATTTCAAAAAATAAGTCTGCAATATTGTGACGTTAAAGGATAGAGAACATATATTTGAATATTTCTGCAACAATCCTGAAATATTTCATATATATTTTCCAATATAATGAAAAATTGCATAAACAACACAGAATAATCCTACAATATTGCAGAAATATATCGAAAAATATTTCTGCAATATTGCTATGTTAGGTTATGGGGCGGACATTCGAATGTTTCTGCAATATTCCTGAAATATTTCATATATTTTTCGCAATATAGCCGAAATATCTCAAATATTTCCGAAACATATTCCTGCAATATTTCAGAAATGACTCTGTGCTGTGTGGGTGAGTGGATAGTAACCGATATAATAATACTCGGTTTCAAACATCAGTCAGCAGAAACGCGTGAGCAGTGAAACTTTCTCAGTAATATCTTTATTGAGTATCACACCAACTTGATGGATCCGTTAATGCATCTGAATGGATAGAAGAAGATATAATGATACTATGTTACGAATATCCGGCCATCAGGAACACCCTGGCAGTTCAACTCTTCAGTACTATATGTATTGAGAATCATGCCACGATAAGAGAACCTTAAGAGGATCTGAATAGATATTAAAAGGTATTATAATACTCGATTTCAAATATCGGGCCATCAGAGGCGCATTGGCAGTGCAAATTCTCCAGTAATATCATTATTGAGAATCATGCCACGTTGAAAAATCCCTAAATGTATCTAAATGGATGGTAAACGATATCATAAAGCTCGGTTTCAAAGATTAGGCCATCAAAGACGCATTGGCAGTAGACCTTTCTCAGTAATATCTACATTGAGAATCACACCACGTTGAAAGTTCCGTAAAAGGATCTGAATAGATAGTGAAAGGTATTATAATTCTCGGTTTCAAATATCGGGCCATCAGAGGCGCTTTGGCAGTAGAACTTTTCCATTAATATCTGTATTGAGAATCATTCCACCATGAAAGATCCCTAAAAGTATATGAATGGATAGTAAACGATTTAATAAAACTAGGTTTCAAACATCCAGTCAGCAGGGACGCGTGAGCAGTGAAATTTTCTCAGTAATATCTTTATTGAGTATCACAGCACCTTGAAAGATCCGTAAAAAGATCTGAATGGATAGTAGAATATATAATAATACTATGTTTCGAATATCCGGCCATCAAAAACGCCCTGGCAGTATATCTTCTTCAGTACTATCTGTATTGAGAATCATGCCACGTTAAGAGAACCTTAAAACAATCTGAATATATACTAAAAGGTATTATAATACTCGATTTCAAATATCGGGCCATCAGAGGCGCATTGGCAGTGCTACTTTTTCATTAATATCTGTATTGAGAATCATGCCACGTTGAAAGATCCCTAGAAGTATATGAATGGATAGTAAACGATATAATATAACTCGGTTTCAAAGATCAGGCCATCAGGGACGCAATGGCAGTAGAACTTTTTCAGTAATATCTTCATTGAGAATCACACCGCGTTAGAAGTTCTGTAAAAGGATATGAATAGATAGTAAAAGGTATTATAATACTCGATTTCGAATATCGGGCAATCAGAGGCGCATTAGCAGTGCTACTTTTTCATTAATATCTGTATTGAGAATCATGCCACGTTGAAAGAACCCTAGAAGTATATTACGTTGAAAGATCCCTAAAAGTATCTGAATGGATAGTAAACGATATATTGAAACTCGGTTTCAAAGATTAGGCCATCAGGCCTAATTGCAGTAGAACTTTTTCAGTAATATCTGTTTTGAGAATCATTCCACGATGAAAGATCCCTAAAAGTATATGTATGGATAGTGAACGATATAACAAAACTCAGTTTCAAACATCCAGTCAGCAGGGACGCGTGTGCAGTGAAACTTTCACAGTAATATATTTATTGAGTATCAAACAACCTTGAAGGATATGTAAAAAGATCTGAATGGAGAGTAGAAGATATAATAATACGATGTTCCGATTTCAAATATCGGGCCATCAGAGGCGCATTGGCAGTGCAACTTTTTCAGTAATATCTGTTTTGAGAATCATGCCACGTTAAGAGAACCTTAAGAGGATCTGAATAGATAATAAAAGATTTTATAATACTCGGTGTCAATTATCAGGCCATCAGGGACGCATTGGCATTGTATTGAGAATCGTGCCACGTTGAAAGAACCTTAAATGGATCTGAATAGATAGTAAATGATATTATAATACTCGGTTGCAGAGATCAGGCCACCAGAGACGCATTTGCAGTAGAACCTTTTCAGTAATATCTTCATTGATAATCACATCACGTTGAAAGTTCATAAAAGGATCTGAATAGATAGTAAAAGGTATAATAATACTCGATTTCAAATAGCGGGCCCTCAGCGACGCATTGGCAGTAAAAATTTTTCAGTTATATCTTCATTGAGAATCACACCACGTTGAAAGTTCCGTAAAAGGATCTGAATAGATAGTGAAAGGTTTTATAATATTCGGTTTCAAATATCGTGCCATCAGAGGCGCTTTGGCAGTGGAACTTTTTCAGTTATATCTGTATTGAGAATCATTCCACGATGAAAGAAATATGTATAGATATAAGTGTAAAACGATATAATAAAACTCGGTTTAAAACATCCAGTAAGCAGGGACGCGTGAGCAGTGAAATTTTCTCAGTAATATCTTTATTGAGTATCACACCACCTTGAGGGGTCCGTAAAAGGACCTGAATGGATAATAGAAGATATAATAATACTATGTTTCGAATATCCAGCAGTTAGAAACGCCCTGGCAGTATAACTTCTTCAGTACTATCTGTTTTGAAAATAATTCCACGTTAAGAGAACCTTTAGACCATCTGATTGATATTAAAAGGTAATCAAATACTCGGTTTTAAATATCAGGCCACCAGAGAAGCTTTGGTAGTAGAACTTTTTCAGTAAAATCTGTATTGAGAATCATTCCACGATGAAAGATCCCTAGAAGTATATGCATGGATAGTAAACGATATGATATAACTCGGTTTCAAACATCCAGTCAGCAGAAACGCGTGAGCAGAGGAACTTTCTCATTAATTTCTTGATTGAGAATCACACTACCTTGAAAATTCCGTAAAAGCATCTGAATGGATAGTAGAAGATATAACAATACTATGTTCAGAATATCCGACCATCAGAAACGCCCTTCAGTATATCTTCTACAGTACTATCTTCATTGAGAATAACACTACATTGAAAGATCCTTAAATGACTGAATGGATGGTAGAAGATATAATAATACTATGTTTCGAATATCCGACCATCAGAAAAGCCCATGCAATTTAACTCTTCAGTACCATCTGTATTGGGGATCATGCTACGTTAAGAGAACCTTAAGAGGATCTGGATAGGTAGTGAAAGGTATTTCAATACTCGATTTCAAATATCGGGCCATCGAAGGCCGTGGAACTTTTTCAGTAATATCTGTTTGAGAATAATGCCACGTTGGAAGATCTTTATATGTATCTGAATGAATAATAAACGATTTAATAAGAGTCGGTTTCTAAGATCAAGCCATCAGGGACGCATTGGAAGTGGAACCTTTTCAGTAATATCCTCATTGAAAATCACACCACGTTGATAGATCCGTAAAAGGACCTGAATAGTCAGTAAAAGGTATTATAATACTCAGTTTCAAATATCGGGCCATCAGAGGCTGTGAAACTTTATCAGTATTATCTGTATTGTGAGTCATGCCATATTGAAAGAACCCTAAAAGTATCTGAATGGATAGTAAACGATATAATAATACTCGGTTTCGATCATCTAGTCAGCAGAAACCCGTATGCAGTTGAACTTTCTCAGTAATATCTTTATTGAGAATCACACTACGTTGTAACATCCGTAAAAAGATCTGAATGGATAGTAGAAGATGATTTCGAATATCCGGCCATCAGAAACGCCCTGGCAGTTTAACTTTTCAGTACTATCTGTATTGAGAATCATGCCACGTTGAGGGAACCTTAAGAGGATCTGAATAGACAGTAAAAGGTATTATAATACTCGGTTTCAAATATCGGGCCATCAGAGGCGCTTTGGCAGTGGAACTTTTTCAGTAATATCTGTTTTGAGAATCATGCCACGTTAAGAGAACCTTAAGAGGATCTGAATAGATAATAAAAGATTTTATAATACTCGGTGTCAATTATCAGGCCATCAGGGACGCATTGGCATTGTATTGAGAATCGTGCCACGTTGAAAGAACCTTAAATGGATCTGAATAGATAGTAAATGATATTATAATACTCGGTTGCAGAGATCAGGCCCCCAGAGACGCATTTGCAGTAGAACCTTTTCAGTAATATCTTCATTGAGAATCACATCACGTTGAAAGTTCATAAAAGGATCTGAATAGATAGTAAAAGGTATAATAATACTCGATTTCAAATAGCGGGCCCTCAGCGACGCATTAAGCAGTAAGCAGGGACGCGTGAGCAGTGAAATTTTCTCAGTAATATCTTTATTGAGTATCACACCACCTTGAGGGGTCCGTAAAAGGACCTGAATGGATAATAGAAGATATAATAATACTATGTTTCGAATATCCAGGAGTTAGAAACGCCCTGGCAGTATAACTTCTTCAGTACTATCTGTTTTGAAAATAATTCCACGTTAAGAGAACCTTTAGACCATCTGATTGATATTAAAAGGTAATCAAATACTCGGTTTTAAATATCAGGCCACCAGAGAAGCTTTGGTAGTAGAACTTTTTCAGTAAAATCTGTATTGAGAATCATTCCACGATGAAAGATCCCTAGAAGTATATGCATGGATAGTAAACGATATGTTATAACTCGGTTTCGAACATCCAGTCAGCAGAAACGCGTGAGCAGAGGAACTTTCTCATTATTTTCTTGATTGAGAATCACACTACCTTGAAAATTCCGTAAAAGCATCTGAATGGATAGTAGAAGATATAACAATACTATGTTCAGAATATCCGACCATCAGAAACGCCCTGGCAGTATATCTTCTACAGTACTATCTTCATTGAGAATAACACTACATTGAAAGATCCTTAAATGACTGAATGGATAGTAGAAGATATAATAATACTATGTTTCGAATATCCGACCATCAGAAAAGCCCATGCAATTTAACTCTTCAGTACCATCTGTATTGGGGATCATGCTACGTTAAGAGAACCTTGAGAGGATCTGGATAGGTAGTGAAAGGTATTTCAATACTCGATTTCAAATATCGGGCCATCGAAGGCCGTGGAACTTTTTCAGTAATATCTGTTTGAGAATAATGCCACGTTGGAAGATCTTTATATGTATCTGAATGAATAATAAACGATTTAATAAGAATCGGTTTCAAAGATCAAGCCATCAGGGACGCATTGGAAGTGGAACTTTTTCAGTAATATCCTCATTGAAAATCACACCACGTTGATAGATCCGTAAAAGGATCTGAATAGTCAGTAAAAGGTATTATAATACTCAGTTTCAAATATCGGGCCATCAGAGGCTGTGAAACTTTATCAGTATTATCTGTATTGTGAGTCATGCCATGTTGAAAGAACCCTAAAAGTATCTGAATGGATAGTAAGCGATATAATAATACTCGGTTTCAATCATCTAGTCAGCAGAAACCCGTATGCAGTTGAACTTTCTCAGTAATATCTTTATTGAGAATCACACTACGTTGTAACATCCGTAAATGGATCGGAATGGATAGTAGAAGATGATTTCGAATAACCGGCCATCAGAAACGCCCTGGCAGTTTAACTTTTCAGTACTATCTGTATTGAGAATCATGCCACGTTGAGGGAACCTTAAGAGGATCTGAATAGACAGTAAAAGGTATTATAAGACTCGGTTTCAAATATCGGGCCATCAGAGGCGCTTTGGCAGTGGAACTTTTTCAGTGATATCTATATGAGAATCATTCCACGATGAAAAATCCCTAAAAGTTTTTGAATGAATAGTAAACGATATAATAAAAATCGGTTTCAAACATCCAGTCTGAGTGGATAGTAAACGATATAAGAATACTCGATTTCAAACATCCAGTCAGCAGAAACGCGTGAGCAGTGGAACTTTGTAAGTAAAATCCTTATTGAGAATCACACTACGTTAAAAAGATCCGTAAAAAGATCTGAATGGATAGTAGGAGATATAATAATACTATGTTTCGAATATCCGGCAATCAGAAACTTCCCGGCAGTTTAACTCTTCAGTACCATCTGTATTTAGCACCATGCTACGATGAGAGAACCTTAAGGGCCATCAGCAGTGCAACTTTTTCAGTTATATCTGTATTGAGAATTATGCCACGTTGAAAGATCCCTGATAGTATCTGAATGGATAGTAAACGATATAATAAAACTAGGTTTCAAAGATCAGGCCATCAGGGACGCATTGGCAGTAGAACTTTCTCGGTTATATCTTTATTGAAAATCACACTACGTTCAAACATCCGTAAAAGGATCTGAATGGAAAGTAGAAGATATAATAATACTATGTTTCGAATATCCGGCCATCAGAAAGGCCCTGCAGTGCCCCACACAGCACACAATATTCAAGAAATATTGCCACAATATTGCAATATTGCAATTGGAATATTGTGCTTCAATATTACAGTTGCAATATTGAGAAATATTGCTGGAATATTGTGTTTCAATATTACAGTTGCAATATTCAGAAATATTACAGAAATGTAAGTAGCAGTTTTCTACAAAGTTAAAATTTATAGTTTTGCGTATATTCCTATGAACATATTTATTACAAATCGCGATAGAAATAATTCCACATTACATGCAATATATAACATGTATGTGTGCTTTCTTTCTCTAGTTCAAGGCTTTACGCATCCTCTCTTTTCTTTTAGTCGGGCCGCCATTTTTTCTGTTTACCAGTGTTGTTGTATCGTGTCGTGAATCAGTCTGTTGTTACTTTACTTTGTTAGTTCAGTTAGTTGTGAGTTTACTGTTTATTAAATACTAATTGGCTCTAAATAATATGAATGCAGTAAGCTGATTTGATTATCTAAGGTATAATAGCTACAAGTTTATAGATATCATTGATACAAAATTTTATATTTTTAGGTTATACCAACATCTTATCACAGCCCTATAAAGAGTAGGTTGTGATCTCATCCGTCTGATTATTGAGACGTTATATTGACGTGCCTTTTATATACGTACAAAGGTAGAGTTGAACAGATCTAATGATTTGATTATCTATGTTTTATTGATCCCATATCAAAATTGTTAGCTCAAGTCAAATTGCGAGCCTCCAGGGTTCTGTTCGAAAATTAACTCCGTAGAGTAATATTTACTCCATTGCGTTCGAAAAGTCGGAGTATTCGACTCGGAGTTCATTTTACTCCTGTCAAAATTGACATAACTCATGGGACGGAAAATCTAGTATCTTTATCTCACTGTTTTATGAATGTTTTGTGTGGTAATTAAATAGTTTCAATACTGCTCACAATATATATTTATGATTAGAGTTACATAGATGTGAAGAAAACAATAATAATAGGATCTTTCTTAAACCAACATAACCTATTTTCCGATATTGGCACCTTCTGTCACTGTCAGAGTAAACTAGAGTAAATCTGTCAAACCTTCAAAAACTCTACTCTACTCCGTGGAGTTGATTTTCGAACACAACTCAGGGAAGTGGAAAAAGTTAAAAAAAAGAGAAATTTTGAATGTCCAGTAGAGAGCGAATAAAGATATTAATTGTGCCTACTATTTTTTTATGTGAGTTAAACCTATACCACATCTCATGAAATCTCATCTAATGAAATAACAGAAATATTTCTGCAAGTATCCTGAAATATTGCATATATATTTTGCAATATAACAAAGATATTGCATTAATAATACAAAATAATTCTACAATATTGCAGGAATATTTCAAAAAATAAGTATGCAATATTGTGACGTTATAGGATAAAGAGCATATATTTGAATATTTCTGCAACAATCCTGAAATATTTCATATATATTTTCCAATATAATAAAAAATTGCATTAACATTACAGAATAATTCTACAATATTGCAGAAATATATCGAAAAATATTTCTGCAATATTGCTATGTTAGGTTATGGGGCGGACATTCTAATGTTTCTGCAATATTCCTGAAATATTTCATATATCTTTCGCAATATATCCGAAATATCTCAAATATTTCCGAAACATATTCCTGCAATATTTCAGAAATGAGTCTGTGCTGTGTGGGTTAACTCTTCAGTACTATCTGTATTGAGAATCATGCCACGTTAATAGAACCTTAAGAGGATCTGAAGAGATAGAAAAAGGTATTATAATACGCGGTTTCGAACATCATGTCAGCAGGGACGCGTGAGCCGTGAAACTTTCTCAGTAAGATCTTTGTTGAGTATCACACCACCTTGAGAGATCCGTGAAAGGATCTGAATGGATAGAAGAAAATACAATAAAACAATGTTTCTAATATCTGGACATCAGAAACGCCCTGGCAGTTTAACTCTTCAGTAATATATTCATTGAGAATCACACCACGTTGAAAGTTCCGTAAAATGATCTGAATAGATAGTGAAAGGTATTATAATTCTCGGTTTCAAGTATCGTGCCAACAGAGGCGCTTTGGCAGTGGAACTCTTTCAGTAATATCTGTATTGAGAATCATTCCACGATGAAAGATCCCTAAAAGTATATGAACGATATAATAAAACTCGGTTTCAAACATCCAGTCAGCAGGGACGCGTGTGCAGTGAAACTTTCTCAGTAATATCTTTATTGAGTAACACACTACCTTGAGGGATCCGTAAAAAATCCGAATGGATAGTAGAAGATATAATAATACTATGTTCCAAATATCCGGCCATCAGAAACGCCCTGGCATTATATCTTCTTCAGAACTGTCTGTAAAGAGAATTATGCCACGTTAAGAGAACCTTAAGAGGATCTGAATAGATGGTAAAAAGTATTATAATACTCGATATCAAATATCGGGCCATCAGAGGAGCGTTTTTCAGTAATATCTGTATTGAGAACCATGCCACGTTGAAAGATCCCCAGAAGTATATGAATGGATAGTTAACGATATAATAAAACTCGGTTTCAAACATCCAGTCAGCAGAAACGCGTGAGCAGTGGAACTTTCTTAGATTGAGAAAGTTGAACGTTGAAAGATCCTTAAAAGGATCTGAATTGATAGTAGAAGATATAATTATACTATGTTTCGAATATCCGGCCATCAGAAACTTCCTGGCAGTTTAACTCTTCAGTACCATCTGTATTGAGAATCACACCACGTTGAAAGTTCCGTAAGAGGATCGGAATAAATAGTAAAAGGTATTAAAATACTCGGTTTTAAATATCAGGCCATCAGAGAAGCTTTGGTAGTAGAACTTTTTCAGTAAAATCTGTATTGAGAATCATTGCACGATGAAAGATCCCTAGAAGTATATGCATGGATAATGAACGATTTAATAAAACTCGGTTTCAAACATCCAGTCAGCAGAAACGCGTGAGCTGAGGAACTTTCTAATTAATTTCTTGATTGAGAATCACACTACCTTGAAAATTCCGTAAAGGCATCTGAATGGATAGTAGAAGATATAATAATAATACTAGGTTCCGAATATACGACCATCAGAAACGCCCTGACAGTATATCTTCTTCAGTACTATCTTTATTGAGAATAACACTACATTGAAAGATCCTTAAAAGACTGAATGGATAGTAGAAGATATAATATTACTATGTTTCGAATATCCGACCATCAGAAAAGCCCATGCAGTTTAACTCTTCAGTAACATCTGTATTGGGGATCATGCTATGTTTAGAGAACCTTAAGAGGATCTGGATAGGTTGTGAAAGGTATTTTAATACTCGATTTCAAATATCGGACCATCAAAGGTGGAACATTTTCAGTAATATCTGTTTGAGAATAATGCCACGTTGGAAGATCTTCATATGTATCTGAATGAATAATAAACGATTTAATAAGAGTCGGTTTCAAAGATCAAGCCATCAGGGACGCATTGGAAGTGGAACTTTTTCAGTAATATCCTCATTGAAAATCACACCACGTTGAGAGATGCGTAAAAGGATCTGAATAGTTAGTAAAAGGTATTATAATACTCAGTTTCAAATATCGGGCCATCAGTGGCGCTTTGGCAGTGAAACTTTATCAGTATTATCTGTATTGTGAGTCATGCCATGTTGAAAGAACCCTAAAAGTATCTGAATGGATAGTAAGCGATATAATAATACTCGGTTTCAATCATCTAGTCAGCAGAAACCCGTATGCAGTTGAACTTTCTCAGTAATATCTTTATTGAGAATCAAACTACGTTGTACTATCCGTAAAAGGATCTGAATGGATAGTAGAAGATGATTTCGAATATCCGGCCATCAGAAACGCCCTGGCAGTTTAACTCTTCAGTACTATCTGTATTGAGATTCATGCCACAGGTATTATAATACTCGTTTTCAAATATCAGGCCATCAGAGGCGCTTTGGCAGTGGAACTTTTTCAGTGATATCTGTATGAGAATCATTCCACGATGAAAAATCCCTAAAAGTTTTTGAATGAATAGTAAACGATATAATAAAAATCGGTTTCAAACATCCAGTCTGAGTGGATAGTAAACGATATAATAATACTCGATTTCAAACATCCAGTCAGCAGAAACGCGTGAGCAGTGGAACTTTCTAAGTAATATCCTTATTGAGAATCACACTACGTTAAAAAGATCCGTAAAAAGATCTGAATGGATAGTAGGAGATATAATAATACTATGTTTTGAATATCCGGCCATCAGAAACTTCCCGGCAGTTTAACTCTTCAGTACCATCTGTATTTAGAACCATGCTACGATGAGAGAACCTTAAGAGGATCTGAATAGATAGTAATAGGTATTATAATACTCGATTTCAAATATAGGGCCATCAGAGGCGCACTGGCAGTGCATATTTTTCAGTAATATCTGTATTGAGAATCATGCCACGTTGAAAGATCCCTGATAGTATCTGAATGGATAGTAAACGATATAATAAAACTAGGTTTCAAAGATCAGGCCATCAGGGACGCATTGGCAGTAGAACTTTCTCAGTAATATCTTTATTGAAAATCACACTACGTTGAAACATCCGTAAAAGGATCTGAATGGATAGTAGAAGATATAATAATACTATGTTTCGAATATCCGGCCATCAGAAAGGCAGTACAGTTTAGCTCTTCAGTACTTTCTGTATTAAGAATCAAGCCACGTTAATAGAACTTTAAGAGGATCTGAAGAGATAGAAAAAGGTATTATAATACTCGGTTTCAAACATCCAGTCAGCACGGACTCGTGAGCAGTGAAACGTTCTCAGTATATATATATATATATTCTTTTGACTGAGAGTTTTATGAGTTAGCAGAGGTTGGTGTAACGGGGTACCATACAATTCTGCGTATGATACAAGAGCTTAGGGAAAAACCTCAGCAAAAAACCCTGTCTCCCCGTGAGTGTTGTGATTTGTAACTATTGTTCACAAAATTTGCTGCAATTTAGAAATATTGATAGGCATTTATTTCTTCAATATGGACTCCTTCGTCCAAAAACGGAGAGGTTTCTCCAAGGTACCCAAAAATCAACCTGAAAAATGAAAAGACAAGAGGAGAAGAACGAACAAACTAAAAATAATACATAACCTTTCAAAAGTCTCCTCTTACAAATATACTCTTCTGTTGACGCATGGAATCTCTTGGAGAAGAATCGCCTCCGCTAGTTCTCAAAGATATTGATCTTAGAAATCCCTTCAATATTGAATTCAAAAAGGAAATTATTGCTCGTAAGGCCAGGAGGGTCTCTTTCAAAACCAGATCTGGCCAGTCAAAGTGATGATTATTCAGAACTTCAGATGTTCGAAGACCGCTACAGGACCCATATGTAGGGCTATCATCTCCCATAGATGCATGTTTTTACTTTGTATTGTGTAAAATAATAATAATTAAGTATAATAATAGATGCATGTTTTTACTTTGTATTGTGTAAAATAGTAAAAATTAAGTATAATAACGAGTAGTAACTCGAATTCAAATATCGGGCCATCAGAGGCGCTTTGGCAGTAGAACTTTTTCATTAATATCTGTATTGAGAATCATTCCACCATGAAAGATCCCTTAAAGTATATGAATGGATAGTAAACGATATAATAAAACTAGGTTTCAAACATCCAGTCAGCAGGGACGCGTGAGCAGTCTCAGTAATATCTTTATTGAGTATCACACCACCTTGAAGGATCCGTAAAAAGATCTGAATGGATAGTAGATTATATAATAATACTGTTTCGAATATCCGGCCATCAAAAACGCACCGGCAGTATATCTTCTTCAGTACTATCTGTATTGAGAATCATGCCACGTTAAGAGCACCTTAAAACGATCTGAATATATAGTAAAAGGTATTATAATACTCGATTTCAAATATCGGGCCATCAGAGGCGCATTGGCAGTGCTACTTTCTCATTAATATCTGTATTGAGAATCATGCCACGTTGAGAGATCCCTAGAAGTATATGACGTTGAAAGATCACTAAAAGTATCTGAATGGATAGTAAAAGATATAATAAAACTCGGTTTCAAAGATCAGGCCATCAGGGAGGCATTGGCAGTAGAACTTTTTCAGTAATATCTTCATTGAGAATCACACCAAGTTGAAAGTTCCGTAAAAGGAATCTGAATAGATAGTGGAAGGTATTATAATTCTCGGTTTCAAATATCGGGCCATCAGAGGCGTTTTGGCAGTGGAACTTATTCATTAATATCTGTATTGAGAATCATTCCACCATGAAAGATCCCTAAAAGTATATGAATGGATAGTAAACGATATAATAAAACTAGGTTTCAAACATCCAGTCAGCAGGGACGCGTGAGCAGTCTCAGTAATATCTTTATTGAGTATCACACCACCTTGAAGGATCCGTAAAAAGATCTGAATGGATAGTAGATTATATAATAATACTGTTTCGAATATCCGGCCATCAAAAACGCACCGGCAGTATATCTTCTTCAGTACTATCTGTATTGAGAATCATGCCACGTTAAGAGCACCTTAAAACGATCTGAATATATAGTAAAAGGTATTATAATACTCGATTTCAAATATCGGGCCATCAGAGGCGCATTGGCAGTGCTACTTTCTCATTAATATCTGTATTGAGAATCATGCCACGTTGAGAGATCCCTAGAAGTATATGACGTTGAAAGATCACTAAAAGTATCTGAATGGATAGTAAAAGATATAATAAAACTCGGTTTCAAAGATCAGGCCATCAGGGAGGCATTGGCAGTAGAACTTTTTCTGTAATATCTTCAATGAGAATCACACCATGTTGAAAGTTCCGTAAAAGGATCTGAATAGTTAGTTAAAGGTATTATAATACTCAGTTTCAAATATTGGGCCATCAGAGGCGCTTTGGCAGTGAAACTTAATCAGTATTATCTGTATTGTAAGTCATGCCACGTTGAAAAAACCCTTAAAGTATCTGAATGGATAGTAGAAGATATAATAATACTATGTTTCGAATATCCGGCCATCAGAAACGCCCTGGCAGTTTAACTCTTCAGTACTATCTGTATCGAGGATCATGCCACGTTAAGGGAACCTTAAGAGGATCTGAATAGATAGTAAAAGGTATTATAATACTCGTTTCAAATATCGGGTCATCAGAGGCGCTTTGGCAGTGGAACTTTTTCAGTGATATCTGTATTGAGAATCATTTCACGATGAAAAATCCCTAAAAGTTTTTGAATGAATAGTAAACGATATAATAAAACTCGGTTTTTAACATCCAGTCAGCAGGGACGCGTGTGCAGTAGAACTTTCTCAGTAATATCTTTATTGAGAATCACAGTACGTTGAAACATCCGTAAAAGGATCTGAATGGATAGTAGAAGATATAATAATACTATGTTTCGAATATCCGGCCATCAGACACACCCTGGCAGTTTAACTCTTCAGTACTATCTGTATTGAGAATCATGCCACGTTAAGAGTACCTTAAGTGGATCTGAATAGATAGTAAAAGGTATTATACTACTCGATTTCAAATATCGGACCATCAGAGGCGCATTGGCAGTGCAACTTTTTCAGTTATATCTGTATTGAGAATCTTGCCACGTTGAAAATTCCCTAAAAGTAAATGAGTGGATAGTAAACGATATAATAATACTTGGTTTCAAACATCAGTCAGCAGAAACGCGTGAGCAGTGGAACTTTCTCAGTAATATCTTTATTGAGAATCACACTATGTTGAAGAGTGCGTAAAAGGACTTAAATGGATAGTAGAAGATATAATAATACTATGTTTCGAATATCCGGCTATCAGAAACGCCCCGGTAGTATAACTTCTTCAGTACTATCTGTATTGAGAATCATTCCACGTTAAGAGAACCTTAAGAGGATCTGATAGATATTAAAAGGTATTATAATACTCGGCTTCAAATATCGGGCCATCTGTGAAACTGTTTCAGTAATAACTGTATTGAGAATAATGCAACGCTGAAAGACCCCTAAGATAATCTAAATGGATAGTAAGCGATATAATAAAACTCGGTTTCAAAGATCAGGCGATATGGGACGCATTGGCAGTAAAAGTTTTTCAGTACTATTGAGAATAACACTACGATGAAAGATCCGTAAAAAAATCTGAATAATAGTAGAAGATATAATAATACCATGCTAAATGGATAGTAAGCGATATAATAAAACTCGGTTTCAAAGATCAGGCGATATGGGACGCATTGGCAGTGAAAGTTTTTCAGTACTATTGAGAATAACACTACGATGAAAGATCCGTAAAAAAATCTGAATAATAGTAGAAGATATAATAATACCATGTTTCGCGTATCCGGCCATCAGAAACGCCCTGGCAGTTTAACTCTTCAGTACCATCTGTATTGAGAATCATGCTACGTTGGAAGAACCCTAAAAGCATCTAAATGGATAGTAAGCGATATAATAAAACTCGGTTTCAAAGATCAGGCGATATGGGACGCATTGGCAGTGAAACTTTTTCAGCAATATCTCTTTGAGAATAATCCCACGTTGGAAGATCTCTAAAAGTATCTGAATGGATAGTAAACGATATAATAAGAGTCGGTTTCTAAGATCAAGCCATCAGGGACTCATTGGCAGTAGAACTTTTTCAGTAATATCCTCATTGAAAATCACACCACGTTGAAAGATCCGCAAAAGGATCTGAATAGATTATAAAAGGTCTTATAATACTCAGTTTCAGATATCGGGCCATCAGAGGCGCTTTGGCAGTGAAACTTTAGTAGTATTATCTGTATTGTGAATCATGCCACGTTGAAAGATCCGTAAAAGGATCATAATGTATAGTAGAAGATATAATAATACTATGTTTCGAATATCCGGCCATCAGACACACCCTGGCAGTTTAACTCTTCAGTACTATCTGTATTGAGAATCATGCCACGTTAAGAGTACCTTAAGTGGTTCCGAATAGATAGTAAAAGGTATTATACTACTCGATTTCAAATATCGGACCATCAGAGGCGCATTGGCAGTGCAACTTTTTCAGTCATATCTGTATTGAGAATCTTGCCAAGTTGAAAGTTCCCTAAAAGTAAATGAATTATGCCACGTTAAGTGAACCCTAAGACAATCTGAATAGAAAAAAGGTACTATAATACTCGGTACTATAATACTCGGTATCAAATATCAGAGGCGCTTTGGCAGTGGAATGGATGAATGGATAGTAAACGATATAATAAAACTCAGTTTCAAACATCCAGTCAGCAGGGACGCATGAGCAGTGAAACTTTCTCAGTAATAACTTTATTGAGTATCACACCAACTTGAAGGATCTGTTAATGCATCTGAATGGATAGAAGAAGATATAATAATACTATGTTACGAATATCCGGCTATCAGGAACACCCTGGCAGTTCAACTCTTCAGTACTATTATTATTATTATTATTATTATTATGGGTTCTGGGCAGCCTAAAACCCGCCCCTCCACTGCGACCAATCGGTCTATTGTGGCAAACCTTTAGTATTTAATCTATAATTCACCCACAAGCTCAAGTCTCTTGATGAAGGATATGATTCTGGTGGGTGAGTACTTGTATAGTTCCCTCAGTGTCAGTTTGTGGACTCCTAGTTCCTCCAATCTGATTCTGTCCCCAGCGGGGCAGTCACACATGATGTGTTCGATAGACTCGTCGTCCTCCAGGCAAAGTCTGCACTCGGAGTCCTCAGTCAACCCCAGTGTATTGAGGTGTTCCCTGAGGCCACAATGGCCCGTGTATACAGCTGTAAGGATTCTCAGGTCCGCCCTAGAGAATTTGAGCCGTTTTCTGGCTCTTTCAGCTGATGGGCCAGTAATTGTTGAGCGAGCATGAGTAGTTTAGGAGGCGGGGTTCTGGGACTGAGGATGGCATGTCCATCAGGAGAGACCATCATCGCTGAAGAAGTAGACAATGACCAGAAGGTCTTGAGCTGAAGACAATGACCAGAAGGTCTTGAGCTGAAGACAATGACCAGAAGGTCTTGAGCTGAAGACAATGACCAGAAGGTCTTGAGTTGAAGACAATGACCAGAAGGTCTTGAGCTGAAGACATTGACTGGAAGGTCTTGAGATTGGAGGCAATGACCAGAAGGTCTTGAGATTGGAGGCAATGACCAGAAGGTAAGTGTAATAGTGTGTAACCTATTGTCGAGTGTGACCACCTGTCAAGTTCATAGATTGTCAAATTTACCACACCCGCAGTTTCACCTGTTGTCACCACCTGTCAACTTGTCACCTGTCGTAGATTTCTCTAAATGGCCACACCCTAAAGTCAAGTGTAGGTGAAAAAGTTGTAAAGGCGTTGTGAGGATTCGAAGCCGTGTCGTATGCGTCAAGAGTAGCGATTTATAGCACTAGGCCACTCAAGCGTAGTCTAAAAACGGAGTTGATGATGATGATGAGCACGTAGTGTACGGTCTAGCCGAGCCTGTTCAAATTTTGATTTTAGAACAGTAGATTCGAGTAGCCCTTAGGGTATGCATCATAAGATGGGAGAATATATGAGCAAATTAGTTTCCTATGTTCAAGTATTTTGCTTTCCTCATGTGAGAACTGAATGTGATTGTTGTTATTGCATTTATATATCGATGAAAAAAGACGAAGAAAAAGAAGACTCTACTGACATCAATCTGGATTTAGATGAGAATGACAGATCTCACAGTTTCTCAGAAAAACATAAAATGAAACTATTGAAGACGGAATGTGATTGTTGTTATCGCATTCATGTATCAAAAAAAGAAGAAGGAGATGACACTATTGACATCTATCAGGATATTGATGAGAATGATGGACCAGATAGATTCTCCGAAGAATATAAAATGAAACAAATGTAGTCAATAAATATTTTAATAAATACATAATACATCTTTTCTTTATCACACTAGACAATACTAGTTCTCGTGTATCGTCTCATCAGAGTCATAATCGCTCTCAACGATGTCAGGAGGAAGATCGTATATTATCCTGATATATTTTTTTAAATAGTCGGGTAGCTGTGTTCTCTCCAAGATACGGTTGATATCGTTTTTGCTAAAACGTCGAGGAGTCCTGCATATTTGTACCATCATTCTAAAATCCCTGTCCAAAATTGGCCTTTTCTTCAAGAACGCAATCAATACTCCGGTTCTTCTTGGGCCTTCCACCATTATTCTCAATTTCTCCTTTTAATATTGCTGTTGAACAAGGAGACCGGTTCAATTCGTCTTGATGGTCCTCTCAGTTTTTCAAACCGCTCTTTGTCATAGAACACCTTATCCCACTTCTGTTTTACCTCGTTTGAGAGACGATTCTTAAAAACAAAAAAAAAATAATAATAAATAACTAAAATTAGCTGTTTTAAATACTAAAGAAAAAATTAACAATAAAGCAATACTCACAAATCCAACTCCCGAATTTGAATTGGGCCAACAGCATATAGGTCGATATGAACAAAGGGGAAATTAATCTAAAAACCCCCATGGAACTGTATCAGTTTGTTTAGGAAATATGATTCTTTTATCATCGAATGGACTGAGTGCAATTTTTTCTTGGTTGACCGTGTAAAGCTGATGTTTATTAGAAACTATGGTTTGTTGCGAAACAGACAATTTGTTAAAATTAAAGAGACTGTCATAATAATCTTCAAATGTTATAAGTTTCATTGCTGCTCTTCTAATACCCTTTGCTTCTTTGAATACTCCCAAATTTGAAATGGTATGAAGAATATCAGTATTATCAACTTTCATTAATTTAAGAGCTTTGATAGTTTCTTTTTTTTCTGATTCGCTAACCTGTAATTTTATGCTGTATAATTTGGATCTGAGTCCAATGAAGTCTGTCATAATTTTGCCATTATTTTCATCCTTCATAAGACCCAATACTTTTTTATTTTTCAGTGGCATCCCGTAAATGTTGTCAGGAGGGTAATCAGAGGTATCGAAATATGTGATATCTTCCTTAATGTGATAAAAAATATCATCTAATGTGAAATGGTAGATGAGACTATCAGTATCTGTATAAAGTAATTTTGCGCAAGGGCCAAACTTCTTACTAATGTATTCGTAGTGAAAATTATACAGATAAATTTTTGATAAATCTAATATACTCATTCCTAGGTATATTGGTTTATTGAATTTGATTGCAAGTCTTTTCATTTCAATGAGGACCATATTTTCTGAAAATATGGTACAACTATGAAAATTAGGCTGTGAAATGTAATAATTAGCACCAAATCTCCCGCTCCATCTAGTGACTAATTTAATATCACGGTATTTTCTAACATTCTCTATGGTTTTACCGAAAGGAGAATTATTCATCAGTTTATAAAACATTTTTTCAAATTCATTTTTGCTTTCTTTTCGTAATTCAGTGTTCAATTCAATATATTTCTTCATGAATGGAGATTGTTTGAATTTCAAACATCTGTGAATCTTTTCCAGCTTCAGTCCTAACCTTAGCACTAACTGTAAATGTTTACAATGAATAACATATTTCTTCTTATCATAGAGTGTTGTCAGTAATTTAGGTGTGTTGTTATAAGAAAAAGGGGGAACTAGATGTTGAGGGCAAAGCGGTAAATCTTTATGCGCCTCGAAAAGACTTTTTGGATAACTAAGGTCAACTTCTAAGATATACCCATAATCTTGACCTTCATCATCATCATCATCATTACATACAAAAATGTTTCTTTCATTATAAATATCTACAGGTTCTATCCACTGGAATTCTCCAATTGGTAAAGGGAGAGTCAAAGCAGCGCCGTATAAATTATTTACATCGAAATACATAAGAAATGAAGAAGGTTGTTCTGAGTCATAGTTCATCATGTATTTGTTGTTAGCATGTCCGTATCGATTCGAGCATTGAGAGATACCGCCCCGTACACCCTTCTCTATAAAATTAACCATTTCAATGTCATCCAATAATTCCAATGCAACACCTGTTATTTTCAACATCGCATCGAAAGCTAGACCAGGAGCAGTATAATAATGAAGACAGTCAAGTCCATACGTGTTCATGCATGTAGAACGAAAATTTTCAAAAACATCTGCTAATAAAAGTACATCCGTTTTAAGATATAATTCTGCATATTGCTTGAGGTTCTCTATTTTAAATACTTTCCAAACTTTTTTAGCGTGATCATATTCTTCACCAGAAATTCCTTCATTTTTTAAATGGCTAAAAAATTTGTCCTTGGTAGGTAACCTAGTTTCCTCCAATATCTTCCAATTCTAAAAATACTCATAAGGAAAAACCCCCTTCCTAGTAACAAGGTCAAAGTGAACCTCATCTTTATCTTCATAAAATTTTTTGGTTATTTTTTTCTTATCTTTGGTCAGATAGGAGGCTAAGTCATCTAAACTACACGGCATAAATCGAAATGAGTCTAAAAATCGAATATTCACACTCGTATTTTCAATGTATTTAGTGAATGATATGTATTTTTCCTTATTTTGCGGCAATATTATCATTTTTCCCTTTATTTGAGTGGCCAAGGCTCTAATCAAAAAATGACTATCATAATTAGTCATGTTGTGACAAATCAGTGGTATGGTATGAGAAATTTGAAAATTTAAATTACAATCAGAATGAGCTGCACCTCTATAATTGCCAGTCAAATGGCAGTGGTCTCTGACTTTAACATCTTCCTCAGATATTGTTTTTCCGCAGCAAATGCAAACAGTAGCCGAAGAAAATTATTCTTTTTCTGCACGAGACATAGGCTTTTGTGGGATCTGATTATTCAATATACCTTGTAACCAGTGGGCAATGCTCTCAAGTTTCTCAATGAATTTAAAAATGCAGTCTTTTCCTGTAAACATGAAAAATTTTGATAGAGAGTAATTATAGCAACATTTAAGATAAAAAGCAATACTGAAAGCCTCGTGTTTTTGAAATTTCCTCGTCTTACTAATGTTAGGATTGTGTTCTTTATAGTCAATTAACAAGCTCTCTATATCTGCATAAATGACAAATGGAACAGGAAGCTGGTATTTGAAATTTTTATATTTCATAATTTTTTCCTGTTCTTTAGGAAATTTTATTCTATTGAAATACAAATTCAAACAATCACCCAAATGTTTCTGTAAATTTTCCTCCGATTTAAAATGATTCAAACATCTCTCACAAAAATATTTTCGATTCTTCTTATTACCTCCCTGTGAATTTATTAAGCGTGACAAGTTTTTAATATAAGCAAAATGATAATAAACATCCCTCTCTAATTTAAATTCAGATAAATCCACTTCATCGTTGGGATTATAATCATACATAAAAGTTTTATGATTTAAATGCTCACACGTGAGCAGGAGTAAATTGATTCGCTTGGAAAACTCAGTTTTGCTTAATATTAATGGAACAATTTCATTTTTTTCTATTAGAGTGAAAACATTTATAGTCAATCTGTTCTGCATTTCAAATTTGGAAATATCTTTCAAGTCAATGGGAAACTTAATATTTTCAAAATTTAAATGATTTCTAAAATCAGGATATGAAGAAGTACGTGAAACGTTTTTATAATGTGGTGCTTCAAAAAGTGCAGCCATGATAGACCACAGAAAGCAATAAACATCATCATTTTTTATATTTATTACACTCTTGGTATTTTTAATGAAAGGAGGCAATTCAACGAACGTAGATACACCAACACCAATAGGATTGAATTTGTTAATATTTACTTTCAAATATAAAATTTCATACAAGCTCCAACCGCTATCTACTTCTTGAAATGATTCTAATTTATTCAAAATTTTATCTGTGACATTCTCCTTGTACCATTCTTTCAACTCTGTATTCCTATCAATAATTTCACTTTTTGTCGAAAAAAATTTGAAAGATGTATCTAAAGTTTGAGGTTTCACAAACAAACCAGCAAATATTGTGTTTACCTTCAACAAACTGTTCACTAATTCCTTCTTAATATGAATAGAGAAACTTCTGAAACATTTGTCTAGAAATTTTTTAGGATCTTTAATTTTCAAATTCGTTATTATACCAGTTTTGACTCTATCGTTGAAACATGATTCTATGGTCTGCCAAATAATTTCCTGTCTTCTATTTCTCTTTTCGTTCAATTTGATTTTAAAATTTTGTAGATAATTTTTCAGAATACACAAGTTTGACTCTAATCTCGGAAAATTATTGATACATTCATATTTTCTCTTGATTGACCTAGTGAGAATTGAAATAATTTTCTTCAAATAGTTTATATATTTTTTATATTCCTCCTTTGTTCTTATCAACCTACTCACCATTTCAATCTTTTGGATAGTCTCTGAAGACAAGTGATCCAACGTTTCTGAGTTCATTTCTTTCTGAGAGAGAGAGAGAACAAATCAAATGAAAATGAATAAATTTAAAAAAAAAAAATTACCTTTTCTATGAACCACACACACACACACTTCTGGAGATGTAGATAATTAACAAGCTTCAGAGAAACTAACACTTGTCAGGAGGTCCTATTCGATTTTATATATTCCCTCCTACATCCTAGTGTAGATTTTTTCAAAGTTTTGCTTTGTCAGCACACGTGTCTAATAGTCTATCTTCTTACTACATTGTTGCAGGGACGATTAATCAGTACTTTCAAACATCCTGTTGTTTATTTTCCAGTTTTGCTTTCTCAGCACACGTGCCTACTAGACTGTCTGCTTTACAACATTGTTGCAGAGACGATTAATAGTACACTCCAACATCCTAGTGTTTATCTTCAAATTATGCTTGCTCAGCATACACATGATAGATGATATCAAATTTTCAATGCAAAACTTGCACCCAGATTTGCGATAAATACGAACCAAAATTGAGTACAGTTTCAGTGATCTTATTTTGAATCAATCGCGAACTATGTCTTCAATACCCTGCACTATCGTTGTATTCAGTACGGATACTGATAATTTAAGCATGAAAATGCTCGAAGTGGTCATTAAACAGCTGTTTCTGTGAGTATTTTCAAAATACAATATATAGATATATATATGTAATATTTAATTTTCTATCGATTTAACCGGCTATGTTCAATTATTTTGATTTGTTCATTTCTTCTATTCAAGATATGGTGTAAAGGATATTTCCACAAAAGGAAATAAGATATTTATTAAATTGTCTTATTCCCCACGAGACAGAAAACTAAAGGCAAAATTCGGAAATCTACCTATCAAATATATTCGCACAAAGACGGATAATGAGGAAGAATTCCAGTTGCTTGAGTCGGTAGTGAGACGATATAAATTCAATCTAGTCGATGAAGAGGCTGATGATTTTGATGGACCATCGACTTCGAGGAAACCATCCAGCATTAAAATGAAACCTGCACATCTACCACTAGAAGATGTGGAGGCGGTTGTTATGTCAGAAGAGGAAGAACTAGAACCGTCTGTGAAAAAAGTTAGAAAATAAGGAAAAAGTAAAATAAAAAATTGTTGAATATTCTTTTTTTATTTTTATTCATTATAACATCTACAATGCAAATACCAAAGTTTCAGGTTATAAACATTTTCAAGAGCACAATTCAAATTGTTTTCCAAATGTAAAGAACAATGGTTAGATTTGAAGATATCTTTAGCTTTTTCAAACGAGAAGCATCCTTGTTCTTCCAAGTCAATGACAGGCACACTGTTCCTCAATAGATTCATTACCCAATCAACTTTCCATCTTCCATTTACTCCTATAGTTGTTGTTGCTGTTTGATCGTTTGATTGTGTTTCAGCTTGGTGTTTATCAATACAATCTTGTATGAATTGTGAGACCTGCTCGAGTGATATACTGTCCTGATAATAATTTTCCCATTCCAGTCCATGTGTTGTACAAGTTTGCCATCCTATTTTTTTCTTCATTTGATTGGTAAAATTTCCCATGGGAAAAGGTAATTTCACATGTGCAAAAGCAAATTTCTCATTATCTGTGTTCAATACTGCCACTTCTTTACATATGAAGTCTGTTCCACTGTGAAATCCTTGAATATCAAGCAGCTACATTTTAAGCGATTCCAACACGACCGGTGAGTGGTTCGTAACTCGTGAACTGTTCATGTAAAACTAAACAGAAAGCTGAGGTGTTTGCTGGAACGTCTCCTAATGTTTCAAATTCAAGACGCGCATCTATTGTTCCTTGTTTGATAATTTCTGATTGATATGAACAATCAATTACATCTGTCTTGAACTGATTAGGTTTCAACAAAGGTTCACACATCATTTTTTTGTTGAAATAATATGATGTTTGGAATTTTGCATACATATCATAAGCAAGAGCATATTGCTCTTGACCAAAGTTCAAGTTTAAGTTTTCATAAGGATATGACTGAAAGTTTAAAAATAACTTGATGTTTCTCAAATTGCAATGATCGAATCTGGTTGCATCCTTCTTGATATTACTTCTCCTGTCCGTTTGTAACCCGAAAATAATGAATCTAGGTCTTTCCAAGAATGTAGAAGATTTCAACACCCATGTGAAATTATGGTTCTGTGGTAGTACAGGATACGTGAACAATTCCCATCGTCTATGAGATATAGAGAGTGGTTATTTTTTTCAATTATATTCATCAACTTCAATTTTTCATAATCGGAAACGGTGTAATGTGGTACACGCCATACTATTTTCGTGAGTTTGATTTGTCCCTTCTCTACACCTGTCGCCTCCATCATACAATTGAGATCATCACTCGATCTTATCAATACAAGTTCTTGTCGTACATTCAACAGAACTTTCTTGAAATCATCTGCAAATCCCAGAATCATGGACAAAGGTAGACAAACATCAAAGGAACCAGTGTTTTTATCATAACCTTTAACATCATCGAATGGGCACCAGCTTGCATTCATAAGAGCAGTACTCTCGTTTGGTGTATGTGAAACATATCCCTTCATTGTCAATGTAATTCCTGGATTCTTTACCCTATCCACAATTACACCACCCAATTCCAAACGTATTTCTTCAAATAGAAATGCAGCAAAATTATTTGTTAAATGGCATGTTTTCAAAGTTGTCTGTTCTCCTGCTTTGAGGAATTTGCCTTGCATTTGAAGATAACTTTCTCCTGGTGCTGTGAGCAATTCTTGCTGTTGAATCACTATCCTGTTTTCATCATTGTATTTCACTTCTGCCGCTGTATGATATTCAATATTCGTTATAGAATTATCCAGATTTGCACTTTCCCTCACATTCAATATGTTATTCATGATTTTCTCTTTTTATTTTGAATCCAAGTGATTTAAGAAACGTCTTATTTTCCAATGTCAACTCTGTAACAGCCTTCTTTACACTAATTCCTTCCCTCTTTAGGACGGAGTATTTGTGTTGTTTATAGAATGGAACGTTGAATCTGAGGACCATTATAATTTTCTCAAGTGTAATGTTACACCAATCACTTCGTTTCTAAAATCAATAGGTCGTGCAATCTGATCCACTATTTTAAGGGTGATATTATGAATGACATGCGTATTTATCGGTAAATATATCACATTTTGAGGATTTTCCACTATTTTGTACCCAGGTGAAACAGTTGGATAGAAGGCATGTATAGTATGTACAGCATTTCCGTTACTGTATGAATTTGAAACAATATTGCACTCTATTCTTATCATATTGACTTTCATAATATCTACAGGAAAATCAGACTGGTAGAATTTATTTGGCTTCAGCTTCTTCTTTTGAAATCCTAATAGTTGACCAATAGAATTTTCTGCTGAAAAGTCGATTGCTTCTGTACATTTTAGTTCACACTTCAAAGTATTATAGTTAGCTTCCAAACGTAATACAACCTCATTTCCATTTGTTGTTAATTGAAGTATTTTAAGAGCCTCTGACAGGAACTTGCTAATATCCTTAAGTTCATAACTTCCTATTGGAATAGTCACCACTTTTCCATTTCCAAAATGAAACTTATTGTTTGTTTCATCAACATTAGATATAGTATTATTCACACTGAGATTTGTTAGGCCTATTTCATAAGTCAAAGTCTCATCCAATATAATGGGAGGGTTAAAATCTACACAGAGATCGGCTGTTTCTTGGCCAGTAAAAAAAAAATAATAAGACATGTTGTTGTTGTTGTCACTTTGGAGGTGTAAATAAAACTAGGTATCAGTTCATGAAAATGGAGATATATTGTTTTCATATCTTGAATACATGTAATTTAACCAGTTTTTCCAATCAGAAAATCAATGCACAAATGACCACAGTTGAAGGAATTGAAATCTTGATAACGGTGATGATTGTATAATATTTCACAATGCCCATTGGAATTGAAATATTTTATTGCATCCCTGGGTGGTTGTAAATTTCCATAACTATCAAAGTAATGAAAAAGTGACCCTCTCTTTCTGTATGCTGTCCAGTGTGACCCTGGTTCGCGTTTTCCTTGCAAATTTATTATCCCCGATTCGTTTTTCTTTATTTTACGAGGCAGAGCATCACGTGAAAACACCCCACGGAAATCTCTCACATTTCCCTCTATCATCGCCTTTTCAATATCAATATTACTTAAC
Organism: Halyzia sedecimguttata; assembly: GCA_937662695.2. Lineage (NCBI taxonomy): Eukaryota > Metazoa > Arthropoda > Insecta > Coleoptera > Coccinellidae > Halyzia > Halyzia sedecimguttata. Next base: position 7,738,533 of record OW569418.2, read on the forward strand.
GGTTTGTTTGGAAGTTTTATGGATTTTGTCTGCCTAAAAAAAGACCCAGTCCTTTTTTATATGGTTTCAAGAATAATCCTCTTCCAATTGCAATAGCTTCCATTGTTTTATTATGTCTTTGTGATTCGGTCAGTTCTTCATTGGCTGCTTTTGCCGAATTCACAGCCTTTATGATACTTGCAGCTCCACCACCAAGAGCACCTAGAGCACTCAATCCAGCGAATATAGGAATAAGGGGTAGGATGCCTCCAGTTTTAGGAATTTTCACTATTCGTGTGGGATGTTTTACCTTATTTTTATGGGTTTGAGCGGTTTTCAATGCAGCTAGTACAGCACCATATAACGTTTTAGGTTTATTTCGTTTTAATTCATTCTGAATTTTTCTCTTGATAATTTGAAAACTGATTTTTTTATTAGATCCTGTCTTTTTCTTCTTCTTCTTAATAGACAGATTTGCTTTCATTGCGTGTTCTACTACTATACACTTCTTGACCGAATGGAATTCAAATCTATACTACTAATTTTATTTTTTGTCTCTTCAATTTAATTTGATTTTTTTGCTAGCTTCCCCATAATTGGTAGTTTCTTCATCATCAGTAAATTCTAATTTACGTTTACATGATGCTGCGCTAATATTATTATTGCTTTGTTGTAGTTTCCTTCTTTTTGGTATGATTTTTTCTTTGATAATATTTTCGTTCTTCCTTTGTTTTATGTTGATAATTTCTTCAATATCGGTTGTATCATCAAGCTTTCTCTTCCTAGTACTACTACTACTACTAGTAGTAGTAGCATTAGACTGTATGGGGATATTTGAAATATTGTCATCATGATCCAAATCCATTTTATTTTCAATCAAAACATTTTCTAGCGATTTCAATGGAATTCTCTTCTTTTTATCGAATATCTTTCTTTTAGGAGGATATCTCTTTCTTTTATTCATACTTTTATCTGATTTAGATTTTGCTATTCTTTGTAAACTTATCGATATAATGCCTTTCATTTTTTCTAAGTCTTTTTCGCACTGGTTCAGTATTTTCATACATCCGTTGCGTCTAGTAGGTAAACCCATTCCAATCTTTACTTTTGCTTTCATTGCACCTGCCACTCCTAAAGCTGCAATTTTTTCACCAACACCAGAATTTTTGGAGTGAAAGCGTTCAAGAGCTTTTTTAGCTAATATCTTATCTGCCATGTGTCGTGCTTCCAAATCTTTTGAATTGGAATAAGCAATATCGTGGTCTCTACACGCGCTATCCAATCCATTTATCCCCTTTTCCCCCCTACGTAAACGTTCTTCTAGTTTAGTATTAGGACCACAAAACTGGTATCCAGGGAGATGCAATTCGTAAGGAATAGCAAATAGGGTCTTATCCAAGAAACCCCCTCCAGAAGCTATTTTACTATCCATGAAGTTGGTTTACGAACGCAATATCAATTACTACTGATTCAAATAGTCATCAGGGGCTTCATTATATACATTCATTGCTTTTTCGTTTACTTATAATCACGTGTTGTTGATGGTTCTCAACATGAAAATTGTGAAACAAAAAACATCTCTACAAATCGAAAACAATGACCTTATTCCAGCACAAACTATAAGACATAGCGTTCTGTTTCCTTCAACCTTACGATGTTTAGTGATTGGACCGTCAAATTGTGGAAAAACAAACGTTATAATAAGCCTCATTGAACATCGCAATGGTTTGAAGTTTAAAAATATCTATGTTTATTCGAAAAGTTTGTATCAACCTAAATATGTGTACCTGAAGAATCTTCTAGAACCTATTAAAGGGATTGGATACTTTGACTGTAGCAACGCAGAAGAACTGATGAAACCTTCAGAGGCTGAACCATTCTCAGTCTTCATATTTGATGATGTGGCTTCAGAGAAGCAAGATATCATACGGGATTATTTCAGTATGGGAAGACACAATCAAATAGATTCCTTCTTTCTGGTGCAGAGTTATGCGCGAATCTTTAAACATCTTTTAAGAGACAACGCTAATGCTCTTGCAGTATTCAAACAAGACGATCTTAATTTACGTCACATCTACAATGATCATGTTAATGCTGATATGACTTTGGAGAAATTCCGAAAGATATGTTCGATATGCTGGAAACAACCATTTGGATTTTTGTTCATTTTGAAGGATTGTGAAATTGATAAGGGACGTTATAGACTAGGCTTTGATCATTTTATTCTCTTGGAAGAGCTATAAATGGATCACTCTTATCCGCATCTGTTCAATACCTGAACTGTTCTGATCAACTTCTGTTCAATAGCTGTTCTTGACCTGATCAACAACTGTTCTCTGAGCTGTTAAATACCTGCTATTTACCTGTTTGAAATGGATAGTTTGATGCGAAGGAATACTGAGAAACAGAAAATGCTGAAGAGGAGGTTAATTGAAAAGAGGAAGATAATAAGGGAGAAGTTGAATTTATTGAAGCAGGGAGATTTCTTGCAGGAATCTATACTGAATCCTATTACCAAACATTTAAAAAATATCGAGGAAAAAATTGTTCCATCGAAGGAAGAGATTAGCCAACTAAAAGAAGAATCCTTACCTAATATATCACCATCTGGACCACCACAATCACCTCCTAAAATAGAAATATACGAATATGGTAATGAAAAAAATGAGCCTATAAAACATATAGAATCTTCGAGAAAGAAACTTCCACATTTCTCGAAAAGCAATGATGAAGATACCTTTTTAATCGATGAAGAAGATTTATCAGGAGTTGAGGAAATTTTACAAGAGGATAGAGCAACTAAAACGTTCGATGATAAGAAAATATTCAAGGAATATCTAGAACAATACAACCCATTACCACGGAAGTATATTCGAGGACTTTTAACCGATAATTCTGATAATTATGATCATAAATATGGTATAAGACATGATGATATCATTGAGACATTTTCTATAGGAAATTCTCGTATCCATATAGAGGACAATGACATAATTTTACAAAATAAACGATATAGAGGAACAGTAGGGTTATATGAATTACTTTTCAAAAAAGCTCCGAACAATTTTAAGAAAGAAGACCTGGAAGTTTATAGGGAAATTATTTTAAAATCAAATGCACATAAAAGATATTATCAAAGTAATCAACAAGTCGATGGTAGCAAATACCTAAATATAAGAAAATTATAAGTCCTCTGGTTAACGTCCACGAAACTCCAAGATCGTTATCTGTTGGAGGTGGTTTGTCAGATATGGGGGATGTAGGATTACAGAAGGAGGTAAATGGTCAATCCATTAACTACGTCTATTGGGATGATCCTAATGAACTTGTTGATCGATTACGATCATTGTTAGCATCCGAACAAGCTGGTCACAATAATCATAGAAACGAAATCGTCAGTCTAATAGAAGAACTAAAAGAAGCTGGTATTATAGCATGAAGAAAAAAAAAATGGTAAGAGCTATCAGAGCTGGCGATGATGTGAAGAGATGAGTTGTTGATGAAATTCATAAACCTACTAGGATCAATTTCAGGAGACGACATGTTTTGTTGAAATCTTTGAAAGACCTATTTCAAGCTGATTTAGTAGAAATGATACCATATGCAAAGGAAAACAAAGGTTTTAAATATATACTTATGGTGATCAATTGCTTCTCTAAATATTTATGGGCTTTTCCTCTCAAAAACAAAACTGCATCTGAGGTTGCTGGTAACATTGAATCAGTTTTCAAAGAAGAAATACCTGTTAATCTACAAACTGACATGGGAAAAGAATTCTTCAATAAGAACTTTAGAGATCTCATGAAAAAATACGGTATCAACCACTATTCTACCTACAGTGAAAAAAAGGCATCTATCGTGGAGAGAGTCAACAGAACTATAAAAAACTGGATGTGGAAAGAATTCAACTCTCGTGGCCATTACCGTTGGGTAGACTTTTTACCTGATTTAATTAAAAAATATAACAATACTAAACATAGAACTATTAGCATGAAACCGTCACAAGTGAAAAAGAAACATGAGAAGATACTATTGAAAACAGCATACAATCATATCAAACAAAGTGAGTCCAAAACAAAGTTTCACGTTGGCGATCATGTGAGAATTTCTAAAATGAGAGGTGTATTCGATAAAAAATATATGCCTAATTGGTCCACTGAAATTTTCACCATACAGAAAGTTCAACTGTCCAATCCTACAACTTATTTACTGAAGGACATCAACAATGAAGTTATAAAGGGGGGATTTTATTCAGAACAACTTTTAAAAGTCAAGTATCCTGATGCTTATCTTGTTGAAACAGTTCTCAAGAAGAACAAAAACAAAATGTTTGTCAAGTGGTTAGGTTTCAATTCAAAACATAACAGTTGGGTAGACAAAAAAGATGTATTATAGTGTTTATGAAATATATATATATATATATATATATATAAAGGATGTATCAAAATATCAGGAAATAAAACACGAAAAATTCAATAATTCTTTATTTTTTCCTTCATAACCTTATTTATATAGGTACTTCTAAATCTATATCTATTGCTTTTTCTTGAACCTCTTCAGCAGAAACCATTATTTTTAATATTTTTCATTTCACTCTTTATATAGGTATTTTCAACATCTATATAAATTGCTTCATAATCTTCATATTGATCCTCTTCAGCAGAAACCATAATTTGAATTATTTTACATTTTCACTCATACATGTAAATGAAGCAAAAGATATCTCCATCGGCAGCATTAAAATTTTTCCTATATTCCTCCCATGTATACGTTGCATTTCTGTAGACCAATCTATCATTTGACAGTTTTTTCATATCATATCGTCCGCAATACATTGCACTTTTTCTTGGAGCAATAGGGTAATAATTCAAATGACTCCCAATAACGTAGCTGATAAGTTGATTTTTCATATTTTTTATCGGTGTTCCATTTGTGAATGCAATTTCGTTTGAATAAAATGCAGGATATCGCTGAACATTTAAACCTTTTTTGGAATGCTCAAACAGAACGAAAAATCCATTTTCATCTACAGGGATTGTATAATTCTCAACCTTGACCTCCCGTTGAATATTCGCACTGGAAGCATACTCGATATTATTAATTCCAATCAGAATAATTAATGAGACTACCGCCGTAAACATCTTGAGGTTATCGTAAGAGTTCAACGAGTACTATGCGTCTCTCACACGAGACAACCGTTTTTATACTCACTGTTATCTTTTAATTTCCTAGAATCATTTGAACCTGGCTCGGCTAAATCAAAATTTGAACAGGCTCGGCTAGACCGTACACTACGTGCTCATCATCATCATCAACTCCGTTTTTAGACTACGCTTGAGTGGCCTAGCGCTATAAATCGCTACTCTTGACGCATACGACACGGGTTCGAATCCTCACAACGACTTTACAACTTTTTCACCTACACTTGACTTTAGGGTGTGACCATTTAGGGCAATCTACGACAGGTGACAAGTTGACAGGTGGTGACAAAAGGTGAAACTGCGGGTGTGGTAAATTTGACAATCTATGAACTTGACAGGTGGTCACACTCGACAATAGGTTACACACTATTACACTTACCTTCTGGTCATTGCCTCCAATCTCAAGACCTTCTGGTCATTGCCTCCAATCTCAAGACCTTCCAGTCAATGTCTTCAGCTCAAGACCTTCTGGTCATTGTCTTCAACTCAAGACCTTCTGGTCATTGTCTTCAGCTCAAGACCTTCTGGTCATTGTCTTCAGCTCAAGACCTTCTGGTCATTGTCTTCAGCTCAAGACCTTCTGGTCATTGTCTACTTCTTCAGCGATGATGGTCTCTCCTGATGGACATGCCATCCTCAGTCCCAGAACCCCGCCTCCTATACTACTAGCATGTCTGTGTCCAGGTATGCTGCTCCAGATTTCTTGGACCTTTTGGTCCACCCATCTGTTGTTTTCCTTCGCCGCTGCTCTGAGAGAGATGCCGCAGGTCGGTTCTGCTCCAATGAGCCCCATAGAAGCCCCTCGTGCCGCCAATGAGTCCGCCATCTCATTACCCTTTATGCCCGAGTGGCCTGGGACCCACAAGAGCTGCAGCCTGCAGTGCCCTCCAAGTTCAGCGAGTGTGGTCCGGCAATCCTGCACAAGCAGGGATTTGCAGTTGTATGAAGTCAAGGCCTTCAAGGCTGCTTGGCTATCCGATAGAATCTTGACTGATCCATGAGCCCAACCTTTCTCAAGTATGAGCTTCGCACAGTGATCAATGGCGAAAATTTCTGCTTGAAAGACAGTCGCAAAACTACCCAGGCTGATGGATTCACCCCTAGCAATTCTGCAACCGCTGACTCCCGCTCCCACCCCTTGGGTGGTAGCGGAGCCATCTGTGAACCAGCAGGGACCCTCAAGCAGTCGGGTCTTAGAGACGGCCCAGTCGTCTCTGCTGGGTAAAACGACTCGGTAGGGCCACTCTGTGTAGGTTCTGGTTTTAGATACGTCCGATCGCATGCCCATTATCTCGTTGACCTCCAATTCAGCCAGCAGAGAACTAGGCACGTAGCCGATCGCATCTGGCTCATTGCGAGCCGTATGCAGAAGTCTGTATGTCGCCATCCAGGCCACGCTCCTGATCACCAGGTGAAGAGGGGCGAGGTCCATTAGGCGTTCCATGGCTGCGGTGGGAGTGGAGCGAAAAGCCCCTGTCACCATCAAGCACGCAGATCTCTGAATTTTTGCAAGCTTCAGCTGAGACTGCACCTTTACAGTACACTCCCACCAAGCAATGCTGCCGTAAGTGATTTGTGGTCTCACCACCATCACGTACAACCAGTGGAGCTGTTCCGGAGCCAGTCCCCACCTCTTTCCACAAGTCCGCTGGCACGCCCATAGAGAGTGCCTAGCCTTATGGATCACCCTATCCAGGTGTGAGTTCCAGTTTAGCTTTCTATCCAGGATAACGCCCAGATATCTGGCCTCATCTGCAAACGGGATGTTAACTCCATTCATAGTGATGCGAACTATATTAAGTTTCCTCTTCCTAGTGAATGGCACAATCAAGGTCTTTCGAGGGTTCACGTTTAACTGTTCCCCTTCACACCTGCCTTGTGTTGCTATCAGTGCCTCTGATAGGCTCTCGACCAGGACTGTGTCGTCCCGGCCCGTGGCCATAATGACTATGTCGTCGGTGTACGCTTGGACATATACATCCAGCGTGCCTATTATGGCCAGTAAATCGTCCACCAGAAGAGACCACAGCAGGGGGGAGAGTACTCCTCCCTGTGGACAGCCCCTTCTGGCAACGAATCTCACTATGTCCCCACACAGGGACGTGGAGATGAGTCTGTTAGTCAGCATGGATCTTATCCATTCCACAATGAGGTCTGATACTCCCCTGGCCCGCGCTGTTTCACAGAGCGAGTACGTGAGCGGTGCATTAAAAGCACCCTCGATGTCCAGGAAGGCCACTAGAGCAGTCTCCTTGTGATCCAGAGATTGCTTCAGCCTTCCCACCAAGTTGTTTAGGGCCAGGTCAGTTGATTTACCACTCTGGAAGGCGTACTGGTGCTCACTCAGAGGATTCCGTGCTAGTACACTGCCCTTGACGTAGCGGTCCAGTATCTTCTCGAGGGTTTTCAGAACGAAAGACGTTAGGCTTATCGGTCTGTATGAGTTAGGTTGTGAGCAAACTTTGCCCACTTTAGGGATGTAAACAACCCTAACCTTACGCCAGCTTGTCGGGATAAAGTTCCAAGCAACACTGGCTCTAAAGAGTCTGATTAAGTACGGAAGGAGGTCATCTTCCCCCTGCTGAAGCAGAGCAGGGAAGATGCCATCCTCGCCGGGGGCCTTGAACGGTTTGTGCGAGCGAATCGCCCATCTCAAGGTCCCAGGGTTGATGATCAGTTTGGCATTTCTCCAGTCTTCCCGCCACGGCCTACAACGCCGCTCCTGGGAAGCACAGGCAGAACCGCTATCCGACTCATCAAGTATGCGACAATCTGGGAAGTGTGTCCTCGCAAGGATCTCTAACGTCTCTTTTCCAGAGTCTCTAAGACGACCATCAGATCTAGAGATAGATCCCAGCCCTCCTGACGGATCTCTGGAGAGGATTCTGTGGAGTCTGGCACTCTCCGGGGTAGCCTTGACTTCCCCGCAGAACCTCCTCCAGGAATCTCTCTTTGCCCTTCTTATTTCTTTGTTGTAGTTTGTTAGAGTGTTTCTATAGTTGTCCCAGTTGCCGGATACCTTAGCTCGGTTGCATAGTCTCCGAACTTCTTTTCTTCGTTTTTCAAGGGCTGGGTTCCACCAAGCAGTTTTCCTGTTATCAGGTTTCCTCCTTAGTGGGCAGTTTTCTTCATACGCCGAGTTTATAGTGAGGACTAGGTCCTCAGCTAGTCTCTCAACGTCCTCACGAGAGTTGGTGACTGTAGAAATGTATCCCAGGTGGGCACCTAAGGAGCGTTTAAATCCACCCCAATCGGTGCTTCTAGGGTTTCTATATTCCACCGTCGCTCTTGGGCCAGACTCAATTGAAAATTGAATATGTCTGTGGTCCGAGCCTGAGGGTTCACAGGAGACCCTCCAATCCAAGATTTTGTTTCCCAGAGAGTTAGAGCTGAACGTAATGTCCAGTACCTCTGAACGGTTTTTAGTCACAAAGGTTGGTTCGGCTCCCTTGTTATTAACTAGGAGAGCCTCTGCCATGAGGAAGTCCAGTAGACGTTCCCCTCTCCAGTTGACGTCTGTGCTGCCCCACACCTTGTGGTGCGCATTTGCGTCACATGCCACCAATAGATGGTAGTTTTTCCTACTGCAGTGGTCCACCAGCTGGCGGACCACTACAGGTGGACATTCTATCGAATCGCCCAGAAAGTTGGCTAAGCAGACCACTATCTCTAGTCTGCCACAGTCCACTGGAACATTCACACGGACTGTTGTCACGTCCCTTGTGCAGAATTTAGTCAGGATGAAATTCTCAATCCTGTTGTTGATAAATATACAGGCTCTGGGTTCGACCCCTGGGCAATTGTAAATTATCTTGCCTGGCAGGTTACTAAGCCCACAAACGCTTGTACCTGCCAGCCATGGTTCCTGAATGAAGGCTATATCCAGTCCTTCATTACGGATACACTTCCCAAGGAGGTATGATCCTGCCTTGGAGTGTTGTAAATTTGCCTGTAAGCACTTCACCCCTGGGTGCATCATTTTGACGGCCCAGGGGGAGGAGTAGCCTTTCCCTGTGAATCCTTTTTGCTGGTCTTCACAGGTGCCGGTCTTCCACTGGCGGGTTGTTTGCCCTTCCCAGTGGTTTTGCTGCTGGCAGGTCGCTCACCCTTGCCAGCGTTTTTGGTCCCTGGCTTAGTCGGGGCCGGAGGCGGAGGCACCCTGCCTCCTCCACCAGACCCAGACGGGCCAGCGACCATTCCGGCTGCCCCAGTATCACCCCCCGACGATGAAGCACGAGGCAGATTATGTGGTCTCCCACTCCCGCCATCCGCTCCACCACCAGAGGGGCCCGGGGCCACAAGAGGTGCGGTTGCTTGTCTGATTCGGAAGGTTACCCTTCCGAATCCGAAGTAGGGTCTCATTCCGAGAGCCCTCAGAGCCGAAACAGATGGGTCATCCATAGCGAAGACCCATGTCTGTCCTGGCCCCGACACTTCGTGTCTGACTACATTCCAGCTCTGGGTTGTAAGCCCAGAGTTGGAGCTTCTGAGGCCTGCTAGCACCATATCCGCCCTTAGCCTTTTATTATCCGAGGGGTCCGGAATGAACGCTACACAGACCTGCGGTTTCGGTAAGTCCGCTCCTTGAACCAGGCGTAGCGTTGCCCCGTCCCACGGCATCAGAGTCGGTACTCGGCTCCTCAGCCACGAGACGCTGGCCTCGTCCGCGCAGGTTATCTGGAGCCAGCCTGGTCTGGGGGCAGAGCCCAAAAAGCGGACCTGTACCCCCGTTTCGACACCTTTGCATAGCTGCTCCAGTATTGCCTCTTGCAGTAGCTTGTTCTGCTCTGCCGTCAGCTGTGCAGCCGGGTATTCCGAGTGGACTATGCCAATCTTAATCCCAGCCGCAGCATCTTTGTAGGAGGCCACTTTAGCCCCCTTGTCAGATGCTCTCTTGGTTTCTGGGCAGTGCCTCTTCGGCTTCTTCTCAGGGGTGCCGTCCGACAGAAGACGTTTGCCCTTGTCGGAGGGACCCTGGGGAGGATTAGTTTCCTCTCTGATCGGCCCTAAGGGCCGGTCGGGGTTTCGTGCCTTTTCCAGGGCGGTGTTAAAATCCAGCCCTGTTTTCAGCAAGCGTCTCAGGCGCATTTTACTGCTGCCTGATGGTCTTTTGCGGGGTTTTTTAGGCTCCGCAGCAGCCACTGACTCACCCTCGGTGGTGTCTGAGGATTCAGAGAGTTCCGTGTCCTCCGAGGCCGTCATCAGCGGCTGTGGGTCCGGTAGAGGGGGAGTTTCATCCTCCTCCATCGGTTCCTCTAAAAGAGGCTCGGGATTAACCGCCACGTCGGTTTGTGTTTTGTTACTTTTATGGTCCATAAATAGATCCCACGAGTATGGGAAGAACTAAAAGTCCGCCTGGGCAGTGCTCCCGTACCCAGGTAAGCCATTATTGAAACCGGAGGTCGGCAAGTGTCCGGAGTCCGCCTACTAAGAGACCTCTTCTTTCCCAATGGGCCACTTCAAAAGAAGCAACTCTTCAGCGCAAGCTGTTCCACTGAGAGTTGGGGATTTTTTATAAGGTTTACTCCTCTTGGCCCAGGCGATGAAGCCAAGGCCCCCCGCCAATGCATGCTGGCCGTTAGTAACGAACCCTCATGCAGAGGCATGGTATGTCGATCACCGTGTCATACGGTGATCGGTGCCGTTGTGCCTGTGTGCAAACCCTTAGCCACGACACGACAGCCGGGTCAGGGAGGTTGGTCCACGACAGGGTTTTCGGTGGTCTTCCCATTCCGGTTTTAAACGGAACGAGCCCCCTTATCGCCCTGTAGACCAGATTGCGTCACTTTCGATCATCCACAATTAGTCCTCCCCTATTCGCCACCTGGGGACGCTCGGGTTGGTGCTTCAGAACCAGATCGTTTGGATTACGCAGGGGGTACCACGAGCAGGCGATCAACTTCACCCCCCTTCACTTCAGTACTATATGTATTGCGAATCATGCCACGATAAGAGAACCTTAAGAGGATCTGAATAGATATTAAAAGGTATTATAATACTTGATTTCAAATATCGGGCCATCAGAGGCGCATTGGCAGTGCAACTTCTTCAGTAATATCTTTATTGAGAATCATGCCGCGTTGAAAGATCCCTAAATGTATCTAAATGGATAGTAAACGATATAATAAAGCTCGGTTTCAAAGATTAGGCCATAAAGGACGCATTGGCAGTAGACCTTTCTCAGTAATATCTACATTGAGAATAACACCACGTTGAAAGTTCCGTAGAAGGATCTGAATAGATAGTGAAAGGTATTATAATTCTCGGTTTCAAATATCGGGCCATCAGAGGCGCTTTGGCAGTAGAACTTTTCCATTAATATCTGTATTGAGAATCATTCCACCATGAAAGATCCCTAAAAGTATATGAATGGATAGTAAACGATATAATAAAACTAGGTTTCAAACATCCAGTCAGCAGGGACGCGTGAGAAGTGAAACTTTCTCAGTAATATCTTCATTGAGTATTACAGCACCTTGAAAGATCCGTAAAATGATCTGAATGGATAGTAGATTATATAATATTACTATGTTTCGAATATCCGGCCATCAAAATAGCCCTGGCAGTATATCTTCTTCAGTACTAACTGTATTGAGAATCATGCCACGTTAACAGAACCTTAAAATGATCTGAATATATAGTAAAAGGTATTTTAATACTCGATTTCAAATATCGGGCCATCAGAATCGCATTGGCAGTGCTACTTTTTCATTAATATCTGTATTGAGAATCATGCCACGTTGAAAGGTCCCTAGAAGTATATGACGTTATAAGAGCGAGGAGCTTGGTTGATTGAATTCCAGGTGTCACTTGTGTCTAAATTCTACTTACAAGAGATTGCTGGTTTTCTTTAAACCGGTTACTTCGTAATGTTGTTTTCATCAGCGTTGAATTGTGCTCCACTGATGATTCCTAATAAGGATGAAACCGCGGTATGTAGCTATTCAACTTTGATGAAATCATACACACTCTGTGGATTGCTCCAAAACTTTGGTCTCTACTAGTCCTTTCATCTTCGATTAGTGGTTAGCTCTTCTAAAAGCGTTATTTTCTCTTTTATGGCTCCTTTTACGCATTGCGTATTAACCTGGGCGTTTTCGCTCCCCAGTGGTCAACTGCATGAGACTCCAATCCGAGTACTTGCTAATTACCACATAGGATAAAAGAATGTACGTAGAGATCTGTAGTTTTTGGGTAGCCACAGCGAGGAGCTTGGTTGATTGAATTCCAGGTGTCCCTTGTGTCTAAATTCTACTCACAAGGGATTGCTGGCTTTCTTTGAACCGGTTACTTCGTAGTGTTGTTTTCACTCGGTTTCAAAGATCAGGCCATCAGGGACGCATTGGCAGTAGAACTTTTTCAGTAATATCTTCATTGAGAATCACACCACGTTGAAATCTCCGTAAAAGGATCTGAATAGATAGTAAAAGGTATTATAATACTCGGTTTCAAATAACAGGCCATCAGAGGCGCTTTGGCAGTGGAACTTCTTCAGTAATATCCCTATTGAGAATCATTCCACGATAAAAGATCCCTAAAATTATATGAATGGATAGTAAATGATATAGTAAAACTCGATTTCAAAAATCAAGCCTACAGGGACTTTTACAGTAATATCTTTATTGAGAATCACACCACGGTTTCAAACATCCAGTCTGAGTGGATAGTAGACGATATACTAATACTCGGTTTCAAACATCCAGTCTGCAGAAACGCGTGAGCAGTGGAACTTTCTCAGTAATATCTTTATTGAGAATCACACTAAGTTGAAAGATCCGTCAAATGATAGTCTGAATACGTTGAAAGCTCCGTAAAAGGATCTGAATGGATAGTAGAAGATATAATAATACTATGTTTCGAATATCTGGTCATCAGAAACTCCCTGGCAGTTTAACTCTCCAGTACTTTCTGTATTGAGAATCATGCCATGTTAAGAGTACCTTAAGAGGATCTGACTAGATAGTAAAAGGTATTTTACTACTCGATTTTAAATATCGGACCATCTGAGGCGCATTGGCAGTGCAACTTTTTCAGTTATATCTGTAGTGAGAATCATGCCACGTTGAAAGATACCTAAAAGTATCTGAATGGATAGTAAACGATATAATGAAACTCGGTTTCAAAGATTGGTCATCAGGGACGCATTGGCAGTAGAACTTTTTCAGTATTATCTGTATTGAGAATCATTCCACGATGAAAGATTACTTAAAGTATATGAAAGGATAGTGAACGATATTATGAAAGTCCGTTTCAAACATCCAGTCAGCAGGGTCGCGTGTGCATTGAAACTTTCTCGTTAATTTATTTATTGAGTAACAAACCACCTTGAAAGATCCGTAAAAAGATCTGAATAGATAGTAGAAGATATAATAATACTAGCCGGCCATCAGAAACGCCCTGGCAGTATTTCTTCTTCAGTACTGTCTGTATTGAGAATCACGCCACGTTAAGAGAACCTTAAAAGGATCTGAATAGATAGTAAAAAGTATTAAAATACTTGATTTCAAATATCGGGCCATCAGAGGCGCATTGGCAGTGCAACTTTTTCAGTAATATCTGTATTGAGAATTATGCCACGTTGAAAGATCCCTAGAAGTATATGAATGGATAGTAAACGATATAATAAAATTCGGTTTCAAACATCCAGTCAACAGAAACGCATGAGCAGTGGAACTTTCTCAGTAATTTCTCATTGAGAATCAGACAACGTTGAAAATTCCGTAAAAGGATCTGAATGGGTAGTAGAAGATATAATAATACTATGTTTCGAATATCCGGCCTTCAGAAAAGCCCTTGCAGTTTAACTCTTCGATAAGAGAACCTTAAGAGGATCTAAATAGATAGTAAAAGATTTTATAATACTCGGTGTCAATTATCAGGCCATCAGGGACGCATTGGCATCGTATTGAGAATCATGCCACGTTGAAAGAACCTTAAAAGGATCTGAATAGATAGTAAAAGATATTATAATAATCGGTTTCAGAGATCAGGCCATCAGCGACGCATTGTCAGAGGTACCTTTTCAGTAATATCTTCATTGAGAATTACACCACGTTGAAAGTTCCGTAAAAGGATCTGAATAGATAGTAAAAGGTATTATAATACTCGGTTTAAAATATCGTGCCATCGGAGGCGCTTTGGCAGTGGAACTTTTTCAGTTATATCTGTAATAATAATAATAATAATAATAATAATAATAATAATAGTTATTTATTTACCCAACAGGAATATTCCCAATTACAGGGTAACAATCAATATTACAAAAAATATATGAAAAAATTTCAAGCCAAAAATCAAGTAATCAATGAGGAAAAAAACAAAATATATTCATCATCCACAATCAAAAAAATAACTTGAACTTGAGATCATCAGCACTCTTGCATATGCGGTAAACTGGAGCCCACTGAAGAACATTCGTTCGAGGTGTTGGAAGGTGAAATGATGTGACAGGCCTCCCCTCCAGCCTTGGTGTACGTATGTGAACCTTGAATCATGAATCATGAATCATGAATCATGAATCATTCCACGATGAAAGATATATGTGTAGATATAAGTATATGAATGGATAGTAAACGATATAATAAAACTCGGTTTCAAACATCCAGTCAGCAGGGACGCGTAAGCAGTGAAACTTTCTCAGTAATATCTTTATTGAGTATCACACCTCCTTTAGGGATCCGTAAAAGGATCTGAATGGATAATAGAAATTATAATAATACTATGTTTCGAATATCGGGCCATCAGAAACGCCCTGGCAGTATAACTTCTTCAGCACTATCTGATTTGAAAATAATTCCAAGATAAGAGAACCTTTAGAGCATCTGATTGATATTAAAAGTTATTATAATACTCGGCTTCAACTTTCGGGCCACCAGTGGAACTTTTTCAGTAATATCTTTATTGAGAACCATGCCACGTTTAAGGTACCCTAAAAGTATCTAATTGGATAGAAAACGCTGTAATATAATTCGGTTTCAAAGATCAGGCCATATGGGACGCATTGGCAGTGGAAGTTTTTAAGGAATATCTTCATTGAGAATCACACCACGTTGGAAGATCCGTAAAAGGATCTGAATAGATAGTAAAAGATATTATAATACTGGGTTCAAATATCGGGCCATCAGAGGCACTTTCGCAGTGTAACTTTTTCAGTACTATCTGTATTGAGAATCATGCCACGTTGAAAGATCTCTAAAAGTATCTGAGTGGATAGTAAACGATATAATAATACTCGATTTGAAACATCCACCCAGCAGAAACGCGTGCCCAGTGGAACTTTCTCAGTAATATCTTTATTGAGAATAACACTAAGTTGATAGATCCGTAAAAGCTACTGAATGGATAGTAGAATATATAATAATACTATGTTGCGAGTATCCGGCCATCAGAAACGCCCTGGCAGTTTAACTCTTCAGTACCATCTGTATTGAGAATCACACCACGTTGAAAGTTCAGTAAGAGGATCGGAATAGATAGTAAAAGATATTATAATACTCGGTTTTAAATATCAGGCCATCAGAGGCGCTTTGGTAGTGGAACTTTTTCAGTGAAATCTGTATTGAGAATCATTCCACGATGAAAGATCCCAAGAAGTATATAAAGTAAACTATATAATAAAACTCGGTTTCAAACATCCAGTCAGCATAAACGCGTGAGCAATGGAACTTTCTCATTGATTTCTTTATTGAGAATCACACTACCTTGAATATTCCGTAAAAGCATCTGAATGGATAGTAGAAGATATAATAATACTATGTTCCGAATATCCGACCATAAGAAACGCCCTGGCTGTATATCATCTTCAGTACTATCTTTATTGAGAATAACACTACATTGAAAGATCCGTAAAAGGACTGAATGGATAGTAGAAGATAAAATAATACTATGTTTCGAATATCCGACCATCAGAAAAGCCCTGGCAGTTTAACTCTTCAGTACCATCTGTATTGGGAATCATGCTACGTTAAGAGTACCTTAAGAGGATCTGGATAGGTAGTAAAAGGTATTTTAATACTCGATTTCAAATATCGGGACATCAAAGGCGCGTTGGCAGTGGAACTTTTTCAGTAATATCTGTTTGAGAATAATGCCACGTTGGAAGATCTTTATATGTATCTGAATGAATAGTAAACGATTTTTAATAAGAGTCGGTTTCAAAGATCAAGCCATCAGAGACGCATTGGAAGTGGATCTTTTTCAGTAATATCCTCATTGAAAATCACACCACGTTGAGAATTTCATAAAAGGATCTGAATAGTTAGTACAAGGTATTATAATACTCAGTTTCAAATATTGGGCCATCAGAGGCGCTTTGGCAGTGAAACTTAATCAGTATTATCTGTATTGTAAGTCATGCCATGTTATTATTATTATTATTATTATTATTATTATTATTATACTGATCCTCCTGGATCTTCCACAAGGAAGACCCCTCATAAGCTCTAAGAGCTTGCCCTGAGTTAGGAGAACCAGTTGTGTTCTGTGTAGGCTTTGTTACTGTGTCCTTACGCCACCTTAGGCACAGCACTGTTAATTTTTGACCCAACAGCGAATGATGGCGATTACCGTGACTAGAAAATTTCTTTCCTAGCCTCGGAATTGAACTTGGGGCTTCCGCTCCCAAGTCAATTACTCTACCACTGAGCCAATCTGTTGAAAGAACCCTTAAAGTATCTGAATGGATAGTAGAAGATATAATAATACTATGTTTCGAATATCCGGCCATCAGAAACGCCCTGGCAGTTTAACTCTTCAGTTCTATCTGTATCGACAATCATGCCACGTTAAGGGAACCTCAAGAGGATCTGAATAGATAGTAAAAGGTATTATAATACTCGTTTCAAATATCGGGTCATCAGAGGCGCTTTGGCAGTGGAACTTATCCAGTGATATCTGTATAGAGAATTATTCCACGATGAAAAATCCCTAAAAGTTTTTGAATGAATAGTAAACGATATAATAAAAATCGGTTTCGAACATCCAGTCAGCAGGGACGCGTGAGAAGTGAAACTTTATCAGTAATATCTTCAATGAGTATTACAGCACCTTGAAAGATCCGTAAAATGATCTGAATGGATAGTAGATTATATAATATTACTATGTTTCGAATATCCGGCCATCAAAATAGCCCTGGCAGTATATCTTCTACAGTACTAACTGTATTGAGAATCATGCCACGTTAACAGAACCTTAAAATGATCTGAATATATAGTAAAAGGTATTTTAATACTCGATTTCAAATATCGGGCCATCAGAATCGCATTGGCAGTGTTACTTTTTCATTAATATCTGTATTGAGAATCATGCCACGTTGAAAGGTCCCTAGAAGTATATGACGTTATAAGAGCGAGGAGCTTGGTTGATTGAATTCCAGATGTCACTTGTATCTAAATTCTACTTACAAGAGATTGCTGGTTTTCTTTAAACCGGTTACTTCGTAATGTTGTTTTCATCAGCGTTGAATTGTGCTCCACTGATGATTCCTAATATGGATGAAACCGCGGTATGTAACTATTCAACTTTGATGAAATCATACACACTCTGTGGATTGCTCCAAAACTTTGGTCTCTACTAGTCCTTTCATCTTCGATTAGTGGTTAGCTTTCCTAAAAGCGTTATTTTCTCTTTTATGGCTCCTTTTACGCATTGCGTATTAACCTGGGCGTGTTCGCTCCCCAGTGGTCAACTGCATGAGACTCCAATCCGAGTACTTGCTAATTACCACATAGGATAAAAGAATGTACGTAGAGATCTGTAGTTTTTGGGTAGCCACAGCGAGGAGCTTGGTTGATTGAATTCCAGGTGTCCCTTGTGTCTAAATTCTACTCACAAGGGATTGCTGGCTTTCTTTAAACCGGTTACTTCGTAGTGGTGTTTTCACTCGGTTTCAAAGATCAGGCCATCAGGGACGCATTGGCAGTAGAACTTTTTCAGTAATATCTTCATTGAGAATCACACCACGTTGAAATCTCCGTAAAAGAATCTGAATAGATAGTAAAAGGTATTTTAATACTCGGTTTCAAATAACAGTTGGACCTTTCTTGATTTCTAAACGGGTTTCCCCCTGGACTTATGAATTGCAACGTGAGGATGGTAGGAATCAGGGAGTTTGGCATATTAAAGATCTGAAAGCTCACCCACCGGACACAACATCGGATGAACAGTCGGACTAGTTTTGTTTTGATTTGGGTTAGAGGATGGCTTACCCTTGCCTTGAGCATAAATGTACTAGGGTGGTCACTACCCCCATCCAGTGGCGGACCTACATGAAGATCATTTGTATGGTACCGTCCACGATAGCAACATGCTATACTTCGTTCCCTCTTGTTCTTTTAATGAGGTTAGATGCAGAAAGTTGGTGTTGTATAAGTGTGACCTTAGCTATTCTTTGTTTTCTCGGCTTTGACTTATGTAGGTATTCTGGTGTATTTCTCGGATTTGACTTGATATATTTTTTTTTGCGTTTGGTTTGAATGTGGCGTTTCTCGGAGTTGACATCGTTCTGATGTTGAGATCAGCATCGAATGATGGGGTCATTTTGAGGCTTTCGACTTGAACTATAAGTCTCCGTGCCCTGTCTTGTTATCCTCGTCTCGGATGCAAGATGTTTATTATTTTTTAACTTTATATTCCTTTTTAGTTGAGATGGTTTTGTTTTCCTTTAGAGTCATTGGGCATGTTTTCAGGCTCCGGTTAAGCGATGATATTTGTCCTTGAATGTCAGTATCTTCGCTTCTCTTCCGTCTCGGCGGAAGTGGCCTTCAGTAACCGGCAGTCTTTTTACTTTATAATATTGTGGGGAAAGTTGGTAGAACTTTAGTGTGGCGAGTTGGCAGTATAATTTTCAAATTCCGAAAAAAAAAAAAAATTTAACTGATTAAAATTTTTTTAAAGTAAGGGGGGGATTTGTAACGTTAAATTTTCATCATTAATAGTTTTCCATAGTCAATACATTACCTTTACCGAACTTAACTTAACGCGAATACATTTGCTCATCATTAGTTGTTTTCCTTATTCAATAGATTACCTTTTTCATATCTAACGTTAACGTAAAGTAGTATTTTCCAGTCATTAAATGTATTCATATTAGTTCTTTCTAAGCGGATGTTTAGGTTTCGATTGTGGGGTTATGTTGTTTGCTGTCACTCGTACACTTCAGTGACACCGGACTCTCAAGTGGGGTTAGGTTCCATAATTTGTTGTTCTGGTTGGTTTGCGAGAGGCAATGATTCAGTGTGGTTTGAATTGGTAGAACGTCCTATTTCAGATATATAAGGAAGCCATAATTACACCTGTGAGATACTCAATAATTTTTCGATCTGTTATTGTTCTTCTTCTTGGTTCCGCTAAATTCATTTTGACAATTGGTATATTGTATTCTATGGTACGAATATGTTAAGAGGTTACCGGTTTTGAGATAGAGGAAACAGGTGTCATTTATGGAAAAAGTTTTTGAAGAATTGAAGAAAATTGTGATCTAGAATCATCCTTGTTATAGGCGATTATTACTTCAATTCTAATAATTGCCTGTAGAATATAGTGATTTTGCTTATATTTGGGGATAACGTTTTATATGTGATTATTGAACTTTTCTACGAGGACTTCAATCCTGATATATACCCTCAGAACATCAGAGGTATGAATTTATTATATTTGATGAACCATAGTCTCATATTCTTTTATTAGGGTTCTTGGATACGGCTGGTGACTTGCTGATATTCTTGGGACGAGCTGATATTCTTGGATACGGCTGTTGACTTGCTGATCTTCTTGGTTACGGCTATTAATCCAGCTGATATTCTTGTGGCTGAACCTACCATCGTTAATGCCCATTGGTACCCAAGTGGCAACCAACTCGAGACTGAAACTACATTCCACAAAGAGCTTCACCACCCATACCATCATCATTTTCATAGATCTGATCTTACGTTTGGAATTTGGTGCATATCTGGAATCTTGTGCCCTCTTCGGTATTCATCGTAGCCAGGTAACCAGTGCTACGCACTGGAATAATTCACATCAGTAAAGACTGTTTACCCTATTAAGACCATAATAATCCATATTTGTAATTGAAAATATACTATAATACCTGTATGATATTCCATATTCAGTTCAATTCAGATTCAACTCGTGATATAAATCATAGTCATACCTTCTTGGTCGTAAGCGGATACGGTGAGGTGCACCCCACAGAATTGCATTTAATACCATTATATGGTGGTTGTACGATCCCATCAGGATTTAAGTTCTGTATAGCTAATATTAATTTGGATCGGATTTGTTGGATTAACGATTATTTCAGCATATAGCTGGAACAAATATTGTGCATTGAATTGTTTTCCAGGTTATTAGTTGTGAATTTTATGGTTTTGGCCCTTCTGGCATATATTTTGGGAATTTATAAATTGGCCCTTCTGGCATACACTTGGGAATTAATATATTGGCCCTTCTGGCATCTGGTTTGATAATTATAGCTTGGCCCTTCTGGCATTTATTTCCAATAGTATAATTTGGCCCTTCTGGCATTGATTTGTAAACTTTGAGGTTGATATTGGATCTGTTTGGGATTCCAATCTATTGACCATTTGGGATCTACTTTCTTTTTTTTGTGTTCAACCACTGCATTTACCATCTTTTCTGATTTTGAGGATAATATATTATTTTGAGTGACATCGATTGATTTATTGCTTCTCTGGTAGAGGAGTAAGCAATTCCTTCTTTTGAATAGGCCGGCATATCTCTACCTGGCGCCCATTCCATTCTTTCAAATATACTCACCCCTATCTTCACTGAGTCAAGCCGCGAGCCTATTTAGTCTGGTGACTCGGCTTCCTCAAAGCCGACGTCACAATATTTGAAATCGAGTATTATAATACCTTTTACTATCAATTCAGATCCTCTTAAGGTTCTTTTAACGTGGAATGATACTCAATACAGATATTACTGAAGAAGTTATACTGCCAGGGCTTTACTGATGGTCGGGTATTCGATACATAGTATTATTATGTCTTCTACTATCCATTCAGATCCTTTTAAGGATCATTCAACGTAGTGTGATTCTTGATAAAGATATTACTGAGAAAGTTCCACTGCTCACGCGTTTCTGCTGACTGGATGTTTGAAACCGAATATTAGTATATCGTCTACTATCCACTCAGACTGGATGTTTGAAACCGATTTTTATTATGTCGTTTACTATCCATTCATAAACTTTTAGGGATTTTCCATCGTGGAATGATTCTCAATACAGATATCACTGAAAAAGTTCCACTGCCAGAGCGCCTCTGATGGCCCGATATATGAGTATTATGAAACATTTTACTATCTATTCAGATCCTTTTACGGATCTCTCAACGTTGTGTGATTCTCAATGAAGATATTACTGAAAAAGTCCTACTGCCAATGCGTCCTTTATGGCGTGATCTTAAACCGTGTATACTAGTATCTTTTACTATCTATTCATATCCTTTAAAGGTTCTTCCAAAGTGGCATGATTCTTAATACAATGCCAATGCGTCCCTGATGCCTTGATCTTTGAAACCGTATTTCATTAAATCGTTTACTATTCATTCAGATACATATAGAGATCTTCCAAAGTGGCATTATTCTCAAACAGATATTACTGAAAAAGTTCCACTGCCAAAGCGCTTCTGATGGTCCGATATTTGAAACCCAGTATCTATTCAGATCCGGATATCAGAAACATAGTATTATTATATCTTCAACTATCTTCTACTATTCAGATGCTTTTACGGAATTTTCAACGTATAGTGTTTCTCAATAAAGAAATTAATTAGAAAGTTCCACTGCTCACGCGTTTCTGCTGACTGGATATTTGAATCCGAGTTTTATTATATCGTTTACTATCCATTCATATACTTCTAGGGATCTATCAATGTGGCATGATTCTCAATACAGATATTACTGAAAAAGTTGCACTGCCAATGCGCCTCTGATGGCCCGATATTTGAAATCAAGTATTATAATACTTTTTACTATCTATTCAGTTCCTCTTAAGGTTCTCTTAACGTTGCATGCTTCTCAATACAGACAGTACTTAAGAAAATATACTGCCAGGGCGTTTCTGATGGCCAGATATTCGGAACATAGTATTATTATATCTTCTACTATCCATTCAGAACCTTTTACGCATCCTTCAACGTGTTGTGATACTCAATAAAGATATTACTGAGAAAGTTCCACTGCTCACGCATCCCTGCTGACTGTATGTTGGAAACCGAATTCAATTAAGTCGTCTACTATCCATTCATACACTTTTAGGGATCTTTCATCGTGGAATGATACAATACAATATCAATACTGATATTACTGAAAAAGTTCCACTGCCAAAGCGCCTCTGATGGCCTGATATTTAAAATCGAGTATTATAATACTTTTAACTGTCTATTCCGAACCTTTTACAGAACTTTCAACGTGGTGTGTGATACTCAATACAGATGGTACTGAAGAGTTAAACTGCCAGGGCGTTTCTGATGGCCAAATACTCGAAACATAGTATTATTATATACTCTACTATCCATTCAGATCCCTTTACGGAGCTATCACCGTAGTGTTTTTCTCAGTAAAGATATTACTCAGAAAATTCCACTGAGCACACGATTCTGCTGACTGGATGTTTGAAATTGAGTATGATTATATCGTTCACTATCCACTCAGATACTTTTAGAGATCTTTCAACGTGGCATGATTCTCAATACAGATAGTACTGAAAAAGTTCCACTGCCAAAGCGCTTCTGATGGTCCGATATTTGAAACCGAGTATTATAATACCTTTTACTATCTATTCAGATCCTTTTAAGGTTCTCTAAACGTGGAATGATACTCAATACAGATATTGCTGAAGAAGATATACTGCCAGGGCTTTTCTGATGGTCGGGTATTCGAAACACTCTACTATCCATTCAGATCCTTTAAGGGATCTATCACCGTAGTGTTTTTCTCAATAAAGATATTACTGAGAAAGTTCCACTGAGCACGCGTTTCTGCTGACTGGATGTTGAAATCGAGTATGATTATATCGTTTACTATCTACTCGGATACTTTTAGGGATCTTTCAACGTGGCATGATCCTCAATACAGATAGTATTGAGGAGCTAAACTGCCAGGGCGTTTCTGAAGGCCGGATATTTGAAACTTAGTAATATTATTATATCTTCTTATGTCTATTCAGATCCTTTTACGGATCTTTCATCGTAGTGTGATACTCAATATAGATATTACTGAGAAAGTTCCACTGCTCATGCATTTCTGCTGACTGGATGTTTGAAACTGAGTATTATTATATCGTTTACTATCCACTCAGATACTTTAAGGAATCTTTCAACGTGGCAAGATTCTGAAAAAGTTCCACTGCCAAAAAGCCTCTGATGGCCCGATATTTGAATTCCAGTATTATAATATCTTTTACTATCTATTCAGATCCTATTTCGGAACTTTCAACGTGGTGTGATTCTCAATGAAGATATTACTGAGAAAGTTCTACTGCCAATGCGTCCCTGATGGCTTGATCTTTGAAATCGAGTTTTACTATATCGTTTACTATCCATTCATATACTTTTAGGGATCTTTCATGGTGGAATGATTCTCAATACAGATATTAATGAGGAAGTTCCACTGCCAAAGCGCCTCTGATGGCCCGATATTGGAAACCGAGAATTATAATACCTTTCACTATCTATTCAGATTCTTTTACGGAACTTTCAACGTGGTGTAATTCTCAATGAAGATATTACTGAGAAAGTTCTACTGCCAATGCGTACCTGATGGCCTAATCTTTGAAACCGAGTTTTATTATATCGTTCACTATCCATTCAGATACTTTTAGGGTTCTTTCAACGTGTAATCATTCTCAATAAAGATATTACTAGGAAGTTGCACTGCCAGTGCGCCTCTGATGGCCCGATATTTGAAATCGAGTATTATAATACCTTATAATATCTATTCAGATCCTCTTAAGGTTCTCTTATCGTGGCATGATTCGCAATACATATAGTACTGAAGAGTTGAACTGCCAGGGTGTTCCTGGTGGCTTCTTTTATCCATTCAGATCCATTTACGGATCCCTCAAGTTGGTGTGATACTCAATAAAGATATTACTGAGAAAGTTTCACTGCTCATGCGACCCTGCTGACTGGATGTTTGAAAACGAGTTTTATTATATCGTTTATATCGTTTATTCATATACTTATAGGGATCTTTCATCGATGAATGATTCTCAATACAGATATTACGGAAAAAGTTCCACTGCCAAAGCGCCTCTGATGACCCGATATTCGATACCAGGTATTATAGTACCTTTTCCTATCTATTCAGATCGTATTAAGGTTCTCTTAACGTGGCATAATTCTCAATATAGAGAGTACTAAAGAGTCAAACTGCCAGGTTGTTTCTGATGGCCGGATAATCGAAATATAGTGATAATATATATTCTACTATCCATTCAGATCCTGTTACGGAACTTTCAACGTTGTGTGATTCTCAATAAAGATATTACTGGGAAAGGTCCACTGCTGACACGTTTCTGCTGACTGGAAGTTTGAAACCGAGTATTAGTATATCGTCTCCTATCCACTCAGATACTTTTAGGGGTCTTTCAACGTGGCCTGATTCTCAATACAGATATTTCTGAAAAAGTTCCACTGCCAAAGGGCTTCTGATGGTCCAATATTTGAAACCCAGTATTATAAAACCTATCTATTCAGATCCACATAAGGTTCTCCTAACGTGGCATGATTCTCAATACAGATAGTAACGAAGAGATAAACTGCCAGGGCGTTTCTGATAGCCTGATATCCGGAACATAGTATTATTATATCTTCTACTATCCATTCAGAACCTTTTAAGCATCCTTCAACGTAGTGTGATACTCAATAAAGATATTACTGAGAAAGTTCCACTGCTCACGCATCCCTGCTGACTGGATGTTTGAAACCGAGTTCAATTATGTCGTCTACTATCCATTCATATACTTTTAGGGATCTTTCATCGTGGAATGATTCTCAATAAAGATTTTACTGAAAAAGTTCCACTGCCAAAGCGCCTGTGATGGCCTGATATTTTAAACCGAGTATTATAATACTTTTAACTATCTATTCCGATCCTTTTACAGAACTTTCAACGTATTGTGTGATTCTCAATACAGATGGTTCTGAAGAGTTAAACTGCCAGAGCGTTTCTGATGGCCAGATACTCGAAACATAGTATTATTATAACTCTACCTGTTAAGGTTCTAAAGGTTCTCTAAACGTGGAATGATACTCGATACAGATATTTTTGAAGAAGTTATACTGCCAGGGCTTTTCTGATGGTCGGGTATTCGAAACATAGTATTATTATAACTTCTACTATCCATTCAGATCCTTTTACGATTCTTTCAACGTAGTGTGATCCTCAATAAAGATATTAATGAGATAGTTCAACAGCTCACGCGTTTCTACCGACTGGAAGTTTGAAACCGAGTATTAGTATATCGTCTCCTATCCACTCAGATACTTCTAGGGATCTTTCAACGTGGCCTGATTCTCGATACAGATATTTCTGAAAAAGTGCCATTGCCAAAGCGCTTCTGAGGGTCCGATATTTGAAACCCAGTATTATAATACCTTATACTATCTATTCAGATCCTATTAAGGTTCTCTTAACGTGGCATGATTCTCAATACAGATAGTACAGCAGAACTGCCAGGGCGTTTCCGATGGCTGGATATTCGGAAAATAGTATTATTATATCTTCTACTATTCATTCAGATCCTTTTAAGGATCTTTCAACGTAGTGTGATTCTTGATAAAGATATTACTGAAAAAGTTCCACTGCTCACGCGTTTCTGCTGACTGGATGTTTGAAACTGAGTATTATTATATCGTTCACTATCCACTCAGATACTTTTAGGGTTCTTCCGAAGTGGCCTGATTCTCAATACAGATATTACTGAAAGAATTCCACTGATGGCCCTAAAGTTGAAGCCGAGTATTATAATACCTTTCAATATCAATCAGATATTCGTAAGGTTTTCTTTACCTGGAATGATTCTCTATACAGATAGTGCTGAAGAAGTTATACTGCCAGGGCGTTTCTGATATCCGGATAATCGAATCATAGTATTATTATATCTTCCACTATCCATCAGATCCTTATACGCATCCTTCAACGTGGTCTGATACTCAATGAAGATATTACTGTAAAAGTTCTAATGCTAATGCGTTCCTGATGGCTGGATCTTTGAAATCGAGTTTTACTATATCGTTAACTATCCATTCATATAGTTTTAGGGATCTTTTATCGTGGAATGATTCTCAATAGAGATATTACCGAAAAAGTTCCACTGCCAAAGCGCCTCTGATGGCCTGTTATTTGAAAGCGAGTATTATAATACCTTTTACTATCTATTCAGAACCTTTTACGGAACTTTCAACTTGGCATGATTCTTAATACAGATATTAATGAAAAAGTAGCACTGCCCATGCGCCCCTGATGGCCCGATATTTGGATTCGAGTACTATAATACCTTTTACTATATATTCAGATCATTTTAAGGTTCTCTTAACGTGGCGTGATTCTCAATACAGATAGTACTGAAGAAGTTATACTGCCAGGGCGTTTTTGATGGCCAGATATTCTAAACATAGTATTATTATATAATCTACTATCCATTCAGTTCTTTTTACGGATCCTTCAAGGTGGTGTGATACTCAATAAAGATATTACTGGGAAAGTTTCACTGCTCACGCGTCCCTGCTGACTGAATGTTTGAAACCGAGTATTATTATATCGTTTACTATTTACTCCGATACTTTTAGGGATCTTTCAACGTGACAAAATTCTGAATACAGATAATACTGAAAGAGTTGCACTGCCAATGCGCCTCTGATGGGCCGTTATTTGAAATCGAGTATTATAATACCTTTTACTATCTATTCAGATCCTCTTAAGGTTCTCTTAACGTGGCATGTTTCTCAATACAGAAAGTATAGAAGAGTTAAACTGCCAGGGTGTTTCTGATGGCCGGGTATTCGAAACATAGTATTATTATATCTTCTACTATCCATTCAAATCCATTGACGGATCTTTCAACGTAGTGTGATTTTCAATAAAGATAATACTGAGAAAGTTCCTCTGCTCATTCGTTTCTGCTGAATGGATGTTTGAAACCGAGTATTAGTATATCGTCTTCTATCCACTCAGATACTTTTAGGGATCTTTCAACGTGGCAGGATTCTCAATACATATATTACTGAAAAAGTTCCACTGCCAAAGCGCCACTGATGGCCCGATATTTGAAACCCAGTATTATAAAACCTTTTAGTATCTATTCAGATCCACATAAGGTTCTCCTAACGTGGCATGATTCTCAATACAGATAGTACAGAAGAGATAAACTGCCAGGGCGTTTCTGATGGCCGGATATCCGGAACATAGTATTATTATATCTTCTACTATCCATCAGATGCTTTTAAGGATCTTTCAACGTAGTAAGATTCTTGATAAAGATATTACTGAGAAAGCTCCACTGCTCACGCGTTTCTGCTGACTGGATGTTTGAAACCGAATATTAGTATATCGTATACTATCCACTCAGACTGGATGTTTGAAACCGATTTTTATTATATCGTTTACTATGCATTCATAAACTTTTAGGGACTTTCCATCGTGGAATGATTCCCAATACAGATATCACTGAAAAAGTTCCACTGCCAAAGCGCCTCTGATGGCCCGATATATGAAAAAGAGTATTATATTACCTTTTACTATCTATTCAGATCCTTTTACGGATCTCTCAACGTGGTGTGATTTTTGATGTCTGATATTTAAAACCGAGTGTTATAATACTTTTTACTATCTATTCCGATCCTTTTACAGAACTTTCAACGTGGTGTGATTCTCAATTCAGATGGTACTGAAGAGTTAAACTGCCAGGGCGTTTCTGATGGCCGGATACTCGAAACATAGTATTATTACATACTCTACTATCCATTCAGTTCCTTTCACGGATCTATCATCGTAGTGTTTTTCTCAATGAAGATATTACTGAGAAAGTTCCACTGAGCACGCGTTCTGCCGTCTGGATGTTTGAAATCGAGTATGATTATATCGTTTACTATCCACTCAGATACTTTTAGGGATCTTTTAACGTGGCATGATTCTCAATACAGATAGTACTGAAAAAGTTCCACTGCGAAAGCGCCACTGATGGCCTGATATTTGGAACCGAGTATTATAATACCTTTTACTATCAATTCAGATCCTCTTAAGGCTCTCTTAATGTAGCATGATCCTCAATACAGATAGTATTGAGGAGCAGAACTGCCAGGGCGTTTCTGATGGCCGGATATTTGAAACTTAGTATTATTATATCTACTAATATCCATTCAGATCCTTTAACGGATCTTTCATCATAGTGTGATTCTCAATAAAGATATTACTGAGAAAGTTCCACTGCTCACGCGTTTCTGCTGACTGGATGTTTGAAACTGAGTATTATTATATCGTTTACTATCCACTCAGATACTTTTAGAGATCTTACAACGTTTTAGGGTTCTTCCGAAGTGGCATGATTCTCAATACAGATATTACTGAAAGAATTCCACTGATGGCCCTAAAGTTGAAGCCGAGTATTATAATACCTACCTTTCAATATCAATCAGATATTCGTAAGGTTTTCTTTACCTGGAATGATTCTCTATACAGATAGTACTGAAGAATTTATACTGCCAGGGCGTTTCTGATATCCGGATAATCGAATCATAGTATTATTATATCTTCCACTATCCATCAGATCCTTATACGCATATTTCAACGTGGTCTGATACTCAATGAAGATATTACTGTAAAAGTTCTACTGCTAATGCGTTCCTGATGGCTGGATCTTTGAAATCGAGTTTTACTATATGGTTTACTATCCATTCATATACTTTTAGGGATCTTTTATCGTGGAATGATTCTCAATAGAGATATTACTGAAAAAGTTCCACTGCCAAAGCGCCTCTGATGGCCTGTTATTTGAAAGCGAGTATAATAATACCTTTTACTATCTATTCAGAACCTTTTACAGAACTTTCAACTTGGCATGATTCTTAATACAGATATTAATGAAAAAGTAGCACTGCCAATGCGCCCCTGATGGCCCGATATTTGAAGTCGAGTACTATAATACCTTTTACTATATATTCAGATCATTTTAAGGTTCTCTTAACGTGGCATGATTCTCAATACAGATAGTACTGAAGAAGTTATACTGCCAGGGCGTTTTTGATGGCCGGATATTCTAAACATAGTATTATTATATAATCTACTATCCATTCAGTTCTTTTTACGGATCCTTCAAGGTGGTGTGATACTCAATAAAGGTATTACTGGGAAAGTTTCACTGCTCACGCGTCCCTGCTGACTGAATGTTTGAAACCGAGTATTATTATATCGTTTACTATTCACTCCGATACTCTTCGGGATCTTTCAACGTGACAAGATTCTGAATACAGATAATACTGAATGAGTTGCACTGCCAATGCGCCTCTGATGGGCCGTTATTTGAAATCGAGTATTATAATACCTTTTACTATCTATTCAGATCCTCTAAAGGTTCTCTTAACGTGGCATGTTTCTCAATACAGAAAGTATAGAAGAGTTAAACTGCCAGGGCGTTTCTGATGGCCGGGTATTCGAAACATAGTATTATTATATCTTCAACTATCCATTCAAATCCATTGACGGATCTTTCAACGTAGTGTGATTTTCAATAAAGATATTACTGAGAAAGTTCAACTGCTCATTCGTTTCTGCTGACTGGATGTTTGAAACCGAGTATTAGTATATCGTCTACAATCCACTCAGATACTTTTAGGGATCTTTCAACGTGGCAGGATTCTCAATACATATATTACTGAAAAAGTTCCACTGCCAAAGCGCCACTGATGGCCCGATATTTGAAACCCAGTATTATAAAACCTTTTAGTATCTATTCAGATCCACATAAGGTTCTCCTAACGTGGCATGATTCTCAATACTCATAGTACAGAAGAGATAAACTGCCAGGGCATTTCTGATGGCCGGATATCCGGAACATAGTATTATTATATCTTCCACTATCCATTCAGATGCTTTTAAGGATCTTTCAACGTAGTGTGATTCTTGATAAAGATATTACTGAGAAAGTTCCACTGCTCACGCGTTTCTGCTGACTGGATGTTTGAAACCGAATATTAGTATATCGTCTACTATCAACTCAGACTGGATGTTTGAAACTGATTTTTATTATATCGTTAACTATGCATTCATAAACTTTTAGGGATTTTCCATCGTGGAATGATTCTCAATACAGATATCACTGAAAAAGTTCCACTGCCAAAGCGCCTCTGATGGTCCGATATATGAAAAAGGGTATTATGATACCTTTTACTATCTATTCAGATCCTTTTACGGATCTCTCAACGTGGTGTGATTTTCAATGAAGATATTACTGAAAAAGTTCTACTGCCAATGCGTCCCAGATGGCTTGATCTTTGAAACCGAATTTTATTAAATCGTTTACTATTCATTCTTCTTCCAAAGTGGCATTATTCTCAAACAGATATTACTGAAAAAGTTCCACTGCCAAAGCGCTTTTGATGGCCCGATATTTGAAATCGAGTATTATAATACCTTTTACTACCTATTCATATCCTCTTAAGGTTCTCTCAACGTAGCATGATTTTCAATACAGATGGTACTGAAGAGTTAATTTGTCAGGGCATTTCTGATGGCCGGATATTCGAAGCATAGTATTATTATATCTTTTACTATCCATTCAGAACCTTTTACGCATCCTTCAACGTGGTGTGTTACTCAATAAAGATATTACTGAGAAAATGTTATCCTATTTTCTTATTACTGGGAAAGTTCCACTGCTCACGCGTCCCTGCTGACTGGATGTTTGAAACTGAGTATTATTATATCGTTTACTATCCACTTAGATACTTTTAGGGATCTTTCAACGTGGCATGATTCTCAATAAAGATATTACTGAAAAAGTTCCACTGCCAAAGAGCCTCTGATGGCCCGATATTTGAAACCCAAGTTCTACTGATCGCCCTAAAGTTGGAGCTGAGTATTATAATACCTTTTAATATAATCTGATATTCGTAAGGTTCTCTTTACGTGGATCATACAGATAGTACTGAAGAAGTTATACTGCCAGGGCTTTTCTGATATCCGGATATTCGAAACATAGTATTATTATATCTTCCACTATCCATTCAGATCCTTTTACGCATCCTTCAACGTTCAACTTCAATAAAGATATTACTGTAGAAGTTCTACTGCCAATGCGTCCCTGATGGCTTGATCTTTGAAATCGAGTTTTACTATATCGTTTACTATCCATTCATATACTTTTGGGGATCTTTTATCGTGGAATGATTCTCAATAGATATATAACTGAAAAAGTTCCACTGCCAAAGCGCCTCTGATGGCCTGTTATTAAAATCGAGTATTATAAAACCTTTTACTATCTATTCAGATCCTTTTACAGAACTTTAAACGCGGTGTGATTCTCAATGAAGATATTACTCTAAAATTTCTACTGCCAATACGTCCCTGATGGCCTGATCTTTGGAACCGAGTTTTATTATATCGTTCACTATCCATTCAGATACTTTTAGGGATCTTTCAACGTCATATACTTCTAAGGATCTTTCAACTTGGCATGATTCTTAATACAGATATTAATGAGAAAGTAGCACTGCCAATGCGCCTCTGATGGCCCGATAT
Source organism: Halyzia sedecimguttata (assembly GCA_937662695.2). NCBI lineage: Eukaryota > Metazoa > Arthropoda > Insecta > Coleoptera > Coccinellidae > Halyzia > Halyzia sedecimguttata. The sequence continues at coordinate 7,770,473 of OW569418.2, forward strand.
TTGAAATCGAGTATTATAATACCTTTTACTATATATTCAGATCGTTTAAAGGTTCTCTTAACATGGCATGATTCTCAATACAGATAGTACTGAAGAAGATATACTAACAGAGCGTTTTTGATGGCTGGATATTCGAAACATAGTATTATTATATAATTCACTATCCATTCAGATCTTTTTACGGATCCTTCAAGGTGGTGTGAAACTCAATAAACTGAGAAAGTTTCACTGCTCACGCGTCCCTGCTGACTGGATGTTTGAAACCGAGTTTTATTATATCGTTTAATATCCATTCATATACTTTTAGGGATCTTTCATGGTTTAGTGATTCTCAATACAGAGAATTTAATGAGAAAGTTCCACTACCAAATTGCCTCTGATGGCTAGATATTGGAAACCGAGAATTATAATACCTTACCGTAAAAGGATCTGAATAGATAGTGATTCAGATCCTTTTACGGAACTTTCAACGTGGTGTGATTCTCAATGAAGATATTACTGAGAAAGTTCTACTGCCAATGCGTCCCTGATGGCCTAATCTTTGAAACCGAGTTTTATTATATCGTTTACTATCCATTCAGATACTTTTAGGGATCTATCAACGTGGCATCATTCTCAATAAAGATATTACTGAGGAAGTTGCACTGCCAATGCGCCTCTGATGGCCCGATATTTGAAATGCTCGTGTGAGTTAGGCGAATCAGTTGTGTTATTCGTATCCTATGTTACCATGTTCGTACGCCACTTTATTATTAATTATATGAGTTGTGTCGGGCAGACGAAACCAGTCCTGTCACTGCAACCAATCGGTCTATTGTGGCACGCCTAATCTATACAACATCAACAAGCTGAAGCCTTTTGACAAGGGATTTTAGTCTGGTGGGTGAGAACTTGTCCAGTTCCCTCAGTCTCAGTTTGCGGACTCCTAGTTCCTCAAATCTGATCCTGTCCCCTGCGGGGTCACACATGTGTTCTATAGACTCGTCGCCCTCCAGGCATAGTCTGCACTCAGAGTCCTAGCTCAGCCAACCCCAGCATACTAAGGTGTTTCCTCAGGCCACAGGGACCCGTGTATACAGCTGTTGAAATTCTCAGGTCTAACTAGAGGCTCTGAGACATTGTCTGGCTCTTTCAGCTGATACTTGTTGAGCGAGTATGTATGTGTCCAGGTATGCTGCTTCTGATATCCTGGACCTTTTGGTCCAACCATCTGTTGTTTTCCCACCCTGCTGCCATGTGAGATATATCACAGGCCGGTTCAGGTCCAATGAGCCCGGTGAAAGCCCTCGTGCCGACAATGAGTCCTCCACCTCATTACCGCCCTTGCCTGAGTGGCCCAGGACCCAAATTAACTTGAACCTGCAGCGCTCTTCCAGTTCAACAAGTGGGGTCAGAGAGTCCTGCACAAGCATGGACTTTCAGTTGTATGAATTCAAGTCCTTCAAGGCAGCTTGGCTTTCCGATAGGAAAGCTTGATTCATCTGCGTATCCATCTCTTCTCAAATATGAGCTTCGCGCAGTGATCAATGGCGAAAATTCTTGCTTGAAAGGCAGTCAGAAAACTAACTAGGCTTATAGATTCACCCTCAGCCATTTTGTAACCACTGACTCCCGCTCCCACCCCAGTAGTAGCAGAGCATTATGTGAACCAGCAGGGACCCTCAAGCAGTGGGGCCCAGAGATAGTCCAATCGTCGCTGGGAAAGACAACTCGATAGTGCCACTATCTTGGTGATAGATACATCAGAACGATGCTCATTATCTCGTTGACCTACAATTCGGCCAGTAGAGAACCAGGCACGTGCTCACTAGATAAAGATAGACCATGTACTTAAGGCGATCATTGGCTGCGATAGACGTGGAGCGAAAGGCCCCAGTCATCATCAAGCACGCAGATCTCTGAATTGTTATAAGCTTGAGCTGGGACTGCACCCCTACAGTGCACTTCCATAAAGCAATGCTACCGTAAGTGATTTGTCGTCTCACCAACATCACGTACAACCAGTGGCGTCTTTTCAGATCCAGTACCCCATTTCTTTCCACAAGTTCGCTAGCAGGCCCAGAGCAGGTGCCTAGCCTTGTGGATCACCCTTTCTTTCAGTTCAGCTACCTGTCCAGGATGGCACCCAGATATCTAGCATCGTCCGCAAATGGGATACGAACTCCATTCATAGTAAGGAAACCCATGTTGAGCTTCCTCTTTCTAGTGAATGGCACGATCAAGGTCTGACGAGAGATCACGTTTAACTGTTCCCCACTACACCAGCCTTGTGTTGCCGTTAGCGCCTCTGATAGGCTCTCAATCGGGACTGAGTCATCCTGTCCTGTGGCCATAATGAGTATGTTGTCGTCGTACGCTGGACATATACAGGGTGTCCCAGAAATCAACGATAAGCCGGCAACGGGCGATAGGCCAAGTCATAACAGTTATCAGAAAAATATAAAAAAAAATCTTTGTCATGTACTTTTCAAATTAAAGGCATTAGAAAAAAAAAGGAAAAACTGACATCCTGTGATGATCTTTCAAGTCCTGTGTCTACAAATATTAATTTTTCGTCAGTCTTTTTTCTGTAATTTAATCATGAATAACCCTTCTGTAAATTACAGTTTAAAATTAAAACATAACTGCCTCAGTTTTAAATACAATTTTGGATTTTTGCCCAACATTAAATTCAAAATAATTACATCATCCAACTTTAACCGACTGTACTGTGAAAAAAATGTAATACACTATTTTGGCAAGTAACATCAAAAGATGGCGCATTTAGTCTTGATTCCAAAATGGTATGATACTTGCTAGATTACTTCTTAGTTGAGGAAAATAATAATGTTTTTTTAAATGGAACCGGATTTCAGGCCAATTCTGTTTAATTATTGGAAATGGAACCTAGGCATCTTCAAGTCCACAATTTACAAGTACAGTTTGATTTAAACGGTAGACGGAGAGTGACGTTATTTTGCCTAGTAAAAGTGAGACAGATGGTGACGCTAAGTGTGAGCGAGAAAGATAGAGACGCTACTTTTATGCGAGAGTGAGACGAAATAAAAGGTGCAAGTTTGAAATAAAATTCAGACATTGGATTTTTTCAGTTGACTTTAATTTAATTAGATTTACAAGAAATTACAGCAAATGTTCAAGTTGTTGGCCTTCAGCTGCAATGCAAGCTCTACATCTTCTTAAAAATGGTCGCGTAATAAGACGGGTGTAACTTCTTGAGTTATTGGTCCATTTGAGCTGCCGGAGAACTTAAATGCCCAGGTTTATTTGGACTTCTTACATAACCAATTACCAGATTCATTGGAAGAAGTGCCACTGAACATTTACGGCAGCATGTGGTACCAACAAGATGGCTGCCCTGCGCATTATGCTCGCACAGTACGAGAGTTCCTCGACCGAGAATACCCCGATAGGAGGATTGGGCGGGGTGGTACAATTTCGTGGCCTGCCTGTTCACCCGATTTAAACCCCCATAGATTTCTTTCACTGGGAAACGATAAAGGAAAAAGTGTGCTTCAAGCCCATTCAAGATTTAGCCGAGCTGCGCCAAAGAATTACAGAAGCCGCTGAATACATTAACTCAAGAAGTTACACCCGTCTTATTACGCGATCATTTTTAAGAAGACGTAGAGCTTGCATTGCAGCTGAAGGAAAATTTGCTGTAATTTCTTGTAAATCTAATTAAATTAAAGTCAACTGAAAAAATTCAATGTCTGAATTTTATTTCAAACTTGCACCTTTTATTTCGTCTCACTCTCGCTTAAAAGTAGCGTCTCTATATTTCTCGCTCACACTTAGCATCACCATCGTATCACTCTTACTAGGCCAAATAACGTCACTCTCCGTCTACCGTTTAAATCAAACTTTACTTGTAAATTGTGGACTTAAAGATGCCTAGGCTCCATTTCCAATAATTAAACATAATTGGCCTGAAATCCGGTTCCATTTAAAAAAACATTATTATTTTCCTCAACTAAGAAGTGAACTAGCAAGTATCATACCATTTTGGAATCCAGACTAAATGCGCCATCTTTTGATGTTACTTGCCAAAATAGTGTAGTACATTTTTTTTACATTACAGTCGGTTAAAGTTGGATGATGTAATTATTTTGAATTTAATGTTGTGCGAAAATCCTACATTTTATTTAAAACTGAGGCAGTTATGTTTTAATTTTGAACTGTAATTTACAGAAGGGTTATTCATGATTACATTACAGAAAACAGACTGACGAAAAATTAATATTTGTAGACACAGGACTTGAAAGATCATCACAGGATGTCAGTTTTTCCTTTTTTTTTTCTAATACCTATAATTTGAAAAGTACATGACAAAGATTTTTTTTTATATTTTTCTGATAACTGTTATGACTTGGCCTATCGCTCGTTACCGGCTTATTGTTGATTTCTGGGACACCCTGTATATCCAGCATAAGTGCCTTCAATGTCCAGGAATACCACCAGATCAGGCCTTGAGGTCCTGAGACTACTTTCGCCATACCACCAGGTTGTTCTGCGCCAGATCAGCTTTTCGCCACCTCAGGTACGTCACTCTTAATTTTTGACCCAACGGTGGACGGTGGTTGCTAGGGTCTGAGTAGAGAATTTAATTCCTAGAACCCCGGGAATGAGCTCGGGACCCCGGTCCCTAGTCTCACTTTATCACTGAGCTGGCGACATACCTTATAATATCTATTCAGATCCTCTTAAGGTTCTCTCATCGTGGCATGATTCGCAATACATATATTACTGAAGAGTTGAACTGCCAGGGTGTTTCTGATGACTTCTTTCATCCATTCAGATCCATTTACGGATCCCACAAGTTGGTGTGATACTCAATAAAGATATTACTGAGAAAGTTTCACTGCTCACGCGACCCTGCTGACTGGATGTTTGAAACCGAGTTTTATTATATCGTTTACTATCCATTCATATACTTATAGGGATCTTTCATCGTGGAATGATTCTCAATACAGATATTACGGAAAAAGTTCCACTGCCAAAGCGCCTCTGATGACCCGATATTTGATACCCAGTATTATAGTACCTTTTCCTATCTATTCAGATCGTCTTGAGGTTCTCTAAACGTGGTATAATTCTCAATACAGAGAGTACTGAAGAGTCAAACTGCCAGGTCGTTTCTGATGGCCGGATAATCGAAACATAGTGATGTTATATATTCTACTATCCATTCAGATCCTGTTACGGAACTTTCAACGTTGTGTGATTCTCAATACAGATATTTCTGAAAAAGTTCCATTGCCAAAGGCAATGGTCCGATATTTGAAACGCAGTATTATAAAACCTTTTAGTATCTATTCAGATACACTAAAGGTTCTCCTAACGTGGCATGATTCTCAATACAGATAGTACAGAAGAGATAAACTGCCAGGGCGTTTCTGATGGCCGGATATCCGGAACATAGTATTATATATCTTCTACTATCCATTCAGATGCTTTTACAGAATTTTCAACGTTAAGTGATTCTCAATAAAGAAATTAATTAGAAAAATCCACTGCTCACGCGTATCTGCTGACTGGATATTTGAAACCGAGTTTTATTATATCGTTTACTATCCATTCATATACTGCTAGGGATCTTTCAATGAGGCATGATTCTCAATACAGATATTACTGAAAAAGTTGCACTGCCAATGCGCCTCTGATGGCCCGATATTTTAAATCATGTATTATAATACTTTTTACTATCTATTCAGTTCCTCTTGAGGTTCTCTTAACGTGGCATGATTCTCAATACAGACAATACTGAAGAAGATTTACTGCCAGGGCGTTTTTGATGGCCAGATATTCGGAACATAGTATTATTATATATTCTACTATCCATTCAGAACGTTTTACGTATCCTTCAACGTGGTGTGATACTCAATAAAGATATTACTGAGAAAGTTCCACTGCTCACGCATCCCTGCTGACTGGATGTTTGAAACCAAGTTCAATTATGACGTCTACTATCCATTCATATACTTTTAGGGATCTTCTATCGTGGAATGATTCTCAATACAGATATTACTGAAAAAGTTCCACTACCAAAGCGCCTCTGATGGCCTGATATTTAAAACAAAGTATTATATTACTTTCTACTATCTATTCCGATCGTTTTACAGAACTTCAACGTGGTGTGTGATTCTCAATACAGATGGTTCTGAAGAGTTAAACTGCCAGGACGTTTCTGATGGCCAGATACTCGAAACATAGTATTATTATATACTCTACTATCCATTCAGATCCTTTTACGAGATTACTCAGAAAGATCCACTGAGCACGCGATTCTGCTGACTGGATGTTCGAAATCAAGTATGTTTATATCGTTTACTATCCACTCAGATACTTTAAGGGATCTTTCAACGTGGCATGATTCTCAGTACATATAGTACTGAAAACGTTCCACTGCGAAAGCGCCACTGATGGCCTGATATTTGAAACCGAGTATTATAATACCTTCACTATCTATTCAGATCCTTTTACGGAGGTTTCAACATGGTGTGATTCACAATAAATATATTACTGAAAATGTTCTACTGCCAATGCGTCCCTGAGGAACTGATCTGTGACAGTTAGTTTTAATATATCGGTTTCTATCCATTCAGATATTTTTAGGGATCTTTCAACGTGGCATGATTCTCAATACAGATATAACTGAAAAAGTTGCACTGCCAATGCGCCTCTGACGGCCCGATATTCGAAATCGAGTATTATAATACTATCAATTCAGATCCTCTTAAGGCTCTTAAGGTTCTCCAAACGTGGAATGATACTCAATACAGATATTACTGAAGAAGTTATACTGCCAGGGCTTTTCTGATGGTCGGGTATTCGATACATAGTATTATTATAACTTCTACTATCCATTCAGATCCTTTTACGGATCTTTCAACATAGTGTGATCCTCAATAAAGATATTAATGAGAAAGTTCAACAGCTCACGCGTTTTTACTGACTGGAAGTTTGAAACCGAGTATTAGTATATCGTCTCCTATCCACTCAGATACTTTTAGGGATCTTTCAACGTGGCCTGATTCTCAATACAGATATTTCTGAAAAAGTGCCATTGCCAAAGCGCTTCTGATGGTCCGATATTTGAAACCCAGTATTATAATACCTTATACTATCTATTCAGATCCTCTTAAGGTTCTCTTAACGTGGCATGTTTCTCAATACAGATAGTACAGAAGAGTTAAACTGCCAGGGCGTTTCTGATGGCCGGATATTCGAAACATAGTATTATTATATCTTCTAGTATCCATTCAGATCCTTTTAAGGATCTTTCAACGTAGTGTGATTCTTGATAAAGATATTACTGAGCAAGTTCCACTGCTCACGCGTTTCTGCTGACTATTACCGAATATTAGTATATCGTCTACTATCCACTCAGACTGGATGTTTGAAACCGATTTTTATTATATCGTTTACTATGCATTCATAAACTTTTAGGGATTTTCCATCGCGGAATGATTCTCAATACAGATATCATTAAAAAAGTTCCACTGCCAAAGCGCCTCTGATGGCCCCGGGAATGAAATCGGGACCCCGGTCCCTAGTCTCACTTTATCACTGAGCTGGCGACATACCTTATAATATCTATTCAGATCCTCTTAAGGTTCTCTCATCGTGGCATGATTCGCAATACATATAGTACTGAAGAGTTGAACTGCCAGGGTGTTTCTGATGACTTCTTTTATCCATTCAGATCCATTTACGGATCCCTCAAGTTGGTGTGATACTCAATAAAGATATTACTGAGAAAGTTTCACTGCTCACGCGACCCTGCTGACTGGATGTTTGAAACCGAGTTTTATTATATCGTTTACTATCCATTCATATACTTATAGGGATCTTTCATCATGGAATGATTCTCAATACAGATTTACGGAAAAAGTTCCACTGCCAAAGCGCCTCTGATGACCCGATATTTGATACCCAGTATTATAGTACCTTTTACTATCTATTCAGATCGTCTTGAGGTTCTCTTAACGTGGCATAATTCTCAATACAGAGAGTACTGAAGAGTCAAACTGCCAGGTCGTTTCTGATGGCCGGATAATCGAAACATAGTGATATTATATATTCTACTATCCATTCAGATCCTGTTACGGAACTTTCAACGTTGTGTGATTCTCAATACAGATATTTCGTAAAAAGTTCCATTGCCAAAGGCTTCTGATGGTCCGATATTTGAATCCCACTATTATAAAACCTTTTAGTATCTATTCAGATCCACTAAAGGTTCTCCTAACGTAGCATGATTCTCAATACAGATAGTACAGAAGAGATAAACTGCCAGGGCGTTTCTGATGGCCGGATATCCGGAACATAGTATTATATATCTTCTACTATCCATTCAGATGCTTTTACAGAATTTTCAACGTTAACTGATTCTCAATAAAGAAATTAATTAGAAAAATCCACTGCTCACGCGTTTCTGCTGACTGGATATTTGTAACCGAGTTTTATTATATCGTTTACTATCCATTCATATACTTTCAATGTGGCATGATTCTCAATACAGATGTTACTGAAAAAGTTGAACTGCCAATGCGCCTCTGATGGCCCGATATTTTAAATCATGTATTATAATACTTTTTACTATCTATTCAGTTCCTCTTAAGGTTCTCTTAACGTGGCATGATTCTTAATACAGACAGTACTGAAGAAGATATACTGCCAGATATTCGGAACATAGTATTATTATATCTTCTACTATCCATTCAGAACGTTTTACGCATCCTTCAACGTGGTGTGAGTCTCAATAAAGATATAACTGAGAAAGTTCCACTGCTCACGCATCCCTGCTGACTGGATGTTTGAAACCGAGTTCAATTATGACGTCTACTATCCATTCATTTACTTTTAGGGATCTTTCATCGTGGAATGATTCTCAATACAGATATTACTGAAAAAGTTCCACTGCCAAAGCGCCTCTGATGGCCTGATATTTAAAACCGAGCATTATAATACTTTTTACTATCTATTCTGATCGTTTTACAGAACTTTCAACGTGGTGTGTGATTCTCAATACAGATGGTTCTGAAGAGTTAAACTGCCAGGACGTTTCTGATGGCCAGATACTAGAAACATAGTATTATTATATACTCTACTATCCATACAGATCCTTTTACGAGATTACTCAGAAAAATCCACTGAGCACGCGATTCTGCTGACTGGATGTTTGAAATCGAGTATGTTTATATCGTTTACTATCCACTCAGATACTTTTAGGAATCTTTCAACGTGGCATGATTCTGAGTACAGATAGTACTGAAAAAGTTCCACTGCGAAAGCGCCACTGATGGCCTGATATTTGAAACCGAGTATTATAATACCTTCACTATCTATTCAGATCCTTTACGGAGGTTTCAACATGGTGTGATTCTCAATAAATATATTACTGAAAATGTTCTACTGCCAATGCGTCCCTGTGGAACTGATCTGTGAAAGCGAGTTTTAATATATCGGTTACTATCAATTAAGATATTTTTAGGGATCTTTCAACGTGGCATGATTCTCAATACAGAAATAACTGAAAAAATGTCATTGCCAAAGCGCTTCTGATTGTCCGATATTTGAAACCCAGTATTATAATACCTTATACTTTCTATTCAGATCCTCTTAAGGTTCTCTTAACGTGGCATGATTCTCAATACAGATAGTACAGAAGAGTTAAACTGCCAGGGCGTTTCTGATGGCCGGATATTCGAAACATAGTATTATTATATCTTCTACTATCCATTCAGATCCTTTTAAGGATCTTTCAACGTAGTGTGATTCTTGATAAAGATATTACTGAGAAAGTTTCACTGCTCACGGGTTTCTGCTGACTGGATGTTTGAAACCGAATATTAGTATATCGTCTACTATCCACTCAGACTGGATGTTTGAAACCGATTTTTAATATGTCGTTTACTATGCATTCATAAACTTTTAGGGATTTTCCATCGTGGAATGATTCTCAATACAGATATCACTGAAAAACTTCCACTGCCAAAGCGCCTCTGATGGCCCGATATATGAAAAAGAGTATTATGTTACCTTTTACTATCTATTCAGATCCTTTTACGGATCTCTCAACGTGGTGTGATTTTTAATGTCTGATATTTAAAACCGAGTATTATAATACTTTTTACTATCTATTCCGATCCTTTTACAGAACTTTCAACTTGGTATGATTCTCAATTCAGATGGTACTGAAGAGTTAAACTGCTAGGGCATTGCTGATGGCCGGATACTCGAAACATAGTATTATTACATACTCTACTATCCATTCAGATCCTTTCACGGATCTATCATCGTAGTGTTTTTCTCAATAAAGATATTACTGAGAAAGTTCCACTGAGCACGCGTTCTGCTGACTGGATGTTTGAAATCGAGTATGATTATATCGTTTACTATCCACTCAGATACTTTTAGGGATCTTTCAACGTGGCATGATTCTCAATACAGATAGTACTGAAAAAGTTCCACTGCGAAAGCGCCACTGATGGCCTGATATTTGGAACCGAGTATTATAATACCTTTTACTATCAATTCAGATCCTCTTAAGGCTCTCTTAATGTAGCATGATCCTCAATACAGATAGTATTGAGGAGCTAAACTGCCAGGGCGTTTCTGATGGCCGGATATTTGAAACTTAGTATTATTATTATATACTAATATCTATTCAGATCCTTTTACGGATCTTTCATCGTAGTGTGATTCTCAATATAGATATTACTGAGAATGTTCCACTGCTCACGCGTTTCTGCTGACTGGATGTTCGAAACTGAGTATTATTATATCGTTTACTATCCACTCAGATACTTTTAGGGATCTTTCAACGTTTTAGGGTTCTTCCGAAGTGGCATGATTCTCAATACAGATATTACTGAAAGAATTTCACTGATGGCCCTAAAGTTGAAGCCGAGTATTATAATACCTTTCAATATCAATCAGATATTCGTAAGGTTTTCTTTACCTGGAATGATTCTCTATACAGATAGTACTGAAGAAGTTATACTGCCAGGGCGTTTCTGATATCCGGATAATCGAATCATAGTATTATTATATCTTCCACTATCCATCAGATCCTTATACGCATCCTTCAACGTGGTCTGATACTCAATGAAGATATTACTGTAAAAGTTCTACTGCTAATGCGTTCCTGATGGCTGGATCTTTGAAATCGAGTTTTACTATATCGTTTACTATCCATTCATATACTTTTAGGGATCTTTTATCGTGGAATGATTCTCAATAGAGATATTACTGAAAAAGTTCCACTGCCAAAGCGCCTATGATGGCCTGTTATTTGAAAGCGAGTATTATAAAACCTTTTACTATCTATTCAGACCCTTTTACGGAACTTTCTACTTGGCATGATTCTTAATACAGATATCAATGAGAAAGTAGCACTGCCAATGCGCCCCTGATGGCCCGATATTTGAAGTCGAGTACTATAATACCTTTTACTATATATTCAGATCATTTTAAGGTTCTCTTAACGTGGCATGATTCTCAATACAGATAGTACTGAAGAAGTTATACTGCCAGGGCGTTTTTGATGGCCGGATATTCTAAACATAGTATTATTATATAATCTACTATCCATTCAGTTCTTTTTACGGATCCTTCAAGGTGGTGTGATACTCAATAAAGATATTACTGGGAAAGTTTCACTGCTCACGCGTCCCTGCTGACTGGATGTTTGAAACCGAGTATTATTATATCGTTTACTATTCACTCCGATACTTTTAGGGATCTTTCAACGTGACAAGATTCTGAATACAGATAATACTGAAAGAGTTGCACTGCCAATGCGCCTCTGATGGGCCGTTATTTGAAATCGAGTATTATAATACCTTTTACTATCTATTCAGATCCTCTTAAGGTACTCTTAACGTGGCATGTTTCTCAATACAGAAAGTACAGAAGAGTTAAACTGCCAGGGCGTTTCTAATGGCCGGGTATTGGAAACATAGTATTATTATATCTTCTACTATCCATTCAAATCCATTGACGGATCTTTCAACGTAGTGTGATTTTCAATAAAGATATTACTGAGGAAATTCCACTGCTCATTCGTTTCTGCTGACTGGATGTTTGAAACCGAGTATTAGTATATCGTCTACTATCCACTCAGATACTTTTAGGGATCTTTCAACGTGGCAGGATTCTCAATACATATATTACTGAAAAAGTTCCACTGCCAAAGCGCCACTGATGGCCCGATATTTGAAACCCAGTATAATAAAACCTTTTAGTATCTTTTCAGATCCACATAAGGTTCTCCTAACGTGGCATGATTCTCAATACAGATAGTACAGAAGAGATAAACTGCCAGGGCGTTTCTGATGGCCGGATATCCGGAACATAGTATTATTATATCTTCTACTATCCATTCAGATGCTTTTAAGGATCTTCCAACGTAGTGTGATTCTTGATAAAGATATTACTGAGAAAGTTCCACTGCTCACGCGTTTCTGCTGACTGGATATTTGAAACCGAGTTTTATTATATCGTTTACTATCCATTCATATACTTCTAGGGATCTTTCAATGTGGCATGATTCTCAATACAGATATTACTGAAAAAGTTGCACTGCCAATGCGCCTCTGATGGCCTGATATTTTAAATCATGTATTATAATACTTTTTACTATCTATTCAGTTCCTCTTAAGGTACTCTTAACGTGGCATGATTCTCAATACAGACAGTACTGAAGAAGATATACTGCCAGGGCGTTTCTGATGGCCAGATATTCGGAACATAGTATTATTATATCTTCTACTATCCATTCAGAACGTTTTACGCATCCTTCAACGTGGTGTGATTCTCAATAAAGATATTACTGAGAAAGTTCCACTGCTCACGCATCCCTGCTGAATGGATGTTTGAAACCGAGTTCAATTATGACGTCTACTATCCATTCATATACTTTTAGGGAATTTTCATCGTGGAATGATTCTCAATACAGATATTACTGAAAAAGTTCCACTGCCAAAGCGACTCTGATGGCCTGATATTTAAAACCGAGCATTATAATACTTTTTACTATCTATTCCGATCGTTTTACAGAACTTTCAACGTGGTGTATGATTCTCAATACAGATGGTTCTGAAGAGTTAAACTGCCAGGACGTTTCTGATGGCCAGATACAAGAAACATAGTATTATTATATACTCTACAATCCATTCAGATCCTTTTACGAGATTACTCAGAAAGATCCACTGAGCACGCGATTCTGCTGGCTGGATGTTTGAAATCGAGTATGTTTATAACGTTTACTATCCACTCAGATACTTTTAGGGATCTTTCAACGTGGGATGATTCTCAGTACAGATAGTACTGAAAAAGTTCCACTGCGAAAGCGCCACTGATGGCCTGATATTTGGAACCGAGTATTAAAATACCTTCACTATCTATTCAGATCCTTTTACGGAGGTTTCAACATGGTGTGATTCTCAATAAATATATTACTGAAAATGTTCTACTGCCAATGCGTCCCTGAGGAACTGATCTGTGAAAGCGAGTTTTAATATATCGGTTACTATCAATTCAGATATTTTTAGGGATCTTTCAACGTGGCATGATTCTCAATACAGATATTATTGAAAAAATTGCACTGCCAATGCGCCTCTGACGGCCCGATATTCGAAATCGAGTATTATAATAATATCAATTCAGATCCTCTTAAGGTTCTTAAGGTTCTCCAAACGTGGAATGATACTCAATACAGATACTACTGAAGAAGTTATACTGCCAGGGCTTTTCTGATGGTCGGGTATTCGATACATAGTATTATTATAACTTCTACTATCCATTCAGATCCTTTTACGGATCTTCCAACGTAGTGTGATCCTCAATAAAGATATTAATGAGAATTTTCAACAGCTCACGCGTTTCTACTGACTGGAAGTTTGAAACCGAGTATTAGTATATCGTCTCCTATCCACTCAGATACTTTTAGGGATCTTTCAACGTGGCCTGATTCTCAATACAGATATTTCTGAAAAAGTGCCATTGCCAAAGCGCTTCTGATGGTCCGATATTTGAAACCCAGTATTATAATACCTTATACTATCTATTTAGATCCTCTTAAGGTTCTCTTAACGTGGCATGATTCTCAATACAGAATGTACAGAAGAGTTAAACGGCCAGGGCGTTTCTGATGGCCGGATATTCGAAACATAGTATTATTATATCTTCTAGTATCCATTCAGATCCTTTTAAGGATCTTCCAACGTAGTGTGATTCTTGATAAAGATATTACTGAGAAAGTTCCACTGCTCACGCGTTTCTGCTGACTGGATGTTTGAAACCGAATATTAGTATATCGTCTACTATCCACTCAGACTGGATGTTTGAAACCGATTTTTATTATATCGTTTACTATGCATTCATAAACTTTTAGGGATTTTCCATCGTGGAATGATTCTCAATACAGATATCACTGAAAAAGTTCCACTGCCAAAGCGCCTCTGATGGCCCGATATATGAAAAAGAGTATTATGATACCTTTTACTATCTATTCAGATCCTTTCACGGATCTCTCAACGTGGTGTGATTTTCAATGTCTGATATTTAAAACCGAGTATTATAATACTTTTTACTATCTATTCCGATCCTTTTACAGAACTTTCAACGTATTGTGATTCTCAATACAGATGGTACTGAAGAGTTAAACTGCCAGGGCGTTTCTGATGGCCGGATACTCGAAACGTAGTATTATTATATACTCTACTATCCATTCAGATCCTTTTACGGATCTATCACAGTAGTGGTTTTCTCAATAAAGATATAACTGAGAAAGTTCCACTGAGCACGCGTTTCTGCTGACTGGATCTTTGAAATCGAGTATGATTATATCGTTTACTATCCACTCAGATACTTTTAGGGATCTTTCAACGTGGCATGATTCTCAATACAGATAGTACTGAAAAAGTTCCACTGCGAAAGCGCCACTGTTGGCCTGACATTTGGAACCGACTATTATAATACCTTTTACTATCAATTCAGATCCTCTTAAGGCTCTCTTAACGTAGCATGAACCTCAATAGAGATAGTATTGAGGAGCTAAACCGCCAGAGCATTTCTGATGGCCGGATATTTGAAACTTAGTATTATTATATCATCTAATATCTATTCAGATCCTTTTACGAATCTTTCATCGTATTGTGATTCTCAATATAGATATTACTGAGAAAGTTTCACTGCTCACGCGTTTCTGCTGACTGGATGTTTGAAACTGAGTATTATTATATCGTTTACTATCCACTCAGATACTTTTAGGAATCTTTCAACGTGCCATGATTCTCAATACAGATATTACTGAAAAAGTTCCAATGCCAAAGAGCCTCTGATGGCCCGATATTTGAAACCCAGTATTATAATATCTTTTACTATCTATTCAGATCCTATTGCCGATCTCTCAACGTGGTGTGATTCTCAATATAGATATTACTGAAAACTTCCACTGCCAATGCGTACCATATGGCCTGATCTTTGAAGTCCAGTTTCACTATATCGCTTACTATCCATTTAGATGCTTTTAGGGTTCTTCCAACGTGGCATGTCGCCCTAAAGTTGAAGCTGAGTATTATAATACCTTTTAATATCAATCTGATATTCGTAAGGTTCTCTTTACGTGGAATGATTCTCTATACAGATAGTACTGAAGAAGTTATACTGCCAGGGCTTTTCTGATATCCGGATATTCGAAACATAGTATTATTATATCTTCCACTATCCATTCGGGTCCTTTTACGCATCCTTCAACGTGGTGTGATACTCAATAGAGATATTACTGTGAAAGTTCTACTGCCAATGCGTCCCTGATGGCTTGATCTTTGAAATCGAGTTTTACTATATCGTTTACTATCCATTCATATACTTTTAGGGATCTTTCAATGTGGCATGATTCTCTGAAAAAGTTGCACTGCCAATGCGCCTCTGACGGGCTGATATTTGAAATCGAGTATTATAATACCTTTTACTATCAATTCAGATCCTCTTAAGGTTCTCTAAACGTGGAATGATAATCAATACAAATATTTCTGAAGAAGTTATACTGCCAGGGCTTTTCTGATGGTCGGGTATTCGATACATAGTATTATTATAACTTCTACTATCCATTCAGATCCTTTTACGGATCTTTCAACGTAGTGTGATCCTCAGAAAGTTCCACTGCTCACGCGTTTCTGCTGACTGGATGTTTGAAACTGAGTATTATTATATCGTTTACTATCCACTCAGATACTTTTAGGGATCTTTCAACGTGCCATGATTCTCAATACAGATATTACTGAAAAGTTCCACTGCCAAAGAGCCTCTGATGGCCCGATATTTGAAACCCAGTATTATAATATCTTTTACTATCTATTCAGATCCTATTGCGGATCTCTCAACGAGGTGTGATTCTCAATATAGATATTACTGAAATACTTCCACTGCCAATGCGTACCATATGGCCTGATCTTTGAAGCCCAGTTTCACTATATCGCTTACTATCCATTTAGATGCTTTTAGGGTTCTTCCAACGTGGCATGTTTCTCAATACAGATATTACTGAAAAAGTTCCACTGATCGTGCTAAAGTTGAAGCTGAGTATTATAATACCTTTTAATATCAATCTGATATTCGTAAGTTTCTCTTTACGTGGAATGATTATCTATACAGATAGTACTGAAGAAGTTATACTGCCAGGGCTTTTCTGATATCCGGATATTCGAAACATAGTATTATTATATCTTCCACTATCCATTCAGATCCTTTTACGCATCCTTCAACGTGGTGTGATATTCAATAAAGATATTACTGTAGAAGTTCTACTGCCAATGCGTCCCTGATGGCTTGATCTTTGAAATCGAGTTTTACTATATCGTTTACCATCCATTCATATACTTTTAGGGATCTTTTATCGTGGAATGATTCTCAATAGATATATTACTGAAAAAGTTCCACTGCCAAAGCGACTCTGATGGCCTGTTATTAAAATCGAGTATTATAATACCTTTTACTATCTATTCAGATCCTTTTACGGAACTTTAAACGCGGTGTGATTCTCAATGAAGATATTACTCTAAAAGTTCTACAGCCAATACGTCCCTGATGGCCTGATCTTTGAAACCGAGTTTTATTATATCGTTTACTATCCATTCAGATACTTTTAGGGATCTTTCAACGTCATATACTTTTAAGGATCTTTCAACTTGGCATGATTCTTAATACAGATATTAATGAGAAAGTAGCACTGCCAATGCGCCTCTGATGGCCCGATATTTGAAATCGAGTATTAAAATACCTTTTACTATATATTCAGATCGTTTTAAGGTTCTCTTAACATGGCATGATTCTCAATACAGATAGTACTGAGAAGATATACTGCCAGAGCGTTTTTGATGGCCGGATATTCGAAACATAGTATTATTATATAATTCACTATCCATTCAGATCTTTTTACGGATCCTTCAAGGTGGTGTGATACTCAATAAACTGAGAAAGTATCACTGCTCACGCGTCCCTGCTGACTGGAGAGAATTATAATACCTTACCGTAAAAGGATCTGAATAGATAGTGATTCAGATCCTTTTACGGAACTTTCAACGTGGTGTGATTCTCAATGAAGATATTACTGAGTAAGTTCTACTGCCAATGCGTCCCTGATGGCCTAATCTTTGAAACCGAGGTTTATTATATCGTTTACTATCCATTCAGATACTTTTAGGGATCTTTCAACGTGGCATCATTCTCAATAAAGATATTACTGTGGAAGTTGCACTGCCAATGCGCCTCTGATAGCACGATATTTGAAATGCTCGTGTGAGTTAGGCGAATCAGTTGTGTTATTCGTATC
The DNA here is from genome assembly GCA_937662695.2 of Halyzia sedecimguttata. Lineage (NCBI taxonomy): Eukaryota > Metazoa > Arthropoda > Insecta > Coleoptera > Coccinellidae > Halyzia > Halyzia sedecimguttata. The sequence continues at coordinate 7,788,312 of OW569418.2, forward strand.
CTATGTTACCATGTTCGTACGCCACTTTAATATTAATTATATGAGTTATGTCGGGCAGACAAAACCAGTCCCGTCACTGCAACCAATCGGTCTATTGTGGCACGCCTAATCTATACAACATCAACAAGCTGAAGCCTTTTGACAAGGGATTTTAGTCTGGTGGGTGAGAACTTGTCCAGTTCCCTCAGTTTGCGGACTCCTAGTTCCTCAAATCTGATCCTGTCCCCAGCGGGGTCACACATGTGTTCTATAGACTCGTCGCCCTCCAGGCATAGTCTGCACTCAGAGTCCTAGCTCAGCCAACCCCAGCATACTAAGGTGTTTCCTCAGGCCACAGGGACCCGTGTATACAGCTGTTAAAATTCTCAGGTCTAACTAGAGGATCTGAGACATTGTCTGGCTCTTTCAGCTGATACTTGTTGAGCGAGTATGTATGTGTCCAGGTATGCTGCTTCTGATATCCTGGATCTCTTGGTCCAACCATCTGTTGTTTTCCCACCCTGCTGCCTTGTGAGATATATCACAGGCCGGTTCAGGTCCAATGAGCCCCGTGAAAGCCCCTCGTGCCGACAATGAGTCCTCCATTTCATTACCACCCTTGCCTGAGTGGCCCAGGACCCAAATTAACTTGAACCTGCAGCGCTCTCCCAGTTCAACAAGTGGGGTCAGACAGTCCTGCACAAGCATGGATTTTCAGTTGTATGAATTCAAGTCCTTCAAGGCAGCTTGGCTTTCCGATAGGATCTGCGTATTCATCTCTTCTCAAATATTAGCTTCGCGCAGTGATCAATGGCGAAAATTCCTGCTTGAAAGGCAGTCACAAAACTAACTAGGCTTATAGTTTCACCCTCAGCCATTTTGTAACCACTGACTCCCGCTCCCACCCCAGTAGTAGCAGAGCATTATGTGAACCAGCAGGGACCCTCAAGCAGTGGGGCCCAGAGATAGTCCAATCGTCGCTGGGAAAGACGACTCGATAGTTCCACTACCTTGGTGATAGATACATCAGAACGATGCTCATTATCTCGTTGACCTACAATTCGGCCAGCAGAGAACCAGGCACGTGCTCACTAGATAAAGATAGACCATGAACTTTAGGCGATCATTGGCTGCGATAGACGTGGTGCGATAGACGTGGAGCGAAAAGCCCCAGTCATCATCAAGCACGCAGATCTCTGAATTGTTATAAGCTTGAGCTGGGACTGCACCCCTACAGTGCACTCCCGTAAAGCCATGCTACCGTAAGTGATTTGTCGTCTCACCAACATCACGTACAACCAGTGGTGTCTTTTCAGATCCAGTCCCCCATTTCTTTCCACAAGTCCGCTAGCAGGCATAGAGCGAGTGCCTAGCCTTGTGGATCACCCTTTCTTAGTGTGAATTTCAGTTCAGCTTCCTGTCCAGGATGGCACCCAGATATCTAGCATCGTCCGCAAATTGGATACGAATTCCATTCATAGTAAGGAAACCCATGTTGAGCTTCCTCTTTCTAGTGAATGGCACGATCAAGGTCTGACGAGAGATCACGTTTAACTGTTCCCCACTACACCAGTCTTGTGTTGCCGTTAGCGCCTCTGATAGGCTCTCAATCGGGACTGAGTCATCCTGTCTTGTGGCCATAATGAGTATGTTGCCGACGTACGCTGGACATATATATCCAGCGTGCCTATTAAGGCCACCAGGCAGACCACAGCAGAGGGGAGATCACTCCTCCCTGTGGACAGCCCCTCCTGGCCAGAAATCTCGCTACGTCCCCACACAGGGACGTGGAGATGAGTCTGTTATTAAACAGGAACCACAATGAGGTCTGGTACTCCCCTGAGCCAAACCTCTCCGCAGAACGAGTTCTTGAGCGGTGCAACATAAGTGCCTTCAATGTCCAGGATTACCACCAGATCAGGCCTTGTGGTCCTGAGACTACTTTTGCCATACCACCAGGTTGTTCTGCGCCAGATCAGCTTTACGCCACCCAGCACTCTTAATTTTTGACCCAACGGTGGACGGTGGTTGCTAGGGTCTGAGTAAAGAATTTAATTCCTAGAACCCCGGGAATGAGCTCGGGACCCCGGTCCCTAGTCTCACTTTATCACTGAGCTGGCGACATACCTTATAATATCTATTCATATCCTCTTAAGGTTCTCTCATCGTGGCATGATTCGCAATACATATATTACTGAACAGTTGAACTGCCAGGGTGTTTCTGATGACTTCTTTTATCCATTCAGATCCATTTACGGATCCCACAAGTTGGTGTGATACTCAATGAAGATATTACTGAGAAAGTTTCACTGCTCACGCGACCCTGCTGACTGGATGTTTGAAACCGAGTTTTAATATATCGTTTACTATCCATTCATATACTTATAGGGATCTTTCATCGTGGAATGATTCTCAATACAGATATTACGGAAAAAGTTCCACTGCCAAGGCGCCTCTGATGACCCGATATTTGATACCCAGTATTATAGTACCTTTTCCTATCTATTCAGATCGTCTTGAGGTTCTCTTAACGTGGTATAATTCTCAATACAGAGAGTACTGAAGAGTCAAACTGCCAGGTCGTTTCTGATGGCCGGATAATCGAAACATAGTGATGTTATATATTCTACTATCCATTCAGATCCTGTTACGGAACTTTCAACGTTGTGTGATTCTCAATACAGATATTTCTGAAAAAGTTCCATTGCCAAAGGCTTCTGATGGTCCGATATTTGAAACCCAGTATTATAAAACCTTTTAGTATCTATTCAGATACACTAAAGGTTCTCCTAACGTGGCATGATTCTCAATACAGATAGTACAGAAGAGATAAACTGCCAGGGCGTTTCTGATGGCCGGATATCCGGAACATAGTATTATATATCTTCTACTATCCATTCAGATGCTTTTACAGAATTTTCAACGTTAAGTGATTCTCAATAAAGAAATTAATTAGAAAAATCCACTGCTCACGCGTATCTGCTGACTGGATATTTGAAACCGAGTTTTATTATATCGTTTACTATCCATTCATATACTGCTAGGGATCTTTCAATGTGGCATGATTCTCAATACAGATATTACTGAAAAAGTTGCACTGCCAATGCGCCTCTGATGGCCCGATATTTTAAATCATGTATTATAATACTTTTTACTATCTATTCAGTTCCTCTTAAGGTTCTCTTAACGTGGCATGATTCTCAATACAGACAATACTGAAGAATGCCAGGGCGTTTCTGATGGCCAGATATTCGGAACATAGTATTATTATATATTCTACTATCCATTCAGAACGTTTTACGCATCCTTCAACGTGGTGTGATACTCAATAAAGATATTACTGAGAAAGTTCCACTGCTCACGCATTCCTGCTGACTGGATGTTTGAAACCAAGTTCAATTATGACGTCTACTATCCATTCATATACTTTTAGGGATCTTCCATCGTGGAATGATTCTCAATACAGATATTACTGAAAAAGTTCCACTGCCAAAGCGCCTCTGATGGCCTGATATTTAAAACCAAGTATTATAATACTTTTTACTATCTACTCCGATCGTTTTACAGAACTTTCAACGTGGTGTGTGATTCTCAATACAGATGGTTCTGAAGAGTTAAACTGCCAGGACGTTTCTGATGGCCAGATACTCGAAACATAGTATTATTATATACTCTACTATCCATTCAGATCCTTTTACGAGATTACTCAGAAAGATCCACTGAGCACGCGATTCTGCTGACTGGATGTTTGAAATCGAGTATGTTTATATCGTTTGCTATCCACTCAGATACTTTTAGGGGTCTTTCAACGTGGCATGATTCTCAGTACATATAGTACTGAAAACGTTCCACTGCGAAAGCGCCACTGATGGCCTGATATTTGAAACCGAGTATTATAATACCTTCACTATCTATTCAGATCCTTTTACGGAGGTTTCAAAATGGTGTGATTCACAATAAATATATTACTGAAAATGTTCTACTGCCAATGCGTCCCTGAGGAACTGATCTGTGACAGTTAGTTTCAATATATCGGTTACTATCCATTCAGATATTTTTAGGGATCTTTCAACGTGGCATGATTCTCAATACAGATATAACTGAAAAAGTTGCACTGCCAATGCGCCTCTGGCGGCCCGATATTCGAAATCGAGTATTATAATACTATCAATTCAGATCCTCATAAGGTTCTTAAGGTTCTCCAAACGTGGAATGATACTCAATACAGATATTACTGAAGAAGTTATACTGCCAAGGCTTTTCTGATGGTCGGGTATTCGATACATAGTATTATTATAACTTCTACTATCCATTCAGATCCTTTTGCGGATCTTTCAACATAGTGTGATCCTCAATAAAGATATTAATGAGAAAGTTCAACAGCTCACGCGTTTTTACTGACTGGAAGTTTGGAACCGAGTATTAGTATATCGTCTCCTATCCACTCAGATACTTTTAGGGATCTTTCAACGTGGCCTGATTCTCAATACAGATATTTCTGAGAAAGTGCCATTGCCAAAGCGCTTCTGATGGTCCGATATTTGAAACCCAGTATTATAATACTTTATACTATCTATTCAGATCCTCTTAAGGTTCTCTTAACGTGGCATGATTCTCAATACAGATAGTACAGAAGAGTTAAACTGCCAGGGCGTTTCTGATGGCCGGATATTCGAAACATAGTATTATTATATATTCTAGTATCCATTCAGATCCTTTTAAGGATCTTTCAACGTAGTGTGATTCTTGATAAAGATATTACTGAGAAAGTTCCACTGCTCACGCATTTCTGCTGACTGGATGTTTGAAACCGAATATTAGTATATCGTCTACTATCCACTCAGACTGGATGTTTGAAACCGATTTTTATTATATCGTTTACTATGCATTCATAAACTTTTAGGGATTTTCCATCGCGGAATGATTCTCAATACAGATATCATTTAAAAAGTTCCACTGCCAAAGCGCCTCTGATGGCCCGATATATGAAAAAGAGTATTATGATACCTTTTACAATCTATTCAGATCCTTTCACGGATCTCTCAACGTGGTGTGATTTTCAATGTCTGATATTTAAAACCGAGTATTATAATACTTTTTAATATCTATTCCGATCCTTTTACAGAACTTTCAACGTGGTGTGATTCTCAATACAGATGGTACTGAAGAGTTAAACTGCCAGGGCGTTTCTGATGGCCGGATACTCGAAACATAGTATTATTATATACTCTACTATCCATTCAGATCCTTTTACGGATCTATCACCATAGTGGTTTTCTCAATAATGATATTACTGAGAAAGTTCCACTGAGCACGCGTTTCTGCTGACTGGATCTTTGAAATCGAGTATGATTATATCGTTTACTATCCACTCAGATACTATTAGGGATCTTTCAACGTGGCATGATTCTCAATACAGATAGTACTGAAAAAGTTCCACTGCGAAAGCGCCACTGTTGGCCTGATAATTGGAACCGAGTATTATAATACCTTTTACAATCAATTCAGATCCTCTTAAGGCTCTCTTAACGTAGCATGAACCTCAATACAGATAGTATTGAGGAGCTAAACTGCCAGAAAGTTTCTGATGGCCGGATATTTGAAACTTAGTATTATTATATCTTCTAATATCTATTCAGATCCTTTTACGGATCTTTCATCGTATTGTGATTCTCAATATAGATATTACTGAGAAAGTTTCACTGCTCACGTGTTTCTGCTGACTGGATGTTTGAAACTGAGTATTATTATATCGTTTACTATCCACTCAGATACTTTTAGGGATCTTTCAACGTGCAATGATTCTCAATACAGATATTACTGAAAAAGTTCCAATGCCAAAGAGCCTCTGATGGCCCGATATTTGAAACCCAGTATTATAATACCTTATACTATCTATTCAGATCCTCTTAAGGTTCTCTTAACGTGGCATGATTCTCAATAAAGATAGTACAGAAGAGTTAAACTGCCAGGTCGTTTCTGATGGCCGGATATTCGAAACATAGTATTATTATATCTTCTACTATGCATTCAGATCCTTTTAAGGATCTTTCAACGTACTGTGATTCTTGATAAAGATATTACTGAGAAAGTTTCACTGCTCACGCGTTTCTGCTGACTGGATGTTTGAAACTGAGTATTATTATATCGTTTACTATCCACTCAGATACTTTTAGGGATCTTTCAACGTGCCATGATTCTCAATACAGATATTACTGTTCCAATGCCAAAGAGCCTCTGATGGCCCGATATTTGAAACCCAGTATTATAATATCTTTTACTTTCTATTCAGATCCTATTGCCGATCTTTCAACGTGGTGTGATTCTCAATGTACATATTACAGAAAAACTTCCACTGCCAATGCGTACCATATGGCCTGATCTTTGAAGCCCAGTTTCACTATATCGCTTACTATCCATTTAGATTTTTCTAGGGTTCTTCCAACGTGGCATGTTTGTTAATACAGATATTACTGAAAAAGTTCCACTGATCGCCCTAAAGTTGAAGCTGAGTATTATAATACCTTTTGATATCAATCTGATATTCGTAAGGTTCTCTTTACGTGGAATGATACTCTATACAGATAGTACTGAAGAAGTTATACTGCCAGGGCTTTTCTGATATCCGGATATTCGAAACATAGAATTATTATATCTTCCACTATCCATTCAGATCCTTTTACGCATCCTTCAACGTGGTGTGATACTAAATAAAGATATGACTGTAAAAGTTCTACTGCCAATGCGTCCCTGATGGCTTGATCTTTGAAATCGAGTTTTACTATATCGTTTACTATCCATTCATATACTTTTAGGGATCTTCCAATGTGGCATGATTCTCAATACAGATATAACTGAAATAGTTGCACTGCCAATGCGCCTCTGACGGGCTGATATTTGAAATCGAGTATTATAATACCTTTTACTATCAATTCAGATCCTCTTAAGGTTCTCTAAACGTGGAATGATAATCAATACAAATATTACTGAAAAAGTTATACTGCCAGAGCTTTTCTGATGGTCGGGTATTCGATACATAGTATTATTATAACTTCTACTATCCATTCAGATCCTTCTACGGATCTTTCAACGTAGTGTGATCCTCAGAAAGTTCAACAGCTCACGCGTTTATGCTGACTGGAAGTTTGAAACCGAGTATTAGTATATCGTCTCCCATCCACTCAGATACTTTAAGGGATCTTTCAACGTGGCCTGATTCTCAATACAGATATTTCTGAAAAAGTGTCATTGCCAAAGCGCTTCTGATTGTCCGATATTTGCAACCCAGTATTATAATACCTTATACTATCTATTCAGATCCTCTTAAGGTTCTCTTAACGTGGCATGATTCTCAATAGAGATAGTACAGAAGAGTTAAACTGCCTGGGCGTTTCTGATGGCCGGATATTCGAAACATAGTATTATTATATCTTCTACTATCCATTCAGATCCTTTTAAGGATCTTTCAACGTAGTGTGGTTCTTGATAAATATATTACTGAGAAAGTTTCACTGCTCACGCGTTTCTGCTGACTGGATGTTTGAAACCGAATATTAGTATATCGTCTACTATCCACTCAGACTGGATGTTTGAAACCGATTTTTATTATGTCGTTTACTATGCATTCATAAACTTTTAGGGATTTTCCATCGTGGAATGATTCTCAATACAGATATCACTGAAAAAGTTCCACTGCCAAAGCGCCTCTGATGGCCCGATATATGAAAAAGAGTATTATGTTACCTTTTACTATCTATTCAGATCCTTTTACGGATCTCTCAACGTGGTGTGATTTTTAATGTCTGATATTTAAAACCGAGTATTATAATACTTTTTACTATCTATTCCGATCCTTCTACAGAACTTTCAACGTGGTATGATTCTCAATTCAGATGGTACTGAAGAGTTAAACTGCCAGGGCGTTGCTGATGGCCGGATACTCGAAACATAGTATTATTACATACTCTACCAACCATTCAGATCCTTTCACGGATCTATCATCGTAGTGATTTTCTCAATAAAGATATTACTGAGAAAGTTCCACTGAGCACGCGTTCTGCTGACTGGATGTTTGAAATCGAGTATGATTATATCGTTTACTATCCACTCAGATACTTTTAGGGATCTTTCAACGTGGCATGATTCTCAATACAGATAGTACTGAAAAAGTTCCACTGCGAAAGCGCCACTGATGGCCTGATATTTGGAACCGAGTATTATAATACCTTTTCCTATCAATTCAGATCCTCTTAAGGCTCTCTTAATGTAGCATGATCCTCAATACAGATAGTATTGAGGAGCTAAACTGCCAGGGCGTTTCTGATGGCCGGATATTTGAAACTTAGTATTATTATATCTACTTATATCTATTCAGATCCTTTTACGGATCTTTCATCGTAGTGTGATTCTCAATATAGATATCACTGAGAATGTTCCACTGCTCACGCGTTTCTGCTGACTGGATGTTCGAAACTGAGTATTATTATATCGTTTACTATCCACTCAGATACTTTTAGGGATCTTTCAACGTTTTAGGGTTCTTCCGAAATGGCATGATTCTCAATACAGATATTACTGAAAGAATTCCACTGATGGCCCTAAAGTTGAAGCCGAGTATTATAATACCTTTCAATATCAATCAGATATTCGTAAGGTTTTCTTTACCTGGAATGATTCTCTATACAGATAGTACTGAAGAAGTTTTACTGCCAGGGCATTTCTGATATCCGGATAATCGAATCATAGTATTATTATATCTTCCACTATCCATCAGATCCTTATACGCATCCTTCAACGTGGTCTGATACTCAATGAAGATATTACTGTAAAAGTTCTACTGCTAATGCGTTCCTGATGGCTGGATCTTTGAAATCGAGTTTTACTATGTATATCGTTTACTATCCATTCATATACTTTTAGGGATCTTTTATCGTGGAATGATTCTCAATAGAGATATAACTGAAAAAGTTCCACTGCCAAAGCGCCTCTGATGGCCTGTTATTTGAAAGCGAGTATTATAATACCTTTTACTATCTATTCAGACCCTTTTACGGAACTTTCAACTTGGCATGATTCTTAATACAGATATTAATGAAAAAGTAGCACTGCCAATGTGCCCCTGATGGCCCGATATTTGAAGTCGAGTACTATAATACCTTTTACTATATATTCAGATCATTTTAAGGTTCTCTTAACGTGGCATGATTCTCAATACAGATAGTACTGAAGAAGTTATACTGCCAGGGCGTTTTTGATGGCCAGATATTCTAAACATAGTATTATTATATAATCTACTATCCATTCAGTTCTTTTTACGGATCCTTTGAAGTGGTGTGATACTCAATAAAGATATTACTGGGAAAGTTTCACTGCTCACGCGTCCCTGCTGACTGGATGTTTGAAACCGAGTATTATTATATCGTTTACTATTCACTCCGATACTTTTAGGGATCTTTCAACGTGACAAGATTCTGAATACAGATAATACTGAAAGAGTTGCTCTGCCAATGCGCCTCTGATGGGCCGTTATTTGAAATCGAGTATTATAATACCTTTTACTATCTATTCAGATCCTCTTAAGGTTCTCTTAACGTGGCATGTTTCTCAATATAGAAAGTACAGAAGAGTTAAACTGCCAGGGCGTTTCTGATGGCCAGGTATTCGAAACATAGTATTATTATATCTTCTACTATCCATTCAAATCCATTGACGGATCTTTCAACGTAGTGTGATTTTCAATAAAGATATTACTGAGGAAGTTCCACTGCTCATTCGTTTCTGCTGACTGGATGTTTGAAACCGAGTATTAGTATATCGTCTACTATCCACTCAGATACTTTTAGGGATCTTTCAACGTGGCAGGATTCTCAATACATATATTACTGAAAAAGTTCCACTGCCAAAGCGCCACTGATGGCCTGATATTTGAAACCCAGTATTATAAAACCTTTTAGTATCTTTTCAGATCCACATAAGGTTCTCCTAACGTGGCATGATTCTCAATACAGATAGTACAGAAGAGATAAACTGCCAGGGCGTTTCTGATGGCCGGATATCCGGAACATAGTATTATTATATCTTCTACTATCCATTCAGATGCTTTTAAGGATCTTCCAACGTAGTGTGATTCTTGATAAAGATATTACTGAGAAAGTTCCACTGCTCACGCGTTTCTGCTGACTGGATGTTTGAAACCGAATATTAGTATATCGTCTACTATCAACTCAGACTGGATGTTTGAAACCGATTTTTATTATATCGTTTACTATGCATTCATGAACTTTTAGGGATTTTCCATCGTGGAATGATACTCAATACAGATATCACTGAAAAAGTTCCACTGCCAAAGCGCCTCTGATGGTCCGATATATGAAAAAGGGTATTATGATACCTTTTACTATCTATTCAGATCCTTTTACGGATCTCTCAATGTGGTGTGATTTTCAATGAAGATATTACTGAAAAAGTTCTACTGCCAATGCGTCCCAGATGGCTTGATCTTTGAAACCGAATTTTATTAAATCGTTTACTATTCATTCAGATACATATAGAGATCTTACAAAGTGGCATTATCTCAAACAGATATTACTGAAAAAGTTCCACTGCCAAAGCGCTTTTGATGGCCCGATATTTGAAATCGAGTATTATAATACCTTTTACTACCTATTCATATCCTCTTAAGGTTCTCTCAACGTAGCATGATTTTCAATACAGATGATACTGAAGAGTTAATTTGTCAGGGCGTTTCTGATGGCCGGATATTCGAAGCACATATTATACCTTTTACGCATCCTTCAACGTGGTGTGATACTCAATAAAGATATTACTGAGATAATGTTATCCTATTTTCTTATTACTGAGAAAGTTCCACTGCTCACGCGTCCCTGCTGACTGGATGTTTGAAACTGAGTATTATTATATCGTTTACTATTCACTTAGATACTTTTAGGGATCTTTCAACGTGGCATGATTCTCAATAAAGATATTACTGAAAAACTTCCACTGCCAAAGAGCCTCTGATGGCCCGATATTTGAAACCCAGTATTATAATATCTTTTACTATCTATTCAGATCCTATTGCGGATCTCTCAACGTGGTGTGATTCTCAATGTAAATATTACTGAAAAACTTCCACTGCCAATGCGTCCCATATGGCCTGATCTTTGAAGCCCAGTTTCACTATATCGGTTACTATCCATTTAGATGCTTTAAGGGTTCTTCCAACGTGGCATGTTTCTCAATACAGATATTACTGAAAAAGTTCTACTGATCGCCCTAAAGTTGAAGCTGAGTATTATAATACCTTTTAATTTAATCTGATATTCGTAAGGTTCTCTTTACGTGGAATGATTATCTATACAGATAGTACTGAAGAAGTTATACTGCCAGGGCTTTTCTGATATCCGGATATTCGAAACATAGTATTATTATATCTTCCACTATCCATTTAGATCCTTTTACGCATCCTTCAACGTGGTGTGATATTCAATAAAGATATTACTGTAGAAGTTCTACTGGCAATGCGTCCCTGATGGCTTGATCTTTGAAATCGAGTTTTACTATATCGTTTACTATCCATTCATATACTTTTAGGGATCTTTTATCGTGGAATGATTCTCAATAGATATATTACTGAAACAGTTCCACTGCCAAAGCGCCTCTGATGGCCTGTTATTAAAATCGAGTATTATAATACCTTTTACTATCTATTCAGATCCTTTTACGGAACTTTAAACGCGGTGTGATTCTCAATGAAGATATTACTCTAAAAGTTCTACTGCCAATACGTCCCTGATGGCCTGATCTTCGAATCCGAGTTTTATTATATCGTTTACTATCCATTAAGATACTTTTAGGGATCTTTCCACGTCATATACTTCTAAGGATCTTTCAACTTGGCATGATTCTTAATACAGATATTAATGAGAAAGTAGCACTGCCAATGCGCCTCTGATGTCCCGATATTTGAAATCGAGTATTATAATACCTTTTACTATATGTTCAGATCGTTTTAAGGTTCTCTTAACATGTCATGAATCTTAATACAGATAGTACTGAAGAAGATATACTGCCAGAGCGTTTTTGATGGCCGGATATTCGAAACATAGTATTATTATATAATTCACTATCCATTCAGATCTTTTTACGGATCCTTCAAGGTGGTGTGATACGCAATAAACTGATAAAGTTTCACTGCTCACGCGTCCCTGCTGACTGGATGTTTGAAACCGAGTTTTATTATATCGTTTAATATCCATTCATATACTTTTAGGGATCTTTCATGGTTTAGTAATTCTCAATACAGATATTAATGAGAAAGTTCCACTGCCAAAGCGCCTCTGATGGCTAGATATTGGAAACCGAGAATTATAATACCTTACCTTAAAAGGATCTGAATAGATAGTGATTCAGATCCTTTTACGGAACTTTGAACGTGGTGTGATTCTTATTGTAGACAATGTAATTCTGTAGGATTTATTGAATTAATAAATACCTTGGATCTGACAGAACAAAAACTTATGACATTCTAATCTATTTTTTGTTTCAAAGATTGCTATATGTGATAAACTATATCTAACACTTGAGAACATTTTCAACACTTTCCCTTGTTAGAATAGTTTATATAACTGACAAAATAAAACTTAAGAAAGTCCCATCCTTGAACACATTATTAACAATCTTGTTCGAGGCAAAGGCTTAGTGAGAACATCAGCAACTTGTTCTTGAGAACTTATCTGCTGAACAGCTAACTTTTCTTCAAAAACTTTTTCCCTTATGAAAAAATGTTTTAAGTCGATATGTTTTGTTCTGTGATGAAACTCTGGATTTTGAGCTAATCTTACTGCTGCAGAGTTATCTATTTGCAGTACTGGAATGTGATCTAATTTGATGATGGCTGAGAATAGTCTATTCAACCATATCACTTCTTTTGTAGCTTCATTTGCAGCAACAAGTTCCGCTTCAGTAGTTGAAGTAGCTACAATACTCTGTCTATGACTAGACCAGGATATTATTCCACCAGCAAACTTAATCAAAACTCCTGAAGTGGATCTGCCAGTTTTTGTGCATCCACCAAAGTCACTATAGCATTCTAATTCTTTTGCTAGACCTGGTTTATATGCAATTGCATAATGAATTGTTCCAGAAATATATCTGAAAACTCTTTTCAGTTTTACTACATGAACAGTAGTTGGGTTTTCTAGACTTCTTGACAGAAAACCAATTGCATATGCCAAATCTGGTCTAGTACCAACCATGAGGTACATCACCTACTGCTTGTCTGTAGGGAAAATTTGTATCTTCAGTAACTTTCCCTGATTTGAGGATCTCTGAATCTGTTTCTATTGGAGTCGAAACAGGTCTGCAATTAGAGAAATTAAACCTATCTAAAATTTTCTTTGCGTATTATTGCTGACTTATTTTTATGACTCCCTCTGGATCAGTTGTGATTTCTAGTCCTAAGAAAAAGTTTGCTGGCTTGTAGGTTATTTTGAATTCCTGCTTCAATTCATCCATAAATTGTTCCAAATCCTTTTTTGAAGATGCGGCAACGAGTCCATCGTCAACATATAAAGCTAGTAGTATTTTCCGGTTATCTATTGCACGAATATATAAACAAGAATCTGCGTCATTATTTTTGAAACCTAAATGTCTCAAATATAGATTCAATCGGTTATACCAACAGCGAGGCGCTTGCTTTAGGCCATAAAGACTGCGTTTTAATTTACATACTCCATCAGATCCATCATTGAAGCCCTCCGGTTGTTTCATGTATATATTTTCTTCTAATTCTCCGTACAAGAAGGCAGTTGAAACATCGAATTGTCTCAAGTGCATTTTCTCACTTGCTGCAATACTGAGAATCGATCTCACAGTAGTTAGTTTTGTTACTGGGCTGAAGGTCTGATTGTAGTCTATGCCTTGCCGCTGATTATACCCTTTAATTACCAATCTGGCTTTGAATCGTTCTACACTTCCATCCGGATTCATCTTGATCCTATATATCCATCTACAGGGTAGTGCCTTCCTACCTTTGGGCAATTCAACTAATTCCCAAGTATTATTTTCTTTCAGTGAATTCAACTCACTACTCATTGCTTCTATCCATTTTTCATTATCATCACTGGCTAATGCTGCTTGATATGTTTCAGGAGTACTAACTGCTTGAAATATTTCTTCAGCATATAAGACGTAATCTTCAAATGATGACGGAGTTTGAATAGAGCTTCTACTCCTAAGATTATATCTTCTTTCTTCATCTTTCCTCTCTTCAGTTCTTTCGTTATTATCTTCTTCAAGATCAGCTTGTAAATCTCTGTCTTGATCTTCTATGGTTTCTTCTGAATTATTCAGGCTGCTTTTTTGTATATATTGCGAAACATTACTACTTGTTTCTGCGTTATTTTCTTGAATTATTTCTTCAGGAGACCTCTTAACTTGGTTACATATACTTAAGTTTTCATCAAAAGTAACATCTCTTGAAAGAATTACCTTCCGCTCTTCCTTCAACCAAATTCTGTATCGTTCATCTCCATCATAACCCAGTAAATTTCCTTTAACTGCCTTTTTATCCATTTTACGTCTCTTTTGAGCAGGAACATGAGCATAACAGTTCGAACCTATTATTCTCAAATGTTTTATTCTTGGTTTTTTACCATGCCACAATTCATATGGACTTGCACCATCCACTGATGACTTTCCAGTTCTATTGAGAATATAAATTGAAGTGTTAACAAATTCAGCCCAGAGACTCGGAGGAAAATCTGCTTCAGGATTCGAGTTTTTCAGCGTCCTGGCCATCTCTATTATTGTCCGATTTTCCCTCTCTGCGCTTCCATTCTGCTGAGGAGAGTATGGTGCAGTAAGTCTTTGAACAATTCCTCTCTGTTTCAAAATGTTTCTCACTTCTTGGTTATCAAATTCTCCGCCATTGTCACTCAACACTTCTTTAATTGTGTGATTCAAGGTTCTGCAATGTGATAACATCTCTGTTAAGGCAGTTTTTGCCTCAGATTTTTCTTTCAGGAAATATCCATATCGATATTTTGTATAAACATCTTTGATGACAAGCAGGTACCTTTTATGCTGAAAAGATTTGTCGAACGGTCCACAAATGTCTGCTACAATAAGTTCACCAGGTTCATTCACTTTGTTTCTTGTACCAAAAGGCAAACGATGAGCTTTTCCTAATATACACGGTTCACAAGTATATTTTTCATTTTTAACATTTATATTCAATTCTCTCTTGAGTTTTGCTTGTACATGGCGAATATCCTGATGTCCCCACCGTTCGTGGTATAACTGTAGAGTAGAATTATCAGAAATTGCTAAATTCACATTATTTTCAGTATCAGACATTTTCTTTATAGGGTTAATTGAGCTTTTGAATAAGCCACCTCCTATGGATCGTTCTCCAGTTACCATTATTTCATCACTTATTTTCAGTGAACAGTGTCTAGCAGTTGATTCAAAAATACTATTTAAGTTCTTATCTTGTGCTGCAAGAACTGAAAATAAGTTTCTGGAAATATTTGGCACATACCATACGTCATGCAAAGTAATTACTTTCGTCGAATTCCAACCAACATTTGAGTTAGCTTTTATAGTGCCTTTTCCTAAAGCTTCGAGAACTTCTTTACCAGCTGCTCTTATTTGTTGAACAGATTCAAATTCTTCGTAGTCCATAAAATACTCAAGTGAATTAGCTACATGCCTAGTGGCGCCATTGTCGATCCACCACGTATTATCGTCTTCTTCAGCAATATATGCCTCATCATATGTGAACATGCTTACATTTACTGAAGTGTGACCTTCTGTGGAGGTAGTGTTGGAATGCTTATTTTTCGGTGGTTTACCATCGGCAATCCATTTTCTGCATACTTTAACCCAGTGGCCTTTCTTCTGACAATAGTTGCAGAAACTATTCTTCATGAATTCTCTCCTACCTTGTGCAGTCTGTTTTTCTTGGCTTCTCTTGTTTGCGTTGAAAATTAGAGCTTCTTGTAAATTTTCTTTTGTTTCCTGATTTTCAGATTTTGTGAAATTACGTTCATACATACATAGCTGAACAGACAATTCATCTATCGTTTTGTCTTGCTCTTTTGTTAAAAGCATCCAGCTTGAACGAAAAGTTTCATATGCACTTGGAAGAATATGAAGAATTTTACAGATAATCATAAGGTCAGGAAGAACATTTTTTCCTTTGGTTTTCAAACCATTATTAAGGTCATTGAATATGCGTTTCAACTTGGCAATATGTGTGGAAACATCTTCACTATTGGTCCACTTGAATGAGAAGAATTGGGTACATAAATGAAATAGTTGATCTTGAGACGAAGCTTCAAATTGCTGATTTAGGGACACCCATGCTTCACGAGCACTCTCTTTGTCCATTATTTTCTGATATACCACATCACTCACAGCACTTGTTATCATAGATTTTGCATAACTGTTTGCTTTTCTATACAAATCTGCATTTTATTTGTATATCTTCAGTTCTTCCGATTTTGCGCTAAATCCTGGATGAACTGGTTGTACTAATTTTCCATCTATAACTTCTAGAGCTCCTTCATGATAGTCCAGTAAGTCTCTTATTTTATGTTTCCATATAGGCCAATCAGTTTCCCCATTCAAATGTTTGATATGGCGAATAAGATCCATTTCTTATACTTTTAATTCACTCACCATCTACAGAAAACACTCCAGAAAGCGTTCTGGGCCCGTAACCTATTGTAGACAATGTAATTCTGTAGGATTTATTGAATTAATAAATACCTTGGATCTGACAGAACAAAAACTTATGACATTCTAATCTATTTTTTGTTTCAAAGATTGCTATATGTGATAAACTATATCTAACACTTGAGAACATTTTCAACAATTCTCAATGAAGATATTACTGAGAAAGTTCTACTGCCAATGCGTCCCTGATGGCCTAATCTTTGAAACCGAGTTTTATTATATCGTTTACTATCCATTCAGATACTTTTAGGGATCTTTCAACGTGGCATCATTCTCAATAAAGATATTACTGAGGAAGTTGCACTGCCAATGCGCCTCTGATGGCCCGATATTTGAAATGCTCGTGTGAGTTCGGCGAATCAGTTGTGTTATTCGTATCCTATGTTACCATGTTCGTACGCCACTTTATTATTAATTATATGAGTTGTGTCGGGCAGACGAAACCAGTCCCGTCACTGCAACCAATCGGTCTATTGTGGCACGCCTAATCTATACAACATCAACAAGCTGAAGCCTTTTGACAAGGGATTTTAGTCTGGTGGGTGAGAACTTGTCCAGTTCCCTCAGTCTCATTTTGCGGACTCCTAGTTCCTCAAATCTGATCCTGTCCCCAGCGGGGTCACACATGTGTTCTATAGACTCGTCGCCCTCCAGGCATAGTCTGCACTCAGAGTCCTAGCTCAGCCAACCCCAGCATACTAAGGTGTTTCCTCAGGCCACAGGGACCCGTGTATACAGCTGTTAAAATTCTCAGGTCTAACTAGAGGATCTGAGACATTGTCTGGCTCTTTCAGCTGATACTTGTTGAGCGAGTATGTATGTGTCCAGGTATGCTGCTTCTGATATCCTGGACCTTTTGGTCCAACCATCTGTTGTTTTCCCACCCTGCTGCCTTGTGAGATATATCACAGGCCGGTTCAGGTCCAATGAGCCCGGTGAAAGCCCTCGTGTCGACAATGAGTCCTCCACCTCATTACCGCCCTTGCCTGAGTGGCCCAGGACCCAAATTAACTTGAACCTGCAGCGCTCTCCCAGTTCAACAAGTGGGGTCAGAGAGTCCTGCACAAGCATGGACTTTCAGTTGTATGAATTCAAGTCCTTCAAGGCAGCTTGGCTTTCCGATAGGAAAGCTTGATTGATCTGCGTATCCATCTCTTCTCAAATATGAGCTTCGCGCAGTGATCAATGGCGAAAATTCCTGCTTGAAAGGCAGTCAGAAAACTAACTAGGCTTATAGATTCACCCTCAGCCATTTTGTAACCTCTGACTCCCGCTCACACCCCAGTAGTAGCAGAGCATTATGTGAACCAGCAGGGACCCTCAAGCAGTGGGGCCCAGAGATAGTCCAATCGTCGCTGGGAAAGACGACTCGATAGTGCCACTATCTTGGTGATAGATACATCAGAACGATGCTCATTATCTCGTTGACCTACAATTCGGCCAGCAGAGAACCAGGCACGTGCTCACTAGATAAAGATAGACCATGTACTTAAGGCGATCATTGGCTGCGATAGACGTGGAGCAAAAGGTCCCAGTCATCATCAAGCACGCAGATCTCTGAATTGTTATAAGCTTGAGCTGGGACTGCACCCCTACAGTGCACTCCCATAAAGCAATGCTACCGTAAGTGATTTGTCGTCTCACCAACATCACGTACAACCAGTGGCGTCTTTTCAGATCCAGTACCCCATTTCTTTCCACAAGTCCGCTAGCAGGCCCAGAGCGAGTGCCTAGCCTTGTGGATCACCCTTTCTTAGTGTGAATTTCAGTTCAGCTACCTGTCCAGGATGGCACCCAGATATCTAGCATCGTCCACAAATGGGATACGAACTCCATTCATAGTGAGGAAACCCATGTTGATCTTCCTCTTTCTAGTGAATGGCACGATCAAGGTCTGACGAGAGATCACGTTTAACTATTCCCCACTACACCAGCCTTGTGTTGCCGTTAGCGCCTCTGATAGGCTCTCAATCGGGACTGAGTCATCCTGTCCTGTGGCCATAATGAGTATGTTGTCATCGTACGCTGGACATATATATCCAGCGTGACTATTATGGCCACCAGGCAGACCACAGCAGAGGGGAGATCACTCCTCCCTGTGGACAGTCCCTCCTGGCCAGAAATCTTGCTACGTACCCACACAGGGACGTGGAGATGAGTCTGTTATTAAACAGGAACCACAATGAGGTCTGGTACTCCCTTGAGCCTCTCCGCAGAACGAGTTCTTGAGCGGTGCAACATAAGTGCCTTCAATGTCCAGTAAGACCACCAGATCAGGCCTTGTGGTCCTGAGACTACTTTCGCCATACCACCAGGTTGTTCTGCGCCAGATCAGCTTTACGCCACCTCAGGTATGTCACTCTTAATTTTTGACCCAACGGTGGACGGTGGTTGCTAGGGTCTGAGTAAAGAATTTAATTCCTAGAACCCCGGGAATGAACTCGGGACCCCGGTCCCTAGTCTCACTTTATCACTGAACTGGCGATATACCTTATAATATCTATTCAGATCCTCTTAAGGTTCTCTCATCGTGGCATGATTCGCAATACATATAGTACTGAAGAGTTGAACTGCCAGGGTGTTTCTGATGACTTCTTTTATCCATTCAGATCCATTTACGGATCCCTCAAGTTGGTGTGATACTCAATAAAGATATTACTGAGAAAGTTTCACTGCTCACGTGACCCTGCTGACTGGATGTTTGAAACCGAGTTTTATTATATCGTTTACTATCCATTCATATACTTATAGGGATCTTTCATCGTGGAATGATTCTCAATACAGATATTACGGAAAAAGTTCCACTGCCAAAGCGCCTCTGATGACCCGATATTTGATACCCAGTATTATAGTACCTTTTCCTATCTATTCAGATCGTCTTGAGGTTCTCTTAACGTGGCATAATTCTCAATACAGAGAGTACTGAAGAATCAAACTGCCAGGTCGTTTCTGATGGCCGGATAATCGAAACATAGTGATATTATATATTCTACTATCCATTCAGATCCTGTTACGGAACTTTCAACGTTGTGTGATTCTCAATACAGATATTTCTGAAAAAGTTCCATTGCCAAAGGCTTCTGATGGTCAGATATTTGAAACCTACTATTATAAAACCTTTTAGTATCTATATTGATCCACTAAAGGTTCTCCTAACGTGGCATGATTCTCAATACAGATAGTACAGAAGAGATATACTGCCAGGGCGTTCCTGATGGCCGGATATCCGGAACATAGTATTATATATCTTCTACTATCCATTCAGATGCTTTTACAGAATTTTCAACGTTAAGTGATTCTCAGTAAAGAAATTAATTAGAAAAATCCACTGCTCACGCGTTTCTGCTGACTGGATATTTGAAACCGAGTTTTATTATATCGTTTACTATCCATTCATATACTTCTAGGGATCTTTCAATGTGGCATGATTCTCAATACAGATATTACTGAAAAAGTTGAACTGCCAATGCGCCTCTGATGGCCTGATATTTTAAATCATGTATTATAATACTTTTTACTATCTATTCAGTTCCTCTTAAGGTTCTCTTAACGTGGCATGATTCTCAATACAGACAGTACTGAAGAAGATATACGGCCAGGGCGTTTCTGATGGCCAGATATTCGGAACATAGTATTATTATATCTTCTACTATCCATTCAGAACGTTTTACGCATCCTTCAACGTGGTGTGATTCTCAATAAAGATATTACTGAGAAAGTTCCACTGCTCACGCATCCCTGCTGACTGGATGTTTGAAACCGAGTTCAATTATGACGTCTACTATCCATTCATATACTTTTAGGGATCTTTCATCGTGGAATGATTCTCAATACAGATATTACTGAAAAAGTTCCTGATATTTAAAACCGAGCATTATAATACTTTTTACTATCTATTTCGATCGTTTTACAGAACTTTCAACGTGGTGTATGATTCTCAATACAGATGGTTCTGAAGAGTTAAACTGCCAGGACGTTTCTGATGGCCAGATACTAGAAACATAGTATTATTATATACTCTACTATCCATTCAGATCCTTTTACGAGATTACTCAGAAAGATCCACTGAGCACGCGATTCTGCTGGCTGGATGTTTGAAATCGAGTATGTTTATATCGTTTACTATCCACTCAGATACTTTTAGGGATCTTTCAACGTGGCATGATTCTCAGTACTGAAAAAGTTCCACTGCGAAAGCGCCACTGATGGCCTGATATTTGAAACCGAGTATTATAATACCTTCACTATCTATTCAGATCCTTTTACGGAGGTTTCAACATGGTGTGATCCTCAATAAATATATTACTGAAAATGTTCTACTGCCAATGCGTCCCTGAGGAACTGATCTGTGAAAGCGAGTTTTAATATATCGGTTACTATCAATTCAGATATTTTTAGGGATCATTCAACGTGGCATGATTCTCAATACAGATATAACTGAAAAAGTTGCACTGCCAATGCGCCTCTGACGGCCCGATATTCGAAATCGAGTATTATAATAATATCAATTCAGATCCTCTTAAGGTTCTTAAGGTTCTCCAAACGTGGAATGATACTCAATACAGATATTACTGAAGAAGTAATACTGCCAGGGCTTTTCTGATGGTCGGGTATTCGATACATAGTATTATTATAACTTCTACTATCCATTCAGATCCTTTTACGGATCTTTCAACGTAGTGTGATCCTCAATAAAGATATTAATGAGAAAGTTCAACAGCTCATGCGTTTCTACTGACTGGAAGTTTGAAACCGAGTATTAGTATATCGTCTCCTATGCACTCAGATACTTTTAGGGATCTTTCAACGTGGCCTGATTCTCAATACAGATATTTCTGAAAAAGTGCCATTGCCAAAGCGCTTCTGATCGTCCGATATTTGAAACCCAGTATTATAATACCTTATACTATCTATTCAGATCCTCTTAAGGTTCTCTTAACGTGGCATGATTCTCAATACAGATAGTACAGAAGAGTTAAACGGCCAGGGCGTTTCTGATGGCCGGATATTCGAAACATAGTATTATTATATCTTCTAGTATCCATTCAGATCCTTTTAAGGATCTTTCAACGTAGTGTGATTCTTGATAAAGATATTACTGAGAAAGTTCCACTGCTCACGCGTTTCTGCTGACTGGATGTTTGAAACCGAATATTAGTATATCGTCTACTATCCACTCAGACTGGATGTTTGAAACCGATTTTTATTATATCGTTTACTATGCATCTGTTAACATCTGGTACTATACATCTGTTAAGAGGTTAAGAATTTAGTATGATGTAGTCTGATGAAGTCACTGTGTCGACGAAACATCTGTTACTATACATCTGTTAAGATGTTACTGAAAAAATGTTATCCTATTTTCTTATTACTAAGAAAGTTCCACTGCTCACGCGTCCCTGCTGACTGGATGTTTGAAACTGAGTATTATTATATCGTTTACTATCCACTTAGATACTTTTAGGGATCTTTCAACGTGGCATGATTCTCAATAAAGATATTGCTGAAAAACTTCCACTGCCAATGCGTCCCATATGGCCTGATCTTTGAAGCCCAGTTCCACTATATCGGTTACTATCCATTTAGATGCTTTAAGGGTTCTTCCAACGTGGCATGTTTCTCAATACAGATATTACTGAAAAAGTTCTACTGATCGCCCTAAAGTTGAAGCTGAGTATTATAATACCTTTTAATATAATCTGATATTCGTAAGGTTCTCTTTACGTGGAATGATTATCTATACAGATAGTACTGAAGAAGTTATACTGCCAGGGCTTTTCTGATATCCGGATATTCGAAACATAGTATTATTATATCTTCCACTATCCATATAGATCCTTTTACGCATCCTTCAACGTGGTGTGATATTCAATAAAGATATTACTGTAGAAGTTCTACTGGCAATGCGTCCCTGATGGCTTGATCTTTGAAATCGAGTTTTACTATATCGTTTACTATCCATTCATATACTTTTAGGGATCTTTTATCGTGGAATGATTCTCAATAGATATATTACTGAAAAAGTTCCACTGCCAAAGCGCCTCTGATGGCCTGTTATTAAAATCGAGCATTATAATACCTTTTACTATCTATTCAGACCCTTTTACGGAACTTTAAACGCGGTGTGATTCTCAATGAAGATATTACTCTAAAAGTTCTACTGCCAATACGTCCCTGATGGCCTGATCTTTGAATCCGAGTTTTATTATATCGTTTACTATCCATTCAGATACTTTTAGGGATCTTTCCACGTCATATACTTCTAAGGATCTTTCAACTTGGCATGATTCTTAACACAGATATTAATGAGAAAGTAGCACTGCCAATGCGCTTCTGATGTCCCGATATTTGAAATCGAGTATTATAATACCTTTTACTATATGTTCAGATCGTTTTAAGGTTCTCTTAACATGTCATGATTCTCAATACAGATAGTACTGAAGAAGATATACTGCCAGAGCGTTTTTGATGGCCGGATATTCGAAACATAGTATTATTATATAATTCACTATCCATTCAGATCTTTTTACGGATCCTTCAAGGTGGTGTGATACGCAATAAACTGAGAAAGTTTCACTGCTCACGCGTCCCTGCTGACTGGATGTTTGAAACCGAGTTTTATTATATCGTTTAATATCCATTCATATACTTTTAGGGATCTTTCATGGTTTAGTAATTCTCAATACAGATATTAATGAGAAAGTTCCACTGCCAAAGCGCCTCTGATGGCTAGATATTGGAAACCGAGAATTATAATACCTTACCGTAAAAGAATCTGAATAGATAGTGATTCAGATCCTTTTACGGAACTTTGAACGTGGTGTGATTCTCAATGAAGATATTACTGAGAAAGTTCTACTGCCAATGCGTCCCTGATGGCCTTATCTTTGAAACCGAGTTTTATTATATCGTTTACTATCCATTCAGATACTTTTAGGGATCTTTCAACGTGGCATCATTCTCAATAAAGATATTACTGAGGAAGTTGCACTGCCAATGCGCCTCTGATGGCCCGATATTTGAAATGCTCGTGTGAGTTTGGCGAATCAGTTGTGTTATTCGTATCCTATGTTACCATGTTTGTACGCCACTTTATTATTAATTATATGAGTTGTGTCGGGCAGACGAAACCAGTCCCGTCACTTCAACCAATCGGTCTATTGTGGCACGCCTAATCTATACAACATCAACAAGCTGAAGCCTTTTGACAAGGGATTTTAGTCTGGTGGGTGAGAACTTGTCCAGTTCCCTCAGTCTCAGTTTGCGGACTCCTAGTTCCTCAAATCTGATCCTGTCCCCAGTGGGGTCACACATGTGTTCTATAGACTCGTCGCCCTCCAGGCATAGTCTGCACTCAGAGTCCTAGCTCAGCCAACCCCAGCATACTAAGGTGTTTCCTCAGGCCACAGGGACCCGTGTATACAGCTGTTAAAATTCTCAGGTCTAACTAGAGGATCTGAGACATTGTCTGGCTCTTTCAGCTGATACTTGTTGAGCGAGTATGTATGTGTCCAGGTATGCTGCTTCTGATATCCTGGACCTTTTGGTCCAACCATCTGTTGTTTTCCCACCCTGCTGCCTTGTGAGATATATCACAGGCCGGTTCAGGTCCAATGAGCCCGGTGAAAGCCCTCGTGTCGACAATGAGTCCTCCACCTCATTACCGCCCTTGCCTGAGTGGTCCAGGACCCAAATTAACTTGAACCTGCAGCGCTCTCCCAGTTCAACAAGTGGGGTCAGAGAGTCCTGCACAAGCATGGACTTTCAGTTGTATGAATTCAAGTCCTTCAAGGCAGCTTGGCTTTCCGATAGGAAAGCTTGATTGATCTGCGTATCCATCTCTTCTCAAATATGAGCTTCGCGCAGTGATCAATGGCGAAAATTCCTGCTTGAAAGGCAGTCAGAAAACTAACTAGGCTTATAGATTCACCCTCAGCCATTTTGTAACCTCTGACTCCCGCTCACACCCCAGTAGTAGCAGAGCATTATGTGAACCAGCAGGGACCCTCAAGCAGTGGGGCCCAGAGATAGTCCAATCGTCGCTGGGAAAGACGACTCGATAGTGCCACTATCTTGGTGATAGATACATCAGAACGATGCTCATTATCTCGTTGACCTACAATTCGGCCAGCAGAGAACCAGGCACGTGCTCACTAGATAAAGATAGACCATGTACTTAAGGCGATCATTGGCTGCGATAGACGTGGAGCAAAAGGCCCCAGTCATCATCAAGCACGCAGATCTCTGAATTGTTATAAGCTTGAGCTGGGACTGCACCCCTACAGTGCACTCCCATAAAGCAATGCTACCGTAAGTGATTTGTCGTCTCACCATCATCACGTACAACCAGTGGCGTCTTTTCAGATCCAGTACCCCATTTCTTTCCACAAGTCCACTAGCAGGCCCAGAGCGAGTGCCTAGCCTTGTGGATCACCCTTTCTTAGTGAGAATTTCAGTTCAGCTTCATGTCCAGGATGGCACCCAGATATCTAGCATCGTCCGCAAATGGGACACGAACTCCATTCATAGTGAGGAAACCCATGTTGAGCTTCCTCTTTCTAGTGAATGGCACGATCAAGGTCTGACGAGAGATCACGTTTAACTATTCCCCACTACACCAGCCTTGTGTTGCCGTTAGCGCCTCTGATAGGCTCTCAATCGGGACTGAGTCATCCTGTCCTGTGGCCATAATGAGTATGTTGTCATCGTACGCTGGACATATATATCCAGCGTGACTATTATGGCCACCAGGCAGACCACAGCAGAGGGGAGATCACTCCTCCCTGTGGACAGCCCCTCCTGGCCAGAAATCTTGCTACGTACCCACACAGGGACGTGGAGATGAGTCTGTTATTAAACAGGAACCACAATGAGGTCTGGTACTCCCCTGAGCCTCTCCGCAGAACGAGTTCTTGAGCGGTGCAACATAAGTGCCTTCAATGTCCAGTAAGACCACCAGATCAGGCCTTGTGGTCCTGAGACTACTTTCGCCATACCACCAGGTTGTTCTGCGCCAGATCAGCTTTACGCCACCTCAGGTACGTCACTATTAATTTTTGACCGAAGGGTGGACGGTGGTTGCTAGGGTCTGAGTAAAGAATTTAATTCCTAGAACCCCGGGAATGAAATCGGGACCCCGGTCCCTAGTCTCACTTTATCACTGAGCTGGCGACATACCTTATAATATCTATTCAGATCCTCTTAAGGTTCTCTCATCGTGGCATGATTCGCAATACATATAGTACTGAGGAGTTGAACTGCCAGGGTGTTTCTGATGACTTCTTTTATCCATTCAGATCCATTTACGGATCCCTCAAGTTGGTGTGATACTCAATAAAGATATTACTGAGAAAGTTTCACTGCTCACGCGACCCTGCTGACTGGATGTTTGAAACCGAGTTTTATTATATCGTTTACTATTCCATTCATCCACTTATCATATCCATTCATATACTTATAGGGATCTTTCATCGTGGAATGATTCTCAATACAGATATTACGGAAAAAGTTCCACTGCCAAAGCGCCTCTGATGACCCGATATTTGATACCCAGTATTATAGTACCTTTTCCTATCTATTCAGATCGTCTTGAGGTTCTCTTAACGTGGCATAATTCTCAATACAGAGAGTCAAACTGCCAGGTCGTTTCTGATGGCCGGATAATCGAAACATAGTGATATTATATATTCTACTATCCATTCAGATCCTGTTACGGAACTTTCAACGTTGTGTGATTCTCAATACAGATATTTCTGAAAAAGTTCCATTGCCAAATGCTTCTGATGGTCCGATATTTGAAACCCACTATTATTAAACCTTTTAGTATCTATATTGATCCACTAAAGGTTCTCCTAACGTGGCATGATTCTCAATACAGATAGTACAGAAGAGATATACTGCCAGGGCGTTTCTGATGGCCGGATATCCGGAACATAGTATTATATATCTTCTACTATCCATTCAGATGCTTATACAGAATTTTCAACGTTAAGTGATTCTCAGTAAAGAAATTAATTAGAAAAATCCACTGCTCAGGCGTTTCTGCTGACTGGATATTTGAAACCGAGTTTTATTATATCGTTTACTTTCCATTCATATACTTCTAGGGATCTTTCAATGTGGCATGATTCTCAATACAGATATTACTGAAAAAGTTGCACTGCCAATGCGCCTCTGATGGCCTGATATTTTAAATCATGTATTATAATACTTTTTACTATCTATTCAGTTCCTCTTAAGGTTCTCTTAACGTGGCATGATTCTCAATACAGACAGTACTGAAGAAGATATACTGCCAGGGCGTTTCTGATGGCCAGATATTCGGAACATAGTATTATTATATCTTCTACTATCCATTCAGAACGTTTTACGCATCCTTCAACGTGGTGTGATTCTCAATAAAGATATTACTGAGAAAGTTCCACTGCTCACGCATTACTGCTGACTGGATGTTTGAAACCAAGTTCAATTATGACGTCTACTATCCATTCATATACTTTTAGGGATCTTTCATCGTGGAATGATTCTCAATACAGATATTACTGAAAAAGTTCCACTGCCAAAGCGCCTCTGATGGCCTGATATTTAAAACCGAGCATTATAATACTTTTTACTATCTATTCCGATCGTTTTACAGAACTTTCAACGTGGTGTATGATTCTCAATACAGATGGTTCTGAAGAGTTAAACTGCCAGGATGTTTCTGATGGCCAGATACTAGAAACATAGTATTATTATATACTATACTATCCATTCAGATCCTTTTACGAGATTACTCAGAAAGATCCACTGAGTACGCGATTCTGCTGGCTGGATGTTTGAAATCGAGTTTATATCGTTTACTATCCACTCAGATACTTTTAGGGATCTTTCTACGTGGCATGATTCTCAGTACAGATAGTACTGAAAAAGTTCCACTGCGAAAGCGCCACTGATGGCCTGATATTTGAAACCGAGTACTATAATACCTTCACTATCTATTCAGATCCTTTTACGGAGGTTTCAACATGGTGTGATTCTCAATAAATATATTACTGAAAATGTTCTACTGCCAATGCGTCCCTGAGAAACTGATCTGTGAAAGCGAGTTTTAATATATCGGTTACTATCAATTCAGATATTTTTAGGGATCTTTCAACGTGGCATGATTCTCAATACAGATATAACTGAAAAAGTTGCACTGCCAATGCGCCTCTGAAGGCCCGATATTCGAAATCGAGTATTATAATAATATCAATTCAGATCCTCTTAAGGTTCTTAAGGTTCTCCAAACATGGAATGATACTCAATACAGATATTACTGAAGAAGTTATACTGCCAGGGCTTTTCTGATGGTCGGGTATTCGATACATAGTATTATTATAACTTCTACTATCCAATCAGATCCTTTTACGAATCTTTCAACGTAGTGTGATCCTCAATAAAGATATTAATGAAAAAGTTCAACAGCTCACGCGTTTCTACTGACTGGAAGTTTGAAACCGAGTATTAGTATATCGTCTCCTATCCACTCAGATATTTTAGGGATCTTTCAACGTGGCCTGATTTTCAATACAGATATTTCTGAAAAAGTGCCATTGCCAAAGCGCTTCTGATGGTCCGATATTTGAAACCCAGTATTATAATACCTTATACTATCTATTCAGATCCTCTTAAGGTTCTCTTAACGTGGCATGATTCTCAATTCAGATAGTACAGAAGAGTTAAACGGCCAGGGCGTTTCTGATGGCCGGATATTCGAAACATAGTATTATTATTTCTTCTAGTATCCATTCAGATCCTTTTAAGGATCTTTCAACGTAGTGTGATTCTTGATAAAGATATTACTGAGAAAGTTCCACTGCTCACGCGTTTCTGCTGAAGGATGTTTGAAACCGAATATTAGTATATCGTCTACTATCCACTCAGACTGGATGTTTGAAACCGATATTTATTATATCGTTTACTATGCATTCATAAACTTTTAGGAATTTTCCATCGTGGAATGATTCTCAATACAGATATCACTGAAAAAGTTCCACTGCCAAAGCGCCTCTGATGGCTCGATATACAGGGTGTTTCAAAAAAAGGTGACCCCCTCTCTAGGATAGGTAGAAAACTGAAAAATAATTGGGGTTTGCTCAGTAAAAAATTTTCGTAACGCCATCCGTATTCAAGATGGCGTTGAAGAAAAAAAAATTATACACATTTTTTAAAATTTTGCAGAAACTACTGGCAACATTGTAATGAAATTTTATACGAATATGTTTTGGAAGCTGATACATCCAATGAATTCGTTTTTATGTCTGACTCTCCTAGAGGGCGCTAGTTACACGGTTCGTACCAAGTAGTATTAAACATAACTTTTTTATTATTAGATTTATTGAGCAAAATTTCAAGCGTACCTAAACATCATTCAATTTTACACAAAAAAGGTACTCTTGGTAAAACTCGATAATGTGTACCGTTCTCGGAGTATTTTGATTTGAAAATTCTACACGGCAATAGCATTTTCTCTGAAATTTCAGTTGCCATGGAAAACTGTCTTTCATTTAATGGTTGTGACGTTGATTCAAGAATAATTACATTTCTATTGTTAAATTAGATATTGGTAATCAAAATGTATTCAAATTTTGAATACACTGACATGTTATTAACCTTAGGAGAGTGTTTAGGAAACGCTAGTGCAGCTGTTATGCGTTATTCAGAAAAGTTTCCTCGAAGAAACTTTCCAAGTAAAAATACATTTAGAGCAATTGAACGACGTTGTCGAGAAACTGGGAGTGTGAGACCTAAAAAAATAAATTCTGGTAGGCCAAGAATAACAAGACCATTAATAAAGAAAATGTGATTTTAAATTTAGTTGATCAAAATCCAACAGTTAGCGTAAGGGATGTGGCAAGACAAACAAATACGTCTTCTTCAAGTACTTGGAGGATACTTAAAGAGCAGCAGCTACATCCTTATCATTACAGACAAGTCCAAGAGCTCTTGCCAGACGATCTACCGGTTAGAATGGATTTTTGTCGAACATTACAAGAAAGGACAGCCATCAATCCAAATTTTTTAAAATGTATTCTTTTTACGGACGAGGCCAGTTTTACGCGACAAGGTATGTTTAACTCCCATAATGCACACTACTGGAGTGATGAGAATCCACATGTCAAAAGGGTAGCACATTACCAACACTCATTTAAAGTTAATGTTTGGGCAGCAACTTTAGGCAACAAGTTAATAGGTTATCACATTCTACCTGGAAATTTAAATGGTGATATGTACCTGGACTTTTTAAGTAATCATTTATTCGAGATATTAGAAAATTTAACGGTAAACGAGCGAAGATATCTAATTTTTATGCACGATGGAGCTCCACCGCACTTTGATAGAAGGTGTCGTAATTGGTTGAGTAACCATTTTCCGAATCGATGGATTGGTAGAGGTGCAGAAGCTCCAATTCATTGGCCTCCTCGGTCATGTGATTTTAATCCCTTGGATTACACAGTTTGGTCGTATCTTAAAGAAAAAGTTTATGCTGCAGAGGTAAATTCACCTCAAGATTTGAAAGATAGAATACAACGTCACTTTAATGATCTCACAGCTGACTCCCAACCATTTAGAAGATTAATGGATTCTTTAGAAAAAAGGATAGCCTTGTGTATTCGTGAAAACGGAGGACATTTTGAACACCTACTCTAATTGAAATCATATTAATGTTATTAGCCATTTTTTGAATTTTCTGATTTTTGTGTGAAATTGAATGATGTTTAAGTCCGCTTGAAATTTTGCTCAATAAATCTAATATTAAAAAAGTTATGTTCAATACTAATATCTAATTTAACAATAGAAATGTAATTATTGTTGAATCAACGTTAAAACTATTAAATGAAAGACAGTTCTCCATGGCAACTCAAATTTCAGAGAAAATGCTATTGCCGTGTAGAATTCATCGGTTATTACTTCATAATTTTCAAATCAAAATACTCCGAAAACGGTACGCAGTATCGAGTTTTACCAAGAGTACCTTTTTTGTGTGAAATTGAATGATGTTTAAGTACGCTTGAAATTTTGCTCAATAAATCTAATAATATAAAAGTTATGTTCCATACTACTTGGTACGAACCGTGTAACTAGCGCCCTCTAGGAGAGTCAGACATAAAAAGGAATTCATTGGATGTATCAGCTTCCAAAACATATTCGTATAAAATTTCATTACAATGTTGCCAGTAGTTTCTGCAATATTTTAAAAAATGTGTATAATTTTTTTTTTTCAACGCCCTGTATCTTGAATACGGATGGCGTTACGAAAATTTTTTACTGAGCAAACCCCAATTATTTTTCAGTTTTCTACCTATCCTAGAGAGGGGGTCACCTTTTTTTGAAACACCCTGTATGAAAAAGAGTATTATGATACCTTTTACTATCTATTTAGATCCTTTCACGGATCTCTCAACGTGGTGTGATTTTCAATGTCTGATATTTAAAACCGAGTATTATAATACTTTTTACTATCTATTCCGATCCTTTTACAGAACTTTCAACGTGGTGTGATTCTCAATACAGATTGTACTGAAGAGTTAAACTGCCAGGGCGTTTCTGATGGCCGGATACTCGAAACGTAGTATTATTATATACTCTACTATCCATTCAGATCCTTTTACGGATCTATCACAGTAGTGGTTTTCTCAATAAAGATATTACTGAGAAAGTTCCACTGAGCACGCGTTTCTTCTGACTGGATCTTTGAAATCGAGTATGATTATATCGTTTACTATCCACTCAGATACTTTCAGGGATCTTTCAACGTGGCATGATTCTCAATACAGATAGTACTGAAAAAGTTCCACTGCGAAAGCGCCACTGTTGGCCTGATTTTTGGAACCGAGTATTATAATACCTTTTACTATCAATTCAGATCCTCTTAAGGCTCTCTTTACGTAGCATGAACCTCAATACAGATAGTATTGAGGAGCTAAACTGCCAGAGCGTTTCTGATGGCCGGATATTTGGAACTTAGTATTATTACCCACACAGCACACAATATTCAGGAAATATTGCCACAATATTGCAATATTGCAATTGCAGTTGCAATATTCCAGAAATATTGCTGGAATATTGTGTTTCAATATTACAGTTGCAATATTGAGAAATATTGCTGGAATATTGTATTTCAATATTACAGTTGCAATATTCAGAAATATTACAGAAATGTAACAAACTATAACAGTTCTCTGCAAAGTTAAAATTCATAGTTTTGCGTATATTCCTATGAATATATGCATAGACATATTTATTACAAATCGCGACAAAAATAATTCAACATTACATGCAATATTTATAATATGTTTGTGTGCTTTCTTTCTCTAGTTCGAGGCTTTACGCATCCTCTCTTTTCTTTTAGTCAGGCCGCCATTTTTTCTGTTTACCAGTGTTGTTGTATCATGTATCGTGTCGTGAAGCAGTCCGTTGTTACTTTACTTTGTTAGTTCAGTTAGTTGTGAGTTTAATGTTTATTAAAGACTAATTGGCTCTAAATAATATAAGCTGATTTGATTAGCTAAGGTATAATAGCTTCAAGCTTATAGATATCATTGATACAAAATTTTATATTTTGAGGTTATACCAACATCTTATCACAGTCCTATAAAGAGTAGGTTGTGATCTCATCCGTCTGATTATTGAGACGTTATATTGACGTGCTTTTTATATACGTACAAAGGTAGAGTTGAACAGATCTAATGATTTGATTATCTATGCTTGATTATTGAACCCATATCGAAATGGTTAGCTCAAGCCAAATTGCGAGCCTCCAGGGAAGTGGAAAAAGTTAAAAAAAAGAAATGTTGAATGTCCAGTATAGAGCGAATAAATTTATTAATTGTGCCTACTATTTTTTTATGTGAGTTAAACCTATACCACATCTCATGAAATAACAGAAATATTTCTGCAAGAATCCTGAAATATTGCATATATATTTTGCAATATAACAAAAATATTCCATAAATATTACAAAATAATTCTACAATATTGCAGGAATATTTAAAAAAATAAGTCTGCAATATTGTGACGTTATAGGATAGAGAGCATATATTTGAATATTTCTGCAACAATCCTGAAATATTTCATATATATTTTCCAATATAATAAAAAATTGCATAAACATTACAGAATAATTCTACAATATTGCAGAAATATATCGAAAAATATTTCTGCAATATTGCTATGTTAGGTTATGGGGCGGGCATTCGAATGTTTCTGCAATATTCCTGA
Organism: Halyzia sedecimguttata; assembly: GCA_937662695.2. Taxonomy (NCBI): domain Eukaryota; kingdom Metazoa; phylum Arthropoda; class Insecta; order Coleoptera; family Coccinellidae; genus Halyzia; species Halyzia sedecimguttata. The sequence continues at coordinate 7,821,276 of OW569418.2, forward strand.
AATATTTCATATATCTTTCGCAATATAACCGAAATATCTCAAATAATTCCAAAACATATTCCTACAATATTTCAGAAATGAGTCTGTGCTGTGTGGGTATATCTTCTAATATCTATTCAGATCCTTTTACGGATCTTTCATCGTATTGTGATTCTCAATATAGATATTACTGAGAAAGTTTCACTGCTCACGCGTTTCTGCTGACTGGATGTTTGAAACTGAGTATTCTTATATCGTTTACTATCCATTCAGATACTTTTAGGGATCTTTCAACGTGCCATGATTCTCAATACAGATATTACTGAAAAAGTTCCAATTCCAAAGAGCCTCTGATGGCCCGATATTTGAAACCCAGTATTATAATATCTTTTACTATCTATTCAGATCCTATTGCCGATCTCTCAACGTGGTGTGATTCTCAATATAGATATTACTGAAAAAATTCCACTGCCAATGCGTACCATATGGCCTGATCTTTGAAGCCCAGTTTCACTATATCGCTTACTATCCATTTTTGATGCTTTTAGAGTTCTTCCAACGTGGCATGTTTGTTAATACAGATATTACTGAAAAAGTTCCACTGATCGCCCTAAAGTTGAAGCTGAGTATTATAATACCTTTTAATATCAATCTGATATTCGTAAGGTTCTCTTAACGTGGAATGATTCTCTATACATATAGTACTGAAGAAGTTATACTGCCAGGGCTTTTCTGATATCCGGATATTCGAAACATAGTATTATTATATCTTCCACTATCCATTCAGATCCTTTTACGCATCCTTCAACGTGGTGTGATACTCAATAAAGATATTGCTGTAAAAGTTCTACTGCCAATGCGTCCCTGATGGCTTGATCTTTGAAATCGAGTTTTCCTATATCGTTTACTATCCATTCATATACTTTTAGGGATCTTTCAATGTGGCATGATTCTCAATACAGATATAACTGAAAAAGTTGCACTGCCAATGCGCCTCTGACGGGCTGATATTTGAAATCGAGTATTATAATACCTTTTACTATCAATTCAGATCCTCTTAAGGTTCTTTAAACGTGAAATGATAATCAATACAAATATTACTGAAGAAGTTATACTGCCAGGGCTTTTCTGATGGTCGGGTATTCGATACATAGTATTATTATAACTTCTACTATCCATTCAGATCCTTTTACGGATCTTTCAATGTAGTGTGATCCTCAGAAAGTTCCACTGCTCACGCGTTTCTGCTGACTGGATGTTTGAAACTGAGTATTATAATATCGTTTACTATCCACTCAGATACTTTTAGGGATCTTTCAACGTGCCATGATTCTCAATACAGATATTACTGAAAAGTTCCACTGCCAAAGAGCCTCTGATGGCCCGATATTTGAAACCCAGTATTATAATATCTTTTACTATCGATTCAGATCCTATTGCGGATCTCTCAACGTGGTGTGATTCTCAATGTAGATATTACTGAAATACTTCCACTGCCAATGCGTACCATATGGCCTGATCTTTGAAGCCCAGTTTCACTATATCGCTTACTATCCATTTAGATGCTTTTAGGGTTCTTCCAACGTGGCATGTTTCTCAATACAGATATTACTGAAAAAGTTCCACTGATCGCTCTAAAGTTGAAGCTGAGTATTATAATACCTTTTAATATCAATCTGATATTCGTAAGGTTCTCTTTACGTGGAAGGATTCTCTATACAGATAGTACTGAAGAAGTTATACTGCCAGGGCTTTTCTGATATCCGGATATTCGAAACATAGTATTATTATATCTTTCACTATCCATTCAGATCCTTTTACGCATCCTTCAACGTGGTGTGATACTCTATAAAGATATTACTGTAAAAGTTCTACTGCCAATGCGTCCCTGATGGCTTGATCTTCGAAATCGAGTTTTACTATATCGTTTACTATCCATTTATATACTTTTAGGGATCTTTCAATGTGGCATGATTCTCAATACAGATATATCTGAAAAAGTTGCACTGCCACTGTGCCTCTGACGGGCTGATATTTGAAATCGAGTATTATAATACCTTTTACTATCAATTCAGATCCTCTTAAGGTTCTCTAAACGTGGAATGATAATCAATACAAATATTACTGAAGAAGTTATACTGCCAGGGCTTTTCTGATGGTCGGGTATTCGATACATAGTATTATTATAACTTCTACTATCCATTCAGATCCTTTTACGGATCTTTCAACGTAGTGTGATCCTCAGAAAGTTCCACTGCTCACGCGTTTCTGCTGCCTGGATGTTTGAAACTGAGTATTATTATATCGTTTACTATCCACTCAGATACTTTTAGGGATCTTTCAACGTGCCATGATTCTCAATACAGATATTACTGAAAAGTTCCACTGCCAAAGAGCCTCTGATGGCCCGATATTTGAAACCCAGTATTATAATATCTTTTACTATCTATTCAGATCCTATTGCGGATCTCTCAACGTGGTGTGATTCTCAATGTAGATATTACTGAAATACTTCCACTGCCAATGCGTACCATATGGCCTGATCTTTGAAGCCCAGTTTCACTATATCGCTTACTATCCATTTAGATGCTTTTAGGGTTCTTCCAACGTGGCATGTTTCTCAATACAGATATTACTGAAAAAGTTCCACTGATCGCGCTAAAGTTGAAGCTGAGTATTATAATACCTTTTAATATCAATCTGATATTCGTAAGGTTCTCTTTACGTGGAATGATTCTCTAAACAGATAGTACTGAAAAAGTTATACTGCCAGGGCTTTTCTGATATCCGGATATTCGAAACATAGTATTATTATATCTTCCACTATCCATTCAGATCCTTTTACGCATCCTTCAACGTGGTGTGATACTCAATAAAGATATTACTGTAAAAGTTCTACTGCCAATGCGTCCCTGATGGCTTGATCTTTGAAATCGAGTTTTACTATATCGTTTACTATCCATTCATATACGTTTAGGGATCTTTCAATGTGGCATGATTCTCAATACAGATATATCTGAAAAAGTTGCACTGCCAATGCGCCTCTGACGGGCTGATATTTGAAATCGAGTATTATAATACCTTTTACTATCAATTCAGATCCTCTTAAGGTTCTCTAAACGTGGAATGATAATCAATACAAATATTACTGAAGAAGTTATACTGCCAGGGCTTTTCTGATGGTCGGGTATTCGATACATAGTATTATTATAACTTCTACTATCCATTCAGATCCTTTTACGGATCTTTCAACGTAGTGTGATCCTCAGAAAGTTCCACTGCTCACGCGTTTCTGCTGACTGGATGTTTGAAACTGAGTATTATTATATCGTTTACTATTCACTCAGATACTTTTAGGGATCTTTCAACGTTTTAGGGTTCTTCCGAAGTGGCATGATTCTCAATACAGATATTACTGAAAGAATTCCACTGATGGCCCTAAAGTTGAAGCCGAGTATTATAATACCTTTCAATATCAATCAGATATTCGTAAGGGTTTCTTTACCTGGAATGATTCTCTATACAGATAGTACTGAAGAATTTATACTGCCAGGGCGTTTCTGATATCCGGATAATCGAATCATAGTATTATTATATCTTCCACTATCCATCAGATCCTTATACGCATCCTTCAACTGTAACGTTACAAACGCTCCACCATTGATTACCGTTTTAATCGCGAAAAACTGTCTACGGGTAGCTTCGATTCACACTCAAAAACGCCTTGCCTAGATTCTATGTATCGCCCAGCGCGTTGATAGAGTTTATGTTTCGCATGCGCACGATCCGCTGCAATCTCAAGCGGACATCTTTGTCTTTCTTTGGAGTACTAAAAGTCAAAGCGATAACATCTCACCAGATAGTTTAGCAAATTAAAGTACTACCGTAATCCATTATAATCGTGTGAATTGGAAATTTATTTGTTTCTTACAAGACGTCTATTTAAAAGGCGGTAAGTACTACGTAGATTCGAACTGATATTTTCTGCTTTAGTGAATGCCAAGTTTTTATTTCTGTTTTATTTCATTTTCTGCAGGTTACACAGGTTAACACATTTCTTTGTATAATGCTTGATTTCTAGTCTCATTCTTGCGATCGAATAACGTGCTCTTATTCCTGGATTCTAGATATTTTATCTCATATTTATTGCTCTGTAAATAATTTCAAGTTCGTCTAGAGTTACTGGGAATGAGATCACGTGTTACATGCACTATCTTATGGGTCTGCATTTTTGCAGTCTTAGTTCCGGAGTGAACATTTGGAGATAACTTTCTTAGTTCCGGAGTGAACCTTTGGATCACGACTTTCTTAGTTCGGGATTACAACTTTCTTAGTTCCGGAGTGAACATTTGGATTACGACTTTCTTAGTTCCGGATTGCACATTCGAGACTACCTTAAAATCTGGAGAACTCTCTTGGTACCGGAGCATAAACTGGTGGAATATCTTAATACCTCAACACAAAACTGGTGGAATATCTAATGCCTGAGCATATATCTGGTGGAATATCTTGATACCTGACGTAAATCTGGTGGAATATCTAATAGGAACAACCTAGTCCTGGAATAACAGTTGAAGACAACTCCCTTACTACCGAAGTACCTTTGTTCCGGAGAGAACGTACATCTACATGTGACATTTTGGACGACCCTACACCACCTATCGAACCCAGACTGCAAAGATAAGTGCCTCATCGATCTCAGACTTACCATTGGTCCTTGTATACATTACTGAAATATTTATTTGTAAAGTTGGAATATATAGATAGGGAATAAGAGGTTTTATCTTTACCATCAGATCAACGATTTGGGATACATTCAGGAGTGGTATACTTTTTACTTAGGCGCTCTGTGAGGCATTTTACTTAGGTAAGGTGTTTCCTAGGCGGACGAACAAACTTGCTAGCATAAGTCACTGAGCTAGTAACGGGCAAGCTAGTAAGTTTGATTTCACTGGCGCCCAACGTGGGGCTCGAGTAACCTATTTTTTGAGTGATATTTTTTTTTTCTAGGTGTGTTTCTGCCGTATTTCTGATGGTGAGGGTGACTTCGTCGTGAGTCTGAGATTCGAGTTCATTATTTTTTTTTTATGTTTGAACTATCTTTCAACTTTTACCTTATTGCTTTTTCATCTCATTGTTATCTGGATAACTGAATCATGAATCCCAACAACTTGAAGTCTCACGAGTTGAGTTATGAATTGACGAGTGGAAAAGATCTTGGCGATTTCCACGTAAAACATATTAAATTGGACGTTACACAAAGTGACGAAAGTGGAGATGATTCAGGATAGGGATGATGATTGTTTTTTTTTGTATCTTGAGTTCCGAATACCTTTCCTCCTTCCTCTATCGCAAGGCAAGTGTCTGTCTAGTTGGTACAAATGTATATATATATATTTTTTTTCTTGTTTACCTGACAATTTCATGAGGGTTGAGATTCATTTTTGAAGTTCACAGCAGCTATGCAGTACCTTGATTGGAAATTTGAGCGTAGTCTGCAGTTTGCTTTGAAGCTTCCTCAAGCCTTCAATTTGGCAGCTATCTTATCTCTTATGTCTTATGACACTTACCGTTTATCGTGTCTTATGACAATTATCGTATCTTTACCTGCCTGATGACAATTACCGTATCTTTCTGCCCATCAATTTTTTGAAGTTTAGAGCGGCTATGCATTACCTTATTGGAAATTTGAGCGTAGCTCGTGACTTAATTTGAAGTTTTCTTAAATCTGTGAGTCTCGTAGAGATTCTTTTGGTTGTATCTTTGGATACAGTTCTTGTTTGTACCGACAGATGGACACTTCTCTTTCCTTAACTTACCTATTCCTATTATCTATCCCTATTTCCGCTACCTTATAAAGAACCTAATTCGCGATTCTTAATCGCTGGCGCCCAAACTTATCTTTCCTTCCCTACGCATTTCCGGGATTTTGAGCTGTTTCTCTAATTTAACTTTCACTATTTTCAAATATTAAGTATCACTTCATAGGAGAGGCTTGGTTGGGAAGTGATCTCTTGATATTATTAGTTAGATCATCAACACATACACATTTAACATCTACTGTGAAATAAATTAGCTGTAAATATTGAGCTTTGGAAATTGGAGAGACGCCTCAGAATATGATCGATAGTTCCTAACCTGATATTATTTTTTCTTACAGTGCATCACACTCCTCGTCCTATAAAGGAAAATTCAATTTTGTTATTTTTTTTTCTGCATCGTGCCACTCGTCATCCTTCAATGCTCCAGGAAGAAGTATCTTTATCTAATCCACCATTGATTTTCGTCAATTATTACCGATTTTGAGTACCTTAGTCTGGATGATCTCAGGTTTTGATTCGTGTAGACTATCTTACCTGTCGATTAGTCGATACATACCTTTTCTTTTATCTACACGTCTTAGATCCTGTCTTTGTCTAATGACTACTTTAACTTTTCTTTCAACAAATTGGCCTATCTTTCAATTTCGCACTTATCATTAAAAAATTTTCTCTTCATCATTTTTCAAAATTACTTTAAAAAAATTTTGGCATTTTATTCCTTTAATAAAAAAAATTTCTTCAAAATTTTTCTTCCCCGGTAAGTGGTGTGTGTAACGTTACAAACGCTCCACCATTGATTACCGTTTTAATCGCGAAAAACTGTCTACGGGTAGCTTCGATTCACACTCAAAAACGCCTTGCCTAGATTCTATGTATCGCCCAGCGCGTTGATAGAGTTTATGTTTCGCATGCGCACGATCCGCTGCAATCTCAAGCGGACATCTTTGTCTCTCTTTCGAGTACTAAAAGTCAAAGCGATAACATCTCACCAGATAGTTTAGCAAATTAAAGTACTACCGTAATCCATTATAATCGTGTGAATTGGAAATTTATTTGTTTCTTACAAGACGTCTATTTAAAAGGCGGTAAGTACTACGTAGATTCGAACTGATATTTTCTGCTTTAGTGAATGCCAAGTTGTTATTTCCGTTTTATTTCATTTTCTGCAGGTTACACAGGTTAACACATTTCTTTGTATAATGCTTGATTTCTAGTCTCATTCTTGCGATCGAATAACGTGCTCTTATTCCTGGATTCTAGATATTTTATCTCATATTTATTGCTCTGTAAATAATTTCAAGTTCGTCTAGAGTTACTGGGAATGAGATCACGTGTTACATGCACTATCTTATGGGTCTGAATTTTTGCAGTCTTAGTTCCGGAGTGAACATTTGGAGATAACTTTCTTAGTTCCGGAGTGAACCTTTGGATCACGACTTTCTTAGTTCGGGATTACAACTTTCTTAGTTCCGGAGTGAACATTTGGATTACGACTTTCTTAGTTCCGGATTGCACATTCGAGACTACCTTAAAATCTGGAGAACTCTCTTGGTACCGGAGCATAAACTGGTGGAATATCTTAATACCTCAACACAAAACTGGTGGTATGCCTGAGCATATATCTGGTGGAATATCTTGATACCTGACGTAAATCTGGTGGAATATCTAATAGGAACAACCTAGTCCTGGAATAACAGTTGAAGACAACTCCCTTACTACCGAAGTACCTTTGTTCCGGAGAGAACGTACATCTACATGTGACATTTTGGACGACCCTACCTCACCTATCGAACCCAGACTGCAAAGATAAGTGCCTCATCGATCTCAGATTTACCATTGGTCCGTGTATATATTACTGAAATATTTATTTGTGAAGTTGGAATATATAGATAGGGAATAAGAGGTTTTATCTTTACCATCAGATCAACGATTTGGGATACATTCAGGAGTGGTATACTTTTTACTTAGGCGCTCTGTGAGGCATTTTACTTAGGTAAGGTGTTTCCTAGGCGGACGAACAAACTTGCTAGCATAAGTCACTGAGCTAGTAACGGGCAAGCTAGTAAGTTTGATTTCACAACGTGGTCTGATACTCAATGAAGATATTACTGTAAAAGTTCTACTGCTAATGCGTTCCTGATGGCTGGATCTTAGAAATCGAGTTTTAATATATCGTTTACTATCCATTCATATACTTTTAGGGATCTTTTATCGTGGAATGATTCTCAATAGAGATATTACTGAAAAAGTTCCACTGCCAAAGCGCCTGATGGCCTGTTATTTGAAAGCGAGTATTAAAATACCTTTTACTATCTATTCAGACCCTTTTACGGAACTTTCAACTTGGCATGATTCTTAATACAGATATTAATGAAAAAGTAGCACTGCCAATGCGCCCCTGATGGCTCGATATTTGAAGTCGAGTACTATAATACCTTTTACTATATATTCAGATCATTTTAAGTTTCTCTTAACGTGGCATGATTCTCAATACAGATAGTACTGAAGAAGTTCTACTGCCAGGGCGTTTTTGATGGTCAGATATTCTTAACATAGTATTATTATATAATCTACTATCCATTCAGTTCTTTTTACGGATCCTTCAGGGTGGTGTGATACTCAATAAAGATATTACTGGGAAAGTTTCACTGCTCACGCGTCCCTGCTGACTGGATGTTTGAAACCGAGTATTATTATATCGTTTACTATTCACTCCGATACTTTTAGGGATCTTTCAACGTGACAAGATTCTGAATACAGATAATACTGAAAGAGTTGCACTGCCAATGCGCCTCTGATTGGCCGTTATTTGAAATCGAGTATTATAATACCTTTCACTATCTATTCAGATCCTCTAAAGGTTCTCTTAACGTGGCATGTTTCTCAATACAGAAAGTACAGAAGAGTTAAACTGCCAGGGCGTTTCTGATGGCCGGGTATTCGAAACATAGTATTATTATATCCTCTACTATCCATTCAAATCCATTGACGGATCTTTCAACGTAGTGTGATTTTCAATAAAGATATTACTGAGAAAGTTCCACTGCTCATTCGTTTCTGCTGACTGGATGTTTGAAACCGAGTATTAGTATATCGTCTACTATCCACTCAGATACTTTTAGGGATCTCTCAACGTGGCAGGATTCTCAATACATATATTACTGAAAAAGTTCCACTGCCAAAGCGCCACTGATGGCCCGATATTTGAAACCCAGTATTATAAAACCTTTTAGTATCTATTCAGATCCACATAAGGTTCTCCTAACGTGGCATGATCAATACAGATAGTACAGAAGAGATAAACTGCCAGGGCGTTTCTGATGGCCGGATATCCGGAACATAGTTTTATTTGATCTCCTACTATCCATTCAGATGCTTTTAAAGATCTTTCAACGTAGTGTGATTCTTGATAAAGATATTACTGTGAAAGTTCCACTGCTCACGCGTTTCTGCTGACTGGATGTTTGAAACCGAATATTAGTATATCGTCTACTATCAACTCAGACTGGATGTTTGAAACCGATTTTTATTATATCGTTTACTATGCATTCATAAACTTTTAGGGATTTTCCATCGTGGAATGATTCTCAATACAGATATCACTGAAAAAGTTCCACTGCCAAAGCGCCTCTGATGGTCCGATATATGAAAAAGGGTATTATGATACCTTTTACTATCTAATCAGAACCTTTTACGGATCTCTCAACGTGGTGTGATTTTCAATGAAGATATTACTGAAAAAGTTCTACTGCCAATGCGTCCCTGATGGCTTGATCTTTGAAACCGAATTTTATTAAATCGTTTACTTTTCATTCAGATACATATAGAGATCTTCCAAAGTGACATTATTCTCAAACAGATATTACTGAAAAAGTTCCACTGCCAAAGCGCTTTTGATGGCCCGATATTTGAAATCGAGTATTATAATACCTTTTACTACCTATTCATATCCTCTTAAGGTTCTCTCAACGTAGCATGATTTTCAATACAGATGGTACTGAAGAGTTAATTTGTCAGGGCGTTTCTGATAGCCGGATATTCGAAGCATAGTATTATTATATCTTTTACTATCCATTCAGAACCTTTTACCAATCCTTCAACGTGGTGTGATACTCAATAAAGATATTACTGAGAAAATATTATCCTATTTTCTTATTACTGAGAAAGTTCCACTGCTCACGCGTCCCTGCTGACTGGATGTTTGAAACTGAGTATTATTATATCGTTTACTATCCACTTAGATACTTTTAGGGATCTTTCAACGTGGCATGATTCTCAATAAAGATATTACTGAAAAAGTTCCACTGCCAAAGAGCCTCTGATGGCCCGATATTTGAAACCCAGTATTATAATATCTTTTACTATCTATTCAGATCCTATTGCGGTTCTCTCAACGTGGTGTGATTCTCAATGTAGATATTACTGAAATACTTCCACTGCCAATGCGTACCATATGGCCTGATCTTTGAAGCCCAGTTTCACTATATCGCTTACTATCCATTTAGATGCTTATAGGGTTCTTCCACCGTGGCATGTTTCTCAATACAGATATTACTGAAAAAGTTCCACTGATCGCGCTAAAGTTGAAGCTGAGTATTATAATACCTTTTAATATCAATCTGATATTCGTAAGGTTCTCTTTACGTGGAAGGATTCTCTATACAGATAGTACTGAAGAAGTTATACTGCCAGGGCTTTTCTGATATCCGGATATTCGAATCATAGTATTATTATATCTTCCACTATCCATTCAGATCCTTTTACTCATCCTTCAACGTGGTGTGATACTCTATAAAGATATTACTGTAAAAGTTCTACTGCCAATGCGTCCCTGATGGCTTGATCTTTGAAATCGAGTTTTACTATATCGTTTACTATCCATTTATATACTTTTAGGGATCTTTCAATGTGGTATGATTCTCAATACAGATATATCTGAAAAAGTTGCACTGCCAATGCGCCTCTGACGGGCTGATATTTGAAATCGAGTATTATAATACCTTTTACTATCAATTCAGATCCTCTTAAGGTTCTCTAAACGTGGAATGATAATCAATACAGATATTACTGAAGAAGTTATACTGCCAGGGCTTTTCTGATGGTCGGGTAATCGATACATAGTATTATTATAACTTCTACTATCCATTCAGATCCTTTTACGGATCTTTCAACGTAGTTGATCCTCAGAAAGTTCCACTGCTCACGCGTTTCTGCTGCCTGGATGTTTGAAACTGAGTATTATTATATCGTTTACTATCCACTCAGATCCTTTTAGGGATCTTTCAACGTGCCATGATTCTCAATACAGATATTACTGAAAAGTTCCACTGCCAAAGAGCCTCTGATGGCCCGATATTTGAAACCCAGTATTATAATATCTTTTACTATCTATTCAGATCCTATTGCGGATCTCTCAACGTGGTGTGATTCTCAATGTAGATATTACTGAAATACTTCCACTGCCAATGCGTACCATATGGCCTGATCTTTGAAGCCCAGTTTCACTATATCGCTTACTATCCATTTAGATGCTTTTAGGGTTCTTCCAACGTGGCATGTTTCTCAATACAGATATTACTGAAAAAGTTCCACTGATCGCGCTAAAGTTGAAGCTGAGTATTATAATACCTTTTAATATCAATCTGATATTCGTAAGGTTCTCTTTACGTGGAATGATTCTCTATACAGATAGTACTGAAGAAGTTATACTGCCAGGGCTTTTCTGATATCCGGATATTCGAAACATAGTATTATTATATCTTCCACTATCCATTCAGATCCTTTTACGCATCCTTCAACGTGGTGTGATACTCAATAAAGATATTACTGTGAAAGTTCTACTGCCAATGCCTCCCTGATGGCTTGATCTTTGAAATCGAGTTTTACTATATCGTTTACTATCCATTCATATACTTTTAGGGATCTTTCAATGTGGCATCATTCTCAATACAGATATATCTGAAAAAGTTGCACTGCCAATGCGCCTCTGACGGGCTGATATTTGAAATCGAGTATTATAATACCTTTTACTATCAATTCAGATCCTCTTAAGGTTCTCTAAACGTGGAATGATAATCAATACAAATATTACTGAAGAAGTTATACTGCCAGGGCTTTTCTGATGGTCGGGTATTCGATACATAGTATTATTATAACTTCTACTATCCATTCAGATCCTTTTACGGATCTTTCAACGTAGTGTGATCCTCAGAAAGTTCCACTGCTCACGCGTTTCTGCTGACTGGATGTTTGAAACTGAGTATTATTATATCGTTTACTATCCACTCAGATACTTTTAGGGATCTTTCAACGTTTTAGGGTTCTTCCGAAGTGGCATGATTCTCAATACAGATATTACTGAAAGAATTCCACTGATGGCCCTAAAGTTGAAGCCGAGTATTATAATACCTTTCAATATCAATCAGATATTCGTAAGGTTTTCTTTACCTGGAATGATTCTCTATACAGATAGTACTGAAGAATTTATACTGCCAGGGCGTTTCTGATATCCGAATAATCGAATCATAGTATTATTATATCTTCCACTATCCATCAGATCCTTATACGCATCCTTCAACTGTAACGTTACAAACGCTCCACCATTGATTACCGTTTTAATCGCGAAAAACTGTCTACGGGTAGCTTCGATTCACACTCAAAAACGCCTTGCCTAGATTCTATGTATCGCCCAGCGCGTTGATAGAGTTTATGTTTCGCATGCGCACGATCCGCTGCAATCTCAAGCGGACATCTTTGTCTTTCTTTGGAGTACTAAAAGTCAAAGCGATAACATCTCACCAGATAGTTTAGCAAATTAAAGTACTACCGTAATCCATTATAATCGTGTGAATTGGAAATTTATTTGTTTCTTACAAGACGTCTATTTAAAAGGCGGTAAGTACTACGTAGATTCGAACTGATATTTTCTGCTTTAGTGAATGCCAAGTTTTTATTTCTGTTTTATTTCATTTTCTGCAGGTTACACAGGTTAACACATTTCTTTGTATAATGCTTGATTTCTAGTCTCATTCTTGCGATCGAATAACGTGCTCTTATTCCTGGATTCTAGATATTTTATCTCATATTTATTGCTCTGTAAATAATTTCAAGTTCGTCTAGAGTTACTGGGAATGAGATCACGTGTTACATGCACTATCTTATGGGTCTGCATTTTTGCAGTCTTAGTTCCGGAGTGAACATTTGGAGATAACTTTCTTAGTTCCGGAGTGAACCTTTGGATTACGACTTTCTTAGTTCTGGATTACAACTTTCTTAGTTCCCGAGTGAATATTTGGATTACGACTTTCTTAGTTCCGGATTGCACATTCGAGACTACCTTAAAATCTGGAGAACTCTCTTGGTACCGGAGCATAAACTGGTGGAATATCTTAATACCTCAACACAAAACTGGTGGAATATCTAATGCCTGAGCATATATCTGGTGGAATATCTTGATACCTGACGTAAATCTGGTGGAATATCTAATAGGAACAACCTAGTCCTGGAATAACAGTTGAAGACAACTCCCTTACTACCGAAGTACCTTTGTTCCGGAGAGAACGTACATCTACATGTGACATTTTGGACGACCCTACACCACCTATCGAACCCAGACTGCAAAGATAAGTGCCTCATCGTTCTCAGACTTACCATTGGTCCTTGTATACATTACTGAAATATTTATTTGTAAAGTTGGAATATATAGATAGGGAATAAGAGGTTTTATCTTTACCATCAGATCAACGATTTGGGATACATTCAGGAGTGGTATACTTTTTACTTAGGCGCTCTGTGAGGCATTTTACTTAGGTAAGGTGTTTCCTAGGCGGACGAACAAACTTGCTAGCATAAGTCACTGAGCTAGTAACGGGCAAGCTAGTAAGTTTGATTTCACTGGCGCCCAACGTGGGGCTCGAGTAACCTATTTTTTGAGTGATATTTTTTTTTCTAGGTGTGTTTCTGCCGTATTTCTGATGGTGAGGGTGACTTCGTCGTGAGTCTGAGATTCGAGTTCATTATTTTTTTTTTATGTTTGAACTATCTTTCAACTTTTACCTTATTGCTTTTTCATCTCATTGTTATCTGGATAACTGAATCATGAATCCCAACAACTTGAAGTCTCACGAGTTGAGTTATGAATTGACGAGTGGAAAAGATCTTGGCGATTTCCACGTAAAACATATTAAATTGGACGTTACACAAAGTGACGAAAGTGGAGATGATTCAGGATAGGGATGATGATTGTTTTTTTTTGTATCTTGAGTTCCGAATACCTTTCCTCCTTCCTCTATCGCAAGGCAAGTGTCTGTCTAGTTGGTACAAATGTATATATATATATTTTTTTTCTTGTTTACCTGACAATTTCATGAGGGTTGAGATTCATTTTTGAAGTTCACAGCAGCTATGCAGTACCTTGATTGGAAATTTGAGCGTAGTCTGCAGTTTGCTTTGAAGCTTCCTCAAGCCTTCAATTTGGCAGCTATCTTATCTCTTATGTCTTATGACACTTACCGTTTATCGTGTCTTATGACAATTATCGTATCTTTACCTGCCTGATGACAATTACCGTATCTTTCTGCCCATCAATTTTTTGAAGTTTAGAGCGGCTATGCATTACCTTATTGGAAATTTGAGCGTAGCTCGTGACTTACTTTGAAGTTTTCTTAAATCTGTGAGTCTCGTAGAGATTCTTTTGGTTGTATCTTTGGATACAGTTCTTGTTTGTACCGACAGATGGACACTTCTCTTTCCTTAACTTACCTATTCCTATTATCTATCCCTATTTCCGCTACCTTATAAAGAACCTAATTCGCGATTCTTAATCGCTGGCGCCCAAACTTATCTTTCCTTCCCTACGCATTTCCGGGATTTTGAGCTGTTTCTCTAATTTAACTTTCACTATTTTCAAATATTAAGTATCACTTCATAGGAGAGGCTGGGTTGGGAAGTGTTCTCTTGATATTATTAGTTAGATCATCAACACATACACATTTAACATCTACTGTGAAATAAATTAGTTGTAAATCTTGAGCTTTGGAAATTGGAGAGACGCCTCAGAATATGATCGATAGTTCCTAACCTGATATTATTTTTTCTTACAGTGCATCACACTCCTCGTCCTATAAAGGAAAATTCAATTTTGTTATTTTTTTTCTGCATCGTGCCACTCGTCATCCTTCAATGCTCCAGGAAGAAGTATCTTTATCTTATCCACCATTGATTTTCGTCAATTATTACCGATTTTGAGTACCTTAGTCTGGATGATCTCAGGTTTTGATTCGTGTAGACTATCTTACCTGTCGATTAGTCGATACATACCTTTTCTTTTATCTACACGTCTTAGATCCTGTCTTTGTCTAATGACTACTTTAACTTTTCTTTCAACAAATTGGCTTATCTTTCAATTTCGCACTTATCATTAAAAAATTTTCTCTTCATCATTTTTCAAAATTACTTTAAAAAAATTTTGGCATTTTATTCCTTTAATAAAAAAAATTTCTTCAAAATTTTTCTTCCCCGGTAAGTGGTGTGTGTAACGTTACAAACGCTCCACCATTGATTACCGTTTTAATCGCGAAAAACTGTCTACGGGTAGCTTCGATTCACACTCAAAAACGCCTCGCCTAGATTCTATGTATCGCCTAGCGCAATGATAGAGTTTATGTTTCGCATGCGCACGATCCGCTGCAATCTCAAGCGGACATCTTTGTCTTTCTTTCGAGTACTAAAAGTCAAAGCGATAACATCTCACCAGATAGTTTAGCAAATTAAAGTACTACCGTAATCCATTATAATCGTGTGAATTGGAAATTTATTTGTTTCTTACAAGACGTCTATTTAAAAGGCGGTAAGTACTACGTAGATTCGAACTGATATTTTCTTTTTTAGTGAATGCCAAGTTGTTATTTCCGTTTTATTTCATTTTCTGCAGGTTACACAGGTTAACACATTTCTTTGTATAATGCTTGATTTCTAGTCTCATTCTTGCGATCGAATAACGTGCTCTTATTCCTGGATTCTAGATATTTTATCTCATATTTATTGCTCTGTAAATAATTTCAAGTTCGTCTAGAGTTACTGGGAATGAGATCACGTGTTACATGCACTATCTTATGGGTCTGAATTTTTGCAGTCTTAGTTCCGGAGTGAACATTTGGAGATAACTTTCTTAGTTCCGGAGTGAACCTTTGGATTACGACTTTCTTAGTTCTGGATTACAACTTTCTTAGTTCCGGAGTGAACATTTGGATTACGACTTTCTTAGTTCCGGATTGCACATTTGAGACTACCTTAAAATCTGGAGAACTCTCTTGGTACCGGAGCATAAACTGGTGGAATATCTTAATACCTCAACACAAAACTGGTGGTATGCCTGAGCATATATCTGGTGGAATATCTTGATACCTGACGTAAATCTGGTGGAATATCTAATAGGAACAACCTAGTCCTGGAATAACAGTTGAAGACAACTCCCTTACTACCGAAGTACCTTTGTTCCGGAGAGAACGTACATCTACATGTGACATTTTGGACGACCCTACCTCACCTATCGAACCCAGACTGCAAAGATAAGTGCCTCATCGATCTCAGATTTACCATTGGTCCTTGTATATATTACTGAAATATTTATTTGTGAAGTTGGAATATATAGATAGGGAATAAGAGGTTTTATCTTTACCATCAGATCAACGATTTGGGATACATTCAGGAGTGGTATACTTTTTACTTAGGCGCTCTGTGAGGCATTTTACTTAGGTAAGGTGTTTCCTAGGCGGACGAACAAACTTGCTAGCATAAGTCAATGAGCTAGTAACGGGCAAGCTAGTAAGTTTGATTTCACAACGTGGTCTGATACTCAATGAAGATATTACTGTAAAAGTTCTACTGCTAATGCGTTCCTGATGGCTGGATCTTTGAAATCGAGTTTTAATATATCGTTTACTATCCATTCATATACTTTTAGGGATCTTTTATCGTGGAATGATTCTCAATAGAGATATTACTGAAAAAGTTCCACTGCCAAAGCGCCTGATGGCCTGTTATTTGAAAGCGAGTATTATAATACCTTTTACTATCTATTCAGACCCTTTTACGGAACTTTCAACTTGGCATGATTCTTAATACAGATATTAATGAAAAAGTAGCACTGCCAATGCGCCCCTGATGGCTCGATATTTGAAGTCGAGTACTATAATACCTTTTACTATATATTCAGATCATTTTAAGTTTCTCTTAACGTGGCATGATTCTCAATACAGATAGTACTGAAGAAGTTATACTGCCAGGGCGTTTTTGATGGTCGGATATTCTAAACATAGTATTATTATATAATCTACTATCCATTCAGTTCTTTTTACGGATCCTTCAAGGTGGTGTGATACTCAATAAAGATATTACTGGGAAAGTTTCACTGCTCACGCGTCCCTGCTGACTGGATGTTTGAAACCGAGTATTATTATATCTTTTACTATTCACTCCGATACTTTTAGGGATCTTTCAACGTGACAAGATTCTGAATACAGATAATACTGAAAGAGTTGCACTGCCAATGCGCCTCTGATTGGCCGTTATTTGAAATCGAGTATTATAATACCTTTCACTATCTATTCAGATCCTCTAAAGGTTCTCTTAACGTGGCATGTTTCTCAATACAGAAAGTACAGAAGAGTTAAACTGCCAGGGCGTTTCTGATGGCCGGGTATTCGAAACATAGTATTATTATATCTTCTACTATCCATTCAAATCCATTGACGGATCTTTCAACGTAGTGTGATTTTCAATAAAGATATTACTGAGAAAGTTCCACTGCTCATTCGTTTCTGCTGACTGGATGTTTGAAACCGAGTATTAGTATATCGTCTACTATCCACTCAGATACTTTTAGGGATCTTTCAACGTGGCAGGATTCTCAATACATATATTACTGAAAAAGTTCCACTGCCAAAGCGCCACTGATGGCCCGATATTTGAAACCCAGTATTTTAAAACCTTTTAGTATCTTTTCAGATCCACATAAGGTTCTCCTAACGTGGCATGATTCTCAATACAGATAGTACAGAAGAGATAAACTGCCAGGGCGTTTCTGATGGCTTGATATCCGGAACATAGTATTATTATATCTTCTACTATCCATTCAGATGCTTTAAAGGATCTTCCAACGTAGTGTGATTCTTGATAAAGATATTACTGAGAAAGTTCCACTGCTCACGCGTTTCTGCTGACTGGATGTTTGAAACCGAATATTAGTATATCGTCTACTATCAACTCAGACTGGATGTTTGAAACCGATTTTTATTATATCGTTTACTATGCATTCATAAACTTTTAGGGATTTTCCATCGTGGAATGATTCTCAATACAGATATCACTGAAAAAGTTCCACTGCCAAAGCGCCTCTGATGGTCCGATATATGAAAAAGGGTATTATGATACCTTTTACTATCTATTCAGATCCTTTTACGGGTCTCTCAATGTGGTGTGATTTTCAATGAAGATATTACTGAAAAAGTTCTACTGCCAATGCGTCCCAGATGGCTTGATCTTTGAAACCGAATTTTATTAAATCGTTTACTATTCATTCAGATACATATAGAGATCTTCCAAAGTGGCATTATCTCAAACAGATATTACTGAAAAAGTTCCACTGCCAAAGCGCGTTTGATGGCCCGATATTTGAAATCGAGTATTATAATACCTTTTACTACCTATTCATATCCTCTTAAGGTTCTCTCAACGTAGCATGATTTTCAATACAGATGGTACTGAAGAGTTAATTTGTCAGGGCATTTCTGATGGCCGGATATTCGAAGCATAGTATTATTATATCTTTTACTATCCATTCAGAACCTTTTACGCATCCTTCAACGTGGTGTGATACTCAATAAAGATATTACTGAAAAAATGTTATCCTATTTTCTTATTACTAAGAAAGTTCCACTGCTCACGCGTCCCTGCTGACTGGATGTTTGAAACTGAGTATTATTATATCGTTTACTATCCACTTAGATACTTTTAGGGATCTTTCAACGTGGCATGATTCTCAATAAAGATATTGCTGAAAAAGTTCCACTGCCAAAGAGCCTCTGATGGCCCGATATTTGAAACCCAGTATTATAATATCTTTTACTATCTATTCAGGTCCTATTGCGGATCTCTCAACGTGGTGTGATTCTCAATGTAGATATTACTGAAAAACTTCCACTGCAGTTTCACTATATCGGTTACTATCCATTTAGATGCTTTAAGGGTTCTTCCATATTACTGAAAAAGTTCTACTGATCGCCCTAAAGTTGAAGCTGAGTATTATAATACCTTTTAATATAATCTGATATTCGTAAGGTTCTCTTTACGTGGAATGATTATCTATACAGATAGTACTGAAGAAGTTATACTGCCAGGGCTTTTCTGATATCCGGATATTCGAAACATAGTATTATTATATCTTCCACTATCCATATAGATCCTTTTACGCATCCTTCAACGTGGTGTGATATTCAATAAAGATATTACTGTAGAAGTTCTACTGGCAATGCGTCCCTGATGGCTTGTTCTTTGAAATCGAGTTTTACTATATCGTTTACTATCCATTCATATACTTTTAGGGATCTTTTATCGTGGAATGATTCTCAATAGATATATTACTGAAAAAGTTCCACTGCCAAAGCGCCTCTGATGGCCTGTTATTAAAATCGAGCATTATAATACCTTTTACTATCTATTCAGATCCTTTTACGGAACTTTAAACGCGGTGTGATTCTCAATGAAGATATTACTCTAAAAGTTCTACTGCCAATACGTCCCTGATGGCCTGATCTTTGAATCCGAGTTTTATTATATCGTTTACTATCCATTCAGATACTTTTAGGGATCTTTCCACGTCATATACTTCTAAGGATCTTTCAACTTGGCATGATTCTTAACACAGATATTAATGAGAAAGTAGCACTGCCAATGCGCTTCTGATGTCCCGATATTTGAAATCGAGTATTATAATACCTTTTACTATATGTTCAGATCGTTTTAAGGTTCTCTTAACATGTCATGATTCTCAATACAGATAGTACTGAAGAAGATATACTGCCAGAGCGTTTTTGATGGCCGGATATTCGAAACATAGTATTATTATATAATTCACTATCCATTCAGATCTTTTTACGGATCCTTCAAGGTGGTGTGATACGCAATAAACTGAGAAAGTTTCACTGCTCACGCGTCCCTGCTGACTGGATGTTTGAAACCGAGTTTTATTATATCGTTTAATATCCATTCATATACTTTTAGGGATCTTTCATGGTTTAGTAATTCTCAATACAGATATTAATGAGAAAGTTCCACTGCCAAAGCGCCTCTGATGGCTAGATATTGGAAACCGAGAATTATAATACCTTACCGTAAAAGAATCTGAATAGATAGTGATTCAGATCCTTTTACGGAACTTTGAACGTGGTGTGATTCTCAATGAAGATATTACTGAGAAAGTTCTACTGCCAATGCGTCCCTGATGGCCTTATCTTTGAAACCGAGTTTTATTATATCGTTTACTATCCATTCAGATACTTTTAGGGATCTTTCAACGTGGCATCATTCTCAATAAAGATATTACTGAGGAAGTTGCACTGCCAATGCGCCTCTGATGGCCCGATATTTGAAATGCTCGTGTGAGTTTGGCGAATCAGTTGTGTTATTCGTATCCTATGTTACCATGTTTGTACGCCACTTTATTATTAATTATATGAGTTGTGTCGGGCAGACGAAACCAGTCTTCACTTCAACCAATCGGTCTATTGTGGCACGCCTAATCTATACAACATCAACAAGCTGAAGCCTTTTGACAAGGGATTTTAGTCTGGTGGGTGAGAACTTGTCCAGTTCCCTCAGTCTCAGTTTGCGGACTCCTAGTTCCTCAAATCTGATCCTGTCCCCAGTGGGGTCACACATGTGTTCTATAGACTCGTCGCCCTCCAGGCATAGTCTGCACTCAGAGTCCTAGCTCAGCCAACCCCAGCATACTAAGGTGTTTCCTCAGGCCACAGGGACCCGTGTATACAGCTGTTAAAATTCTCAGGTCTAACTAGAGGATCTGAGACATTGTCTGGCTCTTTCAGCTGATACTTGTTGAGCGAGTATGTATGTGTCCAGGTATGCTGCTTCTGATATCCTGGACCTTTTGGTCCAACCATCTGTTGTTTTCCCACCCTGCTCCCTTGTGAGATATATCACAGGCCGGTTCAGGTCCAATGAGCCCGGTGAAAGCCCTCGTGTCGACAATGAGTCCTCCACCTCATTACCGCCCTTGCCTGAGTGGTCCAGGACCCAAATTAACTTGAACCTGCAGCGCTCTCCCAGTTCAACAAGTGGGGTCAGAGAGTCCTGCACAAGCATGGACTTTCAGTTGTATGAATTCAAGTCCTTCAAGGCAGCTTGGCTTTCCGATAGGAAAGCTTGATTGATCTGCGTATCCATCTCTTCTCAAATATGAGCTTCGCGCAGTGATCAATGGCGAAAATTCCTGCTTGAAAGGCAGTCAGAAAACTAACTAGGCTTATAGATTCACCCTCAGCTATTTTGTAACCACTGACTCCCGCTCCCACCCCAGTAGTAGCAGAGCATTATGTGAACCAGCAGGGACCCTCAAGCAGTGGGGCCCAGAGATAGTCCAATCGTCGCTGGGAAAGACGACTCGATAGTGCCACTATCTTGGTGATAGATACATCAGAACGATGCTCATTATCTCGTTGACCTACAATTCGGCCAGCAGAGAACCAGGCACGTGCTCACTAGATAAAGATAGACCATGTACTTAAGGCGATCATTGGCTGCGATAGACGTGGAGCGAAAGGCCCCAGTACTCATCAAGCACGCAGATCTCTGAATTGTTATAAGCTTGAGCTGGGACTGCACCCCTACAGTGCACTCCCATAAAGCAATGCTACCGTAAGTGATTTGTCGTCTCACCATCATCACGTACAACCAGGGGCGTCTTTTCAGATCCAGTACCCCATTTCTTTCCACAAGTCCACTAGCAGGCCCAGAGCGAGTGCCTAGCCTTGTGGATCACCCTTTCTTAGTGAGAATTTCAGTTCAGCTTCATGTCCAGGATGGCACCCAGATATCTAGCATCGTCCGCAAATGGGACACGAACTCCATTCATAGTGAGGAAACCCATGTTGAGCTTCCTCTTTCTAGTGAATGGCACGATCAAGGTCTGACGAGAGATCACGTTTAACTATTCCCCACTACACCAGCCTTGTGTTACCGTTAGCGCCTCTGATAGGCTCTCAATCGGGACTGAGTCATCCTGTCCTGTGGCCATAATGAGTATGTTGTCATCGTACGCTGGACATATATATCCAGCGTGACTATTATGGCCACCAGGCAGACCACAGCAGAGGGGAGATCACTCCTCCCTGTGGACAGCCCCTCCTGGCCAGAAATCTTGCTACGTACCCACACAGGGACGTGGAGATGAGTCTGTTATTAAACAGGAACCACAATGAGGTCTGGTACTCCCCTGAGCCTCTCCGCAGAACGAGTTCTTGAGCGGAGCAACATAAGTGCCTTCAATGTCCAGTAAGACCACCAGATCAGGCCTTGTGGTCCTGAGACTACTTTCGCCATACCACCAGGTTGTTCTGCGCCAGATCAGCTTTACGCCACCTCAGGTACGTCACCATTAATTTTTGACCGAAGGGTGGACGGTGGTTGCTAGGGTCTGAGTAAAGAATTTAATTCCTAGAACCCCGGGAATGAACTCGGGACCCCGGTCCCTAGTCTCACTTTATCACTGAGCTGGCGACATACCTTATAATATCTATTCAGATCCTCTTAAGGTTCTCTCATCGTGGCATGATTCGCAATACATATAGTACTGAGGAGTTGAACTGCCAGGGTGTTTCTGATGACTTCTTTTATCCATTCAGATCCATTTACGGATCCCTCAAGTTGGTGTGATACTCAATAAAGATATTACTGAGAAAGTTTCACTGCTCACGCGACCCTGCTGACTGGATGTTTGAAACCGAGTTTTATTATATCGTTTACTATCCATTCATATACTTATAGGGATCTTTCATCGTGGAATGATTCTCAATACAGATATTACGGAAAAAGTTCCACTGCCAAAGCGCCTCTGATGACCCGATATTTGATACCCAGTATTATAGTACCTTTTCCTATCTATTCAGATCGTCTTGAGGTTCTCTTAACGTGGCATAATTCTCAATACAGAGAGTCAAACTGCCAGGTCGTTACTGATGGCCGGATAATCGAAACATAGTGATATTATATATTCTACTATCCATTCAGATCCTGTTACGGAACTTTCAACGTTGTGTGATTCTCAATACAGATATTTCTGAAAAAGTTCCATTGCCAAATGCTTCTGACGGTCCGATATTTGAAACCCACTATTATAAAACCTTTTAGTATCTATATTGATCCACTAAAGGTTCTCCTAACGTGGCATGATTCTCAATACAGATAGTACAGAAGAGATATACTGCCAGGGCGTTTCTGATGGCCGGATATCCGGAACATAGTATTATATATCTTCTACTATCCATTCAGATGCTTTTACAGAATTTTCAACGTTAAGTGATTCTCAGTAAAGAAATTAATTAGAAAAATCCACTGCTCAGGCGTTTCTGCTGACTGGATATTTGAAACCGAGTTTTATTATATCGTTTACTATCCATTCATATACTTCTAGGGATCTTTCAATGTGGCATGATTCTCAATACAGATATTACTGAAAAAGTTGCACTGCCAATGCGCCTCTGATGGCCTGATATTTTAAATCATGTATTATAATACTTTTTACTATCTATTCAGTTCCTCTTAAGGTTCTCTTAACGTGGCATGATTCTCAATACAGACAGTACTGAAGAAGATATACTGCCAGGGCGTTTCTGATGGCCAGATATTCGGAACATAGTATTATTATATCTTCTACTATCCATTCAGAACGTTTTACGCATCCTTCAACGTGGTGTGATTCTCAATAAAGATATTACTGAGAAAGTTCCACTGCTCACGCATTACTGCTGACTGGATGTTTGAAACCAAGTTCAATTATGACGTCTACTATCCATTCATATACTTTTAGGGATCTTTCATCGTGGAATGATTCTCAATACAGATATTACTGAAAAAGTTCCACTGCCAAAGCGCCTCTGATGGCCTGATATTTAAAACCGAGCATTATAATACTTTTTACTATCTATTCCGATCGTTTTACAGAACTTTCAACGTGGTGTATGATTCTCAATACAGATGGTTCTGAAGAGTTAAACTGCCAGGATGTTTCTGATGGCCAGATACTAGAAACATAGTATTATTATATACTATACTATCCATTCAGATCCTTTTACGAGATTACTCAGAAAGATCCACTGAGTACGCGATTCTGCTGGCTGGATGTTTGAAAACGAGTATGTTTATATCGTTTACTATCCACTCAGATACTTTTAGGGATCTTTCAACGTGGCATGATTCTCAGTACAGATAGTACTGAAAAAGTTCCACTGCGAAAGCGCCACTGATGGCCTGATATTTGAAACCGAGTACTATAATACCTTCACTATCTATTCAGATCCTTTTACGGAGGTTTCAACATGGTGTGATTCTCAATAAATATATTACTGAAAATGTTCTACTGCCAATGCGTCCCTGAGAAACTGATCTGTGAAAGCGAGTTTTAATATATCGGTTACTATCAATTCAGATATTTTTAGGGATCTTTCAACGTGGCATGATTCTCAATACAGATATAACTGAAAAAGTTGCACTGCCAATGCGCCTCTGACGGCCCGATATTCGAAATCGAGTATTATAATAATATCAATTCAGATCCTCTTAAGGTTCTTAAGGTTCTCCAAACATGGAATGATACTCAATACAGATATTACTGAAGAAGTTATACTGCCAGGGCTTTTCTGATGGTCGGGTATTCGATACATAGTATTATTATAACTTCTACTATCCATTCAGATCCTTTTACGGATCTTTCAACGTAGTGTGATCCTCAATAAAGATATTAATGAAAAAGTTCAACAGCTCACGCGTTTCTACTGACTGGAAGTTTGAAACCGAGTATTAGTATATCGTCTCCTATCCACTCAGATATTTTAGGGATCTTTCAACGTGGCCTGATTTTCAATACAGATATTTCTGAAAAAGTGCCATTGCCAAAGCGCTTCTGATGGTCCGAAATTTGAAACCCAGTATTATAATACCTTATACTATCTATTCAGATCCTCTTAAGGTTCTCTTAACGTGGCATGATTCTCAATACAGATAGTACAGAAGAGTTAAACGGCCAGGGCGTTTCTGATGGCCGGATATTCGAAACATAGTATTATTATTTCTTCTAGTATCCATTCAGATCCTTTTAAGGATCTTTCAACGTAGTGTGATTCTTGATAAAGATATTACTGAGAAAGTTCCACTGCTCACGCGTTTCTGCTGAAGGATGTTTGAAACCGAATATTAGTATATCGTCTACTATCCACTCAGACTGGATGTTTGAAACCGATATTTATTATATCGTTTACTATGCATTCATAAACTTTTAGGAATTTTCCATCGTGGAATGATTCTCAATACAGATATCACTGAAAAAGTTCCACTGCCAAAGCGCCTCTGATGGCTCGATATAGAGGGTGTTTCAAAAAAAGGTGACCCCCTCTCTAGGATAGGTAGAAAACTGAAAAATAATTGGGGTTTGCTCAGTAAAAAATTTTCGTAACGCCATCCGTATTCAAGATGGCGTTGAAGAAAAAAAAATTATACACATTTTTTAAAATTTTGCAGAAACTACTGGCAACCTTGTAATGAAATTTTATACGAATATGTTTTGGAAGCTGATAAATCCAATGAATTCGTTTTTATGTCTGACTCTCCTAGAGGGCGCTAGTTACACGGTTCGTACCAAGTAGTATTAAACATAACTTTTTTATTATTAGATTTATTGAGCAAAATTTCAAGCGTACCTAAACATCATTCAATTTTACACAAAAAAGGTACTCTTGGTAAAACTCGATAATGTGTACCGTTCTCGGAGTATTTTGATTTGAAAATTCTACACGGCAATAGCATTTTCTCTGAAATTTCAGTTGCCATGGAAAACTGTCTTTCATTTAATGGTTGTGACGTTGATTCAAGAATAATTACATTTCTATTGTTAAATTAGATATTGTTAATCAAAATGTATTCAAATTTTGAATACACTGACATGTTATTAACCTTAGGAGAGTGTTTAGGAAACGCTAGTGCAGCTGTTATGCGTTATTCAGAAAAGTTTCCTCGAAGAAACTTTCCAAGTAAAAATACATTTAGAGCAATTGAACGACGTTGTCGAGAAACTGGGAGTGTGAGACCTAAAAAAATAAATTCTGGTAGGCCAAGAATAACAAGACCATTAATAAAGAAAATGTGATTTTAAATTTAGTTGATCAAAATCCAACAGTTAGCGTAAGGGATGTGGCAAGACAAACAAATACGTCTTCTTCAAGTACTTGGAGGATACTTAAAGAGCAGCAGCTACATCCTTATCATTACAGACAAGTCCAAGAGCTCTTGCCAGACGATCTACCGGTTAGAATGGATTTTTGTCGAACATTACAAGAAAGGACAGCCATCAATCCAAATTTTTTAAAATGTATTCTTTTTACGGACGAGGCCAGTTTTACGCGACAAGGTATGTTTAACTCCCATAATGCACACTACTGGAGTGATGAGAATCCACATGTCAAAAGGGTAGCACATTACCAACACTCATTTAAAGTTAATGTTTGGGCAGCAACTTTAGGCAACAAGTTAATAGGTTATCACATTCTACCTGGAAATTTAAATGGTGATATGTACCTGGACTTTTTAAGTAATCATTTATTCGAGATATTAGAAAATTTAACGGTAAACGAGCGAAGATATCTAATTTTTATGCACGATGGAGCTCCACCGCACTTTGATAGAAGGTGTCGTAATTGGTTGAGTAACCATTTTCCGAATCGATGGATTGGTAGAGGTGCAGAAGCTCCAATTCATTGGCCTCCTCGGTCATGTGATTTTAATCCCTTGGATTACACAGTTTGGTCGTATCTTAAAGAAAAAGTTTATGCTGCAGAGGTAAATTCACCTCAAGATTTGAAAGATAGAATACAACGTCACTTTAATGATCTCACAGCTGACTCCCAACCATTTAGAAGATTAATGGATTCTTTAGAAAAAAGGATAGCCTTGTGTATTCGTGAAAACGGAGGACATTTTGAACACCTACTCTAATTGAAATCATATTAATGTTATTAGCCATTTTTTGAATTTTCTGATTTTTGTGTGAAATTGAATGATGTTTAATTCCGCTTGAAATTTTGCTCAATAAATCTAATATTAAAAAAGTTATGTTCAATACTAATATCTAATTTAACAATAGAAATGTAATTATTGTTGAATCAACGTTAAAACTATTAAATGAAAGACAGTTCTCCATGGCAACTCAAATTTCAGAGAAAATGCTATTGCCGTGTAGAATTCATCGGTTATTACTTCATAATTTTCAAATCAAAATACTCCGAAAACGGTACGCAGTATCGAGTTTTACCAAGAGTACCTTTTTTGTGTGAAATTGAATGATGTTTAAGTACGCTTGAAATTTTGCTCAATAAATCTAATAATATAAAAGTTATGTTCCATACTACTTGGTACGAACCGTGTAACTAGCGCCCTCTAGGAGAGTCAGACATAAAAAGGAATTCATTGGATGTATCAGCTTCCAAAACATATTCGTATAAAATTTCATTACAATGTTGCCAGTAGTTTCTGCAATATTTTAAAAAATGTGTATAATTTTTTTTTTTCAACGCCCTGTATCTTGAATACGGATGGCGTTACGAAAATTTTTTACTGAGCAAACCCCAATTATTTTTCAGTTTTCTACCTATCCTAGAGAGGAAGTCACCTTTTTTTGAAACACCCTGTATGAAAAAGAGTATTATGATACCTTTTACTATCTATTTAGATCCTTTCACGGATCTCTCAACGTGGTGTGATTTTCAATGTCTGATATTTAAAACCGAGTATTATAATACTTTTTACTATCTATTCCGATCCTTTTACAGAACTTTCAACGTGGTGTGATTCTCAATACAGATTGTACTGAAGAGTTAAACTGCCAGGGCGTTTCTGATGGCCGGATACTCGAAACGTAGTATTATTATATACTCTACTATCCATTCAGATCCTTTTACGGATCTATCACAGTAGTGGTTTTCTCAATAAAGATATTACTGAGAAAGTTCCACTGAGCACGCGTTTCTTCTGACTGGATCTTTGAAATCGAGTATGATTATATCGTTTACTATCCACTCAGATACTTTTAGGGATCTTTCAACGTGGCATGATTCTCAATACAGATAGTACTGAAAAAGTTCCACTGCGAAAGCGCCACTGTTGGCCTGATTTTTGGAACCGAGTATTATAATACCTTTTACTATCAATTCAGATCCTCTTAAGGCTCTCTTTACGTAGCATGAACCTCAATACAGATAGTATTGAGGAGCTAAACTGCCAGAGCGTTTCTGATGGCCGGATATTTGGAACTTAGTATTATTACCCACACAGCACACAATATTCAGGAAATATTGCCACAATATTGCAATATTGCAATTGCAGTTGCAATATTCCAGAAATATTGCTGGAATATTGTGTTTCAATATTACAGTTGCAATATTGAGAAATATTGCTGGAATATTGTATTTCAATATTACAGTTGCAATATTCAGAAATATTACAGAAATGTAACAAACTATAACAGTTCTCTGCAAAGTTAAAATTCATAGTTTTGCGTATATTCCTATGAATATATGCATAGACATATTTATTACAAATCGCGACAAAAATAATTCAACATTACATGCAATATTTATAATATGTTTGTGTGCTTTCTTTCTCTAGTTCGAGGCTTTACGCATCCTCTCTTTTCTTTTAGTCAGGCCGCCATTTTTTCTGTTTACCAGTGTTGTTGTATCATGTATCGTGTCGTGAAGCAGTCCGTTGTTACTTTACTTTGTTAGTTCAGTTAGTTGTGAGTTTAATGTTTATTAAAGACTAATTGGCTCTAAATAATATAAGCTGATTTGATTAGCTAAGGTATAATAGCTTCAAGCTTATAGATATCATTGATACAAAATTTTATATTTTGAGGTTATACCAACATCTTATCACAGTCCTATAAAGAGTAGGTTGTGATCTCATCCGTCTGATTATTGAGACGTTATATTGACGTGCTTTTTATATACGTACAAAGGTAGAGTTGAACAGATCTAATGATTTGATTATCTATGCTTGATTATTGAACCCATATCGAAATGGTTAGCTCAAGCCAAATTGCGAGCCTCCAGGGAAGTGGAAAAAGTTAAAAAAAAGAAATGTTGAATATCCAGTATAGAGCGAATAAATTTATTAATTGTGCCTACTATTTTTTTATGTGAGTTAAACCTATACCACATCTCATGAAATAACAGAAATATTTCTGCAAGAATCCTGAAATATTGCATATATATTTTGCAATATAACAAAAATATTCCATAAATATTACAAAATAATTCTACAATATTGCAGGAATATTTAAAAAAATAAGTCTGCAATATTGTGACGTTATAGGATAGAGAGCATATATTTGAATATTTCTGCAAAAATCCTGAAATATTTCATATATATTTTCCAATATAATAAAAAATTGCATAAACATTACAGAATAATTCTACAATATTGCAGAAATATATCGAAAAATATTTCTGCAATATTGCTATGTTAGGTTATGGGGCGGGCATTCGAATGTTTCTGCAATATTCCTGAAATATTTCATATATCTTTCGCAATATAACCGAAATATCTCAAATAATTCCAAAACATATTCCTACAATATTTCAGAAATGAGTCTGTGCTGTGTGGGTATATCTTCTAATATCTATTCAGATCCTTTTACGGATCTTTCATCGTATTGTGATTCTCAATATAGATATTACTGAGAAAGTTTCACTGCTCACGCGTTTCTGCTGACTGGATGTTTGAAACTGAGTATTCTTATATCGTTTACTATCCATTCAGATACTTTTAGGGATCTTTCAACGTGCCATGATTCTCAATACAGATATTACTGAAAAAGTTCCAATTCCAAAGAGCCTCTGATGGCCCGATATTTGAAACCCAGTATTATAATATCTTTTACTATCTATTCAGATCCTATTGCCGATCTCTCAACGTGGTGTGATTCTCAATATAGATATTACTGAAAAAATTCCACTGCCAATGCGTACCATATGGCCTGATCTTTGAAGCCCAGTTTCACTATATCGCTTACTATCCATTTTTGATGCTTTTAGGGTTCTTCCAACGTGGCATGTTTGTTAATACAGATATTACTGAAAAAGTTCCACTGATCGCCCTAAAGTTGAAGCTGAGTATTATAATACCTTTTAATATCAATCTGATATTCGTAAGGTTCTCTTAACGTGGAATGATTCTCTATACATATAGTACTGAAGAAGTTATACTGCCAGGGCTTTTCTGATATCCGGATATTCGAAACATAGTATTATTATATCTTCCACTATCCATTCAGATCCTTTTACGCATCCTTCAACGTGGTGTGATACTCAATAAAGATATTGCTGTAAAAGTTCTACTGCCAATGCGTCCCTGATGGCTTGATCTTTGAAATCGAGTTTTACTATATCGTTTACTATCCATTCATATACTTTTAGGGATCTTTCAATGTGGCATGATTCTCAATACAGATATAACTGAAAAAG
Organism: Halyzia sedecimguttata; assembly: GCA_937662695.2. NCBI lineage: Eukaryota > Metazoa > Arthropoda > Insecta > Coleoptera > Coccinellidae > Halyzia > Halyzia sedecimguttata. Next base: position 7,851,883 of record OW569418.2, read on the forward strand.
TTGCACTGCCAATGCGCCTCTGACGGGCTGATATTTGAAATCGAGTATTATAATACCTTTTACTATCAATTCAGATCCTCTTAAGGTTCTTTAAACGTGAAATGATAATCAATACAAATATTTCTGAAGAAGTTATACTGCCAGGGCTTTTCTGATGGTCGGGTATTCGATACATAGTATTATTATAACTTCTACTATCCATTCAGATCCTTTTACGGATCTTTCAATGTAGTGTGATCCTCAGAAAGTTCCACTGCTCACGCGTTTCTGCTGACTGGATGTTTGAAACTGAGTATTATAATATCGTTTACTATCCACTCAGATACTTTTAGGGATCTTTCAAAGTGCCATGATTCTCAATACAGATATTACTGAAAAGTTCCACTGCCAAAGAGCCTCTGATGGCCCGATATTTGAAACCCAGTATTATAATATCTTTTACTATCTATTCAGATCCTATTGCGGATCTCTCAACGTGGTGTGATTCTCAATGTAGATATTACTGAAATACTTCCACTGCCAATGCGTACCATATGGCCTGATCTTTGAAGCCCAGTTTCACTATATCGCTTACTATCCATTTAGATGCTTTTAGGGTTCTTCCAACGTGGCATGTTTCTCAATACAGATATTACTGAAAAAGTTCCACTGATCGCGCTAAAGTTGAAGCTGAGTATTATAATACCTTTTAATATCAATCTGATATTCGTAAGGTTCTCTTTACGTGGAAGGATTCTCTATACAGATAGTACTGAAGAAGTTATACTGCCAGGGCTTTTCTGATATCCGGATATTCGAAACATAGTATTATTATATCTTTCACTATCCATTCAGATCCTTTTACGCATCCTTCAACGTGGTGTGATACTCTATAAAGATATTACTGTAAAAGTTCTACTGCCAATGCGTCCCTGATGGCTTGATCTTCGAAATCGAGTTTTACTATATCGTTTACTATCCATTTATATACTTTTAGGGATCTTTCAATGTGGCATGATTCTCAATACAGATATATCTGAAAAAGTTGCACTGCCACTGCGCCTCTGACGGGCTGATATTTGAAATCGAGTATTATAATACCTTCTACTATCAATTCAGATCCTCTTAAGGTTCTCTAAACGTGGAATGATAATCAATACAAATATTACTGAAGAAGTTATACTGCCAGGGCTTTTCTGATGGTCGGGTATTCGATACATAGTATTATTATAACTTCTACTATCCATTCAGATCCTTTTACGGATCTTTCAACGTAGTGTGATCCTCAGAAAGTTCCACTGCTCACGCGTTTCTGCTGACTGGATGTTTGAAACTGAGTATTATTATATCGTTTACTATCCACTTAGATACTTTTAGGGATCTTTCAACGTGCCATGATTCTCAATACAGATATTACTGAAAAGTTCCACTGCCAAAGAGCCTCTGATGGCCCGATATTTGAAACCCAGTATTATAATATCTTTTACTATCTATTCAGATCCTATTGCGGATCTCTCAACGTGGTGTGATTCTCAATGTAGATATTACTGAAATACTTCCACTGCCAATGCGTACCATATGGCCTGATCTTTGAAGCCCAGTTTCACTATATCGCTTACTATCCATTTAGATGCTTTTAGGGTTCTTCCAACGTGGCATGTTTCTCAATACAGATATTACTGAAAAAGTTCCACTGATCGCGCTAAAGTTGAAGCTGAGTATTATAATACCTTTTAATATCAATCTGATATTCGTAAGGTTCTCTTTACGTGGAATGATTCTCTAAACAGATAGTACTGAAGAAGTTATACTGCCAGGGCTTTTCTGATATCCGGATATTCGAAACATAGTATTATTATATCTTCCACTATCCATTCAGATCCTTTTACGCATCCTTCAACGTGGTGTGATACTCAATAAAGATATTACTGTAAAAGTTCTACTGCCAATGCGTCCCTGATGGCTTGATCTTTGAAATCGAGTTTTACTATATCGTTTACTATCCATTCATATACGTTTAGAGATCTTTCAATGTGGCATGATTCTCAATACAGATATATCTGAAAAAGTTGCACTGCCAATGCGCCTCTGACGGGCTGATATTTGAAATCGAGTATTATAATACCTTTTACTATCAATTCAGATCCTCTTAAGGTTCTCTAAACGTGGAATGATAATCAATACAAATATTACTGAAGAAGTTATACTGCCAGGGCTTTTCTGATGGTCGGGTATTCGATACATAGTATTATTATAACTTCTACTATCCATTCAGATCCTTTTACGGATCTTTCAACGTAGTGTGATCCTCAGAAAGTTCCACTGCTCACGCGTTTCTGCTGACTGGATGTTTGAAACTGAGTATTATTATATCGTTTACTATTCACTCAGATACTTTTAGGGATCTTTCAACGTTTTAGGGTTCTTCCGAAGTGGCATGATTCTCAATACAGATATTACTGAAAGAATTCCACTGATGGCCCTAAAGTTGAAGCCGAGTATTATAATACCTTTCAATATCAATCAGATATTCGTAAGGTTTTCTTTACCTGGAATGATTCTCTATACAGATAGTACTGAAGAATTTATACTGCCAGGGCGTTTCTGATATCCGGATAATCGAATCATAGTATTATTATATCTTCCACTATCCATCAGATCCTAATACGCATCCTTCAACTGTAACGTTACAAACGCTCCACCATTGATTACCGTTTTAATCGCGAAAAACTGTCTACGGGTAGCTTCGATTCACACTCAAAAACGCCTTGCCTAGATTCTATGTATCGCCCAGCGCGTTGATAGAGTTTATGTTTCGCATGCGCACGATCCGCTGCAATCTCAAGCGGACATCTTTGTCTTTCTTTCGAGTACTAAAAGTCAAAGCGATAACATCTCACCAGATAGTTTAGCAAATTAAAGTACTACCGTAATCCATTATAATCGTGTGAATTGGAAATTTATTTGTTTCTTACAAGACGTCTATTTAAAAGGCGGTAAGTACTACGTAGATTCGAACTGATATTTTCTGCTTTAGTGAATGCCAAGTTTTTATTTCTGTTTTATTTCATTTTCTGCAGGTTACACAGGTTAACACATTTCTTTGTATAATGCTTGATTTCTAGTCTCATTCTTGCGATCGAATAACGTGCTCTTATTCCTGGATTCTAGATATTTTATCTCATATTTATTGCTCTGTAAATAATTTCAAGTTCGTCTAGAGTTACTGGGAATGAGATCACGTGTTACATGCACTATCTTATGGGTCTGAATTTTTGCAGTCTTAGTTCCGGAGTGAACATTTGGAGATAACTTTCTTAGTTCCGGAGTGAACCTTTGGATTACGACTTTCTCAGTTCTGGATTACAACTTTCTTAGTTCCGGAGTGAACATTTGGATTACGACTTTCTTAGTTCCGGATTGCACATTCGAGACTACCTTAAAATCTGGAGAATTCTCTTGGTACCGGAGCATAAACTGGTGGAATATCTTAATACCTCAACACAAAACTGGTGGAATATCTAATGCCTGAGCATATATCTGGTGGAATATCTTGATACCTGACGTAAATCTGGTGGAATATCTAATAGGAACAACCTAGTCCTGGAATAACAGTTGAAGACAACTCCCTTACTACCGAAGTACCTTTGTTCCGGAGAGAACGTACATCTACATGTGACATTTTGGACGACCCTACCTCACCTATCGAACCCAGACTGCAATGATAAGTGCCTCATCGATCTCAGACTTACCATTGGTCCTTGTATACATTACTGAAATATTTATTTGTAAAGTTGGAATATATAGATAGGGAATAAGAGGTTTTATCTTTACCATCAGATCAACGATTTGGGATACATTCAGGAGTGGTATACTTTTTACTTAGGCGCTCTGTGAGGCATTTTACTTAGGTAAGGTGTTTCCTAGGCGGACGAACAAACTTGCTAGCATAAGTCAATGAGCTAGTAACGGGCAAGCTAGTAAGTTTGATTTCACAACGTGGTCTGATACTCAATGAAGATATTACTGTAAAAGTTCTACTGCTAATGCGTTCCTGATGGCTGGATCTTTGAAATCGAGTTTTAATATATCGTTTACTATCCATTCATATACTTTTAGGGATCTTTTATCGTGGAATGATTCTCAATAGAGATATTACTGAAAAAGTTCCACTGCCAAAGCGCCTGATGGCCTGTTATTTGAAAGCGAGTATTATAATACCTTTTACTATCTATTCAGACCCTTTTACGGAACTTTCAACTTGGCATGATTCTTAATACAGATATTAATGAAAAAGTAGCACTGCCAATGCGCCCCTGATGGCTCGATATTTGAAGTCGAGTACTATAATACCTTTTACTATATATTCAGATCATTTTAAGTTTCTCTTAACGTGGCATGATTCTCAATACAGATAGTACTGAAGAAGTTATACTGCCAGGGCATTTTTGATGGTCGGATATTCTAAACATAGTATTATTATATAATCTACTATCCATTCAGTTCTTTTTACGGATCCTTCAAGGTGGTGTGATACTCAATAAAGATATTACTGGGAAAGTTTCACTGCTCACGCGTCCCTGCTGACTGGATGTTTGAAACCGAGTATTATTATATCTTTTACTATTCACTCCGATACTTTTATGGATCTTTCAACGTGACAAGATTCTGAATACAGATAATACTGAAAGAGTTGCACTGCCAATGCGCCTCTGATTGGCCGTTATTTGAAATCGAGTATTATAATACCTTTCACTATCTATTCAGATCCTCTAAAGGTTCTCTTAACGTGGCATGTTTCTCAATACAGAAAGTACAGAAGAGTTAAACTGCCAGGGCGTTTCTGATGGCCGGGTATTCGAAACATAGTATTATTATATCTTCTACTATCCATTCAAATCCATTGACGGATCTTTCAACGTAGTGTGATTTTCAATAAAGATATTACTGAGAAAGTTCCACTGCTCATTCGTTTCTGCTGACTGGATGTTTGAAACCGAGTATTAGTATATCGTCTACTATCCACTCAGATACTTTTAGGGATCTCTCAACGTGGCAGGATTCTCAATACATATATTACTGAAAAAGTTCCACTGCCAAAGCGCCACTGATGGCCCGATATTTGAAACCCAGTATTATAAAACCTTTTAGTATCTATTCAGATCCACATAAGGTTCTCCTAACGTGGCATGATCAATACAGATAGTACAGAAGAGATAAACTGCCAGGGCGTTTCTGATGGCCGGACATCCGGAACATAGTATTATTATATCTCCTACTATCCATTCAGATGCTTTTAAGGATCTTTCAACGTAGTGTGATTCTTGATAAAGATATTACTGTGAAAGTTCCACTGCTCACGCGTTCCTGCTGACTGGATGTTTGAAACCGAATATTAGTATATCGTCTACTATCAACTCAGACTGGATGTTTGAAACCGATTTTTATTATATCGTTTACTATGCATTCATAAACTTTTAGGGATTTTCCATCGTGGAATGATTCTCAATACAGATATCACTGAAAGAGTTCTACTGCCAAAGCGCCTCTGATGGTCCGATATATGAAAAAGGGTATTATGATACCTTTTACTATCTAATCAGATCCTTTTACGGATCTCTCAACGTGGTGTGATTTTCAATGAAGATATTACTGAAAAAGTTCTACTGCCAATGCGTCCCTGATGGCTTGATCTTTGAAACCGAATTTTATTAAATCGTTTACTATTCATTCAGATACATATAGAGATCTTCCAAAGTGGCATTATTCTCAAACAGATATTACTGAAAAAGTTCCACTGCCAAAGCGCTTTTGATGGCCCGATATTTGAAATCGAGTATTATAATACCTTTTAGTACCTATTCATATCCTCTTAAGGTTCTCTCAACGTAGCATGATTTTCAATACAGATGGTACTGAAGAGTTAATTTGTCAGGGCGTTTCTGATAGCCGGATATTCGAAGCATAGTATTATTATATCTTTTACTATCCATTCAGAACCTTTTACCCATCCTTCAACGTGGTGTGATACTCAATAAAGATATTACTGAGAAAATATTATCCTATTTTCTTATTACTGAGAAAGTTCCACTGCTCACGCGTCCCTGCTGACTGGATGTTTGAAACTGAGTATTATTATATCGTTTACTATCCACTTAGATAATTTTAGGGATCTTTCAACGTGGCATGATTCTCAATAAAGATATTACTGAAAAAGTTCCACTGCCAAAGAGCCTCTGATGGCCCGATATTTGAAACCCAGTATTATAATATCTTTTACTATCTATTCAGATCCTATTGCGGATCTCTCAACGTGGTGTGATTCTCAATGTAGATATTACTGAAAAACTTCCACTGCCAATGCGTCCCATATGGCCTGATCTTTGAAGCCCAGTTTCACTATATCGCTCACTATCCATTTAGATACTTTTAGGGTTCTTCCAACGTGGCATGTTTCTCAATACAGATATTACTGAAAAAGTTCTACTGATCGCCCTAAAGTTGAAGCTGAGTATTATAATACCTTTTAATATAATCTGATATTCGTAAGGTTCTCTTTACGTGGAATGATTATCTATACAGATAGTACTGAAGAAGTTATACTGCCAGGGCTTTTCTGATATCCGGATATTCGAAACATAGTATTATTATATCTTCCACTATCCATTCAGATCTTTTTACGCATCCTTCAACGCGGTGTGATATTCAATAAAGATATTACTGTAGAAGTTCTACTGCCAATGCGTCCCTGATGGCTTGATCTTAGAAATCGAGTTTTACTATATCGTTTACTATCCATTCATATACTTTTAGGGATCTTTTATCGTGGAATGATTCTCAATAGATATATTACTGAAAAAGTTCCACTGCCAAAGCGCCTCTGATGGCCTGTTTTTAAAATTAAGTATTATAATACTTTTTACTTTCGATTCAGATCCTTTTACGGAACATTAAACGCGGTGTGATCCTCAATGAAGATATTACTCTAAAAGTTCTACTGCCAATACGTCCCTGATGGCCTGATCTTTGAAACCGTGTTTTATTATATCGTTTACTATTCAGATACTTTTAGGGATCTTTCAACGTCATATACTTCTAAGAATCTTTCAACTTGGCATGATTCTTAATACAGATATTAATGAGAAAGTAGCACTGCCAATGCGCCTCTGATGGCCCGATATTTGAAATCGAGTATTATAATACCTTTTACTATATATTCAGATCGTTTTAAGGTTCTCTTAACATGGCATGATTCTCAATACAGATAGTACTGAGAAGATATACTGCCAGAGCGTTTTTGATGGCCGGATATTCGAAACATAGTAGTATTATATAATTCACTATCCATTCAGATATCTTTACGGATCCTTCAAGGTGGTGTGATACTCAATAAACTGAGAAAGTTTCACTGCTCACGCGTCCCTGCTGACTGGATGTTTGAAACCGAGTTTTATTATATCGTTTAATATCCATTCATATACTTTTAGGGATCTTTCATGGTTTAGTGATTCTCAATACAGATATTAATGAGAAAGTTCCACTGCCAAAGCGCCTCTGATGGCTAGATATTGGAAACCGAGAATTATAATACCTTACCGTAAAAGGATCTGAATAGATAGTGATTCAGATCCTTTCACGGAACTTTCAACGTGGTGTGATTCTCAATGAAGATATTACTGAAAAAGTTCTACTGCCAATGCGTCCCTGATGGCCTAATCTTTGAAACCGAGTTTTATTATATCGTTTACTATCCATTCAGATACTTTTAGGGATCTTTCAACGTGGCATCATTCTCAATAAAGATATTACTGAGGAAGTTGCACTGCCAATGCGCCTCTGATGGTCCGATATTTGAAATGCTCGTGTGAGATAGGCGAATCAGTTGTGTTATTCGTATCCTATGTTACCATGTTCGTACGCCACTTTATTATTAATTATATGAGTTGTGTCGGGCAGACGAAACCAGTCCCGTCACTGCAACCAATCGGTCTATTGTGGCACGCCTAATCTATACAACATCAACAAGCTGAAGCCTTTTGACAAGGGATTTTAGTCTGGTGGGTGAAAACTTGTCCAGTTCCCTCAGTCTCAGTTTGCGGACTCCTAGTTCCTCAACTCTGATCCTGTCCCCAGCGGGGTCACACATGTGTTCTATAGACTCGTCGCCCTCCAGGCATAGGCTGCACTCAGAGTCCTAGCTCAGCCAACCCCAGCATACTAAGGTGTTTCCTCAGGCCTCAGGGACCCGTGTATACAGCTGTTAAAATTCTCAGGTCTAACTAGAGGATCTGAGACATTGTCTGGCTCTTTCAGCTGATACTTGTTGAGCGAGTATGTATGTGTCCAGGTATGCTGCTTCTGATATCCTGGACCTTTTGGTCCAACCATCTGTTGTTTTCCCACCCTGCTGCCAGTTGTATGAATTCAAGTCCTTCAAGGCAGCTTGGCTTTCCGATAGGAAAGCTTGATTGATCTGCGTATCCATCTTTTCTCAAATATTAGCTTCGCGCAGTGATCAATGGCGAAAATTCCTGCTTGAAAGGCAGTCACAAAACTAACTAGGCTTATAGATTCACCCTCAGCCATTTCTAACCACTGACTCCCGCTCCCACCCCAGTAGTAGCAGAGCATTATGTGAACCAGCAGGGACCCTCAAGCAGTGGGGCCCAGAGATAGTCCAATCGTCGCTGAGAAAGACGACTCGATAGTGCCACTATCTTGGTGATAGATACATCAGAACGATGCTCATTATCTCGTTGACCTCCAATTCGGCCAGCAGAGAACCAGGCACGTGCTCACTAGATAAAGATAGACCATATACTTCAGGCGATCATTGGCTGCGATAGACGTGGAGCGAAAAGCCCCAGTCATCATCAAGCACGCAGATCTCTGAATTGTTATAAGCTTGAGCTGGGACTGCACCCCTACAGTGCACTCCCGTAAAGCCATGCTACCGTAAGTGATTTGTCGTCTCACCAACATCACGTACAACCAGTGGCGTCTTTTCAGATCCAGTCCCCCATTTCTTTCCACAAGTCCGCTAGCAGGCCCAGAGCGAGTGCCTAGCCTTGTGGATCACCCTTTTTTAGTGTGAAATTCAGTTCAGCTTCCTGTCCAGGATGGCACCCAGATATCTAGCATCGTCCGCAAATTGGATACGAATTCCATTCATAGTAAGGAAACCCATGTTGAGCTTCCTCTTTCTAGTGATCAAGGTCTGACGAGAGATCATGTTTAACTTCTCCCCACTACACCAGCCTTGTGTTGCCGTTAGCGCCTCTGATAGGCTCTCAATCGGGACTGAGTCATCCTGTCTTGTGGCCATAATGAGTATGTTGCCCACGTACGCTGGACATATATATCCAGCGTGCCTATTAAGGCCACCAGGCAGACCACAGCAGAGGAGAGATCACTCCTCCCTGTGGACAGCCCCTCCTGGCCAGAAATCTCGCTACGTCCCCACACAGGGACGTGGAGATGAGTCTGTTATTAAACAGGAACCACAATGAGGTCTGGTACTCCCCTGAGCCAAGCCTCTCCGCAGAACGAGTTCTTGAGCGGTGCAACATAAGTGCCTTCAATGTCCAGGAATACCACCAGATCAGGCCTTGTGGTCCTGAGACTACTTTAACCATACCACCAGGTTATTCTGCGCCAGATCAGCTTTACGCCACCTCAGGTACCTCACTCTTAATTTTTGACTCAACGGTGGACGGTGGTTGCTAGGGTCTGAGTAAAGAATTTAATTCCTAGAACCCCGGGAATGAGCTCGGGACCCCGGTCCCTAGTCCCACTTTATCACTGAGCTGGCGACATACCTTATAATATCTATTCAGATCCTCTTAAGGTTCTCTCATCGTGGCATGATTCGCAATACATATAGTACTGAAGAGTTGAACTGCCAGGGTTTTTCTGATGACTTCTTTTATCCATTCAGATCCATTTACGGATCCCACAATTTGGTGTGATACTCAATAATGATATTACTGAGAAAGTTTCACTGCTCACGCGACCCTGCTGACTGGATGTTTGAAACCGAGTTTTATTATATCGTTTACTATCCATTCATATACTTATAGGGATCTTTCAGCGTGGAATGATTCTCAATACAGATATTACGGAAAAAGTTCCACTGCCAAATCGCCTCTGAGGACCCGATATTTGATACCCAGTAATATAGTACCTTTTCCTATCTATTCAGATCGTCTTGAGCTTCTCTTAACGTGGCATAATTCTCAATACAGAGAGTACTGAAGAGTCAAACTGCCAGGTCGTTTCTGATGGCCGGATAATCGAAACATAGTGATATTATATATTCTACTATCCATTCAGATCCTGTTACGGAACTTTCAACGTTGTGTGATTCTCAATACAGATATTTCTGAAAAAGTTCCATTGCCAAAGGCTTCTGATGTTCCGATATTTGAAACCCAGTATTATAAAACCTTTTAGTATCTATTCAGATACACTAAAGGTTCTCCTAACGTGGCATGATTCTCAATACAGATAGTACAGAAGAGATAAACTGCCAGGGCGTTTCTGATGGCCGGATATCCGGAACATAGTATTATATATCTTCTACTATCCATTCAGATGCTTTAACAGAATTTTCAACGTTAAGTGATTCTCAATAAAGAAATTAATTAGAAAAATCCACTGCTCACGCGTATCTGCTGACTGGATATTTGAAACCGAGTTTTATTATATCGTTTACTATCCATTCATATACTGCTAGGGATCTTTCAATGTGGCACTGCCAATGCGCCTCTGATGGCCCGATATTTTAAATCATGTTTTATAATACTTTTTACTATCTATTCAGTTCCTCTTAAGGTTCTCTTAACGTGGCATGATTCTCAATACAGACAATACTGAAGAAGATTTGATGCCAGGGCGTTTCTGATGGCCAGATATTCGGAACATAGTATTATTATATATTCTACTATCCATTCGGAACGTTTAACGCAACCTTCAACGTGGTGTGATACTCAATAAAGATATTACTGAGAAAGTTCCACTGCTCACGCATCCCTGCTGACTGGATGTTTGAAACCGAGTTCAATTATGACGTATACTATCCATTGATATACTTTTAGGGATCTTTCATCGTGGAATGATTCTCAATACAGATATTACTGAAAAAGTTCCACTGCCAAAGCGCCTCTGATGGCCTGATATTTAAAACCGAGTATTATAATACTTTTTACTATCTATTCCGATCGTTTTACAGAACTTTCAACGTGGTGTGTGATTCTCAATACAGATGGTTCTGAAGAGTTAAACTGCCAGGACGTTTCTGATGGCCAGATACTCGGAACATAGTATTATTATATACTCTACTATCCATTCAGATCCTTTTACGAGATTACTCAGAAAGATCCACTGAGCACGCGATTCTGCTGACTGGATGTTTGAAATCGAGTATGTTTATATCGTTTACTATCCACTCAGATACTTTTAGGGATCTTTCAACGTGGCATGATTCTCAGTACAGATAGTACTGAAAACGTTCCACTGCGAATGCGCCACTGATGGCCTGATATTTGAAACCGAGTATTATAATACCTTCACTATCTATTCAGATCCTTTTACGGAGGTTTCAACATGGTGTGATTCTCAATAAATATATTACTGAAAATGTTCTACTGCAAATGCGTCCCTGAGGAACTGATCTGTGACATTTAGTTTTAATATATCGGTTACTATCCATTCAGATATTTTTAGGGATCTTTCAACGTGGCATGATTCTCAATACAGATATAACTGAAAAAGTTGCACTGCCAATGCGCCTCTGACGGCCCGATATTCGAAATCGAGTATTATAATACTATCAATTCAGATCCTCTTAAGGTTCTTAAGGTTCTCTAAACGTGGAATCATAATCAATACAAATATTACTGAAGAAGTTATACTGCCAGGGCTTTTCTGATGGTCGGGTATTCGATACATAGTAATATTATAACTTCTACTATCCATTCAGATCCTTTTAGGGATCTTTCAACGTAGTGTGATCCTCAGAAAGTTCAACAGCTCACGCGTTTCTGCTGACTGGAAGTTTGAAACCGAGTATTAGTATATCGTCTCCTATCCACTCAGATACTTTAAGGGATCTTTCAACGTGGCCTGATTCTCAATACAGATATTTCTGAAAAAGTGCCATTGCCAAAGCGCTTCTGATTGTCCGATATTTGAAACCCAGTATTAAAATACCTTTTACTATCTATTCAGATCCTCTTAAGGTTCTCTTAACGTGGCATGATTCTCAATACAGATAGTACAGAAGAGTTAAACTGCCAGGGCGTTTCTGATGGCCGGATATTCGAAACATAGTATTATTATATCTTCTACTATCCATTCAGACTGGATGTTTGAAACCGATTTTTATTATGTCGTTTACTATGCATTCATAAACTTTTAGGGATTTTCCATCGTGGAATGATTCTCAATACAGATATCACTGAAAAAAATCCACTGCCAAAGCGTCTCTGATGGCCCGATATATAAAACAGAGTATTATGATACATTTTACTATCTATTCAGATTCTTTTACGGATCTCTCAACGTTGTGTGATTTTCAATGAAGATATTACTGATAAAGTTCTACTGCCAATGCGTCCTTTATGGCGTGATCTTAAACCGTGTATACTAGTATCTTTTACTATCTATTCATATCCATTAAAGGTTCTTCCAAAGTGGCATGATTCTTAATACAATGCCAATGCGTCCCTGATGCCTTGATCTTTGAAACCGAATTTTATTAAATCGTTTACTATTCATTCAGATACATATAGAGATCTTTCAAAGTGGCATTATTCTCAAACAGATATTACTGAAAAAGTTCCACTGCCAAAGCGCTTCTGATGGTCCGATATTTGAAAGCCAGTATCTATTCAGATCCTTTCACGGATCTTTCAACGTGTTGTGATTCTCAATGAAGATATTACTGAAAAAGTTCTACTGCCAATGCGTCCTTTATGGCGTGATCTTTAACCGAGTATACTAATATCTTTTACTATCAAAGTGGCATGATTCTCAATACAATGCCAATGCGTCCCTGATGGCCTGTTAATTTAAACCAAGCATTATAATATCTTTTACTGATGGCCGGATATTCGAAACATAGTATTATTATATCTTCTACTATCCTTTCAGAACCTTTTACGGACCCTTCAAGGTGGTGTGATAGTCAATAAAGATATTACTGAGAAAGTTCCACTGCTCACGCGTCCTTGCAGGGACGCGTTTCTGATGGTTGGATATTCGAAACATAGTATTATTATATCTCCTGCTATCGATTTAGATCATTTTAGGGATCTTTGAACGTAGTGTGATTTTCAATAAAGATATTACTGAGAAAGTTCTCCTGCCAATGCGTCCGTGATGGCCTGATCTTTGAAACCGAGTTTTATTATATCGCTTACTATCCATTTAGATACTTCAAGGGTTCCTTCAGCGATGCATGATTTTCAATACAGATACATATATTACTGAAACAGTTCCACTGATGGCCCGAAAGTTGAAGCCGAGAATTATAATACCTTTTAATATCTATCTTATGGTCTCTAAACGTGGAATGATACTCAATACAGATATTACTGAAGAAGTTATACTGCCAGGGCTTTTCTGATGGTCGGGTATTCGAAACATAGTATTATTATAACTTCTACTATCCACTCAGTTCCTTTTACGGATCTTTCAACGTAGTGTGATTCTCAATAAAGATATTACTGAGGAAGGTCCACTGCTCACGGGTATCTGCTGACTGGAACTTTGAAACCGAGTATTAGTATATCGTCTCCTATCCACTCAGATACTTTTAGGGATCTTTCAACGTGGCCTGATTCTCAATAAAGCTATTTCTGAAAAAGTTCCATTGCCAAAGCGCTTCTGATGGTCCGATATTTGAAACCCAGTATTATAAAACCTTTTAGTATCTATTCAGATCCACATAAGGTTCTCCTAACGTGGCATGATTCTCAATACAGATAGTACAGAAGAGATAAACTGCCAAGGCGTTTCAGATGGCCGGATATCAGAAACATAGTATTATTATATCTTCTACTATTCAGATGCTTTCACGGAATTTTCAACGTAAAGTGTTTCTCAATAAAGAAATTAAATAGAAAGTTCCACTGCTCACGCGTTTCTGCTGACTGGATGTTTGAATCCGAGTTTTATTATATCGTTTACTATCCATTCATTTACTTCTAGGGATCTTTCAATGTGGCATGATTCTCAATACAGATATTACTGAAAAAGTTGCACTGCCAATGCGCCTCTGATGGCCCGATATTTGAAATCAAGTATTATAAAACTTTTTACTATATATTCAGTTCCTCTTAAGGTTCTCTTAACGTGGCATGATTCTCAATACAGACAGTACTGAAGAAGATATACTGCCAGGGCGTTTCTGATGGCCAGATATTCGGAACATAGTATTATTATATCTTCTACTATCCATTCAGAACCTTTTACGCATCCTTCAACGTGTTGTGATTCTCAATATAGATAGTACTGAGAAAGTTCCACTGCTCATGCGTTTCTGCTGACTGGATGTTTGAAACTGAGTAATATTATATATTTACTATCCACTCAGATACTTATAGGGATATTTCAACATGGCATGATTCTCAATACAGATATTACTGAAAAAGTTCCACTGCCAAAAAGCCTCTGATGGCCCGATATTTGAAACCCAGTATTATAATATCTTTTACTATCTATTCAGATCCTATTGCGGATCTCTCAACGGGGTGTGATTCTCAATGTAGATATTACTGAAAAACTTCCACTGCCAATGCGTCCCATATGGCCTGATCTTTGAAGCCCAGTTTCGCTTACTATCCATTTAGATGCTTTTAGGGTTCTTGCAACGTGGCATGTTTCTCAATACAGATATTACTGAAAAAGTTCCACTGATCGCCCTAAAGTTGAAGCTGAGTATTATAATACTCAGCTAATATTAAAAGGTATTATAATACCTTTTAATATCAATCTGATATTCGTAAGGTTCTCTTTATGTGGAATGATTCTCTATACAGATAGTACTGAAGAAGTTATACTGCCAGGGCTTCCGGATATTCGAAACATAGTATTATTATATCTTCCACTATCCATTCAGATCCTTTTACGCATCCTTCAACGTGGTGTGATACTCAATAAAGATATTACTGTAAAAGTTCTACTGCCAATGCGTCCCTGATGTCTTGATCTTCGAAATCGAGTTTTACTATATCGTTTACTATCCATTCATATACTTTTAGGGATCGTGGAATGATTCTCAATACAGATAATACTGAAAAGTTCCACTGCCAAAGCGCCTCTGATGGCCTGATATTTAAAATAATAAATAATACTATGTTTCGAGTATCCGGCCATCAGAAACGCCCTGGCAGTTTAACTCTTCTGTACGATCTGTATTGAAAATCACACAACGTTGAACGTGTTTTTCTCAATAAAGATATTACTGAGAAAGTTCCCCTGAGCACGCGTTTCTGCTGACTGGATGTTTGAAATTGAGTACGATTATATCGTTTACTATCCACTCAGATACTTTTAGGGATCTTTCAACGTGGCATGATTCTCAATACAGATAGTACTGAAAAAGTTCCACTGCGAAAGCGCCACTGATGGCCTGATATTTGGAACCGAGTATTATAATACCTTTTACTATCAATTCAGATCCTCTCAAGGCTCTCTTAACGTAGCATGATCCTCAATACAGATAGTATTGAGGAGCTAAACTGCCAGGGCGTTTTTGATGGCCGGATATTCGAAACATAGTATTATTATATATCCACTCAGAACTTTTTACGGATTCTTCAACGTGGTGTGATACTCAATAAAGATATTACTGAGAAAGTTTCACTGCTCACGCGTTCCTGCTGACTGGATGTTTGAAACCGAGTTTTATTATATCGTTTACTATCCATTCATATACTTTTAGGGATCCTTCATGGTGGAATTATTCTCAATACAGATATTAATGAGAAAGTTCCACTGCCAAAGCGCCTCTGATGGCCCGATATTGGAAACCGAGAATTATAATACCTTTCACTATCTATTCAGATCCTTTTACGGAACTTTCAACATGGTGTGATTCTCAATGAAGTTATTACTGAGAATGTTCTACTGCCAATGCGTCCCTGATGGCCTAATCTTTGAAACCGAGTTTTATTATATCGTTCACTATCCATTCAGATACTTTTAGGGTTTTTTTAAGTATCTTTCAACGTAGTGTGATTCTTGATAATTTTACTACGTTTTATTACGTTTACTATCCATTCATATACTTTTAGGGATCTTTTATCGTGGAATGATTCTCAATAGAGATATTACTGAAAAAGTTCCACTGCCAAAGCGCCTGATGGCCTGTTATTTGAAAGCGAGTATTATAATACCTTTTACTATCTATTCAGACCCTTTTACGGAACTTTCAACTTGGCATGATTCTTAATACAGATATTAATGAAAAAGTAGCACTGCCAATGCGCCCCTGATGGCTCGATATTTGAAGTCGAGTACTATAATACCTTTTACTATATATTCAGATCATTTTAAGTTTCTCTTAACGTGGCATGATTCTCAATACAGATAGTACTAAAGAAGTTATACTGCCAGGGCATTTTTGATGGTCGGATATTCTAAACATAGTATTATTATATAATCTACTATCCATTCAGTTCTTTTTACGGATCCTTCAAGGTGGTGTGATACTCAATAAAGATATTACTGGGAAAGTTTCACTGCTCACGCGTCCCTGCTGACTGGATGTTTGAAACCGAGTATTATTATATCTTTTACTATTCACTCCGATACTTTTATGGATCTTTCAACGTGACAAGATTCTGAATACAGATAATACTGAAAGAGTTGCACTGCCAATGCGCCTCTGATTGGCCGTTATTTGAAATCGAGTATTATAATACCTTTCACTATCTATTCAGATCCTCTAAAGGTTCTCTTAACGTGGCATGTTTCTCAATACAGAAAGTACAGAAGAGTTAAACTGCCAGGGCGTTTCTGATGGCCGGGTATTCGAAACATAGTATTATTATATCTTCTACTATCCATTCAAATCCATTGACGGATCTTTCAACGTAGTGTGATTTTCAATAAAGATATTACTGAGAAAGTTCCACTGCTCATTCGTTTCTGCTGACTGGATGTTTGAAACCGAGTATTAGTATATCGTCTACTATCCACTCAGATACTTTTAGGGATCTCTCAACGTGGCAGGATTCTCAATACATATATTACTGAAAAAGTTCCACTGCCAAAGCGCCACTGATGGCCCGATATTTGAAACCCAGTATTATAAAACCTTTTAGTATCTATTCAGATCCACATAAGGTTCTCCTAACGTGGCATGATCAATACAGATAGTACAGAAGAGATAAACTGCCAGGGCGTTTCTGATGGCCGGACATCCGGAACATAGTATTATTATATCTCCTACTATCCATTCAGATGCTTTTAAGGATCTTTCAACGTAGTGTGATTCTTGATAAAGATATTACTGTGAAAGTTCCACTGCTCACGCGTTCCTGCTGACTGGATGTTTGAAACCGAATATTAGTATATCGTCTACTATCAACTCAGACTGGATGTTTGAAACCGATTTTTATTATATCGTTTACTATTATTCATAAACTTTTAGGGATTTTCCATCGTGGAATGATTCTCAATACAGATATCACTGAAAGAGTTCTACTGCCAAAGCGCCTCTGATGGTCCGATATATGAAAAAGGGTATTATGATACCTTTTACTATCTAATCAGATCCTTTTACGGATCTCTCAACGTGGTGTGATTTTCAATGAAGATATTACTGAAAAAGTTCTACTGCCAATGCGTCCCTGATGGCTTGATCTTTGAAACCGAATTTTATTAAATCGTTTACTATTCATTCAGATACATATAGAGATCTTCCAAAGTGGCATTATTCTCAAACAGATATTACTGAAAAAGTTCCACTGCCAAAGCGCTTTTGATGGCCCGATATTTGAAATCGAGTATTATAATACCTTTTACTACCTATTCATATCCTCTTAAGGTTCTCTCAACGTAGCATGATTTTCAATACAGATGGTACTGAAGAGTTAATTTGTCAGGGCGTTTCTGATAGCCGGATATTCGAAGCATAGTATTATTATATCTTTTACTATCCATTCAGAACCTTTTACCCATCCTTCAACGTGGTGTGATACTCAATAAAGATATTACTGAGAAAATATTATCCTATTTTCTTATTACTGAGAAAGTTCCACTGCTCACGCGTCCCTGCTGACTGGATGTTTGAAACTGAGTATTATTATATCGTTTACTATCCACTTAGATAATTTTAGGGATCTTTCAACGTGGCATGATTCTCAATAAAGATATTACTGAAAAAGTTCCACTGCCAAAGAGCCTCTGATGGCCCGATATTTGAAACCCAGTATTATAATATCTTTTACTATCTATTCAGATCCTATTGCGGATCTCTCAAAGTGGTGTGATTCTCAATGTAGATATTACTGAAAAACTTCCACTGCCAATGCGTCCCATATGGCCTGATCTTTGAAGCCCAGTTTCACTATATCGCTTACTATCCATTTAGATACTTTTAGGGTTCTTCCAACGTGGCATGTTTCTCAATACAGATATTACTGAAAAAGTTCTACTGATCGCCCTAAAGTTGAAGCTGAGTATTATAATACCTTTTAATATAATCTGATATTCGTAAGGTTCTCTTTACGTGGAATGATTATCTATACAGATAGTACTGAAGAAGTTATACTGCCAGGGCTTTTCTGATATCCGGATATTCGAAACATAGTATTATTATATCTTCCACTATCCATTCAGATCTTTTTACGCATCCTTCAACGCGGTGTGATATTCAATAAAGATATTACTGTAGAAGTTCTACTGCCAATGCGTCCCTGATGGCTTGATCTTTGAAATCGAGTTTTACTATATCGTTTACTATCCATTCATATACTTTTAGGGATCTTTTATCGTGGAATGATTCTCAATAGATATATTACTGAAAAAGTTCCACTGCCAAAGCGCCTCTGATGGCCTGTTATTAAAATTAAGTATTATAATACTTTTTACTATCGATTCAGATCCTTTTACGGAACATTAAACGCGGTGTGATCCTCAATGAAGATATTACTCTAAAAGTTCTACTGCCAATACGTCCCTGATGGCCTGATCTTTGAAACCGTGTTTTATTATATCGTTTACTATTCAGATACTTTTAGGGATCTTTCAACGTCATATACTTCTAAGAATCTTTCAACTTGGCATGATTCTTAATACAGATATTAATGAGAAAGTAGCACTGCCAATGCGCCTCTGATGGCCCGATATTTGAAATCGAGTATTATAATACCTTTTACTATATATTCAGATCGTTTTAAGGTTCTCTTAACATGGCATGATTCTCAATACAGATAGTACTGAGAAGATATACTGCCAGAGCGTTTTTGATGGCCGGATATTCGAAACATAGTAGTATTATATAATTCACTATCCATTCAGATCTCTTTACGGATCCTTCAAGGTGGTGTGATACTCAATAAACTGAGAAAGTTTCACTGCTCACGCGTCCCTGCTGACTGGATGTTTGAAACCGAGTTTTATTATATCGTTTAATATCCATTCATATACTTTTAGGGATCTTTCATGGTTTAGTGATTCTCAATACAGATATTAATGAGAAAGTTCCATTGCCAAAGCGCCTCTGATGGCTAGATATTGGAAACCGAGAATTATAATACCTTACCGTAAAAGGATCTGAATAGATAGTGATTCAGATCCTTTCACGGAACTTTCAACGTGGTGTGATTCTCAATGAAGATATTACTGAAAAAGTTCTACTGCCAATGCGTCCCTGATGGCCTAATCTTTGAAACCGAGTTTTATTATATCGTTTACTATCCATTCAGATACTTTTAGGGATCTTTCAACGTGGCATCATTCTCAATAAAGATATTACTGAGGAAGTTGCACTGCCAATGCGCCTCTGATGGTCCGATATTTGAAATGCTCGTGTGAGATAGGCGAATCAGTTGTGTTATTCGTATCCTATGTTACCATGTTCGTACGCCACTTTATTATTAATTATATGAGTTGTGTCGGGCAGACGAAACCAGTCCCGTCACTGCAACCAATCGGTCTATTGTGGCACGCCTAATCTATACAACATCAACAAGCTGAAGCCTTTTGACAAGGGATTTTAGTCTGGTGGGTGAGAACTTGTCCAGTTCCCTCAGTCTCAGTTTGCGGACTCCTAGTTCCTCAACTCTGATCCTGTCCCCAGCGGGGTCACACATGTGTTCTATAGACTCGTCGCCCTCCAGGCATAGGCTGCACTCAGAGTCCTAGCTCAGCCAACCCCAGCATACTAAGGTGTTTCCTCAGGCCTCAGGGACCCGTGTATACAGCTGTTAAAATTCTCAGGTCTAACTAGAGGATCTGAGACATTGTCTGGCTCTTTCAGCTGATACTTGTTGAGCGAGTATGTATGTGTCCAGGTATGCTGCTTCTGATATCCTGGACCTTTTGGTCCAACCATCTGTTGTTTTCCCACCCTGCTGCCAGTTGTATGAATTCAAGTCCTTCAAGGCAGCTTGGCTTTCCGATAGGAAAGCTTGATTGATCTGCGTAGCCATCTTTTCTCAAATATTAGCTTCGCGCAGTGATCAATGGCGAAAATTCCTGCTTGAAAGGCAGTCACAAAACTAACTAGGCTTATAGATTCACCCTCAGCCATTTGTAACCACTGACTCCCGCTCCCACCCCAGTAGTAGCAGAGCATTATGTGAACCAGCAGGGACCCTCAAGCAGTGGGGCCCAGAGATAGTCCAATCGTCGCTGAGAAAGACGACTCGATAGTGCCACTATCTTGGTGATAGATACATCAGAACGATGCTCATTATCTCGTTGACCTCCAATTCGGCCAGCAGAGAACCAGGCACGTGCTCACTAGATAAAGATAGACCATATACTTCAGGCGATCATTGGCTGCGATAGACGTGGAGCGAAAAGCCCCACTCATCATCAAGCACGCAGATCTCTGAATTGTTATAAGCTTGAGCTGGGACTGCACCCCTACAGTGCACTCCCGTAAAGCCATGCTACCGTAAGTGATTTGTCGTCTCACCAACATCACGTACAACCAGTGGCGTCTTTTCAGATCCAGTCCCCCATTTCTTTCCACAAGTCCGCTAGCAGGCCCAGAGCGAGTGCCTAGCCTTGTGGATCACCCTTTTTTAGTGTGAAATTCAGTTCAGCTTCCTGTCCAGGATGGCACCCAGATATCTAGCATCGTCCGCAAATTGGATACGAATTCCATTCATAGTAAGGAAACCCATGTTGAGCTTCCTCTTTCTAGTGATCAAGGTCTGACGAGAGATCATGTTTAACTTCTCCCCACTACACCAGCCTTGTGTTGCCGTTAGCGCCTCTGATAGGCTCTCAATCGGGACTGAGTCATCCTGTCTTGTGGCCATAATGAGTATGTTGCCCACGTACGCTGGACATATATATCCAGCGTGCCTATTAAGGCCACCAGGCAGACCACAGCAGAGGAGAGATCACTCCTCCCTGTGGACAGCCCCTCCTGGCCAGAAATCTCGCTACGTCCCCACACAGGGACGTGGAGATGAGTCTGTTATTAAACAGGAACCACAATGAGGTCTGGTACTCCCCTGAGCCAAGCCTCTCCGCAGAACGAGTTCTTGAGCGGTGCAACATAAGTGCCTTCAATGTCCAGGAATACCACCAGATCAGGCCTTGTGGTCCTGAGACTACTTTCACCATACCACCAGGTTATTCTGCGCCAGATCAGCTTTACGCCACCTCAGGTACCTCACTCTTAATTTTTGACTCAACGGTGGACGGTGGTTGCTAGGGTCTGAGTAAAGAATTTAATTCCTAGAACCCCGGGAATGAGCACGGGACCCCGGTCCCTAGTCCCACTTTATCACTGAGCTGGCGACATACCTTATAATATCTATTCAGATCCTCTTAAGGTTCTCTCATCGTGGCATGATTCGCAATACATATAGTACTGAAGAGTTGAACTGCCAGGGTTTTTCTGATGACTTCTTTTATCCATTCAGATCCATTTACGGATCCCACAATTTGGTGTGATACTCAATAAAGATATTACTGAGAAAGTTTCACTGCTCACGCGACCCTGCTGACTGGATGTTTGAAACCGAGTTTTATTATATCGTTTACTATCCATTCATATACTTATAGGGATCTTTCAGCGTGGAATGATTCTCAATACAGATATTACGGAAAAAGTTCCACTGCCAAATCGCCTCTGAGGACCCGATATTTGATACCCAGTAATATAGTACCTTTTCCTATCTATTAAGATCGTCTTGAGGTTCTCTTAACGTGGCATAATTCTCAATACAGAGAGTACTGAAGAGTCAAACTGCCAGGTCGTTTCTGATGGCCGGATAATCGAAACATAGTGATATTATATATTCTACTATCCATTCAGATCCTGTTACGGAACTTTCAACGTTGTGTGATTCTCAATACAGATATTTCTGAAAAAGTTCCATTGCCAAAGGCTTCTGATGTTCCGATATTTGAAACCCAGTATTATAAAACCTTTTAGTATCTATTCAGATACACTAAAGGTTCTCCTAACGTGGCATGATTCTCAATACAGATAGTACAGAAGAGATAAACTGCCAGGGCGTTTCTGATGGCCGGATATCCGGAACATAGTATTATATATCTTCTACTATCCATTCAGATGCTTTTACAGAATTTTCAACGTTAAGTGATTCTCAATAAAGAAATTAATTAGAAAAATCCACTGCTCACGCGTATCTGCTGACTGGATATTTGAAACCGAGTTTTATTATATCGTTTACTATCCATTCATATACTGCTAGGGATCTTTCAATGTGGCATGATTCTCAATACGGATATTACTGAAAATGTGGCACTGCCAATGCGCCTCTGATGGCCCGATATTTTAAATCATGTTTTATAATACTTTTTACTATCTATTCAGTTCCTCTTAAGGTTCTCTTAACGTGGCATGATTCTCAATACAGACAATACTGAAGAAGATTTGATGCCAGGGCGTTTCTGATGGCCAGATATTCGGAACATAGTATTATTATATATTCTACTATCAATTCGGAACGTTTAACGCAAACTTCAACGTGGTGTGATACTCAATAAAGATATTACTGAGAAAGTTCCACTGCTCACGCATCCCTGCTGACTGGATGTTTGAAACCGAGTTCAATTATGACGTATACTATCCATTGATATACTTTTAGGGATCTTTCATCGTGGAATGATTCTCAATACAGATATTACTGAAAAAGTTCCACTGCCAAAGCGCCTCTGATGGCCTGATATTTAAAACCGAGTATTATAATACTTTTTACTATCTATTCCGATCGTTTTACAGAACTTTCAACGTGGTGTGTGATTCTCAATACAGATGGTTCTGAAGAGTTAAACTGCCAGGACGTTTCTGATGGCCAGATACTCGGAACATAGTATTATTATATACTCTACTATCCATTCAGATCCTTTTACGAGATTACTCAGAAAGATCCACTGAGCACGCGATTCTGCTGACTGGATGTTTGAAATCGAGTATGTTTATATCGTTTACTATCCACTCAGATACTTTTAGGGATCTTTCAACGTGGCATGATTCTCAGTACAGATAGTACTGAAAACGTTCCACTGCGAATGCGCCACTGATGGCCTGATATTTGAAACCGAGTATTATAATACCTTCACTATCTATTCAGATCCTTTTACGGAGGTTTCAACATGGTGTGATTCTCAATAAATATATTACTGAAAATGTTCTACTGCAAATGCGTCCCTGAGGAACTGATCTGTGACATTTAGTTTTAATATATCGGTTACTATCCATTCAGATATTTTTAGGGATCTTTCAACGTGGCATGATTCTCAATACAGATATAACTGAAAAAGTTGCACTGCCAATGCGCCTCTGACGGCCCGATATTCGAAATCGAGTATTATAATACTATCAATTCAGATCCTCTTAAGGTTCTTAAGGTTCTCTAAACGTGGAATGATAATCAATACAAATATTACTGAAGAAGTTATACTGCCAGGGCTTTTCTGATGGTCGGGTATTCGATACATAGTAATATTATAACTTCTACTATCCATTCAGATCCTTTTAGGGATCTTTCAACGTAGTGTGATCCTCAGAAAGTTCAACAGCTCACGCGTTTCTGCTGACTGGAAGTTTGAAACCGAGTATTAGTATATCGTCTCCTATCCACTCAGATACTTTAAGGGATCTTTCAACGTGGCCTGATTCTCGATACAGATATTTCTGAAAAAGTGCCATTGCCAAAGCGCTTCTGATTGTCCGATATTTGAAACCCAGTATTAAAATACCTTTTACTATCTATTCAGATCCTCTTAAGGTTCTCTTAACGTGGCATGATTCTCAATACAGATAGTACAGAAGAGTTAAACTGCCAGGGCGTTTCTGATGGCCGGATATTCGAAACATAGTATTATTATATCTTCTACTATCCATTCAGATCTTTTTAAGGATCTTTCAACGTAGTGTGATTCTTGATAAAGATATTACTGAGAAAGTTTCACTGCTCACGCGTTTCTGCTGACTGGATGTTTGAAACCGAATATTAGTATATCGTCTACTATCCACTCAGACTGGATGTTTGAAACCGATTTTTATTATGTCGTTTACTATGCATTCATAAACTTTTAGGGATTTTCCATCGTGGAATGATTCTCAATACAGATATCACTGAAAAAAATCCACTGCCAAAGCGTCTCTGATGGCCCGATATATAAAACAGAGTATTATGATACATTTTACTATCTATTCAGATTCTTTTACGGATCTCTCAACGTTGTGTGATTTTCAATGAAGATATTACTGAAAAAGTTCTACTGCCAATGCGTCCTTTATGGCGTGATCTTAAACCGTGTATACTAGTATCTTTTACTATCTATTCATATCCATTAAAGGTTCTTCCAAAGTGGCATGATTCTTAATACAATGCCAATGCGTCCCTGATGCCTTGATCTTTGAAACCGAATTTTATTAAATCGTTTACTATTCATTCAGATACATATAGAGATCTTTCAAAGTGGCATTATTCTCAAACAGATATTACTGAAAAAGTTCCACTGCCAAAGCGCTTCTGATGGTCCGATATTTGAAAGCCAGTATCTATTCAGATCCTTTCACGGATCTTTCAACGTGTTGTGATTCTCAATGAAGATATTACTGAAAAAGTTCTACTGCCAATGCGTCCTTTATGGCGTGATCTTTAACCGAGTATACTAATATCTTTTACTATCAAAGTGGCATGATTCTCAATACAATGCCAATGCGTCCCTGATGGCCAGTTAATTTAAACCAAGCATTATAATATCTTTTACTGATGGCCGGATATTCGAAACATAGTATTATTATATCTTCTACTATCCTTTCAGAACCTTTTACGGACCCTTCAAGGTGGTGTGATAGTCAATAAAGATATTACTGAGAAAGTTCCACTGCTCACGCGTCCTTGCAGGGACGCGTTTCTGATGGTTGGATATTCGAAACAAAGTATTATTATATCTCCTGCTATCGATTTAGATCATTTTAGGGATCTTTGAACGTAGTGTGATTTTCAATAAAGATATTACTGAGAAAGTTCTCCTGCCAATGCGTCCGTGATGGCCTGATCTTTGAAACCGAGTTTTATTATATCGCTTACTATCCATTTAGATACTTCAAGGGTTCCTTCAGCGATGCATGATTTTCAATACAGATACATATATTACTGAAACAGTTCCACTGATGGCCCGAAAGTTGAAGCCGAGAATTATAATACCTTTTAATATCTATCGGATCCTCTTAAGGTTCTCTTACCTGGAATGATACTCAATACAGATAGTACTGAAGAAGTTATACTGCCAGGGCTTTTCTGATGGTCGGGTATTCGAAACATAGTATTATTATAACTTCTACTATCCACTCAGATCCTTTTACGGATCTTTCAACGTAGTGTGATTCTCAATAAAGATATTACTGAGGAAGGTCCACTGCTCACGGGTATCTGCTGACTGGAACTTTGAAACCGAGTATTAGTATATCGTCTCCTATCCACTCAGATACTTTTAGGGATCTTTCAACGTGGCCTGATTCTCAATAAAGCTATTTCTGAAAAAGTTCCATTGCCAAAGCGCTTCTGATGGTCCGATATTTGAAACCCAGTATTATAAAACCTTTTAGTATCTATTCAGATCCACATAAGGTTCTCCTAACGTGGCATGATTCTCAATACAGATAGTACAGAAGAGATAAACTGCCAAGGCGTTTCAGATGGCCGGATATCAGAAACATAGTATTATTATATCTTCTACTATTCAGATGCTTTCACGGAATTTTCAACGTAAAGTGTTTTTCAATAAAGAAATTAAATAGAAAGTTCCACTGCTCACGCGTTTCTGCTGACTGGATGTTTGAATCCGAGTTTTATTATATCGTTTACTATCCATTCATTTACTTCTAGGGATCTTTCAATGTGGCATGATTCTCAATACAGATATTACTGAAAAAGTTGCACTGCCAATGCGCCTCTGATGGCCCGATATTTGAAATCAAGTATTATAATACTTTTTACTATATATTCAGTTCCTCTTAAGGTTCTCTTAACGTGGCATGATTCTCAATACAGACAGTACTGAAGAAGATATACTGCCAGGGCGTTTCTGATGGCCAGATATTCGGAACATAGTATTATTATATCTTCTACTATCCATTCAGAACCTTTTACGCATCCTTCAACGTGTTGTGATTCTCAATATAGATAGTACTGAGAAAGTTCCACTGCTCATGCGTTTCTGCTGACTGGATGTTTGAAACTGAGTAATATTATATATTTACTATCCACTCAGATACTTATAGGGATATTTCAACATGGCATGATTCTCAATACAGATATTACTGAAAAAGTTCCACTGCCAAAAAGCCTCTGATGGCCCGATATTTGAAACCCAGTATTATAATATCTTTTACTATCTATTCAGATCCTATTGCGGATCTCTCAACGGGGTGTGATTCTCAATGTAGATATTACTGAAAAACTTCCACTGCCAATGCGTCCCATATGGCCTGATTTTTGAAGCCCAGTTTCGGTTACTATCCATTTAGATGCTTTTAGGGTTCTTGCAACGTGGCATGTTTCTCAATACAGATATTACTGAAAAAGTTCCACTGATCGCCCTAAAGTTGAAGCTGAGTATTATAATACTCAGCTAATATTAAAAGGTATTATAATACCTTTTAATATCAATCTGATATTCGTAAGGTTCTCTTTATGTGGAATGATTCTCTATACAGATAGTACTGAAGAAGTTATACTGCCAGGGCTTCCGGATATTCGAAACATAGTATTATTATATCTTCCACTATCCATTCAGATCCTTTTACGCATCCTTCAACGTGGTGTGATACTCAATAAAGATATTACTGTAAAAGTTCTACTGCCAATGCGTCCCTGATGTCTTGATCTTCGAAATCGAGTTTTACTATATCGTTTACTATCCATTCATATACTTTTAGGGATCGTGGAATGATTCTCAATACAGATAATACTGAAAAGTTCCACTGCCAAAGCGCCTCTGATGGCCTGATATTTAAAATAATAAATAATACTATGTTTCGAGTATCCGGCCATCAGAAACGCCCTGGCAGTTTAACTCTTCCGTACGATCTGTATTGAAAATCACACAACGTTGAACGTGTTTTTCTCAATAAAGATATTACTGAGAAAGTTCCCCTGAGCACGCGTTTCTGCTGACTGGATGTTTGAAATTGAGTACGATTATATCGTTTACTATCCACTCAGATACTTTTAGGGATCTTTCAACGTGGCATGATTCTCAATACAGATAGTACTGAAAAAGTTCCACTGCGAAAGCGCCACTGATGGCCTGATATTTGGAACCGAGTATTATAATACCTTTTACTATCAATTCAGATCCTCTCAAGGCTCTCTTAACGTAGCATGATCCTCAATACAGATAGTATTGAGGAGCTAAACTGCCAGGGCGTTTTTGATGGCCGGATATTCGAAACATAGTATTATTATATATCCACTCAGAACTTTTTACGGATTCTTCAACGTGGTGTGATACTCAATAAAGATATTACTGAGAAAGTTTCACTGCTCACGCGTTCCTTCTGACTGGATGTTTGAAACCGAGTTTTATTATATCGTTTACTATCCATTCATATACTTTTAGGGATCTTTCATGGTGGAATTATTCTCAATACAGATATTAATGAGAAAGTTCCACTGCCAAAGCGCCTCTGATGGCCCGATATTGGAAACCGAGAATTATAATACCTTTCACTATCTATTCAGATCCTTTCACGGAGATTTCAACATGGTGTGATTCTCAATGAAGTTATTACTGAGAATGTTCTACTGCCAATGCGTCCCTGATGGCCTAATCTTTGAAACCGAGTTTTATTATATCGTTCACTATCCATTCAGATACTTTTAGGGTTCTTTTAAGTATCTTTCAACGTAGTGTGATTCTTGATAATGATATTACTGAGAAAGTTCTCCTGCTCACGCGTTTTTGCTGACTGGATGTTTGAAACCGAATATTAGTATATCGTCTACTATCCACTCAGACTGGATGTTTGAAACCGATTTTTATTATATCGTTTACTATGCATTCATAAACTTTTAGGGATTTTCCATCGTGGAATGATTCTCAATACAGATATCACTGAAAAAGTTCCACTGCCAAAGCGCCTCTGATGGCCCGATATATGAAAAAGAGTATTATGATACCTTTTACTATCTATTCAGATCCTTTTACGGATCTCTCAACGTGGTGTGATTTTCAATGTCTGATATTTAAAACCGAGTATTATAATACTTTTTACTATCTATTTCGATCCTTTTACAGAACTTTCAACGTGGTGTGTGATTCTCAATACAGATGGTTCGGAAGAGTTAAACTGCCAGGGCGTTTCTTATGGCCGAATACTCGAAACACAGTATTATCTACCTCTTAAGGTTCTTAAGGTTCTCTAAACGTGGAATGATACTCGATGCACATATTACTGAAGAGTTAAACTGCCAGGGCGTTTCTGATGGCCGGATACTCGAAACATAGTATTATTACATACTCTACTATCCATTCAGATCCTTTTACGGAACTATCACCGTAGTGTTTTTCTCAATAAAGATATTACTGAGAAAGTTCCACTGAGCACGCGTTTCTACTGACTGGATGTTTGAAATCGAGTATGATTATATCGTTTACTATCCACTCAGATACTTTTAGGGATCTTTCAACGTGGCATGATTCTCAATACAGATAGTACTGAAAACGTTCCACTGCGAAAGCGCCACTGATGGCCTGATATTTGGAACCGAGTATTATAATACGTTTTACTATCAATTCAGATCCTCTTAAGGCTCTCTTAATGTAGCATGATCCTCAATACAGATAGTATTGAGGAGCTAAACTGCCCCCACACAGCACAGACTCATTTCTGAAATATTGCAGGAATATGTTTCGGAAATATTTGAGATTTTTCGGTTATATTGCGAAAGATATATGAATTGTTTCAGGAATATTGCAGAAACATTCGGATGTCCGCCCCATAACCTAACATAGCAATATTGCAGAAATATTTTTCGATATATTTCTGCAATTTTGTAGAATTATTCTGTAATGTTAATGCAATTTTTTATTATATTGGAGAATATATATGAAATGTTTCAGGATTGTTGCAGAAATATTCAAATATATGCTCTCTATCCGATAACGTCTCAAAATTGCAGACTTATTTTTTGAAATATTCCTGCAATATTGTAGGATTATTTTGTAATATTTATGGAATATTTTTGTTATATTGCAAAATATATATGCAATATCTCAGGATTCTTGCAGAAATATTTCTGTTATTTCATGAGATGTGGTATAGGTTTAACTCACATAAAAAAATAGTAAAGCACAATTAATATCATTATTCGCTCTCTACTGGACATTCAACATTTCTTTTTTTTTAACATTTTCCACTACCCTAGAGGCTCGCAATTTGGCTTGAGCCAACCATTTCGATATGGGTTTAATAATCAAACATAGATAATCAAATCATTAGATCTGTTCAGTTCAACTCTACCTTTGTACTTGTAGCTTTATACCTTAGATAATCAAAGCATTTTATCACTGCATTTATATTATTTAGAGCCAATTAGTCTTTAATAAACATTAAACTCATAACTAACTGAACTAACAAAGTAAAGTAACAACAGACTCTGCTTCACGACACGATACAACAACGCTGGTAAACAGAAAAAATGGCGGCCTGACTAAATGAAAAGAGAGGATGCGTAAAGTCTCGAACTAGAGAAAGAAAACACACAAACAAGAGCGCCAAAAATGAAATGTCAAAAATGAGCTTCACTTTGGTCCTAAGTGTATAATGAAGCTTTGTTCAACTTGTGTATGCTAGATATTCTTATTTCCTTCTAATGGGTAGCCCTATGAAGCCCTATGGAGGTTTTTTCAGAATGAAGAGGATGTGACGAATTTCTTGTCAATGGTGGCGTACCTTTTGAAGTAAATTGAAAGGAGACGATGAATAAATTATATCTCATTAAGGGCTAATTTAATAAATGCATTCAATATTGCTGCATTATTACTGAGATATTGCATGTAAAGTTGAATTATTTCTGTCGCGATTTGTAATAAATATGTCTATGCATGATATATGCATAGGAATATACGCAAAACTATAAATTTTAACTTTGTAGAAAACTGTTATAGTTTGTAACATTTCTGTAATATTTATGAATATTGCAACTGTAATATTGGAATACAATATTCCAGCAATATTTCTCAATATTGCAACTGTAATATTGAAACACAATATTCCAGCAATATTTCTGGGATATTGCAACTGCAATTGCAATATTGCAATATTGTGGCAATATTTCCTGAATATTGTGTGCTGTGTGGGCCAGGGCGTTTCTGATGGCCGGATATTTGAAACTTAGTATTATTATATCTTCTAATATCTATTCAGATCCTTTTACGGATCTTTCATCGTAGTGTGATTCTCAATATAGATATTACTGAGAAAGTTCCACTGCTCACGCGTTTCTGCTGACTGGATGTTTGAAACTGAATATTATTATATCGTTTACTATCCACTCAGATACTTTTAGGGATCTTTCAACGTGGCATGATGGCCAGATAATCGAAACATAGTGTTATTTTATATTCTACTATCAATTCAGATCCTGTTACGGAACTTTAAACGTTGCGTGATTCTCAATAAAGATAATACTGAGAAAGTTCTACTGCGAATGCGTCCCTGATGGCCTGATCTTTGAAACCGAGTTTTATTATATCGTTTACTATCCATTCAGATCTTTTTAGGGATCTTTCAACGTGGTGTGATTCTCAAAAAGATATTACTGAGAAGGTTCCACTGCTCACGCGCTTCTGCTACTGAATGCTGATGGCCTGATCTTCAAAACCGAGTATCGTTTACTATCCACTCAGATTCTTTTAGGGATCTTTCATCGTGAAATGATTCTCAATACAGATATTACTGAAAAAAATCTAGTGCCAATGCGTTTCTGATGCCCTAATCTTTGAAACCGAGTTTCATTATATCGTTTACTATCCATTCAGCTACTTTTAGGGATCTTTCAACGTAATATACTTCTAGGGATCTTTCAACGTGGCATGATTCTCTACAGATATTAAAGTAAAAGTAGCACTGCCAATGCGCCTGTGATGGCTTGATATTTGAAATGGAGTATTATATTACCTTTTACTATATATTCAGATCGTTTAAAGGATGTCTTAACGTGGCATGATTCTCAATACAGATAGTACTGAAGAAGATATATTGCCAGGGCGTTTTTGATGGCCGAATATTCGAAACATAGTATTATTATATAATCTACCATCCGTACAGATCTTTTTACGGATCCTTCAAGGTGGTGTGATACCCAATAAAGAGATTACTGAGAAAGTTTCACAGCTCACGCGTCCCTGCTGACTACTTTTAATATCTATCTGATCCTCTTAAGGTTCTCTAAACGTGGAATGATTTTCAATACAGATAGTACTGAAGGAGTTATACTGCCAGGGCGTTTTTGATAGCCAGATATTCGAAACATAGTATTATTATAACTTCTACTATCCATTCAGCTCCTTTTACGGATCTTTCAACGTAGTGTGATTCTCAATTAAGATATTACTGAGAATGGTCCACTGCTCAGGCGTTTCTGCTGACTGGATGTTTGAAACCGAGTATTAATATATCGTCTACTATCCACTCAGATACTTTTAGCGATCTTTCAACGTGGCCTGAATCTCAATACAGATATTACTGAAAAAGTTCCATTTGCAAAGCGCTTCTGATGGTCCGACATTTGAAACCCAGTATCTATTCAGATCCTTTTACGGATTTTTCAACGCGGTGTGATTCTCAATGAAGATATTACTGAAAAAGTTCTACTGCCAATGCGTCCCTTATGGCGTGATCTTTGAAACCGAGTATACTAATATCTTTTGCTATCTATTCAGATCCTTTAAAGGTTCTTTCAAAGTGGCATAATTCTTAATACAATGCCAATGCGTACCTGATGCCTGGTAATCGAAACCAAGTATTATAATATCTTGCTGATGGCCGGAAATTCGAAACATTGTATTATTATATCTTCTACTATCCTTTCAGAACCTTTTACGGACCCTTCAAGGTGTTGTGATAGTCAATAACTATATTACTGAGAAAGTTTCACTGCTCACGCATCCCTGCACGGACGCGTTTCTGATGGCCGGATATTCGAAACATAGTATTATTATATCTCCTGCTATCCATTCAGATCCTTTTACGGATCTTTCAACGTAGTGTGATTCTCAATAAAGATATTACTGAGATAGTTCAACTACTCACGCGTTTCTGCTGACTGGATGTTTGAAACCGAGTATTATCATATGGTTTACTATTCATTCAAATACTTTTAGGGTTCTTTCAACGTGGCATGATTCACAATACAGATAATACTAATAAAGTAACACTGCCAGAGCGCCTCTGATGGCCCGATATTTGAAACTGAGTATTATAAGACCTTTTATGATTAATTCAGATCCTTTCGCGGATCTTTCAACGTGGTGAGATATTCAATGAGGATAATACTGAAAAAGTTCTAATGCCAATGAGTCCCTGATGGCTTGATCTCTGTAACCGACTCTTATTATATCGTTTACTATCCATTCAGATACTTTTAGAGATCTTCCAACGTGGCTTTATCCATATCGCATGATCTTTGAAACCGAGTTTTATTATATCGCTTACTATCCATTTTGATACTTTTAGGGTTCTTTCAGCGTTGCAATATAGATATTTCTGAAACAGTTTCACAGAAAGCCCGAAATTTGAAGCCGAGTATCATAATACCTCTTAATATCTATCAGATCCTCTTAAGGTTCTCTAAACGTGGAATGATTCTCAATACAGATAGTACTGAAGAAGTTATACTGCCAGGGCGTTTTTGATAGCAGGATATTCGAAACATAGTATTATTATATCTTCTACTATCCATTTAGATCCTTTTACACATCCCTCAACGTAGTGTGATACTCAATAAATATATTACCGAGAAAGTTTCACTGCTCACGCGTCCCTGCTAACTGGATGTTTGAAAACGAGTTTATTTATATCGATCTTTCATCGTGGAATGATTCTCAATACAGATATTACTAAAAAAGTTCCACTGCCAAAGCGCCTCTGATGGCCTGATAGTTAAAACCGAGTATTATAATACCATTTACTATCTATTCCGATCCTTTTACGGATTTTTCAACGTTGTGTGATCCTCAATGAAGATATTACTGAAAAAGTTCTACTGCCTGATGGCCTGATCTTTGAAACCGATTGTTATTATATCGTTTACTATCCACTCAGATACTTCTAGGGATCTTTCAACGTGGCATGATTCTCAATACAGATATTACTGAAAGAGTTGCAATGCCAATGCGCCTCTGATGGGCCGTTATTTGAAATCGAGTATTATAATACCATTTACTAACTATCCAGATCCTCTTAAGGTTTTCTTAACGTAGCATGATCCTCAATACACATAGTATGGAAGAGCTAAACTTCCAGGGCGTTACTGATGGCCGGATATTAGAAACATAGTATTATTATATCTTCTAATATCTATTCAGATCCTTTTACGGATCTTTCATCGTAGTGTGATTCTCAATATAGATATTAATGAGAAAGTTCCACTGCTCACGCTTTTCTGCTGACTGGATGTTTGAAACCTAGTATTATTATATCGTTTACTATCCACTCAGATACTTTTAGGGATCTTTCAACGTGGCATGATTCTCAATACAGATATTACTGAAAGAGTTGCACTGCCAATCCGCCTCTGATGGGCCGTTATTTGAAATCGAGTATTATAATACCTTTTACTATCTATTCAGATCCTCTTAAGGTTCTCTTAACGTAGCATGATCCTCAATACAGATAGTATAGAAGAGCTAAACTTCCAGGGCGTTTCTGATGGCCGGATATTAGAAACATAGTATTATTATATCTTCTAATATCTATTCGGATCCTTTTACGGATCTTTCATCGTAGTGTGATTCTCAATATAGATATTACTGAGAAAGTTCCACTGCTCACGCTTTTCCGCTGACTGGATGTTTGAAACCGAGTATTATTATATCGTTTACTATCCACTCAGATACTTTTAGGGATCTTTCAACGTGGCATGATTCTCAATACAGATATTACTGAAAGAGTTGCACTGCCAATGCGCCTCTGATGGTCCGATATTTGAAATCCAGTATTATAAAACCTTTTAGTATCTATTCAGATCCACATAAGGTTCTCCTAACGTGGCATGATTCTCAATACAGATAGTACAGAAGAGATAAACTGCCAGGGCGTTTCTGATGGCCGGATATCCGGAACATAGTATTATTATATCTTCTACTATCCATTCAGATGCTTTTACGGAATTTTCAACGTAAAGTGATTCTC
This sequence comes from Halyzia sedecimguttata, assembly GCA_937662695.2. Lineage (NCBI taxonomy): Eukaryota > Metazoa > Arthropoda > Insecta > Coleoptera > Coccinellidae > Halyzia > Halyzia sedecimguttata. The sequence goes on from OW569418.2 coordinate 7,886,957, forward strand.
AATAAAGAAATTAATTAGAAAGTTCCACTGCTCACGCGTTTTTGCTGACTGGATGTTTGAAACTGAGTATAAATATATCGTTTTATTTATTTTAGGGATCTTTTAACGTGGTGTGATTCTCAATGAGGATATAACTGAAAAAGTTCTACTGCCAATGCGTCCCTGATGGCCTGATCTTTGAAACCGAGTTTTATTATATCGCTTACTATCCATTTAGATACTTTAAGGGTTCCTTCAGCGATGCATGATTCTCAATACAGATATTACTGAAACAGTTCCACTGATGGCCCGAAAGTTGAAGTCGAGAATTATAATACTTTTCAATATCTATCAGATCCTCTTAAGGTTCTCTAAACGTGGAATGATACTCAATACAGATATTACTGAAGAACTGCCAGGGCTTTTCTGATGGTCGGGTGTTCGAAACATAGTATTATTATAACTTCTACTATCCATTCAGATCCTTTTACGGATCTTTCATCGTAGTGTGATCCTCAATAAAGATATTAATGAGAAAGTTCAACAGCTCACGCGTTTCTGCTGACTGAAGAGTTAATAAGTCAGGGCGTTTCTGATGGCCGGATATTCGAAACATAGTACGCATCCTTCAACGTGGTGTGATACTCAATAAAGATATTACTGAGAAAGTTCCACTGCTCACGCGTCCCTGCTGACTGGATGTTTGAAACCGAGTTCAATTATGTCGTCTACTATCGATTCATATACTTTTAGGGATCGTGGAATGATTCTCAATACAGATAATACTGAAAAAGTTCCACTGCCAAAGCGCCTCCGATGGCCTGATATTTAAAACCGAGTATTATAATACTTTTTACTTTCTATAACGATCCTTTTACAGAACTTTCAACGTGGTGTGATTCTCAATAAAGATGGTACTGAAGAGTTAAACTGCCAGGGCGTTTCTGATGGCCGGATACTCGAAACATAGTATTATTATACTATCCATTCAGATCCTTTTACGGATCTATCACCGTAGTGTTTTTCTCAACAAAGATATCACTGAGAAAGTTCCACTGAGCACGCGTTTCTGCTGACTGGATGTTAGAAATCGAGTATGATTATATCGTTTACTATCAACTCAGATACTTTTAGGGATTTTTCAACGTGGCATGATTCTCAATACAAAAAGTTCCACTGCGAAAGCGCCATTAATGGCCTGATATTTTGAACCGAGTATTATAATACCTTTTATTATCAATTCAGATCCTCTTAAGGCTCTCTTAACGTAGCGTGATCCTCAATACAGATAGTATTGAGGAGCTAAACTGCCAGGGCGTTTCTGATGGACGGATATTTGAAACTTAGTATTATTATACCTTCTACTATCTATTCAGATCCTTTTACGGATCTTTCATCGTAGTGTGATTCTCAATATAGATATTACTGAGAAAGTTCCACTGCTCACGCGTTTCTGCTGACTGGATGTTTGAAACTGAAAATTATTATATCGTTTACTATCCACTTAGAAACTTTTAGGGATCTTTCAACGTGGCATGATTCTCAATAAAGATATTACTGAAAAAGTTCCACTGCCAAAGAGCCTCTGATGGCCCGATATTTGAAACCCAGTATTATAATATCTTTTACTATCTATTCAGATCCTATTGCGGATCTCTCAACGTGGTGTGATTCTCAATGTAGATATTACTGAAAAACTTCCACTGCCAATGCGTCCCATATGGCCTGATCTTTGAAGCCCAGTTTCACTATATCGCTTACTATCCATTTAGATGCTTTTAGGGTTCTCCAACGTGGCATGTTTCTCAATACAGATATTACTGAAAAAGTTCTACTGATCACCCTAAAGTTGAAGCTGAGTATTATAATACCTTTTAAAATCAATCTGATATTCGTAAGGTTCTCTTTACGTGGAATGATTATCTATACAGATAGTACTGAAGAAGTTCTACTGCCAGGGCTTTTCTGATATCCGGATATTCGAAACATAGTATTATTATATCTTCCACTATCCATTCAGATCCTTTTACGCATCCTTCAAAGTTGTGTGATACTCAATAAAGATATTACTGTAGAAGTTCTACTGTCAATGCGTCCCTGATGGCTTGATCTTAGAAATCGAGTTTTACTATATCGTTTACTATCCATTCATATACTTTTAGGGATCTTTTATCGTGGAATGATTCTCAATAGATATATTACTGAAAAAGTTCCACTGCCAAAGCGCCTCTGATGGCCTGTTATTTAAATCGAGAACCTTTTACTATCTATTCAGATCCTTTTACGGAATCTTAAACGCGGTGTGATTCTCAATGAAGATGTTACTGAGAAAGTTTCACTGCTCACGCGTCCCTGCTGACTGGATGTTTGAAACCGAGTTTTAATATATCGTTTACTATCCATTTATATACTTTTAGGGATCTTTCATGGTTTAGTGATTCTCAATACAGATATTAATGAGAAAGCTCCACTGCCTAAGCGCCTCTGATGGCCCGATATTGGAAACCGAGAATTATAATACCTTTCACTATCTATTCAGATCCTTTTACGGAACTTTCAACGTGGTGTGGTTCTCAATGAAGATATTACTGAGAAAGTTCTACTGCCAATGCGTCCCTGATGGCCTAATCTTTGAAACCGAGTTTTATTATATCGTTTACTATCCATTCAGATACTTTTAGGGATCTTTCAACGTGGCATCATTCTCAATAAAGATATTACTGAGGAAGTTGCACTGCCAATGCGCCTCTAATGGCCCGATATTTGAAATGCTCGTGTGAGTTAGGCGAATCAGTTGTATTATTCGTATCCTATGTTACCATGTTCGTACGCCACTTTATTATTAATTATATGAGTTGTGTCGGGCAGACGAAACCAGTCCCGTCACTGCAACCAATCGGTCTATTGTGGCACGCCTAATATATACAACATCAACAAGCTGAAGCCTTTTGACAAGGGATGTTAGTCTGGTGGGTGAGAACTTGTCCAGTTCCCTCAGTCTCAATTTGCGGACTCCTAGTTCCACAAATCTGATCCTGTCCCCAGCGGGGTCACACATGTGTTCTATAGACTCGTCGCCCTCCAGGCATAGTCTGCACTCAGAGTCCTAGCTCAGCCAACCCCAGCATACTAAGGTGTTTCCTCAGGCCACAGGTACCCGTGTATACAGCTGTTAAAATTCTCAGGTCTAACTAGAGGATCTGAGACATTGTCTGGCTCTTTCAGCTGATACTTGTTGAGCGAGTATGTATGTGTCCAGGTATGCTGCTTCTGATATCCTGGACCTTTTGGTCCAACCATCTGTTGTTTTCCCACCCTGCTGCCCTGTGAGATATATCACAGGCCAGTTCAGGTCCAATGAGCCCCGTGAAAGCCCCTCGTGCCGACAATGAGTCCCCCACCTCATTACCGCCCTTGCCTGAGTGGCCCAGGACCCAAATTAACTTGAACCTGCAGCGCTCTCCCAGTTCAACAAGTGGGGTCAGACAGACCTGCACAAGCATGGACTTTCAGTTGTATGAATTCAAGTCCTTCAAGGCATCTTGGCTTTCCGGTAGGATCTTGATTGATCTGCGTATCCATCTCTTCTCAAATATGAGCTTCGCGCAGTGATCAATGGCGAAAATTCCTGCTTGAAAGGCAGTCACAAAACTAACTAGGCTTATAGATTCACCCTCAGCCATTTTGTAACCACTGACTCCCGCTCCCACCCCAGTAGTAGCAGAGCATTATGTGAACCAGCAGGGACCCTCAAGCAGTGGGGCCCAGAGATACTCCAATCGTCACTGGGAAAGACGACTCGATAGTGCCACTATCTTGGTGATAGACACATCAGAACGATGCTCATTATCTCGTTGACCTCCAATTCGGCCAGCAGAGAACCAGGCACGTGCTCACTAGATAAAGATAGACCATGTACTTTAGGCGATCATTGGCTGCGATAGACGTGGAGCGAAAAGCCCTAGTCATCATCAAGCACGCAGATCTCTGAATTGTTATAAGCTTGGGACTGCACCCCTACAGTGCACTCCCATAAAGCAATGCTACCGTAAGTGATTTGTTGTCTCACCAACATCACGTACAACCAGTGGCGTCTTTTCAGATCCAGTCCCCCATTTCTTTCCACAAGTCCGCTAGCAGGCCCAGAGCGAGTGCCTAGCCTTGTGGATCACCCTTTCTTAGTGTGAGTTTCAGTTCAGCTTCCTGTCCATAATGGCACCCAGATATCTAGCATCGTCCGCAAATGGGATACGAACTCCATTCATAGTAAGGAAACCCATGTTGAGCTTCCTCTTTCTAGTGATTGGCACGATCAAGGTCTGACGAGAGATCACGTTTAACTGTTCCCCACTACACCAGCCTTGTGTTGCCGTTAGCGCCTCTGATAGGCTCTATATCAGGACTGAGTCATCTTGTCCTGTGGCCATAATGAGTATGTTGCCGTCGTACGCTGGACATATATATCCAGCGTGCCTATTATGGCCACCAGGCAGACCACAGCACTCCCTGTGGACAGCCCCTCCTGGCCAGAAATCTCGCTACGTCCCCACACAGGGACGTGGAGATGAGTCTGTTATTAAACAGGAACCACAATGAGGTCTGGTACTCCCCTGAGCCAAGCCTCTCCGCAGAACGAGTTCTTGAGCGGTGCAACATAAGTGCCCTCAATGTCCAGGAAGACCACCAGATCAGGCCTTGTGGTCCTGAGACTACTTTCGCCATACCACCAGGTTGTTCGGCGCCAGATCAGCTTCACGCCACCCCAGGTACGTCACTCTTAATTTTTGACCCAACGGTGGACGGTGGTTGCTAGGGTCTGAGTAAAGAATTTAATTCCTAGAACCCCGGGAATGAACTCGGGACCCCGGTCCCTAGTCTCACTTTATCACTGAGCTGGCGACATACCTTATAATATCTATTCAGATCCTCTTAAGTTTCTCTCATCGTGGCTTGGTTCGCAATACATATAGTACTGAAGAGTTGAACTGCCAGGGTGTTTCTGATGGCTTCTTTTATCCATTCAGATCCATTTTCGGATCCCTCAAGTTGGTGTGATACTCAATAAAGATATTACTGAAAAAGTTTCACTGCTCACGCGACCCTGCTGACTGGATGTTTGAAACCGAGTTTTATTATATCGTTTACTATCCATTCATATACTTATAGGGATCTTTCATCGTGGAATGATTATCAATACAGATATTACGGAAAAAGTTCCACTGCCAAAGCGCCTCTGATGACCCGATATTTGATACCCAGTATTATAGTACCTTTTCCTATCTATTCAGATCGTCTTAAGGTTCTCTTAACGTGGCATAATTCTCAATACAGAGAGTACTGAAGAGTCAAACTGCTAGGTCGTTTCTGAGGGCCGGATAATCGAAACATAGTGATATTATATATTCTACTATCCATTCAGATCCTGTTACGGAACTTTCAACGTTGTGTAATTCTCAATACTGATATTTCTGAAAAAGTTCCATTGCCAAAGCGGTGGTCCGATATTTAAACCCAGTATTATAAAACCTTTTAGTATCTATTCAGATCCACTAAAAGTTCTCCTAACGTGGCATGATTCTCAATACAGATAGTACAGAAGAGATAAACTGCCAGGGCGTTTCTGATGGCCGGATATCCGGAACATAGTATTATTGTATCTTCTACTATCCATTCAGATGCTTTTCAAGGTTAAGTGATTCTCAATAAAGAAATTAATTAGAAAAATCCACTGCTCACGCGTTTCTGCCTACTGGATGTTTGAAACCGAGTTTTCTAATATCGTTTACTATCCATTCATATACTTCTAGGGATCTTGTCGGGCATGATTCTCAATACAGATATTTAATGAAAAAGTTGCACTGCCAATGCGCCTCTGATGGCCCGATATTTTAAATCAAGTATTATAATACTTTTTACTATCTATTCAGTTCCACTTAAGGTTCTCTTAACGTGGCATGATTCTCAATACAGACAGTACTGAAGAAGATATACTGCCAGGGCGTTTCTGATGGCCAGATATTCGGAACATAGTATTATTATATCTTCTACTATCCATTCAGAACGTTTTACGCATCCTTCAACGTGGTGTGATACTCAATAAAGATATTACTGAGAACGTTCCACTGCTCACGCATCCCTGCTGACTGGATGTTTGAAACCGACTTCAATTATGACGTCTACTATCCATTCATATACTTTTAGGGATCTTTCATCGTGGAATGATTCTCAATACAGATATTACTGAAAAAGTTCCACTGCCAAGGCGCCTCTGATGGCCTGATATTTAAAACCGAGTATTATAATACTTTTTACTATCTATTCCGATCCTTTTACAGAACTTTCAACGTGGTGTGTGATTCTCAATACAGATGGTTCTGAAGAGTTAAACTGCCAGGGCGTTTCTGATGGCCAGATACTCGAAACATAGTATAATTATATACTCTACTGTCCATTCAGATCTTTTTACGGATCTATCACGGTAGTGTTTTTCTCAATAAAGATATTACTCAGAAAGATCCACTGAGCACGCGATTCTGCTGACTGGATGTTTGAAATCGAGTATGTTTATATCGTTTACTATCCACTCAGATACTTTTAGGGATCTTTCAACGTGGCATGATTCTCAGTGCAGATAGTACTGAAAAAGTTCCACTGCGAAAGCGCCACTGATGGCCTGATATTTGAAACCGAGTATTATAATACCTTCACTATCTATTCAGATCCTTTCACGGAGCTTTCAACATTCAATAAATATATAACTGAAAATGTTCTACTGCCAATGCGTCCCTGAGGAACTGATCTGTGAAAGCGAGTTTTATTAAATCGGTTACTATACATTCAGATATTTTTAGGGATCTTTCAACGTGGCATGATTCTCAATACAGATATAACTGGAAAAGTTGCACTGCCAAAGCGCCTCTGACGGCCCGATATTCGAAATCGAGTATTATAATACTATCAATTCAGATCCTCTTAAGGTTCTTAAGGTTCTCTAACCGTGTAATGATACTCAATACAGATATTACTGAAGAAGTTATACTGCCAGGGCTTTTCTGATGGTCGGGTATTCGAAACATAGTATTATTATAACTTCTAATATCCATTCAGATCCTTTTACGGATCTTTCAACGTAGTGTGATCCTCAATAAAGATATTAATGAGAAAGTTCAACAGCTCACGCGTTTCTACTGACTGGAAGTTTGAAACCGAGTATTAATATATCGTCTCCTATCCATTTTAGGGATCTTTCAACGTGGCCTGATTCTCAATACAGATATTTCTGAAAAAGTAACATTGCCAAAGCGCTTCTGATGGTCCGATATTTGAAACCCAGTATTATAATACCTTATACTATCTATTCAGATCCTCTTAAGGTTCTCTTAACGTGGCATGATTCTCAATACAGATAGTACAGAAGAGTTAAACTGCCAGGGCGTTTCTGATGGCCGGATATTCGAAACATAGTATTATTATATCTTCTAGTATCCATTCAGATCCTTTTAAGGATCTTTCAACGTAGTGTGATTCTTGATAAAGATATTACTGAGAAAGTTCCACTGCTCATGCGTTTCTGCTGACTGGATGTTTGAAACTGAGTAATATTATATCGTTTACTATCCACTCAGATACTTATAGGGATATTTCAACATGGCATGATTCTCAATACAGATATTACTGAAAAAGTTCCACTGCCAAAAAGCCTCTGATGGCCCGGTATTTGAAACCCAGTATTATAATATCTTTTACTATCTATTCAGATCATATTGCGGATCTCTCAACGTGGTGTGATTCTCAATGTAGATATTACTGAAAAACTTCCACTGCCAATGCGTCCCATATGGCCTGATCTTTGAAGCCCAGTTTTGCTTACATTCCATTTAGATGCTTTTAGGGTTCTTCCAACGTGGCATGTTTCTCAATACAGATATTACTGAAAAAGTTCCACTGATCGCCCTAAAGTTCAAGCTGAGTATTATAATACTCAGCTAATATTGAAAGGTACCTTTTAATATCAATCTGATATTCGTAAGGTTCTCTTTATGTGGAATGATTCTCTATACAGATAGTACTGAAGAAGTTATACTGCCAGGGCTTCCGGATATTCGAAACATAGTATTATTATATCTTCCACTATCCATTCAGATCCTTTTACGCATCCTTCAACGTGGTGTGATACTCAATAAAGATATTACTGTAAAAGTTCTACTGCCAATGCGTCCCTGATGTCTTGATCTTCGAAATCGAGTTTTACTATATCGTTTACTATCCATTCATATACTTTTAGGGATCGTGGAATGATTCTCAATACAGATAATACTAAAAAGTTCCACTGCCAAAGCGCCTCTGATGGCCTGATATTTAAAATAATAAATAATACTATGTTTCGAGTATCCGGCCATCAGAAACGCCCTGGCAGTTTAACTCTTCCGTACGATCTGTATTGAAAATCACACCACGTTGAAAGTTCTGTAAAAGGATCGGAATAGATAGTAAAAAGTATTATAATTAATACTTTTTACTAACTATTCCGATCCTTTTACAGAACTTTCAACTTGGTGTGATTTTCAATACAGATTGTACTGAAGAGTTAAACTGCCAGGGCTTTTCTGATGGCCGGATACTCGAAACATAGTATTATTATATACTCTACTATCCAATCAGATCCTTTTACGGATCTATCACCGTAGTGTTTTTCTCAATAAAGATATTACTGAGAAAGTTCCCCTGAGCACGCGTTTCTGCTGACTGGATGTTTGAAATCGAGTACGATTATATCGTTTACTATCCACTCAGATACTTTTAGGGATCTTTCAACGTGGCATGATTCTCAATACAGATAGTACTGAAAAAGTTCCACTGCGAAAGCGCCACTGATGGCCTGATATTTGGAACCGAGTATTATAATACCTTTTACTATCAATTCAGATCCTCTCAAGGCTCTCTTAACGTAGCATGATCCTCAATACAGATAGTATTGAGGAGCTAAACTGCCAGGGCGTTTTTGATGGCCGGATATTCGAAACATAGTATTATTATATATCCACTCAGAACTTTTTACGGATTCTTCAGGGTGGTGTGATACTCAATAAAGATATTACTGAGAAAGTTTCACTGCTCACGCGTTCCTGCTGACTGGATGTTTGAAACCGAGTTTTATTATATCGTTTACTATCCATTCATATACTTTTAGGGATCTTTCATGGTGGAATTATTCTCAATACAGATATTAATGAGAAAGTTCCACTGCCAAAGCGCCTCTGATGGCCCGATATTGGAAACCGAGAATTATAATACCTTTCACTATCTATTCAGATCCTTTTACGGAACTTTCAACATGGTGTGATTCTCAATGAAGTTATTACTGAGAATGTTCTACTGCCAATGCGTCCCTGATGGCCTAATCTTTGAAACCGAGTTTTATTATATCGTTCACTATCCATTCAGATACTTTTAGGGTTCTTTCAACATTCTCAATAGAAATATTACTGAGGAAGTTGCACTGCCAATGCGCCTCTGATGGCCCGTTATTTGAAATCGAGTATTATAATACCTTATAATATCTATTCAGATCCTCTTAAGGTTCTCTGATCGTGGCATGATTCGCAATACATATAGTACTGAAGAGTTGAACTGCCAGGGTGTTTCTGATGACTTCAGATCCATTTAAGGATCCCTCAAGTTGGTGTGATACTCAATAAAGATATTACTGACAAAGTTCCACTGCCAAAGCGCCTCTGATGACCCGATATTTGATACCCAGTATTATAGTACCTTTTCCTATCTATTCAGATCGTATTAAGGTTCTCTTAACGTGGCATAATTCTCAATACAGAGAGTACTGAAGAGTCAAACTGCCAGGTCGTTTCTGATGGCCGGATAATCGAAACATAGTGATATTATATATTCTACTATCCATTCAGATCCTGTTACGGAACTTTCAACGTTGTGTGATTCTCAATAAAGCTATTACTGAGAAAGGTCCACTGCTCACGCGTTTCTGCTGACTGGAAGTTTGAAACCGATTATTAGTATATCATCTCCTATCCACTCAGATACTTTTAGGGGTCTTTCAACGTGTCCTGATTCTCAATACAGATATTTCTGAAAAAGTTCCATTGCCAAAGCGCTTCTGATGGTCCGATATTTGAAACCCAATATTATAAAACCTATCTATTCAGATCCACATAAGGTTCTCCTAACGTGGCATGATTCTCAATACAGATAGTACAGAAGAGATAAACTGCCAGGGCGTTTCTGATAGCCGGATATCCGGAACATAGTATTATTATATCTTCTGCTATCCATTCAGATGCTTTTACGGAAATTTCATCGTTAAGTGATTCTCAATAAAAAAATAAATTAGAAAGTTCCACTGCTCACGCGTTTCTGCTGACTGGATGTTTGAAACCGAGTTTAATTATATCGTTTACTATCCATTCATATACTTCTAGGGATCTTTCAATGTGGCATGATTCTCAATACAGTTATCACTGGAAAAGTTGCACTGCCAATGCGCCTCTGATGGCCTGATATTTGAAATCAAGTATTATAATACTTTTTACTATCTATTTAGTTCCTTTTAAGGTTCTCTTATTGTGGCATGATTCTCAATACAGACAGTACTGAAGAAGATACACTGCCAGGGCGTTTCTGATGGCCAGATATTCGGAACATAGTATTATTATATCTTCTACTATCCATTCAGAACCTTTTACGCATCCTTCAACGTGGTGTGATACTCAATAAAGATTTTACTGAAAAAGTTCCACTGCCAAAGCGCCTCTGATGGCCTGAGTATTATAATACTTTTTACTATCTATTCCGATCCTTTTACAGAACTTTCAACGTGGTGTGTGATTCTCAATACAGATGGTTCTGAAGAGTTAAACTGCCAGGGCGTTTCTGATGGCCAGATACTCGAAACATAGTATTATTATATACTCTACTGTCCATTCAGATCTTTTTACGGATCTATCACGGTAGTGTTTTTCTCAATAAAGATATTACTCAGAAAGATCCACTGAGCACGCGATTCTGCTGACTTGATGTTTGAAATCGAGTATGTTTATATCGTTTACTATCCACTCAGATACTTTTAGGGATCTTTCAACGTGGCATGATTCTCAGTGCAGATAGTACTGAAAAAATTCCACTGCGAAAGCGCCACTGATGGCCTGATATTTGAAACCGAATATTATAATACCTTCACTATCTATTCAGATCCTTTCACGGAGCTTTCAACATTCAATAAATATATAACTGAAAATGTTCTACTGCCAATGCGTCCCTGAGGAACTGATCTGTGAAAGCGAGTTTTATTATATCGGTTACTATACATTCAGATATTTTTAGGGATCTTTCAACGTGGCATGATTCTCAATACAGATATAACTGGAAAAGTTGCACTGCCAAAGCGCCTCTGACGGCCCGATATTCGAAATCGAGTATTATAATACTATCAATTCAGATCCTCTTAAGGTTCTTAAGGTTCTCTAAACGTGTAATGATACTCAATACAGATATTACTGAAGAAGTTATACTGCCAGGGCTTTTCTGATGGTCGGGTATTCGAAACATAGTATTATTATAACTTCTAATATCCATTCAGATCCTTTTACGGATCTTTCAACGTAGTGTGATCCTCAATAAAGATATTAATGAGAAAGTTCAACAGCTCACGCGTTTCTACTGACTGGAAGTTTGAAACCGAGTATTAATATATCGTCTCCTATCCATTTTAGGGATCTTTCAACGTGGCCTGATTCTCAATACAGATATTTCTGAAAAAGTAACATTGCCAAAGCGCTTCTGATGGTCCGATATTTGAAACCCAGTATTATAATACCTTATACTATCTATTCAGATCCTCTTAAGGTTCTCTTAACGTGGCATGATTCTCAATACAGATAGTACAGAAGAGTTAAACTGCCAGGGCGTTTCTGATGGCCGGATATTCGAAACATAGTATTATTATATCTTCTAGTATCCATTCAGATCCTTTTAAGGATCTTTCAACGTAGTGTGATTCTTGATAAAGATATTACTGAGAAAGTTCCACTGCTCATGCGTTTCTGCTGACTGGATGTTTGAAACTGAGTAATATTATATCGTTTACTATCCACTCAGATACTTATAGGGATATTTCAACATGGCATGATTCTCAATACAGATATTACTGAAAAAGTTCCACTGCCAAAAAGCCTCTGATGGCCCGATATTTGAAACCCAGTATTATAATATCTTTTACTATCTATTCAGATCCTATTGCGGATCTCTCAACTTGGTGTGATTCTCAATGTAGATATTACTGAAAAACTTCCACTGCCAATGCGTCCCATATGGCCTGATCTTTGAAGCCCAGTTTCGCTTACTATCCATTTAGATGCTTTTAGGGTTCTTCCAACGTGGCATGTTTCTCAATACAGATATTACTGAAAAAGTTCCACTGATCGCCCTAAAGTTGAAGCTGAGTATTATAATACTCAGCTAATATTAAAAGGTATTATAATACCTTTTAATATCAATCTGATATTCGTAAGGTTCTCTTTATGTGGAATGAATCTCTATACAGATAGTACTGAAGAAGTTATACTGCCAGGGCTTCCGGATATTCGAAACATAGTATTATTATATCTTCCACTATCCATTCAGATCCTTTTACGCATCCTTCAACTTGGTGTGATACTCAATAAAGATATTACTGTAAAAGTTCTACTGCCAATGCGTCCCTCATGTCTTGATCTTCGAAATCGAGTTTTACTATATCGTTTACTATCCATTCATATACTTTTAGGGATCGTGGAATGATTCTCAATACAGATAATACTAAAAAGTTCCACTGCCAAAGCGCCTCTGATGGCCTGATATTTAAAATAATAAATAATACTATGTATCGAGTATCCGGCCATCAGAAACGCCCTGGCAGTTTAACTCTTCCGTACGATCTGTATTGAAAATCACACCACGTTGAAAGTTCTGTAAAAGGATCGGAATAGATAGTAAAAAGTATTATAATTAATACTTTTTACTATCTATTCCGATCCTTTAACAGAACTTTCAACTTGGTGTGATTTTCAATACAGATTGTACTGAAGAGTTAAACTGCCAGGGCTTTTCTGATGGCCGGATACTCGAAACATAGTATTATTATATACAATATCCAATCAGATCCTTTTACGGATCTATCACCGTAGTGTTTTTCTCAATAAAGATTTTACTGAGAAAGTTCCCCTGAGCACGCGTTTCTGCTGACTGGATGTTTGAAATCGAGTACGATTATATCGTTTACTATCCACTCAGATACTTTTACGGATCTTACAACGTGGCATGATTCTCAATACAGATAGTACTGAAAAAGTTCCACTGCGAAAGCGCCACTGATGGCCTGATATTTGGAACTGAGTATTATAATACCTTTTACTATCAATTCAGATCCTCTCAAGGCTCTCTTAACGTAGCATGATCCTCAATACAGATAGTATTGAGGAGCTAAACTGCCAGGGCGTTTTTGATGGCCGGATATTCGAAACATAGTATTATTATATATCCACTCAGAACTTTTTACGGATTCTTCAGGGTGGTGTGATACTCAATAAAGATATTACTGAGAAAGTTTCACTGCTCACGCGTTCCTGCTGACTGGATGTTTGAAACCGAGTTTTATTATATCGTTTACTATCCATTCATATACTTTTAGGGATCTTTCATGGTGGAATTATTCTCAATACAGATATTAATGAGAAAGTTCCACTGCCAAAGCGCCTCTGATGGCCCGATATTGGAAACCGAGAATTATAATACCTTTCACTATCTATACAGATCCTTTTACGGAACTTTCAACATGGTGTGATTCTCAATGAAGTTATTACTGAGAATGTTCTACTGCCAATGCGTCCCTGATGGCCTAATCTTTGAAACCGAGTTTTATTATATCGTTCACTATCCATTCAGATACTTTTAGGGTTCTTTCAACATTCTCAATAGAAATATTACTGAGGAAGTTGCACTGCCAATGCGCCTCTGATGGCCCGATATTTGAAATCGAGTATTATAATACCTTATAATATCTATTCAGATCCTCTTAAGGTTCTCTGATCGTGGCATGATTCGCAATACATATAGTACTGAAGAGTTGAACTGCCAGGGTGTTCCTGATGACTTCAGATCCATTTAAGGATCCCTCAAGTTGGTGTGATACTCAATAAAGATATTACTGACAAAGTTTTACTGCCAAAGCGCCTCTGATGACCCGATATTTGATACCCAGTATTATAGTACCTTTTCCTATCTATTCAGATCGTATTAAGGTTCTCTTAACGTGGCATAATTCTCAATACAGAGAGTACTGAAGAGTCAAACTGCCAGGTCGTTTCTGATGGCCGGATAATCGAAACATAGTGATATTATATATTCTACTATCCATTCAGATCCTGTTACGGAACTTTCAACGTTGTGTGATTCTCAATAAAGCTATTACTGAGAAAGGTCCACTGCTCACGCGTTTCTGCTGACTGGAAGTTTGAAACCGATTATTAGTAAATCATCTCCTATCCACTCAGATACTTTTAGGGGTCTTTCAACGTGTCCTGATTCTCAATACAGATATTTCTGAAAAAGTTCCATTGCCGATATTTGAAACCCAATATTATAAAACCTATCTATTCAGATCCACATAAGGTTCTCCTAACGTGGCATGATTCTCAATACAGATAGTACAGAAGAGATAAACTGCCAGGGCGTTTCTGATAGCCGGATATCCGGAACATAGTATTATTATATCTTCTGCTATCCATTCAGATGCTTTTACGGAATTTTCATCGTTAAGTGATTCTCAATAAAGAAATAAATTAGAAAGTTCCACTGCTCACGCGTTTCTGCTGACTGGATGTTTGAAACCGAGTTTAATTATATCGTTTACTATCCATTCATATACTTCTAGGGATCTTTCAATGTGGCATGATTCTCTATACAGTTATCACTGAAAAAGTTGCACTGCCAATGCGCCTCTGATGGCCTGATATTTGAAATCAAGTATTATAATACTTTTTACTATCTATTTAGTTCCTTTTAAGGTTCTCTTATTGTGGCATGATTCTCAATACAGACAGTACTGAAGAAGATACACTGCCAGGGCGTTTCTGATGGCCAGATATTCGGAACATAGTATTATTATATCTTCTACTATCCATTCAGAACCTTTTACGCATCCTTCAACGTGGTGTGATACTCAATAAAGATTTACTGAAAAAGTTCCACTGCCAAAGCGCCTCTGATGGCCTGAGTATTATAATACTTTTTACTATCTATTCCGATCCTTTTACAGAACTTTCAACGTGGTGTGTGATTCTCAATACAGATGGTTCTGAAGAGTTAAACTGCCAGGGCGTTTCTGATGGCCCAATACTCGAAACATAGTATTATTATAACTCTACCTCTCAAGGTTCTTAAGGTTCTCTTAACGTGGAATGATACTCGATACACATATTACTGAAGAAGTTATACTGCCAGGGCTTTATTGATGGTCGGGTAATCGAAACATAGTACTATTATAACTTCTACTATCCATTCAGATCCTTTTACGATTCTTTCAACGTAGTATGATCCTCAATAAAGATATTAATGAGAACAACTCACGCGTTTCTACTGACTGGAAGTTTGAAACCGAGTATTAGTATATCGTCTCCTATCCACTCAGTACTAGGGATCATTCAACGTGGCCTGATTCTCTCAGATATTTCTGAAAAAGTGCCATTGCCAAAGCGCTTCTGATGGTCTGATATTGGAAACCCAGTATTATAATACCTTATACTATCTATACAGATCTTCTTAAGGTTCTCTTAACGTGGCATGATTCTCAATACAGATAGTACAGAAGAACTGCCAGGGTGTTTCTGATAGCCGGATATTCGAAACATAGTATTATTAGATCTTCTACTATTCATTCAGATCCTTTTAAGTATCTTTCAACGTAGTGTGATTCTTGATAATGATATTACTGAGAAAGTTCTCCTGCTCACGCGTTTCTGCTGACTGGATGTTTGAAACCGAATATTAGTATATCGTCTACTATCCACTCAGACTGGATGTTTGAAACCGATTTTTATTATATCGTTTACTATGCATTCATAAACTTTTAGGGATTTTCCATCGTGGAATGATTCTCAATACAGATATCACTGAAAAAGTTCCACTGCCAAAGCGCCTCTGATGGCCCGATATATGAAAAAGAGTATTATGATACCTTTTACTATCTATTCAGATCCTTTTACGGATCTCTCAACGTGGTGTGATTTTCAATGTCTGATATTTAAAACTGAGTATTATAATACTTTTTACTATCTATTTCGATCCTTTTACAGAACTTTCAACGTGGTGTGTGATTCTCAATACAGATGGTTCTGAAGAGTTAAACTGCCAGGGCGTTTCTTATGGCCGAATACTCGAAACACAGTATTATCTACCTCTTAAGGTTCTTAAGGTTCTCTAAACGTGGAATGATACTCGATGCACATATTACTGAAGAGTTAAACTGCCAGGGCGTTTCTGATGGCCGGATACTCGAAACATAGTATTATTACATACTCTACTATCCATTCAGATCCTTTTACGGAACTATCACCGTAGTGTTTTTCTCAATAAAGATATTACTGAGAAAGTTCCACTGAGCACGCGTTTCTACTGACTGGATGTTTGAAATCGAGTATGATTATATCGTTTACTATCCACTCAGATACTTTTAGGGATCTTTCAACGTGGCATGATTCTCAATACAGATAGTACTGAAAACGTTCCACTGCGAAAGCGCCACTGATGGCCTGATATTTGGAACCGAGTATTATAATACGTTTTACTATCAATTCAGATCCTCTTAAGGCTCTCTTAATGTAGCATGATCCTCAATACAGATAGTATTGAGGAGCTAAACTGCCCCCACACAGCACAGACTCATTTCTGAAATATTGCAGGAATATGTTTCGGAAATATTCGAGATTTTTCGGTTATATTGCGAAAGATATATGAATTGTTTCAGGAATATTGCAGAAACATTCGAATGTCCGCCCCATAACCTAACATAGCAATATTGCAGAAATATTTTTCGATATATTTCTGCACTTTTGTAGAATTATTCTGTAATGTTAATGCAATTTTTTATTATATTGGAAAATATATATGAAATGTTTCAGGATTGTTGCAGAAATATTCAAATATATGCTCTCTATCCGATAACGTCTCAATATTGCAGACTTATTTTTTGAAATATTCCTGCAATATTGTAGGATTATTTTGTAATATTTATGGAATATTTTTGTTATATTGCAAAATATATATGCAATATCTCAGGATTCTTGCAGAAATATTTCTGTTATTTCATGAGATGTGGTATAGGTTAAACTCACATAAAAAAATAGTAAAGCACAATTAATATCATTATTCGCTCTCTACTGGACATTCAACATTTCTTTTTTTTTAACATTTTCCACTACCCTGGAGGCTCGCAATTTGGCTTGAGCCAACCATTTCGATATGGGTTTAATAATCAAACATAGATAATCAAATCATTAGATCTGTTCAGTTCAACTCTACCTTTGTACTTGTAGCTTTATACCTTAGATAATCAAAGCAACTTATCACTGCATTTATATTATTTAGAGCCAATTAGTCTTTAATAAACATTAAACTCACAACTAACTGAACTAACAAAGTAAAGTAACAACAGACTCTGCTTCACGACACGATACAACAACGCTGGTAAACAGAAAAAATGGCGGCCTGACTAAATGAAAAGAGAGGATGCGTAAAGTCTCGAACTAGAGAAAGAAAACACACAAACAAGAGCGCCAAAAATGAAATGTCAAAAATGAGCTTCACTTTGGTCCTAAGTGTATAATGAAGCTTTGTTCAACTTGTGTATGCTAGATATTCTTATTTCCTTCTAATGGGTTTCTACAATGAAGCCCTATGGAGGTTTTTTCAGAATGAAGAGGATGTGACGAATTTCTTGTCAATGGTGGCGTACCTTTTGAAGTAAATTGAAAGGAGACGATGAATAAATTCTATCTCATTAAGGGCTAATTTAATAAATGCATTCAATATTGCTGCATTATTACTGAGATATTGCATATAAAGTTGAATTATTTCTGTCGCGATTTGTAATAAATATGTCTATGCATAATATATTCATAGGAATATACGCAAAACTATAAATTTTAACTTTGTAGAAAACTGTTATAGTTTGTAACATTTCTGTAATATTTCTGAATATTGCAACTGTAATATTGGAATACAATATTCCAGCAATATTTCTCAATATTGCAACTGTAATATTGAAACACAATATTCCAGCTATATTTCTGGGATATTGCAACTGCAATTGCAATATTGCAATATTGTGGCAATATTTCCTGAATATTAATTGCAATATTGCAATATTGTGGCAATATTTCCTGAATATTGTGTGCTGTGTGGGCCAGGGCGTTTCTGATGGCCGGATATTTGAAACTTAGTATTATTATATCTTCTAATATCTATTCAGATCCTTTTACGGATCTTTCATCGTAGTGTGATTCTCAATATAGATATTACTGAGAAAGTTCCACTGCTCACGCGTTTCTGCTGACTGGATGTTTGAAACTGAATATTATTATATCGTTTACTATCCACTCAGATACTTTTAGGGATCTTTCAACGTGGCATGATGGCCAGATAATCGAAACATAGTGTTATTATATATTCTACAATCAATTCAGATCCTGTTACGGAACTTTAAACGTTGTGTGATTCTCAATAAAGATAATACTGAGAAAGTTCTACTGCGAATGCGCCCCTGATGGCCTGATCTTTGAAACCGAGTTTTATTATATCGTTTACTATCCATTCAGATACTTTTAGGGATCTTTCAACGTGGTGTGATTCTCAATAAAGATATTACTGAGAAAGTTCCACTGCTCACGCGCTTCTGCTACTGAATGCTGATGGCCTGATCTTTAAAACCGAGTATCGTTTACTATCCACTCAGATTCTTTTAGGGATCTTTCATCGTGAAATGATTCTCAATACAGATATTACTGAAAAAAATCTAGTGCCAATGCGTCCCTGATGGCCTAATCTTTGAAACCGAGTTTCATTATATCGTTTACTATCCATTCAGCTACTTTTAGGGATCTTTCAACGTAAAATACTTCTAGGGATCTTTCAACGTGGCATGATTCTCTACAGATATTAAAGTAAAAGTAGCACTGCCAATGCGCCTGTGATGGCTTGATATTTGAAATGGAGTATTATATTACCTTTTACTATATATTCAGATCGTTTAAAGGATGTCTTAACGTGGCATGATTCTCAATACAGATAGTACTGAAGAAGATATAATGCCAGGGCGTTTTTGATGGCCGAATATTCGAAACATAGTATTATTATATAATCTACTATCCGTTCAGATCTTTTTACGGATCCTTCAAGGTGGTGTGATACCCAATAAAGAGATTACTGAGAAAGTTTCACAGCTCACGCGTCCCTGCTGACTACTTTTAATATCTATCTGATCCTCTTAAGGTTCTCTAAACGTGGAATGATTTTCAATACAGATAGTACTGAAGGAGTTATACTGCCAGGGCGTTTTTGATAGCCAGATATTCGAAACATAGTATTATTATAACTTCTACTATCCATTCAGCTCCTTTTACGGATCTTTCAACGTAGTGTGATTCTCAATTAAGATATTACTGAGAATGGTTCACTGCTCAGGCGTTTCTGCTGACTGGATGTTTGAAACCGAGTATTAATATATCGTCTACTATCCACTCAGATACTTTTAGCGATCTTTCAACGTGGCCTGATTCTCAATACAGATATTACTGAAAAAGTTCCATTTGCAAAGCGCTTCTGATGGTCCGACATTTGAAACCCAGTATCTATTCAGATCCTTTTACGGATTTTTCAACGCGGTGTGATTCTCAATGAAGATATTACTGAAAAAGTTCTACTGCCAATGCGTCCCTTATGGCGTGATCTTTGAAACCGAGTATACTAATATCTTTTGCTATCTATTCAGATCCTTTAAAGGTTCTTTCAAAGTGGCATAATTCTTAATACAATGCCAATGCGTACCTGATGCCTGGTAATCGAAACCGAGTATTATAATATCTTGCTGATGGCCGGAAATTCGAAACATTGTATTATTATATCTTCTACTATCCTTTCAGAACCTTTTACGGACCCTTCAAGGTGGTGTGATAGTCAATAACTATATTACTGAGAAAGTTTCACTGCACACGCATCCCTGCACGGACGCGTTTCTCATGGCCGGATATTCGAAACATAGTATTATTATATCTCCTGCTATCCATTCAGATCCTTTTACGGATCTTTCAACGTAGTGTGATTCTCAATAAAGATATTACTGAGATAGTTCAACTACTCACGCGTTTCTGCTGACTGGATGTTTGAAACCGAGTATTATCATATGGTTTACTATCCATTCATATACTTTTAGGGATCTTTCATGGTGGAATTATTCTCAATACAGATATTAATGAGAAAGTTCCACTGCCAAAGCGCCTCTGATGGCCCGATATTGGAAACCGAGAATTATAATACCTTTCACTATCTATTCAGATCCTTTTACGGAACTTTCAACATGGTGTGATTCTCAATGAAGATATTACTGAGAATGTTCTACTGCCAATGCGTCCCTGATGGCCTAATCTTTGAAACCGAGTTTTATTATATCGTTCACTATCCATTCAGATACTTTTAGGGTTCTTTCAACGTGGCATCATTCTCAATAAAGATATTACTGAGGAAGTTGCACTGCCAATGCGCCTCTGATGGCCCGATATTTGAAATCGAGTATTATAATACCTTATAATATCTATTCAGATCCTCTTAAGGTTCTCTGATCGTGGCATGATTCGCAATACATATAGTACTGAAGAGTTGAACTACCAGGGTGTTTCTGATGACTTCAGATCCATTTAAGGATCCCTCAAGTTGGTGTGATACTCAATAAAGATATTACTGACAAAGTTCCACTGCCAAAGCGCCTCTGATGACCCGATATTTGATACCCAGTATTATAGTACCTTTTTCTATCTATTCAGATCGTATTAAGGTTCTCTTAACGTGGCATAATTCTCAATACAGAGAGTACTGAAGAGTCAAACTGCCAGGTCGTTTCTGATGGCCGGATAATCGAAATATAGTGATATTATATATTCTACTATCCATTCAGATCCTGTTACGGAACTTTCAACGTTGTGTGATTCTCAATAAAGCTATTACTGAGAAAGGTCCACTGCTCACGCGTTTCTGCTGACTGGAAGTTTGAAACCGATTATTAGTATATCATCTCCTATCCACTCAGATACTTTTAGAGGTCTTTCAACGTGTCCTGATTCTCAATACAGATATTTCTGAAAAAATTCCATTGCCAAAGCGCTTCTGATGGTCCGATATTTGAAACCCAATATTATAAAACCTATCTATTCAGATCCACATAAGGTTCTCCTAAAGTGGCATGATTCTCAATACAGATAGTACAGAAGAGATAAACTGCCAGGGCGTTTCTGATAGCCGGATATCCGGAACATAGTATTATTATATCTTCTGCTATCCATTCAGATGCTTTTACGGAATTTTCATCGTTAAGTGATTCTCAATAAAGAAATAAATTAGAAAGTTCCACTGGTCACGCGTTTCTGCTGACTGGATGTTTGAAACCGAGTTTAATTATATCGTTTACTATCCATTCATATACTTCTAGGGATCTTTCAATGTGGCATGATTCTCAATACAGTTATCACTGAAAAAGTTGCACTGCCAATGCGCCTCTGATGGCCTGATATTTGAAATCAAGTATTATAATACTTTTTACTATCTGTTTAGTTCCTTTTAAGGTTCTCTTATTGTGGCATGATTCTCAATACAGACAGTACTGAAGAAGATACACTGCCAGGGCGTTTCTGATGGCCAGATATTCGGAACATAGTATTATTATATCTTCTACTATCCATTCAGAACCTTTTACGCATCCTCCAACGTGGTGTGATACTCAATAAAGATAGTACTGAAAACGTTCCACTGCGAAAGCGCCACTGATGGCCTGATATTTGGAACCGAGTATTATAATACCTTTTACTATCAATTCAGATCCTCTTAAGGCTCTCTTAATGTAGCATGATCCTCAATACAGATAGTATTGAGGAGCTAAACTGCCCCCACACAGCACAGACTCATTTCTGAAATATTGCAGGAATATGTTTCGGAAATATTTGAGATTTTTCGGTTATATTGCGAAAGATATATGAATTGTTTCAGGAATATTGCAGAAACATTCGAATGTCCGCCCCATAACCTAACATAGCAATATTGCAGAAATATTTTTCGATATATTTCTGCACTTTTGTAGAATTATTCTGTAATGTTAATGCAATTTTTTATTATATTGGAAAATATATATGAAATGTTTCAGGATTGTTGCAGAAATATTCAAATATATGCTCTCTATCCGATAACGTCTCAATATTGCAGACTTATTTTTTGAAATATTCCTGCAATATTGTAGGATTATTTTGTAATATTTATGGAATATTTTTGGTATATTGCAAAATATATATGCAATATCTCAGGATTCTTGCAGAAATATTTCTGTTATTTCATGACATGTGGTATAGGTTTAACTCACATAAAAAAATAGTAGAGCACAATTAATATCATTATTCGCTCTCTACTGGACATTCAACATTTCTTTTTTTTTAACATTTTCCACTACCCTGGAGGCTCGCAATTTGGCTTGAGCCAACCATTTCGATATGGGTTTAATAATCAAACATAGATAATCAAATCATTAGATCTGTTCAGTTCAACTCTACCTTTGTACTTGTAGCTTTATACCTTAGATAATCAAAGCAACTTATCACTGCATTTATATTATTTAGAGCCAATTAGTCTTTAATAAACATTAAACTCACAACTAACTGAACTAACAAAGTAAAGTAACAACAGACTCTGCTTCACGACACGATACAACAACGCTGGTAAACAGAAAAAATGGCGGCCTGACTAAATGAAAAGAGAGGATGCGTAAAGCCTCGAACTAGAGAAAGAAAACACACAAACAAGAGCGCCAAAAATGAAATGTCAAAAATGAGCTTCACTTTGGTCCTAAGTGTATAATGAAGCTTTGTTCAACTTGTGTATGCTAGATATTCTTATTTCCTTCTAATGGGGGTCTACAATGAAGCCCTATGGTGGTTTTTTCAGAATGAAGAGGATGTGACGAATTTCTTGTCAATGGTGGCGTAGCTTTTGAAGTAAATTGAAAGGAGACGATGAATAAATTCTATCTCATTAAGGGCTAATTTAATAAATGCATTCAATATTGCTGCATTATTACTGAGATATTGCATGTAAAGTTGAATTATTTCTGTCGCGATTTGTAATAAATATGTCTATGCATAATATATTCATAGGAATATACGCAAAACTATAAATTTTAACTTTGTAGAAAACTGTTATAGTTTGTAACATTTCTGTAATATTTATGAATATTGCAACTGTAATATTGGAATACAATATTCCAGCAATATTTCTCAATATTGCAACTGTAATATTGAAACACAATATTCCAGCAATATTTCTGGGATATTGCAACTGCAATTGCAATATTGCAATATTGTGGCAATATTTCCTGAATATTGTGTGCTGTGTGGGCCAGGGCGTTTCTGATGGCCGGATATTTGAAACTTAGTATTATTATATCTTCTAATATCTATTCAGATCCTTTTACGGATCTTTCATCGTAGTGTGATTCTCAATATAGATATTACTGAGAAAGTTCCACTGCTCACGCGTTTCTGCTGACTGGATGTTTGAAACTGAATATTATTATATCGTTTACTATCCACTCAGATACTTTTAGGGATCTTTCAACGTGGCATGATGGCCAGATAATCGAAACATAGTGTTATTATATATTCTACTATCAATTCAGATCCTGTTACGGAACTTTAAACGTTGCGTGATTCTCAATAAAGATAATACTGAGGAAGTTCTACTGCGAATGCGTCCCTGATGGCCTGATCTTTGAAACCGAGTTTTATTATATCGTTTACTATCCATTCAGATCTTTTTAGGGATCTTTCAACGTGGTGTGATTCTCAATAAAGATATTACTGAGGAAGTTCCACTGCTCACGCGCTTCTGCTACTGAATGCTGATGGCCTGATCTTTAAAACCGAGTATCTTTTACTATCCACTCAGATTCTTTTAGGGATCTTTCATCGTGAAATGATTCTCAATACAGATATTACTGAAAAATATCTAGTGCCAATGCGTTTCTGATGGCCTAATCTTTGAAACCGAGTTTCATTATATCGTTTACTATCCATTCAGCTACTTTTAGGGATCTTTCAACGTAATATACTTCTAGGGATCTTTCAACGTGGCATGATTCTCTACAGATATTAAAGTAAAAGTAGCACTGCCAATGCGCCTGTGATGGCTTGATATTTGAAATGGAGTATTATATTACCTTTTACTATATATTCAGATCGTTTAAAGGATGTCTTAACGTGGCATGATTCTCAATACAGATAGTACTGAAGAAGATATAATGCCAGGGCGTTTTTGATGGCCGAATATTCGAAACATAGTATTATTATATAATCTACTATCCGTTCAGATCTTTTTACGGATCCTTCAAGGTGGTGTGATACCCAATAAAGAGATTACTGAGAAAGTTTCACAGCTCACGCGTCCCTGCTGACTACTTTTAATATCTATCTGATCCTCTTAAGGTTCTCTAAACGTGGAATGATTTTCAATACAGATAGTACTGAAGGAGTTATACTGCCAGGGCGTTTTTGATAGCCAGATATTCGAAACATAGTATTATTATAACTTCTACTATCCATTCAGCTCCTTTTACGGATCTTTCAACGTAGTGTGATTCTCAATTAAGATATTACTGAGAATGGTCCACTGCTCAGGCGTTTCTGCTGACTGGATGTTTGAAACCGAGTATTAATATATCGTCTACTATCCACTCAGATACTTTTAGCGATCTTTCAACGTGGCCTGATTCTCAATACAGATATTACTGAAAAAGTTCCATTTGCAAAGCGCTTCTGATGGTCCGACATTTGAAACCCAGATCCTTTTACGGATTTTTCAACGCGGTGTGATTATCAATGAAGATATTACTGAAAAAGTTCTACTGCCAATGCGTCCCTTATGGCGTGATCTTTGAAACCGAGTATACTAATATCTTTTGCTATCTATTCAGATCCTTTAAAGGTTCTTTCAAAGTGGCATAATTCTTAATACAATGCCAATGCGTACCTGATGCCTGGTAATCGAAACCGAGTATTATAATATCTTGCTGATGGCCGGAAATTCGAAACATTGTATTATTATATCTTCTACTATCCTTTCAGAACCTTTTACGGACCCTTCAAGGTGGTGTGATAGTCAATAACTATATTACTGAGAAAGTTTCACTGCTCACGCATCCCTGCACGGACGCGTTTCTGATGGCCGGATATTCGAAACATAGTATTATTATATCTCCTGCTATCCATTCAGATCCTTTTACGGATCTTTCAACGTAGTGTGATTCTCAATAAAGATATTACTGAGATAGTTCAACTACTCACGCGTTTCTGCTGCCTGGATGTTTGAAACCGAGTATTATCATATGGTTTACTATCCATTCAAATACTTTTAGGGTTCTTTCAACGTGGCATGATTCACAATACAGATAATACTAATAAAGTAACACTGCCAGAGCGCCTCTGATGGCCCGATATTTGAAACTGAGTATTATAAGACCTTTTATGATCTATTCAGATCCTTTCGCGGATCTTTCAACGTGGTGAGATATTCAATGAGGATAATACTGAAAAAGTTCTAATGCCAATGAGTCCCTGATGGCTTGATCTCTGTAACCGACTCTTATTATATCGTTTACTATCCATTCAGATACTTTTAGAGATCTTCCAACGTGGCTTTATCCATATCGCATGATCTTTGAAACCGAGTTTTATTAAATCGCTTACTATCCATTTTGATACTTTCAGGGTTCTTTCAGCGTTGCAATATAGATATTTCTGAAACAGTTTCACAGAAAGCCCGAAATTTGAAGCCGAGTATCATAATACCTCTTAATATCTATCAGATCCTCTTAAGGTTCTCTAAACGTGGAATGATTCTCAATACAGATAGTACTGAAGAAGTTATACTGCCAGGGCGTTTTTGATAGCCGGATATTCGAAACATAGTATTATTATATCTTCTACTATCCGTTTAGATCCTTTTACACATCCCTCAACGTAGTGTGATACTCAATAAATATATTACCGAGAAAGTTTCACTGCTCACGCGTCCCTGCTAACTGGATGTTTGAAAACGAGTTTATTTATATCGATCTTTCATCGTGGAATGATTCTCAATACAGATATTACTAAAAAAGTTCCACTGCCAAAGCGCCTCTGATGGCCTGATAGTTAAAACCGAGTATTATAATACCATTTACTATCTATTCCGATCCTTTCACGGATTTTTCAACGTTGTGTGATCCTCAATGAGGATATTACTGAAAAAGTTCTACTGCCTGATGGCCTGATCTTTGAAACCGATTGTTATTATATCGTTTACTATCCACTCAGATACTTCTAGGGATCTTTCAACGTGGCATGATACTCAATACAGATATTACTGAAAAAGTTGCAATGCCAATGCGCCTCTGATGGGCCGTTATTTGAAATCGAGTATTATAATACCATTTACTATCTATCCAGATCCTCTTAAGGTTTTCTTAACGTAGCATGATCCTCAATACACATAGTATGGAAGAGCTAAACTTCCAGGGCGTTACTGATGGCCGGATATTAGAAACATAGTATTATTATATCTTCTAATATCTATTCAGATCCTTTTACGGATCTTTCATCGTAGTGTGATTCTCAATATAGATATTAATGAGAAAGTTCCACTGCTCACGCTTTTCTGCTGACTGGATGTTTGAAACCGAGTATTATTATATCGTTTACTATCCACTCAGATACTTTTAGGGATCTTTCAACGTGGCATGATTCTCAATACAGATATTACTGAAAGAGTTGCACTGCCAATCCGCCTCTGATGGGCCGTTATTTGAAATCGAGTATTATAATACCTTTTACTATCTATTCAGATCCTCTTAAGGTTCTCTTAACGTAGCATGATCCTCAATACAGATAGTATAGAAGAGCTAAACTTCCAGGGCGTTTCTGATGGCCGGATATTAGAAACATAGTATTATTATATCTTCTAATATCTATTCAGATCCTTTTACGGATCTTTCATCGTAGTGTGATTCTCAATATAGATATTACTGAGAAAGTTCCACTGCTCACGCTTTTCCGCTGACTGGATGTTTGAAACCGAGTATTATTATATCGTTTACTATCCACTCAGATACTTTTAGGGATCTTTCAACGTGGCATGATTCTCAATACAGATATTACTGAAAGAGTTGCACTGCCAATGCGCCTCTGATGGTCCGATATTTGAAACCCAGTATTATAAAACCTTTTAGTATCTATTCAGATCCACATAAGGTTCTCCTAACGTGGCATGATTCTCAATACAGATAGTACAGAAGAGATAAACTGCCAGGGCGTTTCTGATGGCCAGATATCCGGAACATAGTATTATTATATCTTCTACTATCCATTCAGATGCTTTTACGGAATTTTCAACGTAAAGTGATTCTCAATAAAGAAATTAATTAGAAAGTTCCACTGCTCATGCGTTTCTGCTGACTGGATGTTTGAAACTGAGTATAAATATATCGTTTTATTTATTTTAGGGATCTTTCAACGTAGTGTGATTCTCAATGAGGATATAACTGAAAAAGTTCTACTGCCAATGCGTCCCTGATGGCCTGATCTTTGAAACCGAGTTTTATTATATCGCTTACTATCCATTTAGATACTTTTAGGGTTCCTTCAGCGATGCATGATTCTCAATACAGATATTACTGAAACAGTTCCACTGATGGCCCGAAAGTTGAAGTCGAGAATTATAATACTTTTCAATATCTATCAGATCCTCTTAAGGTTCTCTAAACGTTGAATGATACTCAATACAGATATTACTGAAGAACTGCCAGGGCTTTTCTGATGGTCGGGTGTTCGAAACATAGTATTATTATAACTTCTACTATCCATTCAGATCCTTTTACGGATTTTTCATCGTAGTGTGATCCTCAATAAAGATATTAATGAGAAAGTTCAACAGCTCACGCGTTTCTGCTGACTGAAGAGTTAATAAGTCAGGGCGTTTCTGATGGCCGGATATTCGAAACATAGTACACATCCTTCAACGTGGTGTGATACTCAATAAAGATATTACTGAGAAAGTTCCACTGCTCACGCGTCCCTGCTGACTGGATGTTTGAAACCGAGTTCAATTATGTCGTCTACTATCGATTCATATACGTTTAGGGATCGTGGAATGATTCTCAATACAGATAATACTGAAAAAGTTCCACTGCCAAAGCGCCTCCGATGGCCTGATATTTAAAACCGAGTATTATAATACTTTTTACTTTCTATAACGATCCTTTTACAGAACTTTCAACGTGGTGTGATTCTCAATAAAGATGGTACTGAAGAGTTAAACTGCCAGGGCGTTTCTGATGGCCGGATACTCGAAACATAGTATTATTATACTATCCATTCAGATCCTTTTACGGATCTATCACCGTAGTGTTCTTCTCAACAAAGATATCACTGAGAAAGTTCCACTGAGCACGCGTTTCTGCTGACTGGATGTTAGAAATCGAGTATGATTATATCGTTTACTATCAACTCAGATACTTTTAGGGATCTTTCAACGTGGCATGATTCTCAATTCAAAAAGTTCCACTGCGAAAGCGCCACTAATGGCCTGATATTTGGAACCGAGTATTATAATACCTTTTATTATCAATTCAGATCCTCTTAAGGCTCTCTTAACGTAGCGTGATCCTCAATACAGATAGTATTGAGGAGCTAAACTGCCAGGGCGTTTCTGATGGACGGATATTTGAAACTTAGTATTATTATACCTTCTACTATCTATTCAGATCCTTTTACGGATCTTTCATCGTAGTGTGATTCTCAATATAGATATTACTGAGAAAGTTCCACTGCTCACGCGTCCCTGCTGACTGGATGTTTGAAACCGAGTTTTATTATATCGTTTACTATCCATTTATATACTTTTAGGGATCTTTCATGGTTTAGTGATTCTCAATACAGATTTTAATGAGAAAGCTCCACTGCCTAAGCGCCTCTGATGGCCCGATATTGGAAACCGAGAATTATAATACCTTTCACTACCTATTCAGATCCTTTTACGGAACTTTCAACGTGGTGTGATTCTCAATGAAGATATTACTGAGAAAGTTCTACTGCCAATGCGTCCCTGATGGCCTAATCTTTGAAACCGAGTTTTATTATATCGTTTACTATCCATTCAGATACTTTTAGGGATCTTTCAACGTGGCATCATTCTCAATAAAGATATTACTGAGGAAGTTGCACTGCCAATGCGCCTCTGATGGCCCGATATTTGAAATGCTCGTGTGAGTTAGGCGAATCAGTTGTATTATTCGTATCCTATGTTACCATGTTCGTACGCCACTTAATTATTAATTATATGAGTTGTGTCGGGCAGACGAAACCAGTCCCGTCACTGCAACCAATCGGTCTATTGTGGCACGCCTAATATATACAACATCAACAAGCTGAAGCCTTTTGACAAGGGATGTTAGTCTGGTGGGTGAGAACTTGTCCAGTTCCCTCAGTCTCAATTTGCGGACTCCTAGTTCCACAAATCTGATCCTGTCCCCAGCGGGGTCACACATGTGTTCTATAGACTCGTCGCCCTCCAGGCATAGTCTGCACTCAGAGTCCTAGCTCAGCCAACCCCAGCATACTAAGGTGTTTCCTCAGGCCACAGGGACCCGTGTATACAGCTGTTAAAATTCCCAGGTCTAACTAGAGGATCTGAGACATTGTCTGGCTCTTTCAGCTGATACTTGTTGAGCGAGTATGTATGTGTCCAGGTATGCTGCTTCTGATATCCTGGACCTTTTGGTCCAACCATCTGTTGTTTTCCCACCCTGCTGCCCTGTGAGATATATCACAGGCCAGTTCAGGTCCAATGAGCCCCGTGAAAGCCCCTCGTGCCGACAATGAGTCCCCCACCTCATTACCGCCCTTGCCTGAGTGGCCCAGGACCCAAATTAACTTGAACCTGCAGCGCTCTCCCAGTTCAACAAGTGGGGTCAGAAAGACCTGCACAAGCATGGACTTTCAGTTGTATGAATTCAAGTCCTTCAAGGCATCTTGGCTTTCCGGTAGGATCTTGATTGATCTGCGTATCCATCTCTCCTCAAATATGAGCTTCGCGCAGTGATCAATGGCGAAAATTCCTGCTTGAAAGGCAGTCACAAAACTAACTAGGCTTATTGATTCACCCTCAGCCATTTTGTAACCACTGACTCCCGCTCCCACCCCAGTAGTAGCAGAGCATTATGTGAACCAGCAGGGACCCTCAAGCAGTGGGGCCCAGAGATACTCCAATCGTCACTGGGAAAGACGACTCGATAGTGCCACTATCTTGGTGATAGACACATCAGAACGATGCTCATTATCTCGTTGACCTCCAATTCGGCCAGCAGAGAACCAGGCACGTGCTCACTAGATAAAGATAGACCATGTACTTTAGGCGATCATTGGCTGCGATAGACGTGGAGCGAAAAGCCCCAGTCATCATCAAGCACGCAGATCTCTGAATTGTTATAAGCTTGGGACTGCACCCCTACAGTGCACTCCCATAAAGCAATGCTACCGTAAGTGATTTGTTGTCTCACCAACATCACGTACAACCAGTGGCGTCTTTTCAGATCCAGTCCCCCATTTCTTTCCACAAGTCCGCTAGCAGGCCCAGAGCGAGTGCCTAGCCTTGTGGATCACCCTTTCTTAGTGTGAGTTTCAGTTCAGCTTCCTGTCCATAATGGCACCCAGATATCTAGCATCGTCCGCAAATGGGATACGAACTCCATTCATAGTAAGGAAACCCATGTTGAGCTTCCTCTTTCTAGTGATTGGCACGATCAAGGTCTGACGAGAGATCACGTTTAACTGTTCCCCACTACACCAGCCTTGTGTTGCCGTTAGCGCCTCTGATAGGCTCTATATCAGGACTGAGTCATCTTGTCCTGTGGCCATAATGAGTATGTTGCCGTCGTACGCTGGACATATATATCCAGCGTGCCTATTATGGCCACCAGGCAGACCACAGCACTCCCTGTGGACAGCCCCTCCTGGCCAGAAATCTCGCTACGTCCCCACACAGGGACGTGGAGATGAGTCTGTTATTAAACAGGAACCACAATGAGGTCTGGTACTCCCCTGAGCCAAGCCTCTCCGCAGAACGAGTTCTTGAGCGGTGCAACATAAGTGCCCTCAATGTCCAGGAAGACCACCAGATCAGGCCTTGTGGTCCTGAGACTACTTTCGCCATACCACCAGGTTGTTCGGCGCCAGATCAGCTTCACGCCACCTCAGGTACGTCACTCTTAATTTTTGACCCAACGGTGGACGGTGGTTGCTAGGGTCTGAGTAAAGAATTTAATTCCTAGAACCCCGGGAATGAACTCGGGACCCCGGTCCCTAGTCTCACTTTATCACTGAGCTGGCGACATACCTTATAATATCTATTCAGATCCTCTTAAGTTTCTCTCATCGTGGCTTGGTTCGCAATACATATAGTACTGAAGAGTTGAACTGCCAGGGTGTTTCTGATGGCTTCTTTTATCCATTCAGATCCATTTTCGGATCCCTCAAGTTGGTGTGATACTCAATAAAGATATTACTGAAAAAGTTTCACTGCTCACGCGACCCTGCTGACTGGATGTTTGAAACCGAGTTTTATTATATCGTTTACTATCCATTCATATACTTATAGGGATCTTTCATCGTGGAATGATTATCAATACAGATATTACGGAAAAAGTTCCACTGCCAAAGCGCCTCTGATGACCCGATATTTGATACCCAGTATTATAGTACCTTTTCCTATCTATTCAGATCGTCTTAAGGTTCTCTTAACGTGGCATAATTCTCAATACAGAGAGTACTGAAGAGTCAAACTGCTAGGTCGTTTCTGAGGGCCGGATAATCGAAACATAGTGATATTATATATTCTACTATCCATTCAGATCCTGTTACGGAACTTTCAACGTTGTGTAATTCTCAATACTGATATTTCTGAAAAAGTTCCATTGCCAAAGCGGTGGTCCGATATTTAAACCCAGTATTATAAAACCTTTTAGTATCTATTCAGATCCACTAAAAGTTCTCCTAACGTGGCATGATTCTCAATACAGATAGTACAGAAGAGATAAACTGCCAGGGCGTTTCTGATGGCCGGATATCCGGAACATAGTATTATTGTATCTTCTACTATCCATTCAGATGCTTTTCAAGGTTAAGTGATTCTCAATAAAGAAATTAATTAGAAAAATCCACTGCTCACGCGTTTCTGCCTACTGGATGTTTGAAACCGAGTTTTCTAATATCGTTTACTATCCATTCATATACTTCTAGGGATCTTGTCGGGCATGATTCTCAATACAGATATTTAATGAAAAAGTTGCACTGCCAATGCGCCTCTGATGGCCCGATATTTTAAATCAAGTATTATAATACTTTTTACTATCTATTCAGTTCCACTTAAGGTTCTCTTAACGTGGCATGATTCTCAATACAGACAGTACTGAAGAAGATATACTGCCAGGGCGTTTCTGATGGCCAGATATTCGGAACATAGTATTATTATATCTTCTACTATCCATTCAGAACGTTTTACGCACCCTTCAACGTGGTGTGATACTCAATAAAGATATTACTGAGAACGTTCCACTGCTCACGCATCCCTGCTGACTGGATGTTTGAAACCGACTTCAATTATGACGTCTACTATCCATTCATATACTTTTAGGGATCTTTCATCGTGGAATGATTCTCAATACAGATATTACTGAAAAAGTTCCACTGCCAAGGCGCCTCTGATGGCCTGATATTTAAAACCGAGTATTATAATACTTTTTACTATCTATTCCGATCCTTTTACAGAACTTTCAACGTGGTGTGTGATTCTCAATACAGATGGTTCTGAAGAGTTAAACTGCCAGGGCGTTTCTGATGGCCAGATACTCGAAACATAGTATAATTATATACTCTACTGTCCATTCAGATCTTTTTACGGATCTATCACGGTAGTGTTTTTCTCAATAAAGATATTACTCAGAAAGATCCACTGAGCACGCGATTCTGCTGACTGGATGTTTGAAATCGAGTATGTGTATATCGTTTACTATCCACTCAGATACTTTTAGGGATCTTTCAACGTGGCATGATTCTCAGTGCAGATAGTACTGAAAAAGTTCCACTGCGAAAGCGCCACTGATGGCCTGATATTTGAAACCGAGTATTATAATACCTTCACTATCTATTCAGATCCTTTCACGGAGCTTTCAACATTCAATAAATATATAACTGAAAATGTTCTACTGCCAATGCGTCCCTGAGGAACTGATCTGTGAAAGCGAGTTTTATTAAATCGGTTACTATACATTCAGATATTTTTAGGGATCTTTCAACGTGGCATGATTCTCAATACAGATATAACTGGAAAAGTTGCACTGCCAAAGCGCCTCTGACGGCCCGATATTCGAAATCGAGTATTATAATACTATCAATTCAGATCCTCTTAAGGTTCTTAAGGTTCTCTAACCGTGTAATGATACTCAATACAGATATTACTGAAGAAGTTATACTGCCAGGGCTTTTCTGATGGTCGGGTATTCGAAACATAGTATTATTATAACTTCTAATATCCATTCAGATCCTTTTACGGATCTTTCAACGTAGTGTGATCCTCAATAAAGATATTAATGAGAAAGTTCAACAGCTCACGCGTTTCTACTGACTGGAAGTTTGAAACCGAGTATTAATATATCGTCTCCTATCCATTTTAGGGATCTTTCAACGTGGCCTGATTCTCAATACAGATATTTCTGAAAAAGTAACATTGCCAAAGCGCTTCTGATGGTCCGATATTTGAAACCCAGTATTATAATACCTTATACTATCTATTCAGATCCTCTTAAGGTTCTCTTAACGTGGCATGATTCTCAATACAGATAGTACAGAAGAGTTAAACTGCCAGGGCGTTTCTGATGGCCGGATATTCGAAACATAGTATTATTATATCTTCTAGTATCCATTCAGATCCTTTTAAGGATCTTTCAACGTAGTGTGATTCTTGATAAAGATATTACTGAGAAAGTTCCACTGCTCATGCGTTTCTGCTGACTGGATGTTTGAAACTGAGTAATATTATATCGTTTACTATCCACTCAGATACTTATAGGGATATTTCAACATGGCATGATTCTCAATACAGATATTACTGAAAAAGTTCCACTGCCAAAAAGCCTCTGATGGCCCGGTATTTGAAACCCAGTATTATAATATCTTTTACTATCTATTCAGTGATCTGAATATTGCGGATCTCTCAACGTGGTGTGATTCTCAATGTAGATATTACTGAAAAACTTCCACTGCCAATGCGTCCCATATGGCCTGATCTTTGAAGCCCAGTTTTGCTTACATTCCATTTAGATGCTTTTAGGGTTCTTCCAACGTGGCATGTTTCTCAATACAGATATTACTGAAAAAGTTCCACTGATCGCCCTAAAGTTCAAGCTGAGTATTATAATACTCAGCTAATATTGAAAGGTACCTTTTAATATCAATCTGATATTCGTAAGGTTCTCTTTATGTGGAATGATTCTCTATACAGATAGTACTGAAGAAGTTATACTGCCAGGGCTTCCGGATATTCGAAACATAGTATTATTATATCTTCCACTATCCATTCAGATCCTTTTACGCATCCTTCAACGTGGTGTGATACTCAATAAAGATATTACTGTAAAAGTTCTACTGCCAATGCGTCCCTGATGTCTTGATCTTCGAAATCGAGTTTTACTATATCGTTTACTATCCATTCATATACTTTTAGGGATCGTGGAATGATTCTCAATACAGATAATACTAAAAAGTTCCACTGCCAAAGCGCCTCTGATGGCCTGATATTTAAAATAATAAATAATACTATGTTTCGAGTATCCGGCCATCAGAAACGCCCTGGCAGTTTAACTCTTCCGTACGATCTGTATTGAAAATCACACCACGTTGAAAGTTCTGTAAAAGGATCGGAATAGATAGTAAAAAGTATTATAATTAATACTTTTTACTAACTATTCCGATCCTTTTACAGAACTTTCAACTTGGTGTGATTTTCAATACAGATTGTACTGAAGAGTTAAACTGCCAGGGCTTTTCTGATGGCCGGATACTCGAAACATAGTATTATTATATACTCTACTATCCAATCAGATCCTTTTACGGATCTATCACCGTAGTGTTTTTCTCAATAAAGATATTACTGAGAAAGTTCCCCTGAGCACGCGTTTCTGCTGACTGGATGTTTGAAATCGAGTACGATTATATCGTTTACTATCCACTCAGATACTTTTAGGGATCTTTCAACGTGGCATGATTCTCAATACAGATAGTACTGAAAAAGTTCCACTGCGAAAGTGCCACTGATGGCCTGATATTTGGAACCGAGTATTATAATACCTTTTACTATCAATTCAGATCCTCTCAAGGCTCTCTTAACGTAGCATGATCCTCAATACAGATAGTATTGAGGAGCTAAACTGCCAGGGCGTTTTTGATGGCCGGATATTCGAAACATAGTATTATTATATATCCACTCAGAACTTTTTACGGATTCTTCAGGGTGGTGTGATACTCAATAAAGATATTACTGAGAAAGTTTCACTGCTCACGCGTTCCTGCTGACTGGATGTTTGAAACCGAGTTTTATTATATCGTTTACTATCCATTCATATACTTTTAGGGATCTTTCATGGTGGAATTATTCTCAATACAGATATTAATGAGAAAGTTCCACTGCCAAAGCGCCTCTGATGGCCCGATATTGGAAACCGAGAATTCTAATACCTTTCACTATCTATTCAGATCCTTTTACGGAACTTTCAACATGGTGTGATTCTCAATGAAGTTATTACTGAGAATGTTCTACTGCCAATGCGTCCCTGATGGCCTAATCTTTGAAACCGAGTTTTATTATATCGTTCACTATCCATTCAGATACTTTTAGGGTTCTTTCAACATTCTCAATAGAAATATTACTGAGGAAGTTGCACTGCCAATGCGCCTCTGATGGCCCGATATTTGAAATCGAGTATTATAATACCTTATAATATCTATTCAGATCCTCTTAAGGTTCTCTGATCGTGGCATGATTCGCAATACATATAGTACTGAAGAGTTGAACTGCCAGGGTGTTTCTGATGACTTCAGATCCATTTAAGGATCCCTCAAGTTGGTGTGATACTCAATAAAGATATTACTGACAAAGTTCCACTGCCAAAGCGCCTCTGATGACCCGATATTTGATACCCAGTATTATAGTACCTTTTCCTATCTATTCAGATCGTATTAAGGTTCTCTTAACGTGGCATAATTCTCAATACAGAGAGTACTGAAGAGTCAAACTGCCAGGTCGTTTCTGATGGCCGGATAATCGAAACATAGTGATATTATATATTCTACTATCCATTCAGATCCTGTTACGGAACTTTCAACGTTGTGTGATTCTCAATAAAGCTATTACTGAGAAAGGTCCACTGCTCACGCGTTTCTGCTGACTGGAAGTTTGAAACCGATTATTAGTATATCATCTCCTATCCACTCAGATACTTTTAGGGGTCTTTCAACGTGTCCTGATTCTCAATACAGATATTTCTGAAAAAGTTCCATTGCCAAAGCGCTTCTGATGGTCCGATATTTGAAACCCAATATTATAAAACCTATCTATTCAGATCCACATAAGGTTCTCCTAACGTGGCATGATTCTCAATACAGATAGTACAGAAGAGATAAACTGCCAGGGCGTTTCTGATAGCCGGATATCCGGAACATAGTATTATTATATCTTCTGCTATCCATTCAGATGCTTTTACGGAAATTTCATCGTTAAGTGATTCTCAATAAAAAAATAAATTAGAAAGTTCCACTGCTCACGCGTTTCTGCTGACTGGATGTTTGAAACCGAGTTTAATTATATCGTTTACTATCCATTCATATACTTCTAGGGATCTTTCAATGTGGCATGATTCTCAATACAGTTATCACTGGAAAAGTTGCACTGCCAATGCGCCTCTGATGGCCTGATATTTGAAATCAAGTATTATAATACTTTTTACTATCTATTTAGTTCCTTTTAAGGTTCTCTTATTGTGGCATGATTCTCAATACAGACAGTACTGAAGAAGATACACTGCCAGGGCGTTTCTGATGGCCAGATATTCGGAACATAGTATTATTATATCTTCTACTATCCATTCAGAACCTTTTACGCATCCTTCAACGTGGTGTGATACTCAATAAAGATTTTACTGAAAAAGTTCCACTGCCAAAGCGCCTCTGATGGCCTGAGTATTATAATACTTTTTACTATCTATTCCGATCCTTTTACAGAACTTTCAACGTGGTGTGTGATTCTCAATACAGATGGTTCTGAAGAGTTAAACTGCCAGGGCGTTTCTGATGGCCAGATACTCGAAACATAGTATTATTATATACTCTACTGTCCATTCAGATCTTTTTACGGATCTATCACGGTAGTGTTTTTCTCAATAAAGATATTACTCAGAAAGATCCACTGAGCACGCGATTCTGCTGACTTGATGTTTGAAATCGAGTATGTTTATATCGTTTACTATCCACTCAGATACTTTTAGGGATCTTTCAACGTGGCATGATTCTCAGTGCAGATAGTACTGAAAAAATTCCACTGCGAAAGCGCCACTGATGGCCTGATATTTGAAACCGAATATTATAATACCTTCACTATCTATTCAGATCCTTTCACGGAGCTTTCAACATTCAATAAATATATAACTGAAAATGTTCTACTGCCAATGCGTCCCTGAGGAACTGATCTGTGAAAGCGAGTTTTATTATATCGGTTACTATACATTCAGATATTTTTAGGGATCTTTCAACGTGGCATGATTCTCAATACAGATATAACTGGAAAAGTTGCACTGCCAAAGCGCCTCTGACGGCCCGATATTCGAAATCGAGTATTATAATACTATCAATTCAGATCCTCTTAAGGTTCTTAAGGTTCTCTAAACGTGTAATGATACTCAATACAGATATTACTGAAGAAGTTATACTGCCAGGGCTTTTCTGATGGTCGGGTATTCGAAACATAGTATTATTATAACTTCTAATATCCATTCAGATCCTTTTACGGATCTTTCAACGTAGTGTGATCCTCAATAAAGATATTAATGAGAAAGTTCAACAGCTCACGCGTTTCTACTGACTGGAAGTTTGAAACCGAGTATTAATATATCGTCTCCTATCCATTTTAGGGATCTTTCAACGTGGCCTGATTCTCAATACAGATATTTCTGAAAAAGTAACATTGCCAAAGCGCTTCTGATGGTCCGATATTTGAAACCCAGTATTATAATACCTTATACTATCTATTCAGATCCTCTTAAGGTTCTCTTAACGTGGCATGATTCTCAATACAGATAGTACAGAAGAGTTAAACTGCCAGGGCGTTTCTGATGGCCGGATATTCGAAACATAGTATTATTATATCTTCTAGTATCCATTCAGATCCTTTTAAGGATCTTTCAACGTAGTGTGATTCTTGATAAAGATATTACTGAGAAAGTTCCACTGCTCATGCGTTTCTGCTGACTGGATGTTTGAAACTGAGTAATATTATATCGTTTACTATCCACTCAGATACTTATAGGGATATTTCAACATGGCATGATTCTCAATACAGATATTACTGAAAAAGTTCCACTGCCAAAAAGCCTCTGATGGCCCGGTATTTGAAACCCAGTATTATAATATCTTTTACTATCTATTCAGATCATATTGCGGATCTCTCAACGTGGTGTGATTCTCAATGTAGATATTACTGAAAAACTTCCACTGCCAATGCGTCCCATATGGCCTGATCTTTGAAGCCCAGTTTTGCTTACATTCCATTTAGATGCTTTTAGGGTTCTTCCAACGTGGCATGTTTCTCAATACAGATATTACTGAAAAAGTTCCACTGATCGCCCTAAAGTTCAAGCTGAGTATTATAATACTCAGCTAATATTGAAAGGTACCTTTTAATATCAATCTGATATTCGTAAGGTTCTCTTTATGTGGAATGATTCTCTATACAGATAGTACTGAAGAAGTTATACTGCCAGGGCTTCCGGATATTCGAAACATAGTATTATTATATCTTCCACTATCCATTCAGATCCTTTTACGCATCCTTCAACGTGGTGTGATACTCAATAAAGATATTACTGTAAAAGTTCTACTGCCAATGCGTCCCTGATGTCTTGATCTTCGAAATCGAGTTTTACTATATCGTTTACTATCCATTCATATACTTTTAGGGATCGTGGAATGATTCTCAATACAGATAATACTAAAAAGTTCCACTGCCAAAGCGCCTCTGATGGCCTGATATTTAAAATAATAAATAATACTATGTTTCGAGTATCCGGCCATCAGAAACGCCCTGGCAGTTTAACTCTTCCGTACGATCTGTATTGAAAATCACACCACGTTGAAAGTTCTGTAAAAGGATCGGAATAGATAGTAAAAAGTATTATAATTAATACTTTTTACTAACTATTCCGATCCTTTTACAGAACTTTCAACTTGGTGTGATTTTCAATACAGATTGTACTGAAGAGTTAAACTGCCATAAAGATATTACTGAGAAAGTTCCCCTGAGCACGCGTTTCTGCTGACTGGATGTTTGAAATCGAGTACGATTATATCGTTTACTATCCACTCAGATACTTTTAGGGATCTTTCAACGTGGCATGATTCTCAATACAGATAGTACTGAAAAAGTTCCACTGCGAAAGCGCCACTGATGGCCTGATATTTGGAACCGAGTATTATAATACCTTTTACTATCAATTCAGATCCTCTCAAGGCTCTCTTAACGTAGCATGATCCTCAATACAGATAGTATTGAGGAGCTAAACTGCCAGGGCGTTTTTGATGGCCGGATATTCGAAACATAGTATTATTATATATCCACTCAGAACTTTTTACGGATTCTTCAGGGTGGTGTGATACTCAATAAAGATATTACTGAGAAAGTTTCACTGCTCACGCGTTCCTGCTGACTGGATGTTTGAAACCGAGTTTTATTATATCGTTTACTATCCATTCATATACTTTTAGGGATCTTTCATGGTGGAATTATTCTCAATACAGATATTAATGAGAAAGTTCCACTGCCAAAGCGCCTCTGATGGCCCGATATTGGAAACCGAGAATTATAATACCTTTCACTATCTATTCAGATCCTTTTACGGAACTTTCAACATGGTGTGATTCTCAATGAAGTTATTACTGAGAATGTTCTACTGCCAATGCGTCCCTGATGGCCTAATCTTTGAAACCGAGTTTTATTATATCGTTCACTATCCATTCAGATACTTTTAGGGTTCTTTCAACATTCTCA
Source organism: Halyzia sedecimguttata (assembly GCA_937662695.2). Taxonomy (NCBI): domain Eukaryota; kingdom Metazoa; phylum Arthropoda; class Insecta; order Coleoptera; family Coccinellidae; genus Halyzia; species Halyzia sedecimguttata. The sequence goes on from OW569418.2 coordinate 7,927,646, forward strand.
ATAGAAATATTACTGAGGAAGTTGCACTGCCAATGCGCCTCTGATGGCCCGATATTTGAAATCGAGTATTATAATACCTTATAATATCTATTCAGATCCTCTTAAGGTTCTCTGATCGTGGCATGATTCGCAATACATATAGTACTGAAGAGTTGAACTGCCAGGGTGTTTCTGATGACTTCAGATCCATTTAAGGATCCCTCAAGTTGGTGTGATACTCAATAAAGATATTACTGACAAAGTTCCACTGCCAAAGCGCCTCTGATGACCCGATATTTGATACCCAGTATTATAGTACCTTTTCCTATCTATTCAGATCGTATTAAGGTTCTCTTAACGTGGCATAATTCTCAATACAGAGAGTACTGAAGAGTCAAACTGCCAGGTCGTTTCTGATGGCCGGATAATCGAAACATAGTGATATTATATATTCTACTATCCATTCAGATCCTGTTACGGAACTTTCAACGTTGTGTGATTCTCAATAAAGCTATTACTGAGAAAGGTCCACTGCTCACGCATTTCTGCTGACTGGAAGTTTGAAACCGATTATTAGTATATCATCTCCTATCCACTCAGATACTTTTAGGGGTCTTTCAACGTGTCCTGATTCTCAATACAGATATTTCTGAAAAAGTTCCATTGCCAAAGCGCATCTGATGGTCCGATATTTGAAACCCAATATTATAAAACCTATCTATTCAGATCCACATAAGGTTCTCCTAACGTGGCATGATTCTCAATACAGATAGTACAGAAGAGATAAACTGCCAGGGCGTTTCTGATAGCCGGATATCCGGAACATAGTATTATTATATCTTCTGCTATCCATTCAGATGCTTTTACGGAAATTTCATCGTTAAGTGATTCTCAATAAAAAAATAAATTAGAAAGTTCCACTGCTCACGCGTTTCTGCTGACTGGATGTTTGAAACCGAGTTTAATTATATCGTTTACTATCCATTCATATACTTCTAGGGATCTTTCAATGTGGCATGATTCTCAATACAGTTATCACTGGAAAAGTTGCACTGCCAATGCGCCTCTGATGGCCTGATATTTGAAATCAAGTATTATAATACTTTTTACTATCTATTTAGTTCCTTTTAAGGTTCTCTTATTGTGGCATGATTCTCAATACAGACAGTACTGAAGAAGATACACTGCCAGGGCGTTTCTGATGGCCAGATATTCGGAACATAGTATTATTATATCTTCTACTATCCATTCAGAACCTTTTACGCATCCTTCAACGTGGTGTGATACTCAATAAAGATTTTACTGAAAAAGTTCCACTGCCAAAGCGCCTCTGATGGCCTGAGTATTATAATACTTTTTACTATCTATTCCGATCCTTTTACAGAACTTTCAACGTGGTGTGTGATTCTCAATACAGATGGTTCTGAAGAGTTAAACTGCCAGGGCGTTTCTGATGGCCAGATACTCGAAACATAGTATTATTATATACTCTACTGTCCATTCAGATCTTTTTACGGATCTATCACGGTAGTGTTTTTCTCAATAAAGATATTACTCAGAAAGATCCACTGAGCACGCGATTCTGCTGACTTGATGTTTGAAATCGAGTATGTTTATATCGTTTACTATCCACTCAGATACTTTTAGGGATCTTTCAACGTGGCATGATTCTCAGTGCAGATAGTACTGAAAAAATTCCACTGCGAAAGCGCCACTGATGGCCTGATATTTGAAACCGAATATTATAATACCTTCACTATCTATTCAGATCCTTTCACGGAGCTTTCAACATTCAATAAATATATAACTGAAAATGTTCTACTGCCAATGCGTCCCTGAGGAACTGATCTGTGAAAGCGAGTTTTATTATATCGGTTACTATACATTCAGATATTTTTAGGGATCTTTCAACGTGGCATGATTCTCAATACAGATATAACTGGAAAAGTTGCACTGCCAAAGCGCCTCTGACGGCCCGATATTCGAAATCGAGTATTATAATACTATCAATTCAGATCCTCTTAAGGTTCTTAAGGTTCTCTAAACGTGTAATGATACTCAATACAGATATTACTGAAGAAGTTATACTGCCAGGGCTTTTCTGATGGTCGGGTATTCGAAACATAGTATTATTATAACTTCTAATATCCATTCAGATCCTTTTACGGATCTTTCAACGTAGTGTGATCCTCAATAAAGATATTAATGAGAAAGTTCAACAGCTCACGCGTTTCTACTGACTGGAAGTTTGAAACCGAGTATTAATATATCGTCTCCTATCCATTTTAGGGATCTTTCAACGTGGCCTGATTCTCAATACAGATATTTCTGAAAAAGTAACATTGCCAAAGCGCTTCTGATGGTCCGATATTTGAAACCCAGTATTATAATACCTTATACTATCTATTCAGATCCTCTTAAGGTTCTCTTAACGTGGCATGATTCTCAATACAGATAGTACAGAAGAGTTAAACTGCCAGGGCGTTTCTGATGGCCGGATATTCGAAACATAGTATTATTATATCTTCTAGTATCCATTCAGATCCTTTTAAGGATCTTTCAACGTAGTGTGATTCTTGATAAAGATATTACTGAGAAAGTTCCACTGCTCATGCGTTTCTGCTGACTGGATGTTTGAAACTGAGTAATATTATATCGTTTACTATCCACTCAGATACTTATAGGGATATTTCAACATGGCATGATTCTCAATACAGATATTACTGAAAAAGTTCCACTGCCAAAAAGCCTCTGATGGCCCGGTATTTGAAACCCAGTATTATAATATCTTTTACTATCTATTCAGATCATATTGCGGATCTCTCAACGTGGTGTGATTCTCAATGTAGATATTACTGAAAAACTTCCACTGCCAATGCGTCCCATATGGCCTGATCTTTGAAGCCCAGTTTTGCTTACATTCCATTTAGATGCTTTTAGGGTTCTTCCAACGTGGCATGTTTCTCAATACAGATATTACTGAAAAAGTTCCACTGATCGCCCTAAAGTTCAAGCTGAGTATTATAATACTCAGCTAATATTGAAAGGTACCTTTTAATATCAATCTGATATTCGTAAGGTTCTCTTTATGTGGAATGATTCTCTATACAGATAGTACTGAAGAAGTTATACTGCCAGGGCTTCCGGATATTCGAAACATAGTATTATTATATCTTCCACTATCCATTCAGATCCTTTTACGCATCCTTCAACGTGGTGTGATACTCAATAAAGATATTACTGTAAAAGTTCTACTGCCAATGCGTCCCTGATGTCTTGATCTTCGAAATCGAGTTTTACTATATCGTTTACTATCCATTCATATACTTTTAGGGATCGTGGAATGATTCTCAATACAGATAATACTAAAAAGTTCCACTGCCAAAGCGCCTCTGATGGCCTGATATTTAAAATAATAAATAATACTATGTTTCGAGTATCCGGCCATCAGAAACGCCCTGGCAGTTTAACTCTTCCGTACGATCTGTATTGAAAATCACACCACGTTGAAAGTTCTGTAAAAGGATCGGAATAGATAGTAAAAAGTATTATAATTAATACTTTTTACTAACTATTCCGATCCTTTTACAGAACTTTCAACTTGGTGTGATTTTCAATACAGATTGTACTGAAGAGTTAAACTGCCAGGGCTTTTCTGATGGCCGGATACTCGAAACATAGTATTATTATATACTCTACTATCCAATCAGATCCTTTTACGGATCTATCACCGTAGTGTTTTTCTCAATAAAGATATTACTGAGAAAGTTCCCCTGAGCACGCGTTTCTGCTGACTGGATGTTTGAAATCGAGTACGATTATATCGTTTACTATCCACTCAGATACTTTTAGGGATCTTTCAACGTGGCATGATTCTCAATACAGATAGTACTGAAAAAGTTCCACTGCGAAAGCGCCACTGATGGCCTGATATTTGGAACCGAGTATTATAATACCTTTTACTATCAATTCAGATCCTCTCAAGGCTCTCTTAACGTAGCATGATCCTCAATACAGATAGTATTGAGGAGCTAAACTGCCAGGGCGTTTTTGATGGCCGGATATTCGAAACATAGTATTATTATATATCCACTCAGAACTTTTTACGGATTCTTCAGGGTGGTGTGATACTCAATAAAGATATTACTGAGAAAGTTTCACTGCTCACGCGTTCCTGCTGACTGGATGTTTGAAACCGAGTTTTATTATATCGTTTACTATCCATTCATATACTTTTAGGGATCTTTCATGGTGGAATTATTCTCAATACAGATATTAATGAGAAAGTTCCACTGCCAAAGCGCCTCTGATGGCCCGATATTGGAAACCGAGAATTCTAATACCTTTCACTATCTATTCAGATCCTTTTACGGAACTTTCAACATGGTGTGATTCTCAATGAAGTTATTACTGAGAATGTTCTACTGCCAATGCGTCCCTGATGGCCTAATCTTTGAAACCGAGTTTTATTATATCGTTCACTATCCATTCAGATACTTTTAGGGTTCTTTCAACATTCTCAATAGAAATATTACTGAGGAAGTTGCACTGCCAATGCGCCTCTGATGGCCCGATATTTGAAATCGAGTATTATAATACCTTATAATATCTATTCAGATCCTCTTAAGGTTCTCTGATCGTGGCATGATTCGCAATACATATAGTACTGAAGAGTTGAACTGCCAGGGTGTTTCTGATGACTTCAGATCCATTTAAGGATCCCTCAAGTTGGTGTGATACTCAATAAAGATATTACTGACAAAGTTCCACTGCCAAAGCGCCTCTGATGACCCGATATTTGATACCCAGTATTATAGTACCTTTTCCTATCTATTCAGATCGTATTAAGGTTCTCTTAACGTGGCATAATTCTCAATACAGAGAGTACTGAAGAGTCAAACTGCCAGGTCGTTTCTGATGGCCGGATAATCGAAACATAGTGATATTATATATTCTACTATCCATTCAGATCCTGTTACGGAACTTTCAACGTTGTGTGATTCTCAATAAAGCTATTACTGAGAAAGGTCCACTGCTCACGCGTTTCTGCTGACTGGAAGTTTGAAACCGATTATTAGTATATCATCTCCTATCCACTCAGATACTTTTAGGGGTCTTTCAACGTGTCCTGATTCTCAATACAGATATTTCTGAAAAAGTTCCATTGCCAAAGCGCTTCTGATGGTCCGATATTTGAAACCCAATATTATAAAACCTATCTATTCAGATCCACATAAGGTTCTCCTAACGTGGCATGATTCTCAATACAGATAGTACAGAAGAGATAAACTGCCAGGGCGTTTCTGATAGCCGGATATCCGGAACATAGTATTATTATATCTTCTGCTATCCATTCAGATGCTTTTACGGAAATTTCATCGTTAAGTGATTCTCAATAAAAAAATAAATTAGAAAGTTCCACTGCTCACGCGTTTCTGCTGACTGGATGTTTGAAACCGAGTTTAATTATATCGTTTACTATCCATTCATATACTTCTAGGGATCTTTCAATGTGGCATGATTCTCAATACAGTTATCACTGGAAAAGTTGCACTGCCAATGCGCCTCTGATGGCCTGATATTTGAAATCAAGTATTATAATACTTTTTACTATCTATTTAGTTCCTTTTAAGGTTCTCTTATTGTGGCATGATTCTCAATACAGACAGTACTGAAGAAGATACACTGCCAGGGCGTTTCTGATGGCCAGATATTCGGAACATAGTATTATTATATCTTCTACTATCCATTCAGAACCTTTTACGCATCCTTCAACGTGGTGTGATACTCAATAAAGATTTTACTGAAAAAGTTCCACTGCCAAAGCGCCTCTGATGGCCTGAGTATTATAATACTTTTTACTATCTATTCCGATCCTTTTACAGAACTTTCAACGTGGTGTGTGATTCTCAATACAGATGGTTCTGAAGAGTTAAACTGCCAGGGCGTTTCTGATGGCCAGATACTCGAAACATAGTATTATTATATACTCTACTGTCCATTCAGATCTTTTTACGGATCTATCACGGTAGTGTTTTTCTCAATAAAGATATTACTCAGAAAGATCCACTGAGCACGCGATTCTGCTGACTTGATGTTTGAAATCGAGTATGTTTATATCGTTTACTATCCACTCAGATACTTTTAGGGATCTTTCAACGTGGCATGATTCTCAGTGCAGATAGTACTGAAAAAATTCCACTGCGAAAGCGCCACTGATGGCCTGATATTTGAAACCGAATATTATAATACCTTCACTATCTATTCAGATCCTTTCACGGAGCTTTCAACATTCAATAAATATATAACTGAAAATGTTCTACTGCCAATGCGTCCCTGAGGAACTGATCTGTGAAAGCGAGTTTTATTATATCGGTTACTATACATTCAGATATTTTTAGGGATCTTTCAACGTGGCATGATTCTCAATACAGATATAACTGGAAAAGTTGCACTGCCAAAGCGCCTCTGACGGCCCGATATTCGAAATCGAGTATTATAATACTATCAATTCAGATCCTCTTAAGGTTCTTAAGGTTCTCTAAACGTGTAATGATACTCAATACAGATATTACTGAAGAAGTTATACTGCCAGGGCTTTTCTGATGGTCGGGTATTCGAAACATAGTATTATTATAACTTCTAATATCCATTCAGATCCTTTTACGGATCTTTCAACGTAGTGTGATCCTCAATAAAGATATTAATGAGAAAGTTCAACAGCTCACGCGTTTCTACTGACTGGAAGTTTGAAACCGAGTATTAATATATCGTCTCCTATACATTTTAGGGATCTTTCAACGTGGCCTGATTCTCAATACAGATATTTCTGAAAAAGTAACATTGCCAAAGCGCTTCTGATGGTCCGATATTTGAAACCCAGTATTATAATACCTTATACTATCTATTCAGATCCTCTTAAGGTTCTCTTAACGTGGCATGATTCTCAATACAGACAGTACAGAAGAGTTAAACTGCCAGGGCGTTTCTGATGGCCGGATATTCGAAACATAGTATTATTATATCTTCTAGTATCCATTCAGATCCTTTTAAGGATCTTTCAACGTAGTGTGATTCTTGATAAAGATATTACTGAGAAAGTTCCACTGCTCATGCGTTTCTGCTGACTGGATGTTTGAAACTGAGTAATATTATATCGTTTACTATCCACTCAGATACTTATAGGGATATTTCAACATGGCATGATTCTCAATACAGATATTACTGAAAAAGTTCCACTGCCAAAAAGCCTCTGATGGCCCGGTATTTGAAACCCAGTATTATAATATCTTTTACTATCTATTCAGATCATATTGCGGATCTCTCAACGTGGTGTGATTCTCAATGTAGATATTACTGAAAAACTTCCACTGCCAATGCGTCCCATATGGCCTGATCTTTGAAGCCCAGTTTTGCTTACATTCCATTTAGATGCTTTTAGGGTTCTTCCAACGTGGCATGTTTCTCAATACAGATATTACTGAAAAAGTTCCACTGATCGCCCTAAAGTTCAAGCTGAGTATTATAATACTCAGCTAATATTGAAAGGTACCTTTTAATATCAATCTGATATTCGTAAGGTTCTCTTTATGTGGAATGATTCTCTATACAGATAGTACTGAAGAAGTTATACTGCCAGGGCTTCCGGATATTCGAAACATAGTATTATTATATCTTCCACTATCCATTCAGATCCTTTTACGCATCCTTCAACGTGGTGTGATACTCAATAAAGATATTACTGTAAAAGTTCTACTGCCAATGCGTCCCTGATGTCTTGATCTTCGAAATCGAGTTTTACTATATCGTTTACTATCCATTCATATACTTTTAGGGATCGTGGAATGATTCTCAATACAGATAATACTAAAAAGTTCCACTGCCAAAGCGCCTCTGATGGCCTGATATTTAAAATAATAAATAATACTATGTTTCGAGTATCCGGCCATCAGAAACGCCCTGGCAGTTTAACTCTTCCGTACGATCTGTATTGAAAATCACACCACGTTGAAAGTTCTGTAAAAGGATCGGAATAGATAGTAAAAAGTATTATAATTAATACTTTTTACTAACTATTCCGATCCTTTTACAGAACTTTCAACTTGGTGTGATTTTCAATACAGATTGTACTGAAGAGTTAAACTGCCATAAAGATATTACTGAGAAAGTTCCCCTGAGCACGCGTTTCTGCTGACTGGATGTTTGAAATCGAGTACGATTATATCGTTTACTATCCACTCAGATACTTTTAGGGATCTTTCAACGTGGCATGATTCTCAATACAGATAGTACTGAAAAAGTTCCACTGCGAAAGCGCCACTGATGGCCTGATATTTGGAACCGAGTATTATAATACCTTTTACTATCAATTCAGATCCTCTCAAGGCTCTCTTAACGTAGCATGATCCTCAATACAGATAGTATTGAGGAGCTAAACTGCCAGGGCGTTTTTGATGGCCGGATATTCGAAACATAGTATTATTATATATCCACTCAGAACTTTTTACGGATTCTTCAGGGTGGTGTGATACTCAATAAAGATATTACTGAGAAAGTTTCACTGCTCACGCGTTCCTGCTGACTGGATGTTTGAAACCGAGTTTTATTATATCGTTTACTATCCATTCATATACTTTTAGGGATCTTTCATGGTGGAATTATTCTCAATACAGATATTAATGAGAAAGTTCCACTGCCAAAGCGCCTCTGATGGCCCGATATTGGAAACCGAGAATTATAATACCTTTCACTATCTATTCAGATCCTTTTACGGAACTTTCAACATGGTGTGATTCTCAATGAAGTTATTACTGAGAATGTTCTACTGCCAATGCGTCCCTGATGGCCTAATCTTTGAAACCGAGTTTTATTATATCGTTCACTATCCATTCAGATACTTTTAGGGTTCTTTCAACATTCTCAATAGAAATATTACTGAGGAAGTTGCACTGCCAATGCGCCTCTGATGGCCCGATATTTGAAATCGAGTATTATAATACCTTATAATATCTATTCAGATCCTCTTAAGGTTCTCTGATCGTGGCATGATTCGCAATACATATAGTACTGAAGAGTTGAACTGCCAGGGTGTTTCTGATGACTTCAGATCCATTTAAGGATCCCTCAAGTTGGTGTGATACTCAATAAAGATATTACTGACAAAGTTCCACTGCCAAAGCGCCTCTGATGACCCGATATTTGATACCCAGTATTATAGTACCTTTTCCTATCTATTCAGATCGTATTAAGGTTCTCTTAACGTGGCATAATTCTCAATACAGAGAGTACTGAAGAGTCAAACTGCCAGGTCGTTTCTGATGGCCGGATAATCGAAACATAGTGATATTATATATTCTACTATCCATTCAGATCCTGTTACGGAACTTTCAACGTTGTGTGATTCTCAATAAAGCTATTACTGAGAAAGGTCCACTGCTCACGCGTTTCTGCTGACTGGAAGTTTGAAACCGATTATAGGTATATCATCTCCTATCCACTCAGATACTTTTAGGGGTCTTTCAACGTGTCCTGATTCTCAATACAGATATTTCTGAAAAAGTTCCATTGCCAAAGCGCTTCTGATGGTCCGATATTTGAAACCCAATATTATAAAACCTATCTATTCAGATCCACATAAGGTTCTCCTAACGTGGCATGATTCTCAATACAGATAGTACAGAAGAGATAAACTGCCAGGGCGTTTCTGATAGCCGGATATCCGGAACATAGTATTATTATATCTTCTGCTATCCATTCAGATGCTTTTACGGAAATTTCATCGTTAAGTGATTCTCAATAAAAAAATAAATTAGAAAGTTCCACTGCTCACGCGTTTCTGCTGACTGGATGTTTGAAACCGAGTTTAATTATATCGTTTACTATCCATTCATATACTTCTAGGGATCTTTCAATGTGGCATGATTCTCAATACAGTTATCACTGGAAAAGTTGCACTGCCAATGCGCCTCTGATGGCCTGATATTTGAAATCAAGTATTATAATACTTTTTACTATCTATTTAGTTCCTTTTAAGGTTCTCTTATTGTGGCATGATTCTCAATACAGACAGTACTGAAGAAGATACACTGCCAGGGCGTTTCTGATGGCCAGATATTCGGAACATAGTATTATTATATCTTCTACTATCCATTCAGAACCTTTTACGCATCCTTCAACGTGGTGTGATACTCAATAAAGATTTTACTGAAAAAGTTCCACTGCCAAAGCGCCTCTGATGGCCTGAGTATTATAATACTTTTTACTATCTATTCCGATCCTTTTACAGAACTTTCAACGTGGTGTGTGATTCTCAATACAGATGGTTCTGAAGAGTTAAACTGCCAGGGCGTTTCTGATGGCCAGATACTCGAAACATAGTATTATTATATACTCTACTGTCCATTCAGATCTTTTTACGGATCTATCACGGTAGTGTTTTTCTCAATAAAGATATTACTCAGAAAGATCCACTGAGCACGCGATTCTGCTGACTTGATGTTTGAAATCGAGTATGTTTATATCGTTTACTATCCACTCAGATACTTTTAGGGATCTTTCAACGTGGCATGATTCTCAGTGCAGATAGTACTGAAAAAATTCCACTGCGAAAGCGCCACTGATGGCCTGATATTTGAAACCGAATATTATAATACCTTCACTATCTATTCAGATCCTTTCACGGAGCTTTCAACATTCAATAAATATATAACTGAAAATGTTCTACTGCCAATGCGTCCCTGAGGAACTGATCTGTGAAAGCGAGTTTTATTATATCGGTTACTATACATTCAGATATTTTTAGGGATCTTTCAACGTGGCATGATTCTCAATACAGATATAACTGGAAAAGTTGCACTGCCAAAGCGCCTTTGACGGCCCGATATTCGAAATCGAGTATTATAATACTATCAATTCAGATCCTCTTAAGGTTCTTAAGGTTCTCTAAACGTGTAATGATACTCAATACAGATATTACTGAAGAAGTTATACTGCCAGGGCTTTTCTGATGGTCGGGTATTCGAAACATAGTATTATTATAACTTCTAATATCCATTCAGATCCTTTTACGGATCTTTCAACGTAGTGTGATCCTCAATAAAGATATTAATGAGAAAGTTCAACAGCTCACGCGTTTCTACTGACTGGAAGTTTGAAACCGAGTATTAATATATCGTCTCCTATCCATTTTAGGGATCTTTCAACGTGGCCTGATTCTCAATACAGATATTTCTGAAAAAGTAACATTGCCAAAGCGCTTCTGATGGTCCGATATTTGAAACCCAGTATTATAATACCTTATACTATCTATTCAGATCCTCTTAAGGTTCTCTTAACGTGGCATGATTCTCAATACAGATAGTACAGAAGAGTTAAACTGCCAGGGCGTTTCTGATGGCCGGATATTCGAAACATAGTATTATTATATCTTCTAGTATCCATTCAGATCCTTTTAAGGATCTTTCAACGTAGTGTGATTCTTGATAAAGATATTACTGAGAAAGTTCCACTGCTCATGCGTTTCTGCTGACTGGATGTTTGAAACTGAGTAATATTATATCGTTTACTATCCACTCAGATACTTATAGGGATATTTCAACATGGCATGATTCTCAATACAGATATTACTGAAAAAGTTCCACTGCCAAAAAGCCTCTGATGGCCCGATATTTGAAACCCAGTATTATAATATCTTTTACTATCTATTCAGATCCTATTGCGGATCTCTCAACTTGGTGTGATTCTCAATGTAGATATTACTGAAAAACTTCCACTGCCAATGCGTCCCATATGGCCTGATCTTTGAAGCCCAGTTTCGCTTACTATCCATTTAGATGCTTTTAGGGTTCTTCCAACGTGGCATGTTTCTCAATACAGATATTACTGAAAAAGTTCCACTGATCGCCCTAAAGTTGAAGCTGAGTATTATAATACTCAGCTAATATTAAAAGGTATTATAATACCTTTTAATATCAATCTGATATTCGTAAGGTTCTCTTTATGTGGAATGATTCTCTATACAGATAGTACTGAAGAAGTTATACTGCCAGGGCTTCCGGATATTCGAAACATAGTATTATTATATCTTCCACTATCCATTCAGATCCTTTTACGCATCCTTCAACTTGGTGTGATACTCAATAAAGATATTACTGTAAAAGTTCTACTGCCAATGCGTCCCTGATGTCTTGATCTTCGAAATCGAGTTTTACTATATCGTTTACTATCCATTCATATACTTTTAGGGATCGTGGAATGATTCTCAATACAGATAATACTAAAAAGTTCCACTGCCAAAGCGCCTCTGATGGCCTGATATTTAAAATAATAAATAATACTATGTATCGAGTATCCGGCCATCAGAAACGCCCTGGCAGTTTAACTCTTCCGTACGATCTGTATTGAAAATCACACCACGTTGAAAGTTCTGTAAAAGGATCGGAATAGATAGTAAAAAGTATTATAATTAATACTTTTTACTTTCTATTCCGATCCTTTAACAGAACTTTCAACTTGGTGTGATTTTCAATACAGATTGTACTGAAGAGTTAAACTGCCAGGGCTTTTCTGATGGCCGGATACTCGAAACATAGTATTATTATATACAATATCCAATCAGATCCTTTTACGGATCTATCACCGTAGTGTTTTTCTCAATAAAGATTTTACTGAGAAAGTTCCCCTGAGCACGCGTTTCTGCTGACTGGATGTTTGAAATCGAGTACGATTATATCGTTTACTATCCACTCAGATACTTTTACGGATCTTACAACGTGGCATGATTCTCAATACAGATAGTACTGAAAAAGTTCCACTGCGAAAGCGCCACTGATGGCCTGATATTTGGAACTGAGTATTATAATACCTTTTACTATCAATTCAGATCCTCTCAAGGCTCTCTTAACGTAGCATGATCCTCAATACAGATAGTATTGAGGAGCTAAACTGCCAGGGCGTTTTTGATGGCCGGATATTCGAAACATAGTATTATTATATATCCACTCAGAACTTTTTACGGATTCTTCAGGGTGGTGTGATACTCAATAAAGATATTACTGAGAAAGTTTCACTGCTCACGCGTTCCTGCTGACTGGATGTTTGAAACCGAATTTTATTATATCGTTTACTATCCATTCATATACTTTTAGGGATCTTTCATGGTGGAATTATTCTCAATACAGATATTAATGAGAAAGTTCCACTGCCAAAGCGCCTCTGATGGCCCGATATTGGAAACCGAGAATTATAATACCTTTCACTATCTATACAGATCCTTTTACGGAACTTTCAACATGGTGTGATTCTCAATGAAGTTATTACTGAGAATGTTCTACTGCCAATGCGTCCCTGATGGCCTAATCTTTGAAACCGAGTTTTATTATATCGTTCACTATCCATTCAGATACTTTTAGGGTTCTTTCAACATTCTCAATAGAAATATTACTGAGGAAGTTGCACTGCCAATGCGCCTCTGATGGCCCGATATTTGAAATCGAGTATTATAATACCTTATAATATCTATTCAGATCCTCTTAAGGTTCTCTGATCGTGGCATGATTCGCAATACATATAGTACTGAAGAGTTGAACTGCCAGGGTGTTCCTGATGACTTCAGATCCATTTAAGGATCCCTCAAGTTGGTGTGATACTCAATAAAGATATTACTGACAAAGTTTTACTGCCAAAGCGCCTCTGATGACCCGATATTTGATACCCAGTATCATAGTACCTTTTCCTATCTATTCAGATCGTATTAAGGTTCTCTTAACGTGGCATAATTCTCAATACAGAGAGTACTGAAGAGTCAAACTGCCAGGTCGTTTCTGATGGCCGGATAATCGAAACATAGTGATATTATATATTCTACTATCCATTCAGATCCTGTTACGGAACTTTCAACGTTGTGTGATTCTCAATAAAGCTATTACTGAGAAAGGTCCACTGCTCACGCGTTTCTGCTGACTGGAAGTTTGAAACCGATTATTAGTAAATCATCTCCTATCCACTCAGATACTTTTAGGGGTCTTTCAACGTGTCCTGATTCTCAATACAGATATTTCTGAAAAAGTTCCATTGCCGATATTTGAAACCCAATATTATAAAACCTATCTATTCAGATCCACATAAGGTTCTCCTAACGTGGCATGATTCTCAATACAGATAGTACAGAAGAGATAAACTGCCAGGGCGTTTCTGATAGCCGGATATCCGGAACATAGTATTATTATATCTTCTGCTATCCATTCAGATGCTTTTACGGAATTTTCATCGTTAAGTGATTCTCAATAAAGAAATAAATTAGAAAGTTCCACTGCTCACGCGTTTCTGCTGACTGGATGTTTGAAACCGAGTTTAATTATATCGTTTACTATCCATTCATATACTTCTACTGACTGGAAGTTTGAAACCGAGTATTAGTATATCGTCTCCTATCCACTCAGTACTAGGGATCATTCAACGTGGCCTGATTCTCTCAGATATTTCTGAAAAAGTGCCATTGCCAAAGCGCTTCTGATGGTCTGATATTGGAAACCCAGTATTATAATACCTTATACTATCTATACAGATCTTCTTAAGGTTCTCTTAACGTGGCATGATTCTCAATACAGATAGTACAGAAGAACTGCCAGGGTGTTTCTGATGGCCGGATATTCGAAACATAGTATTATTAGATCTTCTACTATTCATTCAGATCCTTTTAAGTATCTTTCAACGTAGTGTGATTCTTGATAATGATATTACTGAGAAAGTTCTCCTCCTCACGCGTTTCTGCTGACTGGATGTTTGAAACCGAATATTAGTATATCGTCTACTATCCACTCAGACTGGATGTTTGAAACCGATTTTTATTATATCGTTTACTATGCATTCATAAACTTTTAGGGATTTTCCATCGTGGAATGATTCTCAATACAGATATCACTGAAAAAGTTCCACTGCCAAAGCGCCTCTGATGGCCCGATATATGAAAAAGAGTATTATGATACCTTTTTTTTTAGTAAAAAGTATTATAATACTCAGTTTTAAATATCAGACATTGAAAATCACACCACGTTGAGAGATCCGTAAAAGGATCTGAATAGATATTCAGATCCTTTTACGGATCTCTCAACGTGGTGTGATTTTCAATGTCTGATATTTAAAACTGAGTATTATAATACTTTTTACTATCTATTTCGATCCTTTTACAGAACTTTCAACGTGGTGTGTGATTCTCAATACAGATGGTTCTGAAGAGTTAAACTGCCAGGGCGTTTCTTATGGCCGAATACTCGAAACACAGTATTATCTACCTCTTAAGGTTCTTAAGGTTCTCTAAACGTGGAATGATACTCGATGCACATATTACTGAAGAGTTAAACTGCCAGGGCGTTTCTGATGGCCGGATACTCGAAACATAGTATTATTACATACTCTACTATCCATTCAGATCCTTTTACGGAACTATCACCGTAGTGTTTTTCTCAATAAAGATATTACTGAGAAAGTTCCACTGAGCACGCGTTTCTACTGACTGGATGTTTGAAATCGAGTATGATTATATCGTTTACTATCCACTCAGATACTTTAACTTTAAACGCAGTGTGATTCTCAATGAAGATATTACTGAAAAAGTTCTACTGCCAATGCGTCTCTGATGGCCCGATATTTGAAATCGAGTATAATAATAATGATAATAATAATAATAATAATACCTTTTACTATATATTCAGATCGTTTTAAGGTTCTCTTAACATGGCATGATTCTCAATACAGATAGTACTGAAGAAGATATACTGCCAGGGCGTTTTTGATGGCCGGATATTCGAAACATAGTATTATTATATATCCATTCAGAACTTTTTACGGATTCTTCAAGGTGGTGTGATACTGAATAAAGATATTACTGAGAAAGTTTCACTGCTCACGCGTTCCTGCTGACTGGATGTTTGAAACCGAGTTTTATTATATCGTTTACTATCCATTCATATACTTTTAGGGATCTTTCATGGTGGAATGATTCTCAATACAGATATTAATGAGAAAGTTCCACTGCCAAAGCGCCTCTGATGGCCCGATATTGGAAACCGAGAATTATAATACCTTTCACTATCTATTCAGATCCTTTTACGGAACTTTCAACGTGGTGTGATTCTCAATGAAGATATTACTGAGAAAGTTCTACTGCCAATGCGTCCCTGATGGCCTAATCTTTGAAACCGAGTTTTATTATTTCGTTCACTATCCATTCAGATACTTTTAGGGTTCTTCCAACGTGGCATCATTCTCAATAAAGATATAACTGAGGTAGTTGCACTGCCAATGCGCCTCTGATGGCCCGATATTTGAAATCGAGTATTATAATACCTTATATATCTATTCAGATCCTCTTAAGGTTCTCTGATCGTGGCATGATTTGCAATACATATAGTACTGAAGAGTTGAACTGCCAGGGTGTTTCTGATGACTTCAGATCCATTTAAGGATCCCTCAAGTTGGTGTGATACTCAATAAAGATATTACTGACAAAGTTCCACTGCCAAAGCGCCTCTGATGACCCGATATTTGGTACCCAGTATTATAATACCTTTTCCTATCTATTCAGATCGTATTAAGGTTCTCTTAACGTGGCATAACTCTCAATACAGAGAGTACTGAAGAGTCAAACTGCCAGGTCGTTTCTGATGGCCGGATAATCGAAACATATATTCTACTATCCATTCAGATCCTGTTACGGAACTTTCAACGTTGTGTGATTCTCAATAAAGCTATTACTGAGAAAGGTCCACTGCTCACGCGTTTCTGCTGACTGGAAGTTTGAAACCGATTATTAGTATATCGTCTCCTATCTACTCAGATACTTTTAGGGGTCTTTCAACGTGGCCTGATTCTCAATACAGATATTTCTGAAAAAGTTCCATTGCCAAAGCGCTTCTGATGGTCCGATATTTGAAACCCAATATTATAAAACCTATCTATTCAGATCCACATAAGGTTCTCCTAACGTGGCATGATTCTCAATACAGATAGTACAGAAGAGATAAACTGCCAGGGCGTTTCTGATAGCCGGATATCCGGAACATAGTATTATTATATCTTCTGCTATCCATTCAGATGCTTTTACGGAATTTTCATCGTCAAGTGATTCTCAATAAAGAAATTAATTAGAAAGTTCCACTGCTCACGCGTTACTGCTGACTGGATGTTTGAAACCGAGTTTAATTATATCGTTTACTATCCATTCATATACTTCTAGGGATCTTTCAATGTGGCATGATTCTCTATACAGTTATCACTGAAAAAGTTGCACTGCCAATGCGCCTCTGATGGCCTGATATTTGAAATCAAGTATTATAATACTTTTTACTATCTATTTAGTTCCTTTTAAGGTTCTCTTATTGTGGCATGATTCTCAATACAGACAGTACTGAAGAAGATACACTGCCAGGGCGTTTCTGATGGCCAGATATTCGGAACATAGTATTATTATATCTTCTACTATCCATTCAGAACCTTTTACGCATCCTTCAACGTGGTGTGATACTCAATAAAGATTTACTGAAAAAGTTCCACTGCCAAAGCGCCTCTGATGGCCTGAGTATTATAATACTTTTTACTATCTAATCCGATCCTTTTACAGAACTTTCAACTTGGTGTGTGATTCTCAATACAGATGGTTCTGAAGAGTTAAACTGCCAGGGCGTTTCTGATGGCCCAATACTCGAAACATAGTATTATTATAACTCTACCTCTCAAGGTTCTTAAGGTTCTCTTAACGTGGAATGATACTCGATACACATATTACTGAAGAAGTTATACTGCCAGGGCTTTTCTGATGGTCGGGTAATCGAAACATAGTATTATTATAACTTCTACTATCCATTCAGATCCTTTTACGATTCTTTCAACGTAGTGTGATCCTCAATAAAGATATTAATGAGTAAGTTCAACAGCTCACGCGTTTCTACTGACTGGAAGTTTGAAACCGAGTATTAGTATATCGTCTCCTATCCACTCAGTACTTCTAGGGATCTTTCAACGTGGCCTGATTCTCTCAGATATTTCTGAAAAAGTGCCATTGCCAAAGCGCTTCTGATGGTCCGATATTTGAAACCCAGTATTATAATACCTTATACTATCTATACAGATCTTCTTAAGGTTCTCTTAACGTGGCATGATTCTCAATACAGATAGTACAGAAGAACTGCCAGGGCGTTTCTGATGGCCGGATATTCGAAACATAGTATTATTAGATCTTCTACTATTCATTCAGATCCTTTTAAGTATCCGTAGTGTGATTCTTGATAATGATATTACTGAGAAAGTTCCACTGCTCACGCGTTTCTGCTGACTGGATGTTTGAAACCGATTTTCATTATATCGTTTACTATGCATTCATAAACTTTTAGGGATTTTCCATCGTGGAATGATTCTCAATACAGATATCACTGAAAAAGTTCCGCTGCCAAAGCGCCTCTGATGGCCCGATATATGAAAAAGAGTATTATGATACCTTTTACTATCTATTCAGATCCTTTTACGGATCTCTCAACGTGGTGTGATTTTCAATGTCTGATATTTAAAACCGAGTATTATAATACTTTTTACTATCTATTCCGATCCTTTTACAGAACTTTCAACGTGGTGTGTGATTCTCAATACAGATGGTTCTGAAGAGTTAAACTGCCAGGGCGTTTCTGATGGCCGAATACTCGAAACATAGTATTATCTACCTCTTAAGGTTCTCTAAACGTGGAATGATACTCGATACACATATTACTGAAGAGTTAAACTGCCAGGGCGTTTCTGATGGCCGGATACTCGAAACATAGTATTATTACATACTCTACTATACATTCAGATCCTTTTACGGAACTATCACCGTAGTGTTTTTCTCAATAAAGATATTACTGAGAAAGTTCCACTGAGCACGCGTTTCTGCTGACTGGAAGTTTGAAACCGATTATTAGTATATCGTCTCCTATCTACTCAGATACTTTTAGGGGTCTTTCAACGTGGCCTGATTCTCAATACAGATATTTCTGAAAAAGTTCCATTGCCAAAGCGCTTCTGATGGTCCGATATTTGAAACCCAATATTATAAAACCTATCTATTCAGATCCACATAAGGTTCTCCTAACGTGGCATGATTCTCAATACAGATAGTACAGAAGAGATAAACTGCCAGGGCGTTTCTGATAGCCGGATATCCGGAACATAGTATTATTATATCTTCTGCTATCCATTCAGATGCTTTTACGGAATTTTCATCGTTAAGTGATTCTCAATAAAGAAATTAATTAGAAAGTTCCACTGCTCACGCGTTACTGCTGACTGGATGTTTGAAACCGAGTTTAATTATATCGTTTACTATCCATTCATATACTTCTAGGGATCTTTCAATGTGGCATGATTCTCAATACAGATATTACTGAAAAAGTTGCACTGCCAATGCGCCTCTTATGGCCTGATATTTGAAATCAAGTATTATAATACTTTTTACTATCTATTTAGTTCCTCTTAAGGTTCTCTTAACGTGGCATGATTCTCAATACAGACAGTACTGAAGAAGATACACTGCCAGGGCGTTTCTGATGGCCAGATATTCGGAACATAGTATTATTATATCTTCTACTATCCATTCAGAACCTTTTACGCATCCTTCAACGTGGTGTGAAACTCAATAAAGATTTTACTGAAAAAGTTCCACTGCCAAAGCGCCTCTGATGGCCTGAGTATTATAATACTTTTTACTATCTAATCCGATCCTTTTACAGAACTTTCAACTTGGTGTGTGATTCTCAATACAGATGGTTCTGAAGAGTTAAACTGCCAGGGCGTTTCTGATGGCCCAATACTCGAAACATAGTATTATTATAACTCTACCTCTTAAGGTTCTTGAGGTTCTCTAAACGTGGAATGATACTCGATACACATATTACTGAAGAAGTTATACTGCCAGGGCTTTTCTGATGGTCGGGTAATCGAAACATAGTATTATTATAACTTCTACTATCCATTCAGATCCTTTTACGATTCTTTCAACGTAGTGTGATCCTCAATAAAGATATTAATGAGAAAGTTCAACAGCTCACGCGTTTCTACTGACAGGAAGTTTGAAACCGAGTATTAGTATATCGTATCCTATCCACTCAGTACTTCTAGGGATCTTTCAACGTGGCCTGATTCTCTCAGATATTTCTGAAAAAGTGCCATTGCCAAAGCGCTTCTGATGGTCCGATATTTGAAACCCAGTATTATAATACCTTATACTATCTATACAGATCTTCTTAAGGTTCTCTTAACGTGGCATGATTCTCAATACAGATAGTACAGAAGAACTGCCAGGGCGTTTCTGATGGCCGGATATTCGAAACATAGTATTATTAGATCTTCTACTATTCATTCAGATCCTTTTAAGTATCTTTCAACGTAGTGTGATTCTTGATAATGATATTACTGAGAAAGTTCCACTGCTCACGCGTTTCTGCTGACTGGATGTTTGAAACCGATTTTCATTATATCGTTTACTATGCATTCATAAATTTTTAGGGATTTTCCATCGTGGAATGATTCTCAATACAGATATCACTGAAAAAGTTCCGCTGCCAAAGCGCCTCTGATGGCCCGATATATGAAAAAGAGTATTATGATACCTTTTACTATCTATTCAGATCCTTTTACGGATCTCTCAACGTGGTGTGATTTTCAATGTCTGATATTTAAAACCGAGTATTATAATACTTTTTACTATCTATTCCGATCCTTTTACAGAACTTTCAACGTGGTGTGTGATTCTCAATACAGATGGTTCTGAAGAGTTAAACTGCCAGGGCGTTTCTGATGGCCGAATACTCGAAACATAGTATTATCTACCTCTTAAGGTTCTCTAAACGTGGAATGATACTCGATACACATATTACTGAAGAGTTAAACTGCCAGGGCGTTTCTGATGGCCGGATACTTGAAACATAGTATTATTACATACTCTACTATACATTCAGATCCTTTTACGGAACTATCACCGTAGTGTTTTTCTCAATAAAGATATTACTGAGAAAGTTCCACTGAGCACGCGTTTCTGCTGACTGGATGTTTGAAATCGAGTATGATTATATCGTTTACTATCCACTCAGATACTTTTAGGGATCTTTCAACGTGGCATGATTCTCAATACAGATAGTACTGAAAACGTTCCACTGCGAAAGCGCCACTGATGGCCTGATAATTGGAACCGAGTATTATAATACCTTTTACTATCAATTCAGATCCTCTTAAGGCTCTCTTAATGTAGCATGATCCTCAATACAGATAGTATTGAGGAGCTAAACTGCCCCCACACAGCACAGACTCATCTCTGAAATATTGCAGGAATATGTTTCGGAAATATTTGAGATATTTCGGTTATATTGCGAAAGATATATGAATTGTTTCAGGAATATTGCAGAAACATTCAAATGTCCGCCCCATAACCTAACATAGCAATATTGCAGAAATATTTTTCGATATATTTCTGCAATATTGTAGAATTATTCTGTAATGTTAATGCAATTTTTTATTATATTGGAAAATATATATGAAATGTTTCAGGATTGTTGCAGAAATATTCAAATATATGCTCTCTATCCGATAACGTCTCAATATTGCAGACTTATTTTTTGAAATATTCCTGCAATATTGTAGGATTATTTTGTAATATTTATGGAATATTTTTGTTATATTGCAAAATATATATGCAATATCTCAGGATTCTTGCAGAAATATTTCTGTTATTTCATGAGATGTGGTATAGGTTTAACTCACATAAAAAAATAGTAAAGCACAATTAATATCATTATTCGCTCTCTACTGGACATTCAACATTTCTTTTTTTTAAACATTTTCCACTACCCTGGAGGCTCGCAATTTGGCTTGAGCCAACCATTTCGATATGGGTTTAATAATCAAACATAGATAATCAAATCATTAGATCTGTTCAGTTCAACTCTACCTTTGTACTTGTAGCTTTATACCTTAGATAATCAAATCAACTTATCACTGCATTTATATTATTTAGAGCCAATTAGTCTTCAATAAACATTAAACTCACAACTAACTGAACTACCAAAGTAAAGTAACAACAGACTCTGCTTCACGACACGATACAACAACGCTGGTAAACAGAAAAAATGGCGGCCTGACTAAATGAAAAGAGAGGATGCGTAAAGCCTCGAACTAGAGAAAGAAAACACACAAACAAGAGCGCCAAAAATGAAATGTCAAAAATGAGCTTCACTTTGGTCCTATGTGTATAATGAAGCTTTGTTCAACTTGTGTATGCTAGATATTCTTATTTCCTTCTAATGGGTTTCTACAATGAAGCCCTATGGTGGTTTTTTCAGAATAAAGAGGATGTGACGAATTTCTTGTCAATGGTGGCGTACCTTTTGAAATAAATTGAAAGGAGACGATGAATAAATTCTATCTCATTAAGGGCTAATGTAATAAATGCATTCAATATTGCTGCATTATTGCATGTAAAGTTGAATTATTTCTGTCGCGATTTGTAATAAATATGTCTATGCATAATATATTCATAGGAATATACGCAAAACTATAAATTTTAACTTTGTAGAAACTGTTATAGTTTGTAACATTTCTGTAATATTTCTGAATATTGCAACTGTAATATTGGAATACAATATTCCAGCAATATTTCTCAATATTGCAACTGTAATATTGAAACACAATATTCCAGCAATATTTCTGGGATATTGCAACTGCAATTGCAATATTGCAATATTGTGGCAATATTTCCTGAATATTGTGTGCTGTGTGGGCCAGGGC
This sequence comes from Halyzia sedecimguttata, assembly GCA_937662695.2. Classification (NCBI taxonomy): domain Eukaryota; kingdom Metazoa; phylum Arthropoda; class Insecta; order Coleoptera; family Coccinellidae; genus Halyzia; species Halyzia sedecimguttata. The sequence continues at coordinate 7,950,428 of OW569418.2, forward strand.
GTTTCTGATGGCCGCATATTTGAAACTTAGTATTATTATATCTTCTAATATCTATTCAGATCCTTTTACGGATCTTTCATCGTAGTGTGATTCTCAATATAGATATTACTGAGAAAGTTCCACTGCTCACGCGTTTCTGCTGACTGGATGTTTGAAACTGTGTATTATTATATCGTTTACTATCCACTCAGATACTTTCAGGGATCTTTCAACGTGGCATGATGGCCGGATAATCGAAACATAGTGTTATTGTATATTCTACTATCAATTCAGATCCTGTTACGGAACTTTAAACGTTGTGTGATTCTCAATAAAGATAATACTGAGAAAGTTCTACTGCGAATGCGTCCCTGATGGCCTGATCTTTGAAACCGAGTTTTATTATATCGTTTACTATCCATTCAGATACTTTTAGGGATCTTTCAACGTGGTGTGATTCTCAATAAAGATATTACTGAGAAAGTTCCACTGCTCACGCGTTTCTGCTACTGAATGCTGATGGCCTGATCTTTGAAACCGAGTATCGTTTACTATCCACTCAGATTCTTTTAGGGATCTTTCATCGTGAAATGATTCTCAATACAGATATTACTGAAAAAAATCTAGTGCCAATGCGTCCCTGATGGCCTAATCTTTGAAACCGAGTTTCATTATATCGTTTACTATCCATTCAGCTACTTTTAGGGATCTTTCAACGTGATATACTTCTAGGGATCTTTCAACGTGGCATGATTCTCTACAGATATTAAAGTAAAAGTAGCACTGCCAATGCGCCTGTGATGGCCCGATATTTGAAATGGAGTATTATATTACCTTTTACTATATATTCAGATCGTTTAAAGGATGTCTTAACGTGGCATGATTCTCAATACAGATAGTACTGAAGAAGATATAATGCCAGGGCGTTTTTGATGGCCGAATATTCGAAACATAGTATTATTATATAATCTACTATCCGTTCAGATCTTTTTACGGATCCTTCAAGGTGGTATGATACCCAATAAAGAGATTACTGAGAAAGTTTCACTGCTCACGCGTCCCTGCTGACTACTTTTAATATCTATCTGATCCTCTTAAGGTTCTCTAAACGTGGAATGATTTTCAATACAGATAGTACTGAAGAAGTTATACTGCCAGGGCGTTTTTGATAGCCGGATATTCGAAACATAGTATTATTATAACTTCTACTATCCATTCAGCTCCTTCTACGGATCTTTCAACGTAGTGTGATTCTCAATTAAGATATTACTGAGAATGGTCCACCGCTCAGGCGTTTCTGCTGACTGGATGTTTGAAACCGAGTATTAATATATCGTCTACTATCCACTCAGATACTTTTAGCGATCTTTCAACGTGGCCTGATTCTCAATACAGATATTACTGAAAAAGTTCCATTTGCAAAGCGCTTCTGATGGTCCGACATTTGAAACCCAGTATCTATTCAGATCCTTTTACGGATTTTTCAACGCGTTGTGATTCTCAATGAAGATATTACTGAAAGAGTTCTACTGCCAATGCGTCCCTTATGGCGTGATCTTTGAAACCGAGTATACTAATATCTATTGCTATCTATTCAGATCCTTTGAAGGTTCTTTCAAAGTGGCATAATTCTTAATACAATGCCAATGCGTACCTGATGCCTAGTAATCGAAACCGAGTATTATAATATCTTACTGATGGCCGGAAATTCGAAACATAGTATTATTATATCTTCTACTATCCTTTCAGAACCTTTTACGGACCCTTCAAGGTGGTATGATAGTCAATGACTATATTACTGAGAAAGTTTCACTGCTCACGCGTCCCTGCACGGACGCGTTTCTGATGGCCGGATATTCGAAACATAGTATTATTATATCTCCTGCTATCCATTCAGATCCTTTTACGGATCTTTCAACGTAGTGTGATTCTCAATAAAGATATTACTGAGATAGTTCAACTACTCACGCGTTTCTGCTGACTGGATGTTTGAAACCGAGTATTATCATATGGTTTACTATCCATTCAAATACTTTTAGGGTTCTTTCAACGTGGCATGATTCACAATACAGATAATACTAATAAAGTAACACTGCCAGAGCACCTCTGATGGCCCGATATTTGAAACTGAGTATTATAAGACCTTTTATTATCTATTCAGATCCTTTCGCGGATCTTTCAACGTGGTGAGATTTTCAATGAGGATAATACTGAAAGTGTTCTACTGCCAATGAGTCCCTGATGGCTTGATCTTTGTAACCGACTCTTATTATATTGTTTACTATCCATTCAGATACTTTTAGAGATCTTCCAACGTGGCTTTATCCATATCGCATGATCTTTGAAACCGAGTTTTATTATATCGCTTACTATCCATTTTGATACTTTTAGGGTTCTTTCAGCGTTGCAATATAGATATTTCTGAAACAGTTTCACAGAAAGCCCGAAATTTGAAGCCGAGTATCATAATACCTCTTAATATCTATCAGATCCTCTTAAGGTTCTCTAAGCTAAGTGGAATGATTCTCAATACAGATAGTACTGAAGAAGTTATACTGCCAGGGCGTTTTTGATAGCCGGATATTCGAAACATAGTATTATTATATCTTCTTCTACCCATTTAGATCCTTTTACACATCCCTCAACGTAGTGTGATACTCAATAAATATATTACCGAGAAAGTTTCACTGCTCACGCGTCCCTGCTAACTGGATGTTTGAAAACGAGTTTAATTATATCGATCTTTCATTGTCGAATGATTCTCAATACAGATATTACTAAAAAAGTTCCACTGCCAAAGCGCCTCTGATGGCCTGATAGTTAAAACCGAGGATTATTATACCATTTACTATCTATTCCGATCCTTTTACGGATTTTTCAACGTTGTGTGATCCTCAATGAAGATATTACTGAAAAAGTTCTACTGCCTGATGGCCTGATCTTTGAAACCGATTGTTATTATATCGTTTACTATCCACTCAGATACTTCTAGGGATCTTTCAAATTGGCATGATTCTCAATACAGATATTACTGAAAAAGTTGCAATGCCAATGCGCCTCTGATGGGCCGTTATTTGAAATCGAGTATTATAATACCTTTTACTATCTATCCAGATCCTCTTAAGGTTTTCTTAACGTAGCATGATCCTCAATACACATAGTATGGAAGAGCTAAACTTCCAGGGCGTTACTGATGGCCGGATATTAGAAACATAGTATTATTATATCTTCTAATATCTATTCAGATCCCTTTACGGATCTTTCATCTTAATGTAATTCTCAATATAGATATTAATGAGAAAGTTCCACTGCTCACGCTTTTCTGCTGACTGGATGTTTGAAACCGAGTATTATTATATCGTTTACTATCCACTCAGATACTTTTAGAGATCTTTCAACGTGTCATGATTCTCAATACAGGTATTACTGAAAGAGTTGCACTGCCAATGCGCCTCTGATGGGCCCTTATTTGAAATCGAGTATTATAATACCTTTTACTATCTATTCAGATCCTCTTTAGGTTCTCTTAATGTAGCATGATCCTCAATACTGATAGTATAGAAGAGCTAAACTTCCAGGGCGTTTCTGATGGCCGGATATTAGAAACATAGTATTATTATATCTTCTAATATCTATTCAGATCCATTTACGGATCTTTCATCGTAGTGTGATTCTCAATATAGATATTACTGAGAAAGTTCCACTGCTCACGCTTTTCTGCTGACTGGATGTTTGAAACCGAGTATTATTATATCGTTAACTATCCACTCAGATACTTTTAGGGATCTTTCAACGTGGCATGATTCTCAATACAGATATTACTGAAAGAGTTGCACTGCCAATGCGCCTCTGATGGTCCGATATTTGAAACCCAGTATTATAAAACCTTTTAGTATCTATTCAGATCCACATAAGGTTCTCCTAACGTGGCATGATTCTCAATACAGATAGTACAAAAGAGATAAACTGCCAGGGCGTTTCTGATGGCCAGATATCCGGAACATAGTATTATTATATCTTCTACTATCCATTCAGATGCTTTTACGGAATTTTCAACGTAAAGTGATTCTCAATGAAGATATTCCTTAAAAACTTCCACTGCCAATGCGTCCCATATGGCTTGATCTTTGAAACCGAATTATATTACAGCGTTTACTATCCAATTAGATACTTTTAGGGTACCTTAAACGTGGCATGGTTCTCAATAAAGATATTACTGAAAAAGTTCCATTGGTGGCCCGAAAGTTGATGCCGAGTATTATAATACCTTTTAATATCAATCAGATAAAGAAATTAATTAGAAAGTTCCACTGCTCACGCGTTTCTGCTGACTGGATGTTTGAAACTGAGTATTAATATATCGTTTTATTTATTTTAGGGATCTTTCAAAGTGGTGTGATTCTCAATGAAGATATAACTGAAAAAGTTCTACTGCCAATGCGTCCCTGATGGCCTGATCTTTGAAACCGAGTTTTATAATATCGCTTACTATCCATTTAGATACTTTTAGGGTTCCTTCAGCGATGCATGATTCTCAATACAGATATTACTGAAACAGTTCCACTGATGGCCCGAAAGTTGAAGTCGAGAATTATAATACTTTTCAATATCTATCAGATCCTCTTAAGGTTCTCTAAACGTGGAATGATACTCAATACAGATATTACTGAAGAACTGCCAGGGCTTTTCTGATGGTCGGGTGTTCGAAACATAGTATTATTATAACTTCTACTATCCATTCAGATCCTTTTACAGATCTTTCAACGTAGTGTGATCCTCAATAAAGATATTAATGAGAAAGTTCAACAGCTCACGCGTTTCTGCTGACTGAAGAGTTAATTTGTCAGGGCGTTTCTGATGGCCGGATATTCGAAACATAGTACGCATCCTTCAACGTGGTGTGATACTCAATAAAGATATTACTGAGAAAGTTCCACTGCTCACGCGTCCCTGCTGACTGGATGTTTGAAACCGAGTTCAATTATGTCGTCTACTATCGATTCATATACTTTTAGGGATCGTGGAATGATTCTCAATACAGATAATACTGAAAAAGTTCAACTGCCAAAGCGCCTCTGATGGCCTGATATTTAAAACCGAGTATTATAATACTTTTTACTTCCTATTACGATCCTTTTACAGAACTTTCAACGTGGTGTGATTCTCAATAAAGATGGTAATGAAGAGTTAAACTGCCAGGGCGTTTCAGATGGCCGGATACTCGAAACATAGTATTATTATACTATCCATTCAGATCCTTTTACGGATCTATCACCGTAGTGTTTTTCTCAACTAAGATATCACTGAGAAAGTTCCACTGAGCACGCGTTTCTGCTGACTGGATGTTAGAAATCAAGTATGATTATATCGTTTACTATCAACTCAGATACTTTTAGGGATCTTTCAACGTGGCATGATTCTCAATACGAAAAGTTCCACTGCGAAAGCGCCACTAATGGCCTGATATTTGGAACCGAGTATTATAATACCTTTTATTATCAATTCAGATCCTCTTAAGGCTCTCTTAACGTAGCGTGATCCTCAATACAGATAGTATTGAGGAGCTAAACTGCCAGGGCGTTTCTGATGGACGGATATTTGAAACTTAGTATTATTATAACTTCTAATTTCTATTCAGATCCTTTTAAGGATCTTTCATCGTAGTGTGATTCTGAATATAGATATTACTGAGAAAGTTCCACTGCTCACGCGTTTCTGCTGACTGGATGTTTGAAACTGAAAATTATTATATCGTTTACTATCCACTTAGATACTTTTAGGGATCTTTCAACGTGGCATGATTCTCAATAAAGATATTACTGAAAAAGTTCCACTGCCAAAGAGCCTCTGATGGCCCGATATTTGAAACGCAGTATTATAATATCTTTTACTATCAATTCAGATCCTATTGCGGATCTCTCAACGTGGTGTGATTCTCAATGTAGATATTACTGAAAAACTTCCACTGCCAATGCGTCCCATATGGCCTGATCTTTGAAGCCCAGTTTCACTATATCGCTTACTATCCATTTAGATGCTTTTAGGGTTCTCCAACGTGGCACGTTTCTCAATACAGATATTACTGAAAAAGTTCTACTGATCGCCCTAAAGTTGAAGCTGAGTATTATAATACCTTTTAAAATCAATCTGATATTCGTAAGGTTCTCTTTACGTGGAATGATTATCTATACAGATAGTACTGAAGAAGTTATACTGCCAGGGCTTTTCTGATATCCGGATATTCGAAACATAGTATTATTATATCTTCCACTATCCATTCAGATCCTTTTACGCATCCTTCAAACTGGTGTGATACTCAATAAAGATATTACTGTAGAAGTTCTACTGCCAATGCGTTCCTGATGGCTTGATCTTAGAAATCGAGTTTTACTATATCGTTTACTATCCATTCATATAATTTTAGGGATCTTTTATCGTGGAATGATTCTCAATAGATATATTACTGAAAAAGTTCCACTGCCAAAGCGCCTCTGATGGCCTGTTATTTAAATCGAGTATTATAATTCCTTTTACTATCTATTCAGATCCTTTTACGGAATCTTAAACGCGGTGTGATTCTCAATGAAGATATTACTGAAAAAGTTCTACTGCCAATACGTCCCTGATGGCCTGATCTTTGAAACCGAGTTTTATTATATCGTTTACTATCCATTCAGATACTTTTAGGGATCTTTCAACGTCATATACTTCTAAGGATCTTTCAACTTGGCATGATTCTTAATACAGATATTAATGAAAAAGTAGCACTGCCAATGCGCCTCTGATGGGCCGATATTTGAAATCGAGTATTATAATACCTTTTACTATATATTCAGATCGTTTTAAGGTTCTCTCAACATGGCATGATTCTCAATACAGATAGTACTGAAGAAGATATACTGCCAGAGCGATTTTGATGGCCGGATATTCGAAACATAGTATTATTATATAATTCACTATCCATTCAGATCTTTTTACGGATCCTTCAAGGTGGTGTGATACTCAATATAGATATTACTGAGAAAGTTTCACTGCTCACGCGTCCCTGCTGACTGGATGTTTGAAACCGAGTTTTATTATATCGTTTACTATCCATTTATATACTTTTAGGGATCTTTCATGGTTTAGTGATTCTCAATACAGATATTAATGAGAAAGTTCCACTGCCAAAGCGCCTCTGATGGCCCGATATTGGAAACCGAGAAGTATAATACCTTTCACTATCTATTCAGATCCTTTTACGGAACTTTCAACTTGGTGTGATTCTCAATGAAGATATTACTGAGAAAGTTCTACTGCCAATGCGTCCCTGATGGCCTAATCTAGTCTGCACTCAGAGTCCTAGCTCAGCCAACCCCAGCATACTATGGTGTTTCCTCAGACCACAGGGACCCGTGTATACAGCTGTTAAAATTCTCAGGTCTAACTAGAGGATCTGAGACATTGTCTGGCTCTTTCAGCTGATACTTGTTGAGCGAGTATATATGTGTCCAGGTATGCTGCTTCTGATATCCTGGACCTTTTGGTCCAACCATCTGTTGTTTTCCCACCCTGCTGCCCTGTGAGATATATCACAGGCCGGTTCAGGACCAATGAGCCCCGTGAAAGCCCCTCGTGCCGAACATGAGTCCTCCACCTCATTACCGCCCTTGCCTGAGTGGCCCAGGACCCAAATTACCTTGAACCTGCAGCGCTCTCCCAGTTCAACAAGTGGGGTCAGACAGTCCTGCACAAGCATGGACTTTCAGTTGTATGAATTCAAGTCCTTCAAGGCAGCTTGGCTTTTCGGTAGGATCTTGATTGATCTGCGTATCCATCTCTTCTCAAATATGAGCTTCGCGCAGTGATCAATGGCGAAAATTCCTGCTTGAAAGGCAGTCACAAAACTAACTAGGCTTATAGATTCACCCTCAGCCATTTTGTAACCACTGACTCCTGCTCCTACCCCAGTAGTAGCAGAGCATTATGTGAACCAGCAGGGACCCTCAAGCAGTGGGGCCCAGAGATACTCCAATCGTCTTTGGGAAAGACGACTCGATAGTGCCACTATCTTGGTGATAGATACATCAGAACGATGCTCATTATCTCGTTGACCTCCAATTCGGCCAGCAGAGAACCAGACACGTGCTCACTAGATAAAGATAGACCATGTACTTTAGGCGATCATTGGCTGCGAAAGACGTGGAGCGAAAAGCCCCAGTCATCATCAAGCACGCAGATCTCTGAATTGTTATAAGCTTGGGACTGCACCCCTACAGTGCACTCCCATAAAGCAATGCTACCGTAAGTGATTTGTTGTCTCACCAACATCACGTACAACCAGTGGCGTCTTTTCAGATCCAGTCCCCCATTTCTTTCCACAAGTCCGCTAGCAGACCCAGAGCGAGTGCCTAGCCTTGTGGATCACCCTTTCTTAGTGTGAATTTCAGTTCAGCTTCCTGTCCAGGATGGCACCCAGATATCTAGCATCGTCCGCAAATGGGATACGAACTCCATTCATAGTAAGGAAACCCATGTTGAGCTTCTTCTTTCTAGTGATTGGCACGATCAAGGTCTGACGAGAGATCACGTTTAACTGTTCCCCACTACACCAGCCTTGTGTTGCCGTTAGCGCCTCTGATAGGCTCTCAATCAGGACTGAGTCATCTTGTCCTGTGGCCATAATGAGTATGTTGCCGTCGTACGCTGGACATATATATCCGGCGTGCCTATTATGGCCACCAGGCAGACCACAGCAGAGGGGAGATCACTCCTCCCTGTGGACAGCCCCTCCTGGCCAGAAATCTCGCTACGTCCCCACACAGGGACGTGGAGATGAGTCTGTTATTAAACAGGAACCACAATGAGGTCTGGTACTCCTCTGAGCCAAGCCTCTCCGCAGAACGAGTTCTTGAGCGGTGCAACATAAGTGCCCTCAATGTCCAGGAAGACCACCAGATCAGGCCTTGTGGTCCTGAGACTACTTTCGCCACACCACCAGGTTGTTCGGCGCCAGATCAGCTTCACGCCACCTCAGATACGTCACTCTTAATTTTTGACCCAACGGTGGACGGTGGTTGCTAGGGTCTGAGTAAAGAATTTAATTCCTAGAACCCCGGGAATGAACTCGGGACCCCGGTCCCTAGTCTCACTTTATCACTGAGCTGGCGACATACCTTATAATATCTATTCAGATCCTCTTAAGGTTCTCTCATCGTGGCATAGTTCGCAATACATATAGTACTGAAGAGTTGAACTGCCAGGGTGTTTCTGATGGCTTCTTTTATCCATTCAGATCCATTTAAGGATCCCTCAAGTTGGTGTGATACTCAATAAAGATATTACTGAGAAAGTTTCACTGCTCACGCGACCCTGCTGACTGGATGTTTGAAACCGAGTTTTATTATATCGTTTACTATCCATTCATATACTTATAGGGATCTTTCATCGTGGAATGATTATCAATACAGATATTACGGAAAAAGTTCCACTGCCAAAGCGCCTCTGATGACCCGATATTTGATACCCAGTATTATAGTACCTTTTCCTATCTATTCAGATCGTGTTAAGGTTCTCTTAACGTGGCATAATTCTCAATACAGAGAGTACTGAAGAGTCAAACTGCCAGGTCGTTTCTGATGGCCGGATAATCGATACATAGTGATATTATATCTACTATCCATTCAGATCCTGTTACGGAACTTTCAACGTTGTGTGATTCTCAATACTGATATTTCTGAAAAAGTTCCATTGCCAAAGCGGTGGTCCGATATTTAAACCCAGTATTATAAAACCTTTTAGTATCTATTCAGATCCACTAAAGGTTCTCCTAACGTGGCATGATTCTCAATACAGATAGTACAGAAGAGATAAACTGCCAGGGCGTTTCTGATGGCCGGATATCCGGAACATAGTATTATTGTATCTTCTACTATACATTCAGATGCTTTTCAACGTTAAGTGATTCTCAATAAAGAAATTAATTAGAAAAATCCACTGCTCACGCGTTTCTGCTGACTGGATGTTTGAAACCGAGTTTTATTATATCGTTTACTATCCATTCATATACTTCTAGGGATCTTGTCGAGCATGATTCTCAATACAGATATTAATGAAAAAGTTGCACTGCCAATGCGCCTCTGATGGACCGATATTTTAAATCAAGTATTATAATACTTTTTACTATCTATTCAGTTCCTCTTAAGGTTCTCTTAACGTGGCATGATTCTCAATACAGACAGTACTGAAGAAGATATACTGCCAGGGCGTTTCTGATGGCCAGATTTTCGGAACATAGTATTATTATATCTTCTACTATCCATTCAGAACGTTTTACGCATCCTTCAACGTGGTGTGATACTCAATAAAGATATTACTGAGAAAGTTCCACTGCTCACGCATCCCTGCTGACTGGATGTTTGAAACCGAGTTCAATTATGACGTCTAATATCCATTCATATACTTTTAGGGATCTTTCATCTTGGAATGATTCTCAATACAGATATTACTGAAAAAGTTCCACTGCCAAGGCGCCTCTGATGGCCTGATATTTAAAACCGAGTATTATAATACTTTTTACTATCTATTCCGATCCTTTTACAGAACTTTCAACGTGGTGTGTGATTCTCAATACAGATGGTTCTGAAGAGTTAAACTGCCAGGGCGTTTCTGATGGCCAGATACTCGAAACATAGTATTATTATATACTCTACTGTCCATTCAGATCTTTTTACGGATCTATCACCGTAGTGTTTTTCTCAATAAAGATATTACTCAGAAAGATCCACTGAGCACGCGATTCTGCTGACTGGATGTTTGAAATCGAGTATGTTTATATCGTTTACTATCCACTCAGATACTTTTAGGGATCTTTCAACGTGGCATGATTCTCAGTGCAGATAGTACTGAAAAAGTTCCACTGCGAAAGCGCCACTGATGACCTGATATTTGAAACCGAGTATTATAATACCTTCACTATCTATTCAGATCCTTTTACGGAGCTTTCAACATTCAATAAATATATAACTGAAAATGTTCTACTGCCAATGCGTCCCTGAGGAACTGATCTGTGAAAGCGAGTTTTATTATATCGGTTTCTATACATTCAGATATTTTTAGGGATCTTTCAACGTGGCATGATTCTCAATACAGATATAACTGGAAAAGTTGCACTGCCAATGCGCCTCTGACGGCCCGATATTCGAAATCGAGTATTATAATACTATCAATTCAGATCCTCTTAAGGTTCTTAAGGTTCTCTAAACGTGGAATGATACTCAATACAGATATTACTGAAGAAGTTATACTGCCAGGGCTTTTCTGATGGTCGGGTATTCGACACATAGTATTATTATAACTTCTACTATCCATTCAGATCCTTTTACGTATCTTTCAACGTAGTGTGATCCTCAATAAAGATATTAATGAGAAAGTTCAACAGCTCACGCGTTTCTACTGACTGGAAGTCTGAAACCGAGTATTAGTATATCGTCTCCTATCCACTCAGATACTTTTAGGGATCTTTCAACGTGGCCTGATTCTCAATACAGATATTTCTGAAAAAGTACCATTGCCAAAGCGATTCTGATGGTCCGATATTTGAAACCCAGTATTATAATACCTTATACTATCTATTCAGATCCTCTTAAGGTTCTCTTAACGTGGCATGATTCTCAATACAGATAGTACAGAAGAGTTAAACTGCCAGGGCGTTTCTGATGGCCGGATATTCGAAACATAGTAGGTATTATTATATCTTCTAGTATCCATTCAGATCCTTTTAAGGAGTGTGATTCTTGATAAATATATTACTGAGAAAGTTCCACTGCTCACGCGTTTCTGCTGACTGGATGTTTGAAACCGAATATTAGTATATCGTCTACTATCCACTCAGACTGGATGTTTGAAACCGATTTTTATTATATCGTTTACTATGCATTCATAAACTTTTAGGGATTTTCCATCGAGGAATGATTCTCAATACAAATATCACTGAAATAGTTCCACTGCCAAAGCGCCTCTGATGGCCCAATATGAAAAAGAGTATTATGATACCTTTTACTATCTATTCAGATCCTTTTACGGATCTCTCAACGTGGTGTGATTTTCAATGTCTGATATTTAAAACCGAGTATTATAATACTTTTTACTATCTATTCCGATCCTTTTACAGAACTTTCAACGTGGTGTGATTCTCAATACAGATGATACTGAAGAGTTAAACTGCCAGGGTGTTTCTGATGGCCGGATACTCGAAACATAGTATTATTATATACTCTACTATCCATTCAGATCCTTTTACGGATCTATCACCGTAGTGGTTTTCTCAATAAAGATATTACTGAGAAAGTTCCACTGAGCACGCGTTTCTGCTGACTGGATCTTTGAAATCGAGTATGATTATATCGTTTACTATCCACTCAGATACTTTTAGGGATCTTTCAACGTGGCATGATTCTCAATACAGATAGTACTGAAAAAGTTCCACTGCGAAAGCGCCACTGATGGCCTGATATTTGGAACCGAGTATTATAATACCTTTCACTATCAATTCAGCTCCTCTTAAGGCTCTCTTAACGTAGCAGGATCCTCAATACAGATAGTATTGAGGAGCTAAACTGCCAGGGCGTTTCTGATGGCCGGATATTTGAAACTTAGTATTATTATATCTTCATATATCTATTCAGATCCTTTTACGGATCTCTCATCGTAGTGTGATTCTCAATATAGATATTACTGAAAAAGTTCCACTGCTCACGCGTTTCTGCTGACTGGATGTTTGAAACTGAGTATTATTATATCGTTTACTATCCACTCAGATACTTTTAGGGATCTTTCAACGTGCCATGATTCTCAATACAGATATTACTGAGAAAGTTCAACTGCCAAAGAGCCTCCGATGGCCCGATATTTGAAACCCAGTATTATAATATCTTTTACTATCTATTCAGATCCTATTGCGGATCTCTCAACGTGGTGTGATTCTCAATGTAGATATTACTGGAAAACTTCCACTGCCAATGCGTACCATATGGCCTGATCTTTGAAGCCCAGTTTCACTATATCGCTTACTATCCATTTAGATGCTTTTAGGGTTCTTCCAACGTGGCATGTTTCTCAATACAGATATTACTGAAAAAGTTTTACTGATCGCGCTAAAGTTGAAGCTGAGTATTATAATACCTTTTAATATCAATCTGATATTCGTAAGGTTCTCTTTACGTGGAATGATTCTCTATACAGATAGTACTGAAGAAGTTATACTGCCAGGGCTTTTCTGATATCCGGATATTCGAAACATAGTATTATTATATCTTCCACTATCCATTCAGATCCTTTTACGCATCCTTCAACGTGGTGTGATACTCAATAAAGATATTACTGTAAAAGTTCTACTGCCAATGCGTCCCTGATGGCTTGATCTTTGAAATCAGTTTTACTATATCGTTTACTATCCATTCATATACTTTTAGGGATCTTTCAACGTGGCATGATTCTCAATACAGATATAACTGAAAAAGATGCACTGCCAATGCGCCTCTGACGGCCCGATATTTGAAATCGGGTATTATAATACCTTTTACTATCAATTCAGATCCTCTTAAGGTTCTCTAAACGTGGCAGTTTAACTCTTCTGTACTATCTGTATTGAGAATCATGCCACGTTAAGAGAACCTTAAGAGGATCTGAATAGATAGTATAAGGTATTATAATACTGGGTTTCAAATATCGGACCATCAGAAGCGCTTTGGCAATGGCACTTTTTCAGAAATATCTGTATTGAGAATCAGGCCACGTTGAAAGATCCCTAAAAGTATCTGAGTGGATAGGAGACGATATACTAATACTCGGTTTCAAACTTCCAGTCAGTAGAAACGCGTGAGCTGTTGAACTTTCTCATTAATATCTTTATTGAGGATCACACTACGTTGAAAGATCCGTAAAAGGATCTGAATGGATAGGAGAAGTTATAATAATACTATGTGTCGAATACCCGACCATCAGAAAAGCCCTGGCAGTATAACTTCTTCAGTAATATCTGTATTGAGTATCATTCCACGTTTAGAGAACCTTAAGAACCTTAAGAGGATCTGAATTGATAGTATTATAATACTCGATTTCGAATATCGGGCCGTCAGAGGCACATTGGCAGTGCAACTTTTCCAGTTATATCTGTATTGAGAATCATGCCACGTTGAAAGATCCCTAAAAATATCTGAATGTATAGTAACGGATATAATAAAACTCGCTTTCACAGATCAGTTCCTCAGGGACGCATTGGCAGTAGAACATTTTCAGTTATATATTTATTGAATGTTGAAAGCTCCGTAAAAGGATCTGAATAGATAGTGAAGGTATTATAATACTCGGTTTCAAATATCAGGTCATCAGTGGCGCTTTCGCAGTGGAACTTTTTCAGTACTATCTGCACTGAGAATCATGCCACGTTGAAAGATCCCTAAAAGTATCTGAGTGGATAGTAAACGATATAAACATACTCGATTTCAAACATCCAGTCAGCAGAATCGCGTGCTCAGTGGATCTTTCAGAGTAATATCTTTATTGAGAAAAACACTACGGTGATAGATCCGTAAAAAGATCTGAATGGACAGTAGAGTATATAATAATACTATGTTTCGAGTATCTGGCCATCAGAAACGCCCAGGCAGTTTAACTCTTCAGAACCATCTGTATTGAGAATCACACACCACGTTGAAAGTTCTGTAAAAGGATCGGAATAGATAGTAAAAAGTATTATAATACTCGGTTTTAAATATCAGGCCATCAGAGGCGCCTTGGCAGTGGAACTTTTTCAGTAATATCTGTATTGAGAATCATTCCAAGATGAAAGATCCCTAAAAGTATATGAATGGATATTAGACGTCATAATTGATATCGGTTTCAAACATCCAGTCAGCAGGGATGCGTGAGCAGTGGAACTTTCTCAGTAATATCTTTATTGAGTATCACACCACGTTGAAGGATGCGTAAAACGTTCTGAATGGATAGTAGAAGATATAATAATACTATGTTCCGAAAATCTGGCCATCAGAAACGCCCTGGCAGTATATCTTCTTCAGTACTGTCTGTATTGAGAATCATGCCACGTTAAGAGAACCTTAAGAGGAACTGAATAGATAGTAAAAAGTATTATAATACTTGATTTAAAATATCGGTCCATCAGAGGCGCATTGGCAGTGCAACTTTTTCATTAATATCTGTATTGAGAATCATGCCCGACAAGATCCCTAGAAGTATATGAATGGATAGTAAACGATATAATAAAACTCGGTTTCAAACATCCAGTCAGCAGAAACGCGTGAGCAGTGGATTTTTCTAATTAATTTCTTTATTGAGAATCACTTAACGTTGAAAAGCATCTGAATGTATAGTAGAAGATACAATAATACTATGTTCCGGATATCCGGCCATCAGAAACGCCCTGGCAGTTTATCTCTTCTGTACTATCTGTATTGAGAATCATGCCACGTTAGGAGAACCTTTAGTGGATCTGAATAGATACTAAAAGGTTTTATAATACTGGGTTTAAATATCGGACCACCGCTTTGGCAATGGAACTTTTTCAGAAATATCAGTATTGAGAATCACACAACGTTGAAAGTTCCGTAACAGGATCTGAATGGATAGTAGATATAATATCACTATGTATCGATTATCCGGCCATCAGAAACGACCTGGCAGTTTGACTCTTCAGTACTCTCTGTATTGAGAATTATGCCACGTTAAGAGAACCTTAACACGATCTGAATAGATAGGAAAAGGTACTATAATACTGGGTATCAAATATCGGGTCATCAGAGGCGCTTTGGCAGTGGAACTTTTTCCGTAATATCTGTATTGATAATCATTCCACGATGAAAGATCCCTATAAGTATATGAATGGATAGTAAACGATATAATAAAACTCGGTTTCAAACATCCAGTCAGCAGGGTCGCGTGAGCAGTGAAACTTTCTCAGTAATATCTTTATTGAGTATCACACCAACTTGAGGGATCCGTAAATGGATCTGAATGGATAAAAGAAGCCATCAGAAACACCCTGGCAGTTCAACTCTTCAGTACTATATGTATTGCGAACCATGCCACGATGAGAGAACCTTAAGAGGATCTGAATAGATATTATAAGGTATGTCGCCAGCTCAGTGATAAAGTGAGACTAGGGACCGGGGTCCCGAGTTCATTCCCGGGGTTCTAGGAATTAAATTCTTTACTCAGACCCTAGCAACCACCGTCCACCGTTGGGTCAAAAATTAAGAGTGACGTATCTGAGGTGGCGTGAAGCTGATCTGGCGCCGAACAACCTGGTGGTATGGCGAAAGTAGTCTCAGGACCACAAGGCCTGATCTGGTGGTCTTCCTGGACATTGAGGGCACTTATGTTGCACCGCTCAAGAACTCGTTCTGCGGAGAGGCTTGGCTCAGGGGAGTACCAGACCTCATTGTGGTTCCTGTTTAATAACAGACTCATCTCCACGTCCCTGTGTGGGGACGTAGCGAGATTTCTGGCCAGGAGGGGCTGTCCACAGGGAGGAGTGATCTCCCCTCTGCTGTGGTCTGCCTGGTGGCCATAATAGGCACGCCGGATATATATGTCCAGCGTACGACGGCAACATACTCATTATGGCCACAGGACAAGATGACTCAGTCCTGATTGAGAGCCTATCAGAGGCGCTAACGGCAACACAAGGCTGGTGTAGTGGGGAACAGTTAAACGTGATCTCTCGTCAGACCTTGATCGTGCCAATCACTAGAAAGAAGAAGCTCAACATGGGTTTCCTTACTATGAATGGAGTTCGTATCCCATTTGCTGACGATGGGTGCCATCCTGGACAGGAAGCTGAACTGAAATTCACACTAAGAAAGGGTGATCCACAAGGCTAGGCACTCGCTCTGGGCCTGCTAGCGGACTTGTGGAAAGAAATGGGGGACTGGATCTGAAAAGACGCCACTGGTTGTACGTGATGTTGGTGAGACAACAAATCACTTACGGTAGCATTGCTTTATGGGAGTGCACTGTAGGGGTGCAGTCCCAAGCTTATAACAATTCAGAGATCTGCGTGCTTGATGATGACTGGGGCTTTTCGCTCCACGTCTATCGCAGCCAATGATCGCCTAAAGTACATGGTCTATCTTTATCTAGTGAGCACGTGCCTGGTTCTCTGCTGGCCGAATTGGAGGTCAACGAGATAATGAGCATCGTTCTGATGTATCTATCACCAAGATAGTGGCACTATCGAGTCGTCTTTCCCAGTGACGATTGGAGTATCTCTGGGCCCCACTGCTTGAGGGTCCCTGCTGGTTCACATAATGCTCTGCTACTACTGGGGTGGGAGCAGGAGTCAGTGGTTACAAAATGGCTGAGGGTGAATCTATAAGCCTAGTTAGTTTTGTGACTGCCTTTCAAGCAGGAATTTTCGCCATTGATCACTGCGCGAAGCTCATATTTGAGAAGAGATGGATACGCAGATCAATCAAGTTCCTACCGAAAAGCCAAGCTGCCTTGAAGGATGAATTCATACAACTGAAAGTCCATGCTTGTGCAGGACTGTCTGACCCCACTTGTTGAACTGGGAGAGCGCTGCAGGTTCAAGGTAATTTGGGTCCTGGGCCACTCAGGCAAGGGCGGTAATGAGGTGGAGGACTCATTGTCGGCACGAGGGGCTTTCACGGGGCTCATTGGTCCTGAACCGGCCTGTGATATATCTCACAGGGCAGCAGGGTGGGAAAACAACAGATGGTTGGACCAAAAGGTCCAGGATATCAGAAGCAGCATACCTGGACACATACATACACGCTCAACAAGTATCAGCTGAAAGAGCCAGACAATGTCTCAGATCCTCTAGTTAGACCTGAGAATTTTAACAGCTGTATACACGGGTCCCTGTGGTCTGAGGAAACACCTTAGTATGCTGGGGTTGGCTGAGCTAGGACTCTGAGTGCAGACTAGATTAGGCCATCAGGGACGCATTGGCAGTAGAACTTTCTCAGTAATATCTTCATTGAGAATCACACCAAGTTGAAAGTTCCGTAAAAGGATCTGAATAGATAGTGAAAGGTATTATACTTCTCGGTTTCCAATATCGGGCCATCAGAGGCGCTTTGGCAGTGGAACTTTCTCATTAATATCTGTATTGAGAATCACTAAACCATGAAAGATCCCTAAAAGTATATAAATGGATAGTAAACGATATAATAAAACTCGGTTTCAAACATCCAGTCAGCAGGGACGCGTGAGCAGTGAAACTTTCTCAGTAATATCTATATTGAGTATCACACCACCTTGAAGGATCCGTAAAAAGATCTGAATGGATAGTGAATTATATAATAATACTATGTTTCGAATATCCGGCCATCAAAATCGCTCTGGCAGTATATCTTCTTCAGTACTATCTGTATTGAGAATCATGCCATGTTGAGAGAACCTTAAAACGATCTGAATATATAGTAAAAGGTATTATAATACTCGATTTCAAATATCGGCCCATCAGAGGCGCATTGGCAGTGCTACTTTTTCATTAATATCTGTATTAAGAATCATGCCAAGTTGAAAGATCCTTAGAAGTATATGACGTTGAAAGATCCCTAAAAGTATCTGAATGGATAATAAACGATATAATAAAACTCGGTTTCAAAGATCAGGCCATCAGGGACGTATTGGCAGTAGAACTTTTTCAGTAATATCTTCATTGAGAATCACACCGCGTTTAAGATTCCGTAAAAGGATCTGAATAGATAGTAAAAGGTATTATAATACTCGATTTAAATAACAGGCCATCAGAGGCGCTTTGGCAGTGGAACTTTTTCAGTAATATATCTATTGAGAATCATTCCACGATAAAAGATCCCTAAAATTATATGAATGGATAGTAAACGATATAGTAAAACTCGATTTCTAAGATCAAGCCATCAGGAACGCATTGGCAGTAGAACTTCTACAGTAATATCTTTATTGAGTATCACACCACTTTGAAGGATGCGTAAAAGGATCTGAATGGATAGTGGAAGATATAATAATACTATGTTTCGAATATCCGGATATCAGAAAAGCCCTGGCAGTATAACTTCTTCAGTACTATCTGTATAGATAATCATTCCACGTAAAGAGAACCTTACGAATATCAGATTGATTTTAAAAGGTATTATAATACTCAGCTTCAACTTTAGGGCGATCAGTAGAACTTTTTCAGTAATATCTGTATTGAGAAACGTGCCACGTTGGAGAACCCTAAAAGCATCTAAATGGATAGTAAGCGATATAGTGAAACTGGGCTTCAAAGATCAGGCCATATGGGACGCATTGGCAGTGGAAGTTTTTCAGTAATATCTACATTGAGAATCACACCACGTTGAGAGATCCGCAATAGGATCTGAATTGATAGTAAAAGATATTATAATACTGCGTTTCAAATATCGGGCCATCAGAGGCTCTTTGGCAGTGGAACTTTTTCAGTAATATCTTTATTGAGAATCATGCCACGTTGAAAGATCCCTAAAAGTATCTAATTGGATAGTAAACGATATAATAATTTTCAGTTTCAAACATCCAGTCAGCAGAAACGCGTGAGCAGTGGAACTTTCTCAGTAATATCTATATTCAGAATCACACTACGATGAAAGATCCGTAAAAGGATCTGAATAGAAATTAGAAGTTATAATAATACTAAGTTTCAAATATCCGTCCATCAGAAACGCCCTGGCAGTTTAGCTCCTCAATACTATCTGTATTGAGGATCACGCTACGTTAAGAGAGCCTTAAGAGGATCTGAATTGATAATAAAAGGTATTATAATACTCGGTTCCAAATATCAGGCCATTAGTGGCGCTTTCGCAGTGGAACTTTTTGTATTGAGAATCATGCCACGTTGAAAGATCCCTAAAAGTATCTGAGTTGATAGTAAACGATATAATCATACTTGATTTCTAACATCCAGTCAGCAGAAACGCGTGCTCAGTGGAACTTTCTCAGTGATATCTTAGTTGAGAAAAACACTACGGTGATAGATCCGTAAAAGGATCTGAATGGATAGTATAATAATACTATGTTTCGAGTATCCGGCCATCTGAAACGCCCTGGCAGTTTAACTCTTCAGTACCATCTTTATTGAGAATCACACCATGTTGAAAGTTCTGTAAAAGGATCGTAATAGGAAGTAAAAAGTATTATAATACTCGGTTTTAAATATCAGGCCATCAGAGGCGCTTTGGCAGTTGAACTTTTTCAGTATTATCTGTATTGAGAATCATTCCACGATCCCTAAAAGTATATGAATCGATAGTAGACGACATAATTGAACTCGGTTTCAAACATCCAGTCAGCAGGGACGCGTGAGCAGTGGAACTTTCTCAGTAATATCTTTATTGAGTATCACACCACGTTGAAGGATGCGTACTATGTTTCGAATATCCGGCCATCAGAAACGCCCTGACAAATTAACTCTTCAGTCAGCAGAAACGCGTGAGCTGTTGAACTTCCTCATTAATATCTTTATTGAGGATCACACTACGTTGAAAGATCTGTAAAAGGATCTGAATGGATAGTAGAAGTTATAATAATACTATGTTTCGAACACCCGACCATCAGAAAAGCCCTGGCAGTTCTTCAGTAATATCTGTATTGAGTATCATTCCACGTTTAGAGAACCTTAAGAGGATCTGATAGATATTGAAAAGTATTATAATTCTCGACTTCAACTTTCGGGCCATCAGTGGAACTGTTTCAGTAATATCTGTATTGAGAATCATGCATCGCTGAAGGAACCCTAAAAGTATCTAAATGGATAGTAAGCGATATTATAAAACTCGGTTTCAAAGATCAGGCCATCAGGGACGCATTGGCAGTAGAACTTTTTCAGTTATATCTTCATTGAGAATCACACCACTTTGAAAGATCCCTAAAATAAATAAAACGATATATTAATACTCAGTTTCAAACATCCAGTCAGCAGAAACGCGTGAGCAGTGGAACTTTCTAATTAATTTCTTTATCTGATTGATATTAAAAGGTATTATAATACTCGGCATCAACTTTCGGGCCACCAATGGAACTTTTTCAGTAATATCTTTATTGAGAACCATGCCACGTTTAAGGTACCCTAAAAGTATCTAATTGGATAGTAAACGCTGTAATATAATTCGGTTTCAAAGATCAAGCCATATGGGACGCATTGGCAGTGGAAGTTTTTAAGGAATATCTTCATTGAGAATCACTTTACGTTGAAAATTCCGTAAAAGCATCTGAATGGATAGTAGAAGATATAATAATACTATGTTCCGGATATCTGGCCATCAGAAACGCCCTGGCAGTTTATCTCTTCTGTACTATCTGTATTGAGAATCATGCCACGTTAGGAGAACCTTATGTGGATCTGAATAGATACTAAAAGGTTTTATAATACTGGGTTTCAAATATCGGACCATCAGAGGCGCATTGGCAGTGCAACTCTTTCAGTAATATCTGTATTGAGAATCATGCCACGTTGAAAGATCCCTAAAAGTATCTGAGTGGATAGTTAACTATATAATAATACTCGGTTTCAAACATCCAGTCAGCAGAAAAGCGTGAGCAGTGGAACTTTCTCAGTAATATCTATATTGAGAATCACACTACGATGAAAGATCCGTAAATGGATCTGAATAGATATTAGAAGATATAATAATACTATGTTTCTAATATCCGGCCATCAGAAACGCCCTGGAAGTTTAGCTCTTCTATACTATCAGTATTGAGGATCATGCTACATTAAGAGAACCTAAAGAGGATCTGAATAGATAGTAAAAGGTATTATAATACTCGATTTCAAATAAGGGCCCATCAGAGGAGCATTGGCAGTGCAACTCTTTCAGTAATACCTGTATTGAGAATCATGACACGTTGAAAGATCTCTAAAAGTATCTGAGTGGATAGTAAACGATATAATAATACTCGGTTTCAAACATCCAGTCAGCAGAAAAGCGTGAGCAGTGGAACTTTCTCATTAATATCTATATTGAGAATCACATTACGATGAAAGATCCGTAAAGGGATCTGAATAGATATTAGAAGATATAATAATACTATGTTTCTAATATCCGGCCATCAGTAACGCCCTGGAAGTTTAGCTCTTCCATACTATGTGTATTGAGGATCATGCTACGTTAAGAAAACCTTAAGAGGATCTGGATAGATAGTAAAAGGTATTATAATACTCGATTTCAAATAACGGCCCATCAGAGGCGCATTGGCATTGCAACTTTTTCAGTAATATCTGTATTGAGAATCATGCCAATTTGAAAGATCCCTAGAAGTATCTGAGTGGATAGTAAACGATATAATAACAATCGGTTTCAAAGATCAGGCCATCAGGCAGTAGAACTTTTTCAGTAATATCTTCATTGAGGATCACACAACGTTGAAAAATCCGTAAAAGGATCGGAATAGATAGTAAATGGTATTATAATCCTCGGTTTTAACTATCAGGCCATCAGAGGCGCTTTGGCAGTGGAACTTTTTTAGTAATATCTGTATTGAGAATCATTCCACAATGAAAGATCGATATAATTAAACTCGTTTTCAAACATCCAGTTAGCAGGGACGCGTGAGCAGTGAAACTTTCTCGGTAATATATTTATTGAGTATCACACTACGTTGAGGGATGTGTAAAAGGATCTAAATGGGTAGTAGAAGATATAATAATACTATGTTTCGAATATCCGGCTATCAAAAACGCCCTGGCAGTATAACTTCTTCAGTACTATCTGTATTGAGAATCATTCCACGCTTAGAGAACCTTAAGAGGATCTGATAGATATTAAGAGGTATTATGATACTCGGCTTCAAATTTCGGGCTTTCTGTGAAACTGTTTCAGAAATATCTATATTGCAACGCTGAAAGAACCTTAAAAGTATCAAAATGGATAGTAAGCGATATAATAAAACTCGGTTTCAAAGATCATGCGATATGGATAAAGCCACGTTGGAAGATCTCTAAAAGTATCTGAATGGATAGTAAACAATATAATAAGAGTCGGTTACAAAGATCAAGCCATCAGGGACTCATTGGCAGTAGAACACTTTCAGTATTATCCTCATTGAAAATCTCACCACGTTGAAAGATCCGCGAAAGGATCTGAATAGATAATAAAAGGTCTTATAATACTCAGTTTCAAATATCGGGCCATCAGAGGTGCTCTGGCAGTGTTACTTTATTAGTATTATCTGTATTGTGAATCATGCCACGTTGAAAGAACCCTAAAAGTATTTGAATGGATAGTAAACCATATGATAATACTCGGTTTCAAACATCCAGTCAGCAGAAACGCGTGAGTAGTTGAACTATCTCAGTAATATCTTTATTGAGAATCACACTACGTTGAAAGATCCGTAAAAGGATCTGAATGGATAGCAGGAGATATAATAATACTATGTTTCGAATATCCGGCCATCAGAAACGCGTCCGTGCAGGGACGCGTGAGCAGTGAAACTTTCTCAGTAATATAGTCATTGACTATCACACCACCTTGAAGGGTCCGTAAAAGGTTCTGAAAGGATAGTAGAAGATATAATAATACTATGTTTCGAATTTCCGGCCATCAGTAAGATATTATAATACTCGGTTTCGATTACTAGGCATCAGGTACGCATTGGCATTGTATTAAGAATTATGCCACTTTGAAAGAACCTTTAAAGGATCTGAATAGATAGCAATAGATATTAGTATACTCGGTTTCAAAGATCACGCCATAAGGGACGCATTGGCAGTAGAACTCTTTCAGTAATATCTTCATTGAGAATCACACCGCGTTGAAAAATCCGTAAAAGGATCTGAATAGATACTGGGTTTCAAATGTCGGACCATCAGAAGCGCTTTGCAAATGGAACTTTTTCAGTAATATCTGTATTGAGAATCAGGCCACGTTGAAAGATCGCTAAAAGTATCTGAGTGGATAGTAGACGATATATTAATACTCGGTTTCAAACATCCAGTCAGCAGAAACGCCTGAGCGGTGGACCATTCTCAGTAATATCTTAATTGAGAATCACACTACGTTGAAAGATCCGTAGAAGGAGCTGAATGGATAGTAGAAGTTATAATAATACTATGTTTCGAATATCCGGCTATCAAAAACGCCCTGGCAGTATAACTTCTTCAGTACTATCTGTATTGAAAATCATTCCACGTTTAGAGAACCTTAAGAGGATCAGATAGATATTAAAAGTAGTCAGCAGGGACGCGTGAGCAGTGAAACTTTCTCAGTAATCTCTTTATTGGGTATCATACCACCTTGAAGGATCCGTAAAAAGATCTGAACGGATAGTAGATTATATAATAATACTATGTTTCGAATATTCGGCCATCAAAAACGCCCTGGCATTATATCTTCTTCAGTACTATCTGTATTGAGAATCATGCCACGTTAAGACATCCTTTAAACGATCTGAATATATAGTAAAAGGTAATATAATACTCCATTTCAAATATCGGGCCATCACAGGCGCATTGGCAGTGCTACTTTTACTTTAATATCTGTAGAGAATCATGCCACGTTGAAAGATCCCTAGAAGTATATCACGTTGAAAGATCCCTAAAAGTAGCTGAATGGATAGTAAACGATATAATGAAACTCGGTTTCAAAGATTAGGCCATCAGGGACGCATTGGCACTAGATTTTTTTCAGTAATATCTGTATTGAGAATCATTTCACGATGAAAGATCCCTAAAAGAATCTGAGTGGATAGTAAACGATACTCGGTTTCAAAGATCAGGCCATCAGCATTCAGTAGCAGAAACGCGTGAGCAGTGGAACTTTCTCAGTAATATCTTTATTGAGAATCACACCACGTTGAAAGATCACTAATAGTATCTGAATGGATAGTAAATGATATAATAAAACTCGGTTTCAAAGATCAGGCCATCAGGGACGCATTCGCAGTAGAACTTTCTCAGTATTATCTTTATTGAGAATCACACAACGTTTAAAGTTCCGTAACAGGATCTGAATTGTTAGTAGAATATACAATAACACTATGTTTCGATTATCCGGCCATCATGCCACGTTGAAAGATCCCTAAAAGTATCTGAGTGGATAGTAAACGATATAATAATACACAGTTTCAAACATCCAGTCAGCAGAAACGCGTGAGCAGTGGAACTTTCTCAGTAATATCTATATTGAGAATCACACTACGATGAAAGATCCGTAAAAGGATCTGAATAGATATTAGAAGATATAATAATACTAAGTTTCAAATATGCGGCCATCAGAAACGCCCTGGCCCACACAGCACACAATATTCAGGAAATATTGCCACAATATTGCAATATTGCAATTGCAGTTGCAATATCCCAGAAATATTGCTGGAATATTGTGTTTCAATATTACAGTTGCAATATTGAGAAATATTGCTGGAATATTGTATTCCAATATTACAGTTGCAATATTCAGAAATATTACAGAAATGTTACAAACTATAACAGTTTCTACAAAGTTAAAATTTATAGTTTTGCGTATATTCCTATGAATATATTATGCATAGACATATTTATTACAAATCGCGACAGAAATAATTCAACTTTACATGCAATAATGCAGCAATATTGAATGCATTTATTACATTAGCCCTTAATGAGATAGAATTTATTCATCGTCTCCTTTCAATTTATTTCAAAAGGTACGCCACCATTGACAAGAAATTCGTCACATCCTCTTTATTCTGAAAAAACCACCATAGGGCTTCATTGTAGAAACCCATTAGAAGGAAATAAGAATATCTAGAATACACAAGTTGAACAAAGCTTCATTATACACATAGGACCAAAGTGAAGCTCATTTTTGACATTTCATTTTTGGCGCTCTTGTTTGTGTGTTTTCTTTCTCTAGTTCGAGGCTTTACGCATCCTCTTTTTTCATTTAGTCAGGCCGCCATTTTTTCTGTTTACCAGCGTTGTTGTATCGTGTCGTGAAGCAGAGTCTGTTGTTACTTTACTTTGTTAGTTCAGTTAGTTGTGAGTTTAATGTTTATTAAAGACTAATTGGCTCTAAATAATATAAATGCAGTGATAAGTTGATTTGATTATCTAAGCTATAAAGCTACAAGTACAAAGGTAGAGTTGAACTGAACAGATCCAATGATTTGATTATCTATGTTTGATTATTAAACCCATATCGAAATGGTTGGCTCAAGCCAAATTGCGAGCCTCCAGGGTAGTGGAAAATGTTTAAAAAAAAGAAATGTTGAATGTCCAGTAGAGAGCGAATAATGATATTAATTGTGCTTTACTATTTTTTTATGTGAGTTAAACCTATACCACATCTCATGAAATAACAGAAATATTTCTGCAAGAATCCTGAGATATTGCATATATATTTTGCAATATAACAAAAATATTCCATAAATATTACAAAATAATCCTACAATATTGCAGGAATATTTCAAAAAATAAGTCTGCAATATTGAGACGTTATCGGATAGAGAGCATATATTTGAATATTTCTGCAACAATCCTGAAACATTTCATATATATTTTCCAATATAATAAAAAATTGCATTAACATTACAGAATAATTCTACAATATTGCAGAAATATATCGAAAAATATTTCTGCAATATTGCTATGTTAGGTTATGGGGCGGACATTTGAATGTTTCTGCAATATTCCTGAAACAATTCATATATCTTTCGCAATATAACCGAAATATCTCAAATATTTCCGAAACATATTCCTGCAATATTTCAGAGATGAGTCTGTGCTGTGTGGGGGCAGTTTAGCTCCTCAATACTATCTGTATTGAGGATCATGCTACATTAAGAGAGCCTTAAGAGGATCTGAATTGATAGTAAAAGGTATTATAATACTCGGTTCCAAATATCAGGCCATCAGTGGCGCTTTCGCAATGGAACGTTTTCAGTACTATCTGTATTGAGAATCATGCCACGTTGAAAGATCCCTAAAAGTATCTGAGTGGATAGTAAACGATATAATCATACTCGATTTCAAACATCCAGTCGGCAGAAACGCGTGCTCAGTGGAACTTTCTCAGTAATATCTTTATTGAGAAAAACACTACGGTGATAGTTCCGTAAAAGGATCTGAATGTATAGTAGAGTATGTAATAATACTATGTTTCGAGTATCCGGCCATCAGAAACGCCCTGGCAGTTTAACTCTTCAGTAATATGTGTATCGAGTATCATTCCACGTTTAGAGAACCTTAAGAGGTAGATAATACTATGTTTCGAGTATTCGGCCATCAGAAACGCCCTGGCAGTTTAACTCTTCAGAACCATCTGTATTGAGAATCACACACCACGTTGAAAGTTCTGTAAAAGGATCGGAATAGATAGTAAAAAGTATTATAATACTCGGTTTTAAATATCAGACATTGAAAATCACACCACGTTGAGAGATCCATAAAAGGATCTGAATAGATAGTAAAAGGTATCATAATACTCTTTTTCATATATCGGGCCATCAGAGGCGCTTTGGCAGCGGAACTTTTTCAGTGATATCTGTATTGAGAATCATTCCACGATGGAAAATCCCTAAAAGTTTATGAATGCATAGTAAACGATATAATGAAAATCGGTTTCAAACATCCAGTCAGCAGAAACGCGTGAGCAGTGGAACTTTCTCAGTAATATCATTATCAAGAATCACACTACGTTGAAAGATACTTAAAAGGATCTGAATGAATAGTAGAAGATCTAATAATACTATGTTTCGAATATCCGGCCATCAGAAACGCCCTGGCAGTTCTTCTGTACTATCTGTATTGAGAATCATGCCACGTTAAGAGAACCTTAAGAAGATCTGTATAGATAGTATAAGGTATTATAATACTGGGTTTCAAATATCGGACCATCAGAAGCGCTTTGGCAATGGCACTTTTTCAGAAATATCTGAGAGAATCAGGCCACGTTGAAAGATCCCTAGAAGTACTGAGTGGATAGGAGACGATATACTAATACTCGGTTTCAAACTTCCAGTCAGTAGAAACGCGTGAGCTGTTGAACTTTCTCATTAATATCTTTATTGAGGATCACACTACGTTGAAAGAATCGTAAAAGGATCTGAATGGATAGTAGAAGTTATAATAATACTATGTTTCGATTACCCGACCATCAGAAAAGCCCTGGCAGTATAAAACTTCTTCAGTAATATGTGTATCGAGTATCATTCCACGTTTAGAGAACCTTCATTGAGAATCACACCGCGTTTAAGATTCCGTAAAAGGATCTGAATAGATAGTAAAAGGTTCTCGATTTAAATAACAGGCCATCAGAGGCGCTTTGGCAGTGGAACTTTTTCAGTAATATATCTATTGAGAATCATTCCACGATAAAAGATCCCTAAAAGTATATGAATGGATAGTAAACGATATAGTAAAACTCGATTTCTAAGATCAAGCCATCAGGGACGCATTGACACTAGAACTTCTACAGTAATATCTTTATTGAGTATCACACCACTTTGAAGGATGCGTAAAAGGATCTGAATGGATAGTGGAAGATATAATAATACTATGTTTCGAATATCCGGATATCAGAAAAGCCCTGGCAGTATAACTTCTTCAGTAATATGTGTATCGAGTATCATTCCACGTTTAGAGAACCTTAAGAACCTTAAGAGGTAGAGTTATAATAATACTATGTTTCGAGTATTGGGCCATCAGAAACGCCCTGGCAGTTTAACTCTTCAGAACCATCTGTATTGAGAATCACACACCAAGTTGAAAGTTCTGTAAAAGGATCGGATTAGATAGTAAAAAGTATTATAATACTCAGGCCATCAGAGGCGCTTTGGCAGTGGAACTTTTTCAGTAAAATCTTTATTGAGTTTCACACCACGTCGAAGGATGCGTAAAAGGTTCTGAATGGATAGTAGAAGATATAATAATACTATGTTCCGAATATCTGGCCATCAGAAACGCCCTGGCAGTGTATCTTCTTCAGTACTGTCTGTATTGAGAATCATGCCACGTTAAGAGAACCTTAAGAGGAACTAAATAGATAGTAAAAAGTATTATAATACTTGATTTCAAATATCAGGCCATAAGAGGCGCATTGGCAGTGCAACTTTTTCAGTAATATCTGTATTGAGAATCATGCCACATTGAAAGATCCCTAGAAGTATATGAATGGATAGTAAACGATATAATTAAACTCGGTTTCAAACATCCAGTCAGCAGTAACGCGTGAGCAGTGGAACTTTCTAATTAATTTCTTTATTGAGAATCACTTAACGATGAAAATTCCGTAAAAGCATCTGAATGGATAGCAGAAGATATAATAATACTATGTTCTGGATATCCGGCTATCAGAAACGTTCTGGCAGTTTATCTCTTCTGTACTATCTGTATTGAGAATCATGCCACGTTAGGAGAACCTTATGTGGATCTGAATAGATAGGTTTTATAATATTGGGTTTCAAATATCGGACCATCAGAAGCGCTTTGGCAATGGAACTTTTTCAGAAATATCTGTATTGAGAATCAGGCCACGTTGAAAGACCCCTAAAAGTATCTGAGTAGATAGGAGACGATATACTAATAATCGGTTTCAAACTTCCAGTCAGCAGAAACGCGTGAGCAGTGGACCTTTCTCAGTAATAGCTTTATTGAGAATCACACAATGTTGAAAGTTCCGTAACAGGATCTGAATGGATAGTAGAATATATGTTTCGATTATCCGGCCAACAGAAACGACCTGGCAGTTTGACTCTTCAGTACTCTCTGTATTGAGAATTATGCCACGTTAAGAGAACCTTAATACGATCTGAATAGATAGGAAAAGGTATTATAATACTGGGTATCAAATATCGGGTCATCAGAGGCGCTTTGGCAGTGGAACTTTGTCAGTAATATCTTTATTGAGTATCACACCAACTTGAGGGATCCTTAAATGGATCTGAAGTCATCAGAAACACCCTGGCAGTTCAACTCTTCAGTACTATATGTATTGCAAATCATGCCACGATCAGAGAACCTTAAGAGGATCTGAATAGATATGTAAGGTATTAATATACTCGATTTCAAATATCGGGCCATCAGAGGCGCATTGGCAGTGCAACTACCTCAGTTGTATCTTTATTGAGAATGATGCCACGTTGAAAGAACCCTAAAAGTATCTGAATGGATAGTGAACGATATAATAAAACTCGGTTTCAAAGATTAGGCCATCAGGGACGCATTGGCAGTAGAACTTTCTCAGTAATATCTTCATTGAGAATCACACCACGTTGAAAGTTCCGTAAAAGGATCTGAATAGATAGTGAAAGGTATTATAATTCTCGGTTTCCAATATCGGGCCATCAGAGGCGCTTTGGCAGTGGAACTTTCTCATTAATATCTGTATTGAGAATCATTCCACCATGAAAGATCCCTAAAAGTATATGAATGGATAGTAAACGATATAATAAAACTCGGTTTCAAACATCCAGTCAGCAGGAACGCGTGAGCAGTGAAACTTTCTCAGTAATATCTTTATTGAGTATCACACCACCTTGAAGAATCCGTAAAAAGTTCTGAATGGATATATAATAATACTATGTTTCGAATATCCGGCCATCAAAAACGCCCTGGCAGTATATCTTCTTCAGTACTATCTGTATTGAGAATCATGCCATGTTAAGAGAACCTTAAAACGATCTGAATATATAGTAAAAGGTATTATTATTATTATTATTATCATTATTATTATACTCGATTTCAAATATCGGGCCATCAGAGACGCATTGGCAGTAGAACTTTTTCAGTAATATCTTCATTGAGAATCACACTGCGTTTAAAGTTCCGTAAAAGGATCTGAATAGATAGTAAAAGGTATTATAATACTCGATTTCAAATAACAGGCCATCAAAGGCGCTTTGGCAGTGGAAATGTTTTCAGTAATATCTCTATTGAGAATCATTCCACGATAAAAGATCCCTAAAACTATATGAATGGATAGTACACGATATAGTTAAACTCGATTTCAAAGATCAAGCCATCAGGGACGCATAGGCAGTAGAACTTTTATAAGTAATATCTTTATTGAGTATCACACCACGTTGAAGGATGCGTAAAAGGATCTGAATGGATAGTGGAAGATATAATAAAACTATGTTTCGAATATCCGGATATCAGAATTGATATTAAAAGGTATTAAAATACTCAGCTTCAACTTTAGGGTTATCAGTGGAACTTTTTCAGTAATATCTGTATTGAGAAACATGCCACGTCGGAAGAACTCTAAAAGCATCTAAATGGATAGTAACGTAGAAGAGGCAAATTGCCGCCAACGCTCTTTTCCATGGTAAAAGAAATTCTGGGATGTAGAGAGTTGAGGTGGACCAGAAAATTGTCAAGTTCCGAATCATCACCCAAGAAAACGCAAAAAATATCATCCACATAACGCTTCCATAAGAATATATGCTTTTTAAAATTCATATGGGATTTGAGGGATGACTCTAATTTCTTAAGGCATATCTCGGCAAGAATGGGAGCCAGAGGAGATCCCATACTCAAGCCGTTCTTTTGTACATAGAAACAATTGTTGAATTGAAAGAAGTTCTGCTTGAGACAAAGATTTAGCAAAGAGGAGAGACCAGAAACAATATTGTATTCCAACAAGGAATAAACTAAAAGTTGATTCACCAGATCTTCAGCCTCAATAGAGGGAGTAAAAGGATACAAACTAACGATATCAAAGGACACGATTTTGGCTCCAGAAGGAATAATGAGATCTTTTATTGTCTCTGTTAGCTGTAATGAATTCTTTATGGAAAACTCAGACTCATAGTCGAGGTGAGCTCGGAAAATGTTGTTCAAAAATATGGAAATTTTATGAGCTGGAGTATTGGTGAAGGATACAATGGGTCTGATGGGAACATTGGGTTTATGAATTTTGGGTAAACAATATAGAAGAGGAGTGGAACAAAGTGATGACATAAATTTCTCCTTACTAGTGTTAAAATGCACGAATAACTCTGAATGAGACTTGATAGCGGCAACAACCTTCCTGAAAAATGACGGTGTAGGATCACTGGCAACAGTGGAGAAATCTTCTGTGTTCAAAAATTCCTCGGTTTTACTCACGTATTCTGGTCTGCTCATGATGACATTACAATTTCCTTTGTCTGCCTTAGTGATAAGCAAATCGTGGTCTATAATCTTCTTCTTCAACGACGTTAAAATATTTTTCTCATTGGAATATTTACTATGTTTATTAATAGTCTTCTTGACTATATTTGACGTCATAATACCGATGGTTGTTTAATTGACATCTTTAATGTGTTTTACTATGTTCTCAATATGGGAAGTGAGGTTATCTAAAGTTGTAGTCGATATACTTTGTTGGGTGGCGAATTTTAAACCTTGGTCTAAGAGATCTTTTTCATCATTAGTGAAATCGACATTGGTCAAATTCAGCGTTCTGGGGTGAAACTTGTAATCTGAATATAATGTTGGATGCACATTCATACAATTTAAAGATTTTATATATCTTAAGTGCTGAATCTTCCTAAAAAGTCTTTGATATGTTCTGTCGCCTATAGTGGTAACCATGTTTCGCACCTCCCTGTCCATAGAGTCCCAGATTATAGGATGTAATAGGGATGTTAAAGTCATATGTAACTCCCATATCTCAACATAAATAGAGGGTCTGAGTCTGTACTTTCTCCGTAGTTCTTGTCCAATCCAATATTTAGTGGCAAATACCTCAGTTAACCTGGCCGACCTAGAACTGTTCCGGATCTTAACTAGGGCAAATTTAGGCCTCAGTGATTCCCTCAAACATGTAGATAAGAACCATATACTCAAATTTATTGTCTTGATCTTCCTTCTAAGATGATGGTAGACGTGGATAAGTTTGCCTTGACTGGCATTATCAATAATAGATTGTTCCACTCTCATATTGGAGCATTGAATATTGAAAGAAAAATGCTTTTTTGTCTACTCCAATTTAATATTTACAAATTGCGACATATGTTTCGACCCAGATAAGGTCATCTTCAGGCACTAGAAAAGAAGAGAAGACAAACAATAAGAGAATACACATAATTCACAACAGAAAGTGTATGTTTACAAAATCACAAATAGGACGATTAAAATTATTTTAAAATATAAACAAACGGGAAAAATGAAACCTAAACAAGTTATAAAGGGAGAAAATCTTTTTTACGGAAATTACAAAGTAACAGAAATATATTAATCATTAGGAGCTCACCTCGATCAACGGAAAGACGTTTCAAAGTTATAAGTCAAAACAAGTCTGACATCTTGTAGAGAAACGTGAGAATGGAGATGGCCGCTCCATCTGTATGGGAAACTGGGAACCGCAATGAAAAATGAAAAAGAAAACGAAAAAGAACCGGTCAAGTTAAAAAAACAAGGAGAGGGCGGTAAAAGCGAGAAACAACGGCGGAATCACCGCGGAGGGAACATGTTAACTCGAAGAAGGTGTGGAGCAACCACCAATTCGAGAAATTCTTGTTGTGTATTTAACGGTTTTGTTGGGGTATTATATTTGGACCTAGAAATGACAACCTTCTAAAGAGTATCGCAAACGGAAGTACTGGACGTAGAGAACAAAATTGTTGGGGCGGTAGAAGGGGAGTGGTCTAAGTTATTCAAAATGTGCCCTGCGAAGGTAGATTTATCAGGGGTGTTCTTCTTGATAGCTCTAAAATGTTCTTGAGTTCGTACTTTGATGCTCCTGAAAGTCCGTCCTATGTAAAAGTCACCACAAGAACAATCGAGTCTATATATACCCATTTTCTTCGTAGGAGAAAGAGAATCTTTGCCCTTCGATAGATGTGATTTCAATGTGCCTACTAGTTTAAAGGAAACATGGATGTCATATTGACGGAAAAACTTACCAAGGGCCTCTGAAACGACCGGAATGTAGGGCCAGCTCAGGAACACTCTGGACTCGTTCCTAATGGGGCAAAAAGTAGTCTTAGATCTGATGTCAAAAGATGAACGTATTTTATCGTACAATCTCGTAATCATGTCAACAGGGAATTTGTTGTTTAGGGCTATTTGTAAAATTATATTATATTCAACATTAAAATTGTCTGGTGACAAAGGGACAGAAAAAAGTCTATGGAAAAGGGACCTAAAAGCGGCAAGTCTATGTGACACTGTGTGGCAGGATGAATAAGGTATGACATGGTATGTAGTTGTGGGTTTTCTAGAAACAGAGACTGTCAGCTTATTCGACTCCAAATGCAACAAAACATCTAGAAAAGGCAAACTTCCGCCAACGCTCTTTTCCATGGTAAAAGAAATTCTGGGATGTAGAGAGTTGAAGTGGACCAGAAAATCGTCAAGTTCCGAATCATCACCCAAGAAAACGCAAAAAATATCATCCACATAACGCTTCCATAAGAATATATGCTTTTTAAAATTCATATGGGATTTGAGGGATGACTCTAATTTCTTAAGGAATATCTCGGCAAGAATGGGAGCCAATGGAGATCCCATACTCAAGCCGTTCTTTTGTACATAGAAACAATTGTTGAATTGAAAGAAGTTCTGCTTGAGACAAAGATTTAGCAAAGAAGAGAGACCAGAAACAATATTGTCTTCCAACAAGGAATAAACTAAAAGTTGATTCACCAGATCTTCAGCCTCAATAGAGGGAGTAGAAGAATACAAACTAACGATATCAAAGGACACGATCTTTGCTCCAGAAGGAATAATGAGATCTTTTATTGTCTCTGTTAGCTGTAATGAATTATTTATGGAAAACTCAGACTTATAGTCGAGGTGAGCTCGGAAAATGTTGTTCAAAAATATGGAAATTATTTTAGCTGGAGTATTGGTGAAGGATACAATGGGTCTGATGCGAACATTGGTTTTATGAATTTTGGGTAAACAATATAGAAGAGGAGTGGAACAAAGTGATGACATAAATTTCTCCTTACTAGTGTTAAAATGCACGAATAACTCTGAATGAGTCTTGATAGCGGCAACAACCTTCCTGAAAAATGACGGTGTAGGATCACTGACATCAGGGGAGAAATCTTCTGTGTTCAAAAATTCCTCGGTTTTACTCACGAATTCTGGTATGCTCATGATGACGGTACAATTTCCTTTGTCTGCCTTAGTGATAAGCAAATCGTGGTCTATAATCTTCTTCTTCAACGACGTTAAAATATTTTCCTCATTGGAATGTTTACAATGTTTATTAATAGTCTTCTTGACTATATTTGACGTCATAATACCGATGGTTGTTGAATTGACACCTTTAATGTGTTTAACTATATTCTCAATATGGGAAGTGATGTTATCTAAAGTTGTAGTTGATATACTTTGTTGGGTGATGAATTTTAAACCTTGGTCTAAGAGATCTTTTTCATCATTAGTGAAATCGACATTGGTCAAATTCAGCGTTCTGGGGTGAAACTTGTAATCTGAATATGATGTTGGATGCACATTCATACAATTCAAAGATTTTATATATCTTAGGTGCTGAATCTTCCTAAAAAGTCTATTATATGTTTTGTCGCCTATAGTGGTAACCATGTTTCGCACCTCCCTGTCCATAGAGTTCCAGATTATAGGATGTAATAGGGATGTTAAAGTCATATGTAACTCCCATATCTCAACATAAATAGAGTCTCTAAGTCTGTACTTTCTCCGTAGTTCTTGTCCAATCCAATATTTAGTGGCAAATACCTCAGTTGACCTGGCCGACCTAGAACTGTTCCGGATCTTAACTAGGGCAAATTTAGGCCTCAGTGATTCCCTCAAACATGTAGATAAGAACCATATACTCAAATTTATTGTCTTGATCTTCCTTCTAAGATGATGGTAGACGTGGATAAGTTTGCCTTGACTGGCATTATCAATAATAGATTGTTCCACTCTCATATTGGAGCATTGAATATTGAAAGAAAAAGGCTTTTTTGTCTACTCCAATTTAATATTTACAAATTGAGACATATGTTTCGACCCAAATTAGGTCATCTTCAGGCACTAGAAAAGAAGAGAAGACAAACAATAAGAGAATACACATAATTTACAACAGAAAGTGTATGTTTACAAAATCACAAATAGAACGATTAAAATTATTTTAAAATATAAACAAACGGGAAAAATGAAACCTAAACAAGTTATAAAGGGAGAAAATCTTTTTTACTGAAATTACAAAGTAACAGAAATATATTAATCATTAGGAGCTCACCTCGATCAACGGAAAGACGTTTCAAAGTTATAAGTCAAAACAAGTCTGACATCTTGTAAAGAAACGTGAGAATGGAGATGGCCGCTCCATCTGTATGGGCAACTGGGAACCGCAATGAAAACTGAAAAAGAAAACGAAAAAAACCGGTCAAGTTGAAAAACAAGGAGAGGGCGGTAAAAGCGAGAAACAACGGCGGAATCACCGCGGTGAGAAAATGTTAACTCGAAGAAGGTGTGGAGCAACCACCAATTCGGGAAATTCTTGTTGTGTATTTAACAGTTTTGTTGGGGTATTATATTTGGACCTAGAAATGACAACCTTCTCCAGAGTATCGCAAACGGAAGTACTGGACGGAGAGAACAAAATTGTTGGGGCGGTAGAAAGGGAGTGGTCTAAGTTATTCAAAATGTGCCCTGCGAAGGTAGATTTATCAGGGGTGTTCTTCTTGATAGCTCTAAAATGTTCTTGAGTTCGTACTTTGATGCTCCTGAAAGTCCGTCCTATGTAAAAGTCACCACAAGAACAATCGAGTCTATATATACCCATTTTCTTCGTAGGAGAAAGAGAATCTTTGCACTTCGATAGATGTGATTTCAATGTGCCTACTACTTTAAAGGAAACATGGATGTCATATTGACGGAAAAACTTACCAAGGGCCTCTGAAACGACCGGAATTTAGGGCAAGCTCAGGAACACTCTGGACTCGTTCCTAATGGGGCAAAGAGTAGTCTTAGATCTGATGTCAAAAGATAAACGTATTTTATCGTACAATCTCGTAATCATGTCAACAGGGAATTTGTTGTTTAGGGCTATTTGTAAAATTATATTATATTCAACATTAAAATTCTCTGGTGACAAAGGGACAGAAAAAAGTCTATGGAAAAGGGACCTAAAAGCGGCAAGTCTATGTGACACTGGGTTGCAGGATGAATAAGGTATGACATGGTCGGTAGTTGTGGGTTTTCTATAAACAGAGACTGTCTGCTTATTCGACTCCAAATGCAACAAAACATCTAGAAAAGGCAAACTGCCGCCAACGCTCTTTTCCATGGTAAAAGAAATTCTGGGATGTAGAGAGTTGAGGTGGACCAGAAAATCGTCAAGTTCCGAATCATCACCCAAGAAAACGCAAAAAATATCATCCACATAACGCTTCCATAAGAATATATGCTTTTTAAAATTCATATGGGATTTAAGGGATGACTCTAATTTCTTAAGGAATATCTCGGCAAGAATGGGAGCCAGAGGAGATCCCATACTCAAGCCGTTATTTTTTACATAGAAACAATTGTTGAATTGAAAGAAGTTCTGCTTGAGACAAAGATTTAGCAAAGAGGAGAGACCAGAAACAATATTGTCTTCCAACAAGGAATAAACTAAAAGTTGATTCACCAGATCTTCAGCCTCAATAGAGGGAGTAGAAGGATACAATTTAACGATATCAAAGGACACGATCTTTGCTCCAGAAGGAATAATGAGATCTTTTATTGTCTCTGTTAGCTGTAATGAATTCTTTATGGAAAACTCAGACTTATAGTCGAGGTGATCTCGGAAAATGTTGTTCAAAAATATGGAAATTTTATGAGCTGGAGTATTGGTGAAGGATACAATGGGTCTGATGGGAACATTGGGTTTATGAATTTTGGGTAAACAATATAGAAGAGGAGTGGAACAAAGTGATGACATAAATTTCTCCTTACTAGTGTTAAAATGCACGAATAACTCTGAATGAGACTTGATAGCGGCAACAACCTTCCTGAAAAATGACGGTGTAGGATCACTGGCAACAGTGGAGAAATCTTCTGTGTTCAAAAATTCCTCGGTTTTACTCACGTATTCTGGTCTGCTCATGATGACGGTACAAGTTCCTTTGTCTGCCTTAGTGATAAGCAAATCGTGGTCTATAATCTTCTTCTTCAACGACGTTAAAATATTTTTCTCATTGGAATGTTTACTATGTTTATTAATAGTCTTCTTGACTATATTTGACGTCATAATACCTATGGTTGTTGAATTGACATCTTTAATGTGTTTAACTATATTCTCAATATGGGAAGTGAGGTTATCTAAAGTTGTAGTCGATATACTTTGTTGGGTGGCGAATTTTAAACCTTGGTCTAAGAGATCTTTTTCATCATTAGTGAAATCGACATTGGTCAAATTCAGCGTTCTGGGGTGAAACTTGTAATCTGAATATGATGTTGGATGCACATTCATACAATTTAAAGATTTTATATATCTTAGGTGCTGAATCTTCCTAAAAAGTCTGTTATATGTTCTGTCGTCTATAGTGGTAACCATGTTTCGCACCTCCCTGTCCATAGAGTCCCAGATTATTGTTTATATTGTTTGCCGAAAACTCATAAACCCAATGTTCCCATCAGACCCATTGTATCCCTCACCAATACTCCAGCTCATAAAATTTCCATATTTTTGAACAACATTTTCCGACCTCACCTCGACTATAAGTCTGAGCTTTCCATAAAGAATTCATTACAGCTAACAGAGACAATAAAAGATCTCATTATTCATTCTGGAGCAAAGATCGTGTCCTTTGATATCGTTAGTTTGTATCCTTCTACTCCCTCTATTGAGGCTGAAGATCTGGTGAATCAACTTTTGGTTTATTCCTTGTTGGAAGACAATATTGTTTCTGCTCTCTCCTCTTTGCTAAATCTTTGTCTGAAGCAGAACTTCTTTCAATTCAACAATTGTTTATATGTACAAAAGAACGGCTTGAGTATGGGATCTCCTTTGGCTCCCATTCTTGCCGAGATATTGCTTAAGAAATTAGAGTCATCCCTCAAATCCCATATGAATTTTAAAAAGCATATATTCTTATGGAAGCGTTATGTGGATGATATTTTTTGCGTTTTCTTGGGTGATGATTCGGAACTTGACGATTTACTGGTCCACCTCAACTCTCTACATCCCAGAATTTCTTTTACCATGGAAAAGAGCGTTGGCGGCAGTTTGCCTTTTCTAGATGTTTTGTTGCATTTGGAGTCGAATAAGCTGACAGTCTCTGTTTATAGAAAACCTACAACTACCGACCATGTCACACCTTATTCATCCTGCCACCCAGTGTCACATAGACTTGCCGCTTTTAGGTCCCTTTTCCATAGACTTTTTTCTGTCCCTTTGTCACCAGAGAATTTTAATGTTGAATATAATATAATTTTACGAATAGCACTAAACAACAAATTCCCTGTTGACATGATTACGAGATTGTACGATAAAATAAGTTTATCTTTTGACATCAGATCTAAGACTAATCTTTGCCCCATTAGGAACGAGTCCGGAGTGTTACTGAGCTTGCCGGTCGTTTCAGAGGCTCTTGGTAAGTTTTTCCGTCAATATGACATCCATGTTTCCTTTAAAGTAGTAGGCACATTGAAATCACATCTATCGAAGGGCAAGGATTCTCTTTCTCTCACGAAGACATAGGGTATATATAGACTCGATTGTTCTTGTGGTGACTTTTACATAGGACGGACTTTCAGGAGCATCAAAGTACGAACTCAAGAACATTTTAGAGCTATCAAGAAGAACACCCCTGATAAATCTACCTTCGCAGAGCACATTTTGAATAACTCAGACCACTCCCCTTCTACCGCCCCAACAATTTTGTTCTCTCCGTCCAGTACTTCCGTTTGCGATACTCTGGCGAAGGTTGTCATTTCTAGGTCCAAATATAATACCCCAACAAAACTGTTAAATACACAACAAGAATTTCCCGAATTGGTGGTTGCTCCACACCTTCTTCGAGTTAACATTATCCAACCGCGCTGATTCCGCCGTTGTTTCTCGCTTTTACCGCCCTCTCCTTGTTTTGTAGCTTGACCGGTTCTTTTTCGTTTTCTTTGTCAGTTTTCATTGCCGTTCCCAGTTTCTCATACAGATGGAGCGGCCATCTCCATTCTCACGTTTCTTTACAAGATGTCAGACTTGTTTTGACTTATAACTTTGAAACGTCTTTCCGTTGATCGAGGTGAGCTACTAATGATTAATATATTTCTGTTACTTTGTAATTTCCGTAAAAAAGATTTTCTCCCTTTATAACTTGTTTAGGTTTAATTTTTCCCGTTTGTTTATATTTTAAAATAATTTTAATCGTCCTATTTGTGATTTTGTAAACATACACTTTCTGTAGTGAATTATGTGTATTCTCTTATTGTTTGTCTTCTCTTCTTTTCTAGTTCCTGAAGATTACCTAATTTGGGTCGAAACATTATCGCAATTTGACAATATTAAATTGGAGTAGACAAAAAAGCATTTTTCTTTCAATTTCCATCTTTATTGAGGATCACACTACTGAAAGATCCGTAAAAGGATCTGAATGGATAGTAGAAGTTATAATAATACTATGTTTCGAATACCTGACCATCAGAAAAGCCCTGGCAGTATAACTTCTTCAGTATTATTTGTATTGAGTATCATTCCACGTTTAGAGAACCTTAAGAGGATCTGAATTGATAGTAAAAGGTATTATAATACACGATTTCAAATATCGGGCCGTCAGAGGCGCATTGGCAGTGCAACAGTTATATCTGTATTGAGAATCATGCCACGTTGAAAGATCCCTAAAAGTATATGAATGGATAGTAAACGATATAGTAAAACTCGATTTCAAAGATCAAGCCATCAGGGATTTTAAAAGGTATTATAATACTCGGCTTCAACTTTAGGGCGATCAGTAGAACTTTTTCAGTAATATCTGTATTGAGAAACATGCCACGTTGGAGAACCCTAAAAGCATCTAAATGGATAGTAACCGATATAGTGAAACTGGGCTTCAAAGATCAGGCCATATGGTACGCATTGGCAGTGGAAGTTTTTCAGTAATATCTACATTGAGAATCACACCACGTTAAGAGATCCGCAATAGGATCTGAATAGATAGTGAAAGATATTATAATACTGGGTTTCAAATATCGGGCCATCAGAGGCTCTTTGGCAGTGGAACTTTTTCAGTAATATCTGTATTGAGAATCATGGCACGTTGAAAGATCCCTAAAAGTATCTGAGTGGATAGTAAACGATATAATAATACTCAGTTTCAAACATCCAGTCAGCAGAAACGCGTGAGCAGTGGAACTTTCTCAGTAATATCTATATTGAGAATCACACTACGATGAAAGATCCGTAAAAGGATCTGAATAGATATAAGAAGATATAATAATACTAAGTTTCAATTATCCGGCCATCAGAAACGCCCTGGCAGTTTAGCTCCTCAATACTATCTGTATTGAAGATCATGCTACGTTAAGAGAGCCTTAAGATGAGCTGAATTGATAGTAAAAGGTATTATAATACTCGGTTCCAAATATCAGGCCATCAGTGGCGCTTTCGCAGTGGAACTTTTTCAGTACTATCTGTATTGAGAATTATGCCACGTTGAAAGATCCCTAAAAGTATCTGAGTGGATAGTAAACAATATAATCATACTCGATTTCAAAGATCCAGTCAGCAGAAACGCGTGCTCAGTGGAACTTTCTCAGTAATATCTTTATTGAGAAAACCACTACGGTGATAGATCCGTAAAAGGATCTGAATGGATAGTAGAGTATATAATAATACTATGTTTTGAGTATCCGGCCATCAGAAACACCCTGGCGGTTTAACTCTTCAGTACCATCTGTATTGAGAATCACACCACTTTGAAAGTTCTGTAAAAGGATCGGAATAGATAGTAAAAAGTATTATAAATCTCGGTTTTAAATATCAGACATTGAAAATCATACCACGTTGAGAGATCCGTAAAAGGATCTGAATAGATAGTAAAAGGTATCATAATACTCTTTTTCATAGTTCGGGCCATCAGAGGCGCTTTGGCAGTGGAACTTTTTCAGTGATATTTGTATTGAGAATCATTCCACGATGAAAAATCCCTAAAAAATTATGAATGCATAGTAAACGATATAATGAAAATCGGTTTCAAACATCCAGTCTGAGTGGATAGTAGACGATTAACTAATATTCGGTTTCAAACATCCAGTCAGCAGAAACGCGTGAGCAGTGGAACTTTCTCAGTAATATCTTTATCAAGAATCACACTACGTTGAAAGATCCTTAAAAGGATCTGAATGGATACTAGAAGATATAATAATACTATGTTTCGAATATCCGGCCATCAGAAACGCCCTGGCAGTTTAACTCTTCTGTACTATCTGTATTGAGAATCATGCCACGTTAACAGAACCTGAAGAGGATCTGAATAGATAGTATAAGGTATTATAATATTGGGTTTCAAATATCGGACCATCAGAAGCGCTTTGGCAATGTTACTTTTTCAGAAATATCTGTATTGAGAATCAGGCCACGTTGAAAGATCCCTAAAATGGATAGGAGACGATATATTAATACTCGGTTTCAAACTTCCAGTCGGTAGAAACGCGTGAGCTGTTGAACTTTCTCATTAATATCTTTATTGAGGATCACACTACGTTGAAAGATCCGTAAAAGGATCTGAATGGATATTTGAAGTTATAATAATACTATGTTTCGAATACCCGACCATCAGAAAAGCCCTGGCAGTATAACTTCTTCAGTAATATCTGTATTGAGTATCATTACACGTTTAGAGAACCTTAAGAACCTTAAGAGGATCTGAATTGATAGTATTATAATACTCGATTTCGAATATCGGGCCGTCAGAGGCGCATTGGCAGTGCAACTTTTCCAGTTATATCTGTATTGAGAATCATGCCACGTTGAAAGATCCCTAAAAATATCTGAATGTATAGTAACCGATATAATAAAACTCGCTTTCACAGATCAGTTCCTCAGGGACGCATTGGCAGTAGAACATTTTCAGTTATATATTTATTGAATGTTGAAAGCTCCGTGAAAGGATCTGAATAGATAGTGAAGGTATTATAATACTCGGTTTCAAATATCAGGCCATCAGTGGCGCTTTCGCAGTGGAACTTTTTCAGTACTATCTGCACTGAGAATCATGCCACGTTGAAAGATCCCTAAAAGTATCTGAGTGGATAGTAAACGATATAAACATACTCGATTTCAAACATCCAGTCAGCAGAATCACGTGCTCAGTGGATCTTTCTGAGTAATATCTTTATTGAGAAAAACACTACCGTGATAGATCCGTAAAAAGATCTGAATGGACAGTAGAGTATATAATAATACTATGTTTCGAGTATCTGGCCATCAGAAACGCCCTGGCAGTTTAACTCTTTAGAACCATCTGTATTGAGAATCACACACCACGTTGAAAGTTCTGTAAAAGGATCGGAATAGATAGTAAAGAGTATTATAGTACTCGGTTTTAAATATCAGGCCATCAGAGGCGCCTTGGCAGTGGAACTTTTTCAGTAATATCTGTATTGAGAATCATTCCACGATGAAAGATCCCTAAAAGTATATGAATGGATAGTAGACGTCATAATTGAAGTCGGTTTCCATCCAGTCAGCAGGGATGCGTGAGCAGTGGAACTTTCTCAGTAATATCTTTATTGAGTATCACACCACGTTGAAGGATGCGTAAAACGTTCTGAATGGAAAGTAGAAGATATAATAATACTATGTTCCGAATATCTGGCCATCAGAAACGCCCTGGCAGTATATCTTCTTCAGTACTGTCTGTATTGAGAATCATGCCACGTTAAGAGAACCTTAAGAGGAACTGAATAGATAGTAAAAAGTATTATAATACTTGATTTAAAATATCGGGCCATCAGAGGCGCATTGGCAGAGCAACTTTTTCATTAATATCTGTATTGAGAATCATGCCCGACAAGATCCCTAGAAG
Organism: Halyzia sedecimguttata; assembly: GCA_937662695.2. Lineage (NCBI taxonomy): Eukaryota > Metazoa > Arthropoda > Insecta > Coleoptera > Coccinellidae > Halyzia > Halyzia sedecimguttata. The sequence goes on from OW569418.2 coordinate 7,994,321, forward strand.
TATATGAATGGATAGTAAACGATATTAGAAAACTCGGTTTCAAACATCCAGTCAGCAGAAACGCGTGAGCAGTGGATTTTTCTAATTAATTTCTTTATTGAGAATCACTTAACCTTGAAAAGCATCTGAATGGATAGTAGAAGATACAATAATACTATGTTCCGGATATCCGGCCATCAGAAACGCCCTGGCAGTTTATCTCTTCTGTACTATCTGTATTGAGAATCATGCCACGTTAGGAGAACTTTTAGTGGATCTGAATAGATACTAAAAGGTTTTATAATACTGGGTTTAAATATCGGACCACCGCTTTGGCAATGGAACTTTTTCAGAAATATCAGTATTGAGAATTACACAACGTTGAAAGTTCCGTAACAGGATCTGAATGGATAGTAGAATATAAAATATCACTATGTTTCGATTATCCGGCCCTCAGAAACGACCTGGCAGTTTGACTCTTCAGTACTCTCTGTATTGAGAATTATGCCACGTTAAGAGAACCTTAAGACGATCTGAATAGATAGGAAAAGGTACTATAATACTGGGTATCAAATATCGGGTCATCAGAGGCGCTTTGGCAGTGGAACTTTTTCCGTAATATCTGTATTGATAATCATTCCACGATGAAAGATCCCTATAAGTATATGAATGGATAGTAAACGATATAATAAAACTCGGTTTCAAACATCCAGTCAGCAGGGTCGCGTGAGCAGTGAAACTTTTTCAGTAATATCTTTATTGAGTATCACACCAACTTGAGGGATCCGAAAATGGATCTGAATGGATAAAAGAAGCCATCAGAAACACCCTGGCAGTTCAACTCTTCAGTACTATATGTATTGCGAACCAAGCCACGATGAGAGAAACTTAAGAGGATCTGAATAGATATTATAAGGTATGTCGCCAGCTCAGTGATAAAGTGAGACTAGGGACCGGGGTCCCGAGTTCATTCCCGGGGTTCTAGGAATTAAATTCTTTACTCAGACCCTAGCAACCACCGTCCACCGTTGGGTCAAAAATTAAGAGTGACGTACCTGAGGTGGCGTGAAGCTGATCTGGCGCCGAACAACCTGGTGGTATGGCGAAAGTAGTCTCAGGACCACAAGGCCTGATCTGGTGGTCTTCCTGGACATTGAGTGCACTTATGTTGCACCGCTCAAGAACTCGTTCTGCGGAGAGGCTTGGCTCAGGGGAGTACCAGACCTCATTGTGGTTCCTGTTTAATAACAGACTCATCTCCACGTCCCTGTGTGGGGACGTAGCGAGATTTCTGGCCAGGAGGGGCTGTCCACAGGGAGGAGTGATCTCTCCTTGCTGTGGTCTGCCTGGTGGCCATAATAGGCACGCTGGATATATATGTCCAGCGTACCACGGCAACATACTCATTATGGCCACAGGACAAGATGACTCAGTCCTGATTGAGAGCCTATCAGAGGCGCTAACGGCAACACAAGGCTGGTGTAGTGGGGAACAGTTAAACGTGATCTCTCGTCAGACCTTGATCGTGCCAATCACTAGAAAGAGGAATCTCAACATGGGTTTCCTTACTATGAATGGAGTTCGTATCCCATTTGCGGACGATGCTAGATATCTGGGTGCCATTATGGACAGGAAGCTGAACTGAAACTCACACTAAGAAAGGGTGATCCATAAGGCTAGGCACTCGCTCTGGGCCTGCTAGCGGACTTGTGGAAAGAAATGGGGGACTGGATCTGAAAAGACGCCACTGGTTGTACTTGATGTTGGTGAGACAACAAATCACTTACGGTAGCATTGCTTTATGGGAGTGCACTGTAGGGGTGCAGTCCCAAGCTTATAACAATTCAGAGATCTGCGTGCTTGATGATGACTGGGGCTTTTCGCTCCACGTCTATCGCAGCCAATGATCGCCTAAAGTACATGGTCTATCTTTATCTAGTGAGCACGTGCCTGGTTCTCTGCTGGCCGAATTGGAGGTCAACGAGATAATGAGCATCGTTCTGATGTATCTATCACCAAGATAGCACTATCGAGTCGTCTTTCCCAGTGACGATTGGAGTATCTCTGGGCCCCACTGCTTGAGGGGCCCTGCTGGTTCACATAATGCTCTGCTACTACTGGGGTGGGAGCGGGAGTCAGTGGTTACAAAATGGCTGAGGGTGAATCTATAAGCCTAGTTAGTTTTGTGACTGCCTTTCAAGCAGGAATTTTCGCCATTGATCACTGCGCGAAGCTCATATTTGAGAAGAGATGGATACGCAGATCAATCAAGATCCTACCGGAAAGCCAAGATGCCTTGAAGGACTTGAATTCATACAACTGAAAGTCCATGCTTGTGCAGGTCTGTCTGACCCCACTTGTTGAACTGGGAGAGCGCTGCAGGTTCAAGTTAATTTGGGTCATGGGCCTTTCAGGCAAGGGCGGTAATGAGGTGGGGGACTCATTGTCGGCACGAGGGGCTTTCACGGGGCTCATTGGACCTGAACTGGCCTGTGATATATCTCACAGGGCAGCAGGGTGGGAAAACAACAGATGGTTGGACCAAAAGGTCCAGGATATCAGAAGCAGCATACCTGGACACATACATACTCGCTCAACAAGTATCAGCTGAAAGAGCCAGACAATGTCTCAGATCCTCTAGTTAGACCTGAGAATTTTAACAGCTGTATACACGGGTCCCTGTGGCCTGAGGAAACACCTTAGTATGCTGGGGTTGGCTGAGCTAGGACTCTGAGTGCAGACTATGCCTGGAGGGCGACGAGTCTATAGAACACATGTGTGACCTCGCTGGGGACAGGATCAGATTTGTGGAACTAGGAGTCCGCAAATTGAGACTGAGGGAACTGGACAAGTTCTCACCCACCAGACTAACATCCCTTGTCAAAAGGCTTCAGCTTGTTGATGTTGTATATATTAGGCGTGCCACAATAGACCGATTGGTTGCAGTGACGGGACTGGTTTCGTCTGCCCGACACAACTCATATAATTAATAATAAAGTGGCGTACGAACATGGTAACATAGGATACGAATAATACAACTGATTCGCCTAACTCACACGAGCATTTCAAATATCGGGCCATCAGAGGCGCATTGGCAGTGCAACTTCCTCAGTAATATCTTTATTGAGAATGATGCCACGTTGAAAGATCCCTAAAAGTATCTGAATGGATAGTAAACGATATAATAAAACTCGGTTTCAAAGATTAGGCCATCAGGGACGCATTGGCAGTAGAACTTTCTCAGTAATATCTTCATTGAGAATCACACCACGTTGAAAGTTCCGTAAAAGGATCTGAATAGATAGTGAAAGGTATTAAAATTCTCGGTTTCAAATATCGGGCCATCAGAGGCGCTTAGGCAGTGGAGCTTTCTCATTAATATCTGTATTGAGAATCACTAAACCATGAAAGATCCCTAAAAGTATATAAATGGATAGTAAACGATATAATAAAACTCGGTTTCAAACATCCAGTCAGCAGGGACGCGTGAGCAGTGAACTTTCTCAGTAATATCTTCATTGAGAATCACACCGCGTTTAAGATTCCGTAAAAGGATCTGAATAGATAGTAAAAGGTTCTCGATTTAAATAACAGGCCATCAGAGGCGCTTTGGCAGTGGAACTTTTTCAGTAATATATCTATTGAGAATCATTCCACGATAAAAGATCCCTAAAAGTATATGAATGGATAGTAAACGATATAGTAAAACTCGATTTCTAAGATCAAGCCATCAGGGACGCATTGACACTAGAACTTCTACAGTAATATCTTTATTGAGTATCACACCACTTTGAAGGATGCGTAAAAGGATCTGAATGGATAGTGGAAGATATAATAATACTATGTTTCGAATATCCGGATATCAGAAAAGCCCTGGCAGTATAACTTCTTGAGTACTATCTGTATAGATAATCATTCCACGTAAAGAGAACCTTACGAATATCAGATTGATTTTAAAAGGTATTATAATACTCAGCTTCAACTTTAGGGTGATCAGTAGAACTTTTTCAGTAATATCTGTATTGAGAAACATGCCACGTTGGAGAACCCTAAAAGCATCTAAATGGATAGTAAGCGATATAGTGAAACTGGGCTTCAAAGATCAGGCCATATGGGACGCATTGGCAGTGGAAGTTTTTCAGTAATATCTACATTGAGAATCACACCACGTTGAGAGATCCGCAATAGGATCTGAATAGATAGTAAAAGATATTATAATACTGGGTTTCAAATATCGGGCCATCAGATGCTCTTTGGCAGTGGAACTTTTTCAGTAATATCTTTATTGAGAATCATGCCACGTTGAAAGATCCCTAAAAGTTTCTAAGTGGATAGTAAACGATATAATAATTTTCTGTTTCAAACATCCAGTCAGCAGAAACGCGTGAGCAGTGGAACTTTCTCAGTAATATCTATATTGAGAATCACACTACGATGAAAGATCCGTAAAAGGATCTGAATAGATAGTAGAAGGTATAATAATACTAAGTTTCTAATATCCGTCCATCAGAAACGCCCTGGCAGTTTAGCTCCTCAATACTATCTGTATTGAGGATCACGCTACGTTAAGAGAGCCTTAAGAGGATCTGAATTGATAATAAAAGGTATTATAATACTCGGTTCCAAATATCAGGCCATTAGTGGCGCTTTCGCAGTGGAACTTTTTGTATTCAGAATCATGCCACGTTGAAAGATCCCTAAAAGTATCTGAGTTGATAGTAAACGATATAATCATACTCGATTTCTAACATCCAGTCAGCAGAAACGCGTGCTCAGTGGAACTTTCTCAGTGATATCTTTGTTGAGAAAAACACTACGGTGATAGATCCGTAAAAGGATCTGAATGGATAGTATAATAATACTATGTTTCGAGTATCCGGCCATCAGAAACGCCCTGGCAGTTTAACTCTTCAGTACCATCTTTATTGAGAATCACACCACGTTGAAAGTTCTGTAAAAGGATCGTTATAGAAAGTAAAAAGTATTATAATACTCGGTTTTAAATATCAGGCCATCGGAGGCGCTTTGGCAGTGGAACTTTTTCAGTATTATCTGTATTGAGAATCATTCCACGATCCCTAAACGTATATGAATCGATAGTAGACGACATAATTGAACTCGGTTTCAAACATCCAGTCAGCAGGGACGCGTGAGCAGTGGAACTTTCTCAGTAATATCTTTATTGAGTATCACACCACGTTGAAGGATGTGTACTATGTTTCGAATATCCGGCAGCAGAAACGCTTGAGCTGTTGAACTTTCTCATTAATATCTTTATTGAGGATCACACTACGATGAAAGATCCGTAAAAGGATCTGAATGGATAGTAGAAGTTATAATAATACTATGTTTCGAACACCCGACCATCAGAAAAGCCCTGGCAGTTCTTCAGTAATATCTGTATTGAGTATCCTTCAACGTTTAGAGAACCTTAAGAGGATCTGATAGATATTGAAAAGTATTATAATTCTCGACTTCAACTGTCGGGCCATCAGTGGAACTGTTTCAGTAATATCTGTATTGAGAATCATGCATCGCTGAAGGAACCCTAAAAGTATCTAAATGGATAGTAAGCGATATAATAAAACTCGGTTTCAAAGATCAGGCCATCAGGGACGCATTGGCAGTAGAACTTTTTCAGTTATATCCTCATTGAGAATCACACTACGTTGAAAGATCCCTAAAATAAATAAAACGATATATTTATACTCAGTTTCAAACATCCAGTCAGCAGAAACGCGTGAGCAGTGGAACTTTCTAATTAATTTCTTTATTGAGAATCACTTTACGTTGAAAATTCCGTGAAAGCTTCTGAATGGATAGTAGAAGATATAATAATACTATGTTCCGGATATCCGGCCATCAGAAACGCCCTGGCAGTTTATCTCTTCTGTACTATCTGTATTGAGAATCATGCCACGTTAGGAGAACCTTATGTGGATCTGAATAGATACTAAAAGGTTTTATAATACTGGGTTTCAAATATCGGACCATCAGAGGCGCATTGGCAGTGCAACTCTTTCAGTAATATCTGTATTGAGAATCATGCCACGTTGAAAGATCCCTAAAAGTATCTGAGTGGATAGTAAACGATATAATAATACTCGGTTTCAAACATCCAGTCAGCGGAAAAGCGTGAGCAGTGGAACTTTCTCAGTAATATCTATATTGAGAATCACACTACGATGAAAGGTCCGTAAAAGGATCTGAATAGATATTAGAAGATATAATAATACTATGTTTCTAATATCCGGCCATCAGAAACGCCCTGGAAGTTTAGCTCTTCTATACTATCTGTATTGAGGATCATGCTACGTTAAGAGAACCTTAAGAGGATCTGAATAGACAGTAAAAGGTATTATAATACTCGATTTCAAATAACGGCCCATCAGAGGCGGATTGGCAGTGCAACTCTTTCAGTAATATCTGTATTGAGAATCATGCCACGTTAGTTTTGTGACTGCCTTTCAAGCAGGAATTTTCGCCATTGATCACTAAGCGAAGCTCATATTTGAGAAGAGATGGATACGCAGATCAATCAAGATCCTACCGAAAAGCCAAGCTGCCTTGAAGGACTTGAATTCATACAACTGAAAGTCCATGCTTGTGCAGGACTGTCTGACCCCACTTGTTGAACTGGGAGAGCGCTGCAGGTTCAAGGTAATTTGGGTCCTGGGCCACTCAGGCAAGGGCGGTAATGAGGTGGAGGACTCATTGTCGGCACGAGGGGCTTTCACGGGGCTCATTGGTCCTGAACCGGCCTGTGATATATCTCACAGGGCAGCAGGGTGGGAAAACAACAGATGGTTGGACCAAAAGGTCCAGGATATCAGAAGCAGCATACCTGGACACATACATACTCGCTCAACAAGTATCAGCTGAAAGAGCCAGACAATGTCTCAGATCCTCTAGTTAGATCTGAGAATTTTAACAGCTGTATACACGGGTCCCTGTGGTCTGAGGAAACACCTTAGTATGCTGGGGTTGGCTGAGCTAGGACTCTGAGTGCAGACTAGATTAGGCCATCAGGGACGCATTGGCAGTAGAACTTTCTCAGTAATATCTTCATTGAGAATCACACCAAGTTGAAAGTTCCGTAAAAGGATCTGAATAGATAGTGAAAGGTATTATACTTCTCGGTTTCCAATATCGGGCCATCAGAGGCGCTTTGGCAGTGGAACTTTCTCATTAATATCTGTATTGAGAATCACTAAACCATGAAAGATCCCTAAAAGTATATAAATGGATAGTAAACGATATAATAAAACTCGGTTTCAAACATCCAGTCAGCAGGGACGCGTGAGCAGTGAAACTTTCTCAGTAATATCTATATTGAGTATCACACCACCTTGAAGGATCCGTAAAAAGATCTGAATGGATAGTGAATTATATAATAATACTATGTTTCGAATATCCGGCCATCAAAATCGCTCTGGCAGTATATCTTCTTCAATACTATCTGTATTGAGAATCATGCCATGTTGAGAGAACCTTAAAACGATCTGAATATATAGTAAAAGGTATTATAATACTCGATTTCAAATATCGGCCCATCAGAGGCGCATTGGCAGTGCTACTTTTTCATTAATATCTGTATTAAGAATCATGCCAAGTTGAAAGATCCTTAGAAGTATATGACTTTGAAAGATCCATAAAAGTATCTGAATGGATAGTAAACGATATAATAAAACTCGGTTTCAAAGATCAGGCCATCAGGGACGTATTGGCAGGAGAACTTTTTCAGTAATATCTTCATTGAGAATCACACCGCGTTTAAGATTCCGTAAAAGGATCTGAATAGATAGTAAAAGGTATTATAATACTCGATTTAAATAACAGGCCATCAGAGGCGCTTTGGCAATGGAACTTTTTCAGTAATATATCTATTGAGAATCATTCCACGATAAAAGATCCCTAAAATTATATGAATGGATAGTAAACGATATAGTAAAACTCGATTTCTAAGATCAAGCCATCAGGAACGCATTGGCAGTAGAACTTCTACAGTAATATCTTTATTGATTATCACACCACTTTGAAGGATGCGTAAAAGGATCTGAATGGATAGTGGAAGATATAATAATACTATGTTTCGAATATCCGGATATCAGAAAAGCCCTGGCAGTATAACTTCTTCAGTACTATCTGTATAGATAATCATTCCACGTAAAGAGAACCTTACGAATATCAGATTGATTTTAAAAGGTATTATAATACTCAGCTTCAACTTTAGGGCGATCAGTAGAACTTTTTCAGTAATATCTGTATTGAGAAACGTGCCACGTTGGAGAACCCTAAAAGCATCTAAATGGATAGTAAGCGATATAGTGAAACTGGGCTTCAAAGATCAGGCCATATGGGACGCATTGGCAGTGGAAGTTTTTCAGTAATATCTACATTGAGAATCACACCACGTTGAGAGATCCGCAATAGGATCTGAATTGATAGTAAAAGATATTATAATACTGCGTTTCAAATATCGGGCCATCAGAGGCTCTTTGGCAGTGGAACTTTTTCAGTAATATCTTTATTGAGAATCATGCCACGTTGAAAGATCCCTAAAAGTATCTAAGTAGATAGTAAACGATATAATAATTTTCAGTTTCAAACATCCAGTCAGCAGAAACGCGTGAGCAGTGGAACTTTCTCAGTAATATCTATATTCAGAATCACACTACGATGAAAGATCCGTAAAAGGATCTGAATAGAAATTAGAAGTTATAATAATACTAAGTTTCAAATATCCGTCCATCAGAAACGCCCTGGCAGTTTAGCTCCTCAATTCTATCTGTATTGAGGATCACGCTACGTTAAGAGAGCCTTAAGAGGATCTGAATTGATAATAAAAGGTATTATAATACTCGGTTCCAAATATCAGGCCATTAGTGGCGCTTTCGCAGTGGAACTTTTTGTATTGAGAATCATGCCACGTTGATAGATCCCTAAAAGTATCTGAGTTGATAGTAAACGATATAATCATACTTGATTTCTAACATCCAGTCAGCAGAAACGCGTGCTCAGTGGAACTTTCTCAGTGATATCTTAGTTGAGAAAAACACTACGGTGATAGATCCGTAAAAGGATCTGAATGGATAGTATAATAATACTATGTTTCGAGTATCCGGCCATCTGAAACGCCCTGGCAGTTTAACTCTTCAGTACCATCTTTATTGAGAATCACACCACGTTGAAAGTTCTGTAAAAGGATCGTAATAGGAAGTAAAAAGTATTATAATACTCGGTTTTAAATATCAGGCCATCAGAGGCGCTTTGGCAGTTGAACTTTTTCAGTATTATCTGTATTGAGAATCATTCCACGATCCCTAAAAGTATATGAATCGATAGTAGACGACATAATTGAACTCGGTTTCAAACATCCAGTCAGCAGGGACGCGTGAGCAGTGGAACTTTCTCAGTAATATCTTTATTGAGTATCACACCACGTTGAAGGATGCGTACTATGTTTCGAATATCCGGCCATCAGAAACGCCCTGACAAATTAACTCTTCAGTCAGCAGAAACGCGTGAGCTGTTGAACTTTCTCATTAATATCTTTATTGAGGATCACACTACGTTGAAAGATCTGTAAAAGGATCTGAATGGATAGTAGAAGTTATAATAATACTATGTTTTGAACACCCGACCATCAGAGAAGCCCTGGCAGTTCTTCAGTAATATCTGTATTGAGTATCATTCCACGTTTAGAGAACCTTAAGAGGATCTGATAGATATTGAAAAGTATTATAATTCTCGACTTCAACTTTCGGGTCATCAGTGGAACTGTTTCAGTAATATCTGTATTGAGAATCATGCATCGCTGAAGGAACCCTAAAAGTATCTAAATGGATAGTAAGCGATATTATAAAACTCGGTTTCAAAGATCAGGCCATCAGGGACGCATTGGCAGTAGAACTTTTTCAGTTATATCTTCATTGAGAATCACACCACTTTGAAAGATCCCTAAAATAAATAAAACGATATATTAATACTCAGTTTCAAACATCCAGTCAGCAGAAACGCGTGAGCAGTGGAACTTTCTAATTAATTTCTTTATCTGATTGATATTAAAAGGTATTATAATACTCGGCATCAACTTTCGGGCCACCAATGGAACTTTTTCAGTAATATCTTTATTGAGAACCATGCCACGTTTAAGGTACCCTAAAAGTATCTAATTGGATAGTAAACGCTGTTATATAATTTGGTTTCAAAGATCAAGCCACATGGGACGCATTGGCAGTGTAAGTTTTTAAGGAATATCTTCATTGAGAATCACTTTACGTTGAAAATTCCGTAAAAGCATCTGAATGGATAGTAGAAGATATAATAATACTGTGTTCCGGATATCTGGCCATCAGAAACGCCCTGGCAGTTTATCTCTTCTGTACTATCTGTATTGAGAATCATGCCACGTTAGGAGAACCTTATGTGGATCTGAATAGATACTAAAAGGTTTTATAATACTGGGTGTCAAATATCGGACCATCAGAGGCGCATTGGCAGTGCAACTCTTTCAGTAATATCTGTATTGAGAATCATGCCACGTTGAAAGATCCCTAAAAGTATCTGAGTGGATAGTTAACGATATAATAATACTCGGTTTCAAACATCCAGTCAGCAGAAAAGCGTGAGCAGTGGAACTTTCTCAGTAATATCTATATTGAGAATCACACTACGATGAAAGATCCGTAAATGGATCTGAATAGATATTAGAAGATATAATAATACTATGTTTCTAATATCCGGCCATCAGACACGCCCTGGAAGTTTAGCTCTTCTATACTATCAGTATTGAGGATCATGCTACATTAAGAGAACCTAAAGAGGATCTGAATAGATAGTAAAAGGTATTATGATACTCGATTTCAAATAAGGGCCCATCAGAGGCGCATTGGCAGTGCAACTCTTTCGGTAATACCTGTATTGAGAATCATACCACGTTGAGAGATCTCTAAAAGTATCTGAGTGGATAGTAAACGATATAATAATACTCGGTTTCAAACATCCAGTCAGCAGAAAAGCGTGAGCAGTGGAACTTTCTCATTAATATCTATATTGAGAATCACATTACGATGAAAGATCCGTAAAGGGATCTGAATAGATATTAGAAGATATAATAATACTATGTTTCTAATATCCGGCCATCAGTAACGCCCTGGAAGTTTAGCTCTTCCATACTATGTGTATTGAGGATCATGCTACGTTAAGAAAACCTTAAGAGGATCTGGATAGATAGTAAAAGGTATTATAATACTCGATTTCAAATAACGGCCCATCAGAGGCGCATTGGCATTGCAACTTTTTCAGTAATATCTGTATTGAGAATCATGCCAATTTGAAAGATCCCTAGAAGTATATGAGTGGATAGTAAACGATATAATAACAATCGGTTTCAAAGATCAGGCCATCAGGCAGTAGAACTTTTTCAGTAATATCTTCATTGAGGATCACACAACGTTGAAAAATCCGTAAAAGGATCGGAATAGATAGTAAATGGTATTATAATCCTCGGTTTTAACTATCAGGCCATCAGAGGCGCTTTGGCAGTGGAACTTTTTTAGTAATATCTGTATTGAGAATCATTCCACAATGAAAGATCGATATAATTAAACTCGTTTTCAAACATCCAGTTAGCAGGGACGCGTGAGCAGTGAAACTTTCTCGGTAATATATTTATTGAGTATCACACTACGTTGAGGGATGTGTAAAAGGATCTAAATGGGTAGTAGAAGATATAATAATACTATGTTTCGAATATCCGGCTATCAAAAACGCCCTGGCAGTATAACTTCTTCAGTACTATCTGTATTGAGAATCATTCCACGCTTAGAGAACCTTAAGAGGATCTGATAAATATTAAGAGGTATTATGATACTCGGTTTCAAATTTCGGGCTTTCTGTGAAACTGTTTCAGAAATATCTATATTGCAACGCTGAAAGAACCCTAAAAGTATCAAAATGGATAGTAAGCGATATAATAAAACTCGGTTTCAAAGATCATGCGATATGGATAAAGCCACGTTGGAAGATCTCTAAAAGTATCTGAATGGATAGTAAACAATATAATAAGAGTCGGTTAAAAAGATCAAGCCATCAGGGACTCATTGGCAGTAGAACACTTTCAGTATTATCCTCATTGAAAATCTCACCACGTTGAAAGATCCGCGAAAGGATCTGAATAGATAATAAAAGGTCTTATAATACTCAGTTTCAAATATCGGGCCATCAGAGGTGCTCTGGCAGTGTTACTTTATTAGTATTATCTGTATTGAGAATCATGCCACGTTGAAAGAACCCTAAAAGTATTTGAATGGATAGTAAACCATATGATAATACTCGGTTTCAAACATCCAGTCAGCAGAAACGCGTGAGTAGTTGAACTATCTCAGTAATATCTTTATTGAGAATCACACTACGTTGAAAGATCCGTAAAAGGATCTGAATCGATAGCAGGAGATACAATAATACTATGTTTCGAATATCCGGCCATCAGAAACGCGTCCGTGCAGGGACGCGTGAGCAGTGAAACTTTCTCAGTAATATAGTCATTGACTATCACACCACCTTGAAGGGTCCGTAAAAGGTTCTGAAAGGATAGTAGAAGATATAATAATACTATGTTCCGAATTTCCGGCCATCAGTAAGATATTATAATACTCGGTTTCGATTACTAGGCATCAGGTACGCATTGGCATTGCATTAAGAATTATGCCACTTTGAAAGAACCTTTAAAGGATCTGAATAGATAGCAATAGATATTAGTATACTCGGTTTCAAAGATCACGCCATAAGGGACGCATTGGCAGTAGAACTCTTTCAGTAATATCTTCATTGAGAATCACACCGCGTTGAAAAATCCGTAAAAGGATCTGAATAGATACTGGGTTTCAAATGTCGGACCATCAGAAGCGCTTTGCAAATGGAACTTTTTCAGTAATATCTGTATTGAGAATCAGGCCACGTTGAAAGATCGCTAAAAGTATCTGAGTGGATAGTAGACGATATATTAATACTCGGTTTCAAACATCCAGTCAGCAGAAACGCCTGAGCGGTGGACCATTCTCAGTAATATCTTAATTGAGAATCACACTACGTTGAAAGATCCGTAGAAGGAGCTGAATGGATAGTAGAAGTTATAATAATACTATGTTTCGAATATCCGGCTATCAAAAACGCCCTGGCAGTACTATCTGTATTGAAAATCATTCCACGTTTAGAGAACCTTAAGAGGATCAGATAGATATTAAAAGTAGTCAGCAGGGACGCGTGAGCAGTGAAACTTTCTCAGTAATCTCTTTATTGGGTATCATACCACCTTGAAGGATCCGTAAAAAAGGATCCGTAAAAAGATCTGTACGGATAGTAGACCAAAGTGAAGCTCATTTTTGACATTTCATTTTTGGCGCTCTTGTTTGTGTGTTTTCTTTCTCTAGTTCGAGGCTTTACGCATCCTCTCTTTTCATTTAGTCAGGCCGCCATTTTTTCTGTTTACCATCGTTGTTGTATCGTGTCGTGAAGCAGAGTCTGTTGTTACTTTACTTTGTTAGTTCAGTTAGTTGTGAGTTTAATGTTTATTAAAGACTAATTGGCTCTAAATAATATAAATGCAGTGATAAGTTGCTTTGATTATCTAAGGTATAAAGCTACAAGTACAAAGGTAGAGTTGAACTGAACAGATCTAATGATTTGATTATCTATGTTTGATTATTAAACCCATATCGAAATGGTTGGCTCAAGCCAAATTGCGAGCCTCCAGGGTAGTGGAAAATGTTAAAAAAAAAGAAATGTTGAATGTCCAGTAGAGAGCGAATAATGATATTAATTGTGCTTTACTATTTTTTTATGTGAGTTAAACCTATACCACATGTCATGAAATAACAGAAATATTTCTGCAAGAATCCTGAGATATTGCATATATATTTTGCAATATAACAAAAATATTCCATAAATATTACAAACTAATCCTACAATATTGCAGGAATATTTCAAAAAATAAGTCTGCAATATTGAGACGTTATCGGATAGAGAGCATATATTTGAATATTTCTGCAACAATCCTGAAACATTTCATATATATTTTCCAATATAATAAAAAATTGCATTAACATTACAGAATAATTCTACAAAATTGCAGAAATATATCGAAAAATATTTCTGCAATATTGCTATGTTAGGTTATGGGGCGGACATTCGAATGTTTCTGCAATATTCCTGAAACAATTCATATATCTTTCGCAATATAACCGAAAAATCTCAAATATTTCCGAAACATATTCCTGCAATATTTCAGAAATGAGTCTGTGCTGTGTGGGGGCAGTTTAGCTCCTCAATACTATCTGTATTGAGGATCATGCTTCATTAAGAGAGCCTTAAGAGGATCTGAATTGATAGTAAAACGTATTATAATACTCGGTTCCAAATATCAGGCCATCAGTGGCGCTTTCGCAGTGGAACGTTTTCAGTACAATCTGTATTGAGAATCATGCCACGTTGAAAGATCCCTAAAAGTATCTGAGTGGATAGTAAACGATATAATCATACTCGATTTCAAACATCCAGTCAGTAGAAACGCGTGCTCAGTGGAACTTTCTCAGTAATATCTTTATTGAGAAAAACACTACGGTGATAGTTCCGTAAAAGGATCTGAATGGATAGTAGAGTATGTAATAATACTATGTTTCGAGTATCCGGCCATCAGAAACGCCCTGGCAGTTTAACTCTTCAGTAATATGTGCATCGAGTATCATTCCACGTTTAGAGAACATTAAGAACCTTAAGAGGTAGATAATACTGTGTTTCGAGTATTCGGCCATAAGAAACGCCCTGGCAGTTTAACTCTTCAGAACCATCTGTATTGAGAATCACACACCACGTTGAAAGTTCTGTAAAAGGATCGAAATAGATAGTAAAAAGTATTATAATACTCGGTTTTAAATATCAGACATTGAAAATCACACCACGTTGAGAGATCCGTAAAAGGATCTGAATAGATAGTAAAAGGTATCATAATACTCTTTTTCATATATCGGGCCATCAGAGGCGCTTTGGCAGTGGAACTTTTTCAGTGATATCTGTATTGAGAATCATTCCACGATGGAAAATCCCTAAAAGTTTATGAATGCATAGTAAACGATATAATAAAAATCGGTTTCAAACATCCAGTCTGAGTGGATAGTAGACGATATACTAATATTCGGTTTCAAACATCCAGTCAGCAGAAACGCGTGAGCAGGAGAACTTTCTCAGTAATATCATTATCAAGAATCACACTACGTTGAAAGATACTTAAAAGAACCCTAAAAGTATCTGAATGGATAGTGAACGATATAATAAAACTCGGTTTCAAAGATAAGGCCATCAGGGACGCATTGGCAGTAGAACATTCTCAGTAATAACTTCATTGAGAATCACACCATGTTGAAAGTCCGTAAAAGGATCTGAATAGATAGTGAAAGGTATTATAATTCTCGGTTTCCAATATCGGGCCATCAGAGGCGCTTTGGCAGTGGAACTTTCTCATTAATATCTGTATTGAGAATAATTCCACCATGAAAGATCCCTAAAAGTATATGAATGGATAGTAAACGATATAATAAAACTCGGTTTCAAACATCCAGTCAGCAGGAACGCGTGAGCAGTGAAACTTTCTCAGTAATATCTTTATTGAGTATCACACCACGTTGAAGAATCCGTAAAAAGTTCTGAGTGGATATATAATAATACTATGTTTCGAATATCCGGCCATCAAAAACGCCCTGGCAGTTTAGCTCCTCAATACTATCTGTATTGAGGATCATGCTACGTTAAGAGAGCCTTGAGAGGATCTGAATTGATAGTAAAAGGTATTATAATACTCGGTTCCAAATATCAGGCCATCAGTGGCGCTTTCGCAGTGGAACTTTTTCAGTACTATCTGTATTGAGAATCATGCCACGTTGAAAGATCCCTAAAAGTATCTGAGTGGATAGTAAACGATATAATCGTACTCAATTTCAAACATCCAGTCAGCAGAAACGCGTGCTCAGGGGAACTTTCTCAGTAATATCTTTATTGAGAAAAACACGTTCAACGTTGTGTGATTTTCAATACAGATCGTACGGAAGAGTTAAACTGCCAGGGCGTTTCTGATGGCCGGATACTCGAAACATAGTATTATTTATTATTTTAAATATCAGGCCATCAGAGGCGCTTTGGCAGTGGAACTTTTCAGTATTATCTGTATTGAGAATCATTCCACGATCCCTAAAAGTATATGAATGGATAGTAAACGATATAGTAAAACTCGATTTCGAAGATCAAGACATCAGGGACGCATTGGAGGTCGAACTTTTACAGTAATATCTTTATTGAGTATCACACCACGTTGAAGGATGCGTAAAAGGATCTGAATGGATAGTGGAATATATAATAATACTATGTTTCGAATATCCGGAAGCCCTGGCAGTATAACTTCTTCAGTACTATCTGTATAGAGAATCATTCCACATAAAGAGAACCTTACGAATATCAGATTGATATTAAAAGGTATTATAATACCTTTTAATATTAGCTGAGTATTATAATACTCAGCTTCAACTTTAGGGCGATCAGTGGAACTTTTTCAGTAATATCTGTATTGAGAAACATGCCACGTTGCAAGAACCCTAAAAGCATCTAAATGGATAGTAAGCGAAACTGGGCTTCAAAGATCAGGCCATATGGGACGCATTGGCAGTGGAAGTTTTTCAGTAATATCTACATCGAGAATCACACCCCGTTGAGAGATCCGCAATAGGATCTGAATAGATAGTAAAAGATATTATAATACTGGGTTTCAAATATCGGGCCATCAGAGGCTTTTTGGCAGTGGAACTTTTTCAGTAATATCTGTATTGAGAATCATGCCATGTTGAAATATCCCTATAAGTATCTGAGTGGATAGTAAATATATAATATTACTCAGTTTCAAACATCCAGTCAGCAGAAACGCATGAGCAGTGGAACTTTCTCAGTACTATCTATATTGAGAATCACAACACGTTGAAGGATGCGTAAAAGGTTCTGAATGGATAGTAGAAGATATAATAATACTATGTTCCGAATATCTGGCCATCAGAAACGCCCTGGCAGTATATCTTCTTCAGTACTGTCTGTATTGAGAATCATGCCACGTTAAGAGAACCTTAAGAGGAACTGAATATATAGTAAAAAGTATTAAAATACTTGATTTCAAATATCGGGCCATCAGAGGCGCATTGGCAGTGCAACTTTTTCAGTAATATCTGTATTGAGAATCATGCCACATTGAAAGATCCCTAGAAGTAAATGAATGGATAGTAAACGATATAATAAAACTCGGATTCAAACATCCAGTCAGCAGAAACGCGTGAGCAGTGGAACTTTCTATTTAATTTCTTTATTGAGAAACACTTTACGTTGAAAATTCCGTGAAAGCATCTGAATAGTAGAAGATATAATAATACTATGTTTCTGATATCCGGCCATCTGAAACGCCTTGGCAGTTTATCTCTTCTGTACTATCTGTATTGAGAATCATGCCACGTTAGGAGAACCTTATGTGGATCTGAATAGATACTAAAAGGTTTTATAATACTGGGTTTCAAATATCGGACCATCAGAAGCGCTTTGGCAATGGAACTTTTTCAGAAATAGCTTTATTGAGAATCAGGCCACGTTGAAAGATACCTAAAAGTATCTGAGTGGATAGGAGACGATATACTAATACTCGGTTTCAAAGTTCCAGTCAGCAGATACCCGTGAGCAGTGGACCTTCCTCAGTAATATCTTTATTGAGAATCACACTACGTTGAAAGATCCGTAAAAGGATCTGAGTGGATAGTAGAAGTTATAATAATACTATGTTTCGAATACCCGACCATCAGAAAAGCCCTGGCAGTATAACTTCTTCGGTAATATCTGTATTGAGTACCATTCCACGTTTAGAGACCATAAGATAGATATTAAAAGGTATTATAATTCTCGGCTTCAACTTTCGGGCCATCAGTGGAACTGTTTCAGTAATATATGTATCTGTATTGAAAATCATGCATCGCTGAAGGAACCCTTGAAGTATCTAAATGGATAGTAAGCGATATAATAAAACTCGGTTTCAAAGATCAGGCCATCACGGACGCATTTGCAGGAGAACTTTCTCAGTAATATCTTTATTGAAAATCACACTACGTTCAAAGATCCCTAAAATGATCTAAATCGATAGCAGGAGATATAATAATACTATGTTTCGAATATCCAACCATCAGAAAAGCGTCCCTGCAAGGACGCGTGAGCAGTGGAACTTTCTCAGTAATATCTTTATTGACTATCACACCACCTTGAAGGGTCCGTAAAAGGTTCTGAAAGGATAGTAGAAGATATAATAATACTATGTTTCGAATATCCGGCCATCAGTAAAAGATATTATAATGCTTGGTTTAAATTAACAGGCCATCAGGGACGCATTGGCATTGTATTGAGAATCATGCCACTTTGATAGTAAAAGATATTAGTATACTCGGTTTAAGATCACGCCATAAAGGACGCATTGGCAGTAGAACTTTTTCAGTAATATCTTCATTGAGAATCACAACACGTTGAAAGATCCGTGAAAGGATCTGAATAGATACTGGCTTTCAAATATCGGACCATCAGAAGCGCTTTGGCAGTGGAACTTTTTCAGTAATATCTGTTTGAGAATAATGCCACTTTGAAAGATCTCTATATGTATCTGAATGAATAGTAAACGATTTAATGAAATTCGGTTTCAAAGATCAAGGCATCAGGGACGCATTGGCATTGTATTAAGAATCATGCCACTTTGGAAGAACCTTTAATGGATATGAATAGATAGTAAAAGATACTAGTATACACGGTTTAAGATCACGCCATAAAGGA
This sequence comes from Halyzia sedecimguttata, assembly GCA_937662695.2. Taxonomy (NCBI): domain Eukaryota; kingdom Metazoa; phylum Arthropoda; class Insecta; order Coleoptera; family Coccinellidae; genus Halyzia; species Halyzia sedecimguttata. Next base: position 8,013,191 of record OW569418.2, read on the forward strand.
CGCATTGGCAGTAGAACTTTTTCAGTAATATCTTCATTGAAAATCACACAACGTTGAGAGATCCGTAAAAGAATCTGAATAGATAGTAAAATGTATCATAATACTCTGTTTTATATATCGGGCCATCAGAGACGCTTTGGCAGTGGATTTTTTTCAGTGATATCTGTATTGAGAATCATTCCACGATGGAAAATCCCTAAAAGTTTATGAATGCATAGTAAACGACATAATAAAAATCGGTTTCAAACATCCAGTCTGAGTGGATAGTAGACGATATACTAATATTCGGTTTCAAACATCCAGTCAGCAGAAACGCGTGAGCAGTGAAACTTTCTCAGTAATATCTTTATCAAGAATCACACTACGTTGAAAGATCCTTAAAAGGATCTGAATGGATAGTAGAAGATATAATAATACTATGTTTCGAATATCCGGCCATCAGAAACGCCCTGGCAGTTTAACTCTTCTGTACTATCTGTATTGAGAATCATGCCACGTTAAGAGAACCTTAAGAGGATCTGAATAGATAGTAAAAGGTATTTTAATACTGGGTTTCAAATATCGGACAATCAGAAGCGCTTTGGCAATGGCACTTTTTCAGAAATATCTGTATTGAGAATCAGGCCACGTTGAAAGATCCCTTAAAGTATCTGAGTGGATAGGAGACGATATACTAATACTCGGTTTCAAACTTCCAGTAAGCAGAAACGCGTGAGCTGTTGAACTTTCTGAGGATCACACTACGTTGAAAGATCCCTAAAAGGATCTGAATGGATAGTAGAAGTTATAATATTACTATGTATCGAATACCCGACCATCAGAAAAGCCCTGGCAGTATAACTTCTTCAGTAATATTTGTATTGATTATCATTCCACGTTTAGAGAACCTTAAGAACCTTAAGAGGATCTGAATTGATAGTATTATAATACTCGATTTCGAATATCGGGCCGTCAGAGGCGCATTGGCAGTGCAACTTTTTCAGTTATATCTGTATTGAGAATCATGCCACGTTGAAAGATCCCTAAAAATATCTGAATGGATAGTAACCGATATATTAAAACTAAATGTCACAGATCAGTTCCTCAGGGACGCATTTGCAGTAGAACATTTTCAGTAATATATTTATTGAGAATCACACCATGTTGAAACCTCCGTAAAAGGATCTGAATAGATAGTGAAGGTATTATAATACTCGGTTTCAAATATCAGGCCATCAGTGGCGCATTCGCAGTGGAACGTTTTCAGTACTATCTGTACTGAGAATCATGCCACGTTGAAAGATCCCTAAAAGTATCTGAGTGGATAGTAAACGATATAAACATACTCGATTTCAAACATCCAGTCAGCAGAATCGCGTGCTCAGTGGATCTTTCTGAGTAATCTCGTAAAAGGATCTGAATGGATAGTAGAGTATATAATAATACTATGTTCCGAGTATCTGGCCATCAGAAACGTCCTGGCAGTTTAACTCTTCAGAACCATCTGTATTGAGAATAACACACCACGTTGAAAGTTCTGTAAAACGATCGGAATAGATAGTAAAAAGTATTATAATACTCGGTTTTAAATATCAGGCCATCAGAGGCGCTTTGGCAGTGGAACTTTTTCAGTAATATCTGTATTGAGAATCATTCCACGATGAAAGATCCCTAAAAGTATATCAATGGATAGTATACGTCATAATTGAACTCGGTTTCAAACATCCAGTCAGCAGGGATGCGTGAGCAGTGGAACTTTCTCAGTAATATCTTTATTGAGTATCACACCACGTTGAAGGTTGCGTTAAACGTTCCGAATGGATAGTAGAATATATAATAATACTATGTTCCGAATATCTGGCCATCAGAAACGCCCTGGCATCAAATCTTCTTCAGTATTGTCTGTATTGAGAATCATGCCACGTTAAGAGAACCTTAAGAGGAACTGAATAGATAGTAAAAAGTATTATAATACATGATTTAAAATATCGGGCCATCAGAGGCGCATTGGCAGTGCCACATTTTCAGTAATATCTGTATTGAGAATCATGCCACATTGAAAGATCCCTAGCAGTATATGAATGGATAGTAAACGATATAATAAAACTCGGTTTCAAATATCCAGTCAGCAGATACGCGTGAGCAGTGGATTTTTCTAATTAATTTCTTTATTGAGAATCACTTAACGTTGAAAATTCTGTAAAAGCATCTGAATGGATAGTAGAAGATATATAATACTATGTTCCGGATATCCGGCCATCAGAAACGCCCTGGCAGTTTATCTCTTCTGTACTATCTGTATTGAGAATCATGCCACGTTAGGAGAACCTTTAGTGTATCTGAATAGATACTAAAAGGTTTTATAATACTGGGTTTCAAATATCGGAACATCAGAAGCCTTTGGCAATGGAACTTTTTCAGAAATATCTGTATTGAGAATCACACAACGTTGAAAGTTCCGTAACAGGATCTGAATGGATAGTAGAATATATAATATCACTATGTTTCGATTATTCGGCCATCAGAAACGACCTGGCAGTTTGACTCTTCAGTACTCTCTGTATTGAGAATTATGCCACGTTAAGAGAACCTCAAGACGATCTGATTAGATAGGAAAAGGTACTATATTACTGGGTATCAAATATCGGGTCCTCAGAGGCGATTTGGCAGTGGAACTTTTTCCGTAATATCTGTATTGAGAATCATTCCACGCTGAAAGATCCCTATAAGTATATGAATGGATAGTAAACGATATAATAAAACTCGGTTTCAAACATCCAGTCAGCAGGGTCGCGTGAGCAGTGAAACTTTCTCAGTAATATCTTTATTGAGTATCACACCAAATTGTGGGATCCGTAAATGGATCTGAATGGATAAAAGAAGTCATCAGAAACACCCTGGCAGTTCAACTCTTCAGTACTATATGTATTGCGAATCATGCCACGATGAGAGAACCTTAAGAGGATCTGAATAGATATTATAAGGTATGTCGCCAGCTCAGTGATAAAGTGGGACTAGGGACCGGGGTCCCGAGCTCATTCCCGGGGTTCTAGGAATTAAATTCTTTACTCAGACCCTAGCAACCACCGTCCACCGTTGAGTCAAAAATTAAGAGTGAGGTACCTGAGGTGGCGTAAAGCTGATCTGGCGCAGAATAACCTGGTGGTATGGTGAAAGTAGTCTCAGGACCACAAGGCCTGATCTGGTGGTATTCCTGGACATTGAAGGCACTTATGTTGCACCGCTCAAGAACTCGTTCTGCGGAGAGGCTTGGCTCAGGGGAGTACCAGACCTCATTGTGGTTCCTGTTTAATAACAGACTCATCTCCACGTCCCTGTGTGGGGACGTAGCGAGATTTCTGGCCAGGAGGGGCTGTCCACAGGGAGGAGTGATCTCTCCTCTGCTGTGGTCTGCCTGGTGGCCTTAATAGGCACGCTGGATATATAAGTCCAGCGTACGTGGGCAACATACTCATTATGGCCACAAGACAGGATGACTCAGTCCCGATTGAGAGCCTATCAGAGGCGCTAACGGCAACACAAGGCTGGTGTAGTGGGGAGAAGTTAAACATGATCTCTCGTCAGACCTTGATCACTAGAAAGAGGAAGCTCAACATGGGTTTCCTTACTATGAATGGAATTCGTATCCAATTTGCGGACGATGCTAGATATCTGGGTGCCATCCTGGACAGGAAGCTGAACTGAATTTCACACTAAAAAAGGGTGATCCACAAGGCTAGGCACTCGCTCTGGGCCTGCTAGCGGACTTGTGGAAAGAAATGGGGGACTGGATCTGAAAAGACGCCACTGGTTGTACGTGATGTTGGTGAGACGACAAATCACTTACGGTAGCATGGCTTTACGGGAGTGCACTGTAGGGGTGCAGTCCCAGCTCAAGCTTATAACAATTCAGAGATCTGCGTGCTTGATGATGACTGGGGCTTTTCGCTCCACGTCTATCGCAGCGAATGATCGCCTGAAGTATATGGTCTATCTTTATCTAGTGAGCACGTGCCTGGTTCTCTGCTGGCCGAATTGGAGGTCAATGAGATAATGAGCATCGTTCTGATGTATCTATCACCAAGATAGTGGCACTATCGAGTCGTCTTTCCCAGCGACGATTGGACTATCTCTGGGCCCCACTGCTTGAGGGTCCCTGCTGGTTCACATAATGCTCTGCTACTACTGGGGTGGGAGCGGGAGTCAGTGGTTACAAATGGCTGAGGGTGAATCTATAAGCCTAGTTAGTTTTGTGACTGCCTTTCAAGCAGGAATTTTCGCCATTGATCACTGCGCGAAGCTAATATTTGAGAAAAGATGGATACGCAGATCAATCAAGCTTTCCTATCGGAAAGCCAAGCTGCCTTGAAGGACTTGAATTCATACAACTGGCAGCAGGGTGGGAAAACAACAGATGGTTGGACCAAAAGGTCCAGGATATCAGAAGCAGCATACCTGGACACATACATACTCGCTCAACAAGTATCAGCTGAAAGAGCCAGACAATGTCTCAGATCCTCTAGTTAGACCTGAGAATTTCAACAGCTGTATACACGGGTCCCTGAGGCCTGAGACCTTAGTATGCTGGGGTTGGCTGAGCTAGGACTCTGAGTGCAGCCTATGCCTGGAGCGCGACGAGTCTATAGAACACATGTGTGACCCCGCTGGGGACAGGATCAGAGTTGAGGAACTAGGAGTCCGCAAACTGAGACTGAGGGAACTGGACAAGTTCTCACCCACCAGACTAAAATCCCTTGTCAAAAGGCTTCAGCTTGTTGATGTTGTATAGATTAGGCGTGCCACAATAGACCGATTGGTTGCAGTGACGGGACTGGTTTCGTCTGCCCGACACAACTCATATAATTAATAATAAAGTGGCGTACGAACATGGTAACATAGGATACGAATAACACAACTGATTCGCCTAACTCACACGAGCATTTCAAATATCGGACCATCAGAGGCGCATTGGCAGTGCAACTTCCTCAGTAATATCTTTATTGAGAATGATGCCACGTTGAAAGATCCCTAAAAGTATCTGAATGGATAGTAAACGATATAATAAAACTCGGTTTCAAAGATTAGGCCATCAGGGACGCATTGGCAGTAGAACTTTTTCAGTAATATCTTCATTGAGAATCACACCACGTTGAAAGTTCCGTGAAAGGATCTGAATCACTATCTATTCAGATCCTTTTACGGTAAGGTATTATAATTCTCGGTTTCCAATATCTAGCCATCAGAGGCGCTTTGGCAGTGGAACTTTCTCATTAATATCTGTATTGAGAATCACTAAACCATGAAAGATCCCTAAAAGTATATGAATGGATATTAAACGATATAATAAAACTCGGTTTCAAACATCCAGTCAGCAGGGACGCGTGAGCAGTGAAACTTTCTCAGTTTATTGAGTATCACACCACCTTGAAGGATCCGTAAAGAGATCTGAATGGATAGTGAATTATATAATACTACTATGTTTCGAATATCCGGCCATCAAAAACGCTCTGGCAGTATATCTTCTCAGTACTATCTGTATTGAGAATCATGCCATGTTAAGAGAACCTTAAAACGATCTGAATATATAGTAAAAGGTATTATAATACTCGATTTCAAATATCGGGCCATCAGAGGCGCATTGGCAGTGCTACTTTCTCATTAATATCTGTATTAAGAATCATGCCAAGTTGAAAGATTCTTAGAAGTATATGACGTTGAAAGATCCCTAAAAGTATCTGAATAGTAAACGATATAATAAAACACGGTTTCAAAGATCAGGCCATCAGGGACGTATTGGCAGTAGAACTTTTAGAGTAATATCTTCATTGAGGATCACACCGCGTTTAATGTTCCGTAAAAGGATCTGAATCGATAGTAAAAAGTATTATAATACTTAATTTTAATAACAGGCCATCAGAGGCGCTTTGGCAGTGGAACTTTTTCAGTAATATATCTATTGAGAATCATTCCACGATAAAAGATCCCTAAAAGTATATGAATGGATAGTAAACGATATAGTAAAACTCGATTTCAAAGATCAAGCCATCAGGGACGCATTGGCAGTAGAACTTCTACAGTAATATCTTTATTGAATATCACACCGCGTTGAAGGATGCGTAAAAAGATCTGAATGGATAGTGGAAGATATAATAATACTATGTTTCGAATATCCGGATATCAGAAAAGCCCTGGCAGTATAACTTCTTCAGTACTATCTGTATAGATAATCATTCCACGTAAAGAGAACCTTACGAATATCAGATTATATTAAAAGGTATTATAATACTCAGCTTCAACTTTAGGGCGATTAGTAGAACTTTTTCAGTAATATCTGTATTGAGAAACATGCCACGTTGGAAGAACCCTAAAAGTATCTAAATGGATAGTAAGCGATATAGTGAAACTGGGCTTCAAAGATCAGGCCATATGGGACGCATTGGCAGTGGAAGTTTTTCAGTAATATCTACATTGAGAATCACACCACGTTGAGAGATCCGCAATAGGATCTGAATAGATAGTAAAATATATTATAATACTGGGTTTCAAATATCGGGCCATCAGAGGCTCTTTGGCAGTGGAACTTTTTCAGTAATATCTTTATTGAGAATCATGCCACGTTGAAAGATCCCTAAAATTATCTAAGAGGATAGTAAACGATATAATAATACTCAGTTTCAAACATCCAGTCAGCAGGGACGCGTGAGCAGTGGAACTTTCTCAGTAATAAGAAAATAGGATAATATTATCTCAGTAATATCTTTATTGAGTATCACACCACGTTGAAGGATGGGTAAAAGGTTCTGAATGGATAGTAAAAGATATAATAATACTATGCTTCGAATATCCGGCTATCAGAAACGCCCTGACAAATTAACTCTTCAGTACCATCTGTATTGAAAATCATGCTACGTTGAGAGAACCTTAAGAGGATATGAATAGGTAGTAAAAGGTATTATAATACTCGATTTCAAATATCGGGCCATCAAAAGCGCTTTGGCAGTGGAACTTTTTCAGTAATATCTGTTTGAGAATAATGCCACTTTGGAAGATCTCTATATGTATCTGAATGAATAGTAAACGATTTAATAAAATTCGGTTTCAAAGATCAAGCCATCAGGGACGCATTGGCAGTAGAACTTTTTCAGTAATATCTTCATTGAAAATCACACCACGTTGAGAGATCCGTAAAAGGATCTGATTAGATAGTAAAAGGTATCATAATACCCTTTTTCATATATCGGACCATCAGAGGCGCTTTGGCAGTAGAACTCTTTCAGTGATATCTGTATTGAGAATCATTCCACGATGGAAAATCCCTAAAAGTTTATGAATGCATAGTAAACGATATAATAAAAATCGGTTTCAAACATCCAGTCTGAGTTGATAGTAGACGATATACTAATATTCGGTTTCAAACATCCAGTCAGCAGAAACGCGTGAGCAGTGGAACTTTCACAGTAATATCTTTATCAAGAATCACACTACGTTGAAAGATCCTTAAAAGCATCTGAATGGATAGTAGGAGATATAATAATACTATGTTCCGGATGTCCGGCCATCAGAAACGCCCTGGCAGTTTATCTCTTCTGTACTATCTGTATTGATCATGCCACGTTAGAAGAACCTTATGTGGATCTGAATAGATACTAAAAGGTTTTATAATACTGGGTTTCAAATATCGGGCCATCAGTGGCGCTTTGGCAGTGGAACTTTTTCAGTAATATATGTATTGAGAATCCTGCCACGTTGAGAGATCCCTAAAAGTATCTGAGTGGATAGTAGACGATATACTAATACTCGGTTTCAAACATCCAGTCAGCAGAAACGAATGAGCAGTGGAACTTTCTCAGTAATATCTTTATTGAAAATCACACTACGTTGAAAGATCCGTCAATGGATTTGAATGGATAGTAGAAGATATAATAATACTATGTTTCGAATACCCGGCCATCAGAAACGCCCTGGCAGTTTAACTCTTCTGTACTTTCTGTATTGAGAAACATGCCACGTTAAGAGAACCTTTAGAGGATCTGAATAGATAGTGAAAGGTATTATAATACTCGATTTCAAATAACGGCCAATCAGAGGCGCATTGGCAGTGCAACTCTTTCAGTATTATCTGTATTCAGAATCTTGTCACGTTGAAAGATCCCTAAAAGTATCGGAGTGAATAGTAAAAGATATAATAATACTCGGTTTCAAACATCCAGTCAGCAGGGACGCGTGAGCAGTGAAACTTTCCCAGTAATATCTTTATTGAGTATCACACCACCTTGAAGGATCCGTAAAAAGAACTGAATGGATAGTAGATTATATAATAATACTATGTTTAGAATATCCGACCATCAAAAATGCCCTGGCAGTATAACTTCTTCAGTACTATCTGTATTGAGAATCATGCCACGTTAAGAGAAACTTAAAATGATCTGAATATATAGTAAAAGGTATTATAGTACTCGACTTCAAATATCGAGCCATCAGGGGCGCATTGGCAGTGCTACTTTTTCATTAATATCTGTATTAAGAATCATGCCAAGTTGAAAGTTCCGTAAAAGGGTCTGAATAGATAGTAAAAGGTATTATAATACTCGCTTTCAAATAACAGGCCATCAGGCGCTTTGGCAGTGGAACTTTTTCAGTAATATCTCTATTGAGAATCATTCCACGATAAAAGATCCCTAAAAGTATATGAATTGATAGTAAACGATATATTAAAACTCGATTTCAAAGATCCAGCCATCAGGAACGCATTAGCAGTAGAACTTTTACAGTAATATCTTCATTGAGTATCAGACCACGTTGTGAAATCAAACTTACTAGCTTGCCCGTTACTAGCTCATTGACTTATGCTAGCAAGTTTGTTCGTCCGCCTAGGAAACACCTTACCTAAGTAAAATGCCTCACAGAGCGCCTAAGTAAAAAGTATACCACTCCTGAATGTATCCCAAATCGTTGATCTGATGGTAAAGATAAAACCTCTTATTCCCTATCTATATATTCCAACTTTACAAATGAATATTTCAGTAATGTATACAAGGACCAATGGTAAGTCTGAGATCGATGAGGCACTTATCATTGCAGTCTGGGTTCGATAGGTGAGGTAGGGTCGTCCAAAATGTCACATGTAGATGTACGTTCTCTCCGGAACAAAGGTACTTCGGTAGTAAGGGAGTTGTCTTCAACTGTTATTCCAGGACTAGGTTGTTCCTATTAGATATTCCACCAGATTTACGTCAGGTATCAAGATATTCCACCAGATATATGCTCAGGCATTAGATATTCCACCAGTTTTGTGTTGAGGTATTAAGATATTCCACCAGTTTATGCTCCGGTACCAAGAGAATTCTCCAGATTTTAAGGTAGTCTCGAATGTGCAATCCGGAACTAAGAAAGTCGTAATCCAAATGTTCACTCCGGAACTAAGAAAGTTGTAATCCAGAACTAAGAAAGTCGTAATCCAAAGGTTCACTCCGGAACTAAGAAAGTTATCTCCAAATGTTCACTCCGGAACTAAGACTGCAAAAATTCAGACCCATAAGATAGTGCATGTAACACGTGATCTCATTCCCAGTAACTCTAGACGAACTTGAAATTATTTACAGAGCAATAAATATGAGATAAAATATATAGAATCCAGGAATAAGAGCACGTTATTCGATCGCAAGAATGAGACTAGAAATCAAGCATTATACAAAGAAATGTGTTAACCTGTGTAACCTGCAGAAAATGAAATAAAACAGAAATAAAAACTTGGCATTCACTAAAGCAGAAAATAACAGTTCGAATCTACGTAGTACTTACCGCCTTTTAAATAGACGTCTTGTAAGAAACAAATAAATTTCCAATTCACACGATTATAATGGATTACGGTAGTACTTTAATTTGCTAAACTATCTGGTGAGATGTTATCGCTTTGACTTTTAGTACTCGAAAGAAAGACAAAGATGTCCGCTTGAGATTGCAGCGGATCGTGCGCATGCGAAACATAAACTCTATCAACGCGCTGGGCGATACATAGAATCTAGGCAAGGCGTTTTTGAGTGTGAATCGAAGCTACCCGTAGACAGTTTTTCGCGATTAAAACGGTAATCAATGGTGGAGCGTTTGTAACGTTACAGTTGAAGGATGCGTATAAGGATCTGATGGATAGTGGAAGATATAATAATACTATGATTCGATTATCCGGATATCAGAAACGCCCTGGCAGTATAAATTCTTCAGTACTATCTGTATAGAGAATCATTCCAGGTAAAGAAAACCTTACGAATATCTGATTGATATTGAAAGGTATTATAATACTCGGCTTCAACCTTAGGGCCATGAGTGGAATTCTTTCAGTAATATCTGTATTGAGAATCATGCCACTTCGGAAGAACCCTAAAACGTTGAAAGATCCCTAAAAGTATCTGAGTGAATAGTAAACGATATAATAATACTCAGTTTCAAACATCCAGTCAGCAGAAACGCGTGAGCAGTGGAACTTTCTGAGGATCACACTACGTTGAAAGATCCGTAAAAGGATCTGAATGGATAGTAGAAGTTATAATAATACTATGTATCGAATACCCGACCATCAGAAAAGCCCTGGCAGTATAACTTCTTCAGTAATATTTGTATTGATTATCATTCCACGTTTAGAGAACCTTAAGAGGATCTGAATTGATAGTAAAAGGTATTATAATACTCGATTTCAAATATCAGCCCGTCAGAGGCGCATTGGCAGTGCAACTTTTTCAGATATATCTGTATTGAGAATCATGCCACATTGAAAGATCCCTAAACGTATATGAATGGATAGTAAACGATATAGTAAAACTCGATTTCAAAGATCAAGCCATCAGGGACGCATTGGCAGTAGAACTTTTACAGTAATATCTTTATTGAGTATCACACCACGTTGAAGGATGCGTAAAAGGATCTGAATGGATAGTGGAAGATATAATAATACTATGTTTCGAATATCCGGATATCAGAAAAGCCCTGGCAGTATAACTTCTTCAGTACTATCTGTTTAGAGAATCATTCCACGTAAAGAGAACCTTACGAATATCAGATTGATATTAAAAGGTATTATAATACTCAGCTTCAACTTTAGCGCGATCAGTGGAACTTTTTCAGTAATATCTGTATTGAGAAACATGCCACGTTGGAAGAACCCTAAAAGCATCTAAATGGATAGTAAGCGATATAGTGAAACTGGGCTTCAAAGATCAGGCCATATGGTACGCATTGGCAGTGGAAGTATTTCAGTAATATCTACATTGAGAATCACACCACGTTGAGAGATCCGCAATAGGATCTGAATAGATAGTAAAAGATATTATAATACTGGGTTTCAAATATCGGGCCATCAGAGGCTCTTTGGCAGTGGAACTTTTCAGTAATATCTGTATTGAGAATCATGGCACGTTGAAAGATCCCTAAAAGTATCTGAGTGGATAGTAAACGATATAATAATACTCAGTTTCAAACATCCAGGCAGCAGAAACGCGTGAGCAGTGGAACTTTCTGAGGATCACACTACGTTGAAAGATCCGTAAAAGGATCTGAATGGATAGTAGAAGTTATAATAATACTATGTATCGAATACCCGACCATCAGAAAAGCCCTGGCAGTATAACTTCTTCAGTAATATTTGTATTGATTATCATTCCACGTTTAGAGAACCTTAAGAGGATCTGAATTGATAGTAAAAGGTATTATAATACTCGATTTCAAATATCAGCCCGTCAGAGGCGCAGTGGCAGTGCAACTTTTTCAGATATATCTGTATTGAGAATCATGCCACATTGAAAGATCCCTAAAAGTATATAAATGGATAGTAAACGATATAGTAAAACTCGATTTCGAAGATCAAGCCATCAGGGACGCATTGGCAGTAGAACTTTTACAGTAATATCTTTATAGAGTATCACACCACGTTGAAGGATGCGTAAAAGGATCTGAATGGATAGTGAAAGATATAATAATACTATGTTTCGAATATCCGGATATCAGAAAAGCCCTGGCAGTATAACTTCTTCAGTACTATCTGTATAGAGAATCCTTCCACGTAAAGAGAACCTTACGAATATCAGATTGATTTTAAAAGGTATTATAATACTCAGCTTCAACTTTAGCGCGATCAGTGGAACTTTTTCAGTAATATCTGTATTGAGAAACATGCCACGTTGGAAGAACCCTAAAAGCATCTAAATGGATAGTAAGCGATATAGTGAAACTGTGCTTCAAAGATCAGGCCATATGGTACGCATTGGCAGTGGAAGTATTTCAGTAATATCTACATTGAGAATCACACCACGTTGAGAGATCCGCAATAGGATCTGAATAGATAGTAAAAGATATTATAATACTGGGTTTCAAATATCGGGCCATCAGAGGCTCTTTGGCAGTGGAACTTTTCAGTAATATCTGTATTGAGAATCATGGCACTTTGAAAGATCCCTAAAAGTATCTGAGTGGATAGTAAACGATATTATAATACTCAGTTTCAAACATCCAGTCAGCAGAAACGCGTGAGCAGTGGAACTTTCTGAGGATCACACTACATTGAAAGATCCGTAAAAGGATCTGAATGGATAGTAGAAGTTATAATAATACTATGTATCGAATACCCGACCATCAGAAAAGCCCTGGCAGTATAACTTCTTCAGTAATATTTGTATTGATTATCATTTCACGTTTAAAGAACCTTAAGAGGATCTGAATTGATAGTAAAAGGTATTATAATACTCGATTTCAAATATCAGCCCGTCAGAGGCGCATTGGCAGTGCAACTTTTTCAGTTATATCTGTATTGAGAATCATGCCACATTGAAAGATCCCTAAAAGTATATGAATGGATAGTAAACGATATAGGAAAACTCGATTTCAAAGATCAAGCCATCAGGGACGCATTGGCAGTAGAACTTTTACAGCAATATCTTTATTGAGTATCACACCACGTTGAAGGATGCGTAAAAGGATCTGAATGGATAGTGGAAGATATAATAATACTATGTTTCGAATATCCGGATATCAGAAAAGCCCTGGCAGTATAACTTCTTCAGTACTATATGTATAGAGAATCATTCCACGTTAAGAGAACCTTACGAATATCAGATTGATATTAAAAGGTATTGTAATACTCAGCTTCAACTTTAGGGCGATCAGTGGAACTTTTTCAGTAATATCTGTATTAACAAACATGCCACGTTGGAAGAACCCTTAAAGCATCAAAAATGGATAGTAAGCGATATAGTGAAACTGGGCTTCAAAGATCAGGCCATATGGTACGCATTGGCAGTGGAATTTTTTCAGTAATATCTATATTGAGAATCACACCACGTTGAGAGATCGGCAATAGGATCTGAATAGATAGTAAAAGATATTATAATACTGGGTTTCAAATATCGGGCCATCAGAGGCTCTTTGGAATTGGAACTTTTTCAGTAATATCTGTATTGAGAATCATGGCACGTTGAAAGATCCCTAAAAGTATCTGAATGGATAGTAAACGATATAAGAATACTCAGTTTCAAACATCCAGTCAGCAGAAACGCGTGAGCAGTGAAACTTTCTCAGTAATATCTATATTGAGAATCACAATACGATGAAAGATCCGTAAAAGGATCTGAATAGATATTAGAAGATATACCCACACAGCACAGACTCATTTCTGAAATATTGTAGGAATATGTTTTGGAATTATTTGAGATATTTCGGTTATATTGCGAAAGATATATGAAATATTTCAGGAATATTGCAGAAACATTCGAATGCCCGCCCCATAACCTAACATAGCAATATTGCAGAAATATTTTTCGATATATTTCTGCAATATTGTAGAATTATTCTGTAATGTTTATGCAATTTTTTATTATATTGGAAAATATATATGAAATATTTCAGGATTGTTGCAGAAATATTCAAATATATGCTCTCTATCCTATAACGTCACAATATTGCAGACTTATTTTTTTAAATATTCCTGCAATATTGTAGAATTATTTTGTAATATTTATGGAATATTTTTGTTATATTGCAAAATATATATGCAATATTTCAGGATTCTTGCAGAAATATTTCTGTTATTTCATGAGATGTGGTATAGGTTTAACTCACATAAAAAAATAGTAGGCACAATTAATAAATTTATTCGCTCTATACTGGACATTCAACATTTCTTTTTTTTTAACTTTTTCCACTTCCCTGGAGGCTCGCAATTTGGCTTGAGCTAACCATTTCGATATGGGTTCAATAATCAAGCATAGATAATCAAATCATTAGATCTGTTCAACTCTACCTTTGTACGTATATAAAAAGCACGTCAATATAACGTCTCAATAATTAGACGGATGAGATCACAACCTACTCTTTATAGGACTGTGATAAGATGTTGGTATAACCTCAAAATATAAAATTTTGTATCAATGATATCTATAAGCTTGAAGCTATTATACCTTAGCTAATCAAATCAGCTTATATTATTTAGAGCCAATTAGTCTTTAATAAACATTAAACTCACAACTAACTGAACTAACAAAGTAAAGTAACAACGGACTGCTTCACGACACGATACATGATACAACAACACTGGTAAACAGAAAAAATGGCGGCCTGACTAAAAGAAAAGAGAGGATGCGTAAAGCCTCGAACTAGAGAAAGAAAGCACACAAACATATTATAAATATTGCATGTAATGTTGAATTATTTTTGTCGCGATTTGTAATAAATATGTCTATGCATATATTCATAGGAATATACGCAAAACTATGAATTTTAACTTTGCAGAGAACTGTTATAGTTTGTTACATTTCTGTAATATTTCTGAATATTGCAACTGTAATATTGAAATACAATATTCCAGCAATATTTCTCAATATTGCAACTGTAATATTGAAACACAATATTCCAGCAATATTTCTGGAATATTGCAACTGCAATTGCAATATTGCAATATTGTGGCAATATTTCCTGAATATTGTGTGCTGTGTGGGTAATAATACTAAGTTCCAAATATCCGGCCATCAGAAACGCTCTGGCAGTTTAGCTCCTCAATACTATCTGTATTGAGGTTCATGCTACGTAAAGAGAGCCTTAAGAGGATCTGAATTGATAGTAAAAGGTATTATAATACTCGGTTCCAAAAATCAGGCCAACAGTGGCGCTTTCGCAGTGGAACTTTTTCAGTACTATCTGTATTGAGAATCATGCCACGTTGAAAGATCCCTAAAAGTATCTGAGTGGATAGTAAACGATATAATCATACTCGATTTCAAAGATCCAGTCAGAAGAAACGCGTGCTCAGTGGAACTTTCTCAGTAATATCTTTATTGAGAAAACCACTACTGTGATAGATCCGTAAAAGGATCTGAATGGATAGTAGAGTATATAATAATACTACGTTTCGAGTATCCGGCCATCAGAAACGCCCTGGCAGTTTAACTCTTCAGTACAATCTGTATTGAGAATCACACCACGTTGAAAGTTCTGTAAAAGGATCGGAATAGATAGTAAAAAGTATTATAATACTCGGTTTTAAATATCAGACATTGAAAATCACACCACGTTGAGAGATCCGTGAAAGGATCTAAATAGATAGTAAAAGGTATCATAATACTCTTTTTCATACAGGGTGTTTCAATAAAAGGTGACCCCCTCTCTAGGATAGGTAGAAAACTGAAAAATAATTGGGGTTTGCTCAGTAAAAAATTTTCGTAACGCCATCCGTATTCAAGATACAGGGCGTTGAAAAAAAAAAATTATACACATTTTTTAAAATATTGCAGAAACTACTGGCAACATTGTAATGAAATTTTATACGAATATGTTTTGGAAGCTGATACATCCAATGAATTCCTTTTTATGTCTGACTCTCCTAGAGGGCGCTAGTTACACGGTTCGTACCAAGTAGTATGGAACATAACTTTTATATTATTAGATTTATTGAGCAAAATTTCAAGCGTACTTAAACATCATTCAATTTCACACAAAAAAGGTACTCTTGGTAAAACTCGATACTGCGTACCGTTTTCGGAGTATTTTGATTTGAAAATTATGAAGTAATAACCGATGAATTCTACACGGCAATAGCATTTTCTCTGAAATTTGAGTTGCCATGGAGAACTGTCTTTCATTTAATAGTTTTAACGTTGATTCAACAATAATTACATTTCTATTGTTAAATTAGATATTAGTATTGAACATAACTTTTTTAATATTAGATTTATTGAGCAAAATTTCAAGCGGACTTAAACATCATTCAATTTCACACAAAAATCAGAAAATTCAAAAAATGGCTAATAACATTAATATGATTTCAATTAGAGTAGGTGTTCAAAATGTCCTCCGTTTTCACGAATACACAAGGCTATCCTTTTTTCTAAAGAATCCATTAATCTTCTAAATGGTTGGGAGTCAGCTGTGAGATCATTAAAGTGACGTTGTATTCTATCTTTCAAATCTTGAGGTGAATTTACCTCTGCAGCATAAACTTTTTCTTTAAGATACGACCAAACTGTGTAATCCAAGGGATTAAAATCACATGACCGAGGAGGCCAATGAATTGGAGCTTCTGCACCTCTACCAATCCATCGATTCGGAAAATGGTTACTCAACCAATTACGACACCTTCTATCAAAGTGCGGTGGAGCTCCATCGTGCATAAAAATTAGATATCTTCGCTCGTTTACCGTTAAATTTCCAGGTAGAATGTGATAACCTATTAACTTGTTGCCTAAAATTGCTGCCCAAACATTAACTTTAAATGAGTGTTGGTAATGTGCTACCCTTTTGACATGTGGATTCTCATCACTCCAGTAGTGTGCATTATGGGAGTTAAACATACCTTGTCGCGTAAAACTGGCCTCGTCCGTAAAAAGAATACATTTTAAAAAATTTGGATTGATGGCTGTCCTTTCTTGTAATGTTCGACAAAATCCATTCTAACCGGTAGATCGTCTGGCAAGAGCTCTTGGACTTGTCTGTAATGATAAGGATGTAGCTGCTGCTCTTTAAGTATCCTCCAAGTACTTGAAGAAGACGTATTTGTTTGTCTTGCCACATCCCTTACGCTAACTGTTGGATTTTGATCAACTAAATTTAAAATCACATTTTCTTTATTAATGGTCTTGTTATTCTTGGCCTACCAGAATTTATTTTTTTAGGTCTCACACTCCCAGTTTCTCGACAACGTCGTTCAATTGCTCTAAATATATTTTTACTTGGAAAGTTTCTTCGAGGAAACTTTTCTGAATAACGCATAACAGCTGCACTAGCGTTTCCTAAACACTCTCCTAAGGTTAATAACATGTCAGTGTATTCAAAATTTGAATACATTTTGATTAACAATATCTAATTTAACAATAGAAATGTAATTATTCTTGAATCAACGTCACAACCATTAAATGAAAGACAGTTTTCCATGGCAACTGAAATTTCAGAGAAAATGCTATTGCCGTGTAGAATTTTCAAATCAAAATACTCCGAGAACGGTACACATTATCGAGTTTTACCAAGAGTAACTTTTTTGTGTAAAATTGAATGATGTTTAGGTACGCTTGAAATTTTGCTCAATAAATCTAATAATAAAAAAGTTATGTTTAATACTACTTGGTACGAACCGTGTAACTAGCGCCCTCTAGGAGAGTCAGACATAAAAACGAATTCATTGGATGTATCAGCTTCCAAAACATATTCGTATAAAATTTCATTACAATGTTGCCAGTAGTTTCTGCAAAACTTTAAAAAATGTGTATAATTTTTTTTTCTTCAACGCCATCTTGAATACGGATGGCGTTACGAAAATTTTTTACTGAGCAAACCCCAATTATTTTTCAGTTTTCTACCTATCCTAGAGAGGGGGTCAACTTTTTTTGAAACACCCTGTATATCGAGCCATCAGAGGCGCTTTGGCAGTGGAACTTTTTCAGTGATATCTGTATTGAGAATCATTCCACGATGGAAAATTCCTAAAAGTTTATGAATGCATAGTAAACGATATAATAAATATCGGTTTCAAACATCCAGTCTGAGTGGATAGTAGACGATATACTAATATTCGGTTTCAAACATCCTTCAGCAGAAACGCGTGAGCAGTGGAACTTTCTCAGTAATATCTTTATCAAGAATCACACTACGTTGAAAGATCCTTAAAAGGATCTGAATGGATACTAGAAGAAATAATAATACTATGTTTCGAATATCCGGCCATCAGAAACGCCCTGGCCGTTTAACTCTTCAGTACTATCTGAATTGAGAATCATGCCACGTTAAGAGAACCTTAAGAGGATCTGAATAGATAGTATAAGGTATCATAATACTGGGTTTCAAATATCGGACCATCAGAAGCGCTTTGGCAATGGCACTTTTTCAGAAATATCTGTATTGAAAATCAGGCCACGTTGAAAGATCCCTAAAATATCTGAGTGGATAGGAGACGATATACTAATACTCGGTTTCAAACTTCCAGTCAGTAGAAACGCGTGAGCTGTTGAACTTTTTCATTAATATCTTTATTGAGGATCACACTACGTTGAAAGATCCGTAAAAGGATCTGAATGGATAGTAGAAGTTATAATAATACTATGTATGGAATACCCGACCATCAGAAAAGCCCTGGCAGTATAACTTCTTCAGTAATATCTGTATTGAGTATCATTCCATGTTTGGAGAACCTTAAGAACCTTAAGAGGATCTGAATTGATATTATTATAATACTCGATTTCGAATATCGGGCCTTCAGAGGCGCATTGGCAGTGCAACTTTTTCAGTTATATCTGTATTGAGAATCATGCCACGTTGAAAGATCCCTAAAAATATCTGAATTGATAGTAACCGATATATTAAAACTCGCTTTCACAGATCAGTTTCTCAGGGACGCATTGGCAGTAGAACATTTTCAGTAATATATTTATTGATAATCACACCATGTTGAAACCTCCGTAAAAGGATCTGAATAGATAGTGAAGGTATTATAGTACTCGGTTTCAAATATCAGGCCATCAGTGGCGCTTTCGCAGTGGAACTTTTTAAGTACTATCTGTACTGAGAATCATGCCACGTAGAAAGATCCCTAAAAGTATCTGAGTGGATAGTAAACGATATAAACATACTCGATTTCAAACATCCAGCCAGCAGAATCGCGTACTCAGTGGATCTTTCTGAGTAATCTCGTAAAAGGATCTGAATAGATAGTATAGTATATAATAATACTATGTTTCTAGTATCTGGCCATCAGAAACATCCTGGCAGTTTAACTCTTCAGAACCATCTGTATTGAGAATCATACACCACGTTGAAAGTTCTGTAAAACGATCGGAATAGATAGTAAAAAGTATTATAATGCTCGGTTTTAAATATCAGGCCATCAGAGGCGCTTTGGCAGTGGAACTTTTTCAGTAATATCTGTATTGAGAATCATTCCACGATGAAAGATCCCTAAAAGTATATGAATGGATAGTAGACGTCATAATTGAACTTGGTTTCAAACATCCAGTCAGCAGTAATGCGTGAGCAGTGGAACTTTCTCAGTAATATCTTTATTGAGAATCACACCACGTTGAAGGATGCGTAAAACGTTCTGAATGGATAGTAGAAGATATAATAATACTATGTTCCGAATATCTGGCCATCAGAAACGCCCTGGCAGTATATCTTCTTCAGTACTGTCTGTATTGAGAATCATGCCACGTTAAGAGAACCTTAAGAGGAACTGAATAGATAGTAAAAAGTATTATAATACATGATTTAAAATATCAGGCCATCAGAGGCGCATTGGCAGTGCAACTTTTTCAGTAATATCTGTATTGAGAATCATGCCACATTGAAAGATCCCTAGAAGTATATGAATGGATAGTAAACGATATAATAAAACTCGGTTTCAAATATCCAGTCAGCAGAAACGCCTGAGCAGTGGATTTTTCTAATTAATTTCTTTACTGAGAATCACTTAACGTTGAAAATTCTGTAAAAGCATCTGAATGGATAGTAGAAGATATATAATACTATGTTCCGGATATCCGGCCATCAGAAACGCCCTGGCAGTATATCTCTTCTGTACTATCTGTATTGAGAATCATGCCACGTTAGGAGAACCTTTAGTGGATCAATATAGATACTAAAAGGTTTATTAATAGTGGGTTTCAAATATCGGACCATCAGAAGCATTTGGCAATGGAACTTTTTCAGAAATATCTGTATTGAGAATCACACAACGTTGAAAGTTCCGTAACAGGATCTGAATGGATAGTAGAATATATAATATCACTATGTTTCGATTATCCGGCCATCAGAAACGACCTGGCAGTTTGAATCTCTGTATTGAGAATTATGCCACGTTAAGAGAACCTCAAGACGATCTGAATAGATAGGAAAAGGTACTATAATACTGGGTATCAAATATCGGGTCATCAGAGGCGCTTTGGCAGTGGAACTTTTTCCGTAATATCTGTATTGAGAATCATTCCACGATGAAAGATCCCTATAAGTATATGAATGGATATGATAAGTGGATGAATGGAATAGTAAACGATATAATAAAACTCGGTTTCAAACATCCAGTCAGCAGGGTCGCGTGAGCAGTGAAACTTTCTCAGTAATATCTTTATTGAGTATCACACCAACTTGAGGGATCCGTAAATGGATCTGAATGGATAAAAGAAGTCATCAGAAACACCCTGGCAGTTCAACTCCTCAGTACTATATGTATTGCGAATCATGCCACGATGAGAGAACCTTAAGAGGATCTGAATAGATATTATAAGGTATGTCGCCAGCTCAGTGATAAAGTGAGACTAGGGACCGGGGTCCCGAGTTCATTCCCAGGGTTCTAGGAATTAAATTCTTTACTCAGACCCTAGCAACCACCGTCCACCCTTCGGTCAAAAATTAATAGTGACGTACCTGAGGTGGCGTAAAGCTGATCTGGCGCAGAACAACCTGGTGGTATGGCGAAAGTAGTCTCAGGACCACAAGGCCTGATCTGGTGGTCTTACTGGACATTGAAGGCACTTATGTTGCACCGCTCAAGAACTCGTTCTGCGGAGAGGCTCAGGGGAGTACCAGACCTCATTGTGGTTCCTGTTTAATAACAGACTCATCTCCACGTCCCTGTGTGGGTACGTAGCAAGATTTCTGGCCAGGAGGGGCTGTCCACAGGGAGGAGTGATCTCCCCTCTGCTGTGGTCTGCCTGGTGGCCATAATAGTCACGCTGGATATATATGTCCAGCGTACGATGACAACATACTCATTATGGCCACAGGACAGGATGACTCAGTCCCGATTGAGAGCCTATCAGAGGCGCTAACGGCAACACAAGGCTGGTGTAGTGGGGAATAGTTAAACGTGATCTCTCGTCAGAACTTGATCGTGCCATTCACTAGAAAGAGGAAGCTCAACATGGGTTTCCTCACTATGAATGGAGTTCGTGTCCCATTTGCGGACGATGCTAGATATCTGGGTGCCATCCTGGACATGAAGCTGAACTGAAATTCTCACTAAGAAAGGGTGATCCACAAGGCTAGGCACTCGCTCTGGGCCTGCTAGTGGACTTGTGGAAAGAAATGGGGTACTGGATCTGAAAAGACGCCACTGGTTGTACGTGATGATGGTGAGACGACAAATCACTTACGGTAGCATTGCTTTATGGGAGTGCACTGTAGGGGTGCAGTCCCAGCTCAAGCTTATAACAATTCAGAGATCTGCGTGCTTGATGAGTACTGGGGCCTTTCGCTCCACGTCTATCGCAGCCAATGATCGCCTTAAGTACATGGTCTATCTTTATCTAGTGAGCACGTGCCTGGTTCTCTGCTGGCCGAATTGTAGGTCAACGAGATAATGAGCATCGTTCTGATGTATCTATCACCAAGATAGTGGCACTATCGAGTCGTCTTTCCCAGCGACGATTGGACTATCTCTGGGCCCCACTGCTTGAGGGTCCCTGCTGGTTCACATAATGCTCTGCTACTACTGGGGTGGGAGCGGGAGTCAGTGGTTACAAAATGGCTGAGGGTGAATCTATAAGCCTAGTTAGTTTTCTGACTGCCTTTCAAGCAGGAATTTTCGCCATTGATCACTGCGCGAAGCTCATATTTGAGAAGAGATGGATACGCAGATCAATCAAGCTTTCCTATCGGAAAGCCAAGCTGCCTTGAAGGACTTGAATTCATACAACTGAAAGTCCATGCTTGTGCAGGACTCTCTGACCCCACTTGTTGAACTGGGAGAGCGCTGCAGGTTCAAGTTAATTTGGGTCCTGGACCACTCAGGCAAGGGCGGTAATGAGGTGGAGGACTCATTGTCGACACGAGGGCTTTCACCGGGCTCATTGGACCTGAACCGGCCTGTGATATATCTCACAAGGCAGCAGGGTGAGAAAACAACAGATGGTTGGACCAAAATGTCCAGGATATCAGAAGCAGCATACCTGGACACATACATACTCGCTCAACAAGTATCAGCTGAAAGAGCCAGACAATGTCTCAGATCCTCTAGTTAGACCTGAGAATTTTAACAGCTGTATACACGGGTCCCTGTGGCCTGAGGAAACACCTTAGTATGCTGGGGTTGGCTGAGCTAGGACTCTGAGTGCAGACTATGCCTGGAGGGCGACGAGTCTATAGAACACATGTGTGACCCCACTGGGGACAGGATCAGATTTGAGGAACTAGGAGTCCGCAAACTGAGACTGAGGGAACTGGACAAGTTCTCACCCACCAGACTAAAATCCCTTGTCAAAAGGCTTCAGCTTGTTGATGTTGTATAGATTAGGCGTGCCACAATAGACCGATTGGTTGAAGTGACGGGACTGGTTTCGTCTGCCCGACACAACTCATATAATTAATAATAAAGTGGCGTACAAACATGGTAACATAGGATACGAATAACACAACTGATTCGCCAAACTCACACGAGCATTTCAAATATCGGGCCATCAGAGGCGCATTGGCAGTGCAACTTCCTCAGTAATATCTTTATTGAGAATGATGCCACGTTGAAAGATCCCTAAAAGTATCTGAATGGATAGTAAACGATATAATAAAACTCGGTTTCAAAGATAAGGCCATCAGGGACGCATTGGCAGTAGAACTTTCTCAGTAATATCTTCATTGAGAATCACACCACGTTCAAAGTTCCGTAAAAGGATCTGAATCACTATCTATTCAGATTCTTTTACGGTAAGGTATTATAATTCTCGGTTTCCAATATCTAGCCATCAGAGGCGCTTTGGCAGTGGAACTTTCTCATTAATATCTGTATTGAGAATTACTAAACCATGAAAGATCCCTAAAAGTATATGAATGGATATTAAACGATATAATAAAACTCGGTTTCAAACATCCAGTCAGCAGGGACGCGTGAGCAGTGAAACTTTCTCAGTTTATTGCGTATCACACCACCTTGAAGGATCCGTAAAAAGATCTGAATGGATAGTGAATTATATAATAATACTATGTTTCGAATATCCGGCCATCAAAAACGCTCTGGCAGTATATCTTCTTCAGTACTATCTGTATTGAGAATCATGACATGTTAAGAGAACCTTAAAACGATCTGAACATATAGTAAAAGGTATTATAATACTCGATTTCAAATATCGGGACATCAGAAGCGCATTGGCAGTGCTACTTTCTCATTAATATCTGTGTTAAGAATCATGCCAAGTTGAAAGATCCTTAGAAGTATATGACGTGGAAAGATCCCTAAAAGTATCTGAATGGATAGTAAACGATATAATAAAACTCGGATTCAAAGATCAGGCCATCAGGGACGTATTGGCAGTAGAACTTTTAGAGTAATATCTTCATTGAGAATCACACCGCGTTTAAAGTTCCGTAAAAGGATCTGAATAGATAGTAAAAGGTATTATAATGCTCGATTTTAATAACAGGCCATCAGAGGCGCTTTGGCAGTGGAACTTTTTCAGTAATATATCTATTGAGAATCATTCCACGATAAAAGATCCCTAAAAGTATATGAATGGATAGTAAACGATATAGTAAAACTCGATTTCATAGATCAAGCCATCAGGGACGCATTGCCAGTAGAACTTCTACAGTAATATCTTTATTGAATATCACACCACGTTGAAGGATGCGTAAAAGGATCTATATGGATAGTGGAAGATATAATAATACTATGTTTCGAATATCCGGATATCAGAAAAGCCCTGGCAGTATAACTTCTTCAGTACTATCTGTATAGATAATCATTCCACGTAAAGAGAACCTTACGAATATCAGATTATATTAAAAGGTATTATAATACTCAGCTTCAACTTTAGGGCGATCAGTAGAACTTTTTCAGTAATATCTGTATTGAGAAACATGCCACGTTGGAAGAACCCTTAAAGCATCTAAATGGATAGTAACCGATATAGTGAAACTGGGCTTCAAAGATCAGGCCATATGGGACGCATTGGCAGTGGAAGTTTTTCAGTAATATCTACATTGAGAATCACACCACGTTGAGAGATCCGCAATAGGATCTGAATAGATAGTAAAAGATATTATAATACTGGGTTTCAAATATCGGGCCATCAGAGGCTCTTTGGCAGTGGAACTTTTTCAGCAATATCCTTATTGAGAATCATGCCACGTTGAAAGATCCCTAAAAGTATCTAAGTGGATAGTAAACGATATAATAATACTCAGTTTCAAACATCCAGTCAGCAGGGACGCGTGAGCAGTGGAACTTTCTTAGTAATAAGAAAATAGGATAACATTTTTTCAGTAATATCTTTATTGAGTATCACACCACGTTGAAGGATGCGTAAAAGGTTCTGAATGGATAGTAAAAGATATAATAATACTATGCTTCGAATATCCGGCCATCAGAAACGCCCTGACAAATTAACTCTTCAGTACCATCTGTATTGAAAATCATGCTACGTTGAGAGAACCTTAAGAGGATATGAATAGGTAGTAAAAGGTATTATAATACTCGATTTCAAATATCGGGCCATCAAACGCGCTTTGGCAGTGGAACTTTTTCAGTAATATCTGTTTGAGATAATGCCACTTTGGAAGATCTCTATATGTATCTGAATGAATAGTAAACGATTTAATAAAATTCGGTTTCAAAGATCAAGCCATCTGGGACGCATTGGCAGTAGAACTTTTTCAGTAATATCTTCATTGAAAATCACACCACATTGAGAGACCCGTAAAAGGATCTGAATAGATAGTAAAAGGTATCATAATACCCTTTTTCATATATCGGATCATCAGAGGCGCTTTGGCAGTGGAACTTTTTCAGTGATATCTGTATTGAGAATCATTCCACGATGGAAAATCCCTAAAAGTTTATGAATGCAGTAAACGATATAATAAAAATCGGTTTCAAACATCCAGTCTGAGTTGATAGTAGACGATATACTAATATTCGGTTTCAAACATCCAGTCAGCAGAAACGCGTGAGCAGTGGAACTTTCTCAGTAATATCTTTATCAAGAATCACACTACGTTGGAAGATCCTTTAAAGCATCTGAATGGATAGTAGAAGATATAATAATACTATGTTCCGGATATCAAGCCATCAGAAACGCCCTGGCAGTTTATCTCTTCTGTACTATCTGTATTGAGATTCATGCCACGTTAGGAGAACCTTATGTGGATCTGAAAAGATACTAAAAGGTTTTATAATACTGGGTTTCAAATATCGGGCCATCAGTGGCGCTTTGGCAGCGGAACTTTTTCAGTAATATATGTATTGAGAATCCTGCCACGTTGAAAGATCCCTAAAAGTATCTGAGTGGATAGTAGACGATATACTAATACTCGGTTTCAAACATCCAGTCAGCAGAAACGAATGAGCAGTGGAACTTCCTCAGTAATATCTTTATTGAAAATCACACTACGTTGAAAGATCCGTCAATGGATTTGAATGGATAGTAGAAGATATAATAATACTATGTTTCGAATACCCGGCCATCAGAAACGCCCTGGCAGTTTAACTCTTCTGTACTTTCTGTATTGAGAAACATGCCACGTTAAGAGAACCTTAAGAGGATCTGAATAGATAGTAAAAGGTATTATTATACTCGATTTCAAATAACGGCCCATCAGAGGCGCAATGGCTATGCAACTCTTTCAGTATTATCTGTATTCAGAATCTTGTCACGTTGAAAGATCCCCAAAAGTATCGGAGTGAATAGTAAACGATATAATAATGCTCGGTTTCAAACATCCATTCAGCAGGGACGCGTGAGCAGTGAAACTTTCCCAGTAATATCTTTATTGAGTATCACACCACCTTGAAGGATCCGTAAAAAGAACTGAATGGATAGTAGATTATATAATAATACTATGTTTAGAATATCTGGCCATCAAAAACACCCTGGCAGTATAACTTCTTCAGTACTATCTGTATTGAGAATCATGCCACGTTAAGAGAACCTTAAAATGATCTGAATATATAGTAAAAGGTATTATACTACTCGACTTCAAATATCGGGCCATCAGGGGCGCATTGGCAGTGCTACTTTTTCATTAATATCTGTATTAAGAATCATGCCAAGTTGAAAGTTCCGTAAAAGTGTCTGAATAGATAGTAAAAGGTATTATAATACTCGCTTTCAAATAACAGGCCATCAGAGGTGCTTTGGCAGTGGAACTGTTTCAGTAATATCTCTATTGAGAATCATTCCACGATAAACGATCCCTAAAAGTATATGAATGGATAGTAAACGATATAGTAAAACTCGATTTCAAAGATCCAGCCATCAGGAACGCATTAGCAGTAGAACTTTTACACTAATATCTTCATTGAGTATCAGACCACGTTGAAGGATGCGTATAAGGATCTGATGGATAGTGGAAGATATAATAATACTATGATTCGATTATCCGGATATCAGAAACGCCCTGGCAGTATAACTTCTTCAGTACTATCTGTATAGAGAATCATTCCAGGTAAAGAAAACCTTACGAATATCTGATTGATATTGAAAGGTATTATAAAACTCGGCTTCAACTTTAGGGCCATCAGTGGAATTCTTTCAGTAATATCTGTATTGAGAATCATGCCACTTCGGAAGAACCCTAAAACGTTGAAAGATCCCTAAAAGTATCTGAGTGGATAGTAAACGATATAATAATACTCAGTTTCGAACATCCAGTCAGCAGAAACGCGTGAGCAGTGGAACATTCTCAGTAATACCTATATTGAGAATCACACTACGATGAAAGATCCGTGAAAGGATTCGAATAGATATTAGTAGATATAATAATACTAAGTTTCAAATATCCGGCCATCAGAAACGCCCTGGCAGTTTAGCTCCTCAATACTATCTGTATTGAGGATCATGCTACATTAAGAGAGCCTTAAGAGGATCTGAATTGGTAGTAAAAGGTATTATAATACTCGGTTCCAAATATCAGGCCATCAGTGGCGCTTTCGCAGTGGAACTTTTTCAGTACTATCTGTATTGAGAATCATGCCACGTTGAAAGATCCCTAAAAGTATCTGAGTGGATAGTAAACGATATAATCATACTCGATTTCAAACATCCAGTCAGCAGAACTCGTGCTCAGTGGAACTTTCTCAGTAATATCTTTATTGAGATAAACACTACGATGATAGATCCGTGAAAGGATCTGAATGGATGGTAGAGTATGTAAAAATACTATGTTTCGAGTATCCGTCCATCAGCAACGCCTTGGCAGTTTAACTCTTCAGTACCATCTGAATTGAGAATCATACCACGTTGAAAGTTCTGTAAAAGGATCGGAATAGATAGTAAAAAGTATTATAATACTCGGTTTTAAATAACAGACATTAAAAATCACACCACGTTGAGAGATCCGTAAAAGGATCTGAATAGATAGTAAAAGGTAACATAATACTCTTTTTCATATATCGGGCCATCAGAGGCGCTTTGGAAGTGGAACTTTTTCAGTGATATCTGTATTGAGAATCATTCCACGATGGAAAATCCCTAAAAGTTTATGAATGCATAGTAAACGACATAATAAAAATCGGTTTCAAACATCCAGTCTGAGTGGATAGTAGACGATATACTAATATTCGGTTTCAAACATCCAGTCAGCAGAAACGCGTGAGCAGTGAAACTTTCTCAGTAATATCTTTATCAAGAATCACACTACGTTGAAAGATCCTTAAAAGGATCTGAATGGATAGTAGAAGATATAATACTATGTTTCGAATATCCGGCCATCAGAAACGCCCTGGCAGTTTAACTCGTCTGTACTATCTGTATTGAGAATCATGCCACGTTAAGAGAACCTTAAGAGGATCTGAATAGATAGTATAAGGTATTATAATACTGGGTTTCAAATATCGGACAATCAGAAGCGCTTTGGCAATGACACTTTTTCAGAAATATCTGTATTGAGAATCAGGCCACGTTGAAAGATCCCTTAAAGTATCTGAGTGGATGAGAGGCGATATACTAATACTCGGTTTCAAACTTCCAGTCAGCAGAAACGCGTGAGCTGTTGAACTTTCTGAGGATCACACTACGTTGAAAGATCCGTAGAAGGATCTGAATGGATAGTAGAAGTTATAATAATACTATGTATCGAATACCCGACCATCAGAAAAGCCCTGGCAGTATAACTTCTTCAGTAATATTTGTATTGATTATCATTCCACGTTTAGAGAACCTTAAGAGGTTCTGAATTGATAGTAAAAGGTATTATAATACTCGATTTCAAATATCAGCCCGTCAGAGGCGCATTGGCAGTGCAACTCTTTCAGTTATATCTGTATTGAGAATCATGCCACATTGAAAGATCCCTAAAAGTATATGAATGGATAGTAAACGATATAGTAAAACTCGATTTCAAAGATCAAGCCATCAGGGACGCATTGGCAGTAGAACTTTTACAGTCATATCTTTATTGAGTATCACACCACGTTGAAGGATGCGTAAAAGGGTCTGAATGGATAGTGGAAGATATAATAATACTATGTTTCGAATATCCGGATATCAGAAAAGCCCTGGCAGTATAACTTCTTCAGTACTATCTGTATAGAGAATCATTCCACGTAAAGAGAACCTAACGATTATCAGATAGATATTAAAAGGTATTATAATACTCAGCTTCAACTTTAGGGCGATCAGTGGAACTTTTTCAGTAATATCTGTATTAACAAACATGCCACGTTGGAAGAACCCTAAAAGCATCTAAATGGATAGTAAGCGATATAGTGAAACTGGGCTTCAAAGATCAGGCCATATGGTACGCATTGGCAGTGGAAGTTTTTCAGTAATATCTACATTGAGAATCACACCACGTTGAGAGATCGGCAATAGGATCTGAATAGATAGTAAAAGATATTATAATACTGGGTTTCAAATATCGGGCCATCAGAGGCTCTTTGGCATTGGAACTTTATCAGTAATATCTGTATTGAGAATCATTGCACGTTGAAAGATCCCTGAAAGTATCTGAGTGGATAGTAAAAGATATAAACATACTCGATTTCAAACATCCAGTCAGCAGATTCGCGTGCTCAGTGGATCTTTCTGAGTAATCTCGTAAAAGGATCTGAATGGATAGTAGAGTATATAATAATACTAAGTTTCAAGTATCTGGCCATCAGAAACGTCCTGGCAGTTTAACTCTTCAGAACCATCTGTATTGAGAATCACACACCACGTTGAAAAATCTGTAAAACGATCGGAATAGATAGGAAAAAGTATTATAATACTCGGTTTCAAATATCAGGCCATCAGAGGCGCTTTGGCAGTGGAACTTTTTCAGTAATATCTGTATTGAGAATCATTCCAGGATGGAAAATCCCTAAAAGTATATGAATGGATAGTAGACGTCATAATTGAACTTGGTTTCAAACATCCATTCAGCAGGGATGCGTGAGCAGTGGAACTTTCTCAGTAATATCTTTATTGAGTATCACACCACGTTGAAGGATGCGTAAAACGTTCTGAATGGATAGTAGAATATATAATAATACTATGTTCCGAATATCTGGCCATCAGAAACGCCCTGGCAGTAAATCTTCCTCAGTATTGTCTGTATTGAGAATCATGCCACGTTAAGAGAACCTTAAGAGGAACTGAATAGATAGTAAAAAGTATTATAATACATGATTTAAAATATCGGGCCATCAGAGGCGCATTGGCAGTGCAACTTTTTCAGTAATATCTGTATTGAGAATCATGCCACATTGAAAGATCCCTAGCAGTATATTAATGGATAGTAAACGATATAATAAAACTCGGTTTCAAATATCCAGTCAGCAGATACGCGTGAGCAGTGGATTTTTCTAATTAATTTCTTTATTGAGAATCACTTAACGTTGAAAATTCTGTAAAAGCATCTGAATGGATAGTAGAAGTTATATAATACTATGTTCCGGATATCCGGCCATTAGAAACGCACTGGCAGTTTATCTCTTCTGTACTATCTGTATTGAGAATCATGCCACGTTAGGAGAACCTTTAGTGTATCTGAATAGATACTAAAAGGTTTTATAATACTGGGTTTCAAATATCGGACCATCAGAAGCCATTGGCAATGGAACTTTTTCAGAAATATCTGTATTGAGATACACAACGTTGAAAGTTCCGTAACAGGATCTGAATGGATAGTAGAATATATAATATCACTATGTTTCGATTATCCGGCCATCAGAAACGACCTGGCAGTTTGACTCTTCAGTACTCTCTGTATTGAGAATTATACCACGTTAAGAGAACCTCAAGACGATCTGAATAGATAGGAAAAGGTACTATAATACTGGGTATCAAATATCGGGTCATCAGAGGCGCTTTGGCAGTGGAACTTTTTCCGTAATATCTGTATTGAGAATCATTTCACGATGAAAGATCCCTATAAGTATATGAATGGATAGTAAACGATATAATAAAACTCGGTTTCAAACATCCAGTCAGCAGGGTCGCGTGAGCAGTGAAACTTTCTCAGTAATATCTTTATTGAGTATCACACCAACTTGTGGGATCCGTAAATGGATCTGAATGGATAAAAGAAGTCATCAGAAACACCCTGGCAGTTCAACTCTTCAGTACTATATGTATTGCGAATCATGCCACGATGAGAGAACCTTAAGAGGATCTGAATAGATATTATAAGGTATGTCGCCAGCTCAGTGATAAAGTGAGACTAGGGACCGGGGTCCCGAGCTCATTCCTGGGGTTCTAGGAATTAAATTCTTTACTCAGACCCTAGCAACCACCGTCCACCGTTGGGTCAAAAATTAAGAGTGACGTACCTGAGGTGGCGTAAAGCTGATCTGGCGCAGAACAACCTGGTGGTATGGCGAAAGTAGTCTCAGGACCACAAGGCCTGATCTGGTGGTATTCCTGGACATTGAAGGCACTTATGTTGCACCGCTCAAGAACTCGTTCTGCGGAGAGGCTTGGCTCAGGGGAGTACCAGACCTCATTGTGGTTCCTGTTTAATAACAGACTCATCTCCACGTCCCTGTGTGGGGACGTAGCGAGATTTCTGGCCAGGAGGGGCTGTCCACAGGGAGGAGTGATCTCTCCTCTGCTGTGGTCTGCCTGGTGGCCTTAATAGGCACGCTGGATATATATGTCCAGCGTACGTCGGCAACATACTCATTAGGGCCACAAGACAGGATGACTCAGTCCCGATTGAGAGCCTATCAGAGGCGCTAACGGCAACACAAGGCTGGTGTAGTGGGGAACAGTTAAACGTGATCTCTCGTCAGACCTTGATCGTGCCATTCACTAGAAAGAGGAAGCTCAACATGGGTTTCCTTACTATGAATGGAATTCGTATCCAATTTGCGGACGATGCTAGATATCTGGGTGCCATCCTGGACAGGAAGCTGAACTGAAATTCACACTAAGAAAGGGTGATCCACAAGGCTAGGCACTCGCTCTATGCCTGCTAGCGGACTTGTGGAAAGAAATGGGGGACTGGATCTGAAAAGACGCCACTGGTTATACGTGATGTTGGTGAGACGACAAATCACTTACGGTAGCATGGCTTTACGGGAGTGCACTGTAGGGGTGCAGTCCCAGCTCAAGCTTATAACAATTCAGAGATCTGCGTGCTTGATGATGACTGGGGCTTTTCGCTCCACGTCTATCGCAGCCAAGGATTGCCTAAAGTACATGGTCTATCTTTATCTAGTGAGCACGTGCCTGGTTCTCTGCTGGCCGAATTGTAGGTCAACGAGATAATGAGCATCGTTCTGATGTATCTATCACCCAGGTAGTGGCACTATCGAGTCGTCTTTCCCAGCGACGATTGGACTATCTCTGGGCCCCACTGCTTGAGGGTCCCTGCTGGTTCACATAATGCTCTGCTACTACTGGGGTGGGAGCGGGAGTCAGTGGTTACAAAATGGCTGAGGGTGAAACTATAAGCCTAGTTAGTTTTGTGACTGCCTTTCAAGCAGGAATTTTCGCCATTGATCACTGCGCGAAGCTAATATTTGAGAAGAGATGGATACGCAGATCCTATCGGAAAGCCAATCTGCCTTGAAGGACTTGAATTCATACAACTGAAAGTCCATGCTTGTGCAGGACTGTCTGACCCCACTTGTTGAACTGGGAGAGCGCTGCAGGTTCAAGTTAATTTGGGTCCTGGGCCACTCAGGCAAGGGCGGTAATGAAATGGAGGACTCATTGTCGGCACGAGGGGCTTTCACGGGGCTCATTGGACCTGAACCGGCCTGTGATATATCTCACAAGGCAGCAGGGTGGGAAAACAACAGATGGTTTGACCAAGAGGTCCAGGATATCAGGAGCAGCATACCTGGACACATACATACTCGCTCAACAAGTATCTGCTGAAAGAGCCAGACAATGTCTCAGATCCTCTAGTTAGACCTGAGAATTTTAACAGCTGTATACACGGGTCCCTGTGGCCTGAGGAAACACCTTACTAGGCTGGGGTTGGCTGAGCTAGGACTCTGAGTGCAGACTATGCCTGGAGGGCGACGAGTCTATAGAACACATGTGTGACCCCGCTGGGGACAGGATCAGATTTGAGGAACTAGGAGTCCGCAAACTGAGACTGAGGGAACTGGACAAGTTCTCACCCACCAGACTAAAATCCCTTGTCAAAAGGCTTCAGCTTGTTGATGTTGTATAGATTAGGCGTGCCACAATAGACCGATTGGTTGCAGTGACGGGACTGGTTTCCTCTGCCCGACACAAATCATATAATTAATAATAAAGTGCCGTACGAACATGGTAACATAGGATACGAATAACACAACTGATTCGCCTAACTCACACGAGCATTTCAAATATCGTGCCATCAGAGGCGCATTGGCAGTGCAACTTCCTCAGTAATATCTTTATTGAGAATGATGCCACGTTGAAAGATCCCTAAAAGTATCTGAATGGATAGTAAACGATATAATAAAACTCGTTTTCAAAGATTAGGCCATCAGGGACGCATTGGCAGTAGAACTTTCTCAGTAATATCTTCATTGAGAATCACACCACGTTGAAAGTTCCGTTAAAGGATCTGAATCACTATCTATTCAGATCCTTTTACGGTAAGGTATTATAATTCTCGGTTTCCAATATCTAGCCATCAGAGGCGCTATGGCAGTGGAACTTTCTCATTAATATCTGTATTGAGAATCACTAAACCATGAAAGATCCCTAAAAGTATATGAATGGATATTAAACGATATAATAAAACTCGGTTTCAAACATCCAGTCAGCAGGGACGCGTGAGCAGTGAAACTTTCTCAGTTTATTGAGTATCACACCACCTTGAAGGATCCGTAAAAAAATCTGAATGGATAGTGAATTATATAATAATACTATGTTTCGAATATCCGGCCATCAAAAACGCTCTGGCAGTATATCTTCTCCTGTATTGAGAATCATGCCATGTTAAGAGAACCTTAAAACGATCTGAATATATAGTAAAAGGTATTATAATACTCGATTTCAAATATCGGGCCATCAGAGGCGCATTGGCAGTGCTACTTTCTCATTAATATCTGTATTAAGAATCATGCCAAGTTGAAAGATCCTTAGAAAGTATATGACGTTGAAAGATCCCTAAAAGTATCTGAATGGATAGTAAACGATATAATAAAACTCGGTTTCAAAGATCAGGCCATCAGGGACGTATTGGCTGTAGAACTTTTAGAGTAATATCTTCATTGAGAATCACACCGCGTTTAAAGTTCCGTAAAAGGATATGAATAGATAGTAAAAGGTATTATAATTCTCGATTTTAATAACAGGCCATCAGAGGCGCTTTGGCAGTGGAACTTTTTCAGTAATATATCTATTGAGAATCATTCCACGATAAAAGATCCCTAAAAGTATATGAATGGATAGTAAACGATATAGTAAAACTCGATTTCAAAGATCAAGCCATCAGGGACGCATTGGCAGTAGAACTTCTACAGTAATATCTTTATTGAATATCACACCACGTTGAAGGATGCGTAAAAGGATCTGAATGGATAGTGGAAGATATAATAATACTATGTTTCGAATATCCGGATATCAGAAAAGCCCTGGCAGTATAACTTCTTCAGTACTATCTGTATAGAGAATCATTCCACGTAAAGAGAGCCTTACGAATATCAGATTGATATTAAAAGGTATTATAATACTCAGCTTCAACTTAAGGGCGATCAGTGGAACTTTTTCAGTAATATCTGTATTAACAAACATGCCACGTTGGAAGAACCCTAAAAGCATCTAAATGGATAGTAAGCGATATAGTGAAACTGGGCTTCAAAGATCAGGCCATATGGTACGCATTGGCAGTGGAAGTTTTTCAGTAATATCTATATTGAGAATCACACCACGTTGAGAGATCGGCAATAGGATCTGAATAGATAGTAAAAGATATTATAATACTGGGTTTCAAATATCGGGCCATCAGAGGCTCTTTGGCATTGGAACTTTTTCAGTAATATCTGTATTGAGAATCATGGCACGTTGAAAGATCCCT
This sequence comes from Halyzia sedecimguttata, assembly GCA_937662695.2. NCBI lineage: Eukaryota > Metazoa > Arthropoda > Insecta > Coleoptera > Coccinellidae > Halyzia > Halyzia sedecimguttata. The sequence continues at coordinate 8,048,063 of OW569418.2, forward strand.
AAAAGTATCTGAGTGGATAGTAAACGATATAATAATACTCAGTTTCAAACATCCAGTCAGCAGAAACGCGTGAGCAGTGAAACTTTCTCAGTAATATCTATATTGAGAATCACAATACGATGAAAGATCCGTAAAAGGATCTGAATAGATATTAGATGATATAATAATACTAAGTTTCAAATATCCGGCTATCAGAAACGCTCTGGCAGTTTAGCTCCTCAATACTATCTGTATTGAGGTTCATGCTACGTTAAGAGAGCCTTAAGAGGATCTGAATTGATAGTAAAAGGTATTATAATACTCGGTTCCAAATATCAGGCCAACAGTGGCGCTTTCGCAGTGGAACTTTTTCAGTACTATCTGTATTGAGAATCATGCCACGTTGAAAGATCCCTAAAAGTATCTGAGTGGATAGTAAACGATAGAATCATACTCGATTTCAAAGATCCAGTCAGCAGAAACGCGTGCTCAGTGGAACTTCCTCAGATCTTTATTGAGAAAACCACTACTGTGATAGATCCGTAAAAGGATCTGAATGGATAGTAGAGTATATAATAATACTATGTTTCGAGTATCCGGCCATCAGAAACGCCCTGGCAGTTTAACTCTTCAGTACCATCTGTATTGAGAATCACACCACGTTGAAAGTTCTGTAAAAGGATCGGAATAGATAGTAAAAAGTATTATAATACTCGGTTCTAAATATCAGACATTGAAAATCACACCACGTTGAGAGATCCGTGAAAGGATCTGAATAGATAGTAAAAGGTATCATAATACTCTTTTTCATATTTCAAAAGTTCTATCGGGAAAATTAGTCAATTTCGGCTATTAATCTCTTTATTGTATCATAACCATGTTGTATGATACAATAAAGAGATTAATAGCCGAAATTGACTAATTTTCCCGATAGAACTTTTGAAATTCAACTTAAAAGGTAGTCGCTAATACCACCTTCTTTTTCATATATCGGGCCATCAGAGGCGCTTTGGCAGTGGAACTTTTTCAGTGATATCTGTATTGAGAATCATTCCACGATGGAAAATCCCTAAAAGTTTATGAATGCATAGTAAACTCAATGAAAAATTATATACGATTTACACTTATTTATTCAATATTGTGACGCGTTTCGTCGACACAGCGACTTCATCAGACTACATCATACTAAATTCTTAACCTCTTAACAGATGTATAGTAACAGATGTTTCGTCGACACAGCGACTTCATCAGACTACATCATACTAAATTCTTAACCTCTTAACAGATGTATAGTAACAGATGTTAACAGATGCATAGTAAACGATATAATAAAAATCGGTTTCAAACATCCAGTCTGAGTGGATAGTAGACGATATACTAATATTCGGTTTCAAACATCCAGTCAGCAGAAACGCGTGAGCAGTGGAACTTTCTCAGTAATATCTTTATCAAGAATCACACTACGTTGAAAGATCCTTAAAAGGATCTGAATGGATACTAGAAGATATAATAATACTATGTTTCGAATATCCGGCCATCAGAAACGCCCTGGCCGTTTAACTCTTCTGTACTATCTGTATTGAGAATCATGCCACGTTAAGAGAACCTTAAGAGGATCTGAATAGATAGTATAAGGTATTATAATACTGGGTTTCAAATATCGGACGATCAGAAGCGCTTTGGCAATGGCACTTTTTCAGAAATATCTGTATTGAGAATCAGGCCACGTTGAAAGATCCCTAAAAGTATCTGAGTGCATAGGAGACGATATACTAATACTCGGTTTCAAACTTCCAGTCAGTAGAAACGCATGAGCTGTTGAACTTTCTCATTAATATCTTTATTGAGGATCACACTACGTTGAAAGATCCGTAAAAGGATCTGAATGGATAGTAGAAGTTATAATAATACTATGTATCGAATACCCGACCATCAGAAAAGCCCTGGCAGTATTACTTCTTCAGTAATATCTGTATTGAGTATCATTCCACGTTTGGAGAACCTTAAGAACCTTAAGAGGATCTGAATTGATATTATTATAATACTCGATTTCGAATATCGGGCCGTCAGAGGCGCATTGGCAGTGCAACTTTTTCAGTTATATCTGTATTGAGAATCATGCCACGTTGAATGATCCCTAAAAATATCTGAATTGATAGTAACCGATATATTAAAACTCGCTTTCACAGATCAGTTCCTCAGGGACGCATTGGCAGTAGAACATTTTCAGTAATATATTTATTGAGGATCACACCATGTTGAAACCTCCGTAAAAGGATCTGAATAGATAGTGAAGGTATTATAATACTCGGTTTCAAATATCAGGCCATCAGTGGCGCTTTCGCAGTGGAACTTTTTCAGTACTGAGAATCATGCCACGTTGAAAGATCCCTAAAAGTATCTGAGTGGATAGTAAACGATATAAACATACTCGATTTCAAACATCCAGCCAGCAGAATCGCGTGCTCAGTGGATCTTTCTGAGTAATCTCGTAAAAGGATCTGAATGGATAGTAGAGTATATAATAATACTATGTTTCTAGTATCTGGCCACCAGAAACGTCCTGGCAGTTTAACTCTTCAGAACCATCTGTATTGAGAATCATACACCACGTTGAAAGTTCTGTAAAACGATCGAAATAGATAGTAAAAAGTATTATAATGCTCGGTTTTAAATATCAGGAACTTTTTCAGTAATATCTGTATTGAGAATCATTCCACGATGAAAGATCCCTAAAAGTATATGAATGGATAGTAGACGTCATAATTGAACTCGGTTTCAAACATCCAGTCAGCAGGGATGCGTGAGCAGTGGAACTTTCTCAGTAATATCTTTATTGAGAATCACACCACGTTGAAGGATGCGTAAAACGTTCTGAATGGATAGTAGAAGATATAATAATACTATGTTCCGAATATCTGGCCATCAGAAACGCCCTGGCCGTATATCTTCTTCAGTACTGTCTGTATTGAGAATCATGCCACGTTATGAGAACCTTAAGAGGAACTGAATAGATAGTAAAAAGTATTATAATACATGATTTAAAATATCAGGCCATCAGAGGCGCATTGGCAGTGCAACTTTTTCAGTAATATCTGTATTGAGAATCATGCCACATTGAAAGATCCCTAGAAGTATATGAATGGATAGTAAACGATATAATAAAACTCGGTTTCAAATATCCAGTCAGCAGAAACGCGTGAGCAGTGGATTTTTCTAATTAATTTCTTTACTGAGAATCACTTAACGTTGAAAATTCTGTAAAAGCATCTGAATGGATAGTAGAAGATATATAATACTATGTTCCGGATATCCGGCCATCAGAAACGCCCTGGCAGTATATCTCTTCTGTACTATCTGTATTGAGAATCATGCCACGTTAGGAGAACCTTTAGTGGATCAATATAGATACTAAAAGGTTTTATAATAGTAGGTTTCAAATATCTGACCATCAGAAGCCTTTGGCAATGGAACTTTTTCAGAAATATCTGTATTGAGAATCACACAACGTTGAAAGTTCCGTAACAGGATCTGAATGGATAGTAGAATATATAATATCACTATGTTTCGATTATCCGGCCATCAGAAACGACCTGGCAGTTTGACTCTTCAGTACTCTCTGTATTGAGAATTATGCCACGTTAAGAGAACCTCAAGACGATCTGAATAGATAGGAAAAGGTACTATAATACTGGGTATCAAATATCGGGTCATCAGAGGCGCTTTGGCAGTGGAACTTTTTCCGTAATATCTGTATTGAGAATCATTCCACGATGAAAGATCCCTATAAGTATATGAATGGATAGTAAACGATATAATAAAACTCGGTTTCAAACATCCAGTCAGCAGGGTCGCGTGAGCAGTGAAACTTTCTCAGTAATATCTTTATTGAGTATCACACCAACTTGAGGGATCCGTAAATGGATCTGAATGGATAAAAGAAGTCATCAGAAACACCCTGGCAGTTCAACTCTTCAGTACTATATGTATTGCGAATCATGCCACGATGAGAGAACCTTAAGAGGATCTGAATAGATATTATAAGGTAAATCGCCAGTTCAGTGATAAAGTGAGACTAGGGACCGGGGTCCCGAGTTCATTCCCGGGGTTCTAGGAATTAAATTCTTTACTCAGACCCTAGCAACCACCGTCCACCGTTGGGTCAAAAATTAAGAGTGACATACCTGAGGTGGCGTGAAGCTGATCTGGCGCAGAACAACCTGGTGGTATGGCGAAAGTAGTCTCAGGACCACAAGGCCTGATCTGGTGGTCTTACTGGACATTGAAGGCACTTATGTTGCACCGCTCAAGAACTCGTTCTGCGGAGAGGCTCAGGGGAGTACCAGACCTCATTGTGGTTCCTGTTTAATAACAGACTCATCTCCACGTTCCTGTGTGGGTACTTAGCAAGATTTCTGGCCAGGAGGGACTGTCCACAGGGAGGAGTGATCTCCCCTCTGCTGTGGTCTGCCTGGTGGCCATAATAGTCACGCTGGATATATATGTCCAGCGTACGATGACAACATACTCATTATGGCCACAGGACAGGATGACTCAGTCCCGATTGAGAGCCTATCAGAGGCGCTAACGGCAACACAAGGCTGGTGTAGTGGGGAATAGTTAAACGTGATCTCTCGTCAGACCTTGATCGTGCCATTCACTAGAAAGAGGAAGATCAACATGGGTTTCCTCACTATGAATGGAGTTCGTATCCCATTTGCGGACGATGCTAGATATCTGGGTGCCATCCTGGACAGGTAGCTGAACTGAAATTCACACTAAGAAAGGGTGATCCACAAGGCTAGGCACTCGCTCTGGGCCTGCTAGCGGACTTGTGGAAAGAAATGGGGTACTGGATCTGAAAAGACGCCACTGGTTGTACGTGATGTTGGTGAGACGACAAATCACTTACGGTAGCATTGCTTTATGGGAGTGCACTGTAGGGGTGCAGTCCCAGCTCAAGCTTATAACAATTCAGAGATCTGCGTGCTTGATGATGACTGGGGCCTTTTGCTCCACGTCTATCGCAGCCAATGATCGCCTTAAGTACATGGTCTATCTTTATCTAGTGAGCACGTGCCTGGTTCTCTGCTGGCCGAATTGTAGGTCAACGAGATAATGAGCATCGTTCTGATGTATCTATCACCAAGATAGTGGCACTATCGAGTCGTCTTTCCCAGCGACGATTGGACTATCTCTGGGCCCCACTGCTTGAGGGTCCCTGCTGGTTCACATAATGCTCTGCTACTACTGGGGTGTGAGCGGGAGTCAGAGGTTACAAAATGGCTGAGGGTGAATCTATAAGCCTAGTTAGTTTTCTGACTGCCTTTCAAGCAGGAATTTTCGCCATTGATCACTGCGCGAAGCTCATATTTGAGAAGAGATGGATACGCAGATCAATCAAGCTTTCCTATCGGAAAGCCAAGCTGCCTTGAAGGACTTGAATTCATACAACTGAAAGTCCATGCTTGTGCAGGACTCTCTGACCCCACTTGTTGAACTGGGAGAGCGCTGCAGGTTCAAGTTAATTTGGGTCCTGGGCCACTCAGGCAAGGGCGGTAATGAGGTGGAGAACTCATTGTCGACACGAGGGCTTTCACCGGGCTCATTGGACCTGAACCGGCCTGTGATATATCTCACAAGGCAGCAGGGTGGGAAAACAACAGATGGTTGGACCAAAAGGTCCAGGATATCAGAAGCAGCATACCTGGACACATACATACTCGCTCAACAAGTATCAGCTGAAAGAGCCAGACAATGTCTCAGATCCTCTAGTTAGACCTGAGAATTTTAACAGCTGTATACACGGGTCCCTGTGGCCTGAGGAAACACCTTAGTATGCTGGGGTTGGCTGAGCTAGGACTCTGAGTGCAGACTATGCCTGGAGGGCGACGAGTCTATAGAACACATGTGTGACCCCGCTGGGGACAGGATCAGATTTGAGGAACTAGGAGTCCGCAAAATGAGACTGAGGGAACTGGACAAGTTCTCACCCACCAGACTAAAATCCCTTGTCAAAAGGCTTCAGCTTGTTGATGTTGTATAGATTAGGCGTGCCACAATAGACCGATTGGTTGCAGTGACGGGACTGGTTTCGTCTGCCCGACACAACTCATATAATTAATAATAAAGTGGCGTACGAACATGGTAACATAGGATACGAATAACACAACTGATTCGCCAAACTCACACGAGCATTTCAAATATCGGGCCATCAGAGGCGCATTGGCAGTGCAACTTCCTCAGTAATATCTTTATTGAGAATGATGCCACGTTGAAAGATCCCTAAAAGTATCTGAATGGATAGTAAACGATATAATAAAACTCGGTTTCAAAGATTAGGCCATCAGGGACGCATTGGCAGTAGAACTTTCTCAGTAATATCTTCATTGAGAATTGTTGAAAATGTTCTCAAGTGTTAGATATAGTTTATCACATATAGCAATCTTTGAAACAAAAAATAGATTAGAATGTCATAAGTTTTTGTTCTGTCAGATCCAAGGTATTTATTAATTCAATAAATCCTACAGAATTACATTGTCTACAATAGGTACGCTTTCTGGAGTGTTTTCTGTAGATGGTGAGTGAATTAAAAGTATAAGAAATGGATCTTATTCGCCATATCAAACATTTGAATGGGGAAACTGATTGGCCTATATGGAAACATAAAATAAGAGACTTACTGGACTATCATGAAGGAGCTCTAGAAGTTATAGATGGAAAATTAGTACAACCAGTTCATCCAGGATTTAGCGCAAAATCGGAAGAACTGAAGATATACAAATAAAATGCAGATTTGTATAGAAAAGCAAACAGTTATGCAAAATCTATGATAACAAGTGCTGTGAGTGATGTGGTATATCAGAAAATAATGGACAAAGAGAGTGCTCGTGAAGCATGGGTGTCCCTAAATCAGCAATTTGAAGCTTCGTCTCAAGATCAACTATTTCATTTATGTACCCAATTCTTCTCATTCAAGTGGACCAATAGTGAAGATGTTTCCACACATATTGCCAAGTTGAAACGCATATTCAATGACCTTAATAATGGTTTGAAAACCAAAGGAAAAAATGTTCTTCCTGACCTTATGATTATCTGTAAAATTCTTCATATTCTTCCAAGTGCATATGAAACTTTTCGTTCAAGCTGGATGCTTTTAACAAAAGAGCAAGACAAAACGATAGATGAATTGTCTGTTCAGCTATGTATGTATGAACGTAATTTCACAAAATCTGAAAATCAGGAAACAAAAGAAAATTTACAAGAAGCTCTAATTTTCAACGCAAACAAGAGAAGCCAAGAAAAACAGACTGCACAAGGTAGGAGAGAATTCATGAAGAATAGTTTCTGCAACTATTGTCAGAAGAAAGGCCACTGGGTTAAAGTATGCAGAAAATGGATTGCCGATGGTAAACCACCGAAAAATAAGCATTCCAACACTACCTCCACAGAAGGTCACACTTCAGTAAATGTAAGCATGTTCACATATGATGAGGCATATATTGCTGAAGAAGACGATAATACGTGGTGGATCGACAATGGCGCCACTAGGCATGTAGCTAATTCACTTGAGTATTTTATGGACTACGAAGAATTTGAATCTGTTCAACAAATAAGAGCAGCTGGTAAAGAAGTTCTCGAAGCTTTAGGAAAAGGCACTATAAAAGCTAACTCAAATGTTGGTTGGAATTCGACGAAAGTAATTACTTTGCATGACGTATGGTATGTGCCAAATATTTCCAGAAACTTATTTTCAGTTCTTGCAGCACAAGATAAGAACTTAAATAGTATTTTTGAATCAACTGCTAGACACTGTTCACTGAAAATAAATGATGAAATAATGGTAACTGGAGAACGATCCATAGGAGGTGGCTTATTCAAAAGCTCAATTAACCCTATAAAGAAAATGTCTGATACTGAAAATAATGTGAATTTAGCAATTTCTGATAATTCTACTCTACAGTTATACCACGAACGGTGGGGACATCAGGATATTCGCCATGTACAAGCAAAACTCAAGAGAGAATTGAATATAAATGTTAAAAATGAAAAATATACTTGTGAACCGTGTATATTAGGAAAAGCTCATCGTTTGCCTTTTGGTACAAGAAACAAAGTGAATGAACCTGGTGAACTTATTGTAGCAGACATTTGTGGACCGTTCGACAAATCTTTTCAGCATAAAAGGTACCTGCTTGTCATCAAAGATGTTTATACAAAATATCGATATGGATATTTCCTGAAAGAAAAATCTGAGGCAAAAACTGCCTTAACAGAGATGTTATCACATTGCAGAACCTTGAATCACACAATTAAAGAAGTGTTGAGTGACAATGGCGGAGAATTTGATAACCAAGAAGTGAGAAACATTTTGAAACAGAGAGGAATTGTTCAAAGACTTACTGCACCATACTCTCCTCAGCAGAATGGAAGCGCAGAGAGGGAAAATCGGACAATAATAGAGATGGCCAGGACGCTGAAAAACTCGAATCCTGAAGCAGATTTTCCTCCGAGTCTCTGGGCTGAATTTGTTAACACTTCAATTTATATTCTCAATAGAACTGGAAAGTCATCAGTGGATGGTGCAAGTCCATATGAATTGTGGCATGGTAAAAAACCAAGAATAAAACATTTGAGAATAATAGGTTCGAACTGTTATGCTCATGTTCCTGCTCAAAAGAGACGTAAAATGGATAAAAAGGCAGTTAAAGGAAATTTACTGGGTTATGATGGAGATGAACGATACAGAATTTGGTTGAAGGAAGAGCGGAAGGTAATTCTTTCAAGAGATGTTACTTTTGATGAAAACTTAAGTATATGTAACCAAGTTAAGAGGTCTCCTGAAGAAATAATTCAAGAAAATAACGCAGAAACAAGTAGTAATGTTTCGCAATATATACAAAAAAGCAGCCTGAATAATTCAGAAGAAACCATAGAAGATCAAGACAGAGATTTACAAGCTGATCTTGAAGAAGATAATAACGAAAGAACTGAAGAGAGGAAAGATGAAGAAAGAAGATATAATCTTAGGAGCAGAAGCTCTATTCAAACTCCGTCATCATTTGAAGATTACGTCTTATATGCTGAAGAAATATTTCAAGCAGTTAGTACTCCTGAAACATATCAAGCAGCATTAGCCAGTGATGATAATGAAAAATGGATAGAAGCAATGAGTAGTGAGTTGAATTCACTGAAAGAAAATAATACTTGGGAATTAGTTGAATTGCCCAAAGGTAGGAAGGCACTACCCTGTAGATGGATATATAGGATCAAGATGAATCCGGATGGAAGTGTAGAACGATTCAAAGCCAGATTGGTAATTAAAGGGTATAATCAGCGGCAAGGCATAGACTACAATCAGACCTTCAGCCCAGTAACAAAACTAACTACTGTGAGATCGATTCTCAGTATTGCAGCAAGTGAGAAAATGCACTTGAGACAATTCGATGTTTCAACTGCCTTCTTGTACGGAGAATTAGAAGAAAATATATACATGAAACAACCGGAGGGCTTCAATGATGGATCTGATGGAGTATGTAAATTAAAACGCAGTCTTTATGGCCTAAAGCAAGCGCCTCGCTGTTGGTATAACCGATTGAATCTATATTTGAGACATTTAGGTTTCAAAAATAATGACGCAGATTCTTGTTTATATATTCGTGCAATAGATAACCGGAAAATACTACTAGCTTTATATGTTGACGATGGACTCGTTGCCGCATCTTCAAAAAAGGATTTGGAACAATTTATGGATGAATTGAAGCAGGAATTCAAAATAACCTACAAGCCAGCAAACTTTTTCTTAGGACTAGAAATCACAACTGATCCAGAGGGAGTCATAAAAATAAGTCAGCAAGCATACGCAAAGAAAATTTTAGATAGGTTTAATTTCTCTAATTGCAGACCTGTTTCGACTCCAATAGAAACAGATTCAGAGATCCTCAAATCAGGGAAAGTTACTGAAGATACAAATTTTCCCTACAGACAAGCAGTAGGTGATGTACCTCATGGTTGGTACTAGACCAGATTTGGCATATGCAATTGGTTTTCTGTCAAGAAGTCTAGAAAACCCAACTACTGTTCATGTAGTAAAACTGAAAAGAGTTTTCAGATATATTTCTGGAACAATTCATTATGCAATTGCATATAAACCAGGTCTAGCAAAAGAATTAGAATGCTATAGTGATGCTGACTTTGGTGGATGCACAAAAACTGGCAGATCCACTTCAGGAGTTTTGATTAAGTTTGCTGGTGGAATAATATCCTGGTCTAGTCATAGACAGAGTATTGTAGCTACTTCAACTACTGAAGCGGAACTTGTTGCTGCAAATGAAGCTACAAAAGAAGTGATATGGTTGAATAGACTATTCTCAGCCATCATCAAATTAGATCACATTCCAGTACTGCAAATAGATAACTCTGCAGCAGTAAGATTAGCTCAAAATCCAGAGTTTCATCACAGAACAAAGCATATCGACTTAAAACATTTTTTCATAAGGGAAAAAGTTTTTGAAGAAAAGTTAGCTGTTCAGCAGATAAGTTCTCAAGAACAAGTTGCTGATGTTCTCACTAAGCCTTTGCCTCGAACAAGATTGTTAATAATGTGTTCAAGGATGGGACTTTCTTAAGTTTTATTTTGTCAGTTATATAAACTATTCTAACAAGGGAAAGTGTTGAAAATGTTCTCAAGTGTTAGATATAGTTTATCACATCATCTTTGAAACAAAAAATAGATTAGAATGTCATAAGTTTTTGTTCTGTCAGATCCAAGGTATTTATTAATTCAATAAATTCTACAGAATTACATTGTCTACAATAAGAATCACACCACGTTCAAAGTTCCGTAAAAGGATCTGAATCACTATCTATTCAGATCCTTTTAAGGTAAGGTATTATAATTCTCGGTTTCCAATATCTAGCCATCAGAGGCGCTTTGGCAGTGGAACTTTCTCATTAATATCTGTATTGAGAATTACTAAACCATGAAAGATCCCTAAAAGTATATGAATGGATATTAAATGATATAATAAAACTCGGTTTCAAACATCCAGTCAGCAGGGACGCGTGAGCAGTGAAACCTTCTCAGTTTATTGCGTATCACACCACCTTGAAGGATCCGTAAAAAGATCTGAATGGATAGTGAATTATATAATAATACTATGTTTCGAATATCCGGCCATCAAAAACGCTCTGGCAGTATATCTTCTTCAGTACTATCTGTATTGAGATTCATGACATGTTAAGAGAACCTTAAAACGATCTGAACATATAGTAAAAGGTATTATAATACTCGATTTCAAATATCGGGACATCAGAGGCGCATTGGCAGTGCTACTTTCTCATTAATATCTGTATTAAGAATCATGCCAAGTTGAAAGATCCTTAGAAGTATATGACGTGGAAAGATCCCTAAAAGTATCTTAATGGATAGTAAACGATATAATAAAACTCGGATTCGAAGATCAGGCCATCAGGGACGTATTGGCAGTAGAACTTTTAGAGTAATATCTTCATTGAGAATCACACCGCGTTTAAAGTTCCGTAAAAGGATCTGAATAGATAGTAAAAGGTATTATAATACTCGATTTTAATAACAGGCCATCAGAGGCGCTTTGGCAGTGGAACTGTTTCAGTAATATATCTATTGAGAATCATTCCACGATAAAAGATCCCTAAAAGTATATGAATATCACACCACGTTGAAGGATGCGTAAAAGGATCTAAATGGATAGTGGAAGATATAATAATACTATGTTTCGAATATCCGGATATCAGAAAAGCCCTGGCAGTATAACTTCTTCAGTACTATCTGTATAGATAATCATTCCACGTAAAGAGAACCTTACGAATATCAGATTAAATTAAAAGGTATTATAATACTCAGCTTCAACTTTAGGGCGATCAGTAGAACTTTTTCAGTAATATCTGTATTGAGAAACATGCCACGTTGGAAGAACCCTTAAAGCATCTAAATGGATAGTAACCGATATAGTGAAACTGGGCTTCAAAGATCAGGCCATATGGGACGCATTGGCAGTGGAAGTTTTTCAGTAATATTTACATTGAGAATCACACCACGTTGTGAGATCCGTAAAAGGATCTGAATAGATAGTAAAAGGTATCATAATACCCTTTTTCATATATCGGACCATCAGAGGCGCTTTGGCAGTGGAACTTTTTCAGTGATATCTGTATTGAGTATCATTCCACGATGGAAAATCCCTAAAAGTTCATGAATGCATAGTAAACGATATAATAAAAATCGGTTTCAAACATCCAGTCTGAGTTGATAGTAGACGATATACTAATATTCGGTTTCAAACATCCAGTCAGCAGAAACGCGTGAGCAGTGGAACTTTCTCAGTAATATCTTTATCAAGAATCACACTACGTTGGAAGATCCTTAAAAGCATCTGAATGGATAGTAGAAGATATAATAATACTATGTTCCGGATATCCGGCCATCAGAAACGCCCTGGCAGTTTATCTCTTCTGTACTATCTGTATTGAGAATCATGCCACGTTAGGAGAACCTTATGTGGATCTGAAAAGATACTAAAAGGTTTTATAATACTGGGTTTCAAATATCGGGCCATCAGTGGCGCTTTGGCAGTGGAACTTTTTCAGTAATATATGTATTGAGAATCCTGCCACGTTGAAAGATCCCTAAAAGTATCTGAGTGGATAGTAGACGATATACTAATACTCGGTTTCAAACATCCAGTCAGCAGAAACGAATGAGCAGTGGAACTTCTTCAGTAATATCTTTATTGAAAATCACACTACGTTGAAAGATCCGTCAATGGATTTGAATGGATAGTAGAAGATATAATAATACTATGTTTCGAATACCTGGCCATCAGAAACGCCCTGGCAGTTTAACTCTTCTGTACTTTCTATATTGAGAAACATGCCACGTTAAGAGAACCTTAAGAGGATCTGAATAGATAGTAAAAGGTATATAATACTCGATTTCAAATAACGGCCCATCAGAGGCGCATTGGCAGAGCAACTCTTTCAGTATTATCTGTATTCAGAATCTTGTCACGTTGAAAGATCCCTAAAAGTATCGGAGTGAATAGTAAACGATATAATAATACTCGGTTTCAAACATCCAGTCAGCAGGGACGCGTGAGCAGTGAAACTTTCCCAGTAATATCTTTATTGAGTATCACACCACTTCAAAGGATCCGTAAAAAGAACTGAATGGATAGTAGATTATATAATAATACTATGTTTAGAATATCTGGCCATCAAAAACGCCCTGGCAGTATAACTTCTTCAGTACTATCTGTATTGAGAATCATGCCACGTTAAGAGAACCTTAAAATGATCTGAATATATAGTAAAAGGTATTATAGTACTCGACTTCAAATATCGGGCCATCAGGGGCACATTGGCAGTGCTACTTTTTCATTAATATCTGTATTAAGAATCATGCCAAGTTGAAAGTTCCGTAAAAGGGTCTGAATAGATAGTAAAAGGTATTATAATACTCGCTTTCAAATAACAGGCCATCAGAGGCGCTTTGGCAGTGGAACTTTTTCAGTTATATCTCTATTGAGAATCATTCCACGATAAAAGATCCCTAAAAGTATATGAATGGATAGTAAACGATATAGTAAAACTCGATTTCAAAGATCCAGCCATCAGGAACGCATTAGCAGTAGAACTTTTACAGTAATATCTTCATTGAGTATCAGACCACGTTGAAGGATGCGTATAAGGATCTGATGGATAGTGGAAGATATAATAATACTATGATTCGATTATCCGGATATCAGAAATGCCCTGGCAGTAAAACTTCTTCAGTACTATCTGTATAGAGAATCATTCCAGGTAAAGAAAACCTTACGAATATCTGATTGATATTGAAAGGTATTATAATACTCGGCTTCAACTTTAGGGCCATCAGTGGAATTCTTTCAGTAATATCTGTATTGAGAATCATGCCATTTCGGAAGAACCCTAAAACGTTGAAAGATCCCTAAAAGTATCTGAGTGGATAGTAAACGATATAATAATACTCAGTTTCGAACATCCAGTCAGCAGAAACGCGTGAGCAGTGGAACATTCTCAGTGATATCTATATTGAGAATCACACTACGATGAAAGATCCGTAAAAGGAACTGAATAGATATAAGTAGATATAATAATACTAAGTTTCAAATATCCGGCCATCAGAAACGCCCTGGCAGTTTAGCTCCTCAATACTATCTGTATTGAGGATCATGCTACATTAAGAGAGCCTTAAGAGGATCTGAATTGATAGGAAAAGGTATTATAATACTCGGTTCCAAATATCAGGCCATCAGTGGCGCTTTCGCAGTGGAACTTTTTCAGTACTATCTGTATTGAGAATCATGCCACGTTGAAAGATCCCTAAAAGTATCTGAGTGGATAGTAAACGATATAATCATACTCGATTTCAAACATCCAGTCAGCAGAACGCGTGCTCAGTGGAACTTTCTCAGTAATATCTTTATTGAGAAAATCACTACGATGATAGATCCATGAAAGGATCTGAATGGTTGGTAGAGTATGTAATAATACTATGTTTCGAGTATCCGGCCATCAGCAACGCCCTGGCAGTTTAACTCTTCAGTACCATCTGAATTGAGAATCATACCACGTTGAAAGTTCTGTAGAAGGATCGGAATAGATAGTAAAAAGTATTATAATACTCGGTTTTAAATATCAGACATTAAAAATCACACCACGTTGAGAGATCCGTAAAAGGATCTGAATAGATAGTAAAAGGTAACATAATACTCTTTTTCATATATCGGGCCATCAGAGGCGCTTTGGCAGTGGAACTTTTTCAGTGATATCTGTATTGAGAATCATTCCACGATGGAAAATCCCTAAAAGTTTATGAATGCATAGTAAACGACATAATAAAAATCGGTTTCAAACATCCAGTCTGAGTGGATAGTAGACGATATACTAATATTCGGTTTCAAACATCCAGTCAGCAGAAACGCGTGAGCAGTGAAACTTTCTCAGTAATATCTTTATCAAGAACCACACTACGTTGAAAGATCCTTAAAAGGATCTGAATGGATAGTAGAAGATATAATAATACTATGTTTCGAATATCCGGCCATCAGAAACGCCCAGGCAGTTAAACTCTTCTGTACTATCTCTATTGAGAATCATGCCACGTTAAGAGAACCTTAAGAGGATCTAAATAGATAGTATAAGGTATTATAATACTGGGTTTCAAATATCGGACAATCAGAAGCGCTTTGGCAATGACACTTTTTCAGAAATATCTGTATTGAGAATCAGGCCACGTTGAAAGATCCCTTAAAGTATCTGAGTG
The DNA here is from genome assembly GCA_937662695.2 of Halyzia sedecimguttata. Taxonomy (NCBI): domain Eukaryota; kingdom Metazoa; phylum Arthropoda; class Insecta; order Coleoptera; family Coccinellidae; genus Halyzia; species Halyzia sedecimguttata. The sequence continues at coordinate 8,063,367 of OW569418.2, forward strand.
GATGGGAGACGATATACTAATACTCGGTTTCAAACTTCCAGTCAGCATAAACGCGTGAGCTGTTGAACTTTCTGAGGATCACACTACGTTGAAAGATCCGTAGAAGGATCTGAATGGATAGTAGAAGTTATAATAATACTATGTATCGAATACCCGACCATCAGAAAAGCCCTGGCAGTATAACTTTTTCAGTAATATTTGTATTGATTATCATTCCACGTTTAGAGAACCTTAAGAGGATCTGAATTGATAGTAAAAGGTATTATAATACTCGATTTCAAATATCAGCCCGTCAGAGGCGCATTGGCAGTGCAACTTTTTCAGTTATATCTGTATTGAGAATCATGCCACATTGGAAGATCCCTAAAAGTATATGAATGGATAGTAAACGATATAGTAAAACTCGATTTCAAAGATCAAGCCATCAGGGACGCATTGGCAGTAGAACTTTTACAGTCATATCTTTATTTAGTATCACACCACGTTGAAGGATGCGTAAAAGGATCTGAATGGATAGTGGAAGATATAATAATACTATGTTTCGAATATCCGGATATCAGAAAAGCCCTGGCAGTATAACTTCTTCAGTACTATCTGTATAGAGTATCATTCCACGTAAAGAGAACCTTACGAATATCAGATTGATATCAAAAGGTATTATAATACTCAGCTTCAACTTTAGGGCGATCAGTGGAACTTTTTCAGTAATATCTGTATTAACAAACATGCCACGTTGGAAGAACCCTAGAAAAATCTAAATGGATAGTAAGCGATATAGTGAAACTGGGCTTCAAAGATCAGGCCATATGGTACGCATTGGCAGTGGAAGTTTTTCTGTAATATATACATTGAGAATCACACCACGTTGAAAGATCGGCAATAGGATCTGAATAGAAAGTAAAAGATATTATAATACTGGGTTTCAAATATCGGGCCATCAGAGGCTCTTTGGCATTGGAACAGTAATATCTGTATTGAGAATCATGGCACGTTGAAAGATCCCTAAAAGTATCTGAGTGGATAGTAAACGATATAATAATACTCAGTTTCAAACATCCAGTCAGCAGAAACGCGTGAGCAGTGAAACTTCCTCAGTAATATCTTTATCAAGAATCACAGTACGTTGAAAGATCCTTAAAACGATCTGAATGGATAGTAGAAGATATAATAATACTATGTTTCGAATATCCGGCCATCAGAAACGACCTGGCAGTTTAACTCTTCTGTACTATCTTTATTGAGAATCATGCCACGTTAAGAGAACCTTAAGAGGATCTGAATAGATAGTATAAGGTATTATAATACTGGGTTTCAAATATCGGGCCATCAGAGGATCTTTGGCATTGGAACTTTTTCAGTAATATCTGTATTGAGAATCATTGCACGTTGAAAGATCCCTAAAAGTATCTGAGTGGATAGTAAACGATATAATAATACTCAGTTTCAAACATCCAGTCAGCAGAAACGCGTGAGCAGTGAAACTTTCTCAGTAATATCTATATTGAGAAAACCACTATGGTGATAGATCCGTAAAAGGATCTGAATGGATAGTAGAGTATATAATAATACTATGTATCGAATACCCGACCATCAGAAAAGCCTTGGCAGTATAACTTCTTCAGTAATATCTGTATTGAGTATCATTCCACGTTTGGAGAACCTTAAGAACCTTATGAGGATCTGAATTGATAGTATTATAATACTCGATTTCGAATATCGGGCCGCCAGAGGCGCATTGGCAGTGCAACTTTTTCAGTTATATCTGTATTGAGAATCATGCCACGTTGAAAGATCCCTAAAAATATCTGAATGGATAGTAACCGATATATTGAAACTAACTGTCACAGATCAGTTCCTCAGGGACGCATTGGCAGTAGAACATTTTCAGTAATATATTTATTGTGAATCACACCATTTTGAAACCTCCGTAAAAGGATCTGAATAGATAGTGAAGGTATTATAATACTCGGTTTCAAATATCAGGCCATCAGTGGCGCTTTCGCAGTGGAACGTTTTCAGTACTATATGTACTGAGAATCATGCCACGTTGAAAGACCCCTAAAAGTATCTGAGTGGATAGCAAACGATATAAACATACTCGATTTCAAACATCCAGTCAGCAGAATCGCGTGCTCAGTGGATCTTTCTGAGTAATCTCGTAAAAGGATCTGAATGGATAGTAGAGTATATAATAATACTATGTTTCGAGTATCTGGCCATCAGAAACGTCCTGGCAGTTTAACTCTTCAGAACCATCTGTATTGAGAATCACACACCACGTTGAAAGTTCTGTAAAACGATCGGAATAGATAGTAAAAAGTATTATAATACTTGGTTTTAAATATCAGGCCATCAGAGGCGCTTTGGCAGTGGAACTTTTTCAGTAATATCTGTATTGAGAATCATTCCACGATGGAAGATCCCTAAAAGTATATGAATGGATAGTAGACGTCATAATTGAACTTGGTTTCAAACATCCAGTCAGCAGGAATGCGTGAGCAGTGGAACTTTCTCAGTAATATCTTTATTGAGTATCACACCACGTTGAAGGATGCGTAAAACGTTCTGAATGGATAGTAGAATATATAATAATACTATGTTCCGAATATCTGGCCATCAGAAACGCCCTGGCATTCTTCAGTATTGTCTGTATTGAGAATCATGCCACGTTAAGAGAACCTTAAGAGGAACTGAATAGATAGTAAAAAGTATTATAATACATGATTTAAAATATCGGGCCATCAGAGGCGCATTGGCAGTGCAACTTTTTCAGTAATATCTGTATTGAGAATCATGCCACATTGAAAGATCCCTAGCAGTATATGAATGGATAGTAAACGATATAATAAAACTCGGTTTCAAATATCCAGTCAGCAGATACGCGTGAGCAGTGGATTTTTCTAATTAATTTCTTTATTGAGAATCACTTAACGTTGAAAATTCTGTGAAAGCATCTGAATGGATAGTAGAAGATATATAATACTATGTTCCGGATATCCGGCCATCAGAAACGCCCTGGCAGTTTATCTCTTCTGTACTATCTGTATTGAGAATCATGCCACGTTAGGAGAACCTTTAGTGTATCTGAATAGATACTAAAAGGTTTTATAATACTGGGTTTCAAATATCGGACCATCAGAAGCCTTTGGCAATGGAACTTTTTCAGAAATATCTGTATTGAGAATCACACAACGTTGAAAGTTCCGTAACAGGATCTGAATGGATAGTAGAATATATAACATCACTATGTTTCGATTATCCGGCCATCAGAAACGACCTGGCAGTTTGACTCTTCAGTACTCTCTGTATTGAGAATTATACCACGTTAAGAGAACCTCAAGACGATCTGAATAGATAGGAAAAGGTACTATAATACTGGGTATCAAATATCGGGTCATCAGAGGCGCTTTGGCAGTGGAACTTTTTCCGTAATATCTGTATTGAGAATCATTCCACGATGAAAGATCCCTATAAGTATATGAATGGATAGTAAACGATATATTAAAACTCGGTTTCAAACATCCAGTCAGCAGGGTCGCGTGAGCAGTGAAACTTTCTCAGTAATATCTTCATTGAGTATCACACCAACTTGTGGGATCCGTAAATGGATCTGAATGGATAAAAGAAGTCATCAGAAACACCCTGGCAGTTCAACTGTTCAGTAATATATGTATTGCGAATCATGCCACGATGAGAGAACCTTAAGAGGATATGAATAGATATTATAAGGTATGTCGCCAGCTCAGTGATAAAGTGAGACTAGGGACCGGGGTCCCGAGCTCATTCCCGGGGTTCTAGGAATTAAATTCTTTACTCAGACCCTAGCAACCACCGTCCACCGTTGGGTCAAAAATTAAGAGTGACGTACCTGAGGTGGCGTAAAGCTGATCTGGCGCAGAACAACCTGGTGGTATGGCAAAAGTAGTCTCAGGACCACAAGGCCTGATCTGGTGGTATTCCTGGACATTGAAGGCACTTATGTTGCACCGCTCAAGAACTCGTTCTGCGGAGAGGTTTGGCTCAGGGGAGTACCAGACCTCATTGTGGTTCCTGTTTAATAACAGACCCATCTCCACGTCCCTGTGTGGGGACGTAGCGAGATTTCTGGCCAGGAGGGGCTGTCCACAGGGAGGAGTGATCTCTCCTCTGCTGTGGTCTGCCTGGTGGCCTTAATAGGCACGCTGGATATATATGTCCAGCGTACGTCGGCAACATACTCATTATGGCCACAAGACAGGATGACTCAGTCCCGATTGAGAGCCTATCAGAGGCGCTAACGGCAACACAAGACTGGTGTAGTGGGGAACAGTTAAACGTGATCTCTCGTCAGACCTTGATCGTGCCATTCACTAGAAAGAGGAAGCTCAACATGGGTTTCCTTACTATGAATGGAATTCGTATCCAATTTGCGGACGATGCTAGATATCTGGGTGCCATCCTGGACAGGAAGCTGAACTGAAATTCACACTAAGAAAGGGTGATCCACAAGGCTAGGCACTCGCTCTATGCCTGCTAGCGGACTTGTGGAAAGAAATGGGGGACTGGATCTGAAAAGACACCACTGGTTGTACGTGATGTTGGTGAGACGACAAATCACTTACGGTAGCATGGCTTTACGGGAGTGCACTGTAGGGGTGCAGTCCCAGCTCAAGCTTATAACAATTCAGAGATCTGCGTGCTTGATGATGACTGGGGCTTTTCGCTCCACGTCTATCGCTCCACGTCTATCGCAGCCAATGATCGCCTAAAGTTCATGGTCTATCTTTATCTAGTGAGCACGTGCCTGGTTCTCTGCTGGCCGAATTGTAGGTCAACGAGATAATGAGCATCGTTCTGATGTATCTATCACCAAGGTAGTGGAACTATCGAGTCGTCTTTCCCAGCGACGATTGGACTATCTCTGGGCCCCACTGCTTGAGGGTCCCTGCTGGTTCACATAATGCTCTGCTACTACTGGGGTGGGAGCGGGAGTCAGTGGTTACAAAATGGCTGAGGGTGAAACTATAAGCCTAGTTAGTTTTGTGACTGCCTTTCAAGCAGGAATTTTCGCCATTGATCACTGCGCGAAGCTAATATTTGAGAAGAGATGGATACGCAGATCCTATCGGAAAGCCAAGCCGCCTTGAAGGACTTGAATTCATACAACTGAAAATCCATGCTTGTGCAGGACTGTCTGACCCCACTTGTTGAACTGGGAGAGCGCTGCAGGTTCAAGTTAATTTGGGTCCTGGGCCACTCAGGCAAGGGCGGTAATGAAATGGAGGACTCATTGTCGGCACGAGGGGCTTTCACGGGGCTCATTGGACCTGAACCGGCCTGTGATATATCTCACAAGGCAGCAGGGTGGGAAAACAACAGATGGTTGGACCAAGAGATCCAGGATATCAGAAGCAGCATACCTGGACACATACATACTCGCTCAACAAGTATCAGCTGAAAGAGCCAGACAATGTCTCAGATCCTCTAGTTAGACCTGAGAATTTTAACAGCTGTATACACGGGTCCCTGTGGCCTGAGGAAACACCTTAGTATGCTGGGGTTGGCTGAGCTAGGACTCTGAGTGCAGACTATGCCTGGAGGGCGACGAGTCTATAGAACACATGTGTGACCCCGCTGGGGACAGGATCTGATTTGAGGAACTAGGAGACCGCAAACTGAGACTGAGGGAACTGGACAAGTTCTCACCCACCAGACTAAAATCCCTTGTCAAAAGGCTTCAGCTTGTTGATGTTGTATAGATTAGGCGTGCCACAATAGACCGATTGGTTGCAGTGACGGGACTGGTTTCGTCTGCCCGACATAACTCATATAATTAATATTAAAGTGGCGTACGAACATGGTAACATAGGATACGAATAACACAACTGATTCGCCTAACTCACACGAGCATTTCAAATATCGTGCCATCAGAGGCGCATTGGCAGTGCAACTTCCACAGTAATATCTTCATTGAGAATGATGCCACGTTGAAAGATCCCTAAAAGTATCTGAATGGATAGTAAACGATATAATAAACCTCGGTTTCAAAGATTAGGCCATCAGGGACGCATTGGCAGTAGAACTTTCTCAGTAATATCTTCATTGAGAATCACACCACGTTGAAAGTTCCGTAAAAGGATCTGAATCACTATCTATTCAGATCCTTTTACGGTAAGGTATTATAATTCTCTCCAGTCAGCAGGGACGCGTGAGCAGTGATACTTTCTCAGTTTATTGAGTATCACACCACCTTGAAGGATCCGTAAAAAGATCTGAATGGATAGTGAATTATATAATAATACTATGTTTCGAATATCCGGCCATCAAAAACGCTCTGGCAGTATATCTTCTCAGTACTATCTGTATTGAGAATCATGCCATGTTAAGAGAACCTTAAAACGATCTGAATATATAGTAAAAGGTATTTTAATACTCGATTTCAAATATCGGGCCATCAGAGGCGCATTGGCAGTGCTACTTTCTCATTAATATCTGTATTAAAAATCATGCCAAGTTGAAAGATCCTTAAAAGTATATGACGTTGAAAGATCCCTAAAAGTATCTGAATGGATAGTAAACGATATAATAAAACTCGGTTTCAAAGATCAGGCCATCAGGGACGTATTGGCTGTAGAACTTTTAGAGTAATATCTTCATTGAGAATCACACCGCGTTTAAAAATCCGTAAAAGGATCTGAATAGATAGTAAAAGGTATTATAATACTCGATTTTAATAACAGGCCATCAGAGTCACTTTGGCAGTGGAACTTTTTCAGTAATATATCTATTGAGAATCATTCCACGATAAAAGATCCCCAAAAGTATATGAATGGATGGTAAACGATATAGTAAAACTCGATTTCAAAGATCAAGCCATCAGGGACGCATTGGCAGTAGAACTTCTACAGTAATATCTTTATTGAATATCACACCACGTTGAAGGATGCGTAAAAGGATCTGAATGGATAGTGGAAGATATAATAATACTATGTTTCGAATATCCGGATATCAGAAAAGCCCTGGCAGTATAACTTCTTCAGTACTATCTGTATAGATAATCATTCCACGTAAAGAGAAACTTACGAATATCAGATTGATATTAAAAGGTATTATAATACTCAGCTTCAACTTTAGCACGATCAGTGGAACTTTTTCAGTAATATCTGTATTGAGAAACATGCCACGTTGGAAGAACCCTAAAAGCATCTAAATGGATAGTAAGCGATATAGTGAAACTGGGCTTCAAGGATCAGGCCATATGGTACGCATTGGCAGTGGAAGTATTTCAGTAATATCTATATTGAGAATCACACCTCGTTGAGAGATCCGCAATAGGATCTGAATAGATAGTAAAAGATATTATAATACTGGGTTTCAAATATCGGGCCATCAGAGGCTCTTTGGCAGTGGAACTTTTCAGTAATATCTGTATTGAGAATCATGGCACGTTGAAAGATCCCTAAAAGTATCTGAGTGGATAGTAAACGATATAATAATACTCAGTTTCAAACATCCAGTCAGCAGAAACGCGTGAGCAGTGGAACTTTCTGAGGATCACACTACGTTGAAAGATCCGTAAAAGGATCTGAATGGATAGTAGAAGTTATAATAATACTATGTATCGAATACCCGACCATCAGAAAAGCCCTGGCAGTATAACTTCTTCAGAAATATTTGTATTGATTATCATTCCACGTTTAGAGAACCTTAAGAGGATCTGAATTGATAGTAAAAGGTATTATAATACTCGATTTCAAATATCAGCCCGTCAGAGGCGCATTGGCAGTGCAACTTTTTCAGAGAATCATGCCACATTGAAAGATCCCTAAAAGTATATGAATGGATAGTAAACGATATAGTAAAACTCGATTTCAAAGATCAAGCCATCAGGGACGCATTGGCAGTAGAACTTTCACAGTAATATCTCTATTGAGTATCACACCACGTTGAAGGATGCGTAAAAGGACCTGAATGGATAGTGGAAGATATAATAATACTATGTTTCGAATATCCGGATATCAGAAAAGCCCTGGCAGTATAACTTCTTCAGTACTATCTGTATAGAGAATCATTCCACGTAAAGAGAACCTTACGAATATCAGATTGATATTAAAAGGTATTATAATACTCAGCTTCAACTTTAGGGCGACATGCCACGTTGGAAGAACCCTAAAAGCATCTAAATGGATAGTAAGCGATATAGTGAAACTGGACTTCAAAGATCAGGCCATATGGTACGCATTGGCAGTGGAAGTTTTCAGTAATATCTATATTGAGAATCACACCACGTTGAGAGATCGGCAATAGGATCTGAATAGATAGTAAAAGATATTATAATACTGGGTTTCAAATATCGGGCCATCAGAGGCTCTTTGGCATTGGAACTTTTTCAGTAATATCTGTATTGAGAATCATGGCACGTTGAAAGATTCCTAAAAGTATCTGAGTGGATAGTAAACGATATAATAATACTCAGTTTCAAACATCCAGTCAGCAGAAACGCGTGAGCAGTGAAACTTTCTCAGTAATATCTATATTGAGAATCACAATACGATGAAAGATTCGTAAAAGGATCTGAATAGATATTAGATGATATAATAATACTAAGTTTCAAATATCCGGCCATCAGAAATGCTCTGGCAGTTTAGCTCCTCAATACTATCTCTATTGAGGTTCATGCTACGTTAAGAGAGCCTTAAGAGGATCTGAATTGATAGTAAAAGGTATTATAATACTCGGTTCCAAATGTCAGGCCAACAGTGGCGCTTTCGCAGTGGAACTTTTTCAGTACTATCTGTATTGAGAATCATGCCACGTTGAAAGATCCCTAAAAGTATCTGAGTGGATAGTAAACGATATAATCATACTCGATTTCAAAGATCCAGTCAGCAGAAACGCGTGCTCAGTGGAACTTTCTCAGTAATATCTTTATTGAGAAAACCACTACTGTGATAGATCCGTAAAAGGATCTGAATGGATAGTAGAGTATATAATAATACTACGTTTCGAGTATCCGGCCATCAGAAACGCCCTGGCAGTTTAACTCTTCAGTACCATCTGTATTGAGAATCACAATACGTTGAAAGTTCTGTAAAAGGATCGGAATAGATAGTAAAAAGTATTATAATACTCGGTTTTAAATATCAGACATTGAAAATCACACCACGTTGAGAGATCCGTGAAAGGATCTGAATAGATAGTAAAAGGTATCATAATACTCTTTTTCATATATCGGGCCATCAGAGGCGCTTTGGCAGTGGAACTTTTTCAGTGATATCTGTATTGAGAATCATTCCACGATGGAAAATCCCTAAAAGTTTATGAATGCATAGTAAACGATATAATAAAAATCGGTTTCAAACATCCAGTCTGAGTGGATAGTAGACGATATACTAATATTCGGTTTCAAACATCCAGTCAGCAGAAACGCGTGAGCAGTGGAACTTTCTCAGTAATATCTTTATCAAGAATCACACTACGTTGAAAGATCCTTAAAAGGATCTGAATGGATACTAGAAGATATAATAATACTATGTTTCGAATATCCGGCCATCAGAAACGCCCTGGCCGTTTAACTCTTCTGTACTATCTGTATTGAGAATCATGCCACGTTAAGAGAACCTTAAGAGGATCTGAATAGATAGTATAAGGTATTATAATACTGGGTTTCAAATATCGGACCATCAGAAGCGCTTTGGCAATGGCACTTTTTCAGAAATATCTGTATTGAGAATCAGGCCACGTTGAAAGATCCCTAAAAGTATCTGAGTGGATAGGAGACGATATACTAATACTCGGTTTCAAACTTCCAGTCAGTAGAAACGCGTGAGCTGTTGAAATTTCTCATTAATATCTTTATTGAGGATCACACTACGTTGGAAGATCCGTAAAAGGATCTGAATGGATAGTAGAAGTTATAATAATACTATGTATCGAATACCCGACCATCAGAAAAGCCCTGGCAGTATAACTTCTTCAGTAGTATCTGTATTGAGTATCATTCCACGTTTGGAGAACCTTAAGAACCTTAAGAGGATCTGAATTGATATTATTATAATACTCGATTTCGAATATCGGGCCGTCAGAGGCGCATTGGCAGTGCAATTTTTTCAGTTATATCTGTATTGAGAATCATGCCACGTTGAAAGATCCCTAAAAATATCTGAATTGATAGTAACCGATATATTAAAACTCGCTTTCACAGATCGGTTCCTCAGGGACGCATTGGCAGTAGAACATTTTCAGTAATATATTTATTGCGAATCACACCATGTTGAAACCTCCGTAAAAGGATCTGAATAGATAGTGAAGGTATTTTAATACTCGGTTCCAAATATCAGGCCATCAGTGGCGCTTTCGCAGTGGAACTTTTTCAGTACTATCTGTACTGAGAATCATCCCACGTTGAAAGATCCCTAAAAGTATCTGAGTGGATAGTAAACGTTATAAACATACTCGATATCAAACATCCAGCCAGCAGAATCGCGTGCTCAGTGGATCTTTCTGAGTAATCTCGTAAAAGGATCTGAATGGATTGTAGAGTATATAATAATACTATGTTTCTAGTATCTGGCCATCAGAAACGTCCTGGCAGTTTAACTCTTCAGAACCATCTGTATTGAGAATCATACACCACGTTGAAAGTTCTGTAAAACGATCGGAATAGATAGTAAAAAGTATTATAATGCTCGGTTTTAAATATCAGGCCATCAGAGGCGCTTTGGCAGTGGAACTTTTTCAGTAATATCTGTATTGAGAATCATTCCACGATGAAAGATCCCTAAAAGTATATGAATGGATAGTAGACGTCATAATTGAACTCGGTTTCAAACATCCATTCAGCAGGGATGCGTGAGCAGTAGAACTTTCTCAGTAATATCTTTATTGAGAATCACACCACGTTGAAGGATGCGTAAAACGTTCTGAATGGATAGTAGAAGATATAATAATACTATGTTCCGAATATCTGGCCATCAGAAACGCCCTGGCAGTATATCTTCTTCAGTACTGTCTGTATTGAGAATCATGCCACGTTAAGAGTACCTTAAGAGGAACTGAATAGATAGTAAAAAGTATTATAATACATGATTTAAAATATCAGGCCATCAGAGGCGCATTGGCAGTGCAACTTTTTCAGTAATATCTGTATTGAGAATCATGCCACATTGAAAGATCCCTAGAAGTATATGAATGGATAGTAAACGATATAATAAAACTCGGTTTCAAATATCCAGTCAGCAGAAACGCGTGAGCAGTGGAACTTTCTCAGTAATATCTTTATCAAGAATCACACTACGTTGGAAGATCCTTAAAAGCATCTGAATGGATAGTAGAAGATATAATAATACTATGTTCCGGATATCCGGCCATCAGAAACGCCCTGGCAGTTTATCTCTTCTGTACTATCTGTATTGAGAATCATGCCACGTTAGGAGAACCTTATGTGGATCTGAAAAGATACTAAAAGGTTTTATTATACTGGGTTTCAAATATCGGGCCATCAGTGGCGCTTTGGCAGTGGAACTTTTTCAGTAATATATGTATTGAGAATCCTGCCACGTTGAAAGATCCCTAAAAGTATCTGAGTGGATAGTAGACGATATACTAATACTCGGTTTCAAACATCCAGTCAGCAGGAACGAATGAGCAGTGGAATTTCCTCAGTAATATCTTTATTGAAAATCACACTACGTTGAAAGATCCGTCAATGGATTTGAATGGATAGTAGAAGATATAATAATACTATGTTTCCAATACCCGGCCATTAGAAACGCCCTGGCAGTTTAACTCTTCTGTACTTTCTGTATTGAGAAACATGCCACGTTAAGAGTACCTTAAGAGGATCTGAATAGATAGTAAAAGGTATTATAATACTCGATTTCAAATAACGGCCCATCAGAGGCGCATTGGCAGTGCAACTCTTTCAGTATTATCTGTATTCAGAATCTTGTCACGTTGAAAGATCCCTAAAAGTATCGGAGTGAATAGTAAACGATATAATAATACTCGGTTTCAAACATCCAGTCAGCAGGGACGCGTGAGCAGTGAAACTTTCCCAGTAATATCTTTATTGAGTATCACACCACCTTGAAGGATCCGTAAAAAGAACTGAATGGATAGTAGATTATATAATAATACTATGTTTAGAATATCCGGCCATCAAAAACGCCCTGGCAGTATAACTTCTTCAGTACTATCTGTATTGAGAATCATGCCACGTTAAGAGAACCTTAAAATGATCTGAATATATAGTAAAAGGTATTATAGTACTCGACTTCAAATATCGGGCCATCAGGGGCGCATTGGCAGTGCTACTTTCTCATTAATATCTGTATTAAGAATCATGCCAAGTTGAAAGTTCCGTAAAAGGGTCTGAATAGATAGTAAAAGGTTTTATAATACTCGCTTTCAAATAACAGGCCATCAGAGGCGCTTTGGCAGTGGAACTTTTTCAGTAATATCTCTATTGAGAATCATTCCACGATAAAAGATCCCTAAAAGTATATGAATGGATAGTAAACGATATAGTAAAACTCGATTTCAAAGATCCAGCCATCAGGAACGCATTAGCAGTAGAACTTTTACAGTAATATCTTCATTGAGTATCAGACCACGTTGAAGGATGCGTATAAGGATCTGATGGATAGTGGAAGATATAATAATACTATGATTCGATTATCCGGATATCAGAAACGCCCTGGCAGTATAACTTCTTCAGTACTATCTGTATAGAGAATCATTCCAGGTAAAGAAAACCTTACGAATATCTGATTGATATTGAAAGGTATTATAATACTCGGCTTCAACTTTAGGGCCATCAGTGAAATTCTTTCAGTAATATCTGTATTGAGAATCATGCCACTTCGGAAGAACCCTAAAACGTTGAAAGATCCCTAAAAGTATCTGAGTGGATAGTAAACGATATAATAATACTCAGTTTCGAACATCCAGTCAGCAGAAACGCGTGAGCAGTGGAACATTCTCAGTAATATCTATATTGAGAATCACACTACGATGAAAGATCCGTAAAAGGATCTGAATAGATATTAGTATATAATAATAATACTAAGTTTCAAATATCCGGCCATCAGAAACGCCCTGGCAGTTTAGCTCCTCAATACTATCTGTATTGAGGATCATGCTACATTAAGAGAGCCTTAAGAGGATCTGAATTGATAGTAAAAGGTATTATAATACTCGGTTCCAAATATCAGGCCATCAGTGGCGCTTTCGCAGTGGAACTTTTTCAGTACTATCTGTATTGAGAATCATGCCACGTTGAAAGATCCCTAAAAGTATCTGAGTGGATAGTAAACGATATAATCATACTCGATTTCAAACATCCAGTCAGCAGAACGCGTGCTCAGTGGAACTTTCTCAGTAATATCTTTATTGAGAAAAACACTACGATGATAGATCCGTGAAAGGATCTGAATGGATAGTAGAGTATGTAATAATACTATGTTTCGAGTATCCGGCCATCAGCAATGCCCTAGCAGTTTAACTCTTCAGTACCATCTGAATTGAGAATCATACCAAGTTGAAAGTTCTGTAAAAGGATCGGAATAGATAGTAAAAAGTATTATAATACTCGGTTTTAAATATCAGACATTAAAAATCACACCACGTTGAGAGATCCGTAAAAGGATCTGAATAGATAGTAAAAGGTAACATAATACTCTTTTTCATATATCGGGCCATCAGAGGCGCTTTGGCAGTGGAAGTTTTTCAGTGATATCTGTATTGAGAATCATTCCACGATGGAAAATCCCTAAAAGTTTATGAATGCATAGTAAACGACATATTAAAAATCGGTTTCAAACATCCAGTCTGAGTGGATAGTAGACGATATACTAATATTCGGTTTCAAACATCCAGTCAGCAGAAACCCGTGAGCAGTGAAACTTTCTCAGTAATATCTTTATCAAGAATCACACTACGTTGAAAGATCCTTAAAAGGATCTGAATGGATAGTAGAAGATATAATAATACTATGTTTCGAATATCCGGCCATCAGAAACGCCCTGGCAGTTTAACTCTTCTGTACTATCTGTATTGAGAATCATGCCACGTTAAGAGAACCTCAAGAGGATCTGAATAGAAAGTATAAGGTATTATAATACTGGGTTTCAAATATCGGACAATCAGAAGCGCTTTGGCAATGACACTTTTTCAGTTATTTCTGTATTGAGAATCATGCCACGTTGAAAGATCCCTAAAAATATCTTAATTGATAGTAACCGATATATTAAAACTCGCTTTCACAGATCAGTTCCACAGGGACGCATTGGCAGTAGAACATTTTCAGTAATATATTTATTGAGAATCACACCATGTTGAAACCTCCGTAAAGGATCTGAATAGATAGTGAAGGTATTATAATACTCGGTTTCAAATATCAGGCCATCAGTGGCGCTTTCGCAGTGGAACTTTTTCAGTACTATCTGTACTCAGAATCATGCCACGTTGAAAGATCCCTAAAAGTATCTGAGTGGATAGTAAACGATATAAACATACTCGATTTCAAACATCCAGTCAGCAGAATCGCGTGCTCAGTGGATTTTTCTGAGTAATCTCGTAAAAGGATCTGTATGGATAGTAGAGTATTTAATAATACTATGTTTCTAGTATCTGGCCATCAGAAACGTCCTGGCAGTTTAACTCTTCAGAACCATCTGTATTGAGAATCACACACCACATTGAAAGTTCTGTAAAACGATCAGAATAGATAGTAAAAAGTATTATAATGCTCGGTTTTAAATATCAGGCCATCAGAGGCGCTTTGGCAGTGGAACTTTTTCAGTAATATCTGTATTGAGAATCATTCCACGATGAAAGATCCCTAAAAGTAAATGAATGGATAGTAGACGTCATAATTGAACTCGGTTTCAAACATCCAGTCAGCAGGGATGCGTGAGCAGTGGAACTTTCTCAGTTATATCTTTATTGAGAATCACACCACGTTGAAGGATGCGTAAAACGTTCTGAATGGATAGTAGAAGATATAATAATACTATGTTCCGAATATCTGGCAGTATATCTTCTTCAGTACTGTCTGTATTAAGAATCATGCCACGTTAAGAGAACCTTAAGAGGAACTGAATAGATAGTAAAAAGTATTATATTACATGATTTAAAATATCGGGCCATCAGAGGCGCATTGGCAGTTCAACTTTTTCAGTAACATCTGTATTGAGAATCATGCCACATTGAAAGTATATGAATGGATAGTAAACGATATAATAAAACTCGGTTACAAATATCCAGTCAGCAGAAACGCGTGAGCAGTGGATTTTTCTAATTAATTTCTTTATTGAGAATCAGTTAACGTTGAAAATTCTGTAAAAGCATCTGAATGGATAGTAGAAGATATATAATACTATGTTCCGGATATCCGGCCATCAGAAACGCCCTGGCAGTTTATCTCTTCTGTACTATCTGTATTGAGAATCATGCTACGTTAGGAGAACCTTTAGTGGATCTGAATAGATACTAAAAGGTTTTATAATAGTGGGATTCAAATATCGGACCATCAGAAGCCTTTGGCAATGGAACTTTTTAAGAAATATCTGTATTGAGAATCACACAACGTTGAAAGTTCCGTAACAGGATCTGAATGGATAGTAGAATATATAATATCACTATGTTTCGATTATCCGGCCATCAGAAACGACCTGGCAGTTTGACTCTTCAGTACTCTCTGTATTGCGAATTATGCCACGTTAAGAGAACCTCAAGACGATCTGAATAGATAGTAAAAGGTACTATAATACTGGGTATCAAATATCGGGTCATCAGAGGCGCTTTGGCAGTGGAACTTTTTCCGTGAATCTGTATTGAGAATCATTCTATGATGAATGGATAGTAAACGATATAATAAAACTCGGTTTCAAACATCCAGTCAGCAGGGTCGCGTGAGCAGTGAAACTTTCTCAGTAATATCTTTATTGAGTATCACACCAACTTGAGGGATCCGTAAATGGATCTGAATGGATAAAAGAAGTCATCAGAAACACCCTGGCAGTTCAACTCTTCAGTACTATATGTATTGCGAATCATGCCACGATGAGAGAACCTTAAGAGGATCTGAATAGATATTATAAGGTATGTCGCCAGCTCAGTGATAAAGTGAGACTAGGGACCGGGGTCCCGATTTCATTCCCGGGGCCATCAGAGGCGCTTTGGCAGTGGAACTTTTTTAATGATATCTGTATTGAGAATCATTCCGCGATGGAAAATCCCTAAAAGTTTATGAATGCATAGTAAACGATATAATAAAAATCGGTTTCAAACATCCAGTCTGAGTGGATAGTAGACGATATACTAATATTCGGTAATAGTCAGCAGAAACGCGTGAGCAGTGGAACTTGCTCAGTAATATCTTTATCAAGAATCACACTACGTTGAAAGATCCTTAAAAGGATCTGAATGGATACTAGAAGATATAATAATACTATGTTTCGAATATCCGGCCATCAGAAACGCCCTGGCAGTTTAACTCTTCTGTACTATCTGTATTGAGAATCATGCCACGTTAAGAGAACCTTAAGAGGATCTGAATAGATAGTATAAGGTATTATAATACTGGGTTTCAAATATCGGACCATCAGAAGCGCTTTGGCAATGGCACTTTTTCAGAAATATCTGTATTGAGAATCATGCCACGTTAAGAGAACCTCAAGAGGAACTGAATAGATAGTAAAAAGTATTATAATACATGATTTAAAATATCGGGCCATCAGAGGCGCATTGGCAGTGCAACTTTTTCAGTAATATCTGTATTGAGAATCATGCCTCATTGAAAGATCCCTAGCAGTATATGAATGGATAGTAAACGATATAATAAAACTCGGTTTCAAATATCCAGTCAGCAGATACGCGTGAGCAGTGGATTTTTCTAATTAATTTCTTTATTGAGAATCACTTAACGTTGAAAATTCTGTAAAAGCATCTGAATGGATAGTAGAAGATATATAATACTATGTTCCGGATATCCGGCCATCAGAAACGCCCTGGCAGTTTATCTCTTCTGTACTATCTGTATTGAGAATCATGCCACGTTAGGAGAACCTTTAGTGTATCTGAATAGATACTAAAAGGTTTTATAATACTGGGTTTCAAATATCGGACCATTGCCTTTGGCAATGGAACTTTTTCAGAAATATCTGTATTGAGAATCACACAACGTTGAAAGTTCCGTAACAGGATCTGAATGGATAGTAGAATATATAACATCACTATGTTTCGATTATCCGGCCATCAGAAACGACCTGGCAGTTTGACTCTTCAGTACTCTCTGTATTGAGAATTATACCACGTTTAGAGAACCTCAAGACGATCTGAATAGATAGGAAAAGGTACTATAATACTGGGTATCAAATATCGGGTCATCAGAGGCGCTTTGGCAGTGGAACTTTTTCCGTAATATCTGTATTGAGAATCATTCCACGATGAAAGATCCCTATAAGTATATGAATGGATAGTAAACGATATAATAAAACTCGGTTTCAAACATCCAGTCAGCAGGGTCGCGTGAGCAGTGAAACTTTCTCAGTAATATCTTTATTGAGTATCACACCAACTTGTGGGATCCGTAAATGGATCTGAATGGATGAAAGAAGTCATCAGAAACACCCTGGCAGTTCAACTCTTCAGTAATATATGTATTGCGAATCATGCCACGATGAGAGAACCTTAAGAGGATCTGAATAGATATTATAAGGTATGTCGCCAGCTCAGTGATAAAGTGAGACTAGGGACCGGGGTCCCGAGCTCATTCCCGGGGTTCTAGGAATTAAATTCTTTACTCAGACCCTAGCAACCACCGTCCACCGTTGGGTCAAAAATTAAGAGTGACGTACCTGAGGTGGCGTAAAGCTGATCTGGCGCAGAACAACCTGGTGGTATGGCGAAAGTAGTCTCAGGACCTCAAGGCCTGATCTGGTGGTATTCCTGGACATTGAAGGCACTTATGCTGGATATACAGGGTGTCCCAGAAATCAACGATAAGCCGGTAACGAGCGATAGGCCAAGTCATAACAGTTATCCGAAAAATATAAAAAAAAATCTTTGTCATGTACTTTTCAAATTATAGGTATTAGAAAAAAAAAAGGAAAAACTGACATCCTGTGATGATCTTTCAAGTCCTGTGTCTACAAATATTAATTTTTCGTCAGTCTGTTTTCTGTAATGTAATCATGAATAACCCTTCTGTAAATTACAGTTCAAAATTAAAACATAACTGCCTCAGTTTTAAATAAAATGTAGGATTTTCGCACAACATTAAATTCAAAATAATTACATCATCCAACTTTAACCGACTGTAATGTAAAAAAAATGTACTACACTATTTTGGCAAGTAACATCAAAAGATGGCGCATTTAGTCTGGATTCCAAAATGGTATGATACTTGCTAGTTCACTTCTTAGTTGAGGAAAATAATAATGTTTTTTTAAATGGAACCGGATTTCAGGCCAATTATGTTTAATTATTGGAAATGGAGCCTAGGCATCTTTAAGTCCACAATTTACAAGTAAAGTTTGATTTAAACGGTAGACGGAGAGTGACGTTATTTGGCCTAGTAAGAGTGATACGATGGTGATGCTAAGTGTGAGCGAGAAAGATAGAGACGCTACTTTTAAGCGAGAGTGAGACGAAATAAAAGGTGCAAGTTTGAAATAAAATTCAGACATTGAATTTTTTCAGTTGACTTTAATTTAATTAGATTTACAAGAAATTACAGCAAATTTTCCTTCAGCTGCAATGCAAGCTCTACGTCTTCTTAAAAATGATCGCGTAATAAGACGGGTGTAACTTCTTGAGTTAATGTATTCAGGGGCTTCTGTAATTCTTTGGCGCAGCTCGGCTAAATCTTGAATGGGCTTGAAGCACACTTTTTCCTTTATCGTTTCCCAGTGAAAGAAATCTATGGGGGTTTAAATCGGGTGAACAGGCAGGCCACGAAATTGTACCACCCCGCCCAATCCTCCTATCGGGGTATTCTCGGTCGAGGAACTCTCGTACTGTGCGAGCATAATGCGCAGGGCAGCCATCTTGTTGGTACCACATGCTGCCGTAAATGTTCAGTGGCACTTCTTCCAATGAATCTGGTAATTGGTTATGTAAGAAGTCCAAATAAACCTGGGCATTTAAGTTCTCCGGCAGCTCAAATGGACCAATAACTCAAGAAGTTACACCCGTCTTATTACGCGACCATTTTTAAGAAGATGTAGAGCTTGCATTGCAGCTGAAGGCCAACAACTTGAACATTTGCTGTAATTTCTTGTAAATCTAATTAAATTAAAGTCAACTGAAAAAATCCAATGTCTGAATTTTATTTCAAACTTGCACCTTTTATTTCGTCTCACTCTCGCATAAAAGTAGCGTCTCTATCTTTCTCGCTCACACTTAGCGTCACCATCTGTCTCACTTTTACTAGGCAAAATAACGTCACTCTCCGTCTACCGTTTAAATCAAACTGTACTTGTAAATTGTGGACTTGAAGATGCCTAGGTTCCATTTCCAATAATTAAACAGAATTGGCCTGAAATCCGGTTCCATTTAAAAAAACATTATTATTTTCCTCAACTAAGAAGTAATCTAGCAAGTATCATACCATTTTGGAATCAAGACTAAATGCGCCATCTTTTGATGTTACTTGCCAAAATAGTGTATTACATTTTTTTCACAGTACAGTCGGTTAAAGTTGGATGATGTAATTATTTTGAATTTAATGTTGGGCAAAAATCCAAAATTGTATTTAAAACTGAGGCAGTTATGTTTTAATTTTAAACTGTAATTTACAGAAGGGTTATTCATGATTAAATTACAGAAAAAAGACTGACGAAAAATTAATATTTGTAGACACAGGACTTGAAAGATCATCACAGGATGTCAGTTTTTCCTTTTTTTTTCTAATGCCTTTAATTTGAAAAGTACATGACAAAGATTTTTTTTTATATTTTTCTGATAACTGTTATGACTTGGCCTATCACCCGTTACCGGCTTATCGTTGATTTCTGGGACACCCTGTATATGTCCAGCGTACGACGACAACATACTCATTATGGCCACAGGACAGGATGACTCAGTCCCGATTGAGAGCCTATCAGAGGCGCTAACGGCAACACAAGGCTGGTGTAGTGGGGAACAGTTAAACGTGATCTCTCGTCAGACCTTGATCGTGCCATTCACTAGAAAGAGGAAGCTCAACATGGGTTTCCTTACTATGAATGGAGTTCGTATCCCATTTGCGGACGATGCTAGATATCTGGGTGCCATCCTGGACAGGTAGCTGAACTGAAAGAAAGAGTGATCCACAAGGCTAGGCACCTGCTCTGGGCCTGCTAGCGAACTTGTGGAAAGAAATGGGGTACTGGATCTGAAAAGACGCCACTGGTTGTACGTGATGTTGGTGATACGACAAATCACTTACGGTAGCATTGCTTTATGGAAGTGCACTGTAGGGGTGCAGTCCCAGCTTAAGCTTATAACAATTCAGAGATCTGCGTGCTTGATGATGACTGGGGCCTTTCGCTCCACGTCTATCGCAGCCAATGATCGCCTTAAGTACATGGTCTATCTTTATCTAGTGAGCACGTGCCTGGTTCTCTGCTGGCCGAATTGTAGGTCAACGAGATAATGAGCATCGTTCTGATGTATCTATCACCAAGATAGTGGCACTATCGAGTTGTCTTTCCCAGCGACGATTGGACTATCTCTGGGCCCCACTGCTTGAGGGTCCCTGCTGGTTCACATAATGCTCTGCTACTACTGGGGTGGGAGCGGGAGTCAGTGGTTACAAAATGGCTGAGGGTGAATCTATAAGCCTAGTTAGTTTTCTGACTGCCTTTCAAGCAAGAATTTTTGCCATTGATCACTGCGCGAAGCTCATATTTGAGAAGAGATGGATACGCAGATCAATCAAGCTTTCCTATCGGAAAGCCAAGCTGCCTTGAAGGACTTGAATTCATACAACTGAAAGTCCATGCTTGTGCAGGACTCTCTGACCCCACTTGTTGAACTGGAAGAGCGCTGCAGGTTCAAGTTAATTTGGGTCCTGGGCCACTCAGGCAAGGGCGGTAATGAGGTGGAGGACTCATTGTCGGCACGAGGGCTTTCACCGGGCTCATTGGACCTGAACCGGCCTGTGATATATCTCACATGGCAGCAGGGTGGGAAAACAACAGATGGTTGGACCAAAAGGTCCAGGATATCAGAAGCAGCATACCTGGACACATACATACTCGCTCAACAAGTATCAGCTGAAAGAGCCAGACAATGTCTCAGATCCTCTAGTTAGACCTGAGAATTTCAACAGCTGTATACACGGGTCCCTGTGGCCTGAGGAAACACCTTAGTATGCTGGGGTTGGCTGAGCTAGGACTCTGAGTGCAGACTATGCCTGGAGGGCGACGAGTCTATAGAACACATGTGTGACCCCGCAGGGGACAATATCAGATTTGAGGAACTAGGAGTCCGCAAACTGAGACTGAGGGAACTGGACAAGTTCTCACCCACCAGACTAAAATCCCTTGTCAAAAGGCTTCAGCTTGTTGATGTTGTATAGATTAGGCGTGCCACAATAGACCGATTGGTTGCAGTGACAGGACTGGTTTCGTCTGCCCGACACAACTCATATAATTAATAATAAAGTGGCGTACGAACATGGTAACATAGGATACGAATAACACAACTGATTCGCCTAACTCACACGAGCATTTCAAATATCGGGCCATCAGAGGCGCATTGGCAGTGCAACTTCCTCAGTAATATCTTTATTGAGAATGATGCCACGTTGATAGATCCCTAAAAGTATCTGAATGGATAGTAAACGATATAATAAAACTCGGTTTCAAAGATTAGGCCATCAGGGACGCATTGGCAGTAGAACTTTCTCAGTAATATCTTCATTGAGAATCACACCACGTTGAAAGTTCCGTAAAAGGATCTGAATCACTATCTATTCAGATCCTTTTACGGTAAGGTATTATAATTCTCGGTTTCCAATATCTAGCCATCAGAGGCAATTTGGTAGTGGAACTTTCTCATTAATATCTGTATTGAGAATCACTAAACCATGAAAGATCCCTAAAAGTATATGAATGGATATTAAACGATATAATAAAACTCGGTTTCAAACATCCAGTCAGCAGGGACGCGTGAGCAGTGAAACTTTCTCAGTTTATTGAGTATCACACCACCTTGAAGGATCCGTAAAAAGATCTGAATGGATAGTGAATTATATAATAATACTATGTTTCGAATATCCAGCCATCAAAAACGCTCTGTTAGTATATCTTCTTCAGTACTATCTGTATTGAGAATCATGCCATGTTAAGAGAACCTTTAAACGATCTGAATATATAGTAAAAGGTATTATAATACTCGATTTCAAATATCGGGCCATCAGAGGCGCATTGGCAGTGCTACTTTCTCATTAATATCTGTATTAAGAATCATGCCAAGTTGAAAGATCCTTAGAAGTATATGACGTTGAAAGATCCCTAAAAGTATCTGAATGGATAGTGAACGATATAATAAAACTCGGTTCCAAAGATCAGGCCATCAGGGACGTATTGGCAGTAGAACTTTTAGAGTAATATCTTCATTGAGAATCACACCGCGTTTAAAGTTCTGTAAAAGGATCTGAATAGATAGTAAAATGTTTTATAATACTCGATTTTAATAACAGGCCATCAGAGGCGCTTTGGCAGTGGAACTTTTTCAGTTATATATCTATTGAGAATCATTCCACGATAAAAGATCCCCAAAAGTATATGAATGGATAGTAAACGATATAGTAAAACTCGATTTCAAAGATCAAGCCATCAGGGACGCATTGGCAGTAGAACTTCTACAGTAATATCTTTATTGAAGTTGAACGTTGAAGGATGCGTAAAAGGATCTGAATGGATAGTGGAAGATATAATAATACTATGTTTCGAATATCCGGATATCAGAAAAGCCCTGGCAGTATAACTTCTTCAGTACTATCTGTATGATCCACGTAAAGAGAACCTTACGAATATCAGATTATATTAAAAGGTATTATAATACTCAGCTCCAACTTTAGGGCGATCAGTAGAACTTGGGTTTCAAATATCGGGCCATCAGAGGCTCTTTGGCAGTGGAACTTTTTCAGTAATATCTTTATTGAGAATCATGCCACGTTGAAAGATCCCTAAAAGTATCTAAGTGGATAGGAAACGATATAATAATACTCAGTTTCAAACATCCAGTCAGCAGGGACGCGTGAGCAGTGGAACTTTCTCAGTAATAAGAAAATAGGATAACATTTTCTCAGTAATATCTTTATTGAGTAACACACCACGTTGAAGGATGCGTAAAAGGTTCTGAATGGATAGTAAAAGATATAATAATACTATGCTTCGAATATCCGGCCATCAGAAATGCCCTGACAAATTAACTCTTCAGTACCATCTGTATTGAAAATCATGCTACGTTGAGAGAACCTTAAGAGGATATGAATAGGTAGTAAAAGGTATTATAATACTTGATTTCAAATATCGGGCCATCAAAGGCGCTTTAGCAGTGGAACTTTTTCAGTAATATCTGTTTGAGAATAATGCCACTTTGGAAGAAGAATGAATAGTAAACGATTTAATAAAATTCGGTTTCAAAGATCAAGCCATCTGGGACGCATTGGCAGTAGAACTTTTTCAGTAATATCTTCATTGAAAATCACACCACGTTGAGAGATCCGTAAAAGGATCTGAATAGATAGTAAAAGGTATCATAATACCCTTTTTCATATATCGGACCATCAGAGGCGCTTTGGCAGTGGAACTTTTTCAGTGATATCTGTATTGAGAATCATTCCACGATGGAAAATCCCTAAAAGTTTATGAATGCATAGTTAACGATATAATAAAAATCAGTTTCAAACATCCAGTCTGAGTTGATAGTAGACGATATACTAATATTCGGTTTCAAACATCCAGTCAGCAGAAACGCGTGAGCAGTGGAACTTTCTCAGTAATATCTTTATCAAGAATCACACTACGTTGAAAGATCCTTATAAGCATCTGAATGGATAGTGGAAGATATAATAATACCATGTTCCGGATATCCGGCCATCAGAAATGCCCTGGCAGTTTATCTCTTCTGTACTATGAGTATTGAGAATCATGCCACGTTAGGAGAACCTTATGTGGATCTGAATAGATACTAAAAGGTTTTATAATACTGGGTTTCAAATATCGGGCCATCAGTGGCGCTTTGGCAGTGGAACTTTTTCAGTAATATATGTATTGAGAATCCTGCCACGTTGAAAGATCCCTAAAAGTATCTGAGTGGATTGTAGACGATATACTAATACTCGGTTTCAAACATCCAGTCAGCAGAAACGAATGAGCAGTTGAACTTTCTCAGTAATATCTTTATTGAAAATCACACTACGTTGAAAGATCCGTCAATGGATTTGAATGGATAGTTGAAGATATAATAATACTATGTTTCGAATACCCGGCCATCAGAAACGCCCTGGCAGTTTAACTCTTCTATACTTTCTGTATTGAGAAACATGCCACGTTAAGAGAACCTTAAGAGGATCTGAATAGATAGTAAAAGGTATTATAATACTCGATTTCAAATAACGGCCCATCAGAGGCGCATTGGCAGTGCAACTCATTCAGTATTATCTGTATTCAGAATCTTGTCACGTTGAAAGATCCCGAAGAGTATCGGAGTGAATAGTAAACGATATAATAATACTCGGTTTCAAACATTCAGTCAGCAGGGACGCGTGAGCAGTGAAACTTTCCCAGTAATACCTTTATTGAGTATCACACCACCTTGAAGGATCCGTAAAAAGAACTGAATGGATAGTAGATTATATAATAATACTATGTTTAGAATATCCGGCCATCAAAAACGCCCTGGCAGTATAACTTCTTCAGTACTATCTGTATTGAGAATCATGCCACGTTAAGAGAACCTTAAAATGATCTGAATATATAGTAAAAGGTATTATAGTACTCGACTTCAAATATCGGGCCATCAGGGGCGCATTGGCAGTGCTACTTTTTCATTAATATCTGTATTAAGAATCATGCCAAGTTGAAAAATCTGTAAAAGGTTCTGAATAGATAGTAAAAGGTATTATTATACTCGCTTTCTAATAACAGGCCATCAGAGGCGCTTTGGCAGTGGAACTTTTTCAGTAATATCTCTATTGAGAATCATTCCACGATAAAAGATCCCTAAAAGTATATGAATGGATAGTAAACGATATAGTAAAACTCGATTTCAAAGATTCAGCCATCAGGAACGCATTAGCAGTAGAACTTTTACAGTAATATCTTCATTGAGTATCAGACCACGTTGAAATATGCGTATAAGGATCTGATGGATAGTGGAAGATATAATAATACTATGATTCGATTATCCGGATATCAGAAACGCCCTGGCAGTATAAATTCTTCAGTACTATCTGTATAGAGAATCATTCCAGGTAAAGAAAACCTTACGAATATCTGATTGATATTGAAAGGTAGGTATTATAATACTCGGCTTCAACTTTAGGGCCATCAGTGGAATTCTTTCAGTAATATCTGTATTGAGAATCATGCCACTTCGGAAGAACCCTAAAACGTTGTAAGATCTCTAAAAGTATCTGAGTGGATAGTAAACGATATAATAATACTCAGTTTCAAACATCCAGTCAGCAGAAACGCGTGAGCAGTGGAACTTTCTCAGTAATATCTATATTGAGAATCACACTACGATGAAAGATCCGTTAAAGGATCTGAATGGATATTAGTAGATATAATAATACTAAGTTTCAAATATCCGGCCATCAGAAACGCCCTGGCAGTTCTGCTCCTCAATACTATCTGTATTGAGGATCATGCTACATTAAGAGAGCCTTAAGAGGATCTGAATTGATAGTAAAAGGTATTATAATACTCGGTTCCAAATATCAGGCCATCAGTGGCGCTTTCGCAGTGGAACTTTTTCAGTACTATCTGTATTGAGAATCATGCCACGTTGAAAGATCCCTAAAAGTATCTGAGTGGATAGTAAACGATATAATCATACTCGATTTCAAACATCCAGTCGGCAGAACGCGTGCTCAGTGGAACTTTCTCAGTAATATCTTCATTGAGAAAAACACTACGATGATAGATCCGTGAAAGGAACTGAATGGATAGTAGAGTATGTAATAATACTATGTTTCGAGTATCCGGCCATCAGAAACGCCCTGGCAGTTTAACTCTTCAGTACCATCTGAATTGAGAATCACACCACGTTGAAAGTTCTGTAAAAGGATCGGAATAGATAGTAAAAAGTATTATAACACTCGGTTTTAAATATCAGACATCAAAAATCACACCACGTTGAGAGATCCGTAAAAGGATCTGAATAGATAGTAAAAGGTAATATAATACTCTTTTTCATATATCGGGCCATCAGAGGCGCTTTGGCAGTGGAACTTTTTCAGTGATATCTGTATTGGGAATCATTCCACGATGGAAAGTCCCTAAAAGTTTATGAATGCATAGTAAACGATATAATAAAAATCGGTTTCAAACATCCAGTCTGAGTGGATAGTATACGATATACTAATATTCGGTTTCAAACATCCAGTCAGCAGAAACGCGTGAGCAGTGGAGCTTTCTCAGTAATATCTTTATCAAGAATCTTACTACGTTGAAAGATCCTTAAAAGCATCTGATGGATAGTAGAAGATATAATAATACTATGTTCCGGATATCCGGCCATCAGAAACGCCCTGGCAGTTTATCTCTTCTGTACTATCTGTATTGAGAATCATGCCACGTTAGGAGAACCTTATGTGGATCTGAATAGATACTAAAAGGTTTTATAATACTGGGTTTCAAATATCGGGCCATCAGTGGCGCTTTGGCAGTGGAACTTTTTCAGTAATATATGTATTGAGAATCCTGCCACGTTGAAAGATCCCTAAAAGTATCTGAGTGGATAGAAGACGATATACTAATACTCGGTTTCAAACATCCATTCAGCAGAAACGAATGAGCAGTGGAACTTTCTCAGTATTATCTTTATTGAAAATCACACTACGTTGAAAGTTCCGTCAATGGATTTGAATGGATAGTAGAAGATATAATAATTCTATGTTTCGAATACCCGGCCATCAGAAACACCCTGGCAGTTTAACTCTTCTATACTTTCTGTATTGAGAAACATGCCACGTTAAGAGAACCTTACGAGGATCTGAATAGATAGTAAAAGGTATTATAATACTCGATTTCAAATAACGGCCCATCAGAGGCGCATTGGCAGTGCAACTCTTTCAGTATTATCTGTATTCAGAATTTTGTCACGTTGAAAGATCCCTAAAAGTATCGGAGTAAATAGTAAACGATATAATAATACTCGGTTTCAAACATTCAGTCAGCAGGGACGCGTGAGCAGTGAAACTTTCCCAGTAATATCTTTATTGAGTATCACACCACCTTGAAGGATCCGTAAAAAGAACTGAATGGATAGTAGATTATATAATAATACTATGTTTAGAATATCTGGCCATCAAAAACGCCCTGGCAGTATAACTTCTTCAGTACTATCTGTATTGAGAATCATGCCACGTTAAGAGAACCTTAAAATGATCTGAATATATAGTAAAAGGTATTATAGTACTCGAATCCAAATATCGGGTCATCAGGGGCGCATGGGCAGTGCTACTTTTTCATTAATATCTGTATTAAGAATCATGCCAAGTTGAAAGTTCCGTAAAAGGTTCTGAATAGATAGTAAAAGGTATTATAATACTCGCTTTCAAATAACAGGCCATCAGAGGCGCTTTGGCAGTGGAACTTTTTCGGTAATATCTCTATTGAGAATCATTCCACGATAAAAGATCCCTAAAACTATATGAATGGATAGTAAACGATATAGTAAAACTCGATTTCAAAGATCCAGCCATCAGGAACGCATTAGCATTAGAACTTTTACAGTAATATCTTCATTGAGTATCAGACCACGTTGAAGGATGCGTATAAGGATCTGATGGATAGTAGAAGATATAATAATACTATGATTCGATTATCCGGATATCAGAAACGCCCTGGCAGTATAACTTCTTCAGCACTATCTGTATAGAGAATCATTCCAGGTAAAGAAAACCTTACGAATATCTGATTGATATTGAAAGGTATTATAATACTCGGCTTCAACTTTAGGGCCATCAGTGGAATTCTTTCAGTAATATCTGTATTGAGAATCAGGCCACTTCGGAAGAACCCTAAAAGTATCTGAGTGGATAGTGAACGATATAATAATACTCAGTTTCAAACATCCAGTCAGCAGAAACGCGTGAGCAGTGGAACTTTTTCAGTAATATCTTTATCAAGAATCACACTACGTTGAAAGATCCTTAAAAGGATCTGAATGAATAGTAGAAGATATAATAATACTATTTTCCGAATATCCAGCCATCAGAAACGCCCTGGCAGTTCTGCTGTACTATCTGTATTGAGAATCATGCCACGTTGAGAGAACCTTAATAGGATCTGAATAGATAGTATAAGGTATTATAATACTGGGTTTCAAATATCGGACCCTCAGAAGCGCTTTGGCAATGGCACTTTTTCAGAAATATCTGTATCGAGAATCAGGCCACGTTGAAAGATCCCT
Source organism: Halyzia sedecimguttata (assembly GCA_937662695.2). NCBI lineage: Eukaryota > Metazoa > Arthropoda > Insecta > Coleoptera > Coccinellidae > Halyzia > Halyzia sedecimguttata. The sequence goes on from OW569418.2 coordinate 8,091,987, forward strand.
AGAAGTATCTGAGTGGATAGGAGACGATATACTAATACTCGGTTTCAAACTTCCAGTCGGTAGAAACGCGTGAGCTGTTGAACTATCTCATTAATATCTTTATTGAGGATCACACTACGTTGAAAGAATCGTAAAAGGATCTGAATGGATAGTAGAAGTTATAATAATACTATGTTTCGAATACCCGACCATCAGAAAAGCCCTGGCAGTATAACTTCTTCAAAAATATCTGTATCGAGTATCATTCCACGTTTAGAGAACCTTTAGAACCTTAACAGGTAGAGTTATAATAATACTATGTTTCGAGTATCTGGCCATCAGAAACGCTCTGGCAGTTTAACTCTTCAGAACCATCTGTATTGAGAATCACACAATACGTTGAAAGTTCTGTAAAAGGATCGGAATAGATAGTTAAAAGTATTATAATACTCGGTTTAAAATATCAGGCCATCACAGGCGCTTTGGCAGTGGAACTTTTTCAGTAAAATCTTTATTGAGAATCATTCCACGATGAAAGATCCCTAAAAGTATATGAATGGATAGTAGACGACATAATTGAACTCGGTTTCAAACATCCAGTCAGCAGGGATGCGTGAGCAGTGGAACTTTCTCAGTAATATCTTTATTGAGTATCACACTACGTTGAAGGATGCTTAAAAGGTTCTGAATGGATAGTAGAAGATATAATAATACTATGTTCCGGATATCCGGCTATCAGAAACGCCCTGGCAGTTTATCTCTTCGTTACTATCTGTATTGAGAATCATGCCACGTTAGGAGAACCTTATGTGGATCTGAATAGATAGGTTTTATAATACTGGGTTTCAAATATTGGACCATCAGAAGCCCTTTGGCAGTGGAACTTTTTCAGAAATATCTGTATTGAGAATCAGGCCACGTTGAAAGACCCCTAAAAGTATCTGAGTGGATAGGAGACGATATACTAATACTCGGTTTCTAACTTCCAGTCAGCAGAAACGTGTGAGCAGTGGACCTTTCCCAGTAATATCTTTATTGAGAATCACACAACGTTGAAAGTTCCGTAACAGGATCTGAATGGATAGTAGAATATATATTATCACTATATTTCGATTATCCGGCCATCAGAAACAACCTGGCAGTTTGACTCTTTAGTACTCTCTATATTGAGAATTATGCCACGTTAAGAGAACCTTAATACGATCTGAATAGATAGGAAAAGGTACTATAATACCTGGTATCAAATATCGGGTCATCAGAGGCGCTTTGGCAGTGGAACTTTTTCCGTAATATCTGTATTGAGAATCATTCATCGATGAAAGATCCCTATAAGTATATGAATAAACGATATAAACGATATAATAAAACTCGTTTTCAAACATCCAGTCAGCAGGGTCGCGTGAGCAGTGAAACTTTCTCAGTAATATCTTTATTGAGTATCACACCAACTTGAGGGATCCGTAAATGGATCTGAATGGATAAAAGAAGCCATCAGGAACACCCTGGCAGTTCAACTCTTCAGTACTATATGTATTGCGAATCATGCCACGATAAGAGAACCTTAAGAGGATCTGAATAGATATTATAAGGTATTATAATACTCGATTTCAAATATCGGGCCATCAGAGGCGCACTGGCAGTGCAACTTCCTAGTAATATCTTTATTGAGAATGATTACACGTTGAAAGAACCCTAAAAGTATCTGAATGGATAGTGAACGATATAATAAAACTCGGTTTCAAAGATTAGGCCATCAGGTACGCATTGGCAGTAGAACTTTCTCAGTAATATCTTCATTGAGAATTACACCACGTTGAAAGTTCCGTAAAAGAATCTAAATAGATAGTGAAAGGTATTATAATTCTCGGTTTCCAATATCGGGCCATCAGAGGCGCTTTGGCAGTGGAACTTCCTCATTAATATCTGTATTGAGAATCATTCCACCATGAAAGATCCCTAAAAGTATATGAATGGATAGTAAACGATATAGTAAAACTCGATTTCAAAGATCAAGCCATCAGGGACGCATTGGCAGTAGAACTTTCTCAGTAATATCTTCATTGAGAATCACACCACGTTGAAAGTTCCGAAATAGGATCTGAATAGATAGTAAAAGATATTATAATACTGGAATTCAAATATCGGGCCATCAGAGGCTTTTTGGCAGTGGAACTTTTTCAGAATCTTGCCACGTTGAAAGATCCCTTAAAGTATCTGAGTGGATAGTAAACGATATAATAATACTCAGTTTCAAACATCCAGTCAGCAGAAATGCATGAGCAGTGGAACTTTCTCAGTAATATCTATATTGACTATCACACTACGATGAAAGATCCGTAAAAGGATCTGAATAGACATAAGAAGATATAATAATATTACTAAGTTTCAAATATCCGGCCTTCAGAAACGCCCTGGCAGTTTAGCTCCTCAATACTATCTGTATTGAGGATCATGCTACGTTAAGAGAGCCTCAAGAGGATCTGAATTGATAGTAAAAGGTATTATAATACTCGGTTCCAAATATCAGGCCATCAGTGGCGCTTTCGCAGTGGAACTTTTTCAGTACTATCTGTATTGAGAATCAGGCCACGTTGAAAGACCCCTAAAAGTATCTGAGTGGATAGGAGACGATATACTAATACTCGGTTTCTAACTTCCAGTCAGCAGAAACGTGTGAGCAGTGGACCTTTCCCAGTAATATCTTTATTGAGAATCACACAACGTTGAAAGTTCCGTAACAGGATCTGAATGGATAGTAGAATATATATTATCACTATATTTCGATTATCCGGCCATCAGAAACAACCTGGCAGTTTGACTCTTTAGTACTCTCTATATTGAGAATTATGCCACGTTAAGAGAACCTTAATACGATCTGAATAGATAGGAAAAGGTACTATAATACCTGGTATCAAATATCGGGTCATCAGAGGCGCTTTGGCAGTGGAACTTTTTCCGTAATATCTGTATTGAGAATCATTCATCGATGAAAGATCCCTATAAGTATATGAATAAACGATATAATAAAACTCGTTTTCAAACATCCAGTCAGCAGGGTCGCGTGAGCAGTGAAACTTTCTCAGTAATATCTTTATTGAGTATCACACCAACTTGAGGGATCCGTAAATGGATCTGAATGGATAAAAGAAGCCATCAGGAACACCCTGGCAGTTCAACTCTTCAGTACTATATGTATTGCGAATCATGCCACGATAAGAGAACCTTAAGAGGATCTGAATAGATATTATAAGGTATTATAATACTCGATTTCAAATATCGGGCCATCAGAGGCGCACTGGCAGTGCAACTTCCTAGTAATATCTTTATTGAGAATGATTACACGTTGAAAGAACCCTAAAAGTATCTGAATGGATAGTGAACGATATAATAAAACTCGGTTTCAAAGATTAGGCCATCAGGTACGCATTGGCAGTAGAACTTTCTCAGTAATATCTTCATTGAGAATTACACCACGTTGAAAGTTCCGTAAAAGAATCTAAATAGATAGTGAAAGGTATTATAATTCTCGGTTTCCAATATCGGGCCATCAGAGGCGCTTTGGCAGTGGAACTTCCTCATTAATATCTGTATTGAGAATCATTCCACCATGAAAGATCCCCAAAAGTATATGAATGGATAGTAAACGATATAGTAAAACTCGATTTCAAAGATCAAGCCATCAGGGACGCATTGGCAGTAGAACTTTCTCAGTAATATCTTCATTGAGAATCACACCACGTTGAAAGTTCCGAAATAGGATCTGAATAGATAGTAAAAGATATTATAATACTGGAATTCAAATATCGGGCCATCAGAGGCTTTTTGGCAGTGGAACTTTTTCAGAATCTTGCCACGTTGAAAGATCCCTTAAAGTATCTGAGTGGATAGTAAACGATATAATAATACTCAGTTTCAAACATCCAGTCAGCAGAAATGCATGAGCAGTGGAACTTTCTCAGTAATATCTATATTGACTATCACACTACGATGAAAGATCCGTAAAAGGATCTGAATAGACATAAGAAGATATAATAATATTACTAAGTTTCAAATATCCGGCCTTCAGAAACGCCCTGGCAGTTTAGCTCCTCAATACTATCTGTATTGAGGATCATGCTACGTTAAGAGAGCCTCAAGAGGATCTGAATTGATAGTAAAAGGTATTATAATACTCGGTTCCAAATATCAGGCCATCAGTGGCGCTTTCGCAGTGGAACTTTTTCAGTACTATCTGTATTGAGAATCATGCCACGTTGAAAGATCCCTATAAGTATCCGAGTAGATAGTAAACGATATAATCATACTCGATTTCAACATCCAGTCAGCAGAAACGCGTGCTCAGTGGAACTTTCTCAGTAATATCTTTATTGAGAAAAACACTACGGTGATAGATCCCTTAAAGGATCTGAATGGATAGTAGAGTGTTTCGAATACCCGACCATCAGAAAAGCCCTGGCAGTATATCTTCTTCAGCAATATCTGTATTGAGTATCATTCCACGTTTAGAGAACCTTAAAAGGATCTGAATAGATAGTAAAAGGTATTATAATACTCGGTTTCAAATATCGGACCATCAGAAGCGCTTTGGCAGTGGAACTTTTTCAGTACTATCTGTATTGAGAATCATGCCACGTTGAAAGATCTCTAAAAGTATCTGAGTGGATAGTGAACGATATAATCATACTCAATTTCAAACATCCAGTCAGCAGAATCGCGTGCTCAGAGGAATTTTCTGAGTAATATCTTTACTGAGAAAAACACTATGGTGATAGCTCCGTAAAGGGATCTGAATGGATAGTAGAGTATATAATAATACTATGTTTCGAGTATTTGGCCATCAGAAACGCCCTGGCAGTTTAACTCTTCAGTACCATCTGTATTGAGTATCACACACCACGTTGAAAGTTCTGTAGAAGGTTCGGAATAGACAGTTAAAAGTATTATAATACTCGATTTTAAATATCAGGCCATCAGAGGCGCTTTGGCAGTGGAACTTTTTCAGTAATATCAGTATTGATATTGTATTGTATCATTCCACGATGAAAGATCCCTAAAAGTGTATGAATGGATAGTAGACGACTTAATTGAATTCGGTTTCCAACATACAGTCAGCAGGGATGCGTGAGCAGTGGAACTTTCTCAGTAATATCTTTATTGAGTATCACAACACGTTGAAGGATGCGTAAAAGGTTCTGAATGGATAGTAGAAGATATAATAATACTATGTTCCGAATATCTGGCCATCAGAAACGCCCTGGCAGTATATTTTCTTAAGTACTGTCTGTATTGAGAAGCATGCAACGTTAAGAGAACCTTAAGAGGAACTGAATAGATAGTAAAAAGTATTATAATACTTGATTTCAAATATCGGGCCATCAGAGGCGCATTGGCAGTGCAACTTTTTCAGTAATATCTGTATTGAGAATCATGCCACATTGATAGATCCCTAGAAGTATATGAATGGATAGTAAACGATATAATAAAACTCGGATTCAAATATCCAGTCAGCAGAAACGCGTGAGCAGTGGAACTTTCTAATTAATTTCTTTATTGAGAAACACTATACGTTGAAAATTCCGTAAAAGCATCTGAATAGTAGAAGATAGTTGAAGATATAATAATACTATGTTTCTGATATCCGGATCTGAATAGATACTGGGTTTCAAATATCGGACCATCAGAAGCGCTTTGGCAGTGGAACTTTTTCAGTAATATCTGTTTGAGAATAATGCCACTTTGGAAGATCTCTATATGTATCTGAATGAATAGTAAACGATTTAATGAAATACGGTTTCAAAGATCAAGGCATCAGGGACGCATTGGCATTGTATTAAGAATCATGCCACTTTGGAAGAACCTTTAAAGGATATGAATAGATAGTAAAAGATACTAGTATACACGGTTTAAGATCACGCCATAAAGGACGCATTGGCAGTAGGACTTTTTCAGTAATATCTTCATTGAGAATCACACAACGTTGAGAGATCCGTAAAAGGATCTGAATAGATAGTAAAATGTTTCATAATACTCATATATCGGGCCATCAGAGGCGCTCTGGCAGTGGAACTTTTTCAGTGATATCTGTATTGAGAATCATTCCACGATGGAAAATCCCTAAAAGTTTATGAATGGATAGTAAACGACATAATAAAAATCGGTTTCAAACATCCAGTCTGAGTGGATAGTAGACGATATACTAATATTCGGTTTCAAACATCCAGTCAGCAGAAACGCGTGAGCAGTGGAACTTTCTCAGTAATATCTTTATCAAGAATCACACTACGTTGAATGATCCTTAAAAGGATCTGAATGGATAGTAGAAGACATAATAATACTATGTATCGAATACCCGACCATCAGTAAAGCCCTGGCAGTATAACTTCTTCAGTAATATCTGTATTGAGTATCATTCCACGTTAAAAGAACCTTAAGAGGATCTGAATTGATAGTAAAAGGTATTATAATACTCGATTTCAAATATTGTGACGTCGGCTTTGAGGAAGCCGAGTCACCAGACTAAATAGGCTCGCGGCTTGACTCAGTGAAGATGGGGGTGAGTATATTTGAAAGAATGGAATGGGCGCCAGGTAGAGATATGCCGGCCTATTCAAAAGGAGGAATTGCTTACTCCTCTACCAAAGAAGCAATAAATCAATCGATGTCACTCAAAATAATATATTATCCTCAAAATCAGAAAAGATGGTAAATGCAGTGGTTCAACACAAAAAAAAGAAAGTAGATCCCAAATGGTCAATAGATTGGAATCCCAAACAGATCCAATATCAACCTCAAAGTTTACAAATCAATGCCAGAAGGGCCAAACTATACTATTGGAAATAAATTCCAGAAGGGCCAAGCTATAATTATCAAACCAGATGCCAGAAGGGCCAATATATTAATTCCCAAGTGTATGCCAGAAGGGCCAATTTATAAATTCCCAAAATATATGCCAGAAGGGCCAAAACCATAAAATTCACAACTAATAACCTGGAAAACAATTCAATGCACAATATTTGTTCCAGCTATATGCTGAAATAATCGTTAATCCAACAAATCCAATCCAAATTAATATTAGCTATACAGAACTTAAATCCTGATGGGATCGTACAACCACCATATAATGGTATTAAATGCAATTCTGTGGGGTGCACCTCACCGTAACCGCTTACAACCAAGAAGGTATGACTATGATTTATATCACGAGTTGAATCTGAATTGAACTGAATATGGAATATCATACAGGTATTATAGTATATTTTCAATTACAAATATGGATTATTATGGTCTTAATAGGGTAAAGGGTCTTTACTGATGTGAATTATTCCAGTGCGTAGCACTGGTTACCTGGCTACGATGAATACCGAAGAGGGCACAAGATTCCAGATATGCACCAAATTCCAAACGTAAGATCAGATCTATGAAAATGATGATGGTATGGGTAGTGAAGCTCTTTGTGGAATGTAGTTTCAGTCTCGAGTTGGTTGCCACTTGGGAACCAATGGGCATTAACGATGGTAGGTTCAGCCACAAGAATATCAGCTGGATTAATAGCCGTAACCAAGAATATCAGCAAGTCAACAGCCGTATCCAAGAATATCAGCTCGTCCCAAGAATATCAGCAAGTCACCAGCCGTATCCAAGAATATCAGCTCGTCCCAAGAATATCAGCAAGTCACTAGCCGTATCCAAGAACCCTAATAAAAGAATATGAGACTATGGTTCATCAAATATAATAAATTCATACCTCTGATGTTCTGAGGGTATATATCAGGATTGGAGTCCTCGTGGAAAAGTTCAATAATCACGTATAAAACGTTATCCCCAAATATACGCAAAATTACTATATTCTACAGGGAATTATTAGAATTGAAGTAATAATCGCCTATAACAAGGATGATTCTAGATCACAATTTTCTTCAATTCTTCAAAAACTTTTTCCATAAATGACACCTGTTTCCTCTATCTCAAAACCGGTAACCTCTTAACTTATTCGTACCATAGAATACAATAAACCAATTGTCAAAATGAATTTAGCGGAACCAAGAAGAAGAACAACAACAGATCGAAAAATTATTGAGTATCTCACAGGTGTAATTGTGGCTTCCTTATATATCTGAAATAGGACGTTCTACCAATTCAAACCACACTGAATCATTGCCTCTCGCAAATCAACCAGAACAACAAATTATGGAACCTAACCCCACTTGAGAGTCCGGTGTCACTGAAGTGTACGAGTGACAGCAAACAACATAACCCCACAATCGAAACCTAAACATCCGCTTAGAAAGAACTAATATGAATACATATAATGACTGGAAAATACTACTTTACGTTAACGTTAGATATGACAAAGGTATTCAATTGGATAAGGAAAACAACTAATGATGAGCAAATGTACTCGCGTTAAGTAAAATTCGGTAAAGGTAATGTATTGACTATGGAAAACTATTAATGATGAAAATTTAACGTTACAATATCGGGCGCATTGGCAGTGCAACTTTTTCAGTTATATCTGTACTGAGAATCATGCCACATTGAAAGATCCCTAAAAGTATATGAATGGATAGTAAACGATATAGTAAAACTCGATTTCAAAGATCAAGCCATCAGGGACGCATTGGCAGTAGAACTTTTACAGTAATATCTTTATTGAGTATCACACCAAGTTGAAGGATGCGTAAAAGGATCTGAATGGATAGTGGAAGATATAATAATACTATGTTTCGAATATCCGGATATCAGAAAAGCCCTGGCAGTATAACTTCTTCAGTACTATCTGTATAGAGAATCATTCCACGTAAAGAGAACCTTACGAATATGAGATTGATATTAAAAGGTATTATATTACTCAGCTTCAACTTTAGGGCGATCAGTGGAACTTTTTCAGTAATATCTGTATTGACCATCATGCCACGTTGGAAGAACCCTAAAAGCATCTAAATGGATAGTAAGCGATATAGTGAAACTGGGCTTCAAAGATCAGGCCATATGGTACGCATTGGCAGTGGAAGTTTTTCAGTAATATCTACATTGAGAATCACACCACGTTGAGAGATCCGCAATAGGATCTGAATAGACAGTAAAAGATATTATAATACTGGGTTTCAAATATCGGGCCATCAGAGGTTCTTTGGCAGTGGAACTTTTTCAGTAATATCTGTATTGAGAATCATGGCACGTTGAAAGATCCCTAAAAGTATCTGAGTGGATAGTAAACGATATAATAATACTCACTTTCAAACATCCAGTCAGCAGAAACGCGTGAGCAGTGAAACTTTCTCAGTAATATCTATATTGAGAATCACAATACGATGAAAGATCCGTAAGAGGATCTGAATAGATATTAGAAGATATAATAATACTAAGTTTCAAATATCCGGCCATCAGAGACGCTCTGGCAGTTTAGCTCCTCAATACTATCTGTATTGAGGTTCATGCTACGTTAAGAGAGCCTTAAGAGGATCTGAATTGATAGTAAAAGGTATTATAATACTCGGTTCCAAATATCAGGCCAACAGTGGCGCTTTCGCAGTGGAACTTTTTCAGTACCATCTGTATTGAGAATCGTGCCACGTTGAAAGATCCCTAAAAGTATCTGAGTGGATAGTAAACGATATAATCATACTCGATTTCAAAGTTCCAGTCAGCAGAAACGCGTGCTCAGTGGAACTTTCTCAGTAATATCTTTATTGAGGAAACCACTACGGTGATAGATCCGTAAAAGGATCTGAATGGATAGTAGAGTATATAATAATACTATGTTTCAAGTATCCGGCCATCAGAAACGCCCTGGCAGTTTACCTCTTCAGTACCATCTGTATTGAGAATCACACCACGTTGAAAGTTCTGTAAAAGGATCGGAATAGATAGTAAAAAGTATTATAATACTCGGTTTTAAATATCAGACATTGGAAATCACACCACGTTGAGAGATCCGTAAAAGGATCTGAATAGATAGTAAAAGGTATCATAATACTCTTTTTCATATATCGGGCCATCAGAGGCGCTTTGGCACTGGAACTTTTTCAGTGATATCTGTATTGAGAATCATTCCACGATGGAAAATCCCCAAAAGTTTACGAATGCATAGTAAACGATATAATAAAAATCGGTTTCAAACATCCAGTCTGAGTGGATAGTAGACGATATACTAATATTCGGTTTCAAACATCCAGTCAGCAGAAACGCGTGAGCAGTGGAACTTTCTCAGTAATATCTTTATCAAGAATCACACTACGTTGAAAGATCCTTAAAAGGATCTGAATGAATAGTAGAAGATATAATAATACTATTTTTCGAATATCCGGCCATCAGAAACGCCCTGGCAGTTCTTCTGTACTATCTGTATTGAGAATCATGCCACGTTAAGAGAACCTTAAGAGGATCTGAATAGATAGTATAAGGTATTATAATACTGGGTTTCAAATATCGGACCATCAGAAGCGCTTTGGCAATGGCACTTTTTCAGAAATATCTGTATCGAGAATCAGGCCACGTTGAAAGATCCCTAGAAGTATCTGAGTGGATAGGAGACGATATACTAATACTCGGTTTCAAACTTCCAGTCAGTAGAAACGCGTGAGCTGTTGAACTTTCTCATTAATATCTTTATTGAGGATCACACTACGTTGAAAGAATCGTAAAAGGATCTGAATGGATAGTAGAAGTTACAATAATACTATGTTTCGAATACCCGACCATCAGAAAAGCCCTGGCAGTATAACTTCTTCAGTAATATCTGTATCGAGTATCATTTCACGTTTAGAAAACCTTAAGAACCTTAAGAGGTAGAGTTATAATAATACTATGTTTCGAGTATCTGGCCATCAGAAACGCCCTGGCAGTTTAACTCTTCAAAACCATCTGTATTGAGAATCACACAATACGTTGAGAGTTCTGGTAAAAGATCGGAATAGATAGTAAAAAGTATTATAATACTCGGTTTTAAATATCAGGCCATCAGAGGCGCTTTGGCAGTGGAACTTTTTCAGTAAAACCTTTATTGAGAATCATTCCACGATGAAAGATCCCTAAAAGTATATGAATGGATAGTAGACGACATAATTGAACTCGGTTTCAAACATCCAGTCAGCAGGGATGCGTGAGCAGTGGAACTTTCTCAGTAATATCTTTATTGAGTACCACACCACGTTGAAGGATGCGTAAAAGGTTCTGAATGGATAGTAGAAGATATAATAATACTATGTTCCGAATATCTGGCCTTCAGAAACGCCCTGGCAGTGTATCTTCTTCAGTACTGTCTGTATTTAGAATCATGCCACGTTAAGAGAACCTCAAGAGGCACTGAATAGATGGTAAAAAGTATTATAATACTTGATTTCAAATATCGGGCCGTCAGAGGCGCATTGGCAGTGCAACTTTTTCAGTAATATCTGTATTGAGAATCATGACAGATTGAAAAATCCCTAGAAGTATATGAATGGATAGTAAACGATATAATAAAACTCGGTTTCAAACATCCACTCAGCAGAAACGCGTGAACAGTAGAATTTTCTAATTAATTTCTTTATTGAGAATCACTTAACGTTGAAAATTCCGTAAAAGCATCTGAATGGATAGCAGAAGATATAATAATACTATGTTCCGGATATCAGAAACGCCCTGGCAGTTTATCTCTTCTGTACTATCTGTATTGAGAATCATGCCACGTTAGGAGAACCTTATGTGGATCTGAATAGATAGGTTTTATAATACTGGGTTTCAAATATTGGACCATCAGAAGCCCTTTGGCAATGGAACTTTTTCAGAAATATCTGTATTGAGAATCAGGCCACGTTGAAAGACCCCTAAAAGTATCTGATTGGACAGGAGACGATATACTAATACTCGGTTTCAAACTTCCAGTCAGCAGAAACGCGTGAGCAGTGGACCTTTCTCAGTAATATCTTTATTGAGAATCACACAACGTTGAAAGTTCCGTAACAGGATCTGAATGGATAGTAGAATATATCATATCACTATGTTTCGATTATCCGGTCATCAGAAACGACCTGGCAGTTTGACTCTTCAGTACTCTCTGTATTGAGAATTATGCCACGTTAAGAGAACCTTAATACGATCTGAATAGATAGGAAAAGGTACTATAATACTGGGTATCAAATATCGGGCCATCAGAGGAGCATTGGCAGTGCAACTTCCTCAGTAATATCTTTATTGAGAATGATTACACGTTGAAAGAACCCTAAAAGTATCTGAATGGATAGTGAACGATATAATAAAACTCGGTTTCAAAGATTAGGCCATCAGGCACGCATTGGCAGTAGAACTTTCTCAGTAATATCTTCATTGAGAATCACACCACGTTAAAAGTTCCGTAAAAGGATCTGAATAGATAGTGAAAGGTATTATAATTCTCGGTTTCCAATATCGGGCCATCAGAGGCGCTTTGGCAGTGGAACTTCCTCATTAATATCTGTATTGAGAATCATTCCACCATGAAAGATCCCTAAAAGTATATGAATGGATAGTAAACGATATAGTAAAACTCGATTTCAAAGATCAAGCCATCAGGGACGCATTGGCAGTAGAACTTTCTCAGTAATATCTTCATTGAGAATCACACCACGTTGAAAGTTCCGTAAAACGATCTGAATATATAGTAAAAGGTATTATAATACTTGATTTCAAATATCGGGCCATCAGAGGCACATTGGCAGTAGAACTTTTTCAGTAATATCTTCATTGAGTATCACACCGCGTTTAAAGTTCCGTAAAAGGATCTGAATAGATAGTAAAAGGTATTATAATACTCGATTTCAAATAACAGGCCATCAGAGGCGCTTTGGCAGTGGAACTTTTTCAGTAATATCTCTATTGAGAATCATTCCACGATAAAAGATCCCTAAAAGTATATGAATGGATAGTAAACGATATAGCAAAACTCGATTTCAAAGATCAAGCCATCAGGGACGCATTGGCAGTAGAACTTTTACAGTAATATCTTTATTGAGTATCACACCACGTTGAAGGATGCGTAAACAGATCTGAATGGATAGTGAAAGATATAATATATATATATATATATATTCTTTTGACTGAGAGCTGTATATGTGTTAGCAGAGGTTGGTGTAACGGGGTACCTTACAATTCGACGTATGATACAAGAGCTTAGGGAAAAACCTCAGCAAAAAACCCTTTTTCCCCGTGAGTGTGGTGATTTGTAACTATTGTTTACAAAATTTGCTGAAATTTAAAAATATTGATGGGGATATATTTCTTCAATGTGGATTCCCTCGTCAAAAAACGGATAGGTTTCTCCAAGGTAGCCGAAACTCAACCTGAAAAATGAAAAGACAAGAGGAGGAAACGAACAAATTAAAAATAATACATAACCTTTCAAAAGTCTCCTCTCACAAAAATACTTTTCTGTAGGCGAATGGGATCTCGTGGAGAAGAATCGCCTCCGCTAGTTTTCGAAGATATTCACTCCTGAAATCCCTTAACTATTTGAATTCAAAAATGAAAATGTTGCTCGTAAGGCCAGGAGGGTCTCTTTCAAAACCAGGTCTGACCGGTTCAAGTCCAAGCGATGATTATTCAGAACTTCAGATGTTCGAAGCCCGCTACAGGGCCCTTAAGAAGGGCTATCATCTCCCATTGATATATATTTTACTTTATAGTGTATAAAAGAATGAAAAAAATGCGCCGGACAAATTACAAATAATTAATAATACTATGTTTCGAATATCCGGATATCAGAATTGATATTAAAAGGTATTAAAATACTCAGCTTCAACTTTAGGGCGATCAGTGGAACTTTTTCAGTAATATCTGTATTGAGAAACATGCCACGTTTGGAGAGCTCTAAAAGCATCTAAATGGATAGTAAGCGATATAGTGAAACTGGGCTTCAAAGAACAGGCCATTTGGGACGCATTGGCAGTGGAAGTTTTTCAGTGATATCTACATTCAGAATCACACCACGTTGAGAGATCCGCAATAGGATCTGAATAGATAGTAAAAGATATTATAATACTGGGTTTCAAATATCGGGACATCAGATGGCAAGAGATACTATGGCAATGGAACTTTTTCAGAAATATCTGTATTGAGAATAAGGCCACGTTGAAAGATCCCTAAAAGTATCTGAGTGGATAGTAAACGATATAATAATACTCAGTTTCAAACATCCAGTCAGCAAAAACGCGTGAGCAGTGGAACTTTCCCAGTAATATCTATATTGAGAATCACAATATGATGAAAGATCCGTAAAAGGATCTGAATAGATTTTAGAAGATATAATAATACTAAGTTTCAAATATCCGGCCATCAGAAACGCCCTGGCAGTTTAGCTCCTCAATACTATCTGTATTGAGGATCATGCTACGTTAAGAGAGCCTTGAGAGGATCTGAATTGATAGTAAAAGGTATAATAATAATCGGTTCCAAATATCAGGCCATCAGTGGCGCTTTCGCAGTGGAACTTTTTCAGTACTATCTGTATTGTGCCACTTTGAAAGATCCCTAAAAGTATCTGAGTGGGTAGTAAACGATATAATCATACTCGATTTCAAACATCCAGTCAGCAGAAACGCGTGCTCAGTGGAACTTTCTCAGTAATATCTTTATTGAGAAAAACACTACGGTGATAGATCCGTAAAAGGATCTGAAAGGATAATACTATGTTTCGAGTATCCGGCTATCATTGGCATTAGAACTTTTACAGTAATATCTTTATTGAGTATCAAACCACGTTGAAGGATGCGTAAAAGGATCTGAATGGATAGTTGAAGATATAATAATACTATGTTTCGAATATCCGGATATCTGAAAAGCCCTGGCAGGATAACTTCATCAGTACTATCTGTATAGAGAATCATTCCACGTAAAGAGAACCTTACGAATATCAGATTGATATTAAAAGGTATTATAATACCTTTTAATATTAGCTGAGTATTATAATACTCAGCTTCAACTTTAGGGCGATCAGTGGAACTTTTTCAGTAATATCTGTATTGAGAAACATGCCACGTTGGAACAACCCTAAAAGCATCTGAATGGATAGTAAGCGAAACTGGGCTTCAAAGATCAGGCCATATGGGACGCATTGGCAGTGGAAGTTTTTCAGTAATATCTACATTGAGAATCACGCCACGTTGAGAGATCCGCAATAGGATCTGAATAGATAGTAAAAGATATTATAATACTGGGTTTCAAATATCGGGCCATCAGAGGCTTTTTGGCAGTGGAACTTTTTCAGTAATATCTGTATTGAAAATCATGCCACGTTGAAAGATCCCTTGAAGTATCTGAGTGGATAGTAAACGATATAATAATACCCAGTTTCAAACATCCAGTCAGCAGAAACGCATGAGCAGTGGAACTTTCTCAGTAATATCTATATTGAGAATCACACTACGATGAAAGATCCGTAAAAGGATCTGAATAGATATTAGAAGATATAATAATATTACTAAGTTTCAAATATCCGGCCTTCAGAAACGCCCTGGCAGTTTAGGTCCTCAATACTATCTGTATTGAGGATCATGCTACGTTAAGAGAGTCTAAGAGGATCTGAATTGATAGTAAAAGGTATTATAATACTCGGTTCCAAATATCAGGCCATCAGTGGCGCTTTCGCAGTGGAACTTTTTCAGTACTATCTGTATTGAGAATCATGCCACGTTGAAAGATCCCTAAAAGTATCCGAGTGGATAGTTAACGATATAATCATACTCGATTTCAAACATCCAGTCAGCAGAAACGCGTGCTCAGTGGAACTTTCTCAGTAATATCTTTATTAAGAAAAACACTACGGTGATAGATCCCTTAAAGGATCTGAATGGATAGTAGAGTGTTTCGAATACCCGACCATCAGAAAAGCTCTGGCAGTATAACTTCTTCAGTAATATCTGTATTGAGTATCATTCCACGTTTAGAGAACCTTAAGAGGATCTGAATTGATAGTAAAAGGTATTATAATACTCGATTTCAAATATCGGGCCGACAGAGGCGCATTGGCAGTGCAACTTTTTCAGTTATATCTGTATTGAGAAACATGCCACGTTGGAACAACCCTAAGAGCATCTGAATGGATAGTAAGCGAAACTGGGCTTCAAAGATCAGGCCATATGGGACGCATTGGCAGTGGAAGTTTTTCAGTAATATCTACATTGAGAATCACACCACGTTGAGAGATCCGCAATAGGATCTGAATAGATAGTAAAAGATATTATAATACTGGGTTTCAAATATCGGGCCATCAGAGGCTTTTTGGCAGTGGAACTTTTTCAGTAATATCTGTATTGAGAATCATGCCACGTTGAAAGATCCCTTGAAGTATCTGAGTGGATAGTAAACGATATAATAATACCCAGTTTCAAACATCCAGTCAGCAGAAACGCATGAGCAGTGGAACTTTCTCAGTAATATCTATATTGAGAATCACACTACGATGAAAGATCCGTAAAAGGATCTGAATAGATATTAGAAGATATAATAATATTACTAAGTTTCAAATATCCGGCATTCAGGAACGCCCTGGCAGTTTAGCTCCTCAATACTATCTGTATTGAGGATCATGCTACGTTAAGAGAGCCTTAAGAGGATCTGAATTGATAGTAAAAGGTATTATAATACTCGGTTCCAAATATCAGGCCATCAGTGGCGCTTTCGCAGTGGAACTTTTTCAGTACTATCTGTATTGAGAATCATGCCACGTTGAAAGATCCCTAAAAGTATCCGAGTGGATAGTTAACGATATAATCATACTCGATTTCAAACATCCAGTCAGCAGAAACGCGTGCTCAGTGGAACTTTCTCAGTAATATCTTTATTAAGAAAAACACTACGGTGATAGATCCCTTAAAGGATCTGAATGGATAGTAGAGTGTTTCGAATACCCGACCATCAGAAAAGCCCTGGCAGTATAACTTCTTCAGTAATATCTGTATTGAGTATCATTCCACGTTTAGAGAACCTTAAGAGGATCTGAATTGATAGTAAAAGGTATTATAATACTCGATTTCAAATATCGGGCCGACAGAGGCGCATTGGCAGTGCAACTTTTTCAGTTATATCTGTATTGAGAATCATGGCACGTTGAAAGATCCCTAAAAGTATCTGAATGGATAGTAACTATTGTGTTCGCCTTTCTCTGATTAGTTTATTATTGAAAATATATCAAATATCGGCTCCGAGTCAACACCATACGTCTTCCCCGGTCTCTGTTTCTATAGATACCCCTTTACGTTATTATCAACATCTTGTTCTATATCACTGAATCATAGATCAGATGAACGCAATCATAAATATCCAGTGACCCGCGTATGATGCTACCCGAGACGACAGACTGTCAATGATGCTAATACACTACATCCCTTTCTTTCTATTTATTTTTATTAATCAAATTACCAACAAACAAATTCACTCTTCTGTATTCTCTGGACATATAATCTGCCACTGTCCTTCTACTTCCTTCAAGTGCATGATATTTATCCTTATATTCTATCCTGTATTATCATTCCAAAGCTGAACATCTCCATTTTTATTTGATTCAACCGTGTATATAGTTGGTTCATAATTTGAACTCAGCTTATTAGTTTTGTGTAAGTTTTTTTTTTTTTTTTTCAGAAACTTTGTCGCCGTTATTAATTTCCATATGTATAGCATGCCGTCTTTCAACTGCATATTCTTTTCCTTTTTGTTTTATTTCTAGGTTTTCTGACTTATAATCATTGGTAACTTGTCACGATATTGCCTCCTAAAAAATAATTCTGATGAGGTTATCACTCACCGTGTGGGGAGTGCTATTGTACATTATCATGTATTCGTTTAAATCATCTCATCTGCATACTTAATTAGGTACTCCTTCACATTTCAAAAGTATCCTTTCTAATTTTGGCCTCTACTTTTTCTTCCAAGGGAATCGGTATTCTCCTGTATGGCTGGACAAAGGGGTAAGAGTTCCATCAATTGAAATCTTAAACATTATTTCTTTGAACTTAGGGAATTCTTTTGTGCCGATCTGATTTATATCTGTATTTATTTGGAGTACACCCAGTAAAGTTGCTGTTATTCGACCAAGTAAATTTAGTGTACCATTGTTCACCAAATAAAATGTTGAATTATCTTCTTTATCTCTTACTTGAATTCTAAAAAAAAATGCTTCAAAAGAACCAATTAATAAATTTTTTTTTTCCGATTCTGATTAGTGACTATAACTCCCTTCACTTTCATCATCCGATCTATCGCTTCTAATGCAGTAGCTTCTTTTATAATTTCTGCAGCTCTTGCAGCTCTTGCCTCATCAAACGGAATACATGTCACTCATACGCTTTGTTTTGTTGGGGGGAAAAATAATCATCTAATTTATTTATTGCTGTTTCGAATACATCACTTCCTTCAGCAACCTCAATATTTGCCCAGGTAAATGTAACAAACATTCGCGTTTCCAAGCATTCTGTTCTATTTCTGCTGCATTCAACATAATAAAAAACTCATTTCCCAACACCCCCATCTTACTGCTACTGAGTTTATATCACCCTCACACTCAAACCTCTCTAGTGTATAGGATGCCATTTATGTTAACCTGTAGACAATAGAAATGGAAAATAGCCCACATAATCCAAAATGTGATAATGGATTCACAAGCAAATGCTTAGCACTGGCAATAACAGGTTTTAACCATATAATTATTTCATAATGCAATTTTTAATGCTAGTGCCCATTGAGCAATTGATGCTCGGCCATTTTAGTTTCACCATCTGATGATTCTTTTCTTATACAGAAGTACTCACAAAGGAAATCGTTATTATAGTATTCGTAATTTAATGCAAGATTGCCTATTCACAATCTAAAGCCTGATCACAATATTCGCAATTCAATGCTCAACCTCAATATTTGCAATTTAAAGCCTGATCACAATATTTGGTTGGATGAGTCGTAGAACATCGCAATTTAATGCCTGATCACCATATTTGCAATTTAATGCTTCAACAAAATATTCGCAATTTAATGCATTGATACTTATCGCAATTTAATGCCATATTTGCAATTTAATGCTTCAACACAATATTTGAAATTTAATGCGTAAACACAATATTTCCAATTGAATGGATTGATAGTTCTCGCAATTTAATGCCATATTTGCAATTTAATGCTTCAACACAATATTCGCAATTTAATGCATTGATACTCATCGCAATTTAATGCACTGACAGTTCTCGCAATTTAATACCACAACATAATATTCGCAATTTAATGCGTACACACAATATTTCCAATTGAATGGATTGATAGTTCTCGCAATTTAGTGCATTGATACTCATCGCAATTTAATGCCACTGACAGTTCTCGCAATTGAATGCACTGACAGTTCTCGCAATTTAATGCCACAACATAATATTCGCAATTTAATGCGTACACACAATATTTCCAATTGAATGGATTGATAGTTCTCGCAATTTAATGCATTGATACTCAACGCAATTTAATTCCACTGACAGTTCTCGCAATTGAATGCACTGACAGTTCTCGCAATTTAATGCCACAACATAATATTCGCAATTTAATGCGTAAACACAATATTTCCAATTGAATGGATTGATAGTTCTCGCAATTTAATGCCTGGTCGACCTTTTCACATTTGTGTAGTCACCCCACTCGCAATTTAATGCATTGATACTCAACGCAATTTAATTCCACTGACAGTTCTCGCAATTGAATGCACTGACAGTTCTCGCAATTTAATGCCACAACATAATATTCGCAATTGAATGCGTAAACACAATATTTCCAATTGAATGGATTGATAGTTCTCGCAATTTAATGCCTGGTCGACCTTTTCACATTTGTGTAGTCACCCCACTTGCAATTTAATGCATATTTTGGTACTTGATATTTGACATTGGACACAAGACCAATTTTGCTTTCCAATACAAAATATAATAAAGCAATATTCAACTCACGTTTAATCCTCGTCGCCAAATGTTGTGTTCACCTTTCTCTGATTAGTTTATTATTGAAAATATATCAAATATCGGCTCCGAGTCAACACCATACGTCTTCCCCGGTCTCTGTTTTTATAGATATAGATATGTACCCCTTTACGTTATTAACAACATCTTGTTCTATATCACTGAATCATAGATCAGATGAACGCAATCATAAGTATCCAGTGACCCGCGTATGATGCTACCCGAGACGACAGACTGTCAATGTCACTACAGTAACCCATGTAATAAAAGTCGCTTTCACAGATCAGTCCCTCAGGGACGCATTGGCAGTAGAACATTTTCAGTAATATATTTAATGAGAATCACACCATGTTGAAAGCTCCGTAAAAGGATCTGAATAGATAGTAAAAGGTATTATAATACTCGGTTTCAAATATCGTGCCAGAGGCGCTTTGGCAGTGGAACTTTTTCAGTACTATCTGCATTGAGAATCATGCCACGTTGAAAGATCCCTAAAAGTATCTGAGTGGATAGTAAACGATATAATCATACTCGATTTCAAACATCCAGTCAGCAGAATCGCGTGCTCAGTGGAACTTTCTGAGTAAAATCTTTACTGAGAAAAACACTACGGTGATAGATCCGTAAAGAGATCTGAATGGATAGTAGAGTATATAATAATACAATGTTTCGAGTATCTGGCCATCAGAAACGCCCTGGCAGTTTAACTCTTCAGTACCATCTGTATTGAGAATCTCACACCACGTTGAAAGTCCTGTAAAAGGTTCGGAATAGATAGTAAAGAGTATTATAATACTCGGTTTTAAATATCAGGCCATCAGAGGCGCTTTGGCAGTGGAACTTTTTCAGTAGTATCTGTATTGAGAATCATTCCACGATGAAAGATCCCTAAAAGTATATGAATGGATAGTAGACGACATAATTGAACTCGTTTTCAAACATCCAGTCAGCAGGGATGCGTGAGCAGTGGAACTTTCTCAGTAATATCTTTATTGAGTATCACACCACGTTGAAGGATGCGTAAAAGGTTCTGAATGGATAGTAGAAGATATAATAATACTATGTACCGAATATCTGGCCATCAGAAACGCCCTGGCAGTATATCTTCTTCAGTACTGTCTGTATTGAGAATCATGCCACGTTAAGAGAACCTTAAGAGGAACTGAATAGATAGTAAAAAGTATTATAATACTTGATTTCAAATATCGGGCCATCAGAGGCGCATTGGCAGTGCAACTTTTTCAGTAATATCTGTATTGAGAATCATGCCACATTGAAAGATCCCTAGAAGTATATGAATGGATAGTAAACGATATAATAAAACTCGGATTCAAACATGCAGTCAGCAGAAACGCGTGAGCAGTGGAACTTTCTAATTAATTTCTTTATTGAGAAACACTTCACGTTGAAAATTCCGTAAAAGCATCTGAATAGTAGAAGATAGTAGAAGATATAATAATACTATGTTCCGGATATCCGGCCATCAGAAACGCCCTGGCAGTTTATCTCTTCTGTACTATCTGTATTGAGAATCATGCCACGTTAGGAGAACCTTATGTGGATCTGAATAGATACTAAAAGGTTTTATAATACTGGGTTTCAAATATCGGACCATCAGAAGCTTTTTGGCAATGGAACTTTTTCAGAAATATCTGTTTTGAGAATCAGGCCACGTTGAAAGATCTCTAAAAGTATCTGAGTGAATAGGAGACGATATACTAATACTCAGTTTCAAAGTTCCAGTCAGCAGAAACGCGTGAGCAGTGGACCTTTTTCAGTAATATCTTTATTGAGAATCACACAACTTTGAAAGATCCGTAAAAGGATCTGAATAGATAGTAGAAGTTATAATAATACTATGTTTCGAATACCCGACCATCAGAAAAGCCCTGGCAGTATAACTTCTTCAGTAATATCTGAATTGAGTATCATTCCACGTTTAGAGACCTTAAGATAGATATTAAAAGGTATTATAATTCTCGGCTTCAACTTTCGGGCCATCAGTGGAACTGTTTCAGTAATATCTGTATTGAGAATCATGCATCGCTGAAGGAACACTTAAAGTATCTAAATGGATAGTAAGCGATATAATAAAACTCGGTTTCGAAGATCAGGCCATCACGGACGCATTGGCAGGAGAACTTTCTCAGTAATATCTTTATTGAAAATCACACTACGTTCAAAGATCCCTTAAAGGATCTGAATCGATAGCAGGAGATATAATAATACTATGTTTCCAATATCCGGCCATCAGAAACGCGTCCCTGCAGAGACGCGTGAGCAGTGAAACTTTCTCAGTAATATCCTCATTGACTATCACACCACCTTGAAGGGTCCGTAAAAGGTTCTGAAAGGATAGTAGAAGATATAATAATACTATGTTTCGAATATCCGGCCATCAGTTAAAGATATTATAATACTTGGTTTAAATTAACAGGCCATAAGGGACGCATTGGCATTGTATTAAGAATCATGCCACTTTGATAGTGAAAGATATTAGTATACTCGGTTTAAGATCACGCCATAAAGGACGCATTGGCAGTAGAACTTTTTCAGTAATATCTTCATTGAGAATTACACCACGTTGAAAGATCCGTAATAGGATCTGAATAGATAGTGGGTTTCAAATATCGGACCATCAGAAGTGCTTTGGCAGTGGAACTTTTTCAGTAATATCTGTTTGAGAATAATGTCACTTTGGAAGATCTCTATATGTATCTGAATGAATAGTAAACGATTTAATAAAATTCGGTTTCAAAGATCAAGGCATCAGGGACGCATTGGCATTGTATTAAGACTCATGCCACTTTGGAAGAACCTTTAAAGGATATGAATAGATAGTAAGAGATACTAGTTTACACGGTTTAAGATCACGCCATAAAGGACGCATTGGCAGTAGAACTTTTTCAGTAATATCTTCATTGAAAATCACACAACGTTGAGAGATCCGTAAAAGGATCTGAATAGATAGTGAAATGTATCATAATACTCTGTTTCATATATCGGGCCATCAGAGGCGCTTTGGCAGTGGAACTTTTTCAGTTATATCTGTATTGAGAATCATTCCACGATGGAAAATCCCTAAAAGTTTATGAATGCATAGTAAACGACATAATAAAAATCAGTTTCAAGGATCCAGTCTGAGTGGATAGTAGACGATATTCTAATATTTGGTTTCAGACATCCAGTCAGCAGAAACGCGTGAGCAGTGGAACTTTCTCAGTAATATCTTTATCAAGAATCACACTACGTTGAAAGATCCTTAAAAGGATCTGAATGGATAGAAGAAGATATAATAATACTATGTCTCGAATATCCGACCATCAGAAACGCCCTGGCAGTTTAACTCTTCTGTACTATCTGTATTGAGAATCATGCCACGTTAAGAGAACCTTAGGAGCATCTGAATAGATAGTATAAGGTATTATAATACTGGGTTTCAAATATCGGACAATCAGAAGCGCTTTGGCAATGGCACTTTTTCAGAAATATCTGTATTGAGAATCAGGCCACGTTGAAAGATCCCTTAAAGTATCAGAGTGGATAGGAGACGATATACTAATACTCGGTTTCAAAATTCCAGTCAGCAGAAACGCGTGAGCTGTTGAACTTTCTGAGGATTACACTACGTTGAAAGATCCGTAAAAGGATCTGAATGGATAGTAGAAGTTATAATAATACTATGTATCGAATACCCGACCATCATAAAAGCCCTGGCAGTATAACTTCTTCAGTAATATTTGTATTGAGTATCATTCCACGTTTAGAGAACCTTAAGAGGATCTGAATTGATAGTAAAAGGTATTATAATACTCGATTTCAAATATCGGGCCGTCAGAGGCGCATTGGCAGTGCAACTTTTTCAGTTATATCTGTATTGAGAATCATGCCACATTGAAAGATCCCTAAAAGTATATGAATGGATAGTAAACGATAAAGTAAAACTCGATTTCAAAGATCCAGCCATCAGGGACGCATTGGCAGTAGAACTTTTACAGTAATATCTTTATTGAGTATCAAACCACGTTGAAGGATGTGTAAAAGGATCTGAATGGATAGTGGAAGATATAATAATACTATGTTTCGAATATCCGGATATCAGAAAAGCCCTGGCAGTATAACTTCTTCAGTACTATCTGTATAGAGAAACATTCCACGTAAAGAGAACCTTACGAATATCAGATTGATATTAAAAGGTATTATAACACTCTGCTTCAACTTTAGGGCGATCAGTGGAACTTTTTCAGTAATATCTGTATTGACAAACATGCCATGTTGGAAGAACCCTGAAAGCATCTAAATGGATAGTAAGCGATAAAGTGAAACTGGGCTTTATTGAGGATCACACTACGTTGAAAGATTCGTAAAAGGATCTGAATGGATAGTAGGAGCTATAATAATACTATGTATCGAATACCCGACCATCAGAAAAGCCCTGGCAGTATAACTTCTTCAGTAATATTTGTATTGAGTATCATTCCACGTTAAGAGAACCTTAAGAGGATCTGAATTGATAGTAAAAGGTATTATAATACTCGATTTCAAATATCGGGCCGTCAGAGGCGCATTGGCAGTGCAACTTTTTCAGTTATATCTGTATTGAGAATCATGCCACATTGAAAGATCCCTAAAAGTATATGAATGGATAGTAAACGATATAGTAAAACTCGATTTCAAAGATCCAGCCATCAGGGACGCATTGGCAGTAGAACTTTTACAGTAATATCTTTATTGAGTATCACACCACGTTGAAGGATGCGTAAAAGGATCTGAATGGATAGTGAAAGATATAATAATACTATGTTTCGAATATCCGGATATCAGAAAAGCCCTGGCAGTATAACTTCTTCAGTACTATCTGTATAGAGAATCATTCCACGTAAAGTGAACCTTACGAATATCAGATTGATATTAAAAGGTATTATAATACTCAGCTTCAACTTTAGGGCGATCAGTTGATCAGAGACGTTGGGTCAAAAATTAAGAGTGACGTACCTGAGGTGGCGTGAAGCTGATCTGGCGCAGAACAACCTGGTGGTATGGCGGAAGTAGTCTCAGGACCACAAGGCCTGATCTGGTGGTCTTCCTGGACATTGAAGGCACTTATGTTGCACCGCTCAAGAACTCGTTCTGCGGAGAGGCTTGGCTCAGAGGAGTACCAGACCTCATTGTGGTTCCTGTTTAATAACAGACTCATCTCCACGTCCCTGTGTGGGGACGTAGCGAGATTTCTGGCCTGGAGGGGCTGTCCACAGGGAGGAGTGATCTCTCGTCTGCTGTGGTCTGCCTGGTGGCCATAATAGTCACGCTGGATAATTATGTCCAGCGTACGACGACAACATACTCATTATGGCCACAGGAAAGGATGACTCAGTCCCGATTGAGAGCCTATCAGAGGCGCTAACGGCAACACAAGGCTGGTGTAGTGGGGAACAGTTAAACGTGATCTCTCGTCAGACCTTGATCGTGCCATTCACTAGAAAGAGGAAGCTCAACATGGGTTTCCTTACTATGAATGGAGTTCGTATCCCATTTGCGGACGATGCTAGATATCTGGGTGCCATCCTGGACAGGAAGCTGAACTGAAATTCACACTAAGAAAGGGTGATCCACAAGGCTAGGCACCTGCTCTGGGCCTGCTAGCGGACTTGTGGAAAGAAATGGGGTACTGGATCTGAAAAGACGCCACTGGTTGTACGTCATGTTGGTGAGACGACAAATCACTTACGGTAGCATTGCTTTATGGGAGTGCACTGTAGGGGTGCAGTCCCAGCTCAAGCTTATAACAATTCAGAGATCTGCGTGCTTGATGATGACTGGGGCTTTTCGCTCCACGTCTATCGCAGCCAATTATCGCCTAAAGTACATGGTCTATCTTTATCTAGTGAGGACGTGCCTGGTTCTCTGCTGGCCGAATTGTAGGTCAACGAGATAATGAGCATCGTTCTGATGTATCTATCACCAAGATAGTAGCACTATCGAGTCGTCTTTCCCAGCGACGATTGGACTATCTCTGGGCCACACTGCTTGAGGGTCCCTGCTGGTTCACATAATGCTCTGCTACTACTGGGGTGGGAGCGGGAGTCAGTGGTTACAAAATGGCTGAGGGAGAATCTATAAGCCTAGTTAGTTTTGTGACTGCCTTTCAAGCAGGAATTTTCGCCATTGATCACTGCGCGAAGCTCATATTTGAGAAGAGATGGATACGCAGATCAATCAAGATCCTATCGGAAAGCCAAGCTGCCTTGAAGGACTTGAATTCATACAACTGAAAGTCCATGCTTGTGCAGGACTGTCTGACCCCACTTGTTGATCTGGGAGAGCATTGCAGGTTCAAGTTAATTTGGGTCCTGGACCACTCAGGCAAGGGCGGTAATGAAGTGGAGGACTCATTGTCGGCACGAGGGGCTTTCACGGGGCTCATTGGACCTGAACCGGCCTGTGAAATATCTCACAAGGCAGCAGGGTGGGAAAACAACAAATGGTTGGACCAAAAGGTCCAGGATATCAGAAGCAGCATACCTGGACATATACATACTCGCTCAACAAGTATCAGCTGAAAGAGCCAGACAATGTCTCAGATCCTCTAGTTAGACCTGAGAATTTTAACAGCATACACGGGTCCCTGTGGCCTGAGGAAACACCTTAGTATGCTGGGGTTGGCTGAGCTAGAACTCTGAGTGCAGACTATGCCTGGAGGGTGACGAGTCTATAGAACACATGTGTGACCCCGCTGGGGACAGGATCAGATTTGAGGAACTAGGAGTCCGCAAACTGAGACTGAGGGAACTGGACAAGTTCTCACCCACCAGACTAAAATCCCTTGTCAAAAGGCTTCAGCTTGTTGATGTTGTATAGATTAGGCGTGCCACAATAGACCGATTGGTTGCAGTGACGGGACTGGTTTCGTCTGCCCGACACAACTCATATAATTAATAATAAAGTGGCGTACGAACATGGTAACATAGTAACATAGAACATGCCACGTTGGAAGAACCCTAAAAGCATCTAAATGGATAGTAAGCGATATAGTGAAACTGAGCTTCAAAGATCAGGCCATATTGGACGCATTGGCAGTGGAAGTTTTTCAGTAATATCTACATTGAGAATCACACCACGTTGAGAGATCCGCAATAGGATCTGAATAGATAGTAAAAGATATTATAATACTGGGTTTCACATATCGGGCCATCAGAGGCTCTTTGGCAGTGGAACTTTTTCAGTAATATCTTTATTGAGAATCATGCCACGTTGAAAGATCCCTAAAAGTATCTAAGTGGATAGTAAACGATATAATAATACTCAGTTTCAAACATCCAGTCAGCAGAAACGCGTTAGCAGTGGAACTTTCTCAGTAATATCTATATTCAGAATCACACTACGATGAAAGATCCGTAAAAGGATCTGAATAGATATTAGAAGATATAATCATACTAAGTTTCAAATATCCGGCCATCAGAAACGCCCTGGCAGTTTAGCTCCTCAATACTATCTGTATTGAGGATCATGCTACGTTAAGAGAGCCTCAAGAGGATCTGAACTGATAATAAAAGGTATTATAATACTCGATTCCAAATATCAGGCCATCAGTGGCGCTTTCGCAGTGGAACTTATTGTATTGAGAATCACACCAAGTTGAAAGTTCTGTAAAAGGATCGTAATAGATAGAAAAAAGTATTATAATACTCGGTTTTAAATATCAGGCCATCAGAGGTGCTTTGGCAGTGGAACTTTTTCAGTATTATCTGTATTGAGAATCATTCCACGATCCCTAAAAGTATATGAATGGATAGTAGACGACATAATTGAACTCGGTTTTATACATCCAGTCAGCAGGGACGCGTATGCAGTGGAACTTTCTCAGTAATATCTTTATTGAGTATCACACCACGTTGATGGATGCGTAAAAGGTTCTGAATGGATAGTAAAAGATATAATAATACTATGTTTCGAATATCCGGCCATCAGAAACGCCCTGACAAATTGACTCTTCAATACCATCTGTATTGAAAATCATGCTACGTTGAGAGGACCTTAAGAGGATATGAATAGGTTGTAAAAGGTATTTTAATACTCGATTTCAAATATCGGGCCATCAAAAGCGCTTTGGCAGTGGAACTTTTTCAGTAATATCTGTTTGAGAATAATGCCACTTTGGAAGAACTCTATATGTATCTGAATGAATAGTAAGCGATTTAATAAAATTCGGTTTCGAAGATCAAGCCATCTGGGACGCATTGGCAGTAGAACTTTTTCAGTAATATCTTCATTGAAAATCACACCACGTTGAGAGATCCGTAAAAGGATCTGAATAGATAGTAAAAGGAATCATAATACCCTTTTTCATATATCGGACCATCAGAGGCGCTTTGGCAGTGGAACTTTTTCAGTGATATCTGTATTGAGAATCATTCCACGATGTAAAATCCCTAAAAGTTTATGAATGCATAGTAAACGATATAATAAAAATCGGTTTCAAACATCCAGTCTGAGTTGATAGTAGAAGATATACTAATATTCGGTTTCAAACATCCAGAAACGCGTGAGCAGTGGAACTTTCTCAGTAATATCTTTATCAAGAATCACACTACGTTGAAAGATCCTTAAAAGCATCTGAATGGATAGTAGAAGATATAATAATACTATGTTCCGGATATCCGGCCATCAGAAACGCCCTGGCAGTTTATCTCTTCTGTACTATCTGTATTGAGAATCATGCCACGTTAGGTGAACCTTAAGAGGATCTGAATAGATAGTAAAAGGTAGTAAACGATATAATAATACTCGGTTTCAAACATCCAGTCAGCAGGGACGCGTGAGGAGTGAAACTTTCCCAGTAATATCTTCATTGAGTATCACACCACCTTGTAGGATCCGTAAAAAGAACTGAATGGATAGTAGATTATATAATAATACTATGTTTAGAATATCCGGCCATCAAAAACGCCCTGGCAGTATAACTTCTTCAGTACTATCTGTATTGAGAATCATGCCACGTTAAGAGAACCTTAAAATGATCTGAATATAAAGTAAAAGGTATTATAGTACTCGACTTCAAATATCGGGCCATCAGGGGCGCATTGGCAGTGCTACTTTTTCATTAATATCTGTATTAAGAATCATGCCAAGTTGAAAGTTCCGTGAAAGTGTCTGAATAGATAGTAAAAGGTATTATAATACTCGGTTTCAAATAACAGGCCATCAGAGGCGCTTTGGCAGTGGAACTTTCTCAGTAATATCTCTATTGAGAATCATTCCACGATAAAAGATCCCTAAAAGTATATGAATGGATAGTAAACGATATAGTGAAACTCGATTTCAAAGATCCAGCCATCAGGGACGCATTAGCATTAGAACTTTTACAGTAATATCTTCATTGAGTATCAGACCACGTTGGAGGATGCGTATAAGGATCTGATGGATAGTGGAAGATATAATAATACTATGATTCGATTATCCGGATATCAGAAACGCCCTGGCAGTATAACTTCTTCAGTACTATCTGTATAGAGAATCATTCCAGGTAAAGAAAACCTTACGAATATCTGATTGATATTGAAAGGTATTATAATACTCGGCTTCAACTTTAGGGCCATCAGTGGAATTCTTTCAGTAATATCTGTATTGAGAATCATGCCACTTCGGAAGAACCCTAAAACGTTGAAAGATCCCTAAAAGTATCTGAGTGGATAGTAAACGATATAATAATACTCAGTATCAAGAATCACAGAACGTTGAAAGTTCCTTAACAGAATCTGAATTTATAGTAGAATATATAATATCACTATGTTTCGACTATCCGGCCATCAGAAACGACCTGGCAGTTTGACTCTTCAGTACTCTCTGTATTGAGAATTATGCCACGTTAAGAGAACCTTAATACGATCTGAATAGATAGGAAAAGGTACAATAATACTGGGTATCAAATATCGGGTCATCAGAGGCGCTTTGGCAGTGGAACTTTTTCCGTAATATCTGTATTGAGAATCATTCCACGATGTAAGATCCCTATAAGTATATGAATAAACGATATAAATGATATAATAGAACTCGGTTTCAAACATCCGGTCAGCAGGGTCGCGTGAGTAGTGAAACTTCCTCAGTAATATCTTTATTGAGTATCACACCAACTTGAGGGATCCGTAAATGGATCTGAATGGATAAAAGAAGCCATCAGAAACACCCTGGCAGTTCAACTCTTCAGTACTATATGTATTGCGAATCATGCCACGATAAGAGAACCTTAAGAGGATCTGAATAGATATTATAAGGTATTATAATACTCGATTTCAAATATCGGGCCATCAGAGGCGCATTGGCAGTGCAACTTCCTCAGTAATATCTTTATTGAGAATGATAACACGTTGAAAGAACCCTAAAAGTATCTGAATGGATATTGAACGATATAATAAAACTCGGTTTCAAAGATTAGGCCATCAGGGACGCATTGGCAGTAGGACTTTCTCAGTAATATCTTCATTGAGAATCACACCACGTTGAAAGTTCCGTAAAAGGATATGAATAGATAGTGAAAGGTATTATAATTCTCGGTTTCCATTATCGAGCCATCAGAGGCGCTTTGGAACTTTCTCATTTATATCTGTATTGAGGATCATTCCACCATGAAAGATCCCTAAAAGTATATGGATGGATAGTAAACGATATAATGAAACTCGGTTTCAAACATCCAGTCAGCAGGAACGCGTGAGCAGTGAATTTTTCTCAGTAATATCTTTATTGAGTATCACACCACTTTGAAGGATCCGTAAAAAGATCTGAATGGATATATAATAATACTATGTTTCGAATATCCGGCCATCAAAAACGCTCTGGCAGTATATCTTCTTCAGTACTATCTGTATTGAGAATCATGCCATGTTAAGAGAACCTTAAAACGATCTGAATATATAGTAAGAGGTATTATAATACTCGATTTCAAATATCGGGCCATCAAAGGTGCTTTGGCAGTGGAAGTTTTTCAGTAATATCTGTTTGAGAATAATGCCACTTTGGAAGATCTCTATATGTATCTGAATGAATACTAAACGATTTAATAAAATTCGGTTTCAAAGATCAAGCCATCTGGGACGCATTGGCAGTAGAATTTTTTCAGTAATATCTTCATTGAAAATCACACCACAGATCCGTGAAAAGGATCTGAATAGATATTAAAAGGTATCATAATACCCTTTTTCATAATATATCGGGCCATCAGAGGCGCTTTGGCAGTGGAACTTTTTCAGTGATATCTGTATTGAGAATCATTCCACGATGGAAAATCCCTAAAAATTTATGAATGCAAAGTAAACGATATAATAAAAATCGGTTTCAAACATCCAGTCTGAGTTGATAGTAGACGATATACTAATATTCGGTTCCAAACATCCTGTCAGCAGAAACGCGTGAACAGTGGAACTTTCTCAGTAATATCTTTATCAAGAATCACACTACGTTGAAAGATCCTTAAAAGGATCTGAATGGATAGTAGAAGATATAATAATACTATGTTTCGAATATCCGGCCATCAGAAACGCCCTGGCTGTTAACTCTTCTGTACTATCTGTATTGAGAATCATGCCACGTTAAGAGAGCATTATAATACTGGGTTTCAAATATCGGACCATCAGAAGCGCTTTGGCAATGGCACTTTTTCAGAAATATCTGTATTGAGAATCAGGCCACGTTGAAAGATCCCTAAAAGTATCTGAGTGGATAGGAGACGATATACTAATACTCGGTTTCAAACTTCCAGTCAGCAGAAACGCGTGAGCTGTTGAACTTTCTCATTAATATCTTTATTGAGGATCACACTAAGTTGAAAGATCTGTAAAAGGATCTGAATGGATAGTAGAAGTTATAATAATACTATGTTTCGAATACTCGACCATCAGAAAAACCCTGGCAGTATAACTTCTTCAGTAATATCTGTATTGAGTATCATTCCACGTTTAGAGAACCTTAAGAGGATCTGAATTTATAGTAAATGGTATTATAATACTTGATTTCAAATATCGGGCCGTCAGAGGCGCATTGGCAGTGCAACTTTTTCAGTTATATCTGTATTGAGAATCATGCCACGTTGAAAGATCCCTAAAAATATCTGAATCGATAGTAACCGATATAATAAAACTCGCTTTCACAGATCAGTCCCTCAGGGACGCATTGGCAGTAAAACATTTTCAGTAATATATTTATTGAGAATCACACCATGTTGAAAGCTCCGTAAAAGGATCTGAATAGATAGTGAAGGTATTATAATACTCGGTTTCAAATATCAGGCCATCAGAGGCGCTTTGGCAGTGGAACTTTTTCAGTGATATCTGTATTGAGAATCATTCCACGATGAAAGATCCCTAAAAGTATATGAATGGATAGTAGACGACATAATTGAACTCGGTTTCAAACATCCAGTCAGCAGGGATGCGTGAGCAGTGGAACTTTCTCAGTAATATCTTTATTGAGTATCACACCAAGTTGAAGGATGCCTAAAAGGTTCTGAATGGATAGTAGAAGATATAATAATACTATGTTCCGAATATCTGGCCATCAGAAACGCCCTGGCAGTATATCTTCTTCAGTACTGTCTTTATTGAGAATCATGCCACGTTAAGAGAACCTTAAGAGGAACTGAATAGATAGTAAAAAGTATAATAATACTTGATTTCAAATATCGGGCCATGAGAGGCGCATTGGCAGTGCAACTTTTTCAGTAATATCTGTATTGAGAATCATGACACGTTAAGAGAACCTTAAGAGGAACTGAATAGATAGTAAAAAGTATTATAATACTTGATTTCAAATATCGGGCCATCAGAGGCGCATTGGCAGTGCAACTTTCTCAGTAATATCTGTATTAAGAATCATGCCACATTGAAAGATACCTAGAAGTATATGAATGGATAGTAAACGATATAATAAAACTCGGATTCAAACATCCAGTCAGCAGAAACGCGTGCGCAGTGGAACTTTCTAATTAATTTCTTTATTGAGAAACACTTTACGTTGAAAATTCCGTAAAAGCATCTGAATAGTAGAAGATAGTAGAAGATATAATAATACTATGTTTCGAATATCCGGCTATCAAAAACGCCCTGGCAGTATAACTTCTTCAGTACTATCTGTATTGGGAATCATTCCACGTTTAGAGAACCTTAAGAGGATCTCATAGATATTAAGAGGTATTATGATACTCGGCTTCAAATTTCGGGCTATCTGTGAAACTGTTTCAGTAATATCTATATTGAAACGTTGAAAGAACCCTAAAAGTATCAAAATGTATAGTAAGCGATATAATAAAACTCGGTTTCAAAGATCATTTGAAATGGGACGCATTGGCAGTGAAAGTTTTTCAGTACTATTGAGAATAACACTACGATGAAAGACCCGTGAAAAAATCTGAAAGGTTAGTAGAAGATATAATAATACCATGTTTCGAGTATCCGACCATCAGAAAAGCCCTGACAGTTTAACTCTTCAATACCATCTGTATTGAGAATCATGCTACGATAAGGGAACCTTAGGAGGATCTGAATAGATTATAAAAGGTATTATAATACTCGATTTCGAATATCGGGCCATCAGAGGCGCTTTGGCAGTGGAACTTCTTAGGTAATATCTGTTTGAGAATAATGCCACGTTGGAAGATCTCTAAAAGTATCTGAATGGATAGTAAACGATATAATAAGAGTCGATTACAAAGATCAAGCCATCAGGGACTCATTGGCAGTAGAACTTTTTCAGTATTATTCTCATTGAAAATCTCACCACGTTGAAAGATCCGCGAAAGGATCTGAATAGATAATAAAAGGTCTAATAATACTTAGTTTCAAATATCGTGCCATCAGAGGCGCTTTGGCAGTGTTACTTTTATTATTATTATATATATTTATTATTATAATACTCGGCTTCAACTTTCGGGCCAATAGTGGAACTCCAACTCCAACTCCAACTCCAACTCCAACTCCAACTCCAACTCCAACTCCAACTCCAACTCCAACTCCAACTCCAACTCCAACTCCAACTCCAACTCCAACTCCAACTCCAACTCCAACTCCAACTCCAACTCCAACTCCAACTCCAACTCCAACTCCAACTCCAACTCCAACTCCAACTCCAACTCCAACTCCAACTCCAACTCCAACTCCAACTCCAACTCCAACTCCAACTCCAACTCCAACTCCAACTCCAACTCCAACTCCAACTCCAACTCCAACTCCAACTCCAACTCCAACTCCAACTCCAACTCCAACTCCAACTCCAACTCCAACTCCAACTCCAACTCCAACTCCAACTCCAACTCCAACTCCAACTCCAACTCCAACTCCAACTCCAACTCCAACTTCAACTACAACTCCAACTCCAACTCTAACTCAAACTCCAACTCCAACTCCATCTCCATCTCCAATTCCAACTCCAAATCCAACTCCAACTCCAACTCCAACTCCAACTCCAACTCCAACTCCAACTCCAACTCCAACTCCAACTCCAACTCCAACTCCAACTCCAACTCCAACTGCCATCAGGGACGCATTGGCAGAGAAACTTTTGCAGAAATATTTTTATTGAGAATCATGCCACGTTGAAAGATTCGTAAAAGATTCTGAAAGGAAAGTAAAAGACATAATAATACTCGGTTTTAAATATCCAGGCTTTAGAAACGCGCATGCAGTCTAACTTCTACACTAATGTATGTATTGAGAATCATGCCACCTTAAAGGATCCTTAAAAGGATCTGAATGGATAGTAAAAGATACAGCAGAAGAGGGTTTCGAATATACGCCAATAGTGAAGCGTGAGCAGTGTAACTTTTTCAGTTATATATCTCTATTGAGAATCACACCATGTTGAAAGATCCGTAAAAGGATCTGAATAGGTAGTAAAGTGTTTTATAATACTCGGTTTCAAATATCAGGCCATGAGAGGTGCATTGGCAGTTGAACCTATTCAGTAATATATGTATTGAAATTCATGCCAATTTGAAATATCCCTACAGGTATCTAATTGGATTGTAAAAGAATTAGAAAACTCGGTTTGAAGCATCTGGCCAGCAGGGACGCGTGAGCGGCTGAGCTTTCTCAGTAATATCTATTTTGAGAATCACACCACGTTGGAAGATCCGTAAAAGGTTCTGAATGGATAATAAACGATATAATAATACTCGGTTCCGAATATCCAGCCATTAGAAACGCGCTTGCAGTATAACGTCTACAGTACTGTATTGAGAATCATGCCACTATAAAGGAACCTTAAAAGGATCTGATTAGATAGTAAAAGATATAGCAGTAGTCAGTTTCGAATATACGCCAAAATGGAAGCGTGAGCAGAAGAAATTTCTCAGTTATACCCTTATTGAGAATCACACCATGTTGAAAGGTCCGTAAAAGGAACTGAATAGATTTTAAAAGGTTATATAATACTCGGTTTTGAATATCAGGCCATCAGAGGCGCATTGGCAGTGGAAATTTTTCAGTAATGTCTGATTTGAGAATCATGCCATATTGAAAGATTCCTAAAAGTATCTAAGTGGATAGTAAAAGAATTAATAAAACTCGGTTTCAAACATCCGGCCAGCAGGGACGCGTGAGCAGTGGAGCTTTCTCAGTGATATCTTTATTGAGAATCTTACCACGTTGAAAGATTCGTAAAAGGTTCTGAATACTCGTCTTCAAATATCAGGCCATCAGAGGCGCATTGGCAGTGGAAATTTTTCAGTAATATCTGTATTGAGAATCATGCGACAGTGAAAGATTCCTAAAAGTATCTAAGCGGATAGTAGAAGAATTAATAAAACCCAGTTCCAAACAACAGGCCAGCAGGGACGCGTGAGCAGTGAGCATCTTTCTCAGTAATATCTTTATTGAGAATCACACCACGTTGAAAGATTCGTAAACGGTTCTGAATGGATTGTAAAACATACAATAATACTCGATTTCGAATATCGAGCCATAAGAAACGCGCTTGCAAGTACTATGTATATTGAGAATCATGCCACGCTAAAAAAACCTTAAAAGAATCAGTATAGATAGTAAAAGATATCATAATACTCGATTTCAAAGATTGGTCCATCAGGGATGCATTGGCAGTGGAACATTTTCAGTAATATCTTCATTGTGAATCATGCCACGTTGAAAGATACGTAAAAGGATCTGAATAGATAGTGAAATTATTATAATACTCGGCTTCATATATCAGGCGATCACAGGCGAATTGGCAGTGGAAATTTTTCAGTAATATCTGTATTGAGAATCATGCCACATTGAAAGATCCCTAAAATTATCTCAATGAATAGTAAAAGAATTAATAAATCCCGGTTTCAAACATCCGGCCTGCAGGGACGCGTGAGAAGTGGAGCTTTCTCAGTAACATCTTTTGTGAGAATCACACCACGTTAGAGAGCCGTAAAGGGTTCTGAATGAATAGTAAAAGATACAATAATACTCGGTTTCGAATATCCAGCCATTAGAAACGCGCTTGCAGTGTAACTTCTACAAATTATCTGTAATGAGTACCACGTCACGTTAAAGGATCCTCAAAAGGATCTGAGTGGATAGTAAAAGATATAATAATGATCGGTTTCAAATATATGGCCAACAGGGAAGCGTGAGTAGTGGAACTTTTTCAGTAATAGCTTTATTGAGAACCACACCACGTTGAAAGTTCCGTAAATGGATCTGAATAGATAGTTAAAGGCATTATAATACTCGGTTTCAAATATCGGGTCATCAGAGCCGCATTGGCTGTGGAACTCTTTCAGTAATATATGTATTGACAATCATGCCACGTCGGTTTAAAACATCCGACCAGCAGGAACGCTTGAGCTGTGTAACTTCTACGGTAGTATCTGTATTGAGAATTATGCCCCACGTTGAAGGTTCCTCATAAGGGTCTGAATGGTTAGTGAAAGATATAGTAGAAGTCTGTTTCAAATATACGGCTAACAGGGAACCGTGACCAGTGGAACATTCTCAGTTGGAGTTGGAATCGGAGTCGGTGTTGGAGCCGGAGTCGGAGTCGGAGTCAGAGTCGGAGTCGGAGTCGGAGACGGAGTCGGATCGAATCGGAGTCGGAATCGGAGTCGGAGTCGGAGTCGGAGTCAGAGTCGGAGTCGGAGTCAGAGTCGGAGTCGGAATCGGATTAGGAGTCGGAGTCGGAGTCGGAGTCGGAGACGGAGTCGGAGTATTACTGTATCTTCAACTATCTATTCATATGCTTTTAAGGTTCATTTAAATTGGCATGATTCTCAATACAGAGATCAACTCCAACTCCAACTCCAACTCCAACTCCAACTCCAACTCCAACTCCAACTCCAACTCCAACTCCAACTCCAACTCCAACTCCAACTCTAACTCCAACTCCAACTCCAACTCCAACTCCAACTCCAACTCCAACTCCAAGTCCAAGTCCAAGTCCAAGTCCAAGTCCAAGTCCAAGTCCAAGTCCAAGTCCAAGTCCAAGTCCAAGTCCAAGTCCAAGTCCAAGTCCAAGTCCAAGTCCAAGTCCAAGTCCAAGTCCAGGTCCAGGTCCAGGTCCAGGTCCAAGTCCAAGTCCAAGTCCAAGTCCAAGTCCAAGTCCAAGTCCAAGTCCAAGTCCAAGTCCAAGTCCAAGTCCAAGTCCAAGTCCAAGTCCAAGTCCAAGTCCAAGTCCAAGTCCAAGTCCAAGTCCAAGTCCAAGTCCAAGTCCAAGTCCTACTCCAACTCCAACTCCAACTCCAACTCCAACTGCAACTCCAACTCCAACTCCAACTCCAACTCCAACTCCAACTCCAACTACTCCAACTCCACCTCCAACTCCAACTCCAACTCCAACTCCAACTCCAACTCCAACTCCAACTCCAACTCCAACTCCAACTTCAACTCCAACTCCAACTCCATCTCCATCTCCATCTCCAACTCCAACTCCAACTCCATTTCCAACTCCAACTCCAACTCCAACTCCAACTCCAACTCCAACTCCAACTCCAACTCCAACTCCAACTCCAACTCCAACTCCAACTCCACCTCCAACTCCAAATCCAACTAAATCAGTCACGTTTGGATGATTAATCCTAACACTTACTATAATAAAAATGTAAATTATCATTATGAGCTAATAATATGAGAATAGATATTTCAGCATAATGATGAATTTTCACCCTAACAAAATATACTTTTCTGGGAACAGCCCAAATGTCTGTAATATTCAAATTTTTTGCCGAAAATGGTCTCAAACGATTAGGTTCGACTCACTGATGGAGAATCCGAGATCAAATTTGATTCTGTCCGGCCGTTGCTACTATAACTTTCGAACGGAAACAGATAGGGACTTGAAATGTTCGACTAGGTGGCGCGTCCGAATGCGACGGACAAATTCGCTAATGGGCATAATCGGCCAAAGGTTTCCGAGTACTAATTTTATTTTGAACTAATACAGATCCGATCGAATTAAAACTTGGTAACTAGTTGTAGAATACCGACACAAAGACGTATGTGAAATATTATGAGGATCGTATCACTTGAAAATAAAAAAAAAATATTGAAAAATATCATTTATTAAAGAAAATAGGATAATGTGGATAGGTATATTTAAATGGAAAAGTAGAATTATTTTCTCTGCTTCTTTTGCGGAATCACCCGTTATACTTTTCCATTCAAATATCATTTATCTCACTATAACTTGAGAACGGAAAGAGATAGCGACTTGCAATTTTCAAGATAGGTTGCGGATCCAGAAGCAACATTTGATTTTGTTAATATGCATAATCAGCCAAACGGTTTTAGAGTTATACATATCGGAAGTTTTGTTGTCATTTACTCAATAACTCAAAAAACACGAAACCAAACGATTCAAACAATTCAAAAATTCTCATGAAGATCGTATCACTAGAAAATTTTGAATAAATCATTGACAAAATTCTAGAACTTAGAAACTATCCGTCCGATATAGCTGAAATTTTGAGAGAGCATTCAAAACCTAACTTTATAGCCAAGTTGCAAATTTGAACACGATCGGATCTATATTGTTGGAGATTCAAGCAGTAGCTGGATGGGTGACTGTTTCCACGATAACTTTCGAACCTTTTATAATTGTCATTGATTGATTATTGAAGGCAGCACTTAACTTTGGCTGACAGTGTGTGGCTTCCCTATCTTTCATTTCACGTTGAATTTCTGTTACCCAATTTGGAAGGCATACATGAAAGTTTTGAAAGTAACTCCATTAGTCCCTAGGCCTAGAAGTAAAAGGGTTTAAATACATTTTTTTGAAATTATCAGATAAATGGCTTCAAAGTTAACCTGAATTTCAGAATTCCAAGAATTAGTTCAGAAAACTGTTTTAATATTTTAGGTTTACATCAGACTGTCCAATAATGTTGAATAAAACTATTATCAGTAATTCTTTCCTTCAGATCATTTACACTTGAACTCTTTTACTTCCAGGCTCCTCAATTATAATATTTATTATAACAGTTCCTTATACTACAGGAGATGTAATTATCATTCACCAATCGAGGACGAGTTCGAGAGTATAGTGATTAGATTTTTACCACTCCTTTTTTAGAAATGTATTAATAAAACCGGATTGATTTGATTTGAAAACGTCAAGTTGACGCATAAAGGACTTTAATCCATAACTTCAAGCTCCAAGGGAGTTTTCAAGTCACTTACATCTCTAGTGATGTATGTAATACATTTCCATCTCGTTATCATTAGCGATCGATACAATCGTTGTAAATTTCACCTGCATCGTTCAAATCGATGTCATTGCCAACTACTTATTACTATGTGAGTATGTGGGTAGTGGAAAATTTGTATTTATATATCAAATAGACAATATTCTTACCTAACAATGCTTGGTATTCCTTCGAAGCAGAAACAAATTTTGTTTGTCTTCTTCCCCGAGCTCCGTACTGTAAGCTCAGTTCCCTACACATGAGCTTTTTCATAATGAGTAGAACATATTTTTTCGGTGTAACACCACCCAATCTGTAAGTATAGAAAATTCACCTGAAATCCAGAATTAATAATTAATTGTGTGATTTGTGAGTAAAAACGATTGATGAGTAGAAGATGTATATTACCAAATCTTGGAAATCTTCACCACTTTCCAATTTGGACTCCAATTCCTAAATTTCTGCCTGATTATTCAGTGGTAATTTTAATCGTATCATGGTACTTAGCATATTTCCATTACTCGATTGCTCGACTAATTCATTTAAGATTATTTTAGATTCCTGCATTTCCCTCTGCATTGCTGAAATGTCATATTTTAATCCAAGAAGCGTTTTATCGATCTTAGTCAATTCTTCCAGTACAGGATCAGGGTTACCTAGGAAAAAATACATGTGAAATTAATTGCTTTGATAAAAAATGGGTTCAAGCCCTGTGGACAGGAGCTTTCTGGCGCTCTAGTTCAAACAGACAAATTATATCTCCGAAAGTATTGGTTTCTCAGAGTTGAGAATTATATCAATGTATTCTTATGATAGAACTGCATCATAAAGGAAATTCAATTCAAATAATAATTTATTTATCAAGATTAAATGAGCAATCTGAGAACTGCACCATGGAAGAAACCAAATTAAAATAGCTGAAATGAATTTGACTCTCTCTTATAGAACAGGATGAAATGTACGAGTATGAACACAGATCATATAATAAAGCTTAGATAGAATAATTATAGCATTCTGTGAAAACAGAAGTACGATTCATTATTGAAATTTAGAACTTCATCTCAGCAGAAATTGAATTCAAACATCATAGAAGAATTTAAATTCAACAAGAGTGCCAAAAATAATCAATCCAAAACCAATAGACGAATTCTACCCAACAACGAACTCATCCGAGATATTCATTCCTCAATTCCATTTTTGTTTTTAGTGGAGATATTCTGAACTCAATATTATTAACTTACCATTACCATTCCCATCATCATATGGATTGACCATCGGCATGAAAATATCAACCAACATAAGTATGCGTGAGCAGTGGAACTTCCTCAGTAATATCTTTATTGAGTATCACACCACGTTGAAGGATGCTTAAAATGTTCTGAATGGATAGTAGAAGATATAATAATACTATGTCCCAAATATCCGACCATCACAAAAGCCCTGGCATTATATCTTCTTCAGTACTGTCTGTATTGAGA
This sequence comes from Halyzia sedecimguttata, assembly GCA_937662695.2. NCBI lineage: Eukaryota > Metazoa > Arthropoda > Insecta > Coleoptera > Coccinellidae > Halyzia > Halyzia sedecimguttata. The sequence goes on from OW569418.2 coordinate 8,133,029, forward strand.
ATCATGCAACGTTAAGAGAACCCTAGGAAGATCTGAATAGATAGTATTATAATACTTGATTTCGAATATCGGGCCATCAGAGGCGCATTGGCAGTGCAACTTTTTCAGTAATATCTGTATTGAGAATCATGACACGTTTAAGATCCCTAGAAGTATATGAATGGATAGTAAACGATAAAATAAGACTCGGTTTCAAACATCCAATCAGCAGAAATGCGTGAGCAGTGGAACTTTCTCAGTAATATCTTTATTGAGAATAACACTACGTTGAAAGATCCGTAAAAGGATCTGAATGGATAGTAGAAGATATAATAATACTATGTTTCGAATATCCGGCCATCAGAAACACCCTGGCAGTTTCAGTACCATCTGTATTGAGAATCATGCCTCGTTAAGGAAACCTTAAGAGGATCTGAATAGATATTAAAAGGTATTATAATACACGATTTCGAATATCGGGCCATCAGAGGCGCATTCGCAGTGTAACTTTTTCAGTAATATCTGTATTGAGAATCTTGCAACGTTGAAAAATCCCTAAAAGTATCTAAATGGCGACATAATAAAACTCGGGGTCAAAGATCAGGCGATAAGGGACGCATTTTCAGTGAAAGATTTTCAGTACTATTGAGAATAACATTACGATGAAAAATCTGAATGGATAGTAGAAGATATAATAATACCATGTTTCGAGTATCCGGCCATCAGAAATGCCATGGCAGTTTAACTCTTCAGTACCATCTGTATTAAGAATCATGCCACGTTAAGGGAACCTCAGGAGGATCTGAATAGATAGTAAAAGGTATTATAATACTCGAGATCAAATATCGGGCCATCAGAGGTGCTTTGGCAGTGGAACTTTTTCAGTAATATCTGTTTGAGAATAATGCCACGTTGGAAGATCTCTAAAAGTATCTGAATGGATAGTAAACGATATAATAAGAGTCGGTTTCAAAGATCAAGCCATCAGGTACTCATTGGCAGTAGAACTTTTTCAGTAATATCCTCATTGAAAATCACACCACGTTGAAAGATCCGCAAAAAAATCTGAATAGATAATAAAAGGTCTTATGATACTCAGTTTCAAATATCGGGTCATCAGAGGCGCTTTGGCAGTGAAATTTAATTATTATTATCTGTATTGTTAATCATGCCACGTTGACAGAACCCTGAAAATATCTGAATGGATAGTAAACCATATAATAATACTCGGTTTAAAACATCCAGTCAGCAGAAACGCGTGAGCAGTGGAACTTTCTCATTAATTCCGTTATTGAGAATCACACTACGTTGAAAATTCAGTAAAAGCATCTGAATGGATAGTAGAAGATATAATTATACCATGTTTCGAATATCCGGCCATCAGAAACTACCTGGCAGTTTAACTCTTCACTACTATCTGTATTGAGAATCATGCCACGATAAGGGTACCCTAAGAGGATCTGAAGAGATAGTAAAAGGAATTATACTACTCGATTTCAAATATCGGACCATCAGAGGCGCATTGCCAGTGCAACTTTTTCAGTAATATCTGTATTGAGAATCTTGCCACGTTAAGTGAACCTTAAGACAATCTGAATAAATAGGAAAAGGTACTATAATACTTGGTATCAAATATCGGGCCATCAGAGGCGCTTTGGCAGTGGAACTTTTTCAGTAATATCTGTATTGAGAATCATTCCACGATGAAAGATCCCTAAAAGTAAATGAATGGATAGTAAACGATATAATAAAACTCGGTTTCAAACATCCAGTCAGCAGGGACGCGTGAGCAGTGAAACTTTCTCAGTAATATCTTTATTGAGTATCACACTAACTTGAAGGTTCCGTAAATGAATCTGAATCGATATAAGAAGATATAATAATACTATGTATTGCGAATTATGCCACGATAAGAGAACCTTAAGAGGATCTGAATAGATATTAAAAGGTATTATAATACTCGATTTCAAATATCGGGCCATCAGAGGCGAATTGGCAGTGCAACTTCTTCAGTTATATCTTTATTGGAAATCATGCCACGATGAAAGATCCCTTAAAGTATCTGAATGGATATAATAAAACTCGGTTTCAAAGATTAGGCCATCAGGGACGCATTGGCAGTGGAACTTTCTCAGTAATATCTTCATTGAGAATCACACCACTATGAAAGTTCGTAAAAAGGTCTGAATAGATAGTATAAGTTGTTATAATTCTCGGTTTCATATATCGATCCATCAGAGGCGCTTTGGCAGTGGAACTTTTTCATTAATATCTGTATTGAGAATCATTCCCCAACGAAAGATCCCTAAAAGTATATGAATGGATAGTAAACGATATAATATAACTCGGTTTCAAACATCCAGTCAGCTGGGACGCGTGAGCAGTGAAACTTTCTCAGTAATATCTTCATTGAGTATCACACCACCTTGAAGGATCCGTAAAAAAATCTGAATGGATAGTAGATGATATAATAATACTGTGTTTCGAATACCCGGCTTTCAGAAACGCCCTGGCAAATTAACTCTTCTGTACTTTCTGTATTGAGAATCATGCCACGTTAAGAGAACCTTAAGAAGATCTGAATAGATAGTAAAATTACTCGATTTCAAATAACGGCCCATCAGAGGCGCATTGGCAGTGCAACTTTTTCAGTAATATCTGTATTGAGAATCATTCCCTAAAAGTATCTGAGTGGATAATAAACGATATGATAACAATCGGTTCCAAAGATCAGGCCATCAGGGAAGCATTGACAGTAGAACTTTTTCAGTAATATCTGTATTGAGAATCATTCCACGATGAAAGATCCCTAAAAGTATATGAATGGAAGGTAAACGATATAATAAAACTCGTTTTCAAACATCCAGTCAGCAGGGACGCGTGAGCAGTGAAACTTTCTCAGTAATATCTTTATTGAGGATCACACTACGTTGAAGGATGCGTAAAAGGATCTAAATGGATATTAGAAGATATAATAATACTATGTTTCGAATATCCGGCTATCAGAAACGCCTTGGCAGTATAACTTCTTCAGTACTATCTGTATTGAGAATCTTTCCTTGTTTAGAGAACCTTGAGAGGATATTAAAAGGTTTTATAATACTCGGCTTCAAATTTCGGGCCATCTGTGAAACTGTTTCAGTAATATCTGCATTGAGAATCATGCAACGCTGAAAGAACCCTGAAAGTATCTAAATGGATAGTAAGCGATATAATAAAACTCGGTGTCAAAGATCAGGCGATATGGGACGCATTGGCAGTGAAAGTTTTTCAAGGTTTTTTAAGGTTTAAGATCCCTAGAAGTATATGAATGGATAGTAAACGATATAATAAAACTCGGTTTCAAACATCCAGTCAGCAGAAATGCGTGAGCAGTGGAACTCTCTCAGTATTATCTTCATTGAGAATAACACTACGTTGAAAGATCCGTAAAAGGATTCAAATGGATAGTAGAAGATATAATAATTCTATGTTTCGAATATCCGGCCATCAGAAACGCCCTGGCAGTTTAACTCTACAGTACCATCTGTATTGAGAATCATGCCTCGTTAAGGGAACCTTAAGAGGATCTGAATAGATATTAAAAGGTATTATAATACTCGATTTCAAATATCGGGCCATCAGAGGCGCATTTGCAGTGTATCTTTTTCATTAATATCTGTTTTGAGTATCTTGCCACGTTGAAAGATCCCTAAAAGCATCTGAAGAATAGTAAAAGATAATAAAACTCGGTTTCAAAGATCAGGGACCCATTGGCAGTAGAACTTTCTCAGAAATATCTTTATTGAGAGTCACACTACGTTGAAAGCTCCGTAACGGGATCTGAATGGATAGTAGAAGATATAATAATACTATGTTTCGAATATCCGGCCATCAGAAACGCCTTGGCATATTAACTCTTCAGTAACATCTGTATTCAGAATCATGATACGTTAAGAGAATATCTGAATAGATAGTAAAAGTTATATAATACTCGGTTTCATATATCGGGCCATCAGAGGCGCTTTGGCAGTGAAACTTTTTCAGTGATATCTGTATTGAGAATCATTCCACGATGAAAAATCCATAAAAGTTTATGAATGCATAGTGAACGATATAATAAAACTCGGTTTCAAACATCCAGTCTTAGTGGATAGTAGACGATATGCTAATACTCGGTTTCAAACATCCAGTCAGCAGAAACGCGTGAACAGTGGAACTTTCTCAGTAATATCTTTATTGAGAATCACACTACGTTGGAAGATCCGTAAAAGGATCTGAATGGATAGTAGAAGATATAATAATACTATGTTTCGAATATCCGGCCATCAGAAACGCGTTGGCAGGTTAACTCTTCTTTACAATCTGTATTGAGAATCATGCCACGTTAAGAAAACCTTAAGAGGATCTGAATAGATAGTCAAAGGTATTATAATACTGGTTTTCGAATATCGGACCATCAGAAGGCAATGGAACTTTTTTAATAATATCTGTATTCTGTATTGAGAAGCAGGCCACGTTATAATAATAATAAATAATAAGTTATAATAAAATCGAATACCCGACCATCAGAAAAGCCCTGGCAGTGTAACTTCTTCAGTATTATCTGTATTGAGTATCATTCCAGGTTAGAGAACCTTAAGAGGATCCGATAGATATCAAAAGGTATTATAATTCTCGGCTTCAACTTTCGGGCCATCAGTGGAACTGTTTCAGTAATATCTGTATTGACAATCATGCAACGCTAAAGGAACCCTAAAAGTATCTAAATGGATAGTAAGCGATATAATAAAACTTGGTTTCAAAGATCAGGCCATATGGGATACAATGGCAGTGGAAGTTTCTCAGTAATATCTTCATCGAGAATTACACCACGTTGGAAGATCCGCAAAGGGAACTGAATAGATAGTAAAAGATATTGTAATACTGGGTTTCAAATATTGGGCCATCAGACGCGCTTTGGCATTGGAACTTTTTCAGTAATATCTGTAACGAGAATCATGCCACGTTGAAAGATCCCTAAAAGTATTTGAGTGGACAGTAGACGATATACTAATACTCGGTTTCAAACATCCAGTCAGCAGAAACGAAGAGCAGTGGAACTTTCTCAGTAATATCTTTATTGAGAATCACACTACGTTGAAAGATCCGTCGAATACCCGGTCATCAGAAACGCCCTGGCAGTTTAATCTCCTGTACTATCTGTATTGAGAATCATGCCACGTTAAGAAAACCTTAAGAGGATCTGAATAGATATTAAACGGTATTATAATACTCGATTTCAAATAACGGCCCATCAGAGGCGCATTGGCAGTGCAACTTTTTCAGTAATATCTGCATTGAGAATCATGCCACGTTGAAAGATCCCTAAAAGTATCTGACAGGATAGTAAACGATATAATAACAATCGGGTTCAAAGGTCAGGCAATCAGGGAAGCATTGGCAGTAGAACTTTTTCAGTTATATCTTCACCACGTTGAAAGTTCCGTAAAAGGATCAGAATAGATAGTGAAAGGTATTATAATACTCGGTTTAAATAATAGGCCATCAGAGGCGCTTTGGCAGTGGAACTTTTTTAGTGATATCTGTATTGAGAATAATTCCACGATTAAAGATACCTAAAAGTATATGAATGGATAGTAAACTATATAATTAAACTCGTTTTCAAACATCCAGTCAGCAGGGACGCGTGAGCAGTGAAACTTTCTCAGTAATATCTTCATTGAGTATCACACTACGTTGAAGGATGCGTAAAAGGATCTAAATGGATAGTAGAAGATATAATAATACTATGTTTCGAATACCCGGCCATCAGAAACGCCCTGGCAAATTAACTCTTCCGTACTTTCTGTATTTAGAATCATGCCACGTTAAGAGAACCTTAAGAAGATCTGAATAGATAGTAAAAGGTATTATAATACTCGATTCCAAATAACGGCCCATCAGAGGCGCATTGGCAGTGCAACTTTTTCATTAATATCTGTATTGAGAATCATGCCCTAAAAGTATCTGAGTGGATAATAAACGATATGATAACAATCGGTTTCAAAGATCAGGCCATCAGGGAAGCATTGACAGTAGAACTTTTTCAGTAAAATCTGTATTGAGAATCATTCCACGATGAAAGATTCCTAAAAGTATATGAATGGAGGTCAAACGATATAATTAAACTCGTTTTCAAACATCCAGTCAGCAGGGACGCGTGAGCAGTGAAACTTTCTCAGTAATATCTTCATTGAGAATCACACCACGTTCAAAGTTCCGTAAAAGGATCTGAATCACTATCTATTCAGATCCTTTTACGGTAAGGTATTATAATTCTCGGTTTCCAATATCTAGCCATCAGAGGCGCTTTGGCAGTGGAACTTTCTCATTAATATCTGTATTGAGAATTACTAAACCATGAAAGATCCCTAAAAGTATATGAATGGATATTAAACGATATAATAAAACTCGGTTTCAAACATCCAGTCAGCAGTGACGCGTGAGCAGTGAAACTTTCTCAGTTTATTGCGTATCACACCACCTTGAAGGATCCGTAAAAAGATCTGAATGGATAGTGAATTATATAATAATACTATGTTTCGAATATCCGGCCATCAAAAACGCTCTGGCAGTATATCTTCTTCAGTACTATCTGTATTGAGAATCATGACATGTTAAGAGAACCTTAAAACGATCTGAACATATAGTAAAAGGTATTATAATACTCGATTTCAAATATCGGGACATCAGAGGCGCATTGGCAGTGCTACTTTCTCATTAATATCTGTATTAAGAATCATGCCAAGTTGAAAGATCCTTAGAAGTATATGACGTGGAAAGATCCCTAAAAGTATCTGAATGGATAGTAAACGATATAATAAAACTCGGATTCATAGATCAGGCCATCAGGGACGTATTGGCAGTAGAACTTTTAGAGTAATATCTTCATTGAGAATCACACCGCGTTTAAAGTTCCGTAAAAGGATCTGAACAGATAGTAAAAGGTATTATAATACTCGATTTTAATAACAGGCCATCAGAGGCTCTTTGGCAGTGGAACTTTTTCAGTAATATATCTATTGAGAATCATTCCACGATAAAAGATCCCTAAAAGTATATGAATGGATAGTAAACGATATAGTGAAACTCGATTTCAAAGATCAAGCCATCAGGGACGCATTGCCAGTAGAACTTCTACAGTAATATCTTTATTGAATATCACACCACGTTGAAGGATTCGTAAAAGGATCTAAATGGATAGTGGAAGATATAATAATACTATGTTTCGAATATCCGGATATCAGAAAAGCCCTGGCAGTATAACTTCTTCAGTACTATCTGTATAGATAATCATTCCACGTAAAGAGAACCTTACGAATATATGATTGATATTAAAAGGTATTATAATACTCAGCTTCAACTTTAGGGCGATCAGTGGAACTTTTTCAGTAATATCTGTATAACAAATATGCCACGTTGGAAGAACCCTAAAAGCATCTAAATGGATAGTAAGCGATATAGTGAAACTGGGCTTCAAAGATCAGGCCATATGGTACGCATTGGCAGTGGAAGTTTTTCTGTAATATCTACATTGAGAATCACACCACGGTGAGAGATCGACAATAGGATCTGAATAGATAGTAAAAGATATTATAATACTGGATTTCAAATATCGGGCCATCAGAGGCTCTTTGGCATTGGAACTTTTTCAGTAATATCTGTATTGAGAATCATTGCACGTTGAAAGATCCCTAAAAGTATCTGAGTGGATAGTAAACGATATAATAATACTCAGTTTCAAACATCCAGTCAGCAGAAACGCGTGAGCAGTGAAACTTTCTCAGTAATATCTATATTGAGAATCACAATACGATGAAAGATCCGTAAAAGGATCTGAATGGATATTAGAAGATATAATAATACTAAGTTTCAAATATCCGGCCATCAGAAACGCTCTGGCAGTTTAGCTCCTCAATACTATCTGTATTGAGGTTCATGCTACGTTAAGAGAGCCTTAAGAGGATCTGAATTGATAGTAAAAGGTATTATAATACTCGGTTCCAATTATCAGGCCAACAGTGGCGCTTTCGCAGTGGAACTTTTTCAGTACTATCTGTATTGAGAATCATGCCACGTTGAAAGATCCCTAAAAGTATCTGAGTGGATAGTAAACGATATAATCATACTCGATTTCAAAGATCCAGTCAGCAGAAACGCGTGCTCAGTGGAACTTTCTCAGTAATATCATTATTGAGAAAACCACTATGGTGATAGATCCGTAAAAGGATCTGAATGGATAGTAGAGTATATAATAATACTATGTTTCGAGTATCCGGCCATCAGAAACGCCCTGGCAGTTTAACTCTTCAGTACCATCTGTATTGAGAATCACACCACGTTGAAAGTTCTGTAAAAGGATCGGAATAGATAGTTAAAAGTATTATAATACTCGGTTTTAAATATCAGACATTGAAAATCACACCACGTTGAGAGATCCGTGAAAGGATCTGAAAAGATAGTAAAAGGTATCATAATACTCTTTTTCATATATCGGGCCATCAGAGGCGCTTTGGCAGTGGAACTTTTTTAATGATATCTGTATTGAGAATCATTCCGCGATGGAAAATCCCTAAAAGTTTATGAATGCATAGTAAACGACATAATAAAAATCGGTTTCAAACATCCAGTCTGAGTGGATAGTAGACGATATACTAATATTCGATTTCAAACATCCAGTCAGCAGAAACGCGTGAGCAGTGAAACTTTCTCAGTAATATCTTTATCAAGAATCACACTACGTTGAAAGATCCTTAAAAGGATCTGAATGGATAGTAGAAGATATAATAAAACTGTTTCGAATATCCGGCCATCAGAAACGCCCTGGCAGTTTAACTCTTCTGTACTATCTGTATTGAGAATCATGCCACGTTAAGAGAACCTTAAGAGGATCTGAATAGATAGTATAAGGTATTATAATACTGGGTCTCAAATATCGGACAATCAGAAGCGCTTTGGCAATGACACTTTTTCAGAAATATCTGTATTGAGAATCAGGCCACGTTGAAAGATCCCTTAAAGTATCTGAGTGGATGGGAGACGATATACTAATACTCGGTTTCAAACTTCCAGTCAGCAGAAACGCGTGAGCTGTTGAACTTTCTCATTAATATCTTTATTGAGGATCACACTACGTTGAAAGATCCGTAAAAGGATCTGAATGGATAGTAGAAGTTATAATAATACTATGTATCGAATACCCGACCATCAGAAAAGCCCTGGCAGTATAACTTCTTCAGTAATATCTGTATTGAGTATCATTCCATGTTTGGAGAACCTTAAGAACCTTAAGAGGATCTGAATTGATAGTATTATAATACTCGATTTCGAATATCGGGCCGTCAGAGGCGCATTGGCAGTGCAACTTTTTCAGTTATATCTGTATTGAGAATCATGCCACGTTGAAAGATCCCTAAAAATATCTGGATTGATAGTAACCGATATATTAAAACTCGCTTTCACAGATCAGTTCCTCAGGGACGCATTGGCAGTAGAACATTTTCAGTAATATATTTATTGAATGGAATGGATGTTGAAACCTCCGTAAAGGATCTGAATAGATAGTGAAGGTATTATAATACTCGGTTTCAAATATCAGGCCATCAGTGGCGCTTCCGCAGTGGAACTTTTTCAGTACTATCTGTACTCAGAATCATGCCACGTTGAAAGATCCCTAAAAGTATCTGAGTGGATAGTAAACGATATAAACATATTCGATTTTAAACATCCAGTCAGCAGAATCGCGTGCTCAGTGGATCTTTCTGAGTAATCTCGTAAAAGGATCTGAATGAATAGTAGAGTATATAATTATACTATGTTTCTAGTTTCTGGCCATCAACAACGTCCTGGCAGTTTAACTCTTCAGAACCATCTGTATTGAGAATCACACACCACGTTGAAAGTTCTGTAAAACGATCGGAATAGATAGTAAAAAGTATTATAATGCTCGGTTTTAAATATCAGGCCATCAGAGGCGCTTTGGCAGTGGAACTTTTTCAGTAATATCTGTATTGAGAATCATTCCACGATGAAAGATCCCTAAAAGTATATGAATGGATAGTAGACGTCATAATTGACATCAAACATCCAGTCAGCAGGGATGCGTGAGCAGTGGAACTTTCTCAGTAATATCTTTATTGAGAATCACACCACGTTGAAGGATGCGTAAAACGTTCTGAATGGATAGTAGAAGATATAATAATACTATGTTCCGAATATCTGGCCATCAGAAACACCCTGGCAGTATATCTTCTTCAGTACTGTCTGTATTGAGAATCATGCCACGTTAAGAGAACATTAAGAGGAACTGAATAGATAGTAAAAAGTATTATTATACATGATTTAAAATATCGGGCCATCAGAGGGCTTTTTCAGTAACATCTGTATTGAGAATCATGCCACATTGAAAGATCCCTAGAAGTATATGAATGGATAGTAAACGATATAATAAAACTCGGTTTCAAATATCCAGTCAGCAGAAACGCGTGAGCAGTGGATTTTTCTAATTAATTTCTTTATTGAGAATCACTTAACGTTGAAAATTCTGTAAAAGCATCTGAATGGATAGTAGAAGATATATAATACTATGTTCCGGATATCCAGCCATCAGAAACGCCCTGGCAGTTTATCTCTTCTGTACTATCTGTATTGAGAATCATGCTACGTTAGGAGAACCTTTAGTGGATCGGAATAGATACTTAAAGGTTTTATAATAGTGGGTTTCAAATATCGGACCATCAGAAGCCTTTGGCAATGGAACTTTTTCAGAAATATCTGTATTGAGAATCACACAACGTTGGAAGTTCCGTAACAGGATCTGAATGGATAGTAGAATATATAATATCACTATGTTTCGATTATCCGTCCATCAGAAACGACCTGGCAGTTTGACTCTTCAGTACTCTCTGTATTGAGAATTATGCCACGTTAAGAGAACCTCAAGACGATCTGAATAGATAGGAAAAGGTACTATGATACTGGGTATCAAATATCGGGTCATCAGAGGCGCTTTGGCAGTGGAACTTTTTCCGTAATATCTGTATTGAGAATCATTCCACGATGAAAGATCCCTATGAGTATATGAATGGATAGTAAACGATATAATAAAACTCGGTTTCAAACATCCAGTCAGCAGGGTCGCGTGAGCAGTGAAACTTTCTCAGTAATATCTTTATTGAGCATCACACCAACTTGAGGGATCCGTAAATGGATCTGAATGGATGAAAGAAGTCATCAGAAACACCCTGGCAATTCAACTCTTCAGTACTATATGTATTGCGAATCATGCCACGATGAGAGAACCTTAAGAGGATCTGAATAGATATTATAAGGTATGTCGCCAGCTCAGTGATAAAGTGAGACTAGGGACCGGGGTCGCGATATCATTCCCGGGGTTCTAGGAATTAAATTCTTTACTCAGACCCTAGCAACCACCGTCCACCCTTGGGTAAAAAATTAAGAGTGACGTACCTGAGGTGGCGTAAAGCTGATCTTGCGCAGAACAACCTGGTGGTATGGCGAAAGTAGTCTCAGGACCACAAGGCCTGATCTGGTGTTCTTCCTGGACATTGAAGGCACTTATGTTGCACCGCTCAAGAACTCGTTCTGCGGAGAGGCTCAGGGGAGTACCAGACCTCATTGTGGTTCCTGTTTAATAACAGACTCATCTCCACGTCCCTGTGTGGGGACGTAGCGAGATTTCTGGTCAGGAGGGGCTGTCCACAGGGAGGAGTGATCTCCCCTCTGCTGTGGTCTGCCTGGTGGCCATAATAGTCACGCTGGATATATATGTCCAGCGTACGACGACAACATACTCATTATGGCCACAGGAAAGGATGACTCAGTCCCGATTGAGAGCCTATCAGAGGCGCTAACGGCAACACAAGGCTGGTGTAGTGGGGAACAGTTAAACGTGATCTCTCGTCAGATCTTGATCGTGCCATTCACTAGAAAGAGGAAGCTCAACATGGGTTTCCTTACTATGAATGGAGTTCGTATCCCATTTGCGGACGATGCTAGATATCTGGGTGCCATCCTGGACAGGAAGCTGAACTGAAATTCACACTAAGAAAGGGTGATCCACAAGGCTAGGCACCTGCTCTGGGCCTGCTAGCGGACTTGTGGAAAGAAATGGGGTACTGGATCTGAAAAGACGCCACTGGTTGTACGTCATGTTGGTGAGACGACAAATCACTTACGGTAGCATTGCTTTATGGGAGTGCACTGTAGGGGTGCAGTCCCAGCTCAAGCTTATAACAATTCAGAGATCTGCGTGCTTGATGATGACTGGGGCCTTTCGATCCACGTCTATCGCAGCCAATTATCGCCTTAAGTACATGGTCTATCTTTATCTAGTGAGCACGTGCCTGGTTCTCTGCTGGCCGAATTGTAGATCAACGAGATAATGAGCATCGTTCTGATGTATCTATCACCAAGATAGTGGCACTATCGAGTCGTCTTTCCCAGCGACGATTGGACTATCTCTGGGCCCCACTGCTTGAGGGTCCCTGCTGGTTCACATAATGCTCTGCTACCACTGGGGTGGGAGCGGGAGTCAGTGGTTACAAAATGGCTGAGGGTGAATCTATAAGCCTAGTTAGTTTTCTGACTGCCTTTCAAGCAGGAATTTTCGCCATTGATCACTGCGCGAACCTCATATTTGAGAAGAGATGGATACGCAGATCAATCAAGCTTTCCTATCGGAAAGCTAAGCTGCCTTGAAGGACTTGAATTCATACAACTGAAAGTCCATGCTTGTGCAGGACTCTCTGACCCCACTTGTTGAACTGGAAGAGCACTGCAGGTTCAAGTTAATTTGGGTCCTGGGCCACTCAGGCAAGGGCGGTAATGAGGTGGAGGACTCATTGTCGGCACGAGGGCTTTCACCGGGCTCATTGGACCTGAACCGGCCTGTGATATATCTCACAAGGCAGCAGGGTGGGAAAACAACAGATGGTTGGACCAAAAGGTCCAGGATATCAGAAGCAGCATACCTGGACACATACATACTCGCTCAACAAGTATCAGCTGAAAGAGCCAGACAATGTCTCAGATCCTCTAGTTAGACCTGAGAATTTTAACAGCTGTATACACGGGTCCCTGTGGCCTGAGGAAACACCTTAGTATGCTGGGGTTGGCTGAGCTAGGACTCTGAGTGCAGACTATGCCTGGAGGGCGAGGAGTCTATAGAACACATGTGTGACCCCGCAGGGGACAGGATCAGATTTGAGGAACTAGGAGTCCGCAAACTGAGACTGAGGGAACTGGACAAGTTCTCACCCACCAGACTAAAATCCCTTGTCAAAAGGCTTCAGCTTGTTGATGTTGTATAGATTAGGCGTGCCACAATAGACCGATTGGTTGCAGTGACGGGACTGGTTTCGTCTGCCCGACACAACTCATATAATTAATAATAAAGTGGCGTACGAACATGGTAACATAGGATACGAATAACACAACTGATTCGCCTAACTCACACGAGCATTTCAAATATCGGGCCATCAGAGGCGCATTGGCAGTGCAACTTCCTCAGTAATATCTTTATTGAGAATGATGCCACGTTGAAAGATCCCTAAAAGTATCTGAATGGATAGTAAACGATATAATAAAACTCGGTTTCAAAGATTAGGCCATCAGGAACGCATTGGCAGTAGAACTTTCTCAGTAATATCTTCATTGAGAATCACACCACGTTGAAAGTTCCGTAAAAGGATCTGAATCACTATCTATTCAGATCCTTTTACGGTAAGGTATTATAATTCTCGGTTTCCAATATCTAGCCATCAGAGGCGCTTTGGTAGTGGATCTTTCTCATTAATATCTGTATTGAGAATCACTAAACCATGAAAGATCTCTAAAAGTATATGAATGGATATTAAACGATATAATAAAACTCGGTTTCAAACATCCAGTCAGCAGGGACGCGTGAGCAGTGAAACTTTCTCAGTTTATTGAGTATCACACCACCTTGAAGGATCCGTGAAAAGATCTGAATGGATAGTGAATTATATAATAATACTATGGTTTCGAATATCCGGCCATCAAAAACGCTCTGGCAGTATATCTTCTTCAGTACTATCTGTATTGAGAATCATGCCATGTTAAGAGAACCTTAAAACGATCTGAATATATAGTAAAAGGTATTATAATACTCGATTTCAAATATCGGGCCATCAGAGGCGCATTGGCAGTGCTACTTTCTCATTAATATCTGTATTAAGAATCATGCCAAGTTGAAAGATCCTTAGAAGTATATGACGTTGAAAGATCCCTAAAAGTATCTGAATGGATAGTGAACGATATAATAAAACTCGGTTTCAAAGATCAGGCCATCAGGGACGTATTGGCAGTAGAACTTTTAGAGTAATATCTTCATTGAGATTCACACCGCGTTTAAAGTTCTGTAAAAGGATCTGAATAGATAGTAAAAGGTATTATAATACTCGATTTTAATAACAGGCCATCAGAGGCGCTTTGGCAGTGGAACTTTTTCAGTAATATATCTATTGAGAATCATTCCACGATAAAAGATCCCTAAAAGTATATGAATGGATAGTAAACGATATAGTAAAACTCGATTTCAAAGATCAAGCCATCAGGGACGCATTGGCAGTAGAACTTCAACAGTAATATCTTTATTGAATATCACACCACGTTGAAGGATGCGTAAAAGGATCTGAATGGATAGTGGAAGATATAATAATACTATGTTTCGAATATCCGGATATCAGAAAAGCCCTGGCAGTATAACTTCTTCAGTACTATCTGTATGATCCACGTAAAGAGAACCTTACGAATATCAGATTATATTAAAAGGTATTTTAATACTCAGCTTCAACTTTAGGGCGATCAGTAGAACTTTTTCAGTAATATCTGTATTGAGAAACATGCCACGTTGGAAGAACCCTAAAAGCATCTAAATGGATAGTAAGCGATATAGTGAAACTGGGCTCCAAAGATCAGGGCATATGGGACGCATTGGCAGTGGAAGTTTTACAGTAATATCTACATTGAGAATCACACCACGTTGAGAGATCCGCAATAGGAACTGAATAGATAGTAAAAGATATTATAATACTGGGTTTCAAATATCGGGCCATCAGAGGCTCTATGGCAGTGGAACTTTTTCAGTAATATCTTTATTGAGAATCATGCCACGTTGAAAGATCCCTGAAAGTATCTAAGTGGATAGTAAACGATATAATAATACTCAGTTTCAAACATCCAGTCAGCAGGGACGCGTGAGCAGTGGAACTTTCTCAGTAATAAGAAAATAGGAAAACATTTTCTCAGTAATATCTTTATTGAGTATCACACCACGTTGAAGGATGCGTAAAAGGTTCTGAATGGATAGTAAAAGATATAATAATACTATGCTTCGAATATCCGGCCATCAGAAACGCCCTGACAAATTAACTCTTCAGTACCATCTGTATTGAAAATCATGCTACGTTGAGAGAACCTTAAGAGGATATGAATAGGTAGTAAAAGGTATTATAATACTCGATTTCAAATATCGGGCCATCAAAAGCGCTTTGGCAGTGGAACTTTTTCAGTAATATCACTTTGGAAGAAGAATGAATAGTAAACGATTTAATAAAATTCGGTTTCAAAGATCGAGCCATCTGGGACGCATTGGCAGTAGAACTTTTTCAGTAATATCTTCATTGAAAAATCACACCACGTTGAGAGATCCGTAAAAGGATCTGAATAGATAGTAAAAGGTATCATAATACCCTTTTTCATATATCGGACCATCAGAGGCACTTTGGCAGTGGAACTTTTTCAGAGATATCTGTATTGAGAATCATTCCACGATGGAAAATCCCTAAAAGTTTATGAATGCATAGTAAACGATATAATAAAAATCGGTTTCAAACATCCAGTCTGACTTGATAGTAGACGATATACTAATATTCGGTTTCAAACATCCAGTCAGCAGAAACGCGTGAGCAGTGGAACTTTCTCAGTAATATCTTTATCAAGAATCACACTACGTTGAAAGATCCTTAAAAGCATCTGAATGGATAGTAGAAGATATAATAATACTATGTTCCGGATAGCCGGCCATCAGAAACGCCCTGGCAGTTTATCTCTTCTGTACTATCTGTATTGAGAATCATGCCACGTTAGGAGAACCGTTTATGGATCCGAATAGATACTAAAAGGTTTTATAATACTGGGTTTCAAATACCGGGCCATCACTGGCGCTTTGGCAAGGGAACTTTTTCAGTAATATATGTATTGAGAATCCTGCCACGTTGAAAGATCCCTAAAAGTATTTGAGTGGATAGTAGACGATATACTAATACTCGGTTCCAAACATCCAGTCAGCAGAAACGAATGAGCAGTGGAACTTTCTCAGCAATATCTTTATTGAAAATCACACTACGTTGAAAGATCCGTCAATGGATTTGAATGAATAGTAGAAGATATAATAATACTATGTTTCGAATACCCGGCCATCAGAAACGCCCTGGCAGTTTAACTCTTCTGTATTTTCTGTATTGAGAAACATGCCACGTTAAGAGAACCTTAAGAGGATCTGAATAGATAGTAAAAGGTATTATAATACTCGATTTCAAATAACGGCCCATCAGAGGCGCATTTGCAGTGCAACTCTTTCAGTATTATCTGTATTCAGAATCTTGTCACGTTGAAAGATCCCTAAAAGTATCGGTGTGAATAGTAAACGATATACTCGGTTTCAAACATTCAGTCAGCAGGGACGCGTGAGCAGTGAAATTTTCCCAGTAATATCTTTATTGAGTATCACACCACCTTGAAGGATCCGTAAAAAGAACTGAATGGATAGTAGATTATATAATAATACTATGTTTAGGATATCAGGCCATCAAAAACGCCCTGGCAGTATAACTTCTTCAGTACTATCTGTATTGAGAATCATTCCACGTTAAGAGAACCTTAAAATGATCTGAATATATAGTAAAAGGTATTATAGTACTCGACTTCAAATATCGGGCCATCAGGGGCGCATTGGCTGTGCTACTTTTTCATTAATATCTGTATTAAGAATCATGCCAAGTTGAAAGTTCCGTAAAAGGGTCTGAATAGATAGTAAAAGGTATTATAATACTCGCTTTCAAATAACAGGCCATCAGAGGCGCTTTGGCAGTGGAACTTTTTCAGTAATATCTCTATTGAGAATCATTCCACGATAAAAGATCCCTAAAAGTATATGAATGGATAGTAAATGATATAGTGAAACTCGATTTCAAAGATCCAGCTATCAGGAACGCATTAGCAGTAGAACTTTTACAGTAATATCTTCATTGAGTATCAGACCACGTTGAAGGATGCGTATAAGGATCTGATGGATAGTGGAAGATATAATAATACTATGATTCGATTATCCGGATATCAGAAACGCCCTGGCAGTATAACTTCTTCAGTACTATCTGTATAGAGAATCATTCCAGGAAAAGAAAACCTTACGAATATCTGATTGATATTGAAAGGTAGGTATTATAATACTCGGCTTCAACTTTAGGGCCATCAGTGGAATTCTTTCAGTAATATCTGTATTGAGAATCATGCCACTTCGGAAGAACCCTAAAACGTTGAAAGATCCCTAAAAGTATCTGAGTGGATAGTAAACGATATAATAATACTCAGTTTCAAACATCCAGTCAGCAGAAACGCGTGAGCAGTGGAACTTTCTCAGTAATATCTATATTGAGAATCACACTACGATGAAAGATTCGTAAAAGGATCTGAATAGATATAAGTAGATATAATAATACTAAGTTTCATATATCCGGCCATCAGAAACGCCCTGGCAGTTCTGCTCCTCAATACTATCTGTATTGAGGATCATGCTACATTAAGAGAGCTTTAAGAGGATCTGAATTGATAGTAAAAGGTATTATAATACTCGGTTCCAAATATCAGGCTATCAGTGGCGCTTTCGCAGTGGAACTTTTTCAGTACTATCTGTATTGAGAATCATGCCACGTTGAAAGATCCGTAAAAGTATCTGAGTGGATAGTAAACGATATAATCATACTCGATTTCAAACATCCAGTCAGCAGAACGCGTGCTCAGTGGAACTTTCTCAGTAATATCTTTATTCAGAAAAACACTACGATGATAGATCCGTGAAAGGAACTGAATGGATAGTAGAGTATGTAATAATACTATGTTTCGAGTATCCGGCCATCAGAAACGCCCTGGCAGTTTAACTCTTCAGTACCATCTGAATTGAGAATCACACCACGTTGAAAGTTCTGTAAAAGGATCGGAATAGATAGTAAAAAGTATTATAACACTCGGTTTTAAATATCAGACATTAAAAATCACACCACGTTGAGAGATCCGTAAAAGGATCTGAATAGATAGTAAAAGGTAACATAATACTCTTTTTCATATATCGCGCCATCAGAGGCGCTTTGGCAGTGGAACTTTTTCAGTGATATCTGTATTGAGAATCATTCCACGATGGAAAGTCCCTAAAAGTTTATGAATGCATAGTAAACGATATAATAAAAATCGGTTTCAAACATCCAGTCTGAGTGGTTAGTAGACGATATACTAATATTCGGTTTCAAACATCCAGTCAGCAGAAACGCGTAAGCAGTGGAACTTTCTCAGTAATATCTTTATCAAGAATCACACTACGTTGAAAGATCCTTAAAAGGATCTGAATGAATAGTACAAGATATAAAAATCGGTTTCAAACATCCAGTCTGAGTTGATAGTAGACGATATACTAATATTCGGTTTCAAACATCCAGTCAGCAGAAACGCGTGAGCAGTGGAACTTTCTCAGTAATATCTTTATCAAGAATCTTACTACGTTGAAAGTTCCTTAAAAGCATCTGAATGGATAGTAGAAGATATAATAATACTATGTTCCGGATATCCGGCCATCAGAAACGCCCTGGCAGTTTGTCTCTTCTGTACTATCTGTATTGAGAATCATGCCACGTTAGGGGAACCTTATGTGGATCTGAATAGATACAAAAAGGTTTTATAATACTGGGTTTCAAATATCGGGCCATCAGTGGCGCTTTGGCAGTGGAACTTTTTCAGTAATATATGTATTGAGAATCCTGCCACGTTGAAAGATCCCTAAAAGTATCTGAGTGGATAGTAGACGATATACTAATACTCGGTTTCAAACATCCAGTCAGCAGAAACGAATGAGCCGTGGAACTTTCTCAGTAATATCTTTAT
Source organism: Halyzia sedecimguttata (assembly GCA_937662695.2). Classification (NCBI taxonomy): domain Eukaryota; kingdom Metazoa; phylum Arthropoda; class Insecta; order Coleoptera; family Coccinellidae; genus Halyzia; species Halyzia sedecimguttata. Next base: position 8,152,223 of record OW569418.2, read on the forward strand.
TGAAAATCACACTACGTTGAAAGATCCGTCAATGGATTTGAATGAATAGTAGAAGATATAATAATACTATGTTTCGAATACCCGGCCATCAGAAACGCCCTGGCAGTTTAACTCTTCTGTATTTTCTATATTGAGAAACATGCCACGTTAAGAGAACCTTAAGAGGATCTGAATAGATAGTAAAAGGTATTATAATACTCGATTTCAAATAACGGCCCATCAGAGGCGCATTTGCAGTGCAACTCTTTCAGTATTATCTGTATTCAGAATCTTGTCACGTTGAAAGATCCCTAAAAGTATCGGAGTGAATAGTAAACGATATACTCGGTTTCAAACATTCAGTCAGCAGGGACGCGTGAGCAGTGAAACTTTCCCAGTAATATCTTTATTGAGTATCACACCACCTTGAAGGATCCGTAAAAAGAACTGAATGGATAGTAGATTATATAATAATACTATGTTTAGAATATCAGGCCATCAAAAACGCCCTGGCAGTATAACTTCTTCAGTACTATCTGTATTGAGAATCATGCCACGTTAAGAGAACCTTTAAATGATCTGAATATATAGTAAAAGGTATTATAGTACTCGACTTCAAATATCGGGCCATCAGGGGCGCATTGGCTGTGCTACTTTTTCATTAATATCTGTATTAAGAATCATGCCAAGTTGAAAGTTCCGTCAAAGGGTCTGAATAGACAGTAAAAGGTATTATAATACTCGCTTTCAAATAACAGGCCATCAGAGGCGCTTTGGCAGTGGAACTTTTTCAGTAATATCTCTATTGAGAATCATTCCACGATAAAAGATCCCTAAAAGTATATGAATGGATAGTAAATGATATAGTGAAACACGATTTCAAAGATCCAGCCATCAGGAACGCATTAGCAGTAGAACTTTTATAGTAATATCTTCATTGAGTATCAGACCACGTTGAAGGATGCGTATAAGGATCTGATGGATAGTGGAAGATATAATAATACTATGATTCGATTATCCGGATATCAGAAACGCCCTGGCAGTATAACTTCTTCAGTACTATCTGTATAGAGAATCATTCCAGGTAAAGAAAACCTTACGAATATCTGATTGATATTGAAAGGTAAATATTATAATACTCGGCTTCAACTTTAGGGCCATCAGTGGAATTCTTTCAGTAATATCTGTATTGAGAATCATGCCACTTCGGAAGAACCCTAAAACGTTGAAAGATCCCTAAAAGTATCTGAGTGGATAGTAAACGATATAATAATACTCAGTTTCAAACATCCAGTCAGCAGAAACGCGTGAGCAGTGGAACTTTCTCAGTAATATCTATATTGAGAATCACACTACGATGAAAGATCCGTAAAAGGATCTGAATAGATATAAGTAGATATAATAATACTAAGTTTCAAATATCCGGCCATCAGAAACGCCCTGGCAGTTCTGCTCCTCAATACTATCTGTATTGAGGATCATGCTACATTAAGAGAGCTTTAAGAGGATCTGAATTGATAGTAAAAGGTATTATAATACTCGGTTCCAAATATCAGGCCATCAGTGGCGCTTTCGCAGTGGAACTTTTTCAGTACTATCTGTATTGAGAATCATGCCACGTTGAAAGATCCGTAAAAGTATCTGAGTGGATAGTAAACGATATAATCATACTCGATTTCAAACATCCAGTCAGCAGAACGCGTGCTCAGTGGAACTTTCTCAGTGGAACTTTCTCAGTAATATCTTTATTCAGAAAAACACTACGATGATAGATCCGTGAAAGGAACTGAATGGATAGTAGAGTATGTAATAATACTATGTTTCGAGTATCCGGCCATCAGAAACGCCCTGGCAGTTTAACTCTTCAGTACCATCTGAATTGAGAATCACACCACGTTGAAAGTTCTGTAAAAGGATCGGAATAGATAGTAAAAAGTATTATAACACTCGGTTTTAAATATCAGACATTAAAAATCACACCACGTTGAGAGATCCGTAAAAGGATCTGAATAGATAGTAAAAGGTAACATAATACTCTTTTTCATATATCGCGCCATCAGAGGCGCTTTGGCAGTGGAACTTTTTCAGTGATATCTGTATTGAGAATCATTCCACGATGGAAAGTCCCTAAAAGTTTATGAATGCATAGTAAACGATATAATAAAAATCGGTTTCAAACATCCAGTCTGAGTTGATAGTAGACGATATACTAATATTCGGTTTCAAACATCCAGTCAGCAGAAACGCGTGAGCAGTGGAACTTTCTCAGTAATATCTTTATCAAGAATCTTACTACGTTGAAAGTTCCTTAAAAGCATCTGAATGGATAGTAAAAGATATAATAATACTATGTTCCGGATATCCGGCCATCAGAAACGCCCTGGCAGTTTATCTCTACTGTACTATCTGTATTGAGAATCATGCCACGTTAGGGGAACCTTATGTTGATCTGAATAGATACTAAAAGGTTTTATAATACTGGGTTTCAAATATCGGGCCATCAGTGGCGCTTTGGCAGTGGAACTTTTTCAGTAATATATGTATTGAGAATCCTGCCACGTTGAAAGATCCCTAAAAGTATCTGAGTGGATAGAAGACGATATACTAATACTCGGTTTCAAACATCCATTCAGCAGAAACGAATGAGCAGTGGACCTTTCTCAGTATTATCTTTATTGAAAATCACACTACGTTGAAAGATCCGTCAATGGATTTGAATGGATAGTAGAAGATATAATAATACTATGTTTCGAATACCCGGCCATCAGAAACGCCCTGGCAGTTTAACTCTTCTATACTTTCTGTATTGAGAAACATGCCACGTTAAGAGAACCTTAAGAGGATCTGAATAGAAAGTAAAAGGTATTATAATACTCGATTTCAAATAACGGCCCATCAGAGGCGCATTGGCAGTGCAACTCTTTCTGTATTATCTGTATTCAGAATCTTGTCACGTTGAAAGATCCCTAAAAGTATCGGAGTAAATAGTAAACGATATAATAATACTCGGTTTCAAACATTCAGTCAGCAGGGACGCGTGAGCAGTGAAACTTTCCCAGTAATATCTTTATTGAGTATCACACCACCTTGAAGGATCCGTAAAAAGAACTGAATGGATAGTAGATTATATAATAATACTATGTTTAGAATATCTGGCCATCAAAAACGCCCTGGCAGTATAACTTCTTCAGTACTATCTGTATTGAGAATCATGCCACGTTAAGAGAACCTTAAAATGATCTGAATATATAGTAAAAGGTATTATAGTACTCGAATCCAAATATCGGGCCATCAGGGGCGCATTGGCAGTGCTACTTTTTCATTAATATCTGTATTAAGAATCATGCCAAGTTGAAAGTTCCGTAAAAGGTTCTGAATAGATAGTAAAAGGTATTATAATACTCGCTTTCAAATAACGGGCCATCAGAGGCGCTTTGGCAGTGGAACTTTTTCAGTAATATCTCTATTGAGAATCATTCCACGATAAAAGATCCCTAAAAGTATATGAATGGATAGAAAACGATATAGTAAAACTCGATTTCAAAGATCCAGCCATCAGGAACGCATTAGCAGTTGAACTTTTACAGTAATATCTTCATTGAGTATCAGACCACGTTGAAGGATGCGTATAAGGATATGATGGATAGTGGAAGATATAATAATACTATGATTCGATTATCCGGATATCAGAAACGCCCTGGCAGTATAACTTCTTCAGTACTATCTGTATAGAGAATCATTCCAGGTAAAGAAAACCTTACGAATATCTGATTGATATTGAAAGGTATTATATTACTCGGCTTCAACTTTAGGGCCATCAGTAGAATTCTTTCAGTAATATCTGTATTGAGAATCAGGCCACTTCGGAAGAACCCTAAAAGTATCTGAGTGGATAGTAAACGATATAATAACACTCAGTTTCAAACATCCAGTCAGCAGAAACGCGTGAGCAGTGGAACTTTCTCAGTAATATATATATTGAGAATCACACTACGATGAAAGATCCGTAAAAGGATCTGAATAGATATTAGTAGATATAATAATACTAAGTTTCAAATATCCGGCCATCAGAAACGCCCTGGCAGTTTCGCGCCTCAATACTGTCTTTATTGAGGATCATGCTACATTAAGAGAGCCTTAAGAGGATCTGAATTGATAGTAAAAGGTATAATAATACTCGGTTCCAAATATCAGGCCATCAGTGGCGCTTTCGCAGTGGAACTTTCTCATTACTATCTGTATTGAGAATCATGCCACGTTGAAAGATCCCTAAAAGTATCTGAGTGGATAGTAAACGATATAATCATACTCGTATTCAAACATCCAGTCAGCAGAACGCGTGCTCAGTGGAACTTTCTCAGTAATATCTTTATTGAGAAAAACACTTGATCCGTGAAAGGATCTGAATGGATAGTAGAGTATGTAATAATACCATATTTCGAGTATCCGGCCATCAGAAACGCCCTGGCAGTTTAACTCTTCAGTACCATATGAATTGAGAATCACACCACTTTGTGAAAGTTCTGTAAAAGGATCGGAATAGATAGTAAAAAGTATTATAACACTCGGTTTTAAATATCAGACATTAAAAATCACACCACGTTGAGAGACCCGTAAAAGGATCTGAATAGATAGTAAAAGGTAACATAATACTCTTTTTCATATATCGGGCCATCAGAGGCGCTTTGGCAGTGGAACTTTTTCAGTGATATCTGTATTGAGAATCATTCCACGATGGAAAGTCCCTAAAAGTTTATGAATGCATAGTAAACGATATAATAAAAATCGATTTCAAACATCCAGTCTGAGTGGATAGTAGACGATATACTAATATTCGGTTTCAAACATCCAGTCAGCAGAAACGCGTGAGCAGTGGAACTTTTTCAGTAATATCTTTATCAAGAATCACACTACGTTGAAAGATCCTTAAAAGGATCTGAATGAATAGTAGAAGATATAATAATACTATTTTTCGAATATCCAGCCATCAGAAACGCCCTGGCAGTTCTTTTGTACTATCTGTATTGAGAATCATGACACGTTAAGAGAACCTTAATAGGATCTGAATAGATAGAATAAGGTATTATAATACTGGGTTTCAAATATCGGACCATCAGAAGCGCTTTGGCAATGGCACTTTTTCAGAAATATCTGTATCGAGAATCAGGCGACGTTGAAAGATCCCTAGAAGTATCTGAGTGGATAGGAGACGATATACTAATACTCGGTTTCAAACTTCCAGTCGGTAGAAACGCGTGAGCTGTTGAACTTTCTCATTAATATCTTTATTGAGGATCACACTACGTTGAAAGAATCGTAAAAAGGTCTGAATGGATATAGTAGAAGTAATAATAATACCATGTTTCGAATACCCGACCATCAGAAAAGCCCTGGCAGTATAACTTCTTCAGTAATATCTGTATCGAGTATCATTCCACGTTTAGAGAACCTTTAGAACCTTAACAGGTAGAGTTATAATAATACTATGTTTCGAGTATCTGGCCATCAGGAACGCTCTGGCAGTTTAACTCTTCAGAACCATCTGTATTGAGAATCACACAATACGTTGAAAGTTCTGTAAAAGGATCGGAATAGATAGTTAAAAGTATTATAATACTCGATTTTAAATATCAGGCCATCAGAGGCGCTTTGGCAGTGGAACTTTTTCAGTAAAATCTTTATTAAGAATCATTCCACGATGAAAGATCCCTAAAAGTATATGAATGGATAGTAGACGACATAATTGAACTCGGTTTCAAACATCCAGTCAGCAGGGATGCGTGAGCAGTGGAACTTTCTCAGTAATATCTTTATTGAGTATCACACCACGTTGAATGATGCTTAAAAGGTTCTGAATGGATAGTAGAAGATATAATAATACTATGTTCCGAATATCTGGCCATCAGAAACGCCCTGGCAGTGTATCTTCTTCAGTACTGTCTGTATTGAGAATCATGCCACGTTAAGAGAACCTTAAGAGGAACTGAATAGATAGTAAAAAGTTTTATAATACTTGATTTCAAATATCGGGCCATCAGAGGCGCATTGGCAGTGCAAGTTTTTCAGTTATATCTGTATTGAGAATCATGTCACATTGAAAGATCCCTAGAAGTATATGAATGGATAGTAAACGATATAATAAAAGTCGGTTTCAAACATTAACTCAGCAGAAACGCGTGAGCAGTAGAACTTTCTAATTAATTTTCTTTATTGAGAATCACTTAACGTTAAAAATTCCGTAAAAGCATCTGAATGAATAGCAGAAGATATAATAATACTATGTTCCGGATATCCGGCTATCAGAAACGCCCTGGCAGTTTATCTCTTCTGTACTATCTGTATTGAGAATCATGCCACGTTAGGAGAACCTTATGTGGATCTGAATAGATAGGTTTTATAATACTGGGTTTCAAATATTGGACCATCAGAAGCCCTTTGGCAATGGAACTTTTTCAGAAATATCTGTATTGAGAATCAGGCCACGTTGAAAGACCCCTAAAAGTATCTGAGTGGATAGGAGACGATATACTAATACTCGGTTTCAAACTTCCAGTCAGCAGAAACGCGTGAGCAGTGGACCTTTCCCAGTAATATCTTTATTGAGAATCACACAACGTTGAAAGTTCCGTAACAGGATCTGAATGGATAGTAGAATATATAATATCACTATGTTTCGATTATCCGGCCATCAGAAACGACCTGGCAGTTTGACTCTTCAGTACTCTCTGTATTGAGAATTATGCCACGTTAAGAGAACCTTAATACGATCTGAATAGATAGGAAAAGGTACTATAATACTGGGTATCGAATATCGGGTCATCAGAGGCGCTTTGGCAGTGGAACTTTTTCCGTAATATCTGTATTGAGAATCATTCAACGATGAAAGATCCCTATAAGTATATGAATAAACGATATAAACGATATAATAAAACTCATTTTCAAACATCCAGTCAGCAGGGTCGCGGGAGCAGTGAAACTTTCTCAGTAATATCTTTATTGAGTATCACACCAACTTGAGGGATCCGTAAATGGATCTGAATGGATAAAAGGAGCCATCAGGAACACCCTGGCAGTTCAACTCTTCAGTACTATATGTATTGCGAATCATGCCACGATAAGAGAACCTTAAGAGGATCTGAATAGATATTATAAGGTATTATAATACTCGATTTCAAATATCGGGCCATCAGAGGCGCATTGGCAGTGCAACTTCCTCAGTAATATCTTTATTGAGAATGATTACACGTTGAAAGAACCCTAAAAGTATCTGAATGGATAGTGAACGATATAATAAAACTCGGTTTCAAAGATTAGGCCATCAGGCACGCATTGGCAGTAGAACTTTCTCAGTAATATCTTCATTGAGAATCACACCACGTTGAAAGTTCCGTAAAAGAATCTGAATAGATAGTAAAAAGTATTATAATACTCGGTTTTAAATATCAGGCCATCAGAGGCGCTTTGGCAGTGGAATTTTTTCAGTAATATCTGTATTGATATTGTATTGTATCATTCCACGATGAAAGATCCCTAAAAGTGTATGAATGGATAGTAGACGACTTAATTGAAGTCGGTTTCAAACATACAGTCAGCAGGGATGCGTGAGCAGTGGAACTTTCTCAGTAATATCTTTATTGAGTATCTCAACACGTTGAAGGATGCGTAAAAGGTTCTGAATGGATAGTAGAAGATATAATAATACTATGTTCCGAATATCTGGCCATCAGAAACGCCCTGGCAGTATATCTTCTTCAGTACTGTCTGTATTGAGAAGCATGCAACGTTAAGAGAACCTTAAGAGGAACTGAATAGATAGTAAAAAGTATTATAATACTTGATTTCAAATATCGGGCCATCAGAGGCGCATTGGCAGTGCAACTTTTTCAGTAATATCTGTATTGAGAATCATGCCACATTGATAGATCGCTAGAAGTATATGAATGGATAGTAAACGATATAATAAAACTCGGATTCAAACATCCAGTCAGCAGAAACGCGTGAGCAGTGGAACTTTCTAATTCATTTCTTTATTGAGAAACACTATACTTTGAAAATTCCGTAAAAGCATCTGAATAGTAGAAGATAGTTGAAGATATAATAATACTATGTTTCTGATATCCGGATCTGAATAGATACTGGGTTTCAAATATCGGACCATCAGAAGCGCTTTGGCAGTGGAACTTTTTCAGTAATATCTGTTTGAGAATAATGCCACTTTAGAAGATCTCTATATGTATCTGAATGAATAGTAAACGATTCAATAAAATACGGTTTCAAAGATCAAGGCATCAGGGACGCATTGGCATTGTATTAAGAATCATGCCACTTTGGAAGAACCTTTAAAGGATATGAATAGATAGTAAAAGATACTAGTATACACGGTTTAAGATCACGCCATAAAGGACGCATTGGCAGTAGGACTTTTTCAGTAATATCTTCATTGAAAATCTTACAACGTTGAGAGATCCGTAAAAGGATCTGAATAGATAGTAAAATGTTTCATAATACTCTGTTTCATATATCGGGCCATCAGAGGCGCTCTGGCAGTGGAACTTTTTCAGTGATATCTGTATTGAGAATCATTCCACGATGGAAAATCCTTAAAAGTTTATGAATGGATAGTAAACGACATAATAAAAATCGGTTTCAAACCTCCAGTCTGAGTGGATAGTAGACGATATACTAATATTCGGTTTCAAACATCCAGTCAGCAGAAACGCGTGAGCAGTGGAACTTTCTCAGTAATATCTTTATCAAGAATCACACTACGTTGAATGATCCTTAAAAGGATCTGAATGGATAGTAGAAGACAAAATAATACTATGTATCGAATACCCGACCATCAGTAAAGCTCTGGCAGCATAACTTCTTCAGTTATATTTGTATTGAGTATCATTCCACGTTAAGAGAACCTTAAGATGATCTGAATTGATAGTAAAAGGTATTATAATACTCGATTTCAAATATTGTGACGTCGACTTTGAGGAAGCCGAGTCACCAGACTAAATAGGCTCGCGGCTTGACTCAGTGAAGATGGGGGTGAGTATATTTGAAAGAATGGAATGGGCGCCAGGTAGAGATATGCCAGCCTATTCAAAAGAAGGAATTGCTTACTCCTCTACCAGAGAAGCAATAAATCAATCGCTGTCACTCAAAATAATATATTATCCTCAAAATCAGAAAAGATGGTAAATGCAGTGGTTGAACACAAAAAAAAGAAAGTAGATCCCAAATGGTCAATAGATTGGAATCCCAAACAGATCCAATATCAACCTCAAAGTTTACAAATCAATGCCAGAAGGGCCAAACTATACTATTGGAAATAAATGCCAGAAGGGCCAAGCTATAATTATCAAACCAGATGCCAGAAGGGCCAATATATTAATTCCCAAGTGTATGCCAGAAGGGCCAATTTATAAATTCCCAAAATATATGCCAGAAGGGCCAAAACCATAAAATTCACAACTAATAACCTGGAAAACAATTCAATGCACAATATTTGTTCCAGCTATATGCTGAAATAATCGTTAATCCAACAAATCCAATCCAAATTAATATTAGTTATACAGAACTTAAATCCTGATGGGATCGTACAACCATCATATAATGGTATTAAATGCAATTCTGTGGGGTGCACCTCACCGTAACCGCTTACAACCAAGAAGGTATGACTATGATTTATATCACGAGTTGAATCTGAATTGAACTGAATATGGAATATCATACAGGTATTATAGTATATTTTCAATTACAAATATGGATTATTATGGTCTTAATAGGGTAAACAGTCTTTACTGATGTGAATTATTCCAGTGCGTAGCACTGGTTACCTGGCTACGATGAATACCGAAGAGGGCACAAGATTCCAGATATGCACCAAATTCCAAACGTAAGATCAGATCTATGAAAATGATGATGGTATGGGTGGTGAAGCTCTTTGTGAAATGTAGTTTCAGTCTTGAATTGGTTGCCACTTGGGTACCAATGGGCATTAACAATGGTAGGTTCAGCCACAAGAATATCAGCTGGATTAATAGCCGTAACCAAGAATATCAGCAAGTCAACAGCCGTATCCAAGAATATCAGCTCGTCCCAAGAATATCAGCAAGTCACCAGCCGTATCCAAGAATATCAGCTCGTCCCAAGAATATCAGCAAGTCACTAGCCGTATCCAAGAACCCTAATAAAAGAATATGAGACTATGGTTCATCAAATATAATAAATTCATACCTCTGATGTTCTGAGGGTATATATCAGGATTGAAGTCCTCGTGGAAAAGTTCAATAATCACGTATAAAACGTTATCCCCAAATATACGCAAAATCACTATATTCTACAGGGAATTATTAGAATTGAAGTAATAATCGCCTATAACAAGGATGATTCTAGATCACAATTTTCTTCAATTCTTCAAAAACTTTTTCCATAAATGACACCTGTTTCCTCTATCTCAAAACCGGTAACCTCTTAACTTATTCGTACCATAGAATACAATATACCAATTGTCAAAATGAATTTAGCGGAACCAAGAAGAAGAACAACAACAGATCGAAAAATTATTGAGTATCTCACAGGTGTAATTGTGGCTTCCTTATATATCTGAAATAGGACGTTCTACCAATTCAAACCACACTGAATCATTGCCTCTCGCAAACCAACCAGAACAACAAATTATGGAACCTAACCCCACTTGAGAGTCCGGTGTCACTGAAGTGTACGAGTGACAGCAAACAACATAACCCCACAATCGAAACCTAAACATCCGCTGAGATAGAACTAATATGAATACATTTAATGACTGGAAAATACTACTTTACGTTAACGTTAGATATGAAAAAGGTAATCTATTGAATAAGGAAAACAACTAATGATGAGCAAATGTATTCGCGTTAAGTTAAATTCGGTAAAGGTAATGTATTGACTATGGAAAACTATTAATGATGAAAATTTAACGTTACAAAACCCCCCCTTACTTTAATAAAATTTTAACCAGTTAAATTTTTTTTTTTTTTTTCGGAATTTGAAAATTATACTGCCTACTCGCCACACTAAAGTTCTACCAACTTTCCCCACAATATTATAAAGTAAAAAGACTGCCGGTTACTGAAGGCCACTTCCGCCGAGACGGAAGAGAAGCGAAGATACTGACATTCAAGGACAAATATCATCGCTTAACCGGAGCCTGAAAACATACCCAATGACTCTAAAGGAAAACAAAACCGTCTCAACTAAAAAGGAATATAAAGTTAAAAAATAATAAACATCTTGCATCCGAGACGAGGATAACAAGGCACATAGACTTATAGTTCAAGTCGAAAGCCTCAAAATGACCCCATCATTCGATGCTGATCTCAACATCAGAACGATGTCAACTCCGAGAAACGCCACATTCAAACCAAACGCAAAAAAAAATATATCAAGTCAAATCCGAGAAATACACCAGAATACCTACATAAGTCAAAGCCGAGAAAACAAAGAATAGCCTAAGGTCACACTTATACAACACCAACTTTCTGCATCTAACCTCATTAAAAGAACAAGAGGGAACGAAGTATAGCATGTTGCTATCGTGGACGGTACCATACAAATGATCTTCATGTAGGTCCGCCACTGGATGGGGGTAGTGACCACCCTAGTACATTTATGCTCAAGGCAAGGGTAAGCCATCCACTAACCCAAATCAATACAAAACTAGTCCGACTGTTCATCCGATGTTGTGTCCGGTGGGTGAGCTTTCAGATCTTTAATATGCCAAACTCCCTGATTCCTACCATCCTCACGTTGCAATTCATAAGTCCAGGGGGAAACCCGTTTAGAAATCAAGAAAGGTCCAACATATTTCGGTGCTAACTTAGCTGTAAAATACTTAGCTGCATCCGAAAGAACGTGATTTCTCCTCCACACCAACTGGTTCACTGAATACTGACCGTCCCGACGTCGAAGATTATAGGTTTTCCTATTGACTTGATAAGCTCTGCCTAACTTAACCTTCACATCAGCATACATCTTCTCGAAAGCCCGTTCCCGCTCCTGAGTCAGAGCAGATCTGTCGAAACGAATCTGATCGGGGCAGCTGTTTTCACCCTTAAACGATACTTCCCTTCCAAATACGATGAAGTTTGGGGAATAACCGGTAACCTCATGCTTCGAGGAACGTATAGCCAAACCAACACGGTTCAATTGTTGATCCCACCTGATCTTCTGAGAGATGTGAGGGCACAAGATTCCAGATATGCACCAAATTCCAAACGTAAGATCAGATCTATGAAAATGATGATGGTATGGGTGGTGAAGCTCTTTGTGGAATGTAGTTTCAGTCTCGAGTTGGTTGCCACTTGGGTACCAATGGGCATTAACGATGGTAGGTTCAGCCACAAGAATATCAGCTGGATTAATAGCCGTAACCAAGAATATCAGCAAGTCAACAGCCGTATCCAAGAATATCAGCTCGTCCCAAGAATATCAGCAAGTCACCAGCCGTATCCTAGAATATCAGCTCGTCCCAAGAATATCAGCAAGTCACTAGCCGTATCCAAGAACCCTAAAAAAAGAATATGAGACTATGGTTCATCAAATATAATAAATTCAAACCTCTGATGTTCTGAGGATATATATCAGGATTGGAGTCCTCGTGGAAAAGTTCAATAATCACGTATAAAACGTTATCCCCAAATATACGCAAAATCACTATATTCTACAGGAAATTATTAGAATTGAAGTGATAATCGCCTATAACAAGGATGATTCTAGATCACAATTTTCTTCAATTCTTCAAAAACTTTTTCCATAAATGACACCTGTTTCCTCTATCTCAAAACCGGTAACCTCTTAACTTATTCGTACCATAGAATACAATATACCAATTGTCAAAATGAATTTAGCGGACCAAGAAGAAGAACATCAACAGATCAAAAAATTATTGAGTATCTCACAGGTGTAATTGTGGCTTCCTTATATATCTGAAATAGGACGTTCTACCAATTCAAACCACACTGAATCATTGCCTCTCGCAAATCAACCAGAACAACAAATTATGGAACCTAACCCCACTTGAGAGTCCGGTGTCACTGAAGTGTACGAGTGACAGCAAACAACATAACCCCACAATCGAAACCTAAACATCCGCTTAGAAACAACTAATATGAATACATTTAATGACTGGAAAATACTACTTTACGTTAACGTTAGATATGAAAAAGGTAATCTATTGAATAAGGAAAACAACTAATGATGAGCAAATGTATTCGCGTTAGGTTAAATTCGGTAAAGGTAATGTATTGACTATGGAAAACTATTAATGATGAAAATTTAACGTTACAATATCGGGCCGTCAGAGGCGCATTGGCAGTGCAACTTTTTCAGTTATATCTGTATTGAGAATCATGCCACATTGAAAGATCCCTAAAAGTATATGAATGGATAGTAAACGATATAGTAAAACTCGATTTCAAAGATCCAGCCATCAGGGACGCATTGGCAGAAGAACTTTTACAGTAATATCTTTATTGAGTATCACACCACGTTGAAGGATGCGTAAAAGGATCTGAATGGATAGTGGAAGATATAATAATACTATGTTTCGAATATCCGGATATCAGAAAAGCCCTGGCAGTATAACTTCTTCAGTACTATCTGTATAGAGAAACATTCCACGTATAGAGAACCTTACGAATATCAGATTGATATTAAAAGGTATTATAATTTTCAGCTTCAACTTTAGGGCGATCAGTGGAGCTTTTTCAGTAATATCTGTATTGACAAACATGCCACGTTGGAAGAACCCTAAAAGCGTCTAAATGGATAGTAAGCGATATAGTGAAACTGGGCTTTATTGATGATCACACTACGTTGAAAGATCCGTAAAAGGATCTGAATGGATAGTAAAGTTATAATAATACTATGTATCGAATTCCCGACCATCAGAAAAGCCCTGGCAATATAACTTCTTCAGTAATATTTTTATTGAGTATCATTCCACGTTTAGAGAACCTTAAGAGGATCTGAATTGATAGTAAAAGGTATTATAATACTCGATTTCAAATATCGGGCCGTCAGAGGCGCATTGGCAGTGCAACTTTTTCAGTTATATCTGTACTGAGAATCATGCCACATTGAAAGATCCCTAAAAGTATTTGAATGAATAGTAAACGATATAGTAAAACTCGATTTCAAAGATCAAGCCATCAGGGACGCATTGGCAGTAGAACTTCTACAGTAATATCTTTATTGAGTATCACACCACGTTGAAGGATGCGTAAAAGGATCTGAATGGATAGTGGAAGATATAATAATACTATGTTTCGAATATCCGGATATCAGAAAAGCCCTGGCAGTATAACTCCTTCAGTACTATCTGTATAGAGAATCATTCCACGTAAAGAGAACCTTACGAATATCAGATTGATATTAAAAGGTATTATATTACTCAGCTTCAACTTTAGGGCGATCAGTGGAACTTTTTCAGTAATATCTGTATTGACCAACATGCCACGTTGGAAGAACCCTAAAAGCATCTAAATGGATAGTAAGCGATATAGTGAAACTGGGCTTCAAAGATCAGGCCATATGGTACGCATTGGCAGTGGAAGTTTCTCAGTAATATCTACATTGAGAATCACACCACGTTGAGAGATCCGCAATAGGATCTGAATAGACAGTAAAAGATATTATAATACTGGGTTTCAAATATCGGGCCATCAGAGGCTCTTTGGCAGTGGAACTTTTGCAGTAATATCTGTATTGAGAATCATGGCACGTTGAAAGATCCCTAAAAGTATCTGAGTGGATAGTAAACGATATAATAATACTCACTTTCAAACATCCAGTCAGCAGAAACGCGTGAGCAGTGAAACTTTCTCAGTAATATCTATATTGAGAATCACAATACGATGAAAGATCCGTAAAAGGATCTGAATAGATATTAGAAGATATAATAATACTAAGTTTCAAATATCTGGCCATCAGAAACGCTCTGGCAGTTTAGCTCCTCAATACTATCTGTATTGAGGTTCATGCTACGTTAAGAGAGCCTTAAGAGGATCTGAATTGATAGTAAAAGGTATTATAATACTCGGTTCCAAATATCAGGCCAACAGTGGCGCTTTCGCAGTGGAATTTTTTCAGTACTATCTGTATTGAGAATCATGCCACGTTGAAAGATCCCTAAAAGTATCTGAGTGGATAGTAAACGATATAATCATAATCGATTTCAAAGATCCAGTCAGCAGAAACGCGTGCTCAGTGGAACTTTCTCAGTAATATCTTTATTGAGAAAACCACTACGGTGATAGATCCGTAAAAGGATCTGAATGGATAGTAGAGTATATAATAATACTATGTTTCAAGTATCCGGCCATCAGAAACGCCCTGGCAGTTTAACTCTTCAGTACCATCTGTATTGAGAATCACACCACGTTGGAAGTTCTGTAAAAGGATCGGAATAGATAGTAAAAAGTATTATAATACTCGGTTTTAAATATCAGACATTGAAAATCACACCACGTTGAGAGATCCGTAAAAGGATCTGAATAGATAGTAAAAGGTATCATAATACTCTTTTTCATATATCGGGCCATCAGAGGCGCTTTGGCAGTGGAACTTTTTCAGTGATATCTGTATTGAGAATCATTCCACGATGGAAAATCCCCAAAAGTTTATGAATGCATAGTAAACGATATAATAAAAATCAGTTTCAAACATCCAGTCTGAGTGGATAGTAGACGATATACTAATATTCGGTTTCAAACATCCAGTCAGCAGAAACGCGTGAGCAGTGGAACTTTCTCAGTAATATCTTTATCAAGAATCACACTACGTTGAAAGATCCTTAAAAGCATCTGAATGAATAGTAGAAGATATAATAATACTATTTTTCGAATATCCGGCCATCGGAAACGCCCTGGCAGTTCTTCTGTACTATCTGTATTGAGAATCATGCCACGTTAAGAGAACCTTAAGAGGATTTGAATAGATAGTATAAGGTATTATAATACTGGGTTTCAAATATCGGACCATCAGAAGCGCTTTGGCAATGGCACTTTTTCAGAAATATCTGTATCGAGAATCAGGCCACGTTGAAAGATCCCTAGAAGTATCTGAGTGGATAGGAGACTATATACTAATACTCGGTTTCAAACTTCCAGTCAGAAGAAACGTGTGAGCTGTTGAACTTTCTCATTAATATCTTTATTGAGGATCACACTACGTTGAAAGAATCGTAAAAGGATCTGAATGGATAGTAGAAGTTATAATAATACTATGTTTCGAATACCCGACCATCAGAAAAGCCCTGGCAGTGTATCTTCTTCGGTACTGTCTGTATTTAGAATCATGCCACGTTAAGAAAACCTCAAGAGGCACTGAATAGATGGTAAAAAGTATTATAATACTTGATTTCAAATATCGGGCCATCAGAGGCGCATTGGCAGTGCAACTTTTTCAGTAATATCTGTATTGAGAATCATGACAGATTGAAAGATCCCTAGAAGTATTTGAATGGATAGTAAACGATATAATAAAACTCGGTTTCAAACATCCACTCAGCAGAAACGCGTGAGCAGTAGAACTTTCTAATTAATTTCTTTATTGAGAATCACTTAACGTTGAAAATTCCGTAAAAGCATCTGAATGGATAGCAGAAGATATAATAATACTATGTTCCGGATATCCGGCTATCAGAAACACCCTGGCAGTTTATCTCTTCTGTACTATCTGTATTGAGAATCATGCCACGTTAGGAGAACCTTATGTGGATCTGAATAGATAGGTTTTATAATACTGGGTTTCAAATATTGGACCATCAGAAGCAATTTGGCAATGGAACTTTTTCAGAAATATCTGTATTGAGAATCAGGCCACGTTGAAAGACCCCTAAAAGTATCTGATTGGACAGGAGACGATATACTAATACTCGGTTTCAAACTTCCAGTCAGCAGAAACGCGTGAGCAGTGGACCTTTCTCAGTAATATCTTTATTGAGAATCACACAACGTTGAAAGTTCCGTAACAGGATCTGAATGGATAGTAGAATATATAATATCACTATATTTCGATTATCCGGCCAACAGAAACGACCTGGCAGTTTGACTCTTCAGTACTCCCTGTATTGAGAATTATGCCACGTTAAGAGAACCTTAATACGATCTGAATAGATAGGAAAAGGTACTATAATACTGGGTATCAAATATCGGGCCATCAGAGGAGCATTGGCAGTGCAACTTCCTCAGTAATATCTTTATTGAGAATGATTACACGTTGAAAGAACCCTAAAAGTATCTGAATGGATAGTGAACGATATAATAAAACTCGGTTTCAAAGATAAGGCCATCAGGCACGCATTGGCAGTAGAACTTTCCCAGTAATATCTTCATTGAGAATCACACCACGTTGAAAGTTCCGTAAAAGGATCTGAATAGATAGTGAAAGGTATTATAATTCTCGGTTTCCAATATCGGTCCATCAGAGGCGCTTTGGCAGTGGAACTTCCTCATTAATATCTGTATTGAGAATCATTCCACCATGAAAGATCCCTAAAAGTATATGAATGGATAGTAAACGATATATTAAAACTCGATTTCAAAGATCAAGCCATCAGGGACGCATTGGCAGTAGAACTTTCTCAGTAATATCTTCATTGAGAATCACACCACGTAGAAAGTTCCGTAAAACGATCTGAATATATAGTAAAAGGTATTATAATACTCGATTTCGAATATCGGGCCATCAGAGGCGCATTGGCAGTAGAACATTTTCAGTAATATCTTCATTGAGAATCACACTGCGTTTAAAGTTCCGTAAAAGGATCTGAATAGATAGTAAAAGGTATTATAATACTCGATTTCAAATAACAGGCCATCAGAGGCGCTTTGGCAGTGGAACTTTTTCAGTAATATCTCTATTGAGAATCATTCCACGATAAAAGATCCCTAAAAGTATATGAATGGATAGTAAACGATATAGCAAAACTCGATTTCAAAGATCAAGTCATCAGGGACGCATTGGCAGTAGAACTTTTACAGTAATATCTTTATTGAGTATCACACCACGTTGAAGGATGCGTAAACGGATCTGAATGGATAGTGAAAGATATAATCTATATATATATATATATATTCTTTTGACTGAGAGCTGTATATGTGTTAGCAGAGGTTGGTGTAACGGGGTACCATACAATTCGACGTATGATACAAGAGCTTAGGGAAAAACCTCAGCAAAAAACCCTTTCTCCCCGTGAGTGTGGTGATTTGTAACTATTGTTTACAAAATTTGCTGAAATTTAAAAATATTGATGGGGATATATTTCTTCAATGTGGATTTCCTCGTCAAAAAACGGATAGGTTTCTCCAAGGTAGCCGAAACTCAACCTGAAAAATGAAAAGACAAGAGGAGGAAACGAACAAATTGAAAATAATACATAACCTTTCAAAAGTCTCCTCTCACAAAAATACTTTTCTGTAGGCGAATGGGATCTCGTGGAGAAGAATCGCCTCCGCTAGTTTTCGAAGATATTCACTCCTGAAATCCCTTCAATATTTGAATTCAAAAATGAAAATGTTGCTCGTAAGGCCAGGAGGGTCTCTTTCAAAACCAGGTCTGACCGGTCCAAGTCCAAGCGATGATTATTCAGAACTTCAGATGTTCGAAGCCCGCTACAGGGCCCTTAAGAAGGGCTATCATCTCCCATAGATATATATTTTACTTTATAGTGTATAAAAGAATGAAAAAAAATGCGCCGGACAAATTACAAATAATTAATAAAATATTTCGAATATCCGGATATCAGAATTGATATTAAAAGGTATTAAAATACTCAGCTTCAACTTTAGGGCGATAGGTGGAACTTTTTCAGTAATATCTGTATTGAGAAACATGCCACGTTGGGAGAGCTCTAAAAGCATTTAAATGGATAGTAAGTGATATAGTGAAACTAGGCTTCAAAGAACAGGCCATTTGGGACGCATTGGCAGTGGAAGTTTTTCAGTGATATCTACATTCAGAATCACACCACGTTGAGAGATCCGCAATAGGATCTGAATAGATAGTAAAAGATATTATAATACTGGGTTTCAAATATCGGGACATCAGATGGCAAGAGATACTTTGGCAATGGAACTTTTTCAGAAATATCTGTATTGAGAATAAGGCCACGTTGAAAGATCCCTAAAAGTATCTGAGTGGATAGTAAACGATATAGTAATACTCAGTTTCAAACATCCAGTCAGCAAAAACGCGTGAGCAGTGGAACTTTCCCAGTAATATCTATATTGAGAATCACACTATGATGAAAGATCCGTAAAAGGATCTGAATAGATTTTAGAAGATATAATAATACTAAGTTTCAAATATCCGGCCATCAGAAACGCCCTGGCAGTTCAGCTCCTCAATACTATCTGCATGGAGGATCATGCTACGTTAAGAGAGCCTTGAGAGGTTCTGAATTGATAGTAAAAGGTATTTTAATACTCGGTTCCAAATATCAGGCGCCATCAGTGGCGCTTTCGCAGTGGAACTTTTTCAGTACTATCTGTATTGAGAATCATGCCACGTTGAAAGATCCCTAAAAGTATCCGAGTGGATAGTAAACGATATAATCATACTCGATTTCAAACATCCAGTCAGCAGAAACGCGTGCTCAGTGGAACTTTCTCAGTAATATCTTTATTGAGAAAAACACTATGGTGATAGATCCCTTAAAGGATCTGAATGGATAGTAGAGTGTTTCGAATACCTGACCATCAGAAAAGCCCTGGCAGTATAACTTCTTCAGTAATATCTGTATTGAGTATCATTCCACGTTTAGAGAACCTTAAGAGGATCTGAATTGATAGTAAAAGGTATTATAATACTCGATTTCAAATATCGGGCCGACAGAGGCGCATTGGCAGTGCAACTTTTTCAGTTATATCTGTATTGAGAATCATGGCACGTTGAAAGATCCCTAAAAATATCTGAATGGATAGTAACTGTTGTGTTCGCCTTTCTCTGATTAGTTTATTATTGAAAATAAATCAAATATCGGCTCCGAGTCAACACCATACGTCTTTCCCGGTCTCTGTTTCTATAGATACCCCTTTACGTTATTATCAACATCTTGTTCTATATCACTGAATCATAGATCAGATGAACGCAATCATAAATATCCAGTGACCCGCGTATGATGCTACCCGAGACGACAGACTGTCAATGATGCTAATACACTACATCCCTTTCTTTCTATTTATTTTTATTAATCAAATTACCAACAAACAAATTTACTCTTCTGTATTCTCTGGACATATAATCTGCCACTGTCCTTCTACTTCCTTCAAGTGCATGATATTTATTTATTTATTTATTTATTTACTTATCATACAGCGATGATTGAACGGGTAACCCCCATATAAACAACTGTATACAATATAAACTATAACGAACGTTCACAATTTCCTCAACCATCAATTCAGTATACCCAACAAATTGCGCCTGAATGCTGACAAGGACAAACAAAAGAAATCAACATGGACATCATTCGCCAACACCAAAGATCTGTTTAAAAAAAAAATTTCTGCCATAATTAAATCGTTGGAAATTAGGTCTAAACAAAAAAATATTTCTTGTAATTCTCGCGGGAAAATTAAAATTAATTGAACCTAGTAGATCAGGACAGTCAATAATTCCATTCACTAATTTATACAAAAAACACAAATCCGCAACTTGTCTTCTACTTTTTAATTGCATCAACTCAAAGTAGACTCTCAGGTGTTCAGAGCTAAGATATCCATTATTAAGAGTATACAAGTTCGAACGATACGCTAAGTAACGAAGGAATTTCCGCTGAACTTTTTCAATATTATCAGTGTAACCTAGATAGTAAGGTGACCAAACACATGAACCATATTCTAAAACACTTCTCACCAATGAGCAATACAAGGTCCTCAAAGTCGCGACGGAAAATTGACGACCGCCACGGATGATAAAACCCAACATCCTATATGCCCTAGACGTAACCTCAAGCGCACGTGCTTGAGGTTGCTTGAAATCTAAACGTGTATCAAAAGTTATTCCCAAATCACGAATACAGTGAACGCGTGCTAGTAACTCACTACCCCCAATGGAGTAATCATGCTCAAGAGGTTTACTCGAGTGGCTAAAAGACATTACATTACATTTGTCAACATTCAGGTACAAACAATTAACTAAAGTCCAGTCATAAAATAAATTGATTTGATCCTGCAAATAATAACAATCACTAGTATTCTTCACAACACTATACATTTTCAAATCATCAGCGAACAGCAAGAAACTCGTTTGCAAGGACAGTTTAATATCATTTATGAATATATTAAAAAGTAAGGGGCCAAGGTGAGAACCCTGTGGTACTCCTGAGGTGACCAAAAACAAATCTGATACAGAATCACCGTATTTAACCGACTGGGAACGTCCATAAACAAAACTGCTGAACCAGCTGAGAAACATGCCGGATAACCCAAGAGCGCTCAACTTCATTATGAGTAGGTTGTGATTAACTTTGTCAAACGCTTTGGAGAAATCAGTGTAAATTGTATCCACTTGATATCCTGATTCAAAACTATTAATTATATCTTTAAGAAAAAGTAACAAATTTGTTGACGTTGAACGCCCCCGCCGAAACCCATGCTGCTCGCCAATAAGAAGAGGGTTGATGTGCCACGACAAGAAACTGCAAACTAAACTATCTAAAAGCTTCGGAATAGCCGACTGAATGCATACCCCCCTATAATTACCAATTTGATCCCGCGCACCAGATTTGAAGATTGGTATAACGTAAGCTTTCTTCCATAGTGACGGAAACCTACCCTTCCTCAGAGAATTATTGAACAATGTTGTCAAGGGCCCAGATAGTGTACTAACACACCTTTTAAGAATAAAACTTGGTATTCCGTCTGGTCCCACCGACATCTTAGGCTTCATATTATCGATGATTTGATAAATTTCAGAGGGGGAAAACTGACAGGAATTGAGACTGACCGCATTTTTACACTCCACCTTAGGCGGAACAATCAAATCTTTACTATACGTCTCGGAAAAAAATCTCGCAAATAAATTAACAACACCGTTTAAGTGTGATGACTCGGTACCTTTGTGTTTCATACGACCAGGCAAACCATCGTGACCCCGCTTCGAGTTAACAAACTTCCAAAATACCTGCGGATCAGAGTACAAACTATTCTCCACGGTCGTGATGTAATTCTCATAAAGAGTTTTTCCAAGTACGTGACATCTACTACGAAGGACACTAAAGTTTCCATAGTCACATGGGCTGCGAGTTTTCTTGAATCTCTTATGTGCGCGTTTTTTCAAGTTAATAAGTTTAACGAGTTCCCTGCTGAACCATGACGGATATTTAATATTTTTCCTCACTTTGAGAGGAACAAAGCGATACAATCCTTCATATAAATTTTCATAAAATTTGGAAGTGGCGAGATCAACACTGTCGCCCAAAAAAGACCAGTCACAAGATGCAAAAAAGTTATTAAGTCCGACATAATCACCGCGATAGAAATTAAATTGCTCCGGATAACTCATCAACAGGCCTGGGGAACAATCTTGCAAAGAAATTCCAAACTGCAGAGCCGTACGATGAATGCCCGACACCTGTAAAGGATCCACCGCCGGTAACACTTCCGTTGATACATCGTTCGCAAAAACCAGGTCCAACATCACGCCTCTCGCGTTCGGTATTCTATTCGATTGAATGAGATTCACCAAATTATATGAATCCCCAAGAATGTAAGCCGGATCATCCACTGCACCTATACAGAATTGTCCATCATTCCATGTGGCTTTTGGGCTGTTGAAATCGCCACAAATGTACATCTTAACATCGGGAAATTTTAAAGAAATCTCCTCGACAGCTAATCCATGCGTCGAGTAGATATGTTCTGGAGAATTTGGCGGTATATAAACACCACCAATGATGAATCTGACACTTCCGCGCTCCAATAACAAAAATAAATGTTCGACCCCAGGACAAGAATGGTCAATCACGGCCGCACTCAGAAATGATCTCACCAAGATCACAACACCACCGCCGCGAAGTTTAGTGCTAGTATTAGAGTTCCTATCAAGTCTGAACACATTGAATCCAGAAGGGCAAAACTCGGCATCCATGATATCCGCATTCAACCAACTTTCTGTGATTACTAGAACATCATAAGTACTATACTGTAACTGCAGGTAAATGTCCTCAAGTTTAGTCCTTATTCCTCCCAGATTCTGGTAACATACTAATAAATCTAAGGGGGGTTTCTTTAGTTTTCCTTATTATTTATCCTTATATTCTGTCCTGTATTATCATTCCAAAGCTGAACATCTCCATTTTTATTTGATTCAACCGTGTATATAGTTGGTTCATAATTTGAACTCAGCTTATTAGTTTTGTGTAAGTTTTTTTTTTTTTTTTTTTTTCAGAAACTTTGTCGCCGTTATTAATTTCCATATGTATAGCATGCCGTCTTTCAACTGCATATTCTTTTCCTTTTTGTTTTATTTCCATATCTCTCTCCTTCATTTCTAGGTTTTCTGACTTATAATCATTGGTAACTTGTCACGATATTGCCTCCTAAAGAATAATTCTGATGAGGTTATCATTCACCGTGTGGGGAGTGCTATTGTACATTATCATGTATTCGTTTAAATCATCTCATCTGCATACTTAATTAGGTACTCCTTCACATTTCAAAAGTATCCTTTCTAATTTTGGCCTCTACTTTTTCTTCCAAGGGAATCGGTATTCTCCTGTATGGCTGGACAAAGGGGTAAGAGTTCCATCAATTGAAATCTTAAACATTATTTCTTTGAACTTAGGGAATTCTTTTGTGCCGATCTGATTTATATCTGTATTTATTTGGAGTACACCCAGTAAAGTTGCTGTTATTCGACCAAGTAAATTTAGTGTACCATTGTTCACCAAATAAAATGTTGAATTATCTTCTTTATCTCTTACTTGAATTCTTAAAAAAAATGCTTCAAAAGAACCAAGTAATAAATTTTTTTTTTCCGATTCTGATTAGTGACTATAACTCCCTTCACTTTCATCATCCGATCTATCGCTTCTAATGCAGTAGCTTCTTTTATAATTTCTGCAGCTCTTGCAGCTCTTGCCTTATCAAACGGAATACATGTCACTCATACGCTTTGTTTTGTTGGGGGGAAAAATAATCATCTTATTTATTTATTGCTGTTTCGAATACATCACTTCCTTCAGCAACCTCAATATTTGCCCAGGTAAATGTAACAAACATTCGCGTTTCCAAGCATTCTGTTCTATTTCTGCTGCATTCAACATATATAAAAAACTCATTTCCCAACACCCCCATCTTACTGCTACTGAGTTTATATCACCCTCACACTCAAACCTCTCTAGTGTATAGGATGCCATTTATGTTAACCTGTAGACAATAGAAATGGAAAATAGCCCACATAATCCAAAATGTGATAATGGATTCACAAGCAAATGCTTAGCACTGGCAATAACAGGTTTTAACCATATAATTATTTCATAATGCAATTTTTAATGCTAGTGCCCATTGAGCAATTGATGCTCGGCCATTTTAGTTTCACCATCTGATGATTCTTTTCTTATACAGAAGTACTCACAAAGGAAATCGTTATTATAGTATTCGTAATTTAATGCAAGATTGCCTATTCACAATCTAAAGCCTGATCCAATATTCGCAATTCAATGCTCAACCTCAATATTTGCAATTTAAAGCCTGATCACAATATTTGGTTGGATGAGTCGTAGAACATCGCAATTTAATGCCTGATCACCATATTTGCAATTTAATGCTTCAACAAAATATTCGCAATTTAATGCATTGATACTTATCGCAATTTAATGCCATATTTGCAATTTAATGCTTCAACACAATATTTGAAATTTAATGCGTAAACACAATATTTCCAATTGAATGGATTGATAGTTCTCGCAATTTAATGCCATATTTGCAATTTAATGCTTCAACACAATATTCGCAATATGCATTGATACTCATCGCAATTTAATGCACTGACAGTTCTCGCAATTTAATGCACTGACAGTTCTCGCAATTTAATGCCACAACATAATATTCGCAATTTAATGCGTACACACAATATTTCCAATTGAATGGATTGATAGTTCTCGCAATTTAATGCATTGATACTCATCGCAATTTAATGCCACTGACAGTTCTCGCAATTGAATGCACTGACAGTTCTCGCAATTTAATGCCACAACATAATATTCGCAATTTAATGCGTCACACAATATTTCCAATTGAATGGATTGATAGTTCTCGCAATTTAATGCATTGATACTCAACGCAATTTAATGCCACTGACAGTTCTCGCAATTGAATGCACTGACAGTTCTCGCAATTTAATGCCACAAAATAATATTCGCAATTTAATGCGTGAACACAATATTTCCAATTGAATGGATTGATGGTTCTCGCAATTTAATTCCTGGTCGACCTTTTCACATTTGTGTAGTCACCCCACTTGCAATTTAATGTATATTTTGGTACTTGATATTTGACATTGGACAATAGACCAATTTTGCTTTCCAATACAAAATATAATAAAGCAATATTCAACTCACGTTTAATCCTCGTCGCCAAATGTTGTGTTCGCCTTTCTCTGATTAGTTTATTATTGAAAATATATCAAATATCGGCTCCGAGTCCACACCATACGTCTTCCCCGGTCTCTGTTTTTATAGATATGTACCCCTTTACGTTATTAACAACATCTTGTTCTATATCACTGAATCATAGATCAGATGAACGCAATCATGAATATCCAGTGACCCGCGTATGATGCTACCCGAGACGACAGACTGTCAATGATGCTAATACACTACAGTAACCCATGTAATAAAACTCGCTTTCACAGATCAGTCCCTCAGGGACGCATTGGCAGTAGAACATTTTCAGTAATATATTTAATGAGAATCACACCATATTGAAAGCTCCGTAAAAGGATCTGAATAGATAGTAAAATATAATAATACTCGGTTTCAAATATCGTGCCAGAGGCGCTTTGGCAGTGGAACTTTTTCAGTACTATCTGCATTGAGAATCATGCCACGTTGAAAGATCCCTAAAAGTATCTGAGTGGATAGTAAACGATATAATCATACTCGATTTCAAACATCCAGTCAGCAGAATTGCGTGCTCAATGGAACTTTCTGAGTAAAATCTTTATTGAGAAAAACACTACGGTGATAGATCCGTAAAGGGATCTGAATGGATAGTAGAGTATATAATAATACTATGTTTCGAGTATCTGGCCATCAGAAACGCCCTGGCAGTTTAACTCTTCAGTACCATCTGTATTGAGAATCTCACACCACGTTGAAAGTCCTGTAAAAGGTTCGGAATAGATAGTAAAGAGTATTATAATACTCGGTTTTAAATATCAGGCCATCAGAGGCGCTTTGGCAGTGGAACTTTCTCAGTAATATCTTTATTGAGTATCACACCACGTTGAAGGATGCGTAAAAGGTTCTGAATGGATAGTAGAAGATATAATAATACTATGTTCCGAATATCTGGCCATCAGAAACGCCCTGGCAGTATATCTTCTTCAGTACTGTCTGTATTGAGAATCATGCCACGTTAAGAGAACCTTAAGAGGAACTGAATAGATAGTAAAAAGTATTATAATACTTGATTTCAAATATCGGGCCATCAGAGGCGCATTGGCAGTGCAACTTTTTCAGTAATATCTGTATTGAGAATCATGCCACATTGAAAGATCCCTAGAAGTATATGAATGGATAGTAAACGATATAATAAAACTCGGATTCAAACATGCAGTCAGCAGAAACGCGTGAGCAGTGGAACTTTCTAATTAATTTCTTTATTGAGAAACACTTTACGCTGAAAATTCCGTAAAAGCATCTGAATAGTAGAAGATAGTAGATGATACTATGTTCCGGATATCCGGCCATCCGAAACGCCATGGCAGTTTATCTTTTCTGTACTATCTGTATTGAGAATCATGCCACTTTAGGAGAACCTTATGTGGATCTGAATAGATACTAAAGGTTGATTTATGCTGGCTGGTAACTTTAACTTAATCATATATATATAATATATATAGACATTATTTTTAGTGTTATGCTTTATAATCAGACTAAATAATCCGTTAGCTTAATAATTATTATTATTAATAATAAGTAAACAGATTATTCAGTCTCAGTATCAACCATAGCGTTAGAAATCTATGTTTCAAATTTTAAGTTAGGGAATAAGTTAAAGTTGCCAGCCAGCATAAACCAGCTTTAAAAGGTTTTATAATACTGGGTTTCAAATATCGGACCATCAGAAGCGCTTTGGCAATGGAACTTTTTCAGAAATATCTGTATTGAGAATCAGGCCACGTTGAAAGATCTCTAAAAGTATCTGAGTGAATAGGAGACGATATACTAATACTCGGTTTCAAAGTTCCACTCAGCAGAAACGCGTGAGCAGTGGACCTTTTTCAGTAATATCTTTATTGAGAATCACACTACGTTGAAAGATCCGTAAAAGGATCTGAATAGATAGTAGAAGTTATAATAATACTATGTTTCGAATACCCGACCATCAGAAAAGCCCTGGCAGAATAACTTCTTCAGTAATATCTGTATTGAGTATCATTCCACGTTTAGAGACCTTAAGATAGATATTAAAAGGTATTATAATTCTCGGCTTCAACTTTCGGGCCATCAGTGGAACTGTTTCAGTAATATCTGTATTGAGAATCATGCATCGCTGAAGGAACCCTTAAAGTATCTAAATGGATAGTAAGCGATATAATAAAACTCGGTTTCAAAGATCAGGCCATCACGGACGCATTGGCAGGAGAACTTTCTCAGTAATATCTTTATTGAAAATCACACTACGTTCAAAGATCCCTAAAAGGATCTGAATCGATAGCAGGAGATATAATAATACTATGTTTCCAATATCCGGCCATCAGAAACGCGTCCCTGCAGGGACGCGTGAGCAGTGAAACTTTCTCAGTAATATCCTCATTGACTATCACACCACCTTGAAGGGTCCGTAAAAGGTTCTGAAAGGATAGTAGAAGATATAATAATACTATGTTTCGAATATCCGGCCATCAGTAAAAGATATTATAATACTTGGTTTAAATTAACAGGCCATAAGGGACGCATTGGCATTGTATTAAGAATCATGCCACTTTGATAGTGAAAGATATTAGTATACTCGAATTAAGATCACGCCATAAAGGACGCATTGGCAGTAGAACTTTTTCAGTAATATCTTCATTGAGAATTACACCACGTTGAAAGATCCGTAAAAGGATCTGAATAGATAGTGGGTTTCAAATATCGAACCATCAGAAGTGCTTTGGCAGTGGAACTTTTTCAGTAATATCTGTTTGAGAATAATGCCACTTTGGAAGATCTCTATATGTATCTGAATGAATAGTAAACGATTTAATAAAATTCGGTTTCAAAGATCAAGGCATCAGGGACGCATAGGCATTGTATTAAGAATCATGCCACTTTGGAAGAACCTTTAAAGGATATGAATAGATAGTAATAGATACTAGTTTACACGGTTTAAGATCACGCCATAAAGGACGCATTGGCAGTAGAACTTTTTCAGTAATATCTTCATTGAAAATCACACAACGTTGAGAGATCCGTAAAAGGATCTGAATAGATAGTGAAATGTATCATAATACTCTGTTTCATATATCGGGCCATCAGAGGCGCTTTGGCAGTGGAACTTTTTCAGTGATATCTGTATTGAGAATCATTCCACGATGGAAAATCCCTAAAAGTTTATGAATGCATAGTAAACGACATAATTAAAATCAGTTTCAAGGATCCAGTCTGAGTGGATAGTAGACGATATTCTAATATTTGGTTTCAAACATCCAGTCAGCAGAAACGCGTGAGCAGTGGAACTTTCTCAGTAATATCTTTATCAAGAATCACACTACGTTGAAAGATCCTCAAAAGGATCTGAATGGATAGAAGAAGATATAATAATACTATGTTTCGAATATCCGACCATCAGAAACGCCCTGGCAGTTTAACTCTTCTGTACTATCTGTATTGAGAATCATGCCACGTTAAGAGAACCTTAAGAGCATCTGAATAGATAGTATAAGGTATTATAATACTGGGTTTCAAATATCGGACAATCAGAAGCGCTTTGGCAATGGCACTTTTTTCGGAAATATCTGTATTGAGAATCAGGCCACGTTGAAAGATCCTTTAAAGTATCTGAGTGGATAGGAGACGATATACTAATACTCGGTTTCAAACTTCCAGTCAGCAGAAACGCGTGAGCTGTTGAACTTTCTGAGGATCACACTACGTTGAAAGATCCGTAAAAGGATCTGAATGGATAGTAGAAGTTATAATAATACTATGTATTGAATACCCGACCATCATAAAAGCCCTGGCAGTATAACTTCTTCAGTAATATTTGTATTGAGTATCATTCCACGTTTAGAGAACCTCAAGAGGATCTGAATTGATAGTAAAAGGTATTATAATACTCGATTTCAAATATCGGGCCGTTAGAGGCGCATTGGCAGTGCAACTTTTTCAGTTATATCTGTATTGAGAATCATGCCACATTGAAAGATCCCTAAAAGTATATGAATGGATAGTAAACGATAAAGTAAAACTCGATTTCAAAGATCCAGCCATCAGGGACGCATTGGCAGTAGAACTTTCACAGTAATATCTTTATTGAGTATCAAACCACATTGGAGGATGCGTAAAAGGATCTGAATGGATAGTGGAAGATATAATAATACTATGTTTCGAATATCCGGATATCAGAAAAGCCCTGGCAGTATAACTTCTTCAGTACTATCTGTATAGAGAAACATTCCACGTAAAGAGAACCTTACAAATATCAGATTGATATTAAAAGGTATTATAATACTCAGCTTCAACTTTAGGGCGATCAGTGGAACTTTTTCAGTTATATCTGTATTGACAAACATGCCACGTTGGAAGAACCCTGAAAGCATCTAAATGGATAGTAAGCGATATAGTGAAACTGGGCTTTATTGAGGATCACACAACGTTGAAAGATCCGTAAAAGGATCTGAATGGATAGTAGGAGTTATAATAATACTATGTATCGAATACCCGACCATCAGAAAAGCCCTGGCAGTATAACTTCTTCAGTAATATTTGTATTGAGTATCATTCCACGTTTAGAGAACCTTAAGAGGATCTGAATTGATAGTAAAAGGTATTATAATACTCGATTTCAAATATCGGGCCGTCAGAGGCGCATTGGCAGTGCAACTTTTTCAGTTATATCTGTATTGAGAATCATGCCACATTGAAAGATCCCTAAAAGTATATGAATGGATAGTAAACGATATAGTAAAACTCGATTTCAAAGATCCAGCCATCAGGGACGCATTGGCAGTAGAACTTTTACAGTAATATCTTTATTGAGTATCACACCACGTTGAAGGATGCGTTAAAGGATCTGAATGGATAGTGGAAGATATAATAATACTATGTTTCGAATATCCGGATATCAGAAAAGCCCTGGCAGTATAACATCAGTACTATCTGTATAGAGAATCATTCCACGTAAAGAGAACCTTACGAATATCAGATTGATATTAAAAGGTATTATAATACTCAGCTTCAACTTTAGGGCGATCAGTTGATCAGAGACGTTGGGTCAAAAATTAAGAGTGACGTACCTGAGGTGGCGTAAAGCTGATCTGGCGCAGAACAACCTGGTGGTATGGCGAAAGTAGTCTCAGGACCACAAGGCCTGATCTGGTGGTCTTCCTGGACATTGAAGGCACTTATGTTTCACCGCTCAAGAAATCGTTCTGCGGAGAGGCTTGGCTCAGAGGAGTACCAGACCTCATTGTGGTTCCTGTTTAATAACAGACTCATCTCCACGTCCCTGTGTGGGGACGTAGCGAGATTTCTGGCCAGGAGGGGCTGTCCACATGGAGGAGTGATCTCTCGTCTGCTGTGGTCTGCCTGGTGGCCTTAATAGGCACGCTGGATATATATGTCCAGCGTACGTCGGCAATATACTCATTATGGCCACAAGACAGAATGACTCAGTCCCGATTGAGAGCCTATCAGAGGCGCTAACGGCAACACAAGGCTGGTGTAGTGGGGAACAGTTAAACGTGATCTCTCGTCAGACCTTGATCGTGCCATTCACGCTCAACATGGGTTTCCTTAATATGAATGGAATTCGTATCCAATTTGCGGACGATGCTAGATATCTGGGTGCCATCCTGGACAGGAAGCTGAACTGAAATTCACACTAAGAAAGGGTGATCCACAAGGCTAGGCACTCGCTCTGGGCCTGCTAGCGGACTTGTGGAAAGAAATGGGGGACTGGATCTGAAAAGACGCCACTGGTTGTACGTGATGTTGGTGAGACGACAAATCACTTACGGTAGCATTGCTTTATGGGAGTGCACTGTAGGAGTGCAGTCCCAGCTCAAGCTTATAACAATTCAGAGATCTGCGTGCTTGATGATGACTGGGGCTTTTCGCTCCACGTCTATCGCAGCCAATTATCGCCTAAAGTACATGGTCTATCTTTATCCAGTGAGCACGTGCCTGGTTCTCTGCTGGCCGAATTGTAGGGCAACGAGATAATGAGCATCGTTCTGATGTATCTATCACCAAGATAGTAGCACTATCGAGTCGTCTTTCCCAGCGACGATTGGACTATCTCTGGGCCACACTGCTTGAGGGTCCCTGCTGGTTCACATAATGCTCTGCTACTACTGGGGTGGGAGCGGGAGTCAGTGGTTACAAAATGGCTGAGGGAGAATCTATAAGCCTAGTTAGTTTTGTGACTGCCTTTCAAGCAGGAATTTTCGCCATTGATCACTGCGCGAAGCTCATATTTGAGAAGAGGTGGATACGCAGATCAATCAAGATCCTATCGGAAAGCCAAGCTGCCTTGAAGGACTTGAATTCATACAACTGAAAGTCCATGCTTGTGCAGGACTGTCTGACCCCACTTGTTGAACTGGGAGAGCGCTGCAGGTTCAAGTTAATTTGGGTCCTGGGCCACTCAGGCAAGGGCGGTAATGAAGTGGAGGACTCATTGTCGGCACGAGGGGCTTTCACGGGGCTCATTGGACCTGAACCGGCCTGTGATATATCTCACAAGGCAGCAGGGTGGGAAAACAACAGATGGTTGGACCAAAAGGTCCAGGATATCAGAAGCAGCATACCTGGACACATACATACTCGCTCAACAAGTATCAGCTGAAAGAGCCAGACAATGTCTCAGATCCTCTAGTTAGACCTGAGAATTTTAACAGCATACACGGGTCCCTGTGGCCTGAGGAAACACCTTAGTATGCTGGGGTTGGCTGAGCTAGAACTCTGAGTGCAGACTATGCCTGGAGGGTGACGAGTCTATAGAACACATGTGTGACCCCGCTGGGGACAGGATCAGATTTGAGGAGCTAGGAGTCCGCAAACTGAGACTGAGGGAACTGGACAAGTTCTCACCCACCAGACTAAAATCCCTTGTCAAAAGGCTTCAGCTTGTTGATGTTGTATAGATTAGGCGTGCCACAATAGACCGATTGGTTGCAGTGACGGGACTGGTTTCGTCTGCCCGACACAACTCATATAATTAATAATAAAGTGGCGTACGAACATGGTAACATAGTAATATAGAACATGCCACGTTGGAAGAACCCTAAAAGCATCTAAATGGATAGTAAGCGATATAGTGAAACTGGGCTTCAAAGATCAGGCCATATGGGACGCATTGGCAGTGGAAGTTTTTCAGTAATATCTACATTGAGAATCACACCACGTTGAGAGATCCGCAATAGGATCTGAATAGATAGTAAAAGATATTATAATACTGGGTTTCACATATCGGGCCATCAGAGGCTCTTTGGCAGTGGAACTTTTTCAGTAATATCTTTATTGAGAATCATGCCACGTTGAAAGATCCCTAAAAGTATCTAAGTGGATAGTAAACGATATAATAATACTCAGTTTCAAACATCCAGTCAGCAGAAACGCGTTAGCAGTGGAACTTTCTCAGTAATATTTATATTCAGAATCACACTACGATGAAAGATCCGTAAAAGGATCTGAATAGATATTAGAAGATATAATCATACTAAGTTTCAAATATCCGGCCATCAGAAACGCCCTGGCAGTTTAGCTCCTCAATACTATCTGATATTGAGGACGCTACGTTAAGAGAGCCTCAAGAGGATCTGAATTGATAATTAAAGGTATTATAATACTCGGTTCCAAATATCAGGCCATCAGTGGCGCTTTCGCAGTGGAACTTATTGTATTGAGAATCACACCACGTTGAAAGTTCTGTAAAAGGATCGTAATCGTAACTGGGTTTCAAATATCGGACCATCAGAAGCGCTTTGGCAATGGCACTTTTTCAGAAATATCTGTATTGAGAATCAGACCACGTTGAAAGATCCCTAAAAGTATCTGAGTGGATAGGAGACGATATACTAATACTCGGTTTCAAACTTCCAGTCAGCAGAAACGCGTGAGCTGTTGAACTTTCTCATTAATATCTTTATTGAGGATCACACTACGTTGAAAGATCCGTAAAAGGATCTGAATGGATAGTAGAAGTTATAATAATACTATGTTTCGAATACCCGACCATCAGAAAAGCCCTGGCAGTATAACTTCTTCAGTAATATCTGTATTGAGTATCATTCCACGTTTAGAGAACCTTAAGAGGATCTGAATTGATAGTAAATGGTATTATAATACTCGATTTCAAATATCGGGCCGTCAGAGGCGCATTGGCAGTGCAACTTTTTCAGTTATATCTGTATTGAGAATCATGCCACGTTGAAAGATCCCTAAAAATATCTGAATCGATAGTAACCGATATAATAAAACTCGCTTTCACAGAACAGTCCCTCAGGGACGCATTGGCAGTAGAACATTTTCAGTAATATATTTATTGAGAATCACACCATGTTGAAAGCTCCGTAAAAGGATCTGAATAGATAGTGAAGGTATTATAATACTCGGTTTCAAATATCAGGCCATCAGTGGCGCTTTCGCAGTGGAACTTTTTCAGTACTGTATGTATCGAGAATCATGCCATGTTGAAAGATCCCTAAAAGTATCTGAGTGGATAGTAAACGATATAATCATACTCGATTTCAAACATGCAGTCAGCAGAATCTTGTGCTCAGTGGAACTTTCTGAGTAATATCTTTATTGAGAAAAACACTACGGTGATAGATCCGTAAAAGGATCTGAATGGATAGTAGAGTATATAATAATACTATGTTTCGAGTATCTGGCCATCAGAAACGCCCTGGCAGTTTAACTCTTCAGTACCATCTGTATTGAGAATCACACAACACGTTGAAAGTTCTGTAAAAGGATCGGAATAGATAGATAGTGAAAAGTATTATAATACACGGTTTTAAATGTCAGGCCATCAGAGGCGCTTTGGCAGTGGAACTTTTTCAGTGATATCTGTTTTGAGAATCATTCCACGATGAAAGATCCCTAAAAGTATATGAATGGATAGTAGACGACATAATTGAACTCGGTTTCAAACATCCAGTCAGCAAGGATGCGTGAGCAGTGGAACTTTCTCAGTAATATCTTTATTGAGTATCACACCAAGTTGAAGGATGCCTAAAAGGTTCTGAATGGATAGTAGAAGATATAATAATACTATGTTCCGAATATCTGGCCATCAGAAACGCCCTGGCAGTATATCTTCTTCAGTACTGTCTTTATTGAGAATCATGCCACGTTAAGAGAACCTTAAGAGGAACTGAATAGATAGTAAAAAGTATTATAATACTTGATTTCAAATATCGGGCCATCAGAGGCGCATTGGCAGTGCAACTTTTTCAGTAATATCTGTATTAAGAATCATACCACATTGAAAGATCCCTAGAAGTATATGAATGGATAGTAAACGATATAATAAAACTCGGATTCAAACATCCAGTCAGCAGAAACGCGTGCGCAGTGGAACTTTCTAATTTATTTCTTTATTGAGAAACACTTTACGTTGAAAATTCCGTAAAAGCATCTGAATAGTAGAAGATAGTAGAAGATATAATAATACTATGTTTCGAAAATCCGGCTATCAAAAACGCCCTGGCAGTATAACTTCTTCAGTACTATCTGTATTGAGAATCATTCCACGTTTAGAGAACCTTAAGAAAATCTGATAGATATTAAGAGGTATTATGATACTCGGCTTCAAATTTCGGGCTATCTGTGAAACTGTTTCAGTAATATCTATATTGCAACGCTGAAAGAACCCTAAAAGTATCAAAATGGATAGTAAGCGATATAATAAAACTCGGTTTCAAAGATCATGCGATATGGGACGCATTGGCAGTGAAAGTTTTTCAGTACTATTGAGAATAACACTACGATGAAAGATCCGTGAAAAAATCTGAATGGTTAGTAGAAGATATAATAATACCATGTTTCGAGTATCCGACCATCAGAAAAGCCCTGACAGTTTAACTCTTCAATACCATCTGTATTGAGAATCATGCTACGATAAGGGAACCTTAGGAGGATCTGAATAGATTATAAAAGGTATTATAATACTCGATTTCGAATATCGGGCCATCAGAGGCGCTTTGGCAGTGGAACTTTTTAGGTAATATCTGTTTGAGAATAATGCCACGTTGGAAGATCTCTAAAAGTATCTGAATGGATAGTAAACGATATAATAAGAGTCGATTACAAAGATCAAGCCATCAGGGACTCATTGGCAGTAGAACTTTTCCAGTATTATTCTCATTGAAAATCTCGCCACGTTGAAAGATCCGCGAAAGGATCTGAATAGATAATAAAAGGTCTAATAATACTTAGTTTCAAATATCGGGCCATCAGAGGCACTTTGGCAGTGTTACTTTCATTATTATTATATATATTTATTATTATAATACTCGGCTTCAACTTTCGGGCCAATAGTGGAACTCCAACTCCAAATCCAACTAAATCAGTCACGTTTGGATGATTAATCCTAACACTTACTATAATAAAAATGTAAATTATCATTATGAGCTAGTAATATGAGAATAGATATTTCAGCATAATGATGAATTTCCACCCTAACAAAATATACTTTTCTGGGAACAGCCCAAATGTCTGTAATATTCTAATTTTTTGCCGAAAATGGTCTCAAACGATTAGGTTCGACTCACTGATGGAGAATCCGAGATCAAATTTGATTCTGTCCGGCCGTTGCTACTATAACTTTCGAACGGAAACAGATAGGGACTTGAAATGTTCGACTAGGTGGCGCGTCCGAATGCGACGGACAAATTCGCTAATGGGCATAATCGGCCAAAGGTTTCCGAGTACTAATTTTATTTTGAACTAATACAGATCCGATCGAATTAAAACTTGGTAACTAGTTGTAGAATACCGACACAAAGACGTATGTGAAATATTATGAGGATCGTATCACTTGAAAATAAAAAAAAATTATTAAAAAATATCATTTATTAAAGAAAATAGGATAATGCGGATAAGTATATTTAAATGGAAAAGTAGAATTATTTTCTCTGCTTCTTTTGCGGAATCACCCGTTATACTTTTCCATTCAAATATCATTTATCTCACTATAACTTGAGAACGGAAAGAGATAGCGACTTGCAATTTTCAAGGTAGGTTGCGGATCCAGAAGCAACATTTGATTTTGTTAATATGCATCAGCCAAACGGTTTTAGAGTTATACATATCGGAAGTTTTGTTGTCATTTACTCAATAACTCAAAAAACACGAAACCAAACGATTCAAACAATTCAAAAATTCTCATGAAGATCGTATCACTAGAAAATTTTGAATAAATCATTGACAACATTCTAGAACTTAGAAACTATCCGTCCGATATAGCTGAAATTTTGAGAGAGCATTCAAAACCTAACTTTATAGCCAAGTTGCAAATTTGAACACGATCGGATCTTTATTGTTGGAGATTCAAGCAGTAGCTGGATGGGTGACTGTTTCCACGATAACTTTCGAACCTTTTATAATTGTCATTGATTGATTATTGAAGGCAGGACTTAACTTTGGCTGACAGTGTGTGGCTTCCCTATCTTTCAATTCACGTTGAATTTCTGTTACCCAATTTGGAAGGCATACATGAAAGTTTTGAAAGTAACTCCATTAGTCCCTAGGCCTAGAAGTAAAAGGGTTTAAATGCATTTTTTTGAAATTATCAGATAAATGGCTTCAAAGTTAACCTGAATTTCAGAATTCCAAGAATTAGTTCAGAAAACTGCCTTAATATTTTAGGTTTACATCAGACTGTCCAATAATGTTGAATAAAACTATTATCAGTAATTCTTTCCTTCAGATCATTTACACTTGAACTCTTTTACTTCCAGGCTCCTCAATTATAATATTTATTATAACAGTTCCTTATACTACAGGAGATGTAATTAACATTCACCAATCGAGGACGAGTTCGAGAGTATAGTAGATTAGATTTTTACCACTCCTCTTTTAGAAATGTATTAATAAAACCGGATTGATTTGATTTGAAAACGTCAAGTTGACGCATAAAGGACTTTAATCCATAACTTCAAGCTCCAAGGGATTTTTCAAGTCACTTACATCTCTAGTGATGTATGTAATACATTTCCATCTCGTTATCATTAGCGATCGATACAATCGTTGTAAATTTCACCTGCATCGTTCAAATCGATGTCATTGCCAACTACTTATTACTATGTGAGTATGTGGGTAGTGGAAAATTTGTATTTATATATCTGTAAATATTTTCGATGATCCGGTGTAGATATGTGTAGATAAAATTGAGGGTGGTTAAATTGAAAACTATTTGGTTAACAATCTATTTACAATATATTTACACTTTCGATAGAGTGGACTGTATTTTGTTTCGGTGCTGGTTCACTAATCATTAAAGAATACCAACAAGTCGATGAATATTTGATAAAGGTTACAAGTGTGTGAAATGAATGTAATCTGAGTACTGTCCCGTAGAAAATCTTAATAGTGTCTGCTCTGAATATAAAAATTATCATTTTTGCAAGTAAAATTATATATTCAAGTTCCTCCCTTGTAGAGGGAAAAAACCAACTTCGATTGGGAATTCAAAACGAATAACGCCCAATGTGAAAAAACTGCTTTGTTATTGGCTGCTTGAACTAAAAGAAATAATCATATTGAAAGTGATATTTTCGAACCGTAAAATCTGGGAAACCGTTATAACCACATGGCCCAAAGCATTGTAAACTTAAAAAGGCCCTTGAAAATATTAAATATCCTTTCTATTTCTAGGTGGTCGAAACCCCAATAAATTTGTCAACTGTAGACTGATATTTATGATCACAAGCAATGTGTATATCGTTTTCTTTGGAAAACGACAACGATTCTCAATTAGTTCAAACACCAAATAAATGTAATGACTTGATTTATTGGAGGAGTCGAGAGCATTCCACAAAATTCTCAAACATACTCCCCCCGTTGAACATTTGTTTTAATGTTCAACTCTTGTTTGAATAGATAAATATGTAATTAATTGAAATGAGTAAGTAATACATAAATTAAAATAGTGACAAATCACTGAAACATGTAAGTAAAATCTAGTGATATCGTAAATAGAAAAAATTAAACATAATATGGTCATCATTGTTAATCAAAAATAAAAACACCAAAAAATCATTGTTCTCCTTCTGAAGAGGGTAATGTCTCAATAGGCAATGGGCATATTCTCGTTATTGACCGAGTCAATACACCTTTCGGTGTTTTCACTTCCACTACACGCACTACACCATCCTTGCCTTTGTGCACCTTGAGAATTCTCCCCAGAATCCATTGTTGAGGAGGTAAATTGCCACAATTGAAAATCACGCGTGTTTTCGGCTCTCTGGAATTGCATATCGAACTCCACATTTGCTTCTGTTGAAGAGTGTTCAGGTACCCATGTTCCATGCTTTGTACCAAATCTTGACCGCTTCAATGTCGGAATGCGTTCGACATTGGGATCAGGTACAGCAGTCAATTGTCGCCCAATTATAAAGTGATCAGGTATAATAGGCATACCATCATTAGGACTTGAGGACAAGGGAAATAAGGGTTCAGAATCAAGTATTGCCTCAATCTGTGTTAATAGAGTCAACATCTCTTCGTAGGTGATATTCGTATGTTTTGTGACTCTAATCAAATGAAATTCAGCGCTGTTCACGGCTGACTCCCATAAAACATAAAAATTTGAAATATTTCGAGAATTTTTTATAATAAATTCCAAAAAAGTCTGTAGTTCTTTGTTGGCGCCTACAAAATTAGTTCTAGACTCACTCCATAAGATAGAAGAATTACCCCTTTGTGATATGACACGCGTGAGAGCTGATATGAACCTTTCAATAGTAAAATTTGTCACTAATTCAATATGAATTGATTTACTTGCGGAAAATACAAATAAACAGATATAGGCCTTCAATTGTTTTTTGCGAGATCTCGTTACCAAATATTGTGCAGACTTTGTTCTATATGTCATTGTATTTACAAAATATTGATTGATGTTGTCATTCTGATAGTTACGCCATTTAATTTTATGTAAATGTCCGCCATTTTTATAGACCCGTATCCGACGATACATATTTTCATTATCTCCATAGGCAATGTAAATATGTAATCTGGATCTCAATAAAATTTCAA
Organism: Halyzia sedecimguttata; assembly: GCA_937662695.2. Lineage (NCBI taxonomy): Eukaryota > Metazoa > Arthropoda > Insecta > Coleoptera > Coccinellidae > Halyzia > Halyzia sedecimguttata. Next base: position 8,191,875 of record OW569418.2, read on the forward strand.
AAAATTCATTTTGTATTCTAGGACCTTTAAATTGAAGATCATTGTAAGATCCTAACCTATGTTTTGCGTTTGTACTTTCTGATTCATATACCACATGATGTGATGAAAGATATTTGAATGGGTGTACCTCATTTGTTTTTGTCAAATGCCCTAAGATTATATTCTTGTCCATAAATTGTGTATATTGTCCTCTATTCTGATCAAAATTTATCTCTAGACTCATAACTCTGTTCAATGCTATCGATTTTGATTCGCCTATGAGTTTGCTTTTATATTTCAAAGGAATGCTAACAACAGGTCTACCATCACCTTCTCTACTAGTGTGCCCTTTGCATAATTTTTCACATTCTGAATCATCAGTTGTCTCTGATGATGGAATAGAATACTCCTCAGAATCCAAACATTTTGAAACTGGTTTATCGTTATTTGATAATGTGAAAAAACATTGAGATTTCGAAAATCTATTATTGTTTATAATCGGACCAGATGCGATCCAACCTAACTTTGTATTTCTGAGACGAGGTAGATTTTTTCCCAAGTGTACGCTACCACGTAGAATTAGATCCCAAAATAGACCTGCGCCAATTAATAAGTCGATTTGCCCTGGTACGTTAAATTTTGGATCAGCTAATCTATATTTCCGTGGAATTTTCCATGAAGACGGATTTATCATTTCAGATGGTAGATTTTCTGTAATTTGTCCGATGACAAAACAATCAATTCTGAAATTATTCGGATAAATCTTTGACTGAAACAATACATTGCAGGTTTTTTGAATCTTAGAAATAGAACCATTTACACCAGAAATTGAATAGTCTGCATTTCTAACTTTTAATTTCAGAATATTAAGTAGTCTATTCGAAATAAAATTTGACTGCGATCCACTATCCAAAATCACTCTACAGTCGTGCTTCATTCCGGAAGCATCGAAAACTGATACTACTGCAGTGGATAATAAAACATTATTCTTAATTGGGTCAGAATTACATAACGTAACAATGCTTGATGGATTAATAGCTTCTAATGTACCTGTCTCTCTTTGCAGTTCTCGAATCGAATTCTGCATATTTTCTTTTCGAACTTTAGTTTCGAAATGCAGCAACGAATTATGCTTTTTATTGCACTTCCTACAGGTTGAGCCCTTACATTGATCGCTCATATGACCTGACCGTAAACAATTCATGCACAGTTTCAAATTTTGTACCTGTTTGACACGATTGTTTATTGATAATTCGAGAAAGTCTTTGCAATAATAAATTAGATGATTCTGACCGCAATAATTGCATTTAGAATCGGCTGTTAAAAATGAATAATAATTATTTTCCTGTTTCTTTATCTGGTGCTTATTTTCCGGAATTTTCGGACCTTTATGATTATGGGATACACTAATATTGCTTCTACCAGCAACTGTTTCCATCATATCAGCTCTATTCTTGATGAATGCTTGCATATCTGACAGTTTAGAAGAATTATTTGTACCTTTATAATTTTCCCATTCTCTTACAGAGAATCTGTCTAACTTGGAGACAATTATGAAAATTATAACGGAATCCCAATATTCCGTGGGTTCCTTCGACGTCTTTAATGACCTTAGATGTTTCATTATCTTATCATTCAGACTTCTTAACGAATTGGCATTTTCTTTCTGAATCGGTTCTATCTCAAAAATCGCTTTAATGTGATTATGCACTAGAAGACGGAAGTTGTTGTATCTATTGCATATCAAATCCCAAGCCGTTGTATAATTTTCTGCAGAAAATTCTATCGACTCTATCACTTTATACGCATCACCTTGTAATGATGCCCTAAGATAATGATATTTTTGAATATTGTTGATAGATGAATTTGAATGTATTAACGACTCATACGTATCTTTGAACTCAAGCCAATTCGTACAATCACCACTGAATTTTGATAATTCAATGGTAGGTAATTTGATATTTGAGAAGTAATTTTGACCTTGTCGGTCCTGATTCATTTCCAATTTTTCTTTGGATGAATTTGATCTATTTGATGATCCTACTACGACCTCATCTGAAGAATTCAAAATAGTTTCAGATATACTTAATGCTTGTGAATATGTATTAGTGAATTCTTCCCTATCAAGAGAATGCTCTTCTTGCTTATCCTCTTCGCAATGTAATTCAATTTCATCTTGAATGGCATTATATTCACTGTGAGTTTGTTCAAGAGCTCTCAGGCGCACTTTCAACTCGTTCAGATTTTTCACATCTATATCCTGACTTTGTTCATGCTTCAATATGATCGGATCTAAGAATTTTATAAAATGCGTCAATTTTCTCTTGATAATACCACGTTTCTTTATCAAAAGACTCATTTCTTCTGCCATTGCGTGAGAAGAAATTTGTGATAGTTAATTAGAATAACAAATATGAGATTTTTCGAATTTAATTTGGACCACTAACCCAACGTGAATCCAAAAATAAAACCAAAGTAATGTAAATTGAGACACTACAGATTTTCTTGTTGTGTACTTAATAAAAAAAATAATCGAATTGCAAAAATCTATAACGATAGATGATGCAGTATTATAACTGAAATGTTAACTCAGATTTATTTCAGATATTGGCAATAAATATTCAAATAGGAAACGGTTTAATGGAATGGACTCACAGTACTTTCATCGGTGATCGTTGATTCTTCTGATCCCTGGTTTTGTATGTGTCACGTTTAATCCATATACTTGATCAATGTATCATCTCGGATACCCTCAAACTGCAGCGAAGCACCTCCTTTGATGTGTACTCCCTTGATTAGCAGAAGAAGTTCGTGATGACCCTTGTAGTCGCCTGACTGATTCTCGGATGATCAAAACCTTGAATTTCCTTTGAACTCTCACTTAGCTTTTTCACTTGAAACTCTCACTTTTCACTTGAACTTTGTTGACTTCGAAGATCTGGAGTGGTTGGACCAAAAATTGTGTAAAATCTCGTCAAAGTTGCGGCTTGTAGGACCACAAAATATGTAGATATCTTCGAAAGTTGCGGCTCGAAGGACCAAAAAATGTGTAAATATTTTCGATGATCCGGTGTAGATATGTGTAGATAAAATTGAATGTGGTTAAATTGAAAACTATTTGGTTAACAATCTATTTACAATACATTTACACTTTCGATAGAGTGGACTGTATTTTGTTTCGGTGCTGGTTCACTAATCATTAAAGAATACCAACAAGTCGATGAATATTTGATAAAGGTTACAAGTGTGTGAAATGAATGTAATCTGAGTACTGTCTCGTAGAAAATCTTAATAGTGTCTGCTCTGAATATAAAAATTATCATTTTTGCAAGTAAAATTATATATTCAAGTTCCTCCCTTGTAGAGGGAAAAAACCAACTTCGATTGGGAATTCAAAACGAATAACGCCCAATGTGAAAAAACTGCTTTGTTATTGGCTGCTTGAACTAAAAGAAATAATCATATTGAAAGTGATATTTTCGAACCGTAAAATCTGGGAAACCGTTATAACCACATGGCCCAAAGCATTGTAAACTTAAAAAGGCCCTTGAAAATATTAAATATCCTTTCTATTTCTAGGTGGTCGAAACCCCAATAAATTTGTCAACTGTAGACTGATATTTATGACCACAAGCAATGTGTATATCGTTTTCTTTGGAAAACGACAACGATTCTCAATTAGTTCAAACACCAAATAAATGTAATGACTTGATTTATTGGAGGAGTCGAGAGCATTCCACAAAATTCTCAAACATACTCCCCCCGTTGAACATTTGTTTTAATGTTCAACTCTTGTTTGAATAGATAAATATGTAATTAATTGAAATGAGTAAGTAATACATAAATTAAAATAGTGACAAATCACTGAAACATATAAGTAAAATCTAGTGATATCGTAAATAGAAAAAATTAAACATAATATGGTCATCATTGTTAATCAAAAATAAAAACACTAAAAAATCATTGTTCTCCTTCTGAAGAGGGTAATGTCTCAATAGGCAATGGGCATATTCTCGTTATTGACCGAGTCAATACACCTTTCGGTGTTTTCACTTCCACTACACGCACTACACCATCCTTGCCTTTGTGCACCTTGAGAATTCTCCCCAGAATCCATTGTTGAGGAGGTAAATTGCCACAATTGATAATCACGCGTGTTTTCGGCTCTCTGGAATTGCATATGGAACTCCACATTTGCTTCTGTTGAAGAGTGTTCAGGTACCCATGTTCCATGCTTTTTACCAAATCTTGACCGCTTCAATGTCGGAATGCGTTCGACATTGGGATCAGGTACAGCAGTCAATTGTCGCCCAATTATAAAGTGATCAGGTATAATAGGCAAACCATCATTAGGACTTGAGGACAAGGGAAATAAGGGTTCAGAATCAAGTATTGCCTCAATCTGTGTTAATAGAGTCAACATCTCTTCGTAGGTGATATTCGTATGTTTTGTGACTCTAATCAAATGAAATTCAGCGCTGTTCACGGCTGACTCCCATAAAACATAAAAATTTGAAATATTTCGAGAATTTTTTATAATAAATTCCAAAAAAGTCTGTAGTTCTTTGTTGGCGCCTACAACATTCCACAAAATTCTCAAACAATATCAAATAGACAATATTCTTACCTAACAATGCTTGGTATACCTTCGAAGCAGAAACAAATTTTGTTTGTCTTCTTCCCCGAGCTCCGTACTGTAAGCTCAGTTCCCTACACATGAGCTTTTTCATAATGAGTAGAACATATTTTTTCGGTGTAACACCACCCAATCTGTAAGTATAGAAAATTCACCTGAAATCCAGAATTAATAATTAATTGTGTGATTTGTGAGTAAAAACGATTGATGAGTAGAAAATGTATATTACCAAATCTTAGAAATCTTCACCACTTTCCAATTTGGACTCCAATTCCTAAATTTCTGCCTGATTATTCAGTGGTAATTTTAATCGTATCATGGTAGTTAGCATATTTCCATTACTCGATTGCTCGACTAATTCATTTAAGATTATTTTAGATTCCTGCATTTCCCTCTGCATTGCTGAAATGTCATATTTTAATCCAAGAAGCGTTTTATCGATCTTAGTCAATTCTTCCAGTACAGGATCAGGGTTACCTAGGAAAAAATACATGTGAAATTAATTGCTTTGATAAAAAATGGGTTCAAGCCCTGTGGACAGGAGCTTTCTGGCGCTCTAGTTCAAACAGACAAATTATATCTCCGAAAGTATTGGTTTCTCAGAGTTGAGAATTATATCGATGTATTCTTATGATAGAACTGCATCATAAAGGAAATTCAATTCAAATAATAATTTATTTATCAAGATTAAATGAGCAATCTGAGAACTGCACCATGGAAGAATTGGCAGTGCAACTTTTTCAGTTATATCTGTATTGAGAATCATGCCACATTGAAAGATCCCTAAAAGTATATGAATGGATAGTAAACGATATAATGAAACTCGATAAAGTAAAACTCGATTTCGAAGATCCAGCCATCAGGGACGCATTGGCAGTAGAACTTTTACAGTAATATCTTTATTGAGTATCAAACCACATTGGAGGATGCGTAAAAGGATCTGAATGGATAGTGGAAGATAAAATAATACTATGTTTCGAATATCCGGATATCAGAAAAGCCCTGGCAGTATAACTTCTTCAGTACTATCTGTATAGAGAAACATTCCACGTAAAGAGAACCTTACAAATATCAGATTGATATTAAAAGGTATTATAATACTCAGCTTCAACTTTAGGGCGATCAGTGGAACTTTTTCAGTTATATCTGTATTGACAAACATGCCACGTTGGAAGAACCCTGAAAGCATCTAAATGGATAGTAAGCGATATAGTGAAACTGGGCTTTATTGAGGATCACACAACGTTGAAAGATCCGTAAAAGGATCTGAATGGATAGTAGGAGTTATAATAATACTATGTATCGAATACCCGACCATCAGAAAAGCCCTGGCAGTATAACTTCTTCAGTAATATTTGTATTGAGTATCATTCCACGTTTAGAGAACCTTAAGAGGATCTGAATTGATAGTAAAAGGTATTATAATACTCGATTTCAAATATCGGGCCGTCAGAGGTGCATTGGCAGTGCAACTTTTTCAGTTATATCTGTATTGAGAATCATGCCACATTGAAAGATCCCTAAAAGTATATGAATGGATAGTAAACGATATAGTAAAACTCGATTTCAAAGATCCAGCCATCAGGGACGCATTGGCAGTAGAACTTTTACAGTAATATCTTTATTGAGTATCACACCACGTTGAAGGATGCGTTAAAGGATCTGAATGGATAGTGGAAGATATAATAATACTATGTTTCGAATATCCGGATATCAGAAAAGCCCTGGCAGTATAACTTCTTCAGTACTATCTGTATAGAGAATCATTCCACGTAAAGAGAACCTTACGAATATCAGATTGATATTAAAAGGTATTATAATACTCAGCTTCAACTTTAGGGCGATCAGTTGATCAGAGACGTTGGGTCAAAAATTAAGAGTGACGTACCTGAGGTGGCGTAAAGCTGATCTGGCGCAGAACAACCTGGTGGTATGGCGAAAGTAGTCTCAGGACCACAAGGCCTGATCTGGTGGTCTTCCTGGACATTGAAGGCACTTATGTTTCACCGCTCAAGAACTCGTTCTGCGGAGAGGCTTGGCTCAGAGGAGTACCAGACCTCATTGAGATTCCTGTTTAATAACAGACTCATCTCCACGTCCCTGTGTGGGGACGTAGCGAGATTTCTGGCCAGGAGGGGCTGTCCACATGGAGGAGTGATCTCTCGTCTGCTGTGGTCTGCCTGGTGGCCTTAATAGGCACGCTGGATATATATGTCCAGCGTACGTCGGCAATATACTCATTATGGCCACAAGACAGAATGACTCAGTCCCGATTGAGAGCCTATCAGAGGCGCTAACGGCAACACAAGGCTGGTGTTGTGGGGAACAGTTAAACGTGATCTCTCGTCAGACCTTGATCGTGCCATTCACTAGAAAGAGGAAGCTCAACATGGGTTTCCTTAATATGAATGGAATTCGTATCCAATTTGCGGACGATGCTAGATATCTGGGTGCCATCCTGGACAGGAAGCTGAACTGAAATTCACACTAAGAAAGGCTAGGCACTCGCTCTGGGCCTGCTAGCGGACTTGTGAAAAGAAATGGGGGACTGGATCTGAAAAGACGCCACTGGTTGTACGTGATGTTGGTGAGACGACAAATCACTTACGGTAGCATTGCTTTATTGGAGTGCACTGTAGGGGTGCAGTCCCAGCTCAAGATTATAACAATTCAGAGATCTGCGTGCTTGATGATGACTGGGGCTTTTCGCTCCACGTCTATCGCAGCCAATTATCGCCTAAAGTACATGGTCTATCTTTATCTAGTGAGCACGTGCCTGGTTCTCTGCTGGCCGAATTGTAGGTCAACGAGATAATGAGCATCGTTCTGATGTATCTATCACCAAGATAGTAGCACTATCGAGTCGTCTTTCCCAGCGACGATTGGACTATCTCTGGGCCACACTGCTTGAGGGTCCCTGCTGGTTCACATAATGCTCTGCTACTACTGGGGTGGGAGCGGGAGTCAGTGGTTACAAAATGGCTGAGGGAGAATCTATAAGCCTAGTTAGTTTTGTGACTGCCTTTCAAGCAGGAATTTTCGCCATTGATCACTGCGCGAAGCTCATATTTGAGAAGAGGTGGATACGCAGATCAATCAAGATCCTATCGGAAAGCCAAGCTGCCTTGAAGGACTTGAATTCATACAACTGAAAGTCCATGCTTGTGCAGGACTGTCTGACCCCACTTGTTGAACTGGGAGAGCGCTGCAGGTTCAAGTTAATTTGGGTCCTGGGCCACTCAGGCAAGGGCGGTAATGAAGTGGAGGACTCATTGTCGGCACGAGGGGCTTTCACGGGGCTCATTGGACCTGAACCGGCCTGTGATATATCTCACAAGGCAGCAGGGTGGGAAAACAACAGATGGTTGGACCAAAAGGTCCAGGATATCAGAAGCAGCATATCTGGACACATACATACTCGCTCAACAAGTATCAGCTGAAAGAGCCAGACAATGTCTCAGATCCTCTAGTTAGACCTGAGAATTTTAACAGCATACACGGGTCCCTGTGGCCTGAGGAAACACCTTAGTATGCTGGGGTTGGCTGAGCTAGAACTCTGAGTGCAGACTATGCCTGGAGGGTGACGAGTCTATAGAACACATGTGTGACCCCGCTGGGGACAGGATCAGATTTGAGGAGCTAGGAGTCCGCAAACTGAGACTGAGGGAACTGGACAAGTTCTCACCCACCAGACTAAAATCCCTTGTCAAAAGGCTTCAGCTTGTTGATGTTGTATAGATTAGGCGTGCCAAAATAGACCGATTGGTTGCAGTGACGGGACTGGTTTCGTCTGCCCGACACAATTCATATAATTAATAATAAAGTGGCGTACGAACATGGTAACATAGTAACATAGAACATGCCAAGTTGGAAGAACCCTAAAAGCATCTAAATGGATAGTAAGCGATATAGTGAAACTGGGCTTCAAAGATCAGGCCATATGGGACGCATTGGCAGTGGAAGTTTTTCAGTAATATCTACATTGAGAATCACACCACGTTGAGAGATCCGCAATAGGATCTGAATAGATAGTAAAAGATATTATAATACTGGGTTTCACATATCGGGCCATCAGAGGCTCTTTGGCAGTGGAACTTTTTCAGTAATATCTTTATTGAGAATCATGCCACGTTGAAAGATCCCTAAAAGTATCTAAGTGGATAGTAAACGATATAATAATACTCAGTTTCAAACATCCAGTCAGCAGAAACGAGTTAGCAGTGGAACTTTCTCAGTAATATTTATATTCAGAATCACACTACGATGAAAGATCCGTAAAAGGATCTGAATAGATATTAGAAGATATAATCATACTAAGTTTCAAATATCCGGCCATCAGAAACGCCCTGGCAGTTTAGCTCCTCAATACTATCTGTATTGAGGATCACGCTACGTTAAGAGAGCCTCAACAGGATCTGAATTGATAATAAAAGGTAATATAATACTCGGTTCCAAATATCAGGCCATCAGTGGCGCTTTCGCAGTGGAACTTATTGTATTGAGAATCACACCGCGTTGAAAGTTCTGTAAAAGGATCGTAATAGATAAAAAAAAGTATTATAATACTCGGTTTTAAATATCAGGCCATCAGAGGCGCTTTGGCTGTGGAACTTTTTCAGTATTATCTGTATTGAGAATCATTACACGATCCCTAAAAGTATATGAATGGATAGTAGACGACATAATTGAACTCGGTTTTATACATCCAGTCAGCAGGGACGCGTGAGCAGTGGAACTTTCTCTCTCAGTAATATCTTTATTGAGTATCACACCACGTTGAAGGATGCGTAAAAGGTTCTGAATGGATAGTAAAAGATATAATAATACTATGTTTCGAATATCCGGCCATCAGAAACGCCCTGACAAATTGACTCTTCAGTATATCTGTATTGAAAATCATGCTACGTTGAGAGAACCTTAAGAGGATATGAATAGGTTGTAAAAGGTATTTTAATACTCGATTTCAAATATCGGGCCATCAAAAGCGCTTTGGCAGTGGAACTTTTTCAGTAATATCTGTTTGAGAATAATGCCACTTTGGAAGAACTCTATATGTATCTGAATGAATAGTAAACGATTTAATAAAATTCGGTTTCAAAGATCAAGCTATCTGGGACGCATTGGCAGTAGAACTTTTTCAGTAATATCTTCATTGAAAATCACACCACGTTGAGAGATCCGTAAAAGGATCTGAATAGATAGTAAAAGGTATCATAATACCCTTTTTCATATATCGGACCATCAGAGGCGCTTTGGCAGTGGAACTTTTTCAGTGATATCTGTATTGAGAATCATTCCACGATGGAAAATCCCTAAAAGTTTATGAATGCATAGTAAACGATATAATAAAAATCGGTTTCAAACATCCAGTCTGAGTTGATAGTAGACGATATACTAATATTCGGTTTCAAACATCCAGAAACGCGTGAGCAGTGGAACTTCCTCAGTTATATCTTTATCAAGAATCACACTACGTTGAAAGATCCTTAAAAGCATCTGAATGGATAGTAAAAGATATAATAATACTATGTTCCGGATATCCGGCCATCAGAAACGCCCTGGCAGTTTATCTCTTCTGTACTATCTGTATTGAGAATCATGCCACGTTAGGAGAACCTTATGTGGATCTGAATAGATACTAAAAGGTTTTATAATACTGGGTTTCAAATATCAGGCCATCAGTGGCGCTTTGGCAGTGGAACTTTTTCAGTAATATATGTATTGAGAATCCTGCCACGTTGAAAGATCCCTAAAAGTATCTGAGTGGATAGTAGACGATATACTAATACTCGGTTTCAAACATCTAGTCAGCAGAAACGAATGAGCAGTGGAACTTTCTCAGTAATATCTTTATTGAAAATCACACTACGTTGAAAGATCCGTCAAAGGATCTGAATGGATAGTAGAAGATATAATAATACTATGTTTCGAATACCAGGCCATCAGATACGCCCTGGCAGTTTAACTCTTCTGTACTTTCTGTATTGAGAATCATGCCACGTTAAGAGGATCTGAATAGATAGTAGAAGGTATTATAATACTCGATTTCAAATAACGGCCCATCAGAGGCGCATTGGCAGTGCAACTCTTTCAGTATTATCCCTAAAAGAGTAAAAAAAAAGTAAAAAAAGTAAGATCCCTAAAAGTATCGGAGTGAATAGTAAACGATATAATAATACTCGGTTTCAAACATCCAGTCAGCAGGGACGCGTGAGCAGTGAAACTTTCCCAGTAATATCTTTATTGAGTATCACACCACCTTGTAGGATCCGTAAAAAGAACTGAATGGATAGTAGATTATATAATTATACTATGTTTAGAATATCCGGCCATCAAAAAACGCCCTGGCAGTATAACTTCTTCAGTACTATCTATATTGAGAATCATGCCACGTTAAGAGAACCTTAAAATGATCTGGATATAAAGTAAAAGGTATCATAGTACTCGACTTCAAATATCGGGCCATCAGGGGCGCATTGGCAGTGCTACTTTTTCATTTATATCTGTATTAAGAATCATGCCAAGTTGAAAGTTCCGTAAAAGGGTCTGAATAGATAGTAAAAGGTATTATAATACTCGGTTTCAAATAACAGGCCATCAGAGGCGCTTTGGCAGTGGAACTTTTTCAGTAATATCTCTATTGAGAATCATTCCACGATAAAAGATCCCTAAAAGTATATGAATGGATAGTAAACGATATAGTGAAACTCGATTTCAAAGATCCAGCCATCAGAGACGCATTAGCATTAGAACTTTTACAGTAATATCTTCATTGAGTATCAGACCAGGTTGAAGGATGCGTATAAGGATCTGATGGATAGTGGAAGATATAATAATACTATGATTCGATTATCCGGATATCAGAAACGCCCTGGCAGTATAACTTCTTCAGTACTATCTGTATAGAGAATCATTCCAGGTAAAGAAAACCTTACGAATATCTGATTGATATTGAAAGGTATTATAATACTCGGCTTCAACTTTAGGGCCATCAGTGGAATTATTTCAGTAATATCTGTATTGAGAATCATGCCACTTCGGAAGAACCCTAAAACGTTGAAAGATCCCTAAAAGTATCTGAGTGGATAGTAAACGATATAATAATACTCAGTTTCAAGAATCACAGAACGTTGAAAGTTCCTTAACAGGATCTGAATGGATAGTAGAATATATAATATCACTATGTTTCGACTATCCGGCCATCAGAAACGACCTGGCAGTTTTACTCTTCAGTACTCTCTGTATTGAGAATTATGCCACGTTAAGAGAACCTTAATACGATCTGAATAGATAGGAAAAGGTACAATAATACTGGGTATCAAATATCGGGTCATCAGAGGCGCTTTGGCAGTGGAACTTTTTCCGTAATATCTGTATTGAGAATCATTCCACGATGAAAGATCCCTATAAGTATATGAATAAACGATATAAATGATATAATAGAACTCGGTTTCAAACATCCAGTCAGCAGGGTCGCGTGAGTAGCGAAACTTTCTCAGTAATATCTTTATTGAGTATCACACCAACTTGAGGGATCCGTGAATGGATCTGAATGGATAAAAGAAGCCATCAGAAACACCCTGGCAGTTCAACTCTTCAGTACTATATGTATTGCGAATCATGCCACGATAAGAGAACCTTAAGAGGATCTGAATAGATATTATAAGGTATTATAATACTCGATTTCAAATATCGGGCCATCAGAGGCGCATTGGCAGTGCAACTTCCTCAGTAATATCTTTATTGAGAATGCTAATACGTTGAAAGAACCCTAAAAGTATCTGAATGGATATTGAACGATATAATAAAACTCGGTTTCAAAGATTAGGCCATCAGGGACGCATTGGCAGTAGGACTTTCTCAGTAATATCTTCATTGAGAATCACACCACGTTGAAAGTTCCGTAAAAGGATATGAATAGATAGTGAAGGGTATTATAATTCTCGGTTTCCATTATCGGGCCATCAGAGGCGCTTTGGAACTTTCTCATTTATATCTGTATTGAGAATCATTCCACCATGAAAGATCCCTAAAAGTATATGGATGGATAGTAAACGATATAATAAAACTCGGTTTCAAACATCCAGTCAGCAGGAACGCGTGAGCAGTGAATTTTTCTCAGTAATATCTTTATTGAGTATCACACCACCTTGAAGGATCCGTAAAAAGATCTGAATGGATATATAATAATACTATGTTTCGAATATCCGGCCATCAAAAACGCCCTGGCAGTATATCTCCTTCAGTACTATCTGTATTGAGAATCATGCCATGTTAAGAGAACCTTAAAACGATCTGAATATATAGTAAAAGGTATTATAATACTCGATTTCAAATATCGGGCCATCAAAGGCGCTTTGGCAGTGGAAGTTTTTCAGGAATATCTGTTTGAGAATAATGCCACTTTGGAAGATCTCTATATGTATCTGAATGAATAGTAAACGATTTAATAAAATTCGGTTTCAAAGATCAAGCCATCTGGGACGCATTGGCAGTAGAACTTTTTCAGTAATATCTTCATTGAAAATCACACCACGTTGAGAGATCCGTGAAAAGGATCTGAATAGATAGTAAAAGGTATCATAATACCCTTTTTCATATATCGGGCCATCAGAGGCGCTTTGGCAGTGGAACTTTTTCAGTGATATCTGTATTGAGAATCATTCCACGATGGAAAATCCCTAAAAGTTTATGAATGCAAAGTAAACGATATAATAAAAATCGGTTTCAAACATCCAGTCTGAGTTGATAGTAGACGATATACTAATATTCGGTTCCAAACATCCAGTCAGCAGAAACGCGTGAGCAGTGGAACTTTCTCAGTAATATCTTTATCAAGAATCACACTACGTTGAAAGATCCTTAAAAGAATCTGAATGGATAGTAGACGATATAATAATACTATCTTTCGAATATCCGGCCATCAGAAACGCCCTGGCAGTTTAACTCTTCTGTACTATCTGTATTGAGAATCATGCCACGTTAAGAGAGCATTATAATACTGGGTTTCAAATATCGGACCATCAGAAGCGCTTTGGCAATGGCACTTTTTCAGAAATATCTGTATTGAGAATCAGACCACGTTGAAAGATCCCTAAAAGTATCTGAGTGGATAGGAGACGATATACTAATACTCGGTTTCAAACTTCCAGTCAGCAGAAACGCGTGAGCTGTTGAACTTTCTCATTAATATCTTTATTGAGGATCACACTACGTTGAAAGATCCGTAAAAGGATCTGAATGGATAGTAGAAGTTATAATAATACTATGTTTCGAATACCCGACCATCAGAAAAGCCCTGGCAGTATAACTTCTTCAGTAATATCTGTATTGAGTATCATTCCACGTTTAGAGAACCTTAAGAGGATCTGAATTGATAGTAAATGATATTATAATACTCGATTTCAAATATCGGGCCGTCAGAGGCGCATTGGCAGTGCAACTTTTTCAGTTATATCTGTATTGAGAATCATGCCACGTTGAAAGATCCCTAAAAGTATCTGAATCGATAGTAACCGATATAATAAAACTCGCTTTCACAGAACAGTCCCTCAGGGACGCATTGGCAGTAGAACATTTTCAGTAATATATTTATTGAGAATCACACCATGTTGAAAGCTCCGTAAAAGGATCTGAATAGATAGTGAAGGTATTATAATACTCGGTTTCAAATATCAGGCCATCAGTGGCGCTTTCGCAGTGGAACTTTTTCAGTACTATATGTATGGAGAATCATGCCATGTTGAAAGATCCCTAAAAGTATCTGGGTGGATAGTAAACGATATAATCATTCTCGATTTCAAACATGCAGTCAGCAGAATCTTGTGCTCAGTGGAACTTTCTGAGTAATATCTTTATTGAGAAAAACACTACGGTGATAGATCCGTAAAAGGATCTGAATGGATAGTAGAGTATATAATAATACTATGTTTCGAGTATCTGGCCATCAGAAACGCCCTGGCAGTTTAACTCTTCAGTACCATCTGTATTGAGAATCACACAACACGTTGAAAGTTCTGTAAAAGGATCGGAATAGATAGATAGTGAAAAGTATTATAATACACGGTTTTAAATGTCAGGCCATCAGAGGCGCTTTGGCAGTGGAACTTTTTCAGTGATATTTGTATTGAGAATCATTCCACGATGAAAGATCCCTAAAAGTATATGAATGGATAGTAGACGACATAATTGAACTCGGTTTCAAACATCCATTCAGCAGGGATGCGTGAGCAGTGGAACTTTCTCAGTAATATCTTTATTGAGTATCACACCAAGTTGAAGGATGCCTAAAAGGATCTGAATGGATAGTAGAAGATATAATAATACTATGTTCCGAATATCTGGCCATCAGAAACGCTCTGGCAGTATATCTTCTTCAGTACTGTCTTTATTGAGAATCATGCCACGTTAAGAGAACCTTAAGAGGAACTAAATAGATAGTAAAAAGTATTATAATACTTGATTTCAAATATCGGGCCATCAGAGGCGCATTGGCAGTGCAACTTTTTCAGTAATATCTGTATTAAGAATCATGCCACATTGAAAGATCCCTAGAAGTATATGAATGGATAGTAAACGATATAATAAAACTCGGATTCAAACATCCAGTCAGCAGAAACGCGTGCGCAGTGGAACTTTCTCATTTATTTCTTTATTGAGAAACACTTTACGTTGAAAATTCCGTAAAAGCATCTGAATAGTAGAAGATAGTAGAAGATATAATAATACTATGTTTCGAAAATCCGGCTATCAAAAACGCCCTGGCAGTATAACTTCTTCAGTACTATCTGTATTGAGAATCATTCCACGTTTAGAGAACCTTAAGAAAATCTGATAGATATTAAGAGGTATTATGATACTCGGCTTCAAATTTCGGGCTATCTGTGAAACTGTTTCAGTAATATCTATATTGCAACGCTGAAAGAACCCTAAAAGTATCAAAATGGATAGTAAGCGATATAATAAAACTCGGTTTCAAAGATCATGCGATATCGGACGCATTGGCAGTGAAAGTTTTTCAGTACTATTGAGAATAACACTACGATGAAAGATCCGTGAAAAAATCTGAATGGTTAGTAGAAGATATAATAATACCATGTTTCGAGTATCCGACCATCAGAAAAGCCCTGACAGTTTAACTCTTCAATACCATCTGTATTGAGAATCATGCTACGATAAGGGAACCTTAGGAGGATCTGAATAGATTATAAAAGGTATTATAATACTCGATTTCGAATATCGGGCCATCAGAGGCGCTTTGGCAGTGGAACTTTTTAGGTAATATCTGTTTGAGAATAATGCCACGTTGGAAGATCTCTAAAAGTATCTGAATGGATAGTAAACGAGAGTCGATTACAAAGATCAAGCCATCAGGGACTCATTGGCAGTAGAACTTTTCCAGTATTATTCTCATTGAAAATCTCACCATGTTGAAAGATCCGCGAAAGGATCTGAATAGATGATAAAAGGTCTAATAATACTTAGTTTCAAATATCGGGCCATCAGAGGCGCTTTGGCAGTGTTACTTTTATTATTATTATATATATTTAATATTATAATACTCGGCTTCAACTTTCGGGCCAATAGTGGAACTCCAACTCCAAATCCAACTAAATCAGTCACGTTTGGATGATTAATCCTAACACTTACTATAATAAAAATGTAAATTATCATTATGAGCTAGTAATATGAGAATAGATATTTCAGCATAATGATGAATTTCCACCCTAACAAAATATACTTTTCTCGGAACAGCCCAAATGTCTGTAATATTCTAATTTTTTGCCGAAAATGGTCTCAAACGATTAGGTTCGACTCACTGATGGAGAACCCGTGATCAAATTTGATTCTGTCCGGCCGTTGCTACTATAACTTTCGAACGGAAACAGATAGGGACTTGAAATGTTCGACTAGGTGGCGCGTCCGAATGCGACGGACAAATTCGCTAATGGGCATAATCGGCCAAAGGTTTCCGAGTACTAATTTTATTTTGAACTAATACAGATCCGATCGAATTAAAACTTGGTAACTAGTTGTAGAATACCGACACAAAGACGTATGTGAAATATTATGAGGATCGTATCACTTGAAAATAAAAAAAAATTATTAAAAATATCATTTATTAAAGAAAATAGGATAATGCGGATAAGTATATTTAAATGGAAAAGTAGAATTATTTTCTCTGCTTCTTTTGCGGAATCACCCGTTATACTTTTCCATTCAAATATCATTTATCTCACTATAACTTGAGAACGGAAAGAGATAGCGACTTGCAATTTTCAAGGTAGGTTGCGGATCCAGAAGCAACATTTGATTTTGTTAATATGCATCAGCCAAACGGTTTTAGAGTTATACATATCGGAAGTTTTGTTGTCATTTACTCAATAACTCAAAAAACACGAAACCAAACGATTCAAACAATTCAAAAATTCTCATGAAGATCGTATCACTAGAAAATTTTGTATAAATCATTGACAACATTCTAGAACTTAGAAACTATCCGTCCGATATAGCTGAAATTTTGAGAGAGCATTCAAAACCTAACTTTATAGCCAAGTTGCAAATTTGAACACGATCGGATCTATATTGTTGGAGATTCAAGCAGTAGCTGGATGGGTGACTGTTTCCACGATAACTTTCAAACCTTTTATAATTGTCATTGATTGATTATTGAAGGCAGGACTTAACTTTGGCTGACAGTGTGTGGCTTCCCTATCTTTCAATTCACGTTGAATTTCTGTTACCCAATTTGGAAGGCATACATGAAAGTTTTGAAAGTAACTCCATTAGTCCCTAGGCCTAGAAGTAAAAGGGTTTAAATGCATTTTTTTGAAATTATCAGATAAATGGCTTCAAAGTTAACCTGAATTTCAGAATTCCAAGAATTAGTTCAGAAAACTGCCTAAATATTTTAGGTTTACATCAGACTGTCCAATAATGTTGAATAAAACTATTATCAGTAATTCTTTCCTTCAGATCATTTACACTTGAACTCTTTTACTTCCAGGCTCCTCAATTATAATATTTATTATAACAGTTCCTTATACTACAGGAGATGTAATTATCATTCACCAATCGAGGACGAGTTCGAGAGTATAGTAGATTAGATTTTTACCACTCCTCTTTTAGAAATGTATTAATAAAACCGGATTGATTTGATTTGAAAACGTCAAGTTGACGCATAAAGGACTTTAATCCATAACTTCAAGCTCCAAGGGATTTTTCAAGTCACTTACATCTCTAGTGATGTATGTAATACATTTCCATCTCGTTATCATTAGCGATCGATACAATCGTTGTAAATTTCACCTGCATCGTTCAAATCGATGTCATTGCACACTACTTATTACTATGTGAGTATGTGGGTAGTGGAAAATTTGTATTTATATATCAAATAGACAATATTCTTACCTAACAATGCTTGGTATACCTTCGAAGCAGAAACAAATTTTGTTTGTCTTCTTCCCCGAGCTCCGTACTGTAAGCTCAGTTCCCTACACATGAGCTTTTTCATAATGAGTAGAACATATTTTTTCGGTGTAACACCACCCAATCTGTAAGTATAGAAAATTCACCTGAAATCCAGAATTAATAATTAATTGTGTGATTTGTGAGTAAAAACGATTGATGAGTAGAAAATGTATATTACCAAATCTTAGAAATCTTCACCACTTTCCAATTTGGACTCCAATTCCTAAATTTCTGCCTGATTACTCAGTGGTAATTTTAATCGTATCATGGTACTTAGCATATTTCCATTACTCGATTGCTCGACTAATTCATTTAAGATTATTTTAGATTCCTGCATTTCCCTCTGCATTGCTGAAATGTCATATTTTAATCCAAGAAGCGTTTTATCGATCTTAGTCAATTCTTCCAGTACAGGATCAGGGTTACCTAGGAAAAAATACATGTGAAATTAATTGCTTTGATAAAAAATGGGTTCAAGCCCTGTGGACAGGAGCTTTCTGGCGCTCTAGTTCAAACAGACAAATTATATCTCCGAAAGTATTGGTTTCTCAGAGTTGAGAATTATATCAATGTATTCTTATGATAGAACTGCATCATAAAGGAAATTCAATTCAAATAATAATTTATTTATCAAGATTAAATGAGCAATCTGAGAACTGCACCATGGAAGAAACCAAATTAAAATAGCTGAAATGAATTTGACTCTCTCTTATAGAACAGGATGAAATGTACGAGTATGAACACAGATCATATAATAAAGCTTAGATAGAATAATTATAGCATTCTGTGAAAACAGAAGTACGATTCATTATTGAAATTTAGAACTTCATCTTAGCAGAAATTGAATTCAAACATCATAGAAGAATTTAAATTCAACAAGAGTGCCAAAAATAATCAATCCAAAACCAATAGACGAATTCTACCCAACAACGAACTCATCCGAAATATTCATTCCTCAATTCCAGTTTTGTTTTTAGTGGAGATATTCTGAACTCAATATTATTAACTTACCATTACCATTCCCATCATCATATGGATTGACCATCGGCATGAACATATCAACCAACAAAAGTATGTGTGAGCAGTGGAACTTCCTCAGTAATATCTTTATTGAGTATCACACCACGTTGAAGGATGCTTAAAAGGTTCTGAATGGATAGTAGAAGATATAATAATACTATGTCCCAAATATCCGGCCATCACAAAAGCTCTGGCATTATATCTTCTTCAGTACTGTCTGTATTGAGAATCATGCCACGTTAAGAGAACACTAGGAAGATCTGAATAGATAGTATTATAATACTTGATTTCGAATATCAGGCCATCAGAGGTGCATTGGCAGTGCAACTTTTTCAGTAATATCTGTATTGTATTGTATGACACGTTTAAGATCCCTAGAAGTATATGAATGGATAGTAAACGATAAAATAAGACTCGGTTTCAAACATCCAATCAGCAGAAATGCGTGAGCAGTGGAACTTTCTCAGTAATATCTTTATTGAGAATAACACTACGTTGAAAGATCCGTAAAAGGATCTGAATGGATAGTAGAAGATATAATAATACTATGTTTCGAATATCCGGCCATCAGAAACATCCTGGCAGTTTCAGTACCATCTGTATTGAGAATCATGCCTCGTTAAGGAAACCTTAAAAGGATCTGAATAGATATTAAAAGGTATTATAATACTCGATTTCGAATATCGGGCCATCAGAGGCGCATTCGCAGTGTAACTTTTTCAGTAATATCTGTATTGAGAATCTTGCCACGTTGAAAGATCCCTGAGAGTATCTAAATGCATAGTAAGCGACATAATAAAACTCGGGGTCAAAGATCAGGCGATATGGGACGCATTCTCAGTGAAAGATTTTCAGTACTATTTAGAATAACATTACGATGAAAAATCTGAATGGTTAGTAGTAGATATAATAATACCATGTTTCGAGTATCCGGCCATCAGAAATGCCATGGCAGTTTAACTCTTCAGTACCATCTATATTGAGAATCATGCCACGTTAAGGGAACCTCAGGAGGATCTGAATAGATAGTAAAAGGTATTATAATACTCGAGATCAAATATCGGGCCATCAGAGGCGCTTTGGCAGTGGAACTTTTTCAGTAATATCTGTTTGAGAATAATGCCACGTTGGAAGATCTCTAAAAGTATCTGAATGGATAGTAAACGATACAATAAGAGTCGGTTTCAAAGATCAAGCCATCAGGTACTCATTGGCAGTAGAACTTTTTCAGTAATATCCTCATTGAAAATCACACCACGTTGAAAGATCCGCAAAAAGATCTGAATAGATAATAAAAGGTCTTATGATTCTCAGTTTCAAATATCGGGCCATCAGAGGCGCTTTGGTAGTGAAACTTTATTATTATTATCTGTATTGTGAATCATCTCACGTTGACAGAACCCTGAAAATATCTGAATGGATAGTAAACCATATAATAATACTCGGTTTCAAACATCCAGTCAGCAGAAACGTGTGAGCAGTGGAACTTTCTCATTAATTCCTTTATTGAGAATCACACCACGTTGAAAATTCAGTAAAAGCATCTGAATGGATAGTAGAAGATATAATTATACAATGTTTCGAATATCCGGCCATCAGAAACTACCTGGCAGTTTAACTCTTCACTTCTATCTGTATTGAGAATCATGCCACGATAAGGGTACCCTAAGAGGATCTGAAGAGATCGTAAAAGGTATTATACTACTCGATTTCAAATATCGGACCATCAGAGGCGCATTGCCAGTTTAACTTTTTCAGTAATATCTGTATTGAGAATCTAGCCACGTTAGGTGAACCTTAAGACAATCTGAATAAATAGGAAAAGGTACTATAATACTTGGTATCAAATATCGGGCCATCAGAGGCGCTTTGGCAGTGGAACTTTTTCAGTAATATCTGTATTGAGAATCATTCCACGATGAAAGATCCCTAAAAGTAAATGAATGGATAGTAAACGATATAATAATACTCGGTTTCGAACATCCAGTCAGCAGGGACGCGTGAGCAGTGAAACTTTCTCAGTAATATCTTTATTGAGTATCACACAACTTGAAGGTTCCGTAAATGAATCTGAATCGATATAAGAAGATATTATAATACTATGTATCGCGAATTATGCCACGATAAGAGAACCTTAAGAGGGTCTGAATAGATATTAAAAGGTATTATAATACTCGATTTAAAATATCGGGCCACCAGAGGCGAATTGGCAGTGCAACTTCTTCAGTAATATCTTTATTGGAAATCATGCCACGATGAAAGATCCCTTAAAGTATCTGAATAGATATAATAAAACATGGTTTCAAAGATTAGGCCATCAGGGACGCATTGGCAGTGGAACTTTCTCAGTAATATCTTCATTGAGAATCACACCACTATGAATAGATAGTAAAAGTTGTTATAATTCTCGGTTTCATATATCGGTCCATCAGAGGCGCTTTGGCAGTGGAACTTTTTCATTAATATCTTTATTGAGAATCATTCCACCATGAAAGATCCCTAAAAGTATATGAATGGATAGTAAACGATATAATATAACTCGGTTTCAAACATCCAGTCAGCTGGGACGCGTGAGCAGTGAAACTTTCTCAGTAATATCTTCATTGAGTATCACACCACCTTGAAGGATCCGTAAAAAAATCTGAATGGATAGTAGATGATATAATAATACTGTGTTTCGAATACTCGGCTGTCAGAAACGCCCTGGCAAATTAACTCTTCTGTACTTTCTGTATTGAGAATCATGCCACGTTAAGAGAACCTTAAGAAGATCTGAATAGATAGTAAAATTACTCGATTTAAATAACGGCCCATCAGAGGCGCATTGGCAGTTCAACTTTTTCAGTAATATCTGTATTGAGAATCATGCCCTAAAAGTATCTGAGTGGATAATAAACGATTTGATAACAATCGGTTCCAAAGATCAGGCCATCAGGGAAGCATTGACAGTAGAACTTTTTCAGTAATATCTGTATTGAGAATCATTCCAGGATGAAAGATCCCTAAAAGTATATGAAAGGAAGGTAAACGATATAATTAAACTCGTTTTCAAACATCCAGTCAGCAGGGACGCGTGAGCAGTGAAACTTTCTCAGTAATATCTTTATTGAGGATCACACTACGTTGAAGGTAAAAGGATCTAAATGGATAGTAGAAGATATAATAATACTATGTTTCGAATATCCGGCTATCAGAAACGCCTTGGCAGTATAACTTCTTCAGTACTATCTGTATTGAGAATCTTTCCACGTTTAGAGAACCTTGAGAGGATCTGATAGATATTAAAAGGTATTATAATACTCGGCTTCAAATTTCGGGCCATCTGTGAAACTGTTTCAGTAATATCTGCATTGAGAATCATGCAACGCTGAAAGAACCCTGAAAGTATCTAAATGGATAGTAAGCGATATAATAAAACTCGGTGTCAAAGATCAGGCGATATGGGACGCATTGGCAGTGAAAGTTTTTCAAGTTTTTTTTAAGGTTTAAGATCCCTAGAAGTATATGAATGGATAGTAAACGATATAATAAAACTCGGTTTCAAACATCCAGTCAGCAGAAATGCGTGAGCAGTGGAACTCTCTCAGTATTATCTTCATTGAGAATAACACTACGTTGAAAGATCCGTAAAAGGATCTGAATGGATAGTAGAAGATATAATAATACTATGTTTCGAATTTCCGGCCATCAGAAACGCCCTGGCAGTTTAACTCTACAGTATTGAGAATCATGCCTCGTTAAGGGAACCTTAAGAGGATCTGAATAGATAATAAAAGGTATTATAATACTCGATTTCAAATATCGGGCCATCAGAGGCGCATTCGCAGTGTATCTTTTTCAGTAATATCTGTTTTGAGTATCTTGCCACGTTGAAAGATCCCTAAAAGCATCTGAAGAATAGTAAAAGATAATAAAACTCGGTTTCAAAGATCAGGGACCCATTGGCAGTAGAACTTTCTCAGTAATATCTTTATTGAGAGTTACACTACGTTGAAAGCTCCGTAACGGGATCTGAATGGATAGTAGAAGATATAATAATACTATGTTTCGAATATCCGGCCATCAGAAACGCCCTGGCATATTAACTCTTCAGTAACATCTGTATTCAGAATCATGATACGTTAAGAGAATATCTGAATAGATAGTAAAAGTTATATAATACTCGGTTTCATATATCGGGCCATCAGAGGCGCTTTGGCAGTGAAACTTTTTCAGTGATATCTGTATTGAGAATCATTCCACGATGAAAAATCCATAAAAGTTTATGAATGCATAGTGAACGATATAATAAAACTCGGTTTCAAACATCCAGTCTTAGTGGATAGTAGACGATATACTAATACTCGGTTTCAAACATCCAGTCAGCAGAAACGCGTGAACAGTGGATCTTTCTCAGTAATATCTTTATTGAGAATCACACTACGTTGGAAGATCCGTAAAAGGATCTGAATGGATAGTAGAAGATATAATAATACTATGATTCGAATATCCGGCCATCAGAAACGCCCTGGCAGGTTAACTCTTCTGTACTATCTGTATTGAGAATCATGCCACGTTAAGAGAACCTTAAGAGGATCTGAATAGATAGTCAAAGGTATTATAATACTGGTTTTCGAATATCGGACCATCAGAAGGCAATGGAACTTTTTCAATAATATCTGTATTGAGAAGCAGGCCACGTTATAATAATAATAAATAATAAGTTATAATAAAATCGAATACCCGACCATCAGAAAAGCCCTGGCAGTATAACTTCTTCAGTACTATCTGTATTGAGTATCATTCCAGGTTAGAGAACCTTAAGAGGATCCGATAGATATTAAAAGGTATTATAATTCTCGGCTTCAACTTTCGGGCCATCAGTGGAACTGTTTCAGTAATATCTGTATTGACAATCATGCAACGCTAAAGGAACCCTAAAAGTATCTAAATGGATAGTAAGCGATATAATAAAACTCGGTTTCAAAGATCAGGCCATATGGGATGCATTGGCAGTGTAAGTTTCTCAGTAATATCTACATTGAGAATTACACCACGTTGGAAGATCCGCAAAGGGAATTGAATAGATAGTAAAAGATATTGTAATACTGGGTTTCAAATATCGGGCCATCAGACGCGCTTTGGCATTGGAACTCTTTCAGTAATATCTGTAATGAGAATCATGCCACGTTGAAAGATCCCTAAAAGTATTTGAGTGGACAGTAGACGATATACTAATACTCGGTTTCAAACATCCAGTCAGCAGAAACGAAAGAGCAGTGGAACTTTCTCAGTAATATCTTTATTGAGAATCACACTACGTTGAAGGATCCGTCGAATACCCGGTCATCAGAAACGCCCTGGCAGTTTAATCTCCTGTACTATCTGTATTGAGAATCATGCCACGTTAAGAAAACCTTAAGGGGATCTGAATAGATAGTAAAAGGTATTATAATACTCGATTTCAAATAACGGCCCATCAGAGGCGCATTGGCAGTGTAACTTTTTCAGTAATATCTGCATTGAGAATCATGCCACGTTGAAAGATCCCTAAAAGTATCTGACAGGATAGTAAACGATATAATAACAATCGGTTTCAAAGGTCAGGCCATCAGGAAAGCATTGGCAGTGGAACTTTTTCAGTTATATCTTCACCACGTTGAAAGTTCCGTGAAAGGATCGGAATAGATAGTGAAAGGTATTATAATACTCGGTTTTAAATAATAGGCCATCAGAGGCGCTTTGGCAGTGGAACTTTTTTAGTAATATCTGTATTGAGAATAATTCCACGATTAAAGATACCTAAAAGTATATGAATGGATAGTAAACTATATAATTAAACTCGTTTTCAAACATCCAGTCAGCAGGGACGCGTGAGCAGTGAAACTTTCTCAGTAATATCTTTATTGAGTCTCACACTACGTTGAAGGATGCGTAAAAGGATCTAAATGGATAGTAGAAGATATAATAATAATACTATGTTTCGAATACCCGGCCATCAGAAACGCCCTGGCAAATTAACTCTTCCGTACTTTCTGTATTGAGAATCATGCCACGTTAGGAGAACCTTAAGAAGATCTGAATAGATAGTAAAAGGTATTATAACACTCGATTCCAAATAACGGCCCATCAAAGGCGCATTGGCAGTGCAACTTTTTCATTAATATCTGTATTGAGAATCATGCCCTAAAAGTATCTGAGTGGATAATAAACGATATGATAACAATCGGTTTCAAAGATCAGGCCATCAGGGAAGCATTGACAGTAGAACTTTTTCAGTAAAATCTGTATTGAGAATCATTCCACGATGAAAGATCCCTAAAAGTATATGAATGGAGGTCAAACGATATAATTAAACTCGTTTTCAAACATCCAGTCAGCAGGGACGCGTGAGCAGTGAAACTTTCTCAGTAATATCTTTATTGAGTATCACACTACGTTGGAGGATGCTAGATATTAAAAGGTATTATAATACTCGGCTTCAAATTTTGGGCCATCTGTGAAACTGTTTCAGTAGTATCTGCATTGAGAATCATGCAACGCTGAAAGAACCCTAAAAGTATCTAAATGGATAGTAAGCGATATAATTAAACTCGGTGTCAAAGATCAGGCGATATGGGACGCATTGTCAGTGAAAGTTTTTCAGTTCTATTGAGAATAACACTACGATGAAAAATCTGAATAGATAGTAGAAGATATAATAATACCATGTTTCGAGTATCCGGCCATCAGAAATGCCATGGCAGTTTAACTCTTCAGTACCATCTGTATTGAGAATCATGCCACTTTAAGGGAACCACAGGAGGATCTGAATAGATAGTAAAAGGTATTATAATACTCGATTTCAAAAATCGGGCCATCAGAGGCGCTTTGGCAGTGGAACTTTTTCAGTAATATCTGTTTGAGAATAATGCCACGTTGGAAGATCTCTAAAAGTATCTGAATGGATAGTAAACGATATAAGAGTCGGTTTTAAAGATCAAGCCATCAGGTACTCATTGGCAGTTGACCTTTTTCAGTAATATCCTCATTGAAAATCACACCACGTTGAAAGATCCGCAAAAGGATCTGAATAGATAATAAAAGGTCTTATGATACTCAGTTTCAAATATCGGGCCATCAGAGGCGCTTTGGCAGTGAAACTTTATTATTATTTTCTGTATTGTGAATCATGCCACGTTGACAGAACCCTGAAAGTATCTGAATTGATAGTAAACCATATAATAATACTCGGTTTCAAAGATCCAGTCAGCAGAAACGCGTGAGCAGTGGAACTTTCTCATTAATTCCTTTATTGAGAATCACACTACTTTGAAAATTCAGTAGAAGCATCTGAATGGATAGTAGAAGTTATAATAATACCATGTTTCGAGTATCCGGCCATCAGAAATGCCATGGCAGTTTAACTCTTCAGTACCATCTGTATTGAGAATCATGCCACGTTAAGGGAACCTTAGGAGGATCTGAATGGATAGTAAACCATATAATAATACTCGGTTTCAAACATCCAGTCAGCAGAAACGCGTGAGCAGTGGAACTTTCTCATTACTTCCTTTATTGAGAATCACACTACGTTGAAAATTCAGTAAAAGCATCTGAATGGATAGTAGAAGATATAATTATACCATGTTTCGAATATCCGGCCATCAGAAACTCCCTGGCAGTACAACTCTTCACTACTATCTGTATTGAGAATCATGCCACGATAAGGGTACCATGCTACGATGAGAGAACCTCAAGAGGATCTGAATAGATAGTAAAAGGTATTATACTACTCGATTTCAAATATCGGACCATCAGAGGCGCATTGGCAGTGCAACTTCTTCAGAACTATCTGTATTGAGAAGCTTTCCACGTTTAGAGAACCTTGAGAGGATCTGATAGATATTAAAAGGTATTTTAATACTCGGCTTCAAATTTCGGGCCATCTGTGAAACTGTTTCAGTAATATCTGCATTGAGAATCATGCAACGCTGAAAGAACCCTGAAAGTAAGCGATATAATAAAACTCGGTGTCAAAGATCAGGCGATATGGGACGCATTGGCAGTGAAAGTTTTTCAGTACTATTGAAACGTACGAAACGTATGAAACGTATGAAAGATACGTAAAAAACGTATGAAACGTATGAAAGTATGAAAGATACGTAAAAAAATCTGAATGGATAGTAGAAGATATAATAATACCATGTTTCGAGTATCTGGCCATCAGAAACGCCCTGGCAGTTTAACTCTTCAGTACCATCTGTATTGAGAATCATGCTACGTTAAGGGAACCTTAGGAGGATCTGAATAGATAGTAAAAGGTATTATAATACTCGATTTCAAATATCGGGCCATCAGAGGCCCGAAGTGGAGCTTTTTCAGTAATATCTGTTTGAGAATAATGCCACGTAGGAAGATCTCTAAAAGTATCTGAATGGATAGTAAACGATATAATAAGAGTCAGCAGGGACGCGTGAGCAGTGAAACTTCCTCAGTAATATCTTTATTGAGTATCGCACCACCTTGAGGGATCCGTAAAAGGATCTGATAATAGAAGACATATTAATACTATGTTCCGAATATCCGGCCATCAGAAACGCCCTGGCAGTATAACTTCATCAGTACTATCTGTATTGAGGATAATTCCACGTTAAGAGAACCTTTAGAGCATCTGATTGATATTAAAAGGTATTATAATACTCGGCTTCAACTTTCGGGCCACCAGTGGAACTTTTTCAGTAATATGTGTATTGAGAACCATGCCACGTTTAGGGAACCCTAAAAGTATCTAAATGGATAGTAAACACTATAATAAAACTCGGTTTCAAAGATCAGGCCATATGGGACGCATTGGCAGTGGATGTTTTTCAGGAATATCTTCATTGAGAATCATACCACGTTGAAAGATCCGCAAAAGGATCCGAATAGATAGTAAAAGATATTATAATACTGGGTTTCAAATATCGGGTCATCAGAGGCGCTTTCGCAGTGGAACTTTTTCAGTACTATCTGTATTGAGAATCATGCCACGTTGAAAGATCCCTAAAAGTATCTGAGTGAATTGTAAACGATATAATACTCGATTTCAAACATCCAGTCAGCAGAAACGCGTGCTCATTGGAACTTTCTCTTTATTGAGAATAACACTACGTTGATAGATCCGTAAAAGAATCTTAATGGATATTAGAATATATAATAATACTATGTTTCAAGTGTCCGGCCATCAGAAACGCACTGGCAGTTTAACTCTTTAGTACCATCTGTATTGAGAATCACACCACGTTGAAAGTTCCGTAAAAGGATCGGAATAGATAGTAAAAAGTATTATAATACTCGGTTTTAAATATCAGATTCTGAATGGATAGTAGAAGATATAATAATACTATGTTCCGAATATCCTACCATCACAAAAGCCCTGGCATTATATCTTCTTCAGTACTGTCTGCCACGTTAAGAGAACCTTAAGAGGATCTGAATAGATAGTAAAAA
The DNA here is from genome assembly GCA_937662695.2 of Halyzia sedecimguttata. Classification (NCBI taxonomy): domain Eukaryota; kingdom Metazoa; phylum Arthropoda; class Insecta; order Coleoptera; family Coccinellidae; genus Halyzia; species Halyzia sedecimguttata. The sequence goes on from OW569418.2 coordinate 8,220,430, forward strand.
GTATTATAATACTTGATTTCGTATATCGGGCCATCAGAGGCATTGGCTTTGCAACTTTTTCAGTAATATCTGTATTGAGAATCATGCCACGTTTAAGATCCCTAGATGTATATGAATGGATAGTAAACGATATAATAAAACTCGGTTTCAAACATCCAGTCAGCGGAAATGCGTGAGCAGTGGAACTTTCTCAGTAATATCTTTATTGAGAATAACACTACGTTGAAAGATCCGAAAAAGGATCTGAATGGATAGTAGAAGATATAATAATACTATGTTTCGAATATCCAGCCATCAGAAACGCCCTGGCAGTTTAACTCTTCAGTACCATCTGTATTGAGAATCATGATTCGTTAAGAAACCTTAAGAGGATCTTATTGCATCCTCTGTTGACATTCCCTTGCGAAATCCGAACTGATGACTTGATAATATTTTATATTTATCCAAAAACGCAAGCATACGTACTTTTATTAGTTTTTCTAGGATTTTGGCTATGTTAGACACCAGAAAAATTGGTCTATAATTTACCATTTGGGTCCTATCACCGCCTTTGTATACTGGTTTCACAATTCCAGGTTTTAGGGTCTCCGGGAATCAAGCATTCTCGAAGCAGCTATTCACCAAATGATCTAGAGGTCCCGATATCTCAGTTTTTATTTCTTTCAATGTTTCCGAGCGTATTTCATCATATCCAGTTGATTTCTCTGATTTGAGACTGCTTATACAATTTTCTAATTCAGTTGCGTCGGTTGGAAACAAAAAGAAAGACTTATCTTGTTGGTATTTCCTCTCTGTGAAATCACCTGGAGCTTTCATTTTAGTGGCATAACTTTCTCCCAATCCACTATAATAATCAATGAAGGCATCGCACATCTCTTGTTCATCTTCAATCTTCCTACCATCCTGTCCCTTAATATATTTTATAGGTATATTCTGCTTATTTTTATTGGTCATATTTTTAACATACTCCCATAGACCTTTAGTTTCACCTTGGTTCTTTTTTTGATTTTTTTTTTCATTTCTGCAAATATTCTTTCTTATCCTCAGATATAAGCTTGCGTAGGTAATTTTTGAGTTTAGAATATTCACTTTTCAGATCTGTATTTTCAGGTTCTTTTTTTATTCTTTTATACATAATTTGTTTTTTATTTATTTCATTTAGCGTTTTTCGAGTCATCCAATCTTTTCTTTTCCGTGTTTTTTTATTCATGTGTATAGCGGTTGTACTACTTTCTACATATTTTTTCAAGGTGTCTATGAAATTGCTTGTTGTCGTATTTATGTCAGCACTCTCATATACTTTTTCCCAATTTTAATTTCTGAGTGAACATTTCAATTTCGTATAGTCAACATATTTTCTTGTGCAATGTCTTATACCAGTATATTTTTGAATTTTCAGATCGGTGTACAGCATTATAGGATAATGATCAGTAATTAAATTTTGTAAGACGATTCCATCTATACTTGAATTTTCAGGATGCATGCCCCTCACGAAAAAATGGTCCAGACATGTTCCACTATCCGGGCGTGTAATCTCATTAATGAGTGATACAAACCCAAAAGAACAAAATATATTCTTATACTCTTCCACAAAATATTCATGGGACAATAAATCTATGTTTATGTCTCCTGTAATTATATGCTTACTGCAGTGTTTTTCTTTTTCCAAATATAGCGATAACTCCTCATTGAATTCCACAACAGAATACTGTGGTGACTTGTACATTGCAGTTAGTTTAATTTTATCTCCTTTATTCAATTCCACTGCTGTGACCTCCCCCAGTTTGATCACAGAGTGATCAATATCAATACCCTCCCTTATATATACTACCGTTCCATCGTTTTTGTTAAATTTCCCTTCATTATAAATTTGCCCATAACCACTTAACTCAAACAGACTCGATTCCCCTATTTGAAAAGTCTCGGTCAACACAATCAGATCAAATGTGACTAATATGTTTTCTAGAAATAATTCAAATTCGTTGAAATTCATTTGAATACTTCTGATATTCATCTCTAAAATTTTGAATTCCCTACTTATTTTTGCGCGTATGTTCTGGGGAACATCGCGTTATAGTTTTGCCCAAATGTCTGTAACTTTCGAATTTTTTGAAAAAAATGGTCTCAAACGATTAAGTTCGACTCCCCAATGAAGAATTCGAGGTCAAATTTGATTCTGTCCGGCCGGCCGGCCGGCCGTTGCCACGATAACTTGAGAACGAAAAGAGCTAGCGACTTGAAATTTTCAGGGTAGGTGGCGCATCCCAATACGACGGACAAGTTCGTTAATGGGCATAATCGGCCCAGTGGTTTCCGAGTAATAATTTTGTTTTCAACCAATATGAATCCGATCAAATTGAAACTTGGTGGGTAGTTGTAGAATATGACTCTAAGCACGTTTGTGAAATTTTGTGCGAATCGTATGGCTAGAAAATTTTAAAAAAATTATTAAAAAATGTTTTTGTTGTCACGATAACTTGCGAACGGAATGAGATAGCGGCTTGAAATTTTCAGGTTAGGATGTGCACCAGAACGCGACATTTCAGTTTGTTTATGAGCATAATCGACCAAACGGTTATAGAGTTATAGCAATCTGAAATTTTCTGAAAATTGGTGGTTTTTTGTTCCTCATTAACTCGAAAAATACTGAACCGATGGAATTCAAACATTGTTATTAGTTGTAGAATGGCAACGCGAAAATGTTTGCAAAATTTGGTGAGGATAGCATTTGTAGAAAATTTTTAATAAATCATTAAAAATAAAAAAAAAAAATTCTATATATCAGTAACTATTCGTTTGAAATTCATGAAATTTTGCAAGAGCCTTCATAACCTAACTCTACTGCCAAGTTTCAAGTTTTAATATGATCGGTTAAATATTGTTGGAGATTCGAGCATTCTTGTGCGAGTTCAGTAGTACCGATTTGGTGTAGCGTAAGGCTCCGAAGAAACGATCGCTCGACCCGGAGTTTTGCCGTCGAATCGAAGAAGACGAATCGATTTGTGTTTTTCCAAAATATCGTTCTTCTAGGTTGAGCCTAAATATACTAATTCGATACAAGTTTCGGAGGTTTTGAGTCCGACGATTTTCCATTCAAAAAGTCAATCCGAGAAACGTCAGAATTAATTCGAGAGACGGGGTCGGAAATTTTCGAAAGCGAAACTGACGATTTAGGCCTTTTTGGGGCGTGAAACTTGAAGAAAATGATAGATAGCTTTTGCGCGTATGTTCTATTTTCCATTCTTCTGTATTGGACACCCTTAATCGAATTTACCATGGTAAATTATGTTGTCCATTCTCCTGTATTGGACACTTATTTTATATTTAAAACTGTAATTAGATCTTTGAAATACCATTGAATGAAGAAATTCTTGTAAGTTAACAAAATATCTTTATTTGAACAATAAAAATGCATCATTTTATTAAAATGATAGTTAGACTATCCAATTGCTTCTTTTCTTTATAATATTTTAGCTGTAAGTCAGTATAGCTTAGAAATTTTAAAGTAACGTCCTACAATATTAATTTAAATGATATTATAAATAAAAAAAAAAAATTGGTTCAAGCACTGACGTGAAGTCAGAAGCTTTTGCGCGTATGTTCTATTGTCCATTCTTCTGTATTGGACACCCTTAATCGAATTTACCATGGTTATTTAAGTTGTCCATTCTCCTGTATTGGACACTTAATTCGAATTTACCATGGTAAATTAATTCGAATTTACCATGGTAAATTCGAATTAAGTGTCCAATACAGGAGAATGGACAACTTAATTAACCATGGTAAATTCGATTAAGGGTGTCCAATACAGAAGAATGGACAATAGAACATACGCGCAAAAGCTTCTGACTTCACGTCAGTGCTTGAACCAATTTTTTTTATTGTTCAATTCCCTAATATCTTAAATGACAATAGTAGTATAGTCTTCATTGTCATAGTGCTTTATATAGTTGTCCATATGAACCGAGACCGAGACTTGGCAGTAGAACTTTTCATTGAGAAACACACCACGTTGAAAGTTCCGTAAAAGTATATGAATGGATAGTAAACGATATAATAAAACTCAGTTTCAAACATCCAGTCAGCAGGGACGCGTGAGCAGTGAAACTTTCTCAGTAATATCTTTATTGAGTATCACACCACCTTGAGGGATCCGTAAAAGTATCTGAATGGATAATAGAAGATATAATGGTATAATAATAATATGTTTCGAATATCCGCCATCAGAAACACCCTGGCAATATAACTTCTTCAGTACTATCTGTATAGGGTACCCTTATCGTGGCATGATTCTCAATACAGATAGTAGTGAAGAGATGAACTGCCAGGGAGTTTCTGATGGACAGATATTCGAAACATGGTATAATTATATCTTCTACTATCCATTCAGATGCTTTTACTGAATTTTCAACGTTGTGTGATTCTCAATAAAGGAATTAATGAGAAAGTTCCACCTCTCACGCGTTTCTGCTGACTGGATGTTTGAAACCGAGTATTATTATATGGTTTACTATCCATTCAGATACTTTCAGGGTTCTGTCAACGTGGCATGATAGTGGAACATGTCTGGACCATTTTTTCGTGAGGGGCATGCATCCTGAAAATTCAAGTATAGATGGAATCGTCTTACAAAATTTAATTACTGATCATTATCCTATAATGCTGTACACCGATCTGAAAATTCAAAAATATACTGGTATAAGACATTGCACAAGAAAATATGTTGACTATACGAAATTGAAATGTTCACTCAGAAATGAAAATTGGGAAAAAGTATATGAGAGTGCTGACATAAATACGACAACAAGCAATTTCATTGACACCTTGAAAAAATATGTAGAAAGAAGTACAACCGCTTTACACATGAATAAAAAAACACGGAAAAGAAAAGATTGGATGACTCGAAAAACGCTAAATGAAATAAATAAAAAACAAATTATGTATAAATGAATAAAAAAAGAACCTGAAAATACAGATCTGAAAAGTGAATATTCTAAACTCAAAAATTACCTACGCAAGCTTATGTCTGAGGATAAGAAAGAATATTTGCAGAAATGAAAAAAAAAATCAAAAAAAGAACCAAGGTGAAACTAAAGGTCTATGGGAGTATGTTAAAAATATGACCAATAAAAATAAGCAGAATATACCTATAAAATATATTAAGGGACAGGATGGTAGGAAGATTGAAGATGAACAAGAGATGTGCGATGCCTTCATTGATTATTATAGTGGATTGGGAGAAAGTTATGCCACTAAAATGAAAGCTCCAGGTGATTTCACAGAGAGAAAATACCAACAAGATAAGTCTTTCTTTTTGTTTCCAACCGACGCAACTGAATTTGAAATTTGTATAAGCAGTCTCAAATCAAAGAAATCAACTGGATATGATGAAATACGCTCGGAAACATTGAAAGAAATAAAAACTGAGATATCGGGACCTCTAGATCATTTGGTGAATAGCTGCTTCGAGAATGCTTGTTTCCCGGAGACCCTAAAACTTGGAATTGTGAAACCAGTATACAAAGGCGGTGATAGGACCCAAATGGTAAATTATAGACCAATTACTCTGGTGTCTAACATAGCCAAAGTCCTAGAAAAACTAATAAAAGTACGTATGCTTGCGTTTTTGGATAAATATAAAATATTATCAAGTCATCAGTTCGGATTTCGTAAGGGAATGTCAACAGAGGATGCAATAAGATCCTCTTAAGGTTTCTTAACGAATCATGATTCTCAATACAGATGGTACTGAAGAGTTAAACTGCCAGGGCGTTTCTGATGGCCGGATATTCGAAACATAGTATTATTATATCTTCTACTATCCATTCAGATCCTTTTTCGGATCTTTCAACGTAGTGTTATTCTCAATAAAGATATTACTGAGAAAGTTCCACCGCTCACGCATTTCCGCTGACTGGATGTTTGAAACCGAGTTTTATTAAATCGTTTACTATCCATTCATATACTTCTAGGGATCTTAAACGTGGCATGATTCTCAATACAGATATTACTGAAAAAGTTCCACTGGTGGCCCGAAAGTTGAAGCCGAGTATTATAATACCTTTTAATATCAATCAGAAGCTCTAAAGGTTCTCTTAACGTGGAATTATTCTCAATACAGATAGTACTGATGAAGTTATACTGCCAGGGCGTTTCTGATGGCCGGATATTCGGAACATAGTATTAATATGTCTTCTATTATCAGATACTTTTACGGATCCCTCAAGGTGGTGCGATACTCAATAAAGATATTACTGAGAAAGTTTCAAGTATTATAATACTTTTTACTATCTATTCAGATCCTCTTAAGGTTCTCTTAACGTGGCATGATCCTCAATACAGACAGTACTGAAGAAGATATAATGCCAGGGCTTTTGTGATGGTCGGATATTCGGAACATAGTATTATTATATCTTCTACTATCCATTCAGAATCTGATATTTTAAACCTAGTATTATAATACTTTTTACTATCTATTCCGATCCTTTTAAGGAACTTTCAACGTGGTGTGATTCTCAATACAGATAGTACTGAAGAGTTAAACTGCCAGTGCGTTTCTGATGGCCGGACACTTGAAACATAGTATTATTATATATTCTACTATCCATTAAGATTCTTTTACGGATCTATCAACGTAGTGTTATTCTCAATAAAGAGAAAGTTCCAATGAGCACGCGTTTCTGCTGACTGGATGTTTGAAATCGAGTATTATATCGTTTACAATTCACTCAGATACTTTTAGAGATCTTTCAACGTGGCATGATTCTCAATACAGATAGTACTGAAAAAGTTCCACTGCGAAAGCGCCTCTGATGACCCGATATTTGAAACCCAGTATTATAATATCTTTTACTATCTATTCGGATCCTTTTGCGGATCTTTCAACGTGGTGTGATTCTCAATGAAGATATTCCTGAAAAACATCCACTGCCAATGCGTTCCATATGGCCTGATCTTTGAAACCGAGTTTTATTATAGTGTTTACTATCCATTTAGATACTTTTAGGGTTCCCTAAACGTGGCATCGTTCTCAATACAGATATTACTGAAAAAGTCCCACTGGTGGCCCGAAAGTTGAAGCCGAGTATTATAATACCTTTTAATATCAATCAGAAGCTCTAAAGGTTCTCTTAACGTGGAATTATTCTCAATACAGATAGTACTGATGAAGTTATACTGCCAGGGCGTTTCTGATGGCCGGATATTCGGAACATAGTATTAATATGTCTTCTATTATCAGATCCTTTTACGGATCCCTCAAGGTGGTGCGATACTCAATAAAGATATTACTGAGAAAGTTTCACTGCTCACGGTCCCTGCTGACTCTTATTATATCGTTTACTATCCATTCAGATACTTTTAGAGATCTTCCTACGTGGCATTATTCTCAAACAGATATTACTGACAAAGTTCCACTGCCAAAGCGCCTCTGATGGCCCGATATTTGAAATCGAGTATTATAATACCTTTTACTATCTATTCAGATCCTCCTAAGGTTCCCTCAATGTAGCATGATTCTCAATACAGATGGTACTGAAGAGTTAAACTGCCAGGGCGTTTCTGATGGCCGGATACTCGAAACATGGTATTATTATATCTTCTACTATCCATTCAGATTTTTTTACGTATCTTTCATACGTTTCATACGTTTCATACGTTTTTTACGTATCTTTCATACGTTTCATACGTTTCGTACGTTTCAATAGTACTGAAAAACTTTCACTGCCAATGCGTCCCATATCGCCTGATCTTTGACACCGAGTTTTATTATATCGCTTACTATCCATTTAGATACTTTTAGGGTTCTTTCAGCGTTGCATGATTCTCAATGCAGATATTACTGAAACAGTTTCACAGATGGCCCGAAATTTGGAGCCGAGTATTAAAATACCTTTTAATATCTATCAGATCCTCTCAAGGTTCTCTAAACGTGGAAAGCTTCTCAATACAGATAGTACTGAAGAAGTTGCACTGCCAATGCGCCTCTGATGGTCCGATATTTGAAATCGAGTAGTATAATACCTTTTACTATCTATTCAGATCCTCTTAAGGTTCTCTCATCGTAGCATGGTTCCCTTAACGTGGCATGATTCTCAATACAGATGGTACTGAAGAGTTAAACTGCCATGGCATTTCTGATGGCCGGATACTCGAAACATGGTATTATTATATCTTCTACTATCCATTCAGATGCTTCTACGGAATTTTCAACGTAGTGTGATTCTCAATAAAGGAATTAATGAGAAAGTTCCACTGCTCACGCGTTTCTGCTGACTGGATCTTTGAAACCGAGTATTATTATATGATTTACTATCCATTCAGACACTTTCAGGGTTCTGTCAACGTGGCATGATTCACAATACAGAAAATAATAATAAAGTTTCACTGCCACAGCGCCTCTGATGGCACGCTCAAGAACTCGTTCTGCGGAGAGGCTTGGCTCAGGGGAGTACCAGACCTCATTGTGGTTCCTGTTTAATAACAGACTCATCTCCACGTCCCTGTGTGGGGACGTAGCGAGATTTCTGGCCAGGAGGGGCTGTCCACAGGGAGGAGTGATCTCTCCTCTGCTGAGGTCTGCTGGTGGCCTTAATAGGCACGCTGGATATATATGTCCAGCGTACGTCGGCAACATACTCATTATGGCCACAAGACAGGATGACTCAGTCCCGATTGAGAGCCTATCAGAGGCGCTAACGGCAACACAAGGCTGGTGTAGTGGGGAACAGTTAAACGTGATCTCTCGTCAGACCTTGATCGTGCCATTCACTAGAAAGAGGAAGCTCAACATGGGTTTCCTTACTATGAATGGAATTCGTATCCAATTTGCGGACGATGCTAGATATCTGGGTGCCATCCTGGACAGGAAGCTGAACTGAAATTCACACTAAGAAAGGGTGATCCACAAGGCTAGGCACTCGCTCTATGCCTGCTAGCGGACTTGTGGAAAGAAATGGGGGACTGGATCTGAAAAGACACCACTGGTTGTACGTGATGTTGGTGAGACGACAAATCACTTACGGTAGCATGGCTTTACGGGAGTGCACTGTAGGGGTGCAGTCCCAGCTCAAGCTTATAACAATTCAGAGATCTGCGTGCTTGATGATGACTGGGGCTTTTCGCTCCACGTCTATCGCAGCCAATGATCGCCTAAAGTTCATGGTCTATCTTTATCTAGTGAGCACAAGCCTGGTTCTCTGCTGGCCGAATTGTAGGTCAACGAGATAATGAGCATCGTTCTGATGTATCTATCACCAAGGTAGTGGCACTATCGAGTCGTCTTTCCCAGCGACGATTGGACTATCTCTGGGCCCAACTGCTTGAGGGTCCCTGCTGGTTCACATAATGCTCTGCTACTACTGGGGTGGGAGCGGGAGTCAGTGGTTACAAAATGGCTGAGGGTGAAACTATAAGCCTAGTTAGTTTTGTGACTGCCTTTCAAGCAGGAATTTTCGCCATTGATCACTGCGCGAAGCTAATATTTGAGAAGAGATGGATACGCAGATCCTATCGGAAAGCCAAGCTGCCTTGAAGGACTTGAATTCATACAACTGAAAATCCATGCTTGTGCAGGACTGTCTGACCCCACTTGTTGAACTGGGAGAGCGCTGCAGGTTCAAGTTAATTTGGGTCCTGGGCCACTCAGGCAAGGGCGGTAATGAAATGGAGGACTCATTGTCGGCACGAGGGGCTTTCACGGGGCTCATTGGACCTGAACCGGCCTGTGATATATCTCACAAGGCAGCAGGGTGGGAAAACAACAGATGGTTGGACCAAGAGGTCCAGGATATCAGAAGCAGCATACCTGAACACATACATACTCGCTCAACAAGTATCAGCTGAAAGAGCCAGACAATGTCTCAGATCCTCTAGTTAGACCTGAGAATTTTAACAGCTGTATACACGGGTCCCTGTGGCCTGAGGAAACACCTTAGTATGCTGGGGTTGGCTGAGCTAGGACTCTGAGTGCAGACTATGCCTGGAGGGCGACGAGTCTATAGAACACATGTGTGACCCCGCTGGGGACAGGATCAGATTTTAGGAACTAGGAGTCCGCAAACTGAGACTGAGGGAACTGGACAAGTTCTCACCCACCAGACTAAAATCCCTTGTCAAAAGGCTTCAGCTTGTTGATGTTGTATAGATTAGGCGTGCCACAATAGACCGATTGGTTGCAGTGACGGGACTGGTTTCGTCTGCCCGACACAACTCATATAATTAATAATAAAGTGGCGTACGAACATGGTAACATAGGATACGAATAACACAACTGATTCGCCTAACTCACACGAGCATTTCAAATATCGTGCCATCAGAGGCGCATTGGCAGTGCAACTTCCTCAGTAATATCTTTATTGAGAATGATGCCACGTTGAAAGATCCCTAAAAGTATCTGAATGGATAGTAAACGATATAATAAACCTCGGTTTCAAAGATTAGGCCATCAGGGACGCATTGGCAGTAGAACTTTCTCAGTAATATCTTTATTGAGAATCACACCACGTTGAAAGTTCCGTAAAAGGATCTGAATCACTATCTATTAAGATCCTTTTACGGTAAGGTATTATAATTCTTGGATATTAAACGATATAATAAAACTCGGTTTCAAACATCCAGTCAGCAGGGACGCGTGAGCAGTGAAACTTTCTCAGTTTATTGAGTATCACACCACCTTGAAGGATCCGTAAAAAGATCTGAATGGATAGCGAATTATATAATAATACTATGTTTCGAATATCCGGCCATCAAAAACGCTCTGGCAGTATATCTTCTCAGTACTATCTGTATTGAGAATCATGCCATGTTAAGAGAACCTTAAAACGATCTGAATATATAGTAAAAGGTATTATAATACTCGATTTCAAATATCGGGCCATCAGAGGCGCATTGGCAGTGCTAATTTCTCATTAATATCTGTATTGAGAATCATGCCAAGTTGAAAGATCCTTAGAAGTATATGACGTTGAAAGATCCCTAAAAGTATCTGAATGGATAGTAAACGATATAATAAAACTCTGTTTCAAAGATCAGGCCATCAGGGACGTATTGGCTGTAGAACTTTTAGAGTAATATCTTCATTGAGAATCACACCGCGTTTAAAGTTCCGTAAAAGGATCTGAATAGATAGTAAAAGGTATTATAATACTCGATTTTAATAACAGGCCATCAGAGGCGCTTTGGCAGTGGAACTTTTTCAGTAATATATCTATTGAGAATCATTCCACGATAAAAGATCCCTAAAAGTATATGAATGGATGGTAAACGATATAGTAAAACTCGATTTCAAAGATCAAGCCATCAGGGACGCATTGGCAGTAGAACTTCTACAGTAATATCTTTATTGAATATCACACCACGTTGAAGGATGCGTAAAAGGATCTGAATGGATAGTGGAAGATATTATAATACTATGTTTCGAATATCCGGATATCAGAAAAGCCCTGGCAGTATAACTTCTTCAGTACTATCTGTATAGATAATCATTCCACGTAAAGAGAACCTTACGAATATCAGATTGATATTAAAAGGTATTATAATACTTAGCTTCAACTTTAGCACGATCAGTGGAACTTTTTCAGTAATATCTGTATTGAGAAACATGCCACGTTGGAAGAACTCTAAAAGCATCTAATTGGATAGTAAGCGATATAGTGAAACTGGGCTTCAAAGATCAGGCCATATGGTACGCAGTGGAAGTATTTCAGTAATATCTATATTGAGAATCACACCACGTTGAGAGATCCGCAATAGGATCTGAATAGATAGTAAAAGATATTATAATACTGGGTTTCAAATATCGGGCCATCAGAGGCTCTTTGGCAGTGGAACTTTTCAGTAATATCTGTATTGAGAATCATGGCACGTTGAAAGATCCCTAAAAGTATCTGAGTGGATAGTAAACGATATAATAATACTCAGTTTCAAACATCCAGTCAGCAGAAACGCGTGAGCAGTGGAACTTTCTGAGGATCACACTACGTTGAAAGATCCGTAAAAGGATCTGAATGGATAGTAGAAGTTATAATAATACTATGTATCGAATACCCGACCATCAGAAAAGCCCTGGTAGTATAACGTCTTCAGTAATATTTGTATTGATTATCATTCCACGTTTAGAGAACCTTAAGAGGATCTGAATTGATAGTAAAAGGTATTATAATACTCGATTTCAAATATCAGCCCGTCAGAGGCGCATTGGCAGTGCAACTTTTTCAGAGAATCATGCCACATTGAAAGATCCCTAAAAGTATATGAATGGATAGTAAACGATATAGTAAAACTCGATTTCAAAGATCAAGCCATCAGGGACGCATTGGCAGTAGAACTTTTAAAGTGATATCTCTATTGAGTATCACACCACGTTGAAGGATGCGTAAAAGGATCTGAATGGATAGTGGAAGATATAATAATACTATGTTTCGAATATCCGGATATCAGAAAATCCCTGGCAGTATAACTTCTTCAGTACTATCTGTATAGAGAATCATTCCACGTAAAGAGAACCTTACGAATATCAGATTGATATTAAAAGGTATTATAATACTCAGCTTCAACTTTAGGGCGACATGCCACGTTGGAAGAACCCTAAAAGCATCTGAATGGATAGTAAGCGATATAGTGAAACTGGACTTCAAAGATCAGGCCATATGGTACGCATTGGCAGTGGAAGTTTTCAGTAATATCTATATTGAGAATCACACCACGTTGAGAGATCGGCAATAGGATCTGAATAGATAGTAAAAGATATTATAATACTGGGTTTCAAATATCGGGCCATCAGAGGCTCTTTGGCATTGGAACTTTTTCAGTAATATCTGTATTGAGAATCATGGCACGTTGAAAGATCCCTAAAAGTATCTGAGTGGATAGTAAACGATATAATAATACTCAGTTTCAAACATCCAGTCAGCAGAAACGCGTGAGCAGTGAAACTTTCTCAGTAATATCTATATTGAGAATCACAATACGATGAAAGATCCGTAAAAGGATCTGAATAGATATAAGATGATATAATAATACTAAGTTTCAAATATCCGGCCATCAGAAACGCTCTGGCAGTTTACCTCCTCAATACTATCTCTATTGAGGTTCATGCTACGTTAAGATAGCCTTAAGAGGATCTGAATTGATAGTAAAAGGTATTATAATACTCGGTTCCAAATATCAGGCCAACAGTGGCGCTTTCGCAGTGGAACTTTTTCAGTACTATCTGTATTGAGAATCATGCCACGTTGAAAGATCCCTTAAAGTATCTGAGTGGATAGTAAACGATATAATCATACTCGATTTCAAAGATCCAGTCAGCAGAAACGCGTGCTCAGTGGAACTTTCTCAGTATTATCTTTATTGAGAAAACCACTACTGTGATAGATCCGTAAAAGGATCTGAATGGATAGTAGAGTATATAATAATACTACGTTTCGAGTATCCGGCCATCAGAAACGCCCTGGCAGTTTAACTCTTCAGTACCATCTGTAGTGAGAATCACAATACGTTGAAAGTTCTGTAAAAGGATCGGAATAGATAGTAAAAAGTATTATAATACTCGGTTTTAAATATCAGACATTGAAAATCACACCACGTTGAGAGATCCGTGAAAGGATCTAAATAGATAGTAAAAGGTATCATAATACTCTTTTTCATATATCGGGCCATCAGAGGCGCTTTGGCAGTGGAACTTTTTCAGTGATATCTGTATTGAGAATCATTCCACGATGGAAAATCCCTAAAAGTTTATGAATGCATAGTAAACGATATAATAAAAATCGATTTCAAACATCCAGTCTGAGTGGATAGTAGACGATATACTAATATTCGGTTTCAAACATCCAGTCAGCAGAAACGCGTGAGCAGTGGAACTTTCTCAGTAATATCTTTATCAAGAATCACACTACGTTGAAAGATCCTTAAAAGGATCTGAATGGATACTAGAAGATATAATAATACTATGTTTCGAATATCCGGCCATCAGAAACGCCCTGGCCGTTTAACTCTTCTGTACTATCTGTATTGAGAATCATGCCACGTTAAGAGAACCTTAAGAGGATCTGAATAGATAGTATAAGGTGTTATAATACTGGGTTTCAAATATCGGACCATCAGAAGCGCTTTGGCAATGGCACTTTTTCAGAAATATCTGTATTGAGAATCAGGCCACGTTGAAAGATCCCTAAAGGTATCTGAGTGGATAGGAGACGATATACCAATACTCGGTTTCAAACTTCCAGTCAGTAGAAACGCGTGAGCTGTTGAACTTTCTCATTAATATCTTTATTGAGGATCACACTACGTTGAAAGATCCGTAAAAGGATCTGAATGGATAGTAGAAGTTATAATAATACTATGTATCGAATACCCGACCATCAGAAAAGCCCTGGCAGTATAACTTCTTCAGTAGTATCTGTATTGAATATCATTCCACGTTTGGAGAACCTTAAGTACCTTAAGAGGATCTGAATTGATATTATTATAATACTCGATTTCGAATATCGGGCCGTCAGAGGCGCATTGGCAGTGCAATTTTTTCAGTTATATCTGTATTGAGAATCATGCCACGTTGAAAGATCCCTAAAAATATCTGAATTGATAGTAACCGATATATTAAAACTCGCTTTCACAGATCAGTTCCTCAGGGACGCATTGGCAGTAGAACATTTTCAGTAATATATTTATTGAGAATCACACCATGTTGAAACCTCCGTAAAAGGATCTGAATAGATAGTGAAGGTATTATAATACTCGGTTTCAAATATCAGGCCATCAGTGGCGCTTTCGCAGTGGAACTTTTTCAGTACTATCTGTACTGAGAATCATGCCACGTTGAAAGATCCCTAAAAGTATCTGAGTGGATAGTAAACGTTATAAACATACTCGATTTCAAACATCCAGCCAGCAGAATCGCGTGCTCAGTGGATCTTTCTGAGTAATCTCGTAAAAGGATCTGAATGGATAGTAGAGTATATAATAATACTATGTTTCTAGTATCTGGCCATCAGAAACGTCCTGGCAGTTTAACTCTTCAGAACCATCTGTATTGAGAATCATACACCACGTTGAAAGTTCTGTAAAACGATCGGAATAGATAGTAAAAAGTATTATAATGCTCGGTTTTAAATATCAGGCCATCAGAGGCGCTTTGGCAGTGGGACTTTTTCAGTAATATCTGTATTGAGAATCATTCCACGATGAAAGATCCCTAAAAGTATATGAATGGATAGTAGACGTCATAATTGAACTCGGTTTCAAACATCCATTCAGCAGGGATGCGTGAGCAATGGAACTTTCTCAGTAATATCTTTATTGAGAATCACACCACGTTGAAGGATGCGTAAAACGTTCTGAATGGATAGTAGAAGATATAATAATACTATGTTCCGAATATCTGGCCATCAGAAACGCCCTGGCAGTATATCTTCTTCAGTACTGTCTGTATTGAGAATCATGCCACGTTAAGAGAACCTTAAGAGGAACTGAATAGATAGTAAAAAGTATTATAATACATGATTTAAAATATCAGGCCATCAGAGGCGCATTGGCAGTGCAACTTTTTCAGTAATATCTGTATTGAGAATCATGCCACATTGAAAGATCCCTAGAAGTATATGAATGGATAGTAAACGATATAATAAAACTCGGTTTCAAATATCCAGTCAGCAGAAACGCGTGAGCAGTGGAACTTTCTCAGTAATATCTTTATCAAGAATCACACTACGTTGGAAGATCCTTAAAAGTATCTGAATGGATAGTAGAAGATATAATAATACTATGTTCCGGATATCCGGCCATCAGAAACGCCCTGGCAGTTTATCTCTTCTGTACTATCTGTATTGAGAATCATGCCACGTTAGGAGAACCTTATGTGGATCTGAAAAGATACTTAAAGGTTTTATTATACTGGGTTTCAAATATCGGGCCATCAGTGGCGCTTTGGCAGTGGAACTTTTTCAGTAATATATGTATTGAGAATCCTGCCACGTTGAAAGATCCCTAAAAGTATCTGAGTGGTTAGTAGACGATATACTAATACTCGGTTTCAAACATCCAGTCAGCAGAAACGAATGAGCAGTGGAACTTCCTCAGTAATATCTTTATTGAAAATCACACTACGTTGAAAGATCCGTCAATGGATTTGAATGGATAGTAGAAGATATAATAATACTATGTTTCCAATACCCGGCCATTAGAAACGCCCTGGCAGTTTAACTCTTCTGTACTTTCTGTATTGAGAAACATGCCACGTTAAGAGAACCTTAAGAGGATCTGAATAGATAGTAAAAGGTATTATAATACTCGATTTCAAATAACGGCCCATCAGAGGCACATTGGCAGTGCAACTCTTTCAGTATTATCTGTATTCAGAATCTTGTCACGTTGAAAGATCCCTAAAAGTATCGGAGTGAATAGTAAACGATATAATAATACTCGGTTTCAAACATCCAGTCAGCAGGGACGCGTGAGCAGTGAAACTTTCCCAGTAATATCTTTATTGAGTATCACACCACCTTGAAGGATCCGTAAAAAGAACTGAATGGATAGTAGATTATATAATAATACTATGTTTAGAATATCCGGCCATCAAAAACGCCCTGGCAGTATAACTTCTTCAGTACTATCTGTATTGAGAATCATGCCACGTTAAGAGAACCTTAAAATGATCTGAATATATAGTAAAAGGTATTATAGTACTCGACTTCAAATATCGGGCCATCAGGGGCGCATTGGCAGTGCTACTTTTTCATTAATATCTGTATTAAGAATCATGCCAAGTTGAAAGTTCCGTAAAAGGGTCTGAATAGATAGTAAAAGGTATTATAATACTCGCTTTCAAATAACAGGCCATCAGAGGCGCTTTGGCAGTGGAACTTTTTCAGTAATATCTCTATTGAGAATCATTCCACGATAAAAGATCCCTAAAAGTATATGAATGGATAGTAAACGATATAGTAAAACTCGATTTCAAAGATCCAGCCATCAGGAACGCATTAGCAGTAGAACTTTTACAGTAATATCTTCATTGAGTATCAGACCACGTTGAAGGATGCGTATAAGGATCTGATGGATAGTGGAAGATATAATAATACTATGATTCGATTATCCGGCAGTATTACTTCTTCAGTACTATCTGTATAGAGAATCATTCCAGGTAAAGAAAACCTTACGAATATCTGATTGATATTGAAAGGTAGGTATTATAATACTCGGCTTCAACTTTAGGGCCATCAGTGGAATTCTTTCATAAACGATATAGTAAAACTCGATTTCAAAGATCAAGCCATCAGGGAGGCATTGGCAGTAGAACTTTCTCAGTAATATCTTCATTGAGAATCACACCACGTGAAAGTTCCGTAAAACGATCTGAATATATAGTAAAAGGTATTATAATACTCGATTTCGAATATCGGGCCATCAGAGGCGCATTGGCAGTAGAACTTTTTCAGTAATATCTTCATTGAGAATCACACTGCGTTTAAAGTTCCGTAAAAGGATCTGAATAGATAGTAAAAGGTATTATACTCGATTTCAAATAACAGGCCATCAGAGGCGCTTTGGCAGTGGAACTTTTTCAGTAATATCTCTATTGAGAATCATTCCACGATAAAAGATCCCTAAAAGTATATGAATGGATAGTAAACGATATAGCAAAACTCGATTTCAAAGATCAAGTCATCAGGGACGCATTGGCAGTAGAACTTTTACAGTAATATCTTTATTGAGTATCACACCACGTTGAAGGATGCGTAAACGGATCTGAATGGATAGTGAAAGATATAATATATATATATATATATATATATATATATATATATATATATATATATATATATATATATATATATATATATATATATATTCTTTTGACTGAGAGCTGTATATGTGTTAGCAGAGGTTGGTGTAACGGGGTACCATACAATTCGACGTATGATACAAGAGCTTAGGGAAAAACCTCAGCAAAAAACCCTTTCTCCCCGTGAGTGTGGTGATTTGTAACTATTGTTTACAAAATTTGCTGAAATTTAAAAATATTGATGGGGATATATTTCTTCAATGTGGATTCCCTCGTCAAAAAACGGATAGGTTTCTCCAAGGTAGCCGAAACTCAACCTGAAAAATGAAAAGACAAGAGGAGGAAACGAACAAATTAAAAATAATACATAACCTTTCAAAAGTCTCCTCTCACAAAAATACTTTTCTGTAGGCGAATGGGATCTCGTGGAGAAGAATCGCCTCCGCTAGTTTTCGAAGATATTCACTCCTGAAATCCCTTCAATATTTGAATTCAAAAATGAAAATGTTGCTCGTAAGGCCAGGAGGGTCTCTTTCAAAACCAGGTCTGACCGGTCCAAGTCCAAGCGATGATTATTCAGAACTTCAGATGTTCGAAGCCCGCTACAGGGCCCTTAAGAAGGGCTATCATCTCCCATAGATATATATTTTACTTTATAGTGTATAAAAGAATGAAAAAAAATGCGCCGGACAAATTACAAATAATTAATAATACTATGTTTCGAATATCCGGATATCATAATTGATATTAAAAGGTATTAAAATACTCAGCTTCAACTTTAGGGCGATAGGTGGAACTTTTTCAGTAATATCTGTATTGAGAAACATGCCACGTTGGGAGAGCTCTAAAAGCATCTAAATGGATAGTAAGTGATATAGTGAAACTAGGCTTCAAAGAACAGGCCATTTGGGACGCATTGGCAGTGGAAGTTTTTCAGTGATATCTACATTCAGAATCACACCACGTTGAGAGATCCGCAATAGGATCTGAATAGATAGTAAAAGATATTATAATACTGGGTTTCAAATATCGGGACATCAGATGGCAAGAGATACTTTGGCAATGGAACTTTTTCAGAAATATCTGTATTGAGAATAAGGCCACGTTGAAAGATCCCTAAATGTATCTGAGTGGATAGTAAACGATATAGTAATACTCAGTTTCAAACATCCAGTCAGCAAAAACGCGTGAGGAGTGGAACTTTCCCAGTAATATCTATATTGAGAATCACACTATGATGAAAGATCCGTAAAAGGATCTGAATAGATTTTAGAAGATATAATAATAAGTTTCAAATATCCGGCCATCAGAAACGCCCTGGCAGTTTAGCTCCTCAATACTATCTGTATTGAGGATCATGCTACGTTAAGAGAGCCTTGAGAGGTTCTGAATTGATAGTAAAAGGTATAATAATAATCGGTTCCAAATATCAGGCCATCAGTGGCGCTTTCGCAGTGGAACTTTTTCAGTACTATCTGTATTGTGCCACGTTGTAAGATCCCTAAAAGTATCTGAGTGGGTAGTAAACGATTTAATCATACTCGATTTCAAACATCCAGTCAGCAAAAACGCGTGCTCAGTGGAACTTTCTCAGTAATATCTTTATTGAGAAAAACACTACGGTGATAGATCCGTAAAAGGATCTGAAAGGATAGTAGAGTATTAAATAATACTATGTTTCGAGTATCCGGCTATCAGAAACGCCCTGGCAGTTTAACTCTTCAGTACAATCTGTATTGAAAATCACACCACGTTGAAAGTTCTGTAAAAGGATCGGAATAGATAGTAAAAAGTATTAATTATAATACTTTTTTTTTTTTGAACGTGGTGTGATTTTAAATACAGATTGTAATTAAGAGTTAAACTGCCAGGGCGTTTCTGATGGCCGGATACTCGAAACATAGTATTATTTATTATTTTAAATATCAGGCCATCAGAGGCTCTTTGGCAGTGGAACATTTTAGTATTATCTGTATTGAGAATCATTCCACGATCCCTAAAAGTATATGAATGGATAGTAAACGATATAGTAAAACTCGATTTCAAAGATCAAGCCATCAGGGACGCATTGGCGGTAGAACTTTTACAGTAATATCTTTATTGAGTATCAAACCACGTTGAAGGATGCGTAAAAGGATCTGAATGGATAGTTGAAGATATAATAGTACTATGTTTCGAATATCCGGATATCTGAAAAGCCCTGGCAGTATAACCTCTTCAGTACTATCTGTATAGAGAATCATTCCACGTAAAGAGAACCTTACGAATATCAGATTGATATTAAAAGGTATTATAATACCTTTTAATATTAGCTGAGTATTATAATACTCAGCTTCAACTTGAGGGCGATCAGTGGAACTTTTTCAGTAATATCTTTATTGAGAAACATGCCACGTTGGAACAACCCTAAAAGCATCTAAATAGATAGTAAGCGAAACTGGGCTTCAAAGATCAGGCCATATGGGACGCATTGGCAGTGGAAGTTTTTCAGTAATATCTACATTGAGAATCACACCACGTTGAGAGATCCGCAATAGGATCTGAATAGATAGTAAAAGATATTTTAATACTGGGTTTCAAATATCGGGCCATCAGAGGCTTTTTGGCAGTGGAACTTTTTCAGTAATATCTGTATTGAGAATCATGCCACGTTGAAAGATCCCTTGAAGTATCTGAGTGGATAGTAAACGATATAATAATACTCAGTTTCAAACATCCAGTCAGCAGAAACGCATGAGCAGTGGAACTTTCTCAGTAATATCTATATTGAGAATCACACTACGATGAAAGATCCGTAAAAGGATCTGAATAGATATTAGAAGATATAATAATATTACTAAGTTTCAAATATCCGGCCTTCAGAAACGCCCTGGCAGTTTAGCTCCTCAATACTATCTGTATTGAGGATCATGCTACGTTAAGAGAGCCTTAAGAGGATCTGAATTGATAGTAAAAGGTATTATAATACTCGGTTCCAAATATCAGGCCATCAGTGGCGCTTTCGCAGTGGAACTTTTTCAGTACTATCTGTATTGAGAATCATGCCACGTTGAAAGATCCCTAAAAGTATCCGAGTGGATAGTAAACGATATAATCATACTCGATTTCAAACATCCAGTCAGCAGAAACGCGTGCTCAGTGGAACTTTCTCAGTAATATCTTTATTGAGAAAAACACTATGGTGATAGATCCCTTAAAGGATCTGAATGGATAGTAGAGTGTTTCGAATACCCGACCATCAGAAAAGCCCTGGCAGTATAACTTCTTCAGTAATATCTGTATTGAGTATCATTCCACGTTTAGAGAACCTTAAGAGGATCTGAATTGATAGTAAAAGGTATTATAATACTCGATTTCAAATATCGGGCCGATAGAGGCGCATTGGCAGTGCAACTTTTTCAGTTATATCTGTATTGAGAATCATGGCAGGTTGAAAGATCCCTAAAAATATCTGAATGGATAGTAACTGTTGTGTTCGCCTTTCTCTGATTAGTTTATTATTGAAAATATATCAAATATCGGCTCCGAGTCAACACCATACGTCTTTCCCGGTCTCTATTTCTATAGATACCCCTTTACGTTATTATCAACATCTTGTTCTATATCACTGAATCATAGATCAGATGAACGCAATCATAAATATCCAGTGACCCGCGTATGATGCTACCCGAGACGACAGACTGTCAATGATGCTAATACACTACATCCCTTTCTCTCTATTTATTTTTATTAATCAAATTACCAACAAACAAATTTACTCTTCTGTATTCTCTGGACATATAATCTGCCACTGTCCTTCTACTTCCTTCAAGTGCATGATATTTATTTATTTATTTATTTATTTACTTATCATACAGCGATGATTGAACGGGTAACCCCCATATAAACAACTATATACAATATAAACTATAAACTATAACGAACGTTCACAATTTCCTCAACCATCAATTCAGTATACCCATCAAATTGCGCCTGAATGCTGACAAGGACAAACAAAAGAAATCAACATGGACATCATTCGCCAACACCAAAGATCTGTTTAAAAAAAAAATTTCTGCCATAATTAAATCGTTGGAAATTAGGTCTAAACAAAAAAATATTTCTTGTAATTCTCGCGGGAAAATTAAAATTAATTGAACCTAGTAGATCAGGACAGTCAATAATTCCATTCACTAATTTATACAAAAAACACAAATCCGCAACTTGTCTTCTACTTTTTAATTGCATCAACTCAAAGTAGACTCTCAGGTGTTCAGAGCTAAGATATCCATTATTAAGAGTATACAAGTTCGAACGATACGCTAAGTAACGAAGGAATTTCCGCTGAACTTTTTCAATATTATCAGTGTAACCTAAATAGTAAGGTGACCAAACACATGAACCATATTCTAAAACACTTCTCACCAATGAGCAATACAAGGTCCTCAAAAACACGACGGAAAATTGACGACCGCCACGGATGATAAAACCCAACATCCTATATGCCCTAGACGTAACCTCAAGCACGTGCTCCTTGAAATCTAAACGTGTATCAAAAGTTATTCCCAAATCACGAATACAGTGAACGCGTGCTAGTAACTCACTACCCCCAATGGAGTAATCATGCTCAAGAGGTTTACTCGAGCGGCTAAAAGACATTACATTACATTTGTCAACATTCAGGTACAAACAATTAACTAAAGTCCAGTCATAAAATAAATTGATTTGATCCTGCAAATAATAACAATCACTAGTATTCTTCACAACACTATACATTTTCAAATCATCAGCGAACAGCAAGAAACTCGTTTGCAAGGACAGTTTAATATCATTTATGAATATATTAAAAAGTAAGGGGCCAAGGTGAGAACCCTGTGGTACTCCTGAAGTGACCAAAAACTCATCTGATACAGAATCACCGTATTTAACCGACTGGGAACGTCCATAAACAAAACTGCTGAACCAGC
Source organism: Halyzia sedecimguttata (assembly GCA_937662695.2). Taxonomy (NCBI): domain Eukaryota; kingdom Metazoa; phylum Arthropoda; class Insecta; order Coleoptera; family Coccinellidae; genus Halyzia; species Halyzia sedecimguttata. Next base: position 8,243,161 of record OW569418.2, read on the forward strand.
TGAGAAACATGCCGGATAACCCAAGAGCGCTCAACTTCATTATGAGTAGGTTGTGATTAACTTTGTCAAACGCTTTGGAGAAATCAGTGTAAATTGTATCCACTTGATATCCTGATTCAAAACTATTAATTATATCTTTAAGAAAAAGTAACAAATTTGTTGACGTTGAACGCCCCCGCCGAAACCCATGCTGCTCGCCAATAAGAAGAGGGTTGATGTGCCACGACAAGAAACTGCAAACTAAACTATCTAAAAGCTTCGGAATAGCCGACTGAATGCATACCCCCCTATAATTACCAATTTGATCCCGCGCACCAGATTTGAAGATTGGTATAACGTAAGCTTTCTTCCATAGTGACGGAAACCTACCCTTCCTCAGAGAATTATTGAACAATGTTGTCAAGGGCCCAGATAGTGTACTAACACACCTTTTAAGAATAAAACTTGGTATTCCGTCTGGTCCCACCGACATCTTAGGCTTCATATTATCGATGATTTGATAAATTTCAGAGGGGGAAAACTGACAGGAATTGAGACTGACCGCATTTTTACACTCCACCTTAGGCGGAACAATCAAATCTTTACTATACGTCTCGGAAAAAAATCTCGCAAATAAATTAACAACACCGTTTAAGTGTGATGACTCGGTACCTTTGTGTTTCATACGACCAGGCAAACCATCGTGACCCCGCTTCGAGTTAACAAACTTCCAAAATACCTGCGGATCAGAGTACAAACTATTCTCCACGGTCGTGATGTAATTCTCATAAAGAGTTTTTCCAAGTACGTGACATCTACTACGAAGGACACTAAAGTTTCCATAGTCACATGGGCTGCGAGTTTTCTTGAATCTCTTATGTGCGCGTTTTTTCAAGTTAATAAGTTTAACGAGTTCCCTGCTGAACCATGACGGATATTTAATATTTTTCCTCACTTTGAGAGGAACAAAGCGATACAATCCTTCATATAAATTATCATAAAATTTGGAAGTGGCGAGATCAACACTGTCGCCCAAAAAAGACCAGTCACAAGATGCAAAAAAGTTATTAAGTCCGACATAATCACCGCGATAGAAATTAAATTGCTCCGGATAACTCATCAATAGGCCTGGGGAACAATCTTGCAAAGAAATTCCAAACTGCAGAGCCGTACGATGAATGCTCGACACCTGTAAAGGATCCACCGCCGGTAACACTTCCGTTGATACATCGTTCGCAAAAACCAGGTCCAACATCACGCCTCTCGCGTTCGGTATTCTATTCGATTGAATGAGATTTACCAAATTATATGAATCCCCAAGAATGTAAGCCGGATCATCCACTGCACCTATACAGAATTGTCCATCATTCCATGTGGCTTTTGGGCTGTTGAAATCGCCACAAATGTACATCTTAACATCGGGAAATTTTAAAGAAATCTCCTCGACAGCTAATCCAAGCGTCGAGTAGATATGTTCTGGAGAATTTGGCGGTATATAAACACCACCAATGATGAATCTGACACTTCCGTGCTCCAATAACAAAAATAAATGTTCGACCCCAGGACAAGAATGGTCAATCACAGCCGCACTCAGAAATGATCTCACCAAGATCACAACACCACCGCCGCGAAATTTAGTGCTAGTATTAGAGTTCCTATCAAGTCTGAACACATTGAATCCAGAAGGGCAAAACTCGGCATCCATGATATCCGCATTCAACCAACTTTCTGTGATTACTAGAACATCATAAGTACTATACTGTAACTGCAGGTAAATGTCCTCAAGTTTAGTCCTTATTCCTCCCAGATTCTGGTAACATACTAATAAATCTAATGGGGGTTTCTTTAGTTTTCCTTATTATTTATCCTTATATTCTGTCCTGTATTATCATTCCAAAGCTGAACATCTCCATTTTTATTTGATTCAACCGTGTATATAGTTGGTTCATAATTTGAACTCAGCTTATTAGTTTTGTGTAAGTTTTTTTTTTTTTTTTTTTTTCAGAAACTTTGTCGCCGTTATTAATTTCCATATGTATAGCATGCCGTCTTTCAACTGCATATTCTTTTCCTTTTTGTTTTATTTCCATATCTCTCTCCTTCATTTCTAGGTTTTCTGACTTATAATCATTGGTAACTTGTCACGATATTGCCTCCTAAAGAATAATTCTGATGAGGTTATCACTCACCGTGTGGGGAGTGCTATTGTACATTATCATGTATTCGTTTAAATCATCTCATCTGCATACTTAATTAGGTACTCCTTCACATTTCAAAAGTATCCTTTCTAATTTTGGCCTCTACTTTTTCTTCCAAGGGAATCGGTATTCTCCTGTATGGCTGGACAAAGGGGTAAGAGTTCCATCAATTGAAATCTTAAACATTATTTCTTTGAACTTAGGGAATTCTTTTGTGCCGATCTGATTTATATCTGTATTTATTTGGAGTACACCCAGTAAAGTTGCTGTTATTCGACCAAGTAAATTTAGTGAACCATTGTTCACCAAATAAAATGTTGAATTATCTTCTTTATCTCTTACTTGAATTCTTAAAAAAAATGCTTCAAAAGAACCAAGTAAAAAATTTTTTTTTTCCGATTCTGATTAGTGACTATAACTCCCTTCACTTTCATCATCCGATCTATCGCTTCTAATGCAGTAGCTTCTTTTATAATTTCTGCAGCTCTTGCCTCATCAAACGGAATACATGTCACTCATACGCTTTGTTTTGTTGGGGGGAAAAATAATCATCTTATTTATTTATTGCTGTTTCGAATACATCACTTCCTTCAGCAACCTCAATATTTGCCCAGGTAAATGTAACAAACATTCGCGTTTCCAAGCATTCTGTTCTATTTCTGCTGCATTCAACATATATAAAAAACTCATTTCCCAACACCCCCATCTTACTGCTACTGAGTTTATATCACCCTCACACTCAAACCTCTCTAGTGTATAGGATGCCATTTATGTTAACCTGTAGACAATAGAAATGGAAAATAGCCCACATAATCCAAAATGTGATAATGGATTCACAAGCAAATGCTTAGCACTGGCAATAACAGGTTTTAACCATATAATTAATTCATAATGCAATTTTTAATGCTAGTGCCCATTGAGCAATTGATGCTCGGCCATTTTAGTTTCACCATCTGATGATTCTTTTCTTATACAAAAGTACTCACAAAGGAAATCGTTATTATAGTATTCGTAATTTAATGCAAGATTGCCTATTCACAATCTAAAGCCTGATCCAATATTCGCAATTCAATGCTCGACCTCAATATTTGCAATTTGAAGCCTGATCACAATATTTGGTTGGATGAGTCGTAGAACATCGCAATTTAATGCCTGATCACCATATTTGCAATTTAATGCTTCAACAAAATATTCGCAATTTAATGCATTGATACTTATCGCAATTTAATGCCATATTTGCAATTTAATGCTTCAACACAATATTTGAAATTTAATGCGTAAACACAATATTTCCAATTGAATGGATTGATAGTTCTCGCAATTTAATGCCATATTTGCAATTTAATGCTTCAACACAATATTCGCAATATGCATTGATACTCATCGCAATTTAATGCACTGACAGTTCTCGCAATTTAATGCACTGACAGTTCTCGCAATTTAATGCCACAACATAATATTCGCAATTTAATGCGTACACACAATATTTCCAATTGAATGGATTGATAGTTCTCGCAATTTAATGCATTGATACTCATCGCAATTTAATGCCACTGACAGTTCTCGCAATTGAATGCACTGACAGTTCTCGCAATTTAATGCCACAACATAATATTCGCAATTTAATGCGTACACACAATATTTCCAATTGAATGGATTGATAGTTCTCGCAATTTAATGCATTGATACTCAACGCAATTTAATGCCACTGACAGTTCTCGCAATTGAATGCACTGACAGTTCTCGCAATTTAATGCCACAACATAATATTCGCAATTTAATGCGTAAACACAATATTTCCAATTGAATGGATTGATGGTTCTCGCAATTTAATGCCTGGTCGACCTTTTCACATTTGTGTAGTCACCCCACTTGCAATTTAATGTATATTTTGGTACTTGATATTTGACATTGGACAATAGACCAATTTTGCTTTCCAATACAAAATATAATAAAGCAATATTCAACTCACGTTTAATCCTCGTCGCCAAATGTTGTGTTCGCCTTTCTCTGATTAGTTTATTATTGAAAATATATCAAATATCGGCTCCGAGTCCACACCATACGTCTTCCCCGGTCTCTGTTTTTATAGATATGTACCCCTTTACGTTATTAACAACATCTTGTTCTATATCACTGAATCATAGATCAGATGAACGCAATCATGAATATCCAGTGACCCGCGTATGATGCTACCCGAGACGACAGACTGTCAATGATGCTAATACACTACAGTAACCCATGTAATAAAACTCGCTTTCACAGATCAGTCCCTCAGGGACGCATTGGCAGTAGAACATTTTCAGTAATATATTTAATGAGAATCACACCATGTTGAAAGCTCCGTAAAAGGATCTGAATAGATAGTAAAAGGTATAATAATACTCGGTTTCAAATATCGTGCCAGAGGCGCTTTGGCAGTGGAACTTTTTCAGTACTATCTGCATTGAGAATCATGCCACGTTGAAAGATCCCTAAAAGTATCTGAGTGGATAGTAAACGATATAATCATACTCGATTTCAAACATCCAGTCAGCAGAATCGCGTGCTCAGTGGAACTTTCTGAGTAAAATCTTTATTGAGAAAAACACTACGGTGATAGATCCGTAAAGGGATCTGAATGGATAGTAGAGTATATAATAATACTATGTTTCGAGTATCTGGCCATCAGAAACGCCCTGGCAGTTTAACTCTTCAGTACCATCTGTATTGAGAATCTCACACCACGTTGAAAGTCCTGTAAAAGGTTCGGAATAGATAGTAAAGAGTATTATAATACTCGGTTTTAAATATCAGGCCATCAGAGGCGCTTTGGCAGTGGAACTTTCTCAGTAATATCTTTATTGAGTATCACACCACGTTGAAGGATGCGTAAAAGGTTCTGAATGGATAGTAGAAGATATAATAATACTATGTTCCGAATATCTGGCCATCAGAAACGCCCTGGCAGTATATCTTCTTCAGTACTGTCTGTATTGAGAATCATGCCACGTTAAGAGAACCTTAAGAGGAACTGAATAGATAGTAAAAAGTATTATAATACTTGATTTCAAATATCGGGCCATCAGAGGCGCATTGGCAGTGCAACTTTTTCAGTAATATCTGTATTGAGAATCATGCCACATTGAAAGATCCCTAGAAGTATATGAATGGATAGTAAACGATATAATAAAACTCGGATTCAAACATGCAGTCAGCAGAAACGCGTGAGCAGTGGAACTTTCTAATTAATTTCTTTATTGAGAAACACTTTACGCTGAAAATTCCGTAAAAGCATCTGAATAGTAGAAGATAGTAGATGATACTATGTTCCGGATATCCGGCCATCCGAAACGCCATGGCAGTTTATCTCTTCTGTACTATCTGTATTGAGAATCATGCCACTTTAGGAGAACCTTATGTGGATCTGAATAGATACTAAAGGTTGATTTATGCTGGCTGGTAACTTTAACTTAATCATATATATATAATATATATAGACATTATTTTTAGTGTTATGCTTTATAATCAGACTAAATAATCCGTTAGCTTAATAATTATTATTATTAATAATAAGTAAACAGATTATTCAGTCTCAGTATCAACCATAGCGTTAGAAATCTATGTTTCAAATTTTAAGTTAGGGAATAAGTTAAAGTTGCCAGCCAGCATAAACCAGCTTTAAAAGGTTTTATAATACTGGGTTTCAAATATCGGACCATCAGAAGCGCTTTGGCAATGGAACTTTTTCAGAAATATCTGTATTGAGAATCAGGCCACGTTGAAAGATCTCTAAAAGTATCTGAGTGAATAGGAGACGATATACTAATACTCGGTTTCAAAGTTCCACTCAGCAGAAACGCGTGAGCAGTGGACCTTTTTCAGTAATATCTTTATTGAGAATCACACTACGTTGAAAGATCCGTAAAAGGATCTGAATAGATAGTAGAAGTTATAATAATACTATGTTTCGAATACCCGACCATCAGAAAAGCCCTGGCAGAACAACTTCTTCAGTAATATCTGTATTGAGTATCATTCCACGTTTAGAGACCTTAAGATAGATATTAAAAGGTATTATAATTCTCGGCTTCAACTTTCGGGCCATCAGTGGAACTGTTTCAGTAATATCTGTATTGAGAATCATGCATCGCTGAAGGAACCCTTAAAGTATCTAAATGGATAGTAAGCGATATAATAAAACTCGGTTTAAAAGATCAGGCCATCACGGACGCATTGGCAGGAGAACTTTCTCAGTAATATCTTTATTGAAAATCACACTACGTTCAAAGATCCCTAAAAGGATCTGAATCGATAGCAGGAGATATAATAATACTATGTTTCCAATATCCGGCCATCAGAAACGCGTCCCTGCAGGGACGCGTGAGCAGTGAAACTTTCTCAGTAATATCCTCATTGACTATCACACCACCTTGAAGGGTCCGTAAAAGGTTCTGAAAGGATAGTAGAAGATATAATAATACTATGTTTCGAATATCCGGCCATCAGTAAAAGATATTATAATACTTGGTTTAAATTAACAGGCCATAAGGGACGCATTGGCATTGTATTAAGAATCATGCCACTTTGATAGTGAAAGATATTAGTATACTCGAATTAAGATCACGCCATAAAGGACGCATTGGCAGTAGAACTTTTTCAGTAATATCTTCATTGAGAATTACACCACGTTGAAAGATCCGTAAAAGGATCTGAATAGATAGTGGGTTTCAAATATCGAACCATCAGAAGCGCTTTGGCAGTGGAACTCTTTCAGTAATATCTGTTTGAGAATAATGCCACTTTGGAAGATCTCTATATGTATCTGAATGAGTAGTAAACGATTTAATAAAATTCGGTTTCAAAGATCAAGGCATCAGGGACGCATAGGCATTGTATTAAGAATCATGCCACTTTGGAAGAACCTTTAAAGGATATGAATAGATAGTAATAGATACTAGTTTACACGGTTTAAGATCACGCCATAAAGGATGCATTGGCAGTAGAACTTTTTCAGTAATATCTTCATTGAAAATCACACAACGTTGAGAGATCCGTAAAAGGATCTGAATAGATAGTGAAATGTATCATAATACTCTGTTTCATATATCGGGCCATCAGAGGCGCTTTGGCAGTGGAACTTTTTCAGTGATATCTGTATTGAGAATCATTCCACGATGGAAAATCCCTAAAAGTTTATGAATGCATAGTAAACGACATAATTAAAATCAGTTTCAAGGATCCAGTCTGAGTGGATAGTAGACGATATTCTAATATTTGGTTTCAAACATCCAGTCAGCAGAAACGCGTGAGCAGTGGAACTTTCTCAGTAATATCTTTATCAAGAATCACACTACGTTGAAAGATCCTTAAAAGGATCTGAATGGATAGAAGAAGATATAATAATACTATGTTTCGAATATCCGACCATCAGAAACGCCCTGGCAGTTTAACTCTTCTGTACTATCTGTATTGAGAATCATGCCACGTTAAGAGAACCTTAAGAGCATCTGAATAGATAGTATAAGGTATTATAATACTGGGTTTCAAATATCGGACAATCAGAAGCGCTTTGGCAATGGCACTTTTTCAGAAATATCTGTATTGAGAATCAGGCCACGTTGAAAGATCCCTTAAAGTATCTGAGTGGATAGGAGACGATATACTAATACTCGGTTTCAAACTTCCAGTCAGCAGAAACGCGTGAGCTGTTGAACTTTCTGAGGATCACACTACGTTGAAAGATCCGTAACAGGATCTGAATGGATAGTAGAAGTTATAATAATACTATGTATTGGATACCCGACCATCATAAAAGCCCTGGCAGTATAACTTCTTCAGTAATATTTGTATTGAGTATCATTCCACGTTTAGAGAACCTCAAGAGGATCTGAATTGATAGTAAAAGGTATTATAATACTCGATTTCAAATATCGGGCCGTCAGAGGCGCATTGGCAGTGCAACTTTTTCAGTTATATCTGTATTGAGAATCATGCCACATTGAAAGATCCCTAAAAGTATATGAATGGATAGTAAACGATAAAGTAAAACTCGATTTCAAAGATCCAGCCATCAGGGACGCATTGGCAGTAGAACTTTTACAGTAATATCTTTATTGAGTATCAAACCACATTGGAGGATGCGTAAAAGGATCTGAATGGATAGTGGAAGATATAATAATACTATTATAACGGCATACGACTGTTCCCAAGTCGCAGTGGTTAAATTCGGAGCTACTAGAACTCGGGGATCCGCGGTCTAGCTCCAGTGGAGATGGGAGTGGGTTTCTAAAAAGGGAACCTAGTAAATGGGCGCCAGGTAAATTTAAGTCTCCCAGATACCCCAGCGTATTGTAATAATTCCTAAACTCACCAAAAGAATATGCACGCTAAAAACAAACAATTTATTCCAGTAGCTTACAACCCAGGTCTGTAGCTTCAATAAAGTAAAACTACTGTGAAACCCTGAATAAGGGTGGCGGCAATTGTACGTAGATAATATTAATATTTGATTCAACTACGCGTCGCTTGAGCTCAGGCGCATCCACGTTTCTTATCTATGATCATATATGACTACCACAAATCTTTCCCCAATTTCCGCTTTACAACAACAATAATAATTTATATAATTGATGATAATAAGTTCACGTTATATATATAGCAGGTATAAGATATGTTTCGAGATATGTTTCTTATTCTTGCGTGCTGATATTCCTTGTTCCTGAACGTAGTACTGCGTCGATGTTCTCGCAATAATGTCCTCTTTCTCTCTGTACTCGTAGTCTGCAACCCTCGATTAACTGTCCCACAGCGTTGCTTACTGACCACCTTGTATATACTCGGGATCTGCAACCCTGCGTTGGCTGTCTCACAGCGTTACTTATGGACCACCTTGTATATATTCGAATGCCTCAGTGCTACTCATCCTGACGTAAAAATCCCTCTCTTCCTGACACAAAAAAATCGTGCTGGCACAAAAACCCTGATGACAGAAAAGAAATCATCAGTGACTTCTCTCGGATAAGAAACAAATGAATTTTCCCAACACATAATAATTTCGGTTATCAGAATATTAATCAGACCAATTATTCGTTGTTATGCAATAGTTATAGAATTCGTACATACCCTGATGTTCGGGGTTGTCCTGCACACGTTTGCTTCGAAACCAAATCTGGCCGTGCCTCCACCAAATAATTCTTCAGGCACACAGCGATGTTCTGGATATAGAAATATAATTACGACCTGAATTGTTTCCACTAGAAATGACGAGAATAAAACATCCAACACATACCTGACCAAGCCGCCAAGATCGTTCACGTGCTCAACTCGGATCTGCAAAAGGCTTTTATATCCTCTTTCGAGACAAGTGATGGTTATCTGTTATCCTTCCCAATCAAACCAATATAACTCTCACTCTTAATCCGATTTTCGAAACTATATCCAATTAAGACGATTCCAATAATTCTACTAGAGTTCCGAAAATACGTTTTAACCTATGCTTTCTTCGTTGACTGTTCACAAAATGGACGACTTCACCTGACCGACGCACTCACTAAATTTCCGACTGTCATAATGCAACAATATTGCCAACAGTCATTTGGTCCCTCGAATACAATAAGTATTTAGCGTCGATTGGTACCACTGAGACCCAACCTCAAATTCAATATCAACACGAACGATAACCTCATCGCCAACCGAAGGTAAACAAACGAACGTTACAAAATCCCCCCTTGCCTAAAAAAATTTACCTAGTAAATTTTACTTATGGATTTACAATACTTAGCAAAAAAAAAAAAAACCAAAGAGTTCGGGTCATCGAGCGTGGACAGGTACCAAGAGCAACCATAAAAAAACTACACCTCTTCCATTCCAATTCCAGCCATTACAATTTCAGTTCATACTCCATCATGCACATCAACACTCATTCCTTTCATTCATCGACTCTCACCAGTTAGCCCCACGACTGGCAACATCCGGTCCCAAGGGCCTAACCCTTGTGGAGGGACTCGCCGGCCCTGAGCCACACCACAGCCAGAAGCTGCCCAGACAAGGCAAGATACGACGAGGTCACCACAGACGAGCAGGAACCCCCCACACGAGCGGCAAGGTTAGCCGGTCACCATCCCAAGCCTGGCAAGTGGTTCCCCCAAAGAACGAGTGCCGTACCGTCGTATCCCTGTCATCGAAGATAGCCAAGCCAGACCCCCCTAGCTCCCGGTATAGTCCAGGACGCCTGTGCTAACCCGGATGTGCATCAGGTCTATAGGTGGTGAGTTTCGGGTTTCAGCCTCCATCAACCATAGCCTATAGCCTTCATTCGCCCACACGCAAGCAACCCGGTACCACCCCAAAACCTATTCAGGGATGACCGCCAGCAATGATCCGCGAATGTAGAAATCAACATGGGACCGGCCACACAAAAAAAAATATAATTTAAGGCCAGAAATTTATAAGGAAATGGTTGCTTACCAGATGAACAGTGCGTGGGGCTAGATGTTCAGCTCCCACCTCGTCTGCTCAACACTAAGGAATTTTGAATATAAAAAAAAATTAAAGTCGATCCCACCTTGAAAACTCACTCGGAATCACGCAGACGACCGCCCACAAAATAGTCAAGGTAGCCCCCAAGCGCTCGCTCTTTCACTCGCGATCAATCGGCAATCAAAAACAAAAACAAAACTAGCAACCCATCAAAAAAAATCACCCGATTCACCGAATGCCAATCATTCTCCAAAAATTTCCTATTTCAAAATAAACATATCCTATTTATCCTTCCGGCAATTCATAGGCCTTCAGATCTTTGATATGCCATACTCCCCTCATATTATCTTTGTCATCTTTAAGTTCGTACATCCAAGGCGAGACTCTACGACTAACTCTAAATGGCCCTATATAACGAGGAGTAAGTTTCCCCACCAGATTTTTCGAGGCATCCGACAATACAAAGTTTTTACGCCATACCAACTCATTCGGTAGAAATTCCACATACCGACGCCTTAAATTATAGTCATGAACCGCCTTATTGTTGGCCTTTTCTAACCTTTTCTTGATATCATCCCAAACTCGTTGAAAGGCAATATTTCGAGTTTTGAAATCTATAGGTTCCGAGCTATCTCTTAAATCATGGTCATAATCCTCTCCAGAACCTTTGAAAGATCTCCCGAAATTAGCGAAAAATGGGGTTACCTTCATCGTTTCATGTTTTGCGGTTCGTATTGCACAAGAAATTTCGGTTAGATGTTTATCCCAATCCTTATGATTGTCCGACACATACATTCTAATCATAGTTTTCAAGGAACGATTTATACGTTCGGTTGGGTTCGACCTGGGATGATAAAGGGCACAGAATTTTTTCTTCACCTTATATTCCTCAAGAAACTGTCTGAATTTATTTCCCGAAAATTGTACGCCATTGTCGGCTATAATTATTCTCGGAACCCCAAACATTAGGAAAACTGAATTCTCCAAAACCTTAATTACATTCACGGCCGTCGCCTTTCTCAACGGAACAATTATTGGGAATTTAGTCAAATAATCGGTGATCACTAATATAAACGTGAAGCCACTCTTCGACCTAGGATATGGTCCCATAAGATCTATAGAAATCATTTCCCATGGTAAGTTCGGTTTAGGGTGAGATGCCATTTTATCAGCCGGTGTCTGGTTTGGAACTTTATGAGCACCACATATAGCGCACTTCCTCACATACTTAGCGATGTCCTGTTTCATCTTAGGCCAGTAATACTTCTCCCGAACACGATAATACGTCTTGTATACACCGGGGTGACCAGCTAATGGTGGGTCATGAGAACTAGAAATCACCCTTCTACGTTCCGATTTGGGTAATACTATTTTCCATTCGTCAGATCCCGAAGCTAAATCCGAATAATCGTGCTTTACGTATTTAAACAAAGTCCCACCATCCACTGAAATCCTCCACTGGGGATATTTCGCAGGTTTATTTGAAACTTTACTGAACATTTCTTTATACCACCTATCAGTTACCTCGATTTCATTATCCACCTGTATCGTATCTATCATAGGAACGGCATGTTCCTTTCCCTTTCTATGCACAATCTTAAAATCATATTGTTGGAGTTTAACGCTCCATCTCGCCAATCTACCCGCAGGATCCTTCAGATTATGAAGCCAAATCAACGAATGATGGTCCGTAATAACCGTGAATGGGATACCCTCGATATATGGCCTAAGCTTTTCAATTGCCCATACTACTGCCAAACATTCCCTTTCCGTAGTAGAGTAGTTTCGTTCGGGTTTCGTCAAAGACTTACTCATATATGCTATAACCTTTTCTCCCCCATCGGGTTGAGGTTGTGATAATACCGCGGCTATTCCAAAGCCGGAAGCGTCAGTTTGAATTTGGAACGGTTGCTCGTAATTCGGACAACTCAACACCGGAGCAGAAACCAAACACTGTTTTATTTTCCGAAAGGCCTCCTCGCATTCGGTATTCCATTTAAACTTTACATTCTTCTGGAGCAAAAGGGTGAGAGGTGAAATAAGGTCACTAAAATTTGGGACAAAACGTCTATACCAAGATAGAGTACCCACGACTCTGCGAATTTCTCTGACATTGGTAGGTGTTGGTAATGAAAGCATAGCATTAATTTTTTCGGGGTCTACATGTAATCCGTACCTATCAATCACATATCCCAGATATTTAAGTTGTGGCTTGCAAAATTCGCATTTCTCCCTACTTAAAGTGAACCCTGCTTTCCTAACACGACGAAATATTTCCCCTAATATTTCCAAGTGATGTTGGAAAGTTTCTGAAATGATCACTATATCGTCTAAGTATACGAATACGTAAGGTTCAAGATCAGCTCCGATCACTCCATCCATGATGCGTTGGAATTTTGACCCACTAGTCACTAATCCGAATGGCAGTCTAGTAAACTGGAACAAACCACGATTTGGGACAGTGAAGGCGGTGTATTGTTTCGATGACTCTGAAAGGGGTACCTGCCAATATGCGCTCTTGATATCTATTGTCGAACAATATTTCGCATTTCTTAATTTATCTAATGTATCGGATACCATAGGGAGAGGGTAACTATCCTTCCTCGTCACAGAATTTACTTTCCTGAAATCAACGCAAAACCTGTATCCCGCCTTTTTCCTGACCAATACAATCGGTGATGCCCATGGACTTTCCGACTTTCCAACTACTCCCAATTTCAACATTTCTTCCAATTCCCGGTCTATATGTTGTTGCATTACCGGAGATACCCTATAGTACCGCTGTTTTATCGGTTCACAATCCGGATCGATCTTAATATCCACACAACCGAACTGATAACATCCTAATCCTTCCCCCATAGACCTAAAATTTTCCTCAACTATCGATTCTAGGATTTCTCTCTGTTTTTTATTCAAAATCTCCTCACCTTGTACTACATCAACACAATTAACGTCAATATCATTCTTACAGAATTGCCACTCATTAAACGACGGAATCAGCCCTATCAGATTCCAGTAATCCCAACCCAAAATCAAAGTCTGTGGGAGTTCTGGTATTATTAACATTTCTACGAGTACCACTTTATTCTTAAACTTTATCGGTAGGTCACAACTTCCCAGAACGGTACATAAATTTCCGTTCGCCACTCTACAGAACTTGGTATTAGAGGTTCGGAGAGATATTCCCATATGCTTTATAATATTCCATCCCGGTTTTCCCATTATTGATCTGCAAGAACCAGAGTCCAGTAAACCCAAGAAACACTTTCCCAAAATTTCCACCTTAAGATGGGGTCTATTATCCCCTTCCGCCTGGCTTGCTAAATAACTCAATACTGGTATGAATGACGGTTGAGTATTTTCCTCTTTATAGCTATCAACGGTGTTACATGAAGAATATGGGTCGCCAAAAGCATCGTCACTGTTGCGACAGGTCAGTGACGATTCCCCCCGTTTCCCGAAGTATTGCGTCCACGACCAGAATTACAAGATGGGCAAGTTTTAGTAGTGAACCCTTCCCTTGAACAACGGTAACATTTTAAAATTCTCGGCTTGAGACAACCCCTAATTTTATGGCCTGCCATGCCACAGTTATAACATTTTATGTTTGCGAATCCACCATATGTGGTTGGCTCTGTCCGTACGATAGGGTCGGTGCCATCGTTGGTGGACGTGGAAGGCAATGTATCAATATAGGCTAAATCCGGTTCTAAACAACCCTTTCTGGAAGGTACTGAATATGACTCTACCAATCGCTTCTGATCTTCAATTTGCCGACAAGCTGATTTTAATTCAGACCATGTATTGATTTTACTTAAGTTGACCCGATCTAAATAATAAGGATGCAAATTTTTCCTAACGATTTTTAATTTGTCTTTTTCTTTGACAGTATGAGATAACCGATCAAACATAGATGACATTATTGACATAAAACTTATAATATCCTCATTAGGACCTTGTTTTCTATTTTTGATTTCATCCCATAATTTATCATCATAATCTGATGGTTGCCAATCTTCTCTTAACTTAGTAATCAGATCATCCCATGTAGCCGTAGATTTCCTAACTTCCCTGAACCATTGCAATGCTACCCCCGTGAAAAGATCTATTCCACTACCAAGTAATTGCGATTTTGAAATACCTCGGGCTAATCTCAATTCTTCAACCCTCTCTAAAAATGCGCTTACTGATAGACTCTTTTTATCGCCAGAAAACTTTAAATTCCATTTCTCGACTGGAATTGACTTCATTACCGATGTAATAACCGTAGAATTTCCCCTTGGAGGAGACGAATGTCGCATGAAGGGAGAAAAATGTATATCTCTGTCAGGTTCGTCACTATCATCATCAGTTGCATTATCACTACTCTCCTCTAACGTATCGGGTGCTGATGCTTTAAGTTTCAAAAATTTAGTTATATATGCTGTCTTTAAATTGTCTGCTCTCCTGCAGAATTCACTTTTACAACTGACTTCATCCTCCCTAACAGGGACACTTCTATCTATCCTACCCATCACATGTACCAAATCAGTGGTGAATTTATTCGCTATATTTGGTGAATTCAAATCTAAGGTTTCAAATTCGTTTACTAAGCGTTCTAACAGGTTGGAAATTGCAACTTTATCATCCTGAAATGAAAAAGGATGCTCTGGGTATATGAAACTAACTTTCTTCTTCTCCTGCTTAATTAACAAAGCCAAGTTACTGCGCATATGCTCAACTGTACCAGCTGACATACCCCGAATAACCAATTCATATATCAACTGATTTTTATCCAACCTATTGACAATCAATTTAAATTCTCCCATTTTGCGAATCAAATAACCACCTTTCAACTGACCTGTACAATTATCAGATACAATCAAATCCATACAAAAAATTACGTCAATTTTGCACAATGTGAAGCACGATACAGCAAGTTCTCAAAAAAAATATCAAGAATACCACTATTTACATCAATTTTGGTGTAAATTTGTTCAATACAACTACTCAAATTCAAAAATGGAAAATGGCCTCGGAAATGGACTGGATAAACGGATGTCGACCCGGCAAAGAATTAGGACTTTGAGAATAAGGAACAATCACATGATAAGACTCGGAACATGGAATATAAAGGCCTGGAATAATAGAGACCAAGAAATAATTCAAGATCTGGTTGATAAGAAGATAGATATATGCAACGTCTCGGAGACAAAGAAAAAAGGGAAAGGAGCCCTACGTGTTCATGACCAATACACGCTTGTATACAGTGGCAGAAATAAGAACGAAAGAGCGAAGGCTGGAGTGGGAACTCTAATACACAATAAGCTTGTACCAGCGATAGAGGAGATAGACTATCACAGTGAGCACATATTGAGAACCAAGCTTAAACTAGATAATAAATATGTGCATGTAATCAGCGTCTATGCCCCAGACATCTCGAAATCAAGGGAAGAAAGACTAGGATTCTACGATGATCTACAGCATGTTCTAGATGCGATACACCCGAGTCACTACATCTTAATAATGGGCGATCTCAACGCGCGTATAGGAAACGATCCATTAGTTGGAATAAAACAACGTTTTCATGAAGACATCAGTAACGACAATGGGGACTTATTGGTTCAGCTGTGTGCCCAGAATAACCTAAGAATCAATAACACATTCTTCGACCATGATTTCAAATATAAGTATACTTTTAGAAACTCACAGGGACATCAATCCATGATTGATTACGTAATAACAAGCAGACATTTTATTCCAGCTAACATCTTGGATGTGAGAACACTGAATTCGAGTAACATAGGAAGCGATCACTCACTCCTCTTATGCAAGGCAAGAATTAAATTTCATGTTAAGACAAATAAAAACGTGGAGGAAAGAGTAAAATATAACATAGAATCACTCCAACATGAAAGCACTAAGAATCTGTATGAACAAAGACTAAAAAACCAAATTCTAGCAACACCCTTAATAGAAAGTGACAGCCCTGATGAGGCTTGGACAAAGATCAAAGAGAACATCAAAAATGCCGCAGAAGAGTCAGTGGGAAAGAGAAAAATATGTGGGAACTCATTGCACATCAAGAAAACACCATGGTATACCGAAGAAGTTAAGGAAATAACTGAAAGGAAACGAAAGGCATTTCTAAGGTATAAGACTACGAGAAACACGTACGACTACAGGGAGTATGTCGCAGAACGAAACGTGGTTAATCAGAGGATAAGGCAAATAAAAGAAGAATACTGGGAGCAATACACAAAAGACATGGAACATGATCTATACGGATCGCAGAAAAAAGTTTGGCGGATGCTACGGAATAGAAAATTAGAGATCAATGATACCATAAAAATAAACACTGTCAATATTAACCAATGGGAGGAATATTTCAAGGAATTATACAAAGAGGGAATTGATGACCTGGAAGATGATAAGGAAGTAGAAGGGGGTGACCAAACAATAGAAATTACAAAAAACGATATTAAAAAGGCTCTCGGAGAACTCAAAAACAGGAAGGCTGCAGGAAACGACGAAATCTGTAATGAATTTTTGAAGTATGGAGGAGAACGACTAGAAGACGAATTAGAAACATTATTTAATATACTACTGAAGACTGCAAGGATACCATCGGAATGGAAAACTAGTACAACTGTCCCAATATTCAAAAAAGGTGAGAAAAGCAATCCTGAAAACTATAGAGGTATAACCTTGCTGAGCTCAGTACAAAAATTATTTACCAAGATTATTTTGGGAAAACTGCTACCGTACCTGAACATCAATGAAGAACAGCAGGCATTCCGTAAAAATCGGTCAACAACGGATGCTATATTTATAATTCGTCAGATAGTCGAGAAAGCTATCGAATTCAATACGCCGGCGTTTATGTGCTTTGTGGATCTAAAAAAGGCATTCGATCGCGTTAGGCTGAAAGACGTGATAGCAATTCTGCAGTTGAATAACACACCAAAACAATTAACGAAGCTGATCAAAGATCTATACACGAACACGAAAACAAGAGTTCAAACAACATCAGGTGTAACGAGTGAAATTAAAACACCAAATGGTATCCGCCAAGGAGACTCCCTAAAGCCTATGATTTTCAATCTAGTAATGAACAAGTTGATTGACAGAGTTAAAAACATGAAGGGTTATACTATGAGTGGCAAAGATATTACCATTTTATGCTACGCGGACGATGCGGTCTTGATCGCAGATTCAGAGGACAATCTACAAAGACTCCTTCACGCCTTTTCGGAAGCGGCGACGACCTTGAACATGTTGATATCAACGGAAAAAACAAAATCTTTGGTGATATCGAAAGATCCCATTAGGTGTAAGTTGGTGGTGGACGAACAGATCATAGAGCAGGTAATGAACATCAAGTACCTGGGTGTAGAAGTAACGAGCGATGGAAATAATTATAGAGAAGTCAGGCAACAGGTTATGAAGGGGGCACGCATATCTGGATATCTGAGAGACGTAACATGGAAGAATAAATACCTCAGGACAGAGAGCAAAGTAAAGATCTACAAAACGATGGTAAGGCCCGTATTGACTTACGCTGCGGAGACACGAGCTGACACGAATAGGACTAAACAACTATTACGTACGGCCGAAATGAGTACACTGAGGAATATAGTTGGAAAAACCAGAAGAGATCGCATAAGGAACTCGGTGATAAGGGAAGGATGCGGAGTGGTGGACATCGGGAAATTCGTCAGAAAGAGACGCAGAGAATGGAATGATCATGTCGGTAGAGCGGGCTATGAAAGACTTATAAAGATGGCACGAGATCGAAAACCCACTGGAAGGAGAGACATAGGAAGACCGAGGAAAAGATGGCTGGAGAGCTGGGTATCCACTTCGGTAGAGACACCGTGAAGAAGAACAGGTTACGACCTAAATAAAAGAGGAAGAAGAAGAAGAAGAAGAAATTCAAAAATCACGTTGGGCGCCAATTTATAACGGCATACGACTGTTCCCAAGTCGCAGTGGTTAAATTCGGAGCTACTAGAACTCGGGGATCCGCGGTCTAGCTCCAGTGGAGATGGGAGTGGGTTTCTAAAAAGGGAACCTAGTAAATGGGCGCCAGGTAAATTTAAGTCTCCCAGATACCCCAGCGTATTGTAATAATTCCTAAACTCACCAAAAGAATATGCACGCTAAAAACAAACAATTTATTCCAGTAGCTTACAACCCAGGTCTGTAGCTTCAATAAAGTAAAACTACTGTGAAACCCTGAATAAGGGTGGCGGAAATTGTACGTAGATAATATTAATATTTGATTCAACTACGCGTCGCTTGAGCTCAGGCGCATCCACGTTTCTTATCTATGATCATATATGACTACCACAAATCTTTCCTCAATTTCCGCTTTACAACAACAATAATAATTTATATAATTGATGATAATAAGTTCACGTTATATATATAGCAGGTATAAGATATGTTTCGAGATATGTTTCTTATAACTTGCGTGCTGATATTCCTTGTTCCTGAACGTAGTACTGCGTCGATGTTCTCGCAATAATGTCCTCTTTCTCTCTGTACTCGTAGTCTGCAACCCTCGATTAACTGTCCCACAGCGTTGCTTACTGACCACCTTGTATATACTCGGGATCTGCAACCCTGCGTTGGCTGTCTCACAGCGTTACTTATGGACCACCTTGTATATATTCGAATGCCTCAGTGCTACTCATCCTGACGTAAAAATCCCTCTCTTCCTGACACAAAAAAATCGTGCTGGCACAAAAACCCTGATGACAGAAAAGAAATCATCAGTGACTTCTCTCGGATAAGAAACAAATGAATTTTCCCAACACATAATAATTTCGGTTATCAGAATATTAATCAGACCAATTATTCGTTGTTATGCAATAGTTATAGAATTCGTACATACCCTGATGTTCGGGGTTGTCCTGCACACGTTTGCTTCGAAACCAAATCTGGCCGTGCCTCCACCAAATAATTCTTCAGGCACACAGCGATGTTCTGGATATAGAAATATAATTACGACCTGAATTGTTTCCACTAGAAATGACGAGAATAAAACATCCAACACATACCTGACCAAGCCGCCAAGATCGTTCACGTGCTCAACTCGGATCTGCAAAAGGCTTTTATATCCTCTTTCGAGACAAGTGATGGTTATCTGTTATCCTTCCCAATCAAACCAATATAACTCTCACTCTTAATCCGATTTTCGAAACTATATCCAATTAAGACGATTCCAATAATTCTACTAGAGTTCCGAAAATACGTTTTAACCTATGCTTTCTTCGTTGACTAATCACAATATGGACGACTTCACCTGACCGACGCACTCACTAAATTTCCGACTGTCATAATGCAACAATATTGCCAACAGTCATTTGGCCCCTCGAATACAATAAGTATTTAGCGTCGATTGGTACCACTGAGACCCAACCTCAAATTCAATATCAACACGAACGATAACCTCATCGCCCGCCGAAGGTAAACAAACGAACGTTACACTATGTTTCGAATATCCGGATATCAGAAAAGCCCTGGCAGTATAACTTCTTCAGTACTATCTGTATAGAGAAACATTCCACGTAAAGAGAACCTTACAAATATCAGATTGATATTAAAAGGTATTATAATACTCAGCTTCAACTTAAGGGCGATCAGTGGAACTTTTTCAGTTATATCTGTATTGACAAACATGCCACGTTGGAAGAACCCTGAAAGCATCTAAATGGATAGTAAGCGATATAGTGAAACTGGGCTTTATTGAGGATCACACAACGTTGAAAGATCCGTAAAAGGATCTGAATGGATAGTAGGAGTTATAATAATACTATGTATCGAATACCCGACCATCAGAAAAGCCCTGGCAGTATAACTTCTTCAGTAATATTTGTATTGAGTATCATTCCACGTTTAGAGAACCTTAAGAGGATCTGAATTGATAGTAAAAGGTATTATAATACTCGATTTCAAATATCGGGCCGTCAGAGGCGCATTGGCAGTGCAACTTTTTCAGTTATATCTGTATTGAGAATCATGCCACATTGAAAGATCCCTAAAAGTATATGAATGGATAGTAAACGATATAGTAAAACTCGATTTCAAAGATCCAGCCATCAGGGACGCATTGGCAGTAGAACTTTTACAGTAATATCTTTATTGAGTATCACACCACGTTGAAGGATGCGTTAAAGGATCTGAATGGATAGTGGAAGATATAATAATACTATGCTACGAATATCCGGATATCAGAAAAGCCCTGGCAGTATAACTTCTTCAGTACTATCTGTATAGAGAATCATTCCACGTAAAGAGAACCTTACGAATATCAGATTGATATTAAAAGGTATTATAATACTCAGCTTCAACTTTAGGGCGATCAGTTGATCAGAGACGTTGGGTCAAAAATTAAGAGTGACGTACCTGAGGTGGCGTAAAGCTGATCTGGCGCAGAACAACCTGGTGGTATGGCGAAAGTAGTCTCAGGACCACAAGGCCTGATCTGGTGGTCTTCCTGGACATTGAAGGCACTTATGTTTCACCGCTCAAGAACTCGTTGTGCGGAGAGGCTTGGCTCAGAGGAGTACCAGACCTCATTGTGGTTCCTGTTTAATAACAGACTCATCTCCACGTCCCTGTGTGGGGACGTAGCGAGATTTCTGGCCAGGAGGGGCTGTCCACATGGAGGAGTGATCTCTCGTCTGCTGTGGTCTGCCTGGTGGCCTTAATAGGCACGCTGAATATATATGTCCAGCGTACGTCGGCAATATACTCATTATGGCCACAAGACAGAATGACTCAGTCCCGATATAGAGCCTATCAGAGGCGCTAACGGCAAAACAAGGCTGGTGTTGTGGGGAACAGTTAAACGTGATCTCTCGTCAGACCTTGATCGTGCCATTCACTAGAAAGAGGAAGCTCAACATGGGTTTCCTTAATATGAATGGAATTCGTATCCAATTTGCGGACGATGCTAGATATCTGGGTGCCATCCTGGACAGGAAGCTGAACTGAAATTCACACTAAGAAAGGCTAGGCACTCGCTCTGGGCCTGCTAGCGGACTTGTGGAAAGAAATGGGGGACTGGATCTGAAAAGACGCCACTGGTTGTACGTGATGTTGGTGAGACGACAAATCACTTACGGTAGCATTGCTTTATGGGAGTGCACTGTAGGGGTGCAGTCCCAGCTCAAGCTTATCACAATTCTGAGATCTGCGTGCTTGATGATGACTGGGGCTTTTCGCTCCACGTCTATCGCAGCCAATTATCGCCTAAAGTACATGGTCTATCTTTATCTAGTGAGCACGTGCCTGGTTCTCTGCTGGCCGAATTGTAGGTCAACGAGATAATGAGCATCGTTCTGATGTATCTATCACCAAGATAGTAGCACTATCGAGTCGTCTTTCCCAGCGACGATTGGACTATCTCTGGGCCACACTGCTTGAGGGTCCCTGCTGGTTCACATAATGCTCTGCTACTACTGGGGTGGGAGCGGGAGTCAGTGGTTACAAAATGGCTGAGGGAGAATCTATAAGCCTAGTTAGTTTTGTGACTGCCTTTCTAGCAGGAATTTTCGCCATTGATCACTGCGCGAAGCTCATATTTGAGAAGAGGTGGATACGCAGATCAATCAAGATCCTATCGGAAAGCCAAGCTGCCTTGAAGGACTTGAATTCATACAACTGAAAGTCCATGCTTGTGCAGGACTGTCTGACCCCACTTGTTGAACTGGGAGAGCGCTGCAGGTTCAAGTTAATTTGGGTCCTGGGCCACTCAGGCAAGGGCGGTAATGAAGTGGAGGACTCATTGTCGGCACGAGGGGCTTTCACGGGGCTCATTGGACCTGAACCGGCCTGTGATATATCTCACAAGGCAGCAGGGTGGGAAAACAACAGATGGTTGGACCAAAAGGTCCAGGTTATCAGAAGCAGCATACCTGGACACATACATACTCGCTCAACAAGTATCAGCTGAAAGAGCCAGACAATGTCTCAGATCCTCTAGTTAGACCTGAGAATTTTAACAGCATACACGGGTCCCTGTGGCCTGAGGAAACACCTTAGTATGCTGGGGTTGGCTGAGCTAGAACTCTGAGTGCAGACTATGCCTGGAGGGTGACGAGTCTATAGAACACATGTGTGACCCCGCTGGGGACAGGATCAGATTTGAGGAGCTAGGAGTCCGCAAACTGAGACTGAGGGAACTGGACTAGTTCTCACCCACCAGACTAAAATCCCTTGTCAAAAGGCTTCAGCTTGTTGATGTTGTATAGATTAGGCGTGCCACAATAGAACGATTGGTTGCAGTGACGGGACTGGTTTCGTCTGCCTGACACAATTCATATAATTAATAATAAAGTGGCGTACGAACATGGTAACATAGTAACATAGAACATGACACGTTTGAAGAACCCTAAAAGCATCTAAATGGATAGTAAGCGATATAGTGAAACTGGGCTTCAAAGATCAGGCCATATGGGACGCATTGGCAGTGGAAGTTTTTCAGTAATATCTACATTGAGAATCACAACACGTTGAGAGATCCGCAATAGGATCTGAATAGATAGTAAAAGATATTATAATACTGGGTTTCACATATCGGGCCATCAGAGGCTCTTTGGCAGTGGAACTTTTTCAGTAATATCTTTATTGAGAATCATGCCACGTTGAAAGATCCCTAAAAGTATCTAAGTGGATAGTAAACGATATAATAATACTCAGTTTCAAACATCCAGTCAGCAGAAACGAGTTAGCAGTGGAACTTTCTCAGTAATATTTATATTCAGAATCACACTACGATGAAAGATCCGTAAAAGGATCTGAATAGATATTAGAAGATATAATCATACTAAGTTTCAAATATCCGGCCATCAGAAACGCCCTGGCAGTTTAGCTCCTCAATACTATCTGTATTGAGGATCACGCTACGTTAAGAGAGCCTCAAGAGGATCTGAATTGATAATAAAAGGTATTATAATACTCGGTTCCAAATATCAGGCCATCAGTGGCGCTTTCGCAGTGGAACTTATTGTATTGAGAATCACACCACGTTGAAAGTTCTGTAAAAGGATCGTAATAGATAGAAAAAAGTATTATAATACTCGGTTTTAAATATCAGGCCATCAGAGGCGCTTTGGCTGTGGAACTTTTTCAGTATTATCTGTATTGAGAATCATTCCACGATCCCTAAAAGTATATGAATGGATAGTAGACGACATAATTGAACTCGGTTTTATACATCCAGTCAGCAGGGACGCGTGAGCAGTGGAACTTTCTCTCTCAGTAATATCTTTATTGAGTATCACACCACGTTGAAGGATGCGTAAAAGGTTCTGAATGGATAGTAAAAGATATAATAATACTATGTTTCGAATATCCGGCCATCAGAAACGCCCTGACAAATTGACTCTTCAGTACCATCTGTATTGAAAATCATGCTACGTTGAGAGAACCTTAAGAGGATATGAATAGGTTGTAAAAGGTATTTTAATACTCGATTTCAAATATCGGGCCATCAAAAGCGCTTTGGCAGTGGAACTTTTTCAGTAATATCTGTTTGAGAATAATGCCACTTTGGAAGAACTCTATATGTATCTGAATGAATAGTAAACGATTTAATAAAATTCGGTTTCAAAGATCAAGCCATCTGGGACGCATTGGCAGTAGAACTTTTTCAGTAATATCTTCATTGAAAATCACACCACGTTGAGAGATCCGTAAAAGGGTCTGAATAGATAGTAAAAGGTATCATAATACCCTTTTTCATATATCGGACCATCAGAGGCGCTTTGGCAGTGGAACTTTTTCAGTGATATCTGTATTGAGAATCATTCCACGATGGAAAATCCCTAAAAGTTTATGAATGCATAGTAAACGATATAATAAAAATCGGTTTCAAACATCCAGTCTGAGTTGATAGTAGACGATATACTAATATTCGGTTTCAAACATCCAGAAACGCGTGAGCAGTGGAACTTCCTCAGTAATATCTTTATCAAGAATCACACTACGTTGAAAGATCCTTAAAAGCATCTGAATGGATAGTAAAAGATATAATAATACAATGTTCCGGATATCCGGCCATCAGAAACGCCCTGGCAGTTTATCTCTTCTGTACTATCTGTATTGAGAATCATGCCACGTTAGGAGAACCTTATGTGGATCTGAATAGATACTAAAAGGTTTTATAATACTGGGTTTCAAATATCAGGCCATCAGTGGCGCTTTGGCAGTGGAACTTTTTCAGTAATATATGTATTGAGAATCCTGCCACGTTGAAAGATCCCTAAAAGTATCTGAGTGGATAGTAGACGATATACTAATACTCGGTTTCAAACATCTAGTCAGCAGAAACGAATGAGCAGTGGAACTTTCTCAGTAATATCTTTATTGAAAATCACACTACGTTGAAAGATCCGTCAAAGGATCTGAATGGATAGTAGAAGATATAATAATACTATGTTTCGAATACCCGGCCATCAGATACGCCCTGGCAGTTTAACTCTTCTGTACTTTCTGTATTGAGAATCATGCCACGTTAAGAGGATCTGCATAGATAGTAGAAGGTATTATAATACTCGATTTCAAATAACGGCCCATCAGAGGCGCATTGGCAGTGCAACTCTTTCAGTATTATCTGTATTCAGAATCTTGTCACGTTGAAAGATCCCTAAAAGTATCGGAGTGAATAGTAAACGATATAATAATACTCGGTTTCAAACATCCAGTCAGCAGGGACGCGTGAGCAGTGAAACTTTCCCAGTAATATCTTTATTGAGTATCACACCACCTTGTAGGATCCGTAAAAAGAACTGAATGGATAGTAGATTATATAATTATACTATGTTTAAAATATCCGGCCATCAAAAAACGCCCTGGCAGTATAACTTCTTCAGTACTATCTATATTGAGAATCATGCCACGTTAAGAGAACCTTAAAATGATCTGGATATAAAGTAAAAGGTTTTATAATACTCGATTTCAAATATCGGGCCATCAAAGGCGCTTTGGCAGTGGAAGTTTTTCAGTAATATCTGTTTGAGAATAATGCCACTTTGGAAGATCTCTATATGTATCTGAATGAATAGTAAACGATTTAATAAAATTCGGTTTCAAAGATCAAGCCATCTGGGACGCATTGGCAGTAGAACTTTTTCAGTAATATCTTCATTGAAAATCACACCACGTTGAGAGATCCGTGAAAAGGATCTGAATAGATAGTAAAAGGTATCATAATACCCTTTTTCATATATCGGGCCATCAGAGGCGCTTTGGCAGTGATATCTGTATTGAGAATCATTCCACGATGGAAAATCCCTAAAAGTTTATGAATGCAAAGTAAACGATATAATAAAAATCGGTTTCAAATATCCAGTCTGAGTTGATAGTAGACGATATACTAATATTCGATTCCAAACATCCAGTCAGCAGAAACGCGTGAGCAGTGGAACTTTCTCAGTAATATCTTTATCAAGAATCACACTACGTTGAAAGATCCTTAAAAGAATCTGAATGGATAGTAGACGATATAATAATACTATGTTTCGAATATCTGGCCATCAGAAACGCCCTGGCAGTTTAACTCTTCTGTACTATCTGTATTGAGAATCATGCCACGTTAAGAGAGCATTATAATACTGGGTTTCAAATATCGGACCATCAGAAGCGCTTTGGCAATGGCACTTTTTTAGAAATATCTGTATTGAGAATCAGACCACGTTGAAAGATCCCTAAAAGTATCTGAGTGGATAGGAGACGATATACTAATACTCGGTTTCAAACTTCCAGTCAGCAGAAACGCGTGAGCTGTTGAACTTTCTCATTAATATCTTGATTGAGGATCACACTACGTTGAAAGATCCGTAAAAGGATCTGAATGGATAGTAGAAGTTATAATAATACTATGTTTCGAATACCCGACCATCAGAAAAGCCCTGGCAGTATAACTTCTTCAGTAATATCTGTTTTGAGTATCATTCCACGTTTAGAGAACCTTAAGAGGATCTGAATTGATAGTAAATGGTATTATAATACTCGATTTCAAATATCGGGCCGTCAGAGGCGCATTGGCAGTGCAACTTTTTCAGTTATATCTGTATTGAGAATCATGCCACGTTGAAAGATCCCTAAAAATATCTGAATCGATAGTAACCGATATAATAAAACTCGCTTTCACAGAACAGTCCCTCAGGGACGCATTGGCAGTAGAACATTTTCAGTAATATATTTATTGAGAATCACACCATGTTGAAAGCTCCGTAAAAGGATCTGAATAGATAGTGAAGGTATTATAATACTCGGTTTCAAATATCAGGCCATCAGTGGCGCTTTCGCAGTGGAACTTTTTCAGTACTATATGTATCGAGAATCATGCCATGTTGAAAGATCCCTAAAAGTATCTGAGTGGATAGTAAACGATATAATCATACTCGATTTCAAACATGCAGTCAGCAGAATCTTGTGCTCAGTGGAACTTTCTGAGTAATATCTTTATTGAGAAAAACACTACGGTGAT
This sequence comes from Halyzia sedecimguttata, assembly GCA_937662695.2. Classification (NCBI taxonomy): domain Eukaryota; kingdom Metazoa; phylum Arthropoda; class Insecta; order Coleoptera; family Coccinellidae; genus Halyzia; species Halyzia sedecimguttata. Next base: position 8,270,281 of record OW569418.2, read on the forward strand.
AGATCCGTAAAAGGATCTGAATGGATAGTAGAGTATATAATAATACTATGTTTCGAGTATCTGGCCATCAGAAACGCCCTGGCAGTTTAACTCTTCAGTACCATCTGTATTGAGAATCACACAACACGTTGAAAGTTCTGTAAAAGGATCGGAATAGATAGATAGTGAAAAGTATTATAATACACGGTTTTAAATGTCAGGCCATCAGAGGCGCTTTGGCAGTGGAACTTTTTCAGTGATATTTGTATTGAGAATCATTCCACGATGAAAGATCCCTAAAAGTATATGAATGGATAGTAGACGACATAATTGAACTCGGTTTCAAACATCCATTCAGCAGGGATGCGTGAGCAGTGGAACTTTCTCAGTAATATCTTTATTGAGTATCACACCAAGTTGAAGGATGCCTAAAAGGATCTGAATGGATAGTAGAAGATATAATAATACTATGTTCCGAATATCTGGCCATCAGAAACGCCCTGGCAGTATATCTTCTTCAGTACTGTCTTTATTGAGAATCATGCCACGTTAAGAGAACCTTAAGAGGAACTGAATAGATAGTAAAAAGTATTATAATACTTGATTTCAAATATCGGGCCATCAGAGGCGCATTGGCAGTGCAACTTTTTCAGTAATATCTATATTAAGAATCATGCCACATTGAAAGATCCCTAGAAGTATATGAATGGATAGTAAACGATATAATAAAACTCGGATTCAAACATCCAGTCAGCAGAAACGCGTGCGCAGTGGAACTTTCTCATTTATTTCTTTATTGAGAAACACTTTACGTTGAAAATTCCGTAAAAGCATCTGAATAGTAGAAGATAGTAGAAGATATAATAATACTATGTTTCGAAAATCCGGCTATCAAAAACGCCCTGGCAGTATAACTTCTTCAGTACTATCTGTATAGAGAATCATTCCACGTTTAGAGAACCTTAAGAAAATCTGATAGATATTAAGAGGTATTATGATACTCGGCTTCAAATTTCGGGCTATCTGTGAAACTGTTTCTGTAATATCTATATTGCAACGCTGAAAGAACCCTAAAAGTATCAAAATGGATAGTAAGCGATATAATAAAACTCGGTTTCAAAGATCATGCGATATGGGACGCATTGGCAGTGAAAGTTTTTCAGTACTATTGAGAATAACACTACGATGAAAGATCCGTGAAAAAATCTGAATGGTTAGTAGAAGATATAATAATACCATGTTTCGAGTATCCGACCATCAGAAAAGCCCTGACAGTTTAACTCTTCAATACCATCTGTATTGAGAATCATGCTACGATAAGGGAACCTTAGGAGGATCTGAATAGATTATAAAAGGTATTATAATACTCGATTTCGAATATCGGGCCATCAGAGGCGCTTTGGCAGTGGAACTTTTTAGGTAATATCTGTTTGAGAATAATGCCACGTTGGAAGATCTCTAAAAGTATCTGAATGGATAGTAAACGAGAGTCGATTACAAAGATCAAGCCATCAGGGACTCATTGGCAGTAGAACTTTTCCAGTATTATTCTCATTGAAAATCTCACCATGTTGAAAGATCCGCGAAAGGATCTGAATAGATAATAAAAGGTCTAATAATACTTAGTTTCAAATATCGGGCCATCAGAGGCGCTTTGGCAGTGTTACTTTTATTATTATTATATATATTTATTATTATAATACTCGGCTTCAACTTTCGGGCCAATAGTGGAACTCCAACTCCAAATCCAACTAAATCAGTCACGTTTGGATGATTAATCCTAACACTTACTATAATAAAAATGTAAATTATCATTATGAGCTAGTAATATGAGAATAGATATTTCAGCATAATGATGAATTTCCACCCTAACAAAATATACTTTTCTGGGAACAGCCCAAATGTCTGTAATATTCTAATTTTTTGCCGAAAATGGTCTCAAACGATTAGGTTCGACTCACTGATGGAGAATCCGAGATCAAATTTGATTCTGTCCGGCCGTTGCTACTATAACTTTCGAACGGAAACAGATAGGGACTTGAAATGTTCGACTAGGTGGCGCGTCCGAATGCGACGGACAAATTCGCTAATGGGCATAATCGGCCAAAGGTTTCCGAGTACTAATTTAATTTTGAACTAATACAGATCCGATCGAATTAAAACTTGGTAACTAGTTGTAGAATACCGACACAAAGACGTATGTGAAATATTATGAGGATCGTATCACTTGAAAATAAAAAAAAATTATTAAAAATATCATTTATTAAAGAAAATAGGATAATGCGGATAAGTATATTTAAATGGAAAAGTAGAATTATTTTCTCTGCTTCTTTTGCGGAATCACCCGTTATAATTTTCCATTCAAATATCATTTATCTCACTATAACTTGAGAACGGAAAGAGATAGCGACTTGCAATTTTCAAGGTAGGTTGCGGATCCAGAAGCAACATTTGATTTTGTTAATATGCATCAGCCAAACAGTTTTAGAGTTATACATATCGGAAGTTTTGTTGTCATTTACTCAATAACTCAAAAAACACGAAACCAAACGATTCAAACAATTCAAAAATTCTCATGAAGATCGTATCACTAGAAAATTTTGAATAAATCATTGACAACATTCTAGAACTTAGAAACTATCCGTCCGATATAGCTGAAATTTTGAGAGAGCATTCAAAACCTAACTTTATAGCCAAGTTGCAAATTTGAACACGATCGGATCTATATTGTTGGAGATTCAAGCAGTAGCTGGATGGGTGACTGTTTCCACGATAACTTTCGAACCTTTTATAATTGTCATTGATTGATTATTGAAGGCAGGACTTAACTTTGGCTGACAGTGTGTGGCTTCCCTATCTTTCAATTCACGTTGAATTTCTGTTACCCAATTTGGAAGGCATACATGAAAGTTTTGAAAGTAACTCCATTAGTCCCTAGGCCTAGAAGTAAAAGGGTTTAAATGCATTTTTTTGAAATTATCAGATAAATGGCTTCAAAGTTAACCTGAATTTCAGAATTCCAAGAATTAGTTCAGAAAACTGCCTTAATATTTTAGGTTTACATCAGACTGTCCAATAATGTTGAATAAAACTATTATCAGTAATTCTTTCCTTCAGATCATTTACACTTGAACTCTTTTACTTCCAGGCTCCTCAATTATAATATTTATTATAACAGTTCCTTATACTACAGGAGATGTAATTATCATTCACCAATCGAGGACGAGTTCGAGAGTATAGTAGATTAGATTTTTACCACTCCTCTTTTAGAAATGTATTAATAAAACCGGATTGATTTGATTTGAAAACGTCAAGTTGACGCATAAAGGACTTTAATCCATAACTTCAAGCTCCAAGGGATTTTTCAAGTCACTTACATCTCTAGTGATGTATGTAATACATTTCCATCTCGTTATCATTAGCGATCGATACAATCGTTGTAAATTTCACCTGCATCGTTCAAATCGATGTCATTGCCAACTACTTATTACTATGTGAGTATGTGGGTAGTGGAAAATTTGTATTTATATATCAAATAGACAATATTCTTACCTAACAATGCTTGGTATACCTTCGAAGCAGAAAAAATTTTGTTTGTCTTCTTCCCCGAGCTCCGTACTGTAAGCTCAGTTCCCTACACATGAGCTTTTTCATAATGAGTATAACATATTTTTTCGGTGTAACACCACCCAATCTGTAAGTATAGAAAATTCACCTGAAATCCAGAATTAATAATTAATTGCGTGATTTGTGAGTAAAAACGATTGATGAGTAGAAAATGTATATTACCAAATCTTAGAAATCTTCACCACTTTCCAATTTGGACTCCAATTCCTAAATTTCTGCCTGATTATTCAGTGGTAATTTTAATCGTATCATGGTACTTAGCATATTTCCATTACTCGATTGCTCGACTAATTCATTTAATATTATTTTAGATTCCTGCATTTCCCTCTGCATTGCTGAAATGTCATATTTTAATCCAAGAAGCGTTTTATCGATCTTAGTCAATTCTTCCAGTACAGGATCAGGGTTACCTAGGAAAAAATACATGTGAAATTAATTGCTTTGATAAAAAATGGGTTCAAGCCCTGTGGACAGGAGCTTTCTGGCGCTCTAGTTCAAACAGACAAATTATATCTCCGAAAGTATTGGTTTCTCAGAGTTGAGAATTATATCAATGTATTCTTATGATAAAACTGCATCATAAAGGAAATTCAATTCAAATAATAATTTATTTATCAAGATTAAATGAGCAATCTGAGAACTGCACCATGGAAGAAACCAAATTAAAATAGCTGAAATGAATTTGACTCTCTCTTATAGAACAGGATGAAATGTACGAGTATGAACACAGATCATATAATAAAGCTTAGATAGAATAATTATAGCATTCTGTGAAAACAGAAGTACGATTCATTATTGAAATTTAGAACTTCATCTTAGCAGAAATTGAATTCAAACATCATAGAAGAATTTAAATTCAACAAGAGTGCCAAAAATAATCAATCCAAAACCAATAGACGAATTCTACCCAACAACGAACTCATCCGAGATATTCATTCCTCAATTCCAGTTTTGTTTTTAGTGGAGATATTCTGAACTCAATATTATTAACTTACCATTACCATTCCCATCATCATATGGATTGACCATCGGCATGAACATATCAACCAACAAAAGTATGTGTGAGCAGTGGAACTTCCTCAGTAATATCTTTATTGAGTATCACACCACGTTGAAGGATGCTTAAAAGGTTCTGAATGGATAGTAGAAGATATAATAATACTATGTCCCAAATATCCGACCATCACAAAAGCCCTGGCATTATATCTTCTTCAGTACTGTCTGTATTGAGAATCATGCCACGTTAAGAGAACCCTAGGAAGATCTGAATAGATAGTATTATAATACTTGATTTCGAATATCGGGCCATCAGAGGTGCATTGGCAGTGCAACTTTTTCAGTAATATCTGTATTGAGAATCATGACACGTTTAAGATCCCTAGAAGTATATGAATGGATAGTAAACGATAAAATAAGACTCGGTTTCAAACATCCAATCAGCAGAAATGCGTGAGCAGTGGAACTTTCTCAGTAATATCTTTATTGAGAATAACACTACGTTGAAAGATCCGTAAAAGGATCTGAATGGATAGTAGAAGATATAATAATACTATGTTTCGAATATCCGGCCATCAGAAGCATCCTGGCAGTTTCAGTACCATCTGTATTGAGAATCATGCCTCGTTAAGGAAACCTTAAGAGGATCTGAATAGATATTAAAAGGTATTATAATACTCGATTTCGAATATCGGGCCATCAGAGGCGCATTCGCAGTGTAACTTTTTCAGTAATATCTGTATTGAGAATCTTGCCACGTTGAAAGATCCCTAAAAGTATCTAAATGCATAGTAAGCGACATAATAAAACTCGGGGTCAAAGATCAGGCGATATGGGACGCATTGTCAGTGAAAGATTTTCAGTACTATTTAGAATAACATTACGATGAAAAATCTGAATTGTTAGTAGAAGATATAATAATACCATGTTTCGAGTATCCGGCCATCAGAAATGCCATGGCAGTTTAACTCTTCAGTACCATCTATATTGAGAATCATGCCACGTTAAGGGAACCTCAGGAGGATCTGAATAGATAGTAAAAGGTATTATAATACTCGAGATCAAATATCGGGCCATCAGAGGCGCTTTGGCAGTGGAACTTTTTCAGTAATATCTGTTTGAGAATAATGCCACGTTGGAAGATCTCTAAAAGTATCTGAATGGATAGTAAACGATATAATAAGAGTCGGTTTCAAAGATCAAGCCATCAGGTACTCATTGGCAGTAGAACTTTTTCAGTAATATCCTCATTGAAAATCACACCACGTTGAAAGGTCCGCAAAAAGATCTGAATAGATAATAAAAGGTCTTATGATTCTCAGTTTCAAATATCGGGCCATCAGAGGCGCTTTGGCAGTGGAACTTTTTCAGTAATATCTGTATTGAGAATCATTCCACGATGAAAGATCCCTAAAAGTAAATGAATGGATAGTAAACGATATAATAAAACTTGGTTTCGAACATCCATTCAGCAGGGACGCGTGAGCAGTGAAACTTTCTCAGTAATATCTTTATTGAGTATCACACTAACTTGAAGGTTCCGTAAATGAATCTGAATCGATATAAGAAGATATTATAATACTATGTATTGCGAATTATGCCACGATAAGAGAACCTTAAGAGGGTCTGAATAGATATTAAAAGGTATTATAATACTCGATTTCGAATATCGGGCCATCAGAGGCGCATTCGCAGTGTAACTTTTTCAGTAATATCTGTATTGAGAATCTTGCCACGTTGAAAGATCCCTCAAAGTATCTAAATGCATAGTAAGCGACATAATAAAACTCGGGGTCAAAGATCAGGCGATATGGGACGCATTGTCAGTGAAAGATTTTCAGTACTATTTAGAATAACATTACGATGAAAAATCTGAATTGTTAGTAGAAGATATAATAATACCATGTTTCGAGTATCCGGCCATCAGAAATGCCATGGCAGTTTAACTCTTCAGTACCATCTATATTGAGAATCATGCCACGTTAAGGGAACCTCAGGAGGATCTGAATAGATAGTAAAAGGTATTATAATACTCGAGATCAAATATCGGGCCATCAGAGGCGCTTTGGCAGTGGAACTTTTTCAGTAATATCTGTTTGAGAATAATGCCACGTTGGAAGATCTCTAAAAGTATCTGAATGGATAGTAAACGATATAATAAGAGTCGGTTTCAAAGATCAAGCCATCAGGTACTCATTGGCAGTAGAACTTTTTCAGTAATATCCTCATTGAAAATCACACCACGTTGAAAGGTCCGCAAAAAGATCTGAATAGATAATAAAAGGTCTTATGATTCTCAGTTTCAAATATCGGGCCATCAGAGGCGCTTTGGCAGTGGAACTTTTTCAGTAATATCTGTATTGAGAATCATTCCACGATGAAAGATCCCTAAAAGTAAATGAATGGATAGTAAACGATATAATAAAACTCGGTTTCGAACATCCATTCAGCAGGGACGCGTGAGCAGTGAAACTTTCTCAGTAATATCTTTATTGAGTATCACACTAACTTGAAGGTTCCGTAAATGAATCTGAATCGATATAAGAAGATATTATAATACTATGTATTGCGAATTATGCCACGATAAGAGAACCTTAAGAGGGTCTGAATAGATATTAAAAGGTATTATAATACTCGATTTAAAATATCGGGCCACCAGAGGCGAATTGGCAGTGCAACTTCTTCAGTAATATCTTTATTGGAAATCATGCCACGATGAAAGATCCCTTAAAGTATCTGAATAGATATAATAAAACATGGTTTCAAAGATTAGGCCATCAGGGACGCATTGGCAGTGGAACTTTCTCAGTAATATCTTCATTGAGAATCACACCACTATGAATAGATAGTAAAAGTTGTTATAATTCTCGGTTTCATATATCGGTCCATCAGAGGCGCTTTGGCAGTGGAACTTTTTCATTAATATCTTTATTGAGAATCATTCCACCATGAAAGATCCCTAAAAGTATATGAATGGATAGTAAACGATATAATATAACTCGGTTTCAAACATCCAGTCAGCTGTGACGCGTGAGCAGTGAAACTTTCTCAGTAATATCTTCATTGAGTATCACACCACCTTGAAGGATCCGTAAAAAAATCTGAATGGATAGTAGATGATATAATAATACTGTGTTTCGAATACTCGGCTGTCAGAAACGCCCTGGCAAATTAACTCTTCTGTACTTTCTGTATTGAGAATCATGCCACGTTAAGAGAACCTTAAGAAGATCTGAATAGATAGTAAAATTACTCGATTTAAATAACGGCCCATCAGAGGCGCATTGGCAGTTCAACTTTTTCAGTAATATCTGTATTGAGAATCATGCCCTAAAAGTATCTGAGTGGATAATAAACGATTTGATAACAATCGGTTCCAAAGATCAGGCCATCAGGGAAGCATTGACAGTAGAACTTTTTCAGTAATATCTGTATTGAGAATCATTCCAGGATGAGAGATCCCTAAAAGTATATGAAAGGAAGGTAAACGATATAATTAAACTCGTTTTCAAGCATCCAGTCAGCATATGGATTGACCATCGGCATGAACATATCAACCAACAAAAGTATGTGTGAGCAGTGGAACTTCCTCAGTAATATCTTTATTGAGTATCACACCACGTTGAAGGATGCTTAAAAGGTTCTGAATGGATAGTAGAAGATATAATAATACTATGTCCCAAATATCCGACCATCACAAAAGCCCTGGCATTATATCTTCTTCAGTACTGTCTGTATTGAGAATCATGCCACGTTAAGAGAACCCTAGGAAGATCTGAATAGATAGTATTATAATACTTGATTTCGAATATCGGGCCATCAGAGGTGCATTGGCAGTGCAACTTTTTCAGTAATATCTGTATTGAGAATCATGACACGTTTAAGATCCCTAGAAGTATATGAATGGATAGTAAACGATAAAATAAGACTCGGTTTCAAACATCCAATCAGCAGAAATGCGTGAGCAGTGGAACTTTCTCAGTAATATCTTTATTGAGAATAACACTACGTTGAAAGATCCGTAAAAGGATCTGAATGGATAGTAGAAGATATAATAATACTATGTTTCGAATATCCGGCCATCAGAAACATCCTGGCAGTTTCAGTACCATCTGTATTGAGAATCATGCCTCGTTAAGGAAACCTTAAGAGGATCTGAATAGATATTAAAAGGTATTATAATACTCGATTTCGAATATCGGGCCATCAGAGGCGCATTCGCAGTGTAACTTTTTCAGTAATATCTGTATTGAGAATCTTGCCACGTTGAAAGATCCCTAAAAGTATCTAAATGCATAGTAAGCGACATAATAAAACTCGGGGTCAAAGATCAGGCGATATGGGACGCATTGTCAGTGAAAGATTTTCAGTACTATTTAGAATAACATTACGATGAAAAATCTGAATTGTTAGTAGAAGATATAATAATACCATGTTTCGAGTATCCGGCCATCAGAAATGCCATGGCAGTTTAACTCTTCAGTACCATCTATATTGAGAATCATGCCACGTTAAGGGAACCTCAGGAGGATCTGAATAGATAGTAAAAGGTATTATAATACTCGAGATCAAATATCGGGCCATCAGAGGCGCTTTGGCAGTGGAACTTTTTCAGTAATATCTGTTTGAGAATAATGCCACGTTGGAAGATCTCTAAAAGTATCTGAATGGATAGTAAACGATATAATAAGAGTCTGTTTCAAAGATCAAGCCATCAGGTACTCATTGGCAGTAGAACTTTTTCAGTAATATCCTCATTGAAAATCACACCACGTTGAAAAAGGTCCGCAAAAAGATCTGAATAGATAATAAAAGGTCTTATGATTCTCAGTTTCAAATATCGGGCCATCAGAGGCGCTTTGGTAGTGAAACTTTATTATTATTATCTGTATTGTGAATCATCTCACGTTGACAGAACCCTGAAAATATCTGAATGGATAGTAAACCATATAATAATACTCGGTTTCAAACATCCAGTCAGCAGAAACGCGTGAGCAGTGGAACTTTCTCATTAATTCCTTTATTGAGAATCACACCACGTTGAAAATTCAGTAAAAGCATCTGAATGGATAGTAGAAGATATAATTATACAATGTTTCGAATATCCGGCCATCAGAAACTACCTGGCAGTTTAACTCTTCACTTCTATCTGTATTGAGAATCATGCCACGATAAGGGTACCCTAAGAGGATCTGAAGAGATAGTAAAAGGTATTATACTACTCGATTTCAAATATCGGACCATCAGAGGCGCATTGCCAGTTTAACTTTTTCAGTAATATCTGTATTGAGAATCTTGCCACGTTAGGTGAACCTTAAGACAATCTGAATAAATAGGAAAAGGTACTATAATACTTGGTATCAAATATCGGGCCATCAGAGGCGCTTTGGCAGTGGAACTTTTTCAGTAATATCTGTAATGAGAATCATTCCACGATGAAAGATCCCTAAAAGTAAATGAATGGATAGTAAACGATATAATAAAACTCGGTTTCGAACATCCATTCAGCAGGGACGCGTGAGCAGTGAAACTTTCTCAGTAATATCTTTATTGAGTATCACACTAACTTGAAGGTTCCGTAAATGAATCTGAATCGATATAAGAAGATATTATAATACTATGTATTGCGAATTATGCCACGATAAGAGAACCTTAAGAGGGTCTGAATAGATATTAAAAGGTATTATAATACTCGATTTAAAATATCGGGCCACCAGAGGCGAATTGGCAGTGCAACTTCTTCAGTAATATCTTTATTGGAAATCATGCCACGATGAAAGATCCCTTAAAGTATCTGAATAGATATAATAAAACATGGTTTCAAAGATTAGGCCATCAGGGACGCATTGGCAGTGGAACTTTCTCAGTAATATCTTCATTGAGAATCACACCACTATGAATAGATAGTAAAAGTTGTTATAATTCTCGGTTTCATATATCGGTCCATCAGAGGCGCTTTGGCAGTGGAACTTTTTCATTAATATCTTTATTGAGAATCATTCCACCATGAAAGATCCCTAAAAGTATATGAATGGATAGTAAACGATATAATATAACTCGGTTTCAAACATCCAGTCAGCTGGGACGCGTGAGCAGTGAAACTTTCTCAGTAATATCTTCCTTGAGTATCACACCACCTTGAAGGATCCGTAAAAAAATCTGAATGGATAGTAGATGATATAATAATACTGTGTTTCGAATACTCGGCTGTCAGAAACGCCCTGGCAAATTAACTCTTCTGTACTTTCTGTATTGAGAATCATGCCACGTTAAGAGAACCTTAAGAAGATCTGAATAGATAGTAAAATTACTCGATTTAAATAACGGCCCATCAGAGGCGCATTGGCAGTTCAACTTTTTCAGTAATATCTGTATTGAGAATCATGCCCTAAAAGTATCTGAGTGGATAATAAACGATTTGATAACAATCGGTTCCAAAGATCAGGCCATCAGGGAAGCATTGACAGTAGAACTTTTTCAGTAATATCTGTATTGAGAATCATTCCAGGATGAAAGATCCCTAAAAGTATATGAAAGGAAGGTAAACGATATAATTAAACTCGTTTTCAAACATCCAGTCAGCAGGGACGCGTGAGCAGTGAAACTTTCTCAGTAATATCTTTATTGAGGATCACACTACGACGAAGGTAAAAGGATCTAAATGGATAGTAGAAGATATAATAATACTATGTTTCGAATATCCGGCTATCAGAAACGCCTTGGCAGTATAACTTCTTCAGTACTATCTGTATTGAGAATCTTTCCACGTTTAGAGAACCTTGAGAGGATCTGATAGATATTAAAAGGTATTATAATACTCGGCTTCAAATTTCGGGCCATCTGTGAAACTGTTTCAGTAATATCTGCATTGAGAATCATGCAACGCTGAAAGAACCCTGAAAGTATCTAAATGGATAGTAAGCGATATAATAAAACTCGGTGTCAAAGATCAGGCGATATGGGACGCATTGGCAGTGAAAGTTTTTCAAGTTTTTTTTAAGGTTTAAGATCCCTAGAAGTATATGAATGGATAGTAAACGATATAATAAAACTCGGTTTCAAACATCCAGTCAGCAGAAATGCGTGAGCAGTGGAACTCTCTCAGTATTATCTTCATTGAGAATAACACTACGTTGAAAGATCCGTAAAAGGATCTGAATGGATAGTAGAAGATATAATAATACTATGTTTCGAATTTCCGGCCATCAGAAACGCCCTGGCAGTTTTACTCTACAGTACCATCTGTATTGAGAATCATGCCTCGTTAAGGGAACCTTAAGAGGATCTGAATAGATAATAAAAGGTATTATAATATTCGATTTCAAATATCGGGCCATCAGAGGCGCATTCGCAGTGTATCTTTTTCAGTAATATCTGTTTTGAGTATCTTGCCACGTTGAAAGATCCCTAAAAGCATCTGAAGAATAGTAAAAGATAATAAAACTCGGTTTCAAAGATCAGGGACCCATTGGCAGTAGAACTTTCTCAGTAATATCTTTATTGAGAGTTACACTACGTTGAAAGCTCCGTAACGGGATCTGAATGGATAGTAGAAGATATAATAATACTATGTTTCGAATATCCGGCCATCAGAAACGCCCTGGCATATTAACTCTTCAGTAACATCTGTATTCAGAATCATGATACGTTAAGAGAATATCTGAATAGATAGTAAAAGTTATATAATACTCGGTTTCATATATCGGGCCATCAGAGAAGCTTTGGCAGTGAAACTTTTTCAGTGATATCTGTATTGAGAATCATTCCACGATGAAAAATCCATAAAAGTTTATGAATGCATAGTGAACGATATAATAAAACTCGGTTTCAAACATCCAGTCTTAGTGGATAGTAGACGATATACTAATACTCGGTTTCAAACATCCAGTCAGCAGAAACGCGTGAACAGTGGATCTTTCTCAGTAATATCTTTATTGAGAATCACACTACGTTGGAAGATCCGTAAAAGGATCTGAATGGATAGTAGAAGATATAATAATACTATGTTTCGAATATCCGGCCATCAGAAACGCCCTGGCAGGTTAACTCTTCTGTACTATCTGTATTGAGAATCATGCCACGTTAAGAGAACCTTAAGAGGATCTGAATAGATAGTCAAAGGTATTATAATACTGGTTTTCGAATATCGGACCATCAGAAGGCAATGGAACTTTTTCAATAATATCTGTATTGAGAAGCAGGCCACGTTATAATAATAATAAATAATAAGTTATAATAAAATCGAATACCCGACCATCAGAAAAGCCCTGGCAGTATAACTTCTTCAGTACTATCTGTATTGAGTATCATTCCAGGTAAGAGAACCTTAAGAGGATCCGATAGATATTAAAAGGTATTATAATTCTCGGCTTCAACTTTCGGGCCATCCGTGGAACTGTTTCAGTAATATCTGTATTGACAATCATGCAACGCTAAAGGAACCCTAAAAGTATCTAAATGGATAGTAAGCGATATAATAAAACTCGGTTTCAAAGATCAGGCCATATGGGATGCATTGGCAGTGTAAGTTTCTCAGTAATATCTACATTGAGAATTACACCACGTTGGAAGATCCGCAAAGGGAATTGAATAGATAGTAAAAGATATTGTAATACTGGGTTTCAAATATCGGGCCATCAGACGCGCTTTGGCATTGGAACTTTTTCAGTAATATCTGTAATGAGAATCATGCCACGTTGAAAGATCCCTAAAAGTATTTGAGTGGACAGTAGACGATATACTAATACTCGGTTTCAAACATCCAGTCAGCAGAAACGAAAGAGCAGTGGAACTTTCTCAGTAATATCTTTATTGAGAATACACTACGTTGAAAGATCCGTCGAATACCCGGTCATCAGAAACGCCCTGGCAGTTTAATCTCCTGTACTATCTGTATTGCGAATCATGCCACGTTAAGAAAACCTTAAGGGGATCTGAATAGATAGTGAAAGGTATTATAATACTCGATTTCAAATAACGGCCCATCAGAGGCGCATTGGCAGTGTAACTTTTTCAGTAATATCTGCATTGAGAATCATGCCACGTTGAAAGATCCCTAAAAGTATCTGACAGGATAGTAAACGATATAATAACAATCGGTTTCAAAGGTCAGGCCATCAGGGAAGCATTGGCAGTAGAACTTTTTCAGTTATATCTTCACCACGTTGAAAGTTCCGTAAAAGGATCGGAATAGATAGTGAAAGGTATTATAATACTCGGTTTTAAACAATAGGCCATCAGAGGCGCTTTGGCAGTGGAACTTTTTTAGTAATATCTGTATTGAGAATAATTCCACGATTAAAGATACCTAAAAGTATATGAATGGATAGTAAACTATATAATTAAACTCGTTTTCAAACATCCAGTCAGCAGGGACGCGTGAGCAGTGAAACTTTCTCAGTAATATCTTTATTGAGTATCACACTACGTTGAAGGATGCGTAAAAGGATCTAAATGGATAGTAGAAGATATAGTAATACTATGTTTCGAATACCCGGCCATCAGAAACGCCCTGGCAAATTAACTCTTCCGTACTTTCTGTATTGAGAATCATGCCACGTTAAGAGAACCTTAAGAAGATCTGAATAGATAGTAAAAGGTATTATAACACTCGATTCCAAATAACGGCCCATCAGAGGCGCATTGGCAGTGCAACTTTTTCATTAATATCTGTATTGAGAATCATGCCCTAAAAGTATCTGAGTGGATAATAAACGATATGATAACAATCGGTTTCAAAGATCAGGCCATCAGGGAAGCATTGACAGTAGAACTTTTTCAGTAAAATCTGTATTGAGAATCATTCCACGATGAAAGATCCCTAAAAGTATATGAATGGAGGTCAAACGATATAATTAAACTCGTTTTCAAACATCCAGTCAGCAGGGACGCGTGAGCAGTGAAACTTTCTCAGTAATATCTTTATTGAGTATCACACTACGTTGGAGGATGCTAGATATTAAAAGGTATTATAATATTCGGCTTCAAATTTTGGGCCATCTGTGAAACTGTTTCAGTAGTATCTGCATTGAGAATCATGCAACGCTGAAAGAACCCTAAAAGTATCTAAATGGATAGTAAGCGATATAATTAAACTCGGTGTCAAAGATCAGGCGATATGGGACGCATTGTCAGTGAAAGTTTTTCAGTTCTATTGAGAATAACACTACGATGAAAAATCTGAATAGATAGTAGAAGATATAATAATACCATGTTTCGAGTATCCGGCCATCAGAAATGCCATGGCAGTTTAACTCTTCAGTACCATCTGTATTGAGAATCATGCCACTTTAAGGGAACCACAGGAGGATCTGAATAGATAGTAAAAGGTATTATAATACTCGATTTCAAAAATCGGGCCATCAGAGGCGCTTTGGCAGTGGAACTTTTTCAGTAATATCTGTTTGAGAATAATGCCACGTTGGAAGATCTCTAAAAGTATCTGAATGGATAGTAAACGATATAATAAGAGTCGGTTTTAAAGATAAAGCCATCAGGTACACATTGGCAGTTGACCTTTTTCAGTAATATCCTCATTGAAAATTACACCACGTTGAAAGATCCGCAAAAGGATCTGAATAGATAATAAAAGGTCTTATGATACTCAGTTTCAAATATCGGGCCATCAGAGGCGCTTTGGCAGTGAAACTTTATTATTATTTTCTGTATTGTGAATCATGCCACGTTGACAGAACCCTGAAAGTATCTGAATGGATAGTAAACCATATAATAATACTCGGTTTCAAAGATCCAATCAGCAGAAACGCGTGAGCAGTGGAACTTTCCCATTAATTCATTTATTGAGAATCACACTACTTTGAAAATTCAGTAGAAGCATCTGAATGGATAGTAGAAGATATAATAATACCATGTTTCGAGTATCCGGCCATCAGAAATGCCATGGCAGTTTAACTCTTCAGTACCATCTGTATTGAGAATCATGCCACGTTAAGGGAACCTTAGGAGGATCTGAATGGATAGTAAACCATATAATAATACTCGGTTTCAAACATCCAGTCAGCAGAAACGCGTGAGCAGTGGAACTTTCTCATTACTTCCTTTATTGAGAATCACACTACGTTGAAAATTCAGTAAAAGCATCTGAATGGATAGTATAAGATATAATTATACCATGTTTCGAATATCCGGCCATCAGAAACTCCCTGGCAGTACAACTCTTCACTACTATCTGTATTGAGAATCATGCCACGATAAGGGTACCATGCTACGATGAGAGAACCTCAAGAGGATCTGAATAGGTAGTAAAAGGTATTATACTACTCGATTTCAAATATCGGACCATCAGAGGCGCATTGGCAGTGCAACTTCTTCAGTACTATCTGTATTGAGAAGCTTTCAACGTTTAGAGAACCTTGAGAGGATCTGATAGATATTAAAAGGTATTTTAATACTCGGCTTCAAATTTCGGGCCATCTGTGAAACTGTTTCAGTAATATCTGCATTGAGAATCATGCAACGCTGAAAGAACCCTGAAAGTATCTAAATGGATAGTAAGCGATATAATAAAACTTGGTGTCAAACATCAGGCGATATGGGACGCATTGGCCTTGAAAGTTTTTCAGTACTATTGAAACGTACCAAACGTATGAAAGATACGTAAAAAACGTTTGAAACGTATGAAACGTATGAAAGATACGTAAAAAAATCTGAATGGATAGTAGAAGATATAATAATACCATGTTTCGAGTATCCGGCCATCAGAAACGCCCTGGCAGTTTAACTCTTCAGTACCATCTGTATTGAGAATCACACAACACGTTGAAAGTTCTGTAAAAGGATCGGAATAGATAGATAGTGAAAAGTATTATAATACACGGTTTTAAATGTCAGGCCATCAGAGGCGCTTTGGCAGTGGAACTTTTTCAGTGATATTTGTATTGAGAATCATTCCACGATGAAAGATCCCTAAAAGTATATGAATGGATAGTAGACGACATAATTGAACTCGGTTTCAAACATCCATTCAGCAGGGATGCGTGAGCAGTGGAACTTTCTCAGTAATATCTTTATTGAGTATCACACCAAGTTGAAGGATGCCTAAAAGGATCTGAATGGATAGTAGAAGATATAATAATACTATGTTCCGAATATCTGGCCATCAGAAACGCCCTGGCAGTATATCTTCTTCAGTACTGTCTTTATTGAGAATCATGCCACGTTAAGAGAACCTTAAGAGGAACTGAATAGATAGTAAAAAGTATTATAATACTTGATTTCAAATATCGGGCCATCAGAGGCGCATTGGCAGTGCAACTTTTTCAGTAATATCTATATTAAGAATCATGCCACATTGAAAGATCCCTAGAAGTATATGAATGGATAGTAAACGATATAATAAAACTCGGATTCAAACATCCAGTCAGCAGAAACGCGTGCGCAGTGGAACTTTCTCATTTATTTCTTTATTGAGAAACACTTTACGTTGAAAATTCCGTAAAAGCATCTGAATAGTAGAAGATAGTAGAAGATATAATAATACTATGTTTCGAAAATCCGGCTATCAAAAACGCCCTGGCAGTATAACTTCTTCAGTACTATCTGTATAGAGAATCATTCCACGTTTAGAGAACCTTAAGAAAATCTGATAGATATTAAGAGGTATTATGATACTCGGCTTCAAATTTCGGGCTATCTGTGAAACTGTTTCAGTAATATCTATATTGCAACGCTGAAAGAACCCTAAAAGTATCAAAATGGATAGTAAGCGATATAATAAAACTCGGTTTCAAAGATCATGCGATATGGGACGCATTGGCAGTGAAAGTTTTTCAGTACTATTGAGAATAACACTACGATGAAAGATCCGTGAAAAAATCTGAATGATTAGTAGAAGATATAATAATACCATGTTTCGAGTATCCGACCATCAGAAAAGCCCTGACAGTTTAACTCTTCAATACCATCTGTATTGAGAATCATGCTACGATAAGGGAACCTTAGGAGGATCTGAATAGATTATAAAAGGTATTATAATACTCGATTTCGAATATCGGGCCATCAGAGGCGCTTTGGCAGTGGAACTTTTTAGGTAATATCTGTTTGAGAATAATGCCACGTTGGAAGATCTCTAAAAGTATCTGAATGGATAGTAAACGAGAGTCGATTACAAAGATCAAGCCATCAGGGACTCATTGGCAGTAGAACTTTTCCAGTATTATTCTCATTGAAAATCTCACCATGTTGAAAGATCCGCGAAAGGATCTGAATAGATAATAAAAGGTCTAATAATACTTAGTTTCAAATATCGGGCCATCAGAGGCGCTTTGGCAGTGTTACTTTTATTATTATTATATATATTTATTATTATAATACTCGGCTTCAACTTTCGGGCCAATAGTGGAACTCCAACTCCAAATCCAACTAAATCAGTCACGTTTGGATGATTAATCCTAACACTTACTATAATAAAAATGTAAATTATCATTATGAGCTAGTAATATGAGAATAGATATTTCAGCATAATGATGAATTTCCACCCTAACAAAATATACTTTTCTGGGAACAGCCCAAATGTCTGTAATATTCTAATTTTTTGCCGAAAATGGTCTCAAACGATTAGGTTCGACTCACTGATGGAGAATCCGAGATCAAATTTGATTCTGTCCGGCCGTTGCTACTATAACTTTCGAACGGAAACAGATAGGGACTTGAAATGTTCGACTAGGTGGCGCGTCCGAATGCGACGAACAAATTCGCTAATGGGCATAATCGGCCAAAGGTTTCCGAGTACTAATTTAATTTTGAACTAATACAGATCCGATCGAATTAAAACTTGGTAACTAGTTGTAGAATACCGACACAAAGACGTATGTGAAATATTATGAGGATCGTATCACTTGAAAATAAAAAAAAATTATTAAAAATATCATTTATTAAAGAAAATAGGATAATGCGGATAAGTATATTTAAATGGAAAAGTAGAATTATTTTCTCTGCTTCTTTTGCGGAATCACCCGTTATAATTTTCCATTCAAATATCATTTATCTCACTATAACTTGAGAACGGAAAGAGATAGCGACTTGCAATTTTCAAGGTAGGTTGCGGATCCAGAAGCAACATTTGATTTTGTTAATATGCATCAGCCAAACAGTTTTAGAGTTATACATATCGGAAGTTTTGTTGTCATTTACTCAATAACTCAAAAAACACGAAACCAAACGATTCAAACAATTCAAAAATTCTCATGAAGATCGTATCACTAGAAAATTTTGAATAAATCATTGACAACATTCTAGAACTTAGAAACTATCCGTCCGATATAGCTGAAATTTTGAGAGAGCATTCAAAACCTAACTTTATAGCCAAGTTGCAAATTTGAACACGATCGGATCTATATTGTTGGAGATTCAAGCAGTAGCTGGATGGGTGACTGTTTCCACGATAACTTTCGAACCTTTTATAATTGTCATTGATTGATTATTGAAGGCAGGACTTAACTTTGGCTGACAGTGTGTGGCTTCCCTATCTTTCAATTCACGTTGAATTTCTGTTACCCAATTTGGAAGGCATACATGAAAGTTTTGAAAGTAACTCCATTAGTCCCTAGGCCTAGAAGTAAAAGGGTTTAAATGCATTTTTTTGAAATTATCAGATAAATGGCTTCAAAGTTAACCTGAATTTCAGAATTCCAAGAATTAGTTCAGAAAACTGCCTTAATATTTTAGGTTTACATCAGACTGTCCAATAATGTTGAATAAAACTATTATCAGTAATTCTTTCCTTCAGATCATTTACACTTGAACTCTTTTACTTCCAGGCTCCTCAATTATAATATTTATTATAACAGTTCCTTATACTACAGGAGATGTAATTATCATTCACCAATCGAGGACGAGTTCGAGAGTATAGTAGATTAGATTTTTACCACTCCTCTTTTAACTTATATGTGTAAATTAGCTTTTAAGCTTACTGTGTCTACATTGCCATACGATAAATAAATAAATAATACTCCTCTTTTAGAAATGTATTAATAAAACCGGATTGATTTGATTTGAAAACGTCAAGTTGACGCATAAAGGACTTTAATCCATAACTTCAAGCTCCAAGGGATTTTTCAAGTCACTTACATCTCTAGTGATGTATGTAATACATTTCCATCTCGTTATCATTAGCGATCGATACAATCGTTGTAAATTTCACCTGCATCGTTCAAATCGATGTCATTGCCAACTACTTATTACTATGTGAGTATGTGGGTAGTGGAAAATTTGTATTTATATATCAAATAGACAATATTCTTACCTAACAATGCTTGGTATACCTTCGAAGCAGAAAAAATTTTGTTTGTCTTCTTCCCCGAGCTCCGTACTGTAAGCTCAGTTCCCTACACATGAGCTTTTTCATAATGAGTAGAACATATTTTTTCGGTGTAACACCACCCAATCTGTAAGTATAGAAAATTCACCTGAAATCCAGAATTAATAATTAATTGTGTGATTTGTGAGTAAAAACGATTGATGAGTAGAAAATGTATATTACCAAATCTTAGAAATCTTCACCACTTTCCAATTTGGACTCCAATTCCTAAATTTCTGCCTGATTATTCAGTGGTAATTTTAATCGTATCATGGTACTTAGCATATTTCCATTACTCGATTGCTCGACTAATTCATTTAATATTATTTTAGATTCCTGCATTTCCCTCTGCATTGCTGAAATGTCATATTTTAATCCAAGAAGCGTTTTATCGATCTTAGTCAATTCTTCCAGTACAGGATCAGGGTTACCTAGGAAAAAATACATGTGAAATTAATTGCTTTGATAAAAAATGGGTTCAAGCCCTGTGGACAGGAGCTTTCTGGCGCTCTAGTTCAAACAGACAAATTATATCTCCGAAAGTATTGGTTTCTCAGAGTTGAGAATTATATCAATGTATTCTTATGATAGAACTGCATCATAAAGGAAATTCAATTCAAATAATAATTTATTTATCAAGATTAAATGAGCAATCTGAGAACTGCACCATGGAAGAAACCAAATTAAAATAGCTGAAATGAATTTGACTCTCTCTTATAGAACAGGATGAAATGTACGAGTATGAACACAGATCATATAATAAAGCTTAGATAGAATAATTATAGCATTCTGTGAAAACAGAAGTACGATTCATTATTGAAATTTAGAACTTCATCTTAGCAGAAATTGAATTCAAACATCATAGAAGAATTTAAATTCAACAAGAGTGCCAAAAATAATCAATCCAAAACCAATAGACGAATTCTACCCAACAACGAACTCATCCGAGATATTCATTCCTCAATTCCAGTTTTGTTTTTAGTGGAGATATTCTGAACTCAATATTATTAACTTACCATTACCATTCCCATCATCATATGGATTGACCATCGGCATGAACATATCAACCAACAAAAGTATGTGTGAGCAGTGGAACTTCCTCAGTAATATCTTTATTGAGTATCACACCACGTTGAAGGATGCTTAAAAGGTTCTGAATGGATAGTAGAAGATATAATAATACTATGTCCCAAATATCCGACCATCACAAAAGCCCTGGCATTATATCTTCTTCAGTACTGTCTGTATTGAGAATCATGCCACGTTAAGAGAACCCTAGGAAGATCTGAATAGATAGTATTATAATACTTGATTTCGAATATCGGGCCATCAGAGGTGCATTGGCAGTGCAACTTTTTCAGTAATATCTGTATTGAGAATCATGACACGTTTAAGATCCCTAGAAGTATATGAATGGATAGTAAACGATAAAATAAGACTCGGTTTCAAACATCCAATCAGCAGAAATGCGTGAGCAGTGGAACTTTCTCAGTAATATCTTTATTGAGAATAACACTACGTTGAAAGATCCGTAAAAGGATCTGAATGGATAGTAGAAGATATAATGATACTATGTTTCGAATATCCGGCCATCAGAAACATCCTGGCAGTTTCAGTACCATCTGTATTGAGAATCATGCCTCGTTAAGGAAACCTTAAGAGGATCTGAATAGATATTAAAAGGTATTATAATACTCGATTTCGAATATCGGGCCATCAGAGGCGCATTCGCAGTGTAACTTTTTCAGTAATATCTGTATTGAGAATCTTGCCACGTTGAAAGATCCCTAAAAGTATCTAAATGCATAGTAAGCGACATAATAAAACTCGGGGTCAAAGATCAGGCGATATGGGACGCATTGTCAGTGAAAGATTTTCAGTACTATTTAGAATAACATTACGATGAAAAATCTGAATTGTTAGTAGAAGATATAATAATACCATGTTTCGAGTATCCGGCCATCAGAAATGCCATGGCAGTTTAACTCTTCAGTACCATCTATATTGAGAATCATGCCACGTTAAGGGAACCTCAGGAGGATCTGAATAGATAGTAAAAGGTATTATAATACTCGAGATCAAATATCGGGCCATCAGAGGCGCTTTGGCAGTGGAACTTTTTCAGTAATATCTGTTTGAGAATAATGCCACGTTGGAAGATCTCTAAAAGTATCTGAATGGATAGTAAACGATATAATAAGAGTCGGTTTCAAAGATCAAGCCATCAGGTACTCATTGGCAGTAGAACTTTTTCAGTAATATCCTCATTGAAAATCACACCACGTTGAAAGGTCCGCAAAAAGATCTGAATAGATAATAAAAGGTCTTATGATTCTCAGTTTCAAATATCGGGCCATCAGAGGCGCTTTGGTAGTGAAACTTTATTATTATTATCTGTATTGTGAATCATCTCACGTTGACAGAACCCTGAAAATATCTGAATGGATAGTAAACCATATAATAATACTCGGTTTCAAACATCCAGTCAGCAGAAACGCGTGAGCAGTGGAACTTTCTCATTAATTCCTTTATTGAGAATCACACCACGTTGAAAATTCAGTAAAAGCATCTGAATGGATAGTAGAAGATATAATTATACAATGTTTCGAATATCCGGCCATCAGAAACTACCTGGCAGTTTAACTCTTCACTTCTATCTGTATTGAGAATCATGCCACGATAAGGGTACCCTAAGAGGATCTGAAGAGATAGTAAAAGGTATTATACTACTCGATTTCAAATATCGGACCATCAGAGGCGCATTGCCAGTTTAACTTTTTCAGTAATATCTGTATTGAGAATCTTGCCACGTTAGGTGAACCTTAAGACAATCTGAATAAATAGGAAAAGGTACTATAATACTTGGTATCAAATATCGGGCCATCAGAGGCGCTTTGGCAGTGGAACTTTTTCAGTAATATCTGTATTGAGAATCATTCCACGATGAAAGATCCCTAAAAGTAAATGAATGGATAGTAAACGATATAATAAAACTCGGTTTCGAACATCCATTCAGCAGGGACGCGTGAGCAGTGAAACTTTCTCAGTAATATCTTTATTGAGTATCACACTAACTTGAAGGTTCCGTAAATGAATCTGAATCGATATAAGAAGATATTATAATACTATGTATTGCGAATTATGCCACGATAAGAGAACCTTAAGAGGGTCTGAATAGATATTAAAAGGTATTATAATACTCGATTTAAAATATCGGGCCACCAGAGGCGAATTGGCAGTGCAACTTCTTCAGTAATATCTTTATTGGAAATCATGCCACGATGAAAGATCCCTTAAAGTATCTGAATAGATATAATAAAACATGGTTTCAAAGATTAGGCCATCAGGGACGCATTGGCAGTGGAACTTTCTCAGTAATATCTTCATTGAGAATCACACCACTATGAATAGATAGTAAAAGTTGTTATAATTCTCGGTTTCATATATCGGTCCATCAGAGGCGCTTTGGCAGTGGAAATTTTTCATTAATATCTTTATTGAGAATCATTCCACCATGAAAGATCCCTAAAAGTATATGAATGGATAGTAAACGATATAATATAACTCGGTTTCAAACATCCAGTCAGCTGGGACGCGTGAGCAGTGAAACTTTCTCAGTAATATCTTCATTGAGTATCACACCACCTTGAAGGATCCGTAAAAAAATCTGAATGGATAGTAGATGATATAATAATACTGTGTTTCGAA
Source organism: Halyzia sedecimguttata (assembly GCA_937662695.2). NCBI lineage: Eukaryota > Metazoa > Arthropoda > Insecta > Coleoptera > Coccinellidae > Halyzia > Halyzia sedecimguttata. The sequence continues at coordinate 8,293,907 of OW569418.2, forward strand.
TACTCGGCTGTCAGAAACGCCCTGGCAAATTAACTCTTTTGTACTTTCTGTATTGAGAATCATGCCACGTTAAGAGAACCTTAAGAAGATCTGAATAGATAGTAAAATTACTCGATTTAAATAACGGCCCATCAGAGGCGCATTGGCAGTTCAACTTTTTCAGTAATATCTGTATTGAGAATCATGCCCTAAAAGTATCTGAGTGGATAATAAACGATTTGATAACAATCGGTTCCAAAGATCAGGCCATCAGGGAAGCATTGACAGTAGAACTTTTTCAGTAATATCTGTATTGAGAATCATTCCAGGATGAAAGATCCCTAAAAGTATATGAAAGGAAGGTAAACGATATAATTAAACTCGTTTTCAAACATCCAGTCAGCAGGGACGCGTGAGCAGTGAAACTTTCTCATTAATATCTTTATTGAGGATCACACTACGACGAAGGTAAAAGGATCTAAATGGATAGTAGAAGATATAATAATACTATGTTTCGAATATCCGGCTATCAGAAACGCCTTGGCAGTATAACTTCTTCAGTACTATCTGTATTGAGAATCTTTCCACGTTTAGAGAACCTTGAGAGGATCTGATAGATATTAAAAGGTATTATAATACTCGGCTTCAAATTTCGGGCCATCTGTGAAACTGTTTCAGTAATATCTGCATTGAGAATCATGCAACGCTGAAAGAACCCTGAAAGTATCTAAATGGATAGTAAGCGATATAATAAAACTCGGTGTCAAAGATCAGGCGATATGGGACGCATTGGCAGTGAAAGTTTTTCAAGTTTTTTTTAAGGTTTAAGATCCCTAGAAGTATATGAATGGATAGTAAACGATATAATAAAACTCGGTTTCAAACATCCAGTCAGCAGAAATGCGTGAGCAGTGGAACTCTCTCAGTATTATCTTCATTGAGAATAACACTACGTTGAAAGATCCGTAAAAGGATCTGAATGGATAGTAGAAGATATAATAATACTATGTTTCGAATTTCCGGCCATCAGAAACGCCCTGGCAGTTTAACTCTACAGTACCATCTGTATTGAGAATCATGCCTCGTTAAGGGAACCTTAAGAGGATCTGAATAGATAATAAAAGGTATTATAATACTCGATTTCAAATATCGGGCCATCAGAGGCGCATTCGCAGTGTATCTTTTTCAGTAATATCTGTTTTGAGTATCTTGCCACGTTGAAAGATCCCTAAAAGCATCTGAAGAATAGTAAAAGATAATAAAACTCGGTTTCAAAGATCAGGGACCCATTGGCAGTAGAACTTTCTCAGTAATATCTTTATTGAGAGTTACACTACGTTGAAAGCTCCGTAACGGGATCTGAATGGATAGTAGAAGATATAATAATACTATGTTTCGAATATCCGGCCATCAGAAACGCCCTGGCATATTAACTCTTCAGTAACATCTGTATTCAGAATCATGATACGTTAAGAGAATATCTGAATAGATAGTAAAAGTTATATAATACTCGGTTTCATATATCGGGCCATCAGAGGCGCTTTGGCAGTGAAACTTTTTCAGTGATATCTGTATTGAGAATCATTCCACGATGAAAAATCCATAAAAGTTTATGAATGCATAGTGAACGATATAATAAAACTCGGTTTCAAACATCCAGTCTTAGTGGATAGTAGACGATATACTAATACTCGGTTTCAAACATCCAGTCAGCAGAAACGCGTGAACAGTGGATCTTTCTCAGTAATATCTTTATTGAGAATCACACTACGTTGGAAGATCCGTAAAAGGATCTGAATGGATAGTAGAAGATATAATAATACTATGTTTCGAATATCCGGCCATCAGAAACGCCCTGGCAGGTTAACTCTTCTGTACTATCTGTATTGAGAATCATGCCACGTTAAGAGAACCTTAAGAGGATCTGAATAGATAGTCAAAGGTATTATAATACTGGTTTTCGAATATCGGACCATCAGAAGGCAATGGAACTTTTTCAATAATATCTGTATTGAGAAGCAGGCCACGTTATAATAATAATAAGTTATAATAAAATCGAATACCCGACCATCAGAAAAGCCCTGGCAGTATAACTTCTTCAGTACTATCTGTATTGAGTATCATTCCAGGTAAGAGAACCTTAAGAGGATCCGATAGATATTAAAAGGTATTATAATTCTCGGCTTCAACTTTCGGGCCATCAGTGGAACTGTTTCAGTAATATCTGTATTGACAATCATGCAACGCTAAAGGAACCCTAAAAGTATCTAAATGGATAGTAAGCGATATAATTAAACTCGGTGTCAAAGATCAGGCGATATGGGACGCATTGTCAGTGAAAGTTTTTCAGTTCTATTGAGAATAACACTACGATGAAAAATCTGAATAGATAGTAGAAGATATAATAATACCATGTTTCGAGTATCCGGCCATCAGAAATGCCATGGCAGTTTAACTCTTCAGTACCATCTGTATTGAGAATCATGCCACTTTAAGGGAACCACAGGAGGATCTGAATAGATAGTAAAAGGTATTATAATACTCGATTTCAAAAATCGGGCCATCAGAGGCGCTTTGGCAGTGGAACTTTTTCAGTAATATCTGTTTGAGAATAATGCCACGTTGGAAGATCTCTAAAAGTATCTGAATGGATAGTAAATGATATAATAAGAGTCGGTTTTAAAGATCAAGCCATCAGGTACACATTGGCAGTTGACCTTTTTCAGTAATATCCTCATTGAAAATTACACCACGTTGAAAGATCCGCAAAAGGATCTGAATAGATAATAAAAGGTCTTATGATACTCAGTTTCAAATATCGGGCCATCAGAGGCGCTTTGGCAGTGAAACTTTATTATTATTTTCTGTATTGTGAATCATGCCACGTTGACAGAACCCTGAAAGTATCTGAATGGATAGTAAACCATATAATAATACTCGGTTTCAAAGATCCAATCAGCAGAAACGCGTGAGCAGTGGAACTTTCCCATTAATTCATTTATTGAGAATCACACTACTTTGAAAATTCAGTAGAAGCATCTGAATGGATAGTAGAAGATATAATAATACCATGTTTCGAGTATCCGGCCATCAGAAATGCCATGGCAGTTTAACTCTTCAGTACCATCTGTATTGAGAATCATGCCACGTTAAGGGAACCTTAGGAGGATCTGAATGGATAGTAAACCATATAATAATACTCGGTTTCAAACATCCAGTCAGCAGAAACGCGTGAGCAGTGGAACTTTCTCATTACTTCCTTTATTGAGAATCACACTACGTTGAAAATTCAGTAAAAGCATCTGAATGGATAGTATAAGATATAATTATACCATGTTTCGAATATCCGGCCATCAGAAACTCCCTGGCAGTACAACTCTTCACTACTATCTGTATTGAGAATCATGCCACGATAAGGGTACCATGCTACGATGAGAGAACCTCAAGAGGATCTGAATAGGTAGTAAAAGGTATTATACTACTCGATTTCAAATATCGGACCATCAGAGGCGCATTGGCAGTGCAACTTCTTCAGTACTATCTGTATTGAGAAGCTTTCAACGTTTAGAGAACCTTGAGAGGATCTGATAGATATTAAAAGGTATTTTAATACTCGGCTTCAAATTTCGGGCCATCTGTGAAACTGTTTCAGTAATATCTGCATTGAGAATCATGCAACGCTGAAAGAACCCTGAAAGTATCTAAATGGATAGTAAGCGATATAATAAAACTTGGTGTCAAACATCAGGCGATATGGGACGCATTGGCCTTGAAAGTTTTTCAGTACTATTGAAACGTACGAAACGTATGAAAGATACGTAAAAAACGTTTGAAACGTATGAAACGTATGAAAGATACGTAAAAAAATCTGAATGGATAGTAGAAGATATAATAATACCATGTTTCGAGTATCCGGCCATCAGAAACGCCCTGGCAGTTTAACTCTTCAGTACCATCTGTATTGAGAATCACACAACACGTTGAAAGTTCTGTAAAAGGATCGGAATAGATAGATAGTGAAAAGTATTATAATACACGGTTTTAAATGTCAGGCCATCAGAGGCGCTTTGGCAGTGGAACTTTTTCAGTGATATTTGTATTGAGAATCATTCCACGATGAAAGATCCCTAAAAGTATATGAATGGATAGTAGACGACATAATTGAACTCGGTTTCAAACATCCATTCAGCAGGGATGCGTGAGCAGTGGAACTTTCTCAGTAATATCTTTATTGAGTATCACACCAAGTTGAAGGATGCCTAAAAGGATCTGAATGGATAGTAGAAGATATAATAATACTATGTTCCGAATATCTGGCCATCAGAAACGCCCTGGCAGTATATCTTCTTCAGTACTGTCTTTATTGAGAATCATGCCACGTTAAGAGAACCTTAAGAGGAACTGAATAGATAGTAAAAAGTATTATAATACTTGATTTCAAATATCGGGCCATCAGAGGCGCATTGGCAGTGCAACTTTTTCAGTAATATCTATATTAAGAATCATGCCACATTGAAAGATCCCTAGAAGTATATGAATGGATAGTAAACGATATAATAAAACTCGGATTCAAACATCCAGTCAGCAGAAACGCGTGCGCAGTGGAACTTTCTCATTTATTTCTTTATTGAGAAACACTTTACGTTGAAAATTCCGTAAAAGCATCTGAATAGTAGAAGATAGTAGAAGATATAATAATACTATGTTTCGAAAATCCGGCTATCAAAAACGCCCTGGCAGTATAACTTCTTCAGTACTATCTGTATAGAGAATCATTCCACGTTTAGAGAACCTTAAGAAAATCTGATAGATATTAAGAGGTATTATGATACTCGGCTTCAAATTTCGGGCTATCTGTGAAACTGTTTCAGTAATATCTATATTGCAACGCTGAAAGAACCCTAAAAGTATCAAAATGGATAGTAAGCGATATAATAAAACTCGGTTTCAAAGATCATGCGATATGGGACGCATTGGCAGTGAAAGTTTTTCAGTACTATTGAGAATAACACTACGATGAAAGATCCGTGAAAAAATCTGAATGATTAGTAGAAGATATAATAATACCATGTTTCGAGTATCCGACCATCAGAAGAGCCGTGACAGTTTAACTCTTCAATACCATCTGTATTGAGAATCATGCTACGATAAGGGAACCTTAGGAGGATCTGAATAGATTATAAAAGGTATTATAATACTCGATTTCGAATATCGGGCCATCAGAGGCGCTTTGGCAGTGGAACTTTTTAGGTAATATCTGTTTGAGAATAATGCCACGTTGGAAGATCTCTAAAAGTATCTGAATGGATAGTAAACGAGAGTCGATTACAAAGATCAAGCCATCAGGGACTCATTGGCAGTAGAACTTTTCCAGTATTATTCTCATTGAAAATCTCACCATGTTGAAAGATCCGCGAAAGGATCTGAATAGATAATAAAAGGTCTAATAATACTTAGTTTCAAATATCGGGCCATCAGAGGCGCTTTGGCAGTGTTACTTTTATTATTATTATATATATTTATTATTATAATACTCGGCTTCAACTTTCGGGCCAATAGTGGAACTCCAACTCCAAATCCAACTAAATCAGTCACGTTTGGATGATTAATCCTAACACTTACTATAATAAAAATGTAAATTATCATTATGAGCTAGTAATATGAGAATAGATATTTCAGCATAATGATGAATTTCCACCCTAACAAAATATACTTTTCTGGGAACAGCCCAAATGTCTGTAATATTCTAATTTTTTGCCGAAAATGGTCTCAAACGATTAGGTTCGACTCACTGATGGAGAATCCGAGATCAAATTTGATTCTGTCCGGCCGTTGCTACTATAACTTTCGAACGGAAACAGATAGGGACTTGAAATGTTCGACTAGGTGGCGCGTCCGAATGCGACGGACAAATTCGCTAATGGGCATAATCGGCCAAAGGTTTCCGAGTACTAATTTAATTTTGAACTAATACAGATCCGATCGAATTAAAACTTGGTAACTAGTTGTAGAATACCGACACAAAGACGTATGTGAAATATTATGAGGATCGTATCACTTGAAAATAAAAAAAAATTATTAAAAATATCATTTATTAAAGAAAATAGGATAATGCGGATAAGTATATTTAAATGGAAAAGTAGAATTATTTTCTCTGCTTCTTTTGCGGAATCACCCGTTATAATTTTCCATTCAAATATCATTTATCTCACTATAACTTGAGAACGGAAAGAGATAGCGACTTGCAATTTTCAAGGTAGGTTGCGGATCCAGAAGCAACATTTGATTTTGTTAATATGCATCAGCCAAACAGTTTTAGAGTTATACATATCGGAAGTTTTGTTGTCATTTACTCAATAACTCAAAAAACACGAAACCAAACGATTCAAACAATTCAAAAATTCTCATGAAGATCGTATCACTAGAAAATTTTGAATAAATCATTGACAACATTCTAGAACTTAGAAACTATCCGTCCGATATAGCTGAAATTTTGAGAGAGCATTCAAAACCTAACTTTATAGCCAAGTTGCAAATTTGAACACGATCGGATCTATATTGTTGGAGATTCAAGCAGTAGCTGGATGGGTGACTGTTTCCACGATAACTTTCGAACCTTTTATAATTGTCATTGATTGATTATTGAAGGCAGGACTTAACTTTGGCTGACAGTGTGTGGCTTCCCTATCTTTCAATTCACGTTGAATTTCTGTTACCCAATTTGGAAGGCATACATGAAAGTTTTGAAAGTAACTCCATTAGTCCCTAGGCCTAGAAGTAAAAGGGTTTAAATGCATTTTTTTGAAATTATCAGATAAATGGCTTCAAAGTTAACCTGAATTTCAGAATTCCAAGAATTAGTTCAGAAAACTGCCTTAATATTTTAGGTTTACATCAGACTGTCCAATAATGTTGAATAAAACTATTATCAGTAATTCTTTCCTTCAGATCATTTACACTTGAACTCTTTTACTTCCAGGCTCCTCAATTATAATATTTATTATAACAGTTCCTTATACTACAGGAGATGTAATTATCATTCACCAATCGAGGACGAGTTCGAGAGTATAGTAGATTAGATTTTTACCACTCCTCTTTTAGAAATGTATTAATAAAACCGGATTGATTTGATTTGAAAACGTCAAGTTGACGCATAAAGGACTTTAATCCATAACTTCAAGCTCCAAGGGATTTTTCAAGTCACTTACATCTCTAGTGATGTATGTAATACATTTCCATCTCGTTATCATTAGCGATCGATACAATCGTTGTAAATTTCACCTGCATCGTTCAAATCGATGTCATTGCCAACTACTTATTACTATGTGAGTATGTGGGTAGTGGAAAATTTGTATTTATATATCAAATAGACAATATTCTTACCTAACAATGCTTGGTATACCTTCGAAGCAGAAAAAATTTTGTTTGTCTTCTTCCCCGAGCTCCGTACTGTAAGCTCAGTTCCCTACACATGAGCTTTTTCATAATGAGTAGAACATATTTTTTCGGTGTAACACCACCCAATCTGTAAGTATAGAAAATTCACCTGAAATCCAGAATTAATAATTAATTGTGTGATTTGTGAGTAAAAACGATTGATGAGTAGAAAATGTATATTACCAAATCTTAGAAATCTTCACCACTTTCCAATTTGGACTCCAATTCCTAAATTTCTGCCTGATTATTCAGTGGTAATTTTAATCGTATCATGGTACTTAGCATATTTCCATTACTCGATTGCTCGACTAATTCATTTAATATTATTTTAGATTCCTGCATTTCCCTCTGCATTGCTGAAATGTCATATTTTAATCCAAGAAGCGTTTTATCGATCTTAGTCAATTCTTCCAGTACAGGATCAGGGTTACCTAGGAAAAAATACATGTGAAATTAATTGCTTTGATAAAAAATGGGTTCAAGCCCTGTGGACAGGAGCTTTCTGGCGCTCTAGTTCAAACAGACAAATTATATCTCCGAAAGTATTGGTTTCTCAGAGTTGAGAATTATATCAATGTATTCTTATGATAGAACTGCATCATAAAGGAAATTCAATTCAAATAATAATTTATTTATCAAGATTAAATGAGCAATCTGAGAACTGCACCATGGAAGAAACCAAATTAAAATAGCTGAAATGAATTTGACTCTCTCTTATAGAACAGGATGAAATGTACGAGTATGAACACAGATCATATAATAAAGCTTAGATAGAATAATTATAGCATTCTGTGAAAACAGAAGTACGATTCATTATTGAAATTTAGAACTTCATCTTAGCAGAAATTGAATTCAAACATCATAGAAGAATTTAAATTCAACAAGAGTGCCAAAAATAATCAATCCAAAACCAATAGACGAATTCTACCCAACAACGAACTCATCCGAGATATTCATTCCTCAATTCCAGTTTTGTTTTTAGTGGAGATATTCTGAACTCAATATTATTAACTTACCATTACCATTCCCATCATCATATGGATTGACCATCGGCATGAACATATCAACCAACAAAAGTATGTGTGAGCAGTGGAACTTCCTCAGTAATATCTTTATTGAGTATCACACCACGTTGAAGGATGCTTAAAAGGTTCTGAATGGATAGTAGAAGATATAATAATACTATGTCCCAAATATCCGACCATCACAAAAGCCCTGGCATTATATCTTCTTCAGTACTGTCTGTATTGAGAATCATGCCACGTTAAGAGAACCCTAGGAAGATCTGAATAGATAGTATTATAATACTTGATTTCGAATATCGGGCCATCAGAGGTGCATTGGCAGTGCAACTTTTTCAGTAATATCTGTATTGAGAATCATGACACGTTTAAGATCCCTAGAAGTATATGAATGGATAGTAAACGATAAAATAAGACTCGGTTTCAAACATCCAATCAGCAGAAATGCGTGAGCAGTGGAACTTTCTCAGTAATATCTTTATTGAGAATAACACTACGTTGAAAGATCCGTAAAAGGATCTGAATGGATAGTAGAAGATATAATAATACTATGTTTCGAATATCCGGCCATCAGAAACATCCTGGCAGTTTCAGTACCATCTGTATTGAGAATCATGCCTCGTTAAGGAAACCTTAAGAGGATCTGAATAGATATTAAAAGGTATTATAATACTCGATTTCGAATATCGGGCCATCAGAGGCGCATTCGCAGTGTAACTTTTTCAGTAATATCTGTATTGAGAATCTTGCCACGTTGAAAGATCCCTAAAAGTATCTAAATGCATAGTAAGCGACATAATAAAACTCGGGGTCAAAGATCAGGCGATATGGGACGCATTGTCAGTGAAAGATTTTCAGTACTCTTTAGAATAACATTACGATGAAAAATCTGAATTGTTAGTAGAAGATATAATAATACCATGTTTCGAGTATCCGGCCATCAGAAATGCCATGGCAGTTTAACTCTTCAGTACCATCTATATTGAGAATCATGCCACGTTAAGGGAACCTCAGGAGGATCTGAATAGATAGTAAAAGGTATTATAATACTCGAGATCAAATATCGGGCCATCAGAGGCGCTTTGGCAGTGGAACTTTTTCAGTAATATCTGTTTGAGAATAATGCCACGTTGGAAGATCTCTAAAAGTATCTGAATGGATAGTAAACGATATAATAAGAGTCGGTTTCAAAGATCAAGCCATCAGGTACTCATTGGCAGTAGAACTTTTTCAGTAATATCCTCATTGAAAATCACACCACGTTGAAAGGTCCGCAAAAAGATCTGAATAGATAATAAAAGGTCTTATGATTCTCAGTTTCAAATATCGGGCCATCAGAGGCGCTTTGGCAGTGGAACTTTTTCAGTAATATCTGTATTGAGAATCATTCCACGATGAAAGATCCCTAAAAGTAAATGAATGGATAGTAAACGATATAATAAAACTCGGTTTCGAACATCCATTCAGCAGGGACGCGTGAGCAGTGAAACTTTCTCAGTAATATCTTTATTGAGTATCACACTAACTTGAAGGTTCCGTAAATGAATCTGAATCGATATAAGAAGATATTATAATACTATGTATTGCGAATTATGCCACGATAAGAGAACCTTAACAGGGTCTGAATAGATATTAAAAGGTATTATAATACTCGATTTAAAATATCGGGCCACCAGAGGCGAATTGGCAGTGCAACTTCTTCAGTAATATCTTTATTGGAAATCATGCCACGATGAAAGATCCCTTAAAGTATCTGAATAGATATAATAAAACATGGTTTCAAAGATTAGGCCATCAGGGACGCATTGGCAGTGGAACTTTCTCAGTAATATCTTCATTGAGAATCACACCACTATGAATAGATAGTAAAAGTTGTTATAATTCTCGGTTTCATATATCGGTCCATCAGAGGCGCTTTGGCAGTGGAACTTTTTCATTAATATCTTTATTGAGAATCATTCCACCATGAAAGATCCCTAAAAGTATATGAATGGATAGTAAACGATATAATATAACTCGGTTTCAAACATCCAGTCAGCTGGGACGCGTGAGCAGTGAAACTTTCTCAGTAATATCTTCATTGAGTATCACACCACCTTGAAGGATCCGTAAAAAAATCTGAATGGATAGTAGATGATATAATAATACTGTGTTTCGAATACTCGGCTGTCAGAAACGCCCTGGCAAATTAACTCTTCTGTACTTTCTGTATTGAGAATCATGCCACGTTAAGAGAACCTTAAGAAGATCTGAATAGATAGTAAAATTACTCGATTTAAATAACGGCCCATCAGAGGCGCATTGGCAGTTCAACTTTTTCAGTAATATCTGTATTGAGAATCATGCCCTAAAAGTATCTGAGTGGATAATAAACGATTTGATAACAATCGGTTCCAAAGATCAGGCCATCAGGGAAGCATTGACAGTAGAACTTTTTCAGTAATATCTGTATTGAGAATCATTCCAGGATGAAAGATCCCTAAAAGTATATGAAAGGAAGGTAAACGATATAATTAAACTCGTTTTCAAACATCCAGTCAGCATATGGATTGACCATCGGCATGAACATATCAACCAACAAAAGTATGTGTGAGCAGTGGAACTTCCTCAGTAATATCTTTATTGAGTATCACACCACGTTGAAGGATGCTTAAAAGGTTCTGAATGGATAGTAGAAGATATAATAATACTATGTCCCAAATATCCGACCATCACAAAAGCCCTGGCATTATATCTTCTTCAGTACTGTCTGTATTGAGAATCATGCCACGTTAAGAGAACCCTAGGAAGATCTGAATAGATAGTATTATAATACTTGATTTCGAATATCGGGCCATCAGAGGTGCATTGGCAGTGCAACTTTTTCAGTAATATCTGTATTGAGAATCATGACACGTTTAAGATCCCTAGAAGTATATGAATGGATAGTAAACGATAAAATAAGACTCGGTTTCAAACATCCAATCAGCAGAAATGCGTGAGCAGTGGAACTTTCTCAGTAATATCTTTATTGAGAATAACACTACGTTGAAAGATCCGTAAAAGGATCTGAATGGATAGTAGAAGATATAATGATACTATGTTTCGAATATCCGGCAATCAGAAACATCCTGGCAGTTTCAGTACCATCTGTATTGAGAATCATGCCTCGTTAAGGAAACCTTAAGAGGATCTGAATAGATATTAAAAGGTATTATAATACTCGATTTCGAATATCGGGCCATCAGAGGCGCATTCGCAGTGTAACTTTTTCAGTAATATCTGTATTGAGAATCTTGCCACGTTGAAAGATCCCTAAAAGTATCTAAATGCATAGTAAGCGACATAATAAAACTCGGGGTCAAAGATCAGGCGATATGGGACGCATTGTCAGTGAAAGATTTTCAGTACTATTTAGAATAACATTACGATGAAAAATCTGAATTGTTAGTAGAAGATATAATAATACCATGTTTCGAGTATCCGGCCATCAGAAATGCCATGGCAGTTTAACTCTTCAGTACCATCTATATTGAGAATCATGCCACGTTAAGGGAACCTCAGGAGGATCTGAATAGATAGTAAAAGGTATTATAATACTCGAGATCAAATATCGGGCCATCAGAGGCGCTTTGGCAGTGGAACTTTTTCAGTAATATCTGTTTGAGAATAATGCCACGTTGGAAGATCTCTAAAAGTATCTGAATGGATAGTAAACGATATAATAAGAGTCGGTTTCAAAGATCAAGCCATCAGGTACTCATTGGCAGTAGAACTTTTTCAGTAATATCCTCATTGAAAATCACACCACGTTGAAAGGTCCGCAAAAAGATCTGAATAGATAATAAAAGGTCTTATGATTCTCAGTTTCAAATATCGGGCCATCAGAGGCGCTTTGGTAGTGAAACTTTATTATTATTATCTGTATTGTGAATCATCTCACGTTGACAGAACCCTGAAAATATCTGAATGGATAGTAAACCATATAATAATACTCGGTTTCAAACATCCAGTCAGCAGAAACGCGTGAGCAGTGGAACTTTCTCATTAATTCCTTTATTGAGAATCACACCACGTTGAAAATTCAGTAAAAGCATCTGAATGGATAGTAGAAGATATAATTATACAATGTTTCGAATATCCGGCCATCAGAAACTACCTGGCAGTTTAACTCTTCACTTCTATCTGTATTGAGAATCATGCCACGATAAGGGTACCCTAAGAGGATCTGAAGAGATAGTAAAAGGTATTATACTACTCGATTTCAAATATCGGACCATCAGAGGCGCATTGCCAGTTTAACTTTTTCAGTAATATCTGTATTGAGAATCTTGCCACGTTAGGTGAACCTTAAGACAATCTGAATAAATAGGAAAAGGTACTATAATACTTGGTATCAAATATCGGGCCATCAGAGGCGCTTTGGCAGTGGAACTTTTTCAGTAATATCTGTATTGAGAATCATTCCACGATGAAAGATCCCTAAAAGTAAATGAATGGATAGTAAACGATATAATAAAACTCGGTTTCGAACATCCATTCAGCAGGGACGCGTGAGCAGTGAAACTTTCTCAGTAATATCTTTATTGAGTATCACACTAACTTGAAGGTTCCGTAAATGAATCTGAATCGATATAAGAAGATATTATAATACTATGTATTGCGAATTATGCCACGATAAGAGAACCTTAAGAGGGTCTGAATAGATATTAAAAGGTATTATAATACTCGATTTAAAATATCGGGCCACCAGAGGCGAATTGGCAGTGCAACTTCTTCAGTAATATCTTTATTGGAAATCATGCCACGATGAAAGATCCCTTAAAGTATCTGAATAGATATAATAAAACATGGTTTCAAAGATTAGGCCATCAGGGACGCATTGGCAGTGGAACTTTCTCAGTAATATCTTCATTGAGAATCACACCACTATGAATAGATAGTAAAAGTTGTTATAATTCTCGGTTTCATATATCGGTCCATCAGAGGCGCTTTGGCAGTGGAAATTTGTCATTAATATCTTTATTGAGAATCATTCCACCATGAAAGATCCCTAAAAGTATATGAATGGATAGTAAACGATATAATATAACTCGGTTTCAAACATCCAGTCAGCTGGGACGCGTGAGCAGTGAAACTTTCTCAGTAATATCTTCATTGAGTATCACACCACCTTGAAGGATCCGTAAAAAAATCTGAATGGATAGTAGATGATATAATAATACTGTGTTTCGAATACTCGGCTGTCAGAAATGCCCTGGCAAATTAACTCTTTTGTACTTTCTGTATTGAGAATCATGCCACGTTAAGAGAACCTTAAGAAGATCTGAATAGATAGTAAAATTACTCGATTTAAATAACGGCCCATCAGAGGCGCATTGGCAGTTCAACTTTTTCAGTAATATCTGTATTGAGAATCATGCCCTAAAAGTATCTGAGTGGATAATAAACGATTTGATAACAATCGGTTCCAAAGATCAGGCCATCAGGGAAGCATTGACAGTAGAACTTTTTCAGTAATATCTGTATTGAGAATCATTCCAGGATGAAAGATCCCTAAAAGTATATGAAAGGAAGGTAAACGATATAATTAAACTCGTTTTCAAACATCCAGTCAGCAGGGACGCGTGAGCAGTGAAACTTTCTCATTAATATCTTTATTGAGGATCACACTACGACGAAGGTAAAAGGATCTAAATGGATAGTAGAAGATATAATAATACTATGTTTCGAATATCCGGCTATCAGAAACGCCTTGGCAGTATAACTTCTTCAGTACTATCTGTATTGAGAATCTTTCCACGTTTAGAGAACCTTGAGAGGATCTGATAGATATTAAAAGGTATTATAATACTCGGCTTCAAATTTCGGGCCATCTGTGAAACTGTTTCAGTAATATCTGCATTGAGAATCATGCAACGCTGAAAGAACCCTGAAAGTATCTAAATGGATAGTAAGCGATATAATAAAACTCGGTGTCAAAGATCAGGCGATATGGGACGCATTGGCAGTGAAAGTTTTTCAAGTTTTTTTTAAGGTTTAAGATCCCTAGAAGTATATGAATGGGTAGTAAACGATATAATAAAACTCGGTTTCAAACATCCAGTCAGCAGAAATGCGTGAGCAGTGGAACTCTCTCAGTATTATCTTCATTGAGAATAACACTACGTTGAAAGATCCGTAAAAGGATCTGAATGGATAGTAGAAGATATAATAATACTATGTTTCGAATTTCCGGCCATCAGAAACGCCCTGGCAGTTTAACTCTACAGTACCATCTGTATTGAGAATCATGCCTCGTTAAGGGAACCTTAAGAGGATCTGAATAGATAATAAAAGGTATTATAATACTCGATTTCAAATATCGGGCCATCAGAGGCGCATTCGCAGTGTATCTTTTTCAGTAATATCTGTTTTGAGTATCTTGCCACGTTGAAAGATCCCTAAAAGCATCTGAAGAATAGTAAAAGATAATAAAACTCGGTTTCAAAGATCAGGGACCCATTGGCAGTAGAACTTTCTCAGTAATATCTTTATTGAGAGTTACACTACGTTGAAAGCTCCGTAACGGGATCTGAATGGATAGTAGAAGATATAATAATACTATGTTTCGAATATCCGGCCATCAGAAACGCCCTGGCATATTAACTCTTCAGTAACATCTGTATTCAGAATCATGATACGTTAAGAGAATATCTGAATAGATAGTAAAAGTTATATAATACTCGGTTTCATATATCGGGCCATCAGAGGCGCTTTGGCAGTGAAACTTTTTCAGTGATATCTGTATTGAGAATCATTCCACGATGAAAAATCCATAAAAGTTTATGAATGCATAGTGAACGATATAATAAAACTCGGTTTCAAACATCCAGTCTTAGTGGATAGTAGACGATATACTAATACTCGGTTTCAAACATCCAGTCAGCAGAAACGCGTGAACAGTGGATCTTTCTCAGTAATATCTTTATTGAGAATCACACTACGTTGGAAGATCCGTAAAAGGATCTGAATGGATAGTAGAAGATATAATAATACTATGTTTCGAATATCCGGCCATCAGAAACGCCCTGGCAGGTTAACTCTTCTGTACTATCTGTATTGAGAATCATGCCACGTTAAGAGAACCTTAAGAGGATCTGAATAGATAGTCAAAGGTATTATAATACTGGTTTTCGAATATCGGACCATCAGAAGGCAATGGAACTTTTTCAATAATATCTGTATTGAGAAGCAGGCCACGTTATAATAATAATAAGTTATAATAAAATCGAATACCCGACCATCAGAAAAGCCCTGGCAGTATAACTTCTTCAGTACTATCTGTATTGAGTATCATTCCAGGTAAGAGAACCTTAAGAGGATCCGATAGATATTAAAAGGTATTATAATTCTCGGCTTCAACTTTCGGGCCATCAGTGGAACTGTTTCAGTAATATCTGTATTGACAATCATGCAACGCTAAAGGAACCCTAAAAGTATCTAAATGGATAGTAAGCGATATAATAAAACTCGGTTTCAAAGATCAGGCCATATGGGATGCATTGGCAGTGTAAGTTTCTCAGTAATATCTACATTGAGAATTACACCACGTTGGAAGATCCGCAAAGGGAATTGAATAGATAGTAAAAGATATTGTAATACTGGGTTTCAAATATCGGGCCATCAGACGCGCTTTGGCATTGGAACTTTTTCAGTAATATCTGTAATGAGAATCATGCCACGTTGAAAGATCCCTAAAAGTATTTGAGTGGACAGTAGACGATATACTAATACTCGGTTTCAAACATCCAGTCAGCAGAAACGAAAGAGCAGTGGAACTTTCTCAGTAATATCTTTATTGAGAATCACACTACGTTGAAAGATCCGTCGAATACCCGGTCATCAGAAACGCCCTGGCAGTTTAATCTCCTGTACTATCTGTATTGCGAATCATGCCACGTTAAGAAAACCTTAAGGGGATCTGAATAGATAGTGAAAGGTATTATAATACTCGATTTCAAATAACGGCCCATCAGAGGCGCATTGGCAGTGTAACTTTTTCAGTAATATCTGCATTGAGAATCATGCCACGTTGAAAGATCCCTAAAAGTATCTGACAGGATAGTAAACGATATAATAACAATCGGTTTCAAAGGTCAGGCCATCAGGGAAGCATTGGCAGTAGAACTTTTTCAGTTATATCTTCACCACGTTGAAAGTTCCGTAAAAGGATCGGAATAGATAGTGAAAGGTATTATAATACTCGGTTTTAAATAATAGGCCATCAGAGGCGCTTTGGCAGTGGAACTTTTTTAGTAATATCTGTATTGAGAATAATTCCACGATTAAAGATACCTAAAAGTATATGAATGGATAGTAAACTATATAATTAAACTCGTTTTCAAACATCCAGTCAGCAGGGACGCGTGAGCAGTGAAACTTTCTCAGTAATATCTTTATTGAGTATCACACTACGTTGGAGGATGCTAGATATTAAAAGGTATTATAATATTCGGCTTCAAATTTTGGGCCATCTGTGAAACTGTTTCAGTAGTATCTGCATTGAGAATCATGCAACGCTGAAAGAACCCTAAAAGTATCTAAATGGATAGTAAGCGATATAATTAAACTCGGTGTCAAAGATCAGGCGATATGGGACGCATTGTCAGTGAAAGTTTTTCAGTTCTATTGAGAATAACACTACGATGAAAAATCTGAATAGATAGTAGAAGATATAATAATACCATGTTTCGAGTATCCGGCCATCAGAAATGCCATGGCAGTTTAACTCTTCAGTACCATCTGTATTGAGAATCATGCCACTTTAAGGGAACCACAGGAGGATCTGAATAGATAGTAAAAGGTATTATAATACTCGATTTCAAAAATCGGGCCATCAGAGGCGCTTTGGCAGTGGAACTTTTTCAGTAATATCTGTTTGAGAATAATGCCACGTTGGAAGATCTCTAAAAGTATCTGAATGGATAGTAAACGATATAATAAGAGTCGGTTTTAAAGATCAAGCCATCAGGTACACATTGGCAGTTGACCTTTTTCAGTAATATCCTCATTGAAAATTACACCACGTTGAAAGATCCGCAAAAGGATCTGAATAGATAATAAAAGGTCTTATGATACTCAGTTTCAAATATCGGGCCATCAGAGGCGCTTTGGCAGTGAAACTTTATTATTATTTTCTGTATTGTGAATCATGCCACGTTGACAGAACCCTGAAAGTATCTGAATGGATAGCAAACCATATAATAATACTCGGTTTCAAAGATCCAGTCAGCAGAAACGCGTGAGCAGTGGAACTTTCCCATTAATTCATTTATTGAGAATCACACTACTTTGAAAATTCAGTAGAAGCATCTGAATGGATAGTAGAAGATATAATAATACCATGTTTCGAGTATCCGGCCATCAGAAATGCCATGGCAGTTTAACTCTTCAGTACCATCTGTATTGAGAATCATGCCACGTTAAGGGAACCTTAGGAGGATCTGAATGGATAATAAACCATATAATAATACTCGGTTTCATACATCCAGTCAGCAGAAACGCGTGAGCAGTGGAACTTTCTCATTACTTCCTTTATTGAGAATCACACTACGTTGAAAATTCAGTAAAAGCATCTGAATGGATAGTATAAGATATAATTATACCATGTTTCGAATATCCGGCCATCAGAAACTCCCTGGCAGTACAACTCTTCACTACTATCTGTATTGAGAATCATGCCACGATAAGGGTACCATGCTACGATGAGAGAACCTCAAGAGGATCTGAATAGGTAGTAAAAGGTATTATACTACTCGATTTCAAATATCGGACCATCAGAGGCGCATTGGCAGTGCAACTTCTTCAGTACTATCTGTATTGAGAAGCTTTCCACGTTTAGAGAACCTTGAGAGGATCTGATAGATATTAAAAGGTATTTTAATACTCGGCTTCAAATTTCGGGCCATCTGTGAAACTGTTTCAGTAATATCTGCATTGAGAATCATGCAACGCTGAAAGAACCCTGAAAGTATCTAAATGGATAGTAAGCGATATAATAAAACTTGGTGTCAAACATCAGGCGATATGGGACGCATTGGCCTTGAAAGTTTTTCAGTACTATTGAAACGTACGAAACGTATGAAAGATACGTAAAAAACGTATGAAACGTATGAAACGTATGAAAGATACGTAAAAAAATCTGAATGGATAGTAGAAGATATAATAATACCATGTTTCGAGTATCCGGCCATCAGAAACGCCCTGGCAGTTTAACTCTTCAGTACCATCTGTATTGAGAATCATGCTACGTTAAGGGAACCTTAGGAGGATCTGAATAGATAGTAAAAGGTATTATAATACTCGATTTCAAATATCGGGCCATCAAAGGCGCTTTGGCAGTGGAACTTTTACAGTAATATCTGTTTGAGAATAATGCCACGTAGGAAGATCTCTAAAAGTATCTGAATGAATAGTAAACGATATAATAAGAGTCAGCAGGGACGCGTGAGCAGTGAAACTTTCTCAGTAATATCTTTATTGAGTATCGCACCACCTTGAGGGATCCGTAAAAGGATCTGATAATAGAAGACATATTAATACTATGTTCCGAATATCCGGCCATCAGAAACGCCCTGGCAGTATAACTTCTTCAGTACTATCTGTATTGAGAATAATTCCACGTTAAGAGAACCTTTAGAGCATCTGATTTATATTAAAAGGTATTATAATACTCGGCTTCAACTTTCGGGCCACCAGTGGAACTTTTTCAGTAATATGTGTATTGAGAACCATGCCACGTTTAGGGAACCCTAAAAGTATCTAAATGGATCGTAAACACTATAATAAAACTCGGTTTCAAAGATCAGGCCATATGGGAGGCATTGGCAGTGGATGTTTTTCAGGAATATCTTCATTGAGAATCACACCACGTTGAAAGATCCGCAAAAGGATCCGAATAGATAGTAAAAGATATAATACTGGGTTTCAAATATCGAGTAATAATACTATGTTTCAAGTGTCCGGCCATCAGAAACGCACTGGCAGTTCAACTCTTTAGTACCATCTGTATTGAGAATCACACCACGTTGAAAGTTCCGTAAAAGGATCGGAATAGATAGTAAAAAGTATTATAATACTCGGTTTTAAATATCAGATTCTGAATGGATAGTAGAAGATATAATAATACTATGTTCCGAATATCCTACCATCATAAAAGCCCTGGCATTATATCTTCTTCAGTACTGTCTGCCACGTTAAGAGAACCTTAAGAGGATCTGAATAGATAGTAAAAAGTATTATAATACTTGATTTCGGATATCGGGCCATCAGAGGCGCATTGGCTTTGCAACTTTTTAAGTAATATCTGTATTGAGAATCATGCCACGTTTAAGATCCCTAGAAGTATATGAATGGATAGTAAACGATATAATAAAACTCGGTTTCAAACATCCAGTCAGCGGAAATGCGTGAGCAGTGGAACTTTCTCAGTAATATCTTTATTGAGAATAACACTACGTTGAAAGATCCGAAAAAGGATCTGAATGGATAGTAGAAGATATAATAATACTATGTTTCGAATATCCAGCCATCAGAAACGCCCTGGCAGTTTAACTCTTCAGTACCAACTTTTTTAGTAATATCTGTATTGAGAATAATTCCACGATTAAAGATACCTAAAAGTATATGAATGGATAGTAAACTATATAATTAAACTCGTTTTCAAACATCCAGTCAGCAGGGACGCGTGAGCAGTGAAACTTTCTCAGTAATATCTTTATTGAGTATCACACTACGTTGGAGGATGCTAGATATTAAAAGGTATTATAATATTCGGCTTCAAATTTTGGGCCATCTGTGAAACTGTTTCAGTAGTATCTGCATTGAGAATCATGCAACGCTGAAAGAACCCTAAAAGTATCTAAATGGATAGTAAGCGATATAATTAAACTCGGTGTCAAAGATCAGGCGATATGGGACGCATTGTCAGTGAAAGTTTTTCAGTTCTATTAAGAATAACACTACGATGAAAAATCTGAATAGATAGTAGAAGATATAATAATACCATGTTTCGAGTATCCGGCCATCAGAAATGCCATGGCAGTTTAACTCTTCAGTACCATCTGTATTGAGAATCATGCCACTTTAAGGGAACCACAGGAGGATCTGAATAGATAGTAAAAGGTATTATAATACTCGATTTCAAAAATCGGGCCATCAGAGGCGCTTTGGCAGTGGAACTTTTTCAGTAATATCTGTTTGAGAATAATGCCACGTTGGAAGATCTCTAAAAGTATCTGAATGGATAGTAAACGATATAATAAGAGTCGGTTTTAAAGATCAAGCCATCAGGTACACATTGGCAGTTGACCTTTTTCAGTAATATCCTCATTGAAAATTACACCACGTTGAAAGATCCGCAAAAGGATCTGAATAGATAATAAAAGGTCTTATGATACTCAGTTTCAAATATCGGGCCATCAGAGGCGCTTTGGCAGTGAAACTTTATTATTATTTTCTGTATTGTGAATCATGCCACGTTGACAGAACCCTGAAAGTATCTGAATGGATAGCAAACCATATAATAATACTCGGTTTCAAAGATCCAGTCAGCAGAAACGCGTGAGCAGTGGAACTTTCCCATTAATTCATTTATTGAGAATCACACTACTTTGAAAATTCAGTAGAAGCATCTGAATGGATAGTAGAAGATATAATAATACCATGTTTCGAGTATCCGGCCATCAGAAATGCCATGGCAGTTTAACTCTTCAGTACCATCTGTATTGAGAATCATGCCACGTTAAGGGAACCTTAGGAGGATCTGAATGGATAATAAACCATATAATAATACTCGGTTTCATACATCCAGTCAGCAGAAACGCGTGAGCAGTGGAACTTTCTCATTACTTCCTTTATTGAGAATCACACTACGTTGAAAATTCAGTAAAAGCATCTGAATGGATAGTATAAGATATAATTATACCATGTTTCGAATATCCGGCCATCAGAAACTCCCTGGCAGTACAACTCTTCACTACTATCTGTATTGAGAATCATGCCACGATAAGGGTACCATGCTACGATGAGAGAACCTCAAGAGGATCTGAATAGGTAGTAAAAGGTATTATACTACTCGATTTCAAATATCGGACCATCAGAGGCGCATTGGCAGTGCAACTTCTTCAGTACTATCTGTATTGAGAAGCTTTCCACGTTTAGAGAACCTTGAGAGGATCTGATAGATATTAAAAGGTATTTTAATACTCGGCTTCAAATTTCGGGCCATCTGTGAAACTGTTTCAGTAATATCTGCATTGAGAATCATGCAACGCTGAAAGAACCCTGAAAGTATCTAAATGGATAGTAAGCGATATAATAAAACTTGGTGTCAAACATCAGGCGATATGGGACGCATTGGCCTTGAAAGTTTTTCAGTACTATTGAAACGTACGAAACGTATGAAAGATACGTAAAAAACGTATGAAACGTATGAAACGTATGAAAGATACGTAAAAAAATCTGAATGGATAGTAGAAGATATAATAATACCATGTTTCGAGTATCCGGCCATCAGAAACGCCCTGGCAGTTTAACTCTTCAGTACCATCTGTATTGAGAATCATGCTACGTTAAGGGAACCTTAGGAGGATCTGAATAGATAGTAAAAGGTATTATAATACTCGATTTCAAATATCGGGCCATCAAAGGCGCTTTGGCAGTGGAACTTTTACAGTAATATCTGTTTGAGAATAATGCCACGTAGGAAGATCTCTAAAAGTATCTGAATGAATAGTAAACGATATAATAAGAGTCAGCAGGGACGCGTGAGCAGTGAAACTTTCTCAGTAATATCTTTATTGAGTATCGCACCACCTTGAGGGATCCGTAAAAGGATCTGATAATAGAAGACATATTAATACTATGTTCCGAATATCCGGCCATCAGAAACGCCCTGGCAGTATAACTTCTTCAGTACTATCTGTATTGAGAATAATTCCACGTTAAGAGAACCTTTAGAGCATCTGATTTATATTAAAAGGTATTATAATACTCGGCTTCAACTTTCGGGCCACCAGTGGAACTTTTTCAGTAATATGTGTATTGAGAACCATGCCACGTTTAGGGAACCCTAAAAGTATCTAAATGGATCGTAAACACTATAATAAAACTCGGTTTCAAAGATCAGGCCATATGGGAGGCATTGGCAGTGGATGTTTTTCAGGAATATCTTCATTGAGAATCACACCACGTTGAAAGATCCGCAAAAGGATCCGAATAGATAGTAAAAGATATAATACTGGGTTTCAAATATCGAGTCATCAGAGGCGCTTTCGCAGTGGAACTTTTTCAGTACTATCTGTATTGAGAATCATGCCACGTTGAAAGATTCCTAAAAGTATCTAAGTGAATTGTAAACGATATAATACTCGATTTCAAACATCCAGTCAGCAGAAACGCGTGCTCATTGGAACTTTCTCTTTATTGAGAATAACACTACGTTGATAGATCCGTAAAAGAATCTTAATGGATATTAGAATATATAATAATACTATGTTTCAAGTGTCCGGCCATCAGAAACGCACTGGCAGTTCAACTCTTTAGTACCATCTGTATTGAGAATCACACCACGTTGAAAGTTCCGTAAAAGGATCGGAATAGATAGTAAAAAGTATTATAATACTCGGTTTTAAATATCAGATTCTGAATGGATAGTAGAAGATATAATAATACTATGTTCCGAATATCCTACCATCATAAAAGCCCTGGCATTATATCTTCTTCAGTACTGTCTGCCACGTTAAGAGAACCTTAAGAGGATCTGAATAGATAGTAAAAAGTATTATAATACTTGATTTCGGATATCGGGCCATCAGAGGCGCATTGGCTTTGCAACTTTTTAAGTAATATCTGTATTGAGAATCATGCCACGTTTAAGATCCCTAGAAGTATATGAATGGATAGTAAACGATATAATAAAACTCGGTTTCAAACATCCAGTCAGCGGAAATGCGTGAGCAGTGGAACTTTCTCAGTAATATCTTTATTGAGAATAACACTACGTTGAAAGATCCGAAAAAGGATCTGAATGGATAGTAGAAGATATAATAATACTATGTTTCGAATATCCAGCCATCAGAAACGCCCTGGCAGTTTAACTCTTCAGTACCATCTGTATTGAAAATCATGATTCGTTAAGAAACCTTAAGAGGATCTTATTGCATCCTCTGTTGACATTCCCTTACGAAATCCGAACTGATGACTTGATAATATTTTATATTTATCCAAAAACGCAAGCATACGTACTTTTATTAGTTTTTCTAGGATTTTGGCTATGTTAGACACCAGAAAAATTGGTCTATAATTTACCATTTGGGTCCTATCACCGCCTTTGTATACTGGTTTCACAATTCCAGGTTTTAGGGTCTCCGGGAATCAAGCATTCTCGAAGCAGCTATTCACCAAATGATCTAGAGGTCCCGATATCTCAGTTTTTATTTCTTTCAATGTTTCCGAGCGTATTTCATCATATCCAGTTGATTTCTCTGATTTGAGACTGCTTATACAATTTTCTAATTCAGTTGCGTCGGTTGGAAACAAAAAGAAAGACTTATCTTGTTGGTATTTTCTCTCTGTGAAATCACCTGGAGCTTTCATTTTAGTGGCATAACTTTCTCCCAAACCACTATAATAATCAATGAAGGCATTGCACATCTCTTGTTCATCTTCAATCTTCCTACCATCCTGTCCCTTAATATATTTTATAGGTATATTCTGCTTATTTTTATTGGTCATATTTTTAACATACTCCCATAGACCTTTAGTTTCACCTTGGTTCTTTTTTTGATTTTTTTTTTCATTTCTGCAAATATTCTTTCTTATCCTCAGATATAAGCTTGCGTAGGTAATTTTTGAGTTTAGAATATTCACTTTTCAGATCTGTATTTTCAGGTTCTTTTTTTATTCTTTTATACATAATTTGTTTTTTATTTATTTCATTCAGCGTTTTTCGAGTCATCCAATCTTTTCTTTTCCGTGTTTTTTTATTCATGTGTATAGCGGTTGTACTACTTTCTACATATTTTTTCAAGGTGTCTATGAAATTGCTTGTTGTCGTATTTATGTCAGCACTCTCATATACTTTTTCCCAATTTTCATTTCTGAGTGAACATTTCAATTTCGTATAGTCAACATATTTTCTTGTGCAATGTCTTATACCAGTATATTTTTGAATTTTCAGATCGGTGTACAGCATTATAGGATAATGATCAGTAATTAAATTTTGTAAGACGATTCCATCTATACTTGAATTTTCAGGATGCATGCCCCTCACGAAAAAATGGTCCAGACATGTTCCACTATCCGGGCGTGTAATCTCATTAATGAGTGATACAAACCCAAAAGAACAAAATATATTCTTATACTCTTCCACAAAATATTCATGGGACAATAAATCTATGTTTATGTCTCCTGTAATTATATGCTTACTTTATATTTTATTATATGTTTTTCTTTTTCCAAATGTAGCGATAACTCCTCATTGAATTCCACAACAGAATACTGTGGTGACTTGTACATAGCAGTTAGTTTAATTTTATCTCCTTTATTCAATTCTACTGCTGTGACCTCCCCCAGTTTGATCACAGAGTGATCAATATCAATACCCTCCCTTATATATACTACCGTTCCATCGTTTTTGTTAAATTTCCCTTCATTATAAATTTGCCCATAACCACTTAACTCAAACAGACTCGATTCCCCTATTTGAAAAGTCTCGGTCAACACAATCAGATCAAATGTGACTAATATGTTTTCTAGAAATAATTCAAATTCGTTGAAATTCATTTGAATACTTCTGATATTCATCAGTAAAATTTTGAATTCCCTACTTATTTTTTTATTGTTCAATTCCCTAATATCTTAAATGACAATAGTAGTATAGTCTTCATTGTCATAGTGCTTTATATAGTTGTCCATATGAACCGAGACCGAGACTTGGCAGTAGAACTTTTCATTGAGAAACACACCACGTTGAAAGTTCCGTAAAAGTATATGAATGGATAGTAAACGATATAATAAAACTCAGTTTCAAACATCCAGTCAGCAGGGACGCGTGAGCAGTGAAACTTTCCCAGTAATATCTTTATTGAGTATCACACCACCTTGAGGGATCCGTAAAAGTATCTGAATGGATAATAGAAGATATAATGGTATAATAATAATATGTTTCGAATATCCGCCATCAGAAACACCCTGGCAATATAACTTCTTCAGTACTATCTGTATAGGGTACCCTTATCGTGGCATGATTCTCAATACAGATAGTAGTGAAGAGATGAACTGCCAGGGAGTTTCTGAAGGACAGATATTCGAAACATGGTATAATTATATCTTCTACTATCCATTCAGATGCTTTTACTGAATTTTCAACGTTGTGTGATTCTCAATAAAGGAATTAATGAGAAAGTTACACCTCTCACGCGTTTCTGCTGACTGGATGTTTGAAACCGAGTATTATTATATGGTTTACTATCCATTCAGATACTTTCAGGGTTCTGTCAACGTGGCATGATAGTGGAACATGTCTGGACCATTTTTTCGTGAGGGGCATGCATCCTGAAAATTCAAGTATAGATGGAATCGTCTTACAAAATTTAATTACTGATCATTATCCTATAATGCTGTACACCGATCTGAAAATTCAAAAATATACTGGTATAAGACATTGCACAAGAAAATATGTTGACTATACGAAATTGAAATGTACACTCAGAAATGAAAATTGGGAAAAAGTATATGAGAGTGCTGACATAAATACGACAACAAGCAATTTCATTGACACCTTGAAAAAATATGTAGAAAGTAGTACAACCGCTATACACATGAATAAAAAAACACGGAAAAGAAAAGATTGGATGACTCGAAAAACGCTAAATGAAATAAATAAAAAACAAATTATGTATAAAAGAATAAAAAAGAACCTGAAAATACAGATCTGAAAAGTGAATATTCTAACCTCAAAAATTACCTACGCAAGCTTATGTCTGAGGATAAGAAAGAATATTTGCAGAAATGAAAAAAAAAATCAAAAAAAGAACCAAGGTGAAACCAAAGGTCTATGGGAGTATGTTAAAAATATGACCAATAAAAATAGGCAGAATACACCTATAAAATATATTAAGGGACAGGATGGTAGGAAGATTGAAGATGAACAAGAGATGTGCGATGCCTTCATTGATTATTATAGTGGATTGGGAGAAAGTTATGCCACTAAAATGAAAGCTCCAGGTGATTTCACAGAGAGAAAATACCAACAAGATAAGTATTTCTTTTTGTTTCCAACCGACGCAACTGAATTAGAAATTTGTATAAGCAGTCTCAAATCAAAGAAATCAACTGGATATGATGAAATACGCTCGGAAACATTGAAAGAAATAAAAACTGAGATATCGGGACCTCTAGATCATTTGGTGAATAGCTGCTTCGAGAATGCTTTTTTCCCGGAGACCCTAAAACTTGGAATTGTGAAACCAGTATACAAAGGCGGTGATAGGACCCAAATGGTAAATTATAGACCAATTACTCTGGTGTCTAACATAGCCAAAGTCCTAGAAAAACTAATAAAAGTACGTATGCTTGCGTTTTTGGATAAATATAAAATATTATCAAGTCATCAGTTCGGATTTCGTAAGGGAATGTCAACAGAGGATGCAATAAGATCCTCTTAAGGTTTCTTAACGAATCATGATTCTCAATACAGATGGTACTGAAGAGTTAAACTGCCAGGGCGTTTCTGATGGCCGGATATTCGAAACATAGTATTATTATATCTTCTACTATCCATTCAGATCCTTTTTCGGATCTTTCAACGTAGTGTTATTCTCAATAAAGATATTACTGAGAAAGTTCCACCGCTCACGCATTTCCGCTGACTGGATGTTTGAAACCGAGTTTTATTAAATCGTTTACTATCCATTCATATACTTCTAGGGATCTTAAACGTGGCATGATTTTCAATACAGATATTACTGAAAAAGTTCCATTGGTGGCCCGAAAGTTGAAGCCGAGTATTATAATACCTTTTAATATCAATCAGAAGCTCTAAAGGTTCTCTTAACGTGGAATTATTCTCAATACAGATAGTACTGATGAAGTTATACTGCCAGGGCGTTTCTGATGGCCGGATATTCGGAACATAGTATTAATATGTCTTCTATTATCAGATCCTTTCACGGATCCCTCAAGGTGGTGCGATACTCAATAAAGATATTACTGAGAAAGTTTCAAGTATTATAATACTTTTTACTATCTATTCAGATCCTCTTAAGGTTCTCTTAACGTGGCATGATCCTCAATACAGACAGTACTGAAGAAGTTATAATGCCAGGGCTTTTGTGATGGTCGGATATTCGGAACATAGTATTATTATATCTTCTACTATCCATTCAGAATCTGATATTTAAAACCTAGTATTAAAATACTTTTTACTATCTATTCCGATCCTTGTACGGAACTTTCAACGTGGTGTGATTCTCAATACAGATAGTACTGAAGAGTTAAACTGCCAGTGCGTTTCTGATGGCCGGACACTTGAAACATAGTATTATTATATATTCTACTATCCATTAAGATTCTTTTACGGATCTATCAACGTAGTGTTAATCTCAATAAAGAGAAAGTTCCAATGAGCACGCGTTTCTGCTGACTGGATGTTTGAAATCGAGTATTATAACGTTTACAATTCACTCAGATACTTTTAGAGATCTTTCAACGTGGCATGATTCTCAATACAGATAGTACTGAAAAAGTTCCACTGCGAAAGCGCCTCTGATGACCCGATATTTGAAACCCAGTATTATAATATCTTTTACTATCTATTCGGATCCTTTTGCGGATCTTTCAACGTGGTGTGATTCTCAATGAAGATATTCCTGAAAAACATCCACTGCCAATGCGTCCCATATGGCCTGATCTTTGAAACCGAGTTTTATTATAGTGTTTACTATCCATTTAGATACTTTTAGGGTTCCCTAAACGTGGCATGGTTCTCAATACAGATATTACTGAAACAGTCCCACTGGTGGCCCGAAAGTTGAAGCCGAGTATTATAATACCTTTTTATATCAATCAGAAGCTCTAAAGCTTCTCTTAACGTGGAATTATTCTCAATACAAATAGTACTGATGAAGTTATACTGCCAGGGCGTTTCTGATGGCCGGATATTCGGAACATAGTATTAATATGTCTTCTATTATCAGATCCTTTTACGGATCCCTCAAGGTGGTGCGATACTCAATAAAGATATTACTGAGAAAGTTTCACTGCTCACGCATCCCTGCTGACTCTTATTATATCGTTTACTATCCATTCAGATACTTTTAGAGATCTTCCTACGTGGCATTATTCTCAAACAGATATTACTGACAAAGTTCCACTGCCAAAGCGCCTCTGATGGCCCGATATTTGAAATCGAGTATTATAATACCTTTTACTATCTATTCAGATCCTCCTAAGGTTCCCTCAACGTAGCATGATTCTCAATACAGATGGTACTGAAGAGTTAAACTGCCAGGGCGTTTCTGATGACCGGATACTCGAAACATGGTATTATTATATCTTCTACTATCCATTCAGATTTTTTTACGTATCTTTCATACGTTTCATACGTTTTTTACGTATCTTTCATACGTTTCATACGTTTCGTACGTTTCAATAGTACTGAAAAACTTTCACTGCCAATGCGTCCCATATCGCCTGATCTTTGACACCGAGTTTTATTATATCGCTTACTATCCATTTAGATACTTTTAGGGTTCTTTCAGCGTTGCATGATTCTCAATGCAGATATTACTGAAACAGTTTCACAGATGGCCCGAAATTTGGAGCCGAGTATTAAAATACCTTTTAATATCTATCAGATCCTCTCAAGGTTCTCTAAACGTGGAAAGCTTCTCAATACAGATAGTACTGAAGAAGTTGCACTGCCAATGCGCCTCTGATGGTCCGATATTTGAAATCGAGTAGTTTAATACCTTTTACTATCTATTCAGATCCTCTTAAGGTTCTCTCATCGTAGCATGGTTCCCTTAACGTGGCATGATTCTCAATACAGATGGTACTGAAGAGTTAAACTGCCATGGCATTTCGGATGGCCGGATACTCGAAACATGGTATTATTATATCTTCTAATATCCATTCAGATGCTTTTACGGAATTTTCAACGTAGTGTGATTCTCAATAAAGGAATTAATGAGAAAGTTCCACTGCTCACGCGTTTCTGCTGACTGGATCTTTGAAACCGAGTATTATTATATGGTTTACTATCCATTCAGACACTTTCAGGGTTCTGTCAACGTGGCATGATTCACAATACAGAAAATAATAATAAAGTTTCACTGCCACAGCGCCTCTGATGGCACGCTCAAGAACTCGTTCTGCGGAGAGGCTTGGCTCAGGGAAGTACCAGACCTCATTGTGGTTCCAATTTAATAACAGACTCATCTCCACGTCCCTGTGTGGGGACGTAGCGAGATTTCTGGCCAGAAGGGGCTGTCCACAGGGAGGAGTGATCTCTCCTCTGCTGTGGTCTGCCTGGTGGCCTTAATAGGCACGCTGGATATATATGTCCAGCGGACGTCGGCAACATACTCATTATGGCCACAAGACAGGATGACTCAGTCCCGATTGAGAGCCTATCAGAGGCGCTAACGGCAACACAATGCTGGTGTAGTGGGGAACATTTAAACGTGATCTCTCGTCAGACCTTGATCGTGCCATTCACTAGAAAGAGGAAGCTCAACATGGGTTTCCTTACTATGAATGGAATTCGTATCCAATTTGCGGACGATGCTAGATATCTGGGTGCCATCCTGGACAGGAAGCTGAACTGAAATTCACACTAAGAAAGGGTGATCCACAAGGCTAGGCACTCGCTCTATGCCTGCTAGCGGACTTGTGGAAAGAAATGGGGGACTGGATCTGAAAAGACACCACTGTTTGTACGTGATGTTGGTGAGACGACAAATCACTTACGGTAGCATGGCTTTACGGGAGTGCACTGTAGGGGTGCAGTCCCAGCTCAAGCTTATAACAATTCAGAGATCTGCGTGCTTGATGATGACTGGGGCTTTTCGCTCCACGTCTATCGCAGCCAATGATCGCCTAAAGTTCATGGTCTATCTTTATCTAGTGAGCACGTGCCTGGTTCTCTGCTGGCCGAATTGTAGGTCAACGAGATAATGAGCATCGTTCTGATGTATCTATCACCAAGGTAGTGGCACTATCGAGTCGTCTTTCCCAGCGACGATTGGACTATCTCTGGGCCCCACTGCTTGAGGGTCCCTGCTGGTTCACATAATGCTCTGCTACTACTGGAGTGGGAGCGGGAGTCAGTGGTTACAAAATGGCTGAGGGTGAAACTATAAGCCTAGTTAGTTTTGTGACTGCCTTTAGAGCAGGAATTTTCGCCAATGATCACTGCGCGAAGCTAATATTTGAGAAGAGATGGATACGCAGATCCTATCGGAAAGCCAAGCTGCCTTGAAGGACTTGAATTCATACAACTGAAAATCCATGCTTGTGCAGGACTGTCTGACCCCACTTGTTGAACTGGGAGAGCGCTGCAGGTTCAAGTTAATTTGGGTCCTGGGCCATTCAGGCAAGGGCGGTAATGAAATGGAGGACTCATTGTCGGCACGAGGGGCTTTCACGGGGCTCATTGGACCTGAACCGGCCTGTGATATATCTCACAAGGCAGCAGGGTGGGAAAACAACAGATGGTTGGACCAAGAGGTCCAGGATATCAGAAGCAGCATACCTGGACACATACATACTCGCTCAACAAGCATCAGCTGAAAGAGCCAGACAATGTCTCAGATCCTCTAGTTAGACCTGAGAATTTTAACAGCTGTATACACGGGTCCATGTGGCCTGAGGAAACACCTTAGTATGCTGGGGTTGGCTGAGCTAGGACTCTGAGTGCAGACTATGCCTGGAGGGCGACGAGTCTATAGAACACATGTGTGACCCCGCTGGGGACAGGATCAGATTTGAGGAACTAGGAGTCCGCAAACTGAGACTGAGGGAACTGTACAAGTTCTCACCCACCAGACTAAAATCCCTTGTCAAAAGGCTTCAGCTTGTTGATGTTGTATAGATTAGGCGTGCCACAATAGACCGATTGGTTGCAGTGACGGGACTGGTTTCGTCTGCCCGACACAACTCATATAATTAATAATAAAGTGGCGTACGAACATGGTAACATAGGATACGAATAACACAACAGATTCGCCTAACTCACACGAGCATTTCAAATATCGTGCCATCAGAGGCGCATTGGCAGTGCAACTTCCTCAGTAATATCTTTATTGAGAATGATGCCACGTTGAAAGATCCCTAAAAGTATCTGAATGGATAGTAAACGATATAATATACCTCGGTTTCAAAGATTAGGCCATCAGGGACGCATTGGCAGTAGAACTTTCTCAGTAATATCTTCATTGAGAATCACACCACGTTGAAAGTTCCGTAAAAGGATCTGAATCACTATCTTTTAAGATCCTTTTACGGTAAGGTATTATAATTCTCGGTTTCCAATATCTAGCCATCAGAGGCGCTTTGGCAGTGGAACTTTCTCTTTAATATCTGTATTGAGAATCACTAAACCATGAAAGATCCCTAAAAGTATATGAATGGATATTAAACGATATAATAAAACTCGGTTTCAAACATCCAGTC
This sequence comes from Halyzia sedecimguttata, assembly GCA_937662695.2. Taxonomy (NCBI): domain Eukaryota; kingdom Metazoa; phylum Arthropoda; class Insecta; order Coleoptera; family Coccinellidae; genus Halyzia; species Halyzia sedecimguttata. The sequence goes on from OW569418.2 coordinate 8,326,042, forward strand.
AGCAGGGACGCGTGAGCAGTGAAACTTTCTCAGTTTATTGAGTATCACACCACCTTGAAGGATCCGTAAAAAGATCTGAATGGATAGTGAATTATATAATAATACTATGTTTCGAATATCCGGCCATCAAAAACGCTCTGGCAGTATATCTTATCAGTACTATCTGTATTGAGAATCATGCCATGTTAAGAGAACCTTAAAACGATCTGAATATATAGTAGAAGGTATTATAATACTCGATTTCAAATATCGGGCCATCAGAGGCGCATTGGCAGTGCTACTTTCTCATTAATATCTGTATTAAGAATCATGCCAAGTTGAAAGATCCTCAGAAGTATATGACGTTGAAAGATCCCTAAAAGTATCTGAATGGATAGTAAACGATATAATAAAACTCGGTTTCAAAGATCAGGCCATCAGGGACGTATTGGCTGTAGAACTTTTAGAGTAATATCTTCATTGAGAATCACACCGCGTTTAAAGTTCCGTAAAAGGATCTGAATAGATAGTAAAAGGTATTATAATACTCGATTTTAATAAGAGGCGCTTTGGCAGTGGAACTTTTTCAGTAATATATCTATTGAGAATCATTCCACGATAAAAGATCCCTAAAAGTATATGAATGGATGGTAAACGATATAGTAAAACTCGATTTCAAAGATCAAGCCATCAGGGACGCATTATCAGTAGAACTTCTACAGTAATATCTTTATTGAATATCACACCACGTTGAAGGATGCGTAAAAGGATCTGAATGGATAGTGGAAGATATAATAATACTATGTTTCGAATATCCGGATATCAGAAAAGCCCTGGCAGTATAACTTCTTCAGTACTATCTGTATAGATAATCATTCCACGTAAAGAGAACCTTACGAATATCAGATTGATATTAAAAGGTATTATTATACTCAGCTTCAACTTTAGCACGATCAGTGGAACTTTTTCAGTAATATCTGTATTGAGAAACATGCCACGTTGGAAGAACCCTAAAAGCATCTAAATGGATAGTAAGCGATATAGTGAAACTGGGCTTCAAAGATCAGGCCATATGGTACGCATTGGCAGTGGAAGTATTTCAGTAATATCTATATTGAGAATCATACCACGTTGAGAGATCCGCAATAGGATCTGAATAGATAGTAAAAGATATTATAATACTGGGTTTCAAATATCGGGCCATCAGAGGCTCTTTGGCAGTGGAACTTTTCAGTAATATCTGTATTGAGAATCATGGCACGTTGAAAGATCGCTAAAAGTATCTGAGTGGATAGTAAACGATATAATAATACTCAGTTTCAAACATCCAGTCAGCAGAAACGCGTGAGCAGTGGAACTTTCTGAGGATCACACTACGTTGAAAGATCCGTAAAAGGATCTGAATGGATAGTAGAAGTTATAATAATACTATGTATCGAATACCCGACCATCAGAAAAGCCCTGGCAGTATAACTTCTTCAGTAATATTTGTATTGATTATCATTCCACGTTTAGAGAACCTTAAGAGGATCTGAATTGATAGTAAAAGGTATTATAGTACTCGATTTCAAATATCAGCCCATCAGAGGCGCATTGGCAGTGCAACTTTTTCAGAGAATCATGCCACATTGAAAGATCCCTAAAAGTATATGAATGGATAGTAAACGATATAGTAAAACTCGATTTCAAAGATCAAGCCATCAGGGACGCATTGAGTATCACACCACGTTGAAGGATGCGTAAAAGGATCTGAATGGATAGTGGAAGATATAATAATACTATGTTTCGAATATCCGGATATCAGAAAATCCCTGGCAGTATAACTTCTTCAGTACTATCTGTATAGAGAATCATTCCACGTAAAGAGAACCTTACGAATATCAGATTGATATTAAAAGGTATTATAATACTCAGCTTCAACTTTAGGGTGACATGCCACGTTGGAAGAACCCTAAAAGCATCTAAATGGATAGTAAGCGATATAGTGAAACTGGACTTCAAAGATCAGGCCATATGGTACGCATTGGCAGTGGAAGTTTTCAGTAATATCTATATTGAGAATCACACCACGTTGAGAGATCGGCAATAGGATCTGAATATATAGTAAAAGATATTATAATACTGGGTTTCAAATATCGGGCCATCAGAGGCTCTTTGGCATTGGAACTTTTTCAGTAATATCTGTATTGAGAATCATGCCACATTGAAAGATCCCTAAAAGTATATGAATGGATAGTAAACGATATAGTAAAACTCGATTTCAAAGATCAAGCCATCAGGGACGCATTGAGTATCACACCACGTTGAAGGATGCGTAAAAGGATCTGAATGGATAGTGGAAGATATAATAATACTATGTTTCGAATATCCGGATATCAGAAAATCCCTGGCAGTATAACTTCTTCAGTACTATCTGTATAGAGAATCATTCCACGTAAAGAGAACCTTACGAATATCAGATTGATATTAAAAGGTATTATAATACTCAGCTTCAACTTTAGGGTGACATGCCACGTTGGAAGAACCCTAAAAGCATCTAAATGGATAGTAAGCGATATAGTGAAACTGGACTTCAAAGATCAGGCCATATGGTACGCATTGGCAGTGGAAGTTTTCAGTAATATCTATATTGAGAATCACACCACGTTGAGAGATCGGCAATAGGATCTGAATATATAGTAAAAGATATTATAATACTGGGTTTCAAATATCGGGCCATCAGAGGCTCTTTGGCATTGGAACTTTTTCAGTAATATCTGTATTGAGAATCATGGCACGTTGAAAGATCCCTAAAAGTATCTGAGTGGATAGTAAACGATATAATAATACTCAGTTTCAAACATCCAGTCAGCAGAAACGCGTGAGCAATGAAACTTTCTCAGAAATATCTATATTGAGAATCACAATACGATGAAAGATCCGTAAAAGGATCTGAATAGATATTAGATGATATAATAATACTAAGTTTCAAATATCCGGCCATTAGAAACGCTCTGGCAGTTTAGCTCCTCAATACTATCTCTATTGAGGTTCATGCTACGTTAAGAGAGCCTTAAGAGGATCTGAATTGATAGTAAAAGGTATTATAATACTCGGTTCCAAATATCAGGCCAACAGTGGCGCTTTCGCAGTGGAACTTTTTCAGTACTATCTGTATTGAGAATCATGCCACGTTGAAAGATCCCTAAAAGTATCTGAGTGGATAGTAAACGATATAATCATACTCGATTTCAAAGATCCAGTCAGCAGAAACGCGTGCTCAGTGGAACTTTCTCAGTATTATCTTTATTGAGAAAACCACTACTGTGATAGATCCGTAAAAGGATCTGAATGGATAGTAGAGTATATAATAATACTACGTTTCGAGTATCCGGCCATCAGAAACGCCTTGGCAGTTTAACTCTTCAGTACCATCTGTATTGAGAATCACAATACGTTGAAAGTTCTGTAAAAGGATCGGAATAGATAGTAAAAAGTATTATAATACTCGGTTTTAAATATCAGACATTGAAAATCACACCACGTTGAGAGATCCGTGAAAGGATCTGAATAGATAGTAAAAGGTATCATAATACTCGGTTTCATATATCGGGCCATCAGAGGCGCTTTGGCAGTGAAACTTTTTCAGTGATATCTGTATTGAGAATCATTCCACGATGAAAAATCCATAAAAGTTTATGAATGCATAGTGAACGATATAATAAAACTCGGTTTCAAACATCCAGTCTTAGTGGATAGTAGACGATATACTAATACTCGGTTTCAAACATCCAGTCAGCAGAAACGCGTGAACAGTGGATCTTTCTCAGTAATATCTTTATTGAGAATCACACTACGTTGGAAGATCCGTAAAAGGATCTGAATGGATAGTAGAAGATATAATAATACTATGTTTCGAATATCCGGCCATCAGAAACGCCCTGGCAGGTTAACTCTTCTGTACTATCTGTATTGAGAATCATGCCACGTTAAGAGAACCTTAAGAGGATCTGAATAGATAGTCAAAGGTATTATAATACTGGTTTTCGAATATCGGACCATCAGAAGGCAATGGAACTTTTTCAATAATATCTGTATTGAGAAGCAGGCCACGTTATAATAATAATAAGTTATAATAAAATCGAATACCCGACCATCAGAAAAGCCCTGGCAGTATAACTTCTTCAGTACTATCTGTATTGAGTATCATTCCAGGTAAGAGAACCTTAAGAGGATCCGATAGATATTAAAAGGTATTATAATTCTCTGCTTCAACTTTCGGGCCATCAGTGGAACTGTTTCAGTAATATCTGTATTGACAATCATGCAACGCTAAAGGAACCCTAAAAGTATCTAAATGGATAGTAAGCGATATAATAAAACTCGGTTTCAAAGATCAGGCCATATGGGATGCATTGGCAGTGTAAGTTTCTCAGTAATATCTACATTGAGAATTACACCACGTTGGAAGATCCGCAAAGGGAATTGAATAGATAGTAAAAGATATTGTAATACTGGGTTTCAAATATCGGGCCATCAGACGCGCTTTGGCATTGGAACTTTTTCAGTAATATCTGTAATGAGAATCATGCCACGTTGAAAGATCCCTAAAAGTATTTGAGTGGACAGTAGACGATATACTAATACTCGGTTTCAAACATCCAGTCAGCAGAAACGAAAGAGCAGTGGAACTTTCTCAGTAATATCTTTATTGAGAATCACACTACGTTGAAAGATCCGTCGAATACCCGGTCATCAGAAACGCCCTGGCAGTTTAATCTCCTGTACTATCTGTATTGCGAATCATGCCACGTTAAGAAAACCTTAAGGGGATCTGAATAGATAGTGAAAGGTATTATAATACTCGATTTCAAATAACGGCCCATCAGAGGCGCATTGGCAGTGTAACTTTTTCAGTAATATCTGCATTGAGAATCATCCCACGTTGAAAGATCCCTAAAAGTATCTGACAGGATAGTAAACGATATAATAACAATCGGTTTCAAAGGTCAGGCCATCAGGGAAGCATTGGCAGTAGAACTTTTTCAGTTATATCTTCACCACGTTGAAAGTTCCGTAAAAGGATCGGAATAGATAGTGAAAGGTATTATAATACTCGGTTTTAAATAATAGGCCATCAGAGGCGCTTTGGCAGTGGAACTTTTTTAGTAATATCTGTATTGAGAATAATTCCACGATTAAAGATACCTAAAAGTATATGAATGGATAGTAAACTATATAATTAAACTCGTTTTCAAACATCCAGTCAGCAGGGACGCGTGAGCAGTGAAACTTTCTCAGTAATATCTTTATTGAGTATCACACTACGTTGAAGGATGCGTAAAAGGATCTAAATGGATAGTAGAAGATATAGTAATACTATGTTTCGAATATCCGGCCATCAGAAACGCCCTGGCAAATTAACTCTTCCGTACTTTCTGTATTGAGAATCATGCCACGTTAAGAGAACCTTAAGAAGATCTGAATAGATAGTAAAAGGTATTATAACACTCGATTCCAAATAACGGCCCATCAGAGGCGCATTGGCAGTGCAACTTTTTCATTAATATCTGTATTGAGAATCATGCCCTAAAAGTATCTGAGTGGATAATAAACGATATGATAACAATCGGTTTCAAAGATCAGGCCATCAGGGAAGCATTGACAGTAGAACTTTTTCAGTAAAATCTGTATTGAGAATCATTCCACGATGAAAGATCCCTAAAAGTATATGAATGGAGGTCAAACGATATAATTAAACTCGTTTTCAAACATCCAGTCAGCAGGGACGCGTGAGCAGTGAAACTTTCTCAGTAATATCTTTATTGAGTATCACACTACGTTGGAGGATGCTAGATATTAAAAGGTATTATAATATTCGGCTTCAAATTTTGGGCCATCTGTGAAACTGTTTCAGTAGTATCTGCATTGAGAATCATGCAACGCTGAAAGAACCCTAAAAGTATCTAAATGGATAGTAAGCGATATAATTAAACTCGGTGTCAAAGATCAGGCGATATGGGACGCATTGTCAGTGAAAGTTTTTCAGTTCTATTGAGAATAACACTACGATGAAAAATCTGAATAGATAGTAGAAGATATAATAATACCATGTTTCGAGTATCCGGCCATCAGAAATGCCATGGCAGTTTAACTCTTCAGTACCATCTGTATTGAGAATCATGCCACTTTAAGGGAACCACAGGAGGATCTGAATAGATAGTAAAAGGTATTATAATACTCGATTTCAAAAATCGGGCCATCAGAGGCGCTTTGGCAGTGGAACTTTTTCAGTAATATCTGTTTGAGAATAATGCCACGTTGGAAGATCTCTAAAAGTATCTGAATGGATAGTAAACGATATAATAAGAGTCGGTTTTAAAGATCAAGCCATCAGGTACACATTGGCAGTTGACCTTTTTCAGTAATATCCTCATTGAAAATTACACCACGTTGAAAGATCCGCAAAAGGATCTGAATAGATAATAAAAGGTCTTATGATACTCAGTTTCAAATATCGGGCCATCAGAGGCGCTTTGGCAGTGAAACTTTATTATTATTTTCTGTATTGTGAATCATGCCACGTTGACAGAACCCTGAAAGTATCTGAATGGATAGCAAACCATATAATAATACTCGGTTTCAAAGATCCAGTCAGCAGAAACGCGTGAGCAGTGGAACTTTCCCATTAATTCATTTATTGAGAATCACACTACTTTGAAAATTCAGTAGAAGCATCTGAATGGATAGTAGAAGATATAATAATACCATGTTTCGAGTATCCGGCCATCAGAAATGCCATGGCAGTTTAACTCTTCAGTACCATCTGTATTGAGAATCATGCCACGTTAAGGGAACCTTAGGAGGATCTTAATGGATAATAAACCATATAATAATACTCGGTTTCATACATCCAGTCAGCAGAATCGCGTGAGCAGTGGAACTTTCTCATTACTTCCTTTATTGAGAATCACACTACGTTGAAAATTCAGTAAAAGCATCTGAATGGATAGTATAAGATATAATTATACCATGTTTCGAATATCCGGCCATCAGAAACTCCCTGGCAGTACAACTCTTCACTACTATCTGTATTGAGAATCATGCCACGATAAGGGTACCATGCTACGATGAGAGAACCTCAAGAGGATCTGAATAGGTAGTAAAAGGTATTATACTACTCGATTTCAAATATCGGACCATCAGAGGCGCATTGGCAGTGCAACTCCTTCAGTACTATCTGTATTGAGAAGCTTTCCACGTTTAGAGAACCTTGAGAGGATCTGATAGATATTAAAAGGTATTTTAATACTCGGCTTCAAATTTCGGGCCATCTGTGAAACTGTTTCAGTAATATCTGCATTGAGAATCATGCAACGCTGAAAGAACCCTGAAAGTATCTAAATGGATAGTAAGCGATATAATAAAACTTGGTGTCAAACATCAGGCGATATGGGACGCATTGGCCTTGAAAGTTTTTCAGTACTATTGAAACGTACGAAACGTATGAAAGATACGTAAAAAACGTATGAAACGTATGAAACGTATGAAAGATACGTAAAAAAATCTGAATGGATAGTAGAAGATATAATAATACCATGTTTCGAGTATCCGGCCATCAGAAACGCCCTGGCAGTTTAACTCTTCAGTACCATCTGTATTGAGAATCATGCTACGTTAAGGGAACCTTAGGAGGATCTGAATAGATAGTAAAAGGTATTATAATACTCGATTTCAAATATCGGGCCATCAGAGGCGCTTTGGCAGTGGAACTTTTACAGTAATATCTGTTTGAGAATAATGCCACGTAGGAAGATCTCTAAAAGTATCTGAATGAATAGTAAACGATATAATAAGAGTCAGCAGGGACGCGTGAGCAGTGAAACTTTCTCAGTAATATCTTTATTGAGTATCGCACCACCTTGAGGGATCCGTAAAAGGATCTGATAATAGAAGACATATTAATACTATGTTCCGAATATCCGGCCATCAGAAACGCCCTGGCAGTATAACTTCTTCAGTACTATCTGTATTGAGAATAATTCCACGTTAAGAGAACCTTTAGAGCATCTGATTTATATTAAAAGGTATTATAATACTCGGCTTCAACTTTCGGGCCACCAGTGGAACTTTTTCAGTAATATGTGTATTGAGAACCATGCCACGTTTAGGGAACCCTAAAAGTATCTAAATGGATCGTAAACACTATAATAAAAATCGGTTTCAAAGATCAGGCCATATGGGAGGCATTGGCAGTGGATGTTTTTCAGGAATATCTTCATTGAGAATCACACCACGTTGAAAGATCCGCAAAAGGATCCGAATAGATAGTAAAAGATATTATAATACTGGGTTTCAAATATCGAGTCATCAGAGGCGCTTTCGCAGTGGAACTTTTTCAGTACTATCTGTATTGAGAATCATGCCACGTTGAAAGATCCCTAAAAGTATCTGAGTGAATTGTAAACGATATAATACTCGATTTCAAACATCCAGTCAGCAGAAACGCGTGCTCATTGGAACTTTCTCTTTATTGAGAATAACACTACGTTGATAGATCCGTAAAAGAATCTTAATGGATATTAGAATATATAATAATACTATGTTTCAAGTGTCCGGCCATCAGAAACGCACTGGCAGTTCAACTCTTTAGTACCATCTGTATTGAGAATCACACCACGTTGAAAGTTCCGTAAAAGGATCGGAATAGATAGTAAAAAGTATTATAATACTCGGTTTTAAATATCAGATTCTGAATGGATAGTAGAAGATATAATAATACTATGTTCCGAATATCCTACCATCATAAAAGCCCTGGCATTATATCTTCTTCAGTACTGTCTGCCACGTTAAGAGAACCTTAAGAGGATCTGAATAGATAGTAAAAAGTATTATAATACTTGATTTCGGATATCGGGCCATCAGAGGCGCATTGGCTTTGCAACTTTTTCAGTAATATCTGTATTGAGAATCATGCCACGTTTAAGATCCCTAGAAGTATATGAATGGATAGTAAACGATATAATAAAACTCGGTTTCAAACATCCAGTCAGCGGAAATGCGTGAGCAGTGGAACTTTCTCAGTAATATCTTTATTGAGAATAACACTACGTTGAAAGATCCGAAAAAGGATCTGAATGGATAGTAGAAGATATAATAATACTATGTTTCGAATATCCAGCCATCAGAAACGCCCTGGCAGTTTAACTCTTCAGTACCATCTGTATTGAGAATCATGATTCGTTAAGAAACCTTAAGAGGATCTTATTGCATCCTCTGTTGACATTCCCTTACGAAATCCGAACTGATGACTTGATAATATTTTATATTTATCCAAAAACGCAAGCATACGTACTTTTATTAGTTTTTCTAGGAGTTTGGCTATGTTAGACACCAGAAAAATTGGTCTATAATTTACCATTTGGGTCCTATCACCGCCTTTGTATACTGGTTTCACAATTCCAGGTTTTAGGGTCTCCGGGAATCAAGCATTCTCGAAGCAGCTATTCACCAAATGATCTAGAGGTCCCGATATCTCAGTTTTTATTTCTTTCAATGTTTCCGAGCGTATTTCATCATATCCAGTTGATTTCTCTGATTTGAGACTGCTTATACAATTTTCTAATTCAGTTGCGTCGGTTGGAAACAAAAAGAAAGACTTATCTTGTTGGTATTTTCTCTCTGTGAAATCACCTGGAGCTTTCATTTTAGTGGCATAACTTTCTCCCAAACCACTATAATAATCAATGAAGGCATTGCACATCTCTTGTTCATCTTCAATCTTCCTACCATCCTGTCCCTTAATATATTTTATAGGTATATTCTGCTTATTTTTATTGGTCATATTTTTAACATACTCCCATAGACCTTTAGTTTCACCTTGGTTCTTTTTTTGATTTTTTTTTTCATTTCTGCAAATATTCTTTCTTATCCTCAGATATAAGCTTGCGTAGGTAATTTTTGAGTTTAGAATATTCACTTTTCAGATCTGTATTTTCAGGTTCTTTTTTTATTCTTTTATACATAATTTGTTTTTTATTTATTTCATTTAGCGTTTTTCGAGTCATCCAATCTTTTCTTTTCCGTGTTTTTTTATTCATGTGTATAGCGGTTGTACTACTTTCTACATATTTTTTCAAGGTGTCTATGAAATTGCTTGTTGTCGTATTTATGTCAGCACTCTCATATACTTTTTCCCAATTTTCATTTCTGAGTGAACATTTCAATTTCGTATAGTCAACATATTTTCTTGTGCAATGTCTTATACCAGTATATTTTTGAATTTTCAGATCGGTGTACAGCATTATAGGATAATGATCAGTAATTAAATTTTGTAAGACGATTCCATCTATACTTGAATTTTCAGGATGCATGCCCCTCACGAAAAAATGGTCCAGACATGTTCCACTATCCGGGCGTGTAATCTCATTAATGAGTGATACAAACCCAAAAGAACAAAATATATTCTTATACTCTTCCACAAAATATTCATGGGACAATAAATCTATGTTTATGTCTCCTGTAATTATATGCTTACTTTATATTTTATTATATGTTTTTCTTTTTCCAAATGTAGCGATAACTCCTCATTGAATTCCACAACAGAATACTGTGGTGACTTGTACATAGCAGTTAGTTTAATTTTATCTCCTTTATTCAATTCTACTGCTGTGACCTCCCCCAGTTTGATCACAGAGTGATCAATATCAATACCCTCCCTTATATATACTACCGTTCCATCGTTTTTGTTAAATTTCCCTTCATTATAAATTTGCCCATAACCACTTAACTCAAACAGACTCGATTCCCCTATTTGAAAAGTCTCGGTCAACACAATCAGATCAAATGTGACTAATATGTTTTCTAGAAATAATTCAAATTCGTTGAAATTCATTTGAATACTTCTGATATTCATCAGTAAAATTTTGAATTCCCTACTTATTTTTTTATTGTTCAATTCCCTAATATCTTAAATGACAATAGTAGTATAGTCTTCATTGTCATAGTGCTTTATATAGTTGTCCATATGAACCGAGACCGAGACTTGGCAGTAGAACTTTTCATTGAGAAACACACCACGTTCAAAGTTCCGTAAAAGTATATGAATGGATAGTAAACGATATAATAAAACTCAGTTTCAAACATCCAGTCAGCAGGGACGCGTGAGCAGTGAAACTTTCCCAGTAATATCTTTATTGAGTATCACACCACCTTGAGGGATCCGTAAAAGTATCTGAATGGATAATAGAAGATATAATGGTATAATAATAATATGTTTCGAATATCCGCCATCAGAAACACCCTGGCAATATAACTTCTTCAGTACTATCTGTATAGGGTACCCTTATCGTGGCATGATTCTCAATACAGATAGTAGTGAAGAGATGAACTGCCAGGGAGTTTCTGATGGACAGATATTCGAAACATGGTATAATTATATCTTCTACTATCCATTCAGATGCTTTTACTGAATTTTCAACGTTGTGTGATTCTCAATAAAGGAATTAATGAGAAAGTTACACCTCTCACGCGTTTCTGCTGACTGGATGTTTGAAACCGAGTATTATTATATGGTTTACTATCCATTCAGATACTTTCAGGGTTCTGTCAACGTGGCATGATAGTGGAACATGTCTGGACCATTTTTTCGTGAGGGGCATGCATCCTGAAAATTCAAGTATAGATGGAATCGTCTTACAAAATTTAATTACTGATCATTATCCTATAATGCTGTACACCGATCTGAAAATTCAAAAATATACTGGTATAAGACATTGCACAAGAAAATATGTTGACTATACGAAATTGAAATGTACACTCAGAAATGAAAATTGGGAAAAAGTATATGAGAGTGCTGACATAAATACGACAACAAGCAATTTCATTGACACCTTGAAAAAATATGTAGAAAGTAGTACAACCGCTATACACATGAATAAAAAAACACGGAAAAGAAAAGATTGGATGACTCGAAAAACGCTAAATGAAATAAATAAAAAACAAATTATGTATAAAAGAATAAAAAAGAACCTGAAAATACAGATCTGAAAAGTGAATATTCTAACCTCAAAAATTACCTACGCAAGCTTATGTCTGAGGATAAGAAAGAATATTTGCAGAAATGAAAAAAAAAATCAAAAAAAGAACCAAGGTGAAACCAAAGGTCTATGGGAGTATGTTAAAAATATGACCAATAAAAATAGGCAGAATACACCTATAAAATATATTAAGGGACAGGATGGTAGGAAGATTGAAGATGAACAAGAGATATGCGATGCCTTCATTGATTATTATAGTGGATTGGGAGAAAGTTATGCCACTAAAATGAAAGCTCCAGGTGATTTCACAGAGAGAAAATACCAACAAGATAAGTATTTCTTTTTGTTTCCAACCGACGCAACTGAATTAGAAATTTGTATAAGCAGTCTCAAATCAAAGAAATCAACTGGATATGATGAAATACGCTCGGAAACATTGAAAGAAATAAAAACTGAGATATCGGGACCTCTAGATCATTTGGTGAATAGCTGCTTCGAGAATGCTTTTTTCCCGGAGACCCTAAAACTTGGAATTGTGAAACCAGTATACAAAGGCGGTGATAGGACCCAAATGGTAAATTATAGACCAATTACTCTGGTGTCTAACATAGCCAAAGTCCTAGAAAAACTAATAAAAGTACGTATGCTTGCGTTTTTGGATAAATATAAAATATTATCAAGTCATCAGTTCGGATTTCGTAAGGGAATGTCAACAGAGGATGCAATAAGATCCTCTTAAGGTTTCTTAACGAATCATGATTCTCAATACAGATGGTACTGAAGAGTTAAACTGCCAGGGCGTTTCTGATGGCCGGATATTCGAAACATAGTATTATTATATCTTCTACTATCCATTCAGATCCTTTTTCGGATCTTTCAACGTAGTGTTATTCTCAATAAAGATATTACTGAGAAAGTTCCACCGCTCACGCATTTCCGCTGACTGGATGTTTGAAACCGAGTTTTATTAAATCGTTTACTATCCATTCATATACTTCTAGGGATCTTAAACGTGGCATGATTTTCAATACAGATATTACTGAAAAAGTTCCATTGGTGGCCCGAAAGTTGAAGCCGAGTATTATAATACCTTTTAATATCAATCAGAAGCTCTAAAGGTTCTCTTAACGTGGAATTATTCTCAATACAGATAGTACTGCCAGGGCGTTTCTGATGGCCGGATATTCGGAACATAGTATTAATATGTCTTCTATTATCAGATCCTTTCACGGATCCCTCAAGGTGGTGCGATACTCAATAAAGATATTACTGAGAAAGTTTCAAGTATTATAATACTTTTTACTATCTATTCAGATCCTCTCAAGGTTCTCTTAACGTGGCATGATCCTCAATACAGACAGTACTGAAGAAGTTATAATGCCAGGGCTTTTGTGATGGTCGGATATTCGGAACATAGTATTATTATATCTTCTACTATCCATTCAGAATCTGATATTTAAAACCTAGTATTAAAATACTTTTTACTATCTATTCCGATCCTTTTACGGAACTTTCAACGTGGTGTGATTCTCAATACAGATAGTACTGAAGAGTTAAACTGCCAGTGCGTTTCTGATGGCCGGACACTTGAAACATAGTATTATTATATATTCTACTATCCATTAAGATTCTTTTACGGATCTATCAACGTAGTGTTAATCTCAATAAAGAGAAAGTTCCAATGAGCACGCGTTTCTGCTGACTGGATGTTTGAAATCGAGTATTATAACGTTTACAATTCACTCAGATACTTTTAGAGATCTTTCAACGTGGCATGATTCTCAATACAGATAGTACTGAAAAAGTTCCACTGCGAAAGCGCCTCTGATGACCCGATATTTGAAACCCAGTATTATAATATCTTTTACTATCTATTCGGATCCTTTTGCGGATCTTTCAACGTGGTGTGATTCTCAATGAAGATATTCCTGAAAAACATCCACTGCCAATGCGTCCCATATGGCCTGATCTTTGAAACCGAGTTTTATTATAGTGTTTACTATCCATTTAGATACTTTTAGGGTTCCCTAAACGTGGCATGGTTCTCAATACAGATATTACTGAAAAAGTCCCACTGGTGGCCCGAAAGTTGAAGCCGAGTATTATAATACCTTTTTATATCAATCAGAAGCTCTAAAGCTTCTCTTAACGTGGAATTATTCTCAATACAAATAGTACTGATGAAGTTATACTGCCAGGGCTTTTCTGATGGCCGGATATTCGGAACATAGTATTAATATGTCTTCTATTATCAGATCCTTTTACGGATCCCTCAAGGTGGTGCGATACTCAATAAAGATATTACTGAGAAAGTTTCACTGCTCACGCGTCCCTGCTGACTCTTATTATATCGTTTACTATCCATTCAGATACTTTTAGAGATCTTCCTACGTGGCATTATTCTCAAACAGATATTACTGACAAAGTTCCACTGCCAAAGCGCCTCTGATGGCCCGATATTTGAAATCGAGTATTATAATACCTTTTACTATCTATTCAGATCCTCCTAAGGTTCCCTCAACGTAGCATGATTCTCAATACAGATGGTACTGAAGAGTTAAACTGCCAGGGCGTTTCTGATGACCGGATACTCGAAACATGGTATTATTATATCTTCTACTATCCATTCAGATTTTTTTACGTATCTTTCATACGTTTCATACGTTTTTTACGTATCTTTCATACGTTTCATACGTTTCGTACGTTTCAATAGTACTGAAAAACTTTCACTGCCAATGCGTCCCATATCGCCTGATCTTTGACACCGAGTTTTATTATATCGCTTACTATCCATTTAGATACTTTTAGGGTTCTTTCAGCGTTGCATGATTCTCAATGCAGATATTACTGAAACAGTTTCACAGATGGCCCGAAATTTGGAGCCGAGTATTAAAATACCTTTTAATATCTATCAGATCCTCTCAAGGTTCTCTAAACGTGGAAAGCTTCTCAATACAGATAGTACTGAAGAAGTTGCACTGCCAATGCGCCTCTGATGGTCCGATTTTTGAAATCGAGTAGTTTAATACCTTTTACTATCTATTCAGATCCTCTTAAGGTTCTCTCATCGTAGCATGGTTCCCTTAACGTGGCATGATTCTCAATACAGATGGTACTGAAGAGTTAAACTGTCATGGCATTTCTGATGGCCGGATACTCGATACATGGTATTATTATATCTTCTAATATCCATTCAGATGCTTTTACGGAATTTTCAACGTAGTGTGATTCTCAATAAAGGAATTAATGAGAAAGTTCCACTGCTCACGCGTTTCTGCTGACTGGATCTTTGAAACCGAGTATTATTATATGGTTTACTATCCATTCAGACACTTTCAGGGTTCTGTCAACGTGGCATGATTCACAATACAGAAAATAATAATAAAGTTTCACTGCCACAGCGCCTCTGATGGCACGCTCAAGAACTCGTTCTGCGGAGAGGCTTGGCTCAGGGAAGTACCAGACCTCATTGTGGTTCCAATTTAATAACAGACTCATCTCCACGTCCCTGTGTGGGGACGTAGCGAGATTTCTGGCCAGAAGGGGCTGTCCACAGGGAGGAGTGATCTCTCCTCTGCTGTGGTCTGCCTGGTGGCCTTAATAGGCACGCTGGATATATATGTCCAGCGTACGTCGGCAACATACTCATTATGGCCACAAGACAGGATGACTCAGTCCCGATTGAGAGCCTATCAGAGGCGCTAACGGCAACACAATGCTGGTGTAGTGGGGAACATTTAAACGTGATCTCTCGTCAGACCTTGATCGTGGCATTCACTAGAAAGAGGAAGCTCAACATGGGTTTCCTTACTATGAATGGAATTCGTATCCAATTTGCGGACGATGCTAGATATCTGGGTGCCATCCTGGACAGGAAGCTGAACTGAAATTCACACTAAGAAAGGGTGATCCACAAGGCTAGGCACTCGCTCTATGCCTGCTAGCGGACTTGTGGAAAGAAATGGGGGACTGGATCTGAAAAGACACCACTGGTTGTACGTGATGTTGGTGAGACGACAAATCACTTACGGTAGCATGGCTTTACGGGAGTGCACTGTAGGGGTGCAGTCCCAGCTCAAGCTTATAACAATTCAGAGATCTGCGTGCTTGATGATGACTGGGGCTTTTCGCTCCACGTCTATCGCAGCCAATGATCGCCTAAAGTTCATGGTCTATCTTTATCTAGTGAGCACGTGCCTGGTTCTCTGCTGGCCGAATTGTAGGTCAACGAGATAATGAGCATCGTTCTGATGTATCTATCACCAAGGTAGTGGCACTATCGAGTCGTCTTTCCCAGCGACGATTGGACTATCTCTGGGCCCCACTGCTTGAGGGTCCCTGCTGGTTCACATAATGCTCTGCTACTACTGGGGTGGGAGCGGGAGTCAGTGGTTACAAAATGGCTGAGGGTGAAACTATAAGCCTAGTTAGTTTTGTGACTGCCTTTAGAGCAGGAATTTTCGCCAATGATCACTGCGCGAAGCTAATATTTGAGAAGAGATGGATACGCAGATCCTATCGGAAAGCCAAGCTGCCTTGAAGGACTTGAATTCATACAACTGAAAATCCATGCTTGTGCAGGACTGTCTGACCCCACTTGTTGAACTGGGAGAGCGCTGCAGGTTCAAGTTAATTTGGGTCCTGGGCCATTCAGGCAAGGGCGGTAATGAAATGGAGGACTCATTGTCGGCACGAGGGGCTTTCACGGGGCTCATTGGACCTGAACCGGCCTGTGATATATCTCACAAGGCAGCAGGGTGGGAAAACAACAGATGGTTGGACCAAGAGGTCCAGGATATCAGAAGCAGCATACCTGGACACATACATACTCGCTCAACAAGTATCAGCTGAAAGAGCCAGACAATGTCTCAGATCCTCTAGTTAGACCTGAGAATTTTAACAGCTGTATACACGGGTCCATGTGGCCTGAGGAAACACCTTAGTATGCTGGGGTTGGCTGAGCTAGGACTCTGAGTGCAGACTATGCCTGGAGGGCGACGAGTCTATAGAACACATGTGTGACCCCGCTGGGGACAGGATCAGATTTGAGGAACTAGGAGTCCGCAAACTGAGACTGAGGGAACTGGACAAGTTCTCACCCACCAGACTAAAATCCCTTGTCAAAAGGCTTCAGCTTGTTGATGTTGTATAGATTAGGCGTGCCACAATAGACCGATTGGTTGCAGTGACGGGACTGGTTTCGTCTGCCCGACACAACTCATATAATTAATAATAAAGTGGCGTACGAACATGGTAACATAGGATACGAATAACACAACTGATTCGCCTAACTCACACGAGCATTTCAAATATCGTGCCATCAGAGGCGCATTGGCAGTGCAACTTCCTCAGTAATATCTTTATTGAGAATGATGCCACGTTGAAAGATCCCTAAAAGTATCTGAATGGATAGTAAACGATATAATATACCTCGGTTTCAAAGATTAGGCCATCAGGGACGCATTGGCAGTAGAACTTTCTCAGTAATATCTTCATTGAGAATCACACCACGTTGAAAGTTCCGTAAAAGGATCTGAATCACTATCTATTAAGATCCTTTTACGGTAAGGTATTATAATTCTCGGTTTCCAATATCTAGCCATCAGAGGCGCTTTGGCAGTGGAACTTTCTCTTTAATATCTGTATTGAGAATCACTAAACCATGAAAGATCCCTAAAAGTATATGAATGGATATTAAACGATATAATAAAACTCGGTTTCAAACATCCAGTCAGCAGGGACGCGTGAGCAGTGAAACTTTCTCAGTTTATTGAGTATCACACCACCTTGAAGGATCCGTAAAAAGATCTGAATGGATAGTGAATTATATAATAATACTATGTTTCGAATATCCGGCCATCAAAAACGCTCTGGCAGTATATCTTATCAGTACTATCTGTATTGAGAATCATGCCATGTTAAGAGAACCTTAAAACGATCTGAATATATAGTAGAAGGTATTATAATACTCGATTTCAAATATCGGGCCATCAGAGGCGCATTGGCAGTGCTACTTTCTCATTAATATCTGTATTAAGAATCATGCCAAGTTGAAAGATCCTCAGAAGTATATGACGTTGAAAGATCCCTAAAAGTATCTGAATGGATAGTAAACGATATAATAAAACTCGGTTTCAAAGATCAGGCCATCAGGGACGTATTGGCTGTAGAACTTTTAGAGTAATATCTTCATTGAGAATCACACCGCGTTTAAAGTTCCGTAAAAGGATCTGAATAGATAGTAAAAGGTATTATAATACTCGATTTTAATAAGAGGCGCTTTGGCAGTGGAACTTTTTCAGTAATATATCTATTGAGAATCATTCCACGATAAAAGATCCCTAAAAGTATATGAATGGATGGTAAACGATATAGTAAAACTCGATTTCAAAGATCAAGCCATCAGGGACGCATTATCAGTAGAACTTCTACAGTAATATCTTTATTGAATATCACACCACGTTGAAGGATGCGTAAAAGGATCTGAATGGATAGTGGAAGATATAATAATACTATGTTTCGAATATCCGGATATCAGAAAAGCCCTGGCAGTATAACTTCTTCAGTACTATCTGTATAGATAATCATTCCACGTAAAGAGAACATTACGAATATCAGATTGATATTAAAAGGTATTATAATACTCAGCTTCAACTTTAGCACGATCAGTGGAACTTTTTCAGTAATATCTGTATTGAGAAACATGCCACGTTGGAAGAACCCTAAAAGCATCTAAATGGATAGTAAGCGATATAGTGAAACTGGGCTTCAAAGATCAGGCCATATGGTACGCATTGGCAGTGGAAGTATTTCAGTAATATCTATATTGAGAATCATACCACGTTGAGAGATCCGCAATAGGATCTGAATAGATAGTAAAAGATATTATAATACTGGGTTTCAAATATCGGGCCATCAGAGGCTCTTTGGCAGTGGAACTTTTCAGTAATATCTGTATTGAGAATCATGGCACGTTGAAAGATCGCTAAAAGTATCTGAGTGGATAGTAAACGATATAATAATACTCAGTTTCAAACATCCAGTCAGCAGAAACGCGTGAGCAGTGGAACTTTCTGAGGATCACACTACGTTGAAAGATCCGTAAAAGGATCTGAATGGATAGTAGAAGTTATAATAATACTATGTATCGAATACCCGACCATCAGAAAAGCCCTGGCAGTATAACTTCTTCAGTAATATTTGTATTGATTATCATTCCACGTTTAGAGAACCTTAAGAGGATCTGAATTGATAGTAAAAGGTATTATAGTACTCGATTTCAAATATCAGCCCATCAGAGGCGCATTGGCAGTGCAACTTTTTCAGAGAATCATGCCACATTGAAAGATCCCTAAAAGTATATGAATGGATAGTAAACGATATAGTAAAACTCGATTTCAAAGATCAAGCCATCAGGGACGCATTGAGTATCACACCACGTTGAAGGATGCGTAAAAGGATCTGAATGGATAGTGGAAGATATAATAATACTATGTTTCGAATATCCGGATATCAGAAAATCCCTGGCAGTATAACTTCTTCAGTACTATCTGTATAGAGAATCATTCCACGTAAAGAGAACCTTACGAATATCAGATTGATATTAAAAGGTATTATAATACTCAGCTTCAACTTTAGGGTGACATGCCACGTTGGAAGAACCCTAAAAGCATCTAAATGGATAGTAAGCGATATAGTGAAACTGGACTTCAAAGATCAGGCCATATGGTACGCATTGGCAGTGGAAGTTTTCAGTAATATCTATATTGAGAATCACACCACGTTGAGAGATCGGCAATAGGATCTGAATATATAGTAAAAGATATTATAATACTGGGTTTCAAATATCGGGCCATCAGAGGCTCTTTGGCATTGGAACTTTTTCAGTAATATCTGTATTGAGAATCATGCCACATTGAAAGATCCCTAAAAGTATATGAATGGATAGTAAACGATATAGTAAAACTCGATTTCAAAGATCAAGCCATCAGGGACGCATTGAGTATCACACCACGTTGAAGGATGCGTAAAAGGATCTGAATGGATAGTGGAAGATATAATAATACTATGTTTCGAATTTCCGGATATCAGAAAATCCCTGGCAGTATAACTTCTTCAGTACTATCTGTATAGAGAATCATTCCACGTAAAGAGAACCTTACGAATATCAGATTGATATTAAAAGGTATTATAATACTCAGCTTCAACTTTAGGGTGACATGCCACGTTGGAAGAACCCTAAAAGCATCTAAATGGATAGTAAGCGATATAGTGAAACTGGACTTCAAAGATCAGGCCATATGGTACGCATTGGCAGTGGAAGTTTTCAGTAATATCTATATTGAGAATCACACCACGTTGAGAGATCGGCAATAGGATCTGAATATATAGTAAAAGATATTATAATACTGGGTTTCAAATATCGGGCCATCAGAGGCTCTTTGGCATTGGAACTTTTTCAGTAATATCTGTATTGAGAATCATGGCACGTTGAAAGATCCCTAAAAGTATCTGAGTGGATAGTAAACGATATAATAATACTCAGTTTCAAACATCCAGTCAGCAGAAACGCGTGAGCAATGAAACTTTCTCAGAAATATCTATATTGAGAATCACAATACGATGAAAGATCCGTAAAAGGATCTGAATAGATATTAGATGATATAATAATACTAAGTTTCAAATATCCGGCCATTAGAAACGCTCTGGCAGTTTAGCTCCTCAATACTATCTCTATTGAGGTTCATGCTACGTTAAGAGAGCCTTAAGAGGATCTGAATTGATAGTAAAAGGTATTATAATACTCGGTTCCAAATATCAGGCCAACAGTGGCGCTTTCGCAGTGGAACTTTTTCAGTACTATCTGTATTGAGAATCATGCCACGTTGAAAGATCCCTAAAAGTATCTGAGTGGATAGTAAACGATATAATCATACTCGATTTCAAAGATCCAGTCAGCAGAAACGCGTGCTCAGTGGAACTTTCTCAGTATTATCTTTATTGAGAAAACCACTACTGTGATAGATCCGTAAAAGGATCTGAATGGATAGTAGAGTATATAATAATACTACGTTTCGAGTATCCGGCCATCAGAAACGCCTTGGCAGTTTAACTCTTCAGTACCATCTGTATTGAGAATCACAATACGTTGAAAGTTCTGTAAAAGGATCGGAATAGATAGTAAAAAGTATTATAATACTCGGTTTTAAATATCAGACATTGAAAATCACACCACGTTGAGAGATCCGTGAAAGGATCTGAATAGATAGTAAAAGGTATCATAATACTCTTTTTCATATATCGGGCCATCAGAGGCGCTTTGGCAGTGGAACTTTTTCAATGATATCTGTATTGAGAATCATTCCACGATGGAAAATCCCTAAAAGTTTATGAATGCATAGTAAACGATATAATAAAAATCGGTTTCAAACATCCAGTCTGAGTGGATAGTAGACGATATACTAATATTCGGTTTCAAACATCCAGTCAGCAGAAACGCGTGAGCAGTGGAACTTTCTCAGTAATATCTTTATCAAGAATCACACTACGTTGAAAGATCCTTAAAAGGATCTGAATGAATACTAGAAGATATAATAATACTATGTTTCGAATATCCGGCCATCAGAAACGCCCTGGCCGTTTAACTCTTCTGTACTATCTGTATTGAGAATCATGCCACGTTAAGAGAACCTTAAGAGGATCTGAATAGATAGTATAAGGTATTATAATACTGGGTTTCAAATATCGGACCATCAGAAGCGCTTTGGCAATGGCACTTTTTCAGAAATATCTGTATTGAGAATCAGGCCACGTTGAAAGATCCCTAAATGTATCTGAGTGGATAGGAGACGATATACTAATACTCGGTTTCAAACTTCCAGTCAGTAGAAACGCGTGAGCTGTTGAACTTTCTCATTAATATCTTTATTGAGGATCACACTACGTTGAAAGATCCGTAAAAGGATCTGAATGGATAGTAGAAGTTATAATAATACTATGTATCGAATACCCGACCATCAGAAAAGCCCTGGCAGTATAACGTCTTCAGTAGTATCTGTATTGAATATCATTCCACGTTTGGAGAACCTTAAGTAC
The DNA here is from genome assembly GCA_937662695.2 of Halyzia sedecimguttata. Classification (NCBI taxonomy): domain Eukaryota; kingdom Metazoa; phylum Arthropoda; class Insecta; order Coleoptera; family Coccinellidae; genus Halyzia; species Halyzia sedecimguttata. The sequence continues at coordinate 8,348,133 of OW569418.2, forward strand.
CTTAAGAGGATCTGAATTGATATTATTATAATACTCGCTTTCGAATATCGGGCCGTCAGAGGCGCATTGGCAGTGCAATTTTTTCAGTTATATCTGTATTGAGAATCATGCCACGTTGAAAGATCCCTAAAAATATCTGAATTGAAAGTAACCGATATATTAAAACTCGCTTTCACAGATCAGTTCCTCAGGGACGCATTGGCAGTAGAACATTTTCAGTAATATATTTATTGAGAATCACACCATGTTGAAACCTCCGTAAAAGGATCTGAATAGATAGTGAAGGTATTATAATACTCGGTTTCAAATATCAGGCCATCAGTGGCGCTTTCGCAGTGGAACTTTTTCAGTACTATCTGTACTGAGAATCATGCCACGTTGAAAGATCCCTAAAAGTATCTGAGTGGATAGTAAACGTTATAAACATACTCGATTTCAAACATCCAGCCAGCAGAATCGCGTGCTCAGTGGATCTTTCTGAGTAATCTCGTAAAAGGATCTGAATGGATAGTAGAGTATATAATAATACTATGTTTCTAGTATCTGGCCATCAGAAACGTCCTGGCAGTTTAACTCTTCAGAACCATCTGTATTGAGAATCATACACCACGTTGAAAGTTCTGTAAAACGATCGGAATAGATAGTAAAAAGTATTATAATGCTCGGTTTCGAATATCAGGCCATCAGAGGCGCTTTGGCAGTGGAACTTTTTCAGTAATATCTGTATTGAGAATCATTCCACGATGAAAGATCCCTAAAAGTATATGAATGGATAGTAGACGTCATAATTGAACTCAGTTTCAAACATCCATTCAGCAGGGATGCGTGAGCAGTGGAACTTTCTCAGTAATATCTTTATTGAGAATCACACCACGTTGAAGGATGCGTAAAACTTTCTGAATGGATAGTAGAAGATATAATAATACTATGTTCCGAATATCTGGCCATCAGAAACGCCCTGGCAGTATATCTTCTTCAGTACTGTCTGTATTGAGAATCATGCCACGTTAAGAGAACCTTAAGAGGAACTGAATAGATAGTAAAAAGTATTATAATACATGATTTAAAATATCAGGCCATCAGAGGCGCATTGGCAGTGCAACTTTTTCAGTAATAACTGTATTGAGAATCATGCCACATTGAAAGATCCCTAGAAGTATATGAATGGATAGTAAACGATATAATAAAACTCGGTTTCAAATATCCAGTCAGCAGAAATGCGTGAGCAGTGGAACTTTCTCAGTAATATCTTTATCAAGAATCACACTACGTTGGAAGATCCTTAAAAGCATCTGAATGGATAGTAGAAGATATAATAATACTATGTTCCGGATATCCGGCCATCAGAAACGCCCTGGCAGTTTATCTCTTCTGTACTATCTGTATTGAGAATCATGCCACGTTAGGAGATCCTTATGTGGATCTCAAAAGATACTAAAAGGTTTTATTATACTGGGTTTCAAATATCGGGCCATCAGTGGCGCTTTGGCAGTGGAACTTTTTCAGTAATATATGTATTGAGAATCCTGCCACGTTGAAAGATCCCTAAAAGTATCTGAGTGGATAGTAGACGATATACTAATGCTCGGTTTCAAACATCCAGTCAGCAGAAACGAATGAGCAGTGGAACTTCCTCAGTAATATCTTTATTGAAAATCACACTACGTTGAAAGATCCGTCAATGGATTTGAATGGATAGTAGAAGATATAATAATACTATGTTTCCAATACCCGGCCATTAGAAACGCCCTGGCAGTTTAACTCTTCTGTACTTTCTGTATTGAGAAACATGCCACGTTAAGAGAACCTTAAGAGGATCTGAATAGATAGTAAAAGGTATTATAATACTCGATTTCAAATAACGGCCCATCAGAGGCGCATTGGCAGTGCAACTCTTTCAGTATTATCTGTATTCAGAATCTTGTCACGTTGAAAGATCCCTAAAAGTATCGGAGTGAATAGTAAACGATATAATAATACTCGGTTTCAAACATCCAGTCAGCAGGGACGCGTGAGCAGTGAAACTTTCCCAGTAATATCTTTATTGAGTATCACACCACCTTGAAGGATCCGTAAAAAGAACTGAATGGATAGTAGATTATATAATAATACTATGTTTAGAATATCCGGCCATCAAAAACGCCCTGGCAGTATAACTTCTTCAGTACTATCTGTATTGAGAATCATGCCACGTTAAGAGAACCTTAAAATGATCTGAATATATAGTAAAATGTATTATAGTACTCGACTTCAAATAGCGGGCCATCAGGGGCGCATTGGCAGTGCTACTTTTTCATTAATATCTGTATTAAGAATCATGCCAAGTTGAAAGTTCCGTAAAAGGGTCTGAATAGATAGTAAAAGGTATTATAATACTCGCTTTCAAATAACAGGCCATCAGAGGCGCTTTGGCAGTGGAACTTTTTCAGTAATATCTCTATTGAGAATCATTCCACGATAAAAGATCCCTAAAAGTATATGAATGGATAGTAAACGATATATAAAGAGTCAGCAGGGACGCGTGAGCAGTGAAACTTTCTCAGTAATATCTTTATTGAGTATCGCACCACGTTGAAAGTTCCGTAAAAGGATCTGAATCACTATCTATTAAGATCCTTTTACGGTAATGTATTATAATTCTCGGTTTCCAATATCTAGCCATCAGAGGCGCTTTGGCAGTGGAACTTTCTCATTAATATCTGTATTGAGAATCACTAAACCATGAAAGATCCCTAAAAGTATATGAATGGATATTAAACGATATAATAAAACTCGGTTTCAAACATCCAGTCAGCAGGGACGCGTGAGCAGTGAAACTTTCTCAGTTTATTGAGTATCACACCACCTTGAAGGATCCGTAAAAAGATCTGAATGGATAGTGAATTATATAATAATACTATGTTTCGAATATCCGGCCATCAAAAACGCTCTGGCAGTATATCTTATCAGTACTATCTGTATTGAGAATCATGCCATGTTAAGAGAACCTTAAAACGATCTGAATATATAGTAAAAGGTATTATAATACTCGATTTCAAATATCGGGCCATCAGAGGCGCATTGGCAGTGCTACTTTCTCATTAATATCTGTATTAAGAATCATGCCAAGTTGAAAGATCCTTAGAAGTATATGACGTTGAAAGATCCCTAAAAGTATCTGAATGGATAGTAAACGATATAATAAAACTCGGTTTCAAAGATCAGGCCATCAGGGACGTATTGGCTGTAGAACTTTTAGAGTAATATCTTCATTGAGAATCACACCGCGTTTAAAGTTCCGTAAAAGGATCTGAATAGATAGTAAAAGGTATTATAATACTCGATTTTAATAACAGGCCATCAGAGGCGATTTGGCAGTGGAACTTTTTCAGTAATATATCTATTGAGAATCATTCCACGATAAAAGATCCCTAAAAGTATATGAATGGATGGTAAACGATATAGTAAAACTCGATTTCAAAGATCAAGCCATCAGGGACGCATTATCAGTAGAACTTCTACAGTAATATCTTTATTGAATATCACACCACGTTGAAGGATGCGTAAAAGGATCTGAATGGATAGTGGAAGATATAATAATACTATGTTTCGAATATCCGGATATCAGAAAAGCCCTGGCAGTATAACTTCTTCAGTACTATCTGTATAGATAATCATTCCACGTAAAGAGAACCTTACGAATATCAGATTGATATTAAAAGGTATTATAATACTCAGCTTCAACTTTAGCACGATCAGTGGAACTTTTTCAGTAATATCTGTATTGAGAAACATGCCACGTTGGAAGAACCCTAAAAGCATCTAAATGGATAGTAAGCGATATAGTGAAACTGGGCTTCAAAGATCAGGCCATATGGTACGTATTGGCAGTGGAAGTATTTCAGTAATATCTATATTGAGAATCACACCACGTTGAGAGATCCGCAATAGGATCTGAATAGATAGTAAAAGATATTATAATACTGGGTTTCAAATATCGGGCCATCAGAGGCTCTTTGGCAGTGGAACTTTTCAGTAATATCTGTATTGAGAATCATGGCACGTTGAAAGATCCCTAAAAGTATCTGAGTGGATAGTAAACGATATAATAATACTCAGTTTCAAACATCCAGTCAGCAGAAACGCGTGAGCAGTGGAACTTTCTGAGGATCACACTACGTTGAAAGATCCGTAAAAGGATCTGAATGGATAGTAGAAGTTATAATAATACTATGTATCGAATACCCGACCATCAGAAAAGCCCTGGCAGTATAACTTCTTCAGTAATATTTGTAATGATTATCATTCCACGTTTAGAGAACCTTAAGAGGATCTGAATTGATAGTAAAAGGTATTATAATACTCGATTTCAAATATCAGCCCGTCAGAGGCGCATTGGCAGTGCAACTTTTTCAGAGAATCATGCCACATTGAAAGATCCCTAAAAGTATATGAATGGATAGTAAACGATATAGTAAAACTCGATTTCAAAGATCAAGCCATCAGGGACGCATTGGCAGTAGAACTTTTACAGTAATATCTCTATTGAGTATCACACCACGTTGAAGGATGCGTAAAAGGATCTGAATGGATAGCGGAAGATATAATAATACTATGTTTCGAATATCCGGATATCAGAAAATCCCTGGCAGTATAACTTCTTCAGTACTATCTGTATAGAGAATCATTCCACGTAAAGAGAACCTTACGAATATCAGATTGATATTAGAAGGTATTATAATACTCAGCTTCAACTTTAGGGCGACATGCCACGTTGGAAGAACCCTAAAAGCATCTAAATGGATAGTAAGCGATATAGTGAAACTGGACTTCAAAGATCAGGCCATATGGTACGCATTGGCAGTGGAAGTTTTCAGTAATATCTATATTGAGAATCACACCACGTTGAGAGATCGGCAATAGGATCTGAATATATAGTAAAAGATATTATAATACTGGGTTTCAAATATCGGGCCATCAGAGGCTCTTTGGCATTGGAACTTTTTCAGTAATATCTGTATTGAGAATCATGGCACGTTGAAAGATCCCTAAAAGTATCTGAGTGGATAGTAAACGATATAATATTACTCAGTTTCAAACATCCAGTCAGCAGAAACGCGTGAGCAGTGAAACTTTCTCAGTAATATCTATATTGAGAATCACAATACGATGAAAGATCCGTAAAAGGATCTGAATAGATATTAGATGATATAATAATACTAAGTTTCAAATATCCGGCCATTAGAAACGCTCTGGCAGTTTAGCTCCTCAATACTATCTCTATTGAGGTTCATGCTACGTTAAGAGAGCCTTAAGAGGATCTGAATTGATAGTAAAAGGTATTATAATACTCGGTTCCAAATATCAGGCCAACAGTGGCGCTTTCGCAGTGGAACTTTTTCAGTACTATCTGTATTGAGAATCATGCCACGTTGAAAGATCCCTCAAAGTATCTGAGTGGATAGTAAACGATATAATCATACTCGATTTCAAAGATCCAGTCAGCAGAAACGCGTGCTCAGTGGAACTTTCTCAGTATTATCTTTATTGAGAAAACCACTACTGTGATAGATCCGTAAAAGGATCTGAATGGATAGTAGAGTATATAATAATACTACGTTTCGAGTATCCGGCCATCAGAAACGCCCTGGCAGTTTAACTCTTCAGTACCATCTGTATTGAGAATCACAATACGTTGAAAGTTCTGTAAAAGGATCGGAATAGATAGTAAAAAGTATTATAATACTCGGTTTTAAATATCAGACATTGAAAATCACACCACGTTGAGAGATCCGTGAAAGGATCTGAATAGATAGTAAAAGGTATCATAATACTCTTTTTCATATATCGGGCCATCAGAGGCGCTTTGGCAGTGGAACTTTTTCAGTGATATCTGTATTGAGAATCATTCCACGATGGAAAATCCCTAAAAGTTTATGAATGCCTAGTAAACGATATAATAAAAATCGGTTTCAAACATCCAGTCTGAGTGGATAGTAGACGATATACTAATATTCGGTTTCAAACATCCAGTCAGCAGAAACGCGTGAGCAGTGGAACTTTCTCAGTAATATCTTTATCAAGAATCACACTACGTTGAAAGATCCTTAAAAGGATCTGAATGAATACTAGAAGATATAATAATACTATGTTTCGAATATCCGGCCATCAGAAACGCCCTGGCCGTTTAACTCTTCTGTACTATCTGTATTGAGAATCATGCCACGTTAAGAGAACCTTAAGAGGATCTGAATAGATAGTATAAGGTATTATAATACTGGGTTTCAAATATCGGACCATCAGAAGCGCTTTGGCAATGGCACTTTTTCAGAAATATCTGTATTGAGAATCAGGCCACGTTGAAAGATCCCTAAATGTATCTGAGTGGATAGGAGACGATATACTAATACTCGGTTTCAAACTTCCAGTCAGTAGAAACGCGTGAGCTGTTGAACTTTCTCATTAATATCTTTATTGAGGATCACACTACGTTGAAAGATCCGTAAAAGGATCTGAATGGATAGTAGAAGTTATAATAATACTATGTATCGAATACCCGACCATCAGAAAAGCCCTGGCAGTATAACGTCTTCAGTAGTATCTGTATTGAATATCATTCCACGTTTGGAGAACCTTAAGAGGATCTGAATTGATATTATTATAATACTCGATTTCGAATATCGGGCCGTCAGAGGCGCATTGGCAGTGCAATTTTTTCAGTTATATCTGTATTGAGAATCATGCCACGTTGAAAGATCCCTAAAAATATCTGAATTGAAAGTAACCGATATATTAAAACTCGCTTTCACAGATCAGTTCCTCAGGGACGCATTGGCAGTAGAACATTTTCAGTAATATATTTATTGAGAATCACACCATGTTGAAACCTCCGTAAAAGGATCTGAATAGATAGTGAAGGTATTATAATACTCGGTTTCAAATATCAGGCCATCAGTGGCAGTGGAACTTTTTCAGTACTATCTGTACTGAGAATCATGCCACGTTGAAAGATCCCTAAAAGTATCTGAGTGGATAGTAAACGTTATAAACATACTCGATTTCAAACATCCAGCCAGCAGAATCGCGTGCTCAGTGGATCTTTCTGAGTAATCTCGTAAAAGGATCTGAATGGATAGTAGAGTATATAATAATACTATGTTTCTAGTATCTGGCCATCAGAAACGTCCTGGCAGTTTAACTCTTCAGAACCATCTGTATTGAGAATCATACACCACGTTGAAAGTTCTGTAAAACGATCGGAATAGATAGTAAAAAGTATTATAATGCTCGGTTTCAAATATCAGGCCATCAGAGGCGCTTTGGCAGTGGAACTTTTTCAGTAATATCTGTATTGAGAATCATTCCACGATGAAAGATCCCTAAAAGTATATGAATGGATAGTAGACGTCATAATTGAACTCGGTTTCAAACATCCATTCAGCAGAGATGCGTGAGCAGTGGAACTTTCTCAGTAATATCTTTATTGAGAATCACACCACGTTGAAGGATGCGTAAAACTTTCTGAATGGATAGTAGAAGATATAATAATACTATGTTCCGAATATCTGGCCATCAGAAACGCCCTGGCAGTATATCTTCTTCAGTACTGTCTGTATTGAGAATCATGCCACGTTAAGAGAACCTTAAGAGGAACTGAATAGATAGTAAAAAGTATTATAATACATGATTTAAAATATCAGGCCATCAGAGGCGCATTGGCAGTGCAACTTTTTCAGTAATATCTGTATTGAGAATCATGCCACATTGAAAGATCCCTAGAAGTATATGAATGGATAGTAAACGATATAATAAAACTCGGTTTCAAATATCCAGTCAGCAGAAACGCGTGAGCAGTGGAACTTTCTCAGTAATATCTTTATCAAGAATCACACTACGTTGGAAGATCCTTAAAAGCATCTGAATGGATAGTAGAAGATATAATAATGTTATGTTCCGGATATCCGGCCATCAGAAACGCCCTGGCAGTTTATCTCTTCTGTACTATCTGTATTGAGAATCATGCCACGTTAGGAGAACCTTATGTGGATCTGAAAAGATACTAAAAGGTTTTATTATACTGGGTTTCAAATATCGGGCCATCAGTGGCGCTTTGGCAGTGGAACTTTTTCAGTAATATATGTATTGAGAATCCTGCCACGTTGAAAGATCCCTAAAAGTATCTGAGTGGATAGTAGACGATATACTAATACTGGGTTTCAAACATCCAGGCAGCAGGGACGCGTGAGCAGTGAAACTTTCCCAGTAATATCTTTATTGAGTATCACACCACCTTGAAGGATCCGTAAAAAGAACTGAATGGATAGTAGATTATATAATAATACTATGTTTAGAATATCCGGCCATCAAAAACGCCCTGGCAGTATAACTTCTTCAGTACTATCTGTATTGAGAATCATGCCACGTTAAGAGAACCTTAAAATGATCTGAATATATAGTAAAAGGTATTATAGTTCTCGACTTCAAATAGCGGGCCATCAGGGGCGCATTGGCAGTGCTACTTTTTCATTAATATCTGTATTAAGAATCATGCCAAGTTGAAAGTTCCGTAAAAGGGTCTGAATAGATAGTAAAAGGTATTATAATACTCGCTTTCAAATAACAGGCCATCAGGGGCGCTTTGGCAGTGAAACTTTTTCAGTAATATCTCTATTGAGAATCATTCCACGATAAAAGATCCCTAAAAGTATATGAATGGATAGTAAATGATATAGTAAAACTCGATTTCAAAGATCCAGCCATCAGGAACGCATTAGCAGTAGAACTTTTACAGTAATATCTTCATTGAGTATCAGACCACGTTGAAGGATGCGTATAAGGATCTGATGGATAGTGGAAGATATAATAATACTATGATTCGATTAACCGGATATCAGAAACGCCCTGGCAGTATAACTTCTTCAGTACTTTCTGTATAGAGAATCATTCCAGGTAAAGAAAACCTTACGAATATCTGATTGATATTGAAAGGTATTATAATACTCGGCTTCAACTTTAGGGCCATCAGTGGAATTCTTTCAGTAATATCTGTATTGAGAATCATGCCACTTCGGAAGAACCCTAAAACGTTGAAAGATCCCTAAAAGTATCTGAGTGGATAGTAAACGATATAATAATACTCAGTTTCGAACATCCAGTCAGCAGAAACGCGTGAGCAGTGGAACATTCTCAGTAATATCTATATTGAGAATCACACTACGATGAAAGATCCGTAAAAGGATCTGAATAGATATTAGTATATAATAATACTAAGTTTCAAATATCCGGCCATCAGAAACGCCCTGGCAGTTTAGCTCCTCAATACTATCTGTATTGAGGATCATGCTACATTGAGAGAGCCTTAAGAGGATCTGAATTGATAGTAAAAGGTATTATAATACTCGGTTCCAAATATCAGGCCATCAGTGGCGCTTTCGCAGTGGAACTTTTTCAGTACTATCTGTATTGAGAATCATGCCACGTTGAAAGATCCCTAAAAGTATCTGAGTGGAAAGTAAACGATATAATCATACTCGATTTCAAACATCCAGTCAGCAGAACGCGTGCTCAGTGGAACTTTCTCAGTAATATCTTTATTGAGAAAAACACTACGATGATAGATCCGTGAAAGGATCTGAATGGATAGTAGAGTTTGTAATAATACTATGTTTCGAGTATCCGGCCATCAGCAATGCCCTAGCATTTTAACTCTTCAGTACCATCTGAATTGAGAATCATACCACGTTGAAAGTTCTGTAAAAGGATCGGAATAGATAGTAAAAAGTATTATAATACTCGGTTTTAAATATCAGACATTAAAAATCACACCACGCTGAGATATCCGTAAAAGGATCTGAATAGATAGTAAAAGGTAACATAATACTCTTTTTCATATATCGGGCCATCAGAGGCGCTTTGGCAGTGGAACTTTTTCAGTGATATCTGTATTGAGAATCATTCCACGATGGAAAATCCCTAAAAGTTTATGAATGCATAGTAAACGACATAATAAAAATTGGTTTCAAACGTCCAGTCTGAGTGGATAGTAGACGATATACTAATATTCGGTTTCAAACATCTAGTCAGCAGAAACGCGTGAGCAGTGAAACTTTCTCAGTAATATCTTTATCAAGAATCACACTACGTTGAAAGATCCTTAAAAGGATCTGAATGGATAGTAGAAGATATAATAATACTATGTTTCGAATATCCGGCCATCAGAAACGCCCTGGCAGTTTAACTCTTCTGTACTATCTGTATTGAGAATCATGCCTCGTTAAGAGAACCTTAAGAGGATCTGAATAGATAGTATAAGGTATTATAATACTGGGTTTCAAATATCGGACAATCAGAAGCGCTTTGGCAATGACACTTTTTCAGAAATATCTGTATTGAGAATCAGGCCACGTTGAAAGATCCCTTAAAGTATCTGAGTGGATGGGAGACGATATACTAATACTCGGTTTCAAACTTCCAGTCAGCAGAAACGCGTGAGCTGTTGAAGTTTCTCATTAATATCTTTATTGAGGATCACACTACGTTGAAAGATCCGTAAAAGGATCTGAATGGATAGTAGAAGTTATAATAATACTATGTATCGAATACCCGACCATCAGAAAAGCCCTGGCAGTATAACTTCTTCAGTAATATCTATATTGAGTATCATTCCATGTTTGGAGAACCTTAAGAACCTTAAGAGGATCTGAATTGATAGTATTATAATACTCGATTTCGAATATCGGGCCGTCAGAGGCGCATTGGCAGTGCAACTTTTTCAGTTATATCTGTATTGAGAATCATACCACGTTGAAAGATCCCTAAAAATATCTGAATTGATAGTAACCGATATATTAAAACTCGCTTTTACAGATCAGTTCCTCAGGGACGCATTGGCAGTAGAACATTTTCAGTAATATATTTATTGAGAATCACACCATGTTGAAACATCCGTAAAGGATCTGAATAGATAGTGAAGGTATTATAATACTCGGTTTCAAATATCAGGCCATCAGTGGCGCTTTCGCAGTGGAACTTTTTCAGTACTATCTGTACTCAGAATCATGCCACGTTGAAAGATCCCTAAAAGTATCTGAGTGGATAGTAAACGATATAAACATACTCGATTTCAAACATCCAGTCAGCAGAATCGCGTGCTCAGTGGATTTTTCTGAGTAATCTCGTAAAAGGATCTGTATGGATAGTAGAGTATATAATAATACTATGTTTCTAGTATCTGGCCATCAGAAACGTCCTGGCAGTTTAACTCTTCAGAACCATCTGTATTGAGAATCACACACCACGTTGAAAGTTCTGTAAAACGATCGGAATAGATAGTAAAAAGTATTATAATGCTCGGTTTTAAATATCAGGCCATCAGAAGCGCTTTGGCAGTGGAACTTTTTCAGTAATATCTGTATTGAGAATCATTCCACGATGAAAGATCCCTAAAAGTAAATGAATGGATAGTAGACGTCATAATTGAACTCGGTTTCAAACATCCAGTCAGCAGGGATGCGTGAGCAGTGGAACTTTCTCAGTAATATCTTTATTGAGAATCACACCACGTTGAAGGATGCGTAAAACGTTCTGAATGGATAGTAGAAGATATAATAATACTATGTTCCGAATATCTGGCCATCAGAAACGCCCTGGCAGTATATCTTCTTCAGTACTGTGTGTATTGAGAGTCATGCCACGTTAAGAGAACCTTAAGAGGAACTGAATAGATAGTAAAAAGTATTATAATACATGATTTAAAATATCGGGCCATCAGAGGCGCATTGGCAGTGCAACTTTTTCAGTAACATCTGTATTGAGAATCATGCCACATTGAAAGTATATGAATGGATAGTAAACGATATAATAAAACTCGGTTTCAAATATCCAGTCAGCAGAAACGCGTGAGCAGTGGATTTTTCTAATTAATTTCTTTATTGAGAATCACTTAACGTTGAAAATTCTGTAAAAGCATCTGAATGGATAGTAGAGGATATATAATACTATGTTCCGGATATCCGGCCATCAGAAACGCCCTGGCAGTTTATCTCTTCTGTACTATCTGTATTGAGAATCATGCTACGTTAGGAGAACCTTTAGTGGATCTGAATAGATACTAAAAGGTTTTATAATAGTGGGTTTCAAATATCGGACCATCAGAAGCCTTCGGCAATGGAACTTTTCAAGAAATATCTGTATTGAGAATCACACAACGTTGAAAGTTCCGTAACAGGATCTGAATGGATAGTAGAATATATAATATCACTATGTTTCGATTATCCGGCCATCAGAAACGACCTGGCAGTTTGACTCTTCAGTACTCTCTGTATTGAGAATTATACCACGTTAAGAGAACCTCAAGACGATCTGAATAGATAGTAAAAGGTACTATAATACTGGGTATCAAATATCGGGTCATCAGAGGCGCTTTGGCAGTGGAACTTTTTCCGTAAATCTGTATTGAGAATCATTCCACGATAGAAGATCCCTAAAAGTATATGAATGGATAGTAGACGTCATAATTGAACTTGGTTTCAAACATCCAGTCAGCAGGGATGCGTGAGCAGTGGAACTTTCTCAGTAATATCTTTATTGAGTATCACACCACGTTGATGGATACGTAAAACGATCTGAATGGATAGTAGAATATATAATAATACTATGTTCCGAATATCTGGCCATCAAAAACGCCCTGGCAGTAAATCTTCTTCAGTATTGTCTGTATTGAGAATCATGCCACGTTAAGAGAACCTTAAGAGGAACTGAATAGATAGTAAAAAGTATTATAATACATGATTTAAAATATCGGGCCATCAGAGGCGCATTGGCAGTGCAACTTTTTCAGTAATATCTGTATTGAGAATCATGCCACATTGAAAGATCCCTAGCAGTATATGAATGGATAGTATACGATATAATAAAACTCGGTTTCAAATATCCAGTCAGCAGATACGCGTGAGCAGTGGATTTTTCTAATTAATTTCTTTATTGAGAATCACTTAACGTTGAAAATTCTGTAAAAGCATCTGAATGGATAGTAGAAGATATATAATACTATGTTCCGGATATCCGGCCATCAGAAACGCCCTGGCAGTTTATCTCTTCTGTACTATCTGTATTGAGAATCATGCCACGTTAGGAGAACCTTCAGTGTATCTCAATAGATACTAAAAGGTTTTATAATACTGGGTTTCAAATATCGGACCATTGCCTTTGGCAATGGAACTTTTTCAGAAATATCTGTATTGAGAATCACACAACGTTGAAAGTTCCGTAACAGGATCTGAATGGATAGTAGAATATATAACATCACTATGTTTCGATTATCCGGCCATCAGAAACGACCTGGCAGTTTGATTCTTCAGTACTCTTTGTATTGAGAATTATACCACGTTTAGAGAACCTCAAGACGATCTGAATAGATAGGAAAAGGTACTATAATACTGGGTATCAAATATCGGGTCATCAGAGGCGCTTTGGCAGTGGAACTTTTTCCGTAATATCTGTATTGAGAATCATTCCACCATGAAAGATCCCTATAAGTATAGGAATGGATAGTAAACGATATAATAAAACTCGGTTTCAAACATCCAGTCAGCAGGGTCGCGTGAGCAGTGAAACTTTCTCAGTAATATCTTTATTGAGTATCACACCAACTTGAAGGATCCATAAATGGATCTGAATGGATAAAAGAAGTCATCAGAAACACCCTGGCAGTTCAACTCTTCAGTACTATATGTATTGCGAATCATGCCACGATGAGAGAACCTTAAGAGGATCTGAATAGATATTATAAGGTATGTCGCCAGCTCAGTGATAAAGTGAGACTAGGGACCGGGGTCCCGATTTCATTCCCGGGGCCATCAGAGGCGCTTTGGCAGTGGAACTTTTTTAATGATATCTGTATTGAGAATCATTCCGCGATGGAAAATCCCTAAAAGTTTATGAATGCATAGTAAACGATATAATAAAAATCGGTTTCAAACATCCAGTCTGAGTGGATAGTAGACGATATACTAATATTCGGTTTCAAACATCCAGTCAGCAGAAACGCGTGAGCAGTGGAACTTTCTCAGTAATATCTTTATCAAGAATCACACTACGTTGAAAGATCCTTAAAAGGATCTGAATGGATACTAAAAGATATAATAATACTATGTTTCGAATATCCGGCCATCAGAAACGCCCTGGCAGTTCAACTCTTCTGTACTATCTGTATTGAGAATCATGCCACGTTAAGAGAACCTTAAGAGGATCTGAATAGATAGTATAAGGTATTAATTATAATACTGGGTTTCAAATATCGGACCATCAGAAGCGCTTTGGCAATGGCACTTTTTCAGAAATATCTGTATTGAGAATCAGGCCACGTTGAAAGATCCCTAAAAGTATCTGAGTGGATAGGAGACGATATACTAATACTCGGTTTCAAACTTCCAGTCAGTAAAAACGCGTGAGCTGTTGAACTTTCTCATTAATATCTTTATTGAGGATCACACTATGTTGAAAGATCCGTAAAAGGATCTGAATGGATAGTAGAAGTTATAATAATACTATGTATCGAATACCCGACCATCAGAAAAGCCCTGGCAGTATAACTTCTTCAGTAATATCTGTATTGAGTATCATTCCACGTTTGGAGAACCTTAAGAACCTTAAGAGGATATGAATTGATAGTATTATAATACTCGATTTCGAATATCGGGCCGTCAGAGGCGCATTGGCAGTGCAACTTTTTCAGTTATATCTGTATTGAGAATCATGCCACGTTGAAAGATCCCTAAAAATATCTGAATGGATAGAAACCGATATATTAAAACTAACTGTCACAGATCAGTTCCTCAGGGACGCATTGGCAGTAGAACATTTTCAGTAATATATTTATTGTGAATCACACCATGCTGAAACGTCCGTAAAAGGATCTGAATAGATAGTGAAGGTATTATAATACTCGGTTTCAAATATCAGGCCATCAGTGGCGCTTTCGCAGTGGAACGTTTTCAGTACTATATGTACTGAGAATCATGCCACGTTGAAAGATCCCTAAAAGTATCTGAGTGGATAGTAAACGATATAAACATACTCGATTTCAAACATCCAGTCAGCAGAATTGCGTGCTCAGTGGATCTTTCTGAGTAATCTCGTAAAAGGATCTGAATGGATAGTAGAGTATATAATAATACTATGTTTCGAGTATCTGGCCATCAGAAACGGCCTGGCAGTTTAACTCTTCAGAACCATCTGTATTGAGAATCACACACCACGTTGAAAGTTCTGTAAAACGATCGGCATAGATAGAAAAAAGTAATATAATACTTGGTTTTAAATATCAGGCCATCAGAGGCGCTTTGGCAGTGGAACTTTTTCAGTAATATCTGTATTGAGAATCATTCCACGATAGAAGATCCCTAAAAGTATATGAATGGATAGTAGACGTCATAATTGAACTTGGTTTCAAACATCCAGTCAGCAGGGATGCGTGAGCAGTGGAACTTTCTCAGTAATATCTTTATTGAGTATCACACCACGTTGATGGATACGTAAAACGTTCTGAATGGATAGTAGAATATATAATAATACTATGTTCCGAATATCTGGCCATCAAAAACGCCCTGGCAGTAAATCTTCTTCAGTATTGTCTGTATTGAGAATCATGCCACGTTAAGAGAACCTTAAGAGGAACTGAATAGATAGTAAAAAGTATTATAATACATGATTTAAAATATCGGGCCATCAGAGGCGCATTGGCAGTGCAACTTTTTCAGTAATATCTGTATTGAGAATCATGCCACATTGAAAGATCCCTAGCAGTATATGAATGGATAGTATACGATATAATAAAACTCGGTTTCAAATATCCAGTCAGCAGATACACGTGAGCAGTGGATTTTTCTAATTAATTTCTTTATTGAGAATCACTTAACGTTGAAAATTCTGTAAAAGCATCTGAATGGATAGTAGAAGATATATAATACTATGTTCCGGATATCCGGCCATCAGAAACGCCCTGGCAGTTTATCTCTTCTGTACTATCTGTATTGAGAATCATGCCACGTTAGGAGAACCTTTAGTGTATCTGAATAGATACTAAAAGGTTTTATAATACTGGGTTTCAAATATCGGACCATTGCCTTTGGCAATGGAACTTTTTCAGAAATATCTGTATTGAGAATCACACAACGTTGAAAGTTCCGTAACAGGATCTGAATGGATAGTAGAATATATAACATCACTATGTTTCGATTATCCGGCCATCAGAAACGACCTGGCAGTTTGACTCTTCAGTACTCTTTGTATTGAGAATTATACCACGTTTAGAGAACCTCAAGACGATCTGAATAGATAGGAAAAGGTACTATAATACTGGGTATCAAATATCGGGTCATCAGAGGCGCTTTGGCAGTGGAACTTTTTCCGTAATATCTGTATTGAGAATCATTCCACCATGAAAGATCCCTATAAGTATATGAATGGATAGTAAACGATATAATAAAACTCGGTTTCAAACATCCAGTCAGCAGGGTCGCGTGAGCAGTGAAACTTTCTCAGTAATATCTTTATTGAGTATCACACCAACTTGTGGGATCCGTAAATGGATCTGAATGGATAAAAGAAGTCATCAGAAACACCCTGGCAGTTCAACTCTTCAGTAATATATGTATTGCGAATCATACCACGATGAGAGAACCTTGAGAGGATCTGAATAGATATTATAAGGTATGTCGCCGGCTCAGTGATAAAGTGAGACTAGGGACCGGGGTCCCGAGCTCATTCCCGGGGTTCTAGGAATTAAATTCTTTACTCAGACCCTAGCAACCACCGTCCACCGTTGGGTCAAAAATTAAGAGTGACGTACCTGAGGTGGCGTAAAGCTGATCTGGCGCAGAACAACCTGGTGGTATGGCGAAAGTAGTCTCAGGACCACAAGGCCTGTTCTGGTGGTATTCCTGGACATTGAAGGCACTTATGCTGGATTTATATGTCCAGCGTACGACGACAACATACTCATTATGGCCACAGGACAGGATGACTCAGTCCCGATTGAGAGCCTATCAGAGGCGCTAACGGCAACACAAGGCTGGTGTAGTGGGGAACAGTTAAACGTGATCTCTCGTCAGACCTTGGTCGTGCCATTCACTAGAAAGAGGAAGCTCAACATGGGTTTCCTTACTATGAATGGAGTTCGTATCCCATTTGCGGACGATGCTAGATATCTGGGTGCCATCCTGGACAGGTAGCTGAACTGAAATTCACACTAAGAAAGGGTGATCCACAAGGCTAGGCACCTGCTCTGGGCCTGCTAGCGAACTTGTGGAAAGAAATAGGGTACTGGATCTGAAAAGACGCCACTGGTTGTACGTGATGTTGGTGAGACGACAAATCACTTACGGTAGCATTGCTTTATGGGAGTGCACTGTAGGGGTGCAGTCCCAGCTCAAGCTTATAACAATTCAGAGATCTGCGTGCTTGATGATGACTGGGGCCTTTCGCTCCACGTCTATCGCAGCCAATGATCGCCTTAAGTACATGGTCTATCTTTATCTAGTGAGCACGTGCCTGGTTCTCTGCTGGCCGAATTGTAGGTCAACGAGATAATGAGCATCGTTCTGATGTATCTATCACCAAGATAGTGGCACTATCGAGTCGTCTTTCCCAGCGACGATTGGACTATCTCTGGGCCCCACTGCTTGAGGGTCCCTGCTGGTTCACATAATGCTCTGCTACTACTGGGGTGGGAGCGGGAGTCAGTGGTTACAAAATGGCTGAGGGTGAATCTATAAGCCTAGTTAGTTTTCTGACTGCCTTTCAAGCAGGAATTTTCGCCATTGATCACTGCGCGAAGCTCATATTTGAGAAGAGATGGATACGCAGATCAATCAAGCTTTCCTATCGGAAAGCCAAGCTGCCTTGAAGGACTTGAATTCATACAACTGAAAGTCCATGCTTGTGCAGGACTCTCTGACCCCACTTGTTGAACTGGAAGAGCGCTGCAGGTTCAAGTTAATTTGGGTCCTGGGCCACTCAGGCAAGGGCGGTAATGAGGTGGAGGACTCATTGTCGGCACGATGGCTTTCACCGGGCTCATTGGACCTGAACCGGCCTGTGATATATCTCACAAGGCAGCAGGGTGAGAAAACAACAGATGGTTGGACCAAAAGGTCCAGGATATCAGAAGCAGCATACCTGGACACATACATACTCGCTCAACAAGTATCAGCTGAAAGAGCCAGACAATGTCTCAGATCCTCTAGTTAGACCTGAGAATTTCAACAGCTGTATACACGGGTCCCTGTGGCCTGAGGAAACACCTTAGTATGCTGGGGTTGGCTGAGCTAGGACTCTGAGTGCAGACTATGCCTGGAGGGCGACGAGTCTATAGAACACATGTGTGACCCCGCAGGGGACAGGATCAGATTTGAGGAACTAGGAGTCCGCAAACTGAGACTGAGGGAACTGGACAAGTTCTCACCCACCAGACTAAAATCCCTTGTCAAAAGGCTTCAGCTTGTTGATGTTGTATAGATTAGGCGTGCCACAATAAACCGATTGGTTGCAGTGACGGGACTGGTTTCGTCTGCCCGACACAACTCATATAATTAATAATAAAGTGGCGTACGAACATGGTAACATAGGATACGAATAACACAACTGATTCGCCTAACTCACACGAGCATTTCAAATATCGGGCCATCAGAGGCGCATTGGCAGTGCAACTTCCTCAGTAATATCTTTATTGAGAATGATGCCACGTTGAAAGATCCCTAAAAGTATCTGAATGAATAGTAAACGATATAATAAAACTCGGTTTCAAAGATTAGGCCATCAGGGACGCATTGGCAGTAGAACTTTCTCAGTAATATCTTCATTGAGAATCACACCACGTTGAAAGTTCCGTAAAAGGATCTGAATCACTATCTATTCAGATCCTTTTACGATAAGGTATTATAATTCTCGGTTTCCAATATCTAGCCATCAGAGGCAATTTGGTAGTGGAACTTTCTCATTAATATCTGTTTTGAGAATCACTAAACCATGAAAGATCCCTAAAAGTATATGAATGGATATTAAACGATATAATAAAACTCGGTTTCAAACATCCAGTCAGCAGGGACGCGTGAGCAGTGAAACTTTCTCAGTTTATTGAGTATCACACCACCTTGAAGGATCCTTAAAAAGATCTGAATGGATAGTGAATTATATAATAATACTATGTTTCGAATATCCAGCCATCAAAAACGCTCTGTTAGTATATCTTCTTCAGTACTATCTGTATTGAGAATCATGCCATGTTAAGAGAACCTTTAAACGATCTGAATATATAGTAAAATATAGAAATATGGATCATGCGGAGTAATATATATATATATGGAAAGGTTTAACGGGTAATTCCGCAAAAGGAGCAGATTAAAAATAATTCTGCTGGTACCTGCCGACACGTGTTTCTGCTAGTTGGCTTCTTCAGGACAGGGCAACCAAGAAACCAAGGAAAAGATGGAAATCGAAGTGAAAATAGGTGACAACACACCAGGAGCGAGCAACCAATTGTGCCTTCAGCTCTAGGACCTCCATTTCGGAGGTAAACTATGGCATCGGCACGGAGGAAGCATAAGGTACCTGTGCGATGCGACCTCAACCCGAGGATATGAAACATAGAAATATGGATCATGCGGAGTAATATATATATATATGGAAAGGTTTAACGGGTAATTCCGCAAAAGGAGCAGATTAAAAATAATTCTGCTGGTACCTGCCGACACGTGTTTCTGCTAGTTGGCTTCTTCAGGACAGGGCAACCAAGAAACCAAGGAAAAGATGGAAATCGAAGTGAAAATAGGTGACAACACACCAGGAGCGAGCAACCAATTGTGCCTTCAGCTCTAGGACCTCCATTTCGGAGGAATTACCCGTTAAACCTTTCCATATATATATATATTACTCCGCATGATCCATATTTCTATGTTTCATATCCTCGGGTTGAGGTCGCATCGCACAGGTACCTTATGCTTCCTACGTGTCGATGCCATAGTTTACCTCCGAAATGGAGGTCCTAGAGCTGAAGGCACAATTGGTTGCTCGCTCCTGGTGTGTTGTCACCTATTTTCACTTCGATTTCCATCTTTTTCTTGGTTTCTTGGTTGCCCTGTCCTGAAGAAGCCAACTAGCAGAAACACGTGTCGGCAGGTACCAGCAGAATTATTTTTAATCTGCTCCTTTTGCGGAATTACCCGTTAAACCTTTCCATATATATATATATTACTCCGCATGATCCATATTTCTATGTTTCATATCCTCGGGTTGAGGTCGCATCGCACAGGTACCTTATGCTTCCTCCGTGCCGATGCCATAGTTTACCTCCAAAATGGAGGTCCTAGAGCTGAAGGCACAATTGATTGCTCGCTCCTGGTGTGTTGTCACCTATTTTCACTTCGATTTCCATCTTTTCCTTGGTTTCTTGGTTGCCCTGTCCTGAAGAAGCCAACTAGCAGAAACACGTGTCGGCAGGTACCAGCAGAATTATTTTTAATCTGCTCCTTTTGCGGAATTACCCGTTAAACCTTTCCATATATATATATAGTAAAATGTATTATAATACTCGATTTCAAATATTGGGCCATCAGAGGCGCATTTGCAGTGCTAGTTTCTCATTAATATCTGTATTAAGAATCATGCCAAGTTGAAAGATCCTTAGAAGTATATGACGTTGAAAGATCCCTAAAAGTATCTGAATGGATAGTGAACGATATAATAAAACTCGGTTCCAAAGATCAGGCCATCAGGGACGTATTGGCAGTAGAACTTTTAGAGTAATATCTTCATTGAGAATCACACCGCGTTTAAAGTTCTGTAAAAGGATCTGAATAGATAGTAAAAGGTATTATAATACTCGATTTTAATAACAGGCCATCAGAGGCGCTTTGGCAGTGGAACTTTTTCAGTAATATATCTATTGAGAATCATTCCACGATAAAAGATCCCTAAAAGTATATGAATGGATAGTAAACGATATAGTAAAACTCGATTTCAAAGATCAAGCCATCAGGGACGCATTGGTAGTAGAACTTCTACAGTAATATCTTTATTGAAGTTGAACGTTGAAGGATGCGTAAAAGGATCTGAATGGATAGTGGAAGATATAATAATACTATGTTTCGAATATCCGGATATCAGAAAAGCCCTGGCAGTATAACTTCTTCAGTACTATCTGTATGATCCACGTAAAGAGAACCTTACGAATATCAGATTATATTAAAAGGTATTATAATACTCAGCTTCAACTTTAGGGCGATCAGTAGAACTTGGGTTTCAAATATCGGGCCATCAGAGGCTCTTTGGCAGTGGAACTTTTTCAGTAATATCTTTATTGAGAATCATGCCACGTTGAAAGATCCCTAAAAGTATCTAAGTGGATAGTAAACGATATAATAATACTCAGTTTCAAACATCCAGTCAGCAGGGACGCGTGAGCAGTGGAACTTTCTCAGTAATAAGAAAATAGGATAACATTTTCTCAGTAATATCTTTATTGAGTATCACACCACTTTGAAGGATGCGTAAAAGGTTCTGAATAGATAGTAAAAGATATAATAATACTATGCTTCGAATATCCGGCCATCAGAAACGCCCTGGCAAATTAACTCTTCAGTACCATCTGTATTGAAAATCATGCTACGTTGAGAGAACCTTAAGAGGATATGAATAGGTAGTAAAAGGTATTATAATACCCGATTTCAAATATCGGGCCATCAAAAGCGCTTTGGCAGTGGCACTTTTCCAGTAATATCTGTTTGAGAATAATGCCACTTTGGAAGAAGAATGAATAGTAAACGATTTATTAAAATTCGGTTTCAAAGATCAAGCCATCTGGGACGCATTGGCAGTAGAACTTTTTCAGTAATATCTTCATTGAAAATCACACCACGTTGAAAGATCCGTAAAAGGATCTGAATAGATAGTAAAAAGTATCATAATACCCTTTTTCATATATCGGACCATCAGAGGCGCTTTGGCAGTGGAACTTTTTCAGTGATATCTGTATTGAGAATCATTCCACGATGGAAAATCCCTAAAAGTTTATGAATGCATAGTTAACGATATAATAAAAATCAGTTTCAAACATCCAGTCTGAGTTGATAGTAGACGATATACTAATATTCGGTTTCAAACATCCAGTCAGCAGAAACGCGTGAGCAGTGGAACTTTCTCAGTAATATCTTTATCAAGAATCACACTACGTTGGAAGATCCTTAAAAGCATCTGAATGGATAGTAGAAGATATAATAATACTATGTTCCGGATATCCGGCCATCAGAAATGCACTGGCAGTTTATCTCTTCTGTACTATCAGTATTGAGAATCATGCCACGTTAGGAGAACCTTATGTGGATCTGAATAGATACTAAAAGGTTTTATAATACTGGGTTTCAAATATCGGGCCATCAGTGGCGCTTTGGCAGTGGAACTTTTTCAGTAACATATGTATTGAGAATCCTGCCACGTTGAAAGATCCCTAAAAGTATCTGAGTGGATTGTAGACGATATACTAATACTCGGTTTCAAACATCCAGTCAGCAGAAACGAATGAGCAGTGGAACTTTCTCAGTAATATCTTCATTGAAAATCACACTACGTTGAAAGATCCGTCAATGGATTTGAATGGATAGTTGAAGATATAATAATACTATGTTTCGAATACCCGGCCATCAGAAACGCCCTGGCAGTTTAACTCTTCTATACTTTCTGTATTGAGAAACATGCCACGTTAAGAGAACCTTAAGAGGATCTGAATAGATAGTAAAAGGTATTATAATACTCGATTTCAAATAACGGCCCATCAGAGGCGCATTGGCAGTGCAACTCTTTCAGTATTATCTGTATTCAGAATATTGTCACGTTGAAAGATCCCTAAAAGTATCGGAGTGAATAGTAAACGATATAAGAATACTCGGTTTCAAACATTCAGTCAGCAGGGACGCGTGAGCAGTGAAACTTTCCCAGTAATTCCTTTATTGAGTATCACACCACCTTGAAGGATCCGTAAAAAGAACTGAATGGATAGTAGATTATATAATAATACTATGTTTAGAATATCCGGCCATCAAAAACGCCCTGGCAGTATAACTTCTTCAGTACTATCTGTATTGAGAATCATGCCACGTTAAGAGAACCTTAAAATGATCTGAATATATAGTAAAAGGTATTATAGTACTCGACTTCAAATAGCGGGCCATCAGGGGCGCATTGGCAGTGCTACTTTTTCATTAATATCTGTATTAAGAATCATGCCAAGTTGAAAGTTCCGTAAAAGGGTCTGAATAGATAGTAAAAGGTATTATAATACTCGCTTTCAAATAACAGGCCTTCAGAGGCGCTTTGGCAGTGGAACTTTTTCAGTAATATCTCTATTGAGAATCATTCCACGATAAAAGATCCCTAAAAGTATATGAATGGATAGTAAACGATATAGTAAAACTCGATTTCAAAGATCCAGCCATCAGGAACGCATTAGCAGTAGAACTTTTACAGTAATATCTTCATTGAGTATCAGACCACGTTGGTACTTTCTCAGTAATATCTTTATTAAGAAAAACACTACGATGATAGATCCGTGAAAGGATCTGAATGGATAGTAGAGTTTGTAATAATACTATGTTTCGAGTATCCGGCCATCAGCAATGCCCTAGCATTTTAACTCTTCAGTACCATCTGAATTGAGAATCATACCACGTTGAAAGTTCTGTAAAAGGATCGGAATAGATAGTAAAAAGTATTATAATACTCGGTTTTAAATATCAGACATTAAAAATCACACCACGTTGAGAGATCCGTAAAAGGATCTGAATAGATAGTAAAAGGTAACATAATACTCTTTTTCATATATCGGGCCATCAGAGGCGCTTTGGCAGTGGAACTTTTTCAGTGATATCTGTATTGAGAATCATTCCACGATGGAAAATCCCTAAAAGTTTATGAATGCATAGTAAACGACATAATAAAAATTGGTTTCAAACGTCCAGTCTGAGTGGATAGTAGACGATATACTAATATTCGGTTTCAAACATCCAGTCAGCAGAAACGCGTGAGCAGTGAAACTTTCTCAGTAATATCTTCATCAAGAATCACACTACGTTGAAAGATCCTTAAAAGGATCTGAATGGATAGTAGAAGATATAATAATACTATGTTTCGAATATCCGGCCATCAGAAACGCCCTGGCAGTTTAACTCTTCTGTACTATCTGTATTGAGAATCATGCCACGTTAAGAGAACCTTAAGAGGATCTGAATAGATAGTATAAGGTATTATAATACTGGGTTTCAAATATCGGACAATCAGAAGCGCTTTGGCAAAGACACTTTTTCAGAAATATCTGTATTGAGAATCAGGCCACGTTGAAAGATCCCTTAAAGTATCTGAGTGGATGGGAGACGATATACTAATACTCGGTTTCAAACTTCCAGTTAGCAGAAACGCGTGAGCTGTTGAAGTTTCTCATTAATATCTTTATTGAGGATCACACTACGTTGAAAGATCCGTAAAAGGATCTGAATGGATAGTAGAAGTTATAATAATACTATGTATCGAATACCCGACCATCAGAAAAGCCCTGGCAGTATAACTTCTTCAGTAATATCTATATTGAGTATCATTCCATGTTTGGAGAACCTTAAGAACCTTAAGAGGATCTGAATTGATAGTATTATAATACTCGATTTCGAATATCGGGCCGTCAGAGGCGCATTGGCAGTGCAACTTTTTCAGTTATATCTGTATTGAGAATCATACCACGTTGAAAGATCCCTAAAAATATCTGAATTGATAGTAACCGATATATTAAAACTCGCTTTTACAGATCAGTTCCTCAGGGACGCATTGGCAGTAGAACATTTTCAGTAATATATTTATTGAGAATCACACCATGTTGAAACCTCCGTAAAGGATCTGAATAGATAGTGAAGGTATTATAATACTCGGTTTCAAATATCAGGCCATCAGTGGCGCTTTCGCAGTGGAACTTTTTCAGTACTATCTGTACTCAGAATCATGCCACGTTGAAAGATCCCTAAAAGTATCTGAGTGGATAGTAAACGATATAAACATACTCGATTTCAAACATCCAGTCAGCAGAATCGCGTGCTCAGTGGATTTTTCTGAGTAATCTCGTAAAAGGATCTGTATGGATAGTAGATAGTAGATAGTAGTATAATAATACTATGTTTCTAGTATCTGGCCATCAGAAACGTCCTGGCAGTTTAACTCTTCAGAACCATCTGTATTGAGAATCAAACACCACGTTGAAAGTTCTGTAAAACGATCGGAATAGATAGTAAAAAGTATTATAATGCTCGGTTTTAAATATCAGGCCATCAGAGGCGCTTTGGCAGTGGAACTTTTTCAGTAATATCTGTATTGAGAATCATTCCACGATGAAAGATCCCTAAAAGTAAATGAATGGATAGTAGACGTCATAATTGAACTCGGTTTCAAACATCCAGTCAGCAGGGATGCGTGAGCAGTGGAACTTTCTCAGTAATATCTTTATTGAGAATCACACCACGTTGAAGGATGCGTAAAACGTTCTGAATGGATAGTAGAAGATATAATAATACTATGTTCCGAATATCTGGCCATCAGAAACGCCCTGGCAGTATATCTTCTTCAGTACTGTCTGTATTGAGAATCATGCCACGTTAAGAGAACCTTAAGAGGAACTAAATAGATAGTAAAAAGTATTATAATACATGATTTAAAATATCGGGCCATCAGAGGCGCATTGGCAGTGCAACTTTTTCAGTAACATCTGTATTGAGAATCATGCCACATTGAAAGTATATGAATGGATAGTAAACGATATAATAAAACTCGGTTTCAAATATCCAGTCAGCAGAAACGCGTGAGCAGTGGATTTTTCTAATTAATTTCTTTATTGAGAATCACTTAACGTTGAAAATTCTGTAAAAGCATCTGAATGGATAGTAGAAGATATATAATACTATGTTCCGGATATCCGACCATCAGAAACGCCCTGGCAGTTTATCTCTTCTGTACTATCTGTATTGAGAATCATGCTACGTTAGGAGAACCTTTAGTGGATCTGAATAGATACTAAAAGGTTTTATAATAGTGGGTTTCAAATATCGGACCATCAGAAGCCTTCGGCAATGGAACTTTTCAAGAAATATCTGTATTGAGAATCACACAACGTTGAAAGTTCCGTAACAGGATCTGAATGGATAGTAGAATATATAATATCACTATGTTTCGATTATCCGGCCATCAGAAACGACCTGGCAGTTTGACTCTTCAGTACTCTCTGTATTGAGAATTATGCCACGTTAAGAGAACCTCAAGACGATCTGAATAGATAGTAAAAGGTACTATAATACTGGGTATCAAATATCGGGTCATCAGAGGCGCTTTGGCAGTGGAACTTTTTCCGTAAATCTGTATTGAGAATCATTCCACGATGAAACATCCCTATAAGTATATGAATGGATAGTAAACGATATAATAAAACTCGGTTTCAAACATCCAGTCAGCAGGGTCGCGTGAGCAGTGAAACTTTCTCAGTAATATCTTTATTGAGTATCACACCAACTTGAAGGATCCGTAAATGGATCTGAATGGATAAAAGAAGTCATCAGAAACACCCTGGCAGTTCAACTCTTCAGTACTATATGTATTGCGAATCATGCCACGATGAGAGAACCTTAAGAGGATCTGAATAGATATTATAAGGTATGTCGCCAGCTCAGTGATAAAGTGAGACTAGGGACCGGGGTCCCGATTTCATTCCCGGGGCCATCAGAGGCGCTTTGGCAGTGGAACTTTTTTAATGATATCTGTATTGAGAATCATTCCGCGATGGAAAATCCCTAAAAGTTTATGAATGCATAGTAAACGATATAATAAAAATCGGTTTCAAACATCCAGTCTGAGTGGATAGTAGACGATATACTAATATTCGGTTTCAAACATCCAGTCAGCAGAAACGCGTGAGCAGTGGAACTTTCTCAGTAATATCTTTATTAAGAATCACACTACGTTGAAAGATCCATAAAAGGATCTGAATGGATACTAGAAGATATAATAATACTATGTTTCGAATATCCGGCCATCAGAAACGCCCTGGCAGTTTAACTCTTCTGTACTATCTGTATTGAGAATCATGCCACGTTAAGAGAACCTTAAGAGGATCTGAATAGATAGTATAAGGTATTATAATACTGGGTTTCAAATATCGGACCATCAGAAGCGCTTTGGCAATGGCACTTTTTCAGAAATATCTGTATTGAGAATCAGGCCACGTTGAAAGATCCCTAAAAGTATCTGAGTGGATAGGAGACGATATACTAATACTCGGTTTCAAACTTCCAGTCAGTAAAAACGCGTGAGCTGTTGAACTTTCTCATTAATATCTTTATTGAGGATCACACTATGTTGAAAGATCCTTAAAAGGATCTGAATGGATAGTAGAAGTTATAATAATACTATGTATCGAATACCCGACCATCAGAAAAGCCCTGGCAGTATAACTTCTTCAGTAATATCTGTATTGAGTATCATTCCACGTTTGGAGAACCTTAAGAACCTTAAGAGGATCTGAATTGATAGTATTATAATACTCGATTTCGAATATCGGGCCGTCAGAGGCGCATTGGCAGTGCAACTTTTTCAGTTATATCTGTATTGAGAATCATGCCACGTTGAAAGATCCCTAAAAATATCTGAATGGATAGAAACCGATATATTAAAACTAACTGTCACAGATCAGTTCCTCAGGGACGCATTGGCAGTAGAACATTTTCAGTAATATATTTATTGTGAATCACACCATGCTGAAACCTCCGTAAAAGGATCTGAATAGATAGTGAAGGTATTATAATACTCGGTTTCAAATATCAGGCCATCAGTGGCGCTTTCGCAGTGGAACGTTTTCAGTACTATATGTACTGAGAATCATGCCACGTTGAAAGTTCCCTAAAAGTATCTGAGTGGATAGTAAACGATATAAACATACTCGATTTCAAACATCCAGTCAGCAGAATCGCGTGCTCAGTGGATCTTTCTGAGTAATCTCGTAAAAGGATCTGAATGGATAGTAGAGTATATAATAATACTATGTTTCGAGTATCTGGCCATCAGAAACGTCCTGGCAGTTTAACTCTTCAGAACCATCTGTATTGAGAATCACACACCACGTTGAAAGTTCTGTAAAACGATCGGAATAGATAGAAAAAAGTAATATAATACTTGGTTTTAAATATCAGGCCATCAGAGGCGCTTTGGCAGTGGAACTTTTTCAGTAATATCTGTATTGAGAATCATTCCACGATAGAAGATCCCTAAAAGTATATGAATGGATAGTAGACGTCATAATTGAACTTGGTTTCAAACATCCAGTCAGCAGGGATGCGTGAGCAGTGGAACTTTCTCAGTAATATCTTTATTGAGTATCACACCACGTTGATGGATACGTAAAACGTTCTGAATGGATAGTAGAATATATAATAATACTATGTTCCGAATATCTGGCCATCAAAAACGCCCTGGCAGTAAATCTTCTTCAGTATTGTCTGTATTGAGAATCATGCCACGTTAAGAGAACCTTAAGAGGAACTGAATAGATAGTAAAAAGTATTATAATACATGATTTAAAATATCGGGCCATCAGAGGCGCATTGGCAGTGCAACTTTTTCAGTAATATCTGTATTGAGAATCATGCCACATTGAAAGATCCCTAGCAGTATATGAATGGATAGTATACGATATAATAAAACTCGGTTTCAAATATCCAGTCAGCAGATACGCGTGAGCAGTGGATTTTTCTAATTAATTTCTTTATTGAGAATCACTTAACGTTGAAAATTCTGTAAAAGCATCTGAATGGATAGTAGAAGATATATAATACTATGTTCCGGATATCCGGCCATCAGAAACGCCCTGGCAGTTTATCCCTTCTGTACTATCTGTATTGAGAATCATGCCACGTTAGGAGAACCTTTAGTGTATCTGAATAGATACTAAAAGGTTTTATAATACTGGGTTTCAAATATCGGACCATTGCCTTTGGCAATGGAACTTTTTCAGAAATATCTGTATTGAGAATCACACAACGTTGAAAGTTCCGTAACAGGATCTGAATGGATAGTAGAATATATAACATCACTATGTTTCGATTATCCGGCCATCAGAAACGACCTGGCAGTTTGACTCTTCAGTACTCTTTGTATTGAGAATTATACCACGTTTAGAGAACCTCAAGACGATCTGAATAGATAGGAAAAGGTACTATAATACTGGGTATCAAATATCGGGTCATCAGAGGCGCTTTGGCAGTGGAACTTTTTCCGTAATATCTGTATTGAGAATCATTCCACCATGAAAGATCCCTATAAGTATATGAATGGATAGTAAACGATATAATAAAACTCGGTTTCAAACATCCAGTCAGCAGGGTCGCGTGAGCAGTGAAACTTTCTCAGTAATATCTTTATTGAGTATCACACCAACTTGTGGGATCCGTAAATGGATCTGAATGGATAAAAGAAGTCATCAGAAACACCCTGGCAGTTCAACTCTTCAGTAATATATGTATTGCGAATCATGCCACGATGAGAGAACCTTGAGAGGATCTGAATAGATATTATAAGGTATGTCGCCAGCTCAGTGATAAAGTGAGACTAGGGACCGGGGTCCCGAGCTCATTCCCGGGGTTCTAGGAATTAAATTCTTTACTCAGACCCTAGCAACCACCGTCCACCGTTGGGTCAAAAATTAAGAGTGACGTACCTGAGGTGGCGTAAAGCTGATCTGGCGCAGAACAACCTGGTGGTATGGCGAAAGTAGTCTCAGGACCACAAGGCCTGTTCTGGTGGTATTCCTGGACATTGAAGGCACTTATGCTGGATATATATGTCCAACGTACGACGACAACATACTCATTATGGCCACAGGACAGGATGACTCAGTCCCGATTGAGAGCCTATCAGAGGCGCTAACGGCAACACAAGGCTGGTGTAGTGGGGAACAGTTAAACGTGATCTCTCGTCAGACCTTGGTCGTGCCATTCACTAGAAAGAGGAAGCTCAACATGGGTTTCCTTACTATGAATGGAGTTCGTATCCCATTTGCGGACGATGCTAGATATCTGGGTGCCATCCTGGACAGGTAGCTGAACTGAAATTCACACTAAGAAAGGGTGATCCACAAGGCTAGGCACCTGCTCTGGGCCTGCTAGCGAACTTGTGGAAAGAAATGGGGTACTGGATCTGAAAAGACGCCACTGGTTGTACGTGATGTTGGTGAGACGACAAATCACTTACGGTAGCATTGCTTTATGGGAGTGCACTGTAGGGGTGCAGTCCCAGCTCAAGCTTATAACAATTCAGAGATCTGCGTGCTTGATGATGACTGGGGCCTTTCGCTCCACGTCCATCGCAGCCAATGATCGCCTTAAGTACATGGTCTATCTTTATCTAGTGAGCACGTGCCTGGTTCTCTGCTGGCCGAATTGTAGGTCAACGAGATAATGAGCATCGTTCTGATGTATCTATCACCAAGATAGTGGCACTATCGAGTCGTCTTTCCCAGCGACGATTGGACTATCTCTGGGCCCCACTGCTTGAGGGTCCCTGCTGGTTCACATAATGCTCTGCTACTACTGGGGTGGGAGCGGGAGTCAGTGGTTACAAAATGGCTGAGGGTGAATCTATAAGCCTAGTTAGTTTTCTGACTGCCTTTCAAGCAGGAATTTTCGCCATTGATCACTGCGCGAAGCTCATATTTGAGAAGAGATGGATACGCAGATCAATCAAGCTTTCCTATCGGAAAGCCAAGCTGCCTTGAAGGACTTGAATTCATACAACTGAAAGTCCATGTTTGTGCAGGACTCTCTGACCCCACTTGTTGAACTGGAAGAGCGCTGCAGGTTCAAGTTAATTTGGGTCCTGGGCCACTCAGGCAAGGGCGGTAATGAGGTGGAGGACTCATTGTCGGCACGAGGGCTTTCACCGGGCTCATTGGACCTGAATCGGCCTGTGATATATCTCACAAGGCAGCAGGGTGAGAAAACAACAGATGGTTGGACCAAAAGGTCCAGGATATCAGAAGCAGCATACCTGGACACATACATACTCGCTCAACAAGTATCAGCTGAAAGAGCCAGACAATGTCTCAGATCCTCTAGTTAGACCTGAGAATTTCAACAGCTGTATACACGGGTCCCTGTGGCCTGAGGAAACACCTTAGTATGCTGGGGTTGGCTGAGCTAGGACTATGCCTGGAGGGCGACGAGTCTATAGAACACATGTGTGACCCCGCAGGGGACAGGATCAGATTTGAGGAACTAGGAGTCCGCAAACTGAGACTGAGGGAACATGACAAGTTCTCACCCACCAGACTAAAATCCCTTGTCAAAAGGCTTCAGCTTGTTGATGTTGTATAGATTAGGCGTGCCACAATAGACCGATTGGTTGCAGTGACGGGACTGGTTTCGTCTGCCCGACACAACTCATATAATTAATAATAAAGTGGCGTACGAACATGGTAACATAGGATACGAATAACACAACTGATTCGCCTAACTCACACGAGCATTTCAAATATCGGGCCATCAGAGGCGCATTGGCAGTGCAACTTCCTCAGTAATATCTTTATTGAGAATGATGCCACGTTGAAAGATCCCTAAAAGTATCTGAATGGATAGTAAACGATATAATAAAACTCGGTTTCAAAAATTAGGCCATCAGGGACGCATTGGCAGTAGAACTTTCTCAGTAATATCTTCATTGAGAATCACACCACGTTGAAAGTTCCGTAAAAGGATCTGAATCACTATCTATTCAGATCCTTTTACGGTAAGGTATTATAATTCTCGGTTTCCAATATCTAGCCATCAGAGGCAATTTGGTAGTGGAACTTTCTCATTAATATCTGTTTTGAGAATCACTAAACCATGAAAGATCCCTAAAAGTATATGAATGGATATTAAACGATATAATAAAACTCGGTTTCAAACATCCAGTCAGCAGGGACGCGTGAGCAGTGAAACTTTCTCAGTTTATTGAGTATCACACCACCTTGAAGGATCCTTAAAAAGATCTGAATGGATAGTGAATTATATAATAATACTATGTTTCGAATATCCAGCCATCAAAAACGCTATGTTAGTATATCTTCTTCAGTACTATCTGTATTGAGAATCATGCCATGTTAAGAGAACCTTTAAACGATCTGAATATATAGTAAAATATAGAAATATGGATCATGCGGAGTAATATATATATATATGGAAAGGTTTAACGGGTAATTCCGCAAAAGGAGCAGATTAAAAATAATTCTGCTGGTACCTGCCGACACGTGTTTCTGCTAGTTGGCTTCTTCAGGACAGGGCAACCAAGAAACCAAGGAAAAGATGGAAATCGAAGTGAAAATAGGTGACAACACACCAGGAGCGAGCAACCAATTGTGCCTTCAGCTCTAGGACCTCCATTTCGGAGGTAAACTATGGCATCGGCACGGAGGAAGCATAAGGTACCTGTGCGATGCGACCTCAACCCGAGGATATGAAACATAGAAATATGGATCATGCGGAGTAATATATATATATATATGGAAAGGTTTAACGGGTAATTCCGCAAAAGGAGCAGATTAAAAATAATTCTGCTGGTACCTGCCGACACGTGTTTCTGCTAGTTGGCTTCTTCAGGACAGGGCAACCAAGAAACCAAGGAAAAGATGGAAATCGAAGTGAAAATAGGTGACAACACACCAGGAGCGAGCAACCAATTGTGCCTTCAGCTCTAGGACCTCCATTTCGGAGGAATTACCCGTTAAACCTTTCCATATATATATATATTACTCCGCATGATCCATATTTCTATGTTTCATATCCTCGGGTTGAGGTCGCATCGCACAGGTACCTTATGCTTCCTCCGTGTCGATGCCATAGTTTACCTCCGAAATGGAGGTCCTAGAGCTGAAGGCACAATTGGTTGCTAGCTCCTGGTGTGTTGTCACCTATTTTCACTTCGATTTCCATCTTTTCCTTGGTTTCTTGGTTGCCCTGTCCTGAAGAAGCCAACTAGCAGAAACACGTGTCGGCAGGTACCAGCAGAATTATTTTTAATCTGCTCCTTTTGCGGAATTACCCGTTAAACCTTTCCATATATATATATATTACTCCGCATGATCCATATTTCTATGTTTCATATCCTCGGGTTGAGGTCGCATCGCACAGGTACCTTATGCTTCCTCCGTGCCGATGCCATAGTTTACCTCCAAAATGGAGGTCCTAGAGCTGAAGGCACAATTGATTGCTCGCTCCTGGTGTGTTGTCACCTATTTTCACTTCGATTTCCATCTTTTCCTTGGTTTCTTGGTTGCCCTGTCCTGAAGAAGCCAACTAGCAGAAACACGTGTCGGCAGGTACCAGCAGAATTATTTTTAATCTGCTCCTTTTGCGGAATTACCCGTTAAACCTTTCCATATATATATATATAGTAAAATGTATTATAATACTCGATTTCAAATATTGGGCCATCAGAGGCGCATTTGCAGTGCTAGTTTCTGTATATCTGTATCTGTATTAAGAATCATGCCAAGTTGAAAGATCCTTAGAAGTATATGACGTTGAAAGATCCCTAAAAGTATCTGAATGGATAGTGAACGATATAATAAAACTCGGTTCCAAAGATCAGGCCATCAGGGACGTATTGGCAGTAGAACTTTTAGAGTAATATCTTCATTGAGAATCACACCGCGTTTAAAGTTCTGTAAAAGGATCTGAATAGATAGTAAAAGGTATTATAATACTCGATTTTAATAACAGGCCATCAGAGGCGCTTTGGCAGTGGAACTTTTTCAGTAATATATCTATTGAGAATCATTCCACGATAAAAGATCCCTAAAAGTATATGAATGGATAGTAAACGATATAGTAAAACTCGATTTCAAAGATCAAGCCATCAGGGACGCATTGGTAGTAGAACTTCTACAGTAATATCTTTATTGAAGTTGAACGTTGAAGGATGCGTAAAAGGATCTGAATGGATAGTGGAAGATATAATAATACTATGTTTCGAATATCCGGATATCAGAAAAGCCCTGGCAGTATAACTTCTTCAGTACTATCTGTATGATCCACGTAAAGAGAACCTTACGAATATCAGATTATATTAAAAGGTATTATAATACTCAGCATCAACTTTAGGGCGATCAGTAGAACTTGGGTTTCAAATATCGGGCCATCAGAGGCTCTTTGGCAGTGGAACTTTTTCAGTAATATCTTTATTGAGAATCATGCCACGTTGAAAGATCCCTAAAAGTATCTAAGTGGATAGTAAACGATATAATAATACTCAGTTTCAAACATCCAGTCAGCAGGGACGCGTGAGCAGTGGAACTTTCTCAGTAATAAGAAAATAGGATAACATTTTCTCAGTAATATCTTTATTGAGTATCACACCACTTTGAAGGATGCGTAAAAGGTTCTGAATGGATAGTAAAAGATATAATAATACTATGCTTCGAATATCCGGCCATCAGAAACGCCCTGGCAAATTAACTCTTCAGTACCATCTGTATTGAAAATCACGCTACGTTGAGAGAACCTTAAGAGGATATGAATAGGTAGTAAAAGGTATTATAATACCCGATTTCAAATATCGGGCCATCAAAAGCGCTTTGGCAGTGGCTTTTCCAGTAATATCTGTTTGAGAATAATGCCACTTTGGAAGAAGAATGAATAGTAAACGATTTAATAAAATTCGGTTTCAAAGATCAAGCCATCTGGGACGCATTGGCAGTAGAACTTTTTCAGTAATATCTTCATTGAAAATCACACCACGTTGAGAGATCCGTAAAAGGATCTGAATAGATAGTAAAAAGTATCATAATACCCTTTTTCATATATCGGACCATCAGAGGCGCTTTGGCAGTGGAACTTTTTCAGTGATATCTGTATTGAGAATCATTCCACGATGGAAAATCCCTAAAAGTTTCTGAATGCATAGTTAACGATATAATAAAAATCAGTTTCAAACATCCAGTCTGAGTTGATAGTAGACGATATACTAATATTCGGTTTCAAACATCCAGTCAGCAGAAACGCGTGAGCAGTGGAACTTTCTCAGTAATATCTTCATCAAGAATCACACTACGTTGAAAGATCCTTAAAAGCATCTGAATGGATAGTAGAAGATATAATAATACTATGTTCCGGATATCCGGCCATCAGAAATGCCCTGGCAGTTTATCTCTTCTGTACTATCAGTATTGAGAATCATGCCACGTTAGGAGAACCTTATGTGGATCTGAATAGATACTAAAAGGTTTTATAATACTGGGTTTCAAATATCGGGCCATCAGTGGCGCTTTGGCAGTGGAACTTTTTCAGTAACATATGTATTGAGAATCCTGCCACGTTGAAAGATCCCTAAAAGTATCTGAGTGGATTGTAGACGATATACTAATACTCGGTTTCAAACATCCAGTCAGCAGAAACGAATGAGCAGTGGAACTTTCTCAGTAATATCTTTATTGAAAATCACACTACGTTGAAAGATCCGTCAATGGATTTGAATGGATAGTTGAAGATATAATAATACTATGTTTCGAATACCCGGCCATCAGAAACGCCCTGGCAGTTTAATTCTTCTATACTTTCTGTATTGAGAAACATGCCACGTTAAGAGAACCTTAAGAGGATCTGAATAGATAGTAAAAGGTATTATAATACTCGATTTCAAATAACGGCCCATCAGAGGCGCATTGGCAGTGCAACTCTTTCAGTATTATCTGTATTCAGAATCTTGTCACGTTGAAAGATCCCTAAAAGTATCGGAGTGAATAGTAAACGATATAATAATACTCGGTTTCAAACATTCAGTCAGCAGGGACGCGTGAGCAGTGAAACTTTCCCAGTAATTCCTTTATTGAGTATCACACCACCTTGAAGGATCCGTAAAAAGAACTGAATGGATAGTAGATTATATAATAATACTATGTTTAGAATATCCGGCCATCAAAAACGCCCTGGCAGTATAACTTCTTCAGTACTATCTGTATTGAGAATCATGCCAGGTTAAGAGAACCTTAAAATGATCTGAATATATAGTAAAAGGTATTATAGTACTCGACTTCAAATATCGGGCCATCAGGGGCGCATTGGCAGTGCTACTTTTTCATTAATATCTGTATTAAGAATCATGCCAAGTTGAAAGTTCCGTAAAAGGTTCTGAATAGATAGTAAAAGGTATTATTATACTCGCTTTCAAATAACAGGCCATCGGAGGCGCTTTGGCAGTGGAACTTTTTCAGTAATATCTCTATTGAGAATCATTCCACGATAAAAGATCCCTAAAAGTATATGAATGGATAGTAAACGATATAGTAAAACTCGATTTCAAAGATCCAGCCATCAGGAACGCATTAGCAGTAGAACTTTTACAGTAATATCTTCATTGAGTATCAGACCACGTTGAAGGATGCGTATAAGGATCTGATGGATAGTGGAAGATATAATAATACTATGATTCGATTATCCGGATATCAGAAACGCCCTGGCAGTATAACTTCTTCAGTACTATCTGTATAGAGAATCATTCCAGGTAAAGAAAACCTTACGAATATCTGATTGATATTGAAAGGTAGGTATTATAATACTCGGCTTCAACTTTAGGGCCATCAGTGGAATTCTTTCAGTAATATCTGTATTGAAAATCATGCCACTTCGGAAGAACCCTAAAACGTTGAAAGATCTCTAAAAGTATCTGAGTGGATAGTAAACGATATAATAATACTCAGTTTCAAACATCCAGTCAGCAGAAACGCGTGAGCAGTGGAACTTTCTCAGTAATATATATATTGAGAATCACACTACGATGAAAGATCCGTAAAAGGATCTGAATAGATATTAGTAGATATAATAATACTAAGTTTCAAATATCCGGCCATCAGAAACGCCCTGGCAGTTTAGCTCCTCAATACTGTCTGTATTGAGGATCGTGCTACATTAAGAGAGCCTTAAGAGGTTCTGAATTGATAGTAAAAGGTATAATAATACTCGGTTCCAAATATCAGGCCATCAGTGGCGCTTTCACAGTGGAACTTTCTCAGTACTATCTGTATTGAGAATCATGCCACGTTGAAAGATCCCTAAAAGTATCTGAGTGGATAGCAAACGATATAATCATACTCGTATTCAAACATCCAGTCAGCAGAACGCGTGCTCAGTGGAACTTTCTCAGTAATATCTTTATTGAGAAAAACACTACTGAATTGAGAATCACACCACGTTGTGAAAGTTCTGTAAAAGGATCGGAATAGATAGTAAAAAGTATTATAACACTAGGTCTTAAATATCAGACATTAAAAATCACACCACGTTGAGAGATCCGTAAAAGGATCTGAATAGATAGTAAAAGGTAACATAATACTCTTTTTCATATATCGGGCCATCAGAGGCGCTTTGGCAGTGGAACTTTTTCAGTGATATCTGTATTGAGAATCATTCCACGATGGAAAGTCCCTAAAAGTTTATGAATGCATAGTAAATGATATAATAAAAATCGATTTCAAACATCCAGTCTGAGTGGATAGTAGACGATATACTAATATTCGGTTTCAAACATCCAGTCAGCAGAAACGCGTGAGCAGTGGAACTTTTTCAGTAATATCTTTATCAAGAATCACAATACGTTGAAAGATCCTTAAAAGGATCTGAATGAATAGTAGAAGATATAATAATACTATTTTCCGAATATCCAGCCATCAGAAACGCCCTGGCAGTTCTTCTGTACTATCTGTATTGAGAATCATGCCACGTTAAGAGAACCTTAATAGGATCTGAATAGATAGTATAAGGTATTATAATACTGGGTTTCAAATATCGGACCCTCAGAAGCGCTTTGGCAATGGCACTTTTTCAGAAATATCTGTATCGAGAATCAGGCCACGTTGAAAGATCCCTAGAAGTATCTGAGTGGATAGGAGACGATATACTAATACTCGGTTTCATACTTCCAGTCGGTAGAAACGCGTGAGCTGTTGAACTATCTCATTGATATCTTTATTGAGGATCACAATACGTTGAAAGAATCGTAAAAGGATCTGAATGGATAGTAGAAGTTATAATAAAACTATGTTTCGAATACCCGACCATCAGAAAAGCCCTGGCAGTATAACTTCTTCAGTAATATCTGTATCGAGTATCATTCCACGTTTAGAGAACCTTTAGAACCTTAACAGGTAGAGTTATAATAATACTATGTTTCGAGTATCTGGCCATCAGAAACGCTCTGGCAGTTTAACTCTTCAGAACCATCTGTATTGAGAATCACACAATACGTTGAAAGTTCTGTAAAAGGATCGGAATAGATAGTTAAAAGTATTATAATACTCGGTTTTAAATATCAGGCCATCAGAGGCGCTTTGGCAGTGGAACTTTTTCAGTAAAATCTTTATTGAGAATCATTCCACGATGAAAGATCCCTAAAAGTATATGAATGGATAGTAGACGACATAATTGAACTCGGTTTCAAACATCCAGTCAGCAGGGATGCGTGAGCAGTGGAACTTTCTCAGTAATATCTTTATTGAGTATCACACCACGTTGAAGGATGCTTAAAAGGTTCTGAATGGATAGTAGAAGATATAATAATACTATGTTCCGAATATCTGGCCATCAGAAACGCCCTGGCAGTGTATCTTCTTCAGTACTGTCTGTATTGAGAATCATGCCACGTTAAGAGAACCTTAAGAGGAACTGAATAGATGGTAAAAAGTATTATAATACTTGATTTCAAATATCGGGCCATCAGAGGCGCATTGGCAGTGCAACTTTTTCAGTAATATCTGTATTGAGAATCGTGTCACATTGAAAGATCCCTAGAAGTATATGAATGGATAGTAAACGATATAATAAAACTCGGTTTCGAACATCCAGTCAGCAGGGACGCGTGAGCAGTGAAACTTTTTCAGTAATATCTTTATTGAGTATCACACTAACTTGAAGGTTCCGTAAATGAATCTGAATCGATATAAGAAGATATTATAATACTATGTATTGCGAATTATGCCACGATAAGAGAACCTTAAGAGGGTCTGAATAGATATTAAAATGTATTATAATACTCGATTTAATATATCGGGCCACCAGAGGCGAATTGGCAGTGCAACTTCTTCAGTAATATCTTTATTGGAAATCATGCCACGATGAAAGATCCCTTAAAGTATCTGAATAGATATAATAAAACACGGTTTCAAAGATTAGGCCATCAGGGACGCATTGGCAGTGGAACTTTCTCAGTAATATCTTCATTGAGAATCACACCACTATGAATAGATAGTAAAAGTTGTTATAATTCTCGGTTTCATATATCGGTCCATCAGAGGCGCTTTGGCAGTAGAACTTTCTCATTAATATCTATATTGAGAATCATTCCACCATGAAAGATCCCTAAAAGTATATGAATGGATAGTAAACGATATAATATAACTCGGTTTCAAACATCCAGTCAGCTGGGACGCGTGAGCAGTGAAACTTTCTCAGTAATATCTTCATTGAGTATCACACCACCTTGAAGGATCCGTAAAAAAATCTGAATGGATAGTAGATGATATAATAATACTGTGTTTCGAATACTCGGCTGTCAGAAACGCCCTGGCAAATTAACTCTTCTGTACTTTCTGTATTGAGAATCATGCCACGTTAAGATAACCTTAAGAAGATCTGAATAGATAGTAAAATTACTCGATTTAAATAACGGCCCATCAGAGGCGGATTGGCAGTGCAACTTTTTCAGTAATATCTGTATTGAGAATCATGCCCTAAAAGTATCTGAGTGGATAATAAACGATTTGATAACAATCGGTTCCAAAGATCAGGCCATCAGGGAAGCATTGACAGTAGAACTTTTTCAGTAATATCTGTATTGAGAATCATTCCAGGATGAAAGATCCCTAAAAGTATATGAAAGGAAGGTAAACGATATAATTAAACTCGTTTTCAAACATCCAGTCAGCAGGGACGCGTGAGCAGTGAAACTTTCTCAG
This sequence comes from Halyzia sedecimguttata, assembly GCA_937662695.2. Taxonomy (NCBI): domain Eukaryota; kingdom Metazoa; phylum Arthropoda; class Insecta; order Coleoptera; family Coccinellidae; genus Halyzia; species Halyzia sedecimguttata. The sequence goes on from OW569418.2 coordinate 8,388,160, forward strand.
TAATATCTTTATTGAGGATCACACTACGTTGAAGGTAAAAGGATCTAAATGTATAGTAGAAGATATAATAATACTATGTTTCGAATATCCGGCTATCAGAAACGCCTTGGCAGTAAAACTTCTTCAGTACTATCTGTATTGAGAATCTTTCCACGTTTAGAGAAACTTGAGAGGATCTGATAGATATTAAAAGGTATTATAATACTCGGCTTCAAATTTCGGGCCAGCTGTGAAACTGTTTCAGTAATATCTGCATTGAGAATCATGCAACGCTGAAAGAACCCTGAAAGTATCTAAATGGATAGTAAGCGATATAATAAAACTCGGTGTCAAAGATCAGGCGATATGGGACGCATTGGCAGTGAAAGTTTTTCAAGTTTTTTTTAAGGTTTAAGATCCCTAGAAGTATATGAATGGATAGTAAACGATATAATAAAACTCGGTTTCAAACATCCAGTCAGCAGAAATGCGTGAGCAGTGGAACTCTCTCAGTATTATCTTCATTGAGAATAACACTACGTTGAAAGATCCGTAAAAGGATCTGAATGGATAGTAAAAGATATAATAATACTATGTTTCGAATTTCCGGCCATCAGAAACGCCCTGGCAGTTTAACTCTACAGTACCATCTGTATTGAGAATCATGCCTCGTTAAGGGAACCTTAAGAGGATCTGAATAGATAATAAAAGGTATTATAATACTCGATTTCAAATATCGGGCCATCAGAGGCGCATTCGCAGTGTATCTTTTTCAGTAATATCTGTTTTGAGTATCTTGCCACGTTGAAAGATCCCTAAAAGCATCTGAAGAATAGTAAAAGATAATAAAACTCGGTTACAAAGATCAGGGACCCATTGGCAGTAGAACTTTCTCAGTAATATCTTTATTGAGAGTTACACTACGTTGAAAGCTCCGTAACGGGATCTGAATGGATAGTAGAAGATATAATAATACTATGTTTCGAATATCCGGCCATCAGAAACGCCCTGGCATATTAACTCTTCAGCAACATCTGTATTCAGAATCATGATACGTGAAGAGAATATCTGAATAGATAGTAAAAGTTATATAATACTCGGTTTCATATATCGGGCCATCAGAGGCGCTTTGGCAGTGAAACTTTTTCACTGATATCTGTATTGAGAATCATTCCACGATGAAAAATCCATAAAAGTTTATGAATGCATAGTGAACGATATAATAAAACTCGGTTTCAAACATCCAGTCTTAGTGGATAGTAGACGATATACTAATACTCGGTTTCAAACATCCAGTCAGCAGAAACGCGTGAACAGTGGAACTTTCTCAGTAATATCTTTATTGAGAATCACACTACGTTGGAAGATCCGTAAAAGGATCTGAATGGATAGTAGAAGATATAATAATACTATGTTTCGAATATCCGGCCATCAGAAACGCCCTGGCAGGTTAACTCTTCTGTACTATCTGTATTGAGAATCATGCCACGTTAAGAGAACCTTAAGAGGATCTGAATAGATAGTCAAAGGTTTTATAATACTGGTTTTCGAATATCGGACCATCAGAAGGCAATGGAACTTTTTTAATAATATCTGTATTGAGAAGCAGGCCACGTTATAATAATAATAAATAATAAGTTATAATAAAATCGAATACCCGACCATCAGAAAAGCCCTGGCAGTATAACTTCTTCAGTACTATCTGTATTGAGTATCATTCCAGGTTAGAGAACCTTAAGAGGATCCGATAGATATTAAAAGGTATTATAATTCTCGGCTTCAACTTTCGGGCCATCAGTGGAACTGTTTCAGTAATATCTGTATTGACAATCATGCAACGCTAAAGGAACCCTAAAAGTATCTAAATGGATAGTAAGCGATATAATAAAACTCGGTTTCAAAGATCAGGCCATATGGGATGCATTGGCAGTGTAAGTTTCTCAGTAATATCTACATTGAGAATTACACCACGTTGGAAGATCCGCAAAGGGAATTGAATAGATAGTAAAAGATATTGTAATACTGGGTTTCAAATATCGGGCCATCAGACGCGCTTTGGCATTGGAACTTTTTCAGTAATATCTGTAATGAGAATCATGCCACGTTGAAAGATCCCTAAAAGTATTTGAGTGGACAGTAGACGATATACTAATACTCGGTTTCAAACATCCAGTCAGCAGAAACGAAAGAGCAGTGGAACTTTCTCAGTAATATCTTTATTGAGAATCACACTACGTTGAAAGATCCGTCGAATACCCGGTCATCAGAAACGCCCTGGCAGTTTAATCTCCTGTACTATCTGTATTGCGAATCATAACACGTTAAGAAAACCTTAAGGGGATCTGAATAGATAGTAAAAGGTATTATAATACTGATTTCAAATAACGGCCCATCAGAGGCGCATTGGCAGTGTAACTTTTTCAGTAATATCTGCATTGAGAATCATGCCACGTTGAAAGATCCTTAAAAGTATCTGACAGGATAGTAAACGATATAATAACAATCGGTTTCAAAGGTCAGGCCATCAGGGAAGCATTGGCAGTAGAACTTTTTCAGTTATATCTTCACCACGTTGAAAGTTCCGTAAAAGGATCGGAATATATAGTGAAAGGTATTATAATACTCGGTTTTAAATAATAGGCCATCAGAGGCGCTTTGGCAGTGGAACTTTTTTAGTAATATCTGTATTGAGAATAATTCCACGATTAACGATACCTTAAAGTATATGAATGGATAGTAAACTATATAATTAAACTCGTTTTCAAACATCCAGTCAGCAGGGACGCGTGAGCAGTTAAACTTTCTCAGTAATATCTTTATTGAGTATCACACTACGTTGAAGGATGCGTAAAAGGATCTAAATGGATAGTAGAAGATATAGTAATACTTTGTTTCGAATACCCGGCCATCAGAAACGCCCTGGCAAATTAACTCTTCCGTACTTTCTGTATTGAGAATCATGCCACGTTAAGAGAACCTTAAGAAGATCTGAATAGATAGTAAAAGGTATTATAACACTCGATTCCAAATAACGGCCCATCAGAGGCGCATTGGCAGTGCAACTTTTTCATTAATATCTATATTGAGAATCATGCCCTAAAAGTATCTGAGTGGATAATAAACGATATGATAACAATCGGTTTCAAAGATCAGGCCATCAGGGAAGCATTGACAGTAGAACTTTTTCAGTAAAATCTGTATTGAGAATCATTCCACGATGAAAGATCCCTAAAAGTATATGAATGGAGGTCAAACGATATAATTAAACTCGTTTTCAAACATCCAGTCAGCAGGGACGCGTGAGCAGTGAAACTTTCTCAGTAATATCTTTATTGAGTATCACACTACGTTGGAGGATGCTAGATATTAAAAGGTATTATAATATTCGGCTTCAAATTTTGGGCCCTCTGTGAAACTGTTTCAGTAGTATCTGCATTGAGAATCATGCAACGCTGAAAGAACCCTAAAAGTATCTAAATGGATAGTAAGCGATATAATTAAACTCGGTGTCAAAGATCAGGCGATATGGGACGCATTGTCAGTGAAAGTTTTTCAGTTCTATTGAGAATAACACTACGATGAAAAATCTGAATAGATAGTAGAAGATATAATAATACCATGTTTCGAGTATCCGGCCATCAGAAATGCCATGGCAGTTTAACTCTTCAGTACCATCTGTATTGAGAATCATGCCACTTTAAGGGAACCACAGGAGGATCTGAATAGATAGTAAAAGGTATTATAATACTCGATTTCAAAAATCGGGCCATCAGAGGCGCTTTGGCAGTGGAACTTTTTCAGTAATATCTGTTTGAGAATAATGCCACGTTGGAAGATCTCTAAAAGTATCTGAATGGATAGTAAACGATATAATAAGAGTCGGTTTTAAAGATCAAGCCATCAGGTACTCATTGGCAGTTGACCTCTTTCAGTAATATCCTCATTGAAAATCACACCACGTTGAAAGATCCGCAAAAGGATCTGAATAGATAATTAAAGGTCTTATGATACTCAGTTTCAAATATCGGGCCATCAGAGGCGCTTTGGCAGTGAAACTTTATTATTATTTTCTGTATTGTGAATCATGCCACGTTGACAGAACCCTGAAAGTATCTGAATGGATAGTAAACCATATAATAATACTCGGTTTCAAAGATCCAGTCAGCAGAAACGCGTGAGCAGTGGAACTTTCTCATTAATTCCTTTATTGAGAATCACACTACTTTGAAAATTCAGTAGAAGCATCTGAATGAATAGTAGAAGATATAATAATACCATGTTTCGAGTATCCGGCCATCAGAAATGCCATGGCAGTTTAACTCTTCAGTACCATCTGTATTGAGAATCATGCCACGTTAAGGGAACCTTAGGAGGATCTGAATGGATAGTAAACCATATAATAATACTCGGTTTCAAACATCCAGTCAGCAGAAACGCGTGAGCAGTGGAACTTTCTCATTACTTCCTTTATTGAGAATCACACTACGTTGAAAATTCAGTAAAAACATCTGAATGGATAGTAGAAGATATAATTATACCATGTTTCGAATATCCGGCCATCAGAAACTCCCTGGCAGTACAACTCTTCACTACTATCTGTATTGAGAATCATGCCACGATAAGGGTACCATGCTACGATGAGAGAACCTCAAGAGGATCTGAATAGATAGTAAAAGGTATTATACTACTCGATTTCAAATATCGGACCATCAGAGGCGCATTGGCAGTGCAACTTCTTCAGTACTATCTGTATTGAGAAGCTTTCCACGTTTAGAGAACCTTGAGAGGATCTGATAGATATTAAAAGGTATTTTAATACTCGGCTTCAAATTTCGGGCCATCTGTGAAACTGTTTCAGTAATATCTGCATTGAGAATCATGCAACGCTGAAAGAACCCTGAAAGTATCTAAATGGATAGTAAGCGATATAATAAAACTTGGTGTCAAAGATCAGGCGATATGGGACGCATTGGCAGTGAAAGTTTTTCAGTACTATTGAAACGTACGAAACGTATGAAAGATACGTAAAAAACGTATGAAACGTATGAAAGATACGTAAAAAAATCTGAATGGATAGTAGAAGATATAATAATACCATGTTTCGAGTATCCGGCCATCAGAAACGCCCTGGCAGTTTAACTCTTCAGTACCATCTGTATTGAGAATCATGCTACGTTGAGGGAACCTTAGGAGGATCTGAATAGATAGTAAAAGGTATTATAATACTCGATTTCAAATATCGGGCCATCAGAGGCGCTTTGGCAGTGGAACTTTTACAGTAATATCTGTTTGAGAATAATGCCACGTAGGAAGATCTCTAAAAGTATCTGAATGGATAGTAAACGATATATAAAGAGTCAGCAGGGACGCGTGAGCAGTGAAACTTTCTCAGTAATATCTTTATTGAGTATCGCACCACCTTGAGGGATCCGTAAAAGGATCTGATAATAGAAGACATATTAATACTATGTTCCGAATATCCGGCCATCAGAAACGCCCTGGCAGTATAACTTCATCAGTACTATCTGTATTGAGAATAATTCCACGTTAAGAGAACCTTTAGAGCATCTGATTGATATTAAAAGGTATTATAATACTCGGCTTCAACTTTCGGGCCACCAGTGGAACTTTTTCAGTAATATGTGTATTGAGAACCATGCCACGTTTAGGGAACCCTAAAAGTATCTAAATGGATAGTAAACACTATAATAAAACTCGGTTTCAAAGATCAGGCCATATGGGAGGCATTGGCAGTGGATGTTTTTCAGGAATATCTTCATTGAGAATCACACCACGTTGAAAGATCCGCAAAAGGATCCGAATAGATAGTAAAAGATATTATAATACTGGGTTTCAAATATCGGGTCATCAGAGGCGCTTTCGCAGTGGAACTTTTTCAGTACTATCTGTATTGAGAATCATGCCACGTTGAAAGATCCCTAAAAGTATCTGAGTGAATTGTAAACGATATAATACTCGATTTCAAACATCCAGTCAGCAGAAACGCGTGCTCATTGGAATTTTCTCTTTATTGAGAATAACACTACGTTGATAGATCCGTAAAAGAATCTTAATGGATATTAGAATATATAATAATACTATGTTTCAAGTGTCCGGCCATCAGAAACGCACTGGCAGTTTAACTCTTTAGTACCATCTGTATTGAGAATCACACCACGTTGAAAGTTCCGTAAAAGGATCGGAATAGATAGTAAAAAGTATTATAATACTCGGTTTTAAATATCAGATTCTGAATGGATAGTAGAAGATATAATAATACTATGTTCCGAATATCCTACCATCATAAAAGCCCTGGCATTATATCTTCTTCAGTACTGTCTGCCACGTTAAGAGAACCTTAAGAGGATCTGAATAGATAGTAAAAAGTATTATAATACTTGATTTCGGATATCGGGCCATCAGAGGCGCATTGGCTTTGCAACTTTTTCAGTAATATCTGTATTGAGAATCATGCCACGTTTAAGATCCCTAGAAGTATATGAATGGATAGTAAACGATATAATAAAACTCGGTTTCAAACATCCAGTCAGCGGAAATGCGTGAGCAGTGGAACTTTCTCAGTAATATCTTTATTGAGAATAACACTACGTTGAAAGATCCGAAAAAGGATCTGAATGGATAGTAGAAGATATAATAATACTATGTTTCGAATATCCAGCCATCAGAAACGCCCTGGCAGTTTAACTCTTCAGTACCATCTGTATTGAGAATCATGATTCGTTAAGAAACCTTAAGAGGATCTTATTGCATCCTCTGTTGACATTCCCTTACGAAATCCGAACTGATGACTTGATAATATTTTATATTTATCCAAAAACGCAAGTATACGTACTTTTATTAGTTTTTCTAGGATTTTGGCTATGTTAGACACCAGAAAAATTGGTCTATAATATACCATTTGGGTCCAATCACCGCCTTTTTATACTGGTTTCACAATTCCAAGTTTTAGGGTCTCCGGGAAACAAGCATTCTCGAAGCAGCTATTCACTAAATGATCTAGAGGTCCCGATATCTCAGTTTTTATTTCTTTCAATGTTTCCGAGCGTATTTCATCATATCCAGTTGATTTCTTTGATTTGAGACTGCTTATACAAATTTCTAATTCAGTTGCGTCGGTTGGAAACAAAAAGAAAGACTGTGAAATCACCTGGAGCTTTCATTTTAGTGGCATAACTTTCTCCCAATCCACTATAATAATCAATGAAGGCATCGCACATCTCTTGTTCATCTTCAATCTTCCTACCATCCTGTCCCTTAATATATTTTATAGGTATATTCTGCTTATTTTTATTGGTCATATTTTTAACATGCTCCCATAGACCTTTAGTTTCACCTTGGTTCTTTTTTTGATTTTTTTTTTCATTTCTGCAAATATTCTTTCTTATCCTCAGACATAAGCTTGCGTAGGTAATTTTTGAGTTTAGAATATTCACTTTTCAGATCTGTATTTTCAGGTTCTTTTTTATTCTTTTATACATAATTTGTTTTTTATTTATTTCATTTAGCGTTTTTCGAGTCATCCAATCTTTTCTTTTCCGTGTTTTTTTATTCATGTGTATAGCGGTTGTACTACTTTCTACATATTTTTTCAAGGTGTCAATGAAATTGCTTATTGTCGTATTTATGTCAGCACTCTCATATACTTTTTCCCAATTTTCATTTCTGAGTGTACATTTCAATTTCGTATAGTCAACATATTTTCTTGTGCAATGTCTTATACCAGTATATTTTTGAATTTTCAGATTGGTGTACACAATTATAGGATAATGATCAGTAATTAAATTTTGTAAGACGATTCCATCTATACTTGAATTTTCAGGATGCATGCCCCTCACGAAAAAATGGTCCAGACATGTTCCACTATCATGCCACGTTGACAGAACCCTGAAAGTATCTGAATGGATAGTAAACGATATAATAATACTCAGTTTCAAACATCCAGTCAGCAGAAACGCGTGAGCAGTGAAACTTTCTCAGTAATATCTTTATCAAGAATCACAGTACGTTGAAAGATCCTTAAAAGGATCTGAATGGATAGTAGAAGATATAATAATACTATGTTTCGAATATCCGGCCATCAGAAACGACCTGGCAGTTTAACTCTTCTGTACTATCTTTATTGAGAATCATGCCACGTTAAGAGAACCTTAAGAGGATCTGAATAGATAGTATAAGGTATTATAATACTGGGTTTCAAATATCGGGCCATCAGAGGCTCTTTGGCATTGGAACTTTTTCAGTAATATCTGTATTGAGAATCATTGCACGTTGAAAGATCCCTAAAAGTATCTGAGTGGATAGTAAACGATATAATAATACTCAGTTTCAAACATCCAGTCAGCAGAAACGCGTGGGCAGTGAAACTTTCTCAGTAATATCTATATTGAGAATCACAATACGATGAAAGATCCGTAAAAGGATCTGAATAGATATTAGAAGATATAATAATACTAAGTTTCAAATATCCGGCCATCAGAAACGCTCCGGCAGTTTAGCTCCTCAATACTATCTGTATTGAGGTTCATGCTACGTTAAGAGAGCCTTAAGAGGATCTGAATTGATTGTAAAAGGTATTATAATACTCGGTACTTTTCAGATCTGTATTTTCAGGTTCTTTTTTTATTCTTTTATACATAATTTGTTTTTTATTTATTTCATTTAGCGTTTTTCGAGTCATCCAATCTTTTCTTTTCCGTGTTTTTTTATTCATGTGTATAGCGGTTGTACTACTTTCTACATATTTTTTCAAGGTGTCTATGAAATTGCTTGTTGTCGTATTTATGTCAGCACTCTCATATACTTTTTCCCAATTTTCATTTCTGAGTGAACATTTCAATTTCGTATAGTCAACATATTTTCTTGTGCAATGTCTTATACCAGTATATTTTTGAATTTTAGATCGGTGTACAGCATTATAGGATAATGATCAGTAATTAAATTTTGTAAGACGATTCCATCTATACTTGAATTTTCAGGATGCATGCCCCTCACGAAACAATGGTCCAGACATGTTCCACTATCCGGGCGTGTAATCTCATTAATGAGTGATACAAACCCAAAAGAACAAAATATATTCTTATACTCTTCCACAAAATATTCATGGGACAATAAATCTATGTTTATGTCTCCTGTAATTATATGCTTACTGCAGTGTTTTTCTTTTTCCAAATATAGCGATAACTCCTCATTGAATTCCACAACAGAATACTGTGGTGACTTGTACATAGCAGTTAGTTTAATTTTATCTCCTTTATTCAATTCCACTGCTGTGACCTCCCCCAGTTTGATCACAGAGTGATCAATATCAATACCCTCCCTTATATATACTACCGTTCCATCGTTTTTGTTAAATTTCCCTTCATTATAAATTTGCCCATAACCACTCAACTCAAACAGACTCGATTCCCCTATTTGAAAAGTCTCGGTCAACACAATCAGATCAAATGTGACTAATATGTTTTCTAGAAATAATTCAAATTCGTTGAAATTCATTTGAATACTTCTGATATTCATCTGTAAAATTTTGAATTCCCTACTTATTTTTTTATTGTTCAATTCCCTAATATCTTAAATGACAATAGTAGTATAGTCTTCATTGTCATAGTGCTTTATATAGTTGTCCATATGAACCGAGACCGAGACTTGGCAGTAGAACTTTTCATTGAGAAACACACCACGTTGAAAGTTCCGTAAAAGTATATGAATGGATAGTAAACGATATAATAAAACTCAGTTTCAAACATCCAGTCAGTAGGGACGCGTGAGCAGTGAAACTTTCTCAGTAATATCTTTATTGAGTATCACACCACCTTGAGGGATCCGTAAAAGTATCTGAATGGATAATAGAAGATATAATGGTATAATAATAATATGTTCCGAATATCCGCCATCAGAAACACCCTGGCAATATAACTTCTTCAGTACTATCTGTATAGGGTACCCTTATCGTGGCATGATTCTCAATACAGATAGTAGTGAAGAGATGAACTGCCAGGGAGTTTCTGATGGACAGATATTCGAAACATGGTATAATTATATCTTCTACTATCCATTCAGATGCTTTTACTGAATTTTCAACGTTGTGTGATTCTCAATAAAGGAATTAATGAGAAAGTTCCACCTCTCACGCGTTTCTGCTGACTGGATGTTTGAAACCGAGTATTATTATATGGTTTACTATCCATTCAGATACTTTCAGGGTTCTGTCAACGTGGCATGATAGTGGAACATGTCTGGACCATTTTTTCGTGAGGGGCATGCATCCTGAAAATTCAAGTATAGATGGAATCGTCTTACAAAATTTAATTACTGATCATTATCCTATAATTGTGTACACCAATCTGAAAATTCAAAAATATACTGGTATAAGACATTGCACAAGAAAATATGTTGACTATACGAAATTGAAATGTACACTCAGAAATGAAAATTGGGAAAAAGTATATGAGAGTGCTGACATAAATACGACAATAAGCAATTTCATTGACACCTTGAAAAAATATGTAGAAAGTAGTACAACCGCTATACACATGAATAAAAAAACACGGAAAAGAAAAGATTGGATGACTCGAAAAACGCTAAATGAAATAAATAAAAAACAAATTATGTATAAAAGAATAAAAAAGAACCTGAAAATACAGATCTGAAAAGTGAATATTCTAAACTCAAAAATTACCTACGCAAGCTTATGTCTGAGGATAAGAAAGAATATTTGCAGAAATGAAAAAAAAAATCAAAAAAAGAACCAAGGTGAAACTAAAGGTCTATGGGAGCATGTTAAAAATATGACCAATAAAAATAAGCAGAATATACCTATAAAATATATTAAGGGACAGGATGGTAGGAAGATTGAAGATGAACAAGAGATGTGCGATGCCTTCATTGATTATTATAGTGGATTGGGAGAAAGTTATGCCACTAAAATGAAAGCTCCAGGTGATTTCACAGAGAGAAAATACCAACAAGATAAGTCTTTCTTTTTGTTTCCAACCGACGCAACTGAATTAGAAATTTGTATAAGCAGTCTCAAATCAAAGAAATCAACTGGATATGATGAAATACGCTCGGAAACATTGAAAGAAATAAAAACTGAGATATCGGGACCTCTAGATCATTTGGTGAATAGCTGCTTCGAGAATGCTTGTTTCCCGGAGACCCTAAAACTTGGAATTGTGAAACCAGTATAAAAAGGCGGTGATAGGACCCAAATGGTAAATTATAGACCAATTACTCTGGTGTCTAACATAGCCAAAGTCCTAGAAAAACTAATAAAAGTACGTATGCTTGCGTTTTTGGATAAATATAAAATATTATCAAGTCATCAGTTCGGATTTCGTAAGGGAATGTCAACAGAGGATGCAATAAGATCCTCTTAAGGTTTCTTAACGAATCATGATTCTCAATACAGATGGTACTGAAGAGTTAAACTGCCAGGGCGTTTCTGATGGCCGGATATTCGAAACATAGTATTATTATATCTTCTACTATCCATTCAGATCCTTTTTCGGATCTTTCAACGTAGTGTTATTCTCAATAAAGATATTACTGAGAAAGTTCCACCGCTCACGCATTTCCGCTGACTGGATGTTTGAAACCGAGTTTTATTAAATCGTTTACTATCCATTCATATACTTCTAGGGATCTTAAACGTGGCATGATTTTCAATACAGATATTACTGAAAAAGTTCCACTGGTGGCCCGAAAGTTGAAGCCGAGTATTATAATACCTTTTAATATCAATCAGAAGCTCTAAAGGTTCTCTTAACGTGGAATTATTCTCAATACAGATAGTACTGATGAAGTTATACTGCCAGGGCGTTTCTGATGGCCGGATATTTGGAACATAGTATTAATATGTCTTCTATTATCAGATCCTTTTACGGATCCCTCAAGGTGGTGCGATACTCAATAAAGATATTACTGAGAAAGTTTCAAGTATTATAATACTTTTTACTATCTATTCAGATCCTCTTAAGGTTCTCTTAACGTGGCATGATCCTCAATACAGACAGTACTGAAGAAGTTATAATGCCAGGGCTTTTGTGATGGTCGGATATTCGGAACATAGTATTATTATATCTTCTACTATCCATTCAGAATCTGATATTTAAAACCTAGTATTAAAATACTTTTTACTATCTATTCCGATCCTTTTACGGAACTTTCAACGTGGTGTGATTCTCAATACAGATAGTACTGAAGAGTTAAACTGCCAGTGCGTTTCTGATGGCCGGACACTTGAAACATAGTATTATTATATATTCTACTATCCATTAAGATTCTTTTACGGATCTATCAACGTAGTGTTAATCTCAATAAAGAGAAAGTTCCAATGAGCACGCGTTTCTGCTGACTGGATGTTTGAAATCGAGTATTATAACGTTTACAATTCACTCAGATACTTTTAGAGATCTTTCAACGTGGCATGATTCTCAATACAGATAGTACTGAAAAAGTTCCACTGCGAAAGCGCCTCTGATGACCCGATATTTGAAACCCAGTATTATAATATCTTTTACTATCTATTCGGATCCTTTTGCGGATCTTTCAACGTGGTGTGATTCTCAATGAAGATATTCCTGAAAAACATCCACTGCCAATGCGTCCCATATGGCCTGATCTTTGAAACCGAGTTTTATTATAGTGTTTACTATCCATTTAGATACTTTTAGGGTTCCCTAAACGTGGCATGGTTCTCAATACAGATATTACTGAAAAAGTCCCACTGGTGGCCCGAAAGTTGAAGCCGAGTATTATAATACCTTTTAATATCAATCAGAAGCTCTAAAGGTTCTCTTAACGTGGAATTATTCTCAATACAAATAGTACTGATGAAGTTATACTGCCAGGGCGTTTCTGATGGCCGGATATTCGGAACATAGTATTAATATGTCTTCTATTATCAGATCCCTTTACGGATCCCTCAAAGTGGTGCGATACTCAATAAAGATATTACTGAGAAAGTTTCACTGCTCACGCGTCCCTGCTGACTCTTATTATATCGTTTACTATCCATTCAGATACTTTTAGAGATCTTCCTACGTGGCATTATTCTCAAACAGATATTACTGACAAAGTTCCACTGCCAAAGCGCCTCTGATGGCCCGATATTTGAAATCGAGTATTATAATACCTTTTACTATCTATTCAGATCCTCCTAAGGTTCCCTCAACGTAGCATGATTCTCAATACAGATGGTACTGAAGAGTTAAACTGCCAGGGCGTTTCTGATGGCCGGATACTCGAAACATGGTATTATTATATCTTCTACTATCCATTCAGATTTTTTTACGTATCTTTCATACGTTTCATACGTTTTTTACGTATCTTTCATACGTTTCATACGTTTCGTACGTTTCAATAGTACTGAAAAACTTTCACTGCCAATGCGTCCCATATCGCCTGATCTTTGACACCGAGTTTTATTATATCGCTTACTATCCATTTAGATACTTTTAGGGTTCTTTCAGCGTTGCATGATTCTCAATGCAGATATTACTGAAACAGTTTCACAGATGGCCCGAAATTTGGAGCCGAGTATTAAAATACCTTTTAATATCTATCAGATCCTCTCAAGGTTCTCTAAACGTGGAAAGCTTCTCAATACAGATAGTACTGAAGAAGTTGCACTGCCAATGCGCCTCTGATGGTCCGATATTTGAAATCGAGTAGTATAATACCTTTTACTATCTATTCAGATCCTCTTAAGGTTCTCTCATCGTAGCATGGTTCCCTTAACGTGACATGATTCTCAATACAGATGGTACTGAAGAGTTAAACTGCCATGGCATTTCTGATGGCCGGATACTCGAAACATGGTATTATTATATCTTCTACTATCCATTCAGATGCTTTTACGGAATTTTCAACGTAGTGTGATTCTCAATAAAGGAATTAATGAGAAAGTTCCACTGCTCACGCGTTTCTGCTGACTGGATCTTTGAAACCGAGTATTATTATATGGTTTACTATCCATTCAGACACTTTCAGGGTTCTGTCAACGTGGCATGATTCACAATACAGAAAATAATAATAAAGTTTCACTGCCACAGCGCCTCTGATGGCACGCTCAAGAACTCGTTCTGCGGAGAGGCTTGGCTCAGGGAAGTACCAGACCTCATTGTGGTTCCTGTTTAATAACAGACTCATCTCCACGTCCCTGTGTGGGGACGTAGCGAGATTTCTGGCCAGGAGGGGCTGTCCACAGGGAGGAGTGATCTCTCCTCTGCTGTGGTCTGCCTGGTGGCCTTAATAGGCACGCTGGATATATATGTCCAGCGTACGTCGGCAACATACTCATTATGGCCACAAGACAGGATGACTCAGTCCCGATTGAGAGCCTATCAGAGGCGCTAACGGCAACACAAGGCTGGTGTAGTGGGGAACAGTTAAACGTGATCTCTCGTCAGACCTTGATCGTGCCATTCACTAGAAAGAGGAAGCTCAACATGGGTTTCCTTACTATGAATGGAATTCGTATCCAATTTGCGGACGATGCTAGATATCTGGGTGCCATCCTGGACAGGTAGCTGAACTGAAATTCACACTAAGAAAGGGTGATCCACAAGGCTAGGCACTCGCTCTATGCCTGCTAGCGGACTTGTGGAAAGAAATGGGGGACTGGATCTGAAAAGACACCACTGGTTGTACGTGATGTTGGTGAGACGACAAATCACTTACGGTAGCATGGCTTTACGGGAGTGCACTGTAGGGGTGCAGTCCCAGCTCAAGCTTATAACAATTCAGAGATCTGCGTGCTTGATGATGACTGGGGCTTTTCGCTCCACGTCTATCGCAGCCAATGATCGCCTAAAGTTCATGGTCTATCTTTATCTAGTGAGCACGTGCCTGGTTCTCTGCTGGCCGAATTGTAGGTCAACGAGATAATGAGCATCGTTCTGATGTATCTATCACCAAGGTAGTGGCACTATCGAGTCGTCTTTCCCAGCGACGATTGGACTATCTCTGGGCCCCACTGCTTGAGGGTCCCTGCTGGTTCACATAATGCTCTGCTACTACTGGGGTGGGAGCGGGAGTCAGTGGTTACAAAATGGCTGAGGGTGAAACTATAAGCCTAGTTAGTTTTGTGACTGCCTTTAGAGCAGGAATTTTCGCCAATGATCACTGCGCGAAGCTAATATTTGAGAAGAGATGGATACGCAGATCCTATCGGAAAGCCAAGCTGCCTTGAAGGACTTGAATTCATACAACTGAAAATCCATGCTTGTGCAGGACTGTCTGACCCCACTTGTTGAACTGGGAGAGCGCTGCAGGTTCAAGTTAATTTGGGTCCTGGGCCATTCAGGCAAGGGCGGTAATGAAATGGAGGACTCATTGTCGGCACGAGGGGCTTTCACGGGGCTCATTGGACCTGAACCGGCCTGTGATATATCTCACAAGGCAGCAGGGTGGGAAAACAACAGATGGTTGGACCAAGAGGTCCAGGATATCAGAAGCAGCATACCTGGACACATACATACTCGCTCAACAAGTATCAGCTGAAAGAGCCAGACAATGTCTCAGATCCTCTAGTTAGACCTGAGAATTTTAACAGCTGTATACACGGGTCCATGTGGCCTGAGGAAACACCTTAGTATGCTGGGGTTGGCTGAGCTAGGACTCTGAGTGCAGACTATGCCTGGAGGGCGACGAGTCTATAGAACACATGTGTGACCCCGCTGGGGACAGGATCAGATTTGAGGAACTAGGAGTCCGCAAACTGAGACTGAGGGAACTGGACAAGTTCTCACCCACCAGACTAAAATCCCTTGTCAAAAGGCTTCAGCTTGTTGATGTTGTATAGATTAGACGTGCCACAATAGACCGATTGGTTGCAGTGACGGGACTGGTTTCGTCTGCCCGACACAACTCATATAATTAATAATAAAGTGGCGTACGAACATGGTAACATAGGATACGAATAACACAACTGATTCGCCTAACTCACACGAGCATTTCAAATATCGTGCCATCAGAGGCGCATTGGCAGTGCAACTTCCTCAGTAATATCTTTATTGAGAATGATGCCACGTTGAAAGATCCCTAAAAGTATCTGAATGGATAGTAAACGATATAATATACCTCGGTTTCAAAGATTAGGCCATCAGGGACGCATTGGCAGTAGAACTTTCTCAGTAATATCTTCATTGAGAATCACACCACGTTGAAAGTTCCGTAAAAGGATCTGAATCACTATCTATTAAGATCCTTTTACGGTAAGGTATTATAATTCTCGGTTTCCAATATCTAGCCATCAGAGGCGCTTTGGCAGTGGAACTTTCTCTTTAATATCTGTATTGAGAATCACTAAACCATGAAAGATCCCTAAAAGTATATGAATGGATATTAAACGATATAATAAAACTCGGTTTCAAACATCCAGTCAGCAGGGACGCGTGAGCAGTGAAACTTTCTCAGTTTATTGAGTATCACACCACCTTGAAGGATCCGTAAAAAGATCTGAATGGATAGTGAATTATATAATAATACTATGTTTCGAATATCCGGCCATCAAAAACGCTCTGGCAGTATATCTTATCAGTACTATCTGTATTGAGAATCATGCCATGTTAAGAAAACCTTAAAACGATCTGAATATATAGTAGAAGGTATTATAATACTCGATTTCAAATATCGGGCTATCAGAGGCGCATTGGCAGTGCTACTTTCTCATTAATATCTGTATTAAGAATCATGCCAAGTTGAAAGATCCTCAGAAGTATATGACGTTGAAAGATCCCTAAAAGTATCTGAATGGATAGTAAACGATATAATAAAACTCGGTTTCAAAGATCAGGCCATCAGGGACGTATTGGCTGTAGAACTTTTAGAGTAATATCTTCATTGAGAATCACACCGCGTTTAAAGTTCCGTAAAAGGATCTGAATAGATAGTAAAAGGTATTATAATACTCGATTTTAATAAGAGGCGCTTTGGCAGTGGAACTTTTTCAGTAATATATCTATTGAGAATCATTCCACGATAAAAGATCCCTAAAAGTATATGAATGGATGGTAAACGATATAGTAAAACTCGATTTCAAAGATCAAGCCATCAGGGACGCATTATCAGTAGAACTTCTACAGTAATATCTTTATTGAATATCACACCACGTTGAAGGATGCGTAAAAGGATCTGAATGGATAGTGGAAGATATAATAATACTATGTTTCGAATATCCGGATATCAGAAAAGCCCTGGCAGTATAACTTCTTCAGTACTATCTGTATAGATAATCATTCCACGTAAAGAGAACCTTACGAATATCAGATTGATATTAAAAGGTATTATAATACTCAGCTTCAACTTTAGCACGATCAGTGGAACTTTTTCAGTAATATCTGTATTGAGAAACATGCCACGTTGGAAGAACCCTAAAAGCATCTAAATGGATAGTAAGCGATATAGTGAAACTGGGCTTCAAAGATCAGGCCATATGGTACGCATTGGCAGTGGAAGTATTTCAGTAATATCTATATTGAGAATCATACCACGTTGAGAGATCCGCAATAGGATCTGAATAGATAGTAAAAGATATTATAATACTGGGTTTCAAATATCGGGCCATCAGAGGCTCTTTGGCAGTGGAACTTTTCAGTAATATCTGTATTGAGAATCATGGCACGTTGAAAGATCGCTAAAAGTATCTGAGTGGATAGTAAACGATATAATAATACTCAGTTTCAAACATCCAGTCAGCAGAAACGCGTGAGCAGTGGAACTTTCTGAGGATCACACTACGTTGGAAGATCCGTAAAAGGATCTGAATGGATAGTAGAAGTTATAATAATACTATGTATCGAATACCCGACCATCAGAAAAGCCCTGGCAGTATAACTTCTTCAGTAATATTTGTATTGATTATCATTCCACGTTTAGAGAACCTTAAGAGGATCTGAATTGATAGTAAAAGGTATTATAGTACTCGATTTCAAATATCAGCCCGTCAGAGGCGCATTGGCAGTGCAACTTTTTCAGAGAATCATGCCACATTGAAAGATCCCTAAAAGTATATGAATGGATAGTAAACGATATAGTAAAACTCGATTTCAAAGATCAAGCCATCAGGGACGCATTGAGTATCACACCACGTTGAAGGATGCGTAAAAGGATCTGAATGGATAGTGGAAGATATAATAATACTATGTTTCGAATATCCGGATATCAGAAAATCCCTGGCAGTATAACTTCTTCAGTACTATCTGTATAGAGAATCATTCCACGTAAAGAGAACCTTACGAATATCAGATTGATATTAAAAGGTATTATAATACTCAGCTTCAACTTTAGGGTGACATGCCACGTTGGAAGAACCCTAAAAGCATCTAAATGGATAGTAAGCGATATAGTGAAACTGGACTTCAAAGATCAGGCCATATGGTACGCATTGGCAGTGGAAGTTTTCAGTAATATCTATATTGAGAATCACACCACGTTGAGAGATCGGCAATAGGATCTGAATATATAGTAAAAGATATTATAATACTGGGTTTCAAATATCGGGCCATCAGAGGCTCTTTGGCATTGGAACTTTTTCAGTAATATCTGTATTGAGAATCATGCCACATTGAAAGATCCCTAAAAGTATATGAATGGATAGTAAACGATATAGTAAAACTCGATTTCAAAGATCAAGCCATCAGGGACGCATTGAGTATCACACCACGTTGAAGGATGCGTAAAAGGATTTAAATGGATAGTGAAAGATATAATAATACTATGTTTCGAATATCCGGATATCAGAAAATCCCTGGCAGTATAACTTCTTCAGTACTATCTGTATAGAGAATCATTCCACGTAAAGAGAACCTTACGAATATCAGATTGACATTAAAAGGTATTATAATACTCAGCTTCAACTTTAGGGTGACATGCCACGTTGGAAGAACCCTAAAAGCATCTAAATGGATAGTAAGCGATATAGTGAAACTGGACTTCAAAGATCAGGCCATATGGTACGCATTGGCAGTGGAAGTTTTCAGTAATATCTATATTGAGAATCACACCACGTTGAGAGATCGGCAATAGGATCTGAATATATAGTAAAAGATATTATAATACTGGGTTTCAAATATCGGGCCATCAGAGGCTCTTTGGCATTGGAACTTTTTCAGTAATATCTGTATTGAGAATCATGGCACGTTGAAAGATCCCTAAAAGTATCTGAGTGGATAGTAAACGATATAATAATACTCAGTTTCAAACATCCAGTCAGCAGAAACGCGTGAGCAATGAAACTTTCTCAGTAATATCTATATTGAGAATCACAATACGATGAAAGATCCGTAAAAGGATCTGAATAGATATTAGATGATATAATAATACTAAGTTTCAAATATCCGGCCATTAGAAACGCTCTGGCAGTTTAGCTCCTCAATACTATCTCTATTGAGGTTCATGCTACGTTAAGAGAGCCTTAAGAGGATCTGAATTGATAGTAAAAGGTATTATAATACTCGGTTCCAAATATCAGGCCAACAGTGGCGCTTTCGCAGTGGAACTTTTTCAGTACTATCTGTATTGAGAATCATGCCACGTTGAAAGATCCCTAAAAGTATCTGAGTGGATAGTAAACGATATAATCATACTCGATTTCGAAGATCCAGTCAGCAGAAACGCGTGCTCAGTGGAACTTTCTCAGTATTATCTTTATTGAGAAAACCACTACTGTGATAGATCCGTAAAAGGATCTGAATGGATAGTAGAGTATATAATAATACTACGTTTCGAGTATCCGGCCATCAGAAACGCCCTGGCAGTTTAACTCTTCAGTACCATCTGTATTGAGAATCACAATACGTTGAAAGTTCTGTAAAAGGATCGGAATAGATAGTAAAAAGTATTATAATACTCGGTTTTAAATATCAGACATTGAAAATCACACCACGTTGAGAGATCCGTGAAAGGATCTGAATAGATAGTAAAAGGTATCATAATACTCTTTTTCATATATCGGGCCATCAGAGGCGCTTTGGCAGTGGAACTTTTTCAATGATATCTGTATTGAGAATCATTCCACGATGGAAAATCCCTAAAAGTTTATGAATGCATAGTAAACGATATAATAAAAATCGGTTTCAAACATCCAGTCTGAGTGGATAGTAGACGATATACTAATATTCGGTTTCAAACATCCAGTCAGCAGAAACGCGTGAGCAGTGGAACTTTCTCAGTAATATCTTTATCAAGAATCACACTACGTTGAAAGATCCTTAAAAGGATCTGAATGAATACTAGAAGATATAATAATACTATGTTTCGAATATCCGGCCATCAGAAACGCCCTGGCCGTTTAACTCTTCTGTACTATCTGTATTGAGAATCATGCCACGTTAAGAGAACCTTAAGAGGATCTGAATAGATAGTATAAGGTATTATAATACTGGGTTTCAAATATCGGACCATCAGAAGCGCTTTGGCAATGGCACTTTTTCAGAAATATCTGTATTGAGAATCAGGCCACGTTGAAAGATCCCTAAATGTATCTGAGTGGATAGGAGACGATATACTAATACTCGGTTTCAAACTTCCAGTCAGTAGAAACGCGTGAGCTGTTGAACTTTCTCATTAATATCTTTATTGAGGATCACACTACGTTGAAAGATCCGTAAAAGGATCTGAATGGATAGTAGAAGTTATAATAATACTATGTATCGAATACCCGACCATCAGAAAAGCCCTGGCAGTATAACGTCTTCAGTAGTATCTGTATTGAATATCATTCCACGTTTGGAGAACCTTAAGTACCTTAAGAGGATCTGAATTGATATTATTATAATACTCGCTTTCGAATATCGGGCCGTCAGAGGCGCATTGGCAGTGCAATTTTTTCAGTTATATCTGTATTGAGAATCATGCCACGTTGAAAGATCCCTAAAAATATCTGAATTGAAAGTAACCGATATATTAAAACTCGCTTTCACAGATCAGTTCCTCAGGGACGCATTGGCAGTAGAACATTTTCAGTAATATATTTATTGAGAATCACACCATGTTGAAACCTCCGTAAAAGGATCTGAATAGATAGTGAAGGTATTATAATACTCGGTTTCAAATATCAGGCCATCAGTGGCGCTTTCGCAGTGGAACTTTTTCAGTACTATCTGTACTGAGAATCATGCCACGTTGAAAGATCCCTAAAAGTATCTGAGTGGATAGTAAACGTTATAAACATACTCGATTTCAAACATCCAGCCAGCAGAATCGCGTGCTCAGTGGATCTTTCTGAGTAATCTCGTAAAAGGATCTGAATGGATAGTAGAGTATATAATAATACTATGTTTCTAGTATCTGGCCATCAGAAACGTCCTGGCAGTTTAACTCTTCAGAACCATCTGTATTGAGAATCATACACCACGTTGAAAGTTCTGTAAAACGATCGGAATAGATAGTAAAAAGTATTATAATGCTCGGTTTCAAATATCAGGCCATCAGAGGCGCTTTGGCAGTGGAACTTTTTCAGTAATATCTGTATTGAGAATCATTCCACGATGAAAGATCCCTAAAAGTATATGAATGGATAGTAGACGTCATAATTGAACTCGGTTTCAAACATCCATTCAGCAGGGATGCGTGAGCAGTGGAACTTTCTCAGTAATATCTTTATTGAGAATCACACCACGTTGAAGGATGCGTAAAACTTTCTGAATGGATAGTAGAAGATATAATAATACTATGTTCCGAATATCTGGCCATCAGAAACGCCCTGGCAGTATATCTTCTTCAGTACTGTCTGTATTGAGAATCATGCCACGTTAAGAGAACCTTAAGAGGAACTGAATAGATAGTAAAAAGTATTATAATACATGATTTAAAATATCAGGCCATCAGAGGCGCATTGGCAGTGCAACTTTTTCAGTAATAACTGTATTGAGAATCATGCCACATTGAAAGATCCCTAGAAGTATATGAATGGATAGTAAACGATATAATAAAACTCGGTTTCAAATATCCAGTCAGCAGAAATGCGTGAGCAGTGGAACTTTCTCAGTAATATCTTTATCAAGAATCGCACTACGTTGGAAGATCCTTAAAAGCATCTGAATGGATAGTAGAAGATATAATAATACTATGTTCCGGATATCCGGCCATCAGAAACGCCCTGGCAGTTTATCTCTTCTGTACTATCTGTATTGAGAATCATGCCACGTTAGGAGATCCTTATGTGGATCTGAAAAGATACTAAAAGGTTTTATTATACTGGGTTTCAAATATCGGGCCATCAGTGGCGCTTTGGCAGTGGAACTTTTTCAGTAATATATGTATTGAGAATCCTGCCACGTTGAAAGATCCCTAAAAGTATCTGAGTGGATAGTAGACGATATACTAATGCTCGGTTTCAAACATCCAGTCAGCAGAAACGAATGAGCAGTGGAACTTCCTCAGTAATATCTTTATTGAAAATCACACTACGTTGAAAGATCCGTCAATGGATTTGAATGGATAGTAGAAGATATAATAATACTATGTTTCCAATACCCGGCCATTAGAAACGCCCTGGCAGTTTAACTCTTCTGTACTTTCTGTATTGAGAAACATGCCACGTTAAGAGAACCTTAAGAGGATCTGAATAGATAGTAAAAGGTATTATAATACTCGATTTCAAATAACGGCCCATCAGAGGCGCATTGGCAGTGCAACTCTTTCAGTATTATCTGTATTCAGAATCTTGTCACGTTGAAAGATCCCTAAAAGTATCGGAGTGAATAGTAAACGATATAATAATACTCGGTTTCAAACATCCAGTCAGCAGGGACGCGTGAGCAGTGAAACTTTCCCAGTAATATCTTTATTGAGTATCACACCACCTTGAAGGATCCGTAAAAAGAACTGAATGGATAGTAGATTATATAATAATACTATGTTTAGAATATCCGGCCATCAAAAACGCCCTGGCAGTATAACTTCTTCAGTACTATCTGTATTGAGAATCATGCCACGTTAAGAGAACCTTAAAATGATCTGAATATATAGTAAAATGTATTATAGTACTCGACTTCAAATAGCGGGCCATCAGGGGCGCATTGGCAGTGCTACTTTTTCATTAATATCTGTATTAAGAATCATGCCAAGTTGAAAGTTCCGTAAAAGGATCTGAATAGATAGTAAAAGGTATTATAATACTCGCTTTCAAATAACAGGCCATCAGAGGCGCTTTGGCAGTGGAACTTTTTCAGTAATATCTCTATTGAGAATCATTCCACGATAAAAGATCCCTAAAAGTATATGAATGGATAGTAAACGATATATAAAGAGTCAGCAGGGACGCGTGAGCAGTGAAACTTTCTCAGTAATATCTTTATTGAGTATCGCATCACCTTGAGGGATCCGTAAAAGGATCTGATAATAGAAGACATATTAATACTATGTTCCGAATATCCGGCCATCAGAAACTCCCTGGCAGTATAACTTCATCAGTACTATCTGTATTGAGAATAATTCCACGTTAAGAGAACCTTTAGAGCATCTGATTGATATTAAAAGGTATTATAATACTCGGCTTCAACTTTCGGGCCACCAGTGGAACTTTTTCAGTAATATGTGTATTGAGAACCATGCCACGTTTAGGGAACCCTAAAAGTATCTAAATGGATAGTAAACACTATAATAAAACTCGGTTTCAAAGATCAGGCCATATGGAAGGCATTGGCAGTGGATGTTTTTCAGGAATATCTTCATTGAGAATCACACCACGTTGAAAGATCCGCAAAAGGATCCGAATAGATAGTAAAAGATATTATAATACTGGGTTTCAAATATCGGGTCATCAGAGGCGCTTTCGCAGTGGAACTTTTTCAGTACTATCTGTATTGAGAATCATGCCACGTTGAAAGATCCCTAAAAGTATCTGAGTGAATTGTAAACGATATAATACTCGATTTCAAACATCCAGTCAGCAGAAACGCGTGCTCATTGGAACTTTCTCTTTATTGAGAATAACACTACGTTGATAGATCCGTAAAAGAATCTTAATGGATATTAGAATATATAATAATACTATGTTTCAAGTGTCCGGCCATCAGAAACGCACTGGCAGTTTAACTCTTTAGTACCATCTGTATTGAGAATCACACCACGTTGAAAGTTCCGTAAAAGGATCGGAATAGATAGTAAAAAGTATTATAATACTCGGTTTTAAATATCAGATTCTGAATGGATAGTAGAAGATATAATAATACTATGTTCCGAATATCCTACCATCATAAAAGCCCTGGCATTATATCTTCTTCAGTACTGTCTGCCACGTTAAGAGAACCTTAAGAGGATCTGAATAGATAGTAAAAAGTATTATAATACTTGATTTCGGATATCGGGCCATCAGAGGCGCATTGGCTTTGCAACTTTTTCAGTAATATCTGTATTGAGAATCATGCCACGTTTAAGATCCCTAGAAGTATATGAATGGATAGTAAACGATATAATAAAACTCGGTTTCAAACATCCAGTCAGCGGAAATGCGTGAGCAGTGGAACTTTCTCAGTAATATCTTCATTGAGAATAACACTACGTTGAAAGATCCGAAAAAGGATCTGAATGGATAGTAGAAGATATAATAATACTATGTTTCGAATATCCAGCCATCAGAAACGCCCTGGCAGTTTAACTCTTCAGTACCATCTGTATTGAGAATCATGATTCGTTAAGAAACCTTAAGAGGATCTCATTGCATCCTCTGTTGACATTCCCTTACGAAATCCGAACTGATGACTTGATAATATTTTATATTTATCCAAAAACGCAAGCATACGTACTTTTATTAGTTTTTCTAGGATTTTGGCTATGTTAGACACCAGAAAAATTGGTCTATAATTTACCATTTGGGTCCTATCACCGCCTTTGTATACTGGTTTCACAATTCCAGGTTTTAGGGTCTCCGGGAATCAAGCATTCTCGAAGCAGCTATTCACCAAATGATCTAGAGGTCCCGATATCTCAGTTTTTATTTCTTTCAATGTTTCCGAGCGTATTTCATCATATCCAGTTGATTTCTCTGATTTGAGACTGCTTATACAATTTTCTAATTCAGTTGCGTCGGTTGGAAACAAAAAGAAAGACTTATCTTGTTGGTATTTTCTCTCTGTGAAATCACCTGGAGATTTCATTTTAGTGGCATAACTTTCTCCCAAACCACTATAATAATCAATGAAGGCATTGCACATCTCTTGTTCATCTTCAATCGTCCTACCATTCTGTCCCTTAATATATTTTATAGGTATATTCTGCTTATTTTTATTGGTCATATTTTTAAAATACTCCCATAGACCTTTAGTTTCACCTTGGTTCTTTTTTTGATTTTTTTTTTCATTTCTGCAAATATTCTTTCTTATCCTCAGATATAAGCTTGCGTAGGTAATTTTTGAGTTTAGAATATTCACTTTTCAGATCTGTATTTTCAGGTTCTTTTTTTATTCTTTTATACATAATTTGTTTTTTATTTATTTCATTTAGCGTTTTTCGAGTCATCCAATCTTTTCTTTTCCGTGTTTTTTTATTCATGTGTATAGCGGTTGTACTACTTTCTACATATTTTT
Organism: Halyzia sedecimguttata; assembly: GCA_937662695.2. Lineage (NCBI taxonomy): Eukaryota > Metazoa > Arthropoda > Insecta > Coleoptera > Coccinellidae > Halyzia > Halyzia sedecimguttata. The sequence goes on from OW569418.2 coordinate 8,413,689, forward strand.
TCAAGGTGTCTATGAAATTGCTTGTTGTCGTATTTATGTCAGCACTCTCATATACTTTTTCCCAATTTTCATTTCTGAGTGAACATTTCAATTTCGTATAGTCAACATATTTTCTTGTGCAATGTCTTATACCAGTATATTTTTGAATTTTCAGATCGGTGTACAGCATTATAGGATAATGATCAGTAATTAAATTTTGTAAGACGATTCCATCTATACTTGAATTTTCAGGATGCATGCCCCTCACGAAAAAATGGTCCAGACATGTTCCACTATCTGGGCGTGTAATCTCATTAATGAGTGATACAAACCCAAAAGAACAAAATATATTCTTATACTCTTCCACAAAATATTCATGGGACAATAAATCTATGTTTATGTCTCCTGTAATTATATGCTTACTGCAGTGTTTTTCTTTTTCCAAATATAGCGATAACTCCTCATTGAATTCCACAACAGAATACTGTGGTGACTTGTACATAGCAGTTAGTTTAATTTTATCTCCTTTATTCAATTTCACTGCTGTGACCTCCCCCAGTTTGATCACAGAGTGATCAATATAAATACCCTCCCTTATATATACTACCGTTCCATCGTTTTTGTTAAATTTCCCTTCATTATAAATTTGCCCATAACCACTTAACTCAAACAGACTCGATTCCCCTATTTGAAAAGTCTCGGTCAACACAATCAGATCAAATGTGACTAATATGTTTTCTAGAAATAATTCAAATTCGTTGAAATTCATTTGAATACTTCTGATATTCATCTGTAAAATTTTGAATTCCCTACTTATTTTTTTATTGTTCAATTCCCTAATATCTTAAATGACAATAGTAGTATAGTCTTCATTGTCATAGTGCTTTATATAGTTGTCCATATGAACCGAGACCGAGACTTGGCAGTAGAACTTTTCATTGAGAAACACACCACGTTGAAAGTTCCGTAAAAGTATATGAATGGATAGTAAACGATATAATAAAACTCAGTTTCAAACATCCAGTCAGTAGGGACGCGTGAGCAGTAAAACTTTCTCAGTAATATGTTTATTGAGTATCACACCACCTTGAGGGATCCGTAAAAGTATCTGAATGGATAATAGAAGATATAATGGTATAATAATAATATGTTTCGAATATCCGCCATCAGAAACACCCTGGCAATATAACTTCTTCAGTACTATCTGTATAGGGTACCCTTATCGTGGCATGATTCTCAATACAGATAGTAGTGAAGAGATGAACTGCCAGGGAGTTTCTGATGGACAGATATTCGAAACATGGTATAATTATATCTTCTACTATCCATTCAGATGCTTTTACTGAATTTTCAACGTTGTGTGATTCTCAATAAAGGAATTAATGAGAAAGTTCCACCTCTCACGCGTTTCTGCTGACTGGATGTTTGAAACCGAGTATTATTATATGGTTTACTATCCATTCAGATACTTTCAGGGTTCTGTCAACGTGGCATGATAGTGGAACATGTTTTGACCATTTTTTCGTGAGGGGCATGCATCCTGAAAATTCAAGTATAGATGGAATCGTCTTACAAAATTTAATTACTGATCATTATCCTATAATGCTGTACACCGATCTGAAAATTCAAAAATATACTGGTATAAGACATTGCACAAGAAAATATGTTGACTATACGAAATTGAAATGTACACTCAGAAATGAAAATTGGGAAAAAGTATATGAGAGTGCTGACATAAATACGACAACAAGCAATTTCATTGACACCTTGAAAAAATATGTAGAAAGTAGTACAACCGCTATACACATGAATAAAAAAACACGGAAAAGAAAAGATTGGATGACTCGAAAAACGCTAAATGAAATAAATAAAAAACAAATTATGTATAAAAGAATAAAAAAGAACCTGAAAATACAGATCTGAAAAGTGAATATTCTAAACTCAAAAATTACCTACGCCAGCTTATGTCTGAGGATAAGAAAGAATATTTGCAGAAATGAAAAAAAAAATCAAAAAAAGAACCAAGGTGAAACTAAAGGTCTATGGGAGTATGTTAAAAATATGACCAATAAAAATAAGCAGAATATACCTATAAAATATATTAAGGGACAGGATGGTAGGAAGATTGAAGATGAACAAGAGATGTGCGATGCCTTCATTGATTATTATAGTGGATTGGGAGAAAGTTATGCCACTAAAATGAAAGCTCCAGGTGATTTCACAGAGAGAAAATACCAACAAGATAAGTCTTTCTTTTTGTTTCCAACCGACGCAACTGAATTAGAAATTTGTATAAGCAGTCTCAAATCAAAGAAATCAACTGGATATGATGAAATACGCTCGGAAACATTGAAAGAAATAAAAACTGAGATATCGGGACCTCTAGATCATTTGGTGAATAGCTGCTTCGAGAATGCTTGTTTCCCGGAGACCCTAAAACTTGGAATTGTGAAACCAGTATAAAAAGGCGGTGATAGGACCCAAATGGTAAATTATAGACCAATTACTCTGGTGTCTAACATAGCCAAAGTCCTAGAAAAACTAATAAAAGTACGTATGCTTGCGTTTTTGGATAAATATAAAATATTATCAAGTCATCAGTTCGGATTTCGTAAAGGAATGTCAACAGAGGATGCAATAAGATCCTCTTAAGGTTTCTTAACGAATCATGATTCTCAATACAGATGGTACTGGAGAGTTAAACTGCCAGGGCGTTTCTGATGGCCGGATATTCGAAACATAGTATTATTATATCTTCTACTATCCATTCAGATCCTTTTTCGGATCTTTCAACGTAGTGTTATTCTCAATAAAGATATTACTGAGAAAGTTCCACCGCTCACGCATTTCCGCTGACTGGATGTTTGAAACCGAGTTTTATTAAATCGTTTACTATCCATTCATATACTTCTAGGGATCTTAAACGTGGCATGATTTTCAATACAGATATTACTGAAAAAGTTCCACTGGTGGCCCGAAAGTTGAAGCCGAGTATTATAATACCTTTTAATATCAATCAGAAGCTCTAAAGGTTCTCTTAACGTGGAATTATTCTCAATACAGATAGTACTGATGAAGTTATACTGCCAGGGCGTTTCTGATGGCCGGATATTTGGAACATAGTATTAATATGTCTTCTATTATCAGATCCTTTTACGGATCCCTCAAGGTGGTGCGATACTCAATAAAGATATTACTGAGAAAGTTTCAAGTATTATAATACTTTTTACTATCTATTCAGATCCTCTTAAGGTTCTCTTAACGTGGCATGATCCTCAATACAGACAGTACTGAAGAAGTTATAATGCCAGGGCTTTTGTGATGGTCGGATATTCGGAACATAGTATTATTATATCTTCTACTATCCATTCAGAATCTGATATTTAAAACCTAGTATTAAAATACTTTTTACTATCTATTCCGATCCTTTTACGGAACTTCCAACGTGGTGTGATTCTCAATACAGATAGTACTGAAGAGTTAAACTGCCAGTGCGTTTCTGATGGCCGGACACTTGAAACATAGTATTATTATATATTCTACTATCCATTAAGATTCTTTTACGGGTCTATCAACGTAGTGTTAATCTCAATGAAGAGAAAGTTCCAATGAGCACGCGTTTCTGCTGACTGGATGTTTGAAATCGAGTATTATAACGTTTACAATTCACTCAGATACTTTTAGAGATCTTTCAACGTGGCATGATTCTCAATACAGATAGTACTGAAAAAGTTCCACTGCGAAAGCGCCTCTGATGACCCGATATTTGAAACCCAGTATTATAATATCTTTTACTATCTATTCGGATCCTTTTGCGGATCTTTCAACGTGGTGTGATTCTCAATGAAGATATTCCTGAAAAACATCCACTGCCAATGCGTCCCATATGGCCTGATCTTTGAAACCGAGTTTTATTATAGTGTTTACTATCCAGTTAGATACTTTTAGGGTTCCCTAAACGTGGCATGGTTCTCAATACAGATATTACTGAAAAAGTCCCACTGGTGGCCCGAAAGTTGAAGCCGAGTATTATAATACCTTTTAATATCAATCAGAAGCTCTAAAGGTTCTCTTAACGTGGAATTATTCTCAATACAAATAGTACTGATGAAGTTATACTGCCAGGGCGTTTCTGATGGCCGGATATTCGGAACATAGTATTAATATGTCTTCTATTATCAGATCCTTTTACGGATCCCTCAAGGTGGTGCGATACTCAATAAAGATATTACTGAGAAAGTTTCACTGCTCACGCTTCCCTGCTGACTCTTATTATATCGTTTACTATCCATTCAGATACTTTTAGAGATCTTCCTACGTGGCATTATTCTCAAACAGATATTACTGACAAAGTTCCACTGCCAAAGCGCCTCTGATGGCCCGATATTTGAAATCGAGTATTATAATACCTTTTACTATCTATTCAGATCCTCCTAAGGTTCCCTCAACGTAGCATGATTCTCAATACAGATGGTACTGAAGAGTTAAACTGCCAGGGCGTTTCTGATGACCGGATACTCGAAACATGGTATTATTATATCTTCTACTATCCATTCAGATTTTTTTACGTATCTTTCTTACGTTTCATACGTTTTTTACGTATCTTTCATACGTTTCATACGTTTCGTACGTTTCAATAGTACTGAAAAACTTTCACTGCCAATGCGTCCCATATCGCCTGATCTTTGACACCGAGTTTTATTATATCGCTTACTATCCATTTAGATACTTTTAGGGTTCTTTCAGCGTTGCATGATTCTCAATGCAGATATTACTGAAACAGTTTCACAGATGGCCCGAAATTTGGAGCCGAGTATTAAAATACCTTTTAATATCTATCAGATCCTCTCAAGGTTCTCTAAACGTGGAAAGCTTCTCAATACAGATAGTACTGAAGAAGTTGCACTGCCAATGCGCCTCTGATGGTCCGATATTTGAAATCGAGTAGTATAATACCTTTTACTATCTATTCAGATCCTCTTAAGGTTCTCTCATCGTAGCATGGTTCCCTTAACGTGGCATGATTCTCAATACAGATGGTACTGAAGAGTTAAACTGCCATGGCATTTCTGATGGCCGGATACTCGAAACATGGTATTATTATATCTTCTACTATCCATTCAGATGCTTTTACGGAAATTTCAACGTAGTGTGATTCTCAATAAAAGAATTAATGAGAAAGTTCCACTGCTCACGCGTTTCTGCTGACTGGATCTTTGAAACCGAGTATTATTATATGGTTTACTATCCATTCAGACACTTTCAGGGTTCTGTCAACGTGGCATGATTCACAATACAGAAAATAATAATAAAGTTTCACTGCCACAGCGCCTCTGATGGCACGCTCAAGAACTCGTTCTGCGGAGAGGCTTGGCTCAGGGGAGTACCAGACCTCATTGTGGTTCCTGTTTAATAACAGACTCCTCCCACGTCCCTGTGTGGGGACGTAGCGAGATTTCTGGCCAGGAGGGGCTGTCCACAGGGAGGAGTGATCTCTCCTCTGCTGTGGTCTGCCTGGTGGCCTTAATAGGCACGCTGGATATATATGTCCAGCGTACGTCGGCAACATACTCATTATGGCCAAAAGACAGGATGACTCAGTCCCGATTGAGAGCCTATCAGAGGCGCTAACGGCAACACAAGGCTGGTGTAGTGGGGAACAGTTAAACGTGATCTCTCATCAGACCTTGATCGTGCCATTCACTAGAAAGAGGAAGCTCAACATGGGTTTCCTTACTATGAATGGAATTCGTATCCAATTTGCGGACGATGCTAGATATCTGGGTGCCATCCTGGACAGGAAGCTGAACTGAAATTCACACTAAGAAAGGGTGATCCACAAGGCTAGGCACTCGCTCTATGCCTGCTAGCGGACTTGTGGAAAGAAATGGGGGACTGGATCTGAAAAGACACCACTGGTTGTACGTGATGTTGGTGAGACGACAAATCACTTACGGTAGCATGGCTATACGGGAGTGCACTGTAGGGGTGCAGTCCCAGCTCAAGCTTATAACAATTCAGAGATCTGCGTGCTTGATGATGACTGGGGCTTTTCGCTCCACGTCTATCGCAGCCAATGATCGCCTAAAGTTCATGGTCTATCTTTATCTAGTGAGCACGTGCCTGGTTCTCTGCTGGCCGAATTGTAGGTCAACGAGATAATGAGCATCGTTCTGATGTATCTATCACCAAGGTAGTGGCACTATCGAGTCGTCTTTCCCAGCGACGATTGGACTATCTCTGGGCCCCACTGCTTGAGGGTCCCTGCTGGTTCACATAATGCTCTGCTACTACTGGGGTGGGAGCGGGAGTCAGTGGTTACAAAATGGCTGAGGGTGAAACTATAAGCCTAGTTAGTTTTGTGACTGCCTTTCAAGCAGGAATTTTCGCCATTGATCACTGCGCGAAGCTAATATTTGAGAAGAGATGGATACGCAGATCCTATCGGAAAGCCAAGCTGCCTTGAAGGACTTGAATTCATACAACTGAAAATCCATGCTTGTGCAGGACTGTCTGACCCCACTTGTTGAACTGGGAGAGCGCTGCAGGTTCAAGTTAATTTGGGTCCTGGGCCACTCAGGCAAGGGCGGTAATGAAATGGAGGACTCATTGTCGGCACGAGGGGCTTTCACGGGGCTCATTGGACCTGAACCGGCCTGTGATATATCTCACAAGGCAGCAGGGTGGGAAAACAACAAATGGTTGGACCAAGAGGTCCAGGATATCAGAAGCAGCATACCTGGACACATACATACTCGCTCAACAAGTATCAGCTGAAAGAGCCAGACAATGTCTCAGATCCTCTAGTTAGACCTGAGAATTTTAACTGCTGTATACACGGGTCCCTGTGGCCTGAGGAAACACCTTAGTATGCTGGGGTTGGCTGAGCTAGGACTCTGAGTGCAGACTATGCCTGGAGGGCGACGAGTCTATAGAACACATGTGTGACCCCGCAGGGGACAGGATCAGATTTGAGGAACTAGGAGTCCGCAAACTGAGACTGAGGGAACTGGACAAGTTCTCACCCACCAGACTAAAATCCCTTGTCAAAAGGCTTCAGCTTGTTGATGTTGTATAGATTAGGCGTGCCACAATAGACCGATTGGTTGCAGTGACGGGACTGGTTTCGTCTGCCCGACACAACTCATATAATTAATAATAAAGTGGCGTACGAACATGGTAACATAGGATACGAATAACACAACTGATTCGCCTAACTCACACGAGCATTTCAAATATCGTGCCATCAGAGGCGCATTGGCAGTACAACTTCCTCAGTAATATCTTTATTGAGAATGATGCCACGTTGAAAGATCCCTAAAAATATCTGAATGGATAGTAAACGATATAATAAACCTCGGTTTCAAAGATTAGGCCATCAGGGACGCATTGGCAGTAGAACTTTCTCAGTAATATCTTCATTGAGAATCACACCACGTTGAAAGTTCCGTAAAAGGATCTGAATCACTATCTATTAAGATCCTTTTACGGTAAGGTATTATAATTCTCGGTTTCCAATATCTAGCCATCAGAGGCGCTTTGGCAGTGGAACTTTCTCATTAATATCTGTATTGAGAATCACTAAACCATGAAAGATCCCTAAAAGTATATGAATGGATATTAAACGATATAATAAAACTCGGTTTCAAACATCCAGTCAGCAGGGACGCGTGAGCAGTGAAACTTTCTCAGTTTATTGAGTATCACACCACCTTGAAGGATCCGTAAAAAGATCTGAATGGATAGTGAATTATATAATAATACTATGTTTCGAATATCCGGCCATCAAAAACGCTCTGGCAGTATATCTTCTCAGTACTATCTGTATTGAGAATCATGCCATGTTAAGAGAACCTTAAAACGATCTGAATATATAGTAAAAGGTATTATAATACTCGATTTCAAATATCGGGCCATCAGAGGCGCATTGGCAGTGCTACTTTCTCATTAATATCTGTATTAAGAATCATGCCAAGTTGAAAGATCCTTAGCAGTATATGACGTTGAAAGATCCCTAAAAGTATCTGAATGGATAGTAAACGATATAATAAAACTCGGTTTCAAAGATCAGGCCATCAGGGACGTATTGGCTGTAGAACTTTTAGAGTAATATCTTCATTGAGAATCACACCGCGTTTAAAGTTCCGTGAAAGGATCTGAATAGATAGTAAAAGGTATTATAATACTCGATTTTAATAACAGGCAATCAGAGGCGCTTTGGCAGTGGAACTTTTTCAGTAATATATCTATTGAGAATCATTCCACGATAAAAGATCCCTAAAAGTATATGAAAGGATGGTAAACGATATAGTAAAACTCGATTTCAAAGATCAAGCCATCAGGGACGCATTATCAGTAGAACTTCTACAGTAATATCTTTATTGAATATCACACCACGTTTAAGGATGCGTAAAAGGATCTGAATGGATAGTGGAAGATATAATAATACTATGTTTCGAATATCCGGATATCAGAAAAGCCCTGGCAGTATAACTTCTTCAGTACTATCTGTATAGATAATCATTCCACGTAAAGAGAACCTTACGAATATCAGATTGATATTAAAAGGTATTATAATACTCAGCTTCAACTTTAGCACGATCAGTGGAACTTTTTCAGTAATATCTGTATTGAGAAACATGCCACGTTGGAAGAACCCTAAAAGCATCTAAATGGATAGTAAGCGATATAGTGAAACTGGGCTTCAAAGATCAGGCCATATGGTACGCATTGGCAGTGGAAGTATTTCAGTAATATCTATATTGAGAATCACACCACGTTGAGAGATCCGCAATAGGATCTGAATAGATAGTAAAAGATATTATAATACTGGGTTTCAAATATCGGGCCATCAGAGGCTCTTTGGCAGTGGAACTTTTCAGTAATATCTGTATTGAGAATCATGGCACGTTGAAAGATCCCTAAAAGTATCTGAGTGGATAGTAAACGATATAATAATACTCAGTTTCAAACATCCAGTCAGCAGAAACGCGTGAGCAGTGGAACTTTCTGAAGATCCCTAAAAGTATATGAATGGATAGTAAACGATATAGTAAAACTCGATTTCAAAGATCAAGCCATCAGGGACGCATTGGCAGTAGAACTTTTACAGTAATATCTCTATTGAGTATCACACCACGTTGAAGGATGCGTAAAAGGATCTGAATGGATAGTGGAAGATATAATAATACTATGTTTCGAATATCCGGATATCAGAAAATCCCTGGCAGTATAACTTCTTCAGTACTATCTGTATAGAGAATCATTCCACGTAAAGAGAACCTTACGAATATCAGATTGATATTAAAAGGTATTATAATACTCAGCTTCAACTTTAGGGCGACATGCCACGTTGGAAGAACCCTAAAAGCATCTAAATGGATAGTAAGCGATATAGTGAAACTGGACTTCAAAGATCAGGCCATATGGTACGCATTGGCAGTGGAAGTTTTCAGTAATATCTATATTGAGAATCACACCACGTTGAGAGATCGGCAATAGGATCTGAATATATAGTAAAAGATATTATAATACTGGGTTTCAAATATCGGGCCATCAGAGGCTCTTTGGCATTGGAACTTTTTCAGTAATATCTGTATTGAGAATCATGGCACGTTGAAAGATCCCTAAAAGTATCTGAGTGGATAGTAAACGATATAATAATACTCAGTTTCAAACATCCAGTCAGCAGAAACGCGTGAGCAGTGAAACTTTCTCAGTAATATCTATATTGAGAATCACAATACGATGAAAGATCCGTAAAAGGATCTGAATAGATATTAGATGATATAATAATACTAAGTTTCAAATATCCGGCCATTAGAAACGCTCTGGCAGTTTAGCTCCTCAATACTATCTCTATTGAGGTTCATGCTACGTTAAGAGAGCCTTAAGAGGATCTGAATTGATAGTAAAAGGTATTATAATACTCGGTTCCAAATATCAGGCCAACAGTGGCGCTTTCGCAGTGGAACTTTTTCAGTACTATCTGTATTGAGAATCATGCCACGTTGAAAGATCCCTAAAAGTATCTGAGTGGATAGTAAACGATATAATCATACTCGATTTCAAAGATCCAGTCAGCAGAAACGCGTGCTCAGTGGAACTTTCTCAGTATTATCTTTATTGAGAAAACCACTACTGTGATAGATCCGTAAAAGGATCTGAATGGATAGTAGAGTATATAATAATACTACGTTTCGAGTATCCGGCCATCAGAAACGCCCTGGCAGTTTAACTCTTCAGTACCATCTGTATTGAGAATCACAATACGTTGAAAGTTCTGTAAAAGGATCGGAATAGATAGTAAAAAGTATTATAATACTCGGTTTTAAATATCAGACATTGAAAATCACACCACGTTGAGAGATCCGTGAAAGGATCTGAATAGATAGTAAAAGGTATCATAATACTCTTTTTCATATATCGGGCCATCAGAGGCGCTTTGGCAGTGGAACTTTTTCAGTGATATCTGTATTGAGAATCATTCCACGATGGAAAATCCCTAAAAGTTTATGAATGCATAGTAAACGATATAATAAAAATCGGTTTCAAACATCCAGTCTGAGTGGATAGTAGACGATATACTAATATTCGGTTTCAAACATCCAGTCAGCAGAAACGCGTGAGCAGTGGAACTTTCTCAGTAATATCTTTATCAAGAATCACACTACGTTGAAAGATCCTTAAAAGGATCTGAATGGATACTAGAAGATATAATAATACTATGTTTCGAATATCCGGCCATCAGAAACGCCCTGGCCGTTTAACTCTTCTGTACTATCTGTATTGAGAATCATGCCACGTTAAGAGAACCTTAAGAGGATCTGAATAGAGAATATAAGGTATTATAATACTGGGTTTCAAATATCGGACCATCAGAAGCGCTTTGGCAATGGCACTTTTTCAGAAATATCTGTATTGAGAATCAGGCCACGTTGAAAGATCCCTAAATGTATCTGAGTGGATAGGAGACGATATACTAATACTCGGTTTCAAACTTCCAGTCAGTAGAAACGCGTGAGCTGTTGAACTTTCTCATTAATATCTTTATTGAGGATCACACTACGTTGAAAGATCCGTAAAAGGATCTGAATGGATAGTAGAAGTTATAATAATACTATGTATCGAATACCCGACCATCAGAAAAGCCCTGGCAGTATAACTTCTTCAGTAGTATCTGTATTGAATATCATTCCACGTTTGGAGAACCTTAAGTACCTTAAGAGGATCTGAATTGATATTATTATAATACTCGATTTCGAATATCGGGCCGTCAGAGGCGCATTGGCAGTGCAATTTTTTCAGTTATATCTGTATTGAGAATCATGCCACGTTGAAAGATCCCTAAAAATATCTGAATTGATAGTAACCGATATATTAAAACTCGCTTTCACAGATCAGTTCCTCAGGGACGCATTGGCAGTAGAACATTTTCAGTAATATATTTATTGAGAATCACACCATGTTGAAACCTCCGTAAAAGGATCTGAATAGATAGTGAAGGTATTATAATACTCGGTTTCAAATATCAGGCCATCAGTGGCGCTTTCGCAGTGGAACTTTTTCAGTACTATCTGTACTGAGAATTATGCCACGTTGAAAGATCTCTAAAAGTATCTGAGTGGATAGTAAACGTTATAAACATACTCGATTTCAAACATCCAGCCAGCAGAATCCCGTGCTCAGTGGATCTTTCTGAGTAATCTCGTAAAAGGATCTGAATGGATAGTAGAGTATATAATAATACTATGTTTCTAGTATCTGGCCATCAGAAACGTCCTGGCAGTTTAACTCTTCAGAACCATCTGTATTGAGAATCATACACCACGTTGAAAGTTCTGTAAAACGATCGGAATAGATAGTAAAAAGTATTATAATGCTCAGTTTCAAATATCAGGCCATCAGAGGCGCTTTGGCAGTGGAACTTTTTCAGTAATATCTGTATTGAGAATCATTCCACGATGAAAGATCCCTAAAAGTATATGAATGGATAGTAGACGTCATAATTGAACTCGGTTTCAAACATCCAGTCAGCAGGGATGCGTGAGCAGTGGAACTTTCTCAGTAATATCTTTATTGAGAATCACACCACGTTGAAGGATGCGTAAAACGTTCTGAATGGATAGTAGAAGATATAATAATACTATGTTCCGAATATCTGGCCATCAGAAACGCCCTGGCAGTATATCTTCTTCAGTACTGTCTGTATTGAGAATCATGCCACGTTAAGAGAACCTTAAGAGGAACTGAATAGATAGTAAAAAGTATTATAATACATGATTTAAAATATCGGGCCATCAGAGGCGCATTGGCAGTGCAACTTTTTCAGTAACATCTGTATTGAGAATCATGCCACATTGAAAGTATATGAATGGATAGTAAACGATATAATAAAACTCGGTTTCAAATATCCAGTCAGCAGAAACGCGTGAGCAGTGGATTTTTCTAATTAATTTCTTTATTGAGAATCACTTAACGTTGAAAATTCTGTAAAAGCATCTGAATGGATAGTAGAAGATATATAATACTATGTTCCGGATATCCGGCCATCAGAAACGCCCTGGCAGTTTATCTCTTCTGTACTATCTGTATTGAGAATCATGCTACGTTAGGAGAACCTTTAGTGGATCTGAATAGATACTAAAAGGTTTTATAATAGTGGGTTTCAAATATCGGACCATCAGAAGCCTTCGGCAATGGAACTTTTCAAGAAATATCTGTATTGAGAATCACACAACGTTGAAACGTTTCATTATACTGGGTTTCAAATATCGGGCAATCAGTGGCGCTTTGGCAGTGGAACTTTTTCAGTAATATATGTATTGAGAATCCTGCCACGTTGAAAGATCCCTAAAAGTATCTGAGTGGATAGTAGACGATATACTAATACTCGGTTTCAAACATCCAGTCAGCAGAAACGAATGAGCAGTGGAACTTCCTCAGTAATATCTTTATTGAAAATCACACTACGTTGAAAGATCCGTCAATGGATTTGAATGGATAGTAGAAGATATAATAATACTATGTTTCCAATACCCGGCCATTAGAAACGCCCTGGCAGTTTAACTCATCTGTACTTTCTGTATTGAGAAACATGCCACGTTAAGAGAACCTTAAGAGGATCTGAATAGATAGTAAAAGGTATTATAATACTCGATTTCAAATAACGGCCCATCAGAGGCGCATTGGCAGTGCAACTCTTTCAGTATTATCTGTATTCAGAATCTTGTCACGTTGAAAGATCCCTAAAAGTATCGGAGTGAATAGTAAACGATATAATAATACTCGGTTTCAAACATCCAGTCAGCAGGGACGCGTGAGCAGTGAAACTTTCCCAGTAATATCTTTATTGAGTATCACACCACCTTGAAGGATCCGTAAAAAGAACTGAATGGATAGTAGATTATATAATAATACTATGTTTAGAATATCCGGCCATCAAAAACGCCCTGGCAGTATAACTTCTTCAGTACTATCTGTATTGAGAATCATGCCACGTTAAGAGAACCTTACTGAATATATAGTAAAAGGTATTATAGTACTCGACTTCAAATAGCGGGCCATCAGGGGCGCATTGGCAGTGCTACTTTTTCATAAATATCTGTATTAAGAATCATGCCAAGTTGAAAGTTCCGTAAAAGGGTCTGAATAGATAGTAAAAGGTATTATAATCATTCCACGATAAAAGATCCCTAAAAGTATATGAATGGATAGTAAACGATATAGTAAAACTCGATTTCAAAGATCCAGCCATCAGGAACGCATTAGCAGTAGAACTTTTACAGTAATATCTTCATTGAGTATCAGACCACGTTGAAGGATGCGTATAAGGATCTGATGGATAGTGGAAGATATAATAATACTATGATTCGATTATCCGGATATCAGAAACGCCCTGGCAGTATAACTTCTTCAGTACTTTCTGTATAGAGAATCATTCCAGGTAAAGAAAACCTTACGAATATCTGATTGATATTGAAAGGTATTATAATACTCGGCTTCAACTTTAGGGCCATCAGTGGAATTCTTTCAGTAATATCTGTATTGAGAATCATGCCACTTCGGAAGAACCCTAAAACGTTGAAAGATCCCTAAAAGTATCTGAGTGGATAGTAAACGATATATTAATACTCAGTTTCGAACATCCAGTCAGCAGAAACGCGTGAGCAGTGGAACATTCTCAGTAATATCTATATTGAGAATCACACTACGATGAAAGATCCGTAAAAGGATCTGAATAGATATTAGTATATAATAATACTAAGTTTCAAATATCCGGCCATCAGAAACGCCCTGGCAGTTTAGCTCCTCAATACTATCTGTATTGAGGATCATGCTACATTAAGAGAGCCTTAAGAGGATCTGAATTGATAGTAAAAGGTATTATAATACTCGGTTCCAAATATCAGGCCATCAGTGGCGCTTTCGCAGTGGAACTTTTTCAGTACTATTTTTATTGAGAATCATGCCACGTTGAAAGATCCCTAAAAGTATCTGAGTGGAAAGTAAACGATATAATCATACTTTATGGTAGTTTGGTGATCCAAAAAACTATATTCTTCAAATGGTATTAGTGGCACTGGGATCAATATTGTTAAAGAAAAACTATGGTTTCTTTGCCAACGTTTCGAATTTTAATAAATTCATCATCAGGGCTCTGTAACAATGGGTACTACATTAATAGCTTTGAATATAACTAAATGAGACCCGAGAACGCCAACAACAATATTGGAACATTTTCAGTGAATTAAAATAGTAATAAAAATCTTGATTTAAAATTTAAAAAAGAAAAGAAAAATATAGACTTACCAAAAATCAGTCTCTCCGAGTAAAACTATTACGATATAACATGAAAACAGACATTTTAGATACATGTTTACAGGACAAGAACTCAACATCGAGCACGAGACAAACGAGTACTGAGATAAAATCATAAATTGACCGTGAATCCGTATGGTTCTTGTACATATTGATAGAAAAACGGTGGTAATTGAAAACAACGTATACCGACAAGAATTATTTCGATAACCGACCTATCAGGTTAAAGTAGGCTGTATTCAACCCCTCTATATCTCTTCTGGTATTAACACTGTCTTGCTGAAAAATGTTTATCATTTCACTGAAAAGTCTTTTAGACAGAGAAGATTTCCGATCAAGAATGATGGGCTTTCCAAAATCAAAAGTATGACCATTCTCTCTAGTATGTTCAACTAAGGCTGTGGGATTTTTGACATTCAACTTTTTTGTGTCTCTATCATGTTCTGAGATTCGTTTTTTTAAATATCTTCCTGTTTGACCAACATAGCATTTAGTGCAGTTGTTGCAATTAATTTTGTAGACTACGTTCGATTGTAGGTCAGTGGGAGTTTTTTCTTTTTGACGTGAAAAAAACCTTAGTCCAATAGTGTTATTGTTAGAAAATGCAATTTTTGATTGTTCTTCATTTAAAATCGCTGCAAGTCTTTCAGAAAGATTACTCACATATGGTATTTTGTTATATTTTATTATTGGATTGTTGATCCTGTTTGATTGTTTGTCATCTTTAAGAATTTTATTGGTCAATGATGGTGGGTAATTGTTTTTGAAAAGAAATATTTTAATTTGTTCAATATTTTTATGGTGATATTCGGGATTAGAGATTTTGAGAGCTCTACTTTTCAGATTTCTTATGATATTGATTTTTTGTTGAAAATTATGTTCTGAGTGATAATTGAGAAATCTCTCGGAAAAAGTTGGTTTATGATACCAATCCACTTTCAAGACGTTGTTCGCAGTTTTAATGACGGTTGTGTCTAAGAAAAAAAAGGTATGTGGACGACATTTTCACAGCAATTCCTATAGACAGTAAATCTGAAATTCTTGATGTATTCCACAGTTTTCATCCAAAACTTAAATTTACTTTAGAAGAAGAACAAAACCAAACTTTAGCCTTCTTAGACACAACCGTCATTAAAACTGCGAACAACGTCTTGAAAGTGGATTGGTATCATAAACCAACTTTTTCCGAGAGATTTCTCAATTATCACTCAGAACATAATTTTCAACAAAAAATCAATATCATAAGAAATCTGAAAAGTAGAGCTCTCAAAATCTCTAATCCCGAATATCACCATAAAAATATTGAACAAATTAAAAAATTTCTTTTCAAAAACAATTACCCACCATCATTGACCAATAAAATTCTTAAAGATGACAAACAATCAAACAGGATCAACAATCCAATAATAAAATATAACAAAATACCATATGTGAGTAATCTTTCTGAAAGACTTGCAGCGATTTTAAATGAAGAACAATCAAAAAATTGCATTTTCTAACAATAACACTATTGGACTAAGGTTTTTTTCACGTCAAAAAGAAAAAACTCCCACTGACCTACAATCGAACGTAGTCTACAAAATTAATTGCAACAACTGCACTAAATGCTATGTTGGTCAAACAGGAAGATATTTAAAAAAACGAATCTCAGAACATGATAGAGACACAAAAAAGTTGAATGTCAAAAATCCCACAGCCTTAGTTGAACATACTAGAGAGAATGGTCATACTTTTGATTTTGGAAAGCCCATCATTCTTGATCGGAAATCTTCTCTGTCTAAAAGACTTTTCAGTGAAATGATAAACATTTTTCAGCAAGACAGAGTTAATACCAGAAGAGATATAGAGGGGTTGAATACAGCCTACTTTAACCTGATAGGTCGGTTATCGAAATAATTCTTGTCGGTATACGTTGTTTTCAATTACCACCGTTTTTCTATCAATATGTACAAGAACCATACGGATTCACGGTCAATTTATGATTTTATCTCAGTACTCGTTTGTCTTGTGCTCGATGTTGAGTTCTTGTCCTGTAAACATGTATCTAAAATGTCTGTTTTCATGTTATATCGTAAAAGTTTTACTCGGAGAGACTGATTTTTGGTAAGTCTATATTTTTCTTTTCTTTTTTAAATTTTAAATCAAGATTTTTATTACTATTTTAATTCACTGAAAATGTTCCAATATTGTTGTTGGCGTTCTCGTGTCTCATTTTAGTTATATTCAAAGCTATTAATGTAGTACCCATTGTTACAGAGCCCTGATGATGAATTTATTAAAATTTGAAACGTTGGCAAAGAAACCATAGTTTTTCTTTAACAATATTGATCCCAGTCCCACTAATACCATTTGAAGGATATAATCATACTCGATTTCAAACATCCAGTCAGCAGAACGCGTGCTCAGTGGAACTTTCTCAGTAATATCTTTATTGAGAAAAACACTACGATGATAGATCCGTGAAAGGATCTGAATGGATAGTAGAGTTTGTAATAATACTATGTTTCGAGTATCCGGCCATCAGCAATGCCCTAGCATTTTAACTCTTCAGTACCATCTGAATTGAGAATCATACCACGTTGAAAGTTCTGTAAAAGAATCGGAATAGATAGTAAAAAGTATTATAATACTCGGTTTTAAATATCAGACATTAAAAATCACACCACGTTGAGAGATCCGTAAAAGGATCTGAATAGATAGTAAAAGGTAACATAATACTCTTTTTCATATATCGGGCCATCAGAGGCGCTTTGGCAGTGGAACTTTTTCAGTGATATCTGTATTGAGAATCATTCCACGATGGAAAATCCCTAAAAGTTTATGAATGCATAGTAAACGACATAATAAAAATTGGTTTCAAACATCCAGTCTGAGTGGATAGTAGACGATATACTAATATTCGGTTTCAAACATCCAGTCAGCAGAAACGCGTGAGCAGTGAATATCTTTATCAAGAATCACACTACGTTGAAAGATCCTTAAAAGGATCTGAATGGATAGTAGAAGATATAATAATACTATGTTTCGAATATCCGGCCATCAGAAACGCCCTGGCAGTTTAACTCTTCTGTACTATCTGTATTGAGAATCATGCCACGTTAAGAGAACCTTAAGAGGATCTGAATAGATAGTATAAGGTATTATAATACTGGGTTTCAAATATCGGACAATCAGAAGCGCTTTGGCAATGACACTTTTTCAGAAATATCTGTATTGAGAATCAGGCCACGTTGAAAGATCCCTTAAAGTATCTGAGTGGATGGGAGACGATATACTAATACTCGGTTTCAAACTTCCAGTCAGCAGAAACGCGTGAGCTGTTGAAGTTTCTCATTAATATCTTTATTGAGGATCACACTACGTTGAAAGATCCGTAAAAGGATCTGAATGGATAGTAGAAGTTATAATAATACTATGTATCGAATACCCGACCATCAGAAAAGCCCTGGCAGTATAACTTCTTCAGTAATATCTATATTGAGTATCATTCCATGTTTGGAGAACCTTAAGAACCTTAAGAGGATCTGAATTGATAGTATTATAATACTCGATTTCGAGTATCGGGCCGTCAGAGGCGCATTGGCAGTGCAACTTTATCAGTTATATCTGTATTGAGAATCATACCACGTTGAAAGATCCCTAAAAATATCTGAATTGATAGTAACCGATATATTAAAACTCGCTTTTACAGATCAGTTCCACAGGGACGCATTGGCAGTAGAACATTTTCAGTAATATATTTATTGAGAATCACACCATGTTGAAACCTCCGTAAAGGATCTGAATAGATAGTGAAGGTATTATAATACTCGGTTTCAAATATCAGGCCATCAGTGGCGCTTTCGCAGTGGAACTTTTTCAGTACTATCTGTACTCAGAATCATGCCACGTTGAAAGATCCCTAAAAGTACCTGAGTGGATAGTAAACGATATAAACATACTCGATTTCAAACATCCAGTCAGCAGAATCGCGTGCTCAGTGGATTTTTCTGAGTAATCTCGTAAAAGGATCTGTATGGATAGTAGAGTATATAATAATACTATGTTTCTAGTATCTGGCCATCAGAAACGTCCTGGCAGTTTAACTCTTCAGAACCATCTGTATTGAGAATCACACACCACGTTGAAAGTTCTGTAAAACGATCGGAATAGATAGTAAAAAGTATTATAATGCTCGGTTTTAAATATCAGGCCATCAGAGGCGCTTTGGCAGTGGAACTTTTTCAGTAATATCTGTATTGAGAATCATTCCACGATGAAAGATCCCTAAAAGTAAATGAATGGATAGTAGACGTCATAATTGAACTCGGTTTCAAACATCCAGTCAGCAGGGATGCGTGAGCAGTGGAACTTTCTCAGTAATATCTTTATTGAGAATCACACCACGTTGAAGGATGCGTAAAACGTTCTGAATGGATAGTAGAAGATATAATAATACTATGTTCCGAATATCTGGCCATCAGAAACGCCCTGGCAGTATATCTTCTTCAGTACTGTCTGTATTGAGAATCATGCCACGTTAAGAGAACCTTAAGAGGAACTGAATAGATAGTAAAAAGTATTATAATACATGATTTAAAATATCGGGCCATCAGAGGCGCATTGGCAGTGCAACTTTTTCAGTAACATCTGTATTGAGAATCATGCCACATTGAAAGTATATGAATGGATAGTAAACGATATAATAAAACTCGGTTTCAAATATCCAGTCAGCAGAAACGCGTGAGCAGTGGATTTTTCTAATTAATTTCTTTATTGAGAATCACTTAACGTTGAAAATTATGTAAAAGCATCTGAATGGATAGTAGAAGATATATAATACTATGTTCCGGATATCCGGCCATCAGAAACGCCCTGGCAGTTTATCTCTTCTGTACTATCTGTATTGAGAATCATGCTACGTTAGGAGAACCTTTAGTGGATCTGAATAGATACTAAAAGGTTTTATAATAGTGGGTTTCAAATATCGGACCATCAGAAGCCTTCGGCAATGGAACTTTTCAAGAAATATCTGTATTGAGAATCACACAACGTTGAAAGTTCCGTAACAGGATCTGAATGGATAGTAGAATATATAACATCACTATGTTTCGATTATCCGGCCATCAGAAACGACCTGGCAGTTTGACTCTTCAGTACTCTTTGTATTGAGAATTATACCACGTTTAGAGAACCTCAAGACGATCTGAATAGATAGGAAAAGGTACTATAATACTGGGTATCAAATATCGTGTCATCAGAGGCGCTTTGACAGTGGAACTTTTTCCGTAATATCTGTATTGAGAATCATTCCACCATGAAAGATCCCTATAAGTATATGAATGGATAGTAAACGATATAATAAAACTCGGTTTCAAACATCCAGTCAGCAGGGTCGCTTGAGCAGTGAAACTTTCTCAGTAATATCTTTATTGAGTATCACACCAACTTGTGGGATCCGTAAATGGATCTGAATGGATAAAAGAAGTCATCAGAAACACCCTGGCAGTTCAACTCTTCAGTAATATATGTATTGCGAATCATGCCACGATGAGAGAACCTTAAGAGGATCTGAATAGATATTATAAGGTATGTCGCCAGCTAGTGATAAAGTGAGACTAGGGACCGGGGTCCCGAGCTCATTCCCGGGGTTCTAGGAATTAAATTCTTTACTCAGACCCTAGCAACCACCGTCCACCGTTGGGTCAAAAATTAAGAGTGACGTACCTGAGGTGGCGTAAAGCTGATCTGGCGCAGAACAACCTGGTGGTATGGCGAAAGTAGTCTCAGGACCACAAGGCCTGTTCTGGTGGTATTCCTGGACATTGAAGGCACTTATGCTGGATATATATGTCCAGCGTACGACGACAACATACTCATTATGGCCACAGGAAAGGATGACTCAGTCCCGATTGAGAGCCTATCAGAGGCGCTAACGGCAACACAAGGCTGGTGTAGTGGGGAACAGTTAAACGTGATCTCTCGTCAGACCTTGGTCGTGCCATTCACTAGAAAGAGGAAGCTCAACATGGGTTTCCTTACCATGAATGGAGTTCGTATCCCATTTGCGGACGATGCTAGATATCTGGGTGCCATCCTGGGCAGGTAGCTGAACTGAAATTCACACTAAGAAAGGGTGATCCACAAGGCTAGGCACCTGCTCTGGGCCTGCAAGCGAACTTGTGGAAAGAAATGGGGTACTGGATCTGAAAAGACGCCACTGGTTGTACGTGATGTTGGTGAGACGACAAATCACTTACGGTAGCATTGCTTTATGGGAGTGCACTGTAGGGGTGCAGTCCCAGCTCAAGCTCATAACAATTCAGAGATCTGCGTGCTTGATGATGACTGGGGCCTTTCGCTCCACGTCTATCGCAGCCAATGATCGCCTTAAGTACATGGTCTATCTTTATCTAGTGAGCACGTGCCTGGTTCTCTGCTGGCCGAATTGTAGGTCAACGAGATAATGAGCATCGTTCTGATGTATCTATCACCAAGATAGTGGCACTATCGAGTCGTCTTTCCCAGCGATGATTGGACTATCTCTGGGCCCCACTGCTTGAGGGTCCCTGCTGGTTCACATAATGCTCTGCTACTACTGGGGTGGGAGCGGGAGTCAGTGGTTACAAAATGGCTGAGGGTGAATCTATAAGCCTAGTTAGTTTTCTGACTGCCTTTCAAGCAGGAATTTTCGCCATTGATCACTGCGCGAAGCTCATATTTGAGAAGAGATGGATACGCAGATCAATCAAGCTTTCCTATCGGAAAGCCAAGCTGCCTTGAAGGACTTGAATTCATACAACTGAAAGTCCATGCTTGTGCAGGACTCTCTGACCCCACTTGTTGAACTGGAAGAGCGCTGCAGGTTCAAGTTAATTTGGGTCCTGGGCCACTCAGGCAAGGGCGGTAATGAGGTGGAGGACTCGTTGTCGGCACGAGGGCTTTCACCGGGCTCATTGGACCTGAACCGGCATGTGATATATCTCATAAGGCAGCAGGGTGGGAAAACAACAGATGGTTGGACCAAAAGGTCCAGGATATCAGAAGCAGCATACCTGGACACATACATACTCGCTCAACAAGTATCAGTCTCAGATCCTCTAGTTAGACCTGAGAATTTCAACAGCTGTATACACGGGTCCCTGTGGCCTGAGGAAACACCTTAGTATGCTGGGGTTGGCTGAGCTAGGACTCTGAGTGCAGACTATGCCTGGAGGGCGACGAGTCTATAGAACACATGTGTGACCCCGCAGGGGACAGGATCAGATTTGAGGAACTAGGAGTCCGCAAACTGAGACTGAGGGAACTGGACAAGTTCTCACCCACCAGACTAAAATCCCTTGTCAAAAGGCTTCAGCTTGTTGATGTTGTATAGATTAGGCGTGCCACAATAGACCGATTGGTTGCAGTGACGGGACTGGTTTCGTCTGCCCGACACAACTCATATAATTAATAATAAAGTGGCGTACGAACATGGTAACATAGGATACGAATAACACAACTGATTCGCCTAACTCACACGAGCATTTCAAATATCGGGCCATCAGAGGCGCATTGGCAGTGCAACTTCCTCAGTAATATCTTTATTGAGAATGATGCCACGTTGAAAGATCCCTAAAAGTATCTGAATGGATAGTAAACGATATAATAAAACTCGGTTTCAAAGATTAGGCCATCAGGGACGCATTGGCAGTAGAACTTTCTCAGTAATATCTTCATTGAGAATCACACCACGTTGAAAGTTCCGTAAAAGGATCTGAATCACTATCTATTCAGATCCTTTTACGGTAAGGTATTATAATTCTCGGTTTCCAATATCTAGCCATCAGAGGCAATTTGGTAGTGGAACTTTCTCATTAATATCTGTTTTGAGAATCACTAAACCATGAAAGATCCCTAAAAGTATATGAATGGATATTAAACGATATAATAAAACTCGGTTTCAAATATCCAGTCAGCAGGGACGCGTGAGCAGTGAAACTTTCTCAGTTTATTGAGTATCACACCACCTTGAAGGATCCTTAAAAAGTTCTGAATGGATAGTGAATTATGTAATAATACTATGTTTCGAATATCAAGCCATCAAAAACGCTCTGTTAGTATATCTTCTTCAGTAATATCTGTATTGAGAATCATGCCATGTTAAGAGAACCTTTAAACGATCTGAATATATAGTAAAATGTATTATAATACTCGATTTCAAATATCGGGCCATCAGAGGCGCATTGGCAGTGCTACTTTCTCATTAATATCTGTATTAAGAATCATGCCAAGTTGAAAGATCCTTAGAAGTATATGACGTTGAAAGATCCCTAAAAGTATCTGAATGGATAGTGAACGATATAATAAAACTCGGTTCCAAAGATCAGGCCATCAGGGACGTATTGGCAGTAGAACTTTTAGAGTAATATCTTCATTGAGAATCACACCGCGTTTAAAGTTCTGTAAAAGGATCTGAATAGATAGTAAAAGGTATTATAATACTCGATTTTAATAACAGGCCATCAGAGGCGCTTTGGCAGTGGAACTTTTTCAGTAATATATCTATTGAGAATCATTCCACGATAAAAGATCCCTAAAAGTATATGAATGGATAGTAAACGATATAGTAAAACTCGATTTCAAAGATCAAGCCATCAGGGACGCATTGGTAGTAGAACTTCTACAGTAATATCTTTATTGAAGTTGAACGTTGAAGGATGCGTAAAAGGAATGGATAGTGGAAGATATAATAATACTATGTTTCGAATATCCGGATATCAGAAAAGCCCTGGCAGTATAACTTCTTCAGTACTATCTGTATGATCCACGTAAAGAGAACCTTACGAATATCAGATTATATTAAAAGGTATTATAATACTCAGCTTCAACTTTAGGGTGATCAGTAGAACTTGGGTTTCAAATATCGGGCCATCAGAGGCTCTTTGGCAGTGGAACTTTTTCAGTAATATCTTTATTGAGAATCATGCCACGTTGAAAGATCCCTAAAAGTATCTAAGTGGATAGTAAACGATATAATAATACTCAGTTTCAAACATCCAGTCAGCAGGGACGCGTGAGCAGTGGAACTTTCTCAGTAATAAGAAAATAGGATAACATTTTCTCAGTAATATCTTTATTGAGTATCACACCACTTTGAAGGATGCGTAAAAGGTTCTGAATGGATAGTAAAAGATATAATAATACTATGCTTCGAATATCCGGCCATCAGAAACGCCCTGGCAAATTAACTCTTCAGTACCATCTGTATTGAAAATCATGCTACGTTTAGAGAACCTTAAGAGGATATGAATAGGTAGTAAAAGGTATTATAATACCCGATTTCAAATATCGGGCCATCAAAAGCGCTTTGGCAGTGGAACTTTTTCAGTAATATCTGTTTGAGAATAATGCCACTTTGGAAGAAGAATGAATAGTAAACGATTTAATAAAATTCGGTTTCAAAGATCAAGTCATCTGGGACGCATTGGCAGTAGAACTTTTTCAGTAATATCTTCATTGAAAATCACACCACGTTGAGAGATCCGTAAAAGGATCTGAATAGATAGTAAAAGGAATCATAATACCCTTTTTCATATATCGGACCATCAGAGGCGCTTTGGCAGTGGAACTTTTTCAGTGATATCTGTATTGAGAATCATTCCACGATGGAAAATCCCTAAAAGTTTATGAATGGATAGTTAACGATATAATAAAAATCAGTTTCAAACATCCAGTCTGAGTTGATAGTAGACGATATACTAATATTCGGTTTCAAACATCCAGTCAGCAGAAACGCGTGAGCAGTGGAACTTTCTCAGTAATATCTTTATCAAGAATCACACTACGTTGAAAGATCCTTAAAAGCATCTGAATGGATAGTAGAAGATACAATAATACTATGTTCCGGATATCCGGCCATCAGAAATGCCCTGGCAGTTTATCTCTTCTGTACTATCAGTATTGAGAATCATGCCACGTTAGGAGAACCTTATGTGGATCTGAATAGATACTAAAAGGTTTTAAAATACTGGGTTTCAAATATCGGGCCATCAGTGGCGCTTTGGATGTGGAACTTTTTCAGTAACATATGTATTGAGAATCCTGCCACGTTGAAAGATCCCTAAAAGTATCTGAGTGGATTGTAGACGATATACTAATACTCGGTTTCAAACATCCAGTCAGCAGAAACGAATGAGCAGTGGAACTTTCTCAGTAATATCTTTATTGAAAATCACACTACGTTGAAAGATCCGTCAATGGATTTGAATGGATAGTTGAAGATATAATAATACTATGTTTCGAATACCCGGCCATCAGAAACGCCCTGGCAGTTTAACTCTTCTATACTTTCTGTATTGAGAAACATGCCACGTTAAGAGAACCTTAAGAGGATCTGAATAGATAGTAAAAGGTATTATAATACTCGATTTCAAATAACGGCCCATCAGAGGCACATTGGCAGTGCAACTCTTTCAGTATTATCTGTATTCAGAATCTTGTCACGTTGAAAGATCCCTAAAAGTATCGGAGTGAATAGTAAACGATATAATAATACTCGGTTTCAAACATTCAGTCAGCAGGGACGCGTGAGCAGTGAAACTTTCCCAGTAATACCTTTATTGAGTATCACACCACCTTGAAGGATCCGTAAAAAGAACTGAATGGATAGTAGATTATATAATAATACTATGTTTAGAATATCCGGCCATCAAAAACGCCCTGGCAGTATAACTTCTTCAGTACTATCTGTATTGAGAATCATGCCAGGTTAAGAGAACCTTAAAATGATCTGAAGATATAGTAAAAGGTATTATAGTACTCGACTTCAAATATCGGGCCATCAGGGGCGCATTGGCAGTGCTACTTTTTCATTAATATCTGTATTAAGAATCATGCCAAGTTGAAAGTTCCGTAAAAGGTTCTGAATAGATAGTAAAAGGTATTATTATACTCGCTTTCAAATAACAGGCCATCAGAGGCGCTTTGGCAGTGGAACTTTTTCAGTAATATCTCTATTGAGAATCATTCCACGATAAAAGATCCCTAAAAGTATATGAATGGATAGTAAACGATATAGTAACACTCGATTTCAAAGATCCAGCCATCAGGAACGCATTAGCAGTAGAACTTTTACAGTAATATCTTCATTGAGTATCAGACCACGTTGAAGGATGCGTATAAGGATCTGATGGATAGTGGAAGATATAATAATACTATGATTCGATTATCCGGATATCAGAAACGCCCTGGCAGTATAACTTCTTCAGTACTATCTGTATAGAGAATCATTCCAGGTAAAGAAAACCTTACGAATATCTGATTGATATTGAAAGGTAGGTATTATAATACTCGGCTTCAACTTTAGGGCCATCAGTGGAATTCTTTCAGTAATATCTGTATTGAAAATCATGCCACTTCGGAAGAACCCTAAAACGTTGAAAGATCTCTAAAAGTATCTGAGTGGATAGTAAACGATATAATAATACTCAGTTTCAAACATCCAGTCAGCAGAAACGCGTGAGCAGTGGAACTTTCTCAGTAATATATATATTGAGAATCACACTACGATGAAAGGTCCGTAAAAGGATCTGAATAGATATTAGTAGATATAATAATACTAAGTTTCAAATATCCGGCCATCAGAAACGCCCTGGCAGTTTAGCTCCTTAATACTGTCTGTATTGAGGATCATGCTACATTAAGAGAGCCTTAAGAGGTTCTGAATTGATAGTAAAAGGTATAATAATACTCGGTTCCAAATATCAGGCCATCAGTGGCGCTTTCACAGTGGAACTTTCTCAGTACTATCTGTATTGAGAATCATGCCACGTTGAAAGATCCCTAAAAGTATCTGAGTGGATAGTAAACGATATAATCATACTCGTATTCAAACATCCAGTCAGCAGAACGCGTGCTCAGTGGAACTTTCTCAGTAATATCTTTATTGAGAAAAACACTACGATGATAGATCCGTGAAAGGATCTGAATGGATAGTAGAGTATGTAATAATACTATGTTCGAGTATCCGGCCATCAGAAACGCCCTGGCAGTTCAACTCTTCAGTACCATCTGAATTGAGAATCACACCACGTTGTGAAAGTTCTGTAAAAGGATCGGAATAGATAGTAAAAAGTATTATAACACTAGGTCTTAAATATCAGACATTAAAAATCACACCACGTTGAGAGATCCGTAAAAGGATCTGAATAGATAGTAAAAGGTAACATAATACTCTTTTTCATATATCGGGCCATCAGAGGCGCTTTGGCAGTGGAACTTTTTCAGTGATATCTGTATTGAGAATCATTCCACGATGGAAAGTCCCTAAAAGTTTATGAATGCATAGTAAACGATATAATAAAAATCGATTTCAAACATCCAGTCTGAGTGGATAGTAGACGATATACTAATATTCGGTTTCAAACATCCAGTCAGCAGAACCGCGTGAGCAGTGGAACTTTTTCAGTAATATCTTTATCAAGAATCACACTACGTTGAAAGATCCTTAAAAGGATCTGAATGAATAGTAGAAGATATAATAATACTATTTTCCGAATATCCAGCCATCAGAAACGCCCTGGCAGTTCTTCTGTACTATAGGTATTGAGAATCATGCCACGTTAAGAGAACCTTAATAGGATCTGAATAGATAGTATAAGGTATTATAATACTGGGTTTCAAATATCGGACCCTCAGAAGCGCTTTGGCAATGGCACTTTTTCAGAAATATCTGTATCGAGAATCAGGCCACGTTGAAAGATCCCTAGAAGTATCTGAGTGGATAGGAGACGATATACTAATACTCGGTTTCAAACTTCCAGTCGGTAGAAACGCGTGAGCTGTTGAACTATCTCATTGATATCTTTATTGAGGATCACAATACGTTGAAAGAATCGTAAAAGGATCTGAATGGATAGTAGAAGTTATAATAAAACTATGTTTCGAATACCCGACCATCAGAAAAGCCCTGGCAGTATAACTTCTTCAGTAATATCTGTATCGAGTATCATTCCACGTTTAGAGAACCTTTAGAACCTTAACAGGTAGAGTTATAATAATACTATGTTTCGAGTATCTGGCCATCAGAAACGCTCTGGCAGTTTAACTCTTCAGAACCATCTGTATTGAGAATCACACAATACGTTGAAAGTTCTGTAAAAGGATCGGAATAGATAGTTAAAAGTATTATAATACTCGGTTTTAAATATCAGGCCATCAGAGGCGCTTTGGCAGTGAAACTTTTTCAGTAAAATCTTTATTGAGAATCATTCCACGATGAAAGATCCCTAAAAGTATATGAATGGATAGTAGACGACATAATTGAACTCGGTTTCAAACATCCAGTCAGCAGGGATGCGTGAGCAGTGGAACTTTCTCAGTAATATCTTTATTGAGTATCACACCACGTTGAAGGATGCTTAAAAGGTTCTGAATGGATAGTAGATGATATAATAATACTATGTTCCGAATATCTGGCCATCAGAAACGCCCTGGCAGTGTATCTTCTTCAGTACTGTCTGTATTGAGAATCATGCCACGTTAAGAGAACCTTAAGAGGAACTGAATAGATGGTAAAAAGTATTATAATACTTGATTTCAAATATCGGGCCATCAGAGGCGCATTGGCAGTGCAACTTTTTCAGTAATATCTGTATTGAGAATCGTGTCACATTGAAAGATCCCTAGAAGTATATGAATGGATAGTAAACGATATAATAAAAGTCGGTTTCTAATTAATTTTCTTTATTGAGAATCACTTAACGTTAAAAATTCCGTAAAAGCATCTGAATGAATAGCAGAAGATATAATAATACTATGTTCCGGATATCCGGCTATCAGAAACGCCCTGGCAGTTCATCTCTTCTGTACTATCTGTATTGAGAATCATGCCACGTTAGGAGAACCTTATGTGGGTCTGAATAGATAGGTTTTATAATACTGGGTTTCAAATATTGGACCATCAGAAGCCCTTTGGCAATGGAACTTTTTCAGAAATATCTGTATTGAGAATCAGGCCACGTTGAAAGACCCCTAAAAGTATCTGAGTGGATAGGAGACGATATACTAATACTCGGTTTCAAACTTCCAATCAGCAGAAACGCGTGAGCAGTGGACCTTTCCCAGTAATATCTTTATTGAGAATCACACAACGTTGAAAGTTCCGTAACAGGATCTGAATGGATAGTAGAATATATATTATCACTATATTTCGATTATCCTGCCATCAGAAACAACCTGGCAGTTTGACTCTTCAGTACTCTCTGTATTGAGAATTATGCCACGTTAAGAGAACCTTAATACGATCTGAATAGATAGGAAAAGGTACTATAATACTGGGTATCGAATATCGGGTCATCAGAGGCGCTTTGGCAGTGGAACTTTTTCCGTAATATCTGTATTGAGAATCATTCATCGATGAAAGATCCCTATAAGAATATGAATAAACGATATAAACGATATAATAAAACTCGTTTTCAAACATCCAGTCAGCAGGGTCGCGTGAGCAGTGAAACTTTCTCAGTAATATCTTTATTGAGTATCACACCAACTTGAGGGATCCGTAAATGGATCTGAATGGATAAAAGAAGCCATCAGGAACACCCTGGCAGTTCAACTCTTCAGTACTATATGTATTGCGAATCATGCCACGATAAGAGAACCTTAAGAGGATCTGAATAGATATTACCAGCAGTCCATATTTTGGGATTCAGATGAGCCAGCAGATCTACCTAGCAATAGATCCACATTTTTCTGGGAGATCTACATTTTTACGGTAGATCTACATTTTTCCGGTAGATCTGCATTTTTCCGTAGATCTACATTTTTTCGGTAGATCTACATTTTTCCAGTAGATCTACATTTTTTCGGTAGATCTACATTTTTCCGGTAGATCTACTTTTTTCCGGTAGATCTGCATTTTTCCATGAGATCTAAATTTTTTCAGTAGATCAATATAATCGGTAGATCAATTGAACCGGTTGTTCAATGACATCTAACAGGTTCTGTTGTGATTCTGAGAATGATTCACACGTTTTTGAGTTACTTAAAACCAAATATAGCGCCACCTACCGAATCGTATTGTAAACCTAAGGCCTTCCGAAACACAATCACAAAGATTCATTAAAATCGGTATAGCCATTTTTGAGTTCGTGTAAACCGATTGTAGTACCACCTACCGGGGAATATTGTGGATCTGAAACCTACTCAGATACATACACAAAGTTTCATCGAAATCGGTCCAGTCATTCTTGAGTCTTCATAAACCGAATGCAGTGCCACCTAACGGGTTTCTATTGTGACCCTTAGAGCCACTCAAACACGCACACAATGTTTCATCAAAATCGGTCGAGGCACTTCTGAGTTCTTACAGACGGATTGCAGCGCCACCTACCCGGGTGTATTGCGGACCTGACACAACCTCAGATACACACACAAAGTTTCATCGAAATCGGTTCAGCCGTTCTTGAGTTTCTATGAAACGAATACAGCGCCATCTAACGGTTACCTATTGTGACCCTGAGACACGCCGAAACACACACACACACAAAGTTTCATCAAAATCGGTCAAGTCGTTTCGGAGTTGAAATGTTTTTAGAAACACCCCGTATAGCAGCGGTTATCTTTTCGTAGCAGTTTTACAGTGTTGAGAATTCTCTTTACGATAGATCTCTTGTGGTGACATTTTACTTGAAACACCCTGTATAGCAGGGGTTTTTCATTTTGACCGTTAATTTTCAGCTCAATATTTGAATATTTTGAGTAATTTTAATGCAAAAATCCGTCCGATCGAACGGATATTCTTTATAGATTTCGTGACTTAACGAAAAGATCCAAATCCCAAAATACGTTCACCGGAGAACGCTCCTCTGAGTTTTCCATTGGGTAAAAATGAAAAAATTAATAAGTTAGCTATTTCGGACGCACCGAGGATTCGAACCCTCCGCCCTGCGAGGCTCTGGACTATGAACCCAACGCCTAGTCCGCTCGGCCACCGACGTCTACGTGAATCGACCCCGATTATGTACCACATAAAGATTTTAAGTACTCGGATGATTTCCGTCTTTCGATTTTCAGAATATCGTCAATCCTGTCGAGCGATCGATCGAAATCGGTTACTCGTTCATATTTCTCGCGGTTTTTCTAGACTATTCGAAGGTTTTCGACCGATTCGGTTCGAAATTCAAATTCGATTTGACATTTCTAATCGCTCGTTCGGACCGAAAACGTCGACCGTGAAGCAGCCGCGTTAAAATTCGCCACAGAAATACGTGAAACGTCAGAATTTCGTCGATTCTCGCAAAAAGTCACATTTTCCTATCGTTCTTCCGGGAAAACGAAAGAGTGAATCGAAAAAAGGGCTCAGCTACGGACTAATTTCGAATCTCGTCTTCGCGTTCCCGCAAATACCGTCGTTCCGAACGTCACCCGTCCTCCGATCTCCTTTCCTTCATTTCGTACCTTTCGCCAAAATCGGCGTTTTTTCGCCTTTTCGCGATTTTTTTAAAAATACACCCCCGTCTTTTTGCTCCGAAAACGCGAAACCCTACGAAACTTCCGTCTTTTTCCTCGCGAAACCCCTCGGAAATTTCCCCCCTCCCCCCCTCCTAACGTCCGAAAAATCTTCACGTTCGTAGTAACATTTTCAAAAAAGTTTTTTTGTTCCTTTTCTATAGAACCCATCTTCATTTTAGTAATAGTGATCTACCTAGCCAGTAGATCTACATTTTTCCGGCAGATCTACATTTTTCCGGTAGATCTACATTTTTCCAGTAGATTTACATTTTTCGAACTCGAAAGTTCGAAATCGTTCGAGCCATATCTGAATTTCTATAGACCTACTGCAACCTGACACATACTCACATATACACACCAAGTTTCATCGAAATCTGTGCAGTCGTTCTTGAGTTTCTATAAACCGAATACAGCGCCACCTACCGGTCACCTATTGTGACCCTGAGACACACTCAAACACGCACACAATGTTTCATTGAAATCGGCCAAGCCATTTCTGAGTTTCTATAGACCGATTGCAGCGCCACCTGCCGGGGTATATAGCAGACCTGACACACCTACTCAGATACACACACAAACTTTCATCAAAATCAGTCGAGCCATTTCACCTACCGGATGCTATTGTGAAGCCGTTTCGGAAAACAGCCTGTATAACAGCGGTTATCCTTTCGCAACAATTTTACAATGTTGGAAATACTGTTCATGTTAAATTGTTATCTTGAGGTGGCAACTGGGCCAATTTGCCTATCAGAGAATTAGGGATCTCTACCCACGATTCCAAGATTTTTGACCAATTCCGTTGGAAGCTCGAATTCTATTTGACAATTCGACCCTCATTCGGACTGAAAACTATGACGTTGAAGGAATCGCGAAAAGATACGATACGATTTCTACAACGATATCATTCGAAAATACTCACGTTTCGTAAAAGATTCCAGAATTCGACGGAAAGATTAAATTCAGTCGATATCCCATCATACTTCATACACCTGTCAACAACTAAAAAATGTTTCCTTAGGATACATTCGATTGAATTTCGAATTCGTGTATAAATGCCTGCAAGTGAAAATCGGTAATATCGTCAAAAGTGTAGATCGATAATTACCTTATTTTACGTTCTCCACTTTCGGACCGTTTCATCAAAAGTCTTTCCTCGAAGATGGGTACCTACCAGCATAGATTATAGATACTACCAGTCAATTCAACTCAGAATTTGATAGAACACATTATTTCTCAAATATCGAAAATTCTGCCATGCGATCGCTCCAAATCGGCGACTCTATCATATTTCCTCTTATTTCTAGCAATGTATCTTCACGATTCGAGATTTTCGACAAATTCCGTTCGAAATTCTAATTCTATTTGACATTTATCGCAACTCATTCGCGATAAATTCAAACTGAGAGAAGTTTCTTTCATCTGTGATCGAAGTAAAACATCCACGTTTCATCTTCTATAGCAGGACCCGAAGTCGGTCGAGCGAAGCCGAACCGGTCTAAACGTCACATTTAACCGAGGTTTTCAAAATATGTCAAAGTTTGCGATCTTTTTACGGAAAAAGAGAAGGTTTTATCAAAAATCGAGATCCGTTACGGACTACCTACGAATCTCGTCTTTCGGACCCCGACGAAATACCTTTTCGAGCGTCGCGTCCTCGCCAGATCTCTCCCATACCGATTCGCACCTTTAGCCGAGAAGGCCGATTTCGCCCGAATTTACGATTTATTTAAAAATACTCCCCACGTTTTCTCTCGTCAAAGACGGATACCCGGAGAAAATTTCGTCTTTTCTCGTTCCCTTTTCCACCTCGAATCCCCCCTCGCCCCTCGAATAACCGACGAAAAAATCGAAAATATCGACCTACTCGAGGAAAAAATCTTTTTTGACTTCTCTCTGTGATCCCGAGATCTTGGCGTTAGTAATATAATGTAACTAGTTGGCCCGCAGATCTACCTAGCCAGTAGATCTACATTTTTCCGGCAGATCTACATTTTTCCGGTAGATCTACATTTTTCCAGTAGATTTACATTTTTCGAACTTGAAAGTTCGAAATCGTTTGAGCCATATCTGAATTTCTATAGACCTAGTGCAACCTGACACATATTCACATATACACACCAAGTTTCATCGAAATCGGTGCAGCCGTTCTTGAGTTTCTATAAACCGAATACAGCGCCACCTACCGGTCACCTATTGTGACCCTGAGACACACTCAAACACGCACACAATGTTTCATTAAAATCGGCCAAGACATTTCTGAGTTTCTATAGACCGATTGCAGCGCCACCTGCCGGGGTATATAGCAGACCCTACACACCTACTCAGATACACACACAAACTTTCATCAAAATCGGTCTAGTCATTTCACCTACCGGATGCTATTGTGAAGCCGTTTCGGAAAACAGCCTGTATGACAGCGGTTATCCTTTCGCAACAATTTTACAATGTTGAAAATACTGTTCATGTTAAATTGTTATACTGAGGTGGCAACTGGGCCAATTTGCCTATCAGAGAATTATGGAACTCTCCCCACGCTTCCGTTGGAAGCTCGAATTCTATTTGACAATTCGACCCTCATTCGGACTGAAAACCATGACGTTGAAGGAATCGCGAAAGGATTTCGTACAGAAATACGATACGATTTCTACAACGATAACATTCGAAAATACTCACGTTTCGTAAAAGATTCCAAAATTCGACAGAAAGATTAAATTCAGTCGATATCCCATCATACTTCATACAACCAACTGTCAACAACTAAAGAATGTTTCCTTAGAATACATTCGATAGGATTTCGAATTCGTATATAAATGCCTGCAAGTGAAAATCGGTAATATCGTCGAAAGTATAGATCGATAATTACCTTATTTTACGTTCTCCAACTCCGGCCCGTTTCATCAAAAATCTTTCCTCGAAGATAGGTATCTGCCAGTCATTTCAACTTAGAATTTGATAGAATACATTATTTCTCAAATATCGAAAATTCTGCCATGCGATCGGTCGAAATCGGCGACTCTATCATATTTCTTCATATTTCTAGCAATGTATCTTCACGATTCAAGATTTTCGACAAATTCCGTTCGAAATTATAATTCTATTTGACATTTATCGCAACTCATTCGCGATAAATTCAAACTGACAGAAGTTTCTATCATCTGTGATCGAAGTAAATCATCCACGTATTATCTTCTATAGCAGGACCCGAAGTTGGTCGAGCGAAGCCGAACCGGTCTAAACGTCACATTTCACCGAGGTTTTCAAAATATGTCAAAGTTTGCGATCTTTTTCCGGAAAAAGAGTAGGTTTTATCGAAAATCGGGCTGCGTTACAAACTACCTACGAATCTCGTCTTCCGGCCCCCGACGAAATAAATTTCCGAGCGTCGCCTCCTCGCGAGATTTCTATCGCCTCCGATTTGCGCCTTTAGCGAAAAACGGAGTTTTCAACCGATTTCACGATTTTTTTTTAAATACTCCCCACGTTTTTTCTCGTCAAAGACGGATACCCGGAGAAAATTTCGTCTTTTCTCTTTCCCGTTTACACCTCGAATCCCCCCTCGCCCCTCGAATAACCGACGAAAAAATCGAAAATATCGACCTCCTAGAGGAAAAAACTTTTTTGACCTCTCTCTGTGATCCCGAGATCTTTACATTAGTAGAATAAACTAGTGGCCAGCAGTCCATATTTTGGGATTCAGATGAGCCAGCAGATCTACCTAGCAATAGATCCACATTTTTCTGGGAGATCTACATTTTTCCGGTAGATCTGCATTTTTCCGGTAGATCTACATTTTTTCGGTAGATCTACATTTTTCCAGTAGATCTACATTTTTTCGGTAGATCTACATTTTTCCGGTAGATCTACTTTTTTCCGGTAGATCTGCATTTTTCCAGTAGATCTAAATTTTGTTGGTAGATCAATATAATCGGTAGATAAATTGAATCGGTAGATCAATTGAACCGGTAGTTCAATGCCATGTAACGGGACCTAATCTGTCGAGGCATTTCTGAGTTTCTACAGATCGATAGCAGCGCCATCTATCAGGGTATATTGATACAGATACACACACAAAGTTTCATCGAAAGATTCAGCCGTTCTTGAGTTTCTATAAACTGAATGCAGCGCCACCTACCGGTTACCTATTGTGACCCCGAGACACACTCAAACACGCACACAATGTTCTATCAAAATCGGTCGAGCCATTTCTGAGATCCTATAGAGTATTATCAGCACCACCTACCGGATGCTATTGTGAAGCAAGGACACACCGAAACACACACACAAATTTTCATCAAAATCGGTCAAGGCGTTTCGGAGTTGACATTTTTTTTTAAACACCCCGTATAGCAGCGGTTATCTTTTCGTAGCAGTTTTACAGTGTTGAGAATTCTCTTTACGATACATCTCTAGCGATGACATTTTACTTGAAACACCCTGTATAGTTAATTTTCTGCTTAATGTTTGAATATTTTGAGTAATTTAACGCAAAAATCCGTCCGATCGAACGGATATTCATTATAGATTTCGTAACTTAACGAAAAGATCCAAATCCCAATATACGTTTACTGGAGTATGCTCCTTTAAGTTTTTCAATGGGTAGAAATGAAAAAAAAACCAAGAAAAATCTATTTCGGACGCTCGGAGATTCGATCCCGCCGCTCTGCGAGTCTCGGGAGCTATAATTCCGATGCCTTAGTCCGCTCGGCCATGCCAGCTCCGTGAATCGGTTCCGATTATCTGACACATAAGGATTTGATAGTACTGGGACGATTTCCGACTTTCGAATTTCACAATATCGTCAATTCTGTCAAGCGATCGATCGAAATCGGTTACTCGTTCATATTTCTCGTGGTTTTCCCAGACGATTCCAAGATTTTCGAGTGATTCCGTTCGAAATTCAAATTTGATTTGACATTTATCGTGGTTCGTTCGGTCCGAAAACGTCGAACTCGAAGGAGCCGCGT
Organism: Halyzia sedecimguttata; assembly: GCA_937662695.2. Taxonomy (NCBI): domain Eukaryota; kingdom Metazoa; phylum Arthropoda; class Insecta; order Coleoptera; family Coccinellidae; genus Halyzia; species Halyzia sedecimguttata. The sequence goes on from OW569418.2 coordinate 8,449,925, forward strand.
TAAAATTCGTCACAGAAATACGTGAAACGTCAGAATTTTCTCGATTTTCGCGAAAAAGTCACATTTTCCTATCCTTCTTCCGGGGAAACGAAAGAGAGGATCGAAAAAAGGGCCGTGTTACGGACTAATTTCGAATCTCGTCTTCGCGTTCCCGCAAATACCGGCGTTCCGAACGCCACCGGTCCTCCGATCTCGTTTCCTTCATTTCGCACCTTTCGCCAAAATCGGCGTTTTTGCGATTTTTTTAAAAATACACCCCCTTCTTTTCGCTCCGAAAACGCGAAACCCTACGAAACTTCCGTCTTTTTCCTCGCGAAACCCCTCGGAAATTTCCCCCCTCCCCCCCTCCTAACGTCCAAAAAATCGTCACGTTTACAGTAACATTTTCAAAAAAGTTTTTTTGTTCCTTTTCTATGAAACCCATCTTCATTTTAGTAATAGTGACTAGTGGCCCGCAGTCTATTGTTGGAGGCTTCGATTAGCCAGTTGTTTTTATTCATAGGTAAAATTTGATGAAAAAAAAAAAAAAAAATTTTAAAAAAAATTGTGAAAAAATTTTAACTATAAAAAAAATTTAAATTATAAATAAAATGGAATTATAAAAAAAAGAAACACCCTGTATACACATTTCTGAAAAATATATTATGAGAATCCATCCAAGGTTCCTATTCAGATAACGCTTTGTTTGTGCAACAAATCAAATCAATCGCGTAATATTGTGCCGATAGAAAAAGAACATCCTGTATAGTAATGGTTTATTTTCAACGATGTAGGTCCCGGAAGTATATAATTTATTACAATTGATTACAATCGCACGATTTATCGTGAAAAGCAGCAAGTTGCGATTGACGTTAAAAGAAAAACACCCTGTATATAGATTTCTGAAAAATGCATTATGAGAATCCATCCAAGGTTCCTATTCAGATACCGCTTCGTTTGTGCACCAAATCAAATCAATCGCTTAATATTGTGCCGAAAGAAAAAGAACACCCTGTATAATAATGGTTTATTTTCAACGATGTAGGTCCCGAAAGTATATATTTTAACACAATTGATTACAATCGCACGATTTGTCGTGAAAGGCAGCAAGTTGTGATTGACGTTAAGAGAAAAACACCCTGTATAGAGATATCTTTAAAATACATTATAAGAATCCATCCAAGATTCCTATTTAGATAAAGGTTTGTTTGTGGCAAAAATCAAATCAATAGCGTAATATGTTGCCAATAGAAAAAGAACATACTGTATAGTAAAGGTTTATTTTCAACGATGTAGGTCCCGAAAGTATATCTTTTATTACAATTGAATACAATAGTACGATTTTTCGTGAAAAGCGCAAGTTGTGATTGACGTTAATAGAAATACACCCTGTATGGAGATTTCTGAAAAATATATTATAAGAATCCATCCAAGGTTCCTATTTGAATGACGCTTTGTTTGTGGCACAAATCAAATCAATCGCGTAATATTGTGCCGATAGAAAAAGAACACTCTGTATAGTAATGGTTTATTTTCAACGATGTAGGTCCCGAAAGTATATCATTAATCACAATCGAATACAATAGTACGATTTGTCGTGAAAAGCAGCAAGTTGCGATTGACGTTGAAAGAAAAACACCCTGTATAGAGACTTCTAAAAAATACATTATAAGAATCCATCCAAGATTCCTATTTAGATAACGGTTTGTTTGCGGCAGAAATCAAATCAATCGCGTAATATTGTGCCGATAGAAAAAGAACATCCTGTATGATAATGGTTTATTTTCAACGATGTAAGTCCCAAAAGTATATCTTTTATCACAATTGAATACAATAGTACGATTTTTTGTGAAAAGTAGCAAGTTTTGATTGACGTTAAAAGAAAAACACCCTGTATGGAGTTTTCTGAAAAATATATTATGAGAATCCATCCAAGGTTCCTATTTGAATAAAGCTTTGAGTGTGGCACAAATCAAATCAATCGCGTAATATTGTGCCGATAAAAAAAGAACACCCTGTATAGAAATGGTTTATATTCAACGATGTAGGTCCCGAAAGTATATCTTTTATCACAATTAAATACAATAGCACGATTTGTCGTAAAAAGCAGCAAGTTGCGATTGACGTTAAAAGAATAACACCCTGTATGGAGTTTTCTGAAAAATATATTATAAGAATCCATCCAAGGTTCCTATTTGAATAACGCTTTGAGTGTGGCAAAAATCAAATCAATCGCGTAATATTGTGCCGATAGAAAAAGAACACCCTATAGAGTAACGGTTTATTTTCAACGATGTAGGTCCCGAAAGCATTTCTTTTATCACAATTGAATACAATAGTACGATTCTTCGTGAAAAGCAGCAAGTTGTGATTGATTGATTAAAAGAAAAACACCCTGTATAGAGGTTTCTGAAAAATATATTATAAGAATCCATCCAAGGTTCCTATTTGAATAACGCTTTGTTTGTGGCACAAATCAAATCAATCGCGTAATATTGTGCCGATAGAAAAAGAACACCCTGTATAGTAATGGTTTATTTTCAACGATGTAGGTCCCGAAAGTTTATCTTTTATCATAATTGAATACAATAGTACGATTTGTCGTGAAAAGCAACAAGTTGCGATTGACGTTAAAAGAAAAACACCCTGTATAGAGATTTCTCAAAAATACATTATAAGAATCCATCCAAGATTCCTATTCAGATAACGGTTTGTTTGTGGCACGAATCAATTCAATCGTGTAAAATTGTGCCGTGAAAAAAAGAACACCCCGTATTGTAATGGTTTATTTTCAACGATATACACAACACAACACAAAGTTTCATCGAAATTGGTCGAGCCGTTTTTGAGTAACCATAAATCCATCGGGGTGCCCCCTACAGTATGCTATTGTGAATCAGAGACGCGCCGAATCAAAAACACGAAGGTCCCATCGCAATATGTTAGAAGCTTTTGAGTTACTAAAAACCGAATATAGCGTCACGTAGCGAATCGTATTGAGAACCAAAGGCCTTCCGAAACACAATCACAAAGATTCATCAAAATCGGTGTAGCCATTTTTGGGTTCCTGTGAACCGATTATAGTGCCACCTACCGGGGAATATTGTGGATCTGAAACCTACTCTCAGATACACACACAAAGTTTCATCGAAATTGTTCCAGTCGTTTTTGAGTTGTTATAAACCGAATTCAGCGCCACCTAACGGGTGCACACAAAGTTTCATCGAAATGGGTAAAGCCGTTTCGGAGTTGACATTTATTTAAAAACAGCTGTATAACAGCGGCTATCTTTTCGTAACGGTTTTACAATGAAGAGAATTCTCTTCACGATAATTCTCTTGCAGTGATATCTCACTTAAGACCCTGTGTAGCAATGGTTTTTCATTTTCGACCGTTAATTTTCTACTTAAATGGTTGAATATTTTGTGTAATTTCAATGCAACTCATTCAAAATTATACGTTCATTTTTGGATCAAAAATAATCAATGCTGTGTATGTGGTTGCGTAAGGTACCTATTCATATACATACATTCACGGTTGGATAAAAAATAAACAATGCATTGAACGCGGTGGCGTAGGTTCATATTCAACTACATACATTCACAATTGGATCAAAAATATTCAATGCTGTGTCTTTGGTTAAGTAAGGTCCTTGTTCAAATACATACACTCACAATTGGATCAAAAATAAACAATGCAATGAACGCGGTGGCGTAGGTTCCTATTCAAATACATACAAAAATCCGTGTGATGGAACCACTGATTATAGATGTCGTAACTTGACGAAAAGATCCAAATCCCATTTTCGACAGTTAATTATCTGCTTAAAGTTTGAATATTTCGATTAAATTAAAAGAAGAATTTTGAAACAATAGAAATTCAATATAGATTTCGTGATTTGACGAAAAGATCGATAGCCCATGATGAGTTTACACGGGAATAACACACTCTGAAGGTTTCATTCCATAAAAATGGAAAAAATTGTAACGTCAACGATTGCCGACCTCTCCGAGATTCGAACCGGCTGCCCCGCGATGTAGACCGTTGACCCTAGGACGCGTCCCTCCCGGCCACTTTCGCTATAGATAGGAGTAGGAATTATGCTCTACATAAAGGTTTTATAGCACTGGGATGATTTCCTTCCTTCGATTTCCAGAATATCGTCAATTCTGTCAAGCGATCGCTCGAAATTGGCGGCTCGTTCATATTTCTCGCAATTTTTCTTGACGATTTCGAGATTTTCGACCGATTCCGTTCGAAATTCAAATTCGATTTGACATTTCGCGCCGCTCGTTCGGACCGAAAGAGTCGACCTTGCAGGAGCCGTGCTAAAATTCAGCACAGAAATACGTGAAACGTCAGAATATTTTCGAATTTCGCAAAAAGTCACATTTTCATATCGTTCTTCCGGGAAAACGAAAGAAAAGATCGAAAGCAGATATAGCCTATCCGGTAATTTCGACTCTCTTCTTCGCTTTCCCGCGGACTCGTCGTTTCTAACGTCGCCGTTCGTTCGATCTCGTTTCCTTCATTTTGCACCTTTTGCCAAAGTTGGCGTTTTTTCGCATTTTCGTGAATTTTTTTAAAATACACCCCCATCTTTTCGATCCAAAAACGCCAAACTCTACGAAACTTCCGTGTTTTCTCTCGCTAAACCCCCTCAAGATTCCCCCCCAATCCCCCTCCTAATGTCCAAAAAAACACCACTTTTACAACGACCTTCTCGAAAAGTTTCCCTTGATCTACTTCGATGGTCCAAGTCTTCACTTTAGTATATGTATTGATAGTTGGCCCGCAGATCTACCTAGCCAGTAGATCTACATTTTTCCGGCAGATCTACATTTTTCCGGTAGATCTACATTTTTCCAGTAGATTTACATTTTTCGAACTTGAAAGTTCGAAATCGTTCGAGCCATATCTGAATTTCCATAGACCTACTGCAACCTGACACATACTCACATATACACACCAAGTTTCATCGAAATCGGTGCAGCCGTTCTTGAGTTTCTATAGACCGAATACAGCGCCACCTACCGGTCACCTATTGTGACCCTGAGACACACTCAAACACGCACACAATGTTTCATTAAAATCGGCCAAGCCATTTCTGAGTTTCTATAGACCGATTGCAGCACCACCTGCCGGGGTATATTAGCAGACCCGACACACCTACTCAGATACACACATAAACTTTCATCAAAATCGGTCGAGCCATTTCACCTACCGGATGCTATTGTGAAGCCGTTTCGGAAAACAGCCTGTATAACAGCGGTTATCCTTTCGGAACAATTTTACAATGTTGAAAATACTGTTCATGTTAAATTGTTATCATGAGGTGGCAACTGGGCCAATTTGCCTATCAGAGAATTATGGAACTCTCCCCACGCTTCCAAGATTTTTGACCAATTCCGTTGGAAGCTCGAATTCTATTTGACAATACGATACGATTTCTACAACGATAACATTCGAAAATACTCACGTTTCGTAAAAGATTCCAAAATTCGACAGAAAGATTAAATTCAGTCGATATCCCATCATACTTCATACAACCAACTGTCAACAACTAAAAAATGTTTCCTTAGAATACATTCGATAGGATTTCGAATTCGTATATAAATGCCTGCAAGTGAAAATCGGTAATATCGTCGAAAGTATAGATCGATAATTACCTTATTTTACGACCTCCAACTCCGGCCCGTTTCATCAAAAATCTTTCCTCGAAGATAGGTATCTACCAGTCATTTCAACTTAGAATTTGATAGAATACATTATTTCTCAAATATCGAAAATTCTGCCATGCGATCGCTCTAAATCGGCGACTCTATCATATTTCTTCTTATTTCTAGCAATGTATCTTCACGATTCAAGATTTTCGACAAATTCCAGCCGAAATTCTAATTTTATTTGACATTTATCGCCACTCATTCGCAAAGAAAACGTCGATAAATTCAAACTGACAGAAGTTTCTATCATCTGTGATCGAAGTAAATCATCCACGTATTATCTTCTATAGCAGGACCCGAAGTCGGTCGAGCGAAGCCGAACCGGTCTAAACGTCACATTTCACCGAGGTTTTCAAAATATGTCAAAGTTTGCGATCTTTTTCCGGAAAAAGAGTAGGTTTTATCGAAAATCGGGCTGCGTTACAAACTACCTACGAATCTCGTCTTCCGGCCCCCGACGAAATAAATTTCCGAGCGTCGCCTCCTCGCGAGATTTCTATCGCCTCCGATTTGCGCCTTTAGCGAAAAACGGAGATTTCAACCGATTTCACGATTTTTTTTTAAATACTCCCCACGTTTTTTCTCGTCAAAGACGGATACCCGGAGAAAATTTCGTCTTTTCTCTTTCCCGTTTACACCTCGAATCCCCCCTCGCCCCTCGAATAACCGACGAAAAAATCGAAAATATCGACCTCCTAGAGGAAAAAACTTTTTTGACCTCTCTCTGTGATCCCGAGATCTTTACATTAGTAGAATAAATAATAATATAATGTAATAAGGTATTATAATACTCGATTTCAAATATCGGGCCATCAGAGGCGCACTGGCAGTGCAACTTCCTAGTAATATCTTTATTGAGAATGATTACACGTTGAAAGAACCCTAAAAGTATCTGAATGGATAGTGAACGATATAATAAAACTCGGTTTCAAAGATTAGGCCATCAGGCACGCATTGGCAGTAGAACTTTCTCAGTAATATCTTCATTGAGAATTACACCACGTTGAAAGTTCCGTAAAAGAATCTGAATAGATAGTGAAAGGTATTATAATTCTCGGTTTCCAATATCGGGCCATCAGAGGCGCTTTGGCAGTGGAACTTCCTCATTAATATCTGTATTGAGAATCATTCCACCATGAAAGATCCCTAAAAGTATATGAATGGATAGTAAACGATATAGTAAAACTCGATTTCAAAGATCAAGCCATCAGGGACGCATTGGCAGTAGAACTTTCTCAGTAATATCTTCATTGAGAATCACACCACGTTGAAAGTTCCGCAATAGGATCTGAATAGATAGTAAAAGATATTATAATACTGGAATTCAAATATCGGGCCATCAGAGGCTTTTTGGCAGTGGAACTTTTTCAGTGATATCTGTATTGAGAATCTTGCCACGTTGAAAGATCCCTCAAAGTATCTGAGTGGATAGTAAACGATATAATAATACTCAGTTTCAAACATCCAGTCAGCAGAAATGCATGAGCAGTGGAACTTTCTCAGTAATATCTATATTGAGAATCACACTACGATGAAAGATCCGTAAAAGGATCTGAATAGATATTAGAAGATATAATAATATTACTAAGTTTCAAATATCCGGCCTTCAGAAACGCCCTGGCAGTTTAGCTCCTCAATACTATCTGTATTGAGGATCATGCTACGTTAAGAGAGCCTCAAGAGGATCTGAATTGATAGTAAAAGGTATTATAATACTCGGTTCCAAATATCCGGCCATCAGTGGCGCTTTCGCAGTGGAACTTTTTCAGTACTATCTGTATTGAGAATCATGCCACGTTGAAAGATCCCTAAAAGTATCCGAGTAGATAGTAAACGATATAATCATACTCGATTTCAAACATCCAGTCAGCAGAAACGCGTGCTCAGTGGAACTTTCTCAGTAATATCTTTATTGAGAAAAACACTACGGTGATAGATCCCTTGAAGGATCTGAATGGATAGTAGAGTGTTTCGAATACCCGACCATCAGAAAAGCCCTGGCAGTATAACTTCTACAGCAATATCTGTATTGAGTATCATTCCACGTTTAGAGAACCTTAAAAGGATCTGAATAGATAGTAAAAGGTATTATAATACTCGGTTTCAAATATCGGACCATCAGAAGCGCTTTGGCAGTGGAACTTTTTCAGTACTATCTGTATTGAGAATCATGCCACGTTGAAAGATCCCTAAAAGTATCTGAGTGGATAGTGAACGATATAATCATACTCAATTTCAAACATCCAGTCAGCAGAATCGCGTGCTCAGTGGAATTTTCTGAGTAATATCTTTATTGACAAAAACACTACGGTGATAGCTCCGTAAAGGGATCTGAATGGATAGTAGAGTATATAATAATACTATGTTTCGAGTATCTGGCCATCAGAAACGCCCTGGCAGTTTAACTCTTCAGTACCATCTGTATTGAGAATCACACACCACGTTGAAAGTTCTATAAAAGGTTCGGAATAGATAGTAAAAAGTATTATAATACTTGGTTTTAAATATCAGGCCATCAGAGGCGCTTTGGCAGTGGAACTTTTTCAGTAATATCAGTATTGATATTGTATTGTATCATTCCACGATGAAAGATCCCTAAAAGTGTATGAATGGATAGTAGACGACTTAATTGAATTCGGTTTCAAACATACAGTCAGCAGGGATGCGTGAGCAGTGGAACTTTCTCAGTAATATCTTTATTGAGTATCACAACACGTTGAAGGATGCGTAAAAGGTTCTGAATGGATAGTAGAAGATATAATAATACTATGTTCCGAATATCTGGCCATCAGAAACGCCCTGGCAGTATATTTTCTTCAGTACTATCTGTATTGAGAAGCATGCAACGTTAAGAGAACCTTAAGAGGAACTGAATAGATAGTAAAAAGTATTATAATACTTGATTTCAAATATCGGGCCATCAGAGGCGCATTGGCAGTGCAACTTTTTCAGTAATATCTGTATTGAGAATCATGCCACATTGATAGATCCCTAGAAGTATATGAATGGATAGTAAACGATATAATAAAACTCGGATTCAAATATCCAGTCAGCAGAAACGCGTGAGCAGTGGAACTTTCTAATTAATTTCTTTATTGAGAAACACTATACGTTGAAAATTCCGTAAAAGCATCTGAATAGTAGAAGATAGTTGAAGATATAATAATACTATGTTTCTGATATCCGGATCTGAATAGATACTGGGTTTCAAATATCGGACCATCAGAAGCGCTTTGGCAGTGGAACTTTTTCAGTAATATCTGTTTGAGAATCATGCCACGTTGAAAGATCCCTTGAAGTATCTGAGTGGATAGTAAACGATATAATAATACTCAGTTTCAAACATCCAGTCAGCAGAAACGCATGAGCAGAGGAACTTTCTCAGTAATATCTATATTGAGAATCACACTACGATGAAAGATCCGTAAAAGGATCTGAATAGATATTAGAAGATATAATAATATTACTAAGTTTCAAATATCCGACCTTCAGAAACGCCCTGGCAGTTTAGCTCCTCAATACTATCTGTATTGAGGATCATGCTACGTTAAGAGAGCCTTAAGAGGATCTGAATTGATAGTAAAAGGTATTATAATACTCGGTTCCAAATATCAGGCCATCAGTGGCGCTTTCGCAGTGGAACTTTTTCAGTACTATCTGTATTGAGAATCATGCCACGTTGAAAGATCCCTAAAAGTATCCGAGTGGATAGTTAACGATATAATCATACTCGATTTCAAACATCCAGTCAGCAGAAACTCGTGCTCAGTGGAACTTTCTCAGTAATATCTTTATTAAGAAAAACACTACGGTGATAGTTCCCTTCCCACACAGCACACAATATTCAGGAAATATTGCCACAATATTGCAATATTGCAATTGCAGTTGCAATATTCCAGAAATATTGCTGGAATATTGTGTTTCAATATTACAGTTGCAATATTGAGAAATATTGCTGGAATATTGTATTTCAATATTACATTTGCAATATTCAGAAATATTACAGAAATGTTACAAACTATAACAGTTTTCTACAAAGTTGAAATTTATAGTTTTGCGTATATTCCTATGAATATATGCATAGACATATTTATTACAAATAGCGACAGAAATAATTCAACATTACATGCAATATATAATATGTTTGTGTGCTTTCTTTCTCCAGTTCGAGGCTTTAAGCATCCTCTCTTTTCTTTAAGTCAGGCCGCCATTTTTTCTGTTTACCAGTGTTGTTGTATCGTGTCGTGAAGCAGTCTGTTGTTACTTTACTTTATTAGATCAGTTAGTTGTGAGTTTAATGTTTATTGAAGACTAATTGGCTCTAAATATTATAAATGCAGTGATAAGCTGATTTGATTATCTAAGGTATAATAGCTACAAGTTTATAGATATCATTGATACAAAATTTTATATTTTTAGGTTATACCAACATCTTATCACAGCCCTATAAAGAGTAGGTTGTGATCTCATCCGTCTGATTATTGAGACGTTATATTGACGTGCTTTTTATATACGTACAAAAGTAGAGTTGAACAGATCTAATGATTTGATTATCTATGTTTGATTATTGAACCCATATCGAAATGGTTAGCTCAAGCCAAATTGCGAGCCTCCAGGGAAGTGGAAAAAGTTAAAAAAAAGAAATGTTGAATGTCCAGTAGAGAGCGAATAAAGATATTAATTGTGCCTACTATTTTTTATGTGAGTTAAACCTATACCACATCTCATGAAATAACAGAAATATTTCTGCAAGAATCCTGAAATATTGCATATATATTTTGCAATATAACAAAAATATTCCATAAATATTACAAAATAATTCTACAATATTGCAGGAATATTTCAACAAATAAGTCTGCAATATAGTGACGTTATAGGATAGAGACCATATATTTGAATATTTCTGCAACAATCCTGAAATATTTCATATATATTTTCCAATATAATAAAAAATTGCATAAACATTACAGAATAATTCTACAATATTGCAGAAATATATCGAAAAATATTTCTGCAATATTGCTATGTTAGGTTATGGGGCGGACATTCGAATGTTTCTGCAAAATTCCTGAAATATTTCATATATCTTTCGCAATATAACCGAAATATCTCAAATATTTCCGAAACATATTCCTGCAATATTTCAGAAATGAGTCTGTGCTGTGTGGGTTGAAGGATCTGAATGGATAGTAGAGTGTTTCGAATGCCCGACCATCAGAAAAGCCCTGGCAGTATAACTTCTTCAGTAATATCTGTATTGAGTATCATTCCACGTTTAGAGAACCTTAAGAGGATCTGAATTGATAGTAAAAGGTATTATAATACTCGATTTCAAATATCGGGCCGACAGAGGCGCATTGGCAGTGCAACTTTTTCAGTTATATCTGTATTGAGAAACATGCCACGTTGGAACAACCCTAAAAGCATCTGAATGGATAGTAAGCGAAACTGGGCTTCAAAGATCAGGCCATATGGGACGCATTGGCAGTGGAAGTTTTTCAGTAATATCTACATTGAGAATCACACCACGTTGAGAGATCCGCAATAGGATCTGAATAGATAGTAAAAGATATTATAATACTGGGTTTCAAATATCGGGCCATCAGAGGCTTTTTGGCAGTGGAACTTTTTCAGTAATATCTGTATTGAGAATCATGCCACGTTGAAAGATCCCTTGAAGTATCTGAGTGGATAGTAAACGATATAATAATACTCAGTTTCAAACATCCAGTCAGCAGAAACGCATGAGCAGTGGAGCTTTCTCAGTAATATCTATATTGAGAATCACACTACGATGAAAGATCCGTAAAAGGATCTGAATAGATATTAGAAGATATAATAATATTACTAAGTTTCAAATATCCGGCCTTCAGAAACGCCCTGGCAGTTTAGCTCCTCAATACTATCTGTATTGAGGATCATGCTACGTTAAGAGAGCCTTAAGAGGATCTGAATTGATAGTAAAAGGTATTATAATACTCGGTTCCAAATATCAGGCCATCAGTGGCGCTTTCGCAGTGGAACTTTTTCAGTACTATCTGTATTGAGAATCATGCCACGTTGAAAGATCCCTAAAAGTATCCGAGTGGATAGTTAACGATATAATCATACTCGATTTCAAACATCCAGTCAGCAGAAACGCGTGCTCAGTGGAACTTTCTCAGTAATATCTTCATTAAGAAAAACACTACGGTGATAGATCCCTTAAAGGATCTGAATGGATAGTAGAGTGTTTCGAATACCTGACCATCAGAAAAGCCCTGGCAGTATAACTTCTTCAGTAATATCTGTATTGAGTATCATTCCACGTTTAGAGAACCTTAAGAGGATCTGAATTGATAGTAAAAGGTATTATAATACTCGATTTCAAATATCGGGCCGACAGAGGCGCATTGGCAGTGCAACTTTTTCAGTTATATCTGTATTGAGAATCATGGCACGTTGAAAGATCCCTAAAAATATCTGAATGGATAGTAACTGTTGTGTTCGCCTTTCTCTGATTAGTTTATTATTGAAAATATATCAAATATCGGCTCCGAGTCAACACCATACGTCTTCCCCGGTCTCTGTTTCTATAGATACCCCTTCACGTTATTATCAACATCTTGTTCTATATCACTGAATCATAGATCAGATGAACGCAATCATAAATATCCAGTGACCCGCGTATGATGCTACCCGAGACGACAGACTGTCAATGATGCTAATACACTACATCCCTTTCTTTCTATTTATTTTTATTAATCAAATTACCAGCAAACAAATTTACTCTTCTGTATTCTCTGGACATATAATCTGCCACTGTCCTTCTACTTCCTTCAAGTGCATGATATTTATCCTTATATTCTGTCCTGTATTATCATTCCAAAGCTGAACATCTCCATTTTTATTTGATTCAACCGTGTATATAGTTGGTTCATAATTTGAACTCAGCTTATTAGTTTTGTGTAAGTTTTTTTTTTTTTTTTTTTCAGAAACTTTGTCGCCGTTATTAATTTCCATATGTATAGCATGCCGTCTTTCAACTGCATATTCTTTTCCTTTTTGTTTTATTTCCATATCTCTCTCCTTCATTTCTAGGTTTTCTGACTTATAATCATTGGTAACTTGTCACGATATTGCCTCCTAAAAAATAATTCTGATGAGGTTATCACTCACCGTGAGGGGAGTGCTATTGTACATTATCATGTATTCGTTTAAATCATCTCATCTGCATACTTAATTAGGTACTCCTTCACATTTCAAAAGTATCCTTTCTAATTTTGGCCTCTACTTTTTCTTCCAAGGGAATCGGTATTCTCCTGTATGGCTGGACAAAGGGGTAAGAGTTCCATCCATTCAAATCTTAAACATTATTTCTTTGAACTTAGGGAATTCTTTTGTGCCGATCTGATTTATATCTGTATTTATTTGGAGTACACCCAGTAAAGTTGCTGTTATTCGACCAAGTAAATTTAGTGTACCATTGTTCACCAAATAAAATGTTGAATTATCTTCTTTATCTCTTACTTGAATTCTTAAAAAAAATGCTTCAAAAGAACCAAGTAATATGATTAGTGACTATAACTCCCTTCACTTTCATCATCCGATCTATCGCTTCTAATGCAGTAGCTTCTTTTATAATTTCTGCAGCTCTTGCAGCTCTTGCCTCATCAAACGGAATACATGTCACTCATACGCTTTGTTTTGTTGGGGGGAAAAATAATCATCTAATTTATTTATTGCTGTTTCGAATATATCACTTCCTTCAGCAACCTCAATATTTGCCCAGGTAAATGTAACAAACATTCGCGTTTCCAAGCATTCTGTTCTATTTCTGCTGCATTCAACATAATAAAAAACTCATTTCCCAACACCCCCATCTTACTGCTACTGGGTTTATATCACCCTCACACTCAAACCTCTCTAGTGTATAGGATGCCATTTATGTTAACCTGTAGACAATAGAAATGGAAAATAGCCCACATAATCCAAAATGTGATAATGGATTCACAAGCAAATGCTTAGCACTGGCAATAACAGGTTTTAACCATATAATTATTTCATAATGCAATTTTTAACGCTAGTGCCCATTGAGCAATTGATGCTCGGCCATTTTAGTTTCACCATCTGATGATTCTTTTCTTATACAGAAGTACTCACAAAGGAAATCGTTATTATAGTATTCGTAATTTAATGCAAGATTGCCTATTCACAATCTAAAGCCTGATCACAATATTCGCAATTCAATGCTCAACCTCAATATTTGCAATTTAAAGCACAATATTTGGTTGGATGAGTCGTAGAACATCGCAATTTAATGCCTGATCACCATATTTGCAATTTAATGCTTCAACAAAATATTCGCAATTTAATGCATTGATACTTATCGCAATTTAATGCCATATTTGCAATTTAATGCTTCAACACAATATTTGAAATTTAATGCGTAAACACAATATTTCCAATTGAATGGATTGATAGTTCTCGCAATTTAATGCCATATTTGCAATTTAATGCTTCAACACAATATTCGCAATTTAATGCATTGATACTCATCGCAATTTAATGCACTGACAGTTCTCGCAATTTAATGCACTGACAGTTCTCGCAATTTAATGCACTGACAGTTCTCGCAATTTAATGCCACAACATAATATTCGCAATTTAATGCGTACACACAATATTTCCAATTGAATGGATTGATAGTTCTCGCAATTTAATGCATTGATACTCATCGCAATTTAATGCCACTGACAGTTCTCGCAATTGAATGCACTGACAGTTCTCGCAATTTAATGCCACAACATAATATTCGCAATTTAATGCGTACACACAATATTTCCAATTGAATGGATTGATAGTTCTCGCAATTTAATGCATTGATACTCAACGCAATTTAATTCCACTGAAAGTTCTCGCAATTGAATGCACTGACAGTTCTCGCAATTTAATGCCACAACATAATATTCGCAATTTAATGCGTAAACACAATATTTCCAATTGAATGGATTGATAGTTCTCGCAATTTAATGCCTGGTCGACCTTTTCACATTCGTGTAGTCACCCCACTTGCAATTTAATGCATATTTTGGTACTTGATATTTGACATTGGACAATAGACCAATTTTGCTTTCCAATACAAAATATAATAAAGCAATATTCAACTCACGTTTTATCCTCGTCGCCAAATGTTGTGTTCACCTTTCTCTGATTAGTTTATTATTGAAAATATATCAAATATCGGCTCCGAGTCAACACCATACGTCTTCCCCGGTCTCTGTTTTTATAGATATGTACCCCTTTACGTTATTAACAACATCTTGTTCTATATCACTGAATCATAGATCAGATGAACGCAATCATAAGTATCCAGTGACCCGCGTATGATGCTACCCGAGATGACAGACTGTCAATGATGCTAATACACTACAGTAACCCATGTAATAAAAGTCGCTTTCACAGATCAGTCCCTCAGGGACGCATTGGCAGTAGAACATTTTCAGTAATATATTTAATGGGAATCACACCATGTTGAAAGCTCCGTAAAAGGATCTGAATAGATAGTAAAAGGTATTATAATACTCGGTTTCAAATATCGTGCCAGAGGCGCTTTGGCAGTGGAACTTTTTCAGTACTATCTGCATTGAGAATCATGCCACGTTGAAAGATCCCTAAAAGTATCTGAGTGGATAGTAAACGATATAATCATACTCGATTTCAAACATCCAGTCAGCAGAATCGCGTGCTCAGTGGAACTTTCTGAGTAAAATCTTTATTGAGAAAAACACTACGGTGATAGATCCGTAAAGGGATCTGAATGGATAGTAGAGTATATAATAATACTATGTTTCGAGTATCTGGCCATCAGAAACGCCCTGGCAGTTTAACTCTTCAGTACCATCTGTATTGAGAATCTCACACCACGTTGAAAGTCCTGTAAAAGGTTCGGAATAGATAGTAAAGATTATTATAATACTCGGTTTTAAATATCAGGCCATCAGAGGCGCTTTGGCAGTGGAACTTTTTCAGTAGTATCTGTATTGAGAATCATTCCACGATGAAAGATCCCTAAAAGTATATGAATGGATAGTAGACGACATAATTGAACTCGTTTTCAAACATCCAGTCAGCAGGGATGCGTGAGCAGTGGAACTTTCTCAGTAATATCTTTATTGAGTATCACACCACGTTGAAGGATGCGTAAAAGGTTCTGAATGGATAGTAGAAGATATAATAATACTATGTTCCGAATATCTGGCCATCAGAAACGCCCTGGCAGTATATCTTCTTCAGTACTGTCTGTATTGAGAATCATGCCACGTTAAGAGAACCTTAAGAGGAGCTGAATAGATAGTAAAAAGTATTATAATACTTGATTTCAAATATCGGGCCATCAGAGGCGCATTGGCAGTGCAACTTTTTCAGTAATATATGTATTGAGAATCATGCCACATTGAAAGATCCCTAGAAGTATATGAATGGATAGTAAACGATATAATAAAACTCGGATTCAAACATGCAGTCAGCAGAAACGCGTGAGCAGTGGAACTTTCTAATTAATTTCTTTATTGAGAAACACTTCACGTTGAAAATTCCGTTAAAGCATCTGAATAGTAGAAGATAGTAGAAGATATAATAATACTATGTTCCGGATATCCGGCCATCAGAAACGCCCTGGCAGTTTATCTCTTCTGTACTATCTGTATTGAGAATCATGCCACGTTAGGAGAACCTTATGTGGATCTGAATAGATACTAAAAGGTTTTATAATACTGGGTTTCAAATATCGGACCATCAGAAGCGCTTTGGCAATAGAACTTTTTCAGAAATATCTGTATTGAGAATCAGGCCACGTTGAAAGATCTCTAAAAGTATCTGAGTGAATAGGAGACGATATACTAATACTCAGTTTCAAAGTTCCAGTCAGCAGAAACGCGTGAGCAGTGGACCTTTTTCAGTAATATCTTTATTGAGAATCACACTACTTTGAAAGATCCGTAAAAGGATCTGAATAGATAGTAGAAGTTATAATAATACTGTTTCGAATACCCGACCATCAGAAAAGCCCTGGCAGTATAACTTCTTCAGTAATATCTGAATTGAGTATCATTCCACGTTTAGAGACCTTAAGATAGATATTAAAAGGTATTATAATTCTCGGCTTCAACTTTCGGGCCATCAGTGGAACTGTTTCAGTAATATCTGTATTGAGAATCATGCATTGCTGAAGGAACCCTTAAAGTATCTAAATGGATAGTAAGCGATATAATAAAACTCGGTTTCAAAGATCAGGCCATCACGGACGCATTGGCAGGAGAACTTTCTCAGTAATATCTTTATTGAAAATCACACTACTTTCAAAGATCCCTAAAAGGATCTGAATCGATAGCAGGAGATATAATAATACTATGTTTCCAATATCCGGCCATCAGAAACGCGTCCCTGCAGAGACGCGTGAGCAGTGAAACTTTCTCAGTAAAATATCCTCATTGACTATCACACCACCTTGAAGGGTCCGTAAAAGGTTCTGAAAGGATAGTAGAAGATATAATAATACTATGTTTCGAATATCCGGCCATCAGTAAAAGATATTATAATACTTGGTTTAAATTAACAGGCCATAAGGGACGCATTGGCATTGTATTAAGAATCATGCCACTTTGATAGTGAAAGATATTAGTATACTCGGTTTAAGATCACGCCATAAAGGACGCATTGGCAGTAGAACTTTTTCAGTAATATCTTCATTGAGAATTACACCACGTTGAAAGATCCGTAATAGGATCTGAATAGATAGTGGGTTTCAAATATCAGACCATCAGAAGCGCTTTGGCAGTGGAACTTTTTCAGTAATATCTGTTTGAGAATAATGTCACTTTGGAAGATCTCTATATTTATCTGAATGAATAGTAAACGATTTAATAAAATTCGGTTTCAAAGATCAAGGCATCAGGGACGCATTGGCATTGTATTAAGAATCATGCCACTTTGGAAGAACCTTTAAAGGATATGAATAGATAGTAATAGATACTGGTTTACACGGTTTAAGATCACGCCATAAAGGACGCATTGGCAGTAGAACTTTTTCAGTAATATCTTCATTGAAAATCACACAACGTTGAGAGATCCGTAAAAGGATCTGAATAGATAGTGAAATGTATCATAATACTCTGTTTCATATATCGGGCCATCAGAGGCGCTTTGGCAGTGGAACTTTTTCAGTGATATCTGTATTGAGAATCATTCCACGATGGAAAATCCCTAAAAGTTTATGAATGCATAGTAAACGACATAATAAAAATCAGTTTCAAGGATCCAGTCTGAGTGGATAGTAGACGATATTCTAATATTTGGTTTCAAACATCCAGTCAGCAGAAACGCGTGAGCAGTGGAACTTTCTCAGTAATATCTTTATCACGAATCACACTACGTTGAAAGATCCTTAAAAGGATCTGAATGGATAGAAGAAGATATAATAATACTATGTCTCGAATATCCGACCATCAGAAACGCCCTGGCAGTTTAACTCTTCTGTACTATCTGTATTGAGAATCATGCCACGTTAAGAGAACCTTAAGAGCATCTGAATAGATAGTATAAGGTATTATAATACTGGGTTTCAAATATCGGACAATCAGAAGCGCTTTGGCAATGGCACTTTTTCAGAAATATCTGTATTGAGAATCAGGCCACGTTGAAAGATCCCTTAAAGTATCAGAGTGGATAGGAGACGATATACTAATACTCGGTTTCAAACTTCCAGTCAGCAAAAACGCGTGAGCTGTTGAACTTTCTGAGGATTACACTACGTTGAAAGATCCGTAAAAGGATCTGAATGGATAGTAGAAGTTATAATAATACTATGTATCGAATACCCGACCATCATAAAAGCCCTGGCAGTATAACTTCTTCAGTAATATTTGTATTGAGTATCATTCCACGTTTAGAGAACCTTAAGAGGATCTGAATTGATAGTAAAAGGTATTATAATACTCGATTTCAAATATCGGGCCGTCAGAGGCGCATTGGCAGTGCAACTTTTTCAGTTATATCTGTATTGAGAATCATGCCACATTGAAAGATCCCTAAAAGTATATGAATGGATAGTAAACGATAAAGTAAAACTCGATTTCAAAGATCCAGCCATCAGGGACGCATTGGTAGTAGAACTTTTACAGTAATATCTTTATTGAGAATCATGCCACGTTGAAAGATCCCTAAAAGTATCTAAGTGGATAGTAAACGATATAATAATACTCAGTTTCAAACATCCAGTCAGCAGAAACGCGTTAGCAGTGGAACTTTCTCAGTAATATCTATATTCAGAAACGATATAGTAAAACTCGATTTCAAAGATCAAGCCATCAGGGACGCATTGGCAGTAGAACTTCTACAGTAATATCTTTATTGAGTATCACACCACGTTGAAGGATGCGTAAAAGGATCTGAATGGATAGTGGAAGATATAATAATACTATGTTTCGAATATCCGGATATCAGAAAAGCCCTGGCAGTATAACTTCTTCAGTGCTATCTGTATAGAGAAACATTACACGTAAAGAGAACCTTACGAATATCAGATTGATATTAAAAGGTATTATAATACTCAGCTTCAACTTTAGGGCGATCAGTGGAACTTTTTCAGTAATATCTGTATTGACAAACATGCCACGTTGGAAGAACCCTGAAAGCATCTAAATGGATAGTAAGCGATATAGTGAAACTGGGCTTTATTGAGGATCACACTACGTTGAAAGATCCGTAAAAAGATCTGAATGGATAGTAGGAGTTATAATAATACTATGTATCGAATACCCGACCATCAGAAAAGCCCTGGCAGTATAACTTCTTCAGTAATATTTGTATTGAGTATCATTCCACGTTTAGAGAACCTTAAGAGGATCTGAATTGATAGTAAAAGGTTTTATAATACTCGATTTCAAATATCGGGCCGTCAGAGGCGCATTGGCAGTGCAACTTTTTCAGTTATATCTGTATTGAGAATCATGCCACATTGAAAGATCCCTAAAAGTATATGAATGGATAGTAAACGATATAGTAAAACTCGATTTCAAAGATCCAGCCATCAGGGACGCATTGGCAGTAGAACTTTTACAGTAATATCTTTATTGAGTATCACACCACGTTGAAGGATGCGTAAAAGGATCTGAATGGATAGTGGAAGATATAATAATACTATGTTTCGAATATCCGGATATCAGAAAAGCCCTGGCAGTATAACTTCTTCAGTACTATCTGTATAGAGAATCATTCCACGTAAAGAGAACCTTACGAATATCAGATTGATATTAAAAGGTATTATAATACTCAGCTTCAACTTTAGGTCGATCAGTTGATCAGAGACGTTGGGTCAAAAATTAAGAGTGACGTACCTGAGGTGGCGTGAAGCTGATTTGGCGCAGAACAACCTGGTGGTATGGCGAAAGTAGTCTCAGGACCACAAGGCCTGATCTGGTGGTCTTCCTGGACATTGAAGGCACTTATGTTGCACCGCTCAAGAACTCGTTCTGCGGAGAGGCTTGGCTCAGAGGAGTACCAGACCTCATTGTGGTTCCTGTTTAATAACAGACTCATTTCCACGTCCCTGTGTGGGGACGTAGCGAGAATTCTGGCCTGGAGGGGCTGTCCACAGGGAGGAGTGATCTCTCGTCTGCTGTGGTCTGCCTGGTGGCCTTAATAGGCACGCAGGATATATATGTCCAGCGTAAGTCGGCAACATACTCATTATGGCCACAAGACAGAATGACTCAGTCCCGATTGAGAGCCTATCAGAGGCGCTAACGGCAACACAAGGCTGGTGTAGTGGGGAACAGTTAAACGTGATCTCTCGTCAGACCTTGATCGTGCCATTCACTAGAAAGAGGAAGCTCAACATGGGTTTCCTTAATATGAATGGAATTCGTATCCAATTTGCGGACGATGCTAGATATCTGGGTGACATCCTGGACAGGAAGCTGAACTGAAATTCACACTAAGAAAGGGTGATCCACAAGGCTAAGCACTCGCTCTGGGCCTGCTAGCGGACTTGTGGTAAGAAATTGGGGACTCGATCAGAAAAGACGCCACTGGTTGTACGTGATGTTGGTGAGACGACAAATCACTTACGGTAGCATTGCTTCATGGGAGTGCACTGTAGGGGTGCAGTCCCAGCTCAAGCTTATAACAATTTAGAGATCTGCGTGCTTGATGATGACTGGGGCTTTTCGCTCCACGTCTATCGCAGCCAATTATCGCCTAAAGTACATGGTCTATCTTTATCTAGTGAGCACGTGCCTGGTTCTCTGCTGGCCGAATTGTAGGTCAACGAGATAATGAGCATCGTTCTGATGTATCTATCACCAAGATAGTAGCACTATCGAGTCGTCTTTCCCAGCGACGATTGGACTATCTCTGGGCCACACTGCTTGAGGGTCCCTGCTGGTTCACATAATGCTCTGCTACTACTGGGGTGGGAGCGGGAGTCAGTGGTTACAAAATGGCTGAGGGAGAATCTATAAGCCTAGTTAGTTTTGTGACTGCCTTTCAAGCAAGAATTTTCGCAATTGATCACTGCGCGAAGCTCATATTTGAGAAGAGATGGATACGCAGATCAATCAAGATCCTATCGGAAAGCCAAGCTGCCTTGAAGGACTTGAATTCATACAACTGAAAGTCCATGCTTGTTCAGGACTGTCTGACCCCACTTGTTGAACTGGGAGAGCATTGCAGGTTCAAGTTAATTTGGGTCCTGGGCCACTCAGGCAAGGGCGGTAATGAAGTGGAGGACTCATTGTCGGCACGAGGGGCTTTCACGGGGCTCATTGGACCTGAACCGGCCTGTGATATATCTCACAAGGCAGCAGGTTGGGAAACAACAAATGGTTGGACCAAAAGGTCCAGGATATCAGAAGCAGCATACCTGGACACATACATACTCGCTCAACAAGTATCAGCTGAAAGAGCCAGACAATGTCTCAGATCCTCTAGTTAGACCTGAGAATTTTAACAGCATACACGGGTCCCTGTGGCCTGAGGAAACACCTTAGTATGCTGGGGTTGGCTGAGCTAGAACTCTGAGTGCAGACTATGCCTGGAGGGTAACGAGTCTATAGAACACATGTGTGACCCCGCTGGGGACAGGATCAGATTTGAGGAACTAGGAGTCCGCAAACTGAGACTGAGGGAACTGGACAAGTTCTCACCCACCAGACTAAAATCCCTTGTCAAAAGGCTTCAGCTTGTTGATGTTGTATAGATTAGGCGTGCCACAATAGACCGATTGGTTGCAGTGACGGGACTGGTTTCGTCTGCCCGACACAACTCATATAATTAATAATAAAGTGGCGTACGAACATGGTAACATAGTAACATAGAACATGCCACGTTGGAAGAACCCTAAAAGCATCTAAATGGATAGTAAGCGATATAGTGAAACTGGGCTTCAAAGATCAGGCCATATTGGACGCATTGGCAGTGGAAGTTTTTCAGTAATATCTACATTGAGAATCACACCACGTTGAGAGATCCGCAATAGGATCTGAATAGATAGTAAAAGATATTATAATACTGGGTTTCACATATCGGGCCATCAGAGGCTCTTTGGCAGTGGAACTTTTTCAGTAATATCTTTATTGAGAATCATGCCACGTTGAAAGATCCCTAAAAGTATCTAAGTGGATAGTAAACGATATAATAATACTCAGTTTCAAACATCCAGTCAGCAGAAACGCGTTAGCAGTGGAACTTTCTCAGTAATATCTATATTAAGAATCACACTACGATGAAAGATCCGTAAAAGGATCTGAATAGATATTAGAAGATATAATCATACTAAGTTTCAAATATCCGGCCATCAGAAACGCCCTGGCAGTTTAGCTCCTCAATACTATCTGTATTGAGGATCATGCTACGTTAAGAGAGCCTCAAGATGATCTGAATTGATAATAAAAGGTATTAATACTCGATTCCAAATATCAGGCCATCAGTGGCGCTTTCGCAGTGGAACTTATTGTATTGAGAATCACACCAAGTTGAAAGTTCTGTAAAAGGATCGTAATAGATAGAAAAAAGTATTATAATACTCGGTTTTAAATAACAGGCCATCAGAGGTGCTTTGGCAGTGGAACTTTTTCAGTATTATCTGTATTGAGAATCATTCCACGATCCCTAAAAGTATATGAATGGATAGTAGACGACATAATTGAACTCGGTTTTATACATCCAGTCAGCAGGGACGCGTGAGCAGTGGAACTTTCTCAGTAATATCTTTATTGAGTATCACACCACGTTGATGGATGCGTAAAAGGTTCTGAATGGATAGTAAAAGATATAATAATACTATGTTTCGAATATCCGGCCATCAGAAACGCCCTGACAAATTGACTCTTCAGTACCATCTGTATTGAAAATCATGCTACGTTGAGAGGACCTTAAGAGGATATGAATAGGTTGTAAAAGGTATTTTAATACTCGATTTCAAATATCGGGCCATCAAAAGCGCTTTGGCAGTGGAACTTTTTCAGTAATATCTGTTTGAGAATAATGCCACTTTGGAAGAACTCTATATGTATCTGAATGAATAGTAAACGATTTAATAAAATTCGATTTCAAAGATCAAGCCATCTGGGACGCATTGGCAGTAGAACTTTTTCAGTAATATCTTCATTGAAAATCACACCACGTTGAGAGATACGTAAAAGGATCTGAATAGATAGTAAAAGGTATCATAATACCCTTTTTCATATATCGGACCATCAGAGGCGCTTTAGCAGTGGAACTTTTTCAGTGATATCTGTATTGAGAATCATTCCACGATGGAAAATCCCTAAAAGTTTATGAATGCAAGGTAAACGATATAATAAAAATCGGTTTCAAACATCCAGTCTGAGTTGATAGTAGAAGATATACTAATATTCGGTTTCAAACATCCAGAAACGCGTGAGCAGTGGAACTTTCTCAGTAATATCTTTATCAAGAATCACACTACGTTGAAAGATCCTTAAAAGCATCTGAATGGATAGTAGAAGATATAATAATACTATGTTCCGGATTTCCGGCAATCAGAAACGCCCTGGCAGTTTATCTCTTCTGTACTATCTGTATTGAGAATCATGCCACGTTAGGTGAACCTTAAGAGGATCTGAATAGATAGTAAAAGGTATTATAATACTCGATTTCAAATAACGGCCCATCAGAGGCGCATTGGCAGTGCAACTCTTTCAGTATTATCTGTATTCAGAATCTTCTCACGTTGAAAGATCCCTAAAAGTATCGGAGTGAATAGTAAACGATATAATAATACTCGGTTTCAAACATCCAGTCAGCAGGGACGCGTGAGCAGTGAAACTTTCCCAGTAATATCTTCATTGAGTATCACACCACCTTGTAGGATCCGTAAAAAGAACTGAATGGATAGTAGATTATATAATAATACTATGTTTAGAATATCCGGCCATCAAAAACGCCCTGGCAGTATAACTTCTTCAGTACTATCTGTATTGAGAATCATGCCACGTTAAGAGAACCTTAAAATGATCTGAAAATAAAGTAAAAGGTATTATAGTACTCGACTTCAAATATCGGGCCATCAGGGGCACATTGGCAGTGCTACTTTTTCATTAATATCTGTATTAAGAATCATGCCAAGTTGAAAGTTCCGTAAAAGGGTCTGAATAGATAGTAAAAGGTATTATAATACTCGGTTTCAAATAACAGGCCATCAGAGGCGCTTTGGCAGTGGAACTTTTTCAGTAATATCTCTATTGAGAATCATTCCACGATAAAAGATCCCTAAAAGTATATGAATGGATAGTAAACGATATAGTGGAACTCGATTTCAAAGATCCAGCCATCAGGGACGCATTAGCATAAGAACTTTTACAGTAATATCTTCATTGAGTATCAGACCACGTTGGAGGATGCGTATAAGGATCTGATGGATAGTGGAAGATATAATAATACTATGATTCGATTATCCGGATATCAGAAACGCCCTGGCAGTATAACTTCTTCAGTACTATCTGTATAGAGAATCATTCCAGGTAAAGAAAACCTTACGAATATCTGATTGATATTGAAAGGTATTATAATACTCGGCTTCAACTTTAGGGCCATCAGTGGAATTCTTTCAGTAATATCTGTATTGAGAATCATGCCACTTCGGAAGAACCCTAAAACGTTGAAAGATCCCTAAAAGTATCTGAGTGGATAGTAAACGATATAATACTCAGTTTCAAGAATCACAGAACGTTGAAAGTTCCTTAACAGGATCTGAATGGATAGTAGAATATATAATATCACTATGTTTCGACTATCCGGCCATCAGAAACGACCTGGCAGTTTGACTCTTCAGTACTCTCTGTATTGAGAATTATGCCACGTTAAGAGAACCTTAATACGATCTGAATAGATAGGAAAAGGTACAATAATACTGGGTATCAAATATCGGGTCATCAGAGGCGCTTTGGCAGTGGAACTTTTTCCGTAATATCTGTATTGAGAATCATTCCACGATGTAAGATCCCTATAAGTATATGAATAAACGATATAAATGATATAATAGAACTCGGTTTCAAACATCCGTCAGCAGGGTCGCGTGAGTAGTGAAACTTCCTCAGTAATATCTTTATTGAGTATCACACCAACTTGAGGGATCCGTAAATGGATATGAATGGATAAAAGAAGCCATCAGAAACACCCTGGCAGTTCAACTCTTCAGTACTATATGTATTGCGAATCATGCCACGATAAGAGAACCTTAAGAGGATCTGAATAGATATTATAAGGTATTATAATACTCGATTTCAAATATCGGGCCATCAGAGGCGCATTGGCAGTGCAACTTCCTCAGTAATATCTTTATTGAGAATGATAACACGTTGAAAGAACCCTAAAAGTATCTGAATGGATATTGAACGATATAATAAAACTCGGTTTCAAAGATTAGGCCATCAGGGACGCATTGGCAGTAGGACTTTCTCAGTAATATCTTCATTGAGAATCACACCACGTTGAAAGTTCCGTAAAAGGATATGAATAGATAGTGAAAGGTATTATAATTATTGGTTTCCATTATCGAGCCATCAGAGGCGCTTTGGAACTTTCTCATTTATATCTGTATTGAGAATCATTCCACCATGAAAGATCCCTAAAAGTATATGGATGGATAGTAAACGATATAATGAAACTCGGTTTCAAACATCCAGTCAGCAGGAACGCGTGAGCAGTGAATTTTTCTCAGTAATATCTTTATTGAGTATCACACCACCTTGAAGGATCCGTAAAAAGATCTGAATGGATATATAATAATACTATGTTTCGAATATCCGGCCATCAAAAACGCCCTGGCAGTATATCTTCTTCAGTACTATCTGTATTGAGAATCATGCCATGTTAAGAGAACCTTAAAACGATCTGAATATATAGTAAAAGGTATTATAATACTCGATTTCAAATATCGGGCCATCAAAGGCGCTTTGGCAGTGGAAGTTTTTCAGTAATATCTGTTTGAGAATAATGCCACTTTGGAAGATCTCTATATGTATCTGAATGAATAGTAAACGATTTAATAATATTCGGTTTCAAAGGTCAAGCCATTGGCAGTAGAACTTTTTCAGTAATATCTTCATTGAAAATCACACCACGTTGAGAGATCCGTGAAAAGGATCTGAATAGATATTAAAAGGTATCATAATACCCTTTTTCATAATATATCGGGCCATCAGAGGCGCTTTGGCAGTGGAACTTTTTCAGTGATATCTGTATTGAGAATCATTCCACGATGGAAAATCCCTAAAAAATTATTAATGCAAAGT
Source organism: Halyzia sedecimguttata (assembly GCA_937662695.2). Taxonomy (NCBI): domain Eukaryota; kingdom Metazoa; phylum Arthropoda; class Insecta; order Coleoptera; family Coccinellidae; genus Halyzia; species Halyzia sedecimguttata. The sequence goes on from OW569418.2 coordinate 8,476,422, forward strand.
AAACGATATAATAAAAATCGGTTTCAAACATCCAGTCTGAGTTGATAGTAGACGATATACTAATATTCGGTTCCAAACATCCAGTCAGCAGAAACGCGTGAACAGTGGAACTTTCTCAGTAATATCTTCATCAAGAATCACACTACGTTGAAAGATCCTTAAAAGGATCTGAATGGATAGTAGAAGATATAATAATACTATGTTTCGAATATCCGGCCATCAGAAACGCCCTGGCTGTTAACTCTTCTGTACTATCTGTATTGAGAATCATGCCACGTTAAGAGAGCATTATAATACTGGGTTTCAAATATCGGACCATCAGAAGCGCTTTTGCAATGGCACTTTTTCAGAAATATCTGTATTGAGAATCAGGCCACGTTGAAAGATCCCTAAAAGTATCTGAGTGGATAGGAGACGATATACTAATACTCGGTTTCAAACTTCCAGTCAGCAGAAACGCGTGAGCTGTTGAACTTTCTCATTAATATCTTTATTGAGGATCACACTACGTTGAAAGATCTGTAAAAGGATCTGAATGGATAGTAGAAGTTATAATAATACTATGTTTCGAATACTCGACCATCAGAAAAACCCTGGCAGTATAACTTCTTCAGTAATATCTGTATTGAGTATCATTCCACGTTTAGAGAACCTTAAGAGGATCTGAATTGATAGTAAATGGTATTATAATACTTGATTTCAAATATCGGGCCGTCAGAGGCGCATTGGCAGTGCAACTTTTTCAGTTATATCTGTATTGAGAATCATGCCACGTTGAAAGATTCCTAAAAATATCTGAATCGATAGTAACCGATATAATAAAACTCGCTTTCACAGATCAGTCCCTCAGGGACGCATTGGCAGTAGAACATTTTCAGTAATATAATATTGAGAATCACACCATGTTGAAAGCTCCGTAAAAGGATCTGAATAGATAGTGAAGGTATTATAATACTCGGTTTCAAATATCAGGCCATCAGAGACGCTTTGGCAGTGGAACTTTTTCAGTGATATCTGTATTGAGAATCATTCCACGATGAAAGATCCCTAAAAGTATATGAATGGATAGTAGACGACATAATTGAACTCGGTTTCAAACATCCAGTCAGCGGGGATGCGTGAGCAGTGGAACTTTCTCAGTAATATCTTTATTGAGTATCACACCAAGTTGAAGGATGCCTAAAAGGTTCTGAATGGATAGTAGAAGATATAATAATACTATGTTCCGATTATCTGGCCATCAGAAACGCCCTGGCAGTATATCTTCTTCAGTACTGTCTTTATTGAGAATCATGCCACGTTAAGAGAACCTTAAGAGGAACTGAATAGATAGTAAAAAGTATTATAATACTTGATTTCAAATATCGGGCCATGAGAGGCGCATTGGCAGTGCAACTTTCTCAGTAATATCTGTATTGAGAATCATGACACGTTAAGAGAACCCTAAGAGGAACTGAATAGATAGTAAAAAGTATTATAATACTTGATTTCAAATATCGGGCCATCAGAGGCGCATTGGCAGTGCAACTTTTTCAGTAATATCTGTATTAAGAATCATGCCACATTGAAAGATCCCTAGAAGTATATGAATGGATAGTAAACGATATAATAAAACTCGGATTCAAACATCCTGTCAGCAGAAACGCGTGCGCAGTTGAACTTTCTAATTAATTTCTTTATTGAGAAACACTTTACGTTGAAAATTCCGTAAAAGCATCTGAATAGTAGAAGATAGTAGAAGATATAATAATACTATGTTTCGAATATCCGGCTATCAAAAACGCCCTGGCAGTATAACTTCTTCAGTACTATCTGTATTGAGAATCATTCCACGTTTAGAGAACCTTAAGAGGATCTCATAGATATTAAGAGGTATTATGATACTCGGCTTCAAATTTCGGGCTATCTGTGAAACTGTTTCAGTAATATCTATATTGCAACGCTGAAAGAACCCTAAAAGTATCAAAATGGATAGTAAGCGATATAATAAAACTCGGTTTCAAAGATCATTTGATATGGGACGCATTGGCAGTGAAAGTTTTTCAGTACTATTGAGAATAACACTACGATGAAAGATCCGTGAAAAAATCTGAATGGTTAGTAGAAGATATAATAATACCATGTTTCGAGTATCCGACCATCAGAAAAGCCCTGACAGTTTAACTCTTCAATACCATCTGTATTGAGAATCATGCTACGATAAGGGAACCTTAGGAGGATCTGAATAGATTATAAAAGGTATTATAATACTCGATTTCGAATATCGGGCCATCAGAGGCGCTTTGGCAGTGGAACTTCTTAGGTAATATCTGTTTGAGAATAATGCCACGTTGGAAGATCTCTAAAAGTATCTGAATGGATAGTAAACGATATAATAAGAGTCGATTACAAAGATCAAGCCATCAGGGACTCATTAGCAGTAGAACTTTTTCAGTATTATTCTCATTGAAAATCTCACCACGTTGAAAGATCCGCGAAAGGATCTGAATAGATAATAAAAGGTCTAATAATACTTAGTTTCAAATATCGTGCCATCAGAGGCGCATTGGCAGTGGAAATTTTTCAGTAATGTCTGATTTGAGAATCATGCCATATTGAAAGATTCCTAAAAGTATCTAAGTGGATAGTAAAAGAATTAATAAAAGTCGGTTTCAAACATCCGGCCAGCAGGGACGCGTGAGCAGTGGAGCTTTCTCAGTGATATCTTTATTGAGAATCTTACCACGTTGAAAGATTCGTAAAAGGTTCTGAATAGATAGTAAAAGGTATTATAATACTCGTCTTCAAATATCAGGCCATCAGAGGCGCATTGGCAGTGGAAATTTTTCAGTAATATCTGTATTGAGAATCATGCGACAGTGAAAGATTCCTAAAAGTATCTAAGCGGATAGTAGAAGAATTAATAAAACCCAGTTCCAAACAACAGGCCAGCAGGGACGCGTGAGCAGTGAGCATCTTTCTCAGTAATATCTTTATTGAGAATCACACCACGTTGAAAGATTCGTAAACGGTTCTGAATGGATTGTAAAACATACAATAATACTCGATTTCGAATATCGAGCCATAAGAAACGCGCTTGCAAGTACTATGTATATTGAGAATCATGCCACGCTAAAAAAAACCTTAAAAGAATCAGTATAGATAGTAAAATATATCATAATACTCGATTTCAAAGATTGGTCCATCAGGGATGCATTGGCAGTGGAACATTTTCAGTAATATCTTTATTGTGAATCATGCCACGTTGAAAGATACGTAAAAGGATCTGAATAGATAGTGAAATTATTATAATACTCGGCTTCATATATCAGGCCATCACAGGCGAATTGGCAGTGGAAATTTTTCAGTAATATCTGTATTGAGAATTATGCCACATTGAAAGATCCCTAAAATTATCTCAATGAATAGTAAAAGAATTAATAAATCCCGGTTTCAAACATCCGGCCTGCAGGGACGCGTGAGAAGTGGAGCTTTCTCAGTAACATCTTTTTTGAGAATCACACCACGTTAGAGAGCCGTAAAGGGTTCTGAATGAATAGTAAAAGATACAATAATACTCGGTTTCGAATATCCAGCCATTAGAAACGCGCTTGCAGTGTAACTTCTACAAATTATCTGTAATGAGTACCACGTCACGTTAAAGGATCCTCAAAAGGATCTGAGTGGATAGTAAAAGATATAATAATGATCGGTTTCAAATATACGGCCAACAGGGAAGCGTGAGTAGTGGAACTTTTTCAGTAATAGCTTTATTGAGAACCACACCACGTTGAAAGTTCCGTAAATGGATCTGAATAGATAGTTAAAGGCATTATAATACTCGGTTTCAAATATCGGGTCATCAGAGCCGCATTGGCTGTGGAACTCTTTCAGTAATATATGTATTGACAATCATGCCACGTCGGTTTAAAACATCCGACCAGCAGGGACGCTTGAGCTGTGTAACTTCTACGGTAGTATCTGTATTGAGAATTATGCCCCACGTTGAAGGTTCCTCATAAGGGTCTGAATGGTTAGTGAAAGATATAGTAGAAGTCTGTTTCAAATATACGGCTAACAGGGAACCGTGACCAGAGGAACATTCTCAGTTGGAGTTGGGATCGGAGTCGGTGTTGGAGCCGGAGTCGGAGTCGGAGTCAGAGTCGGAGTCGGAGTCGGAGACGGAGTCGGATCGAATCGGAGTCGGAATCGGAGTCGGAGTCGGAGTCGGAGTCGGAGTCTGAGTCGGAGTCAGAGTCGGAGTCGGAATCGGATTAGGAGTCGGAGTCGGAGTCGGAGTCGGAGACGGAGTCGGAGTATTACTGTATCTTTAACTATCTATTCATATGCTTTTAAGGTTCTTTTAAATTGGCGTGATTCTCAATACAGATAGAAGTGAGGAAAATGGTTAGAAAAAGAATTAATAAAACACGAAATCAATCATCCGGCCAGCAGGAACGTGCGAGCAGTGGAGCTTTCTCTGTTATATCTTTATTGAGAATCACACCGCGTTGGAAGGTCCGTAAAAGGTTCTTAATGGATAGTAACGATATAACAATACTCGGTTTCGAATATCCAGCCATTAGAAACGCGTTTGCAGTGTAACTTCTACAGTAACATAATTCAATTATTTTTAAGATTAAGTTTCATCATAATATGAATCCATTGATATAAATATCAACTGCAACGAACAAATACTTTCGGGGCTATGATTTTTCGAAATTGCAGTGCAACTCAAACTCCAACCCCAACTCCAACTCCAACTCCAACTCCAACTCCAACTCCAACTCCAACTCCAACTCCAACTCCAACTCCAACTCCAACTCCAACTCCAACTCCAACTCCAAGTCCAAGTCCAAGTCCAAGTCCAAGTCCAAGTCCAAGTCCAAGTCCAAGTCCAAGTCCAAGTCCAAGTCCAAGTCCAAGTCCAAGTCCAAGTCCAAGTCCAAGTCCAAGTCCAAGTCCAAGTCCAAGTCCAAGTCCAGGTCCAGGTCCAGGTCCAGGTCCAGGTCCAGGTCCAGGTCCAGGTCCAAGTCCAAGTCCAAGTCCAAGTCCAAGTCCAAGTCCAAGTCCAAGTCCAAGTCCAAGTCCAAGTCCAAGTCCAAGTCCAAGTCCAAGTCCAAGTCCAAGTCCAAGTCCAAGTCCAAGTCCAAGTCCAAGTCCAAGTCCAAGTCCAAGTCCAAGTCCAAGTCCAAGTCCAAGTCCAAGTCCAAGTCCAAGTCCCAGTCCGAGTCCGAGTCCGAGTCCGAGTCCAAGTCCAAGTCCAAGTCCAAGTCCAAGTCCAAGTCCAAGTCCAAGTCCAAGTCCAAGTCCAAGTCCAAGTCCAAGTCCAAGTCCAAGTCCAAGTCCAAGTCCAAGTCCAAGTCCAAGTCCAAGTCCAAGTCCAAGTCCAAGTCCAAGTCCAAGTCCAAGTCCAAGTCCTACTCCAACTCCAACTCCAACTCCAACTCCAACTGCAACTGCAACTGCAACTCCAACTCCAACTCCAACTCCAACTCCAACTCCAACTACTCCAACTCCAATTACTCCAACTCCACCTCCAACTCCAACTCCAACTCCAACTCCAACTCCAACTCCAACTCCAACTCCAACTCCAACTCCAACTCCAACTCCAACTCCAACTCCAACTCCAACTCCAACTCCAACTCCAACTCCAACTCCAACTCCATCTCCATCTCCATCTCCATCTCCAACTCCAACTCCAACTCCATTTACAACTCCAACTCCAACTCCAACTCCAACTCCAACTCCAACTCCAACTCCAACTCCAACTCCAACTCCAACTCCAACTCCAACTCCAACTCCAACTCCAACTCCAACTCCAACTCCAACTCCAACTCCAACTCCAACTCCAACTCCACCTCCAACTCCAAATCCAACTAAATCAGTCACGTTTGGATGATTAATCCTAACACTTACTATAATAAAAATGTAAATTATCATTATGAGCTAGTAATATGAGAATAGATATTTCAGCATAATGATGAATTTTCACCCTAACAAAATATACTTTTCTGGGAACAGCCCAAATGTCTGTAAAATTCTAATTTTTTGCCGAAAATGGTCTCAAACGATTAGGTTCGACTCACTGATGGAGAATCCGAGATCAAATTTGATTCTGTCCGGCCGTTGCTACTATAACTTTCGAACGGAAACAGATAGGGACTTGAAATGTTCGACTAGGTGGCGCGTCCGAATGCGACGGACAAATTCGCTAATGGGCATAATCGGCCAAAGGTTTCCGAGTACTAATTTTATTTTGAACTAATACAGATCCGATCGAATTAAAACTTGGTAACTAGTTGTAGAATACCGACACAATGACGTATGTGAAATATTATGAGGATCGTATCACTTGAAAATAAAAAAAAATTATTGAAAAATATCATTTATTAAAGAAAATAGGATAATGCGGATAAGTATATTTAAATAGAAAAGTAGAATTATTTTCTCTGCTTCTTTTGCGGAATCACCCGTTATACTTTTCCATTCAAATATCATTTATCTCACTATAACTTGAGAACGGAAAGAGATAGCGACTTGCAATTTCCAAGATAGGTTGCGGATCCAGAAGCAACATTTGATTTTGTTAATATGCATAATCAGCCAAACGGTTTTAGAGTTATACATATCGGAAGTTTTGTTGTCATTTACTCAATAACTCAAAAAACACGAAACCAAACGATTCAAACAATTCAAAAATTCTCATGAAGATCGTATCACTAGAAAATTTTGAATAAATCATTGACAAAATTCTAGAACTTAGAAACTATCCGTCGATATAGCTGAAATTTTGAGAGAGCATTCAAAACCTAACTTTATAGCCAAGTTGCAAATTTGAACACGATCGGATCTATATTGTTGGAGATTCAAGCAGTAGCTGGATGGTTGACTGTTTCCACGATAACTTTCGAACCTTTTATAATTGTCATTGATTGATTATTGAAGGCAGGACTTAACTTTGGCTGACAGTGTGTGGCTTCCCTATCTTTCATTTCACGTTGAATTTCTGTTACCCAATTTGGAAGGCATACATGAAAGTTTTGAAAGTAACTCCATTAGTCCCTAGGCCTAGAAGTAAAAGGGTTTAAATGCATTTTTTTTGAAATTATCAGATAAATGGCTTCAAAGTTAACCTGAATTTCAGAATTCCAAGAATTAATTCAGAAAACTGCCTTAATATTTTAGGTTTACATCAGACTGTCCAATAATGTTTAATAAAACTATTATCAGTAATTCTTTCCTTCAGATCATTTACACTTGAACTCTTTCACTTCCAGGCTCCTCAATTATAATATTTATTATAACAGTTCCTTATTCTACAGGAGATGTAATTATCATTCACCAATCGAGGACGAGTTCGAGAGTATAGTAGATTAGATTTTTACCACTCCTTTTTTAGAAATGTATTAATAAAACCGGATTGATTTGATTTGAAAACGTCAAGTTGACGCATAAAGGACTTTAATCCATAACTTCAAGCTCCAAGGGATTTTTCAAGTCACTTACATCTCTAGTGATGTATGTAATACATTTCCATCTCGTTATCATTAGCGATCGATACAATCGTTGTAAATTTCACCTGTATCGTTCAAATCGATGTCATTGCCAACTACTTATTACTATGTGAGTATGTGGGTAGTGGAAAATTTGTATTTATATATCAAATAGACAATATTCTTACCTAACAATGCTTGGTATACCTTCGAAGCAGAAACAAATTTTGTTTGTCTTCTTCCCCGAGCTCCGTACTGTAAGCTCAGTTCCCTACACATGAGCTTTTTCATAATGAGTAGAACATATTTTTTCGGTGTAACACCACCCAATCTGTAAGTATAGAAAATTCACCTGAAATCCAGAATTAATAATTAATTGTGTGATTTGTGAGTAAAAACGATTGATGAGTAGAAAATGTATATTACCAAATCTTGGAAATCTTCACCACTTTCCAATTTGGACTCCAATTCCTAAATTTCTGCCTGATTATTCAGTGGTAATTTTAATCGTATCATGGTACTTTCCATTACTCGATTGCTCGACTAATTCATTTAAGATTATTTTAGATTCCTGCATTTCCCTCTGCATTGCTGAAATGTCATATTTTAATCCAAGAAGCGTTTTATCGATCTTAGTCAATTCTTCCAGTACAGGATCAGGGTTACCTAGGAAAAAATACATGTGAAATTAATTGCTTTGATAAAAAATGGGTTCAAGCCCTGTGGACAGGAGCTTTCTGGCGCTCTAGTTCAAACAGACAAATTATATCTCCGAAAGTATTGGTTTCTCAGAGTTGAGAATTATATCAATGTATTCTTATGATAGACCTGCATCATAAAGGAAATTCAATTCAAATAATAATTTATTTATCAAGATTAAATGAGCAATCTGAGAACTGCACCATGGAAGAAACCAAATTAAAATAGCTGAAATGAATTTGACTCTCTCTTATAGAACAGGATGAAATGTACGAGTATGAACACAGATCATATAATAAAGCTTAGATAGAATAATTATAGCATTCTGTGAAAACAGAAGTACGATTCATTATTGAAATTTAGAGCTTCATCTCAGCAGAAATTGAATTCAAACATCATAGAAGAATTTGAATTCAACAAGAGTGCCAAAAATAATCAATCCAAAACCAATAGACGAATTCTACCCGACAACGAACTCATCCGAGATATTCATTCCTCAATTCCATTTTTGTTTTTAGTGGAGATATTCTGAACTCAATATTATTAACTTACCATTACCATTCCCATCATCATATGGATTGACCATCGGCATGAAAATATCAACCAACAAAAGTATGCGTGAGCAGTGGAACTTCCTCAGTAATATCTTTATTGAGTATCACACCACGTTGAAGGATGCTTAAAAGGTTCTGAATGGATAGTAGAAGATATAATAATACTATGTCCCAAATATCCGACCATCACAAAAGCCCTGGCATTATATCTTCTTCAGTACTGTCTGTATTGAGAATCATGCCACGTTAAGAGAACCCTAGGAAGATCTGAATAGATAGTATTATAATACTTGATTTCGAATATAGGGCCATCAGAGGCGCATTGGCAGTGCAACTTTTTCAGTAATATCTGTATTGAGAATCATGACACGTTCAAGATCCCTAGAAGTATATGAATGGATAGTAAACGATAAAATAAGACTCGGTTTCAAACATCCAATCAGCAGAAATGCGTGAGCAGTGGAAATTTCTCAGTAATATCTTTATTGAGAATAACACTACGTTGAAAGATCCGTAAAAGGATCTGAATGGATAGTAGAAGATATAATAATACTATGTTTCGAATATCCGGCCATCAGAAACACCCTGGCAGTTTCAGTACAATCTGTATTGAGAATCATGCCTCGTTAAGGAAACCTTAAGAGGATCTGAATAGATATTAAAAGGTATTATAATACTCGATTTCGAATATCGGGCCATCAGAGGCGCATTCGCAGTGTAACTTTTTCAGTAATATCTGTATTGAGAATCTTGCCACGTTGAAAGATCCCTAAAAGTATCTAAATGCATAGTAAGCGACATAATAAAACTCGGGGTCAAAGATCAGGCGATAAGGGACACATTTTCAGTGAAAGATTTTCAGTACTATTGAGAATAACATTACGATGAAAAATCTGAATGGATAGTAGAAGATATAATAATACCATGTTTCGAGTATCCGGCCATCAGAAATGCCATGGCAGTTTAACTCTTCAGTACCATCTGTATTGAGAATCATGCCACGTTAAGGGAACCTCAGGAGGATCTGAATAGATAGTAAAAGGTATTATAATACTCGAGATCAAATATCGGACCATCAGAGGCGCTTTGGCAGTGGAACTTTTTCAGTAATATCTGTTTGAGAATAATGCCACGTTGGAAGATCTCTAAAAGTATCTGAATGGATAGTAAACGATATAATAAGAGTCGGTTTCAAAGATCAAGCCATCAGGTACTCATTGGCAGTAGAACTTTTTCAGTAATATCCTCATTGAAAATCACACCACGTTGAAAGATCCGCAAAAAGATCTGAATAGATAATAAAAGGTCTTATGATAAACAGTTTCAAATATCGGGCCATCAGAGGCGCTTTGGCAGTGAAACTTTATTATTATTATCTGTATTGTTAATCATGCCACGTTGACAGACCCCTGAAAATATCTGAATGGATAGTAAACCATATAATAATACTCGGTTTCAAACATCCAGTCAGCAGAAACGCGTGAGCAGTGGAACTTTCTCATTAATTCCTTTATTGAGAATCACACTACGTTGAAAATTCAGTAAAAGCATCTGAATGGATAGTAGAAGATATAATTATACCATGTTTCGAATATCCGGCCATTAGAAACTACCTGGCAGTTTAACTCTTCACTACTATCTGTATTGAGAATCATGCCACGATAAGGGTACCCTAAGAGGATCTGAAGAGATAGTAAAAGGTATTATACTACTCCATTTCAAATATCGGACCATCAGAGGCGCATTGCGGTTTCAAACATCCAATCAGCAGGGACGCGTGAGCAGTGAAACTTTCTCAGTAATATCTTTATTGAGTATCACACTAACTTGAAGGTTCCGTAAATGAATCTGAATCGATATAAGAAGATATAATAATACTATGTCCCAAATATCCGACCATCACAAAAGCCCTGGCATTATATCTTCTTCAGTACTGTCTGTATTGAGAATCATGCCACGTTAAGAGAACCCTAGGAAGATCTGAATAGATAGTATTATAATACTTGATTTCGAATATAGGGCCATCAGAGGCGCATTGGCAGTGCAACTTTTTCAGTAATATCTGTATTGAGAATCATGACACGTTTAAGATCCCTAGAAGTATATGAATGGATAGTAAACGATAAAATAAGACTCGGTTTCAAACATCCAATCAGCAGAAATGCGTGAGCAGTGGAACTTTCTCAGTAATATCTTTATTGAGAATAACACTACGTTGAAAGATCCGTAAAAGGATCTGAATGGATAGTAGAAGATATAATAATACTATGTTTCGAATATCCGGCCATCAGAAACACCCTGGCAGTTTCAGTACAATCTGTATTGAGAATCATGCCTCGTTAAGGAAACCTTAAGAGGATCTGAATAGATATTAAAAGGTATTATAATACTCGATTTCGAATATCGGGCCATCAGAGGCGCATTCGCAGTGTAACTTTTTCAGTAATATCTGTATTGAGAATCTTGCCACGTTGAAAGATCCCTAAAAGTATCTAAATGCATAGTAAGCGACATAATAAAACTCGGGGTCAAAGACCAGGCGATAAGGGACACATTTTCAGTGAAAGATTTTCAGTACTATTGAGAATAACATTACGATGAAAAATCTGAATGGATAGTAGAAGATATAATAATACCATGTTTCGAGTATCCGGCCATCAGAAATGCCATGGCAGTTTAACTCTTCAGTACCATCTGTATTGAGAATCATGCCACGTTAAGGGAACCTCAGGAGGATCTGAATAGATAGTAAAAGGTATTATAATACTCGAGATCAAATATCGGACCATCAGAGGCGTTTTGGCAGTGGAACTTTTTCAGTAATATCTGTTTGAGAATAATGCCACGTTGGAAGATCTCTAAAAGTATCTGAATGGATAGTAAACGATATAATAAGAGTCGGTTTCAAAGATCAAGCCATCAGGTACTCATTGGCAGTAGAACTTTTTCAGTAATATCCTCATTGAAAATCACACCACGTTGAAAGATCCGCAAAAAGATCTGAATAGATAATAAAAGGTCTTATGATACTCAGTTTCAAATATCGGGCCATCAGAGGCGCTTTGGCAGTGAAACTTTATTATTATTATCTGTATTGTTAATCATGCCACGTTGACAGACCCCTGAAAATATCTGAATGGATAGTAAACCATATAATAATACTCGGTTTCAAACATCCAGTCAGCAGAAACGCGTGAGCAGTGGAACTTTCTCATTAATTCCTTTATTGAGAATCACACTACGTTGAAAATTCAGTAAAAGCATCTGAATGGATAGTAGAAGATATAATTATACCATGTTTCGAATATCCGGCCATCAGAAACTACCTGGCAGTTTAACTCTTCACTACTATCTGTATTGAGAATCATGCCACGATAAGGGTACCCTAAGAGGATCTGAAGAGATAGTAAAAGGTATTATACTACTCCATTTCAAATATCGGACCATCAGAGGCGCATTGCGGTTTCAAACATCCAATCAGCAGGGACGCGTGAGCAGTGAAACTTTCTCAGTAATATCTTTATTGAGTATCACACTAACTTGAAGGTTCCGTAAATGAATCTGAATCGATATAAGAAGATATAATAATACTATGTCCCAAATATCCGACCATCACAAAAGCCCTGGCATTATATCTTCTTCAGTACTGTCTGTATTGAGAATCATGCCACGTTAAGAGAACCCTAGGAAGATCTGAATAGATAGTATTATAATACTTGATTTCGAATATAGGGCCATCAGAGGCGCATTGGCAGTGCAACTTTTTCAGTAATATCTGTATTGAGAATCATGACACGTTTAAGATCCCTAGAAGTATATGAATGGATAGTAAACGATAAAATAAGACTCGGTTTCAAACATCCAATCAGCAGAAATGCGTGAGCAGTGGAACTTTCTCAGTAATATCTTTATTGAGAATAACACTACGTTGAAAGATCCTTAAAAGGATCTGAATGGATAGTAGAAGATATAATAATACTATGTTTCGAATATCCGGCCATCAGAAACACCCTGGCAGTTTCAGTACAATCTATATTGAGAATCATGCCTCGTTAAGGAAACCTTAAGAGGATCTGAATAGATATTAAAAGGTATTATAATACTCGATTTCGAATATCGGGCCATCAGAGGCGCATTCGCAGTGTAACTTTTTCAGTAATATCTGTATTGAGAATCTTGCCACGTTGAAAGATCCCTAAAAGTATCTAAATGCATAGTAAGCGACATAATAAAACTCGGGGTCAAAGATCAGGCGATAAGGGACACATTTTCAGTGAAAGATTTTCAGTACTATTGAGAATAACATTACGATGAAAAATCTGAATGGATAGTAGAAGATATAATAATACCATGTTTCGAGTATCCGGCCATCAGAAATGCCATGGCAGTTTAACTCTTCAGTACCATCTGTATTGAGAATCATGCCACGTTAAGGGAACTTCAGGAGGATCTGAATAGATAGTAAAAGGTATTATAATACTCGAGATCAAATATCGGACCATCAGAGGCGCTTTGGCAGTGGAACTTTTTCAGTAATATCTGTTTGAGAATAATGCCACATTGGAAGATCTCTAAAAGTATCTGAATGGATAGTAAACGATATAATAAGAGTCGGTTTCAAAGATCAAGCCATCAGGTACTCATTGGCAGTAGAACTTTTTCAGTAATATCCTCATTGAAAATCACACCACGTTGAAAGATCCGCAAAAAGATCTGAATAGATAATAAAAGGTCTTATGATACTCAGTTTCAAATATCGGGCCATCAGAGGCGCTTTGGCAGTGAAACTTTATTATTATTATCTGTATTTTTAATCATGCCACGTTGACAGACCCCTGAAAATATCTGAATGGATAGTAAACCATATAATAATACTCGGTTTCAAACATCCAGTCAGCAGAAACGCGTGAGCAGTGGAACTTTCTCATTAATTCCTTTATTGAGAATCACACTACGTTGAAAATTCAGTAAAAGCATCTGAATGGATAGTAGAAGATATAATTATACCATGTTTCGAATATCCGGCCATCAGAAACTACCTGGCAGTTTAACTCTTCACTACTATCTGTATTGAGAATCATGCCACGATAAGGGTACCCTAAGAGGATCTGAAGAGATAGTAAAAGGTATTATACTACTCCATTTCAAATATCGGACCATCAGAGGCGCATTGCGGTTTCAAACATCCAGTCAGCAGGGACGCGTGAGCAGTGAAACTTTCTCAGTAATATCTTTATTGAGTATCACACTAACTTGAAGGTTCCGTAAATGAATCTGAATCGATATAAGAAGATATAATAATACTATGTATTGCGAATTATGCCACGATAAGAGAGCCTTAAGAGGATCTGAATAGATATTAAAAGGTATTATAATACTCGATTTCAAATATCAGGCCATCAGAGGCGAATTGGCAGTGCAACTTCTTCAGTAATATCTTTATTGGAAATCATGCCACGATGAAAGATCCCTTAAAGTATCTGAATGGATATAATAAAACTCGGTTTCAAAGATTAGGCCATCAGGGACGCATTGGCATTGGAACTTTCTCAGTAATATCTTCATTGAGAATCACACCACTATGAAAGTTCGTAAAAAGGTCTGAATAGATAGTAAAAGTTGTTATAATTCTCGGTTTCATATATCGGTCCATCAGAGGCGCTTTGGCAGTGGAACTTTTTCATTAATATCTGTATTGATAATCATTCCACCACGAAAGATCCCTAAAAGTATATGAATGGATAGTAAACGATATAATATAACTCGGTTTCAAACATCCAGTCAGCTGGGACGCGTGAGCAGTGAAACTTTCTCAGTAATATCTTCATTGAGTATCACACCACCTTGAAGGATCCGTAAAAAAATCTGAATGGATAGTAGATGATATAATAATACTGTGTTTCGAATACCCGGCTTTCAGAAACTCCCTGGCAAATTAACTCTTCTGTACTTTCTGTATTGAGAATCATGCCACGTTAAGAGAACCTTAAGAAGATCTGAATAGATAGTAAAATTACTCAATTTCAAATAACGGCCCATCAGAGGCGCATTGGCAGTGCAACTTTTTCAGTAATATCTGTATTGAGAATCATTCCCTAAAAGTATCTGAGTGGATAATAAACGATATGATAACAATCGGTTCCAAAGATCAGGCCATCAGGGAAGCATTGACAGTAGAACTTTTTCAGTAATATCTGATGATACTATTCTGGCAATACCTAGAGGAAAAACACAGGAATTATTGGGAACTTTTAACAGTTACCATGAAAGAATTCAATTCACTGTTGAACATGAGGTTGGCAATGAGATTTCATTCTTGGATGTCACTTTAATTAGAGATGAGGATGGTTCAATCGTGACGAATTGGTACAGGAAAGAAACCTCATCCGGGAGATTATTGAATTATTATTCTAACCACCCATTATCTCAGAAACTAGCGACGATAAAAAATCTGTTGTTTAGAAATTATACATTGAGTGATCCTAGATACCATAAAGATAATGAAAAGAAAATAAGAGTTTTATTAAGGAACAACAACTATCCTAATCGATTAGTCAACAGAGTATCAACAATTTACAAACATAAAATAGATTGTCAATATTCAACAAATGAACCGAAGGAAAGAAGGGAGATAGTTTATTATAGATTTCCATACATTTCTGAGCTATCCACGAAACTGAATAACTTAATAAAAAATACAATACCCAACTGTCAGCTTGCCTTTTATCCACTAAAAACTGTAGGCAGTTTATTTAGTGAACTTAAAGATCCAACCCCTAATTCATTAAAATCAAACCTAATTTATTCCATACAATGTAAAGAATGTCGTCGTGAATACGTGGGTATGACAAGACAATATCTGAAGAAAAGAATTTACCAGCATTCTTATGATTGCAGAGAAATTAATAGAACTAAAAATGAGAAAACAGCCTTGGCCACCCACCATTTCGATAGTAATCATGACTTTGATTTCGAAAATGTTAAAATCTTAGACAGAGAAAATAATTATTTCAAACGATGCATTAGTGAGATGATTCAGATTGCAATACATAATACGGTCAATTTAAGAACTGATGTAGAATCATTGAGTGTGGTATACAGTAATTTATTAACAAAAATTAGAATCAAATAATCTGTTTGACTCATAGGATCCACTTGTCGAGTATTCGGTCGAATTAAACCAAAACATGGTATCTATAAACAACCCAATATGTTCCATTCGTTCGCGGTCCCAGATTCAATTGAATTCTACAAGGGAGACATCACCTGACTATTGTTTACTCCTGTTCTTTGGTGCTTGTTTTATGGAAAATTTTAACGGTTTTGTAGAAAACGACCAATAGATGTCACAGACATAATTTACTTCCTGAAGAATCTGATTGAAAAGGTAAATTTCGTTTAAGATCGCATAACTTCTGGGTTTTTTCTGTTTGTTTGATCTGGCTGCTTCTAAGAGAAATATATTAATGTCAACTGAGAATTATTTTTGTTGCTTAAGTTTGTGTAAGGGTTAGTCTCACTGTGAATTCGTTTTATACAAGAGTTTATTGCATGTGTCATAGTTAAAATGTAGTTGTTATAATGATTGAATAAAATTTTTTTACAGTCTTGAAAAAGATCCAAATACGGATCGAAACGTCGACTATTCAAAAAAGATAGTTTATTTTGCCCAGTCCTCAAGCCGCAAACTCAATTATTTCTATTCAGTTGAAGGACACGAAGAAGATAAGAATGGCAAGTAATATCTGTATTGAGAATCATTCCACGATGAAAGATCCCTAAAAGTATATGAATGGAAGGTAAACGATATAATAAAACTCGTTTTCAAACATCCAGTCAGCAGGGACGCGTGAGCAGTGAAACTTTCTCAGTAATATCTTTATTGAGGATCACACTACGTTGAAGGATGCGTAAAAGGATCTAAATGGATATTAGAAGATATAATAATACTATGTTTCGAATATCCGGCTATCAGAAACGCCTTGGCAGTATAACTTCTTCAGTACTATCTGTATTGAGAATCTTTCCACGTTTAGAGAACCTTGAGAGGATCTGATAGATATTAAAAGGTATTATAATACTCGGCTTCCGGGCCATCTGTGAAACTGTTTCAGTAATATATATGGAAAGGTTTAACGGGTAATTCCATATATATATATATTACTCCGCATGATCCATATTTCTATGTTTCAGTAATATCTGCATTGAGAATCATGCAACGCTGAAAGAACCCTGAAAGTATCTAAATGGATAGTAAGCGATATAATAAACTCGGTGTCAAAGATCAGGCGATATGGGACGCATTGGCAGTGAAAGTTTTTCAAGGTTTTTTTAAGGTTTAAGATCCCTAGAAGTATATGAATGGATAGTAAACGATATAATAAAACTCGGTTTCAAACATCCAGTCAGCAGAAATGCGTGAGCAGTGGAACTCTCTCAGTATTATCTTCATTGAGAATAACACAGATCCGTAAAAGGATCTGAATGGATAGTAGAAGATATAATAATTCTAAGTTTCGAATATCCGGCCATCAGAAACGCCCTGGCAGTTTAACTCTACAGTACCATCTGTATTGAGAATCATGCCTCGTTAAGGGAACCTTAAGAGGATCTGAATAGATATTAAAAGGTATTATAATACTCGATTTCAAATATCGGGCCATCAGAGGAGCATTTGCAGTGTATCTTTTTCAGTATTATCTGTTTTGAGTATCTTGCCACGTTGAAAGATCCCTAAAAGCATCTGAAGAATAGTAAAAGATAATAAAACTCGGTTTCAAAGATCAGGGACCCATTGGCAGTAGAACTTTCTCAGAAATATCTTTATTGAGAGTCACACTACGTTGAAAGCTCCGTAACGGGATCTGAATGGATAGTAGAAGATATAATAATACTATGTTTCGAATATCCGGCCATCAGAAACGCCTTGGCATATTAACTCTTCAGTAACATCTGTATTCAGAATCATGATACGTTAAGAGAATATCTGAATAGATAGTGTTATGAGTGCATAGTGAACGATATAATAAAACTCGGTTTCAAACATCCAGTCTTAGTGGATAGTAGACGATATACTAATACTCGGTTTCAAACATCCAGTCAGCAGAAACGCGTGAACAGTGGAACTTTCTCAGTAATATCTTTATTGAGAATCACACTACGTCGGAAGATCCGTAAAAGGATCTGAATGGATAGTAGAAGATATAATAATACTATGTTTCGAATATCCGGCCATCAGAAACGCCCTGGCAGGTTAACTCTTCTTTACTATCTGTATTGAGAATCATGCCACGTTAAGAAAACCTTAAGAGGATCTGAATAGATAGTCAAAGGTATTATAATACTGGTTTTCGAATATCGGACCATCAGAAGGCAATGGAACTTTTTTAATAATATCTGTATTGAGAAGCAGGCCACGTTATAATAATAATAAATAATAAGTTATAATAAAATCGAATACCCGACCATCAGAAAAGCCCTGGCAGTATAACTTCTTCAGTACTATCTGTATTGAGTATCATTCCAGGTTAGAGAACCTTAAGAGGATCCGATAGATATCATAAGGTATTATAATTCTCGGCTTCAACTTTCGGGCCATCAGTGGAACTGTTTCAGTAATATCTGTATTGACAATCATGCAACGCTAAAGGAACCCTAAAAGTATCTAAATGGATAGTAAGCGATATAATAAAACTCGGTTTCAAAGATCAGGCCATATGGGATGCAATGGCAGTGGAAGTTTCTCAGTAATATCTTCATTGAGAATTACACCACGTTGGAAGATCCGCAAAGGGAACTGAATAGATAGTAAAAGATATTGTAATACTGGGTTTCAAATATCGGGCCATCAGACGCGCTTTGGCATTGGAACTTCTTCAGTAATATCTGTAATGAGAATCATGCCACGTTGAAAGATCCCTAAAAGTATCTGAGTGGATAGTAAACGATATAATCATACTCGATTTCAAAGATCCAGTCAGCAGAAACGCGTGCTCAGTGGAACTTTCTCAGTAATATCTTTATTGAGAATCACACTACGTTGAAAGATCGGTCGAATACCCAGTCAGCAGAAACGCGTGAGCAGTGAAACTTTCTCAGTAATATCTTTATCAAGAATCACACTACGTTGAAAGATCCTTAAAAGGATCTGAATGGATAGTAGAAGATATAATAATACTATGTTTCAAATATCCGGCCATCAGAAACGCCCTGGCAGTTTAACTCTTCTGTACTATCTGTATTGAGAATCTTGCCACGTTAAGAGAACCTTAAGAGGATCTGAATAGATAGTATAAGGTATTATAATACTGGGTTTCAAATATCGGACAATCAGAAGCGCTTTGGCAATGGCACTTTTTTTGAAATATCTGTATTGAGAATCAGGCCACGTTGAAAGATCCCTTAAAGTATCTGAGTGGATAGGAGACGATATACTAATACTCGGTTTCAAACTTCCAGTCAGCAGAAACGCGTGAGCTGTTGAACTTTCTGAGGATCACACTACGTTGAAAGATCCGTAAAAGGATCTGAATGGATAGTAGAAGTTATAATAATACTATGTATCGAATACCCGACCATCAGAAAAGCCCTGGCAGTATAACTTCTTCAGTAATATTTGTATTGATTATCATTCCACGTTTAGAGAACCTTAAGAGGATCTGAATTGATAGTAAAAAGTATTATAATACTCGATTTCAAATATCAGCCCGTCAGAGGCGCATTGGCAGTGCAACTTTTTCAGTTATATCTGTATTGAGAATCATGCCACATTGAAAGATCCCTAAAAGTATATGAATGGATAGTAAACGATATAGTAAAACTCGATTTCAAAGATCAAGCCATCAGGGACGCATTGGCAGTAGAACTTTTACAGTAATATCTTTATTGAGTATCACACCACGTTGAAGGATGCGTGAAAGGATCTGAATGGTTAGTGGATGATATAATAATACTATGATTCGAATATCCGGATATCAGAAAAGCCCTGGCAGTATAACTTCTTCAGTACTATCTGTATAGAGAATCATTCCACGTAAAGAGAACCTTACGAATATCAGATTGATATTAAAAGGTATTATAATACTCAGCTTCAACTTTAGGGCGATCAGTGGAACTTTTTCAGTAATATCTGTATTAACAAACATGCCACGTTGGAAGAACCCTAAAATGCATCTAAATGGATAGTAAGCGATATAGTGAAACTGGGCTTCAAAGATCAGGCCATATGGTACGCATTGGCAGTGGAAGTTTTTCAGTAATATCTACATTGAGAATCTCACCACGTTGAGAGATCGGCAATAGGATCTGAATAGATAGTAAAAGATATTATAATACTGGGTTTCAAATATCGGGCCATCAGAGGCTCTTTGGCATTGGAACTTTTTCAGTAATATCTGTATTGAGAATCATTGCACGTTGAAAGATCCCTAAAAGTATCTGAGTGGATAGTAAACGATATAATAATACTCAGTTTCAAACATCCAGTCAGCAGAAACGCGTGAGCAGTGAAACTTTCTCAGTAATATCTATATTGAGAATCACAATACGATGAAAGATACGTAAAAGGATCTGAATGGATATTAGAAGATATAATAATACTAAGTTTCAAATATCCGGCCATCAGAAACGCTCTGGCAGTTTAGCTCCTCAATACTATCTGTATTGAGGTTCATGCTACGTTAAGAGAGCCTTAAGAGGATCTGAATTGATAGTAAAAGGTATTAAAATACTCGGTTCCAATTATCAGGCCAACAGTGGCGCTTTCGCAGTGGAACTTTTTCAGTACTATCTGTATTGGGAATCATGCCACGTTGAAAGATCCCTAAAAGTATCTGAGTGGATAGTAAACGATATAATCATACTCGATTTCAAAGATCCAGTCAGCAGAAACGCGTGCTCAGTGGAACTTTCTCAGTAATATCATTATTGAGAAAACCACTATGGTGATAGATCCGTAAAAGGATCTGAATGGATAGTAGAGTATATAATAATACTATGTTTCGAGTATCCGGCCATCAGAAACGCCCTGGCAGTTTAACTCTTCAGTACCATCTTTATTGAGAATCACACCACGTTGAAAGTTCTGTAAAAGGATCGGAATAGATAGTTAAAAGTATTATAATACTCGGTTTTAAATATCAGACATTGAAAATCACACCACGTTGAGAGATCCGTGAAAGGATCTGAAAAGATAGTAAAAGGTATCATAATACTCTTTTTCATATATCGGGCCATCAGAGGCGCTTTGGCAGTGGAACTTTGTTAATGATATCTGTATTGAGAATCATTCCGCGATGGAAAATCCCTAAAAGTTTATGAATGCATAGTAAACGATATAATAAAAGTCTGAGTGGATAGTAGACGATATACTAATATTCGGTTTCAAACATCCAGTCAGCAGAAACGCGTGAGCAGTGGAACTTTCTCAGTAATATCTTTATCAAGAATCACACTACGTTGAAAGATCCTTAAAAGGATCTGAATGGATACTAGAAGATATAATAATACTATGTTTCGAATATCCGGCCATCAGAAACGCCCTGGCAGTTTAACTCTTCTGTACTATCTGTATTGAGAATCATGCCACGTTAAGAGAACCTTAAGAGGATCTGAATAGATAGTATAAGGTATTATAATACTGGGTTTCAAATATCGGACCATCAGAAGCGCTTTGGCAATGGCACCTTTTCAGAAATATCTGTATTGAGAATCAGGCCACGTTGAAAGATCCCTAAAAGTATCTGAGTGGATAGGAGACGATATACTAATACTCGGTTTCAAACTTCCAGTCAGTAAAAACGCGTGAGCTGTTGAACTTTCTCATTAATATCTTTATTGAGGATCACACTACGTTGAAAGATCCGTAAAAGGATCTGAATGGATAGTAGATGTTATAATAATAATATGTATCGAATACCCGACAATCAGAAAAGCCCTGGCAGTATAACTTCTTCAGTAATATCTGTATTGAGTATCATTCCACGTTTGGAGAACCTTAAGAACCTTAAGAGGATCTGAATTGATAGTATTATAATACTCGATTTCGAATATCGGGCCGTCAGAGGCGCATTGGCAGTGCAACTTTTTCAGTTATATCTGTATTGAGAATCATGCCACGTTGAAAGATCCCTAAAAATATCTGAATGGATAGTAACCGATATATTAAAACTAACTGTCACAGATCAGTTCCTCAGGGACGCATTGGCAGTAGAACATTTTCAGTAATATATTTATTGAGAATCACACCATGTTGAAACCTCCGTAAAAGGATCTGAATAGATAGTGAAGGTATTATAATACTCGGTTTCAAATATCAGGCCATCAGTGGCGCTTTCGCAGTGGAACGTTTTCAGTACTATCTGTACTGAGAATCATGCCACGTTGAAAGATCCCTTAAAGTATCTGAGTGGATAGTAAACGATATAAACATACTCGATTTCAAACATCCAGTCAGCAGAATCGCGTGCTCAGTGGATCTTTCTGAGTAATCTCGTAAAAGGATCTGAATGGATAGTAGAGTATATAATAATACTATGTTTCGAGTATCTGGCCATCAGAAACGTCCTGGCAGTTTAACTCTTCAGAACCATCTGTATTGAGAATCACACACCACGTTGAAAGTTCTGTAAAACGATCGGAATAGATAGTAAAAAGTATTATAATACGCGGTTTTAAATATCAGGCCATCAGAGGCGCTTTGGCAGTGGAACTTTTTCAGTAATATCTGTATTGAGAATCATTCCACGATGGAAGATCCCTAAAAGTATATGAATGGATAGTAGACGTCATAATTGAACTTGGTTTCTAACATCCAGTCAGCAGGGATGCGTGAGCAGTGGAACTTTCTCAGTAATATCTTTATTGAGTATCACACCACGTTGAAGGATGCGTAAAACATTCTGAATGGATAGTAGAATATATAATAATACTATGTTCCGAATATCTGGCCATCAGAAACACCCTGGCAGTAAATCTTCTTCAGTATTGTCTGTATTGAGAATCATGCCACGTTAAGAGAACCTTAAGAGGAACTGAATAGATAGTAAAAAGTATCATAATACATGATTTAAAATATCGGGCCATCAGAGGCGCATTGGCAGTGCAACTTTTTCAGTAATATCTGTATTGAGAATCATGCCACATTGAAAGATCCCTATCAGTATATGAATGGATAGTAAACGATATAATAAAACTCGGTTTCAAATATCCAGTCAGCAGATACGCGTGAGCAGTGGATTTTCCTAATTAATTTCTTTATTGAGAATCACTTAACGTTGAAAATTCTGTAAAAGCATCTGAATGGATAGTAGAAGATATATAATACTATGTTCCGGATATCCGGCCATCAGAAACGCCCTGGCAGTTTATCTCTTCTGTACTATCTGTATTGAGAATCATGCCACGTTAGGAGAACCTTTAGTGTATCTGAATAGATACTAAAAGGTTTTATAATACTGGGTTTCAAATATCGCACCATCAGAAGCCTTTGGCAATGGAACTTTTTCAGAAATATCTGTATTGAGAATCACACAACGTTGAAAGTTCCGTAACAGGATCTGAATGGATAGTAGAATATATAATATCACTATGGTTCGATTATCCGGCCATCAGAAACGACCTGGCAGTTTGACTCTTCAGTACTCTCTGTATTGAGAATTATACCACGTTAAGAGAACCTCAAGACGATCTGAATAGATAGGAAAAGGTACTATAATACTGGGTATCAAATATCGGGTCATCAGAGGCGCTTGTGCAGTGGAACTTTTTCCGTAATATCTGTATTGAGAATCATTCCACGATGAAAGATCCCTATAAGTATATGAATGGATAGTAAACGATATAATAAAACTCGGTTTCAAACATCCAGTCAGCAGGGTCGCGTGAGCAGTGAAACTTTCTCAGTAATATCTTTATTGAGTATCACACCAACTTGTGGGATCCGTAAATGGATTTGAATGGATAAAAGAAGTCATCAGAAACACCCTGGCAGTTCAACTCTTCAGTACTATATGTATTGCGAATCATGCCACGATGAGAGAACCTTAAGAGGATCTGAATAGCTATTATAAGGTATGTCGCCAGCTCAGTGATAAAGTGAGACTAGGGACCGGGGTCCCGAGCTCATTCCCGGGGTTCTAGGAATTAAATTCTTTACTCAGACCCTAGCAACCACCGTCCACCGTTGGATCAAAAATTAAGAGTAACGTACCTGAGGTGGCGTAAAGCTGATCTGGCGCAGAACAACCTGGTGGTATGGCGAAAGTAGTCTCAGGTCCACAAGGCCTGATCTGGTGGTATTCCTGGACATTGAAGGCACTTATGTTATACCGCTCAAGAACTCGTTCTGCGGAGAGGCTTGGCTCAGGGGAGTACCAGACCTCATTGTGGTTCCTGTTTGATAACAGACTCATCTCCACGTCCCTGTGTGGGGACGTAGCGAGATTTCTGGCCAGGAGGGGCTGTCCACAGGGAGGAGTGATCTCTTATCTGCTGTGGTCTGCCTGGTGGCCTTAATAGGCACGCTGGATATATATGTCCAGCGTACGTCGGCAACATACTCATTATGGCCACAAGACAGGATGACTCAGTCCCGATTGAGAGCCTATCAGAGGCGCTAACGGCAACACAAGGCTGGTGTAGTGGGGAACAGTTAAACGTGATCTCTCGTCAGACCTTGATCGTGCCATTCACTAGAAAGAGGAAGCTCAACATGGGTTTCCTTACTATGAATGGAATTCGTATCCAATTTACGGACGATGCTAGATATCTGGGTGCCATCCTGAACAGGAAGCTGAACTGAAATTCACACTAAGAAAGGGTGATCCACAAGGCTAGGCACTCGCTCTATGCCTGCTAGCGGACTTGTGGAAAGAAATGGGGGACTGGATCTGAAAAGACGCCACTGGTTGTACGTGATGTTTGTGAGACGACAAATCACTTACGGTAGCATGGCTTTACGGGAGTGCACTGTAGGGGTGCAGTCCCAGCTCAAGCTTATAACAATTCAGAGATCTGCGTGCTTGATGATGACTGGGGCTTTTCGCTCCACGTCTATCGCAGCCAATGATCGCCTAAAGTACATGGTCTATCTTTATCTAGTGAGCACGTGCCTGGTTCTCTGCTGGCCGAATTGTAGGTCAACGAGATAATGAGCATCGTTCTGATGTATCTATCACCAAGGTAGTGGCACTATCGAGTCGTCTTTCCCAGCGACGATTGGACTATCTCTGGGCCCCACTGCTTGAGGGTCCCTGCTGGTTCACATAATGCTCTGCTACTACTGGGGTGGGAGCGGGAGTCAGTGGTTACAAAATGGCTGAGGGAGAAACTATAAGCCTAGTTAGTTTTGTGACTGCCTTTCAAGCAGGAATTTTCGCCATTGATCACTGCGCGAAGCTAATATTTGAGAAGAGATGGATACGCAGATCCTATCGGAAAGCCAAGCTGCCTTGAAGGACTTGAATTCATACAACTGAAAGTCCATGCTTGTGCAGGACTGTCTGACCCCACTTGTTGAACTGGGAGAGCGCTGCAGGTTCAAGTTAATTTGGGTCCTGGGCCACTCAGGCAAGGGCGGTAATGAAATGGAGGACTCATTGTCGGCACGAGGGGCTTTCACGGGGCTCATTGGACCTGAACCGGCCTGTGATATATCTCACAAGGCAGCAGGGTGGGAAAACAACAGATGGTTGGACCAAGAGGTCCATGATATCAGAAGCAGCATACCTGGACACATACATACTCGCTCAACAAGTATCAGCTGAAAGAGCCAGACAATGTCTCAGATCCTCTAGTTAGACCTGAGAATTTTAACAGCTGTATACACGGGTCCCTGTGGCCTGAGGAAACATCTTAGTATGCTGGGGTTGGCTGAGCTAGAACTCTGAGTGCAGACTATGCCTGGAGGGCGACGAGTCTATAGAACACATGTTTGACCCTGCTGGGGACAGGATCAGATTTGAGGAACTAGGAGTCTGCAAACTGAGAATGAGGGAACTGGACAAGTTCTCACCCACCAGACTAAAATCCCTTGTCAAAAGGCTTCAGCTTGTTGATGTTGTATAGATTAGGCGTGCCACAATAGACCGATTGGTTGCAGTGACGGGACTGGTTTCGTCTGCCCGACACAACTCATATAATTAATAATCAAGTGGCGTACGAACATGGTAACATAGGATACGAATAACACAACTGATTCGCCTAACTCACACGAGCATTTCAAATATCGTGCCATCAGAGGCGCATTGGCAGTGCAACTTCCTCAGTAATATCTTTATTGAGAATGATGCCACGTTGAAAGATCCCTAAAAGTATCTGAATGGATAGTAAACGATATAATAAAACTCGGTATCAAAGATTAGGCCATCAGGGACGCATTGGCTGTAGAACTTTCTCAGTAATATCTTCATTGAGAATCACACCACGTTGAAAGTTCCGTAAAAGGATCTGAATCACTATCTATTCAGATCCTTTTACGGTAAGGTATTATAATTCTCGGTTTCCAATATCTAGCCGTCAGAGGCGCTTTGGCAGTGGAACTTTCTCATTAATATCTGTATTGAGAATCACTAAACCATGAAAGATCCCTAAAAGTATATGAATGGATATTAAACGATATAATAAAACTCGGTTTCAAACATCCAGTCAGCAGGGAGGCGTGAGCAGTGAAACTTTCTCTGTTTATTGAGTATCACACCACCTTGAAGGATCCGTAAAAAGATCTGAATGGATAGTGAATTATATAATAATACTATGTTTCGAATAGCCGGCCATCAAAAACGCTCTGGCAGTATATCTTCTCAGTACTATCTGTATTGAGAATCATGCCATGTTAAGAGAACCTTAAAACGATCTGAATATATAGTAAAAGGTATTATAATACTCGATTTCAAATATCGGGCCATCAGAGGCGCATTGGCAGTGCTACTTTCTCATTAATATCTGTATTAAGAATCATGCCAAGTTGAAAGATCCTTAGAAGTATATGACGTTGAAAGATCCCTAAAAGTATTTGAATGGATAGTAAACGATATAATAAAACTCGGTTTCAAAGATCAGGCCATCAGGGACGTATTGGCTGTAGAACTTTTAGAGTAATATCTTCATTGAGAATCACACCGCGTTTAAAGTTCCGTAAAAGGATCTGAATAGATAGTAAAAGGTATTATAATACTCGATTTTAATAACAGGCCATCAGAGGCGCTTTGGCAGTGGAACTTTTTCAGTAATATATCTATTGAGAATCATTCCACGATAAAAGATCCCTAAAAGTATATGAATGGATAGTAAACGATATAGTAAAACTCGATTTCAAAGATCAAGCCATCAGGGACGCATTGGCAGTAGAACTTCTACAGTAATATCTTTATTGAATATCACACCACGTTGAAGGATGCGTAAAAGGATCTGAATGGATAGTGGAAGATATAATAATACTATGTTTCGAATATCCGGATATCAGAAGAGCCCTGGCAGTATAACTTCTTCAGTACTATCTGTATAAATAATCATTCCACGTAAAGAGAACCTTACGAATATCAGATTATATTAAAAGGTATTATAATACTCAGCTTCAACTTTAGGGCGATCAGTAGAACTTTTTCAGTAATATCTGTATTGAGAAACATGCCACGTTAGAAGAACCCTAAAAGCATCTAAATGGATAGTAAGCGATATAGTGAAACTGGGCTTCAAAGATCAGGCCATATGGGACGCATTGGCAGTGGAAGTTTTTCAGTAATATCTACATTGAGAATCACACCACGTTGAGAGATCCGCAATAGGATCTGAATAGATAGTAAAAGATATTATAATACTGGGTTTCAAATATCGGGCCATCAGAGGCTCTTTGGCAGTGGAACTTTTTCAGTAATATCTTTATTGAGAATCATGCCACGTTGAAAGATCCCTAAAAGTATCTAAGTGGATAGTAAACGATATAATAATACTCAGTTTCAAACATCCAGTCAGCAGGGACGCGTGAGCAGTGGAACTTTCTCAGTAATAAGAAAATAGGATAACATTTTCTCAGTAATATCTTTATTGAGTATCACACCACGTTGAAGGATGGGTAAAAGGTTCTGAATGGATAGTAAAAGATATAATAATACTATGCTTCGAATATCCGGCCATCAGAATCGCCCTGACAAATTAACTCTTCAGTACCATCTGTATTGAAAATCATGCTACGTTGAGAGAACCTTAAGAGGATATGAATAGGTAGTAAAAGGTATTATAATACTCGATTTCAAATATCGGGCCATCAAAAGCGCTTTGGCAGTATAACTTTTTCAGTAATATCTGTTTGAGAATAATGCCACTTTGGAAGATCTCTATATGTATCTGAATGAATAGTAAACGATTTAATAAAATTCGGTTTCAAAGATCAAGCCATCAGGGACGCATTGGCAGTAGAACTTTTTCAGTAATATCTTCATTGAAAATCACACCACGTTGAGAGATCCGTAAAAGGATCGGAATAGATAGTAAAAGGTATCATAATACCCTTTTTCATATATCGGACCATCAGAGGCGCTTTGGCAGTGGAACTTTTTCAGTGATATCTGTAGTGAGAATCATTCCACGATGGAAAATCCCTAAAAGTTTATGAATGCATAGTGAACGATATAATAAAAATCGGTTTCAAACATCCAGTCTGAGTTGATAGTAGACGATATACTAATATTCGGTTTCAAACATCCAGTCAGCAGAAACGCGTGAGCAGTGGAACTTTCACAGTAATATCTTTATCAAGAATCACACTACGTTGAAAGATCCTTAAAAGCATCTGAATGGATAGTAGAAGATATAATAATACTATGTTCCGGATATCCGGCCATCAGAAACGCCCTGGCAGTTTATCTCTTCTGTACTATCTGTATTGAGAATCATGCCACGTTAGGAGAACCTTATGTGGATCTGAATAGAAACTAAAAGGTTTTATAATACTGGGTTTCATATATCGGACCATCAGTGGCGCTTTGGCAGTGGAACTTTTTCAGTAATATATGTATTGAGAATCCTGCCACTTCGAGAGATCCCTAAAAGTATCTGAGTGGATAGTAGACGATATACTAATACTCGGTTTCAAACATCCATTCAGCAGAAACGAATGAGCAGTGGAACTTTCTCAGTAATATCTTTATTGAAAATCACACTACGTTGAAAGATCCGTCAATGGATTTGAATGGATAGTAGAAGATATAATAATACTATGTTTCGAATACCCGGCCATCAGAAACGCCCTGGCAGTTTAACTCTTCTGTACTTTCTGTATTGAGAAACATGCCACATTAAGAGAACCTTAAGAGGATCTGAATAGATAGTAAAAGGTATTATACTACTCGATTTCAAATAACGGCCCATCAGAGGCGCATTGGCAGTGCAACTCTTTCAGTATTATCTGTATTCAGAATCTTGTCACGTTGAAAGATCCCTAAAAGTATCGGAGTGAATAGTAAACGATATAATAATACTCGGTTTCAAACATCCAGTCAGCAGGGACGCGTGAGCAGTGAAACTTTCCCAGTAATATCTTTATTCACACTGTATCACACCACCTTGAAGGATCCGTAAAAAGAACTGAATGGATAGTAGATTATATAATAATACTATGTTTAGAATATCCGGCCATCAAAAACGCCCTGGCAGTATAACTTCTTCAGTACTATCTGTATTGAGAATCATGCCACGTTAAGAGAACCTTAAAATGATCTGAATATATAGTAAAAGGTATTATAGTACACGACTTCAAATATCGGGCCATCAGGGGCGCATTGGCAGTGCTACTTTTTCATTAATATCTGTATTAAGAATCATGCCAAGTTGAAAGTTCCGTAAAAGGGTCTGAATAGATAGTAATAAGTATTAAAATACTCGCTTCCAAATAACAGGCCATCAGAGGCGCTTTGGCAGTGGAACTTTTTCAGTAATATCTCTATTGAGAGTCATTCCACGATAAAAGATCCCTAAAAGTATATGAATGGATAGTAAACGATATAGTAAAACTCGATTTCAAAGATCCAGCCATCAGGATCGCATTAGCAGTAGAACTTTTACAGTAATATCTTCATTGAGTATCAGACCACGTTGAAGGATGCGTATAAGGATCTGATGGATAGTGGAAGATATAATAATACTATGATTCGATTATCCGGATATCAGAAACGCCCTGGCAGTATAACTTCTTCAGTACTATCTGTATAGAGAATCATTCCAGGTAAAGAAAACCTTACGAATATCTGATTGATATTGAAAGGTATTATAATACTCGGCTTCAACTTTAGGGCCATCAGTGGAATTCTTTCAGTAATATCTGTATTGAGAATCATGCCACTTCGGAAGAACCCTAAAACGTTGAAAGATCCCTAAAAGTATCTGAGTGGATAGTAAAGGATATAATAATACTCAGTTTCGAACATCCAGTCAGCAGAAACGCGTGAGCAGTGGAACATTCTCAGTAATATCTATATTGAGAATCACACTACGATGAAAGATCCGTAAAAGGATCTGAATAGATATTAGTACATATAATAATACTAAGTTTCAAATATCCGGCCATCAGAAACGCCCTGGCAGTTTAGCTCCTCAATACTATCTGTATTGAGGATCATGCTACATTAAGAGAGCCTTAAGAGGATCTGAATTGATAGTAAAAGGTATTATAATACTCGGTTCCAAATATCAGGCCATCAGTGGCGCTTTCGCAGTGGAACTTTTTCAGTACTATCTGTATTGAGAATCATGCCACGTTGAAAGATCCCTAAAAGTATCTGAGTGGATAGTAAACGATATAATCATACTCGATTTCAAACATCCAGTCAGCAGAACGCGTGCTCAGTGGAACTTTCTCAGTAATATCTTTATTGAGAAAAACACTTCGATGATAGATCCGTGAAAGGATCTGAATGGATAGTAGAGTATGTAATAATACTATGTTTCGAGTATCCGGCCATCAGCAACGCCCTGGCAGTTTAACTCTTCAGTACCATCTGAATTGAGAATCATACCACGTTGAAAGTTCTGTAAAAGGATCGGAATAGATAGTAAAAAGTATTATAATACTCAGTTTTAAATATCAGACATTAAAAATCACACCACGTTGAGAGATCCGTAAAAGGATCTGAATAGATAGTAAAAGGTAACATAATACTCTTTTTGCGCGCGTGTTCCGCAAGGAACAGCGTGCTATCATTTCGTCACAATGTCTGTATTTTTCGAATTTTTTTTCGAAAATGGTCTCAAACGATTGGGTTCGACTTCCTGATGAAGAATTCGAGGTTAAATTCAATTCTGTCCGTCCGGTCCGGCCGGCCGGCCGGTCCGGCCGTTAGCACGATAACTCTCGAAAGGAACGACTTAGAGCGTTGAAATTTGCAGTGCAGTTTCGTAGCGTAAATATCTCGGACAAGTTCGTTAACGGGTGAAATCGACCGAGCGGTTTCGGAGTTAAGGCCGTTTTTAGTAAAAACGTTTTTTATGAATATTTCCGGAACCGATCACTCGATCTTTTTGAAATTTGGCATCAGATTGTAGAATCATGACCTTTATATGCCTGCGAAGTTTTGTGTTGAACGGACGGCCCTAAAGTGGCAAAAAAAAATTTTGGAAATTTGAAAATTTTGTTTTCACGATAACTCGAAAAATACTGATCTGATTAAATTGAAACTCAGTAGTTAGATGCAAAAGACCAAAGCAAACACTTTTGCAAAATTTCGTGAAGATCACGTGACATGAAAAAAATAACAAAATTACTACTATTTTGCGGAATACTTTGCTTTTAATGCCGAAACATATGTTTTTGAGGTTCATGCTGCCCTTTCCGGGCATTTTCCGTATTGCGCATGCGTCCTTTAACTGCTGTAGTTTTCGTCAGAGAGGATTGGGGTTTTGGGGTGGCGGATGCTATTCCTCCATAGAATTCAGATCCCTGATGAGGGTCTGCGCATGCGTAGATTAAAGATGCGATATCTTCCGCACCACTAGTGTTGGAGAATCGGAGTTTTTTGTAAGGTGTGTTATTTTGAGAGGATTTTTAGCCGCCAGTAGATTGCGCATGCGCAGAAGAGAAGTGACTGTTTTTGGGTTGAATGGGTTATGTTATGAGTGCTGAGTCGATATTATGAGGTTTTAAAAGAATATTCATAGGAATTCAGTGCAAGGACAAGTCAGTTTGGGGGATGTAGCGTTGTTTCCGAGTTAAAGTGTCCGTACCGTGGCCCTGGGGCTAATTTTGAAATTGATGTTACTCCTTACAGGCATTTTTCGTTATGCGCATGAGCAGACCATCAGTGAATTAACTGGTGGTGTTTTCGTCAGAGAGGATTAGGGTTTTGGGGTGGCGGATGCTTTTCCTCTATAGAATCCCCTGTTGAGGGTCTGCGCATGCGTGGATTAAAGATGTGATATCTCCTGAACCACTAGTGTTGGAGAATCGGAGTTTTTTGTAAGGTGTGTTATTTTGAGAGGACTTTTAGCCGCGAGTAGATTGCGCATGCGCAGAAGAGAAGTGACTGTTTTTGGGTTGGATGGGTTATGTTGGGAGTGCTGAGTCGATATTTTGAGGTTTTAAAAGAATATTCATAGCAATTCAGTGTAAGGACAAGTCAGTTTGGGGGATGTAGCGTTGTTTCAGAGTTAAAGTGTCCGTACCGTGGCCCTGGGGCTAATTTAAATATTGATGTAACGCCTTACGGGCATTTTTCGTTATGCGCATGAGCAGACCATCAGTGATTTAACTGCTGGTGCTTTCGTCAGAGAGGATTGGGGTTTTGGGGTGGCGGATGCTATTCCGCTATAGAATCCCCTGGTGAGGGTCTGCGCATGCGTGGATTCAAGAAGCGATATCTCCTGAACCACTGGTGTTGGAGAATCGGAGTTTTTTGTGAGGTGTGTAATTTTGGGAGGACTTGCAGCCACGAGTATACTGCGCTTGCGCAGACGAGAAGTGAATGGTTTTGGGTTGTTTGGGTTATGTTGGGAGTAATGAGCCGATATTGTGAGGTTTTAAAAGAATATTCATGTCAATTCAGTACACGGACACAAGTCAGTTTGGGGGAAATAGCGTTGTTTCCGATTTGAAATGTCTGTATGGTGGCCCTGAGGCGAATTTATTAATAACTATATTCGGTAGATCTATATTAAAATACGTTCGGATTTGGAGAAGATGCAATTGCGTCCCTAACGGAGGACCCACAACCGCATTTTTTTCCGATCTACGGTAAAACTAACAGCCAAACTGTATTGATAGCTATATTTGTTAAAGGAAGTTGAAAAAAAAAAAAGCACTGACGTGGAGTCAGTACTCTTTGGCGCGCGTGTTCACGGTGGCTAATTTGAATTGAATGATGAGTACTTCAAGCTCAGTGGATAGAGCGAGCCGAAGATCTACCCAAAGGATAGTGGACACTATTCACTGTCGGTTCAAAAATTAACAGTGCTGTATCTATGCTGCCATCAGGATAGAGTAACAAAGTTGGAAAAGAACACAACTGACTCTCCTTAGTCGCACAAGCTCCTTGAAGATTTGGGAGGGTCAGTATAATCCTAATCATGTTTATAGCACGCGCGCAAAAGCAGATTGTCTTAACACTGAAAGAAAAAGTGTAAAAAGTCAATCTGCTTTTGCGCTCGTGCTATAAACATGATTAGGATTATACTGACCCTCCCAAATCTTCAAGGAGCTTGTGCGACTAAGGAGAGTCAGTTGTGTTCTTTTCCAACTTTGTTACTCTATCCTGATGGCAGCATAGATACAGCACTGTTGATTTTTGAACCGACAGTGAATGGTGTCCACTATCCTTTGGGTAGATCTTCGGCTCGCTCTATCCACTGAGCTTGAAGTACTCATCATTCAATTCAAATTAGCCACCGTGAACACGCGCGCCAAAGAGTACTGACTCCACGTCAGTGCTTTTTTCATATATCGGGCCATCAGAGGCGCTTTGGCAGTGGAACTTTTTCAGTGATATCTGTATTGAGAATCATTCCACGATGGAAAATCCCTAAAAGTTTATGAATGCATAGTAAACGACATAATAAAAATCGGTTTCAAACATCCAGTCTGAGTGGATAGTAGACGATATACTAATATTCGGTTTCAAACATCCAGTCAGCAGAAACGCGTGAGCAGTGAAACTTTCTCAGTAATATCTTTATCAAGAATCACACTACGTTGAAAGATCCTTAAAAGGATCTGAATGGATAGTAGAAGATATAATAACAAATAAATAAATAATAACAAATAATTTTATTCATCAGCTTTCATCTACAATATGTGTAAAATTTTCAGGAATTTCGCCTAAACATAAGTTTGTGTGCTAGATTCCCGATATAATTTCAGGTATTCTTCCTGTAGCTGAAAATTAAGTTATACATCCTTTTTTTTTTTTTTTTTTTCTTCCTCTTCACCTCAAAAACAAAATTAACCAGAATGAACAATCATGGAGTACCTACCAGATACATGGATCAAAATATTTCAAAAACTCTGAACAGTCATCAAGAATGAATGTTACCGATCAGAGCAAAAAATATAACTAGCGTCAGATACATATACTCATAACATCAAAATATGTTCTCAAAAATTGATGGATTTCCCAGAATGAATGCTTTCAGTTTCTTTTTGTACAATTTTTTATTATTCCAGTAGTCCCTTAGTTCAGTGGGTAAGGAGTTAAATATTTTTGGCAGCAAGAAAAGCAGAAATCTTTGATTTATGCTCTTATGAAATAAAGGTACCGACAAATTCCGATTTGTATTGCCCCTGGTTTCGTAATTGTGGTCTAGGGTTGTTAACATAATACTATGTTTCGAATATCCGGCCATCAGAAACGCCCTGGCAGTTTAACTCTTCTGTACTATCTGTATTGAGAATCATGCCACGTTAAGAGAACCTTAAGAGGATCTGAATAGATAGTATAAGGTATTATAATACTGGGTCTCAAATATCGGACAATCAGAAGCGCTTTGGCAATGACACTTTTTCAGAAATATCTGTATTGAGAATCAGGCCACGTTGAAAGATCCCTTAAAGTATCTGAGTGGATGGGAGACGATATACTAATACTCGGTTTCAAACTTCCAGTCAGCAGAAACGCGTGAGCTGTTGAACTTTCTCATTAATATCTTTATTGAGGATCACACTACGTTGAAAGATCCGTAAAAGGATCTGAATGGATAGTAGAAGTTATAATAATACTATGTATCGAATACCCGACCATCAGAAAAGCCCTGGCAGTATAACTTCTTCAGTAATATCTGTATTGAGTATCATTCCATGTTTGGAGAACCTTAAGAACCTTAAGAGGATCTGAATTGATAGTATTATAATACTCGATTTTGAATATCGGGCCGTCAGAGGCGCATTGGCAGTGCAACTTTTTCAGTTATATCTGTATTGAGAATCATGCCACGTTGAAAGATCCCTAAAAATATCTGAATTCGTAACCGATATATTAAAACTCGCTTTCACAGATCAGTTCCTCAGGGCCGCATTGGCAGTAGAACATTTTCAGTAATATATTTATTGAATGGAATGGATGTTGAAATCTCCGTAAAGGATCTGAATAGATAGTGAAGGTATTATAATACTCGGTTTCAAATATCAGGCCATCAGTGGCGCTTTCGCAGTGGAACTTTTTCAGTACTATCTGTACTCAGAATCATGCCACGTTGAAAGATCCCTAAAAGTATCTGAGTGGATAGTAAACGATATAAACATACTCGATTTCAAACATCCAGTCAGCAGAATCGCGTGGTCAGTGGATCTTTCTGAGTAATCTCGTAAAAGGATCTGAATGAATAGTAGAGTATATAATAATACTATGTTTCTAGTATCTGGCCATCAGAAACGTCCTGGCAGTTTAACTCTTCAGAACCATCTGTATTGAGAATCACACACCACGTTGAAAGTTCTGTAAAACGATCGGAATAGATAGTAAAAAGTATTATAATGCTCGGTTTTAAATATCAGGCCATCAGAGGCGCTTTGGCAGTGGAACTTTTTCAGTAATATCTGTATTGAGAATCATTCCACGATGAAAGATCCCTAAAAGTATATGAATGGATAGTAGACGTCATAATTGACATCAAACATCCAGTCAGCAGGGATGCGTGAGCAGTGGAACTTTCTCAGTAATATCTTTATTGAGAATCACACCACGTTGAAGGATGCGTAAAACGTTCTGAATGGATAGTAGAAGATATAATAATACTATGTTCCGAATATCTGGCCATCAGAAACGCCCTGGCAGTATATCTTCTTCAGTACTGTCTGTATTGAGAATCATGCCACGTTAAGAGAACCTTAAGAGGAACTGAATAGATAGTAAAAAGTATTATAATACATGATTTGAAATATCGGGCCATCAGAGGCGCATTGGCAGTGCAACTTTTTCAGTAACATCTGTATTGAGAATCATGCCACATTGAAAGATCCCTAGAAGTATATGAATGGATAGTAAACGATATAATAAAACTCGGTTTCAAATATCCAGTCAGCAGAAACGCGTGAGCAGTGGATTTTTCTAATTAATTTCTTTATTGAGAATCACTTAACGTTGAAAATTCTGTAAAAGCATCTGAATGGATAGTAGAAGATATATAATACTATGTTCCGGATATCCAGCCATCAGAAACGCCCTGGCAGTTTATCTCTTCTGTACTATCTGTATTGAGAATCATGCTACGTTAGGAGAACCTTTAGTGGATCGGAATAGATACTAAAAGGTTTTATAATAGTGGGTTTCAAATATCGGACCATCAGAAGCCTTTGGCAATGGAACTTTTTCAGAAATATCTGTATTGAGAATCACACAACGTTGGAAGTTCCGTAACAGGATTTGAATGGATAGTATAATATATAATATCACTATGTTTCGATTATCCGGCCATCAGAAACGACCTGGCAGTTTGACTCTTCAGTACTCTCTGTATTGAGAATTATGCCACGTTAAGAGAACCTCAAGACGATCTGAATAGATAGGAAAAGGTACTATGATACTGGGTATCAAATATCGGTTCATCAGAGGCGCTTTGGCAGTGGAACTTTTTCCGTAATATCTGTATTGAGAATCATTCCACGATGAAAGATCCATATAAGTATATGAATGGATAGTAAACGATATAATAAAACTCGGTTTCAAACATCCAGTCAGCAGGGTCGCGTGAGCAGTGAAACTTTCTCAGTAATATCTTTATTGAGTATCACACCAACTTGAGGGATCCGTAAATGGATCTGAATAGATGAAAGAAGTCATCAGAAACACCCTGGCAATTCAACTCTTCAGTACTATATGTATTGCGAATCATGCCACGATGAGAGAACCTTAAGAGGATCTGAATAGATATTATAAGGTATGTCGCCAGCTCAGTGATAAAGTGAGACTAGGGACCGGGGTCCCGATATCATTCCCGGGGTTCTAGGAATTAAATTCTTTACTCAGACCCTAGCAACCACCGTCCACCGTTGGGTAAAAAATTAAGAGTGACGTACCTGAGGTGGCGTAAAGCTGATCTTGCGCAGAACAACCTGGTGGTATGGCGAAAGTAGTCTCAGGACCACAAGGCCTGATCTGGTGTTCTTCCTGGACATTGAAGGCACTTATGTTGCACCGCTCAAGAACTCGTTCTGCGGAGAGGCTCAGGGGAGTACCAGACCTCATTGTGGTTCCTGTTTAATAACAGACTCATCTCCACGTCCCTGTGTGGGGACGTAGCGAGATTTCTGGTCAGGAGGGGCTGTCCACAGGAAGGAGTGATCTCCCCTCTGCTGTGGTCTGCCTGGTGGCCATAATAGTCACGCTGGATATATATGTCCAGCGTACGACGACAACATACTCATTATGGCCACAGGAAAGGATGACTCAGTCCCGATTGAGAGCCTATCAGAGGCGCTAACGGCAACACAAGGCTGGTGTAGTGGGGAACAGTTAAACGTGATCTCTCGTCAGACCTTGATCGTGCCATTCACTAGAAAGAGGAAGCTCAACATGGGTTTCCTTACTATGAATGGAGTTCGTATCCCATTTGCGGACGATGCTAGATATCTGGGTGCCATCCTGGACAGGAAGCTGAACTGAAATTCACACTAAGAAAGGGTGATCCACAAGGCTAGGCACCTGCTCTGGGCCTGCTAGCGGACTTGTGGAAAGAAATGGGGTACTGGATCTGAAAAGACGCCACTGGTTGTACGTCATGTTGGTGAGACGACAAATCACTTACGGTAGCATTGCTTTATGGGAGTGCACTGTAGGGGTGCAGTCCCAGCTCAAGCTTATAACAATTCAGAGATCTGCGTGCTTGATGATGACTGGGGCCTTTCGCTCCACGTCTATCGCAGCCAATTATCGCCTTAAGTACATGGTCTATCTTTATCTAGTGAGCGCGTGCCTGGTTCTCTGCTGGCCGAATTGTAGATCAACGAGATAATGAGCATCGTTCTGATGTATCTATCACCAAGATAGTGGCACTATCGAGTCGTCTTTCCCAGCGACGATTGGACTATCTCTGGGCCCCACTGCTTGAGGGTCCCTGCTGGTTCACATAATGCTCTGCTACTACTGGGGTGGGAGCGGGAGTCAGTGGTTACAAAACGGCTGAGGGTGAATCTATAAGCCTAGTTAGTTTTCTGACTGCCTTT
The DNA here is from genome assembly GCA_937662695.2 of Halyzia sedecimguttata. NCBI lineage: Eukaryota > Metazoa > Arthropoda > Insecta > Coleoptera > Coccinellidae > Halyzia > Halyzia sedecimguttata. Next base: position 8,514,785 of record OW569418.2, read on the forward strand.
CAAGCAGGAATTTTCGCCATTGATCACTGCGCGAACCTCATATTTGAGAAGAGATGGATACGCAGATCAATCAAGCTTTCCTATCGGAAAGCCAAGCTGCCTTGAAGGACTTGAATTCATACAACTGAAAGTCCATGCTTGTGCAGGGCTCTCTGACCCCACTTGTTGAACTGGAAGAGCGCTGCAGGTTCAAGTTAATTTGGGTCCTGGGCCACTCAGGCAAGGGCGGTAATGAGGTGGAGGACTCATTGTCGGCACGAGGGCTTTCACCGGGCTCATTGGACCTGAACCGGCCTGTGATATATCTCACAAGGCAGCAGGGTGGGAAAACAACAGATGGTTGGACCAAAAGGTCCAGGATATCAGAAGCAGCATACCTGGACACATACATACTCGCTCAACAAGTATCAGCTGAAAGAGCCAGACAATGTCTCAGATCCTCTAGTTAGACCTGAGAATTTTAACAGCTGTATACACGGATCCCTGTGGCCTGAGGAAACACCTTAGTATGCTGGGGTTGGCTGAGCTAGGACTCTGAGTGCAGACTATGCCTGGAGGGCGACGAGTCTATAGAACACATGTGTGACCCCGCAGGGGACAGGATCAGATTTGAGGAACTAGGAGTCCGCAAACTGAGACTGAGGGAACTGGACAAGTTCTCACCCACCAGACTAAAATCCCTTGTCAAAAGGCTTCAGCTTGTTGATGTTGTATAGATTAGGCGTGCCACAATAGACCGAATGGTTGCAGTGACGGGACTGGTTTCATCTGCCCGACACAACTCATATAATTAATAATAAAGTGGCGTACGAACATGGTAACATAGGATACGAATAACACAACTGATTCGCCTAACTCACACGAGCATTTCAAATATCGGGCCATCAGAGGCGCATTGGCAGTGCAACTTCCTCAGTAATATCTTTATTGAGAATGATGCCACGTTGAAAGATCCCTAAAAGTATCTGAATGGATAGTAAACGATATAATAAAACTCGGTTTCAAAGATTAGGCCATCAGGGACGCATTGGCAGTAGAACTTTCTCAGTAATATCTTCATTGAGAATCACGTTGAAAGTTCCGTAAAAGGATCTGAATCACTATCTATTCAGATCCTTTTACGGTAAGGTATTATAATTCTCGGTTTCCAATATCTAGCCATCAGAGGCGCTTTGGTAGTGGAACTTTCTCATTAATATCTGTATTGAGAATCACTAAACCATGAAAGATCCCTAAAAGTATATGAATGGATATTAAACGATATAATAAAACTCGGTTTCAAACATCCAGTCAGCGGGGACGCGTGAGCAGTGAAACTTTCTCAGTTTATTGAGTATCACACCACCTTGAAGGATCCGTAAAAAGATCTGAATGGATTGTGAATTATATAATAATACTATGTTTCGAATATCCGGCCATCAAAAACGCTCTGGCAGTATATCTTCTTCAGTACTATCTGTATTGAGAATCATGCCATGTTAAGAGAACGTTAAAACGATCTGAATATATAGTAAAAGGTATTATAATACTCGATTTCAAATATCGGGCCATCAGAGGCGCATTGGCAGTGCTACTTTCTCATTAATATCTGTATTAAGAATCATGCCAAGTTGAAAGATCCCTAAAAGTATCTGAATGGATAGTGAACGATATAATAAAACTCGGTTTCAAAGATCAGGCCATCAGGGACGTATTGGCAGTAGAACTTTTAGAGTAATATCTTCATTGAGAATCACACCGCGTTTAAAGTTCTGTAAAAGGATCTGAATAGATAGTAAAAGGTATTATAATACTCGATTTTAATAACAGGCCATCAGAGGCGCTTTGGCAGTGGAACTTTTTCAGTAATATATCTATTGAGAATCATTCCACGATGAAAGATCCCTAAAAGTATATGAATGGATAGTAAACGATATAGTAAAACTCGATTTCAAAGATCAAGCCATCAGGGACGCATTGGCAGTAGAACTTCTACAGTAATATCTTTATTGAATATCACACCACGTTGAAGGATGCGTAAAAGGATCTGAATGGATAGTGGAAGATATAATAATACTATGTTTCGAATATCCGGATATCAGAAAAGCCCTGGCAGTATAACTTCTTCAGTACTATCTGTATGATCCACGTAAAGAGAACCTTACGAATATCAGATTATATTAAAAGGTATTTTAATACTCAGCTTCAACTTTAGGGCGATCAGTAGAACTTTTTCAGTAATATCTGTATTGAGAAACATGCCACGTTGGAAGAACCCTAAAAGCATCTAAATGGATAGTAAGCGATATAGTAAAACTGGGCTCCAAAGATCAGGCCATATGGGACGCATTGGCAGTGGAAGTTTCACAGTAATATCTACATTGAGAATCACACCACGTTGAGAGATCCGCAATAGGATCTGAATAGATAGTAAAAGATATTATAATACTGGGTTTCAAATACCGGGCCATCAGAGGCTCTTTGGCAGTGGAACTTTTTCAGTAATATCTTTATTGAGAATCATGCCACGTTGAAAGATCCCTAAAAGTATCTAAGTGGATAGTAAACGATATAATAATACTCAGTTTCAAACATCCAGTCAGCAGGGACGCGTGAGCAGTGGAACTTTCTCAGTAATAAGAAAATAGGATAACATTTTCTCAGTAATATCTTTATTGAGTATCACACCACGTTGAAGGATGCGTAAAAGGTTCTGAATGGATAGTAAAAGATATAATAATACTATGCTTCGAATATCCGGCCATCCGAAACTCCCTGACAAATTAACTCTTCAGTACCATCTGTATTGAAAATCATGCTACGTTGAGAGAACCTTAAGAGGATATGATTAGGTAGTAAAAGGTATTATAATACTCGATTTCAAATATCGGGCCATCAAAAGCGCTTTGGCAGTAGAACTTTTTCAGTAATATCTGTTTGAGAATAATGCCACTTTGGAAGAAGAATGAATAGTAAACGATTTAATAAAATTCGGTTTCAAAGATCAAGCCATCTGGGACGCATTGGCAGTAGAACTTTTTCAGTAATATCTTCATTGAAAATCACACCACGTTGAGAGATCCGTAAAAGGATCTGAATAGATAGTAAAAGGTATCATAATACCCTTTTTCATATATCGGACCATCAGAGGCGCTTTGGCAGTGGAACTTTTTCAGTGATATCTGTATTGAGAATCATTCCACGATGGAAAATCCCTAAAAGTTTATGAATGCATAGTAAACGATATAATAAAAATCGGTTTCAAACATCCAGTCCAGTTGATAGTAGACGATATACTAATATTCGGTTTCAAATATCCAGTCAGCAGAAACGCGTGAGCAGTGGAACTTTCTCAGTAATATCTTTATCAAGAATCACACTACGTTGAAAGATCCTTAAAAGCATCTGAATGGATAGTAGAAGATATAATAATACTATGTTCCGGATATCCGGCCATCAGAAACGCCCTGGCAGTTTATCTCTTCTGTACTATCTGTGTTGAGAATCATGCCACGTTAGGAGAACCTTATGTGGATCTGAATAGATACTAAAAGGTTTTATAATACTGGGTTTCAAATATCGGGCAAGGGAACTTTTTCAGTAATATATGTATTGAGAATCCTGCCACGTTGAAAGATCCCTAAAAGTATTTGAGTGGATAGTAGACGATATACTAATACTCGGTTTCAAACATCCAGTCAGCAGAAACGAATGAGCAGTGGAACTTTCTCAGTAATATCTTTATTGAAAATCACACTACGTTGAAAGATCCGTCAATGGATTTGAATGAATAGTAGAAGATATAATAATACTATGTTTCGAATACCCGGCCATCAGAAACGCCCTGGCAGTTTAACTCTTCTGTATTTTCTGTATTGAGAAACATGCCACGTTAAGAGAACCTTAAGAGGATCTGAATAGATAGTAAAAGGTATTATAATACTCGATTTCAAATAACGGCCCATCAGAGGCGCATTTGCAGTGCAACTCTTTCAGTATTATCTGTATTCAGAATCTAGTCACGTTGAAAGATCCCTAAAGGTACCGGAGTGAATAGTAAACGATATACTCGGTTTCAAACATTCAGTCAGCAGGGACGCGTGAGCAGTGAAACTTTCCCAGTAATATCTTTATTGAGTATCACACCACCTTGAAGGATCCGTAAAAAGAACTGAATGGATAGTAGATTATATAATAATACTATGTTTAGAATATCAGGCCATCAAAAACGCCCTGGCAGTATAACTTCTTCAGTACTATCTGTATTGAGAATCATGCCACGTTAAGAGAACCTTAAAATGATCTGAATATATAGTAAAAGGTATTATAGTACTCGACTTCAAATATCGGGCCATCAGGGGCGCATTGGCGGTGCTACTTTTTCATTAATATCTGTATTAAGAATCATGCCAAGTTGAAAGTTCCGTAAAAGGGTCTGAATAGATAGTAGAAGGTATTATAATACTCGCTTTCAAATAACAGGCCATCAGAGGCGCTTTGGCAGTGGAACTTTTTCAGTAATATCTCTATTGAGAATCATTCCACGATAAAAGATCCCTAAAAGTATATGAATGGATAGTAAACGATATAGTGAAACTCGATTTCAAAGATCCAGCCATCAGGAACGCATAAGCAGTAGAACTTTTACAGTAATATCTTCATTGAGTATCAGACCACGTTGAAGGATGCGTATAAGGATCGGATGGATAGTGGAAGATATAATAATACTATGATTCGATTATCCGGATATCAGAAACGCCCTGGCAGTATAACTTCTTCAGTACTATCTGTATAGAGAATCATTCCAGGTAAAGAAAACCTTACGAATATCTGATTGATATTGAAAGGTAGGTATTATAATACTCGGCTTCAACTTTAGGGCCATCAGTGGAATTCTTTCAGTAATATCTGTATTGAGAATCATGCCACTTCGGAAGAACCCTAAAACGTTGAAAGATCCCTAAAAGTATCTGAGTGGATAGTAAACGATATAATAATACTCAGTTTCAAACATCCAGTCAGCAGAAACGCGTGAGCAGTGGAACTTTCTCAGTAATATCTATATTGAGAATCACACTACGATGAAAGATCCGTAAAAGGATCTGAATAGATATTAGTAGATATAATAATACTAAGTTTCAAATATCCGGCCATCAGAAATGCCCTTGCAGTTCAGCTCCTCAATACTATCTGTATTGAGGATCATGCTACATTAAGAGAGCCTTAAGAGGATCTGAATTGATAGTAAAAGGTATTATAATACTCGGTTCCAAATATCAGGCCATCAGTGGCGCTTTCGCAGTGGAACTTTTTCAGTACTATCTGTATTGAGAATCATGCCACGTTGAAAGATCCCTTAAAGTATCTGAGTGGATAGTAAACGATATAATCATACCCGATTTCAAACATCCAGTCAGCAGAACGCGTGCTCAGTGGAAGTTTCTCAGTAATATCTTTATTGAGAAAAACACTACGATGATAGATCCGTGAAAGGAACTGAATGGATAGTAGAGCATGTAATAATACTATGTTTCGAGTATCCGGCCATCAGAAACGCCCTGGCAGTTTAACTCTTCAGTACCATCTGAACGCCAACGCTCAACACCACGTTGAAAGTTCTGTAAAAGGATCGGAATAGATAGTAAAAAGTATTATAACACTCGGTTTTAAATATCAGACATTAAAAATCACACCACGTTGAGAGATCCGTAAAAGGATCTGAATAGATAGTAAAAGGTAATATAATACTCTTTTTCATATATCGGGCCATCAGAGGCGCTTTGGCAGTGGAACTTTTTCAGTGGTATCTGTATTGAGAATCATTCCACGATGGAAAGTCCCTAAAAGTTTATGAATGCATAGTAAACGATATAATAAAAATCGGTTTCAAACATCCAGTCTGAGTGGATAGTAGACGATATACTAATATTCGGTTTCAAAGATCCAGTCAGCAGAAACGCGTAAGCAGTGGAACTTTCTCAGTAATATCTTTATCAAGAATCACACTACGTTGAAAGATCCTTAAAAGGATCTGAATGAATAGTAGAAGATATAAAAATCGGTTTCAAACATCCAGTCTGAGTTGATAGTAGACGAAATACTAATATTTGGTTTCAAACATCCAGTCAGCAGAAACGCGTGAGCAGTGGAACTTTCTCAGTAATATCTTTATCAAGAATCTTACTACGTTGAAAGATCCTTAAAAGCATCTGAATGGATAGTAGAAGATATAATAATACTATGTTCCGGATATCCGGCCATCAGAAACGCCCTGGCAGTTTATCTCTTCTGTACTATCTGTATTGAGAATCATGCCACGTTAGGAGAACCTTATGTGAATCTGAATAGATACTAAAAGGTTTTATAATACTGGGTTTCAAATATCGGGCCATCAGTGGCGCTTTGGCAGTGGAACTTTTTCAGTAATATATGTATTGAGAATCCTGCCACGTTGAAAGATCCCTAAAAGTATCTGAGTGGATAGAAGACGATATACTAATACTCGGTTTCAAACATCCATTCAGCAGAAACGAATGAGCAGTGGAACTTTCGCAGTATTATCTTTATTGAAAATCACACTACGTTGAAAGATCCGTCAATGGATTTGAATGGATAGTAGAAGATGTAATAATACTATGTTCCGAATACCCGGCCATCAGAAACGCCCTGGCAGTTTAACTCTTCTATACTTTCTGTATTGAGAAACATGCCACGTTAAGAGAACCTTAAGAGGATCTGAATAGATAGTAAAAGGTATTATAATACTCGATATCAAATAACGGCCCATCAGAGGCGCATTGGCAGTGCAACTCTTTCAGTATTATCTGTATTCAGAATCTTGTCACGTTGAAAGATCCCTAAAAGTATCGGAGTGAATAGTAAACGATATAATAATACTCGGTTTCAAACATTCAGTCAGCAGGGACGCGTGAGCAGTGAAACTTCCCCAGTAATATCTTTATTGAGTATCTCACCACCTTGAAGGATCCGTAAAAAGAACTGAATGGATAGTAGATTATATAATAATACTATGGTTAGAATATCCGGCCATCAAAAACGCCCAGGCAGTATAACTTCTTCAGTACTATCTGTATTGAGAATCATGCCACGTTGAGAGAACCTTAAAATGATCTGAATATATAGTAAAAGGTATTATAGTACTCGACTTCAAATATCGGGCCATCAGGGGCGCATTGGCAGTGCTACTTTTTCATTAATATCTGTATTAAGAATCATGCCAAGTTGAAAGTTCCGTAAAAGGTTCTGAATAGATATTAAAAGGTATTATAATACTCGCTTTCAAATAACAGGCCATCAGAGGCGCTTTGGCAGTGGAACTTTTTCAGTAATATCTCTATTGAGAATCATTCCACGATAAAAGATCCCTAAAAGTATATGTATGGATAGTAAACGATATAGTAAAACTCGATTTCAAAGATCCAGCCATCAGGAACGCATTAGCAGTAGAACTTTTACAGTAATATCTTCATTGAGTATCAGACCACGTTGAAGGATGCGTATAAGGATCTGATGGATAGTGGAAGATATAATAATACTATGATTCGATTATCCGGATATCAGAAACGCCCTGGCAGTATAACTTCTTCAGTACTATCTGTATAGAGAATCATTCCAGGTAAAGAAAACCTTACGAATATCTGATTGATATTGAAAGGTAGGTATTATAATACTCGGCTTCAACTTTAGGGCCATCAGTGGAATTCTTTCAGTAATATCTGTATTGAGAATCATGCCACTTCGGAAGAACCCTAAAACGTTGAAAGATCCCTAAAAGTATCTGAGTGGATAGTAAACGATATAATAATACTCAGTTTCAAACAACCAGTCAGCAGAAACGCGTGAGCAGTGGAACTTTCTCAGTAATATCTATATTGAGAATCACACTACGATGAAAGATCCGTAAAAGGATCTGAATAGATATTAGTAGATATAATAATACTAAGTTTCAAATATCCGGCCATCAGAAACGCCCTGGCAGTTCTGCTCCTCAATACTATCTGTATTGAGGATCATGCTACATTAAGAGAGCCTTAAGAGGATCTGAATTGATAGTAAAAGGTATTATAATACTCGGTTCCAAATATCAGGCCATCAGTGGCGCTTTCGCAGTGGAACTTTTTCAGTACTATCTGTATTGAGAATCATGCCACGTTGAAAGATCCGTAAAAGTATCTGAGTGGATAGTAAACGATATAATCATACTCGATGTCAAACATCCAGTCAGCAGAACGCGTGCTCAGTGGAACTTTCTCAGTAATATCTTTATTCAGAAAAACACTACGATGATAGATCCGTGAAAGGAACTGAATGGATAGTAGAGTATGTAATAATACTATGTTTCGAGTATCCGGCCATCAGAAACGCCCTGGCAGTTTAACTCTTCAGTACCATCTGAATTGAGAATCACACCACGTTGAAAGTTCTGTTAAAGGATCGGAATAGATAGTAAAAAGTATTATAACACTCGGTTTTAAATATCAGACATTAAAAATCACACCACGTTGAGAGATCCGTGAAAGGATCTGAATAGATAGTAAAAGGTAACATAATACTCTTTTTCATATATCGGGCCATCAGAGGCGGTTTGGCAGTAGAACTTTTTCAGTGATATCTGTATTGAGAATCATTCCACGATGGAAAGTCCCTAAAAGTTTATGAATGCATAGTAAACGATATAATAAAAATCGGTTTCAAACATCCAGTCTGAGTGGTTAGTAGACGATATACTAATATTCGGTTTCAAACATCCAGTCAGCAGAAACGCGTAAGCAGTGGAACTTTCTCAGTAATATCTTTATCAAGAATCACACTACGTTGAAAGATCCTTAAAAGGATCTGAATGAATAGTAGAAGATATAAAAATCGGTTTCAAACATCCAGTCTGAGTTGATAGTAGACGATATACTAATATTCGGTTTCAAACATCCAGTCAGCAGAAACGCGTGAGCAGTGGAACTTTCTCAGTAATATCTTTATCAAGAATCTTACTACGTTGAAAGTTCCTTAAAAGCATCTGAATGGATAGTAGAAGATATAATAATACTATGTTCCGGATATCCGGCCATCAGAAACGCCCTGGCAGTTTATCTCTTCTGTACTATCTGTATTGAGAATCATGCCACGTTAGGAGAACCTTATGTGGATCTGAATAGATACTAAAAGGTTTTATAATACTGGGTTTCAAATATCGGGCCATCAGTGGCGCTTTGGCAGTGGAACTTTTTCAGTAATATATGTATTGAGAATCCTGCCACGTTGAAAGATCCCTAAAAGTATCTGAGTGGATAGAAGACGATATACTAATACTCGGTTTCAAACATCCATTCAGCAGAAACGAATGAGCAGTGGAACTTTCTCAGTATTATCTTTATTGAAAATCACACTACGTTGAAAGATCCGTCAATGGATATGAATGGATAGTAGAAGATATAATAATACTATGTTTCGAATACCCGGCCATCAGAAACGCCCTGGCAGTTTAACTCTTCTATACTTTCTGTATTGAGAAACATGCCACGTTAAGAGAACCTTAAGAGGATCTGAATAGAAAGTAAAAGGTATTATAATACTCGATTTCAAATAACGGCCCATCAGAGGCGCATTGGCAGTGTAACTCTTTCAGTATTATCTGTATTCAGAATCTCGTCACGTTGAAAGATCCCTAAAAGTATCGGAGTGAATAGTAAACGATATAATAATACTCGGTTTCAAACATTCAGTCAGCAGGGACGCGTGAGCAGTGAAACTTTCCCAGTAATATCTTTATTGAGTATCACACCACCTTGAAGGATCCGTAAAAAGAACTGAATGGATAGTAGATTATATAATAATACTATGTTTAGAATATCTGGCCATCAAAAACGCCCTGGCAGTATAACTTCTTCAGTACTATCTGTATTGAGAATCATGCCACGTTAAGAGAACCTTAAAATGATCTGAATATATAGTAAAAGGTATTATAGTACTCGAATCCAAATATCGGGCCATCAGGGGCGCATTGGCAGTGCTACTTTTTCATTAATATCTGTATTAAGAATCATGCCAAGTTGAAAGTTCCGTAAAAGGTTCTGAATAGATAGTAAATGGTATTATAATACTCGCTTTCAAATAACAGGCCATCAGAGGCGCTTTGGCAGTGGAACTTTTTCAGTAATATCTCCATTGAGAATCATTCCACGATAAAAGATCCCTAAAAGTATATGAATGGATAGTAAACGATATAGTAAAACTCGATTTCAAAGATCCAGCCATCAGGAACGCATTAGCAGTAGAACTTTTACAGTAATATCTTCATTGAGTATCAGACCACGTTGAAGGATGCGTATAAGGATCTGATGGATAGTGGAAGATATAATAATACTATGATTCGATTATCCGGATATCAGAAACGCCCTGGCAGTATAACTTCTTCAGTACTATCTGTATAGAGAATCATTCCAGGTAAAGAAAACCTTACGAATATCTGATTGATATTGAAAGGTATTATATTACTCGGCTTCAACTTTAGGGCCATCAGTGGAATTCTTTCAGTAATATCTGTATTGAGAATCAGGCCACTTCGGAAGAACCCTAAAAGTATCTGAGTGGATAGTAAACGATATAATAATACTCAGTTTCAAACATCCAGTCAGCAGAAACGCGTGAGCAGTGGAACTTTCTCAGTAATATATATATTGAGAATCACACTACGATGAAAGATCCGTAAAAGGATCTGAATAGATATTAGTAGATATAATAATACTAAGTTTCAAATATCCGGCCATCAGAAACGCCCTGGCAGTTTCGCTCCTCAATACTGTCTGTATTGAGGATCATGCTACATTAAGAGAACCTTAAGAGGATCTGAATTGATAGTAAAAGGTATAATAATACTCGGTTCCAAATATCAGGCCATCAGTGGCGCTTTCGCAGTGGAACTTTCTCATTACTATCTGTATTGAGAATCATGCCACGTTGAAAGATCCCTAAAAGTATCTGAGTGGATAGTAAACGATATAATCATACTCGTATTCAAACATCCAGTCAGCAGAACGCGTGCTCAGTGGAACTTTCTCAGTAATATCTTTATTGAGAAAAACACTACGATGATAGATCCGTGAAAGGATCTGAATGGATAGTAGAGTATGTAATAATACTATGTTTCGAGTATCCGGCCATCAGAAACGCCCTGGCAGTTTAACTCTTCAGTACCATATGAATTGAGAATCACACCACGTTGTGAAAGTTCTGTAAAAGGATCGGAATAGATAGTAAAAAGTATTATAACACTCGGTTTTTAATATCAGACATTAAAAATCACACCACGTTGAGAGCTCCGTAAAAGGATCTGAATAGATAGTAAAAGGTAACATAATACTCTTTTTTATATATAGGGCCATCAGGGGCGCTTTGGCAGTGGAACTTTTTCAGTGATATCTGTATTGAGAATCATTCCACGATGGAAAGTCCCTAAAAGTTTATGAATGCATAGTAAACGATATAATAAAAATCGATTTCAAACATCCAGTCTGAGTGGATAGTAGACGATATACTAATATTCGGTTTCAAACATCCAGTCAGCAGAAACGCTTGAGCAGTGGAACTTTTTCAGTAATATATTTATCAAGAATCACACTACGTTGAAAGATCCTTAAAAGGATCTGAATGAATAGTAGAAGAGATAATAATACTATTTTTCGAATATCCAGCCATCAGAAACGCCCTGGCAGTTCTTTTGTACTATCTGTATAGAGAATCATGCCACGTTAAGAGAACCTTAATAGGATCTGAATAGATAGTATAAGGTATTATAGTACTGGGTTTCAAATATCGGACCATCAGAAGCGCTTTGGCAATGGCACTTTTTCAGAAATATCTGTATCGAGAATCAGGCCACGTTGAAAGATCCCTAGAAGTATCTGAGTGGATAGGAGACGATATACTAATACTCGGTTTCAAACTTCCAGTCGGTAGAAACGCGTGAGCTGTTGAACTTTCTCATTAATATCTTTATTGAGGATCACACTACGTTGAAAGAATCGTAAAAAGATCTGAATGGATAGTAGAAGTTATAATAATACTATGTTTCGAATACCCGACCATCAGGAAAGCCCTGGCAGTATAACTTCTTCAGTAATATCTGTATCGAGTATCATTCCACGTTTAGAGAACCTTTAGAACCTTAACAGGTAGAGTTATAATAATACTATGTTTCGAGTATCTGGCCATCAGAAACGCTCTGGCAGTTTAACTCTTCAGAACCATCTGTATTGAGAATCACACAATACGTTGAAAGTTCTGTAAAAGGATCGGAATAGATAGTTAAAAGTATTATAATACTCGGTTTTAAATATCAGGCCATCAGAGGCGCTTTGGCAGTGGAACTTTTTCAGTAAAATCTTTATTAAGAATCATTCCACGATGAAAGATCCCTAAAAGTATATGAATGGATAGTAGACGACATAATTGAACTCGGTTTCAAACATCCAGTCAGCAGGGATGCGTGAGCAGTGGAACTTTCTCAGTAATATCTTTATTGAGTATCACACCACGTTGAAGGATGCTTAAAAGGTTCTGAATGGATAGTAGAAGATATAATAATACTATGTTCCGAATATCTGGCCATCAGAAACGCCCTGGCAGTGTATCTTCTTCAGTACTGTCTGTATTGAGAATCATGCCACGTTAAGAGAACCTTAAGAGGAACTGAATAGATAGTAAAAAGTATTATAATACTTGATTTCAAATATCGGGCCATCAGAGGCGCATTGGCAGTGCAACTTTTTCAGTTATATCTGTATTGAGAATCATGTCACATTGAAAGATCCCTAGAAGTATATGAATGGATAGTAAACGATATAATAAAAGTCGGTTTCAAACATTAACTCAGCAGAAACGCGTGAGCAGTAGAACTTTCTAATTAATTTTCTTTATTGAGAATCACTTAACGTTAAAAATTCCGTAAAAGCATCTGAATGAATAGCAGAAGATATAATAATAATATGTTCCGGATATCCGGCTATCAGAAACGCCCTGGCAGTTTATCTCTTCTGTACTATCTGTATTGAGAATCATGCCACGTTAGGAGAACCTTATGTGGATCTGAATAGATAGGTTTTATAATACTGGGTTTCAAATATTGGACCATCAGAAGCCCTTTGGCAATGGAACTTTTTCAGAAATATCTGTATTGTGACTCAGGCCACGTTGAAAGACCCCTAAAAGTATCTGAGTGGATAGGAGACGATATACTAATACTCGGTTTCAAACTTCCAGTCAGCAGAAACGCGTGAGCAGTGGACCTTTCCCAGTAATATCTTTATTGAGAATCACACAACGTTGAAAGTTCCGTAACAGGATCTGAATGGATGGTAGAATATATAATATCACTATGTTTCGATTATCCGGCCATCAGAAACAACCTGGCAGTTTGACTCTTCAGTACTCTCTGTATTGAGATTTATGCCACGTTAAGAGAACCTTAATACGATCTGAATAGATAGGAAAAGGTACTATAATACTGGGTATCGAATATCGGGTCATCAGAGGCGCTTTGGCAGTGGAACTTTTTCCGTAATATCTGTATTGAGAATCATTCAACGATGAAAGATCCCTATAAGTATATGAATAAACGATATAAACGATATAATAAAACTCGTTTTCAAACATCCAGTCAGTAGGGTCGCGGGAGCAGTGAAACTTTCTCAGTAATATCTTTATTGAGTATCACACCAACTTGAGGGATCCGTAAATGGTTCTGAATGTATAAAAGAAGCCATCAGGAACATCCTGGCAGTTCAACTCTTCAGTACTATATGTATTGCGAATCATGCCACGATAAGAAAACCTTAAGAGGATCTGAATAGATATTATAAGGTATTATAATACTCGATTTCAAATATCGGGCCATCAGAGGCGCATTGGCAGTGCAACTTCCTCAGTAATATCTTTATTGAGAATGATTACACGTTGAAAGAACCCTAAAAGTATCTGAATGGATAGTGAACGATATAATAAAACTCGGTTTCAAAGATTAGGCCATCAGGCACGCATTGGCAGTAGGACTTTTTCAGTAATATCTTCATTGAAAATCACACAACGTTGAGAGATCCGTAAAAGGATCTGAATAGATAGTAAAATGTTTCATAATACTCTGTTTCATATATCGGGCCATCAGAGGCGCTCTGGCAGTGGAACTTTTTCAGTGATACCTGTATTGAGAATCATTCCACGATGGAAAATCCCTAAAAGTTTATGAATGGATAGTAAACGACATAATAAAAATCGGTTTCAAACATCCAGTCTGAGTGGATAGTAGACGATATACTAATATTCGGTTTCAAACATCCAGTCAGCAGAAACGCGTGAGCAGTGGAACTTTCTCAGTAATATCTTTATCAAGAATCACACTACGTTGAATGATCCTTAAAAGGATCTGAATGGATAGTAGAAGACAAAATAATACTATGTATCGAATACCCGACCATCAGTAAAGCTCTGGCAGTATAACTTCTTCAGTAATATTTGTATTGAGTATCATTCCACGTTAAGAGAACCTTAAGAGGATCTGAATTGATAGTAAAAGGTATTATAATACTCGATTTCAAATATTGTGACGTCGACTTTGAGGAAGCCGAGTCACCAGACTAAATAGGCTCGCGGCTTGACTCAGTGAAGATGGGGGTGACTATATTTGAAAGAATGGAATGGGCGCCAGGTAGAGATATGCCGGCCTATTCAAAAGAAGGAATTGCTTACTCCTCTACCAGAGAAGCAATAAATCAATCGCTGTCACTCAAAATAATATATTATCCTCAAAATCAGAAAAGATGGTAAATGCAGTGGTTGAACACAAAAAAAAACAAAGTAGATCCCAAATGGTCAATAGATTGGAATCCCAAACAGATCCAATATCAACCTCAAAGTTTACAAATCAATGCCAGAAGGGCCAAACTATACTATTGGAAATAAATGCCAGAAGGGCCAAGCTATAATTAACAAACCAGATGCCAGAAGGGCCAATATATTAATTCCCAAGTGTATGCCCAAAGGGCCAATTTATAAATTCCCAAAATATATGCCAGAAGGGCCAAAACCATAAAATTCACAACTAATAACCTGGAAAACAATTCAATGCACAATATTTGTTCCAGCTATATGCTGAAATAATCGTTAATCCAACAAATCCAATCCAAATTAATATTAGCTATACAGAACTTAAATCCTGATGGGATCGTACAACCATCATATAATGGTATTAAATGCAATTCTGTGGGGTGCACCTCACCGTAACCGCTTACAACCAAGAAGGTATGACTATGATTTATATCACGAGTTGAATCTGAATTGAACTGAATATGGAATATCATACAGGTATTATAGTATATTTTCAATTACAAATATGGATTATTATGGTCTTAATAGGGTAAACAGTCTTTACTGATGTGAATTATTCCAGTGCGTAGCACTGGTTACCTGGCTACGATGAATACCGAAGAGGGCACAAGATTCCAGATATGCACCAAATTCCAAACGTAAGATCAGATCTATGAAAATGATGATGGTATGGGTGGTGAAGCTCTTTGTGGAATGTAGTTTCAGTCTCGAATTGGTTGCCACTTGGGTACCAATGGGCATTAACGATGGTAGGTTCAGCCACAAGAATATCAGCTGGATTAATAGCCGTAACCAAGAATATCAGCAAGTCAACAGCCGTATCCAAGAATATCAGCTCGTCCCAAGAATATCAGCAAGTCACCAGCCGTATCCAAGAATATCAGCTCGTCCCAAGAATATCAGCAAGTCACTAGCCGTATCCAAGAACCCTAATAAAAGAATATGAGACTATGGTTCATCAAATATAATAAATTCATACCTCTGATGTTCTGAGGGTATATATCAGGATTGAAGTCCTCGTGGAAAAGTTCAATAATCACGTATAAAACGTTATCCCCAAATATACGCAAAATCACTATATTCTACAGGGAATTATTAGAATTGAAGTAATAATCGCCTATAACAAGGATGATTCTAGATCACAATTTTCTTCAATTCTTCAAAAACTTTTTCCATAAATGAATGACACCTGTTTCCTCTATCTCAAAACCGGTAACCTCTTAACTTATTCGTACCATAGAATACAATATACCAATTGTCAAAATGAATTTAGCGGAACCAAGAAGAAGAACAACAACAGATCGAAAAATTATTGAGTATCTCACAGGTGTAATTGTGGCTTCCTTATATATCTGAAATAGGACGTTCTACCAATTCAAACCACACTGAATCATTGCCTCTCGCAAACCAACCAGAACAGCAAATTATGGAACCTAACCTCACTTGAGAGTCCGGTGTCACTGAAGTGTACGAGTGACAGCAAACAACATAACCCCACAATCGAAACCTAAACATCCGCTGAGATAGAACTAATATGAATACATTTAATGACTGGAAAATACTACTTTACGTTAACGTTAGATATGAAAAAGGTAATCTATTGAATAAGGAAAACAACTAATGATGAGCAAATGTATTCGCGTTAAGTTAAATTCGGTAAAGGTAATGTATTGACTATGGAAAACTATTAATGATGAAAATTTAACGTTACAAAACCCCCCCTTACTTTAAAAAAATTTTAACCAGTTAAATTTTTTTTTTTTTTCGGAATTTGAAAATTATACTGCCTACTCGCCACACTAAAGTTCTACCAATTTTCCCCACAATATTATAAAGTAAAAAGACTGCCGGTTACTGAAGGCCACTTCCGCCGAGACGGAAGAGAAGCGAAGATACTGACATTCAAGGACAAATATCATCGCTTAACCGGAGCCTGAAAACATGCCCAATGACTCTAAAGGAAAACAAAACCGTCTCAACTAAAAAGGAATATAAAGTTAAAAAATAATAAACATCTTGTATCCGAGACGAGGATAACAAGACTGGGCACGGAGACTTATAGTTCAAGTCGAAAGCCTCAAAATGACCCCATCATTCGATGCTGATCTCAACATCAGAACGATGTCAACTCCGAGAAACGCCACATTCAAACCAAACGCAAAAAAAAATATATCAAGTCAAATCCGAGAAATACACCAGAATACCTACATAAGTCAAAGCCGAGAAAACAAAGAATAGCCTAAGGTCACACTTATACAACACCAACTTTCTGCATCTAACCTCATTAAAAGAACAAGAGGGAACGAAGTATAGCATGTTGCTATCGTGGACGGTACCATACAAATGATCTTCATGTAGGTCCGCCACTGGATGGGGGTAGTGACCACCCTAGTACATTTATGCTCAAGGCAAGGGTAAGCCATCCTCTAACCCAAATCAAAACAAAACTAGTCCGACTGTTCATCCGATGTTGTGTCCGGTGGGTGAGCTTTCAGATCTTTAATATGCCAAACTCCCTGATTCCTACCATCCTCACGTTGCAATTCATAAGTCCAGGGGGAAACCCGTTTAGAAATCAAGAAAGGTCCAACATATTTCGGTGCTAACTTAGCTGTAAAATACTTAGCTGCATCCGAAAGTACGTGATTTCTCCTCCACACCAACTGGTTCACTGAATACTGACCGTCCCGACGTCGAAGATTATAGGTTTTCCTATTGACTTGATAAGCTCTGCCTAACTTAACCTTCACATCAGCATACATCTTCTCGAAAGCCCGTTCCCGCTCCTGAGTCAGAGCAGATCTGTCGAAACGAATCTGATCGGGGCAGCTGTTTTCACCCTTAAACGATACTTCCCTTCCAAATACGATGAAGTTTGGGAAATAACCGGTAACCTCATGCTTCGAGGAACGTATAGCCAAACCAACACGGTTTAATTGTTGATCCCACCCTCTCTGATCTTCTGAGAGATGTGAGGGCACAAGATTCCAGATATGCACCAAATTCCAAACGTAAGATCAGATCTATGAAAATGATGATGGTATGGGTGGTGAAGCTCTTTGTGGAATGTAGTTTCAGTCTCGAATTGGTTGCCACTTGGGTACCAATGGGCATTAACGATGGTAGGTTCAGCCACAAGAATATCAGCTGGATTAATAGCCGTAACCAAGAATATCAGCAAGTCAACAGCCGTATCCAAGAATATCAGCTCGTCCCAAGAATATCAGCAAGTCACCAGCCGTATCCAAGAATATCAGCTCGTCCCAAGAATATCAGCAAGTCACTAGCCGTATCCAAGAACCCTAATAAAAGAATATGAGACTATGGTTCATCAAATATAATAAATTCAAACCTCTGATGTTCTGAGGGTATATATCAGGATTGGAGTCCTCGTGGAAAAGTTCAATAATCACGTATAAAACGTTATCCCCAAATATACGCAAGATCACTATATTCTACAGGAAATTATTAGAATTGAAGTGATAATCGCCTATAACAAGGATGATTCTAGATCACAATTTTCTTCAATTCTTCAAAAACTTTTTCCATAAATGACACCTGTTTCCTCTATCTCAAAACCGGTAACCTCTTAACTTATTCGTACCATAGAATACAATATACCAATTGTCAAAATGAATTTAGCGGAACCAAGAAGAAGAACATCAACAGATCAAAAAATTATTGAGTATCTCACAGGTGTAATTGTGGCTTCCTTATATATCTGAAATAGGACGTTCTACCAATTCAAACCACACTGAATCATTGCCTCTCGCAAATCAACCAGAACAACAAATTATGGAACCTAACCCCACTTGAGAGTCCGGTGTCACTGAAGTGTACGAGTGACAGCAAAAAACATAACCCCACAATCGAAACCTAAACATCCGCTTAGAAAGAACTAATATGAATACATTTAATGACTGGAAAATACTACTTTACGTTAACGTTAGATATGAAAAAGGTTATCTATTGAATAAGGAAAACAACTAATGATGAGCAAATGTATTCGCGTTAAGTTAAATTCGGTAAAGGTAATGTATTGACTATGGAAAACTATTAATGATGAAAATTTAACGTTACAATATCGGGCCGTCAGAGGCGCATTGGCAGTGCAACTTTTTCAGTTATATCTGTATTGAGAATCATGCCACATTGAAAGATCCCTAAAAGTATATGAATGGATAGTAAACGATATAGTAAAACTCGATTTCAAAGATCCAGCCATCAGGGACGCATTAGCAGAAGAACTTTTACAGTAATATCTTTATTGAGTATCACACCACGTAAAAGGATCTGAATGGATAGTGGAAGATATAATATTACTATGTTTCGAATATCCGGATATCAGAAAAGCCCTGGTAGTATAACTTCTTCAGTACTATCTGTATAGAGAAACATTCCACGTAAAGAGAACCTTACGAATATCAGATTGATATTAAAAGGTATTATAATTTTCAGCTTCAACTTTAGGGCGATCAGTGGAGCTTTTTCGGTAATATCTGTATTGACAAACATGCCACGTTGGAAGAACCCTAAAAGCATCTAAATGGATATAGTAAGCGATATAGTGAAACTGGGCTTTATTGAGGATCACACTACGTTGAAAGATCCGTAAAAGGATCTGAATGGATAGTAAAGTTATAATAATACTATGTATCGAATTCCCGACCATCAGAAAAGCCCTGGCAATATAACTTCTTCAGTAATATTTTTATTGAGTATCATTCCACGTTTAGAGAACCTTAAGAGGATCTGAATTGATAGTAAAAGGTATTATAATACTCGATTTCAAATATCGGGCCGTCAGAGGCGCATTGGCAGTGCAACTTTTTCAGTTATATCTGTACTGAGAATCATGCCACATTGAAAGATCCCTAAAAGTATATGAATGGATAGTAAACGATATAGTAAAACTCGATTTCAAAGATCAAGCCATCAGGGACGCATTGGCAGTAGAACTTCTACAGTAATATCT
This sequence comes from Halyzia sedecimguttata, assembly GCA_937662695.2. Classification (NCBI taxonomy): domain Eukaryota; kingdom Metazoa; phylum Arthropoda; class Insecta; order Coleoptera; family Coccinellidae; genus Halyzia; species Halyzia sedecimguttata. The sequence continues at coordinate 8,534,634 of OW569418.2, forward strand.
TTATTGAGTATCACACCACGTTGAAGGATGCGTAAAAGGATCTGAATGGATAGTGGAAGATATAATAATACTATGTTTCGAATATCCGGATATCAGAAAAGCCCTGGCAGTATAACTTCTTCAGTACTATCTGTATAGAGAATCATTCCACGTAAAGAGAACCTTACGAATATCAGATTGATATTAAAAGGTATTATATTACTCAGCTTCAACTTTAGGGCGATCAGTGGAACTTTTTCAGTAATATCTGTATTGACCAACATGCCACGTTGGAAGAACCCTAAAAGCATCTAAATGGATAGTAAGCGATATAGTGAAACTGGGCTTCAAAGATCAGGCCATATGGTACGCATTGGCAGTGGAAGTTTTTCAGTAATATCTACATTGAGAATCACACCACGTTGAGAGATCCGCAATAGGATCTGAATAGACAGTAAAAGATATTATAATACTGGGTTTCAAATATCAGGCCATCAGAGGCTCTTTGGCAGTGGAACTTTTTCAGTAATATCTGTATTGAGAATCATGGCACGTTGAAAGATCCCTAAAAGTATCTGAGTGGATAGTAAACGATATAATAATACTCACTTTCAAACATCCAGTCAGCAGAAACGCGTGAGCAGTGAAACTTTCTCAGTAATATCTATATTGAGAATCACAATACGATGAAAGATCCGTAAAAGGATCTGAATAGATATTAGAAGATATAATAATACTAAGTTTCAAATATCCGGCCATCAGAAACGCTCTGGCAGTTTAGCTCCTCAATACTATCTGTATTGAGGTTCATGCTACGTTAAGAGAGCCCTAAGAGGATCTGAATTGATAGTAAAAGGTATTATAATACTCGGTTCCAAATATCAGGCCAACAGTGGCGCTTTCGCAGTGGAACTTTTTCAGTACTATCTGTATTGAGAATCATGCCACGTTGAAAGATGCCTAAAAGTATCTGAGTGGATAGTAAACGATATAATCATACTCGATTTCAAAGATCCAGTCAGCAGAAACGCGTGCTCAGTGGAACTTTCTCAGTAATATCTTTATTGAGAAAACCACTACGGTGATAGATCCGTAAAAGGATCTGAATGGATAGTAGAGTATATAATAATACTATGTTTCAAGTATCCGGCCATCAGAAACGCCCTGGCAGTTTAACTCTTCAGTACCATCTGTATTGAGAATCACACCACGTTGAAAGTTCTGTAAAAAGATCGGAATAGATAGTAAAAAGTATTATAATACTCGGTTTTAAATATCAGACATTGAAAATCACACCACGTTGAGAGATCCGTAAAAGGATCTGAATAGATAGTAAAAGGTATCATAATACTCTTTTTCATATATCGGGCCATCAGAGGCGCTTTGGCAGTGGAACTTTTTCAGTGATATCTGTATTGAGAATCATTCCACGATGGAAAATCCCCAAAAGTTTATGAATGCATAGTAAACGATATAATAAAAATCAGTTTCAAACATCCAGTCTGAGTGGATAGTAGACGATTACTAATATTCGGTTTCAAACATCCAGTCAGCAGAAACGCGTGAGCAGTGGAATTTTCTCAGTAATATCTTTATAAAGAATCACACTACGTTGAAAGATCCTTAAAAGGATCTGAATGAATAGTAGAAGATATAATAATACTATTTTTCGAATATCCGGCCATCAGAAACGCCCTGGCAGTTCTTCTGTACTATCTGTATTGAGAATCATGCCACGTTAAGAGAACCTTAAGAGGATCTGAATAGATAGTATAAGGTATTATAATACTGGGTTTCAAATATCAGACCATCAGAAGCGCTTTGGTAATGGCACTTTTTCAGAAATATCTGTATCGAGAATCAGGCCACGTTGAAAGATCCCTAGAAGTATCTGAGTGGATAGGAGACGATATACTAATACTCGGTTTCAAACTTCCAGTCAGTAGAAACGCGTGAGCTGTTGAACTTTCTCATTAATATCTTTATTGAGGATCACACTACGTTGAAAGAATCGTAAAAGGATCTGAATGGATAGTAGAAGTTATAATAATACTATGTTTCGAATACCCGACCATCAGAAAAGCCCTGGCAGTGTATCTTCTTCAGTACTGTCTGTATTTAGAATCATGCCACGCTAAGAGAACCTCAAGAGGCACTGAATAGATGGTAAAAAGTATTATAATACTTGATTTCAAATATCGGGCCATCAGAGGCGCATTGGCAGTGCAACTTTTTCAGTAATATCTGTATTGAGAATCATGACAGATTGAAAGATCCCTAGAAGTATTTGAATGGATAGTAAACGATATAATAAAACTCGGTTTCAAACATCCACTCAGCAGAAACGCGTGAGCAGTAGAACTTTCTAATTAATTTCTTTATTGAGAATCACTTAACGTTGAAAATTCCGTAAAAGCATCTGAATGGATAGCAGAAGATATAATAATACTATGTTCCGGATATCCGGCTATCAGAAACACCCTGGCAGTTTATCTCTTCTGTACTATCTGTATTGAGAATCATGCCACGTTAGGAGAACCTTATGTGGATCTGAATAGATAGGTTTTATAATACTGGGTTTCAAATATTGGACCATCAGAAGCCCTTTGGCAATGGAACTTTTTCAGAAATATCTGTATTGAGAATCAGGCCACGTTGAAAGACCCCTAAAAGTATCTGATTGGACAGGAGACGATATACTAATACTCGGTTTCAAACTTCCAGTCAGCAGAAACGCGTGAGCAGTGGACCTTTCTCAGTAATATCTTTATTGAGAATCACACAACGTTGAAAGTTCCGTAACAGGATCTGAATGGATAGTAGAATATATAATATCACTATGTTTCGATTATCCGGCCATCAGAAACGACCTGGCAGTTTGACTCTTCAGTACTCTCTGTATTGAGAATTATGCCACGTTAAGAGAACCTTAATACGATCTGAATAGATAGGAAAAGGTACTATAATACTGGGTATCAAATATCGGGCCATCAGAGGAGCATTGGCAGTGCAACTTCCTCAGTAATATCTTTATTGCGAATGATTACACGTTGAAAGAACCCTAAAAGTATCTGAATGGATAGTGAACGATATAATAAAACTCGGTTTCAAAGATTAGGCCATCAGGCACGCATTGGCAGTAGAACTTTCTCAGTAATATCTTCATTGAGAATCACACCACGTTGAAAGTTCCGTAAAAGGATCTGAATAGATAGTGAAAGGTATTATAATTCTCGGTTTCCAATATCGGGCCAGCACCCACACAGCACACAATATTCAGGAAATATTGCCACAATATTGCAATATTGCAATTGCAGTTGCAATATTCCAGAAATATTGCTGGAATATTGTGTTTCAATATTACAGTTGCAATATGGAGAAATATTGCTGGAATATTGTATTTCAATATTACATTTGCAATATTCAGAAATATTACAGAAATGTTACAAACTATAACAGTTTTCTACAAAGTTAAAATTTATAGTTTTGGGTATATTCCTATGAATATATGCATAGACATATTTATTACAAATCGCGACAGAAATAATTCAACATTACATGCAATATATAAAATGTTTGTGTGCTTTCTGTCTCTAGTTCGAGGCTTTACGCATCCTCTCTTTTCTTTTAGTCAGGCCGCCATTTTTTCTGTTTACCAGTGTTGTTGTATCGTGTCGTGATCGTGAAGCAGTCTGTTGTTACATTACTTTGTTAGTTCAGTTAGTTGTGAGTTTAATGTTTATTAAAGACTAATTGGCTCTAAATAATATAAATGCAGTGATAAGCTGATTTGATTATCTAAGGTATAATAGCTACAAGTTTATAGATATCATTGATACAAAATTTTATATTTTTAGGTTATACCAACATCTTATCACAGCCCTATAAAGAGTAGGTTGTGATCTCATCCGTCTGATTATTGAGACGTTATATTGATGTGCTTTTTATATACGTACAAAGGTAGAGTTGAACAGATCTAATGATTTGATTATCTATATTTGATTATTGAACCCATATCGAAATGGTTAGCTCAAGCCAAATTGCAAGCCTCCATCAGGGAAGTGGAAAAAGTTAAAAAAAAGAAATGTTGAATGTCCAGTAGAGAGCGAATAAAGATATTAATTGTGCCTACTATTTTTTTATGTGTGTTAAACCTATACCACATCTCATGAAATAACAGAAATATTTCTGCAAGAATCCTGAAATATTGCATATATATTTTGCAATATAACAAAAATATTCCATAAATATTACAAAATAATTCTACAATATTGCAGGAATATTTCAACAAATAAGTCTGCAATATTGTGACGTTACAGGATAGAGAGCATATAAGTATTTGAATATTTCTGCAACAATCCTGAAATATTTCATATATATTTTCCAATATAATAAAAAATTGCATAAACATTACAGAATAATTCTACAATATTGCAGAAATATAACGAAAAATATTTCTGCAATATTGTATGTTAGGTTATTGGGCGGACATTCGAATGTTTCTGCAATATTCCTGAAATATTTCATATATCTTTCGCAATATAACCAAAATATCTCAAATATTTCCGAAACATATTCCTGCAATATTTCAGAAATGAGTCTGTGCTGTGTGGGCAGAGGCGCTTTGGTAGTGGAACTTCCTCATTAATATCTGTATTGAGAATCATTCCACCATGAAAGATCCCTAAAAGTATATGAATGGAAAGTAAACGATATAGTAAAACTCGATTTCAAAGATCAAGCCATCAGGGACGCATTGGCAGTAGAACTTTCTCAGTAATATCTTCATTGAGAATCACACCACGTTGAAAGTTCCGTAAAACGATCTGAATATATAGTAAAAGGTATTATAATACTCGATTTCGAATATCGGGCCATCAGAGGCGCATTGGCAGTAGAACTTTTTCAGTAATATCTTCATCGAGAATCACACTGCGTTTAAAGTTCCGTAAAAGGATCTGAATAGATAGTAAAAGGTATTATAATACTCGATTTCAAATAACAGGCCATCAGAGGCGCTTTGGCAGTGGAACTTTTTCAGTAATATCTTTATTGAGTATCACACCACGTTGAAGGATGCGTAACCGGATCTGAATGGATAGTGTAAGATATAATATATATATATATATATATATATATATATATATATATATATATATATATATATATATATATATATATTCTTTTGACTGAGAGCTGTATATGTGTTAGCAGAGGTTGGTGTAACGGGGTACCATACAATTCGACGTATGATACAAGAGCTTAGGGAAAAACCTCAGCAAAAAACCGTTTCTCCCCGTGATTGTGGTGATTTGTAACTATTGTTTACAAAATTTGCTGAAATTTAAAAATATTGATGGGGATATATTTCTTCAATGTGGATTCCCTCGTCAAAAAACGGATAGGTTTCTCCAAGGTAGCCGAAACTCAACCTGAAAAATGAAAAGACAAGAGGAGGAAACGAACAAATTAAAAATAATACATAACCTTTCAAAAGTCTCCTCTCACAAAAATACTTTTCTGTAGGCGAATGGGATCTCGTGGAGAAGAATCGCCTCCGCTAGTTTTCGAAGATATTCACTCCTGAAATCCCTTCAATATTTGAATTCAAAAATGAAAATGTTGCTCGTAAGGCCAGGAGGGTCTCTTTCAAAACCAGGTCTGACCGGTCCAAGTCCAAGCGATGATTATTCAGAACTTCAGATGTTCGAAGCCCGCTACAGGGCCCTTAAGAAGGGCTATCATCTCCCATAGATATATATTTTACTTTATAGTGTATAAAAGAATGAAAAAAAATGCGCCGGACAAATTACAAATAATTAATAATACTATGTTTCGAATATCCGGATATCAGAATTGATATTAAAAGGTATTAAAATACTCAGCTTCAACTTTAGGGCGATAGGTGGAACTTTTTCAGTAATATCTGTATTGAGAAACATGCCACGTTGGGAGAGCTCTAAAAGCATCTAAATGGATAGTAAGTGATATAGTGAAACTGGGCTTCAAAGAACAGGCCATTTGGGACGCATTGGCAGTGGAAGTTTTTCAGTGATATCTACATTCAGAATCACACCACGTTGAGAGATCCGCAATAGGATCTGAATAGATAGTAAAAGATATTATAATACTGGGTTTCAAATATCGGGACATGAGATGGCAAGAGATACTTTGGCAATGGAACTTTTTCAGAAATATCTGTATTGAGAATAAGGCCACGTTGAAAGATCCCTAAAAGTATCTGAGTGGATAGTAAACGATATAGTAATACTCAGTTTCAAACATCCAGTCAGCAAAAACGCGTGAGCAGTGGAACTTTCCCAGTAATATCTATATTGAGAATCACACTATGATGAAAGATCCGTAAAAGGATCTGAATAGATTTTAGAAGATATAATAATACTAAGTTTCAAATATCCGGCCATCAGAAACGCCCTGGCAGTTTAGCTCCTCCCCACACAGCACACAATATTCAGGAAGTATTGCCACATTATTGCAATATTGCAATTGCAGTTGCAATATTCCAGAAATATTGCTGGAATATTGTGTTTCAATATTACAGTTGCAATATTGAGAAATATTGCTGGAATATTGTATTTCAATATTACAGTTGCAATATTCAGACATATCACAGAAATGTTACAAACTATAACAGTTTTCTACAAAGTTAAAATTTATAGTTTTGCGTATATTCCTATGAATATATGCATAGACATATTTATTACAAATCGCGACAGAAATAATTCAACATTACATGCAATATATAATATGTTTGTGTGCTTTCTTTCTCTAGTTCGAAGCTTTACGAATCCGCTCTTTTCTTTTAGTCAGGCCGCCATTTTTCTGTTTACCAGTGTTGTTGTATCGTGTCGTGTAGCAGTCTGTTGTTACTTTACTTTGTTAGTTCAGTTAGTTGTGAGTTTAATGTTTATTAAAGACTAATTGGCTCTAAATAATATAAATGCAGTGATAAGCTGATTTGATTGTCTAAGGTAAAATAGCTACAAGTTTATAGATACTATTGATACAAAATTTTATATTTTTAGGTTATACCAACATCTTATCACAGCCCTATAAAGAGTAGGTTGTGATCTCATCCGTCTGATTATTGAGACGTTATATTGACGTGCTTTTTATATACGTACAAAGGTAGAGTTGAACAGATCTAATGATTTGATTATCTATGTTTGATTATTGAACCCATATCGAAATGATTAGCTCGAGCCAACTTGCGTGTCTCCAGGGAAGTGGAAAAAGTTAAAAAAAAAGAAATGTTGAATGCCCAGCAGAGGGCGAATAAAGATATTAAATGTGCCTACTATTTTTTTTATGTGAGTTAAACCTATACCACATCTCATGAAATAACAGAAATATTTCTGCAAGAATCCTGTTTTATTGCATATATATTTTGCAATATAACAAAAATATTCCATAAATATTACAAAATAATTCTACAATATTGCAGGAATATTTCAAAAAATAAGTCTGCAATATTGTGACGTTATAGGATAGAGAGCATATATTTGAATATTCCTGCAACAAACCTGAAATATTTCATATATATTTTCCAATATAATAAAAAATTGCATAAACATTACAGAATAATTCTACAATATTGCAGAAATATATCGAAAAATATTTCTGCAATATTGCTATGTTAGGTTATGAGGCGGACATTCGAATGTTTCTGCAATATTCCTGAAATATTTCATATATCTTTCGCAATATACCGAAATATCTCAAATATTTCCGAAACATATTCCTGCAGTATTTCAGAAATGAATCTGTGCTGTGTGGGTCAATACTATCTGTATTGAGGATCATGCTAAGTTAAGAGAGCCTTGAGAGGTTCTGAATTGATAGTAAAAGGTATAATAATAATCGGTTCCAAATATCAGGCCATCAGTGGCGCTTTCGCAGTGGAACTTTTTCAGTACTATCTGTATTGTGCCACGTTGAAAGATCCCTAAAAGTATCTGAGTGGGTAGTAAACGATATAATCATACTCGATTTCAAACATCCAGTCAGCAGAAACGCGAGCTCAGTGGAACTTTCTCAGTAATATCTTTATTGAGAAAAACACTACGGTGATAGATCCGTAAAAGGATCTGAAAGGATAGTAGAGTATTATGTTTCGAGTATCCGGCTATCAGAAACGCCCTGGCAGTTTAACTCTTCAGTACAATCTGTATTGAAAATCACACCACGTTGAAAGTTCTGTAAAAGGATCGGAATAGATAGTAAAAGTATTAATTATAATACTTTTTTTTTTTGAACGTGGTGTGATTTTAAATACAGATTGTAATGAAGAGTTAAACTGCCAGGGCGTTTCTGATGGCCGGATACTCGAAACATAGTATTATTTATTATTTTAAATATCAGGCCATCAGGAGCTCTTTGGCAGTGGAACTTTTTAGTATTATCTGTATTGAGAATCATTCCACGATCCCTAAAAGTATATGAATGGATAGTAAACGATATAGTAAAACTCGATTTCAAAGATCAAGCCATCAGGGACGCATTGGCAGTAGAACTTTTACAGTAATATCTTTATTGAGTATCAAACCACGTTGAAGGATGCGTAAAAGGATCTGAATGGATAGTTGAAGATATAATAATACTATGTTTCGAATATCCGGATATCTGAAAAGCCCTGGCAGTATAACTTCTTCAGTACTATCTGTATAGAGAATCATTCCACGTAAAGAGAACCTTACGAATATCAGATTGATATTAAAAGGTATTATAATACCTTTTAATATTAGCTGAGTATTATAATACTCAGCTTCAACTTTAGGGCGATCAGTGGAACTTTTTCAGTAATATCTGTATTGAGAAACATGCCACGTTGGAACAACCCTAAAAGCATCTAAATGGATAGTAAGCGAAACTGGGCTTCAAAGATCAGGCCATATGGGACGCATTGGCAGTGGAAGTTTTTCAGTAATATCTACATTGAGAATCACACCACGTTGAGAGATCCGCAATAGGATCTGAATAGATAGTAAAAGATATTTTAATACTGGGTTTCAAATATCAGGCCATCAGAGGCTTTTTGGCAGTGGAACTTTTTCAGTAATATCTGTATTGAGAATCATGCCACGTTGAAAGATCCCTTAAAGTATCTGAGTGGATAGTAAACGATATAATAATACTCAGTTTCAAACATCCAGTCAGCAGAAACGCATGAGCAGTGGAACTTTCTCAGTAATATCTATATTGAGAATCACACTACGATGAAAGATCCGTAAAAGGATCTGAATAGATATTAGAAGATATAATAATATTACTAAGTTTCAAATATCCGGCCTTCAGAAACGCCCTTGCAGTTTAGCTCCTCAATACTATCTGTATTGAGGATCATGCTACGTTAAGAGAGCCTTAAGAGGATCTGAATTGATAGTAAAAGGTATTATAATACTCGGTTCCAAATATCAGGCCATCAGTGGCGCTTTCGCAGTGGAACTTTTTCAGTACTATCTGTATTGAGAATCATGCCACGTTGAAAGATCCCTAAAAGTATCCGAGTGGATAGTAAACGATATAATCATACTCGATTTCAAACATCCAGTCAGCAGAAACGCGTGCTCAGTGGAACTTTCTCAGTAATATCTTTATTGAGAAAAACACTATGGTGATAGATCCCTTAAAGGATCTGAATGGATAGTAGAGTGTTTCGAATACCCGACCATCAGAAAAGCCCTGGCAGTATAACTTCTTCAGTAATATCTGTATTGAGTATCATTCCACGTTTAGAGAACCTTAAGAGGATCTGAATTGATAGTAAAAGGTATTATAATACTCGATTTCAAATATCGGGCCGACAGAGGCGCATTGGCAGTGCAACTTTTTCAGTTATATCTGTATTGAGAATCATGGCACGTTGAAAGATCCCTAAAAATATCTGAATGGATAGTAACTGTTGTGTTCGCCTTTCTCTGATTAGTTTATTATTGAAAATATATCAAATATCGGCTCCGAGTCAACACCATACGTCTTTCCCGGTCTCTGTTTCTATAGATACCCCTTTACGTTATTATCAACATCTTGTTCTATATCACTGAATCATAGATCAGATGAACGCAATCATAAATATCCAGTGACCCGCGTATGATGCTACCCGAGACGACAGACTGTCAATGATGCTAATACACTACATCCCTTTCTTTCTATTTATTTTTATAATCAAATTACCAACAAACAAATTTACTCTTCTGTATTCTCTGGACATATAATCTGCCACTGTCCTTCTACTTCCTTCAAGTGCATGATATTTATTCATTTATTTATTTATTTACTTATCATACAGCGATGATTGAACGGGTAACCCCCATATAAACAACTATATACAATATAAACTATAAACTATAACGAACGTTCACAATTTCCTCAACCATCAATTCAGTATACCCAACAAATTGCGCCTGAATGCTGACAAGGACAAACAAAAGAAATCAACATGGACATCATTCGCCAACACCAAAGATCTGTTTAAAAAAAAATTTCTGCCATAATTAAATCGTTGGAAATTAGGTCTAAACAAAAAAATATTTCTTGTAATTCTCGCGGGAAAATTAAAATTAATTGAACCTAGTAGATCAGGACAGTCAATAATTCCATTCACTAATTTATACAAAAAACACAAATCCGCAACTTGTCTTCTACTTTTTAATTGCATCAACTCAAAGTAGACTCTCAGGTGTTCAGAGCTAAGATATCCATTATTAAGAGTATACAAGTTCGAACGATACGCTAAGTAACGAAGGAATTTCCGCTGAACTTTTTCAATATTATCAGTGTAACCTAGATAGTAAGGTGACCAAACACATGAACCATATTCTAAAACACTTCTCACCAATGAGCAATACAAGGTCCTCAAAGTCGCGACGGAAAATTGACGACCGCCACGGATGATAAAACCCAACATCCTATATGCCCTAGACGTAACCTCAAGCACGTGCTCCTTGAAATCTAAACGTGTATCAAAAGTTATTCCCAAATCACGAATACAGTGAACGCGTGCTAGCAACTCACTACCCCCAATGGAGTAATCATGCTCAAGAGGTTTACTCGAGCGGCTAAAAGACATTACATTACATTTGTCAACATTCAGGTACAAACAATTAACTAAAGTCCAGTCATAAAATAAATTGATTTGATCCTGCAAATAATAACAATCACTAGTATTCTTCACAACACTATACATTTTCAAATCATCAGCGAACAGCAAGAAACTCGTTTGCAAGGACAGTTTAATATCATTTATGAATATATTAAAAAGTAAGGGGCCAAGGTGAGAACCCTGTGGTACTCCTGAAGTGACCAAAAACTCATCTGATACAGAATCACCGTATTTAACCGACTGGGAACGTCCATAAACAAAACTGCTGAACCAGCTGAGAAACATGCCGGATAACCCAAGAGCGCTCAACTTCATTATGAGTAGGTTGTGATTAACTTTGTCAAACGCTTTGGAGAAATCAGTGTAAATTGTATCCACTTGATGTCCTGATTCAAAACTATTATTTATATCTTTAAGAAAAAGTAACAAATTTGTTGACGTTGAACGCCCCCGCCGAAACCCATGCTGCTCGCCAATAAGAAGAGGGTTGATGTGCCACGACAAGAAACTGCAAACTAAACTATCTAAAAGCTTCGGAATAGCCGACTGAATGCATACCCCCCTATAATTACCAATTTGATCCCGCGCACCAGATTTGAAGATTGGTATAACGTAAGCTTTCTTCCATAGTGACGGAAACCTACCCTTCCTCAGAGAATTATTGAACAATGTTGTCAAGGGCCCAGATAGTGTACTAACACACCTTTTAAGAATAAAACTTGGTATTCCGTCTGGTCCCACCGACATCTTAGGCTTCATATTATCGATGATTTGATAAATTTCAGAGGGGGAAAACTGACAGGAATTGAGACTGACCGCATTTTTACACTCCACCTTAGGCGGAACAATCAAATCTTTACTATACGTCTCGGAAAAAAATCTCGCAAATAAATTAACAACACCGTTTAAGTGTGATGACTCGGTACCTTTGTGTTTCATACGACCAGGCAAACCATCGTGACCCCGCTTCGAGTTAACAAACTTCCAAAATACCTGCGGATCAGAGTACAAACTATTCTCCACGGTCGTGATGTAATTCTCATAAAGAGTTTTTCCAAGTACGTGACATCTACTACGAAGGACACTAAAGTTTCCATAGTCACATGGGCAGCGAGTTTTCTTGAATCTCTTATGTGCGCGTTTTTTCAAGTTAATAAGTTTAACGAGTTCCCTGCTGAACCATGACGGATATTTAATATTTTTCCTCACTTTGAGAGGAACAAAGCGATACAATCCTTCATATAAATTATCATAAAATTTGGAAGTGGCGAGATCAACACTGTCGCCCAAAAAAGACCAGTCACAAGATGCAAAAAAGTTATTAAGTCCGACATAATCACCGCGATAGAAATTAAATTGCTCCGGATAACTCATCAACAGGCCTGGGGAACAATCTTGCAAAGAAATTCCAAACTGCAGAGCCGTATGATGAATGCCCGACACCTGTAAAGGATCCACCGCCGGTAACACTTCCGTTGATACATCGTTCGCAAAAACCAGGTCCAACATCACGCCTCTCGCGTTCGGTATTCTATTCGATTGAATGAGATTCACCAAATTATATGAATCCCCAAGAATGTAAGCCGGATCATCCACTGCACCTATACAGAATTGTCCATCATTCCATGTGGCTTTTGGGCTGTTGAAATCGCCACAAATGTACATCTTAACATCGGGAAATTTTAAAGAAATCTCCTCGACAGCTAATCCATGCGTCGAGTAGATATGTTCTGGAGAATTTGGCGGTATATAAACACCACCAATGATGAATCTGACACTTCCGCGCTCCAATAACAAAAATAAATGTTCGACCCCAGGACAAGAATGGTCAATCACGGCCGCACTCAGAAATGATCTCACCAAGATCACAACACCACCGCCGCGAAGTTTAGTGCTAGTATTAGAGTCCCTATCAAGTCTGAACACATTGAATCCAGAAGGGCAAAACTCGGCATCCATGATATCCGCATTCAACCAACTTTCTGTGATTACTAGAACATCATAAGTACTATACTGTAACTGCAGGTAAATGTCCTCAAGTTTAGTCCTTATTCCTCCCAGATTCTGGTAACATACTAATAAATCTAATGGGGGTTTCTTTAGTTTTCCTTATTATTTATCCTTATATTCTGTCCTGTATTATCATTCCAAAGCTGAACATCTCCATTTTTATTTGATTCAACCGTGTATATAGTTGGTTCATAATTTGAACTCAGCTTATTAGTTTTGTGTAAGTTTTTTTTTTTTTTTTTTTTTCAGAAACTTTGTCGCCGTTATTAATTTCCATATGTATAGCATGCCGTCTTTCAACTGCATATTCTTTTCCTTTTTGTTTTATTTCCATATCTCTTTCCTTCATTTCTAGGTTTTCTGACTTATAATCATTGGTAACTTGTCACGATATTGCCTCCTAAAGAATAATTCTGATGAGGTTATCACTCACCGTGTGGGGAGTGCTATTGTACATTATCATGTATTCGTTTAAATCATCTCATCTGCATACTTAATTAGGTACTCCTTCACATTTCAAAAGTATCCTTTCTAATTTTGGCCTCTACTTTTTCTTCCAAGGGAATCGGTATTCTCCTGTATGGCTGGACAAAGGGGTAAGAGTTCCATCAATTGAAATCTTAAACATTATTTCTTTGAACTTAGGGAATTCTTTTGTGCCGATCTGATTTATATCTGTATTTATTTGGAGTACACCCAGTAAAGTTGCTGTTATTCGACCAAGTAAATTTAGTGTACCATTGTTCACCAAATAAAATGTTGAATTATCTTCTTTATCTCTTACTTGAATTCTAAAAAAAAATGCTTCAAAAGAACCAAGTAATAAATTTTTTTTTTCCGATTCTGATTAGTGACTATAACTCCCTTCACTTTCATCATCCGATCTATCGCTTCTAATGCAGTAGCTTCTTTTATAATTTCTGCAGCTCTTGCAGCTCTTGCCTCATCAAACGGAATACATGTCACTCATACGCTTTGTTTTGTTGGGGGGAAAAATAATCATCTAATTTATTTATTGCTGTTTCGAATACATCACTTCCTTCAGCAACCTCAATATTTGCCCAGGTAAATGTAACAAACATTCGCGTTTCCAAGCATTCTGTTCTATTTCTGCTGCATTCAACATATATAAAAAACTCATTTCCCAACACCCCCATCTTACTGCTACTGAGTTTATATCACCCTCACACTCAAACCTCTCTAGTGTATAGGATGCCATTTATGTTAACCTGTAGACAATAGAAATGGAAAATATCCCACATAATCCAAAATGTGATAATGGATTCACAAGCAAATGCTTAGCACTGGCAATAACAGGTTTTAACCATATAATTATTTCATAATGCAATTTTTAATGCTCGTGCCCATTGAGCAATTGATGCTCGGCCATTTTAGTTTCACCATCTGATGATTCTTTTCTTATACAGAAGTACTCACAAAGGAAATCGTTATTATAGTATTCGTAATTTAATGCAAGATTGCCTATTCACAATCTAAAGCCTGATCACAATATTCGCAATTCAATGCTCAACCTCAATATTTGCAATTTAAAGCCTGATCACAATATTTGGTTGGATGAGTCGTAGAACATCGCAATTTAATGCCTGATCACCATATTTGCAATTTAATGCTTCAACAAAATATTCGCAATTTAATGCATTGATACTTATCGCAATTTAATGCCATATTTGCAATTTAATGCTTCAACACAATATTTGAAATTTAATGCGTAAACACAATATTTCCAATTGAATGGATTGATAAGTCTCGCAATTTAATGCCATATTTGCAATTTAATGCTTCAACACAATATTCGCAATATGCATTGATACTCATCGCAATTTAATGCCACTGACAGTTCTCGCAATTGAATGCACTGAAAGTTCTCGCAATTTAATGCCACAACATAATATTCGCAATTTAATGCGTACACACAATATTTCCAATTGAATGGATTGATAGTTCTCGCAATTTAATGCATTGATACTCAACGCAATTAAATGCCACTGACAGTTCCCGCAATTGAATGCACTAACAGTTCTCGCAATTTAATGCCACAACATAATATTCGCAATTTAATGCGTAAACACAATATTTCCAATTGAATGGATTGATGGTTCTCGCAATTTAATGCCTGGTCGACCTTTTCACATTTGTGTAGTCACCCCACTTGCAATTTAATGTATATTTTGGTACTTGATATTTGACATTGGACAATAGACCAATTTTGCTTTCCAATACAAAATATAATAAAGCAATATTCAACTCACGTTTAATCCTCGTCGCCAAATGTTGTGTTCGCCTTTCTCTGATTAGTTTATTATTGAAAATATATCAAATATCGGCTCCGAGTCCACACCATACGTCTTCCCCGGTCTCTGTTTTTATAGATATGTACCCCTTTACGTTATTAACAACATCTTGTTCTATATCACTGAATCATAGATCAGATGAACGCAATCATGAATATCCAGTGACCCGCGTATGATAATACCCGAGACGACAGACTGTCAATGATGCTAATACACTACAGTAACCCATGTAATAAAACTCGCTTTCACAGATCAGTCCCTCAGGGACGCATTGGCAGTAGAACATTTTCAGTAATATATTTAATGAGAATCACACCATGTTGAAAGCTCCGTAAAAGGATCTGAATAGATAGTAAAAGGTATTATAATACTCGGTTTCAAATATCGTGCCAGAGGCGCTTTGGCAGTGGAACTTTTTCAGTACTATCTGCATTGAGAATCATGCCACGTTGAAAGATCCCTAAAAGTATCTGAGTGGATAGTAAACGATATAATCATACTCGATTTCAAACATCCAGTCAGCAGAATCGCGTGCTCAGTGGAACTTTCTGAGTAAAATCTTTATTGAGAAAAACACTACGGTGATAGATCCGTAAAGGGATCTGAATGGATAGTAGAGTATATAATAATACTATGTTTCGAGTATCTGGCCATCAGAAACGCCCTGGCAGTTTAACTCTTCAGTACCATCTGTATTGAGAATCTCACACCACGTTGAAAGTCCTGTAAAAGGTTCGGAATAGATAGTAAAGATTATTATAATACTCGGTTTTAAATATCAGGCCATCAGAGGCGCTTTGGCAGTGGAACTTTTTCAGTAGTATCTGTATTGAGAATCATTCCACGATGAAAGATCCCTAAAAGTATATGAATGGATAGTAGACGACATAATTGAACTCGTTTTCAAACATCCAGTCAGCAGGGATGCGTGAGCAGTGGAACTTTCTCAGTAATATCTTTATTGAGTATCACACCACGTTGAAGGATGCGTAAAAGGTTCTGAATGGATAGTAGAAGATATAATAATACTATGTTCCGAATATCTGGCCATCAGAAACGCCCTAGCAGTATATCTTCTTCAGTACTGTCTGTATTGAGAATCATGCCACGTTAAGAGAACCTTAAGAGGAACTGAATAGATAGTAAAAAGTATTATAATACTTGATTTCAAATATCGGGCCATCAGAGGCGCATTGGCAGTGCAACTTTTTCAGTAATATCTGTATTGAGAATCATGCCACATTGAAAGATCCCTAGAAGTATATGAATGGATAGTAAACGATATAATAAAACTCGGATTCAAACATGCAGTCAGCAGAAACGCGTGAACAGTGGAACTTTCTAATTAATTTCTTTATTGAGAAACACTTTAGGCTGAAAATTCCGTGAAAGCATCTGAATAGTAGAAGATAGTAGATGATATAATAATACTATGTTCCGGATATCCGGCCATCAGAAACGCCCTGGCAGTTTATCTCTTCTGTACTATCTGTATTGAGAATCATGCCACTTTAGGAGAACCTTATGTGGATCTGAATAGATACTAAAGATTGATTTATGCTGGCTGGTAACTTTAACTTAATCATATATATATAATATATATAGACATTATTTTTAGTGTTATGCTTTATAATCAGACTAAATAATCCGTTAGCTTAATAATTATTATTATTAATAATAAGTAAACAGATTATTCAGTCTCAGTATCAACCATAGCGTTAGAAATCTATGTTTCAAATTTTAAGTTAGGGAATAAGTTAAAGTTACCAGCCAGCATAAACCAGCTTTAAAAGGATTTATAATACTGGGTTTCAAATATCGGACCATCAGAAGCGCTTTGGCAATGGAACTTTTTCAGAAATATCTGTATTGAGAATCAGGCCACGTTGAAAGATCCCTAAAAGTATCTGAGTGAATAGGAGACGATATACTAATACTCGGTTTCAAAGTTCCAGTCAGTAGAAACGCGTGAGCAGTATACCTTTTTCAGTAATATCTTTATTGAGAATCACACTACGTTGAAAGATCCGTAAAAGGATCTGAATAGATAGTAGAAGTTATAATAATACTATGTTTCAAATACCCGACCATCAGAAAAGCCCTGGCAGTATAACTTCTTCAGTAATATCTGTATTGAGTATCATTCCACGTTTAAAGACCTTAAGATAGATATTAAAAGGTATTATAATTCTCGGCTTCATTTTTCGGGCCATCAGTGGAACTGTTTCAGTAATATCTGTATTGAGAATCATGCATCGCTAAAGGAACCCTTAAAGTATCTAAATGGATAGTAAGCGATATAATAAAACTCGGTTTCAAAGATCAGGCTATCACGGACGCATTGGCAGGAGAACTTTCTCAGTAATATCTTTATTGAAAATCACACTACGTTCAAAGATCCCTAAAAGAATCTGAATCGATAGCAGGAGATATAATAATACTATGTTTCCAATATCCGGCCATCAGAAACGCGTCCCTGTAGGGACGCGTGAGCAGTGAAACTTTCTCAGTAATATCCTCATTGACTATCACACCACCTTGAAGGGTCCGTAAAAGGTTCTGAAAGGATAGTAGAAGATATAATAATACTATGTTTCGAATATCCGGCCATCAGTAAAAGATATTATAATACTTGGTTTAAATTAACAGGCCATAAGGGACGCATTGGCATTGTATTAAGAATCATGCCACTTTGATAGTGAAAGATATTAGTATACTCGGTTTAAGATCACGCCATAAAGGACGCATTGGCAGTAGAACTTTTTCAGTAATATCTTCATTGAGAATTACACCACGTTGAAAGATCCGTAAAAGGATCTGAATAGATAGTGGGTTGCAAATATCGAACCATCAGAAGCGCTTTGGCAGTGGAACTTTTTCAGTAATATCTGTTTGAGAATAATGCCACTTTGGAAGATCTCTATATGTATCTGAATGAATAGTAAACGATTTAATAAAATTCGGTTTCAAAGATCAAGGCATCAGGGACGCATTGGCATTGTATTAAGAATCATGCCACTTTGGAAGAACCTTTAAAGGATATGAATACATAGTAATAGATACTAGTTTACACGGTTTAAGATCACGCCATAAAGGACGCATTGGCAGTAGAACTTTTTCAGTAATATCTTCATTGAAAATCACACAACGTTGAGAGGTCCGTAAAAGGATCTGAATAGATAGTGAAATGTATCATAATACTCTGTTTCATATATCGGGCCATCAGAGGCGCTTTGGCAGTGGAACTTTTTCAGTGATATCTGTATTGAGAATCATTCCACGATGGAAAATCCCTAAAAGTTTATGAATGCATAGTAAACGACATAATAAAAATCAGTTTCAAGGATCCAGTCTGAGTGGATAGTAGACGATATTCTAATATTTGGTTTCAAACATCCAGTCAGCAGAAACGCGTGAGCAGTGGAACTTTCTCAGTAATATCTTTATCAAGAATCACACTACGTTGAAAGATCCTTAAAAGGATCTGAATGGATAGAAGAAGATATAATAATACTATGTTTCGAATATCCGACCATCAGAAACGCCCTGGCAGTTCAACTCTTCTGTACTATCTGGATTGAGAATCATGCCACGTTAAGAGAACCTTAAGAGCATCTGAATAGATAGTATAAGGTATTATAATACTGGGTTTCAAATATCGGACAATCAGAAGCGCTTTGGCAAAGGCACTTTTTCAGAAATATCTGTATTGAGAATCAGGCCACGTTGAAAGATCCCTTAAAGTATCTGAGTGGATAGGAGACGATATACTAATACTCGGTTTCAAACTTCCAGTCAGCAGAAACGCGTTAGCTGTTGAACTTTCTGAGGATCACACTACGTTGAAAGATCCGTAAAAGGATCTGAATGGATAGTAGAAGTTATAATAATACTATGTATCGAATACCCGACCATCATAAAAGCCCTGGCAGTATAACTTCTTCAGTAATATTTGTATTGAGTATCATTCCACGTTTAGAGAACCTCAAGAGGATCTGAATTGATAGTAAAAGGTATTATAATACTCGATTTCAAATATCGGGCCGTCAGAGGCGCATTGGCAGTGCAGCTTTTTCAGTTATATCTGTATTGAGAATCATGCCACATTGAAAGATCCCTAAAAGTATATGAATGGATAGTTAACGATAAAGTAAAACTCGATTTCAAAGATCCAGCCATCAGGGACGCATTGGCAGTAGAACTTTTACAGTAATATCTTTATTGAGTATCAAACCACGTTGAAGGATGCGTAAAAGGATCTGAATGGATAGTGGAAGATATAATAATACTATGTTTCGAATATCCGGATATCAGAAAAGCCCTGGCAGTATAACTTCTTCAGTACTATCTGTATAGAGAAACATTCCACGTAAAGAGAACCTTACAAATATCAGATTGATATTAAAAGGTATTATAATACTCAGCTTCAACTTTAGGGCGATCAGTGGAACTTTTTCAGTTATATCTGTATTGACAAACATGCCACGTTGGAAGAACCCTGAAAGCATCTAAATGGATAGTAAGCGATATAGTGAAACTGGGCTTTATTGAGGATCACACTACGTTGAAAGATCCGTAAAAGGATCTGAATGGATAGTAGGAGTTATAATAATATTATGTATCGAATACCCGACCATCAGAAAAGCCCTAGCAGTATAACTTCTTCAGTAATATTTGTATTGAGTATCATTCCACGTTTAGAGAACCTTAAGAGGATCTGAATTGATAGTAAAAGGTAATACTCGATTTCAAATATCGGGCCGACAGAGGCGCATTGGCAGTGCAACTTTTTGAGAATCATGCCACATTGAAAGATCCCTAAAAATATATGAATGGATAGTAAACGATATAGTAAAACTCGATTTCAAAGATCCAGCCATCAGGGACGCATTGGCAGTAGAACTTTTACAGTAATATCTTTATTGAGTATCACACCACGTTGAAGGATGCGTTAAAGGATCTGAATGGATAGTGGAAGATATAATAATACTATGTTTCGAATATCCGGATATCAGAAAAGCCCTGGCAGCTTCAACTTTAGGGCGATCAGTTGATCAGAGACGTTGGGTCAAAAATTAAGAGTGACGTACCTGAGGTGGCGTAAAGCTGATCTGGCGCAGAACAACCTGGTGGTATGGCGAAAGTAGTCTCAGGACTACAAGGCCTGATCTGGTGGTCTTCCTGGACATTGAAGGCACTTATGTTTCACCGCTCAAGAACTCATTCTGCGGAGAGGCTTGGCTCAGAGGAGTACCAGACCTCATTGTGGTTCCTGTTTAATAACAGACTCATCTCCACGTCCCTGTGTGGGGACGTAGCGAGATTTCTGGCCAGGAGGGGCTGTCCACATGGAGGAGTGATCTCTCGTCTGCTGTGGTCTGCCTGGTGGCCTTAATAGGCACGCTGGATATATATGTCCAGCGTACGTCGGCAATATACTCATTATGGCCACAAGACAGAATGACTCAGTCCCGATTGAGAGCCTATCAGAGGCGCTAACGGCAACACAAGGCTGGTGTAGTGGGGAACAGTTAAACGTGATCTCTCGTCAGACCTTGATCGTGCCATTCACTAGAAAGAGGAAGCTCAACATGGGTTTCCTTAATATGAATGGAATTCGTATCCAATTTGCGGACGATGCTAGATAATTGGGTGCCATCCTGGACAGGAAGCTGAACTGAAATTCATACTAAGAAAGGGTGATCCACAAGGCTAGGCACTCGCTCTGGGCCTGCTAGCGGACTTGTGGAAAGAAATGGGGGACTGGATCTGAAAAGACGCCACTGGTTGTACGTGATGTTGGTGAGACGACAAATCACTTACGGTAGCATTGCTTTATGGGAGTGCACTGTAGGGGTGCAGTCCCAGCTCAAGCTTATAACAATTCAGAGATCTGCGTGCTTGATGATGACTGGGGCTTTTCGCTCCACGTCTATCGCAGCCAATGATCGCCTAAAGTACATGGTCTATCTTTATCTAGTGAGCACGTGCCTGGTTCTCTGCTGGCCGAATTGTAGGTCAACGAGATAATGAGCATCGTTCTGATGTATCTATCACCAAGATAGTAGCACTATCGAGTCGTCTTTCCCAGCGACGATTGGACTATCTCTGGGCCACACTGCTTGAGGGTCCCTGCTGGTTCACATAATGCTCTGCTACTACTGGGGTGGGAGCGGGAGTCAGTGGTTACAAAATGGCTGAGGGAGAATCTATAAGCCTAGTTAGTTTTGTGACTGCCTTTCAAGCAGGAATTTTCGCCATTGATCACTGCGCGAAGCTCATATTTGAGAAGAGGTGGATACGCAGATCAATCAAGATCCTATCGGAAAGCCAAGCTGCCTTGAAGGACTTGAATTCATACAACTGAAAGTCCATGCTTGTGCAGGACTGTCTGACCCCACTTGTTGAACTGGGAGAGCGCTGCAGGTCCAAGTTGATTTGGGTCCTGGGCTACTCAGGCAAGGGCGGTAATGAAGTGGAGGACTCATTGTCGGCACGAGGGGCTTTCACGGTGCTCATTGGACCTGAACCGGCCTGTGATATATCTCACAAGGCAGCAGGGTGGGAAAACAACAGATGGTTGGACCAAAAGGTCCAGGATATCAGAAGCAGCATACCTGGACACATACATACTCGCTCAACAAGTATCAGCTAAAAGAGCCAGACAATCCGCCGTATTCACAAAGCATTGTTAAGTGTTTCAATCTCCGTTAAGCCCTAACTGAGGTCCTCAGTTAAGGATAAATCTGAATCGCAACCTCAATTAAAGTATTTAACGGTGGTGAAACAGGCTTGTTTTACGTTAATTTTCACGTTAACTGAGGTTGCGATTCTTATTTATGCTTAACTGAGGACCTCAGTTAGGACTTAACGGAGATTGAAAGCTTTGTGAATACGGCGGATTGTCTCAGATCCTCTAGTTAGACCTGAGAATTTTAACAGCATACACGGGTCCCTGTGGCCTGAGCAAACACCTTATTATGCTGGGGTTGGCTGAGCTAGAACTCTGAGTGCAGACTATGCCTGGAGGGTGACGAGTCTATAGAACACATGTGTGACCCCGCTGGGGACAGGATCAGATTTGAGGAGCTAGGAATCCGCAAACTGAGACTGCGGGAACTGGACAAGTTCTCACCCACCAGACTAAAATCCCTTGTCAAAAGGCTTCAGCTTGTTGATGTTGTATCTTAGACTATAGAAAGAGGAGACACAGTATCTCATTCATAAATTCTCCAATAAATGAGGCCAACATGTCCTATGGGTGGGAAAGAGATAGCACAAGGAGAGCGATATAATTTACATTTGTATTGGCAACACCGGAGAAACTAACTCCACCCAATTTGAACAGGCACCAGTGGCGTAGCTTCCGTTATTAAATCAATGAAAATTAAATAACAATGAGTGAATTATCTGTCGATATCTGTAAGCACGATAATTCTCGAACGAAAGAAGCTAGAGTGCTGAAATTTGCAGGGTGGATTTGTGGTCCAAATGCACTGGTTATGTTCGGTAATGAGTTAAATAAGCGGAAGGGTTTCGGTGTCATGGACGTTTAAGATTATTTTCCGAGTAGTTTGGAAACTACGCATCCTATGTAACGAATAATTAGCGTAGGCGTGTGTAAAATTCAATATGACCACTATATACAGACAAAAAAAATAAATTATAAATTCGATAGCATTTTCATAATATTCAACATCAATTGTGGAATGTGTGTAAACTTTATTATGAACACTATACAGACAAAAAAAATAAATTAAAAATTCGATAGAATTTTTATTATTATTATATAACACCAAGTGTGTTCTGTGTGTAAAATTTATTATGGACACTATACAGACAAAAAAAAATGAAAATTCGATAGCATTTTCATTGTATTCAACATCAATTGTGTTCTGGGTAGGCTATGTTACTGTGTCCTTACGCTCTAGTTCTTATGATTTCTGTTGTGCGTTGTTAAAGAGACAGACTGGACATTCATTGTATATAAGAGTAGATGAGCATAAAAAATCAATACTCCGAAATAATTAAAAGGTTTCTTTCTGGGTTTTCTCTCCCAAACTCTGAAAAATATCTATAATATAAAAAATTTATTATTTTGTGATTTTCTGCGTAAGAAACACAAGATATTTGTCAGAAGCAATCAATCGAACAATGTTGCATAACAAACAACAACGTTAAAAGAACTAATAATGATTATACCTCCCACAGTGTCCTTTAATGATTACTTACTCCAAAATAAATCAATACTATTTATATTTCGAGTATATTAAGTAGCTGGCCATTAAAATCGTCAAGTCTTCATTTAACTATTCCTAATTATTGGAAAGTGTTTCTGACACAGGCATCGTTACAGCCATAAATATTCTTGAAAAATTGCATTAATTCAGTTGTTTTGCAACACTATCTTGAATATTATAAAAAGGATATTGAACCAAACACTATATTAAATAAAAAACACAAATAATATTAAAGTCTTTTAATTAAACTCACTTAGCTTCAAGAAATCCGCAGTTTCGATTACAACACGTAAGAAGAAACTACAAGAAACTTACGTGTGATATTTTTTAGACATACATACTTTATTGTTATTCATACCAAGATCAATTCAAAGTTATTATAAAAAAAAGTTAAAATACAATAATTATTAGCTTACAAACAATTCATGCATTATGTACAAATGTTTCTATATACATATCAAAATTTTTATACTACTACAAGATAATATACTACTAAAACCTTCATTTAGCCTTGGGCTATTGAGAATCAAGTGTTTACATCCACAATTCTGAAAAAGGAATATTATTAACAATTTATTGAATTTTTTATATCATTCACAATATTTCAAAGTAATTGGCAAGTCACTGTACATAAAGCTCCCTTGCTGAATGTGGACTAATTCTAAAAAGTAGTATTGAATTTCTCAACATGAAAATAATTTAGACGTTTTGTATCATAATGATGAATCTCATTAACTAATTGGATATTCTCAATCAAATAATACGGTAACATATTATATCTCAATTTGTATATCAAATCCAAAGTATTGAAAGCAATTTGTTGCTGATAATCGTCAATCTGTAGCGTCATAATCACAGACATTCTTCTATTACATTTTCGAACTATTCCCATACCTCTATTCTGAATCTTCATAAGTTTTCAATATGACCTTTTCGCAAGTTGAACATTACAAGAGAAAAATACTCAACATACAGTGGACATTGGTCAACAATAATATTGCTGTATATTCATATACCTTATTTCTCTATATGACAAAAAATTTTACCGTTTTAGACATCTTATTAGCAATATAATTCACATGCGTTTCAAATTTGCATCTATTATTAGGCCTAAATAGTCATATCTCATGAACTTGTTCGATATGTTGTTCATAAATTTTCACAGATAAATTATTCAAATCTTTAACTAACAATCTTTGCTTACTGGGAATTTACTTTCTTTGACTTCTTCATGTTAACTTTAAGATTATTATCACAAAGCCACATAAAATCTAACTAAATAATCATTGATTAATTTAAACATAATTTCTATATCCTCTCTAGAAACAAACCATTTTATCACCAGCAAATAACGTTATTTTACAATTCAATAAATATTTTAAAATGTCATAGCAATACAGTATATACATTATACTGAAACCTGAACCATTTTCTTCTTATGCATCCCTGATCTTCCTTATTGTTTTCAAGCGTTGGTTTTCAGATATCTTCTCTTAGATAAAGTGTTCAATTTCATCGTTAGGTTCGTCATTGATGCTTGATGATTTTTCCTCTGACAATTATTCAGCAATGTCACCTAAAACAAATTCGCTTCCCTTCCTCTGCTTATATAAGTAAACCACATGGTAGTTTTTACAGCATATTCTCCTTGTATTCTGATATTTCTGGCACTACTGGCCACAGTAAGTAATTTCGGAATGCTCTTTAGTGACAGTAAGCATCGCCAGAGAATATCATTAATATCTGACGTTTCAATTTACTGCTCAGTATTGTTCAGGAATATCAGAACAGCTGCTGGAAAATTACATGAAAAACAATGAGTGTGTGTTTGGTCAAAAAGTGTCCCTTGCGATTATCTATCGAATGGCATGTTCAATTCTATACAACCATTTTTTGGCTTACCCATTGTTGTACAATATATTGTAAAAATTCTCACCTGTTGGATTCTTTACCTGAAATTCGCTAAAAACAAACTTTCATACCTCTATGTTGCTACTCTTCTATGTGTCTGCATGTTTGAGTACTATCACAAGCCTATCCTGGAAAGTATTTGAGTGTGGCCTCTTCATCTGAGAAGAAGAAAACATATATCATAAAATATGAATTACTTAAATATTAGCCACTCCAATAACTTTGTTTTAAAGAGTTGATAATTTCACTAAATTGGATAATATGGATGAATCTACTTTTTCTCACCTCAGATCTGCGTTTAATAACCCCATTCATAATGATATGCCAGCTACAGAAAAGTCTTCTTGATTTGGTCCCAATATCTTTGCCCATGCATTGTAGTATTTTGCATCATCATCTACCATAAAATATGTGGGCTGTATTACCTCCTTGTCTATCAGTGCTTACACATAAATCCCTTGCACTATCATCTTTTATAAGCATAATTAGATCCATTCCCTTCTGGTTTGTGATGTATTCCTTCGGTACAATGTCTAGTTCTACAAAAATCCTTTATACGTTCAATGGTGTCGTTCATAAATCCAATACAAAAACCTTCTGCGCCCAATACTAGGTGACTCACCTGAGACAAAAATCATATAGCAATATTACTTTTAAATATTTTAACTCAAATTAGATACAAACTTCTTTACTTCTAAAAGATAACACAAAAAAACATACATCTCTTCTATTAAAGTTTTTCGATATAAGCTGTAATAAGAGTTGATGTGATAGGTTTCATTGAATTTACTTATAATAAATAGTGCCACATACCTTGTTTCTTGAAAAGAAAAATAGATATTTCCATTGGCATTTCATTCTTCCATGTATAGAGCTTCAGCAATTATAATATGTATTTTCATGTTTTGTAGTATCTAGTGTCTCCTTTGTTTGAACATTGATAGTATTGATACACAGAAATTGTTTTGGTACTAAAAGTTATTCATTTCTAAACAAAATTGTTTTAGTATTTATAGATCTCGATCTATTTGTTCTGGATTTATCTAAAAGTTTAGTTGTTTCATGATGAATTCTTATTCTAAAATAATTTTTCAAAGTCATTTTAATTAACTGATCAGAATGTCCATCTATGAAGTCTCCGTCAAAAAGATGATTTTTGAAATGATCTAAAATAGAAGCGGGCAGATTGAACATAGTTTGGTTGATAAGAACTGCTAACAGATCTTTCACATTTCTATTCAAAATGTTCGTAGTTTTATGGAAAAATTTGAAAAATTTTTCGCCCTCCCTACAAATGTCAATCACTAGTTGGCTAGCCCTAGTTAAACGTCCATAGGTTTTCCTTTTTTGTAGCAGTGAAATATCCGTATCATTTCTTAGAAGATCGAGACACTTTCGACATGAAATGAATTTTTGAAGTACTCGAACAACATAGCCAGATATATATCCCACAATATCTTCTGCATACGGAGTGAGATTCCATGCTGTTGAGGATTTATAGTCGTATTTTTCAATATCTGCCAAAACATTCTGCATTATTGCAACAAACTTATCATCCTTTTCTATATCAGTTGCATGTTCTGATGCTAGTATGCTTACTGTGGAGCCACATGTCAAAATACTGATGGTTTCCAGATTTATAGCATTTCCTGTATTAGAAGCTGTTATTTGTGAGTGGACAATTAACCGTTTATATGCTGCCTCAAACTGTCTTGCTGTGGGATTATTGTTAAATCCACCTTTGCTTCTTATGCATCCAAAAAAAAGCTCTAAATGATCCTGGGAAAGTTTGTAAGTTAAAATATATTTCAGACATTTCTCTTCGATAATATATCTCTTATACATTTGCTGCAAACTGTCAATACAAATAAGCAATCCCAGAAATCCTGTTTTTCTCCCACTTCTGGTAATAGGAACTTCATTTAGTGTCAGTCCAAGAATATATTTCTTCATGTGATCCATATAATTCATGAACACTTCTGCTGTGCTTGCCATCAACGGTTTCTTAAAGAAATATTTGGCACAAGTATTTCTTGAGTTCAATATATCGAACAGGTTGTTGAAATTTAAAATAAATTCAGAAGTGGCTTTTGATCCTTGGAAGTCAAGACACTTGAGATCATCTCTCAGGAAATTTAATGCATCGCTGACACTTTTGCTTAGTGTCTGAGTTGCTAATCGTACCTTCATTTTTTCTCTCATCCACTGTAAGTGCCTCTGTCTTAATTTTGTAGCAGCATGCAGACCTTCAATATTCTGTATATCAACCAAATTCGATACATAGCTCCAATTCAACTCCTCATTATTCATATTGCGTATTCCATTTTGAGACGCAAAGCAATTTCTCACCAATTTAATCATATGGCAGGCATCAAGATTGATATATATGTCTTGCTCTGTAATTGGGTGCTTGAATTTCGTTTTTAAGTTGGATGGATCATGAAAATCAGCTCCCAACTTTTCAGCCATTGAAAAATTTGCAGAAGCACCATCAAAAGTCAATGAAATTATATTAATGCCACTTTCATAAATAAAACAAAGACATTTCTTCACTAATTCAGCTTTTTCTGAAGCTACTAATCCGTTCAGCAAAAAATATCCCACAGGTACCTTCCAGGAGCCATTCAGACACACAACCATAAATACTAATGCTTCACGAGCTTCAGGAAGAATGTCAGAATCCAAGTTGGTACCTATATCAACGTATCCTGTGAATTTAGTACCTGTCCACTCAACTTGACGCCTGATAGACATTTCATCCAAGACAAGATTACATAATAAAGGATAAGCAACTTCTTTTTGTCTTAGGGTCAAGGCAGTCAATGCTTCTTTTGTAAACCCTGGACTTCCGTCCACAGATCTGTACCACTTTGAGATCGTTTCTAAATGGGGAAGGCTGTTGTTGAAGGTTTTTCTTACAAAATTGTAGCCTCTTGGTGAATAAAAGGCCAATGTCAATGCAAATGCTCTCAAGGTTGGGTTATATTTCTGCTTACTCGGTCCTTTCAACATTCTCTCAAATAAACTACTTGCAGCTTCAGGTTCAACAGATGCCTGAAAAAAAAATTTTTCTTTGATATGATCATGTCTTTATATTCATGTTTTTGAACAATAAAAAAAAAATACATACAAATAAAGATGCTTCAGAACCTTCCGAGACAAGAGATTTTTCTTTTAAATAACCTATTAATGTTTTCATTGATGTGATTTTTTGTTTCATTCTACGAACAGACTGCTGTAGATTACGTATCTTCCTCTTTTGATTCTGTACTCCAGTTCTAATGACATTCATAGTTTTTCTCCTTTTCTCAGGTGTAGAAAAATCACTAGTATGTATATCACCTATATAAGCCCTCTTTCTGTAAAGAATCAGTATAATTAGTCCTTAAATAACAAATTGATGCAAATTTTTATTTACACGACCATAGTTTATTGAATTGGAAGAATTGAAATAAAATATTCACCTTATTCTTCTAGTTTTAGAAGAAGATGGTGCCTCAGTAAAAGTGGAAGATGATGAATCCAATTTATCCACTGTTTGCTCAGATTTTCCAACGTTACTTTCCATTTTCTTTTCTCTGTAAAACAGATCAAACCAGATATAATTAATCGTCAATGTGGTAATAATTACAAAAGTTTTACCTGCCACTTGTTGGAGAACAGGAACTGATAAGTGATTCAATTCTCTGATCGATTTCTGCATCAATTGCCAAATCTTGATCTCTGCAAATATATTACTTTTAATATTCATTCTAACACAATGAAAGTTAAGTAACTGAATAAATTACCTTTTGCCAAATGGAGAAACTTCATCGACAGAGGAGCTTGAACTATGGAGACAAATGTTATCAATTCTTTAAAAACAATTTTCTGCGACTTAAATATGTGTCGATCATTGTAAAAGCGGTTTAACTCCATACCTTTTAAATACATATTTTTCTGCCTTATGATCACATTTAGTCATATCTCTTATTAAAATAGTGAAGCGACTGCAAATACTGTAACTATTGCAGTCGCTTCTCTATTTTAACGAGAGATATGACTAAATGTGATATCATAAGGCAGAAAAATATGTATTTGAAAGGTATGAAGTTACGCCACTTTTACAATGATCGACCCACATGTTGACTGAATATCTATCTCTGGAAATTCCCACAAACTTACTTTGAAGACGTAATTTTGAATAGTTGATTTGCTAGAACGGGATTTGTTTTTGTTGTAGAACAGATACTGATGAGTGATTCAATTCTCTGATCAATTTCTGCATCAATTGGCAAATCTGGATCTCTACAAATATATTACTTTCAATATTCATTCTAACAAATTGAAAGATAAGTAACTAAATAAATTACCTTTTGCCAAATGGAGAAACTTCATTCACAGAGGAGCTTGAACTGTGGAAATCAAATGTTATTAATTCATTAAAAACCATTTTCTGCGATTCAAATATGTTGATTGAAAATTTCTATTTCTGGAAATTCCCACAAACTTACTTTGACGACGCAAGTTCCAATAGTTGATTCGCAAGAATGGGATTTGCATCACTTCGAAGAAACTTTTTTCCTTCACTTCGGATTACAAAATCTTTGGGCTCAAAGTGTTCAGAACATAAAAACAGAGTCTGAGGTAAGTTACTAGGGTCAACTAAATTCAGAATAGAGAACCATATATTCCTTCGCTCAGTATTAGTAGGAAACCTTAAAGTAAACAAAGAACAATCTACGCCACTGATAACAACATTTCTACTTACTTGTGAAAACTCAAATTAGGGTTCAAATGGTCCAATTTTCCACACACTTGACACTTACGAACCATTATTTAAACGTATTTTCTACAAAATATCCTCAAATTGTCACGTTTTACAACAAAAAATTCGTTACTATTGATTCGACAACGCCGCTACCAGCTGATGAGTTGGTAATGGCGATCGATAAACCATCTGCAAAGCATGAATGAAATCGCCATCTGGTGGCAGAACGATGTTGCCATATATACTATAAGGCTGAAACTGTAGGGCTGTTTCGCGAACAATTGAAGAGATTAGTGAATGAAATGCAAATACCTCACATCAATTGATGTAATAAATTATAATCTCCAATATTTACATTCGAATTATTAAAATAATTTATCTTTAAATGACCATTATAAAATGATTGATTCCTTATTTATCAAAAAACTTGGACAACGTGACAACGCTGCACAATTATTATCGATTTCCTCATTCTGTAGTACTATAATTGGATAGGTCAGTTCTGAACATTTTGAATGTTGCCTTCATCTTTCTATACTACATGCTGTGTCTCTTCTTTCTATAGTCTAAGTGTTGTATAGATTAGGCGTGCCACAATAGACCGATTGGTTGCAGTGACGGGACTGGTTTCGTCTGCCCGACACAACTCATATAATTAATAATAAAGTGGCGTACGAACATGGTAACATAGTAACATAGAACATGCCACGTTGGAAGAACCCTAAAAGCATCTAAATGGATAGTAAGCGATATAGTGAAACTGGGCTTCAAAGATCAGGCCATATGGGACGCATTGGCAGTGGAAGTTTTTCAGTAATATCTACATTGAGAATCACACCACGTTGAGAGATCCGCAAGAGGATCTGAATAGATAGTAAAAGATATTATAATACTGGGTTTCACATATCGGGCCATCAGAGGCTCTTTGGCAGTGGAACTTTTTCAGTAATATCTTTATTGAGAATCATGCCACGTTGAAAGATCCCTAAAAGTATCTAAGTGGATAGTAAACGATATAATAATACTCAGTTTCAAACATCCAGTCAGCAGAAACGCGTTAGCAGTGGAACTTTCTCAGTAATATTTATATTCAGAATCACACTACGATGAAAGATCCGTAAAAGGATCTGAATAGATATTAGAAGATATAATCATACTAAGTTTCAAATATCCGGCCATCAGAAACGCCCTGGCAGTTTAGCTCCTCAATACTATCTGTATTGAGGATCATGCTACGTTAAGAGAGCCTCAAGAGGATCTGAATTGATAATAAAAGGTATTATAATACTCGGTTCCAAATATCAGGCCATCAGTGGCGCTTTCGCAGTGGAACTTATTGTATTGAGAATCACACCACGTTGAAAGTTCTGTAAAAGGATCGTAATAGATAGAAAAAAGTATTATAATACTCGGTTTTAAATATCAGGCCATCAGAGGCGCTTTGGCTGTGGAACTTTTTCAGTATTATCTGTATTGAGAATCATTCCACGATCCCTAAAAGTATATGAATGGATAGTAGACGACATAATTGAACTCGGTTTTATACATCCAGTCAGCAGGGACGCGTAAGCAGTGGAACTTTCTCTCTCAGTAATATCTTTATTGAGTATCACACCACGTTGAAGGATGCGTAAAAGGTTCTGAATGGATAGTAAAAGATATAATAATACTATGTTTCGAATATCCGGCCATCAGAAACGCCCCGACAAATTGACTCTTCAGTACCATCTGTATTGAAAATCATGCTACGTTGAGAGAACCTTAAGAGGATATGAATAGGTTGTAAAAGGTATTTTAATACTCGATTTCAAATATCGGGCCATCAAAAGCGCTTTGGCAGTGGAACTTTTTCAGTAATATCTGTTTGAGAATAATGCCACTTTGGAAGAACTCTATATGTATCTGAATGAATAGTAAACGATTTAATAAAATTCGGTTTCAAAGATCAAGCCATCTGGGACGCATTGGCAGTAGAACTTTTTCAGTAATATCTTCATTGAAAATCACACCACGTTGAGAGATCCGTAAAAGGATCTGAATAGATAGTAAAAGGTATCATAATACCCTTTTTCATATATCGGACCATCAGAGGCGCTTTGGCAGTGGAACTTTTTCAGTGATATCTGTATTGAGAATCATTCCACGATGGAAAATCCCTAAAAGTTTATGAATGCATAGTAAACGATATAATAAAAATCGGTTTCAAACATCCAGTCTGAGTTGATAGTAGACGATATACTAATATTCGGTTTCAAACATCCAGAAACGCGTGAGCAGTGGAACTTCCTCAGTAATATCTTTATCAAGAATCACACTACGTTGAAAGATCCTTAAAAGCATCTGAATGGATAGTAAAAGATATAATAATACTATGTTCCGGATATCCGGCCATCAGAAACGCCCTGGCAGTTTATCTCTTCTGTACTATCTGTATTGAGAATCATGCCACGTTAGGAGAACCTTATGTGGATCTGAATAGATACTAAAAGGTTTTATAATACTGGGTTTCAAATATCAGGCCATCAGTGGCGCTTTGGCAGTGGAACTTTTTCAGTAATATATGTATTGAGAATCCTGCCACGTTGAAAGATCCCTAAAAGTATCTGAGTGGATAGTAGACGATATACTAATACTCGGTTTCAAACATCTAGTCAGCAGAAGCGAATGAGCAGTGGAACTTTCTCAGTAATATCTTTATTGAAAATCACACTACGTTGAAAGATCCGTCAAAGGATCTGAATGGATAGTAGAAGATATAATAATACTATGTTTCGAATACCCGGCCATCAGATACGCCCTGGCAGTTTAACTCTTCTGTACTTTCTGTATTGAGAATCATGCCACGTTAAGAGGATCTGAATAGATAGTAGAAGGTATTATAATACTCGATTTCAAATAACGGCCCATCAGAGGCGCATTGGCAGTGCAACTCTTTCAGTATTATCTGTATTCAGAATCTTGTCACGTTGAAAGATCCCTAAAAGTATCGGAGTGAATAGTAAACGATATAATAATACTCGGTTTCAAACATCCAGTCAGCAGGGACGCGTGAGCAGTGAAACTTTCCCAGTAATATCTTTATTGAGTATCACACCACCTTGTAGGATCCGTAAAAAGAACTGAATGGATAGTAGATTATATAATTATACTATGTTTAGAATATCCGGCTATCAAAAACGCCCTGGCAGTATAACTTCTTCAGTACTATCTATATTGAGAATCATGCCACGTTAAGAGAACCTTAAAATGATCTGAATATAAAGTAAAAGGTATTATAGTACTCGACTTCAAATATCGGGCCATCAGGGGCGCATTGGCAGTGCTACTTTTTCATTAATATCTGTATTAAGAATCATGCCAAGTTGAAAGTTCCGTAAAAGGGTCTGAATAGATAGTAAAAGGTATTATAGTACTCGGTTTCAAATAACAGGCCATCAGAGGCGCTTTGGCAGTGGAACTTTTTCAGTAATATCTCTATTGAGAATCATTCCACGATAAAAGATCCCTAAAAGTATATGAATGGATAGTAAACGATATAGTGAAACTCGATTTCAAAGATCCAGCCATCAGGGACGCATTAGCATTAGAACTGTTACAGTAATATCTTCATTGAGTATCAGACCACGTTGAAGGATGCGTATAAGGATCTGATGGATAGTGGAAGATATAATAATACTATGATTCGATTATCCGGATATCAGAAACGCCCTGGCAGTATAACTTCTTCAGTACTATCTGTATAGAGAATCATTCCAGGTAAAGAAAACCTTACGAATATCTGATTGATATTGAAAGGTATTATAATACTCGGCTTCAACTTTAGGGCCATCAGTGGAATTCTTTCAGTATTATCTGTATTGAGAATCATGCCACTTCGGAAGAACCCTAAAACGTTGAATGATCCCTAAAAGTATCTGAGTGGATAGTAAACGATATAATAATACTCAGTTTCAAGAATCACAGAACGTTGAAAGTTCCTTAACAGGATCTGAATGGATAGTAGAATATATAATATCACTATGTTTCGACTATCCGGCCATCAGAAACGACCTGGCAGTTTTACTCTTCAGTACTCTCTGTATTGAGAATTATGCCACGTTAAGAGAACCTTAATACGATCTGAATAGATAGGAAAAGGTACAATAATACTGGGTATCAAATATCGGGTCATCAGAGGCGCTTTGGCAGTGGAACTTTTTCCGTAATATCTGTATTGAGAATCATTCCACGATGAAAGATCCCTATAAGTATATGAATAAACGATATAAATGATATAATAGAACTCGGTTTCAAACTTCCAGCCAGCAGAAACGCGTGAGCTGTTGAACTTTCTCATTAATATCTTTATTGAGGATCACACTACGTTGAAAGATCCGTAAAAGGATCTGAATGGATAGTAGAAGTTATAATAATACTATGTTTCGAATACCCGACCATCAGAAAAGCCCTGGCAGTATAACTTCTTCAGTAATATCTGTATTGAGTATCATTCCACGTTTAGAGAACCTTAAGAGGATCTGAATTGATAGTAAATGGTATTATAATACTCGATTTCAAATATCGGGCCGTCAGAGGCGCATTGGCAGTGCAACTTTTTCAGTTATATCTGTATTGAGAATCATGCCACGTTGAAAGATCCCTAAAAATATCTGAATCGATAGTAACCGATATAATAAAACTCGCTTTCACAGAACAGTCCCTCAGGGACGCATTGGCAGTAGAACATTTTCAGTAATATATTTATTGAGAATCACACCATGTTGAAAGCTCCGTAAAAGGATCTGAATAGATAGTGAAGGTATTATAATACTCGGTTTCAAATATCAGGCCATCAGTGGCGCTTTCGCAGTGGAACTTTTTCAGTACAATATGTATCGAGAATCATGCCATGTTGAAAGATCCCTAAAAGTATCTGAGTGGATAGTAAACGATATAATCATACTCGATTTCAAACATGCAGTCAGCAGAATCTTGTGCTCAGTGGAACTTTCTGAGTAATATCTTTATTGAGAAAAACACTACGGTGATAGATCCGTAAAAGGATCTGAATGGATAGTAGAGTATATAATAATACTATGTTTCGAGTATCTGGCCATCAGAAACGCCCTGGCAGTTTAACTCTTCAGTACCATCTGTATTGAGAATCACACAACACGTTGAAAGTTCTGTAAAAGGATCGGAATAGATAGATAGTGAAAAGTATTATAATACACTGTTTTAAATGTCAGGCCATCAGAGGCGCTTTGGCAGTCGAACTTTTTCAGTGATATCTGTATTGAGAATCATTCCACGATGAAAGATCCCTAAAAGTATATGAATGGATAGTAGACGACATAATTGAACTCGGTTTCAAACATCCAGTCAGCAGGGATGCGTGAGCAGTGGAACTTTCTCAGTAATATCTTTATTGAGTATCACACCAAGTTGAAAGATCCGTCAAAGGATCTGAATGGATAGTAGAAGATATAATAATACTATGTTCCGAATATCTGGCCATCAGAAACGCCCTGGCAGTATATCTTCTTCAGTACTGTCTTTATTGAGAATCATGCCACGTTAAGAGAACCTTAAGAGGAACTGAATAGATAGTAAAAAGTATTATAATACTTGATTTCAAATATCGGGCCATCAGAGGCGCATTGGCAGTGCAACTTTTTCAGTAATATCTGTATTAAGAATCATGCCACATTGAAAGATCCCTAGAAGTATATGAATGGATAGTAAACGATATAATAAAACTCGGATTCAAACATCCAGTCAGCAGAAACGCGTGCGCAGTGGAACTTTCTAATTTATTTCTTTATTGAGAAACACTTTACGTTGAAAATTCCGTAAAAGCATCTGAATAGTAGAAGATAGTAGAAGATATAATAATACTATGTTTCGAATATCCGGCTATCAAAAACGCCCTGGCAGTATAACTTCTTCAGTACTATCTGTATTGAGAATCAATCCACTTTTAGAGAACCTTAAGAAAATCTGATAGATATTAAGAGGTATTATGATACTCGGCTTCAAATTTCGGGCTATCTGTGAAACTGTTTCAGTAATATCTATATTGCAACGCTGAAAGAACCCTAAAAGTATCAAAATGGATAGTAAGCGATATAATAAAACTCTGTTTCAAAGATCATGCGATATGGGACGCATTGGCAGTGAAAGTTTTTCAGTAATATTGAGAATAACACTACGATGAAAGATCCGTGAAAAAATCTGAATGGTTAGTAGAAGATATAATAATACCATGTTTCGAGTATCCGACCATCAGAAAAGCCCTGACAGTTTAACTCTTCAATACCATCTGTATTGAGAATCATGCTACGATAAGGGAACCTTAGGAGGATCTGAATAGATCATAAAAGGTATTATAATACTCGATTTCGAATATCGGGCCATCAGAGGCGCTTTGGCAGTGGAACTTTTTAGATAATATCTGTTTGAGAATAATGCCACGTTGGAAGATCTCTAAAAGTATCTGAATGGATAGTGAACGATATAATAAGAGTCGATTACAAAGATCAAGCCATCAGGGACTCATTGGCAGTAGAACTTTTTCAGTATTATTCTCATTGAAAATCTCACCACGTTGAAAGATCCGCGAAAGGAACTGAATAGATAATAAAAGGTCTAATAATACTTAGTTTCAAATATCGGGCCATCAGAGGCGCTTTGGCAGTGTTACTTTTATTATTATTATATATATTTATTATTATAATACTCGGCTTCAACTTTCGGGCCAATAGTGGAACTCCAACTCCAACTGCAACTCCAACTCCAACTCCAACTCCAACTCCAACTCCAACTCCAACTCCACCTCCAACTCCAACTCCAACTCCAACTCCAACTCCAACTCCACCTCCAACTCCAACTCCAACTCCAACTCCAACTCCAACTGCAACTCCAACTCCAACTCCAACTCCAACTCCACCTCCGACTCCGACTCCGACTCCGACTCCGACTCCGACTCCGACTCCGACTCCGACTCCGACTCCGACTCCGACTCCGACTCCGACTCCGACTCCGACTCCGACTCCGACTCCGACTCCGACTCCGACTCCGACTCCGACTCCGACTCCGACTCCGACTCCGACTCCGACTCCGACTCCGACTCCGACTCCGACTCCGACTCCGACTCCGACTCCGACTCCGACTCCGACTCCGACTCCGACTCCGACTCCGACTCCGACTCCGACTCCGACTCCGACTCCGACTCCGACTCCGACTCCGA
The DNA here is from genome assembly GCA_937662695.2 of Halyzia sedecimguttata. NCBI lineage: Eukaryota > Metazoa > Arthropoda > Insecta > Coleoptera > Coccinellidae > Halyzia > Halyzia sedecimguttata. Next base: position 8,572,186 of record OW569418.2, read on the forward strand.
CTCCGACTCCGACTCCGACTCCGACTCCGACTCCGACTCCGACTCCGACTCCGACTCCGACTCCGACTCCGACTCCGACTCCGACTCCGACTCCGACTCCGACTCCGACTCCGACTCCGACTCCGACTCCGACTCCGACTCCGACTCCGACTCCGACTCCGACTCCGACTCCGACTCCGACTCCGACTCCGACTCCGACTCCGACTCCGACTCCGACTCCGACTCCGACTCCGACTCCGACTCCGACTCCGACTCCGACTCCGACTCCGACTCCGACTCCGACTCCGACTCCGACTCCGACTCCGACTCCGACTCCGACTCCGACTCCGACTCCGACTCCGACTCCGACTCCGACTCCGACTCCGACTCCGACTCCGACTCCGACTCCGACTCCGACTCCGACTCCGACTCCGACTCCGACTCCGACTCCGACTCCGACTCCGACTCCGACTCCGACTCCGACTCCGACTCCGACTCCGACTCCGACTCCGACTCCGACTCCGACTCCGACTCCGACTCCGACTCCGACTCCGACTCCGACTCCGACTCCGACTCCGACTCCGACTCCGACTCCGACTCCGACTCCGACTCCGACTCCGACTCCGACTCCGACTCCGACTCCGACTCCGACTCCGACTCCGACTCCGACTCCGACTCCGACTCCGACTCCGACTCCGACTCCGACTCCGACTCCGACTCCGACTCCGACTCCGACTCCGACTCCGACTCCGACTCCGACTCCGACTCCGACTCCGACTCCGACTCCGACTCCGACTCCGACTCCGACTCCGACTCCGACTCCGACTCCGACTCCGACTCCGACTCCGACTCCGACTCCGACTCCGACTCCGACTCCGACTCCGACTCCGACTCCGACTCCGACTCCGACTCCGACTCCGACTCCGACTCCGACTCCGACTCCGACTCCGACTCCGACTCCGACTCCGACTCCGACTCCGACTCCGACTCCGACTCCGACTCCGACTCCGACTCCGACTCCGACTCCGACTCCGACTCCGACTCCGACTCCGACTCCGACTCCGACTCCGACTCCGACTCCGACTCCGACTCCGACTCCGACTCCGACTCCGACTCCGACTCCGACTCCGACTCCGACTCCGACTCCGACTCCGACTCCGACTCCGACTCCGACTCCGACTCCGACTCCGACTCCGACTCCGACTCCGACTCCGACTCCGACTCCGACTCCGACTCCGACTCCGACTCCGACTCCGACTCCGACTCCGACTCCGACTCCGACTCCGACTCCGACTCCGACTCCGACTCCGACTCCGACTCCGACTCCGACTCCGACTCCGACTCCGACTCCGACTCCGACTCCGACTCCGACTCCGACTCCGACTCCGACTCCGACTCCGACTCCGACTCCGACTCCGACTCCGACTCCGACTCCGACTCCGACTCCGACTCCGACTCCGACTCCGACTCCGACTCCGACTCCGACTCCGACTCCGACTCCGACTCCGACTCCGACTCCGACTCCGACTCCGACTCCGACTCCGACTCCGACTCCGACTCCGACTCCGACTCCGACTCCGACTCCGACTCCGACTCCGACTCCGACTCCGACTCCGACTCCGACTCCGACTCCGACTCCGACTCCGACTCCGACTCCGACTCCGACTCCGACTCCGACTCCGACTCCGACTCCGACTCCGACTCCGACTCCGACTCCGACTCCGACTCCGACTCCGACTCCGACTCCGACTCCGACTCCGACTCCGACTCCGACTCCGACTCCGACTCCGACTCCGACTCCGACTCCGACTCCGACTCCGACTCCGACTCCGACTCCGACTCCGACTCCGACTCCGACTCCGACTCCGACTCCGACTCCGACTCCGACTCCGACTCCGACTCCGACTCCGACTCCGACTCCGACTCCGACTCCGACTCCGACTCCGACTCCGACTCCGACTCCGACTCCGACTCCGACTCCGACTCCGACTCCGACTCCGACTCCGACTCCGACTCCGACTCCGACTCCGACTCCGACTCCGACTCCGACTCCGACTCCGACTCCGACTCCGACTCCGACTCCGACTCCGACTCCGACTCCGACTCCGACTCCGACTCCGACTCCGACTCCGACTCCGACTCCGACTCCGACTCCGACTCCGACTCCGACTCCGACTCCGACTCCGACTCCGACTCCGACTCCGACTCCGACTCCGACTCCGACTCCGACTCCGACTCCGACTCCGACTCCGACTCCGACTCCGACTCCGACTCCGACTCCGACTCCGACTCCGACTCCGACTCCGACTCCGACTCCCACTCCAACTCCAACTCCAACTCCAACTCCAACTCCAACTCCAACTCCAACTCCAACTCCAACTCCAACTCCAACTCCAACTCCAACTCCAACTCCAACTCCAACTCCAACTCCAACTCCAACTCCAACTCCAACTCCAACTCCAACTCCAACTCCAACTCCAACTCCAACTCCAACTCCAACTCCAACTCCAACTCCAACTCCACCTCCACCTCCAACTCCAACTCCAACTCCAACTCCAACTCCAACTCCAACTCCAACTCCAACTCCAACTCCAACTCCAACTCCAACTCCAACTCCAACTCCAACTCCAACTCCAACTCCAACTCCAACTCCAACTCCAACTCCAACTCCAACTCCAACTCCAACTCCAACTCCAACTCCAACTCCAACTCCAACTCCAACTCCAACTCCAACTCCAACTCCAACTCCACCTCCACCTCCAACTCCAACTCCAACTCCAACTCCAACTCCAACTCCAACTCCAACTCCAACTCCAACTCCAACTCCAACTCCAACCCCAACTCCAACTGCCATCAGGGACGCATTGGCAGTGAAACTTTTGCAGAAATATTTTTATTGAGAATCATGCCACGTTGAAAGATTCGTAAAAGATTCTGAAAGGAAAGTAAAAGACATAATAATACTCGGTTTCAAATATCCAGCCTTTAGAAACGCGCATGCAGTCTAACTTCTACACTAATGTATGTATTGAGAATCATGCCACCTTAAAGGATCCTTAAAAGGATCTGAATGGATAGTAAAAGATACAGTAGAAGAGGGTTTTGAATATACGCCAATAGTGAAGCGTGAGCAGTGTAACTTTTTCAGTTATATATCTCTATTGAGAATCACACCTTGTTGAAAGATCCGTAAAAGGATCTGAATAGGTAGTGAAGGGTTTTATAATACTCGGTTTCAAATATCAGGCCATGAGAGGTGCATTGGCAGTTGAACATATTCAGTAATATATGTATTGAAACTCATGCCAATTCGAAATATCCCTACAGGTATCTAATTGGATTGTAAAAGAATTAGAAAACTCGGTTTGAAGCATCTGGCCAGCAGGGACGCGTGAGCAGCTGAGCTTTCTCAGTAATATCTATTTTGAGAATCACACCACGGTGGAAGATCCATAAAAGGTTCTGAATGGATAATAAACGATATAAAAATACTCGGTTTCGAATATCCAGCCATTAGAAACGCGCTTGCAGTATAACGTCTACAGTACTGTATTGAGAATCATGCCACGATAAAGGAACCTTAAAAGGATCTGATTAGATAGTAAAAGATATAGCAGTAGTCGGTTTCGAATATACGCCAAAATGGAAGCGTGAGCAGAAGAAATTTCTCAGTAATACCTTTATTGAGAATCACACCATGTTGAAAGGTCCGTAAAAGGAACTGAATAGATTTTAAAAGGTATTATAATACTCGGTTTCGAATATCAGGCCATCAGAGGCGCATTGGCAGTGGAAATTTTTCAGTAATGTCTGATTTGAGAATCATGCCATATTGAAAGATTCCTAAAAGTATCTAAGTGGATAGTAAAAGAATTAATAAAACTCGGTTTCAAACACGGGCCAGCAGGGACGCGTGAGCAGTGGAGCTATCTCAGTGATATCTTTATTGAGAATCTTACCACGTTGAAAGATTCGTAAAAGGTTCTGAATAGATAGTAAAAGGTATTATAATACTCGTCTTCAAATATCAGGCCATCAGAGGCGCATTGGCAGTGGAAATTTTTCAGTAATATCTGTATTGAGAATCATGCGACAGTGAAAGATTCCTAAAAGTATCTAAGCGGATAGTGGAAGAATTAATAAAACCCAGTTCCAAACAACCGGCCAGCAGGGACGCGTGAGCAGTGAGCATCTTTCTCAGTAATATCTTTATTGAGAATCACACCACGTTGAAAGATCCGTAAACGGTTCTGAATGGATTGTAAAACATACAATAATACTCGATTTCGAATATCGAGCCATAAGAAACGCGCTTGCAAGTACTATGTATATTGAGAATCATGCCACGCTAAAAAAACCTTAAAAGAATCAGTATAGATAGTAAAAGATTTCATAATACTCGATTTCAAAGATTGGTCCATCAGGGATGCATTGGCAGTGGAACATTTTCAGTAATATCTTTATTGTGAATCATGCCACGTTGAAAGATACGTAAAAGAATCTGAATAGATAGTGGAATTATTATAATACTCGGCTTCATATATCAGGCCATCACAAGCGAATTGGCAGTGGAAATTTTTCAGTAATATCTGTATTGAGAATCATGCCACATTGAAATATCCCTAAAATTATCTCAATGAATAGTAAAAGAATTAATAAATCCCGGTTTCAAACATCCGGCCTGCAGGGACGCGTGAGAAGTGGAGCTTTCTCAGTAACATCTTTTTTGAGAATCACGCCACGTTAGAGAGCCGTAAAGGGTTCTGAATGTATAGTAAAAGATACAATAATACTCGGTTTCGAATATCCAGCCATTAGAAACGCGCTTGCAGTGTAACTTCTACAAATTATCTGTAATGAGTACCACGTCACGTTAAAGGATCCTCAAAAGGATCTGAGTGGATAGTAAAAGATATAATAATAATCGGTTTCAAATGTACGGCCAACACAGGGAAGCGTGAGTAGTGGAACTTTTTCCAGTAATAGCTTTATTGAGAACCACACCACGTTGAAAGTTCCGTAAATGGATCTGAATAGATAGTTAAAGGCATTATAATACTCGGTTTCAAATATCGGGTCATCAGAGCCGCATTGGCTGTGGAACTCTTTCAGTAATATCTGTATTGACAATCATGCCACGTCGGTTTAAAACATCCGGCCAGCAGGGACGCTTGAGCTGTGTAACTTCTACGGTAGTATCTGTATTGAGAATTATGCCCCACGTTGAAGGTTCCTCATAAGGGTCTGAATGGTAAGTGAAAGATATAGTAGTAGTCTGTTTCAAATATACGGCTAACAGGGAATCGTGACCAGTGGAACATTCTCAGTTGGAGTTGGAATCGGAGTCGGTGTTGGAGCCGGAGTCGGAGTCGGAGTCAGAGTCGGAGTCGGAGTCGGAGACGGAGTCGGATCGAATCGGAGTCGGAATCGGAGACGGAGTCGGAGTCGGAGTCGGAGTCGGAGTCAGAGTCGGAGTCGGAATCAGATTAGGAGTCGGAGTCGGAATCGGAGTCGGAGACGGAGTCGGAGTATTACTGTATCTTTAACTATCTATTCATATGCTTTTAAGGTTCATTTAAATTGGCATGATTCTCAATACAGATAGAAGTGAGGAAAATGGTTAGAAAAAGAATTAATAAAACACGATATCAATCATCCGGCCAGCAGGAACGTGCGAGCAGTGGAGCTTTCTCTGTAATATCTTTATTGAGAATCACACCGCGTTGAAAGGTCCGTAAAAGGTTCTTAATGGATAGTAAACGATATAACAATACTCGGTTTCGAATATCCAGCCATTAGAAAACGCGTTTGCAGTGTAACTTCTACAGTAACATAATTCAATTATTTTTAAGATTAAGTTTCATCATATGAATCCATTGATATAAATATCAACTGCAACGAACAAATACTTTCGGGGCTATGATTTTTCGTAGTTTGCAGTGCAACTCAAACTCCAACTCCAACTCCAACTCCAACTCCAACTCCAACTCCAACTCCAACTCCAACTCCAACTCCAACTCCAACTCCAACTCCAACTCCAACTCAACTCCAACTCCAACTCCAACTCAGTCCAAGTCCAAGTCCAAGTCCAAGTCCAAGTCCAAGTCCAAGTCCAAGTCCAAGTCCAAGTCCAAGTCCAAGTCCAAGTCCAAGTCCAAGTCCAAGTCCAAGTCCAAGTCCAAGTCCAAGTCCAAGTCCAAGTCAAGTCCAAGTCCAAGTCCAAGTCCAAGTCCAAGTCCAAGTCCAAGTCCAAGTCCAAGTCCAAGTCCAAGTCCAAGTCCAAGTCCAAGTCCAAGTCCAAGTCCAAGTCCAAGTCCAAGTCCAAGTCCAAGTCCAAGTCCAAGTCCAAGTCCAAGTCCAAGTCCAAGTCCAAGTCCAAGTCCAAGTCCAAGTCCAAGTCCAAGTCCAAGTCCAAGTCCAAGTCCAAGTCCAAGTCCAAGTCCAAGTCCAAGTCCAAGTCAAGTCCAAGTCCAAGTCCAAGTCCAAGTCCAAAGTCCAAGTCCAAGTCCAAGTCCAAGTCCAAGTCCAAGTCCAAGTCCAAGACCAAGTCCAAGTCCAAGTCCAAGACCAAGTCCAAGTCCAAGTCCAAGTCCAAGTCAAGTCCAAGTCCAAGTCCAAGTCCAAGTCCAAGTCCAAGTCCAAGTCCAACTCCAACTCCAACTGCAACTCCAACTCCCAACTCCAACTCCAACTCCAACTCCAACTCCAACTCCAACTCCAACTCCAACTCCAACTCCAACTCCAACTCCAACTCCAACTCCAACTCCAACTCCAACTCCAACTCCAACTCAACTCCAACTCCAACTCCAACTCCAACTCCAACTCCAACTCCAACTCCAACTCCAACTCCAACTCCAACTCAACTCCAACTCCAACTCCAACTCCAACTCCAACTTCAACTCCAACTCCAACTCCATCTCCATCTCCATCTCCATCTCCAACTCCAACTCCAACTCCATTTCCAACTCCAACTCCAACTCCAACTCCAACTCCAACTCCTGTCCAACTCCGATTGTTATCATATCGTTTATTATCCACTCAGATACTTTTAGGGAATGATTCTCAATACAGATATTACTGAAAAAGTTGCACTGCCAATGCGCCTCTGATGGGCCGTTATTTGAAATCGAGTAATTTTACTATCTATTCAGATCTTCTTAAGGTTCTCTTAACGTGGCATGATTCTCAATACAGAAAGTACAGAAGAGTTAATTTGCCAGGGAGTTTCTGAAAGCCGGGTATTCGAAACACAGTATTATTATATCATCTACTATCCATTCAGATTTTTTTACGCATCCTTCAAGGTGGTGTGATACTCAATGAAGATATTACTGAGAAAGTTTCACTGCTCACGCGTCCCAGCTGACTGGATGTTTGAAACCGAGTTATATTATATCGTTTACTATCCATTCATATACTTTTAGGGATCTTTCGTGGTGGAATGATTCTCAATACAGATATTAATGAAGAAGTTCCACTGCCAAAGCGCCTCTGATGGACCGATATATGAAACCGAGAATTATAACAACTTTTACTATCTATTCAGACCTTTTTACGAACTTTCATAGTGGTGTGATTCTCAATGAAGATATTACTGAGAAAGTTCCACTGCCAATGCGTCCCTGATGGCCTAATCTTTGAAACCGAGTTTTATTATATCCATTCAGATACTTTAAGGGATCTTTCATCGTGGCATGATTTCCAATAAAGATATTACTGAAGAAGTTGCACTGCCAATTCGCCTCTGATGGCCCGATATTTGAAATCGAGTATTATAATTCCTTTTAATATCTATTCAGATCCTCTTAAGGTTCTCTTATCGTGGCATAATTCGCAATACATAGTATTATTATATCTTCTTATATCGATTCAGATTCATTTACGGAACCTTCAAGTTAGTGTGATACTCAATAAAGATATTACTGAGAAAGTTTCACTGCTCACGCGTCCCTGCTGACTGGATGTTTGAAACCGCAATGCGCCTCTGATGGTCCGATATTTGATATGGAGTAGTATAATACCTTTTACTATCTCTTCAGATCCTCTTAGGGTACCCTTATCGTGGCATGATTCTCAATACAGATAGTAGTGAAGAGTTAAACTGCCAGGTAGTTTCTGATGGCCGGATATTCGAAACATGGTATAATTATATCTTCTACTATCCATTCAGATGCTTTTACTGAATTTTCTACGTAGTGTGATTCTCAATAAAGAAATTAATGAGAAAGTTCCACTGCTCACGCGTTTCTGCTGACTGGATGTTTGAAACCGAGTATTATTATATGGTTTACTATCCATTCAGATATTTTCAGGGGTCTGTCAACGTGGCATGATTAACAATACAGATAATAATAATAAAGTTTCACTGCCAAAGCGCCTCTGATGGCCCGATATTTGAAACTGAGTATCATAAGACCTTTTATTATCTATTCAGATCTTTTTGCGGATCTTTCAACGTGGTGTGATTTTCAATGAGGATATTACTGAAAAAGTTCTACTGCCAATGAGTACCTGATGGCTTGATCTTTGAAACCGACTCTTATTATATCGTTTACTATCCATTCAGATACTTTTAGAGATCTTCCAACGTGGCATTATTCTCAAACAGATATTACTGAAAAAGTTCCACTGCCAAAGCGCCTCTGATGGTCCGATATTTGATCTCGAGTATTATAATACCTTTTACTATCTATTCAGATCCTCCTGAGGTTCCCTTAACGTGGCATGATTCTCAATACAGATGGTACTGAAGAGTTAAACTGCCATGGCATTTCTGATGGCCGGATACTCGAAACATGGTATTATTATATCTTCTACTATCCATTCAGATTTTTCATCGTAATGTTATTCTCAATAGTACTGAAAATCTTTCACTGAAAATGTGTCCCTTATCGCCTGATCTTTGACCCCGAGTTTTATTATGTCACTTACTATGCATTTAGATACTTTTAGGGATCTTTCAACGTGGCAAGATTCTCAATACAGATATTACTGAAAAAGTTACACTGCGAATGCGCCTCTGATGGCCCGATATTCGAAATAGAGTATTATAATACCTTTTAATATCTATTCAGATCCTCTTAAGGTTTCCTTAACGAGGCATGATTCTCAATACAGATGGTACTGAAACTGCCAGGGTGTTTCTGATGGCCGGATATTCGAAACATAGTATTATTATATCTTCTACTATCCATTCAGATCCTTTTACGGATCTTTCAACGTAGTGTTATTCTCAATAAAGATATTACTGAGAAAGTTCCACTGCTCACGCATTTCTGCTGATTGGATGTTTGAAACCGAGTCTTATTTTATCGTTTACTATCCATTCATATACTTCTAGGGATCTTAAACGTGTCATGATTCTCAATACAGATAGTACTGAAAAAGTAGCACTGCCAATGCGCCTCTGATGGCCCGATATTCGAAATCAAGTATTATAATACTATCTATTCAGATCTTCCTAGGGTTCTCTTAACGTGGCATGATTCTCAATACAGACAGTACTGAAGAAGATATAATGCCAGAACTTTTGTGATGGTCGGATATTTGGGACATAGTATTATTATATCTTCTACTATCCATTCAGAACCTTTTAAGCATCCTTCAACGTGGTGTGATACTCAATAAAGATATTACTGAGGAAGTTCCACTGCTCACGCATACTTTTGTTGGTTGATATTTTCATGCCGATGGTCAATCCATATGATGATGGGAATGGTAATGGTAAGTTAATAATATTGAGTTCAGAATATCTCCACTAAAAACAAAAATGGAATTGAGGAATGAATATCTCGGATGAGTTCGTTGTTGGGTAGAATTCGTCTATTGGTTTTGGATTGATTATTTTTGGCACTCTTGTTGAATTTAAATTCTTCTATGATGTTTGAATTCAATTTCTGCTGAGATGAAGTTCTAAATTTCAATAATGAATCGTACTTCTGTTTTCACAGAATGCTATAATTATTCTATCTAAGCTTTATTATATGATCTGTGTTCATACTCGTACATTTCATCCTGTTCTATAAGAGAGAGTCAAATTCATTTCAGCTATTTTAATTTGTTTTCTTCCATGGTGCAGTTCTCAGATTGCTCATTTAATCTTGATAAATAAATTATTATTTGAATTGAATTTCCTTTATGATGCAGTTCTATCATAAGAATACATTGATATAATTCTCAACTCTGAGAAACCAATACTTTCGGAGATATAATTTGTCTGTTTGAACTAGAGCGCCAGAAAGCTCCTGTCCACAGGGCTTGAACCCATTTTTTATCAAAGCAATTAATTTCACATGTATTTTTTCCTAGGTAACCTTGATCCTGTACTGGAAGAATTGACTAAGATCGATAAAACGCTTCTTGGATTAAAATATGACATTTCAGCAATGCAGAGGGAAATGCAGGAATCTAAAATAATCTTAAATGAATTAGTCGAGCAATCGAGTAATGGAAATATGCTAAGTACCATGATACGATTAAAATTACCACTGAATAATCAGGCAGAAATTTAGGAATTGGAGTCCAAATTGGAAAGTGGTGAAGATTTCCAAGATTTGGTAATATACATTTTCTACTCATCAATCGTTTTTACTCACAAATCACACAATTAATTATTAATTCTGGATTTCAGGTGAATTTTCTATACTTACAGATTGGGTGGTGTTACACCGAAAAAATATGTTCTACTCATTATGAAAAAGCTCATGTGTAGGGAACTGAGCTTACAGTACGGAGCTCGGGGAAGAAGACAAACAAAATTTGTTTCTGCTTCGAAGGTATACCAAGATTACCAAGCATTGTTAGGTAAGAATATTGTCTATTTGATATATAAATACAAATTTTCCACTACCCACATACTCACATAGTAATAAGTAGTTGGCAATGACATCGATTTGAACGATGCAGGTGAAATTTACAACGATTGTATCGATCGCTAATGATAACGAGATGGAAATGTATTACATACATCACTAGAGATGTAAGTGACTTGAAAAATCCCTTGGAGCTTGAAGTTATGGATTAAAGTCCTTTATGCGTCAACTTGACGTTTTCAAATCAAATCAATCCGGTTTTATTAATACATTTCTAAAAAAGGAGTGGTAAAAATCTAATCTACTATACTCTCGAACTCGTCCTCGATTGGTGAATGATAATTACATCTCCTGTAGAATAAGGAACTGTTATAATAAATATTATAATTGAGGAGCCTGGAAGTAAAATAGTTCAAGTGTAAATGATCTGAAGGAAAGAATTACTGATAATAGTTTTATTAAACATTTTTGGACAGTCTGATGTAAACCTAAAATATTAAGGCAGTTTTCTGAATTAATTCTTGGAATTCTGAAATTCAGGTTAACTTTGAAGCCATTTATCTGATAATTTCAAAAAAAATGCATTTAAACCCTTTTACTTCTAGGCCTAGGGACTAATGGAGTTACTTTCAAAACTTTCATGTATGCCTTCCAAATTGGGTAACAGAAATTCAACGTGAAATGAAAGATAGGGAAGCCACACACTGTCAGCCAAAGTTAAGTCCTGCCTTCAATAATCAATCAATGACAATTATAAAAGGTTCGAAAGTTATCGTGGAAACAGTCACCCATCCAGCTACTGCTTGAATCTCCAACAATATAGATCCGATCGTGTTCAAATTTGCAACTTGGCTATAAAGTTAGGTTTTGAATGCTCTCTCAAAATTTCAGCTATATCGACGGATAGTTTCTAAGTTCTAGAATTTTGTCAATGATTTATTCAAAATTTTCTAGTGATACGATCTTCATGAGAATTTTTGAATTGTTTGAATCGTTTGGTTTCGTGTTTTTTGAGTTATTGAGTAAATGACAACAAAACTTCCGATATGTATAACTCTAAAACCGTTTGGCTGATTATGCATATTAACAAAATCAAATGTTGCTTCTGGATCCGCAACCTATCTTGAAAATTGCAAGTCGCTATCTCTTTCCGTTCTCAAGTTATAGTGAGATAAATGATATTTGAATGGAAAAGTATAACGGGTGATTCCGCAAAAGAAGCAGAGAAAATAATTCTACTTTTCCATTTAAATATACTTATCCGCATTATCCTATTTTCTTTAATAAATGATATTTTTCAATAATTTTTTTTTATTTTCAAGTGATACGATCCTCATAATATTTCACATACGTCTTTGTGTCGGTATTCTACAACTAGTTACCAAGTTTTAATTCGATCGGATCTGTATTAGTTCAAAATAAAATTAGTACTCGGAAACCTTTGGCCGATTATGCCCATTAGCGAATTTGTCCGTCGCATTCGGACGCGCCACCTAGTCGAACATTTCAAGTCCCTATCTGTTTCCGTTCGAAAGTTATAGTAGCAACGGCCGGACAGAATCAAATTTGATCTCGGATTCTCCATCAGTGAGTCGAACCTAATCGTTTGAGACCATTTTCGGCAAAAAATTAGAATATTACAGACATTTGGGCTGTTCCCAGAAAAGTATATTTTGTTAGGGTGAAAATTCATCATTATGCTGAAATATCTATTCTCATATTACTAGCTCATAATGATAATTTACATTTTTATTATAGTAAGTGTTAGGATTAATCATCCAAACGTGACTGATTTAGTTGGATTTGGAGTTGGAGGTGGAGTTGGAGTTGGAGTTGGAGTTGGAGTTGGAGTTGGAGTTGGAGTTGGAGTTGGAGTTGGAGTTGGAGTTGGAGTTGGAGTTGGAGTTGGAGTTGGAGTTGGAGTTGGAGTTGGAGTTGGAGTTGGAAATGGAGTTGGAGTTGGAGTTGGAGATGGAGATGGAGATGGAGTTGGAGTTGGAGTTGAAGTTGGAGTTGGAGTTGGAGTTGGAGTTGGAGTTGGAGTTGGAGTTGGAGTTGGAGTTGGAGTTGGAGTTGGAGTTGGAGTTGGAGGTGGAGTTGGAGTAGTTGGAGTTGGAGTTGGAGTTGGAGTTGGAGTTGGAGTTGCAGTTGCAGTTGCAGTTGCAGTTGGAGTTGGAGTTGGAGTTGGAGTAGGACTTGGACTTGGACTTGGACTTGGACTTGGACTTGGACTTGGACTTGGACTTGGACTTGGACTTGGACTTGGACTTGGACTTGGACTTGGACTTGGACTTGGACTTGGACTTGGACTTGGACTTGGACTTGGACTTGGACTTGGACTTGGACTTGGACTTGGACTTGGACTTGGACTTGGACTTGGACTTGGACTTGGACTTGGACTTGGACTTGGACTTGGACTTGGACTTGGACTTGGACTTGGACTTGGACTTGGACCTGGACCTGGACCTGGACCTGGACCTGGACTTGGAATTGGCCTTGGACTTGGACTTGGACTTGGACTTGGACTTGGACTTGGACTTGGACTTGGACTTGGACTTGGACTTGGACTTGGACTTGGACTTGGACTTGGAGTTGGAGTTGGAGTTGGAGTTGGAGTTGGAGTTGGAGTTGGAGTTGGAGTTGGAGTTGGAGTTGGAGTTGGAGTTGGAGTTGGAGTTGGAGTTGGAGTTGGAGTTGGAGTTGGAGTTGGAGTTGGAGTTGGAGTTGGAGTTGGAGTTGGAGTTGGAGTTGGAGTTGGAGTTGGAGTTGGAGTTGGGGTTGGAGTTTGAGTTGCACTGCAAACTTCGAAAAATCATAGCCCCGAAAGTATTTGTTCGTTGCAGTTGATATTTATATCAATGGATTCATATGATGAAACTTAATCTTAAAAATAATTGAATTATGTTACTGTAGAAGTTACACTGCAAACACGTTTCTAATGGCTGGATATTCGAAACCGAGTATTGTTATATCGTTTACTATCCATTAAGAACCTTTTACGGACCTTCCAACGCGGTGTGATTCTCAATAAAGATATAACAGAGAAAGCTCCACTGCTCGCACGTTCGTGCTGGCCGGATGATTGATATCGTGTTTTATTAATTCTTTTTCTAACCATTTTCCTCACTTCTATCTGTATTGAGAATCATGCCAATTTAAAAGAACCTTAAAAGCATATGAATAGATAGTTAAAGATACAGTAATACTCCGACTCCGTCTCCGACTCCGACTCCGACTCCTAATCCGATTCCGACTCCGACTCTGACTCCGACTCCGACTCCGACTCCGACTCCGACTCCGACTCCGACTCCGATTCCGACTCCGATTCGATCCGACTCCGTCTCCGACTCCGACTCCGACTCTGACTCCGACTCCGACTCCGGCTCCAACACCGACTCCGATTCCAACTCCAACTGAGAATGTTCCTCTGGTCACGGTTCCCTGTTAGCCGTATATTTGAAACAGACTTCTACTATATCTTTCACTAACCATTCAGACCCTTATGAGGAACCTTCAACGTGGGGCATAATTCTCAATACAGATACTACCGTAGAAGTTACACAGCTCAAGCGTCCCTGCTGGTCGGATGTTTTAAACCGACGTGGCATAATTGTCAATACATATATTACTGAAAGAGTTCCACAGCCAATGCGGCTCTGATGACCCGATATTTGAAACCGAGTATTATAATGCCTTTAACTATCTATTCAGATCCATTTACGGAACTTTCAACGTGGTGTGGTTCTCAATAAAGCTATTACTGAAAAAGTTCTACTACTCACGCTTCCCTGTTGGCCGTATATTTGAAACCGATCATTATTATATCTTTTACTATCCACTCAGATCCTTTTGAGGATCCTTTAACGTGACGTGGTACTCATTATAGATAATTTGTAGAAGTTACACTGCAAGCGCGTTTCTAATGGCTGGATATTCGAAACCGAGTATTATTGTATCTTTTACTATTCATTCAGAACCCTTTACGGCTCTCTAACGTGGTGTGATTCTCAAAAAAGATGTTACTGAGAAAGCTCCACTTCTCACGCGTCCCTGCAGGCCGGATGTTTGAAACCGGGATTTATTAATTCTTTTACTATTCATTGAGATAATTTTAGGGATCTTTCAATGTGGCATAATTCTCAATACAGATATTACTGAAAAAATGGAAAAGTATAACGGGTAATTCCGCAAAAGGAGCAGAGATAATCATTCTGCTGGTACCTGCCGACACGTGTTTCTGCTAGTTGGCTTCTTCAGGACAGGGCAACCAAGAAACCAAGAAAAGGTGGAAAGATAACTGAAAAACAGGCGACACCTGAAAAATTTCCACTGCCAATTCGCCTGTGATGGCCTGATATATGAAGCCGAGTATTATAATAATTTCACTATCTATTCAGATCCTTTTACGTATCTTTCAACGTGGCATGATTCACAATAAAGATATTACTGAAAATGTTCCACTGCCAATGCATCCCTGATGGACCAATCTTTGAAATCGAGTATTATGATATCTTTTACTATCTATACTGATTCTTTTAAGGTTTTTTTAACGTGGCATGATTCTCAATATACATAGTACTTGCAAGCGCGTTTCTTATGGCTCGATATTCGAAATCGAGTATTATTGTATGTTTTACAATCCATTCAGAACCGTTTACGAATCTTTCAACGTGGTGTGATTCTCAATAAAGATATTACTGAGAAAGATGCTCACTGCTCACGCGTCCCTGCTGGCCTGTTGTTTGGAACTGGGTTTTATTAATTCTTCTACTATCCGCTTAGATACTTTTAGGAATCTTTCACTGTCGCATGATTCTCAATACAGATATTACTGAAAAATTTCCACTGCCAATGCGCCTCTGATGGCCTGATATTTGAAGACGAGTATTATAATACCTTTTACTATCTATTCAGAACCTTTTACGAATCTTTCAACGTGGTAAAATTCTCAATAAAGATATCACTGAGAAAGCTCCACTGCTCACGCGTCCCTGCTGGCCGGATGTTTGAAACCGAGTTTTATTAATTCTTTTACTATCCACTTAGATACTTTTAGGAATCTTTCAATATGGCATGATTCTCAAATCAGACATTACTGAAAAATTTCCACTGCCAATGCGCCTCTGATGGCACGATATTTGAAACTAAGTATTATTAGATCTTTTATTATCTATTCAGATCCTTTCGCGGATCTTTCAACGTGGTGAGATTTTCAATGAGAATAATACTGAAAAAGTTCTACTGCCAATGAGTCCCTGATGGCTTGATCTTTGTAATCGACTCTTATTATATCGTTTACTATCCATTCAGATACTTTTAGAGATCTTCCAACGTGGCATTATTCTCAAACATATATTACCTAAGAAGTTCCACTGCCAAAGCGCCTCTGATGGCCCGATATTCGAAATCGAGTATTATAATACCTTTTATAATCTATTCAGATCCTCCTAAGGTTCCCTTATCGTAGCATGATTCTCAATACAGATGGTATTGAAGAGTTAAACTGTCAGGGCTTTTCTGATGGTCGGATACTCGAAACATGGTATTATTATATCTTCTACTAACCATTCAGATTTTTTCACGGATCTTTCATCGTACTGTTATTCTCAATAGTACTGAAAAACTTTCACTGCGAATGCGTCCCATATCAAATGATCTTTGAAACCGAGTTTTATTATATCGCTTACTATCCATTTTGATACTTTTAGGGTTCTTTCAGCGTTGCAATATAGATATTACTGAAACAGTTTCACAGATAGCCCGAAATTTGAAGCCGAGTATCATAATACCTCTTAATATCTATGAGATCCTCTTAAGGTTCTCTAAACGTGGAATGATTCTCAATACAGATAGTACTGAAGAAGTTATACTGCCAGGGCGTTTTTGATAGCCGGATATTCGAAACATAGTATTATTATATCTTCTACTATCTTCTACTATTCAGATGCTTTTACGGAATTTTCAACGTAAAGTGTTTCTCAATAAAGAAATTAATTAGAAAGTTCCACTGCGCACGCGTTTCTGCTGACTGGATGTTTGAATCCGAGTTTTATTATATCGTTTACTATCCATTCATATACTTCTAGGGATCTTTCAATGTGGCATGATTCTTAATACAGATATTACTGAAAAAGTTGCACTGCCAATGCGCCTCTGATGGCCCGATATTTGAAATCAAGTATTATAATACTTTTTACTATCTATTCAGTTCCTCTTAGGGTTCTCTTAACGTGTCATGATTCTCAATACAGATATTACTGAGAAAGTTGCACTGCCAATGCGCCTCTCATGGCCCGATATTTGAAATCAAGTATTATAATACTTTTTACTATCTATTCAGTTCCTCTTAAGGTTCTCTTAACGTGGCATGATTCTCAATAAAAACAGTACTGAAGAAGATATACTGCCAGGGCGTTTCTGATGGCCAGATATTCGGAACATAGTATTATTATATCTTCTACTATCCATTCAGAACCTTTTAGGCATCCTTCAACTTGGTGTGATACTCAATAAAGATATTACTGAGAAAGTTCCACTGCTCACGCATCCCTGCTGACTGGATGTTTGAAACCGAGTTCAATTATGTCGTCTACTATCCATTCATATACTTTTAGGGATCTTTCATCGTGGAATGATTCTCAATACAGATATCACTGAAAAAGTTCCACTGCCAAAGCGTCTCTGATGGCCTGATATTTGAAACCGAGTATTATAATACCTTCACTATCTATTCAGATCCTTTTACGGAGCTTTCAACATGGTGTGATTCTCAATAAATATATTACTGAAAATGTTCTACTGCCAATGCGTCCCTGAGGGACTGATCTGTGAAAGCGAGTTTTATTATATCGGTTACTATCGATTCAGATATTTTTAGGAATCTTTCAACGTGGCATGATTCTCAATACAGATATAACTGAAAAAGTTACACTGCCAATGCGCCTCTGACGGCCCGATATTTGACATCAAGTATTATAATACCATTTACTATCAATTCAGATCCTCTTAAGGTTCTCTAAACGTGGAATGATACTCAATACAGATATTACTGAAGAAGTTATACTGCCAGGGTTTTTCTGATGGTCGAGTATTCGAAACATAGTATTATTATAACTTCTACTATCCATTCAGATCCTTTTACAGATCTTTCAACGTAGTGTGATCCTCAATAAAGATATTAATGAGAAAGTTCAACAGCTCACGCGTTTCTGCTGACTGGAAGTTTGAAACCGAGTATTAGTATATCGTCTCCTATCCACTCAGATACTTTTAGGGATCTTTCAACGTGGCCTGATTCTCAATACAGATATTTCTGAAAAAGTGCCATTGCAAGAGCGCTTCTGATGGTCCGATATTTGAAACCCAGTATTATAATGCTCTCTTAACGTGGCATGATTCTCAATACAGATAGTACAGAAGAGTTAACAGCCAGGGCGTTTCTGATGGCCGGATATTCGAAACATAGTATTATTATATCTTCTACTATCCATTCAGATCCTTTTAAGGATCTTTCAACGTAGTGTGATTCTTGATGAAGATATTACTGAGAAAGTTCCACTGTTCACGCGTTTCTACTGACTGGATGTTTGGAACCGAATATTAGTATATCGTCTACTATCAACTCAGACTGGATGTTTGAAACCGATTTTTATTATATCGTTCACTTTGCATTCATAAACTTTTAGGGATTTTCCATCGTGGAATGATTCTCAATACAGATATCACTGAAAAAGTTCCACTGCCAAAGCGCCTCTGATGGCCCGATATATTATGAAAAAGGGTATTATGATACCTTTTAATATCTATTCAGATCCTTTTCACGGATCTCTCAACGTGGTGTGATTTTCAATGAAGATATTACTGAAAAAGTTCTACTGCCAATGCGTCCCAGATGGCTTGATCTTTGAAACCGAATATTATTAAATCGTTTACTATTCATTCAGATACATATAGAGATCTTCCAAAGTGGCATTATTCTCAAACAGATATTACTGAAAAACTTCCACTGCCAAAGCGCCTTTGATGGCCCGATATTTGAAATCGAGTATTATAATACCTTTTACTATATATTCAGATCGTTTTAAGGTTCTCTTAACATGGCATGATTCTCAATACAGATAGTACTGAAGAAGATATACTGCCAGGGCGTTTTTGATGGCCGGATATTCGAAACATAGTATTATTATATATCCATTCAGATCTTTTTACGGATCCTTCAAGGTGGTGTGATACTCAATAAAGATATTACTGAGAAAAATTCACTGCTCACGCGTTCCTGCTGACTGGATGTTTGAAACCGAGTTTCATTATATCGTTTACTATCCATCCATATACTTTTAGGGATCTTTCATGGTGGAATGATTCTCAATACAGATATAAATGAGAAAGTTCCAAAGCGCCTCTGATGGCTCGATAATGGAAACCGATAATTATAATACCTTTCACTATCTATTCATATCCTTTTACGGAACTTTCAACGTGGTGTGATTCTCAATGAAGATATTACTGAGAAAGTCCTACTGCCAATGCGTCCCTGATGGCCTAATCTTTGAAACCGAGTTTTATTATATCGTTCAATATCCATTCAGATACTTTTAGGGTTCTTTCAACGTGTTATCATTCTCAATAAAGATATTACTGAGGAAGTTGCACTGCCAATGCGCCTCTGATGGCCCGATATTTGAAATCGAGTATTATAATACCTTATAATATCTATTCAGATCCTCTTAAGGTTCTCTTATCGTGGCATGATTCGCAATACATATAGTACTGAAGAGTTGAACTGCCAGGGTGTTTCTGATGGCTTCTTTTATCCATTCAGATCCATTTACGGATCCCTCAAGTTGGTGTGATACTCAATAAAGATATTACTGAGGAAGTTTCACTACTCACGCGACCCTGCTGACGGATGTTTGAAACCGAGTTCTATTATATCATTTATATCGTTTATTCATATACCTATAGGGATCTTACATCGTGGAATGATTCTCAATACAGATATTACGGAAAAAGTTCCACTGCCAAAGCGCCTCTGATGACCCGATATTTGATACCCAGTATTATTGTACCTTTTCCTATCTATTCAGATCGTATTAAGGTTCTCTTAACGTGGCATAATTCTCAATACAGAGAGTACTGAAGAGTCAAACTGCCAGGTCGTTTCTGATGGCCGGATAGTCGAAACATAGTGATATTATATATTCTACTATCCATTCAGATCCTGTTAAGGAACTTTCAACGTTCTGTGATTCTTGAAACTGAGTATTATATCGTTTACTATCCACTCAGATACTTTTAGGGATCTTTCAACGTTTTAGGGTTCTTCCGAAGTGGCATGATTCTCAATACAGATATTACTGAAAGAATTCCACTGATGGCCCTAAAGTTGAAGCCGAGTATTATAATACCTTTCAATATCAATCAGATATTCGTAAGGTTTTCTTTACCTGGAATGATTCTCTATACAGATAGTACTGAAGAAGTTATACTGCCAGGGCGTTTCTGATATCCGGATAATCGAATCATAGTATTATTATATCTTCCACTATCCATCAGATCCTTATACGCATCCTCCAACGTGGTCTGATACTCAATGAAGATATTACGGTAAAAGTTCTTATGCTAATGCGTCCCTGATGGCTGGATCTTTGAAATCGAGTTTCACTATATCGTTTACTATCCATTCATATACTTTTAGGGATCTTTTATCGTGGAATGATTCTCAATAGAGATATTACTGAAAAAGTTCCACTGCCAAAGCGCCTCTGATGGCCTGTTATTTGAAACCGAGTATTATAATACCTTTTACTATCTATTCAGACCCTTTTACGGAACTTTCAACTTGGCATGATTCTTAATACAGATATTAATGAAAAAGTAGCACTGCCAATGCGCCCCTGATGGCCCGATATTTGAAGTCGAGTACTATAATACCTTTTACTTTATATTCAGATCATTTTAAGGTTCTCTTAACGTGGCATGATTCTCAATACAGATAGTACTGAAGAAGTTATACTGCCAGGGCGTTTTTGATGGCCGGATATTCTAAACATAGTATTATTATATAATCTACTATCCATTCAGTTCTTTTTACGGATCCTACAAGGTGGTGTGATACTCAATGAAGATATTACTGGGAAAGTTTCACTGCTCACGCGTCCCTGCTGACTGGATGTTTGAAACCGAGTATTATTATATCGTTTACTATTCACTCCGATACTTTTAGGGATCTTTCAACGTGAGAAGATTCTGAATACAGATAATACTGAAAGAGTTGCACTGCCAATGCGCCTCTGATGGGCCGTTATTTGAAATCGAGTATTATAATACCTTTTACTATCTATTCAGATCCTCTTAAGGTTCACCTAACGTGGCATGATTCTCAATACAGATAGTACAGAAGAGATAAACTGCCAGGGCGTTTCTGATAGCCGGATATCCGGAACATAGTATTATTATATCTTCTACTATCCATTCAGATGCTTTTAAGGATCTTTCAACGTAGTGTGATTCTTGATAAAGATATTACTGAGAAAGTTCCACTGCTCACGCGTTTCTGGATGTTTGAAACCGAATATTAGTATATCTTCTACTATCAACTCAGACTGGATGTTTGAAACCGATTTTTATTATATCGTTTACTATGCATTCATAAACTTTTAGGGATTTTTCATCGTGGAATGATTCTCAATACAGATATCACTGAAAAAGTTCCACTGCCAAAGCGCCTCTGATGGTCCGATATATGAAAAAGGGTATTATGATACCTTTTACTATCTATTCAGATCCTTTTACGTATCTCTCAACGTGGTGTGATTTTCAATGAAGATATTACTGAAAAAGTTCTACTGCCAATGCGTCCCAGATGGCTTGATCTTTGAAATCGAATTTTATTAAATCGTTTACTATTCATTCAGATACATATTGAGTTCTTCCAAAGTGGCATTATTCTCAAACAGATATTACTGAAAAAGTTCCACTGCCAAAGCGCTTTTGATGGCCCGATATTTGAAATCGAGTATTAAAATACCTTTTACAACCTATTCATATCCTACTAAGGTCCTCTCAACGTAGCATGATTTTCAATACAGATGGTACTGAAGAGTCAATTTGTCAGGGCGTTTCTGATGGCCGGATATTCGAAACATAGTATTATTATATCTTTTACTATCCATTCAGAACCTTTTACGCATCCATCAACGTGGTGTGATACTCAATAAAGATATTACTGAGAAAGTTCCACTGCTCACGCGTCCCTGCTGACTGGATGTATAAAACCGAGTTCAATTATGTCGTCTACTATCCATTCATATACTTTTAGGGATCGTGGAATGATTCTCAATACAGATAATACTGAAAAAGTTCCACTGCCAAAGCACCTCTGATGGCCTGATATTTAAAACCGAGTATTATAATACTTTTTTCTATCTATTACGATCCTTTTACAGAACTTTCAACTTGGTGTGATTCTCAATACAATAAGTTCCACTGCGAAAGCGCCACTGATGGCCTGATATTTGGAATCGAGTATTAATACCTTTTATTATCAATTCAGATCATCTTGAGGCTCTCTTAACGTAGCATGATCCTCAATACAGATAGTATTGAGGAGCTAAACTGCCAGGGCGTTTCTGATGGCCGGATATTTGAAACTTAGTATGATTATATCTTCTAATATCTATTCAGATCCTTTTACGGATCTTTCATCGTAGTGTGATTCTGAATATAGATATTACTGAGAAAGTTCCACTGCTAACGCGTTTCTGCTGACTGGATGTTTGAAACTGAGTATTATTATATCGTTTACTATCCACTTAGATACTTTTAGGGATCTTTCAACGTGGCATGATTCTCAATAAAGATATTACTGAAAAAGTTCCACTGCCAAAGAGCCTCTGATGGCCCGATATGTGAAACCCAGTATTATAATATCTTTTACTATCTATTCAGATCCTATTGCGGATCTCTCAACGTGGTGTGATTCTCAATGTAGATATTACTGAAAAACTTCCACTGCCAATGCGTCCAATATGGCCTGATCTTTGAAGCCCAGTTTCACTATATCGCTTACTATCCATTTAGATGCTTTTAGGGTTCTTCCAACGTGGCATGTTCTATGTTACTATGTTACCATGTTCGTACGCCACTTTATTATTAATTATATGAGTTGTGTCGGGCAGACGAAACCAGTCCCGTCACTACAATCAATCGGTCTATTGTGGCACGCCTAATCTATACAACATCAACAAGCTGAAGCCTTTTGACAAGGGATTTTAGTCTGGGGGGTGAGAACTTGTCCAGTTCCCTCAGTCTCAGTTTGCGGACTCCTAGTTCCTCAAATCTGATCCTGTCCCCAGCGGGGTCACACATGTGTTCTATAGACTCGTCACCCTCCAGGCATTGTCTGCACTCAGAGTTCTAGCTCAGCCAACCCCAGCATACTAAGGTGTTTCCTCAGGCCACAGGGACCCGTGTATGCTGTTAAAATTCTCAGGTCTAACTAGAGGATCTGAGACATTGTCTGGCTCTTTCAGCTGATACTTGTTGAGCGAGTTTGTATGTGTCCAGGTATGCTGCTTCTGATATCCTGGACCTTTTGGTCCAACCATTTGTTGTTTTCCCACCCTGCTGCCTTGTGAGTTATATCACAGGCCGGTTCAGGTCCAATGAGCCCCGTGAAAGCCCCTCGTGCCGACAATGAGTCCTCCACTTCATTACCGCCCTTGCCTGAGTGGCCCAGGACCCAAATTAACTTGAACCTGCAATGCTCTCCCAGTTCAACAAGTGGGGTCAGACAGTCCTGCACAAGCATGGACTTTCAGTTGTATGAATTCAAGTCCTTCAAGGCAGCTTGGCTTTCCGATAGGATCTTGATTGATCTGCGTATCCATCTCTTCTCAAATATGAGCTTCGCGCAGTGATCAATGGCGAAAATTCCTGCTTGAAAGGCAGTCACAAAACTAACTAGGCTTATAGATTCTCCCTCAGCCATTTTGTAACCACTGACTCCCGCTCCCACCCCAGTAGTAGCAGAGCATTATGTGAACCAGCAGGGACCCTCAAGCAGTGTGGCCCAGAGATAGTCCAATCGTCGCTGGGAAAGACGACTCGATAGTGCTACTATCTTGGTGATAGATACATCAGAACGATGCTCATTATCTCGTTGACCTACAATTCGGCCAGCAGAGAACCAGGCACGTGCTCACTAGATAAAGATAGACCATGTACTTTAGGCGATAATTGGCTGCGATAGACGTGGAGCGAAAAGCCCCAGTCATCATCAAGCACGCAGATCTCTGAATTGTTATAAGCTTGAGCTGGGACTGCACCCCTACAGTGCACTCCCATGAAGCAATGCTACCGTAAGTGATTTGTCGTCTCACCAACATCACGTACAATCAGTGGCGTCTTTTCTGATCGAGTCCCCCATTTCTTACCACAAGTCCGCTAGCAGGCCCAGAGCGAGTGCCTAGCCTTGTGGATCACCCTTTCTTAGTGTGAATTTCAGTTCAGCTTCCTGTCCAGGATGCCACCCAGATATCTAGCATCGTCCGCAAATTGGATACGAATTCCATTCATATTAAGGAAACCCATGTTGAGCTTCCTCTTTCTAGTGAATGGCACGATCAAGGTCTGACGAGAGATCACGTTTAACTGTTCCCCACTACACCAGCCTTGTGTTGCCGTTAGCGCCTCTGATAGGCTCTCAATCGGGACTGAGTCATTCTGTCTTGTGGCCATAATGAGTATGTTGCCGACTTACGCTGGACATGTATATCCAGCGTGCCTATTAAGGCCACCAGGCAGACCACAGCAGACGAGAGATCACTCCTCCCTGTGGACAGCCCCTCCAGGCCAGAAATCTCGCTACGTCCCCACACAGGGACGTGGAAATGAGTCTGTTATTAAACAGGAACCACAATGAGGTCTGGTACTCCTCTGAGCCAAGCCTCTCCGCAGAACGAGTTCTTGAGCGGTGCAACATAAGTGCCTTCAATGTCCAGGAAGACCACCAGATCAGGCCTTGTGGTCCTGAGACTACTTTCGCCATACCACCAGGTTGTTCTGCGCCAGATCAGCTTCACGCCACCTCAGGTACGTCACTCTTAATTTTTGACCCAACGTCTCTGATCAACTGATCGACCTAAATTTGAAGCTGAGTATTATAATACCTTTTAATATCAATCTGATATTCGTAAGGTTCTCTTTACATGGAATGATTCTCTATACAGATAGTACTGAAGAAGTTATACTGCCAGGGCTTTTCTGATATCCGGATATTCGAAACATAGTATTATTATATCTTCCACTATCCATTCAGATCCTTTTACGCATCCTTCAACGTGGTGTGATACTCAATAAAGATATTACTGTAAAAGTTCTACTGCCAATGCGTCCCTGATGGCTGGATCTTTGAAATCGAGTTTTACTATATCGTTTACTATCCATTCATATACTTTTAGGGATCTTTCAATGTGGCATGATTCTCAATACAGATATAACTGAAAAAGTTGCACTGCCAATGCGCCTCTGACGGCCCGATATTTGAAATCGAGTATTATAATACCTTTTACTATCAATTCAGATCCTCTTAAGGTTCTCTAAACGTGGAATGATACTCAATACAAATATTACTGAAGAAGTTATACTGCCAGGGCTTTTCTGATGGTCGGGTATTCGATACATAGTATTATTATAACTCCTACTATCCATTCAGATCCTTTTACGGATCTTTCAACGTAGTGTGATCCTCAATAAAGCCCAGTTTCACTATATCGCTTACTATCCATTTAGATGCTTTCAGGGTTCTTCCAACGTGGCATGTTTGTCAATACAGATATTACTGAAAAAGTTCCACTGATCGCCCTAAAGTTGAAGCTGAGTATTATAATACCTTTTAATATCAATCTGATATTCGTAAGGTTCTCTTTACGTGGAATGTTTCTCTATACAGATAGTACTGAAGAAGTTATACTGCCAGGGCTTTTCTGATATCCGGATATTCGAAACATAGTATTATTATATCTTCCACTATCCATTCAGATCCTTTTACGCATCCTTCAACGTGGTGTGATACTCAATAAAGATATTACTGTAGAAGTTCTACTGCCAATTCGTCCCTGATGGCTTGATCTTTGAAATCGAGTTTTACTATATCGTTTCTGAATATAGATATTACTGAGAAAGTTCCACTGCTAACGCGTTTCTGCTGACTGGATGTTTGAAACTGACTATTATTATATCGTTTACTATCCACTTAGATACTTTTAGGGATCTTTCAACGTGGCATGATTCTCAATAAAGATATTACTGTAAAAGTTCTACTGCCAATGCGTCCCTGATGGCTGGATCCTTGAAATCGAGTTTTACTTTATCGTTTACTATCCATTCATATACTTTTAGGGATCTTTCAATGTGGCATGATTCTCAATACAGATATAACTGAAAAAGTTGCACTGCCAATGCTCCTCTGACGGCCCGATATTTGAAATCGAGTATTATAATACCTTTTACTATCAATTCAGATCCTCTTAAGGTTCTCTAAACGTGGAATGATACTCAATACAAATATTACTGAAGAAGTTATACTGCCAGGGCTTTTATGATGGTCGGGTATTCGATACATAGTATTATTATAACTTCTACTATCCATTCAGATCCTTTTACGGATCTTTCAACGTAGTGTAATCCTCAGAAAGTTCAACAGCTCACGCGTTTTTGCTGACTGGAAGTTTGAAACCGAGTATTAGTATATCGTCTCCTATCCACTCTGATACTTTAAGGGATCTTTCAACGTGGCCTGATTCTCAATACAGATATTTCTGAAAAAGTGCCATTGCCAAAGCGCTTCTGATTGTCCGATATTTGAAACCCAGTATTATAATACCTTATACTATCTATTCAGATGCTCTTAAGGTTCTCTCAACGTGGCATGATTCTCAATACAGATAGTACAGAAGAGTTAAACTGCCAGGGCGTTTCTGATGGTCGGATATTCGAGACATAGTATTATTATATCTTCTTCTATCCATTCAGATCCTTTTAAGGATCTTTCAACGTAGTGTGATTCTTGATAAAGATATTACTGAGAAAGTTCCACTGCTCACGCGTTTCTGCTGACTGGATGTTTGAAACCAAATATTAGAATATCGTCTACTATCCACTCAGACTGGATCCTTGAAACTGATTTTTATTATGTCGTTTACTATGCATTCATAAACTTTTAGGGATTTTCCATCGTGGAATGATTCTCAATACAGATATCACTGAAAAAGTTCCACTGCCAAAGCGCCTCTGATGGCCCGATATATGAAACAGAGTATTATGATACATTTCACTATCTATTCAGATCCTTTTACGGATCTCTCAACGTTGTGTGATTTTCAATGAAGATATTACTGAAAAAGTTCTACTGCCAATGCTTCCTTTATGGCGTGATCTTAAACCGTGTAAACTAGTATCTATTACTATCTATTCATATCCTTTAAAGGTTCTTCCAAAGTGGCATGATTCTTAATACAATGCCAATGCGTCAATGATGCCTTGATCTTTAAAACCGAATTTTATTAAATCGTTTACTATTCATTCAGATACATATAGAGATCTTCCAAAGTGACATTATTCTCAAACAGATATTACTGAAAAAGTTCCACTGCCAAAGCGCTTCTGATGGTCCGATATTTGAAACCCACTATCTATTCAGATCCTATTACGGATCTTTCAACGTGGTGTAATTCTCAATGAAGATATTACTGAAAAAGTTCTACTGCCAATGCGTCCTTTATGGCGTGATCTTAAACCGAGTATACGAATATCTTTCACTATCAAAGTGGCATGATTCCTAATACAATGCCAATGCGTCCCTTATGGCCTGTTAATTTAAACCAAGTATTATAATATCTTTTACTTATGGCCGGATATTCGAAACATAGTATTATTATATCTTCTACTATCCTTTCAGAACCTTTTACGGACCCTTCAAGGTGGTGTGATAGTCAATGAGGATATTTCTGAGAAAGTTTTACTGCTCACGCGTCTCTGCAGGGACGCGTTTCTGATGGCCGGATATTGGAAACATAGTATTATTATATCTCCTGCTATCGATTCAGATCCTTTTAGGGATCTTTGAACGTAGTGTGATTTTCAATAAAGATATTACTGAGAAAGTTCTCCTGCCAATGCGTCCGTGATGGCCTGATCTTTGAAACCGAGTTTTATTATATCGCTTACTATCCATTTAGATACTTTAAGGGTTCCTTCAGCGATGCATGATTCTCAATACAGATATTACTGAAACAGTTCCACTGATGGCCCGAAAGTTGAAGCCGAGAATTATAATACCTTTTAATATCTATCTTAAGGTCTCTAAACGTGGAATGATACTCAATTCAGATATTACTGAAGAAGTTATACTGCCAGGGCTTTTCTGATGGTCGGGTATTCGAAACAGTATACTACTATCTATTCAGATCCTTTTACGGATCTTTCAAAGTAGTGTGATTCTCAATAAAGATATTACTGAAAAAGGTCCACTGCTCACGCGTTTCTGCTGACTGGAACTTCGAAACTGAGTATTAGTATATCGTCTCCTATTCACTCAGATACTTTTAGAGATCTTTCAACGTGGCCTGATTCTCAATACAGATATTTCTGATAAAGTTCTATTGCCAAAGCGCTTCTGATGGTCCGATATTTGAAACCCAGTATTATAAAACCTTTTAGTATCTATCCAGATCCACATAAGGTTCTCCTAACGTGGCATGATTCTCAATACAGATAGTACAGAAGAGATAAACTGCCAGGGCGTTTCTGATGGCCGGATATCCGGAACATAGTATTATTATATCTTCT
This sequence comes from Halyzia sedecimguttata, assembly GCA_937662695.2. Taxonomy (NCBI): domain Eukaryota; kingdom Metazoa; phylum Arthropoda; class Insecta; order Coleoptera; family Coccinellidae; genus Halyzia; species Halyzia sedecimguttata. The sequence continues at coordinate 8,600,826 of OW569418.2, forward strand.
ACTATATTCTACTATTCAGATGCTTTTACGGAATTTTCAACGTGAAGTGTTTCTCAATAAAGAAATTAATTAGAAAGTTCCACTGCTCACGCGTTTCTGCTGACTGCATGTTTGAATCCGAGTTTTATTATATCGTTTACTATCCATTCATATACTTCTAGGGATCTTTCAATGTGGCATGATTCTCAATACAGATATTACTGAAAAAGTTGCACTGCCAATGCGCCTCTGATGGCCCGATATTTGAAATCAAGTATTATAATACTTTTTACTATCTATTCAGCTCCTCTTAAGGTTCTCTTAACGTGGCATGATTCTCAATACAGACAGTACTGAAGAAGATATACTGCCAGGGCGTTTCTGATGGCCAGATATTCGGAACATAGTATTATTATATCTTCTACTATCCATTCAGAACCTTTTACGCATCCTTCAACGTGGTGTGATACTCAATAAAGATATTACTGAGAAAGTTCCACTGCTCACGCATCCCTGCTGACTGGATGTTTGAAAACGAGTTCAATTATGTCGTCTACTATCCATTCATATACTTTTAGGGATCTTTCATCGTGGAATGATTCTCAATACAGATACTACTGAAAAAGTTCCACTGCCAAAGCGCCTCTGATGGCCTGATATTTAAAACCGAGTATTATAATACTCTTTACTATCTATTCCGAACCTTTTACAGGACTTTCAACGTGGTGTGAGATTCTCAATACAGATGGTACTGAAGAGTTAAACTGCCAGGGCGTTTCTGATGGCCAGATACTCGAAACATAGTATTATTATATACTCTACTATCCATTCAGATCCCTTTACGGATCTATCACCGTAATGTTTTTCTCAATAAAGATTTTACTCAGAAAGTTCCACTGAGCACGCGTATCTGCTGACTGGATGTTTGAAATCGAGTATGATTATATCGTTTACTATCCACTCAGATACTTTTAGGGATCTTTCAACGTGGCATGATTCTCAATGCAGATAGTACTGAAAAAGTTCCACTGCCAAAGCGCCTCTGGCACGATATTTGAAACCGAGTATTATAATACCTTTTACTATCTATTCAGATCCTTTTACGGAGCTTTCAACATGGTGTGATTCCCATTAAATATATTACTGAAAATGTTCTACTGCCAATGCGTCCCTGAGGGACTGATCTGTGAAAGCGACTTTTATTACATGGGTTACTGTAGTGTTTTAGCATCATTGACAGTCTGTCGTCTCGGGTAGCATCATACGCGGGTCACTGGATACTTATGATTGCGTTCATCTGATCTATGATTCAGTGATATAGAACAAGATGTTGTTAATAACGTAAAGGGGTACATATCTATAAAAAAAGAGACCGGGGAAGACGTATGGTGTTGACTCGGAGCCGATATTTGATATATTTTCAATAATAAACTAATCAGAGAAAGGTGAACACAACATTTGGCGACGAGGATAAAACGTGAGTTGAATATTGCTTTATTATATTTTGTATTGGAAAGCAAAATTGGTCTATTGTCCAATGTCAAATATCAAGTACCAAAATATGCATTAAATTGCAAGTGGGGTGACTACACAAATGTGAAAAGGTCGACCAGGCATTAAATTGCGAGAACTATCAATCCATTCAATTGGAAATATTGTGTTTACGCATTAAATTGCGAATATTATGTTGTGGCATTAAATTGCGAGAACTGTCAGTGCATTCAATTGCGAGAACTGTCAGTGGAATTAAATTGCGTTGAGTATCAATGCATTAAATTGCGAGAGAACTATCAATCCATTCAATTGGAAATATTGTGTGTACGCATTAAATTGCGAATATTATGTTGTGGCATTAAATTGCGAGAACTGTCAGTGCATTCAATTGCGAGAACTGTCAGTGGCATTAAATTGCGATGAGTATCAATGCATTAAATTGCGAGAACTATCAATCCATTCAATTGGAAATATTGTGTGTACGCATTAAATTGCGAATATTATGTTGTGGCATTAAATTGCGAGAACTGTCAGTGCATTAAATTGCGAGAACTGTCAGTGCATTAAATTGCGAGAACTGTCAGTGCATTAAATTGCGATGAGTATCAATGCATTAAATTGCGAATATTGTGTTGAAGCATTAAATTGCAAATATGGCATTAAATTGCGAGAACTATCAATCCATTCAATTGGAAATATTGTGTTTACGCATTAAATTTCAAATATTGTGTTGAAGCATTAAATTGCAAATATGGCATTAAATTGCGATAAGTATCAATGCATTAAATTGCGAATATTTTGTTGAAGCATTAAATTGCAAATATGGTGATCAGGCATTAAATTGCGATGTTCTACGACTCATCCAACCAAATATTGTGATCAGGCTTTAAATTGCAAATATTGAGGTTGAGCATTGAATTGCGAATATTGTGATCAGGCTTTAGATTGTGAATAGGCAATCTTGCATTAAATTACGAATACTATAATAACGATTTCCTTTGTGAGTACTTCTGTATAAGAAAAGAATCATCAGATGGTGAAACTAAAATGGCCGAGCATCAATTGCTCAATGGGCACTAGCATTAAAAATTGCATTATGAAATAATTATATGGTTAAAACCTGTTATTGCCAGTGCTAAGCATTTGCTTGTGAATCCATTATCACATTTTGGATTATGTGGGCTATTTTCCATTTCTATTGTCTACAGGTTAACATAAATGGCATCCTATACACTAGAGAGGTTTGAGTGTGAGGGTGATATAAACTCAGTAGCAGTAAGATGGGGGTGTTGGGAAATGAGTTTTTTATTATGTTGAATGCAGCATAAATAGAACAGAATGCTTGGAAACGCGAATGTTTGTTACATTTACCTGGGCAAATATTGAGGTTGCTGAAGGAAGTGATATATTCGAAACAGCAATAAATAAATTAGATGATTATTTTTCCCCCCAACAAAACAAAGCGTATGAGTGACATGTATTCCGTTTGATGAGGCAAGAGCTGCAAGAGCTGCAGAAATTATAAAAGAAGCTACTGCATTAGAAGCGATAGATCGGATGATGAAAGTGAAGGGAGTTATAGTCACTAATCATATTACTTGGTTCTTTTGAAGCATTTTTTTTAAGAATTCAAGTAAGAGATAAAGAAGATAATTCAACATTTTATTTGGTGAACAATGGTACACTAAATTTACTTGGTCGAATAACAGCAACTTTACTGGGTGTACTCCAAATAAATACAGATATAAATCAGATCGGCACAAAAGAATTCCCTAAGTTCAAAGAAATAATGTTTAAGATTTGAATTGATGGAACTCTTACCCCTTTGTCCAGCCATACAGGAGAATACCGATTCCCTTGGAAGAAAAAGTAGAGGCCAAAATTAGAAAGGATACTTTTGAAATGTGAAGGAGTACCTAATTAAGTATGCAGATGAGATGATTTAAACGAATACATGATAATGTACAATAGCACTCCCCACACGGTGAGTGATAACCTCATCAGAATTATTTTTTAGGAGGCAATGTCGTGACAAGTTACCAATGATTATAAGTCAGAAAACCTAGAAATGAAGGAGAGAGATATGGAAATAAAACAAAAAGGAAAAGAATATGCAGTTGAAAGACGGCATGCTATACATATGGAAATTAATAACGGCGACAAAGTTTCTGAAAAAAAAAAAAAAAAAAACTTACACAAAACTAATAAGCTGAGTTCAAATTATGAACCAACTATATACACGGTTGAATCAAATAAAAATGGAGATGTTCAGCTTTGGAATGATAATACAGGACAGAATATAAGGATAAATATCATGCACTTGAAGGAAGTAGAAAGACAGTGGCAGATTATATGTCCAGAGAATACAGAAGAGTAAATTTGTTTGCTGGTAATTTGATTAATAAAAATAAATAGAAAGAAAGGGATGTAGTGTATTAGCATCATCGACAGTCTGTCGTCTCGGGTAGCATCATACGCGGGTCACTGGATATTTATGATTGCGTTCATCTGATCTATGATTCAGTGATATAGAACAATATGTTGATAATAACGTAAAGGGGTATCTATAGAAACAGAGACCGGGGAAGACGTATGGTGTTGACTCGGAGCCGATATTTGATATATTTTCAATAATAAACTAATCAGAGAAAGGCGAACACAACAGTTACTATCCATTCAGATATTTTAAGGGATCTTTCAACGTGCCATGATTCTCAATACAGATATAACTGAAAAAGTTGCACTGCCAATGCGCCTCTGTCGGCCCGATATTTGAAATCGAGTATTATAATACCTTTTACTATCAATTCAGATCCTCTTAAGGTTCTCTAAACGTGGAATGATACTCAATACAGATATTACTGATGAAGTTATACTGCCAGGGCTTTTCTGATGGTCAGGTATTCGAAACACTCTACTATCCATTCAGATCCTTTAAGGGATCTATCACCGTAGTGTTTTTCTTAATAAAGATATTACTGAGAAAGTTCCACTGAGCACGCGTTTCTGCTGACTGGATGTTTGAAATAGAGTATGATTATATCGTTAACTATCCACTCGGATACTTTTAGGGATCTTTCAACGTGGCATGATTCTCAATACAGATAGTACTGAAAAAGTTCCACTGCGAAAGCGCCACTGATGGCCTGATATTTGGAACCGAGTATTATAATACCTTTTACTATCAATTCAGATCCTCTTAAGGCTCTCTTAACGTAGCATGATCCTCAATACAGATAGTATTGAGGAGCTAAACTGCCAGGGCGTTTCTGAAGGCCGGATATTTGAAACTTAGTAATATTATTATATCTTCTAATATCTATTCAGATCCTTTTACGGATCTTTCATCGTAGTGTGATTCTCAATATAGATATTACTGAGAAAGCTCCACTGCTCATGCGTTTCTGCTGACTGGATGTTTGAAACTGAGTATTATTATATCGTTTACTATCCACTCAGATACTTCAAGGGATCTTTCAACGTGGCATGATTCTCAATACAGATAATACTGAAAAAGTTCCACTGCCAAAAAGCCTCTGATGGCCCGATATTTGAAACCCAGTATTATAATATCTTTTACTATCTATTCAGATCCTATTGCGGATCTCTCAACGTGGTGTGATTCTCAATGTAGATATTACTGAAAAACTTCCACTGCCAATGCGTCCCATATGGCCTGATCTTTGAAGCCCAGTTTCGCTTACTATCCATTCAGATGCTTTTAGGGTTGTTTCAACGTGGCATGTTTCTCAATACAGATATAACTGAAAAAGTTGCACTGCCAATGCGCCTCTGTCGGCCCGATATTTGAAATCGAGTATTATTATACCTTTTACTATCAATTCAGATCCTCTTAAGGTTCTCTAAACGTGGAATGATACTCAATACAGATATTACTGAAGAAGTTATACTGCCAGGGCTTTTCTGATGGTCGGGCATTGGAAACACTCTACTATCCATTCAGATCCTTCAAGGGATCTATCACCGTAGTGTTTTTCTTAATAAAGATATTACTGAGAAAGTTCCACTGAGCACGCGTTTCTGCTGACTGGATGTTTGAAATCGAGTATGATTATATCGTTAACTATCCACTCGGATACTTTTAGGGATCTTTCAACGTGGCATGATTCTCAATACAGATAGTACTGAAAAAGATCCACTGCGAAAGCGCCACTGATGGCCTGATATTTGGAACCGAGTATTATAATACCTTTTACTATCAATTCAGATCCTCTTAAGGCTCTCTTAACGTAGCATGATCCTCAATACAGATAGTATTGAGGAGCTAAACTGCCAGGGCGTTTCTGAAGGCCGGATATTTGAAACTTAGTAATATTATTATATCTTCTAATATCTATTCAGATCCTTTTACGGATCTTTCATCGTAGTGTGATTCTCAATATAGATATTACTTAGAAAGTTCCACTGCTCATGCGTTTCTGCTGACTGGATGTTTGAAACTGAGTATTATTATATCGTTTACTATCCACTCAGATACTTCAAGGGATCTTTCAACGTGGCATGATTCTCAATACAGATATTACTGAAAAAGTTCCACTGCCAAAAAGCCTCTGATGGCCCGATATTTGAAAACCAGTATTATAATATCTTTTTCTATCTATTCAGATCCTATTGCGGATCTCTCAACGTGGTGTGATTCTCAATGTAGATATTACTGAAAAACTTCCACTGCCAATGCGTCCCATATGGCCTGATCTTTGAAGCCCAGTTTCGCTTACTATCCATTCAGATGCTTTTAGGGTTGTTCCAACGTGGCATGTTTCTCAATACAGATATTACTGAAAAAGTTCCACTGATCGCCCTAAAGTTGAAGCTGAGTATTATGATACTCAGCTAATATTAAAAGGTATTATAATACCTTTTAATATCAATCTGATATTCGTAAGGTTCTCTTTACGTGGAATGATTCTCTATACAGATAGTACTGAAGAAGTTATACTGCCAGGGCTTTTCAGATATCCGGATATTCGAAACATAGTATTATTATATCTTCAACTATCCATTCAGATCCTTTTACGCATCCTTCATTGTGGTTTGATACTCAATAAAGATATTACTGTAAAAGTTCTACTGCCAATGCGTCCCTGATGGCTTGATCTTTGAAATCGAGTTTTACTATATCGTTTACTATCCATTCATATACTTTTAGGGATCGTGGAATGATTCTCAATACAGATAATACTAAAAAGTTCCACTGCCAAAGAGCCTCTGATGGCCTGATATTTAAAATAATAAATAATACTATGTTTCGAGTATCCGGCCATCAGAAACGCCCTGGCAGTTTAACTCTTCATTACAATCTGTATTTAAAATCACACCACGTTCAAAAAAAAAAGTATTATAATTAATACTTTTTACTATCTATTCCGATCCTTTTATAGAACTTTCAACGTGGTGTGATTTTCAATACAGATTGTACTGAAGAGTTGAACTGCCAGGGCGTTTCTGATAGCCAGATACTCGAAACATAGTATTATTTAATACTCTACTATCCTTTCAGATCCTTTTACGGATCTATCACCGTAGTGTTTTTCTCAATAAAGATATTACTGAGAAAGTTCCACTGAGCACGCGTTTCTGCTGACTGGATGTTTGAAATCGAGTATGATTATATCGTTTACTACCCACTCAGATACTTTTAGGGATCTTTCAAAGTGGCACAATACAGATAGTACTGAAAAAGTTCCACTGCGAAAGCGCCACTGATGGCCTGATATTTGGAACCGATTATTATTATACCTTTTACTATCAATTCAGATCCTCTCAAGGCTCTCTTAACGTAGCATGATCCTCAATACAGATAGTATTGAGGAGCTAAACTGCCAGGGCGTTTCTGATGGCCGGATATTTGAAACTTAGTATTATTATATCTTCTAAAATCTATTCAGATCCTTTTACGGATCTTTCATCATATTGTGATTCTCAATATAGATATTACTGGGAAAGTTCCACTGCTCACGCGTTTTTGCTGACTGGATGTTTGAAACTGAGTATTATTATATCGTTTACTATCCACTCAGATACTTTTAGGGATCTTTCAACGTGGCCTTATTCTCAATACAGATATTTCTGAAAAAGTTCCATTGCCAAAGTATCTCTTGCCATCTGATGTCCCGATATTTGAAACCCAATATTATAATATCTTTTACTATCTATTCAGATCCTATTGCGGATCTCTCAACGTGGTGTGATTCTGAATGTAGATATCACTGAAAAACTTCCACTGCCAATGCGTCCCAAATGGCCTGTTCTTTGAAGCCCAGTTTCACTATATCGCTTACTATCCATTTAGATGCTTTTAGAGCTCTCCCAACGTGGCATGTTTCTCAATACAGATATTACTGAAAAAGTTCCACTGATCGCCCTAAAGTTGAAGCTGAGTATTTTAATACCTTTTAATATCAATTCTGATATAAGGATATTCGAAACATAGTATTATTAATTATTTGTAATTTGTCCGGCGCATTTTTTTTCATTCTTTTATACACTATAAAGTAAAATATATATCTATGGGAGATGATAGCCCTTCTTAAGGGCCCTGTAGCGGGCTTCGAACATCTGAAGTTCTGAACCTCCTGGCCTTACGAGCAACATCTTCATTTTTGAATTCAAATATTGAAGGGATTTCAGGAGTGAATATCTTCGAAAACTAGCGGAGGCGATTCTTCTCCACGAGATCCCATTCGCCTACAGAAAAGTATTTTTGTGAGAGGAGACTTTTGAAAGGTTATGTATTATTTTTAATTTGTTCGTTTCCTCATCTTGTCTTTTCATTTTTCAGGTTGAGTTTCGGCTACCTTGGAGAAACTTATCCGTTTTTTGACGAGGGAATCCACATTGAAGAAATATATCCCCATCAATATTTTTAAATTTCAGCAAATTTTGTGAACAATAGTTACAAATCACCACACTCACGGGGAAAAAGGGTTTTTTGCTGAGGTTTTTCCCTAAGCTCTTGTATCATACGTCGAATTGTATGGTACCCCGTTACACCAACCTCTGCTAACACATATACAGCTCTCAGTCAAAAGAATATATATATATATATATATATATATATATATTATATCTTTCACTATCCATTCAGATCTGTTTACGCATCCTTCAACGTGGTGTGATACTCAATAAAGATATTACTGTAAAAGTTCTACTGCCAATGCGTCCCTGGTGGCTTGATCTTTGAAATCGAGTTTTGCTATATCGTTTACTATCCATTCATATACTTTTAGGGATCTTTTATCGTGGAATGATTCTCAATAGAGATATTACTGAAAAAGTTCCACTGCCAAAGCGCCTCTGATGGCCTGTTATTTCAAATCGAGTATTATAATACCTTTTACTATCTATTCAGATCCTTTTACGGAACTTTAAACGCGGTGTGAAACTCAATGAAGATATTACTGAAAAAGTTCTACTGCCAATGCGCCTCTGATGGCCCGATATTTGAAATCAAGTATTATAATACCTTTTACTATATATTCAGATCGTTTTACGGAACTTTCAACGTGGTGTGATTCTCAATGAAGATATTACTGAGAAAGTTCTACTGCCAATGCGTCCCTGATGGCTTGATCTTTGAAATCGAGTTTTACTATATCGTTTACTATCCATTCATATACTTTTAGGGATCTTTCATGGTGGAATGATTCTCAATACAGATATTAATGAGGAAGTTCCACTGCCAAAGCGCCTCTGATGGCCCGATATTGGAAACCGAGAATTATAATACCTTTCACTATCCATTCAGATCCTTTTACGGAACTTTTAACGTGGTGTGATTCTCAATGAAGATATTACTGAGAAAGTTCTACTGCCAATGCGTGCATGATGGCCTAATCTTTGAAACCGAGTTTTATTATATCGTTCACTATCCATTCAGATACTTTTAGGGTTCTTTCAACGTGAAATCATTCTCAATAAAGATATTACTGAGGAAGTTGCACTGCCAATGCTCCCTTGATGGCCCGATATTTGATACCCAGTATTATAGTACCTTTTCCTATCTATTCAGATCGTATTGAGGTTCTCTTAACGTGGCATAATTCTCAATACAGAGAGTACTGAAGAGTCAAACTGCCAGGTCGTTTCTGATGGCCGGATAATCGAAACATAGTGATATTATATATTCTACTATCCATTCAGATCCTGTTACGGAACTTTCAACGTTGTGTGATTCTCAATAAAGATATTACTGAGAAAGGTCCACTGCTCACGCGTTTCTGCTGACTGGAAGTTTGAAACCGAGTATTAGTATATCGTCTCCTGTCCAATCAGATACTTTTAGGGGTCTTTCAACGTGGCCTGATTCTCAATACAGATATTTCTGAAAAAGTTCCATTGCCAAAGGGCTTCTGATGGTCCAATATTTGAAACCCAGTATTATAAAACCTATCTATTCAGATCCACATAAGGTTCTCCTAACGTGGCATGATTCTCAATACAGATAGTACAGAAGAGATAAACTGCCAGGGCGTTTCTGATATCCGGAACATAGTATTATTATATCTTCTGCTATCCATTCAGATGCTTTTACGGAATTTTCAACGTTAAGTGATTCTCAATAAAGAAATTAATTAGAAAATTCTACTGTTCACGCGTTTCTGCTGAGTGGATGTTTGAAACCGAGTTTTATTATATCGTTTACTATCCATTCATATACTTCTAGGGATCTTTCAATCTGTCATGATTCTCAATACAGATATTACTGAAAAAGTTGCACTGCCAATGCGCCTCTGACGGCCCGATATTTGAAATCAAGTATTATAATACTTTTTACCATCTATTCAGTGCCTCTTGAGGTTCTCTTAACGTGGCATGATTCTAAATACAGACAGTACTGAAGAAGATACACTGCCAGGGCGTTTCTGAAGGCCAGATATTCGGAACATAGTATTATTATATCTTCTACTATCCATTCAGAACCTTTTACGCATCCTTCAACGTGGTGTGGTACTCAATAAAGATATTACTGAGAAAGTTCCACTGCTTACGCATCCCTGCTGACTGGATGTTTGAAACCGAGTTCAATTATGTCGTCTACTATCCATTCATATACTTTTAGGGATCTTTCATCGTGGAATGATTCTCAATAAAGGTTTTACTGAAAAAGTTCCACTGCCAAAGCGCCTCTGATGGCCTGATATTTAAAACCGAGTATTATAATACTTTTTACTATCTATTCCGATCCTTTTACAGAACTCTCAACGTATTGTGTGATTCTCAATACAGATGGTTTTGAAGAGTTAAACTGCCAGGGCGTTTCTGATGGCCAGATACTCGAAACATAGTATTATTATAACTCTACCTCTTAAGGTTCTTAAGGTTTTCTAAACGTGAAATGATACTCGATACAGATATTACTGAAGAAGTTATACTGCCAGGGCTTTTCTGATGGTCGGGTATTCGAAACATAGTATTATTGTAACTTCTACTATCCATTCAGATCCTTTTACGATTCTTTCAACGTAGTGTGATCCTCAATAAAGATATTAATGAGAAAGTTCAACAGCTCACGCGTTTCTACTGACTGGAAGTTTGAAACCGAGTATTAGTATATCGTCTCCTATCCACTCAGATACTTCTAGGGATCTTTCAACGTGGCCTGATTCTCGATAAAGATATTTCTGAAAAAGTGCCATTGCCAAAGCGCTTCTGATGGTCCGATATTTGAAACCCAGTATTATAATACCTTATACTATCTATTCAGATCCTCTTAAGGTTCTCTTAACGTGGCATGATTCTCAATACAGATAGTACAGAAGAACTGCCAGGGCGTTTCTGATGGCCGGATATTCGAAAAATAGTATTATTATATCTTCTACTATTCATTCAGATCCTTTTAAGGATCTTTCAACGTAGTGTGATTCTTGCGTTCTCAGCGTTTCTGCTGACTGGATGTTTGAAACCGAATATTAGTATATCGTCTACTATCCACTCAGACTGGATGTTTGAAACCGATTTTTATTATATCGTTTACTATGCATTCGTAAACTTTTGGGGATTTTCCATCGTGGAATGATTCTCAATACAGATATCACTGAAAAAGTTCCAGTGCCAAAGCGCCTCTGATGGCCCGATATATGAAAAAGAGTATTATGATACCTTTTACTATCTATTCAGATCCTTTTACGGATCTCTCAACGTGGTGTGATTTCCAATGTCTGATATTTAAAACCGAGTATTATAATACTTTTTACTATCTATTCCGATCCTTTTACAGAACTTTCAACGTGGTGTGATTCTCAATACAGATGGTACTGAAGAGGTAAACTGCCAGGGCGTTTCTGATGGCCGGATACTTGAAACATAGTATTATTATATACTCTACTATCCATTCAGATCCTTTTACGGATCTATCACCGTAGTGGTTTCCTCAATAAAGATATTACTGAGAAAGTTCCACTGAGCACGCGTTTCTGCTGACTGGAACTTTGAAATCGAGTATGATTATATCGTTTACTATCCACTCAGATACTTTTAGGGATCTTTCAACGTGGCATGATTCTCAATACAGATGGTACTGGAAAAGTTCCACTGCGAAAGCGCCACTGTTGGCCTGATATTTGGAACCGAGTATTATAATACCTTTTACTATCAATTCAGATCCTCTTAAGGCTCTCTTAACGTAGCATGAACCTCAATACAGATAGTATTGAGGAGCTAAACTGCCAGAGCGTCTCTGATGGCCGGATATTTGAAACTTAGTATTATTATATCTTCTAATATCTATTCAGATCCTCTTACGGATCTTTCATCGTATTGTGATTCTCAATATAGATATTACTGAGAAAGTTTCACTGCTCACGCGTTTCTGCTGACTGGATGTTTGAAAGTGAGTATTATTATATCGTTTACTATCCACTCAGATACTTTTAGGGATCTTTCAACGTGCCATGATTCTCAATTCAGATATTACTGAAAAAGTTCCACTGCCAAAGAGCCTCTGATGGCCCGATATTTGAAACCCAGTATTATAATATCTTTTACTGTCTATTCAGATCCTATTGCGGATCTCTCAACGTGGTGTGATTCTCAATGTAGATATTACTGAAAAACTTCCACTGCCAATGCGTACCATATGGCCTGATCTTTGAAGCCCATTTTCACTATATCGCTTACTATCCATTTAGATGCTTTTAGGGTTCTTCCAACGTGGCATGTTGGTCAATACAGATATTACTGAAAAAGTTCCACTGATCGCCCTAAAGTTGAAGCTGAGTAGTATAATACCTTTTAATATCAATCTCATATTCGTAAGGTTCTCTTTACGTGGAATGATTCTCTATACAGATAGTACTGAAGAAGTTATACTGCCAGGGCTTTTCTGATATCCGGATATTCGAAACATAGTATTATTATATCTTCCACTATCCATTCAGATCCTTTTACGCATCCTTCAACGTGGTGTGATACTCAATAAAGATATTACTGTAAAAGTTCTACTGCCAATGCGTCCCTGATGGCTTGATCTTTGAAATCGAGTTTTACTATATCGTTTACTATCCATTCATATACTTTTAGGGATCTTTCAATGTGGCATGATTCTCAGTACAGATATAACTGAAAAAGTTGCACTGCCAATGCGCCCGATATTGTAACGTTAAATTTTCATCATTAATAGTTTTCCATAGTCAATACATTACCTTTACCGAATTTTACTTAACGCGAGTACATTTGCTCATCATTAGTTGTTTTCCTTATCCAATTGAATACCTTTGTCATATCTAACGTTAACGTAAAGTAGTATTTTCCAGTCATTATATGTATTCATATTAGTTCTTTCTAAGCGGATGTTTAGGTTTCGATTGTGGGGTTATGTTGTTTGCTGTCACTCGTACACTTCAGTGACACCGGACTCTCAAGTGGGGTTAGGTTCCATAATTTGTTGTTCTGGTTGATTTGCGAGAGGCAATGATTCAGTGTGGTTTGAATTGGTAGAACGTCCTATTTCAGATATATAAGGAAGCCACAATTACACCTGTGAGATACTCAATAATTTTTCGATCTGTTGTTGTTCTTCTTCTTGGTTCCGCTAAATTCATTTTGACAATTGGTTTATTGTATTCTATGGTACGAATAAGTTAAGAGGTTACCGGTTTTGAGATAGAGGAAACAGGTGTCATTTATGGAAAAAGTTTTTGAAGAATTGAAGAAAATTGTGATCTAGAATCATCCTTGTTATAGGCGATTATTACTTCAATTCTAATAATTCCCTGTAGAATATAGTAATTTTGCGTATATTTGGGGATAACGTTTTATACGTGATTATTGAACTTTTCCACGAGGACTCCAATCCTGATATATACCCTCAGAACATCAGAGGTATGAATTTATTATATTTGATGAACCATAGTCTCATATTCTTTTATTAGGGTTCTTGGATACGGCTAGTGACTTGCTGATATTCTTGGGACGAGCTGATATTCTTGGTTACGGCTGGTGACTTGCTGATATTCTTGGGACGAGCTGATATTCTTGGATACGGCTGTTGACTTGCTGATATTCTTGGTTACGGCTATTAATCCAGCTGATATTCTTGTGGCTGAACCTACCATCGTTAATGCCCATTGGTTCCCAAGTGGCAACCAACTCGAGACTGAAACTACATTCCACAAAGAGCTTCACCACCCATACCATCATCATTTTCATAGATCTGATCTTACGTTTGGAATTTGGTGCATATCTGGAATCTTGTGCCCTCTTCGGTATTCATCGTAGCCAGGTAACCAGTGCTACGCACTGGAATAATTCACATCAGTAAAGACCCTTTACCCTATTAAGACCATAATAATCCATATTTGTAATTGAAAATATACTATAATACCTGTATGATATTCCATATTCAGTTCAATTCAGATTCAACTCGTGATATAAATCATAGTCATACCTTCTTGGTTGTAAGCGGTTACGGTGAGGTGCACCCCACAGAATTGCATTTAATACCATTATATGGTGGTTGTACGATCCCATCAGGATTTAAGTTCTGTATAGCTAATATTAATTTGGATTGGATTTGTTGGATTAACGATTATTTCAGCATATAGCTGGAACAAATATTGTGCATTGAATTGTTTTCCAGGTTATTAGTTGTGAATTTTATGGTTTTGGCCCTTCTGGCATATATTTTGGGAATTTATAAATTGGCCCTTCTGGCATACACTTGGGAATTAATATATTGGCCCTTCTGGCATCTGGTTTGATAATTATAGCTTGGCCCTTCTGGAATTTATTTCCAATAGTATAGTTTGGCCCTTCTGGCATTGATTTGTAAACTTTGAGGTTGATATTGGATCTGTTTGGGATTCCAATCTATTGACCATTTGGGATCTACTTTCTTTTTTTTGTGTTGAACCACTGCATTTACCATCTTTTCTGATTTTGAGGATAATATATTATTTTGAGTGACATCGATTGATTTATTGCTTCTTTGGTAGAGGAGTAAGCAATTCCTCCTTTTGAATAGGCCGGCATATCTCTACCTGGCGCCCATTCCATTCTTTCAAATATACTCACCCCCATCTTCACTGAGTCAAGCCGCGAGCCTATTTAGTCTGGTGACTCGGCTTCCTCAAAGTCGACGTCACAATATTTGAAATCGAGTATTATAATACCTTTTACTATCAATTCAGATCCTCTTAAGGTTCTTTTAACGTGGAATGATACTCAATACAGATATTACTGAAGAAGTTATACTGCCAGGGCTTTACTGATGGTCGGGTATTCGATACATAGTATTATTATGTCTTCTACTATCCATTCAGATCCTTTTAAGGATCATTCAACGTAGTGTGATTCTTGATAAAGATATTACTGAGAAAGTTCCACTGCTCACGCGTTTCTGCTGACTGGATGTTTGAAACCGAATATTAGTATATCGTCTACTATCCACTCAGACTGGATGTTTGAAACCGATTTTTATTATGTCGTTTACTATCCATTCATAAACTTTTAGGGATTTTCCATCGTGGAATGATTCTCAATACAGATATCACTGAAAAAGTTCCACTGCCAGAGCGCCTCTGATGGCCCGATATATGAGTATTATGAAACATTTTACTATCTATTCAGATCCTTTTACGGATCTCTCAACGTTGTGTGATTCTCAATGAAGATATTACTGAAAAAGTCCTACTGCCAATGCGTCCTTTATGGCGTGATCTTAAACCGTGTATACTAGTATCTTTTACTATCTATTCATATCCTTTAAAGGTTCTTCCAAAGTGGCATGATTCTTAATACAATGCCAATGCGTCCCTGATGCCTTGATCTTTGAAACCGTATTACATTAAATCGTTTACTATTCATTCAGATACATATAGAGATCTTCCAAAGTGGCATTATTCTCAAACAGATATTACTGAAAAAGTTCCACTGCCAAAGCGCTTCTGATGGTCCGATATTTGAAACCCAGTATCTATTCAGATCCGGATATCAGAAACATAGTATTATTATATCTTCAACTATCTTCTACTATTCAGATGCTTTTACGGAATTTTCAACGTATAGTGTTTCTCAATAAAGAAATTAATTAGAAAGTTCCACTGCTCACGCGTTTCTGCTGACTGGATATTTGAATCCGAGTTTTATTATATCGTTTACTATCCATTCATATACTTCTAGGGATCTATCAATGTGGCATGATTCTCAATACAGATATTACTGAAAAAGTTGCACTGCCAATGCGCCTCTGATGGCCCGATATTTGAAATCAAGTATTATAATACTTTTTACTATCTATTCAGTTCCTCTTAAGGTTCTCTTAACGTTGCATGCTTCTCAATACAGATAGTACTGAAGAAAATATACTGCCAGGGCGTTTCTGATGGCCAGATATTCGGAACATAGTATTATTATATCTTCTACTATCCATTCAGAACCTTTTACGCATCCTTCAACGTGTTGTGATACTCAATAAGGATATTACTGAGAAAGTTCCACTGCTCACGCATCCCTGCTGACTGTATGTTTGAAACCGAATTCAATTAAGTCGTCTACTATCCATTCATACACTTTTAGGGATCTTTCATCGTGGAATGATACAATACAATATCAATACTGATATTACTGAAAAAGTTCCACTGCCAAATCGCCTCTGATGGCCTGATATTTAAAACCGAGTATTATAATACTTTTTACTATCTATTCCGAACCTTTTACAGAACTTTCAACGTGGTGTGTGATTCTCAATACAGATGGTACTGAAGAGTTAAACTGCCAGGGCGTTTCTGATGGCCAGATACTCGAAACATAGTATTATAAATTCTTGTGAAAGTTTTCTTGGGTATTGTAGCACGTTGTGTTTGACTAGTAAAAGAATATTTACTTTTTCATTTTATATAATTTCCAACATATGTTTCGGCCTTGATTGGCCTTTTTCAAGGATGTATAATATAACAATTCTAATACTAATGTTTGACAAATTACAACTGTCAAAATTGAAAATAATGTCAACGTGCTACAATACCCAAGAAAACTTTCACAAGAATTTATACAAGAAAGAAGCACAAGAAATCTCAAGATTTAATAATACATAGTATTATAATATACTCTACTATCCATTCAGATCCCTTTACGGAGCTATCACCGTAGTGTTTTTGTCAATAAAGATATTACTCAGAAAATTCCACTGAGCACGCGATTCTGCTGACTGGATGTTTGAAATTGAGTATGATTATATCGTTCACTATCCACTCAGATACTTTTAGGGATCTTTCAACGTGGCATGATTCTCAATACAGATAGTACTGAAAAAGTTCCACTGCCAAAGCGCTTCTGATGGTCCGATATTTGAAACCGAGTATTATAATACCTTTTACTATCTATTCAGATCCTTTTAAGGTTCTCTAAACGTGGAATGATACTCAATACAGATATTGCTGAAGAAGTTATACTGCCAGGGCTTTTCTGATGGTCGGGTATTCGAAACACTCTACTATCCATTCAGATCCTTTAAGGGATCTATCACCGTAGTGTTTTTCTCAATAAAGATATTACTGAGAAAGTTCCACTGAGCACGCGTTTCTGCTGACTGGATGTTTGAAATCGAGTATGATTATATCGTTTACTATCTACTCGGATACTTTTAGGGATCTTTCAACGTGGCATGATTCTCAATACAGATAGTACTGAAAAAGTTCCACTGCGAAAGCGCCACTGATGGCCGGATATTTGGAACCGAGTATTATAATACCTTTTACTATCAATTCAGATCCTCTTGAGGCTCTCTTAACGTAGCATGATCCTCAATACAGATAGTATTGAGGAGCTAAACTGCCAGGGCGTTTCTGAAGGCCGGATATTTGAAACTTAGTAATATTATTATATCTTCTAATATCTATTCAGATCCTTTTACGGATCTTTCATCGTAGTGTGATTCTCAATATAGATATTACTGAGAAAGTTCCACTGCTCATGCATTTCTGCTGACTGGATGTTTGAAACTGAGTATTATTATATCGTTTACTATCCACTCAGATACTTTGAGGGATCTTTCAACGTGGCAAGATTCTCAATACAGATATCACTGAAAAAGTTCCACTGCCAAAAAGCCTCTGATGGCCCGATATTTGAATTCCAGTATTATAATATCTTTTACTATCTATTCAGATCCTATTGCGGAACTTTCAACGTGGTGTGATTCTCAATGAAGATATTACTGAGAAAGTTCTACTGCCAATGCGTCCCTGATGGCTTGATCTTTGAAATCGAGTTTTACTATATCGTTTACTATCCATTCATATACTTTTAGGGATCTTTCATGGTGGAATGATTCTCAATACAGATATTAATGAGGAAGTTCCACTGCCAAAGCGCCTCTGATGGCCCGATATTGGAAACCGAGAATTATAATACCTTTCACTATCTATTCAGATTCTTTTACGGAACTTTCAACGTGGTGTAATTCTCAATGAAGATATTACTGAGAAAGTTCTACTGCCAATGCGTGCCTGATGGCCTAATCTTTGAAACCGAGTTTTATTATATCGTTCACTATCCATTCAGATACTTTTAGGGTTCTTTCAACGTGTAATCATTCTCAATAAAGATATTACTAGGAAGTTGCACTGCCAGTGCGCCTCTGATGGCCCGATATTTGAAATCGAGTATTATAATACCTTATAATATCTATTCAGATCCTCTTAAGGTTCTCTTATCGTGGCATGATTCGCAATACATATAGTACTGAAGAGTTGAACTGCCAGGGTGTTCCTGATGGCTTCTTTTATCCATTCAGATCCATTTACGGATCCCTCAAGTTGGTGTGATACTCAATAAAGATATTACTGAGAAAGTTTCACTGCTCACGCGACCCTGCTGACTGGATGTTTGAAAACGAGTTTTATTATATCGTTTATATCGTTTATTCATATACTTATAGGGATCTTTCATCGATGAATGATTCTCAATACAGATATTACGGAAAAAGTTCCACTGCCAAAGCGCCTCTGATGACCCGATATTCGATACCCAGTATTATAGTACCTTTTCCTATCTATTCAGATCGTATTAAGGTTCTCTTAACGTGGCATAATTCTCAATACAGAGAGTACTGAAGAGTCAAACTGCCAGGTTGTTTCTGATGGCCGGATAATCGAAATATAGTGATAATATATATTCTACTATCCATTCAGATCCTGTTACGGAACTTTCAACGTTGTGTGATTCTCAATAAAGATATTACTGGGAAAGATCCACTGCTCACGCGTTTCTGCTGATTGGAAGTTTGAAACCGAGTATTAGTATATCGTCTCCTATCCACTCAGATACTTTTAGGGGTCTTTCAACGTGGCCTGATTCTCAATACAGATATTTCTGAAAAAGTTCCATTGCCAAAGGGCTTCTGATGGTCCAATATTTGAAACCCAGTATTATAAAACCTATCTATTCAGATCCACATAAGGTTCTCCTAACGTGGCATGATTCTCAATACAGATAGTACAGAAGAGATAAACTGCCAGGGCGTTTCTGATAGCCGGATATCCGGAACATAGTATTATTATATCTTCTGCTATTCATTCAGATGCTTTTACGGAATTTTTAACGTTAAGTGATTCTCAATAAAGAAAATAGGATAATGCGGATAAGTATATTTAAATGGATAAGAATAACGGGTGATTCCGCAAAAGAAGCAGAGAAAATAATTCTGCTGGTACCTGCCGACACGTGTTTCTGCTAGTTGGCTTCTTCAGGACAGGGCAACCAAGAAACCAAAAAAAGGTGAAAAGATAACTGAAAACAGGTGGCATCACATCAGGAGCGAGCAACCAATTTGTGCCTTCAGCTCTAGGACCTCCAATTCGGAGGTAAACTATGGCATCGGCACGAAGGAAGCATAAGCTACCTGTGCGATGCGACCTCAACCCGAGGATATGTATTAAAGAAAATAGGATAATGCGGATAAGTATATTTAAATGGATAAGAATAACGGGTGATTCCGCAAAAGAAGCAGAGAAAATAATTCTGCTGGTACCTGCCGACACGTGTTTCTGCTAGTTGGCTTCTTCAGGACAGGGCAACCAAGAAACCAAAAAAAGGTGAAAAGATAACTGAAAACAGGTGGCATCACATCAGGAGCGAGCAACCAATTTGTGCCTTCAGCTCTAGGACCTCCAATTCGGAGGTAAACTATGGCATCGGCACGAAGGAAGCATAAGCTACCTGTGCGATGCGACCTCAACCCGATGATATGTATTAAAGAAAATAGGATAATGCGGATAAGTATATTTAAATGGATAAGAATAACGGGTGATTCCGCAAAAGAAGCAGAGAAAATAATTCTGCTGGTACCTGCCGACACGTGTTTCTGCTAGTTGGCTTCTTCAGGACAGGGCAACCAAGAAACCAAAAAAAGGTGAAAAGATAACTGAAAACAGGTGGCATCACATCAGGAGCGAGCAACCAATTTGTGCCTTCAGCTCTAGGACCTCCAATTCGGAGGTAAACTATGGCATCGGCACGAAGGAAGCATAAGCTACCTGTGCGATGCGACCTCAACCCGAGGATATGTATTAAAGAAAATAGGATAATGCGGATAAGTATATTTAAATTGATAAGAATAACGGGTGATTCCGCAAAAGAAGCAGAGAAAATAATTCTGCTGGTACCTGCCGACACGTGTTTCTGCTAGTTGGCTTCTTCAGGACAGGGCAACCAAGAAACCAAAAAAAGGTGAAAAGATAACTGAAAACAGGTGGCATCACATCAGGAGCGAGCAACCAATTTGTGCCTTCAGCTCTAGGACCTCCAATTCGGAGGTAAACTATGGCATCGGCACGAAGGAAGCATAAGCTACCTGTGCGATGCGACCTCAACCCGAGGATATGTATTAAAGAAAATAGGATAATGCGGATAAGTATATTTAAATGGATAAGAATAACGGGTGATTCCGCAAAAGAAGCAGAGAAAATAATTCTGCTGGTACCTGCCGACACGTGTTTCTGCTAGTTGGCTTCTTCAGGACAGGGCAACCAAGAAACCAAAAAAAGGTGAAAAGATAACTGAAAACAGGTGGCATCACATCAGCCGATGCCATAGTTTACCTCCGAATTGGAGGTCCTAGAGCTGAAGGCACAAATTGGTTGCTCGCTCCTGATGTGATGCCACCTGTTTTCAGTTATCTTTTCACCTTTTTTTGGTTTCTTGGTTGCCCTGTCCTGAAGAAGCCAACTAGCAGAAACACGTGTCATTAGGTACCAGCAGAATTATTTTCTCTGCTTCTTTTGCGGAATCACCCGTTATTCTTATCCATTTAAATATACTTATCCGCATTATCCTATTTTCTTTAATACATATCCTCGGGTTGAGGTCGCATCGCACAGTTAGCTTATGCTTCCTTCGTGCCGATGCCGTAGTTTACCTCCGAATTGGAGGTCCTAGAGCTGAAGGCACAAATTGGTTGCTCGCTCCTGATGTGATGCCACCTGTTTTCAGTTATCTTTTCACCTTTTTTTGGTTTCTTGGTTGCCCTGTCCTGAAGAAGCCAACTAGCAGAAACACGTGTCGGCAGGTACCAGCAGAATTATTTTCTCTGCTTCTTTTGCGGAATCACCCGTTATTCTTATCCATTTAAATATACTTATCCGCATTATCCTATTTTCTTTAATACATATCCTCGGGTTGAGGTCGCATCGCACAGGTAGCTTATGCTTCCTTCGTGCCGATGCCATAGTTTACCTCCGAATTGGAGGTCCTAGAGCTGAAGGCACAAATTGGTTGCTCGCTCCTGATGTGATGCCACCTGTTTTCAGTTATCTTTTCACCTTTTTTTGGTTTCTTGGTTGCCCTGTCCTGAAGAAGCCAACTAACAGAAACACGTGTCGGCAGGTACCAGCAGAATTATTTTCTCTGCTTCTTTTGCGGAATCACCCGTTATTCTTATCCATTTAAATATACTTATCCGCATTATCCTATTTTCTTTAATACATATCCTCGGGTTGAGGTCGCATCGCACAGGTAGCTTATGCTTCCTTCGTGTCGATGCCATAGTTTACCTCCGAATTGGAGGTCCTAGAGCTGAAGGCACAAATTGGTTGCTCGCTCCTGATGTGATGCCACCTGTTTTCAGTTATCTTTTCACCTTTTTTTTGGTTTCTTGGTTGCCCTGTCCTGAAGAAGCCAACTAGCAGAAACACGTGTCGGCAGGTACCAGCAGAATTATTTTCTCTGCTTCTTTTGCGGAATCACCCGTTATTCTTATCCATTTAAATATACTTATCCGCATTATCCTATTTTCTTTAATACATATCCTCGGGTTGAGGTCGCATCGCACAGGTAGCTTATGCTTCCTTCGTGCCGATGCCATAGTTAACCTCCGAATTGGAGGTCCTAGAGCTGAAGGCACAAATTGGTTGCTCGCTCCTGATGTGATGCCACCTGTTTTCAGTTATCTTTTCACCTTTTTTTGGTTTCTTGGTTGCCCTGTCCTGAAGAAGCCAACTAGCAGAAACACGTGTCGGCAGGTACCAGCAGAATTATTTTCTCTGCTTCTTTTGCGGAATCACCCGTTATTCTTATCCATTTAAATATACTTATCCGCATTATCCTATTTTCTTTAATACATATCCTCGGGTTGAGGTCGCATCGCACAGGTAGCTTATGCTTCCTTCGTGCCGATGCCATAGTTTACCTCCGAATTGGAGGTCCTAGAGCTGAAGGCACAAATTGGTTGCTCGCTCCTGATGTGATGCCACCTGTTTTCAGTTATCTTTTCACCTTTTTTTGGTTTCTTGGTTGCCCTGTCCTGAAGAAGCCAACTAGCAGAAACACGTGTCGGCAGGTACCAGCAGAATTATTTTCTCTGCTTCTTTTGCGGAATCACCCGTTATTCTTATCCATTTAAATATACTTATCCGCATTATCCTATTTTCTTTAATACATATCCTCGGGTTGAGGTCGCATCGCACAGGTAGCTTATGCTTCCTTCGTGCCGATGCCATAGTTTACCTCCGAATTGGAGGTCCTAGAGCTGAAGGCACAAATTGGTTGCTCGCTCCTGATGTGGTGCCACCTGTTTTCAGTTATCTTTTCACCTTTTTTTGGTTTCTTGGTTGCCCTGTCCTGAAGAAGCCAACTAGCAGAAACACGTGTCGGCAGGTACCAGCAGAATTATTTTCTCTGCTTCTTTTGCGGAATCACCCGTTATTCTTATCCATTTAAATATACTTATCCGCATTATCCTATTTTCTTTAATACATATCCTCGGGTTGAGGTCGCATCGCACAGGTAGCTTATGCTTCCTTCGTGCCGATGCCATAGTTTACCTCCGAATTGGAGGTCCTAGAGCTGAAGGCACAAATTGGTTGCTCGCTCCTGATGTGATGCCACCTGTTTTCAGTTATCTTTTCACCTTTTTTTGGTTTCTTGGTTGCCCTGTCCTGAAGAAGCCAACTAGCAGAAACACGTGTCGGCAGGTACCAGCAGAATTATTTTCTCTGCTTCTTTTGCGGAATCACCCGTTATTCTTATTCTCAATAAAGAAAATTAATTAGAAAGTTCTACTGCTCACGCGTTTCTGCTGAGTTAATGTTTGAAACCGACTTTTATTATATCGTTTACTATCCATTCATATACTTCTAGGGATCTTTCAATGTGACACGATTCTCAATACAGATATTACTGAAAAAGTTGCACTGCCAATGCGCCTCTGATGGCCCGATATTTGAAATCAAGTATTATAATACTTTTTACCATCTATTCAGTTCCTCTTAAGGTTCTCTTAACGTGGCATGATTCTCAATACAGACAGTACTGAAGAAGATACACTGCCAGGGCGTTTCTGATGGCCAGATATTCGGAACATAGTATTATTATATCTTCTACTATCCATTCAGAACCTTTTAAGCATCCTTCAACGTGGTGTGATACTCAATAAAGATATTACTGAGAAAGTTCCACTGCTCACGCATCCCTGCTGACTGGATGTTTGAAACCGAGTTCAATTATGTCGTCTACTATCCATTCATATACTTTTAGGGATCTTTCATCGTGGAATGATTCTCAATAAAGATTTTACTGAAAAAGTTCCACTGCCAAAGCGCCTCTGATGGCCTGATATTTAAAACCGAGTATTATAATACTTTTAACTATCTATTCCGATCCTTTTACAGAACTTTCAACGTATTGTGTGATTCTCAATACAAATGGTTCTGAAGAGTTAAACTGCCAGAGCGTTTCTGATGGCCAGATACTCGAAACATAGTATTATTATAACTCTACCTGTTAAGGTTCTAAAGGTTCTCTAAACGTGGAATGATACTCGATACAGATATTACTGAAGAAGTTATACTGCCAGGGCTTTTCTGATGGTCGGGTATTCGAAACATAGTTTTATTATAACTTCTACTATCCATTCAGATCCTTTTACGATTCTTTCAACGTATTGTGATCCTCAATAAAGATATCAATGAGATAGTTCAACAGCTCACGCGTTTCTACCGACTGGAAGTTTGAAACCGAGTATTAGTATATCGTCTCCTATCCACTCAGATACTTCTAGGGATCTTTCAACGTGGCCTGATTCTCGATACAGATATTTCTGAAAAAGTGCCATTGCCAAAGCGCTTCTGAGGGTCCGATATTTGAAACCCAGTATTATAATACCTTATACTATCTATTCAGATCCTATTAAGGTTCTCTTAACGTGGCATGATTCTCATTACAGATAGTACAGAAGAACTGCCAGGGCGTTTCTGATGGCTGGATATTCGGAAAATAGTATTATTATATCTTCTACTATTCATTCAGATCCTTTTAAGGATCTTTCAATGTAGTGTGATTCTTGATAAAGATATTACTGAAAAAGTTCCACTGCTCACGCGTTTCTGCTGACTGGATGTTTGAAACCGAATATTAGTATATCGTCTACTATCCACTCAGACTGGATGTTTGAAATCGATTTTTATTATATCGTTTACTATGCATTCATAAACTTTTAGGGACTTTCCATCGTGGAATGATTCTCAATACAGATATCACTGAAAAAGTTCCACTGCCAAAGCGCCTCTGATGGCCCGATATATGAAAAAGAGTATTATGTTACCTTTTACTATCTATTCAGATCCTTTTACGGATCTCTCAACGTGGTGTGATTTTTAATGTCTGATATTTAAGACCTAGTGTTATAATACTTTTTACTATCTATTCCGATCCTTTTACAGAACTTTCACAACGTGGTGTGATTCTCAATTCAGATGGTACTGAAGAGTTAAACTGCCAGGGCGTTTCTGATGGCCGGATACTCGAAACATAGTATTATTACATACTCTACTATCCATTCAGATCCTTTCACGGATCTATCATCGTAGTGTTTTTCTCAATAAAGATATTACTGAGAAAGTTCCACTGAGCACGCGTTCTGCTGACTGGATGTTTGAATACGAGTATGATTATATCGTTTACTATCCACTCAGATACTTTTAGGGATCTTTCAACGTGGCATGATTCTCAATACAGATAGTACTGAAAAAGTTCCACTGTGAAAGCGCCACTGATGGCCTGATATTTGGAACCGAGTATTATTATACCTTTTACTATCAATTCAGAACCTCTTAAGGCTCTCTTAATGTAGCATGATCCTCAATACAGACAGTATTGAGGAGCTAAACTGCCAGGGCGTTTCTGATGGCCGGATATTTGAAACTTAGTATTATTATATCTACTAATATCTATTCAGATCCTTTTACGGATCTTTCATCGTAGTGTGATTCTCAATATATATATTACTGAGAAAGTTCCACTGCTCACGCGTTTCTGCTGACTGGATGTTTGAAACTGAGTATTATTATATCGTTTACTATCCACTCAGATACTTTTAGAGATCTTTCAACGTTTTAGGGTTCTTCCGAAGTGGCATGATTTTCAATACAGATATTACTGAAAGAATTCCTCTGATGGCCCTAAAGTTGAAGCCGAGTATTATAATACCTACCTTTCAATATCAATCAGATATTCGTAAGGTTTTCTTTACCTGGAATGATTCTCTATACAGATAGTACTGAAGAAGTTATACTGCCAGGGCGTTTCTGATATCCGGATAATCGAATCATAGTATTATTATATCTTCCACTATCCATCAGATCCTTATACGCATCCTTCAACGTGGTCTGATACTCAATGAAGATATTACTGTAAAAGTTCTACTGCTAATGCGTTCCTGATGGCTGGATCTTTGAAATCGAGTTTTACTATATCGTTTACTATCCATTCATATACTTTTAGGGATCTTTTATCGTGGAATGATTCTCAATAGAGATATTACTGAAAAAGTTCCACTGCCAAAGCGCCTCTGATGGCCTGTTATTTGAAAGCGAGTATAATAATACCTTTTACTATCTATTCAGAACCTTTTACGGAACTTTCAACTTGGCATGATTCTTAATACAGATATTAATGAAAAAGTAGCACTGCCAATGCGCCCCTGATGGCCCGATATTTGAAGTCGAGTACTATAATACCTTTTACTATATATTCAGATCATTTTAAGGTTCTATTAACCTGGCATGATTCTCAATTCAGATAGTACTGAAGAAGTTATACTGCCAGGGCGTTTTTGATGACCGGATATTCTAAACATAGTATTATTATATAATCTACTATCCATTCAGTTCTTTTTACGGATCCTTCAAGGTGGTGTGATACTCAATAAAGGTATTACTGGGAAAGTTTCACTGCTCACGCGTCCCTGCTGACTGAATGTTTGAAACCGAGTATTATTATATCGTTTACTATTCACTCCGATACTTTTAGGGATCTTTCAACGTGACAAGATTCTGAATACAGATAATACTGAAAGAGTTGCACTGCCAATGCGCCTCTGATGGGCCGTTATTTGAAATCGAGTATTATAATACCTTTTACTATCTATTCAGATCCTCTCAAGGTTCTCTTAACGTGGCATGTTTCTCAATACAGAAGGTATAGAAGAGTTAAACTGCCAGGGCGTTTCTGATGGCCGGGTATTCGAAACATAGTATTATTATATCTTCAACTATCCATTCAAATCCATTGACGGATCTTTCAACGTAGTGTGATTTTCAATAAAGATATTACTGAGAAAGTTCCACTGCTCATTCGTTTCTGCTGACTGGATGTTTGAAACCGAGTATTAGTATATCGTCTACAATCCACTCAGATACTTTTAGGGATCTTTCAACGTGGCAGGATTCTCAATACATATGTTACTGAAAAAGTTCCACTGCCAAAGCGCCACTGATGGCCCGTTATTTGAAACCCAGTATTATAAAACCTTTTAGTATCTATTCAGATCCACATAAGGTTCTCCTAACGTGGCATGATTCTCAATACTGATAGTACAGAAGAGATAAACTGCCAGGGCATTTCTGATGGCCGGATTTCCGGAACATAGTATTATTATATCTTCTACTATCCATTCAGATGCTTTTAAGGATCTTTCAACGTAGTGTGATTCTTGATAAAGATATTACTGAGAAAGTTCCACTGCTCACGCGTTTCTGCTGACTGGATGTTTGAAACCGAATATTAGTATATCGTCTACTATCAACTCAGACTGGATGTTTGAAACTGATTTTTATTATATCGTTAACTATGCATTCATAAACTCTTAGGGATTTTCCATCGTGGAATGATTCTCAATACAGATATCACTGAAAAAGTTCCACTGCCAAAGCGCCTCTGATGGTCCGATATATGAAAAAGGGTATTATGATACCTTTTACTATCTAATCAGATCCTTTTACGGATCTCTCAACGTGGTGTGATTTTCAATGAAGATATTACTGAAAAAGTTCTACTGCCAATGCGTCCCAGATGGCTTGATCTTTGAAACCGAATTTTATTAAATCGTTTACTATTCATTCTTCTTCCAAAGTGGCATTATTCTCAAACAGATATTACTGAAAAAGTTCCACTGCCAAAGCGCTTTTGATGGCCTGATATTTGAAATCGGGTATTATAATACCTTTTACTACCTATTCATATCCTCTTAAGGTTCTCTCAACGTAGCATGATTTTCAATACAGATGGTACTGAAGAGTTAATTTGCCAGGGCGTTTCTGATGGCCGGATATTCGAAGCATAGCATTATTATATCTTTTACTATCCATTCAGAACCTTTTACGCATCCTTCAAAGTGGTGTGATACTCAATAAAGATATTACTGAGAAAATGTTATCCTATTTTCTTATTACTGAGAAAGTTCCACTGCTCACGCGTCCCTGCTGACTGGATGTTTGAAACTGAGTATTATTATATCGTTTACTATCCACTTAGATACTTTTAGGGATCTTTCAACGTGGCATGATTCTCAATAAAGATATTACTGAAAAAGTTCCACTGCCAAAGAGCCTCTGATGGCCCGATATTTGAAACCCAAGTTCTACTGATCGCCCTAAAGTTGAAGCTGAGTATTATAATACCTTTTAATATAATCTGATATTCGTAAGGTTCTCTTTACGTGGATCATACAGATAGTACTGAAGAAGTTATACTGGCAGGGCTTTTCTGATATCCGGATATTCGAAACATAGTATTATTATATCTTCCACTATCCATTCAGATCCTTTTACGCATCCTTCAACCTTCAACTTCAATAAAGATATTACTGTAGAAGTTCTACTACCAATGCGTCCCTGATGGCTTGATCTTTGAAATCGAGTTTTACTATATCGTTTACTATCCATTCATATACTTTTAGGGATCTTTTATCGTGGAATGATTCTTAATAGATATATTACTGAAAAAGTTCCACTGCCAAAGCGCCTCTGATGGCCTGTTATTAAAATCGAGTATTATAATACCTTTTACTATCTATTCAGATCCTTTTACAGAACTTTAAACGCGGTGTGATTCTCAATGAAGATATTACTCTAAAAGTTCTACTGCCAATACGTCCCTGATGGCCTGATCTTTGGAACCGAGTTTTATTATATCGTTCACTATCCATTCAGATACTTTTAGGGATCTTTCAACGTCATATACTTCTAAGGATCTTTCAACTTGGCATGATTCTTAATACAGATATTAATGAGAAAGTAGCACTGCCAATGCGCCTCTGATGGCCCGATATTTGAAATCGAGTATTATAATACATTTTACTATATATTCAGATCGTTTAAAGGTTCTCTTAACATGGCATGATTCTCAATACAGATAGTACTGAAGAAGATATACTAACAGAGCGTTTTTGATGGCTGGATATTCGAAACATAGTATTATTATATAATTCACTATCCATTCAGATCTTTTTAAGGATCCTTCAAGGTGGTGTGATACTCAATAAACTGAGAAAGTTTCACTGCTCACGCGTCCCTGCTGACTGGATGTTTGAAACCGAGTTTTATTATATCGTTTAATATCCATTCATATACTTTTAGGGATCTTTCATGGTTTAGTGATTCTCAAAACAGATATTAATGAGAAAGTTCCACTACCAAATTGCCTCTGATGGCTAGATATTGGAAACCGAGAATTATAATACCTTACCGTAAAAGGATCTGAATAGATAGTGATTCAGATCCTTTTACGGAACTTTCAACGTGGTGTGATTCTCAATGAAGATATTACTGAGAAAGTTCTACTGCCAATGCGTCCCTGATGGCCTAATCTTTGAAACCGAGTTTTATTATATCGTTTACTATCCATTCAGATACTTTTAGGGATCTTTCAACGTGGCATCATTCTCAATAAGGATATTACTGAGGAAGTTGCACTGCCAATGCGCCTCTGATGGCCCGATATTTGAAATGCTCGTGTGAGTTAGGCGAATCAGTTGTGTTATTCGTATCCTATGTTACCATGTTCGTACGCCACTTTATTATTAATTATATGAGTTGTGTCGGGCAGACGAAACCAGTCCCGTCACTGCAACCAATCGGTCTATTGTGGCACGCCTAATCTATACAACATCAACAAGCTGAAGCCTTTTGACAAGGGATTTTAGTCTGGTGGGTGAGAACTTGTCCAGTTCCCTCAGTCTCAGTTTGCGGACTCCTATTTCCTCAAATCTGATCCTGTCCCCTGCGGGGTCACACATGTGTTCTATAGACTCGTCGCCCTCCAGGCATAGTCTGCACTCAGAGTCCTAGCTCAGCCAACCCCAGCATACTAAGGTGTTTCCTCAGGCCACAGGGACCCGAGTATACAGCTGTTGAAATTCTCAGGTCTAACTAGAGGATCTGAGACATTGTCTGGCTCTTTCAGCTGATACTTGTTGAGCGAGTATGTATGTGTTCAGGTATGCTGCTTCTGATATCCTGGACCTTTTGGTCCAACCATCTGTTGTTTTCCCACCCTGCTGCCTTGTGAGATATATCACAGGCCGGTTCAGGTCCAATGAGCCCGGTGAAAGCCCTCGTGCCGACAATGAGTCCTCCACCTCATTACCGCCCTCGCCTGAGTGGCCCAGGACCCAAATTAACTTGAACCTGCAGCGCTCTTCCAGTTCAACAAGTGGGGTCAGAGAGTCCTGCACAAGCATGGACTTTCAGTTGTATGAATTCAAGTCCTTCAAGGCAGCTTGGCTTTCCGATAGGAAAGCTTGATTGATCTGCGTATCCATCTCTTCTCAAATATGAGCTTCGCGCAGTGATCAATGGCGAAAATTCCTGCTTGAAAGGCAGTCAGAAAACTAACTAGGCTTATAGATTCACCCTCAGCCATTTTGTAACCACTGACTCCCGCTCCCACCCCAGTAGTAGCAGAGCATTATGTGAACCAGCAGGGACCCTCAAGCAGTGGGGCCCAGAGATAGTCCAATCGTCGCTGGGAAAGACGACTCGATAGTGCCACTATCTTGGTGATAGATACATCAGAACGATGCTCATTATCTCGTTGACCTACAATTCGGCCAGCAGAGAACCAGGCACGTGCTCACTAGATAAAGATAGACCATGTACTTAAGGCGATCATTGGCTGCGATAGACGTGGAGCGAAAGGCCCCAGTCATCATCAAGCACGCAGATCTCTGAATTGTTATAAGCTTGAGCTGGGACTGCACCCCTACAGTGCACTCCCATAAAGCAATGCTACCGTAAGTGATTTGTCGTCTCACCAACATCACGTACAACCAGTGGCGTCTTTTCAGATCCAGTACCCCATTTCTTTCCACAAGTTCGCCTGCAGGCCCAGAGCAGGTGCCTAGCCTTGTGGATCACCCTTTCTTAGTGTGAATTTCAGTTCAGCTACTTGTCCAGGATGGCACCCAGATATCTAGCATCGTCCGCAAATGGGATACGAACTCCATTCATAGTAAGGAAACCCATGTTGAGCTTCCTCTTTCTAGTGAATGGCACGACCAAGGTCTGACGAGAGATCACGTTTAACTGTTCCCCACTACACCAGCCTTGTGTTGCCGTTAGCGCCTCTGATAGGCTCTCAATCGGGACTGAGTCATCCTGTCCTGTGGCCATAATGAGTATGTTGTCGTCGTACGCTGGACATATATATCCAGCATAAGTGCCTTCAATGTCCAGGAATACCACCAGAACAGGCCTTGTGGTCCTGAGACTACTTTCGCCATACCACCAGGTTGTTCTGCGCCAGATCAGCTTTACGCCACCTCAGGTACGTCACTCTTAATTTTTGACCCAACGGTGGACGGTGGTTGCTAGGGTCTGAGTAAAGAATTTAATTCCTAGAACCCCGGGAATGAGCTCGGGACCCCGGTCCCTAGTCTCACTTTATCACTGAGCTGGCGACATACCTTATATTATCTATTCAGATCCTCTTAAGGTTCTCTCATCGTGGCATGATTCGCAATACATATATTACTGAAGAGTTGAACTGCCAGGGTGTTTCTGATGACTTCTTTTATCCATTCAGATCCATTTACGGATCCCACAAGTTGGTGTGATACTCAATAAAGATATTAATGAGAAAGTTTCACTGCTCACGCGACCCTGCTGACTGGATGTTTGAAACCGAGTTTTATTATATCGTTTACTATCCATTCATATACTTATAGGGATCTTTCATGGTGGAATGATTCTCAATACAGATATTACGGAAAAAGTTCCACTGCCAAAGCGCCTCTGATGACCCGATATTTGATACCCAGTATTATAGTACCTTTTCCTATCTATTCAGATCGTCTTGAGGTTCTCTAAACGTGGTATAATTCTCAATACAAAGAGTACTGAAGAGTCAAACTGCCAGGTCGTTTCTGATGGCCGGATAATCGAAACATAGTGATGTTATATATTCTACTATCCATTCAGATCCTGTTACGGAACTTTCAACGTTGTGTGATTCTCAATACAGATATTTCTGAAAAAGTTCCATTGCCAAAGGCAATGGTCCGATATTTGAAACCCAGTATTATAAAACCTTTTAGTATCTATTCAGATACACTAAAGGTTCTCCTAACGTGGCATGATTCTCAATACAGATAGTACAGAAGAGATAAACTGCCAGGGCGTTTCTGATGGCCGGATATCCGGAACATAGTATTATATATCTTCTACTATCCATTCAGATGCTTTTACAGAATTTTCAACGTTAAGTGATTCTCAATAAAGAAATTAATAAGAAAAATCCACTGCTCACGCGTATCTGCTGACTGGATATTTGAAACCGAGTTTTATTATATCGTATACTATCCATTCATATACTGCTAGGGATCTTTCAATGTGGCATGATTCTCAATACAGATATTACTGAAAAAGTTGCACTGCCAATGCGCCTCTGATGGCCCGATATTTTAAATCATGTATTATAATACTTTTTACTATCTATTCAGTTCCTCTTAAGGTTCTCTTAACGTGGCATGATTCTCAATACAGACAATACTGAAGAAGATTTACTGCCAGGGCGTTTTTGATGGCCAGATATTCGGAACATAGTATTATTATATATTCTACTATCCATTCAGAACGTTTTACGTATCCTTCAACGTGGTGTGATACTCAATAAAGATATTACTGAGAAAGTTCTACTGCTCACGCATCCCTGCTGACTGGATGTTTGAAACCAAGTTCAATTATGACGTCTACTATCCATTCATATACTTTTAGGGATCTTCTATCGTGGAATGATTCTCAATACAGATATTACTGAAAAAGTTCCACTGCCAAAGCGCCTCTGATGGCCTGATATTTAAAACCAAGTATTATATTACTTTTTTCTATCTATTCCGATCGTTTTACAGAACTTTCAACGTGGTGTGTGATTCTCAATACAGATGGTTCTGAAGAGTTAAACTGCCAGGACGTTTCTGATGGCCAGATACTCGAAACATAGTAATATTATATACTCTACTATCCATTCAGATCCTTTTACGAGATTACTCAGAAAGATCTACTGAGCACGCGATTCTGCTGACTGGATGTTTGAAATCGAGTATGTTTATATCGTTTACTATCCACTCAGATACTTTTAGGGATCTTTCAACGTGGCATGATTCTCAGTACATATAGTACAATATAGCACTGCGAAAGCGCCACTGATGGCCTGATATTTGAAATACCTTCACTATCTATTCAGATCCTTTTACGGAGGTTTCAACATGGTGTGATTCACAATAAATATATTACTGAAAATGTTCTACTGCCAATGCGTCCCTGAGGAACTGATCTGTGACAGTTAGTTTTAATATATCGGTTTCTATCCATTCAGATATTTTTAGGGATGATTCTCAAGATTTTAGGATGATTCTCAATACAGATATAACTGAAAAAGTTGCACTGCCAATGCGCCTCTGACGGCCCGATATTCGAAATCGAGTATTATAATACTATCAATTCAGATCCTCTTAAGGTTCTTAAGGTTCTCCAAACGTGGAATGATACTCAATACAGATATTACTGAAGAAGTTATACTGCCAGGGCTTTTCTGATGGTCGGGTATTCGATACATAGTATTATTATAACTTCTACTATCCATCCAGATCCTTTTACGAATCTTTCAACATAGTGTGATCCTCAATAAAGATATTAATGAGAAAGTTCAACAGCTCACGCGTTTTTACTGACTGGAAGTTTGAAACCGAGTATTAGTATATCGTCTCCTATCCACTCAGATACTTTTAGGGATCTTTCAACGTGGCCTGATTCTCAATACAGATATTTCTGAAAAAGTGCCATTGCCAAAGCGCTTCTGATGGTCCGATATTTCAAACCCAGTATTATAATACCTTATACTATCTATTCAGATCCACTTAAGGTTCTCTTAACGTGGCATGATTCTCAATACAGATAGTACAGAAGAGTTAAACTGCCAGGGCGTTTCTGATGGCCGGATATTCGAAACATAGTATTATTATATCTTCTAGTATCCATTCAGATCCTTTTAAGGATCTTTCAACGTAGTGTGATTCTTGATAAAGATATTACTGAGAAAGTTCCACTGCTCACGCGTTTCTGCTGACTGGATGTTTGAAACCGAATATTAGTATATCGTCTACTATCCACTCAGACTGGATGTTTGAAACCGATTTTTATTATATCGTTTACTATGCATTCATAAACTTTTAGGGATTTTCCATCGCGGAATGATTCTCAATACAGATATCATTAAAAAAGTTCCACTGCCAAAGCGCCTCTGATGGCCCCGGGAATGAAATCGGGACCCCGGTCCCTAGTCTCACTTTATCACTGAGCTGGCGACATACCTTATAATATCTATTCAGATCCTCTTAAGGTTCTCTCATCGTGGCATGATTCGCAATACATATAGTACTGAAGAGTTGAACTGCCAGGGTGTTTCTGATGACTTCTTTTATCCATTCAGATCCATTTACGGATCCTTCAAGTTGGTGTGATACTCAATAAAGATATTACTGAGAAAGTTTCACTGCTCACGCGACCCTGCTGACTGGATGTTTGAAACCGAGTTTTATTATATCGTTTACTATCCATTCATATACTTATAGGGATCTTTCATCGTGGAATGATTCTCAATACAGATTTACGGAAAAAGTTCCACTGCCAAAGCGCCTCTGATGACCCGATATTTGATACCCAGTATTATAGTACCTTTTACTATCTATTCAGATCGTCTTGAGGTTCTCTTAACGTGGCATAATTCTCAATACAGAGAGTACTGAAGAGTCAAACTGCCAGGTCGTTTCTGATGGCCGGATAATCGAAACATAGTGATATTATATATTCTACTATCCATTCAGATCCTGTTACGGAACTTTCAACGTTGTGTGATTCTCAATACAGATATTTCTTGAAAAGTTCCATTGCCGAAGGCTTCTGATGGTCCGATATTTGAAACCCACTATTATAAAACCTTTTAGTATCTATTCAGATCCACTAAAGGTTCTCCTAACGTAGCATGATTCTCAATACAGATAGTACAGAAGAGATAAACTGCCAGGGCGTTTCTGATGGCCGGATATCCGGAACATAGTATTATATATCTTCTACTATTAGTAGGGGAGCCCAAGCGGGGATTTTGGGATTTACTACAGCGCGGCAGATTAATATATAGGGGGATACCTTGTACTTGGTTAAGTTTTTCCACCAAACATGAGCCATATATATATGGCCGCCCGCCAAGGATAAAGCATCAGATTAGTAAAAAAAAGTTGATCATCGGAAATTCTCGAGCGAGTCAGATTAAGGTAGGGTGAGTTAGTTACATGCTAAAAAGTGTATATTCCATTAATCTGACAATTTGAGAGTGACGTAAAGAAGGGGGAGGGTTACAAAGTTGTAAAAAAAAACGACATCTTGACATTCTCGAGCGTGGTAAATTTTTTTTTTATTTTGAAGGGAATAATGTAAGAGTTACGAAAAGTATATAATCTGACGATTTTCACAAGCCGAAGTAATAAAAATTAATTGATAAAGTTGAATGCGTGCAGCTATTCCATGCCTATATTCCCCTCTCCGTGTTTCTATTCTCCTCTCTCTCTTTCTCTATCTATTGTTCTCTCACTCCGTCCCACTCCGGAAGAGGATTCTACTGATGAAGATGATTAAAAAAAATACCCTTAAAAATTAAATTTTGTATAATTATTATTTTTATAAATATTCTCCTCAAAACAACACAAGCTTTTTCATTTGCACGCTATTTCCTGAGATTTTCGATTAATTAAGTTCAATGATTTAAAAAAAAAAAAAAAAAAATTTTTTCATTGTCAGATTTAGCGAATCCCTCCAGACAATCGTCAGATTAAGAGACAGCTCGTCTAGGCCATATTGATGAACCACATATATCTTAATCTGACGCGCTTGAGTATTTCTAAATGGCGATTTTTTTTTGCATATTCTAATGATGACCACGAGTTTGCGTTACATCCCAATCGTCAGATTATTATACAAGAGCATCTTTTAAGGTTCACTTAACACCCCCTTAGAGAATCTGACGAGCTCGATAAAAAAATTTTTTTTTTTCATTTTCAACCCTTACGTATGAACACCTCCATCATGGAAACGGTCAGATTAACATATGTACATGTTTTAAAATACGTAGGACACAGATGCTATCAATATCTGACGCGCTCGAGTATGTCCACGTAACGGTTTTTTTTTTACATTTTTGAAAATTTATATCCGCTCACCCCACCGATGAACAGGTATATATTATATAACATTTTTTTCTTCTTATCATCTAAGCTTGACAACCCAATAGCTCTCTATGACGCTCGAGTAAATCCCGAATTAGCTACCTGGGCTCCCCTACTATATCCATTCAGATGCTTTTACAGAATTTTCAACGTTAAGTGATTCTCAATAAAGAAATTAATTAGAAAAATCCACTGCTCACGCGTTTCTGCTGACTGGATATTTGAAACCGAGTTTTATTATATCGTTTACTATCCATTCATATACTTTCAATGTGGCATGATTCTCAA
Organism: Halyzia sedecimguttata; assembly: GCA_937662695.2. Taxonomy (NCBI): domain Eukaryota; kingdom Metazoa; phylum Arthropoda; class Insecta; order Coleoptera; family Coccinellidae; genus Halyzia; species Halyzia sedecimguttata. Next base: position 8,637,595 of record OW569418.2, read on the forward strand.
TACAGATGTTACTGAAAAAGTTGCACTGCCAATGCACCTCTGATGGCCCGATAATTTAAATCATGTATTATAATACTTTTTACTATCTATTCAGTTCCTCTTAAGGTTCTCTTAACGTGGCATGATTCTCAATACAGACAGTACTGAAGAAGATATACTGCCAGGGCGTTTCTGATGGCCAGATATTCGGAACATAGTATTATTATATCTTCTACTATCCATTCAGAACGTTTTACGCATCCTTCAACGTGGTGTGATTCTCAATAAAGATATTACTGAGAAAGTTCCACTGCTCACGCATCCCTGCTGACTGGATGTTTGAAACCGAGTTCAATTATGACGTCTACTATCCATTCATTTACTTTTAGGGATCTTTCATCGTGGAATGATTCTCAATACAGATATTACTGAAAAAGTTCCACTGCCAAAGCGCCTCTGATGGCCTGATATTTAAAACCGAGCATTATAATACTTTTTACTATCTATTCCGATCGTTTTACAGAACTTTCAACGTGGTGTGTGATTCTCAATACAGATGGTTCTGAAGAGTTAAACTGCCAGGACGTTTCTGATGGCCAGATACTAGAAACATAGTATTATTATATACTCTACTATCCATACAGATCCTTTTACGAGATTACTCAGAAAAATCCACTGAGCACGCGATTCTGCTGACTGGATGTTTGAAATCGAGTATGTTTATATCGTTTACTATCCACTCAGATACTTTTAGGGATCTTTCAACGTGGCATGATTCTGAGTACAGATAGTACTGAAAAAGTTCCACTGCGAAAGCGCCACTGATGGCCTGATATTTGAAACCGAGTATTATAATACCTTCACTATCTATTCAGATCCTTTACGGAGTGTAGTATGTATCAGTAGGAACAAGCTGTATATTTTCATACGTAAGATGTATAACCTTACATCATCTTAAAAACGTGCCTCAGATAGATCCAAGTGATATTGAGAAGACACGTTTGTTTGTAACCATTGTCGTTCATGTTTATCAATACCATAAGCAAACAATATTATAAATATATACATAACATTTGGCTGGAAGAAGATGAATTCAGTATTGATTGATACTTCATTGATTATTAAACTTACATCATAGTAGTCGAGTCTTTTGTGATCCGTTCAGTATGGCTTAAGAAATAAACACCCTTCGATGAGTCTGCTGTGTATTATTCGCCATCCCTCTACTGTATAACGATTGAGCGAACCTACCCTAGCGGGGTACATCACATGGCGATCCTGCCAGTCCTATGCAGTTAGAGGTCCAGATGGTATTCATCAGGATATGGTTATGTGATCCCACTTGAAGTTCATAGTTCGACCGCCAAACCAAGATGGGATCGGGGCCATCCAATCAAGAAGAGGTGATCATGGCCCGTCAGACAGGGAATAGTGCAGCCACTTCATCAGTTGCAGCAAGGTCCCTATCTTCATATATCTTCAATGGGAGAATCAAGGAAGCAATTGGAAAGAAGGTGCAGCTCGAGGTCAGGAGAAGCCACCAGGATTTGGTATGAAACCGTAAGAATTTTGCCTCTTTCTTGTTATGTATGATTGTCCATGGAAAGTGATGAACTAATTGCAGAGTTAAGTGAGTTGAGTAGTGTGTCCCTGAAATTCTTGGAAAATATAAGAAAAGAGCCGCGAGAACGTAGGGAACGGGAGGATAGAGTCAACAAATTTCTAAATGAACTAGTCAAGTTAGAATATAAATTCAACAAGCTAAATGAAATTGTCAATTCGGATCCAAATTTTCTCGAAGCGTCAAGTCCTCACCAAACAGTTATAGAGAATTCACTTACAGAAGCTAGTAAATTACTTCACGATAGATATAAATTAATTGAAGAAAAACGTAATTCTAAAAAATTAACAATGACGGAAAAATTTGATCTGAGGACAGCATCCTCTTTATTACCATCTATCACTAACGAAGAGGAATCGGTGTTGCAATTAATTGATGCCATAGAGTTATACAAAGATATGCTCGATGAGCAAGGTAGGAATTCTCTGATTAAGTATGTTCTAAAAATCAAATTGACTCCAAATGCGAAATTAAGATTGAGGAAAGAGTATCAGAAAGTTGAAGATTTGGTACTAGATATGAAAAGAACCCTCATAACTAAAAAGTCACCAGAATCCTTATCAACCCAACTCCATAACTTAAGGCAAGAGAATAAAACAATAGAAGATTTTGCTAAACTAGTTGAACAGTTGTCTCTTGATTTGACGATCGCTCAAGCAGATAATGCACCAGAAGCAATACCTGTTTTAACAAAGGTGAACGAAAGAATTGCTCTAGGCGCATTTTCCAATGGATTACGGAATGCGGAAATCAGAACAATAATCAAGGCAAGGAATTTTAACAACCTCAAAGATGCTGTAGCATCAGCTAAAGAAGAGGAACTCATGAAAAATTCAGCCCAACCAACTAGCCAGAAAATGTTTCACATGAAAAATAATAATCAAAATCATAAATCATTTAGTCGTGGGAAAAAGTTCAGCTATCCAAATCGAGGTCGTTACCACAAAGGAAATCCGAATAACAAACAATATTTCAATTCAGCAGAAAGAAATCATGGTCAAGGTCGCGCTCGTCCATTCAATCGAGGTCCCATAAATAATAACAACAATTATTCGAACTCGCGTAGAGCTTATTTCGCCGAAAATTTTTCAAACTCGGTCGAGGAACAAAATCCCCAGCCTGAAAAATTTTTTCGTGGCCAATAATCATGTAAATGCTTTAAATTACGTTTCAGTTCAGTATGACAAATCCATCTAGTAGATTAACTAAGTTTCGCTTGATTTTGGAAGAATATGATTTCACTGTTCATTATGTGAAAGGTTCAGAAAACGTTACAGCGGATGCCTTATCGCGTATTAGGTTAGAATCTGACGAACTAAAAGAGATGAAAAATCATGTAGGAAAAATTAACGTTCTAACGCGGTCTCGAGCAAAAACCGAGGTAGGTTCCCAACAACACGAGACGAATACCTCCGATAGCAAGAGGATTGATCACCCTGTAGTTGTCGAAGTGTTGAAACGTCCAACAGAAAGTGTTGAGTTGAGGCCACTTCATGAAATAGAATTTTCCAATTTAAAAACGAATCAACACACAGTTCAGTATAATAATAATATGATATACGATGTGAATTCACAAATCATTTTATTAACCAGACAATCCGATCGGCGCACGACTTAGGTATAACGTTGAGGACTCTGGAAAACTTGTGCACAGAAAATGATATAAAAGAAGTATATTTAATGAAGCTAGCTAGCAATATTGAATTTCTGAACGTGTTGATGAAATATAAAAATGAAATTTTAGGAAAATCATTGAAGATAAACGTTGTTAGAGACGCAAGACATATAGAAGATAAGGAATTGAGACAAATTATTCTTAATGATTTCCACATGTTACCTACAGGTGGACATGCGGGTATAGAACGCATGTATAATAATATTAAAAGAGAATATTTCTGGAACAATTTGAAAGCAGACGTTCAAAAATTCGTCAAGAAATGTGATGATTGTCAAAGGCATAAACATTCTTTACCGCGGAAAGAACCGATGACAATCACTACAACCGCTTCTTTTGCTTTTCAAAGAATTTTTTTAGATCTAGTAGGTCCTTTACCTGTCGATATCCAAGAAAATAAATACATACTCACAATTCAATGTGATCTTTCCAAATTTGTCGAGGGATATGCTCTGCCGAATAAAGAAGCCGAAACAGTCGCTAAAGCTTTTGTTCAAAATTTTGTATTAAGGTATGGTATACCTTCTGAAATTGTTACCGACCAAGGCACCGAATTTTTATCAAAAATATTTAGTGAATCGTGTGATTTGCTCAAAATTAATCATTTCAATTCAACCGCTTATCATCACGAAACACTAGGTGCACTTGAAAATTCTCATAAACATTTGGGAGCTTTTCTTCGTATGCACGCAGCTAAGGAAAGTAACAGTTGGAGTAATTGGGTTCCGTACTGGTGTTTTTCATACAATAATACCGTAAATTCTTCAACTCGCTATACTCCTTATGAACTTGTTTTTGGTATGCCCAGTAGAATTCCCCAAAATATTCAGAAACAGATCGATCCTATTTACAATTTCGACAACTATCCTATAGAATTAAAATATAGATTGCAAAGAGCATGGCAAGACGCAAGAGAAAATTTGGAAAAGAATAAATGCAAAAGGAAAGATACTTTTGATAAAAAGTGTGTTAAGAGTGACTATAAAGTAGGAGATAAGGTACTTATGGACAATAAAAATAGTGAAAGTAAACTGGACCCTTTGTTTCACGGTCCCTACGAAATAGTGAAAGTGGACAATCCAAACGTGGTCGTGAAACTAGACAACCGTAAACTGAAAACGGTTCATAAAAATAGGGTGAAAATTTATAACTCTTAACAGTGCTTAGAATTAAGGAATGTAGTGAATTTATTTTAATTTTAGTTTTCTAAATAGAGACAATTAATTGTATATATGTATAGGCTTAAGTGATTCTGTGATATTAAGTATATGATAGATAAGTCAAAAAAAAAAAAATTATAATTGTGTAGAAATTTTTTTTTTTCTCTCAAGGAGGGAAGGTGTAGTATGTATCAGTAGGAACAAGCTGTATATTTTCATACGTAAGATGTATAACCTTACATCATCTTAAAAACGTGCCTCAGATAGATCCAAGTGATATTGAGAAGACACGTTTGTTTGTAACCATTGTCGTTCATGTTTATCAATACCATAAGCAAACAATATTATAAATATATACATAACATTTGGCTGGAAGAAGATGAATTCAGTATTGATTGATACTTCATTGATTATTAAACTTACATCATAGTAGTCGAGTCTTTTGTGATCCGTTCAGTATGGCTTAAGAAATAAACACCCTTCGATGAGTCTGCTGTGTATTATTCGCCATCCCTCTACTGTATAACGATTGAGCGAACCTACCCTAGCGGGGTACATCACAGGAGGTTTCAACATGGTGTGATTCTCAATAAATATATTACTGAAAATGTTCTACTGCCAATGCGTCCCTGAGGAACTGATCTGTAAAAGCGAGTTTTAATATATCGGTTACTATCAATTCAGATATTTTTAGGGATCTTTCAACGTGGTATGATTCTCAATACAGATATAACTGAAAAAGTTGCACTGCCAATGCGCCTCTGACGGCCCGATATTCGAAATCGAGTATTATAATACTATCAATTCAGATCCTCTTAAGGTTCTTAAGGTTCTCCAAACATGGAATGATACTCAATATAGATATTACTGAAGAAGTTATACTGCCAGGGCTTTTCTGATGGTCGGGTATTCAATACATAGTATTATTATAACTTCTACTATCCATTCAGATCCTTTTACGGATCTTTCAACGTAGTGTGATCCTCAATAAAGATATTAATGAGAAACTTCAACAGCTCACGCGTTTCTGCTGACTGGAAGTGTGAAACCGAGTATTAGTATATCGTCTCCCATCCACTCAGATACTTTAAGGGATCTTTCAACGTGGCCTGATTCTCAATACAGATATTTCTGAAAAAGTGTCATTGCCAAAGCGCTTCTGATTGTCCGATATTTGAAACCCAGTATTATGATACCTTATACTATCTATTCAGATCCTCTTAAGGTTCTCTTAACGTGGCATGATTCTCAATACAGATAGTACAGAAGAGTTAAACTGCCAGGGCGTTTCTGATGGCCGGATATTCGAAACATAGTATTATTATATCTTCTACTATCCATTCAGATCCTTTTAAGGATCTTTCAACGTAGTGTGATTCTTGATAAAGATATTACTGAGAAAGTTTCACTGCTCACGCGTTTCTGCTGACTGGATATCTGAAACCGAATATTAGTATATCGTCTACTATCCACTCAGACTGGATGTTTGAAACCAATTTTTATTATGTCGTTTACTATGGATTCATAAACTTTTAGGGATTTTCCATCGTGGAATGATTCTCAATACAGATATCACTGAAAAAGTTCCACTGCCAAAGCGCCTCTGATGGCCCGATATATGAAAAAGAGTATTATGTTACCTTTTACTATCTATTCAGATCCTTTTACGGATCTCTCAACGTGGTGTGATTTTTAATGTCTGATATTTAAAACCGAGTATTATAATACTTTTTACTATCTATTCCGATCCTTTTACAGAACTTTCAACGTGGTATGATTCTCAATTCAGATGGTACTGAAGAGTTAAAATGCTAGGGCATTGCTGATGGCCGGATACTCGAAACATAGTATTATTACAAACTCTACTATCCATTCAGATCCTTTCACGGATCTATCATCGTAGTGTTTTTCTCAATAAAGATATTACTGAGAAAGTTCCACTGAGCACGCGTTCTGCTGACTGGATGTTTGAAATCGAGTATGATTATATCGTTTACTTTCCACTCAGATACTTTTAGGGATCTTTCAACGTGGCATGATTCTCAATACAGATAGTACTGAAAAAGTTCCACTGCGAAAGCGCCACTGATGGCCTGATATTTGGAACCGAGTATTATAATACCTTTTACTATCAATTCAGATCCTCTTAAGGCTCTCTTAATGTAGCATGATCCTCAATACAGATAGTATTGAGGAGCTAAACTGCCAGGGCGTTAATGATGGCCGGATATTTGAAACTTAGTATTATTATATACTAATATCTATTCAGATCCTTTTACGGATCTTTCATCGTAGTGTGATTCTCAATATAGATATTACTGAGAATGTTCCACTGCTCACGCGTTTCTGCTGACTGGATGTTCGAAACTGAGTATTATTATATCGTTTACTATCCACTCAGATACTTTTAGGGATCTTTCAACGTTTTAGGGTTCTTCCGAAGTGGCATGATTCTCAATACAGATATTACTGAAAGAATTCCACTGATGGCCCTAAAGTTGAAGCCGAGTATTATTATACCTTTCAATATCAATCAGATATTCGTAAGGTTTTCTTTACCTGGAATGATTCTCTATACAGAAAGTACTGAAGAAGTTATACTGCCAGGGCTGAACTGAAATTCACACTAAGAAAGGGTGATCCACAAGGCTAGGCACTCGCTCTATGCCTGCTAGCGGACTTGTGGAAAGAAATGGGGGACTGGATCTGAAAAGACGCCACTGGTTGTACGTGATGTTGGTGAGACGACAAATCACTTACGGTAGCATGGCTTTACGGGAGTGCACTGTAGGGGTGCAGTCCCAGCTCAAGCTTATAACAATTCAGAGATCTGCGTGCTTGATGATGACTGGGGCTTTTCGCTCCACGTCTATCGCAGCCAATGATCGCCTAAAGTACATGGTCTATCTTTATCTAGTGAGCACGTGCTTGGTTCTCTGCTGGCCGAATTGTAGGTCAACGAGATAATGAGCATCGTTCTGATGTATCTATCACCAAGGTAGTGGCACTATCGAGTCGTCTTTCCCAGCGACGATTGGACTATCTCTGGGCCCCACTGCTTGAGGGTCCCTGCTGGTTCACATAATGCTCTGCTACTACTGATGTGGGAGCGGGAGTCAGTGGTTACAAAATGGCTGAGGGGGAAACTATAAGCCTAGTTAGTTTTGTGACTGCCTTTCAAGCAGGAATTTTCGCCATTGATCACTGCGCGAAGCTAATATTTGAGAAGAGATGGATACGCAGATCCTATCGGAAAGCCAAGCTGCCTTGAAGGACTTGAATTCATACAACCGAAAGTCCATGCTTGTGCAGGACTGTCTGACCCCACTTGTTGAACTGGGAGAGCGCTGCAGGTTCAAGTTAATTTGGGTCCTGGGCCACTCAGGCAAGGGCGGTAATGAAATGGAGGACTCATTGTCGGCACGAGGGGCTTTCACGGGGCTCATTGGACCTGAACCGGCCTGTGATATATCTCACAAGACAGCAGGGTGGGAAAACAACAGATGGTTGGACCAAGAGGTCCATGATATCAGAAGCAGCATACCTGGACACATACATACTCGCTCAACAAGTATCAGCTGAAAGAGCCAGACAATGTCTCAGATCCTCTAGTTAGACCTGAGAATTTTAACAGCTGTATACACGGGTCCCTGTGGCCTGAGGAAACATCTTAGTATGCTGGGGTTGGCTGAGCTAGGACTCTGAGTGCAGACTATGCCTGGAGGGCGACGAGTCTATAGAACACATGTTTGACCCTGCTGGGGACAGGATCAGATTTGAGGAACTAGGAGTCTGCAAACTGAGAATGAGGGAACTGGACAAGTTCTCACCCACCAGACTAAAATCCCTTGTCAAAAGGCTTCAGCTTGTTGATGTTGTATAGATTAGGCGTGCCACAATAGACCGATTGGTTGCAGTGACGGGACTGGTTTCGTCTGCCCGACACAACTCATATAATTAATAATCAAGTGGCGTACGAACATGGTAACATAGGATACGAATAAGGGGGCGTCCATTAATCACGTGATGTTTTTTTTATCATTTTTTGACCCCCCCTCCCCCTTGGTGATATTTCGTGAGGTTCAAGACTAACCCCCCCCCCACCCCTATATCACGTGTATTTATTTAATACCAACAAAGAATTTCCATTTCCTTAAAAAATATATATAAATATAGGCTACAGGTATGAGTATTATCTATTTTTATTATACCAAATAATATACTGGTGTGAGTATGATCAATTTTTATTATAACAAATAAAAACAAACAATAATAATATAAAAAACCTGTTTTGCCTGGCAACGGGGAATCTGCGTCACACTGCAAGCCGCTTAAATCGAGTTTGTACGTGTTTGAAGAAAAAAAAAATACACGTGATATTATACTTAACCCCCCCTCCCCCTTCGTGATATTTCGTGATATTTTCATGGACCCCCCCTCCCCTTTAGAGCATCGCGTGATTAATGGACGGCCCCTAACACAACTGATTCGCCTAACTCACACGAGCATTTCAAATATCGTGCCATCAGAGGCGCATTGGCAGTGCAACTTCCTCAGTAATATCTTTATTGAGAATGATGCCACGTTGAAAGATCCCTAAAAGTATCTGAATGGATAGTAAACGATATAATAAAACTCGGTTTCAAAGATTAGGCCATCAGGGACGCATTGGCAGTAGAACTTTCTCAGTAATATCTTCATTGAGAATCACACCACGTTGAAAGTTCCGTAAAAGGATCTGAATCACTATCTATTCATATCCTTTTACGGTAAGGTATTATAATTCTCGGTTTCCAATATCTAGCCGTCAGAGGCGCTTTGGCAGTGGAACTTTCTCATTAATATCTGTATTGAGAATCACTAAACCATGAAAGATCCCTAAAAGTATATGAATGGATATTAAACGATATAATAAAACTCGGTTTCAAACATCCAGTCAGCAGGGAGGCGTGAGCAGTGAAACTTTCTCTGGTTATTGAGTATCACACCACCTTGAAGGATCCGTAAAAAGATCTGAATGGATACTGAATTATATAATAATACTATGTTTCGAATATCCGGCCATCAAAAACGCTCTGGCAGTATATCTTCTCAGTACTATCTGTATTGAGAATCATGCCATGTTAAGAGAACCTTAAAACGATCTGAATATATAGTAAAAGGTATTATAATACTCGATTTCAAATATCGGGCCATCAGAGGCGCATTGGCAGTGCTACTTTCTCATTAATATCTGTATTAAGAATCATGCCAAGTTGAAAGATCCTTAGAAGTATATGACGTTGAAAGATCCCTAAAAGTATTTGAATGGATAGTAAACGATATAATAAAACTCGGTTTCAAAGATCAGGCCATCAGGGACGTATTGGCTGTAGAACTTTTAGAGTAATATCTTCATTGAGAATCACACCGCGTTTAAAGTTCCGTAAAAGGATCTGAATAGATAGTAAAAGGTATTATAATACTCGATTTTAATAACAGGCCATCAGAGGCGCTTTGGCAGTGGAACTTTTTCAGTAATATATCTATTGAGAATCATTCCACGATAAAAGATCCCTAAAAGTATATGAATGGATAGTAAACGATATAGTAAAACTCGATTTCAAAGATCAAGCCATCAGGGACGCATTGGCAGTAGAACTTCTACAGTAATATCTTTATTGAATATCACACCACGTTGAAGGATGCGTAAAAGGATCTGAATGGATAGTGGAAGATATAATAATACTATGTTTCGAATATCCGGATATCAGAAGAGCCCTGGCAGTATAACTTCTTCAGTACTATCTGTATAAATAATCATTCCACGTAAAGAGAACCTTACGAATATCAGATTATATTAAAAGGTATTATAATACTCAGCTTCAACTTTAGGGCGATCAGTAGAACTTTTTCAGTAATATCTGTATTGAGAAACATGCCGCGTTGGAAGAACCCTAAAAGCATCTAAATGGATAGTAAGCGATATAGTGAAACTGGGCTTCAAAGATCAGGCCATATGGGACGCATTGGCAGTGGAAGTTTTTCAGTAATATCTACATTGAGAATCACACCACGTTGAGAGATCCGCAATAGGATCTGAATAGATAGTAAAAGATATTATAATACTGGGTTTCAAATATCGGGCCATCAGAGGCTCTTTGGCAGTGGAACTTTTTCAGTAATATCTTTATTGGGAATCATGCCACGTTGAAAGATCCCTAAAAGTATCTAAGTGGATGCATCTCTCCTCCGGAGGAGTGACCGTGCGGGCTCCTTATTCTGCTTTAACGAACCCTATAGGGTGATTGTTCCTGATAGAGACCAATGGGATACAAGGAGTGATCTCCTTAAACCAGAGGGGCCCACATGGTTCACAGATGGCTCTGTAACGACTACAGGGACAGGTGCAGGCATTGTGGGACCTCGAGTGAGCATGTCCATCCCTCTCGGGAAGAACTGCTCGATAATACAGGCAGAACTATACGCTGTTCTTGTCTGCGCGCTGGAAAACATCCGACTAGGATACTCTGGCAAGTACATATATATATGTTGTGACAGTCAAGGAACGTTAAAATCCCTATCTGATGTGAAGATAAACTCCTACTTAGTAGGCGAATGCAGGAAGGCTCTGCGAAGGCTGGGCGCTGGTAACGTTGTAAAACTCATCTGGTGTCCGGCTCACTCGGAGATTTCAGGTAATGTTAAGGCAGATAAGCTGGCGAAGCAGGGGGCTCGGATACCATATATAGGTCCTGAGCCTTCACTTCCAGTATGTCGTACCTATGTTAAAACATTCTTCAAGAATCGTTTGGACAAGAATTTCTACAGTCTATGGAACATGGGAGTAGGACTCAGGCAGTCAAGGCTTCTCATTAAGAAACCATCGTCAAAGTCTGAAGTAAAGAAACTTCTTTCACTCGAAAGAAGAGAACTGAGCCTGGTGACTGGATTACTAACTGGTCACCAGTTCAACAAACATCTGAATAGGATGGGATTGGCCGATAGCGCTCTGTGTCGCTGGTGCAAGAGCATGGGAGAAACAGCTGAACATATTCTGTTCGACTGTAACAACCTTAAAGAATTGAGGGTCATACACCTAGGCAACCCAACACCTACGATTCCTATGGTGAGAGGGACTTCTCCTTTTAAGCTCGCGGCATTCCTGTCAGCGTGTTTTTTGGAATGAGTCTCACGAGTCTGTCAAGCGGAAGAACAATGGGCCAGAAGGCCTCAGTTCAGCCTGAGACGGCACCGCGGAAGAAGAAGAAGAAGAAGAGGGACGCGTGAGCAGTGGAACTTTCTCAGTAATAAGAAAATAGGATAACATTTTCTCAGTAATATCTTTATTGAGTATCACACCACGTTGAAGGATGGGTAAAAGGTTCTCAATGGATAGTAAAAGATATAATAATACTATGCTTCGAATATCCGGCCATCAGAAACGCCCTGACAAATTAACTCTTCAGTACCATCTGTATTGAAAATCATGCTACGTTGAGAGAACCTTAAGAGGATATGAATAGGTAGTAAAAGGTATTATAATACTCGATTTCAAATATCGGGCCATCAAAAGCGCTTTGGCAGTATAACTTTTTCAGTAATATCTGTTTGAGAATAATGCCACTTTGGAAGATCTCTATATGTATCTGAATGAATAGTAAACGATTTAATAAAATTCGGTTTCAAAGATCAAGCCATCAGGGACGCATTGGCAGTAGAACTTTTTCAGTAATATCTTCATTGAAAATCACACCACGTTGAGAGATCCGTAAAAGGATCGGAATAGATAGTAAAAGGTATCATAATACCCTTTTTCATATATCGGACCATCAGAGGCGCTTTGGCAGTGGAACTTTTTCAGTGATATCTGTAGTGAGAATCATTCCACGATGGAAAATCCCTAAAAGTTTATGAATGCATAGTGAACGATATAATAAAAATCGGTTTCAAACATCCAGTCTGAGTTGATAGTAGACGATATACTAATATTCGGTTTCAAACATCCAGTCAGCAGAAACGCGTGAGCAGTGGAACTTTCACAGTAATATCTTTATCAAGAATCACACTACGTTGAAAGATCCTTAAAAGCATCTGAATGGATAGTAGAAGATATAATAATACTATGTTCCGGATATCCGGCCATCAGAAACGCCCTGGCAGTTTATCTCTTCTGTACTATCTGTATTGAGAATCATGCCACGTTAGGAGAACCTTATGTGGATCTGAATAGATACTAAAAGGTTTTATAATACTGGGTTTCATATATCGGACCATCAGTGGCGCTTTGGCAGTGGAACTTTTTCAGTAATATATGTATTGAGAATCCTGCCACTTCGAGAGATCCCTAAAAGTATCTGAGTGGATAGTAGACGATATACTAATACTCGGTTTCAAACATCCATTCAGCAGAAACGAATGAGCAGTGGAACTTTCTCAGTAATATCTTTATTGAAAATCACACTACGTTGAAAGATCCGTCAATGGATTTGAATGGATAGTAGAAGATATAATAATACTATGTTTCGAATACCCGGCCATCAGAAACGCCCTGGCAGTTTAACTCTTCTGTACTTTCTGTATTGAGAAACATGCCACATTAACAGAACCTTAAGAGGATCTGAATAGATAGTAAAAGGTATTATACTACTCGATTTCAAATAACGGCCCATCAGAGGCGCATTGGCAGTGCAACTCTTTCAGTATTATCTGTATTCAGAATCTTGTCACGTTGAAAGATCCCTAAAAGTATCGGAGTGAATAGTAAACGATATAATAATACTCGGTTTCAAACATCCAGTCAGCAGGGACGCGTGAGCAGTGAAACTTTCCCAGTAATATCTTTATTGAGTATCACACCACCTTGAAGGATCCGTAAAAAGAACTGAATGGATAGTAGATTATATAATAATACTATGTTTAGAATATCCGGCCATCAAAAACGCCCTGGCAGTATAACTTCTTCAGTACTATCTGTATTGAGAATCATGCCACGTTAAGAGAACCTTAAAATGATCTGAATATATAGTAAAAGGTATTATAGTACTCGACTTCAAATATCGGGCCATCAGGGGCGCATTGGCAGTGCTACTTTTTCATTAATATCTGTATTAAGAATCGTGCCAAGTTGAAAGTTCCGTAAAAGGGCCTGAATAGATAGTAATAAGTATTATAATACTCGCTTCCAAATAACAGGCCATCAGAGGCGCTTTGGCAGTGGAACTTTTTCAGTAATATCTCTATTGAGAATCATTCCACGATAAAAGATCCCTAAAAGTATATGAATGGATAGTAAACGATATAGTAAAACTCGATTTCAAAGATCCAGCCATCAGGATCGCATTAGCAGTAGAACTTTTACAGTAATATCTTCATTGAGTATCAGACCACGTTGAAGGATGCGTATAAGGATCTGATGGATAGTGGAAGATATAATAATACTATGATTCGATTATCCGGATATCAGAAACGCCCTGGCAGTATAACTTCTTCAGTACTATCTGTATAGAGAATCATGCCAGGTAAAGAAAACCTTACGAATATCTGATTGATATTGAAAGGTATTATAATACTCGGCTTCAACTTTAGGGCCATCAGTGGAATTCTTTCAGTAATATCTGTATTGAGAATCATGCCACTTCGGAAGAACCCTAAAACGTTGAAAGATCCCTAAAAGTATCTGAGTGGATAGTAAAGGATATAATAATACTCAGTTTCGAACATCCAGTCAGCAGAAACGCGTGAGCAGTGGAACGTTCTCAGTAATATCTATATTGAGAATCACACTACGATGAAAGATCCGTAAAAGGATCTGAATAGATATTAGTAGATATAATAATACTAAGTTTCAAATATCCGGCCATCAGAAACGCCCTGGCAGTTTAGCTCCTCAATACTATCTGTATTGAGGATCATGCTACATTAAGAGAGCCTTAAGAGGATCTGAATTGATAGTAAAAGGTATTATAATACTCGGTTCCAAATATCAGGCCATCAGTGGCGCTTTCGCAGTGGAACTTTTTCAGTACTATCTGTATTGAGAATCATGCCACGTTGAAAGATCCCTAAAAGTATCTGAGTGGATAGTAAACGATATAATCATACTCGATTTCAAACATCCAGTCAGCAGAACGCGTGCTCAGTGGAACTTTCTCAGTAATATCTTTATTGAGAAAAACACTTCGATGATAGATCCGTGAAAGGATCTGAATGGATAGTAGAGTATGTAATAATACTATGTTTCGAGTATCCGGCCATCAGCAACGCCCTGGCAGTTTAACTCTTCAGTACCATCTGAATTGAGAATCATACCACGTTGAAAGTTCTGTAAAAGGATCGGAATAGATAGTAAAAAGTATTATAATACTCAGTTTTAAATATCAGACATTAAAAATCACACCACGTTGAGAGATCCGTAAAAGGATCTGAATAGATAGTAAAAGGTAACATAATACTCTTTTTGCGCGCGTGTTCCGCAAGGAACAGCGTGCTATCATTTCGTCACAATGTCTGTATTTTTCGAATTTTTTTTCGAAAATGGTCTCAAACGATTGGGTTCGACTCCCTGATGAAGAATTCGAGGTCAAATTCAATTCTGTCCGTCCGGTCCGGCCGGCCGGCCGGTCCGGCCGTTAGCACGATAACTCTCGAAAGGAACGACTTAGAGCGTTGAAATTTGCAGTGCAGTTTCGTAGCGTAAATATCTCGGACAAGTTCGTTAACGGGTGAAATCGACCGAGCGGTTTCGAAGTTAAGGCCGTTTTTAGTAAAAACGTTTTTTATGAATATTTCCGGAACCGATCACTCGATCTTTTTGAAATTTGGCATCAGATTGTAGAATCATGACCTTTATATGCCTGCGAAGTTTTGTGTTGAACGGACGGCCCTAAAGTGGCAAAAAAAAATTTTGAAAATTTGAAAATTTTGTTTTCACGATAACTCGAAAAATACTGATCTGATTAAATTGAAACTCAGTGGTTAGATGCAAAAGACCAAAGCAAACACTTTTGCAAAATTTCGTGAAGATCACGTGACATGAAAAAAATAACAAAATTACTACTATTTTGCGGAATACTTTGCTTTTAATGCCGAAACATATGTTTTTGAGGTTCATGCTGCCCTTTCCGGGCATTTTCCGTATTGCGCATGCGTCCTTTAACTGCTGTAGTTTTCGTCAGAGAGGATTGGGGTTTTGGGGTGGCGGATGCTATTCCTCCATAGAATTCAGATCCCTGATGAGGGTCTGCGCATGCGTAGATTAAAGATGCGATATCTTCCGCACCACTAGTGTTGGAGAATCGGAGTTTTTTGTAAGGTGTGTTATTTTGAGAGGATTTTTAGCCGCCAGTAGATTGCGCATGCGCAGAAGAGAAGTGACTGTTTTTGGGTTGAATGGGTTATGTTATGAGTGCTGAGTCGATATTATGAGGTTTTAAAAGAATATTCATAGCAATTCAGTGCAAGGACAAGTCAGTTTGGGGGATGTAGCGTTGTTTCCGAGTTAAAGTGTCCGTACCGTGGCCCTGGGGCTAATTTTGAAATTGATGTTACTCCTTACAGGCATTTTTCGTTATGCGCATGAGCAGACCATCAGTGAATTAACTGGTGGTGTTTTCGTCAGAGAGGATTAGGGTTTTGGGGTGGCGGATGCTTTTCCTCTATAGAATCCCCTGTTGAGGGTCTGCGCATGCGTGGATTAAAGATGTGATATCTCCTGAACCACTAGTGTTGGAGAATCGGAGTTTTTTGTAAGGTGTGTTATTTTGAGAGGACTTTTAGCCGCGAGTAGATTGCGCATGCGCAGAAGAGAAGTGACTGTTTTTGGGTTGGATGGGTTATGTTGGGAGTGCTGAGTCGATATTTTGAGGTTTTAAAAGAATATTCATAGCAATTCAGTGTAAGGACAAGTCAGTTTGGGGGATGTAGCGTTGTTTCAGAGTTAAAGTGTCCGTACCGTGGCCCTGGGGCTAATTTCAAAATTGATGTAACTCCTTACGGGCATTTTTCGTTATGCGCATGAGCAGACCATCAGTGATTTAACTGCTGGTGCTTTCGTCAGAGAGGATTGGGGTTTTGGGGTGGCGGATGCTATTCCGCTATAGAATTCCCTGGTGAGGGTCTGCGCATGCGTGGATTCAAGAAGCGATATCTCCTGAACCACTGGTGTTGGAGAATCGGAGTTTTTTGTGAGGTGTGTAATTTTGGGAGGACTTGCAGCCACGAGTATACTGCGCTTGCGCAGACGAGAAGTGAATGGTTTTGGGTTGTTTGGGTTATGTTGGGAGTAATGAGCCGATATTGTGAGGTTTTAAAAGAATATTCATGTCAATTCAGTACACGGACACAAGTCAGTTTGGGGGAAATAGCGTTGTTTCCGATTTGAAATGTCTGTATGGTGGCCCTGAGGCGAATTTATAAATAACTATATTCGGTAGATCTATATTAAAATACGTTCGGATTTGGAGAAGATGCAATTGCGTCCCTAACGGAGGACCCACAACCGCATTTTTTTCCGATCTACGGTAAAGCTAACAGCCAAACTGTATTGATAGCTATATTTGTTAAAGGAAGTTGAAAAAAAAAAAAAAGCACTGACGTGGAGTCAGTACTCTTTGGCGCGCGTGTTCACGGTGGCTAATTTGAATTGAATGATGAGTACTTCAAGCTCAGTGGATAGAGCGAGCCGAAGATCTACCCAAAGGATAGTGGACACCATTCACTGTCGGTTCAAAAATTAACAGTGCTGTATCTATGCTGCCATCAGGATAGAGTAACAAAGTTGGAAAAGAACACAACTGACTCTCCTTAGTCGCACAAGCTCCTTGAAGATTTGGGAGGGTCAGTATAATCCTAATCATTATTATAGCACGCGCGCAAAAGCAGATTGACTTAACAATGAAAGAAAAAGTGTAAAAAGTCAATCTGCTTTTGCGCTCGTGCTATAAACATGATTAGGATTATACTGACCCTCCCAAATCTTCAAGGAGCTTGTGCGACTAAGGAGAGTCAGTTGTGTTCTTTTCCAACTTTGTTACTCTATCCTGATGGCAGCATAGATACAGCACTGTTAATTTTTGAACCGACAGTGAATGGTGTCCACTATCCTTTGGGTAGATCTTCGGCTCGCTCTATCCACTGAGCTTGAAGTACTCATCATTCAATTCAAATCAGCCACCGTGAACACGCGCGCCAAAGAGTACTGACTCCACGTCAGTGCTTTTTTCATATATCGGGCCATCAGAGGCGCTTTGGCAGTGGAACTTTTTCAGTGATATCTGTCTAAAAGTTTATGAATGCATAGTAAACGACATAATAAAAATCGGTTTCAAACATCCAGTCTGAGTGGATAGTAGACGATATACTAATATTCGGTTTCAAACATCCAGTCAGCAGAAACGCGTGAGCAGTGAAACTTTCTCAGTAATATCTTTATCAAGAATCACACTACGTTGAAAGATCCTTAAAAGGATCTGAATGGATAGTAGAAGATATAATAACAAATAAATAAATAATAACAAATAATTTTATTCATCAGCTTTCATCTACAATATGTGTACAATTTTCAGGAATTTCGCCTAAACATAAGTTTGTGTGCTAGATTCCCGATATAATTTCAGGTATTCTTCCTGTAGCTGAAAATTAAGTTATACATCCTTTTTTTTTTTTTTTTTTCTTCCTCTTCACCTCAAAAACAAAATTAACCAGAATGAACAATCATTGAGTACCTACCAGATACATGGATCAAAAAAATATTTCAAAAACTCTGAACAGTCATCAAGAATGAATGTTACCGATCAGAGCAAAAAATATAACTAGCGTCAGATACATATACTCATAACATCAAAATATGTTCTCAAAAATTGATGGATTTCCCAGAATGAATGCTTTCAGTTTCTTTTTGTACAATTTTTTATTATTCCAGTAGTCCCTTAGTTCAGTGGGTAAGGAGTTAAATATTTTTGGCAGCAAGAAAAGCAGAAATCTTTGATTTATGCTCTTATGAAATAAAGGTACCGACAAATTCCGATTTGTATTGCCCCTGGTTTCGTAATTGTGGTCTAGGGTTGTTAACATAATACTATGTTTCGAATATCCGGCCATCAGAAACGCCCTGGCAGTTTAACTCTTCTGTACTATCTGTATTGAGAATCATGCCACGTTAAGAGAACCTTAAGAGGATCTGAATAGATAGTATAAGGTATTATAATACTGGGTCTCAAATATCGGACAATCAGAAGCGCTTTGGCAATGACACTTTTTCAGAAATATCTGTATTGAGAATCAGGCCACGTTGAAAGATCCCTTAAAGTATCTGAGTGGATGGGAGACGATATACTAATACTCGGTTTCAAACTTCCAGTCAGCAGAAACGCGTGAGCTGTTGAACTTTCTCATTAATATCTTTATTGAGGATCACACTACGTTGAAAGATCCGTAAAAGGATCTGAATGGATAGTAGAAGTTATAATAATACTATGTATCGAATACCCGACCATCAGAAAAGCCCTGGCAGTATAACTTCTTCAGTAATATCTGTATTGAGTATCATTCCATGTTTGGAGAACCTTAAGAACCTTAAGAGGATCTGAATTGATAGTATTATAATACTCGATTTCGAATATCGGGCCGTCAGAGGCGCATTGGCAGTGCAACTTTTTCAGTTATATCTGTATTGAGAATCATGCCACGTTGAAAGATCCCTAAAAATATCTGAATTGATAGTAACCGATATATTAAAACTCGCTTTCACAGATCAGTTCCTCAGGGCCGCATTGGCAGAAGAACATTTTCAGTAATATATTTATTGAATGGAATGGATGTTGAAACCTCCGTAAAGGATCTGAATAGATAGTGAAGGTATTATAATACTCGGTTTCAAATATCAGGCCATCAGTGGCGCTTTCGCAGTGGAACTTTTTCAGTACTATCTGTACTCAGAATCATGCCACGTTGAAAGATCCCTAAAAGTATCTGAGTGGATAGTAAACGATATAAACATACTCGATTTCAAACATCCAGTCAGCAGAATCGCGTGCTCAGTGGATCTTTCTGAGTAATCTCGTAAAAGGATCTGAATGAATAGTAGAGTATATAATAATACTATGTTTCTAGTATCTGGCCATCAGAAACGTCCTGGCAGTTTAACTCTTCAGAACCATCTGTATTGAGAATCACACACCACGTTGAAAGTTCTGTAAAACGATCGGAATAGATAGTAAAAAGTATTATAATGCTCGGTTTTAAATATCAGGCCATCAGAGGCGCTTTGGCAGTGGAACTTTTTCAGTAATATCTGTATTGAGAATCATTCCACGATGAAAGATCCCTAAAAGTATATGAATGGATAGTAGACGTCATAATTGACATCAAACATCCAGTCAGCAGGGATGCGTGAGCAGTGGAACTTTCTCAGTAATATCTTTATTGAGAATCACACCACGTTGAAGGATGCGTAAAACGTTCTGAATGGATAGTAGAAGATATAATAATACTATGTTCCGAATATCTGGCCATCAGAAACGCCCTGGCAGTATATCTTCTTCAGTACTGTCTGTATTGAGAATCATGCCACGTTAAGAGAACCTTAAGAGGAACTGAATAGATAGTAAAAAGTATTATAATACACGATTTGAAATATCGGGCCATCAGAGGCGCATTGGCAGTGCAACTTTTTCAGTAACATCTGTATTGAGAATCATGCCACATTGAAAGATCCCTAGAAGTATATGAATGGATAGTAAACGATATAATAAAACTCGGTTTCAAATATCCAGTCAGCAGAAACGCGTGAGCAGTGGATTTTTCTAATTAATTTCTTTATTGAGAATCACTTAACGTTGAAAATTCTGTAAAAGCATCTGAATGGATAGTAGAAGATATATAATACTATGTTCCGGATATCCAGCCATCAGAAACGCCCTGGCAGTTTATCTCTTCTGTACTATCTGTATTGAGAATCATGCTACGTTAGGAGAACCTTTAGTGGATCGGAATAGATACTAAAAGGTTTTATAATAGTGGGTTTCAAATATCGGACCATCAGAAGCCTTTGGCAATGGAACTTTTTCAGAAATATCTGTATTGAGAATCACACAACGTTGGAAGCTCCGTAACAGGATCTGAATGGATAGTATAATATATAATATCACTATGTTTCGATTATCCGGCCATCAGAAACGACCTGGCAGTTTGACTCTTCAGTACTCTCTGTATTGAGAATTATGCCACGTTAAGAGAACCTCAAGACGATCTGAATAGATAGGAAAAGGTAC
Source organism: Halyzia sedecimguttata (assembly GCA_937662695.2). Classification (NCBI taxonomy): domain Eukaryota; kingdom Metazoa; phylum Arthropoda; class Insecta; order Coleoptera; family Coccinellidae; genus Halyzia; species Halyzia sedecimguttata. The sequence goes on from OW569418.2 coordinate 8,658,280, forward strand.
TATGATACTGGGTATCAAATATCGGTTCATCAGAGGCGCTTTTGCAGTGGAACTTTTTCCGTAATATCTGTATTGAGAATCATTCCACGATGAAAGATCCCTATAAGTATATGAATGGATAGTAAACGATATAATAAAACTCGGTTTCAAACATCCAGTCAGCAGGGTCGCGTGAGCAGTGAAACTTTCTCAGTAATATCTTTATTGAGTATCACACCAACTTGAGGGATCCGTAAATGGATCTGAATAGATGAAAGAAGTCATCAGAAACACCCTGGCAATTCAACTCTTCAGTACTATATGTATTGCGAATCATGCCACGATGAGAGAACCTTAAGAGGATCTGAATAGATATTATAAGGTATGTCGCCAGCTCAGTGATAAAGTGAGACTAGGGACCGGGGTCCCGATATCATTCCCGGGGTTCTAGGAATTAAATTCTTTACTCAGACCCTAGCAACCACCGTCCACCGTTGGGTAAAAAATTAAGAGTGACGTACCTGAGGTGGCGTAAAGCTGATCTTGCGCAGAACAACCTGGTGGTATGGCGAAAGTAGTCTCAGGACCACAAGGCCTGATCTGGTGTTCTTCCTGGACATTGAAGGCACTTATGTTGCACCGCTCAAGAACTCGTTCTGCGGAGAGGCTCAGGGGAGAACCAGACCTCATTGTGGTTCCTGTTTAATAACAGACTCATCTCCACGTCCCTGTGTGGGGACGTAGCGAGATTTCTGGTCAGGAGGGGCTGTCCACAGGAAGCAGTGATCTCCCCTCTGCTGTGGTCTGCGTGGTGGCCATAATAGTCACGCTGGATATATATGTCCAGCGTTCGACGACAACATACTCATTATGGCCACAGGAAAGGATGACTCAGTCCCGATTGAGAGCCTATCAGAGGCGCTAACGGCAACACAAGGCTGGTGTAGTGGGGAACAGTTAAACGTGATCTCTCGTCAGACCTTGATCGTGCCATTCACTAGAAAGAGGAAGCTCAACATGGGTTTCCTTACTATGAATGGAGTTCGTATCCCATTTGCGGACGATGCTAGATATCTGGGTGCCATCCTGGACAGGAAGCTGAACTGAAATTCACACTAAGAAAGGGTGATCCACAAGGCTAGGCACCTGCTCTGGGCCTGCTAGCGGACTTGTGGAAAGAAATGGGGTACTGGATCTGAAAAGACGCCACTGGTTGTACGTCATGTTGGTGAGACGACAAATCACTTACGGTAGCATTGCTTTATGGGAGTGCACTGTAGGGGTGCAGTCCCAGCTCAAGCTTATAACAATTCAGAGATCTGCGTGCTTGATGATGACTGGGGCCTTTCGCTCCACGTCTATCGCAGCCAATTATCGCCTTAAGTACATGGTCTATCTTTATCTAGTGAGCACGTGCCTGGTTCTCTGCTGGCCGAATTGTAGATCAACGAGATAATGAGCATCGTTCTGATGTATCTATCACCAAGATAGTGGCACTATCGAGTCGTCTTTCCCAGCGACGATTGGACTATCTCTGGGCCCCACTGCTTGAGGGTCCCTGCTGGTTCACATAATGCTACTACTGGGGACTACTGGGGTGGGAGCGGGAGTCAGTGGTTACAAAACGGCTGAGGGTGAATCTATAAGCCTAGTTAGTTTTCTGACTGCCTTTCAAGCAGGAATTTTCGCCATTGATCACTGCGCGAACCTCATATTTGAGAAGAGATGGATACGCAGATCAATCAAGCTTTCCTATCGGAAAGCCAAGCTGCCTTGAAGGACTTGAATTCATACAACTGAAAGTCCATGCTTGTGCAGGGCTCTCTGACCCCACTTGTTGAACTGGAAGAGCGCTGCAGGTTCAAGTTAATTTGGGTCCTGGGCCACTCAGGCAAGGGCGGTAATGAGGTGGAGGACTCATTGTCGGCACGAGGGCTTTCACCGGGCTCATTGGACCTGAACCGGCCTGTGATATATCTCACAAGGCAGCAGGGTGGGAAAACAACAGATGGTTGGACCAAAAGGTCCAGGATATCAGAAGCAGCATACCTGGACACATACATACTCGCTCAACAAGTATCAGCTGAAAGAGCCAGACAATGTCTCAGATCCTCTAGTTAGACCTGAGAATTTTAACAGCTGTATACACGGGTCCCTGTGGCCTGAGGAAACACCTTAGTATGCTGGGGTTGGCTGAGCTAGGACTCTGAGTGCAGACTATGCCTGGAGGGCGACGAGTCTATAGAACACATGTGTGACCCCGCAGGGGACAGGATCAGATTTGAGGAACTAGGAGTCCGCAAACTGAGACTGAGGGAACTGGACAAGTTCTCACCCACCAGACTAAAATCCCTTGTCAAAAGGCTTCAGCTTGTTGATGTTGTATAGATTAGGCGTGCCACAATAGACCGAATGGTTGCAGTGACGGGACTGGTTTCGTCTGCCCGACACAACTCATATAATTAATAATAAAGTGGCGTACGAACATGGTAACATAGGATACGAATAACACAACTGATTCGCCTAACTCACACGAGCATTTCAAATATCGGGCCATCAGAGGCGCATTGGCAGTGCAACTTCCTCAGTAATATCTTTATTGAGAATGATGCCACGTTGAAAGATCCCTAAAAGTATCTGAATGGATAGTAAACGATATAATAAAACTCGGTTTCAAAGATTAGGCCATCAGGGACGCATTGGCAGTAGAACTTTCTCAGTAATATCTTCATTGAGAATCACGTTGAAAGTTCCGTAAAAGGATCTGAATCACTATCTATTCAGATCCTTTTACGGTAAGGTATTATAATTCTCGGTTTCCAATATCTAGCCATCAGAGGCGCTTTGGTAGTGGAACTTTCTCATTAATATCTGTATTGAGAATCACTAAACCATGAAAGATCCCTAAAAGTATATGAATGGATATTAAACGATTTAATAAAACTCGGTTTCAAACATCCAGTCAGCGGGGACGCGTGAGCAGTGAAACTTTCTCAGTTTATTGAGTATCACACCACCTTGAAGGATCCGTAAAAAGATCTGAATGGATAGTGAATTATATAATAATACTATGTTTCGAATATCCGGCCATCAAAAACGCTCTGGCAGTATATCTTCTTCAGTACTATCTGTATTGAGAATCATGCCATGTTAAGAGAACGTTAAAACGATCTGAATATATAGTAAAAGGTATTATAATACTCGATTTCAAATATCGGGCCATCAGAGGCGCATTGGCAGTGCTACTTTCTCATTAATATCTGTATTAAGAATCATGCCAAGTTGAAAGATCCCTAAAAGTATCTGAATGGATAGTGAACGATATAATAAAACTCGGTTTCAAAGATCAGGCCATCAGGGACGTATTGGCAGTAGAACTTTTAAAGTAATATCTTCATTGAGAATCACACCGCGTTTAAAGTTCTGTAAAAGGATCTGAATAGATAGTAAAAGGTATTATAATACTCGATTTTAATAACAGGCCATCAGAGGCGCTTTGGCAGTGGAACTTTTTCAGTAATATATCTATTGAGAATCATTCCACGATAAAAGATCCCTAAAAGTATATGAATGGATAGTAAACGATATAGTAAAACTCGATTTCAAAGATCAAGCCATCAGGGACGCATTGGCAGTAGAACTTCTACAGTAATATCTTTATTGAATATCACACCACGTTGAAGGATGCGTAAAAGGATCTGAATGGATAGTGGAAGATATAATAATACTATGTTTCGAATATCCGGATATCAGAAAAGCCCTGGCAGTATAACTTCTTCAGTACTATCTGTATGATCCACGTAAAGAGAAGCTTACGAATATCAGATTATATTAAAAGGTATTTTAATACTCAGCTTCAACTTTAGGGCAATCAGTAGAACTTTTTCAGTAATATCTGTATTGAGAAACATGCCACGTTGGAAGAACCCTAAAAGCATCTAAATGGCTAGTAAGCGATATAGTAAAACTGGGCTCCAAAGATCAGGCCATATGGGACGCATTGGCAGTGGAAGTTTTACAGTAATATCTACATTGAGAATCACACCACGTTGAGAGATCCGCAATAGGATCTGAATAGATAGTAAAAGATATTATAATACTGGGTTTCAAATAGCGGGCCATCAGAGGCTCTTTGGCAGTGGAACTTTTTCAGTAATATCTTTATTGAGAATCATGCCACGTTGAAAGATCCCTAAGAGTATCTAAGTGGATAGTAAACGATATAATAATACTCAGTTTCAAACATCCAGTCAGCAGGGACGCGTGAGCAGTGGAACTTTCTCAGTAATAAGAAAATAGGATAACATTTTCTCAGTAATATCTTTATTGAGTATCACACCACGTTGAAGGATGCGTAAAAGGTTCTGAATGGATAGTAAAAGATATAATAATACTATGCTTCGAATATCCGGCCATCAGAAACTCCCTGACAAATTAACTCTTCAGTACCATCTGTATTGAAAATCATGCTACGTTGAGAGAACCTTAAGAGGATATGAATAGGTAGTAAAAGGTATTATAATACTCGATTTCATATATCGGGCCATCAAAAGCGCTTTGGCAGTAGAACTTTTTCAGTAATATCTGTTTGAGAATAATGCCACTTTGGAAGAAGAATGAATAGTAAACGATTTAATAAAATTCGGTTTCAAAGATCAAGCCATCTGGGACGCATTGGCAGTAGAACTTTTTCAGTAATATCTTCATTGAAAATCACACCACGTTGAGAGATCCGTAAAAGGATCTGAATAGATAGTAAAAGGTATCATAATACCCTTTTTCATATATCGGACCATCAGAGGCGCTTTGGCAGTGGATCTTTTTCAGTGATATCTGTATTGAGAATCATTCCACGATGGAAAATCCCTAAAAGTTTATGAATGCATAGTAAACGATATAATAAAAATCGGTTTCAAACATCCAGTCTGAGTTGATAGTAGACGATATACTAATATTCGGTTTCAAATATCCAGTCAGCAGAAACGCGTGAGCAGTGGAACTTTCTCAGTAATATCTTTATCAAGAATCACACTACGTTGAAAGATCCTTAAAAGCATCTGAATGGATAGTAGAAGATATAATAATACTATGTTCCGGATATCCGGCCATCAGAAACGCCCTGGCAGTTTATCTCTTCTGTACTATCTGTATTGAGAATCATGCCACGTTAGGAGAACCTTATGTGGATCTGAATAGATACTAAAAGGTTTTATAATACTGGGTTTCAAATATCGGGCCATCACTGGCGCTTTGGCAAGGGAACTTTTTCAGTAATATATGTATTGAGAATCCTGCCACGTTGAAAGATCCCTAAAAGTATTTGAGTGGATAGTAGACGATATACTAATACTCGGTTTCAAACATCCAGTCAGCAGAAACGAATGAGCAGTGGAACTTTCTCAGTAATATCTTTATTGAAAATCACACTACGTTGAAAGATCCGTCAATGGATTTGAATGAATAGTAGAAGATATAATAATACTATGTTTCGAATACCCGGCCATCAGAAACGCCCTGGCAGTTTAACTCTTCTGTATTTTCTGTATTGAGAAACATGCCACGTTAAGAGAACCTTAAGAGGATCTGAATAGATAGTAAAAGGTATTATAATACTCGATTTCAAATAACGGCCCATCAGAGGCGCATTTGCAGTGCAACTCTTTCAGTATTATCTGTATTCAGAATCTTGTCACGTTGAAAGATCCCTAAAGGTATCGGAGTGAATAGTAAACGATATACTCGGTTTCAAACATTCAGTCAGCAGGGACGCGTGAGCAGTGAAACTTTCCCAGTAATATCTTTATTGAGTATCACACCACCTTGAAGGATCCGTAAAAAGAACTGAATGGATAGTAGATTATATAATAATACTATGTTTAGAATATCAGGCCATCAAAAACGCCCTGGCAGTATAACTTCTTCAGTACTATCTGTATTGAGAATCATGCCATGTTAAGAGAACCTTAAAATGATCTGAATATATAGTAAAAGGTATTATAGTACTCGACTTCAAATATCAGGCCATCAGGGGCGCATTGGCGGTGCTACTTTTTCATTAATATCTGTATTAAGAATCATGCCAAGTTGAAAGTTCCGTAAAAGGGTCTGAATAGATAGTAAAAGGTATTATAATACTCGCTTTCAAATAACAGGCCATCAGAGGCGCTTTGGCAGTGGAACTTTTTCAGTAATATCTCTATTGAGAATCATTCCACGATAAAAGATCCCTAAAAGTATATGAATGGATAGTAAACGATATAGTGAAACTCGATTTCAAAGATCCAGCCATCAGGAACGCATAAGCAGTAGAACTTTTACAGTAATATCTTCATTGAGTATCAGACCACGTTGAAGGATGCGTATAAGGATCTGATGGATAGTGGAAGATATAATAATACTATGATTCGATTATCCGGATATCAGAAACGCCCTGGCAGTATAACTTCTTCAGTACTATCTGTATAGAGAATCATTCCAGGTAAAGAAAACCTTACGAATATCTGATTGATATTGAAAGGTAGGTATTATAATACTCGGCTTCAACTTTAGGGCCATCAGTGGAATTCTTTCAGTTATATCTGTATTGAGAATCATGCCACTTCGGAAGAACCCTAAAACGTTGAAAGATCCCTAAAAGTATCTGAGTGGATAGTAAACGATATAATAATACTCAGTTTCAAACATCCAGTCAGCAGAAACGCGTGAGCAGTGGAACTTTCTCAGTAATATCTATATTGAGAATCACACTACGATGAAAGATCCGTAAAAGGATCTGAATAGATATTAGTAGATATAATAATACTAAGTTTCAAATATCCGGCCATCAGAAACGCCCTTGCAGTTCAGCTCCTCAATACTATCTGTATTGAGGATCATGCTACATTAAGAGAGCCTTAAGAGGATCTGAATTGATAGTAAAAGGTATTATAATACTCGGTTCCAAATATCAGGCCATCAGTGGCGCTTTCGCAGTGGAACTTTTTCAGTACTATCTGTATTGAGAATCATGCCACGTTGAAAGATCCCTAAAAGTATCTGAGTGGATAGTAAACGATATAATCATACCCGATTTCAAACATCCAGTCAGCAGAACGCGTGCTCAGTGGAAGTTTCTCAGTAATATCTTTATTGAGAAAAACACTACGATGATAGATCCGTGAAAGGAACTGAATGGATAGTAGAGTATGTAATAATACTATGTTTCGAGTATCCGGCCATCAGAAACGCCCTGGCAGTTTAACTCTTCAGTACCATCTGAACGCCAACGCTCAACACCACGTTGAAAGTTCTGTAAAAGGATCGGAATAGATAGTAAAAAGTATTATAACACTCGGTTTTAAATATCAGACATTAAAAATCACACCACGTTGAGAGATCCGTAAAAGGATCTGAATAGATAGTAAAAGGTAATATAATACTCTTTTTCATATATCGGGCCATCAGAGGCGCTTTGGCAGTGGAACTTTTTCAGTGGTATCTGTATTGAGAATCATTCCACGATGAAAAGTCCCTAAAAGTTTATGAATGCATAGTAAACGATATAATAAAAATCGGTTTCAAACATCCAGTCTGAGTGGATAGTAGACGATATACTAATATTCGGTTTCAAAGATCCAGTCAGCAGAAACGCGTAAGCAGTGGAACTTTCTCAGTAATATCTTTATCAAGAATCACACTACGTTGAAAGATCCTTAAAAGGATCTGAATGAATAGTAGAAGATATAAAAATCGGTTTCAAACATCCAGTCTGAGTTGATAGTAGACGAAATACTAATATTTGGTTTCAAACATCCAGTCAGCAGAAACGCGTGAGCAGTGGAACTTTCTCAGTAATATCTTTATCAAGAATCTTACTACGTTGAAAGATCCTTAAAAGCATCTGAATGGATAGTAGAAGATATAATAATACTATGTTCCGGATATCCGGCCATCAGAAACGCCCTGGCAGTTTATCTCTTCTGTACTATCTGTATTGAGAATCATGCCACGTTAGGAGAACCTTATGTGAATCTGAATAGATACTAAAAGGTTTTATAATACTGGGTTTCAAATATCGGGCCATCAGTGGCGCTTTGGCAGTGGAACTTTTTCAGTAATATGTGTATTGAGAATCCTGCCACGTTGAAAGATCCCTAAAAGTATCTGAGTGGATAGAAGACGATATACTAATACTCGGTTTCAAACATCCATTCAGCAGAAACGAATGAGCAGTGGAACTTTCTCAGTATTATCTTTATTGAAAATCACACTACGTTGAAATATCCGTCAATGGATTTGAATGGATAGTAGAAGATATAATAATACTATGTCCCGAATACCCGGCCATCAGAAACGCCCTGGCAGTTTAACTCTTCTATACTTTCTGTATTGAGAAACATGCCACGTCAAGAGAACCTTAAGAGGATCTGAATAGATAGTAAAAGGTATTATAATACTCGATATCAAATAACGGCCCATCAGAGGCGCATTGGCAGTGCAACTCTTTCAGTATTATCTGTATTCAGCATCTTGTCACGTTGAAAGATCCCTAAAAGTATCGGAGTGAATAGTAAACGATATAATAATACTCGGTTTCAAACATTCAGTCAGCAGGGACGCGTGAGCAGTGAAACTTTCCCAGTAATATCTTTATTGAGTATCACACCACCTTGAAGGATCCGTAAAAAGAACTGAATGGATAGTAGATTATATAATAATACTATGGTTAGAATATCCGGCCATCAAAAACGCCCAGGCAGTATAACTTCTTCAGTACTATCTGTATTGAGAATCATGCCACGCTGAGAGAACCTTAAAATGATCTGAATATATAGTAAAAGGTATTATAGTACTCGACTTCAAATATCGGGCCATCAGGGGCGCATTGGCAGTGCTACTTTTTCATTAATATCTGTATTAAGAATCATGCCAAGTTGAAAGTTCCGTAAAAGGTTCTGAATAGATATTAAAAGGTATTATAATACTCGCTTTCAAATAACAGGCCATCAGAGGCGCTTTGGCAGTGGAACTTTTTCAGTACTATCTCTATTGAGAATCATTCCACGATAAAAGATCCCTAAAAGTATAGGTATGGATAGTAAACGATATAGTAAAACTCGATTTCAAAGATCCAGCCATCAGGAACGCATTAGCAGTAGAACTTTTACAGTAATATCTTCATTGAGTATCAGACCACGTTGAAGGATGCGTATAAGGATCTGATGGATAGTGGAAGATATAATAATACTATGATTCGATTATCCGGATATCAGAAACGCCCTGGCAGTATAACTTCTTCAGTACTATCTGTATAGAGAATCATTCCAGGTAAAGAAAACCTTACGAATATCTGATTGATATTGAAAGGTAGGTATTATAATACTCGGCTTCAACTTTAGGGCCATCAGTGGAATTCTTTCAGTAATATCTGTATTGAGAATCATGCCACTTCGGAAGAACCCTAAAACGTTGAAAGATCCCTAAAAGTATCTGAGTGGATAGTAAACGATATAATAATACTCAGTTTCAAACATCCAGTCAGCAGAAACGCGTGAGCAGTGGAACTTTCTCAGTAATATCTATATTGAGAATCACACTACGATGAAAGATCCGTAAAAGGATCTGAATAGATATTAGTAGATATAATAATACTAAGTTTCAAATATCCAGCCATCAGAAACGCCCTGGCAGTTCTGCTCCTCAATACTATCTGTATTGAGGATCATGCTACATTAAGAGAGCCTTAAGAGGATCTGAATTGATAGTAAAAGGTATTATAATACTCGGTTCCAAATATCAGGCCATCAGTGGCGCTTTCGCAGTGGAACTTTTTCAGTACTATCTGTATTGAGAATCATGCCACGTTGAAAGATCCGTAAAAGTATCTGAGTGGATAGTAAACGATATAATCATACTCGATTTCAAACATCCAGTCAGCAGAACGCGTGCTCAGTGGAACTTTCTCAGTAATATCTTTATTCAGAAAAACACTACGATGATAGATCCGTGAAAGGAACTGAATGGATAGTAGAGTATGTAATAATACTATGTTTCGAGTATCCGGCCATCAGAAACGCCCTGGCAGTTTAACTCTTCAGTACCATCTGAATTGAGAATCACACCACGTTGAAAGTTCTGTTAAAGGATCGGAATAGATAGTAAAAAGTATTATAACACTCGGTTTTAAATATCAGACATTAAAAATCACACCACGTTGAGAGATCCGTAAAAGGATCTGAATAGATGGTAAAAGGTAACATAATACTCTTTTTCATATATCGGGCCATCAGAGGCGGTTTGGCAGTAGAACTTTTTCAGTGATATCTGTATTGAGAATCACTCCACGATGGAAAGTCCCTAAAAGTTTATGAATGCATAGTAAACGATATAATAAAAATCGGTTTCAAACATCCAGTCTGAGTGGTTAGTAGACGATATACTAATATTCGGTTTCAAACATCCAGTCAGCAGAAACGCGTAAGCAATGGAACTTTCTCAGTAATATCTTTATCAAGAATCACACTACGTTGAAAGATCCTTAAAAGGATCTGAATGAATAGTAGAAGATATAAAAATCGGTTTCAAACATCCAGTCTGAGTTGATAGTAGACGATATACTAATATTCGGTTTCAAACATCCAGTCAGCAGAAACGCGTGAGCAGTGGAACTTTCTCAGTAATATCATTATCAAGAATCTTACTACGTTGAAAGTTTCTTAAAAGCATCTGAATGGATAGTAGAAGATATAATAATACTATGTTCCGGATATCCGGCCATCAGAAACGCCCTGGCAGTTTATCTCTTCTGTACTATCTGTATTGAGAATCATGCCACGTTAGGAGAACCTTATGTGGATCTGAATAGATACTAAAAGGTTTTATAATACTGGGTTTCAAATATCGGGCCATCAGTGGCGCTTTGGCAGTGGAACTTTTTCAGTAATATATGTATTGAGAATCCTGCCACGTTGAAAGATCCCTAAAAGTATCTGAGTGGATAGAAGACGATATACTAATACTCGGTTTCAAACATCCATTCAGCAGAAACGAATGAGCAGTGGAACTATCTCAGTATTATCTTTATTGAAAATCACACTACGTTGAAAGATCCATCAATGGATTTGAATGGATAGTAGAAGATATAATAATACTATGTTTCGAATACCCGGCCATCAGAAACGCCCTGGCAGTTTAACTCTTCTATACTTTCTGTATTGAGAAACATGCCACGTTAAGAGAACCTTAAGAGGATCTGATTAGAAAGTAAAAGGTATTATAATACTCGATTTCAAATAACGGCCCATCAGAGGCGCATTGGCAGTGCAACTCTTTCAGTATTATCTGTATTCAGAATCTCGTCACGTTGAAAGATCCCTAAAAGTTTCGGAGTAAATAGTAAACGATATAATAATACTCGGTTTCAAACATTCAGTCAGCAGGGACGCGTGAGCAGTGAAACTTTCCCAGTAATATCTTTATCGAGTATCACACCACCTTGAAGGATCCGTAAAAAGAACTGAATGGATAGTAGATTATATAATAATACTATGTTTAGAATATCTGGCCATCAAAAACGCCCTGGCAGTATAACTTCTTCAGTACTATCTGTATTGAGAATCATGCCACGTTAAGAGAACCTTAAAATGATCTGAATATATAGTAAAAGGTATTATAGTACTCGAATCCAAATATCGGGCCATCAGGGGCGCATTGGCAGTGCTACTTTTTCATTAATATCTGTATTAAGAATCATGCCAAGTTGAAAGTTCCGTAAAAGGTTCTGAATAGATAGTAAATGGTATTATAATACTCGCTTTCAAATAACAGGCCATCAGAGGCGCTTTGGCAGTGGAACTTTTTCAGTAATATCTCTATTGAGAATCATTCCACGATAAAAGATCCCTAAAAGTATATGAATGGATAGTAAACGATATAGTAAAACTCGATTTCAAAGATCCAGCCATCAGGAACGCATTAGCAGTAGAACTTTTACAGTAATATCTTCATTGAGTATCAGACCACGTTGAAGGATGCGTATAAGGATCTGATGGATAGTGGAAGATATAATAATACTATGATTCGATTATCCGGATATCAGAAACGCCCTGGCAGTATAACTTCTTCAGTACTATCTGTATAGAGAATCATTCCAGGTAAAGAAAACCTTACGAATATCTGATTGATATTGAAAGGTATTATATTACTCGGCTTCAACTTTAGGGCCATCAGTGGAATTCTTTCAGTAATATCTGTATTGAGAATCAGGCCACTTCGGAAGAACCCTAAAAGTATCTGAGTGGATAGTAAACGATATAATAATACTCAGTTTCAAACATCCAGTCAGCAGAAACGCGTGAGCAGTGGAACTTTCTCAGTAATATATATATTGAGAATCACACTACGATGAAAGATCCGTAAAAGGATCTGAATAGATATTAGTAGATATAATAATACTAAGTTTCAAATATCCGGCCATCAGAAACGCCCTGGCAGTTTCGCTCCTCAATACTGTCTGTATTGAGCATCATGCTACATTAAGAGAACCTTAAGAGGATCTGAATTGATAGTAAAAGGTATAATAATACTCGGTTCCAAATATCAGGCCATCAGTGGCGCTTTCGCAGTGGAACTTTCTCATTACTATCTGTATTGAGAATCATGCCACGTTGAAAGATCCCTAAAAGTATCTGAGTGGATAGTAAACGATATAATCATACTCGTATTCAAACATCCAGTCAGCAGAACGCGTGCTCAGTGGAACTTTCTCAGTAATATCTTTATTGAGAAAAACACTACGATGATAGATCCGTGAAAGGATCTGAATGGATAGTAGAGTATGTAATAATACTATGTTTCGAGTATCCTGCCATCAGAAACGCCCTGGCAGTTTAACTCTTCAGTACCATATGAATTGAGAATCACACCACGTTGTGAAAGTTCTGTAAAAGGATCGGAATAGATAGTAAAAAGTATTATAACACTCGGTTTTAAATATCAGACATTAAAAATCACACCACGTTGAGAGCTCCGTAAAAGGATCTGAATAGATAGTAAAAGGTAACATAATACTCTTTTTCATATATAGGGCCATCAGAGGCGCTTTGGCAGTGGAACTTTTTCAGTGATATCTGTATTGAGAATCATTCCACGATGGAAAGTCCCTAAAAGTTTATGAATGCATAGTAAACGATATAATAAAAATCGATTTCAAACATCCAGTCTGAGTGGATAGTAGACGATATACTAATATTCGGTTTCAAACATCCAGTCAGCAGAAACGCGTGAGCAGTGGAACTTTTTCAGTAATATCTTTATCAAGAATCACACTACGTTGAAAGATCCTTAAAAGGATCTGAATGAATAGTAGAAGAGATAATAATACTATTTTTCGAATATCCAGCCATCAGAAACGCCCTGGCAGTTCTTTTGTACTATCTGTATAGAGAATCATGCCACGTTAAGAGAACCTTAATAGGATCTGAATAGATAGTATAAGGTATTATAGTACTGGGTTTCAAATATCGGACCATCAGAAGCGCTTTGGCAATGGCACTTTTTCAGAAATATCTGTATCGAGAATCAGGCCACGTTGAAAGATCCCTAGAAGCATCTGAGTGGATAGGAGACGATATACTAATACTCGCATTCAAACTTCCAGTCGGTAGAAACGCGTGAGCTGTTGAACTTTCTCATTAATATCTTTATTGAGGATCACACTACGTTGAAAGAATCGTAAAAAGATCTGAATGGATAGTAGAAGTTATAATAATACTATCTTTCGAAAACCCGACCATCAGAAAAGCCCTGGCAGTATAACTTCTTCAGTAATATCTGTATCGAGTATCATTCCACGTTTAGAGAACCTTTAGAACCTTAACAGGTAGAGTTATAATAATACTATGTTTCGAGTATCTGGCCATCAGAAACGCTCTGGCAGTTTAACTCTTCAGAACCATCTGTATTGAGAATCACACAATACGTTGAAAGTTCTGTAAAAGGATCGGAATAGATAGTTAAAAGTATTATAATACTCGGTTTTAAATATCAGGCCATCAGAGGCGCTTTGGCAGTGGAACTTTTTCAGTAAAATCTTTATTAAGAATCATTCCACGATGAAAGATCCCTAAAAGTATATGAATGGATAGTAGACGACATAATTGAACTCGGTTTCAAACATCCAGTCAGCAGGGATGCGTGAGCAGTGGAACTTTCTCAGTAATATCTTTATTGAGTATCACACCACGTTGAAGGATGCTTAAAAGGTTCTGAATGGATAGTAGAAGATATAATAATACTATGTTCCGAATATCTGGCCATCAGAAACGCCCTGGCAGTGTCTCTTCTTCAGTACTGTCTGTATTGAGAATCATGCCACGTTAAGAGAACCTTAAGAGGAACTGAATAGATAGTAAAAAGTATTATAATACTTGATTTCAAATATCGGGCCATCAGAGGCGCATTGGCAGTGCAACTTTTTCAGTTATATCTGTATTGAGAATCATGTCACATTGAAAGATCCCTAGAAGTATATGAATGGATAGTAAACGATATAATAAAAGTCGGTTTCAAACATTAACTCAGCAGAAACGCGTGAGCAGTAGAACTTTCTAATTAATTTTCTTTATTGAGAATCACTTAACGTTAAAAATTCCGTAAAAGCATCTGAATGAATAGCAGAAGATATAATAATAATATGTTCCGGATATCCGGCTATCAGAAACGCCCTGGCAGTTTATCTCTTCTGTACTATCTGTATTGAGAATCATGCCACGTTAGGAGAACCTTATGTGGATCTGAATAGATAGGTTTTATAATACTGGGTTTCAAATATTGGACCATCAGAAGCCCTTTGGCAATGGAACTTTTTCAGAAATATCTGTATTGAGAATCAGGCCACGTTGAAAGACCCCTAAAAGTATCTGAGTGGATAGGAGACGATATACTAATACTCGGTTTCAAACTTCCAGTCAGCAGAAACGCGTGAGCAGTGGACCTTTCCCAGTAATATCTTTATTGAGAATCACACAACGTTGAAAGTTCCGTAACAGGATCTGAATGGATGGTAGAATATATAATATCACTATGTTTCGATTATCCGGCCATCAGAAACAACCTGGCAGTTTGACTCTTCAGTACTCTCTGTATTGAGAATTATGCCACGTTAAGAGAACCTTAATACGATCTGAATAGATAGGAAAAGGTACTATAATACTGGGTATCGAATATCGGGTCATCAGAGGCGCTTTGGCAGTGGAACTTTTTCCGTAATATCTGTATTGAGAATCATTCAACGATGAAAGATCCCTATAAGTATATGAATAAACGATATAAACGATATAATAAAACTCGTTTTCAAACATCCAGTCAGTAGGGTCGCGGGAGCAGTGAAACTTTCTCAGTAATATCTTTATTGAGTATCACACCAACTTGAGGGATCCGTAAATGGATCTGAATGGATAAAAGAAGCCATCAGGAACACCCTGGCAGTTCAACTCTTCAGTACTATATGTATTGCGAATCATGCCACGATAAGAAAACCTTAAGAGGATCTGAATAGATATTATAAGGTATTATAATACTCGATTTCAAATATCGGGCCATCAGAGGCGCATTGGCAGTGCAACTTCCTCAGTAATATCTTTATTGAGAATGATTACACGTTGAAAGAACCCTAAAAGTATCTGAATGGATAGTGAACGATATAATAAAACTCGGTTTCAAAGATTAGGCCATCAGGCACGCATTGGCAATAGGACTTTTTCAGTAATATCTTCATTGAAAATCACACAACGTTGAGAGATCCGTAAAAGGATCTGAATAGATAGTAAAATGTTTCATAATACTCTGTTTCATATATCGGGCCATCAGAGGCGCTCTGGCAGTGGAACTTTTTCAGTGATATCTGTATTGAGAATCATTCCACGATGGAAAATCCCTAAAAGTTTATGAATGGATAGTAAACGACATAATAAAAATCGGTTTCAAACATCCAGTCTGAGTGGATAGTAGACGATATACTAATATTCGGTTTCAAACATCCAGTCAGCAGAAACGCGTGAGCAGTGGAACTTTCTCAGTAATATCTTTATCAAGAATCACACTACGTTGAATGATCCTTAAAAGGATCTGAATGGATAGTAGAAGACAAAATAATACTATGTATCGAATACCCGACCATCAGTAAAGCTCTGGCAGTATAACTTCTTCAGTAATATTTGTATTGAGTATCATTCCACGTTAAGAGAACCTTAAGAGGATCTGAATTGATAGTAAAAGGTATTATAATACTCGATTTCAAATATTGTGACGTCGACTTTGAGGAAGCCGAGTCACCAGACTAAATAGGCTCGCGGCTTGACTCAGTGAAGATGGGGGTGAGTATATTTGAAAGAATGGAATGGGCGCCAGGTAGAGATATGCCGGCCTATTCAAAAGAAGGAATTGCTTACTCCTCTACCAGAGAAGCAATAAATCAATCGCTGTCACTCAAAATAATATATTATCCTCAAAATCAGAAAAGATGGTAAATGCAGTGGTTGAACACAAAAAAAAGAAAGTAGATCCCAAATGGTCAATAGATTGGAATCCCAAACAGATCCAATATCAACCTCAAAGTTTACAAATCAATGCCAGAAGGGCCAAACTATACTATTGGAAATAAATGCCAGAAGGGCCAAGCTATAATTATCAAACCAGATGCCAGAAGGGCCAATATATTAATTCCCAAGTGTATGCCCAAAGGGCCAATTTATAAATTCCCAAAATATATGCCAGAAGGGCCAAAACCATAAAATTCACAACTAATAACCTGGAAAACAATTCAATGCACAATATTTGTTCCAGCTATATGCTGAAATAATCGTTAATCCAACAAATCCAATCCAAATTAATATTAGCTATACAGAACTTAAATCCTGATGGGATCGTACAACCATCATATAATGGTATTAAATGCAATTCTGTGGGGTGCACCTCACCGTAACCGCTTACAACCAAGAAGGTATGACTATGATTTATATCACGAGTTGAATCTGAATTGAACTGAATATGGAATGTCATACAGGTATTATAGTATATTTTCAATTACAAATATGGATTATTATGGTCTTAATAGGGTAAACAGTCTTTACTGATGTGAATTATTCCAGTGCGTAGCACTGGTTACCTGGCTACGATGAATACCGAAGAGGGCACAAGATTCCAGATATGCACCAAATTCCAAACGTAAGATCAGATCTATGAAAATGATGATGGTATGGGTGGTGAAGCTCTTTGTGGAATGTAGTTTCAGTCTCGAATTGGTTGCCACTTGGGTACCAATGGGCATTAACGATGGTAGGTTCAGCCACAAGAATATCAGCTGGATTAATAGCCGTAACCAAGAATATCAGCAAGTCAACAGCCGTATCCAAGAATATCAGCTCGTCCCAAGAATATCAGCAAGTCACCAGCCGTATCCAAGAATATCAGCTCGTCCCAAGAATATCAGCAAGTCACTAGCCGTATCCAAGAACCCTAATAAAAGAATATGAGACTATGGTTCATCAAATATAATAAATTCATACCTCTGATGTTCTGAGGGTATATATCAGGATTGAAGTCCTCGTGGAAAAGTTCAATAATCACGTATAAAACGTTATCCCCAAATATACGCAAAATCACTATATTCTACAGGGAATTATTAGAATTGAAGTAATAATCGCCTATAACAAGGATGATTCTAGATCACAATTTTCTTCAATTCTTCAAAAACTTTTTCCATAAATGAATGACACCTGTTTCCTCTATCTCAAAACCGGTAACCTCTTAACTTATTCGTACCATAGAATACAATATACCAATTGTCAAAATGAATTTAGCGGAACCAAGAAGAAGAACAACAACAGATCGAAAAATTATTGAGTATCTCACAGGTGTAATTGTGGCTTCCTTATATATCTGAAATAGGACGTTCTACCAATTCAAACCACACTGAATCATTGCCTCTCGCAAACCAACCAGAACAACAAATTATGGAACCTAACCCCACTTGAGAGTCCGGTGTCACTGAAGTGTACGAGTGACAGCAAACAACATAACCCCACAATCGAAACCTAAACATCCGCTGAGATAGAACTAATATGAATACATTTAATGACTGGAAAATACTACTTTACGTTAACGTTAGATATGAAAAAGGTAATCTATTGAATAAGGAAAACAACTAATGATGAGCAAATGTATTCGCGTTAAGTTAAATTCGGTAAAGGTAATGTATTGACTATGGAAAACTATTAATGATGAAAATTTAACGTTACAAAACCCCCCCTTACTTTAAAAAAATTTTAACCAGTTAAATTTTTTTTTTTTTTCGGAATTTGAAAATTATACTGCCTACTCGCCACACTAAAGTTCTACCAACTTTCCCCACAATATTATAAAGTAAAAAGACTGCCGGTTACTGAAGGCCACTTCCGCCGAGACGGAAGAGAAGCGAAGATACTGACATTCAAGGACAAATATCATCGCTTAACCGGAGCCTGAAAACATGCCCAATGACTCTAAAGGAAAACAAAACCGTCTCAACTAAAAAGGAATATAAAGTTAAAAAATAATAAACATCTTGCATCCGAGACGAGGATAACAAGACTGGGCACGGAGACTTATAGTTCAAGTCGAAAGCCTCAAAATGACCCCATCATTCGATGCTGATCTCAACATCAGAACGATGTCAACTCCGAGAAACGCCACATTCAAACCAAACGCAAAAAAAAATATATCAAGTCAAATCCGAGAAATACACCAGAATACCTACATAAGTCAAAGCCGAGAAAACAAAGAATAGCCTAAGGTCACACTTATACAACACCAACTTTCTGCATCTAACCTCATTAAAAGAACAAGAGGGAACGAAGTATAGCATGTTGCTATCGTGGACGGTACCATACAAATGATCTTCATGTAGGTGCGCCACTGGATGGGGGTAGTGACCACCCTAGTACATTTATGCTCAAGGCAAGGGTAAGCCATCCTCTAACCCAAATCAAAACAAAACTAGTCCGACTGTTCATCCGATGTTGTGTCCGGTGGGTGAGCTTTCAGATCTTTAATATGCCAAACTCCCTGATTCCTACCATCCTCACGTTGCAATTCATAAGTCCAGGGGGAAACACGTTTAGAAATCAAGAAAGGTCCAACATATTTCGGTGCTAACTTAGCTGTAAAATACTTAGCTGCATCCGAAAGTACGTGATTTCTCCTCCACACCAACTGGTTCACTGAATACTGACCGTCCCGACGTCGAAGATTATAGGTTTTCCTATTGACTTGATAAGCTCTGCCTAACTTAAAATTCACATCAGCATACATCTTCTCGAAAGCCCGTTCCCGCTCCTGAGTCAGAGCAGATCTGTCGAAACGAATCTGATCGGGGCAGCTGTTTTCACCCTTAAACGATACTTTCCTTCCAAATACGATGAAGTTTGGGGAATAACCGGTAACCTCATGCTTCGAGGAACGTATAGCCAAACCAACACGGTTTAATTGTTGATCCCACCCTCTCTGATCTTCTGAGAGATGTGAGGGCACAAGATTCCAGATATGCACCAAATTCCAAACGTAAGATCAGATCTATGAAAATGATGATGGTATGGGTGGTGAAGCTCTTTGTGGAATGTAGTTTCAGTCTCGAGTTGGTTGCCACTTGGGTACCAATGGGCATTAACGATGGTAGGTTCAGCCACAAGAATATCAGCTGGATTAATAGCCGTAACCAAGAATATCAGCAAGTCAACAGCCGTATCCAAGAATATCAGCTCGTCCCAAGAATATCAGCAAGTCACCAGCCGTATCCAAGAATATCAGCTCGTCCCAAGAATATCAGCAAGTCACTAGCCGTATCCAAGAACCCTAATAAAAGAATATGAGACTATGGTTCATCAAATATAATAAATTCAAACCTCTGATGTTCTGAGGGTATATATCAGGATTGGAGTCCTCGTGGAAAAGTTCAATAATCACGTATAAAACGTTATCCCCAAATATACGCAAGATCACTATATTCTACAGGAAATTATTAGAATTGAAGTGATAATCGCCTATAACAAGGATGATTCTAGATCACAATTTTCTTCAATTCTTCAAAAATTTTTCCATAAATGACACCTGTTTCCTCTATCTCAAAACCGGTAACCTCTTAACTTATTCGTACCATAGAATACAATATACCAATTGTCAAAATGAATTTAGCGGAACCAAGAAGAAGAACATCAACAGATCAAAAAATTATTGAGTATCTCACAGGTGTAATTGTGGCTTCCTTATATATCTGAAATAGGACGTTCTACCAATTCAAACCACACTGAATCATTGCCTCTCGCAAATCAACCAGAACAACAAATTATGGAACCTAACCCCACTTGAGAGTCCGGTGTCACTGAAGTGTACGAGTGACAGCAAACAACATAACCCCACAATCGAAACCTAAACATCCGCTTAGAAAGAACTAATATGAATACATTTAATAACTGGAAAATACTACTTTACGTTAACGTTAGATATGAAAAAGGTAATCTATTGAATAAGGAAAACAACTAATGATGAGCAAATGTATTCGCGTTAAGTTAAATTCGGTAAAGGTAATGTATTGACTATGGAAAACTATTAATGATGAAAATTTAACGTTACAATATCGGGCCGTCAGAGGCGCATTGGCAGTGCAACTTTTTCAGTTATATCTGTATTGAGAATCATGCCACATTGAAAGATCCCTAAAAGTATATGAATGGATAGTAAACGATATAGTAAAACTCGATTTCAAAGATCCAGCCATCAGGGACGCATTGGCAGAAGAACTTTTACAGTAATATCTTTATTGAGTATCACACCACGTTGAAGGATGCGTAAAAGGATCTGAATGGATAGTGGAAGATATAATAATACTATGTTTCGAATATCCGGATATCAGAAAAGCCCTGGTAGTATAACATCTTCAGTACTATCTGTATAGAGAAACATTCCACGTAAAGAGAACCTTACGAATATCAGATTGATATTAAAAGGTATTATAATTTTCAGCTTCAACTTAAGGGCGATCAGTGGAGCTTTTTCGGTAATATCTGTATTGACAAACATGCCACGTTGGAAGAACCCTAAAAGCATCTAAATGGATATAGTAAGCGATATAGTGAAACTGGGCTTTATTGAGGATTACACTACGTTGAAAGATCCGTAAAAGGATCTGAATGGATAGTAAAGTTATAATAATACTATGTATCGAATTCCCGACCATCAGAAAAGCCCTGGCAATATAACTTCTTCAGTAATATTTTTATTGAGTATCATTCCACGTTTAGAGAACCTTAAGAGGATCTGAATTGATAGTAAAAGGTATTATAATACTCGATTTCAAATATCGGGCCGTCAGAGGCGCATTGGCAGTGCAACTTTTTCAGTTATATCTGTACTGAGAATCATGCCACATTGAAAGATCCCTAAAAGTATATGAATGGATAGTAAACGATATAGTAAAACTCGATTTCAAAGATCAAGCCATCAGGGACGCATTGGCAGTAGAACTTCTACAGTAATATCTTTATTGAGCATCACACCACGTTGAAGGATGCATAAAAGGATCTGAATGGATAGTGGAAGATATAATAATACTATGTTTCGAATATCCGGATATCAGAAAAGCCCTGGCAGTATAACTTCTTCAGTACTATCTGTATAGAGAATCATTCCACGTAAAGAGAACGTTACGAATATCAGATTGATATTAAAAGGTATTATATTACTCAGCTTCAACTTTAGGGCGATCAGTGGAACTTTTTCAGTAATATCTGTATTGACCAACATGCCACGTTGGAAGAACCCTAAAAGCATCTAAATGGATAGTAAGCGATATAGTGAAACTGGGCTTCAAAGATCAGGCCATATGGTACGCATTGGCAGTGGAAGTTTTTCAGTAATATCTACATTGAGAATCACACCACGTTGAGAGATCCGCAATAGGATCTGAATAGACAGTAAAAGATATTATAATACTGGGTTTCAAATATCGGGCCATCAGAGGCTCTTTGGCAGTGGAACTTTTTCAGTAATATCTGTATTGAGAATCATGGCACGTTGAAAGATCCCTAAAAGTATCTGAGTGGATAGTAAACGATATAATAATACTCACTTTCAAACATCCAGTCAGCAGAAACGCGTGAGCAGTGAAACTTTCTCAGTAATATCTATATTGAGAATCACAATACGATGAAAGATCCGTAAAAGGATCTGAATAGATATTAGAAGATATAATAATACTAAGTTTCAAATATCCGGCCATCAGAAACGCTCTGGCAGTTTAGCTCCTCAATACTATCTGTATTGAGGTTCATGCTACGTTAAGAGAGCCCTAAGAGGATATGAATTGATAGTAAAAGGTATTATAATAATCGGTTCCAAATATCAGGCCAACAGTGGCGCTTTCGCAGTGGAACTTTTTCAGTACTATCTGTATTGAGAATCATGCCACGTTGAAAGATGCCTAAAAGTATCTGAGTGGATAGTAAGCGATATAATCATACTCGATTTCAAAGATCCAGTCAGCAGAAACGCGTGCTCAGTGGAACTTTTTCAGTGATATCTGTATTGAGAATCATTCCACGATGGAAAATCCCCAAAAGTTTATGAATGCATAGTAAACGATATAATAAAAATCAGTTTCAAACATCCAGTCTGAGTGGATAGTAGACGATTACTAATATTCGGTTTCAAACATCCAGTCAGCAGAAACGCGTGAGCAGTGGAATTTTCTCAGTAATATCTTTATCAAGAATCACACTACGTTGAAAGATCCTTAAAAGGATCTGAATGAATAGTAGAAGATATAATAATACTATTTTTCGAATATCCGGCCATCAGAAACGCCCTGGCAGTTCTTCTGTACTATCTGTATTGAGAATCATGCCACGTTAAGAGAACCTTAAGAGGATCTGAATAGATAGTATAAGGTATTATAATACTGGGTTTCAAATATCGGACCATCAGAAGCGCTTTGGCAATGGCACTTTTTCAGAAATATCTGTATCGAGAATCAGGCCACGTTGAAAGATCCCTAGAAGTATCTGAGTGGATAGGAGACGATATACTAATACTCGATTTCAAACTTCCAGTCAGTAGAAACGCGTGAGCTGTTGAACTTTCTCATTAATATCTTTATTGAGGATCACACTACGTTGAAAGAATCGTAAACGGATCTGAATGGATAGTAGAAGTTATAATAATACTATGTTTCGAATACCCGACCATCAGAAAAGCCCTGGCAGTGTATCTTCTTCAGTACTGTCTGTATTTAGAATCATGCCACGCTAAGAGAACCTCAAGAGGCACTGAATAGATGGTAAAAAGTATTATAATACTTGATTTCAAATATCGGGCCATCAGAGGCGCATTGGCAGTGCAACTTTTTCAGTAATATCTGTATTGAGAATCATGACAGATTGAAAGATCCCTAGAAGTATTTGAATGGATAGTAAACGATATAATAAAACTCGGTTTCAAACATCCACTCAGCAGAAACGCGTGAGCAGTAGAACTTTCTAATTAATTTCTTTATTGAGAATCACTTAACGTTGAAAATTCCGTAAAAGCATCTGAATGGATAGCAGAAGATATAATAATACTATGTTCCGGATATCCGGCTATCAGAAACACCCTGGCAGTTTATCTCTTCTGTACTATCTGTATTGAGAATCATGCCACGTTAGGAGAACTGAATAGATAGGTTTTATAATACTGGGTTTCAAATATTGGACCATCAGAAGCCCTTTGGCAATGGAACTTTTTCAGAAATATCTGTATTGAGAATCAGGCCACGTTGAGAGACCCCTAAAAGTATCTGATTGGACAGGAGACGATATACTAATACTCGGTTTCAAACTTCCAGTCAGCAGAAACGCGTGAGCAGTGGACCTTTCTCAGTAATATCTTTATTGAGAATCACACAACGTTGAAAGTTCCGTAACAGGATCTGAATGGATAGTAGAATATATAATATCACTATGTTTCGATTATCCAGCCATCAGAAACGACCTGGCAGTTTGACTCTTCAGTACTCTCTGTATTGAGAATTATGCCACGTTAAGAGAACCTTAATACGATCTGAATAGATAGGAAAAGGTACTATAATACTGGGTATCAAATATCGGGCCATCAGAGGAGCATTGGCAGTGCAACTTCCTCAGTAATATCTTTATTGAGAATGATTACACGTTGAAAGAACCCTAAAAGTATCTGAATGGATAGTGAACGATATAATAAAACTCGGTTTCAAAGATTAGGCCATCAGGCACGCATTGGCAGCAGAACTTTCTCAGTAATATCTTCATTGAGAATCACACCACGTTGAAAGTTCCGTAAAAGGATCTGAATAGATAGTGAAAGGTATTATAATTCTCGGTTTCCAATATCGGGCCATCAGAGGCGCTTTGGTAGTGGAACTTCCTCATTAATATCTGTATTGAGAATCATTCCACCATGAAAGATCCCTAAAAGTATATGAATGGATAGTAAACGATATAGTAAAACTCGATTTCAAAGATCAAGCCATCAGGGACGCATTGGCAGTAGAACTTTCTCAGTAATATCTTCATTGAGAATCACACCACGCTGAAAGTTCCGTAAAACGATCTGAATATATAGTAAAAGGTATTATAATACTCGATTTCGAATATCGGGCCATCAGAGGCGCATTGGCAGTAGAACTTTTTCAGTAATATCTTTATCGAGAATCACACTGCGTTTAAAGTTCCGTAAAAGGATCTGAATAGATAGTAAAAGGTATTATAATACTCGATTTCAAATAACAGGCCATCAGAGGCGCTTTGGCAGTGGAACTTTTTCAGTAATATCTCTATTGAGAATCATTCCACGGTAAAAGATCCCTAAAAGTATATGAATGGATAGTAAACGATATAGCAAAACTCGATTTCAAAGATCAAGTCATCAGGGACGCATTGGCAGTAGAACTTTTACAGTAATATCTTTATTGAGTATCACACCACGTTGAAGGATGCGTAAACGGATCTGAATGGATAGTGAAAGATATAATATATATATATATATATATATATATATATATTTGTGATTAATGTAGTTTACATATGTGTATTTTTAGTTGCTCCTGAAGAAGTTTACAAAGAATAAACGAAATATCGAGCTATAGAACAAACTGGCAGTCATTTAACAACAAAGGCCCAAAATAGTCGAAACACCCGGAAACACAAATTATTCATTATAAGAACGACTAGGAATCTCGCTATAGTATATATATATATATATTCTTTTGACTGACAGCTGTATATGTGTTAGCAGAGGTTGGTGTAACGGGGTACCATACAATTCGACGTATGATACAAGAGCTTAGGGAAAAACCTCAGCAAAAAACCCTTTCTCCCCGTGAGTGTGGTGATTTGTAACTATTGTTTACAAAATTTGCTGAAATTTAAAAATATTGATGGGGATATATTTCTTCAATGTGGATTCCCTCGTCAAAAAACGGATAGGTTTCTCCAAGGTAGCCGAAACTCAACCTGAAAAATGAAAAGACAAGAGGAGGAAACGAACAAATTAAAAATAATACATAACCTTTCAAAAGTCTCCTCTCACAAAAATACTTTTCTGTAGGCGAATGGGATCTCGTGGAGAAGAATCGCCTCCGCTAGTTTTCGAAGATATTCACTCCTGAAATCCCTTCAATATTTGAATTCAAAAATGAAAATGTTGCTCGTAAGGCCAGGAGGGTCTCTTTCAAAACCAGGTCTGACCGGTCCAAGTCCAAGCGATGATTATTCAGAACTTCAGATGTTCGAAGCCCGCTACAGGGCCCTTAAGAAGGGCTATCATCTCCCATAGATATATATTTTACTTTATAGTGTATAAAAGAATGAAAAAAAATGCGCCGGACAAATTACAAATAATTAATAATACTATGTTTCGAATATCCGGATATCAGAATTGATATTAAAAGGTATTAAAATACTCAGCTTCAACTTTAGGGCGATAGGTGGAACTTTTTCAGTAATATCTGTATTGAGAAACATGCCACGTTGGGAGAGCTCTAAAAGCATCTAAATGGATAGTAAGTGATATAGTGAAACTGGGCTTCAAAGAACAGGCCATTTGGGACGCATTGGCAGTGGAAGTTTTTCAGTTATATCTACATTCAGAATCACACCACGTTGAGAGATCCGCAATAGGATCTGAATAGATAGTAAAAGATATTATAATACTGGGTTTCAAATATCGGGACATCAGATGGCAAGAGATACTTTGGCAATGGAACTTTTTCAGAAATATCTGTATTGAGAATAAGGCCACGTTGGAAGATCCCTAAAAGTATCTGAGTGGATAGTAAACGATATAGTAATACTCAGTTTCAAACATCCAGTCAGCAAAAACGCGTGAGCAGTGGAACTTTCCCAGTAATATCTATATTGAGAATCACACTATGATGAAAGATCCGTAAAAGGATCTGAATAGATTTTAGAAGATATAATAATACTAAGTTTCAAATATCCGGCCATCAGAAACGCCCTGGCAGTTTAGCTCCTCCCCACACAGCACACAATATTCAGGAAATATTGCCACATTATTGCAATATTGCAATTGCAGTTGCAATATTCCAGAAATATTGCTGGAATATTGTGTTTCAATATTACAGTTGCAATATTGAGAAATATTGCTGGAATATTGTATTTCAATATTACAGTTGCAATATTCAGACATATCACAGAAATGTTACAAACTATAACAGTTTTCTACAAAGTTAAAATTTATAGTTTTGCGTATATTCCTATGAATATATGCATAGACATATTTATTACAAATCGCGACAGAAATAATTCAACATTACATGCAATATATAATATGTTTGTGTGCTTTCTTTCTCTAGTTCGAAGCTTTACGAATCCTCTCTTTTCTTTTAGTCAGGCCGCCATTTTTCTGTTTACCAGTGTTGTTGTATCGTGTTGTGTAGCAGTCTGTTGTTACTTTACTTTGTTAGTTCAGTTAGTTGTGAGTTTAATGTTTATTAAAGACTAATTGGCTCTAAATAATATAAATGCAGTGATAAGCTGATTTGATTGTCTAAGGTAAAATAGCTACAAGTTTATAGATACTATTGATACAAAATTTTATATTTTTAGGTTATACCAACATCTTATCACAGCCCTATAAAGAGTAGGTTGTGATCTCATCCGTCTGATTATTGAGACGTTATATTGACGTGCTTTTTATATACGTACAAAGGTAGAGTTGAACAGATCTAATGATTTGATTATCTATGTTTGATTATTGAACCCATATCGAAATGATTAGCTCGAGCCAACTTGCGTGTCTCCAGGGAAGTGGAAAAAGTTAAAAAAAAAGAAATGTTGAATGCCCAGCAGAGGGCGAATAAAGATATTAAATGTGCCTACTATTTTCTTTATGTGAGTTAAACCTATACCACATCTCATGAAATAACAGAAATATTTCTGCAAGAATCCTGTTTTATTGCATATATATTTTGCAATATAACAAAAATATTCCATAAATATTACAAAATAATTCTACAATATTGCAGGAATATTTCAAAAAATAAGTCTGCAATATTGTGACGTTATAGGATAGAGAGCATATATTTGAATATTCCTGCAACAAACCTGAAATATTTCATATATATTTTCCAATATAATAAAAAATTGCATAAACATTACAGAATAATTCTACAATATTGCAGAAATATATCGAAAAATATTTCTGCAATATTGCTATGTTAGGTTATGAGGCGGACATTCGAATGTTTCTGCAATATTCCTGAAATATTTCATATATCTTTCGCAATATACCGAAATATCTCAAATATTTCCGAAACATATTCCTGCAGTATTTCAGAAATGAATCTGTGCTGTGTGGGTCAATACTATCTGTATTGAGGATCATGCTAAGTTAAGAGAGCCTTGAGAGGTTCTGAATTGATAGTAAAAGGTATAATAATAATCGGTTCCAAATATCAGGCCATCAGTGGCGCTTTCGCAGTGGAACTTTTTCAGTACTATCTGTATTGTGCCACGTTGAAAGATCCCTAAAAGTATCTGAGTGGGTAGTAAACGATATAATCATACTCGATTTCAAACATCCAGTCAGCAGAAACGCGTGCTCAGTGGAACTTTCTCAGTAATATCTTTATTGAGAAAAACACTACGGTGATAGATCCGTAAAAGGATCTGAAAGGATAGTAGAGTATTAAATAATACTATGTTTCGAGTATCCGGCTATCAGAAACGCCCTGGCAGTTTAACTCTTCAGTACAATCTGTATTGAAAATCACACCACGTTGAAAGTTCTGTAAAAGGATCGGAATAGATAGTAAAAAGTATTAATTATAATACTTTTTTTTTTGTACGTGGTGTGATTTTAAATACAGATTTTAATGAAGAGTTAAACTGCCAGGGCGTTTCTGATGGCCGGATACTCGAAACATAGTATTATTTATTATTTTAAATATCAGGCCATCAGGAGCTCTTTGGCAGTGGAACTTTTTAGTATTATCTGTATTGAGAATCATTCCACGATCCCTAAAAGTATATGAATGGATAGTAAACGATATAGTAAAACTCGATTTCAAAGATCAAGCCATCAGGGACGCATTGGCAGTAGAACTTTTACAGTAATATCTTTATTGAGTATCAAACCACGTTGAAGGATGCGTAAAAGGATCTGAATGGATAGTTGAAGATATAATAATACTATGTTTCGAATATCCGGATATCTGAAAAGCCCTGGCAGTATAACTTCTTCAGTACTATCTGTATAGAGAATCATTCCACGTAAAGAGAACCTTACGAATATCAGATTGATATTAAAAGGTATTATAATACCTTTTAATATTAGCTGAGTATTATAATACTCAGCTTCAACTTTAGGGCGATCAGTGGAACTTTTTCAGTAATATCTGTATTGAGAAACATGCCACGTTGGAACAACCCTAAAAGCATCTAAATGGATAGTAAGCGAAACTGGGCTTCAAAGATCAGGCCATATGGGACGCATTGGCAGTGGAAGTTTTTCAGTAATATCTACATTGAGAATCACACCACGTTGAGAGATCCGCAATAGGATCTGAATAGATAGTAAAAGATATTTTAATACTGGGTTTCAAATATCGGGCCATCAGAGGCTTTTTGGCAGTGGAACTTTTTCAGTAATATCTGTATTGAGAATCATTCCACGTTGAAAGATCCCTTAAAGTATCTGAGTGGATAGTAAACGATATAATAATACTCAGTTTCAAACATCCAGTCAGCAGAAACGCATGAGCAGTGGAACTTTCTCAGTAATATCTATATTGAGAATCACACTACGATGAAAGATCCGTAAAAGGATCTGAATAGATATTAGAAGATATAATAATATTACTAAGTTTCAAATATCCGGCCTTCAGAAACGCCCTTGCAGTTTAGCTCCTCAATACTATCTGTATTGAGGATCATGCTACGTTAAGAGAGCCTTAAGAGGATCTGAATTGATAGTAAAAGGTATTATAATACTCGGTTCCAAATATCAGGCCATCAGTGGCGCTTTCGCAGTGGAACTTTTTCAGTACTATCTGTATTGAGAATCATGCCACGTTGAAAGATCCCTAAAAGTATCCGAGTGGATAGTAAACGATATAATCATACACGATTTCAAACATCCAGTCAGCAGAAACGCGTGCTCAGTGGAACTTTCTCAGTAATATCTTTATTGAGAAAAACACTATGGTGATAGATCCCTTAAAGGATCTGAATGGATAGTAGAGTGTTTCGAATACCCGACCATCAGAAAAGCCCTGGCAGTATAACTTCTTCAGTAATATCTGTATTGAGTATCATTCCACGTTTAGAGAACCTTAAGAGGATCTGAATTGATAGTAAAAGGTATTATAATACTCGATTTCAAATATCGGGCCGACAGAGGCGCATTGGCAGTGCAACTTTTTCAGTTATATCTGTATTGAGAATCATGGCACGTTGAAAGATCCCTAAAAATATCTGAATGGATAGTAACTGTTGTGTTCGCCTTTCTCTGATTAGTTTATTATTGAAAATATATCAAATATCGGCTCCGAGTCAACACCATACGTCTTTCCCGGTCTCTGTTTCTATAGATACCCCTTTACGTTATTATCAACATCTTGTTCTATATCACTGAATCATAGATCAGATGAACGCAATCATAAATATCCAGTGACCCGCGTATGATGCTACCCGAGACGACAGACTGTCAATGATGCTAATACACTACATCCCTTTCTTTCTATTTATTTTTATTAATCAAATTACCAACAAACAAATTTACTCTTCTGTATTCTCTGGACATATAATCTGCCACTGTCCTTCTACTTCCTTCAAGTGCATGATATTTATTTATTTATTTATTTATTTACTTATCATACAGCGATGATTGAACGGGTAACCCCCATATAAACAACTATATACAATATAAACTATAAACTATAACGAACGTTCACAATTTCCTCAACCATCAATTCAGTATACCCAACAAATTGCGCCTGAATGCTGACAAGGACAAACAAAAGAAATCAACATGGACATCATTCGCCAACACCAAAGATCTGTTTAAAAAAAAAATTTCTGCCATAATTAAATCGTTGGAAATTAGGTCTAAACAAAAAAATATTTCTTGTAATTCTCGTGGGAAAATTAAAATTAATTGAACCTAGTAGATCAGGACAGTCAATAATTCCATTCACTAATTTATACAAAAAACACAAATCCGCAACTTGTCTTCTACTTTTTAATTGCATCAACTCAAAGTAGACTCTCAGGTGTTCAGAGCTAAGATATCCATTATTAAGAGTATACAAGTTCGAACGATACGCTAAGTAACGAAGGAATTTCCGCTGAACTTTTTCAATATTATCAGTGTAACCTAGATAGTAAGGTGACCAAACACATGAACCATATTCTAAAACACTTCTCACCAATGAGCAATACAAGGTCCTCAAAGTCGCGACGGAAAATTGACGACCGCCACGGATGATAAAACCCAACATCCTATATGCCCTAGACGTAACCTCAAGCACGTGCTCCTTGAAATCTAAACGTGTATCAAAAGTTATTCCCAAATCACGAATACAGTGAACGCGTGCTAGCAACTCACTACCCCCAATGGAGTTATCATGCTCAAGAGGTTTACTCGAGCGGCTAAAAGACATTACATTACATTTGTCAACATTCAGGTACAAACAATTAACTAAAGTCCAGTCATAAAATAAATTGATTTGATCCTGCAAATAATAACAATCACTAGTATTCTTCACAACACTATACATTTTCAAATCATCAGCGAACAGCAAGAAACTCGTTTGCAAGGACAGTTTAATATCATTTATGAATATATTAAAAAGTAAGGGGCCAAGGTGAGAACCCTGTGGTACTCCTGAAGTGACCAAAAACTCATCTGATACAGAATCACCGTATTTAACCGACTGGGAACGTCCATAAACAAAACTGCTGAACCAGCTGAGAAACATGCCGGATAACCCAAGAGCGCTCAACTTCATTATGAGTAGGTTGTGATTAACTTTGTCAAACGCTTTGGAGAAATCAGTGTAAATTGTATCCACTTGATATCCTGATTCAAAACTATTAATTATATCTTTAAGAAAAAGTAACAAATTTGTTGACGTTGAACGCCCCCGCCGAAACCCATGCTGCTCGCCAATAAGAAGAGGGTTGATGTGCCACGACAAGAAACTGCAAACTAAACTATCTAAAAGCTTCGGAATAGCCGACTGAATGCATACCCCCCTATAATTACCAATTTGATCCCGCGCACCAGATTTGAAGATTGGTATAACGTAAGCTTTCTTCCATAGTGACGGAAACCTACCCTTCCTCAGAGAATTATTGAACAATGTTGTCAAGGGCCCAGATAGTGTACTAACACACCTTTTAAGAATAAAACTTGGTATTCCGTCTGGTCCCACCGACATCTTAGGCTTCATATTATCGATGATTTGATAAATTTCAGAGGGGGAAAACTGACAGGAATTGAGACTGACCGCATTTTTACACTCCACCTTAGGCGGAACAATCAAATCTTTACTATACGTCTCGGAAAAAAATCTCGCAAATAAATTAACAACACCGTTTAAGTGTGATGACTCGGTACCTTTGTGTTTCATACGACCAGGCAAACCATCGTGACCCCGCTTCGAGTTAACAAACTTCCAAAATACCTGCGGATCAGAGTACAAACTATTCTCCACGGTCGTGATGTAATTCTCATAAAGAGTTTTTCCAAGTACGTGACATCTACTACGAAGGACACTAAAGTTTCCATAGTCACATGGGCAGCGAGTTTTCTTGAATCTCTTATGTGCGCGTTTTTTCAAGTTAATAAGTTTAACGAGTTCCCTGCTGAACCATGACGGATATTTAATATTTTTCCTCACTTTGAGAGGAACAAAGCGATACAATCCTTCATATAAATTATCATAAAATTTGGAAGTGGCGAGATCAACACTGTCGCCCAAAAAAGACCAGTCACAAGATGCAAAAAAGTTATTAAGTCCGACATAATCACCGCGATAGAAATTAAATTGCTCCGGATAACTCATCAACAGGCCTGGGGAACAATCTTGCAAAGAAATTCCAAACTGCAGAGCTGTATGATGAATGCCCGACACCTGTAAAGGATCCACCGCCGGTAACACTTCCGTTGATACATCGTTCGCAAAAACCAGGTCCAACATCACGCCTCTCGCGTTCGGTATTCTATTCGATTGAATGAGATTCACCAAATTATATGAATCCCCAAGAATGTAAGCCGGATCATCCACTGCACCTATACAGAATTGTCCATCATTCCATGTGGCTTTTGGGCTGTTGAAATCGCCACAAATGTACATCTTAACATCGGGAAATTTTAAAGAAATCTCCTCGACAGCTAATCCATGCGTCGAGTAGATATGTTCTGGAGAATTTGGCGGTATATAAACACCACCAATGATGAATCTGACACTTCCGCGCTCCAATAACAAAAATAAATGTTCGACCCCAGGAAAAGAATGGTCAATCACGGCCGCACTCAGAAATGATCTCACCAAGATCACAACACCACCGCCGCGAAGTTTAGTGCTAGTATTAGAGTTCCTATCAAGTCTGAACACATTGAATCCAGAAGGGCAAAACTCGGCATCCATGATATCCGCATTCAACCAACTTTCTGTGATTACTAGAACATCATAAGTACTATACTGTAACTGCAGGTAAATGTCCTCAAGTTTAGTCCTTATTCCTCCCAGATTCTGGTAACATACTAATAAATCTAATGGGGGTTTCTTTAGTTTTCCTTATTATTTATCCTTATATTCTGTCCTGTATTATCATTCCAAAGCTGAACATCTCCATTTTTATTTGATTCAACCGTGTATATAGTTGGTTCATAATTTGAACTCAGCTTATTAGTTTTGTGTAAGTTTTTTTTTTTTTTTTTTTTTTCAGAAACTTTGTCGCCGTTATTAATTTCCATATGTATAGCATGCCGTCTTTCAACTGCATATTCTTTTCCTTTTTGTTTTATTTCCATATCTCTTTCCTTCATTTCTAGGTTTTCTGACTTATAATCATTGGTAACTTGTCACGATATTGCCTCCTAAAGAATAATTCTGATGAGGTTATCACTCACCGTGAGGGGAGTGCTATTGTACATTATCATGTATTCGTTTAAATCATCTCATCTGCATACTTAATTAGGTACTCCTTCACATTTCAAAAGTATCCTTTCTAATTTTGGCCTCTACTTTTTCTTCCAAGGGAATCGGTATTCTCCTGTATGGCTGGACAAAGGGGTAAGAGTTCCATCAATTGAAATCTTAAACATTATTTCTTTGAACTTAGGGAATTCTTTTGTGCCGATCTGATTTATATCTGTATTTATTTGGAGTACACCCAGTAAAGTTGCTGTTATTCGACCAAGTAAATTTAGTGTACCATTGTTCACCAAATAAAATGTTGAATTATCTTCTTTATCTCTTACTTGAATTCTAAAAAAAAATGCTTCAAAAGAACCAAGTAATAAATTTTTTTTTTTCCGATTCTGATTAGTGACTATAACTCCCTTCACTTTCATCATCCGATCTATCGCTTCTAATGCAGTAGCTTCTTTTATAATTTCTGCAGCTCTTGCAGCTCTTGCCTCATCAAACGGAATACATGTCACTCATACGCTTTGTTTTGTTGGGGGGAAAAATAATCATCTAATTTATTTATTGCTGTTTCGAATACATCACTTCCTTCAGCAACCTCAATATTTGCCCAGGTAAATGTAACAAACATTCGCGTTTCCAAGCATTCTGTTCTATTTCTGCTGCATTCAACATATATAAAAAACTCATTTCCCAACACCCCCATCTTACTGCTACTGAGTTTATATCACCCTCACACTCAAACCTCTCTAGTGTATAGGATGCCATTTATGTTAACCTGTAGACAATAGAAATGGAAAATAGCCCACATAATCCAAAATGTGATAATGGATTCACAAGCAAATGCTTAGCACTGGCAATAACAGGTTTTAACCAT
The DNA here is from genome assembly GCA_937662695.2 of Halyzia sedecimguttata. Lineage (NCBI taxonomy): Eukaryota > Metazoa > Arthropoda > Insecta > Coleoptera > Coccinellidae > Halyzia > Halyzia sedecimguttata. The sequence continues at coordinate 8,692,836 of OW569418.2, forward strand.
ATAATTATTTCATAATGCAATTTTTAATGCTAGTGCCCATTGAGCAATTGATGCTCGGCCATTTTAGTTTCACCATCTGATGATTCTTTTCTTATACAGAAGTACTCACAAAGGAAATCGTTATTATAGTATTCGTAATTTAATGCAAGATTGCCTATTCACAATCTAAAGCCTGATCACAATATTCGCAATTCAATGCTCAACCTCAATATTTGCAATTTAAAGCCTGATCACAATATTTGGTTGGATGAGTCGTAGAACATCGCAATTTAATGCCTGATCACCATATTTGCAACTTAATGCTTCAACAAAATATTCGCAATTTAATGCATTAATACTTATCGCAATTTAATGCCATATTTGCAATTTAATGCTTCAACACAATATTTGAAATTTAATGCGTAAACACAATATTTCCAATTGATTGGATTGATAGTTCTCGCAATTTAATGCCATATTTGCAATTTAATGCTTCAACACAATATTCGCAATATGCATTGATACTCATCGCAATTTAATGCACTGACAGTTCTCGCAATTTAATGCCACAACATAATATTCGCAATTTAATGCGTACACACAATATTTCCAATTGAATGGATTGATAGTTCTCGCAATTTAATGCATTGATACTCATCGCAATTTAATGCCACTGACAGTTCTCGCAATTGAATGCACTGACAGTTCTCGCAATTTAATGCCACAACATAATATTCGCAATTTAATGCGTACACACAATATTTCCAATTGAATGGATTGATAGTTCTCGCAATTTAATGCATTGATACTCAACGCAATTAAATGCCACTGACAGTTCCCGCAATTGAATGCACTGACAGTTCTCGCAATTTAATGCCACAACATAATATTCGCAATTTAATGCGTAAACACAATATTTCCAATTGAATGGATTGATGGTTCTCGCAATTTAATGCCTGGTCGACCTTTTCACATTTGTGTAGTCACCCCACTTGCAATTTAATGTATATTTTGGTACTTGATATTTGACATTGGACAATAGACCAATTTTGCTTTCCAATACAAAATATAATAAAGCAATATTCAACTCACGTTCAATCCTCGTCGCCAAATGTTGTGTTCGACTTTCTCTGATTAGTTTATTATTGAAAATATATCAAATATCGGCTCCGAGTCCACACCATACGTCTTCCCCGGTCTCTGTTTTTATAGATATGTACCCCTTTACGTTATTAACAACATCTTGTTCTATATCACTGAATCATAGATCAGATGAACGCAATCATGAATATCCAGTGACCCGCGTATGATGCTACCCGAGACGACAGACTGTCAATGATGCTAATACACTACAGTAACCAATGTAATAAAACTCGCTTTCACAGATCAGTCCCTCAGGGACGCATTGGCAGTAGAACATTTTCAGTAATATATTTAATGAGAATCACACCATGTTGAAAGCTCCGTAAAAGGATCTGAATAGATAGTAAAAGGTATTATAATACTCGGTTTCAAATATCGTGCCAGAGGCGCTTTGGCAGTGGAACTTTTTCAGTACTATCTGCATTGAGAATCATGCCACGTTGAAAGATCCCTAAAAGTATCTGAGAGGATAGTAAACGATATAATCATACTCGATTTCAAACATCCAGTCAGCAGAATCGCGTGCTCAGTGGAACTTTCTGAGTAAAATCTTTATTGAGAAAAACACTACGGTGATAGATCCGTAAAGGGATCTGAATGGATAGTAGAGTATATAATAATACTATGTTTCCAGTATCTGGCCATCAGAAACGCCCTGGCAGTTTAACTCTTCAGTACCATCTGTATTGAGAATCTCACACCACGTTGAAAGTCCTGTAAAAGGTTCGGAATAGATAGTAAAGAGTATTATAATACTCGGTTTTAAATATCAGGCCATCAGAGGCGCTTTGGCAGTGGAACTTTCTCAGTAATATCTTTATTGAGTATCACACCACGTTGAAGGATGCGTAAAAGGTTCTGAATGGATAGTAGAAGATATAATAATACTATGTTCCGAATATCTGGCCATCAGAAACGCCCTGGCAGTATATCTTCTTCAGTACTGTCTGTATTGAGAATCATGCCACGTTAAGAGAACCTTAAGAGGAACTGAATAGATAGTAAAAAGTATTATAATACTTGATTTCAAATATCGGGCCATCAGAGGCGCATTGGCAGTGCAACTTTTTCAGTAATATCTGTATTGAGAATCATGCCACATTGAAAGATCCCTAGAAGTATATGAATGGATAGTAAAGTATATAATAAAACTCGGATTCAAACATGCAGTCAGCAGAAACGCGTGAGCAGTGGAACTTTCTAATTAATTTCTTTATTGAGAAACACTTTACGCTGAAAATTCCGTAAAAGCATCTGAATAGTAGAAGATAGTAGATGATATAATAATACTATGTTCCGGATATCCGGCCATCAGAAACGCCCTGGCAGTTTATCTCTTCTGTACTATCTGTATTGAGAATCATGCCACTTTAGGAGAACCTTATGTGGATCTGAATAGATACTAAAGGTTGATTTATGCTGGCTGGTAACTATAACTTAATCATATATATATATAATATTTATAGACATTATTTTTAGTGTTATGCTTTATAATCAGACTAAATAATCCGTTAGCTTAATAATTATTATTATTAATAATAAGTAAACAGATTATTCAGTCTCAGTATCAACCATAGCGTTAGAAATCTATGTTTCAAATTTTAAGTTAGGGAATAAGTTAAAGTTGCCAGCCAGCATAAACCAGCTTTAAAAGGTTTTATAATACTGGGTTTCAAATATCGGACCATCAGAAGCGCTTTGGCAATGGAACTTTTTCAGAAATATCTGTATTGAGAATCAGGCCACGTTGAAAGATCTCTAAAAGTATCTGAGTGAATAGGAGACGATATACTAATACTCGGTTTCAAAGTTCCAGTCAGCAGAAACGCGTGAGCAGTGGACCTTTTTCAGTAATATCTTTATTGAGAATCACACTACGTTGAAAGATCCGTAAAAGGATCTGAATAGATAGTAGAAGTTATAATAATACTATGTTTCGAATACCCGACCATCAGAAAAGTCCTGGCAGAATAACTTCTTCAGTAATATCTGTATTGAGTATCATTCCACGTTTAGAGACCTTAAGATAGATATTAAAAGGTATTATAATTCTCGGCTTCAACTTTCGGGCCATCAGTGGAACTGTTTCAGTAATATCTGTATTGAGAATCATGCATCGCTGAAGGAACCCTTAAAGTATCTAAATGGATAGTAAGCGATATGATAAAACTCGGTTTCAAAGATCAGGCCATCACGGACGCATTGGCAGGAGAACTTTCTCAGTAATATCTTTATTGAAAATCACACTACGTTCAAAGATCCCTAAAAGGATCTGAATCGATAGCAGGAGATATAATAATACTATGTTTCCAATATCCGGCCATCAGAAACGCGTCCCTGCAGGGACGCGTGAGCAGTGAAACTTTCTGAGTAATATCCTCATTGACTATCACACCACCTTGAAGGGTCCGTAAAAGGTTCTGAAAGGATAGTAGAAGATATAATAATACTATGTTTCGAATATCCGGCCATCAGTAAAAGATATTATAATACTTGGTTTAAATTAACAGGCCATAAGGGACGCATTGGCATTGTATTAAGAATCATGCCACTTTGATAGTGAAAAATATTAGTATACTCGAATTAAGATCACGCCATAAAGGACGCATTGGCAGTAGAACTTTTTCAGTAATATCTTCATTGAGAATTACACCACGTTGAAAGATCCGTAAAAGGATGTGAATAGATAGTGGGTTTCAAATATCGAACCATCAGAAGCGCTTTGGCAGTGGAACTTTTTCAGTAATATCTGTTTGAGAATAATGCCACTTTGGAAGATCTCTATATGTATCTGAATGAATAGTAAACGATTTAATAAAATTCGGTTTCAAAGATCAAGGCATCAGGGACGCATAGGCATTGTATTAAGAATCATGCCACTTTGGAAGAACCTTTAAAGGATATGAATAGATAGTAATAGATACTAGTTTACACGGTTTAAGATCACGCCATAAAGGATGCATTGGCAGTAGAACTTTTTCAGTAATATCTTCATTGAAAATCACACAACGTTGAGAGATCCGTAAAAGGATCTGAATAGATAGTGAAATGTATCATAATACTCTGTTTCATATATCGGGCCATCAGAGGCGCTTTGGCAGTGGAACTTTTTCAGTGATATCTGTATTGAGAATCATTCCACGATGGAAAATCCCTAAAAGTTTATGAATGCATAGTAAACGACATAATTAAAATCAGTTTCAAGGATCCAGTCTGAGTGGATAGTAGACGATATTCTAATATTTGGTTTCAAACATCCAGTCAGCAGAAACGCGTGAGCAGTGGAACTTTCTCAGTAATATCTTTATCAAGAATCACACTACGTTGAAAGATCCTTAAAAGGATCTGAATGGATAGAAGAAGATATAATAATACTATGTTTCGAATATCCGACCATCAGAAACGCCCTGGCAGTTTAACTCTTCTGTACTATCTGTATTGAGAATCATGCCACGTTAAGAGAACCTTAAGAGCATCTGAATAGATAGTATAAGGTATTATAATACTGGGTTTCAAATATCGGACAATCAGAAGCGCTTTGGCAATGGCACTTTTTCAGAAATATCTGTATTGAGAATCAGGCCACGTTGAAAGATCCCTTAAAGTATCTGAGTGGATAGGAGACGATATACTAATACTCGGTTTCAAACTTCCAGTCAGCAGAAACGTCAGCAGATCCGTAAAAGGATCTGAATGGATAGTAGAAGTTATAATAATACTATGTATTGAATACCCGACCATCATAAAAGCCCTGGCAGTATAACTTCTTCAGTAATATTTGTATTGAGTATCATTCCACGTTTAGAGAACCTCAAGAGGATCTGAATAGATAGTAAAAGGTATTATGATACTCGATTTCAAAAATCGGGCCATCAGAGGCGCTTTGGCAGTGGAACTTTTTCAGTAATATCTGTTTGAGAATAATGCCACGTTGGAAGATCTCTAAAAGTATCTGAATGGATAGTAAACGATATAATAAGAGTCGGTTTTAAAGATCAAGCCATCAGGTACTCATTGGCAGTTGACCTTTTTCAGTAATATCCTCATTGAAAATCACACCACGTTGAAAGATCCGCAAAAGGATCTGAATAGATAATAAAAGGTCTTATGATACTCAGTTTCAAATATCGGGCCATCAGAGGCGCTTTGGCAGTGAAACTTTATTATTATTTTCTGTATTGTGAATCATGCCACGTTGACAGAACCCTGAAAGTATCTGAATGGATAGTAAACCATATAATAATACTCGGTTTCAAAGATCCAGTCAGCAGAAACGCGTGAGCAGTGGAACTTTCTCATTAATTCCTTTATTGAGAATCACACTACTTTGAAAATTCAGTAGAAGCATCTGAATGGATAGTAGAAGATATAATAATACCATGTTTCGAGTATCCGGCCATCAGAAATGCCATGGCAGTTTAACTCTTCAGTACCATCTGTATTGAGAATCATGCCACGTTAAGGGAACCTTAGGAGGATCTGAATGGATAGTAAACCATATAATAATACTCGGTTTCAAACATCCAGTCAGCAGAAACGCGTGAGCAGTGGAACTTTCTCATTACTTCCTTTATTGAGAATCACAATACGTTGAAAATTCAGTAAAAGCATCTGAATGGATAGTAGAAGATATAATTATACCATGTTTCGAATATCCGGCCATCAGAAACTCCCTGGCAGTACAACTCTTCACTACTATCTGTATTGAGAATCATGCCACGATAAGGGTACCATGCTACGATGAGAGAACCTCAAGAGGATCTGAATAGATAGCAAAAGGTATTATACTACTCGATTTCAAATATCGGACCATCAGAGGCGCAGTGGCAGTGCAACTTCTTCAGTACTATCTGTATTGAGAAGCTTTCCACGTTTAGAGAACCTTGAAAGGATCTGATAGATATTAAAAGGTATTTTAATACTCGGCTTCAAATTTCGGGCCATCTGTGAAATTGTTTCAGTAATATCTGCATTGAGAACGCTGAAAGAACCCTGAAAGTATCTAAATGGATAGTAAGCGATATAATAAAACTCGGTGTCAAAGATCAGGCGATATGGGACGCATTGGCAGTGAAAGTTTTTCAGTACTATTGTAACGTACGAAACGTATGAAACGTATGAAAGATACGTAAAAAACGTATGAAATGTATGAAAGATACGTAAAAAAATCTGAATGGATAGTAGAAGATATAATAATACCATGTTTCGAGTATCCGGCCATCAGAAACGCCCTGGCAGTTTAACTCTTCAGTACCATCTGTATTGAGAATCAATCATGCTACGTTAAGGGAACCTTAGGAGGATCTGAATAGATAGTAAAAGGTATTATAATACTCGATTTCAAATATCGGGCCATCAGAGGCGCTTTGGCAGTGGAACTTTTTCAGTAATATCTGTTTGAGAATAATGCCACGTAGGAAGATCTCTAAAAGTATCTGAATGGATAGTAAACGATATAATAAGAGTCAGCAGGGACGCGTGAGCAGTGAAACTTTCTCAGTAATATCTTTATTGAGTATCGCACCACCTTGAGGGATCCGTAAAAGGATCTGATAATAGAATACATATTAATACTATGTTCCGAATATCTGGCCATCAGAAACGCCCTGGCAGTATAACTTCATCAGTACTATCTGTATTGAGAATAATTCCACGTTAAGAGAACCTTTAGAGCATCTGATTGATATTAAAATTTATTATAATACTCGGCTTCAACTTTCGGGCCACCAGTGGAACTTTTTCAGTAATATGTGTATTGAGAACCATGCCACGTTTAGGGAACCCTAAAAGTATCTAAATGGATAGTAAACACTATAATAAAACTCGGTTTCAAAGATCAGGCCATATGGGACGCATTGGCAGTGGATGTTTTTCAGGAATATCTTCATTGAGAATCACACCACGTTGAAAGATCCGCAAAAGGATCCGAATAGATAGTAGAAGATATTATAATACTGGGATTCAAATATCGGGTCATCAGAGGCGCTTTCGCAGTGGAAGTTTTTCAGTACTATCTGTATTGAGAATCATGCCACGTTGAAAGATACCTAAAAGTATCTGAGTGAATTGTAAACGATATAATACTCGATTTCAAACATCCAGTCAGCAGAAACGCGTGCTCATTGGAACTTTCTCTTTATTGAGAATAACACTACGTTGATAGATCCGTAAAAGAATCTTAATGGATATTAGAATATATAATAATACTATGTTTCAAGTGTCCGGCCATCAGAAACGCACTGGCAGTTTAACTCTTTAGTACCATCTGTATTGAGAATCACACCACGTTGAAAGTTCCGTAAAAGGATCGGAATAGATAGTAAAAAGTATTATAATACTCGGTTTTAAATATCAGATTCTGAATGGATAGTAGAAGATATAATAATACTATGTTCCGAATATCCGACCATCACAAAAACCCTGGCATTATATCTTCTTCAGTACTGTCTGCCACGTTAAGAGAACCTTAAGAGGATCTGAATAGATAGTAAAAAGTATTATAATACTTGATTTCGGATATCGGGCCATCAGAGGCGCATTGGCTTTGCAACTTTTTCAGTAATATCTGTATTGAGAATCATGCCACGTTTAAGATCCCTAGAAGTATATGAATGGATAGTAAACGATATAATAAAACTCGGTTTCAAACATCCAGTCAGCGGAAATGCGTGAGCAGTGGAACTTTCTCAGTAATATCTTTATTGAGAATAACACTACGTTGAAAGATCCGAAAAAGGATCTAAATGGATAGTAGAAGATATAATTATACCATGTTTCGAATATCCGGCCATCAGAAACTCCCTGGCAGTACAACTCTTCACTACTATCTGTATTGAGAATCATGCCACGATAAGGGTACCATGCTACGATGAGAGAACCTCAAGAGGATCTGAATAGATAGCAAAAGGTATTATACTACTCGATTTCAAATATCAGACCATCAGAGGCGCAGTGGCAGTGCAACTTCTTCAGTACTATCTGTATTGAGAAGCTTTCCACGTTTAGAGAACCTTGAAAGGATCTGATAGATATTAAAAGGTATTTTAATACTCGGCTTCAAATTTCGGGCCATCTGTGAAATTGTTTCAGTAATATCTGCATTGAGAACGCTGAAAGAACCCTGAAAGTATCTAAATGGATAGTAAGCGATATAATAAAACTCGGTGTCAAAGATCAGGCGATATGGGACGCATTGGCAGTGAAAGTTTTTCAGTACTATTGTAACGTACGAAACGTATGAAACGTATGAAAGATACGTAAAAAACGTATGAAATGTATGAAAGATACGTAAAAAAATCTGAATGGATAGTAGAAGATATAATAATACCATGTTTCGAATATCCAGCCATCAGAAACGCCCTGGCAGTTTAACTCTTCAGTACCATCTGTATTGAGAATCATGATTCGTTAAGAAACCTTAAGAGGATCTTATTGCATCCTCTGTTGACATTCCCTTACGAAATCCGAACTGATGACTTGATAATATTTTATATTTATCCAAAAACGCAAGCATACGTACTTTTATTAGTTTTTCTAGGATTTTGGCTATGTTAGACACCAGAGTAATTGGTCTATAATTTACCATTTGGGTCCTATCACCGCCTTTGTATACTGGTTTCACAATTCCAAGTTTTAGGGTCTCCGGGAATCAAGCATTCTCGAAGCAGCTATTCACCAAATGATCTAGAGGTCCCGATATCTCAGTTTTTATTTGTTTCAATGTTTCCGAGCGTATTTCATCATATCCAGTTGATTTCTTTGATTTGAGACAGCTTATACAATTTTCTAATTCAGTTGCGTCGGTTGGAAACAAAAAGAAAGACTTATCTTGTTGGTATTTTCTCTCTGTGAAATCACCTGGAGCTTTCATTTTAGTGGCATAACTTTCTCCCAAACCACTATTATAATCAATGAAGGCATTGCACATCTCTTGTTCATCTTCAATCTTCCTACCATCCTGTCCCTTAATATATTTTATAGGTATATTCTGCTTATTTTTATTGGTCATATTTTTAACATACTCCCATAGACCTTTAGTTTCACCTTGGTTCTTTTTTTGATTTTTTTTTTCATTTCTGCAAATATTCTTTCTTATCCTCAGATATAAGCTTGCGTAGGTAATTTTTGAGTTTAGAATATTCACTTTTCAGATCTGTATTTTCAGGTTCTTTTTTTATTCTTTTATACATAATTTGTTTTTTATTTATTTCATTTAGCGTTTTTCGAGTCATCCAATCTTTTCTTTTCCGTGTTTTTTTATTCATGTGTATAGCGGTTGTACTACTTTCTACATATTTTTTTCAAGGTGTCTATGAAATTGCTTGTTGTCGTATTTATGTCAGCACTCTCATATACTTTTTTCCAATTTTCATTTCTGAGTTAACATTTCAATTTCGTATAGTCAACATATTTTCTTGTGCAATGTCTTATACCAGTATATTTTTGAATTTTCAGATCGGTGTACAGCATTATAGGATAATGATCAGTAATTAAATTTTGTAAGACGATTCCATCTATACTTGAATTTTCAGGATGCATGCCCCTCACGAAAAAATGGTCCAGACATGTTCCACTATCCGGGCGTGTAATCTCATTAATGAGTGATACAAACCCAAAAGAACAAAATATATTCTTATACTCTTCCACAAAATATTCATGGGACAATAAATCTATGTTTATGTCTCCTGTAATTATATGCTTACTGCAGTGTTTTTCTTTTTCCAAATATAGCGATAACTCCTCATTGAATTCAACAACAGAATACTGTGGTGACTTGTACATAGCAGTTAGTTTAATTTTATCTCCTTTATTCAATTCCACTGCTGTGACCTCCCCCAGTTTGATCACAGAGTGATCAATATCAATACCCTCCCTTATATATACTACCGTTCCATCGTTTTTGTTAAATTTCCCTTCATTATAAATTTGCTCATAACCACTCAACTCAAACAGACTCGATTCCCCTATTTGAAAAGTCAACACAATCAGATCAAATGTGACTAATATGTTTTCTAGAAATAATTCAAATTCGTTGAAATTCATTTGAATACTTCTGATATTCATCTGTAAAATTTTGAATTCCCTACTTATTTTTTTATTGTTCAATTCCCTAATATCTTAAATGACAATAGTAGTATAGTCTTCATTGTCATAGTGCTTTATATAGTTGTCCATATGAACCGAGACCGAGACTTGGCAGTAGAACTTTTCATTGAGAAACACACCACGTTGAAAGTTCCGTAAAAGTATATGAATGGATAGTAAACGATATAATAAAACTCAGTTTCAAACATCCAGTCAGCAGGGACGCGTGAGCAGTGAAACTTTCTCAGTAATATCTTTATTGAGTATCACACCACCTTGAGGGATCCGTAAAAGTATCTGAATGGATAATAGAAGATATAATGGTATAATAATAATATGTTTCGAATATCCGCCATCAGAAACACCCTGGCAATATAACTTCTTCAGTACTATCTGTATAGGGTACCCTTATCGTGGCATGATTCTCAATACAGATAGTAGTGAAGAGATGAACTGCCAGGGAGTTTCTGATGGACAGATATTCGAAACATGGTATAATTATATCTTCTACTATCCATTCAGATGCTTTTACTGAATTTTCAACGTTGTGTGATTCTCAATAAAGGAATTAATGAGAAAGTTCCACCTCTCACGCGTTTCTGCTGACTGGATGTTTGAAACCGAGTATTATTATATGGTTTACTATCCATTCAGATACTTTCAGGGTTCTGTCAACGTGGCATGATAGTGGAACATGTCTGGACCATTTTTTCGTGAGGGGCATGCATCCTGAAAATTCAAGTATAGATGGAATCGTCTTACAAAATTTAATTACTGATCATTATCCTATAATGCTGTACACCGATCTGAAAATTCAAAAATATACTGGTATAAGACATTGCACAAGAAAATATGTTGACTATACGAAATTGAAATGTTCACTCAGAAATGAAAATTGGGAAAAAGTATATGAGAGTGCTGACATAAATACGACAACAAGCAATTTCATTGACACCTTGAAAAAAATATGTAGAAAGTAGTACAACCGCTATACACATGAATAAAAAACACGGAAAAGAAAAGATTGGATGACTCGAAAAACGCTAAATGAAATAAATAAAAAACAAATTATGTATAAAAGAATAAAAAAAGAACCTGAAAATACAGATCTGAAAAGTGAATATTCTAAACTCAAAAATTACCTACGCAAGCTTATGTCTGAGGATAAGAAAGAATATTTGCAGAAATGAAAAAAAAATCAAAAAAAGAACCAAGGTGAAACTAAAGGTCTATGGGAGTATGTTAAAAATATGACCAATAAAAATAAGCCGAATATACCTATAAAATATATTAAGGGACAGGATGGTAGGAAGATTGAAGATGAACAAGAGATGTGCGATGCCTTCATTGATTATTATAGTGGATTGGGAGAAAGTTATGCCACTAAAATGAAAGCTCCAGGTGATTTCACAGAGAGAAAATACCAACAAGATAAGTCTTTCTTTTTGTTTCCAACCGACGCAACTGAATTAGAAATTTGTATAAGCAGTCTCAAATCAAAGAAATCAACTGGATATGATGAAATACGCTCGGAAACATAGAAAGAAATAAAAACTGAGATATCGGGACCTCTAGATCATTTGGTGAATAGCTGCTTCGAGAATGCTTGTTTCCCGGAGACCCTAAAACTTGGAATTGTGAAACCAGTATACAAAGGCGGTGATAGGACCCAAATGGTAAATTATAGACCAATTACTCTGGTGTCTAACATAGCCAAAGTCCTAGAAAAACTAATAAAAGTACGTATGCTTACGTTTTTGGATAAATATAAAATATTATCAAGTCATCAGTTCGGATTTCGTAAGGGAATGTCAACAGAGGATGCAATAAGATCCTCTTAAGGTTTCTTAACGAATCATGATTCTCAATACAGATGGTACTGAAGAGTTAAACTGCCAGGGCGTTTCTGATGGCCGGATATTCGAAACATAGTATTATTATATCTTCTACTATCCATTCAGATCTATTTTCGGATCTTTCAACGTAGTGTTATTCTCAATAAAGATATTTCTGAGAAAGTTCCACCGCTCACGCATTTCCGCTGACTGGATGTTTGAAACCGAGTTTTATTAAATCGTTTACTATCCATTCATATACTTCTAGGGATCTTAAACGTGGCATGATTCTCAATACAGATATTACTGAAAAAGTTCCACTGGTGGCCCGAAAGTTGAAGCCGAGTATTATAATACCTTTCAATATCAATCAGAAGCTCTAAAGGTTCTCTTAACGTGGAATTATTCTCAATACAGATAGTACTGATGAAGTTATACTGCCAGGGCGTTTCTGATGGCCGGATATTCGGAACATAGTATTAATATGTCTTCTATTATCAGATCCTTTTACGGATCCCTCAAGGTGGTGCGATACTCAATAAAGATATTACTGAGAAAGTTTCAAGTATTATAATACTTTTTACTATCTATTCAGATCCTCTTAAGGTTCTCTTAACGTGGCATGATCCTCAATACAGACAGTACTGAAGAAGATATAATGCCAGGGCTTTTGTGATGGTCGGATATTCGGAACATAGTATTGTAGTGCGATTGGCTCAGTGGTAGAGTAATTGACTTGGGAGCGGAAGCCCCAAGTTCAATTCCGAGGCTAGGAAAGAAATTTTCTAGTCACGGTAATCGCCACCATTCGCTGTTGGGTCAAAAATTAACAGTGCTGTGCCTAAGGTGGCGTAAGGACACAGTAACAAAGCCTACACAGAACACAACTGGTTCTCCTAACTCAGGGCAAGCTCTTAGAGCTTATGAGGGGTCTCCTTGTGGAAGACCCAGGAGGATCAGTATAATAATAATAATAATAATAATAATAATAATAATAATAATAATTATATCTTCTACTATCCATTCAGAATCTGATATTTAAAACCTAGTATTATAATACTTTTTACTATCTATTCCGATCCTTTTACGGAACTTTCAACGTGGTGTGATTCTCAATACAGATGGTACTGAAGAGTTAAACTGCCAGTGCGTTTCTGATGGCCGGACACTTGAAACATAGTATTATTATATATTCTACTATCCATTAAGATTCTTTTACGGATCTATCAACGTAGTGTTATTCTCAATAAAGAGAAAGTTCCAATGAGCACGCGTTTCTGCTGACTGGATGTTTGAAATCGAGTATTATATCGTTTACAATTCACTCATATACTTTTAGAGATCTTTCAACGTGGCATGATTCTCAATACAGATAGTACTGAAAAAGTTCCACTGCGAAAGCGCCTCTGATGACCCGATATTTGAAACCCAGTATTATAATATCTTTTACTATCTATTCGGATCCTTTTGCGGATCTTTCAACGTGGTGTGATTCTCAATGAAGATATTCCTGAAAAACATCCACTGCCAATGCGTCCCATATGGCCTGATCTTTGAAACCGAGTTTTATTATAGTGTTTACTATCCATTTAGATACTTTTAGGGTTCCCTAAACGTGGCATGGTTCTCAATACAGATATTACTGAAAAAGTCCCACTGGTGGCCCGAAAGTTGAAGCCGAGTATTATAATACCTTTTAATATCAATCAGAAGCTCTAAAGGTTCTCTTAACGTGGAATTATTCTCAATACAGATAGTACTGATGAAGTTTTACTGCCAGGGCGTTTCTGATGGCCGGATATTCGGAACATAGTATTAATATGTCTTCTATTATCAGATCCTTTTACGGATCCCTCAAGGTGGTGCGATACTCAATAAAGATATTACTGAGGAAGTTTCACTGCTCACGCGTCCCTGCTGACTCTTATTATATCGTTTACTATCCATTCAGATACTTTTAGAGATCTTCCTACGTGGCATTATTCTCAAACAGATATTACTGACAAAGTTCCACTGCCAAAGCGCCTCTGATGGCCCGATATTTGAAATCGAGTATTATAATACCTTTTACTATCTATTCAGATCCTTCTAAGGTGGGAACCTTAGAAGGATCTGAATAGATAGTAAAAGGTATTATAATACTCGATTTCAACGTAGCATGATTCTCAATACAGATGGTACTGAAGAGTTAAACTGCCAGGGCGTTTCTGATGGCCGGATACTCGAAACATGGTATTATTATATCTTCTACTATCCATTCAGATTTTTTTACGTATCTTTCATACGTTTCATACGTTTCATACGTTTTTTACGTATCTTTCATACGTTTCATACGTTTCGTACGTTTCAATAGTACTGAAAAACTTTCACTGCCAATGCGTCCCATATCGCCTGATCTTTGACACCGAGTTTTATTATATCGCTTACTATCCATTTAGATACTTTTAGGGTTCTTTCAGCGTTGCATGATTCTCAATGCAGATATTACTGAAACAGTTTCACAGATGGCCCGAAATTTGGAGCCGAGTATTAAAATGCCTTTTAATATCTATCAGATCCTCTCAAGGTTCTCTAAACGTGGAAAGCTTCTCAATACAGATAGTACTGAAGAAGTTGCACTGCCAATGCGCCTCTGATGGTCCGATATTTGAAATCGAGTAGTATAATACCTTTTACTATCTATTCAGATCCTCTTAAGGTTCTCTCATCGTAGCATGGTACCCTCATCGTGGCATGATTCTCAATACAGATAGTAGTGAAGAGTTGTACTGCCAGGGAGTTTCTGATGGCCGGATATTCGAAACATGGTATAATTATATCTTCTACTATCCATTCAGATGCTTTTACTGAATTTTCAACGTAGTGTGATTCTCAATAAAGGAATTAATGAGAAATTTCCACTGCTCACGCGTTTCTGCTGACTGGATGTTTGAAACCGAGTATTATTATATGGTTTACTATCCATTCAGATCCTCCTAAGGTTCCCTTAACGTGGCATGATTCTCAATACAGATGGTACTGAAGAGTTAAACTGCCATGGCATTTCTGATGGCCGGATACTCGAAACATGGTATTATTATATCTTCTAGTATCCATTCAGATGCTTTTACTGAATTTTCAACGTAGTGTGATTCTCAATAAAGGAATTAATGAGAAAGTTCCACTGCTCACGCGTTTCTGCTGACTGGATCTTTGAAACCGAGTATTATTATATGGTTTACTATCCATTCAGACACTTTCAGGGTTCTGTCAACGTGGCATGATTCACAATACAGAAAATAATAATAAAGTTTCACTGCCAAAGCGCCTCTGATGGCCCGATATTTGAAACTGAGTATCATAAGACCTTGTATTATCTATTCAGATCCTTTTGCGGATCTTTCAACGTGGTGTGATTTTCAATGAGGATATTACTGAAAAAGGTCAACTGCCAATGAGTACCTGATGGCTTGATCTTTAAAACCGACTCTTATTATTTCGTTTACTATCCATTCAGATACTTTTAGAGATCTTCCAACGTGGCATTATTCTCAAACAGATATTACTGAAAAAGTTCCACTGCCAAAGTGCCTCTGATGGCCCGATATTTGAAATCGAGTATTATAATACCTTTTACTATCTATTCAGATCCTCCTGTGGTTCCCTTAAAGTGGCATGATTCTCAATACAGATGGTACTGAAGAGTTAAAATGCCATGGCATTTCTGATGGCCGGATACTCGGAACATGGTATTATTATATCTTCTACTATCTATTCAGATTTTTCATCGTAGTGTTATTCTCAATAGTACTGAAAAACTTTCACTGACAATGCGTCCCATATCGCCTGATCTTTGACACCGAGTTTAATTATATCGCTTACTATCCATTTAGATACTTTTAGGGTTCTTTCAGCGTTGCATGATTCTCAATGCAGATACTACTGAAACAGTTTCACAGATGGCCCAAAATTTGAAGCCGAGTATTATAATACCTTTTAATATCTATCAGATCCTCTCAAAGTTCTCTAAACGTGGAAAGATTCTCAATACAGATAGTACTGAAGAAGTTATACTGCCAGGAAGTTTCTGATAGCCGGATATTCGAAACATTGTATTATTATATCTTCTAATATCCATTTAAATCCTTTTACGCATCCTTCAACGTAGTGTGATACTCAATAAAGATATTACTGTGAAAGTTTCACTGCTCACGCGTCCCTGCTGACTGGATGTTTGAAAACGAGTTTAATTATATCGTTTGACCTCCATTCATATACTTTTAGGGATCTTTCATCGTGGAATGATCTCAATACAGATTTTACTGAAAAAGTTCTACTGTCAATGCTTCCCTGATGGCCTGATCTTTGAAACCGATTGTTATCATATCGTTTATTATCCACTCAGATACTTTTAGGGCATGATTCTCAATACAGATATTACTGAAAAAGTTGCAATGCCAATGCGCCTCTGATGGGCCGTTATTTGGAATCGAGTATTATAATACCTTTTACTATCTATTCAGATCTTCTTAAGGTTCTCTTAACGTGGCATGATTCTCAATACAGAAAGTACGGAAGAGTTAATATGCCAGGGCGTTTCTGATTGCCGGATATTCGAAACATAGTATTATTATATCTTCTACTATCCATTCAGATCCTTTTACGGATCTTTCAACGTAGTGTGATTCTCAATAAAGATATTACTGAGAAAGTTCCACTGTTCACGCGTTTCTGCTGACTGGATGTTTGAAACCGAGTATTAGTATATCGTCTACTATCCACTAAGACTGGATGTTTGAAACCGAGTTTTATTATATCGTTCACTATGCATTCATAAACTTTTATGGATTTTTCATCGTGGAATGATTCTCAATACAGATATCACTGAAAAAGTTTCACTGCCAAAGCGCCTCTGATGGTATGAAACCGAGTATTATATAACTTTTACTATCTATTCAGATATTCTCTTAACGTATCATGATTCTGAATACAGATGTTACTGAAGAGTTAATATGCCAGGGCGTTTCTGATGGCCGGATATTCGAAACATAGCATTATTTTATCTTCTACTATCCATTCAGATCCCGTTACGGAGCTTTCAACGTAGTGTGACTCTCAATAAAGATATTACTGAGAAAGTTCTACTGCCAATGGGTCCCTGATCTTTGAAACTGAGTTTTATTATCTTTTACTATTCATCAGATGCTTTTAGGGATCTTTCAACGTGGCAAGATACTCAAAACAGATATTACTGAAAAAGATACACTGCGAATGCGCCTCTGATGGCCCGATATTTGAAATCGAGTATTATAATACCTTTTAATATCTATTCAGATCCTCTTAAGGTTCCCTTAACGAGGCATGATTCTCAATACAGATGGTACTGTAGAGTTAAACTGCCAGGGCGTTTCTGATGGCCGGATATTCGAAACATAGTATTATTATATCTTCTACTATCCATTCAGATCCTTTTACGGATCTTTCAACGTAGTGTTATTCTCAATGAAGATAATACTGAGAGAGTTCCACTGCTCACGCATTTCTGCTGACTCGATGTTTGAAACCGAGTTTTATTATATCGTTTACTATCCATTCATATACTTCTAGGGATCTTAAACCTGGCATGATTCTCAATACAGAAATTACTGAAAAAGTTGCACTGCCAGTGCGCCTCTGATGGTCCGATATTCGAAATCAAGTATTATAATACTTTTTACTATCTATTCAGATCCTCTTAAGGTTCTCTTAACGTGGCATGACTCTCAATACAAACAGTACTGAAGAAGATATAATGCCAGGGCTTTTGTGATGGTCGGATATTCGGAACATAGTATTATTATATCTTCTACTATCCATTCAGAACCTGATATTTAAAACCGAGTATTATAATACTTTTACTATCTATTCCGATCCTTTTACGGAACTTTCAACGTGGAGTGATTCTCAATAAAGATATTACTGAGAAAGTTCCACTGTTCACGCGTTTCTGCTGACTGGATGTTTGAAACCGAGTATTAGTATATCGTCTACTATCCACTAAGACTGGATGTTTGAAACCGAGTTTTATTATATCGTTCACTATGCATTCATAAACTTTTATGGATTTTTCATCGTGGAATGATTCTCAATACAGATATCACTGAAAAAGTTTCACTGCCAAAGCGCCTCTGATGGCCTGATATATGAAACCGAGTATTATATAACTTTTACTATCTATTCAGATATTCTCTTAACGTATCATGATTCTGAATACAGATGTTACTGAAGAGTTAATATGCCAGGGCGTTTCTGATGGCCGGATATTCGAAACATAGTATTATTATTTTGCGTTCGCTCTTGTATATTACCAGAAAAGTGTACTGAAGTCTGCATTTAAATTATCATTTTCATACTGAATTGTGTATTTCATTGTGGTGAACACACCCCGGGTGCTGCATTGGTTTATCTTGATTTTCGAAAATGTCTCAATGCAAGAGTTGTAATAACAGAGTTTCGAGGAATTCGCCCGGACTCAAGTGTAGTTTTTGTGGTGATTCTTATCATGCCAATGGAACATGCGGCGATATATCTAAGTCCCAGCTGACCCTTATCAGGAGTCTCCCAGGGACGGGCTGGAGATGTGTTGGTTGTCGTTCTCAACCTCATAATAAAAACGATATGTCATCTGCAGGTAGGGCCAGCCCAGGTCGTTCTCCTCTGGCTCGCCAAGCCTCTGAATGTGCTGGTTTTAAAACCGTCGCTGAAGATGTCCGTGATTTCTCGGAGGGTGAATCGGGAAGTGGCTTGGCCGAGATGTCCAAATATGGCAATGTATCTTCCTCTTTGAGTGAGTTGGCCAGAGAAATCAAATCTCTGCGTGGATCCGTGAATTTTTGCTCGGATATGGTCACGGATTTAGACACCAGATTGAAGCAATTTGGCGAGGTCGTGGCCAAGGTGACTAGGTTGGAGGCCGAAAATGATGCCCTGAAGAAGGAGGTTTCTACCCTCGCTCTGAGGATCGAAAGTATGGAGCAGTTTGGGAGATCTAATAATATCGAAATTCAGAATGTGCCCGAGAAACAGAGCGAGAATTTGTTGGAGGTGGTGAACAGGATAGGCACCTCGATGGGCATGCCGGTTGAGTCTTCTATTCTGGACTATGCTACAAGGGTTCCTACGATCCAGACTAATAAGCCCAAGAACATCGTGGTTAGGTTCTCTAGTAAATTCAACAGAGATAATTTTTTGGCCGCGTACAGGGCCAAACGCCTATCAAATAGAGAAACCAAGCCTGGTCTGGCCGTCGATGGTGTGTCCCAGCGTCTCTTCATAAATGAACACCTCACCGTTGCGAAGAAGTTGTTGTACAAGGAGGTCCGTAATTCCATCAAAGAGAAGCAGTACAAGTTCGTTTGGATCCAAAACGGTAATATCCTAACTCGTAAAACCGATAATTCAAGGATTATTCAAGTCAATACCCATAATGATCTGAGAAAGTTGTAGCTTCTTTTTCCTTCCCTTTTTCTATTATGTGTGTTAGTGTGGTATTTTTTTAACAATGGTTCTATCAGTTTACTATCAAAATGTCCGAGGCTTGAGGACTAAACTTCAGGATTTCAAATCAAATGTCGCTGCGTCCAACTATGACATAATTTTCATCACTGAATCATGGTTGAAAGAGAACGTTTTTGACTCTGAGGTTGTAGATACGGGCGTGTATACCATTTACCGATATGATAGGTCTTTAACAAATAGTTCCAAGAAGGATGGAGGAGGTGTCTTCGTTGCTGTAAAGAGTGTTCTGAATCCAGTCCTGATTGATGATTTTAAGGGGGATGCCGAGGAAGTGTGGGTCCAACTAGAGATAAGTGACAATAAATTATTCATGTGCTGTGTTTATATTCCTCCAGGTGACATTGATATCGCGAAATCATTTTCCGATAACTTGAACCGTTTGAAACATAGATTAGAAAACCATATTGTGTTAATGATCGGTGATTTTAATTGTTCCAGCATATGTTGGTCTTGGGATGACTCACAAACCTTTTTATGTCCACATAATGTCGATAATCGTTATACCAGTTTGATTGACGCCCTTTCATTCTCCGAATTAATGCAATTCAATTTTGTTAGAAACAGTAGTAATAAGATACTCGATATGGTTTTGTCGAACTGTCGGAGAATTGAAAATCTCAGTCACTGCACTGACCCTCTTGTTACAGAGGACCACTATCACCCAGCTATAAAATTTTTTTTCAATGTGGAACGTTTAGAGTATTTGAAATCTGTGAAGGATAGATTCTTTGACTTCAAAAGAGCTCCTTATGAGGAAATTAACGAAACTTTGAAGGATATTCCTTGGTCTGTTTTGTTCGATGGTCAAGATATCAATAAGAATGTTAAACTGTTTTATGAAATATTGAATAATACAATTAATCAATTCGTCCCTTGCAAAAAAGTCAATAAGAACTATCCCAGCTATTATAAAAAAATTACAATTCAGCTCATCAAACGTAAGAATAAATACCATTCCAAGTGGAAAAAATACAAAAACCTTAGTGACCTTCTAGAGTATAGAAGATTGCGTTCTCAGAGTAAACATCTCATAAAGGCCGATTTTTACCAATATTCCACCGCAATACAAAATGAATTGAAAGTAGATCCCAAAAAATTTTTCAGTTATGTGTCAACCAAAAACAATCATCACGATATTCCCAGAAGTATGTCTTATGACGAATTCAGAGCTGATACGGGTAATGGGATAAGCGTGCTCTTCGCGAAATATTTCAAAAGCGTTTATACTAAAAAAAATTACATCTCACATGCTAAAAATATTGAGACACTAAATGGCAACCAATATCTGTTAAATTCAATTCGGTTTTCTGAATGCGAGGTGGAGAACGCTCTTCAGAACATCAATGTAAAGAAGGGTGCTGGCCCTGACTCGATTCCACCTTCGTTCGTTAAGAACTGCAGCGCGACTCTGAAGGGTCCTCTCACTCTGATTTTTAATGAGTCTCTAAATAGCGGTGTCTTCCCTGATTATTGGAAGATCACGTCTATAATTCCCCTTCATAAGGGTGGCGATAGAGGATCGATAAGAAACTACAGACCTATTAACAAGTTGTGTGTGATGGAGAAAATTTTTGAGTTGTTGGTTTATCCGCACCTCTATCACCTGGTCAAAACTCAGATTATCCCCGAACAATGCGGGTTTTTCAAGGGTAGATCAGTTGAAACTAATCTTCTAGGCTTTGTCGAATTTTTGGCCTGTGGACTCGACAAAGGTGAACAGATTGACGCGATATACACAGATTTTAGTAAGGCGTTCGATAAAGTCGACATAGCTGATCTTATGTATGAACTTGCTGGGGTTGGTGTGCATGGTACCATGTTACATTGGTTCGGGTCGTATTTGAGCGGTAGGAGTCAGTTTGTTTCTGTACAGGGTTACTCTTCGGATGCGTTTGAGGCCACATCAGGAGTTCCTCAAGGGTCCCACTTAGGACCACTTCTTTTTTTGATTTTTATTAACGGCGTTAAAAAATGTTTTAAAAAATGCAGGATTTTGATTTTTGCCGATGATATTAAAATTTTTGCCGTGGTATATTGCTGGCAAGACTGCGTTGATATTCAAAATGAACTTTTCCGTTTCAATGAATATTGCCGAGAGAAGGGTCTTATTTTGAACCTGTCGAAATGTGCTGTTATTTCCTTCACGAGAAATCGAGATCCCGTGTCCTATCCCTATTCAATTGATAACACCATTTTATCAAGGACAGATAGAATCAGAGATTTGGGAGTAACTCTTGATTCCACACTCCAATTTCACTACCACTTCGATGCAGTGGTCAATGATAGCAACAAAATGCTTGGTTACATTTTTAGACAGTGCAGAAAATTCCGGAACACCGATGCCCTATTGGCTGTATATTATGCCTTCGTTTTCAGTCGATTGAATTACGCCACCTGTGTGTGGAGTCCTTATTACAAGGTCCATATAACTCGACTTGAAAATGTTCAAAGGAAGTTTCTGAGATTTCTCGGCTATAAATCAGGTCTCGTAACGCAAAGAGGCAACCCTGACAATTACACCATAAGGCAGAGCCATTTTCGCGTGGTAAGTCTGGAATATCGCAGAATGATCAATGGGGTGCTGACACTGCACAAATTACTAGTCAATTCATTGGAGCCCGGGTCTCTTCTAGACGGAATCAACTTTTATGCTCCAACCAGGTCTCTCAGGAAACACAGCACTTTCTACCTGCCGAGGAGGAATACACTTGCTGCTCAGAATTCTCCTCTGTATCGGTTATTGAGAGTCTTTAATTTATTTGAGGATGATTGTGACCTTTTCTTCGACAGTTCGAGAAACATAAAGAATCGCCTACTCGGGATTTATTTCGATAAATTGTGAGATGGATATTTGTTGAATATTTTGGTATGGGTGGTATTTACTTTTTTTTGTATCAATTTTAGTTTTGAATTTTTATAATTTCAGATAATGATATTCTGCAGATATATTTGTAATTAATGGTTTTTGCTTCAGTTTTGCACTTTTTTGTTTAAATGTCATTGTGAATGCATTTGTGGGTGTGAAAATCACCTGTTTGTATTCCTGTTTACAAAATAAAATAAAAATAAATATTATATCTTCTACTATCCATTCAGATCCTTTTACGGATCTTTCAAAGTAGTGTGATTCTCAATAAAGATATTACTGAGAAAGTTCCACTGTTCACGCGTTTCTGCTGACTGGATGTTTGAAACCGAGTATTAGTATATCGTCTACTATCCACTAAGACTGGATGTTTGAAACCGAGTTTTATTATATCGTTCACTATGCATTCATAAACTTTTATGGATTTTTCATCGTGGAATGATTCTCAATACAGATATCACTGAAAAAGTTTCACTGCCAAAGCGCCTCTGATGGTATGAAACCGAGTATTATATAACTTTTACTATCTATTCAGATATTCTCTTAACGTATCATGATTCTGAATACAGATGTTACTGAAGAGTTAATATGCCAGGGCGTTTCTGATGGCCGGATATTCGAAACATAGTATTATTATATCTTCTACTATCCATTCAGATCCCGTTACGGAGCTTTCAACGTAGTGTGACTCTCAATAAAGATATTACTGAGAAAGTTCTACTGCCAATGGGTCCCTGATCTTTGAAACTGAGTTTTATTATCTTTTACTATTCTTCAGATGCTTTTAGGGATCTTTCAACGTGGCAAGATACTCAAAACAGATATTACTGAAAAAGATACACTCCGAATGCGCCTCTGATGGCCCGATATTTGAAATCGAGTATTATAATACCTTTTAATATCTATTCAGATCCTCTTAAGGTTCCCTTAACGAGGCATGATTCTCAATATGGTACTGTAGAGTTAAACTGCCAGGGCGTTTCTGATGGCCGGATATTCGAAACATAGTATTATTATATCTTCTACTATCCATTCAGATCCTTTTACGGATCTTTCAACGTAGTGTTATTCTCAATGAAGATAATACTGAGAGAGTTCCACTGCTCACGCATTTCTGCTGACTGGATGTTTGAAACCGAGTTTTATTATATCGTTTACTATCCATTCATATACTTCTAGGGATCTTAAACCTGGCATGATTCTCAATACAGAAATTACTGAAAAAGTTGCACTGCCTCTGATGCCTCTGATGGTCCGATATTCGAAATCAAGTATTATAATACTTTTTACTATCTATTCAGATCCTCTTAAGGTTCTCTTAACGTGGCATGACTCTCAATACAAACAGTACTGAAGAAGATATAATGCCAGGGCTTTTGTGATGGTCGGATATTCGGAACATAGTATTATTATATCTTCTACTATCCATTCAGAACCTGATATTTAAAACCGAGTATTATAATACTTTTACTATCTATTCCGATCCTTTTACGGAACTTTCAACGTGGAGTGATTCTCAATACAGATGGTACTGAAGATTTAAACTGCCAGTGCGTTTCTGATGGCCGGATACTTGAAACATAGTATTATTATATATTCTACTTTCCATTAAGATTCTTTCACGGATCTGGCAACGTAGTGGTACTCTCAATAAAGATATTACTGAGAAAGTTCCAATGAGCACGCGTTTCTGCTGACTGGATATTTGAAATCGAGTATTATTATATCGTAACACTCAGATACTTTTAGGGATTTTTCAACGTGGCATGATTCTCAATAAAGATAGTACTGAAAAAGTTCCACTGCGAAAGCGCCTCTGATGACCCGATATTTGAAACCCAGTATTATAATATCTTTTACTATCTATTCGGATCCTTTTGCTGATCTTTCAACGTGGTGTGATTCTCAAAGAAGATATTCCTGGAAAACTTCCACTGCCAATGTGTCCCATATGGTCTGATCTTTGAAACCGAGTTTTATTATAGCGTTTACTATCCATTTAGATACTTTTAGGGTTCCCTAAACGTGGCATGGTTCTCAATACAGATGTTACTGAAAAATCTCCACTGGTGGCCCCAAAGTTGAAGCCGAGTATTATAATACCTTCTAATATCAATCAGATGCTCTAAACGTGGAATTATTCTCAATTCAGATAGTACTGAAGAAGTTATACTGCCAGGGCGTTTCTGATGGCCGGATATTCGAAACATAGAATTATTATATCTTCTATTATCCATTCAGATCCTTTTACGGATCCCTTAAGGTGGTGCGATACTCAATAAAGATATTACAGAGAAAGTTTCCGTGCTCACGCGTCCCTGCTGACTGGATGTTTGAAACTGAGTTTTATTATATCGTTTACCATCCATTCATATACTTTTAGGTATCTTTCATCGTGGAATGATTCTCAATACAGAAACTTTCACCTTTAACTGAAAAAGTTCCACTGCCAAAGCGCCTCTGATGGCACGATATTTGAAACCGAGTATTATAATACCTTTTACTATCTATTCAGATCCTTTTACGGAACTTTCAACGTGGTCTGTTTCTCAATGAAGATATTACTGAAAAAGTTCTACTGCCGATGCGTCGCTGATGGCCCGATATTTGAAATCGAGTATTATAATACCTTTTACTATCTATTCAGATCCTTTTACGGAACTTTCAACGTGGTATGATTCTCAATGAAGATATTACTGAAAAGGTTCTACTGCCAATGCGACCCTGATGGCCTGTTCTCTGAAACCGAGTATTATAATATCTTTTACTGTCTATTCAGATTCTCTTAAGGTTCTCTTAACGTGGCATGATTCTCAATACAGATAGTACTGAAGAGTTAAACTGCAAGGGCTTTTCTGATTTCCAGATATTCGAAACATAGTATTATTATATCATCTACTATCCATTCAGATCTTTTTACGGATCATTCAAGGTGGTGTGATACTCAATAAAGATAATACTGAGAAAGTTTCACTGCTCACGGGTCCATGCTAACTGGATATTTGAAACCGAGTTTTATTATATCGTTTACTATCCATTCATATACTTTTAGGGATCTTTCATGGTGTAATGATTCTCAATACAGATATTAATGAAAAAGTTCCACTGCCAAAGCGCCTCTGATGGACCGATATATGAAACCGAGAATTATAATTCCTTTCACTATCTATTCAGATCCTTTTACGAACTTTCAACGTGGTGTGATTCTCAATGAAAATATTACTGAGAAAGTTCTACTGCCAATGCGTCCCTGATGGCCTAATCTTTGAAACCGAGTTTTATTATATCCATTCAGATACTTTAAGGGATCTTTAATCGTGGCATGATTCTCAATAAAGATATTACTGAAGAAGTTGCACTGCTAATGCGCCTCTGATGGCCCGATATTTGAAATCGAGTATTATAATACCTTTTAATATCTATTCAGATCCTCTTAAGGTTCTCATATCTTGGTATAATTCGCAATACATATTGAACTGCCAGGGTATTTCTGATGGCCAGATATTCGAAACATAGTATTATTATATATTCTTATATCGATTCAGATTCATTTACGGAACCTTCAAGTTAGTGTGATACTCAATAAAGATATTACTGAAAAAGCTTCACTGCTCACGCGTCCCTGCTGACTGGATGTTTGAAACCGAGTTTTATTATATCGTTTACTATCCATTCAGATGCTTTTAGAGATCTTCCAACGTGGCATTATTGTCAAACAGATATTACTGAAAAAGTTCCACTGCCAAAGCGCCTCTGATGGCCCGATATTTGAAATCGAGTATTATAATACCTTTTACTATCTATTCAGATCCTCCTTAGGTTCCCTTAACGTGGCATGATTCTCAATACAGATGGTACTGTAGAGTTAAACTGCCATGGCATTTCTGATGGCCGGATACTCGAAACATGGTATTATTATATCTTCTACTATCCATTCAGATTTTTTTACGTATCTTTCATACGTTTCATACGTTTCATACGTTTCATACGTTTTTTACGTATCTTTCATACGTTTCATACGTTTCAATAGTACTGAAAAACTTTCACTGCCAATGCGTCCCATATCGCCTGATCTTTGACACCGAGTTTTATTATATCGCTTACTATCCATTTAGATACTTTTAGGGTCCTTTCAGCGTTGCATGATTCTCAATGCAGATATTACTGAAACAGTTTCACAGATGGCCCGAAATTTGAAGCCGAGTATTATAATACCTTTTAATATCTATCAGATCCTCTCAAGGTTCTCTAAACGTGGAAAGATTCTCAATACAGATAGTACTGAAGAAGTTATACTGCCAAGGCGTTTCTGATAGCCGGATATTCGAAACATAGTATTATTATATCTTCTAATATCCATTTAGATCCTTTTACGCATCCTTCAACGTAGTGTGATACTCAATAAAGATATTACTGAGAAAGTTTCACTGCTCACGCGTCCCTGCTGACTGGATGTTTGAAAACGAGTTTAATTATATCGTTTACCTTCCATTCATATACTTTTAGGGATCTTTCATCGTGGAATGATTCTCAATACAGATATTACTGAAAAAGTTCTACTGTCAATGCTTCCCTGATGGCCTGATCTTTGGAACCGATTGTTATCATATCGTTTATTATCCACTCAGATACTTTTAGGGCATGATTTTCAATACAGATATTACTGAAAAAGTTGCACTGCCAATGCGCCTCTGATGGGCCGTTATTTGAAATCGAGTATTTTTACTATCTAATCAGATCTTCATAAGGTTCTCTTAACGTGGCATGATTCTCAATACAGAAAGTACAGAAGAGTTAATTTGCCAGGGCGTTTCTGAAAGCCGGGTATTCGAAAAACAGTATTATTATATCATCTACTATCCATTCAGATTTTTTTACGGATCCTTCAAGGTGGTATGATACTCAATGAAGATATTACTGAGAAAGTTTCACTGCTCACGCGTCCCTGCTGACTGGATGTTTGAAACCGAGTTTTATTATATCGTTTACTATCCATTCATATACTTTTAGGGTTCTTTCATGGTGGAATGATTCTCAATACAGATATTAATGAAAAAGTTCCACTGCCAATGCGCCCCTGATGGTCCGATATTTGAAATCGAGTAGTATAATACCTTTTACTATCTATTCAGATCCTCTTAAGGTTCTCTCATCGTAGCATGGTACCCTTATCGTGGCATGATTCTCAATACAGATAGTAGTGAAGAGTTGTACTGCCAGGGAGTTTCTGATGGCCGGATATTTGAAACATGGTATAATTATATCTTCTACTATCCATTCAGATGCTTTTACTGAATTTTCAACGTAGTGTGATTCTCAATAAAGGAATTAATGAGAAAGTTCCACTGCTCACGCGTTTCTGCTGACTGGATGTTTGAAACCGAGTATTATTATTTGGTTTACTATCCATTCAGATCCTCCTAAGGTTCCCTTAACGTGTCATGATTCTCAATACAGATGGTACTGAAGAGTTAAACTGCCATGGCATTTCTGATGGCCGGATACTCGAAACATGGTATTATTATATCTTCTACTATCCATTCAGATGCTATTACTGAATTTTCAACGTAGTGTGATTCTCAATAAAGGAATTAATGAGAAAGTTCCACTGCTCACGCGTTTCTGCTGACTGGATCTTTGAAACCGAGTATTATTATATGGTTTACTATCCATTCAGACACTTTCAGGGTTCTGTCAACGTGGCATGATTCACAATACAGAAAATAATAATAAAGTTTCACTGCCAAAGCGCCTCTGATGGCCCGATATTTGAAACTGAGTATCATAAGACCTTTTATTATCTATTCAGATCCTTTTGCGGATCTTTCAACGTGGTGTGATTTTCAATGAGGATATTACTGAAAAAGGTCAACTGCCAATGAGTACCTGATGGCTTGATCTTTAAAACCGACTCTTATTATTTCGTTTACTATCCATTCAGATACTTTTAGAGATCTTCCAACGTGGCATTATTCTCAAACAGATATTACTGAAAAAGTTCCACTGCCAAAGCGCCTCTGATGGCCCGATATTTGAAATCGAGTATTATAATACCTTTTACTATCTATTCAGATCCTCCTGTGGTTCCCTTAAAGTGGCATGATTCTCAATACAGATGGTACTGAAGAGTTAAAATGCCATGGCATTTCTGATGGCCGGATACTCGAAACATGGTATTATTATATCTTCTACTATCTATTCAGATTTTTCATCGTAGTGTTATTCTCAATAGTACTGAAAAACTTTCACTGACAATGCGTCCCATATCGCCTGATCTTTGACACCGAGTTTAATTATATCGCTTACTATCCATTTAGATACTTTTAGGGTTCTTTCAGCGTTGCATGATTCTCAATGCAGATACTACTGAAACAGTTTCACAGATGGCCCAAAATTTGAAGCCGAGTATTATAATACCTTTTAATATCTATCCTTTTACGCATCCTTCAACGTAGTGATACTCAATAAAGATATTACTGAGAAAGTTTCACTGCTCACGCGTCCCTGCTGACTGGATGTTTGAAAACGAGTTTAATTATATCGTTTGACCTCCATTCATATACTTTTAGGGATCTTTCATCGTGGAATGATTCTCAATACAGATTTTACTGAAAAAGTTCTACTGTCAATGCTTCCCTGATGGCCTGATCTTTGAAAACGATTGTTATCATATCGTTTATTATCCACTCAGATACTTTTAGGGCATGATTCTCAATACAGATATTACTGAAAAAGTTGCACTGCCAATGCGCCTCTGATGGGCCGTTATTTGGAATCGAGTATTATAATACCTTTTACTATCTATTCAGATCTTCTTAAGGTTCTCTTAACGTGGCATGATTCTCAATACAGAAAGTACGGAAGAGTTAATTTGCCAGGGCGTTTCTGATGGCCGGGTATTCGAAACATAGTATTATTATATCTTCTACTATCCATTTAGATCCTTTTACGCATCCTTCAACGTAGTGTGATACTCAATAAAGATATTACTGAGAAAGTTTCACTGCTCACGCGTCCCTGCTGACTGGATGTTTGAAAACGAGTTTAATTATATAGTTTACTATCCATTCATATACTTTTAGGTATCTTTAATCGTGGAATTATTCTCAATACAGATATTACTGAAAAGGTTCTCCTGTCAATGCTTCCCTGATGGCCTGATCTTTGAAACCAATTGTTATCATATCGTTTATTATCCACTCAGATACTTTTGGGGATCTTTCAACGTGGCATGATTCTCAATACAGATATTACTGAAAAAGTTGCACTGCCAATGCGCCTCTGATGGGCCGTTATTTGGAATCGAGTATTATAATACCTTTTACTATCTATTCAGATCTTCTTAAGGTTCTCTTAACGTGGCATGATTCTCAATACAGAAAGTACGGAAGAGTTAATTTGCCAGGGCGTTTCTGATGGCCGGGTATTCGAAACATAGTATTATTATATCTTCTACTATCCATTTAGATCCTTTTACGCATCCTTCAACGTAGTGTGATACTCAATAATGATATTACTGAGAAAGTTTCACTGCTCACGCGTCCCTGCTGACTGGATGTTTGAAAACGAGTTTAATTATATAGTTCACTATCCATTCATATACATTTAGGTATCTTTAATCTTGGAATTATTCTGAATACAGATATTACTAAAAAAGTTCCACTGCCAAAGCGCCTCTGATGGCCTATTATTTAAAACCGAGTATTATAATACCTTTCACTATCTATTCCGATCCTTTTACGGAACTTTCAACGTGGTGAAGATATAACTGAAAAAGTTCTACTGCCAATGCTTCCCTGATGGCCTGACCTTTGAAACCGATTGTTATTATATCGTTTACTATCCTGTCAGATACTTTTAGGGATCTTTCATCGTGGCATGTTTCTCAATGCAGATATTACTGAAAAAGTGCACTGCCAATGCGCCTCTGATGGGCCGTTATTTGAAATCGAGTATTATAATACCTTTTACTATCTATTCAGATCCTCTTAAGGTTTTCTTAACGTGGCATGATTCTCAATACAGATAGTACAGAAGATCAAACTGCCAGGGCGTTTCTGATGACCGGGTATTCGACGGATCTTTCAACGTAGTGTGATTCTCAATAAAGATATTACTGAGAAAGTTCCACTGCTCTTTCGTTTCTGCTGACTGGATGTTTGAAACCGAGTATTAGTATATCGTCTACTGTCCACTCAAATACTTTTAGGGATCTTTCAACGTGGCATGATTCTCATTACAGATATTACTGAAAAAGTTCCAATGCCAAAGCGCGTCTGATGGCCCGATATTTGAAACCCAGTATTACAATATCTTTTACTATCTATTCAGTTCCCTTTGCGGATCTTCCAACGTGGTGTAATTCTCAATGAAGATATTACTGAGAAACTTCCATTGCCAATGCATCCCATATGGCCTGATCTTTGAAACCGAGTTTTATTATATCGCTTACTATCCATTTAGATACTTTTAGGGTTCCTTTAGCGTTGCATGATTGTCAATACAGATATTACTGAAACAGTTCCACTGATGGCCCGAAAGTTGAAGCCAAGAATTATAATACCTTTTAATATCTATCGGATCCTCTTAAGGTTCTCTAACATGGAATGATACTCAATACAGATAGTACTGAAGAAGTTATACTGCCAGGGCTTTTCTGATGGTCGGGTATTCGATTTTATTATAACTTATTATTTATTATTATTATAACGTGGCCTGCTTCTCAATACAGATAATATTGAAAAAGTTCCATTGCCTTCTGATGGTCCGATATTCGAAAACCAGTATTATAATACCTTTGACTATCTATTCAGATCCTCTTAAGGTTCTCTTAACGTGGCATGATTCTCAATACAGATAGTACAGAAGAGTTAACCTGCCAGGGCGTTTCTGATGGCCGGATATTCAAAACATAGTATTATTATATCTTCTGCTATCCATTCAGATCCTTTTACGGATCTTTCAACGTAGTGTGATTCTTAATAAAGATATTACTGAGAAAGTTCCACTGTTCACGCGCTTCTGCTGACTGGATGTTTGAAACCGAGTATTAGTATATCGTCTACTATCCACTAAGACTGGATGTTTGAAACCAAGTTTTATTATATCGATCACTATGCATTCATAAACTTTTATGGATTTTTCATCGTGGAATGATTCTCAATACAGATATCACTGAAAAAGTTTCACTGCCAAAGCGCCTCTGATGGCCCGATATATGAAACCGAGTATTATATAACTTTTACTATCTATTCAGATATTCTCTTAACGTATCATGATTCTGAATACAGATGTTACTGAAGAGTTAATATGCCAGAGCGTTCCTGATGGCCGGATATTCGAAACATAGTATTATTATATCTTCTACTATCCATTCAGATCCTTTTACGGATCTTTCAACGTAGTGTGATTCTCAATAAAGATATTACTGAGAAAGTTCCACTGTTCACGCGTTTCTGCTGACTGGATGTTTGAAACCGAGTATTAGTATATCGTCTACTATCCACTAAGACTGGATATTTGAAACCGAGTTTTATTATATCGTTCACTATGCATTCATAAACTTTTATGGATTTTTCATCGTGGAATGATTCTCAATACAGATATCACTGAAAAAGTTTCACTGCCAAAGCGCCTCTGATGGCCCGATATATGAAACCGAGTATTATATAACTTTTACTATCTATTCAGATATTCTCTTAACGTATCATGATTCTGAATACAGATGTTACTGAAGAGTTAATATGCCAGGGCGTTTCTGATGGCCGGATATTCGAAACATAGTATTATTATATCTTCTACTATCCATTCAGATCCCGTTACGGAGCTTTCAACGTAGTGTGACTCTCAATAAAGATATTACTGAGAAAGAAAATAGGATAACGCGGATAAGTTTATTAAAATGGAAAAGTAGTGGTGTCGCCTGTTTTTCAGTTATCTTTCCACCTTTTCTTGGTTGCCCTGTCCTGAAGAAGCCAACTAGCAGAAACACGTGTCGGCAGGTACCAGCAGAATGATTATCTCTGCTCCTTTTGCGGAATTACCCGTTATACTTTTCCATATTACTGAGAAAGTTCTACTGCCAAAGGGTCCCTGATCTTTGAAACCGAGTTTTATTATCTTTTACTATTCTTCAGATGCTTTTAGGGATCTTTCAACGTGGCAAGATACTCAAAACAGATATCATATCGTTTATTATCCACTCAGATACTTTTAGGGCATGATTCTCAATACAGATATTACTGAAAAAGTTGCACTGCCAATGCGCCTCTGATGGGCCGTTATTTGAAATCGAGTATTTTTACTATCTATTCAGATCTTCTTAAGGTTCTCTTAACGTGGCATGATTCTCAATACAGAAAGTACAGAAGAGTAAATTTGCCAGGGCGTTTCTGAAAGCCGGGTATTCGAAACACAGTATTATTATATCATCTACTATCCATTCAGATTTTTTTACGTATCCTTCAAGGTGGTGTGATACTCAATGAAGATATTACTGAGAAAGTTTCACTGCTCACGCGTCCCTGCTGACTGGATGTTTGAAACCGAGTTTTATTATATCGTTTACTATCCATTCATATAATTTTAGGGATCTTTCATGGTGGAATGATTCTCAATACAGATATTAATGAAAAAGTTCCACTGCCAAAGCGCCTCTGATGGACCGATATATGAAACCGAGAATTATAACAATTTTTACTATCTATTCAGATCCTTTTACGAACTTTCATAGTGGTGTGATTCTCAATGAAGATATTACTGAGAAAGTTCCACTGCCAATGCGTCCCTGATGGCCTAATCTTTGAAACCGAGTTTTATTATATCCATTCAGATACTTTAAGGGATCTTTCATCGTGGCATGATTTCCAATAAAGATATTACTGAAGAAGTTGCACTGCCAATTCGCCTCTGATGGCCCGATATTTGAAATCGAGTCTTATAATACCTTTTAATATCTATTCAGATCCTCTTAAGGTTCTCTTATCGTGGCATAATTCGCAATACATAGTATTATTATATCTTCTTATATCGATTCAGATTCATTTACGGATCCTTCAAATTAGTGTGATACTCAATAAAGATATTACTGAGAAAGTTTCACTGCTCACGCGTCCCTGCTGACTGGGTGTTTGAAACCGAGTTTTATTATATCGTTTACTATCCATTCATTTATTTTTAGGGATCTTTCATCGTGGAATGATTCTCAATACAGATATTACTGAAAAAGTTCCACTGCCAAAGCGCCTCTGATGGCCCGATATTTGATACCAAGTATTATAGTACCTTTTCCTATTTATTCAGATTGTCTTAAGGTTCACTTAACGTGGCAAGATTCTCAATACATATATTACTGAAAAAGTTGCACTGGCAATGCGCCTCTGATGGTCCGATATTTGAAATCGAGTAGTATAATACCTTTTACTATCTCTTCAGATCCTCTTAGGGTACCCTTATCGTGGCATGATTCTCAATACAGATAGTAGTGAAGAGTTAAACTGCCAGGGAGTTTCTGATGGCCGGATATTCGAAACATGGTATAATTATATCTTCTACTATCCATTCAGATGCTTTTACTGAATTTTCAACGTAGTGTGATTCTCAATAAAGGAATTAATGAGAAAGTTCCACTGCTCACGCGTTTCTGCTGACTGGATGTTTGAAACCGAGTATTATTATATGGTTTACTATCCATTCAGATACTTTCAGGGTTCTGTCAACGTGGCATGATTCACAATACAGATTTTAATAATAAAGTTTCACTGCCAAAGCGCCTCTGATGGCCCGATATTTGAAACTGAGTATCATAAGACCTTTTATTATCTATTCAGATCTTTTTGCGGATCTTTCAACGTGGTGTGATTTTCAATGAGGATATTACTGAAAAAGTTCTACTGCCAATGAGTACCTGATGGCTTGATCTTTCAAACCGACTCTTATTATATCGTTTACTATCCATTCAGATACTTTTAGAGATCTTCCAACGTGGCATTATTCTCAAACAGATATTACTGAAAAAGTTCCACAGCCGAAGCGCCTCTGATGGCCCGATATTTGAAATCGAGTATTATAATACCTTTTACTATCTATTCAGATCCTCCTGAGGTTTCCTTAACGTGGCATGATTCTCAATACAGATGGTACTGAAGAGTTAAACGGCCATGGCATTTCTGATGGCCGGATACTCGAAACATGGTATTATTATATCTTCTCCTATCCATTCAGATTTTTCATCGTAATGTTATTCTCAATAGTACTGAAAATCTTTCACTGACAATGCGTCCCATATCGCCTGATCTTTGACACCGAGTTTTATTATGTCGCTTACTATGCATTTAGATACTTTTAGGGATCTTTCAACGTGGCAAGATTCTCAATATTGATATTACTGAAAAAGTTACACTGGGAATGCGCCTCTGATGGCCCGATATTCGAAATCGAGTATTATAATACCTTTTAATATCTATTCAGATCCTCTTAAGGTTTCCTTAACGAGGCATGATTCTCAATACAGATGGTACTGAAACTGCCAGGGCGTTTCTGATGGCCGGATATTCGAAACATAGTATTTTTATATCTTCTACTATCCATTCAGATCCTTTTACGGATCTTTCAACGTAGTGTTATTCTCAATAAAGATATTACTGAGAAAGTTCCACTGCTCACGCATTTCTGCTGATTGGATGTTTGAAACCGAGTCTTATTTTATCGTTCACTATCCATTCATATACTTCTAGGGATCTTAAACGTGTCATGATTCTCAATACAGATATTACTGAAAAAGTTGCACTGCCAATGCGCCTCTGATGGCCCGATATTCGAAATCAAGTATTATAATACTATCTATTCAGATCTTCCTAAGGTTCTCTTAACGTGGCATGATTCTCAATACAGACAGTACTGAAGAAGATATAATGCCAGGGCTTTTGTGATGGTCGGATATTCGGAACATAGTATTATTATATCTTCTACTATCCATTCAGAACCTTTTAAGCATCTTTCAACGTGGTGTGATACTCAATAAAGATATTACTGAGGAAGTTCCACTGCTCACGCATACTTTTGTTGGTTGATATTTTCATGCCGATGGTCAATCCATATGATGATGGGAATGGTAATGGTAAGTTAATAATATTGAGTTCAGAATATCTCCAAAACTGGAATTGAGGAATGAATATCTCGGATGAGTTCGTTGTTGGGTAGAATTCGTCTATTGGTTTTGGATTGATAATTTTTGGCACTCTTGTTGAATTTAAATTCTTCTATGATGTTTGAATTCAATTTCTGCTAAGATGAAGTTCTAAATTTCAATAATGAATCGTACTTCTGTTTTCACAGAATGCTATAATTATTCTATCTAAGCTTTATTATATGATCTGTGTTCATACTCGTACATTTCATCCTGTTCTATAAGAGAGAGTCAAATTCATTTCAACTATTTTAATTTGGTTTCATCCATGGTGCAGTTCTCAGATTGCTCATTTAATCTTGATAAATAAACTATTATTTGAATTGAATTTCCTTTATGATGCAGTTCTATCATAAGAATACATTGATATAATTCTCAACTCTGAGAAACCAATACTTTCAGAGATATAATTTGTCTGTTTGAACTAGAGCGCCAGAAAGCTCCTGTCCACAGGGCTTGAACCCATTTTTTATTAAAGCAATTAATTTCACATGTATTTTTTCCTAGGTAACCCTGATCATGTACTGGAAGAATTGACTAAGATCGATAAAACGCTTCTTGGATTAAAATATGACATTTCAGCAATGCAGAGGGAAATGCAGGAATCTAAAATAATCTTAAATGAATTAGTCGAGCAATCGAGTAATGGAAATATGCTAAGTACCATGATACGATTAAAATTACCACTGAATAATCAGGCGGAAATTGAGGAATTGGAGTCCAAATTGGAAAGTGGTGAAGATTTCCAAGATTTGGTAATATACATTTTCTACTCATCAATCGTTTTTACTCACAAATCACACAATTAATTATTAATTCTGGATTTCAGGTGAATTTTATATACTTACAGATTGGGTGGTGTTACACCGAAAAAATATGTTCTACTCATTATGAAAAAGCTCATGGGTAGGGAACTGAGCTTACAGTACGGAGCTCGGGGAAGAAGACAAACAAAATTTGTTTCTGCTTCGAAGCTATACCAAGCATTGTTAGGTAAGAATATTGTCTATTTGATATATAAATATAAATTTTCCACTACGCACATACTCACATAGTAATAAGTAGTTGGCAATGACATCGATTTGAACGATGTAGGTGAAATTTACAACGATTGTATCGATCGCTAATGATAACGAGATGGAAATTAATTACATACATCACTAGAGATGTAAGTGACTTGAAAACTCCCTTGGAGCTTGAAGTTATGGATTAAAGTACTTTATGCGTCAACTTGACGTTTTCAAATCAAATCAATCCGGTTTTATTAATACATTTCTAAAAAAGGAGTGGTAAAAATCTAATCTACTATACTCTCGAACTCGTCCTCGATTGGTGAATGATAATTACATCTCCTGTAGTATAAGGAACTGTTATAATAAATATTATAATTGAGGAGCATGGAAGTAAAAGAGTTCAAGTGTAAATGATCTGAAGGAAAGAATTACTGATAATGGTTTTATTCAACATTATTGGACAGTCTGATGTAAACCTAAAATATTAAGGCAGTTCTCTGAACTAATTCTTGGAATTTTGAAATTCAGGTTAACTTTGAAGCCATTTATCTGATAATTTCAAAAAAATGCATTTAAACCCTTTTACTTCTAGGCCTAGGGACTAATGGAGTTACTTTCAAAACTTTCATGTATGCCTTCCAAATTGGGTAACAGAAATTCAACGTGAATTGAAAGATAGGGAAGCCACACACTGTCAGCCAAAGTTAAGTCCTGCCTTCACTAATCAATCAATGACAATTATAAAAGGTTCGAAAGTTATCGTGGAAACAGTCACCCATCCAGCTACTGCTTGAATCTCCAACAATATAGATCCGATCGTGTTCAAATTTGCAACTTGGCTATAAAGTTAGGTTTTGAATGCTCTCTCAAAATTTCAGCTATATCGGACGGATAGTTTCTAAGTTCTAGAATGTTGTCAATGATTTATTCAAAATTTTCTAGTGATACGATCTTCATGAGAATTTTTGAATTGTTTGAATCGTTTGGTTTCGTGTTTTTTGAGTTATTGAGTAAATGACAACAAAACTTCCGATATGTATAACTCTAAAACCGTTTGGCTGATTATGCATATTAACAAAATCAAATGTTGCTTCTGGATCCGCAACCTACCTTGAAAATTGTAAGTCGCTATCTCTTTCCGTTCTCAAGTTATAGTGAGATAAATGATATTTGAATGGAAAAGTATAACGGGTGATTCCGCAAAAGAAGCAGAGAAAATAATTCTACTTTTCCATTTAAATATACTTATCCGCATTATCCTATTTTCTTTAATAAATGATATTTTTCAATATTTTTTTTTTATTTTCAAGTGATACGATCCTCATAATATTTCACATACGTCTTTGTGTCGGTATTCTACAACTAGTTACCAAGTTTTAATTCGATCGGATCTGTATTAGTTCAAAATAAAATTAGTACTCGGAAACCTTTGGCCGATTATGCCCATTAGCGAATTTGTCCGTCGCATTCGGACGCGCCACCTAGTCGAACATTTCAAGTCCCTATCTGTTTCCGTTCGAAAGTTATAGTGGCAACGGCCGGACAGAATCCAATTTGATCTCGGATTCTCCATCAGTGAGTCGAACCTAATCGTTTGAGACCATTTTCGGCAAAAAATTAGAATATTACAGACATTTGGGATGTTCCCAGAAAAGTATATTTTGTTAGGGTGAAAATTCATCATTATGCTGAAATATCTATTTTCATATTACTAGCTCATAATGATAATTTACATTTTTATTATAGTAAGTGTTAGGATGAATCATCCAAACGTGACCGATTTAGTTGGATTTGGAGTTGGAGGTGGAGTTGGAGTTGGAGTTGGAGTTGGAGTTGGAGTTGGAGTTGGAGTTGGAGTTGGAGTTGGAAATGGAGTTGGAGTTGGAGTTGGAGATGGAGTTGGAGTTGGAGTTGGAGTTGAAGTTGGAGTTGGAGTTGGAGTTGGAGTTGGAGTTGGAGGTGGAGTTGGAGTAGTTGGAGTTGGAGTTGGAGTTGGAGTTGGAGTTGGAGTTGCAGTTGCAGTTGCAGTTGGAGTTGGAGTTGGAGTTGGAGTTGGAGTTAGAGTAGGACTTGGACTTGGACTTGGACTTGGACTTGGACTTGGACTTGGACTTGGAGTTGGAGTTGGACTTGGACTTGGACTTGGACTTGGACTTGGACTTGGACTTGGAGTTGGAGTAGGAGTTGGAGTTGGAGTTGGGGTTGGAGTTGGAGTTGGAGTTGGAGTTGGAGTTGGAGTTGGAGTTGGAGTTGGAGTTGGAGTTGGAGTTGGAGTTGGAGTTGGAGTTGGAGTTGGAGTTGGAGTTGGAGTTGGAGTTGGAGTTGGAGTTGGAGTTGGAGTTGGAGTTGGAGTTGGAGTTGGAGTTTGAGTTGCACTGCAAACTTCGAAAAATCATAGCCCCGAAAGTATTTGTTCGTTGCAGTTGAGATTTATATCAATGGATTCATATGATGAAACATAATCTTAAAAATAATTGAATTATGTTACTGTAGAAGTTACACTGCAAACGCGTTTCTAATGGCTGGATATTCGAAACCGAGTATTGTTATATCGTTTACTATCCATTAAGAACCTTTTACGGATCTTTCAACGCGGTGTGATTCTCAATAAAGATATTACAGAGAAAGCTCCACTGCTCGCACGTTCCTGCTGGCCGGATGATTGATATCGTGTTTTATTAATTCTTTTTCTAACCATTTTCCTCACTTCTATCCGTATTGAGAATCATCCAATTTAAATGAACCTTAAAAGCATATGAATAGATAGTTAAAGATACAGTAATACTCCGACTCCGTCTCCGACTCCGACTCCGACTCCGACTCCGACTCCGACTCCGACTCCGACTCCGACTCCGACTCCGACTCCGACTCCGACTCCGACTCCTAATCCGATTCCGACTCCGACTCTGACTCCGACTCCGACTCCGATTCCGACTCCGATTCGATCCGACTCCGTCTCCGTCTCCGACTCCGACTCCGACTCTGACTCCGACTCCGACTCCGGCTCCAACACCGACTCCGATTCCAAATCCACTGAGAATGTTCCACTGGTCACGATTCACTGTTAGCCATATATTTGAAACAGACTACTACTATATCTTTCACTAACCATTCAGACCCTTATGAGGAACCTTCAACGTGGGGCATGATTCTCAATACATATACTACCGTAGAAGTTACACAGCTCAAGCGTCCCTGCTGGCCGGATGTTTTAAACCGACGTGGCATGATTGTCAATACAGATATTACTGAAAGAGTTCCACAGCGAATGCGGCTCTGATGACCCGATATTTGAAACCGAGTATTATAATGCCTTTAACTATCTATTCAGATCCATTTACGGAACTTTCAACGTGGTGTGGTTCTCAATAAAGCTATTACTGAAAAAGTTCCACTACTCACGCTTCCCTGTTGGTCGTATATTTGAAACCGATTATTATTATATCTTTTACTATCCACTCAGATCCTTTTGAGGATCCTTTAACGTGACGTGGTACTCATTACAGATAATTTGTAGAAGTTACACTGCAAGCGCGTTTCTAATGGCTGGATATTCGAAACCGAGTATTATTGTATCTTTTACTATACATTCAGAACCCTTTACGGCTCTCTAACGTGGTGTTATTCTCAAAATAGATGTTACTGAGAAAGCTCCACTTCTCACGCGTCCCTGCAGGCCGGATGTTTGAAACCGGGATTCATTAATTCTTTTACTATTCATTGAGATAATTTTAGGGATCTTTCAATGTGGCATGATTCTCAATACAGATATTACTGAAAAATTTCCACTGCCAATTCGCCAGTGATGGCCTGATATATGAAGCCGAGTATTATAATAATTTCACTATCTATTCAGATCCTTTTACGTATCTTTCAACGTGGCATGATTCACAATAAAGATATTACTGAAAATGTTCCACTGCCAATGCGTCCTTGATGGACCAATCTTTGAAATCGAGTTTTATGATATCTTTTACTATCTATACTGATTCTTTTAAGGTTTTTTTAGCGTGGCATGATTCTCAATATACATAGTACTTGCAAGCGCGTTTCTTATGGCTCGATATTCGAAATCGAGTATTATTGTATCTTTTACAATCCATTCAGAACCGTTTACGGATCTTTCAACGTGGTGTGATTCTCAATAAAGATATTACTGAGAAAGATGCTCACTGCTCACGCGTCCCTGCTGGCCGGTTATTTGGAACTGGGTTTTATTAATTCTTCTACTATCCGCTTAGATACTTTTAGGAATCTTTCACTGTCGCATGATTCTCAATACAGATATTACTGAAAAATTTCCACTGCCAATGCGCCTCTGATGGCCTGATATTTGAAGACGAGTATTATAATACCTTTTACTATCTATTCAGAACCTTTTACGAATCTTTCAACGTGGTAAGATTCTCAATAAAGATATCACTGAGAAAGCTCCACTGCTCACGCGTCCCTGCTGGCCGGATGTTTGAAACCGAGTTTTATTAATTCTTTTACTATCCACTTAGATACTTTTAGGAATCTTTCAAAATGGCATGATTCTCAAATCAGACATTACTGAAAAATTTCCACTGCCAATGCGCCTCTGATGGCCTGATATTCGAAACCAAGTATTATAATACCTTTTAAAATCTATTCAGTTCCTTTTACGGACCTTTCAACATGGTGTGATTCTCAATAAAGGTATTACTGAGAAATTTATTCTGCTCACGCTTCCGTTTTGGCGTATATTCGAAACCGACTACTGCTATATCTTTTACTATCTAATCAGATCCTTTTAAGGTTCCTTTATCGTGGCATGATTCTCAATACAGTACTGTAGACGTTATACTGCAAGCGCGTTTCTAATAGCTGGATATTCGAAACCGAGTATTATTATATTGTTTATTATCCATTCAGAACCTTTTACGGATCTTCCAACGTAGTGTGATTCTCAAAATGGATATTACTGAGAAAGCTCAGCTGCTCACGCGTCCCTGCTGGCCAGATGCTTCAAACCGAGTTTTCTAATTCTTTTACAATCCAATTAGATAACTGTAGGGATATTTCGAATTGGCATGAGTTTCAATACATATATTACTGAATAGGTTCAACTGCCAATGCACCTCTCATGGCCTGATATTTGAAACCGAGTATTATAAAACCCTTTACTACCTATTCAGATCCTTTTACGGATCTTTCAACATGGTGTGATTCTCAATAGAGATATATAACTGAAAAAGTTACACTGCTCACGCTTCACTATTGGCGTATATTCGAAACCCTCTTCTACTGTATCTTTTACTATCCATTCAGATCCTTTTAAGGATCCTTTAAGGTGGCATGATTCTCAATATATACATTAGTGTAGAAGTTAGACTGCATGCGCGTTTCTAAAGGCTGGATATTTGAAACCGAGTATTATTATGTCTTTTACTTTCCTTTCAGAATCTTTTACGAATCTTTCAACGTGGCATGATTCTCAATAAAAATATTTCTGCAAAAGTTTCACTGCCAATGCGTCCCTGATGGCAGTTGGAGTTGGAGTTGGAGTTGGAGTTGGAGTTGGGGTTGGAGTTGGAGTTGGATTTGGAGTTGGAATTGGAGTTTGAGTTAGAGTTGGAGTTGGAGTTGTAGTTGAAGTTGGAGTTGGAGTTGGAGTTGGAGTTGGAGTTGGAGTTGGAGTTGGAGTTGGAGTTGGAGTTGGAGTTGGAGTTGGAGTTGGAGTTGGAGTTGGAGTTGGAGTTGGAGTTGGAGTTGGAGTTGGAGTTGGAGTTGGAGTTGGAGTTGGAGTTGGAGTTGGAGTTGGAGTTGGAGATGGAGTTGGAGTTGGAGTTGGAGTTGGAGTTGGAGTTGGAGTTGGAGTTGGAGTTGGAGTTGGAGTTGGAGTTGGAGTTGGAGTTGGAGTTGGAGTTGGAGTTGGAGTTGGAGTTGGAGTTGGAGTTGGAGTTGGAGTTGGAGTTGGAGTTGGAGTTGGAGTTGGAGTTGGAGTTGGAGTTGGAGTTGGAGTTGGAGTTGGAGTTGGAGTTGGAGTTGGAGTTGGAGTTGGAGTTGGAGTTGGAGTTGGAGTTGGAGTTGGAGTTGGAGTTGGAGTTGGAGTTGGAGTTGCAGTTGGAGTTGGAGTTCCACTATTGGCCCGAAAGTTGAAGTCGAGTATTATAATACCTTTTAATATCAATCAGAAGCTCGTGGAATTATTCTCAATACAGATAGTACTGAAGAAGTTATACTGCCAGGGCGATTCTGATTCCGGATATTCGAAACATAGTATTATTATATCTTCTATTATCCATTCAGATCCTTTTACAGATCCCTCAAGGTGGGGTGATACTCAATAAAGATATTACTGAGAAAGTTTCACTGCTCACGCGTCCCTGCTGACTGGATGTTTGAAACCGAGTTTTATTATATCGTTTACTATCCATTCATATACTTTTAGGATTCTTTCATCGTGGAATGATTCTCAATACAGATATAACTGAAAAAGTTCCACTGCCAAAGCGCCTCTGATGGCACGATATTTGAAACCGAGTATTATAATACCTTTTACTATCTATTCAGATCCTTTTACGGAACTTCCAACGTGGTGTGTTTTTCAATGAAGATATTACTGAAAAAGTTCTACTGCCAATGCGTCGCTGATGGCGCGATATTTGAAATCGAGTATTATAATACCGTTTACTATCTATTCAGATCCTTTTACGGAACTTTCAACGTGGAGTGATTCTCAATGAAGATATTACTGAAAAGGTTCTAATGCCAATGCGTCCCTGATGGCCTGCTCTCTGAAACCGAGTATTATAATATCTTTTACTATCTATTCAGATCCTCTTAAGGCTCTCTTAACGTGGCATGATTCTAAATACAAATAGTACTGAAGAGATCTGATGGCCGGATATTCGAAACTTAGTATTATTATATCTTCTACTATCTATTCAGATCCTTTTACGGAATTTTCAACGTAGTGTGGTTCTCAATAAAGAAATTACTGAGAAAGTTCCACTGCTCACGCGTTTCTGCTGACTGGATGTTTGAAACCGAGTTTTATTATATCGTTTACTATCTATCCATTCATATGCTTCTAGGGATCTTTCAACGTGGCATGATTCTCAATACAGATATTACTGAAAAAGTTGCACTGCCAATGCGCCTCTGATGGCCCGATATTTGAAATCGAGTATTATAATACTTTTTACTATCTATTCAGATCCTCTCAAGGTTCTCTTAACGTGGCATGATTCTCAATACAGACAGTACTGAAGAAGATATTCTGCCAGGGCGTTTCTGCTGGCCGGATATTCGGAACATAGTATTATTATATCTTCTACCATCCATTCAGATCTTTTTACGGATCCTTCAAGGTGGTTTGATACTCAATAAATATGTTACTGAGAAAGTTTCACTGCACACGCGTCCCTGCTGACTGGATGTTTGAAAGCGACTTTTATTATATCCTTCACTATCCAATCATAAACTTTCAAGG
Source organism: Halyzia sedecimguttata (assembly GCA_937662695.2). Lineage (NCBI taxonomy): Eukaryota > Metazoa > Arthropoda > Insecta > Coleoptera > Coccinellidae > Halyzia > Halyzia sedecimguttata. The sequence continues at coordinate 8,736,937 of OW569418.2, forward strand.
ATTTTTCATCGTAGAATGATTCTCAATACAGATATTACTGAAAAAGTTCCACCGCCAAAGCGCCTCTGATGGCCCGATATTTGAAACCGAGTATTATAATACCTTATACTACCTATTCAGATGCTCTTAAGGTTCTCTTAACGTGGCATGATTCTCAATACAAATGGTAGTTGGAGTTGGAGATGGAGTTGGAGTTTGAGTTTGAGTTTGAGTTTGAGTTGGAGTTGGAGTTGGAGTTGGAGTTGGAGTTGGAGTTGGAGTTGGAGTTGGAGTTGGAGTTGGAGTTGGAGTTGGAGTTGGAGTTGGAGTTGGAGTTGGAGTTGGAGTTGGAGTTGGAGTTGGAGTTGGAGTTGGAGTTGGAGTTGGAGTTGGAGTTGGAGTTGGAGTTGGAGTTGGAGTTGGAGTTGGAGTTGGAGTTGGAGTTGGAGTTGGAGTTGGAGTTGGAGTTGGAGTTGGAGTTGGAGTTGGAGTTGGAGTTGGAGTTGGAGTTGGAGTTGGAGTTGGAGTTGGAGTTGGAGTTGGAGTTGGAGTTGGAGTTGGAGTTGGAGTTGGAGTTGGAGTTGGAGTTGGAGTTGGAGTTGGAGTTGGAGTTGGAGTTGGAGTTGGAGTTGGAGTTGGAGTTGGAGTTGGAGTTGGAGTTGGAGTTGGAGTTGGAGTTGGAGTTGGAGTTGGAGTTGGAGTTGGAGTTGGAGTTGGAGTTGGAGTTGGAGTTGGAGTTGGAGTTGGAGTTGGAGTTGGAGTTGGAGTTGGAGTTGGAGTTGGAGTTGGAGTTGGAGTTGGAGTTGGAGTTGGAGTTGGAGTTGGAGTTGGAGTTGGAGTTGGAGTTGGAGTTGGAGTTGGAGTTGGAGTTGGAGTTGGAGTTGGAGTTGGAGTTGGAGTTGGAGTTGGAGTTGGAGTTGGAGTTGGAGTTGGAGTTGGAGTTGGAGTAAAAGTTGGAGTTGGAGTTGCAGTTGGAGTTGCAGTTGGAGTTGGAGTTGGAGTTGGAGTTGGAGTTGAAGTTGGAGTTGGAGTTGGAGTTGGAGTTGGGGTTGGCGTTGGGGTTGGGGTTGGGGTTGGGGTTGGGGTTGGGGTTGGGGTTGGGGTTGGGGTTGGGGTTGGAGTTGGAGTTGGAGTTGTAGTTGGAGTTGGAGTTGGGGTTGGGGTTGGGGTTGGGGTTGGGGTTGGGGTTGGGGTTGGGGTTGGAGTTGGGGTTGGAGTTGGAGTTGGAGTTGGAGTTGGAGTTGGAGTTGGAGTTGGAGTTGGAGTTGGAGTTGGAGTTGGAGTTGGAGTTGGAGTTGGAGTTGGAGTTGGAGTTGGAGTTGGAGTTGGAGTTGGAGTTGGAGTTGGAGTTGGAGTTGGAGTTGGAGTTGGAGTTGGAGTTGGAGTTGGAGTTGGAGTTGGAGTTGGAGTTGGAGTTGGAGTTGGAGTTGGAGTTGGAGTTGGAGTTGGAGTTGGAGTTGGAGTTGGAGTTGGAGTTGGAGTTGGAGTTGGAGTTGGAGTTGGAGTTGGAGTTGGAGTTGGAGTTGGAGTTGGAGTTGGAGTTGGAGTTGGAGTTGGAGTTGGAGTTGGAGTTGGAGTTGGAGTTGGAGTTGGAGTTGGAGTTGGAGTTGGAGTTGGAGTTGGAGTTGGAGTTGGAGTTGGAGTTGGAGTTGGAGTTGGAGTTGGAGTTGGAGTTGGAGTTGGAGTTGGAGTTGGAGTTGGAGTTGGAGTTGGAGTTGGAGTTGGAGTTGGAGTTGGAGTTGGAGTTGGAGTTGGAGTTGGAGTTGGAGTTGGAGTTGGAGTTGGAGTTGGAGTTGGAGTTGGAGTTGGAGTTGGAGTTGGAGTTGGAGTTGGAGTTGGAGTTGGAGTTGGAGTTGGAGTTGGAGTTGGAGTTGGAGTTGGAGTTGGAGTTGGAGTTGGAGTTGGAGTTGGAGTTGGAGTTGGAGTTGGAGTTGGAGTTGGAGTTGGAGTTGGAGTTGGAGTTGGAGTTGGAGTTGGAGTTGGAGTTGGAGTTGGAGTTGGAGTTGGAGTTGGAGTTGGAGTTGGAGTTGGAGTTGGAGTTGGAGTTGGAGTTGGAGTTGGAGTTGGAGTTGGAGTTGGAGTTGGAGTTGGAGTTGGAGTTGGAGTTGGAGTTGGAGTTGGAGTTGGAGTTGGAGTTGGAGTTGGAGTTGGAGTTGGAGTTGGAGTTGGAGTTGGAGTTGGAGTTGGAGTTGGAGTTGGAGTTGGAGTTGGAGTTGGAGTTGGAGTTGGAGTTGGAGTTGGAGTTGGAGTTGGAGTTGGAGTTGGAGTTGGAGTTGGAGTTGGAGTTGGAGTTGGAGTTGGAGTTGGAGTTGGAGTTGGAGTTGGAGTTGGAGTTGGAGTTGGAGTTGGAGTTGGAGTTGGAGTTGGAGTTGGAGTTGGAGTTGGAGTTGGAGTTAGAGTTGGAGTTGGAGTTGGAGTTGGAGTTAGAGTTGGAGTTGGAGTTGGAGTTGGAGTTGGAGTTGGAGTTGGAGTTGGAGTTGGAGTTGGAGTTGTAGTTGGAGTTGGAGGTGGAGTTGGAGTTGGAGTTGGAGTTGGAGTTGGAGTTGGAGTTGGAGTTGGAGTTGAAGTTGAAGTTGGAGTTGGAGTTGCAATTGCAACTCCAACTCCAACTCCAACTCCAACTTCAACTTTGCAGCCTCTGATGGACCGATATATGAAACCGAGAATTATAATACCTTTCACTATCTATTCAGATCCTTTTACGAACTTTCAACGTGGTGTGATTCTCAATGAAAATATTACTGAGAAAGTTTCACTGCCAATGCGTCCCTGATGGCCTAATCTTTGAAACCGAGTTTTATTATATCCATTCAGATACTTTAAGGGATCTCTCATCGTGGCATGATTCTCAATAAAGATATTACTGAAGAAGTTGCACTGCTAATGCGCCTCTGATGGCCCGATATTTGAAATCGAGTATTATAATACCTTTTAATATCTATTCAGATCCTCTTAAGGTTCTCTTATCTTGGTATAATTCGCAATACATATAGTGCTGAAGAATTGAACTGCCAGGTTATTTCTGATGGCCAGATATTCGAAACATAGTATTATTATATCTTCTTATATCAATTCAGATTCATTTACGGAACCTTCAAGTTAGTGTGATACTCAATAAAGATATTACTGAAAAAGTTTCACTGCTCACGCGTCCCTGCTGACTGGATGTTTGAAACCGAGTTTTATTATATCGTTTACTATCCATTCAGATGCTTTTAGAGATCTTCCAACGTGGCATTATTGTCAAACAGATATTACTGAAAATGTTCCACTGTCAAAGCGCCTCTGATGGCCCGATATTTGAAATCGAGTATTATAATACCTTTTACTATCTATTCAGATCCTCCTAAGGTTCCCTTAACGTGGCATGATTCTCAATACAGATGGTACTGAAGAGTTAAACTGCCATGGCATTTCTGATGGCCGGATACTCGAAACATGGTATTATTATATCTTCTACTATCCATTCAGATTCTTTTACGTATCTTTCATACGTTTCATACGTTTCATACGTTTTTTACGTATCTTTCATACGTTTCATACGTTTCAATAGTACTGAAAAACTTTCACTGCCAATGCGTCCCATATCGCCTGATCTTTGACACCGAGTTTTATTATATCGCTTACTATCCATTTAGATACTTTTAGGGTTCTTTCAGCGTTGCATGATTCTCAATGCAGATATTACTGAAACAGTTTCACAGATGGCCCGAAATTTGAAGCCCAGTATTATAATACCTTTTAATATCTATCAGATCCTCTCAAGGTTCTCTAAACGTGGAAACATTCTCAATACAGATAGTACTGAAGAAGTTATACTGCCAAGGCGTTTCTGATAGCCGGATATTCGAAACATAGTATTATTATATCTTCTAATATCCATTTAGATCCTTTTACGCATCCTTCAACGTAGTGTGATACTCAATAAAGATATTACTGAGAAAGTTTCACTGCTCACGCGTCCCTGCTGACTGGATGTTTGAAAACGAGTTTAATTATATCGTTTACCTTCCATTCATATACTTTTAGGGATCTTTCATCGTGGAATGATTCTCAATACAGATATTACTGAAAAAGTTCTACTGTCAATGCTTCCCTGATGGCCTGATCTTTGGAACCGATTGTTATCATATCGTTTATTATCCACTCAGATACTTTTAGGGCATGATTCTCAATACAGATATTACTGAAAAAGTTGCACTGCCAATGCGCCTCTGATGGGCCGTTATTTGAAATCGAGTATTTTTACTATCTATTCAGATCTTCTTAAGGTTCTCTTAACGTGACATGATTCTCAATACAGAAAGTACAGAAGAGTTAATTTGCCAGGGCGTTTCTGAAAGCCGGGTATTCGAAACACAGTATTATTATATCATCTACTATCCATTCAGATTTTTTTACGGATCCTTCAAGGAGGTGTGATACTCAATGAAGATATTACTGAGAAAGTTTCACTGCTCACGCGTCCCTGCTGACTGGATGTTTGAAACCGAGTTTTATTATATAGTTTACTATCCATTCATATACTTTTAGGGTTCTTTCATGGTGGAATGATTCTCAATACAGATATTAATGAAAAAGTTCCACTGCCAAAGCGCCTCTGATGGACCGATATATGAAACCGAGAATTAAAACAACTTTTACTAAATATTCAGATCCTTTTACGAACTTTCATAGTGGTGTGATTCTCAATGAAGATATTACTGAGAGTGTTCCACTGCCAATGCGTCCCTGATGGCCTAATCTTTGAAACCGAGTTTTATTATATCCATTCAGATACTTTAAGGGATCTTTCATCTTGGCATGATTTCCAATAAAGATATTACTGAAGAAGTTGCACTGCCAATTCGCCTCTATGGCCCGATATTTGAAATCGAGTATTATAATACTTTTAATATCTATTCAGATCCTCTTAAGGTTCTCTTATCGTGGCATAATTCGCAATACATAGTATTATTATATCTTCTTATATCGATTCAGATTTATTTACGGATCCTTCAAGTTAGTGTGATACTCAATAAAGATATTACTGAGAAAGTTTCACTGCTCACGCGTCCCTGCTGACTGGATGTTTGAAACCGAGTTTTATTATATCGTTTACTATCCATTCATTTACTTTTAAGGATCTTTCATCGTGGAATGATTCTCAATACAGATATTACTGAAAAAGTTCCACTGCAAAAGCGCCTCTGATGGTCCGATATTTGATACCAAGTATTATAGTACCTTTTCCTATTTATTCAGATTGTCTTAAGGTTCACTTAACGTGGCAAGATTCTCAATACAGATATTACTGAAAAAGTTGCACTGGCAATGCGCCTCTGATGGTCCGATATTTGAAATCGAGTAGTATAATACCTTTTACTATCTCTTCAGATCCTCTTAGGGTACCCTTATCGTGGCATGATTCTCAATACAGATAGTAGTGAAAAGTTAAACTGCCAGGGAGTTTCTGATGGCCGGATATTCGAAACATGGTATAATTATATCTTCTACTATCCATTCAGATGCTTTTACTGAATTTTCAACTTAGTGTGATTCTCAATAAAGGAATTAATGAGAAAGATCCACTGCTCACGCGTTTCTGCTGACTGGATGTTTGAAACCCAGTATTATTATATGGTTTACTATCCATTCAGATACTTTCAGGGTTCTGTCAACGTGGCATGATTTACGTGATATACTTTTAGGTATCTTTAATCTTGGAATTATTCTCAATACAGATATTACTAAAAAAGTTCCACTGCCAAAGCGCCTCTGATGGCCTATTATTTAAAACCGAGTATTATAATACCTTTCACTATCTATTCCGATCCTTTTACGGAACTTTCAACGTGGTGAAGATATAACTGAAAAAGTTCTACTGCCAATGCTTCCCTGATGGTCTGACCTTTGAAACCGATTGTTATTATATCGTTTACTATCCTGTCAGATACTTTTAGGGATCTTTCAACGTGGCATGATTCTCAATGCAGATATTACTGAAAAAGTTGCACTGCCAATGCGCCTCTGATGGGCCGTTATTTGAAATCGAGTATTATAATACCTTTTACTATCTATTCAGATCCTCTTAAGGTTTTCTTAACGTGGCATGATTCTCAATACAGATAGTACAGAAGATTAAACTGCCAGGGCGTTTCTGATGACCGGGTATTTGACGGATCTTTCAACGTAGTGTGATTCTCAATAAAGATATTACTGAGAAAGTTCCACTGCTCTTTCGTTTCTGCTGACTGGATGTTTGAAACCGAGTATAAGTATATCGTCTACTGTCCACTCAAATACTTTTAGGGATCTTTCAACGTGGCATGATTCTCATTACAGATATTACTGAAAAAGTTCCAATGCCAAAGCGCGTCTGATGGCCCGATATTTGAAACCCAGTATTACAATATCTTTAACTATCTATTCAGTTCCCTTTGCGGATCTTCCAACGTGGTGTAATTCTCAATGAAGATATTACTGAGAAACTTCCACTGCCAATGCATCCCATATGGCCTGATCTTTGAAACCGAGTTTTATTATATCGCTTACTATCCATTTAGATACTTTTAGGGTTCCTTTAGCGTTGCATGATTGTCAATACAGATATTACTGAAACAGTTCCACTGATGGCCCGAAAGTTGAAGCCGAGAATTATAATACCTTTTAATATCTATCGGATCCTCTTAAGGTTCTCTAACCTGGAATGATACTCAATACAGATAGTACTGAAGAAGTTATACTGCCAGGGCTTTTCGGATGGTCGGGTATTCGATTTTATTATAACTTCTTATTTATTATTATTATAACGTGGCCTGCTTCTCAATACATATATAATTGAAAAAGTTCCATTGCCTTCTGATGGTCCGATATTCGAAAACCAGTATTATAATACTTTTGACTATCTATTCAGATCCTCTTAAGGTTCTCTTAACGTGGCATGATTCTCAATACAGATAGTACAGAAGAGTTAACCTGCCAGGGCGTTTCTGATGGCCGGATATTCGAAACATAGTATTATTATATCTTCTACTATCCATTCAGATCCTTTTACGGATCTTTCAACGTAGTGTGATTCTCTATAAAGATATTACTGAGAAAGTTCCACTGTTCACGCGTTTCTGCTGACTGGATGTTTGAAACCGAGTACTAGTATATCGTCTACTATCCACTAAGACTAGATGTTTGAAACCGATTTTTATTATATCGTTCACTATGCATTCATAAACTTTTATGGATTTTTCATCGTGGAATGATTCTCAATACAGATATCACTGAAAAAGTTTCACTGCCAAAGCGCCTCTGATGGCCCGATATAAGAAACCGAGTATTATATAACTTTTACTATCCTAGATCCCTAGATCCCTAGAAGTATATGACGTTATAAGATCCCTAAAAGTATGTGAATGGATAGTAAACGATATAATATAACTCGGTTTCAAAGATCAGGCCATCAGAGACGCATTGGCAGTAGAACTTTTTCAGTAATATCTTCATTGAGAATCACACCGCGTTGGAAGTTCTGTAAAAGGATATGAATAGATAGTAAAAGGTATTATAATACTCGATTTCAAATATCGGGCAATCAGAGGCATATTAGCAGTGCTACTTTTTCATTAATATCTGTATTGAGAATCATGCCACGTTGAAAGAACCATAGAAGTATATTACGTTGAAAGATCCCTTAAAGTATCTGAATGGATAGTAAACGATATATTGAAACTCGGTTTCAAAGATTAGGCCATCAGGGACGCATTGGCAGTAGAACTTTTTCAGTAATATCTGTTTTGAGAATCATTCCACGATGGAAGATCCCTAAAAGTATATGTATGGATAGTGAACGATATAATAAAACTCAGTTTCAAACATCCAGTCAGCAGGGATGCGTGTGCAGTGAAACTTTCTCAGTAATATATTTATTGAGTGGGTCATTCCATGTCAAATCGACAAATAGTTGGACGTGACCCCCACCGATTCGGATGAATTTTGGTGGAGAGTTTTGTCTCATCATAAAACGAAGTTCTGCCAAAGGAAAAAATTTAAAAAAATTTTTTCTAAGAGATATTCAAAATTAAAAATTTCACTGTTTTTCTGGTTTTATGAGTTTAGTTATTTAATATTTCTAAAACTACTGAATATTAAAAAAAAAAGTCTGGTGCATTTTCAGGGGATACTTAGAGGTATGAGAAAAAAATTTTTTTGAAAAAAAATTTTGAAAATTATCAAAATTAAAAAATTTTGAATTTTTCAAAATCGTGAAAAGTAACCATCGCGGGAAAATTTTGGCCAGAAAATATTTTGCATTATACCTCTAAAATATCTAAAGGAATTCTGAAATTTTCAGAGGGGTGTTCTTTTTCGTTTCAAAGATATGAATTTTTAAATTTTGCAAAATAGTTTTTTTCTATTTTTCCAACTTTTTTTGTTGAATATTATTATTCTACCACATGCTTACCGAAATTTGAGGTCTAAAATATTTTTCTTATGTTAATGGGATGTAAAAACAAAAATATCTCAAAATTGTATGTAATTATCTGTTTATTTAGAAAACTGTTTAACATTCGAGGCTTCCGTGATCAAATGAAAGGATTAAAAGCATAAAGGAAGTATGTATTCGATTTTTAAGATTTCAATTACTTTTGTCCTTTCAGGGTTTGATGCAGTTCATTTCGTACGACGTTTTTTGGTCACTCCCTTTTCTAAAGTCGATGTCTCAGTCCTTTTTCTCAATCTTCAAAGAAAAAAATGATATTAATTTTAAAATAAAAGATTAATTGCCATAAAGTAAAAAAACTCGAAATTCTGATTTTTCTATCTGGTTTTCATTGGTGATTCATCGACGATATCATGAACATCAGTGTTTTTTAAGCGAAAATCTTTTCCTTCTCGTGATGATGATAAAGTTTTCATTTTTATCACATCCCTTGAAATAGGAATAGCAGCATGACAGCTACGTATTCCTTGAACAGGTAAAGCATCTTTAAATCTTTTGCTGAGTTTTTTTTCGGCCAGCTGAATTCGATTATTGGAAACGAAATGACAATATACTCCTGGAAGATTATCTTGGCCCCATTTACACATTTCTTCAGGAGTTTGTATTTGTTGATCAGCTTCTTTTTGGAGGTTAGCTCGGGTAAGTAAACGCTTGATGAGTCCACCCAACCCATCACTTGGACCTTTTCCATGAGAAGTTGCATGGAAATGCCATTCGGCTGGTATTTTAAAATCTTCTTCATGGTTGAGCAAGTTAACTAAATTGTACCGGTTCTTATATTGAGATGCGGCACCATCCGAAAAATAAATAATTTTTGTAATATTGGGAACCTTAATTTTAAGAAACGATGTTAATTCCTCTTGAAAACTGTAAACGGCAGTAGTGTTATGCGTTAAGTTATCCGAAACTATTATCAAACTAAGAGGTATTACTTTGCTCCCATTTCCATCATTAGATTGATAATAACAGCAAGCAAATGGATGAATTGTTGCTTGTGTATTATTCCAATATACTCCTTGAACACTATTTTGTAGCAAGAACGAATAGTTTTCAGAAAAATCAGCAACCACCAGAACTTGCCCAACTTCAAGATTACTTTTTACGGTTTGGAAATATTCAGCTTGTTGTTTAGCAATAAAATCATGTTGCAGTACTTTTGGAATTGATTCTATAAACAAGCACTGACGTGAAGTCAGAAGCTTTTGCGCGTATGTTCTATTGTCCATTCTCCTGTATTGGACACTCTTCTTAATCGAATTTACCATGATGAATTCTATTGTCTATTCTCCTGTATTGGACACTCTTCTCAATCGAATTCACCATGATGAATTCTATTGTCCATTCTCCTGTATTGGAGACTCTTCTTAATCGAATTTACCAAGATGAATTCTATTGTCCAGAATGGACAATAGAATTCATCTTGGTAAATTCGATTATGAAGAGTCACCAATACAGGAGAATAGACAATAAAAATCATCATGGTAAATTCGATTGAGAAGAGTGTCCAATACAGGAGAATAGACAATAGAATTCATCATGGTAAATTCGATTAAGAAGAGTGTCCAATACAGGAGAATGGACAATAGAACATACGCGCAAAAGCTTCTGACTTCACGTCAGTGCTTGAACCAATTTTTTTATTTATAATATCATTTAAATTAATATTGTAGGACGTTACTTTAAAAGTTCTAAGCTATACTGACTTACAGCTAAAATATTATAAAGAAAAGAAGCAATTGGATAGTCTAACTATCATTTTAATAAAATGATGCATTTTTATTGTTCAAATAAAGATATTTTGTTAACTTACAAGAATTTCTTCATTCAATGGTATTTCAAAGATCTAATTACAGTTTTAAATATAAAAAAGGCCTAAATCGTCAGTTTCGCTTTCGAAAATTTCCGACCCCGTCTCTCGAATTAATTCTGACGTTTCTCGGATTGACTTTTTGAATGGAAAATCGTCGGACTCAAAACCTCCGAAACTTGTTTCGAATTAGTATATTTAGGCTCAACCTAGAAGAACGAAATTTGGGAAAAACACAAATCGATTCGTCTTCTTCGACTCGACGGCAAAAGTCCGGGTCGAGCGATCGTTTCTTCGGAGCCTTACGCTACACCAAATCGGTACTACTGAACTCGCACAAGAATGCTCGAATCTCCAACAATATTTAACCGATCATATTAAAACTTGAAACTTGGCAGTAGAGTTAGGTTATGAAGGCTCTTGCAAAATTTCATGAATTTCAAACGAATAGTTACTGATATATAGAATTTTTTTTTTTTATTTTTAATGATTTATTAAAAATTTTCTACAAATGCTATCCTCACCAAATTTTGCAAACATTTTTGCGTTGCCATTCTACAACTAATAACAATGTTTGAATTCCATCGGTTCAGTATTTTTCGAGTTAATGAGGAACAAAAAACCTCCAAATTTCAGAAAATTTCAGATTGCTATAACTCTATAACCGTTTGGCCGATTATGCTCATAAACAAACTGAAATGTCGCGTTCTGGTGCACATCCTAACCTGAAAATTTCAAGCCGCTATCTCATTCCGTTCGCAAGTTATCGTGACAACAAAAATATGTTTTAATAATTTTTTTAAAATTTTCTAGCCATACGATTCGCACAAAATTTCACAAACGTGCTTAGAGTCATATTCTACAACTACCCACCAAGTTTCAATCTGATCGGATTCATATTGGTTGAAAACAAAATTATTACTCGGAAACCACTGGGCCGATTATGCCCATTAACGAACTTGTCCGTCGTATTGGGATGCGCCACATACCCTGAAAATTTCAAGTCGCTAGCTCTTTTCGTTCTCAAGTTATCGTGGCAACGGCCGGCCGGACGGCCGGCCGGACAGAATCAAATTTGACCTCGAATTCTTCATTGGGGAGTCGAACTTAATCGTTTGAGACCATTTTTTTCAAAAAATTCGAAAGTTACAGACATTTGGGCAAAACTATAACGCGATGTTCCCCAGAACATACGCGCAAAAAATCAACATAATCATCAGTTGATTTAATGATCGTCTCCTAAGAACATCTATCAACTTGAGTCCACTGATTACATTTGATTTCATCCAAAAAATTATCCGTGAAAAGATTTTCCAAAATACTTCTTAATTTCATTGAGCCTGGACAATGAGTACAGGTACCGAAATAACAGTCTTCTATAGGTTCTTGGCATATAACCATTTCCATACAGTCTCGATACGACGATAATGGTTGACTACCATCTCGAAGTTTTAATTTATTAAGGTTCGCACCGTGAAATAAAGGTTTAAAATTTTCATGAATAAGACAAACACAAACAACGTGAGTGCCTGATGCACCAGCAAGAACACATTCAGCCGGTCTTAAACTAGCAAATTTTGAGAAACCTATCTTTTCAAATGGGTACTTTTCTCGAAACAGTTGATAAATTTCGGTAAGGTTACCTAAAATTAAACGTTTTTGTTTCTGTACACGTTGACCATTCTCACACACAGATTTATAATCTTTTTTGCCAGGTAATTCTCTACTGATATTTTGACTTCTGAAAAATTCTTGGACTCTTTTTTCTGTAGTCTTCAATAGTGGATGGCCTTTATTGGAATCAGGAATAAACAGAATACCATCTTGTTTTACTTTCTGTTTCACTTTTCTTACCATGTAAGAAGATGCTCCAAAGGTATTTACAATTTTTTCTATCGACCAACTCGATGGAAGAACAGATAAAATTTGTAATTTTTCACTCCATTTACTAGTATTATCAAATTTATTTTTTAATTCTTCTACTATTTCTCTTCCAGTTAGTTCTGGATCATCGTCAATCGTCGAATTACTATCTTTAGCTGAATCGAAAACATCTGTTACATGTTCAAAGCATGATTGTATCTTAGATTTCATGTCATGTAATTTCTTCCAAGCATAAGTTTTCGATCGATCTAAATCTTTTTTTTTAATCGGAGATAAATTTAATGTTTTTGAAACAGTATTGAGACGTTCAAAGTGAATATCTTGTGGAGTGAAAGTTTCACTAGTTGAGCTATAAACTTCAGATGTTGATGTTGTAGTATTCGATAAAACCAATTTTTCAGATAAATTAGATGACATTTTTTCCTGCATCTCAAGTGAGCTCTCCTGCATCTCAAGAGAGGTCTTCTCTACGTTGACTCTAAACATTTCAGATGAATCAAGATCAAAATTTTCTGAAATCGCTTCAACCAATCCACTTTCTTCAACTTTGACAGTTTGTTTAACTACTTTTGAATCAATTTCCTGTTCTTTTTTTAAATCACTATTGATTTTTTTAAAACAGGTTATACATAATTTAGTGCCAGGAACAATGGGCAAACTAAGCTTACACAGATTGTACAGCTCAAAAGAAACCACTTTTAATGATTTAAATACTTGCACCTTATGAATTTTATACGGATCTCTACAAACTCTTAGATTCAAAATGTAATGTATACGAAATTGCTTGTTATGTTTAGCACAAATGAAATTCACAACGGTACCACTTCTAGCATTTAGAGAAATGCGGTCTTCATCTGAAAAAGACTTGCAGTCTATTAGATCATCTTCGGAACACATTTCTTTACTAGATATACCGATTGAACACTGTCTCTTTTTCTCCATAACGAATTTTAATTTTATTCTGATTATTATCTCAGAAATTCAGATTCACGGACAGACTCAGTTATTATATGTTGTTGACGATTAGATACGACAAGCAGTGTTACCACCTTTTTTTTCAGGAATCTACTGAAAAAGTAGAAATCTACCGTTAGTGGTAACCCTGACGACAAGTTTGATCTTTATAATAGTAATAATAATCATAAGAAATAGGGCCCTCTAGTGAATTCTGGCTTGGGCTCTATCGGTAATAGTGATTTCACTGATGGGAACATAGATGGCAGAGTGTGACACTTTTAACATTATTTAAGTTTTGATTTAAAGTTAAATCTATAATATATTTTGAGATATTTATGGTTTTACATCCCATTAACATAAGAAAAATATTTTAGACCTTAAAGTTCGGCAATCATGTGGTAGAATAATAATATTCAACAAAAAAAGAAGAAAAAATCGAAAAAAACTATTTTACCAAAATTCAAAAATTCATATCTTTGAAACGAAAAAGAACACCCCTCTGAAAATTTCAGAATTTCTTTAGATATATTAGAGGTATAATACAAAAAATTTTCAGGCCAAAATTTTCCCGCGATGGTTACTTTTCACGATTTTGAAAAATTAAAATTTTTTTAATTTTGATAATTTTCAAAATTTTTTTCAAAAAAATTTTTTTCTCATACCTCTAAGTATCCTCTGAAAATGCACCAGACTTTTTTTTTTAATATTCAGTAGTTTTAGAAATATTAAATAACTAAACTCATAAAATCAGAAAAACAGTGAAATTTTTAATTTTGAATATCTCTTAAAAAAAAATTTTCTAAATTTTTTCCTTTGGCACAACTTCGTTTTATGATGAGACAAAACTCTCCACCAAAATTCATCCGAATCAGTGGGGGTCGCGTCCAACTATTTGTCGATTTGACATGGAATGACCCGAGTATCAAACAACCTTGAAGGATCTGTAAAAAGATCTGAATGGATAGTAGAAGATATAATAATACTATGTTCCGAATATCCGGCCATAAGAAACGCCCTGGCAGTATATCTTCTTTAGTAATGTCTGTATTGAGAATCGCTACGGTAAGATAACCTTAAGAGGATCTGAATGGATTGTAAAAAGTATTATAATACTCGATTTCAAATATCGGGCCATTAGAGGCGCATTGGCAGTGCAACTTTTTCAGTAATATCTGTATTGAGAATCATGCCACGTTGAAAGACCCCTAGAAGTATATGAATGGATCATAAACGATATAATAAAACTCGGTTTCAAACATCCAGTCATCAGAATCGCGTGAGCAGTGGAACTTTCTCAGTAATTTCTTTATTGAGAATCACACAACGTTGAAAATTCCGTAAGAGGATCTGTATGGATAGTGGAAGATATAATAATACTATGTCTCGAATATCCGGCCATCAGAAAAGCCCTTGCAGTTTAACTCTTCAGTTCTATCTGTATTGAGAATCATGACACGTTAAGAGAACCTTAAGAGGATCTGAATAGATAGTAAAAGATTTTATAATACTCGGAGTCAAGTATCAGGCCATCAGGGACGCATTGGCATTGTATTGAGAATCGTGCCACGTTGAACGAACCTTAAATGGATCTGAATAGATAGTAAATGATATTATAATACTCGGTTTCAGAGATCAGGCCTTCAGAGACGCATTTGCAGTAGAACCTTTTCAGTAATATCTTCATTGAGAATCACATCACGTTGAAAGTTCCGTAAAAGGATCTGAATAGATAGTAAAAGGTATAATAATACTCGATTTCAAATAGCGGGCCCTCAGCGACGCATTGGCAGTAAAAATTTTTCAGTAATATCTTCATTGAGAAACACACCACGTTGAAAGTTCCGTAAAAGGATCTCAATAGATAGTAAAAGGTTTTATAATATTCGGTTTCAAATATCGTGCCATCAGAGGCGCTTTGGCAGTGGAACTTTTTCAGATATATCTGTATTGAGAATCATTCCACGATGAAAGAAATATGTATAGATATAAGTGTAAAACGATATAATAAACGAAATAATAAAACTCGGTTTCAAACATCCAGTAAGCAGGGACGCGTGAGCAGTGAAAATTTCTCAGTAATATCTTTATTGTGTATCACACCACCTTGAGGGGTCCGTAAAAGGACCTGAATGGATAATAGAAGATATAATAATACTATGTTTCGAATATCCAGCAGTCAGAAACGCCCTGGCAGTATAACTTCTTCAGTACTATCTGTTTTGAAAATAATTCCACGTTAAGAGAACCTTTAGAGCATCTGATTGATATTAAAAGGTATTTTAATACTCGGCTTCAATTTTCGGGCCACCAGTGGAACTTTTTCAGTAATATCTTGTGACGCCCTTTCTTGCGCACTACGTACAATAGAAGCGGTTTCTCGGGCGCCACCTTGATTATAGTGGTGAGGTCCACTATACGGACCTGGCACGGTTCTTCGGAGCCAGGTACCCAGGATAGCTTCACAGCCAGAGACGGTAATTCCAGGGGTCACGCCTCTGTGTCATACTGGAGAACTAAACTATACTTCTCAGGTAATCAAACTACGAGTTAGCTATATACATCTATTTACACTATTTACAAGTTGCTTCTATCTACGGTGATTAATGAAGAGAAAATACAGTGATCTTTGGTCTTGCGAAGGAGAGGTGATGTCATGACTAAAGCAGTGAATACGGAAACGGTTAAACGGTGCATTCGGTAGAGAGGTTACGGTAGGAGAGGGGAGGGTACGGAAAACGGGGAGTCGGCAAACAGAGATGCAGCGAGCTTTTGTGCATGATTAATGGTGTGTAACAGTTAAAAGCTACAGGCTAATCTACAACCAATAAACGGATAAGTATAAATATTAATGCAATTCAAGTGATGAGTGATGTACGGTGGAGTGGGGAGTCTTCACTATTTCGGGTTTCGCGGCCATTAATTCGGGTTAAGTCGGACTTCACGGCCATTAATTTATTAATTCGGACGTTGCGGCTAGTAATTCACGGAAACTATTTATTATCGCGCACTTCGGAGACTCTCTGGTCGGTTAATTTACGACTAGTGCTTAATGCTGTTTGCTACGGTCCTCCCTTAACACGAAAGGTGCCAGAAGGCACTCCGCACAAGGCATGCGCTGTGATGACCTCGGTAACAGGTCACTCACCCAGCATCCCTGTCTCGGTCAATGGGTGGACACCTTTAAGTAGCTGCGTTCAAAGCATTCCGGCACTATCTTTAATATTACTCACAACACGGACCGGCTCACGGATTTCACCTTGGGCGACCGCTGACTGAGAGCATCGCAAGAATGTACGGTCGCTAATTTGAAACAGACCGCTCACTCCAGAGATACCACCACCCATCGGACAACCCTCGGTGTTTCTACGGTTGTCCCGGAATTCCAGCACAACGTGGCAACGTTAATTTGAAACAGTTCCCACGCATACTGTCTCTCCGAAAACTACCGGTATAGCGCACTCCCGAATTACGGATTCCACGTTAGGCGGCCGCTGACTGGAAGCATCGCAAGAATGTACGGTCGCTAATTTGAAACAGACCGCTCACTCCAGAGACACCACCATCCATCGGACAACCCTCGGTGTTTCTACGGTTGTCCCGGAATTCCAGCACAACGTGGCAACGTTAATTTGAAACAGTTCCCACGCATACTGTCCTTCCGAAAACTACCGGTATAACGCACTCCCGAATTACGGATTCCACGTTAGGCGGCCGCTGACTGGCAGCATCGCAAGAATGTACGGTCGCTAATTTGAAACAGACCGCTCACTCCAGAGACACCACCATCCATCGGACAACCCTCGGTGTTTCTACGGTTGTCCCGGAATTCCAGCACAACGTGGCAACGTTAATTTGAAACAGTTCCCACGCATACTGTCCTTCCGAAAACTACCGGTATAACGCACTCCCGAATTACGGATTCCACGTTAGGCGGCCGCTGACTGGCAGCATCGCAAGAATGTACGGTCGCTAATTTGAAACAGACCGCTCACTCCAGAGACACCACCATCCATCGGACAACCCTCGGTGTTTCTACGGTTGTCCCGGAATTCCAGCACAACGTGGCAACGTTAATTTGAAACAGTTCCCACGCATACTGTCCTTCCGAAAACTACCGGTTGACGCACTCCCGCCACGGTGTACTTACTCACTCTGTTGGCCTGGCACTACACACTGGACCCGGTACTCCCACTCCACCTCCATCGCTTCACTTACTTACTGCGGTATCGGTTCTGCTCACGGCTGCACGGTTAGCGCGACTGACTGAACTACGGTGGGACTGTGGGTTATAAAGGATTCGGTCGGCTTCCTTCGCCGCGACTCGGTTACTCTGCGCGTAAATTAATTGATTTCGCTGGCTTGTGCTGACAACGGAATTATTGGAAACTAGAAACAAGCATAATATTTGCAAAATAAATGTGCTTTGTTACACACCCCTCCTTCTTCGGTAAGAAAGAGCTAACAGAGTTGGCTCTTTCTTCTTGCCTTCTCTCGGTATAATTTAACAAAACAAAAAAAATTCTGAATATAACAATTCTAGGAACAAAATTCAAGAAATTCCTTAACTAAAAATTACAAAATTCATTTCAAAATAACTCAAAATATTTCTGGAGCTTGATAGCAGGACACGGATCGGTGGCGACCACAGGACGCCGTGTGGTCGAGGCCTCCGCTTCACTCGCTTGTTTTCGAGACTTACTCGGTCCAGGTAACGTAACCATTTATGGCCACTTTCAGTATGTCGCATTGCGTGGCTCGATCGGTTCGGTTATTGCTTTTGGATTTTTGGTGGGTCAATGATCTCGGTGACTGGTAGACTTTGGGTGGTCTTGGGCATTCACAGGTACGGGATAGGACGCCCACTCTTCCGCATCGTGAACAGAATAGTCTACGTGGTTTCTGGCAAACATTTCTTCGGTGCCCGGGATACCCACATCTCCAGCATACTTCGAAATCTGCCACCGGCAAGTAAATGGGTGGCTGGTCTGTAGGGTCGGTGAGATATCCACTCTGATGACTGAGAATTAACGGATTCATATTTCCGGAGGGATGTCCGGGCTCGACCTCGGGTGCTGGGGTCGGTTCAGTGGTGATGGTTGGATCTGCAGCAGGCGTCAGCGGAGCGGGGTCTGGTGTGTCTTCGTTGATTTGGTTGTGAAGGGTTAAGGCGGAGGACACGGTACCTGATTGCTCGGACTCTTCGGTAGCGGAAGGAGTTGTTTCGGTCCACACAAACTCATACTCTTCTTCTGGTAGTGGAGAGGTATCAAGGTTGAATTCGTCACACATATTGCGGGAATCTTTGAAAGCCTGTAATCAAAAAGTGGGATAGGTACAACAAATTCGGTAACGGACAGGGATGGATTTTATTAAAAACAAAAGAAAATTAAATGATATTCGGAAATACATAAAATAGGGTTTTCTTTCTTCTTTCTTTTTTTAAATGCTTATCCATTTAAATATCCCGTTTATGGGGACTTTTGGCCGGTATGACTTGGCAGGCGGCCATCCGGGAGGGCGGAAGGTAGACGCTATTCGTCGCGTCTCGGGGTCCCATTCGTGTGGGTGTCGGAATTTCGCTAGACGCTGCCCGAAATCCTGGATGGAAAGTGGTTCAGCATGGACCGGTGGCGGAGCCTCCACTTTCCGGGGCCTGGTTGGCTTCCGTATTACGGCCGCTTCTAGGGGGGGTGTCGGAAGGGGTTTTTTAGCCCTGGGGATATGCGGCTGTGGGCCGTAGAAGGCGGTGCTGTCTGGTTAGCCGGTTTCAATAAGATATTGCTCAATATCTTTATTTTGGGCTGCTCCTTCGTCTGACGGGTGGACTCGGTGAACGGTAAGGAGGGGCGGACTAGAGGAGGTCGTTTCTTTTTGATAATCTTCCATTCTTTCACAGTTAGGGCCATTAGCGGTGTCGACTTCCTGGGTGGCCTGTCGAATTTGTTCTCCGCTTTGTTTGGCATTGTGTGTCTTGGTTTCTGAAAAGAATACCTCGGTTTGGTCTTGGTACGGTTTCAGGTCCTTGATATGGACTCGCCTGAGCTTTTTCCCGCTACTGTGGATAAGGTCGTACACGACTGGGGAGATTACTCGGTGTATAGTGTAGGGACCCGAAAACTTGGGAGCCAATTTGGACGCGAAGTCTTTCGCTGCATTTGATAACTGATGTTCGCGCTTCATTACCGTATCCCCCACATGACATCTCCACTCGCGTCGCCTTAGATTGTAATAGTGGCTCTGTCCGCGCTAGTCGGATTCGGACAATGCGGAAGGTGTCCTGAAGCTGTTTCAGTCTATCACTTCGGCGATTTGCGTCGATAGGATTGTCGTGGGTGCTGTCGGTATCGGTGTTCTCTTCCACAGTTCGGTGTAACGCATTCGGTAGTTCGAATTCTCGCCCAAAATTCAAAAAGGCTGGGGTGTATCCCGTGGATTCCTGCTTGGCGGTATTTATGGCCATCGTGAATTCATGTATGTTTTGATCCCACTTCTTGTGATTGTTTTCACAAAATTGGGCGGCCATGGTCTTGATTACTCTATTTGCCCTCTCTACTGGGTTACATTGTGGTGTGTATGCCGGTGTGAAGCGATGTTGTACTCCGAAGTCTTCTAATAAGGTGCGAAAAATCCGGCTACTGAATTGAGTGCCTTGGTCGGTAATTATGGTGCGTGGACATCCAAAGCGGGATATTATCTCCTCTAATAGGGCTTGGGATACTACGTTGGCGGTGGCTTTTCTAATTGGCTTGCAGGCCGTCCATTTTGTGAAGCGGTCATGGAATACGATCAAGTAAAGATTCCCTTTTGATGATCTCGGTAATGGGCCTACTAGGTCCACGCTAACAGACTCCCATGGTTGTCGGACGGGGTTGGGTTGCATGGTACCTGGTGTCTTCCGTTGGGAGACTTTATACTTCTGACATTGTAGGCATCCTCGGACGTATTTGCTTATGTCTCTGAACATATGTGGCCAATAATATCGAAGAGCGATCCGTGCGATAGTCTTGGTCAGTCCTAGGTGGCCTGCGGATGGTGCGTCGTGGTTCTCCAGAAGTATTGTAGATCGAAGTTCGGTCGGTACACACAGCTTCCAAGGGTCACAGTATTCTTCATCCTTGAGATCCCCGTAATCCCAGAAGTGTCGGAATAATTTTCCATCCCTGATGGAGTAGTCCGGGTAGTTCTTCGGATTTCTCTGAACCTCTTGCATTTTAGCCGTGTACCAGGTGCATTCGGTATCTCGTAGTTCGGTGGTGGTGATAGCAGCGGTATCGGATAGCGGTTCTCGGGATAGCGTGTCGGCTACACGGTTCAGGACCCCTTTTCTATATTTTATCGAAAAGTCAAACTGCTGTAGGAAGAGGCTCCAGCGAGCTAGCCTGCCACCAGGGCTCTTAATTGAGTGGAGCCAGGTCAGACTTTGATGATCGGTTGTAACGGTAAACCTGTATCCTTCGAGGTAAGGTCGCATCTTCTCTATTCCCCAGACAATAGCCAAACATTCCTTTTCCGTTACGGAGTAGTTCTTTTCGGCGGGTTGTAATGTTCTGCTCGCATATGCTATTATATGGTCGTCCCCATCTTGGCGTTGTAATAGTGCTACTCCTAACCCCTGTTCTGAGGCGTCAGTCTGGAGCTCGAACGGTATGGAGAAATCTGGACAGGCAAGTACGGGCGCCTTTGTTAACAAGGTCTTCAAACCGTCAAACGCGGTTTGTTGTTCTTCCATCCAACGCCATCGCTTACCTTTCTTGAGGAGGCTGGTTAGAGGCGAAGCGATCTGGGAGAAGATTGGTATGAAACGCCGGTACCAGGAGCATATCCCCAAAAAGCGGCGTAAAGCTCGTACTGTTGTGGGCTCCTTTAGTTCCGTTATGGCTCGGACTTTGTCGGGATCGGTGCGAATACCATCCGCGGTTACTTCGTGTCCCAGGTATTTTAGGGTTTGCTTGGCAAACTCACATTTTTCGGGGTTGAGCTGAAGATTTGCTGCTCGGAGTCTTCGGAAAACTTCTTGGAGATTATCCAGGTGCTCTTCGAATGTCTTACCGAGAATGATAATGTCATCTAGATAGGCGAACGCTCTTGGCTCCATGTCTGGACCGATAATGCTGTCCAGTAGGCGCTGGAAAGTGGCCGGAGCTGAGTGTAATCCGAACGGCATCACTCGAAACTGGAATAACCCTCTAGAGGGAACAGTGAAGGCGGTGATTGGTTTACTTTCCGGTGAGAGCGGAATCTGCCAGTATCCCTGCTTCAGGTCTATGCTGGATATGTAGCGGGAATCGCGGAGACGGTCCAGAATGGCGGATATGTATGGTAATGGGTAGGCATCCTTACGGGTTACTTCATTGACTTTCCGGAAGTCAATGCAAAACCGTGGCTTTCCATCCTTCTTCTGGACGACTACTACTGGGCTGCTCCATGGGCTGGTTGACGGTTCTATGATGTTTTCCTGGAGCATTTTGTCCACCTCCTCGTTTATTATTTGTTGCATCCTTGGGTTCTGAGGCCGATACCGTTGTTTGACAGGTTCTTTCTGTAGTAGTTGAATGCGGTGCTCCGTATGAGGTGTGGTTCCTTTGACTGCTCTGAATTTGGGCAGCTCTTCTGCTAAGAAGGCATCAAGGCGGGCTTGTTCCGTTGGTGTCAGCTTCAAAGGAGTGTTTTGTCCCGGCTGAATGTTGCATACGGCGTTGGGCTCGCAGGCAAGGTTTCCAGCTGGTGTTTTCGGACGGAGAGTTACGGTTGATCCGGAAATTTCGGCTATCAGGTCTTGAGTCTGTAGAAAGTCCATCCCTAGAATCAGATCTGAGGTTAGCCGAGGTAAATGGAGGCACTTGAGGCTACAGTTGACGATCCCGGTCTTGATGTGGACAGTGTAGGCCTGGTGAATTTCAATAGTCGTGCCGTCCGCTAGATTGGCCTCCCATCGGTTGCTCGTGTGTTGCCGTAGTCGGTGTTTTCGGCACAGTCTGGCAACGTTGTCGCCCATATAAGATTTGCAGGCTCCAGTGTCCAAAAGGGCACGGAATGGCTTACCAAAGATCTTGATCGGAATATGAGGTCGGATATCTTTCTCTGGTATCGAGGCTTGGAAAGTGTGGATCTGGTGAGGCCTCGAGACTTGCCGGATCCTCTCTAGTTTCCCTGGTTGCGGCATTGGCAGTCCCGGCTCATGACTCCCCGCTTGCCACATCTGGAGCAGAATAGGACTGGTGCTGCGGTGCATTCGGTTCGTACGTGGCCGGTCTGGCCACATCTCCAGCACTGTAGGGGCGGCCTCGGGTTTTGTGGTAGCCTAGGTTGGCTGGGGGATGGCCGTAGTTGGCTGGTGACTGGCCGCTGTGGTAGTGGGACTGGATTTGGGTCCGGTCGAGTTGGCATTGGAACAGCCCGAGGTTGGTATCGGGTTTCCTTGAATAGGGCTTCTACTCCTCGTACCTCTTTCAGAAAGGTCTGGAGGTCCTTGATATCTTGTCCCCATAAGGTCTGTCTGTATTCCGGTAGTAGATTTTGTCTCAACCGGGCCAATTCCTGCTCCGGACTGTTTCTCCCTTGGCGGCGCATCAAGGTTTGCAGGTCGGTGATGTACGTGGTAATGTCCTCGGTAGGCCTTTGTCGACGCTGGCTGATCTCGGCTTCCAGCGTTGCGTGGTAGTTGGTAGGAAAGAAGAACGTCTGGAATGCTTCGTGAAATTCTTCCCAGGTTTGCCAGGAATGCTTGTTGTTTCGGTACCATAGCGCAGCTGCTCCAGTTAATACCATCGGGATTGCGACCAGGAGGTTGTCGTGTCGTGCTCCTAGTTGGGAACGGACGTCTTCCAACTGCTCTAGGAAGGTGACAGGATCGGACCTCCCATCGAACTTGATTCCAGCACGGCTCAAATCCACCGGTTCTATCTTTGTCTGAGAAGCTGGTAGTCCGGGTGGCACTGCGAAGCTGGGCGGTGGCACGGTCATCGGATTTGGTGTAGCTTGGCCATTCTTAAAGAAGTTGGCCAATCGACGTTTCTTCTCGTCTACGGTTCCGGCGGTGGAGAGCTTGAAGTGCATTAGCTCCTTGTCCAGGTCTTCCTTCCTCAGTTTATAAATCCAGCTGGTTCTCAGGTCGGTTGTAGCAAGGTCGGTGAAGTCGGTCGGGTTGTTCTTTGGATCGGTTGCCAATTCATCTTCGGCTTGGTCGGGTTTACAAATCTCCAGCTTCTTCATGGTGATTCTTGGTCTGCTGTCACGATTCACAATATTCTCACTATAACGGTTTAGTTACCTCTTGATGCGGTTTGATCACTTCGGTCGATGTGTACTGGTCAACGGTTCACGTTCTTCTCTTCTGGTGGTCATGGAGCTCCCTTATATATCCATTCGTCTTGCAGGTCGGGTGGTGGGGAACTGCCCCTTCCACTGATGTTATGAGTCGGCGCAACTCGGTACAGTTCGGTCAGCTTGGTCCAGCTCGGTCCTCTTCGGTACGGTTGCTCAGGATTCGTTTCGGTTTTTGTCGGCTGCTTTTCTGACGTGGATATTTCGGGTATTCGGAACACAGTAGTATTTTCCCGTCCCTGCTCGGGCGCCATTTTGTGACGCCCTTTCTTGCGCACTACGTACAATAGAAGCGGTTTCTCGGGCGCCACCTTGATTATAGTGGTGAGGTCCACTATACGGACCTGGCACGGTTCTTCGGAGCCAGGTACCCAGGATAGCTTCACAGCCAGAGACGGTAATTCCAGGGGTCACGCCTCTGTGTCATACTGGAGAACTAAACTATACTTCTCAGGTAATCAAACTACGAGTTAGCTATATACATCTATTTACACTATTTACAAGTTGCTTCTATCTACGGTGATTAATGAAGAGAAAATACAGTGATCTTTGGTCTTGCGAAGGAGAGGTGATGTCATGACTAAAGCAGTGAATACGGAAACGGTTAAACGGTGCATTCGGTAGAGAGGTTACGGTAGGAGAGGGGAGGGTACGGAAAACGGGGAGTCGGCAAACAGAGATGCAGCGAGCTTTTGTGCATGATTAATGGTGTGTAACAGTTAAAAGCTACAGGCTAATCTACAACCAATAAACGGATAAGTATAAATATTAATGCAAATCAAGTGATGAGTGATGTACGGTGGAGTGGGGAGTCTTCACTATTTCGGGTTTCGCGGCCATTAATTCGGGTTAAGTCGGACTTCACGGCCATTAATTTATTAATTCGGACGTTGCGGCTAGTAATTCACGGAAACTATTTATTATCGCGCACTTCGGAGACTCTCTGGTCGGTTAATTTACGACTAGTGCTTAATGCTGTTTGCTACGGTCCTCCCTTAACACGAAAGGTGCCAGAAGGCACTCCGCACAAGGCATGCGCTGTGATGACCTCGGTAACAGGTCACTCACCCAGCATCCCTGTCTCGGTCAATGGGTGGACACCTTTAAGTAGCTGCGTTCAAAGCATTCCGGCACTATCTTTAATATTACTCACAACACGGACCGGCTCACGGATTTCACCTTGGGCGACCGCTGACTGAGAGCATCGCAAGAATGTACGGTCGCTAATTTGAAACAGACCGCTCACTCCAGAGATACCACCACCCATCGGACAACCCTCGGTGTTTCTACGGTTGTCCCGGAATTCCAGCACAACGTGGCAACGTTAATTTGAAACAGTTCCCACGCATACTGTCTCTCCGAAAACTACCGGTATAGCGCACTCCCGAATTACGGATTCCACGTTAGGCGGCCGCTGACTGGAAGCATCGCAAGAATGCACGGTCGCTAATTTGAAACAGACCGCTCACTCCAGAGATACCACCATCCATCGGACAACCCTCGGTGTTTCTACGGTTGTCCCGGAATTCCAGCACAACGTGGCAACGTTAATTTGAAACAGTTCCCACGCATACTGTCCTTCCGAAAACTACCGGTATAACGCACTCCCGAATTACGGATTCCACGTTAGGCGGCCGCTGACTGGCAGCATCGCAAGAATGTACGGTCGCTAATTTGAAACAGACCGCTCACTCCAGAGACACCACCATCCATCGGACAACCCTCGGTGTTTCTACGGTTGTCCCGGAATTCCAGCACAACGTGGCAACGTTAATTTGAAACAGTTCCCACGCATACTGTCCTTCCGAAAACTACCGGTATAACGCACTCCCGAATTACGGATTCCACGTTAGGCGGCCGCTGACTGGCAGCATCGCAAGAATGTACGGTCGCTAATTTGAAACAGACCGCTCACTCCAGAGACACCACCATCCATCGGACAACCCTCGGTGTTTCTACGGTTGTCCCGGAATTCCAGCACAACGTGGCAACGTTAATTTGAAACAGTTCCCACGCATACTGTCCTTCCGAAAACTACCGGTTGACGCACTCCCGCCACGGTGTACTTACTCACTCTGTTGGCCTGGCACTACACACTGGACCCGGTACTCCCACTCCACCTCCATCGCTTCACTTACTTACTGCGGTATCGGTTCTGCTCACGGCTGCACGGTTAGCGCGACTGACTGAACTACGGTGGGACTGTGGGTTATAAAGGATTCGGTCGGCTTCCTTCGCCGCGACTCGGTTACTCTGCGCGTAAATTAATTGATTTCGCTGGCTTGTGCTGACAACGGAATTATTGGAAACTAGAAACAAGCATAATATTTGCAAAATAAATGTGCTTTGTTACAATCTGTATTGAGCACCATGCCACGTTAAAGGTACCCTAATAGTATCTAAATGGATAGTAAACGTTATAATATTATTCGGTTTCAAAGATCAGGCCATATGGGACGCATTGGCAGTGGAAGTTTTCAAGGAATATCTTCATTGAGAATCACACCACGTTGAAAGATACGCTAAAGGATATCTGAATAGATAGTAAAAGATATTATAATATCGGGCCATCAGAGGCACTTTCGCAGTGTAACTTTTTCAGTACTATCTGTATTGGGAATCATGCCACGTTGAAAGATCCCTAAAAGTATCTGAGTGGATAGTAAATGATATAATAATGCTCGATCCACTCAGCAGAAACGCGTGCTCACTGGAACTTTCTCAGTAATATCTTTATTGAGAATAACACTAAGTTGATAGATCCGTGAAAGGTACTGAATCGATAGTAGAATATATAATAATACTATGTTTCGAGTATCCGGCCATCAGAAAAGCCCTGGCAGTTCAACTCTTCATTACCATCTGTATTGAGAATCACACCACGTTGATAGTTCCGTAAGAGGATCGGAATAGATAGAAAAAGGTATTAAAATACTCGGTTTTAAATATCAGGCCATCAGAGAAGCTTTGGTAGTAGAAATTTTTGAGTAAAATCTGTTTTGAGAATCATTCCACGATGAAAGATCCCTAGAAGTATATGCATGGATAGTAAACGATATAATATAACTCGGTTTCAAACATCCAGTCAGCAGAAACGCGTGAGCAGAGGAACTTTCTCATTAATTTCTTGATTGAGAATCACACTACCTTGAAAATTCCGTAAAAGCATCTGAATGGATAGTAGAAGATATAATAATACTATATATATGGAAAGGTTTAACGGGTAATTCCGCAAAAGGAGCAGATTAAAAATAATTCTGCTGGTACCTGCCGACACGTGTTTCTGCTAGTTGGCTTCTTCAGGACAGGGCAACCGTTAAACCTTTCCATATATATATATATTACTCCGCATGATCCATATTTCTATATAATAATACTATGTTCCGAATATCCGACCATCAGAAACGCCCTGGCAGTATATCTTCTACAGTACTATCTTTATTGAGAATAACACTACATTGAAAGATCCTTAAATGACTGAATGGATAGTAGAGGATATAATAATACTATGTTTCGAATATCCGACCATCAGAAAAGCCCATGCAGTTTAACTCTTCAGAACCATCTGTATTGGGGATCATGCTACGTTAAGAGAACCTTAAGAGGATCTGGATAGGTAGTGAAAGGTATTTCAATACTCGATTTCAAATATCGGGCCATCGAAGGCCGCGGAACTTTTTCAGTAATATCTGTTTGAGAATAATGCCACGTTGGAAGATCTTTATATGTATCTGAATGAATAATGAACGATTTAATAAGAGTCGGTTTCAAAGATCAAGCCATCAGGGACGCATTGGAAGTGGAACTTTTTCAGTAATATCCTCATTGAAAATCACACCACGTTGATAGATCCGTAAAAGGATCTGAATAGTCAGTAAAAG
Source organism: Halyzia sedecimguttata (assembly GCA_937662695.2). Classification (NCBI taxonomy): domain Eukaryota; kingdom Metazoa; phylum Arthropoda; class Insecta; order Coleoptera; family Coccinellidae; genus Halyzia; species Halyzia sedecimguttata. The sequence goes on from OW569418.2 coordinate 8,764,244, forward strand.
GTATTATAATACTCAGTTTCAAATATCGGGCCATCAGAGGCTGTGAAACTTTATCAGTATTATCTGTATTGTGAGTCATGCCATGTTGAAAGAACCCTAAAAGTATCTGAATGGATAGTAAGCGATATAATAATACTCGGTTTCAATCATCTAGTCAGCAGAAACCCGTATGCAGTTGAACTTTCTCAGTAATATCTTTATTGAGAATCACACTACGTTGTAACATCCGTAAAAGGATCTGAATGGATAGTAGAAGATGATTTCGAATATCCGGCCATCAGAAACGCCCTGGCAGTTTAACTTTTCAGTACTATCTGTATTGAGAATCATGCCACGTTGAGGAAACCTTAAGAGGATCTGAATAGACAGTAAAAGGTATTATAATACTCGGTTTCAAATATCGGGCCATCAGAGGCGCTTTGGCAGTGGAACTTTTTCAGTGATATCTGTATGAGAATCATTCCACGATGAAAAATCCCTAAAAGTTTTTGAATGAATAGTAAACGATATAATAAAAATCGGTTTCGAACATCCAGTCTGAGTGGATAGTAAACAATATAATAATACTCGATTTCAAACATCCAGTCAGCAGAAACGCGTGAGCAGTGGAACTTTCTAAGTAAAATCCTTATTGAGAATCACACTACGTTAAAGAGATCCGTAAAAAGATCTGAATGGATAGTAGGAGATATAATAATACTTTGTTTCGAATATCCGGCAATCAGAAACTTCCTGGCAGTTTAACTCTTCAGTACCATCTGTATTTAGAACCATGCTACGATGAGAGAACCTTAAGGGCCATCAGAGGCGCACTGGCAGTGCAACTCTTTTAGTAATATCTGTATTGAGAATCATGCCACGTTGAAAGATCCCTGATAGTATCTGAATGGATAGTAAACGATATAATAAAACTAGGTTTCAAAGATCAGGCCATCAGGGACGCATTGGCAGTAGAACTTTCTCAGTTATATCTTTATTGAAAATCACACTACGTTGAAACATCCGTAAAAGGATCTGAATGGAAAGTAGAAGATATAATAATACTATGTTTCGAACATCCGGCCATCAGAAAGGCCGTGCAGTTTCCCACACAGCACACAATATTCAAGAAATATTGCCACAATATTGCAATATTGCAATTGAAGTTGCAATATTCCAGAAATATTGCTGGAATATTGTGCTTCAATATTACAGTTGCAATATTGGAAGTATTGCTGGAATATTGTATTTCAATAAGTTGGAAAGTTTAACGGGTAATTCCGCATGATCCATATTTCTATTGTATTTCAATATTACAGTTGCAATATTCAAAAATATTACAGAAATGTTACAAACTATAGCAGTTTTCTACAAAGTTAAAATTTATAGTTTTGCGTATATTCCTATGAATATATGCATAGACATAATTATTACAAATCGCGATAGAAATAATTCCAAATTACATGCAATATATAATATGTCTGTGTGCTTTCTTTCTCTAGTTCAAGGCTTTACGCATCCCCTCTTTTCTTTTAGTCAGGCCGCCATTTTTTCTGTTTACCAGTGTTGTTGTATCGTGTCGTGAAGCAGTCTGTTGTTACTTTACATTGTTAGTTCAGTTAGTTGTGAGTTTAATGTTTATTAAATACTAATTGGCTCTAATAAATATAAATGCAGTAAGCTGATTTGATTATCTAAGGTATAATAGCTACAAGTTTATAGATATCATTGATACAAAATTTTATATTTTTAGGTTATACCAACATCTTATCACAGCCCTATAAAGAGTAGGTTGTGATCTCATCCGTCTGATTATTGAGACGTTATATTGACGTGCTTTTTATATACGTACAAAGGTAGAGTTGAACAGATCTAATGATTTGATTATCTATGTTTTATTGATCCCATATCGAAATGGTTAGCTCAAGTCAAATCGCGAGCCTCCAGGGAAGTGGAAAAAGTTAAAAAAAAAGAAATTTTGAATGTCCAGTAGAGAGCGAATAAAGATATTAATTGTGCCTACTATTTTTTTTATGTGAGTTAAACCTATACCACATCTCATGAAATCTCATCTCATGAAATAACAGAAATATTTCTGCAAGTATCCTGAAATATTGCATATATATTTTGCAATATAACAAAGATATTGCATAAATATTACAAAATAATTCTACAATATTGCAGGAATATTTCAAAAAATAAGTATGCAATATTGTGACGTATAACGACATACGACTGTTCCCAAGTCGCAGTGGTTAAGATCGGAGCTACTAGAACTCAGGGATCCGCGGTCTAGCTCCAGTGGAGATGGGAGTGGATTCCTAAAAAGGGAACCTAGTAAATGGGCGCCAGGTAAATTTAAGTCTCCCAGATACCCCTGCGTAATGTACTAATTCCTAAATTCACCAAAAGAATATTCACGCTAATAACAAACAGTTTATTCTAATAGCATACAACCCAGGTCTTTAGATCCAGCAAAATTCAACTATTATGAAACCCTGAATAAGGGTGGCGGAAATTGTACGTAGATATTATTCTTGGAATCAAATACGCGTCGCTTGAGCTCAGGCGCATCCACGTTTCTTATCTATGATCTTGTATGATTTACGCAAATATTTCCCCAATTTCCGCTTTACAACAACAATAATTTACACAATTGATGACAATATATGTTCAAGTTATATATATAGCAGATATAAGATGTTTCGAGATATGTTTTCTATAACTTGCGTGCTATTCCTTATGCCTGAACGTAGTATTGCTTCGATGGTCTCGCAATACTGTTCTCCTTCCGCCTGTGCTCGCAGTCTGCAACCCTTGACTGAATGTCCCCAATCACAGCGCTACTTCCTGACCACCTTGTATATACTCGGGACCAGCAACACTGCGTTGGCTGTCTCACAGCGTTACTTATGGACCACCTTGTATATACTCGAATGCCTCAGTGCTACTCCTCCTGACGTAAAAATTCCTCTCTTCGCCACAAAAACTTCTATTCCTCTTGATATAAAAATCGTGCTGGCACACAAAAACTCCTGATGTTACAAAAACCCCTGATGTTCGGGGTTGTCCTGCACACATTTGCTTCGAAACCAAATCTTGTCGTGCCTCCACCAAATAATTCTTCAAGCACACAGCGATGTTCTGTCAAAGTCGCCAAGATCGTTCACGTGTTCAACTCTTAGATTTGCAGAAAGGTCGTTAGATCCTCTTTCGAGACGAGTGCAAGGTACCTGTTATCTTCCCAAATCAAACCAATGTAACCCTCACTCCTAATTCGATTTTCGAAACTATATCCAACTAAGAAGAAATCACCAATTCTTATTAAGTTCCGAAAATACGCCTAACCTACTGCTCCTCCTTCGAGTGTTCACCAAATGGACGACCTCATGTCCCTGACTGGCGCAGACCCTCACAAATTTCAGACTGTCACAATTCAACAATATTGCCAACTTATTCGGTTCTTCGAATACACCAATTATTATTTAGCGTCGATTGGTACCACTGAGATCCAACCTCAAATTCGATGTCAACAAACACGACATAAATGACACTCGCCAACCAAACGTAAACAAACCCCTGCCTGAGTTAAAAATAAAACGTTACAGACGTTATAGGATAAAGAGCATATATTTGAATATTTCTTCAACAATCCTGAAATATTTCATATATATTTTCCAATATAATAAAAAATTGCATAAACATTACAGAATAATTCTACAATATTGCAGAAATATATCGAAAAATATTTCCGCAATATTGCTATGTTAGGTAATGGGGCGGACATTCTAATGTTTCTGCAATATTCCTGAAATATTTCATATATCTTTCGCAATATATCCGAAATATCTCAAATATTTCCGAAACATATTCCTGCAATATTTCAGAAATGAGTCTGTGCTGTGTGGGTTAACTCTTAAGTACTATCTGTATTGAGAATCATGCCACGTTAATAGAACCTTAAGAGGATCTGAAGAGATAGAAAAAGGTATCATAATACGCGGTTTCGAACATCATGTCAGAAGGGACTCGTGAGCCGTGAAACTTTCTCAGTAATATCTTTGTTGAGTATCACACCACCTTGAGAGATCCGTGAAAGGATCTGAATGGATAGAAGAAGATACAATAAAACAATGTTTCTAATATCTGGACATCAGAAACGCCCTGGCAGTTTAACTCTTCAGTAATATATTCATTGAGAATCACACCACGTTGAAAGTTCCGTGAAATGATCTGAATAGATCGTGAAAGGTATTATAATTCTCGGTTTCAAGTATCGTGCCATCAGAGGCGCTTTGGCAGTGGAACTCTTTCAGTAATATCTGTATTGAGAATCATTCCACGATGAAAGATCCCTAAAAGTATATGAACGATATAATAAAACTCGGTTTCAAACATCCAGTCAGCAGAGACGCGTGTGCAGTGAAACGTTCTCAGTAATATCTTTATTGAGTAACACACTACCTTGAGGGATCCGTAAAAAAATCCGAATGGATAGTAGAAGATATAATAATACTATGTTCCAAATATCCGGCCATCAGAAACGCCCTGGCATTATATCTTCTTCAGAACTGTCTGTATTGAGAATTATGCCACGTTAAGAGAACCTTAAGAGGATCTGAATAGATGGCAAAAAGTATTATAATACTCGATATCAAATATCGGGCCATCAGAGGTGCATTTTTCAGTAATATCTGTATTGAGAACCATGCCACGTTGAAAGATCCCCAGAAGTATATGAATGGATAGTTAACGATATAATAAAACTCGGTTTCAAACATCCAGTCAGCAGAAACGCGTGAGCAGTGGAACTTTCTTAGATTGAGAAAGTTGAACGTTGAAAGATCCTTAAAAGGATCTGAATTGATAGTAGAAGATATAATTTTACTATGTTCGAATATCCGGCCATCAGAAACGCCCTGGCAGTTTAACTCTTCAGTACCATCTGTATTGAGAATCATGCTACGTTAAGAGAACCTTAAGAGGATCTGAATAGATAGTAAAAAGTATTATAATACTCGATATCAAATATCGGGCCATCAGAGGTGCATTTTTCAGTAATATCTGTATTGAGAACCATGCCACGTTGAAAGATCCCCAGAAGTATATGAATGGATAGTTAACGATATAATAAAACTCGGTTTCAAACATCCAGTCAGCAGAAACGCGTGAGCAGTGGAACTTTCTTAGATTGAGAAAGTTGAACGTTGAAAGATCCTTAAAAGGATCTGAATTGATAGTAGAAGATATAATTTTACTATGTTCGAATATCCGGCCATCAGAAACGCCCTGGCAGTTTAACTCTTCAGTACCATCTGTATTGAGAATCATGCTACGTTAAGAGAACCTTAAGAGGATCTGAATAGATAGTAAAAGGTATTATAATACTCCATTTCAATTAACGGCCAATCAGAGGCGCTTTGGCAGTGGAAATTTTTCAGTAATATCTGTTTGAGAATAATGCCACGTTGGAAGATCTCTGAAAGTATCTGAATGGATAGTAAACGATATAATGAAAGTCGGTTCCAAATAACAAGCCATCAGGGACGCATTGGCAGGTGAAGTTTTTCAGTAATATCCGCATTGAAAATCACACCACAATGAGAGATCCGTAAAAGGATCTGAATAGAAGGTGTGAAAGGTATTATAATACTCCATTTCAATTAACGGCCAATCAGAGGCGCTTTGGCAGTGAAACTTTTTCAGTAATATCTGTATTGAGAATCATGCCACGTTGAAAGATCCCTAAAAGTATCTGAGTGGATAGTAAACGATATAATAACACTCGGTTTCAAAGATTAGGCCATCAGGGACGCATTGGCAGTAGAACTTTTTCAGTAATATCTTCATTGAGAATCACACCACGTTGAAATCTCCGTAAAAGGATCGGAATGGATAGTAAAAGTTATTGTAATACTCGGTTCCAAATATCGGGCCATCAGAGGCGCTTTGGCAGTAGAGCTTTTTCAGTAATATCTGTATTGAGAACCATGCCACGTTTAAGGTACCCTAAATATATCTTATTGGATAGTAAACACTGTAATATAATTCAGTTTCAAAGATCAGGCCATATGGGACGCATTTGCAGTGGAAATTTTTAAGGAATATCTTCATTGAGAATCACACCACGTTGAAAGATCAGCAAAAGGATCTGAATAGATAGTAAAAGATATTATAATACTGAGTTTCAAATATCGGGCCATCAGAGGCACTTTCGCAGTGTAACTTTTTCAGTACTATCTGTATTGAGAATCATGCCACGTTGAAAGATCCCTAAAAGTATCTGAGTATAATAATACTCGATTTCAAACATCCACTCTGCTAAACGCGTGCTCAGTGGAACTTTCTCAATAATATCTTTATTGAGAATAACACTAAGTTGATAGATCCGTAAAAGGTACTGAATGGATAGTAATATAATAGTAATAGTAATATATAATAATACTATGTTTCGAGTATCCGGCCATCAGAAACGCCCTGGCAGTTTAACTCTTCAGTACCATCTATATTGAGAATCACACCACGTTGAAAGTTCCGTAAGAGGATCGGAATAGATAGTAAGAGATATTATAATACTCGGTTTTAAATATCAGACCATCAGAGGCGCTTTGGTAGTGGAACTTTTTCAGTAAAATCTGTATTGAGAATCATTCCACGATGAAAGATCCCTAGAAGTATATGAAGTAAAATATATAATAAAACTCGGTTTCAAACATCCAGTCAGCAGAAACGCGTGAGCAATGGAACTTTCTCATTAATTTCTTTATTGAGAATCACACTACCTTGAATATTCCGTAAAAGCATCTGAATGGATAGTAGAAGATATAATAATACTATGTTCCGAATATCCGACCATAAGAAACACCCTGGCAGTATATCGTCTTCAGTACTATCTTTATTGAGAATAACACTACATTGAAAGATCCGTAAAAGGACTGAATGGATAGTAGAAGATATAATAATACTATGTTTCGAATATCCGACCATCAGAAAAGCCCTGGCAGTTTAACTTTTCAGTACCATCTGTATTGGGAATCATGCTACGTTAAGAGAACCTTAAGAGGGTCTGGATAGGTAGTAAAAGGTATTTTAATACTCGATTTCAAATATCGGGACATCAAAGGCGCTTTGGCAGTGGAACTGTTTGCGAATAATGCCACGTCGGAAGATCTTTATATGTATCTGAATGAATAGTAAACGATTTTTAATAAGAGTCGGTTTCAAAGATCAAGCATTCAGAGACGCATTGGAAGTGGACCTTTTTCAGTAATATCCTCATTGAAAATCACACCACGTTGAGAGATTCGTAAAAGGATCTGAATAGTTAGTAAAAGGTATTATAATACTCAAGTTTCAAATATTGGGCCATCAGAGGCGCTTTGGCAGTGAAACTTAATCAGTATTATCTGTATTGTAAGTCATGCCATGTTGAAAGAACCCTTAAATTATCTGAATGGATAGTAGAAGATATAATAATACTATGTTTCGAATATCCGGCAATCAGAAACGCCCTGGCAGTTTAACTCTTCAGTACTATCTGTATCGAGAATCATGCCACGTTAAGGGAACCTTAAGAGGATCTGAATAGATAGTAAAAGGTATTATAATACTCGTTTCAAATATCGGGTCATCAGAGGCGCTTTGGCAGTGGAACTTTTTCAGTGATATCTGTATAGAGAATCATTCCACGATGAAAAATCCCTAAAAGTTTTTGAATGAATAGTAAACGATATAATAAAAATCGGTTTCAAACATCCAGTCTGAGTGGATAGTAGACGATATACTAATACTCGGTTTCAAACATCCAGTCAGCAGAAACGCGTGAGCGGTGGAACTTTCTCAGTAATATCTTTATTGAGAATCACACTACGTTGAAACATCCGTGAAAGGATCTGAATGGATAGTAGAAGATATAATAATACTATTTTTCGAATATCCGGCCTTCAGACACACCCTGGCAGTTTAACTCTTCAGTACTATCTGTATTGAGAATATTCCACGTTAAGAGTACCTTAAGTGGTTCCGAATAGATAGTAAAAGGTATTATAATACTCGATTTCAAATATCGGACTATCAGAGGCGCATTCCCACACAGCACACAATATTCAGGAAATATTGACACAATATTGCAATATTGCAATTGCAGTTGCAATATTCCAGAAATATTGCTGGAATATTGTGTTTCAATATTACAGTTGCAATACTGAGAAATATTGCTGGAATATTTTATTTCAATAATACAGTTGCAATATTCAGAATTATTACAGAAATGTTACAAACTATAACAGTTTTCTACAAAGTTAAAATTTATAGTTTTGCGTATATTCCTATGAATATATGCATAGACATATTTATTACAAATCGCGACAAAAATAATTCAACATTACATGCAATATATAATATGTTTTGGTGGTTTCTTTATCTAGTTCGAGGCTTTACGCATCCTCTCATTTCTTTTAGTCAGGCCGCCATTTTTTCTGTTTACCAGTGTTCTGTTATCTGTGCCACTGTGCCAGTGTTGTTGTATCTTGTCGTGAAACAGTCTGTTGTTACTTTACTTTGTTAGTTCAGTTAGTTGTGAGTTTAATATTTATTAAAGACTAATTGGCTCTAAATGATATAAATGCAGTGATAAGCTGATTTGATTATCTAAGGTATAATAGCTACAAGTTTATAGATATCATTGATACAAAATTTTATATTTTTAGGTTATACCAACATCTTATCACAGCCCTATAAAGAGCAGGTAGTGATCTCATCCGTCTGATTATTGAGACATTATATTGACGTGCTTTTTATATACGTACAAAGGTCGAGTTGAACAGATCTAATGATTTGATTATCTATGATATGATCATTGAACCCATATCGAAATGGTTAGCTCAAGCCAATTCGCGAGCCTCCAGGGAAGTGGAAAAAGTTAAAAAAAAGAAATGTAGAATGTCCAGTAGAGAGCGAATAAAGATATTAATTGTGCCTACTATTTTTTTATGTGAGTTAAACCTATACCACATCTCATGAAATAACAGAAATATTTCTGCAAGAATTCTGATATATTGCATATATATTTTGCAATATAACAAAAATATTCCATAAATATTACAAAATAATTATACAATATTGCAGGAATATTTCAAAAAATAAGTCTGCAATATTGTGACGTTATAGGATAGAAAGCATATATTTGAATATTTCTGCAACAATCCTGAAATATTTCATATATATTTTCCAATATAATGAAAAATTGCATAAACATTACAGAATAATTCTACAATATTTCAGAAATATATCGAAAAATATTTCTGCAATATTGCTATGTTAGGTTATGGGGCGGAAATTACAATGTTTCTGCAATATTCCTGAAATATTTCATATATCTTTCGCAATATAACCGAAATATCTCAAATATTTCCGAAACATATTCCTGCAATATTTCAGAAATGAGTCTGTGCTGTGTGGGTTCGCAGTGCAACTTTTTCAGTAATATCTGTATTGAGAATCTTGCCACGTTGAAAGTTCCCTAAAAGTAAATGAGTGGATAGTAAACGATATAATAATACTCGGTTTCAAACATCAGTCAGCAGAAACGCGTGAGCAGTGGAACGTTCTCAGTAATATCTTTATTGATTATCACACTACGTTGAAGGATTAGTAAAAGGATTTAAATGGATAGTAGAATATATAATAATACTATGTTTCGAATATCCGGCTATCAGAAACGCCCTGGTAGTATAACTTCTTCAGTACTATCTGTATTGAGAATCATTCCACGTTAAGAGAACCTTAAGAGGATCTGATAGATATTAAAAGGTATTATAATACTCGGCTTCAAATATCGGGCCATCTGTGAAACTGTTTCAGTAATAACTGTATTGAGAATCATTCCACGATGAAAGATATATGTGTAGATATAAGTATATGAATGGATAGTAAACGATAAAATAAAACTCGGTTTCAAACATCCAGTCAGCAAGGACGCGTGAGCAGTGAAACTTTCTCATTAATATCTTTATTGAGTATCACACCACCTTGAAGGATCCGTAAAAAGATCTGAATGGATAGTAGATTATATAATAATACAATGTTTCGAATATCCGGCCATCAAAAACGCCCGGGCAGTATATCTTCTTCAGTACTATCTGTATTGAGAATCATGCCACGTTAAGAGTACCTTAAGTGGATCCGAATAGATTGTAAAAGGTATTATAATACTCGATTTCAAATATCGGACCATCAGAGGCGCATTGGCAGTGCAACTTTTTCAGTAATATCTGTATTGAGAATCTTGCCACGTTGAAAGTTCCCTAAAAGTAAATGAGTGGATAGTAAACGATATTATAATACTCGGTTTCAAACATCAGTCAGCAGAAACGCGTGAGCAGTGGAACGTTCTCAGTAATATCTTTATTGAGTATCACACTACGTTGAAGGATGCGTAAAAGGATTTAAATGGATAGTAGAAGATATAATAATACTATGTTTCGAATATCCGGCTATCAGAAACGCCCTGGTAGTATAACTTCTTCAGTACTATCTGTATTGAGAATCATTCCACGTTAAGAGAACCTTGAGAGGATCTGATAGATATTAAAAGGTATTATAATACTCGGCTTCAAATATCGGGCCATCTGTGAAACTGTTTCAGTAATAACTGTATTGAGAATCATTCCACGATGAAAGATATATGTGTAGATATAAGTATATGAATGCATAGTAAACGATATAATAAAACTCGGTTTCAAACATCCAGTCAGCAGGGACGCGTGAGCAGTGAAACTTTCTCAGTAATATCTTTATTGAGTATCACACCACCTTGATGGATCCGTAAAAAGATCTGAATGGATAGTAGATTATATAATAATACAATGTTTCGAATATCCGGCCATCAAAAACACCCTGGAAGTATATCTTCTTCAGTACTATCTGTATTGAGAGTCATGCCACGTTAAGAGAACCTTAAAACGATCTGAATATATAGTAAAAGGTATTATAATACTCGATTTCAAATATCGGGCCATCAGAGGCGCATTGGCAGTGCTACTTTCTCATTAATATCTGTATTGAGAATCATGCCACGTTGAGAGATCCCTAGAAGTATATGACGTTGAAAGATCCCTAAAAGTATCTGAATGGATGGTAAATGATATAATAAAACTCGGTTTCAAAGATCAGGCCATCAGGGAGGCATTGGCAGTAGAACTTTTTCTGTAATATCTTCATTGAGAATCACACCACGTTGAAAGTTCCGTAAAAAGATCTGAAGGGATAGTAAAAGGTATTATGATACTTGGTTTCTAATAACAGGCCATCAGAGGCGCTTTGGCAGTGGAACTTTCTCAGTAATATCTTTATTGAGTACCACACATCCTTTAGGGATCCGTAAAAGGATCTGAATGGATAATAGAAATTATAATAATACTACGTTTCGAATATCGGGCCATCAGAAACGCCCTGGCAGTATAACTTCTTCAGCACTATCTGATTTGATAATAATTCCAAGTTAAGAGAACCTTTAGAGCATCTGATTGATATTAAAAGTTATTATAATACTCGGCTTCAACTTTCGGGCCACCAGTGGAACTTTTTCAGTAATATCTGTATTGAGAACCATGCCACGTTTGAGGTACCCTAAAAGTATCTAATTGGATAGTAAACGCTGTAATATAATTCGGTTTCAAAGATCAGGCCATATGGGACGCATTGGCAGTGGAAGTTTTTAAGGAATATCTTCATTGAGAATCACACCACGTTGGAAGATCCGTAAAAGGATCTGAATAGATAGTAAAAGATATTATAATACTGGGTTTCAAATATCGGGCCATCAGAGGCACTTTCGCAGTGTAACTTTTTCAGTACTATCTGTATTGAGAATCATGCCACGTTGAAAGATCCCTAAAAGTATCTGAGTGGATAGTAAACGATATAATAATACTCGATTTCAAACATCCACTCAGCAGAAACGCGTAACCAGGGGAACTTTCTCAGTAAAATCTTTATTGAGAATAACACTAAGTTGATAGATCCGTAAAAGGTACTGAATGGATGGTAGAATATATAATAATACTATGTTTCGAGTATCCGGCCATCAGAAACCCCCTGGCAGTTTAACTCTTCAGTACCATCTGTATTGAGAATCACACCACGTTGAAAGATCCGTAAGAGGATCGGAACAGATAGTAAAAGATATTATAATACTCGATTTTAAATATCAGGCCATCAGAGGCGCTTTGGTAGTGGAACTTTTTCAGTAAAATTTGTATTGAGAATCATTCCACGATGAAAGATCCCTAGAAGTATATGAAGTAAACTATATAATAAAACTCGGTTTCAAACATCCAGTCAGCAGAAACGCGTGAGCGATGGAACTTTCTCATTAATTTCTTTATTGAGAATCACACTACCTTGAATATTCCGTAAAAGCATCTGAATGGATAGTAGAAGATATAATAATACTATGTTCCGAATATCCGACCATAAGAAACACCCTGGCAGTATATCGTCTTCAGTACTATATTTATTGAGAATAACACTCTATTGAAAGATCCGTAAAAGGACTGAATGGATAGTAGAAGTTATAATAATACTATGTTTCGAGTATCCGACCATCAGAAAAGCCCTGGCAGTTTAACTCTTCAGTACTATCTGTATCGAGAATCATGCCACGTTAAGGGAACCTTAAGAGGATCTGAATAGATAGTAAAAGGTATTATAATACTCGTTTCAAATATCAGGTCATCAGAGGCGCTTTGGCAATGTAACTTTTTCAGTGATATCTATATTGAGAATCATTCCACGATGAAAAATCCCTGAAAGTTTTTGAATGAATAGTAAACGATATAATAAAAATCTGTATTGGGAATCATGCTACGTTAAGAGAACCTTAAGAGGATCTGGATAGGTAGTAAAAGGTATTTTAATACTCGATTTCAAATATCGGGACATCAAAGGCGCTTTGGCAGTGGAACTTTTTCAGTAATATCTGTTTGAGAATAATGCCACGTTGGAAGACCTTTATATGTATCTGAATGAATAGTAAACCATTTTTAATAAGAGTCGGTTTCAAAGATCAAGCCATCAGAGACGCATTGGAAGTGGAACTTTTTCAGTAATATCCTCATTAAAAATCACACCACGTTGAGAGATTCGTAAAAGGATCTGAATAGTTAGTAAAAGGTATTATAATACTCAGTTTCAAACATTGGGCCATCAGAGGTGCTTTGGCAGCAAAACTTAATCAGTATTATCTGTATTGTAAGTCATGCCATGTTGAAAGAACCTTTAAAGTATCTGAATGGATAGTAGAAGATATAATTATACTATGTTTCGAATATCCGGCCATCAGAAACGCCCTGGCAGTTTAACTCTTCAGTACTATCTGTATCGAGAATCATGCCACGTTAAAGGAACCTTAAGAGGATCTGAATAGATAGTAAAAGGTATTATAATACTCGTTTCAAATATCGGGTCATCAGAGGCGCTTTGGCAATGGAACTTTTTCAGTGATATCTATATTGAGAATCATTCCACGATGAAAAATCCCTGAAAGTTTTTGAATGAATAGTAAACGATATAATAAAAATCGGTTTCAAACATCCAGTCTGAGTGGATAGTAGACGATATACTAATACTCGGTTTCAAACATCCAGTCAGCAGAAACGCGTGAGCGGTGGAACTTTCTCAATAATATCTTTATTGAGAATCACACTACGTTGAAACATCCGTAAAAAGATCTGAATGGATAGTAGAAGATATAATAATTATATGTTTCGAATATCCGGCCATCAGACACACCCTGGCAGTTTAACTCTTCAGTACTATCTGTATTGAGAATCATGCCACGTTAAGAGTACCTTAAGTGGATCCGAATAGATAGTAAAAGGTATTATATTACTCGATTTCAAATATCGAACCATCAGAGGCGCATTGGCAGTGCAACTTTTTCAGTTATATCTGTATTGAGAATCTTGCCACGTTGAAAGTTCCCTAAAAGTAAATGAGTGGATAGTAAACGATATAATAATACTCGGTTTCAAACATCAGTCAGCAGAAACGCGTGAGCAGTGGAACTTTCTCAGTAATATCTTTATTGAATATCACACTACGTTGAAGGATGCGTAAAAGAATTTAAATGGATAGTAGAAGATATAATATTACTATGTTCCGAATATCCGGCTATCAGAAACGCCCTGGTAGTATAACTTCTTCAGTACTATCTGTATTGAGAATCATTCCACGTTAAGAGAACCTTAAGAGGATCTGATAGATATTAAAATGTATTATAACACTCGGCTTCAAATATCGGGCCATCTGTTAAACTGTTTCAGTAATAACTGTATTGAGAATCATGCAACGCTGTTAGAACCCTAAAATAATCTAAATGGATAGTAAGCGATATAATAAAACTCGGTTTCAAAGATCAGGCGATATGGGACGCATTGGCAGTGAAAGTTTTTCAGTACTATTGAGAATAACACTACGATGAAAGATCCGTAAAAAAATCTGAATGGATAGTAGAAGATATAATAATACCATGTTTCGCGTATCCGGCCATCAGAAACGCCCTGGCAGTTTAACTCTTCAGTACCATCTGTATTGAGAATCATGCTACGATGGAAGAACCCTAAAAGCACCTAAATGGATAGTAAGCGATATAATAAAACTCGGTTTCAAAGATCAAAGCAGAAACGCGTGAGCAGTTGTACTTTCTCAGTAATATCTTTATTGAGAATAACACTACGTTGTAAGATCCGTAAAAGGATCTGAATGGATAGTAGAAGATATGATAATACTATGTTTCGAATATCCGGCCATCAGACACACCCTGGCAGTTTAACTCTTCAGTACTATCTGTATTGAGAATCATGCCACGTTAAGAGTACCTTGAGTGGGTCCGAATAGATAGTAAAAGGTATTATACGACTCGATTTCAAATATCGGACCATCAGAGGCGCATTGGCAGTGCAACTTTTTCAGTAATATCTGTATTGAGAATCTTGCCACGTTGAAAGTTCCTTAAAAGTAAATGAATTATGCCACGTTAAGTGAACCTTAAGACAATCTGAATAGATAGGAAAAGGAACTATAATAGTCGGTATCAAATATCGGTCCATCAGAGGCGCTTTGGCAGTGGAATGGATGAATGGATAGTAAACGATATAATAAAACTCGGTTTCAAACATCCAGTCAGCAGGGATGCGTGAGCAGTGAAATATCTTTATTGAGTATCACACCCACTTGAAGGATCCGTTAGTGCATCTGAATGGATAGAAGAAGATATAATGATACTATGTTACGAATATCCGGCCATCAGGAACACCCTGGCAGTTCAACTCTTCAGTACTATATATGTATTGCGAATCATGCCACGATAAGAGAACCTTGAGAGGATCTGAATAGATAAGGTATTATAATACTCGATTTCAAATATCGGGCCATCAGAGGCGCATTGGCAGTGCAACTTCTTCAGTAATATCTTTATTGAGAATCATGCCACGTTGAAAGATCCCTAAATGTATCTAAATGGATAGTAAACGATATAATAAAGCTCGATTTCAAAGATTAGGCCAGCAAGGACGCATTGGCAGTAGACCTTTCTCAGTAATATCTACATTGAGAATCACACCACGTTGAATGTTCCGTAAAAGGATCTGAATAGATAGTGAAAGGTATTATAATTCTCGGTTTCAAATATCGGGCCATCAGAGGCGCTTTGGCAGTATAACTTTTTCATTTATATCTGTATTGAGAATCATTCCACCATGAAAGATCCCTAAAAGTATATGAATGGATAGTAAACGATATAATAAAACTAGGTTTCAAACAAGCAGTCAGCAGGGACGCGTGAGCAGTGAAACTTTCTCAGTAATATCTTTATTGAGTATCACAGCACCTTGAAAGATCTGAATGGATAGTAGATACTATGTTTCGAATATCCGGCCATCAAAATAGCCCAGGCAGTATATCTTCTTCAGTACTAACTGTATTGAGAATCATGTCAAGTTAACAGAACCTAAAAATGATCTGAATATATAGTAAAAGGTATTTTAATACTCGATTTCAAATATCGGGCCATCAGAAATCGCATTGGCAGTGCTACTTTTTCATTAATATCTGTATTGAGGATCATGCCACGTTGAAAGATCCCTGGAAGTATTGTGAGGCTGTTTCCTCGTGGAGAAAACACGGATCGCACTAGGCGATTGCCAATCGGGTTATATAACACTCGGGCGCCAGTTACAATGGGTTTTACAAGGTTGTAACGCCTTGACGGTTCCTCACTTATGGCCGGGGTCGCCTTTACACAGTGAAGAAGGGTTCGGTTACAATCTAGGGTGGTAGCGATTGTGTGATTCAGCTTCTTTCACAGCAGGATTGTTCGGATGGGAAAGACAAAAGTCGTGGTGTATTAAAAGTATATTCGTGCACTCACACTTAATAAAACAAACGGTAAAATGTGAGGTTATGGTAGCAAGACGAGGTGAGCTGACGAAACGAGGCTGTTGAAAAAGCTTGGAAGCGGGGAGGGTGAATAATGGCGGATGCGTCGGTGTACCAATTGGTAGGCCACGGCAGAGTGTCGTCCTAAATGGTGGATGCGCTTACGTATTTCTGCGTCGGCCTTGAAACGTAGGTCCGGCAGCGACTGTGGCTCGATCAATCGACGCACAGCGCTTGTCAGTAACCCCAAGCTGGGACGCCAACGGTTCCCGGTCGAGTGGCCCTAAAAGGGACTACCAAGACCGGCAAGTAACCTTAACAAATCCGATGACAGTGGGCAAACAAACTGGCAAGGAGCGCCCCCGTGAGAGCGTTGTGGCCTCAACCGCCGAGTGTTCACCACAATGCCAACGAGAATTGACAGGGATCGGCGCCGCAGTAGGATACCCCTGACAGATATAACTTCGGAAACTCCGCGCTGGGACGCCAATGGTTCCCGGTCGAGTGACCCTAAAAGGGACGATCAAGACCGGCAAGTAACCTTAACAAATCCTATGACAGCGGGCAAACAAACTGGCAAGGAGCGCCCCCGTGAGAGCGTTGTGACCTCAACCGCCGAGTGTTCACCACAATGCCAAAGAGAATTGACAGGTATCGGCGCCGCGGTAGGATAAACCCTGACGGACGTAAATTAGGAAACCCCAAGCTGGGACGCCAATGGTTCCCGGTCGAGTGGCCCTAAAAGGGACTAGCAAGACTGGCAAGGAACCTTAGCAAATCCGTTGACAGCGGGCAAACAAACTGGCAAGGAGCGCCCCCGTAAGAGCGTTGTGACCTCAACCGCCGAGTGTTCACCACAATGCCGACGAGAATTGACAGGTATCGGCGCCGCAGTAGGATAACCCCTGACGGATGTAAATTAGGCGGACGTGTATGCAATAGGACGACACCCTGACGGAAACATAAGCGGTAGCAACGGTATAAAAATGGGCCTTACCAATTCCGGACACTTTAAACTCACTGTATTTACGAGTCCTGTCTCACTTTTCTCACACACTAAAAGGGTCGAAATCTTACGGTGATCTAATTCGGAAAACAGCGCCTTCCGAGTTTAACTTTCGCACGGCTGGTTCGTTACGGAACTCGGAAAACTCGAAAATTGCTGTTAATCACGAAGAATAGAAGATGACTTATATAGCAGTAGATTTATAATCGAAGACTTAATTGCACCGAATTAGCTCGACAATCAACAGAGAATCTTAATACACCGAATTAACTCAATAATCGACAGAGAATCCTTTAATTGTCTTGTCGGGGGCCTTTTATAATCTCGGTAACAGCTGAGCAACCACGTGGTCAAAATCTCGCACTTACGGGCGGTAGGGGTCCAAATTCGCCTTCTGATTGGTGGTACCTGACATCATGTCCTTCTGGAAGGAAATCGAAAGATTTCCTTATAAGGGCATTTCGTCAGATACCACGCGACTTTTTTCCACCTGTTTACGGGCGCAAAAACGATGCACGGACGGAAGATAAGATGTTCTTATCTTGACGGACAAAAACAAATGCGATTGTTTTTCCACGTAGGAGCTCGCTGAAAACAACGGACGAATTTAATTCGAATTCGACGTTTTTCAGATGGAATTAAATATGAAGGTAAATTATGAGATTTGTGAGTACAGGGCCCGCACGGAAATTAACGAACTTCGTTACACCCCCCTTTCTTCCTCAAAAAAAAAACCGCAGGTATTTTTTTTTCTCTCGCCTCTCACCTCGTCTTACCTAACATTCACCCAACCAGAAGACGCCTGGGTGCAGCATCAAGGACATCGGCGTAGCCCTGTGTCTCGGTGTCGGCAGCAACTCGCATTGCACCCCCGTAGATCTTAACCGGCCTCCTTTCGGGATGGGGCCGCGTCTGTCGCATCGGCAGTCCCGGGATAAAATCTCCAGACGTCCACAGCGGGAGCAGAAGAGTTTCTTCTGGTTACGGCAATCTTTCCGGGCGTGGCCAGGTAGGCCGCACCTCCAGCAATCTCCCTTCTCGATCTTGATGTATCGGGTAGGTCTAGTGGGTGCTCGGCTTTGGCTCGTGGTCTTAAGGGTTGCAACGGGATTCGGTTGGTGGCCCTCCATTCTTCTATCTTGAACGCCTCCGCGACCTCGCCCTCGGCGGTGGCGAGTGCGCTGCCTGGTGTGCTGGCTTGGCCTCGGTCGGTCGTCTTGCCTACCCTTGCGGACGCGCCCCGGGCGGATGCGGGGTTGTCTAGGTGCTAGCCTCCCTCGTCCCGCTAACACTGGTAGTCTCCCCATCGGTGGTTGTTCTACTGGCCGGTTGGGTCTCCGCTGATAGTCTCTCGGCGGGTGTTCTATCGGCCGTTGGTCTGTCGGCGGACGGTCTGTCAAGGGCTGGTCTCGATTTTCGTCCTCGGCTTGGTCCAGTGAAGGTGGGTCCAGGTCCCAATCACCCAGATCCCATCCGTCGAGCTCCACTTCAGGTGAAGAGGCGGCGCTGGTGGTCACAAACTCTGGGTTGGGGCCTAGACTATAAAGGAGGCTCATTTCTGAAAGAATAGTATCGTTAGAATCATCCTGTTGGGTCTTACCTCTTCGAGGCCCTCCAGCGGCTTGGAAGATCGCAAGGAAGGTGTTTCCCTTCCTCGAACTCGGTAACTGACCGATGAGATCGGTTCTGACGGTATTCCGGGATTCGGTTTTCTCATACGGCTGCTTTTTGCCAGCAGGTTTCTGGTGGCTGACCTTGTGGCGTTGGCACCACGAACAACTCCTCACGTACTGGGCCACTTCCCGGAACATTCCTGGCCAGTAGTAGTTCCCAGCCACGCGAGGTATGGTTTTCGTGACGCCTAGATGGCCGGCGGTCGATGCGTCATGGTTTTCCTTCAATATAGAACGCCGGTTTTCGGTCGGGACACACAGTTTCCACGGATTACCCATTTTGGGCTCGGAGTAATCACTGTGGTCCCAAAAACGTCGGTACAGCTTTCCCCCTCGGATCTGGTAGTCAGGCTGTCCAATAGGGTTCTTAGCCACCTCCCGGAACTTTCGTGCGTACCAGGAGCACAACGGAGCATTTTCCATAAAACAGGACGGCGGTTCCTCTGGCAAGTCCGTTGCAATCCTCTCTTCGGTGATGATGTGTCCCAGATACTCCTGACCACCGTTCACCACGGAGTTTCCAGGAGATCTCGACGGGCAATTCGGCCTTGCTAACGGCTTATTATTCAGGTAGCTCTGAGCGGTCCGGAGATCAATTCGGAAATCGTGCTTTCCCAACACGTCCATACCCAGTATAATGTCGATCGGCAAATGAGGCACCAGCAATAGCTGAACGGGGATCGCCTCATTGCCCACCAACAAGGACGTACGGCATATTTCCTGGAGCGGAACACAGCTGCCATTGGCTACGGTGGCCACCATGTCGGACACCGGGCAGGTACGAATACCCAGACTCCGACATCTTCTGGCTGCTGCTGCGCTCAAGAAGGACCTGCTAGCTCCAGTATCAAGCAGGGCCTTGAACTCCAGACGGTCAATACGGACATTGATCATCGGTCGGTTCTCGGTTGATTGCACCTTCGGTTCATTCGTGGAAGCAAGGGGTAGAAGCTGTCGGTTCTTCCCTTCCCGACAGCTCCGCTCTAGTTTTCCGAACAGCTGCAATCTCTGGACAGAGTGCCCTGTTTTCCGCACCTGGAGCAGAACATAACAGGACGGGCTCGGCATTCCCGTCTCATATGTCCTGTTTTGCCACATCTCCAACACTGCGTCCAGTTTTCGTTGAATCTCACCCGCCGTACCCTCGTCGTTTCTTCGACTGGCCGTAGCCTCCCGGTGGGTGCTACCTTGGGCCTTTCGGGTTCTACCCGAACAGGGGGAGGCGGAGGTTCCTGGGTGCACGGTATCGGCGGCGGTTCCGGATGACGGGCTGAACTGATGGACAGGTTGCTCATTGTCCTTTGGGGTGTGTTCCTGTACGTCAAGTGTGGCTCCACTATGTAACTCGGACGTTCGGGGGGCGGCACGTAATGGTCCGCCTGCCATTGGACCAGCTCGAACACCTTCCCCTTGTTCAGCAGTTACGGGTACGTCCTCGTTTCCTGGAACGCAAGGGCTTTCTGCAATGACGGGTTCAGCCTTCTCTTTATGATTGAAACTTGCTCCTCCTCGGACGGTCGTTTCTCGATTAATTTTAAGAACAAGTTCTGCATCCGGGTCACAAAGAGAACCAGCTTCTCTCCTTTCCCTTGCGTCCTCTTTCGTATTTCTTCGAGGAGATGCTCCTCGTAGTCCGGCGGAAGGAAGGCTTCGCGTAACTGCTCCTTGATATCCTGCCAGTCCCTGAAGGTTCCACGGCGGGGGATGTACCAATCTTTGGCATCCTTCCGGAGCAGTTCGAAGATCGACTCGAATAACTGTTGGTGTGATATCCTGCGAGTCTCTGCCAACTGCTCCACTTCCTCCAGGAAGGAATTCACGCTGCTGGAACCATCGAAGTGCGTATTCCACTTGTGTATGGGGACTGGAGAGCAGTTCCACTGAGGACTGACTACGGTCGTTATGTTTGCGGTCGGTTTCCGGGACGGCATCTCCGGCGGGTGTACTTCACCTTCGGTCCAGTTGACTGTTTTTGCGGAATTTTCCCGGCCTCCATGACCAGCGGGGTCCTCCCAAGAATCGGGAATCCTTTCGGGGGCTGGAGCGACTTCTTTCCGGACCCTTCGCACACGTGTGGGGCCAATTCCCGCGGTGTCGGGTTCTGTGTTGAGTCCCACCTCGCGATGCATCTCGGTTTCCTCCTCCAAGAATGGAAACGAGATCCGCCGGGTCGACTCTGCTACCGCCGGTCGGCCAAGGATTTTCGGTTCCGATGAACTGGCTTTACTCCTCTGAGTTCCGGCGGTTAGGATGGGGCTCGTAAAATTAAGCCGACGCTGGACTGCGTCACAGGCTCGTTCACGCACTCTCTGCAGGAAGTCGGAAGGCCTCCCTTGCCTTTGGTAAGTGCCATTCGAGAGAGGGGCTGAACGACCTAACGGGGCGAGTCCTTTCCCAACAGCCTCTGGGGGACTACGGTATTCGTGGGGTACAGCGACAGGTGGATCCTCGAAAGAGATCAGTTCCGCTGCCTGTCCCGGTTGTGTCATTTGGGGGCACCCACTGACACGGGAGATCCCAGGAGCTTCGACGCCCTCCAACAGCGGTGTCTGTGTCGGTTGTCGGCCCTCCTCCAACATCTCGGTGTCCCTCAACATTTCCCAGGCATGGCTTAGAACGTCCCTAAGGTCGTTCACCCTGTGCTGGTCTTCCCTGGTTTCGGATACAGTCAGATCCAACCGGTTGCGGACATGTGACAAACGACTGCCAATCCGGACTCCTTCATTGACAGCGTTCTCGTCGTCAAACTCCCTGATATCCTCAATCAGGTCACCAAGGATGCGGCTCACTGCGTTCATTTCCTCGGCAGCGTCCCTTTGTAAAGGCCGGTATGGGATTCCCTGGCTGAGTAATCTCCGCAGTTGTGCTCGGTTCTCGTGAACAGTTCTTCCTGCTAGTGATCCACGGGCCTCCAGTTCCCAAACAAGCTCGTCAGCTCGTAAACGGTTCACTTCCATTGTCAAAATCCGTCTAACTACCTCAAAAAAACGAACTCCTGATCCGTGATCCCAAAACTGCTGTTGTGAAAGAATCGGTCCCTGCTCGGGCGCCAATTTGTGAGGCTGTTTCCTCGTGGAGAAAACACGGATCGCACTAGGCGATTGCCAATCGGGTTATATAACACTCGGGCGCCAGTTACAATGGGTTTTACAAGGTTGTAACGCCTTGACGGTTCCTCACTTATGGCCGGGGTCGCCTTTACACAGTGAAGAAGGGTTCGGTTACAATCTAGGGTGGTAGCGATTGTGTGATTCAGCTTCTTTCACAGCAGGATTGTTCGGATGGGAAAGACAAAAGTCGTGGTGTATTAAAAGTATATTCGTGCACTCACACTTAATAAAACAAACGGTAAAATGTGAGGTTATGGTAGCAAGACGAGGTGAGCTGACGAAACGAGGCTGTTGAAAAAGCTTGGAAGCGGGGAGGGTGAATAATGGCGGATGCGTCGGTGTACCAATTGGTAGGCCACGGCAGAGTGTCGTCCTAAATGGTGGATGCGCTTACGTATTTCTGCGTCGGCCTTGAAACGTAGGTCCGGCAGCGACTGTGGCTCGATCAATCGACGCACAGCGCTTGTCAGTAACCCCAAGCTGGGACGCCAACGGTTCCCGGTCGAGTGGCCCTAAAAGGGACTACCAAGACCGGCAAGTAACCTTAACAAATCCGATGACAGTGGGCAAACAAACTGGCAAGGAGCGCCCCCGTGAGAGCGTTGTGACCTCAACCGCCGAGTGTTCACCACAATGCCAACGAGAATTGACAGGGATCGGCGCCGCAGTAGGATACCCCTGACAGATATAACTTCGGAAACTCCGCGCTGGGACGCCAATGGTTCCCGGTCGAGTGACCCTAAAAGGGACGATCAAGACCGGCAAGTAACCTTAACAAATCCTATGACAGCGGGCAAACAAACTGGCAAGGAGCGCCCCCGTGAGAGCGTTGTGACCTCAACCGCCGAGTGTTCACCACAATGCCAAAGAGAATTGACAGGTATCGGCGCCGCGGTAGGATAAACCCTGACGGACGTAAATTAGGAAACCCCAAGCTGGGACGCCAATGGTTCCCGGTCGAGTGGCCCTAAAAGGGACTAGCAAGACTGGCAAGGAACCTTAGCAAATCCGTTGACAGCGGGCAAACAAACTGGCAAGGAGCGCCCCCGTAAGAGCGTTGTGACCTCAACCGCCGAGTGTTCACCACAATGCCGACGAGAATTGACAGGTATCGGCGCCGCAGTAGGATAACCCCTGACGGATGTAAATTAGGCGGACGTGTATGCAATAGGACGACACCCTGACGGAAAAATAAGCGGTAGCAACGGTATAAAAATGGGCCTTACCAATTCCGGACACTTTAAACTCACTGTATTTACGAGTCCTGTCTCACTTTTCTCACACACTAAAAGGGTCGAAATCTTACGGTGATCTAATTCGGAAAACAGCGCCTTCCGAGTTTAACTTTCGCACGGCTGGTTCGTTACGGAACTCGGAAAACTCGAAAATTGCTGTTAATCACGAAGAATAGAAGATGACTTATATAGCAGTAGATTTATAATCGAAGACTTAATTGCACCGAATTAGCTCGACAATCAACAGAGAATCTTAATACACCGAATTAACTCAATAATCGACAGAGAATCCTTTAATTGTCTTGTCGGGGGCCTTTTATAATCTCGGTAACAGCTGAGCAACCACGTGGTCAAAATCTCGCACTTACGGGCGGTAGGGGTCCAAATTCGCCTTCTGATTGGTGGTACCTGACATCATGTCCTTCTGGAAGGAAATCGAAAGATTTCCTTATAAGGGCATTTCGTCAGATACCACGCGACTTTTTTCCACCTGTTTACGGGCGCAAAAACGATGCACGGACGGAAGATAAGATGTTCTTATCTTGACGGACAAAAACAAATGCGATTGTTTTTCCACGTAGGAGCTCGCTGAAAACAACGGACGAATTTAATTCGAATTCGACGTTTTTCAGATGGAATTAAATATGAAGGTAAATTATGAGATTTGTGAGTACAGGGCCCGCACGGAAATTAACGAACTTCGTTACAGTATATGACGTTAAAAGATCCCTACAAGTATCTGAGTGGATAGTAAACGATAAAATAACACTCGGTTTCAAAGATCAGGCCATCAGGGACGCATTGGCAGTAGAACTTTTTCAATAATATCTTCATTGAGAATCACACCACGTTGAAATCTCCGTAAAAGGATCGGAATAGATAGTAAAAGTTATTATAATAGTCGGTTTCAAATATCGGGCCATCAGAGGCGCTATGGCAGTGGAACTTTTTCATTAATATCTGTATTGAGAATCATTCCACCATGAAAGATCCCTAAAAGTATATGAATGGATAGAAAACGATATAATTAAACTCGGTTTCAAACATCCGGTCAGCAGGGACGCGTGAGCAGTGAAACTTTCTCAGTGATATCTTTATTGAGTATCACACCACCTTGAAGGGTCCGTAAAAAGATCTGAATGGATAGTAGATTATACAATAATACAATGTTTCGAACATCCGGCCATCAAAAACGCCCTGGCAGTATATCTTCTTCAATACTATCTGTATTGAGAATCATGCCACGTTAAGAGAACCTTAAAACGATCTGAATATTAAGTAAAAGGTATTATAATACTCGATTTCAAATATCAGGCCATCAGAGGCGCATTGGCAGTGCTACTTTCTCATTTATATCTGTATTGAGAATCATGCCACATTGAGAGATCCCTAGAAGTATATGACGTTGAAAGATCCCTAAAAGTATCTGAATGGATAGTAAATGATATAATAAAACTCGGTTTCAAAGATCAGGCCATCAGGAAGGCATTGGCAGTAGAACTTTTTCTGTAATATCTTCAATGAGAATCACACCACGTTGAAAGTTCCGTTAAAGGTTCTGAATAGATAGTAAAAGGTATTATAATACTCGGTTTCAAATAACAGGCCACCAGAGGCGCTTTGGCAGTGGAACTTTTTCAGTAATATCTCTATTGAGAATCATTCCACGATAAAAGATCCCTAAAAGTATATGAATGGATGGTAAATGATATAGTAAAACTCGATTTCATAGATCAAGCCATCAGGGACTTTTACAGTAATATCTTTATTGAGTATCACACCACGGTTTCAAACATCCAGTCTGAGTGGATAGTCGACGATATACTAATACTCGGTTTCAAACATCCAGTCTGCAGAAACGCGTGAGCAGTGGAACTTTCTCAGTAATATCTTTATTGGGAATCACACTAAGTTGAAAGATCCGTCAAAGGATCTGAATGGATAGTAGAATAATACTATGTTTGGAATACCGGCCCATCAGATACTCCCTGGCAGTTCAACTCTTCTGTACTATCTGTATTGAGAATCATGCCACGTTAAGAGAACCTTAAGAGGATCTCAATGGATAGTAAAAGGTATTATAATACTCGATTTCAAATAACGGCCCATCAGAGGCGCATTGGCAGTGCAACTTTTTCAGTAATATCTGTATTGAGAATCATGCCACGTTTAAAGATCCCTAAAAGTATCTGAGTGGATAGTAAACGATATAATAATACTCGGTTACAAACATCAGTTAGCAGAAACGTGTGAGCAGTTGAACTTTCTCAGTAATATCTTTATTGAGAATCACACTACGTTGAAAGCTCCGTAAAAGGATCTGAATGGATAGTAGAAGATATAATAATACTATGTTTCGAATATCTGGCCATCAGAAACTCCCTGGCAGTTTAACTCTCCAGTACTATCTGTATTGAGAATCATGCCACGTTAAGAGTACCTTAAGAGGATCTGAATAGATAGTGAAAGGTATTATACTACTCGATTTTAAATATCGGACCATCAGAGGCGCATTGGCAGTGCAACTTTTTCAGTAATATCTGTAGTGAGAATCATGCCACGTTGAAAGATTCCTAAAAGTATCTGAATGGATAGTAAACGATATAATTAAACTCGGTTTCAAAGATTGGCCATCAGGGACGCATTGGCAGTAGAACTTTTTCAGTAATATCTGTATTGAGAATCATTCCACGATGAAAGATTACTTAAAGTATATGAATGGATAGTGAAGGATATTATGAAAGTCGGTTTTAAACATCCAGTCAGCAGGGTGGCGTGTGCATTGAAACTTTCTCGTTAATATATTTATTGAGTAACAAACCACCTTGAAGGATCCGTTAAAAGATCTGAATAGATAGTAGAAGATATAATAATACTATGTTCCGAATAGCCGACCAACAGAAACGCCCTGGCAGTATATCTTCTTCAGTACTGTCTGTATTGAGAATCATGCCACGTTAAGAGAACCTTAAAAGGATCTGAATAGATAGTAAAAAGTATTAAAATACTTGATTTCAAATATCGGGCCATCAGAGGCGCATTGGCAGTGCAACATTTTGAGAATCATGCCACGATGAAAGATCCCTAGAAGTATATGAATGGATATTAAACGATATAATAAAATTCGCTTTCAAACATCCAGTCAGCAGAAACGCGTGAGCAGTGGAACTTTCTCAGTAATTTCTCATTGAGAATCACACAACGTTGAAAATTCCGTATAAGGATCTGAATGGATAGTAGAAGATATAATAATACTATGATTCGAATATCCGGCCATCAGAGGCGCTTTGGCAGTGCCACGTTGAAAGAACCTTAAAAGGATCTGAATAGATAGTAAAAGATATTATAATACTCGGTTTCAGAAATCAGGCCATCAGGGACGCATTGGCAGTAGAACCTTTTCAGTAATATCTTCATTGAGAATAACACCACGTTGAAAGTCCCGTAAAAGGATCTGAATAGATAGTAAAAGGTATTATAATACTCGGTTTCAAATATCGTGCCATCATAGGCGCTTTGGCAGTGCAACTCTTTCAGTTATATCTGTATTGAGAATCATTCCACGATGAAAGATATATGTGTAGATATAAGTATATGAATGGATAGTAAACGATATAATAAAACTCGGTTTCAAACATTCAGTCAGCAGGGACGCGTAAGCAGTGAAACTTTCTCAGTAATATCTTTATTGAGTATCACACCTCCTTTAGGCATCCGTAAAAGGATCTGAATGGATAATAGAAATTATAATAATACTATGTTTCGAATATTGGGCCAACAGAAACGCCGTGGCAGTATAACTTCTTCAGCACTATCTGATTTGAAAATAATTCCAAGTTAAGAGAACCTTTAGAGCATCTGATTGATATTAAAAGGTATTATAATACTCGGCTTCAACTTTCGGGCCACCAGTGGAACTTTTTCAGTAATATCTGTATTGAGAACCATGCCACGTT
Source organism: Halyzia sedecimguttata (assembly GCA_937662695.2). Taxonomy (NCBI): domain Eukaryota; kingdom Metazoa; phylum Arthropoda; class Insecta; order Coleoptera; family Coccinellidae; genus Halyzia; species Halyzia sedecimguttata. Next base: position 8,791,640 of record OW569418.2, read on the forward strand.
TAAGGTTCCCTAAAAGTATCTAATTGGATAGTAAACGCTATAATATAATTCGGTTTCAAAGATCAGGCCATATGGGACGCATTGGCAGTGGAAGTTTTTAAGGAATATCTTCATTTAGAATCACAACACGTTGGAAGATCCGTAAAAGGATCTGAATAGATAGTAAAAGATATTATAATACTGGGTTTCAAATATCGGGCCATCTGCTGACTGGAGTCAGCAGAAACGCGTGAGCAGTGGAACTTCCTCAGTAATTTCTCATTGAGAATCACGCAACGTTGAAAATTCCGTAAAAAGATCTGAATGGATAGTAGAAGATATAATAATACTATGTTTCGAATATTCGGCCAACAGAAACGCCCTGGCAGTTTAACTCTTCAGTACCATCTGTATTGAGAATCACACCACGTTGAAAGTTCCGTAAGAGGATCGGAATAGATAGTTAAAGATATTATAATACTCGGTTTCAAATATCAGGCCATCAGAGGCGCTTTGGTAGTGGAACTTTTTCAGTAAAATCTGTATTGAGAATCATTCCATGATGAAAGATCCCTAGAAGTATATGAAGTAATTTATATAATAAAACTCGGTTTCAAACATCCAGTCAGCAGAAACGCGTGCGCCATGGAACTTTCTCATTAATTTCTTTATTGAGAATCACACTACCTTGAATATTCCGTAAAAGCATCTGAATGGATAGTAGAAGATATAATAATACTATGTTCCGAATATCCGACCATAAGAAATGCCCTGGCAGTATATCGTCTTCAGTACTATCTTTATTGAGAATAACACTACATTGAAAGATCCGTAAAAGGACCATCAGAAAAGCCCAGGCTGTTTAACTCTTCAGTACCATCTGTATTGGGAATCATGCTACGTTAAGAGAACCTTAAGAGGATCTGGATAGGTAGTAAAAGGTATTTTAATACTCGATTACAAATATCGGGACATCAAAGGCGCTTTGGCAGTGGAACTTTTTCAGTAATATCTGTTTGAGAATAATGCTACGTTGGAAGATCTTCATATTATGTAACTAATGAATAGTTAACGATTTTTAATAAGAGTCGGTTTCAAAGATCAAGCCATCAGAGACGCATTGGAAGTGGAACTTTTCAGTAATATCCTCATTGAAAATCACACCACGTTGAGAGATTCGTAAAAGGATCTGAATAGATAGTAAAAGGTATTATAATACTCGTTTCAAATATCGGGTCATCAGAGGCGCTTTGGCAGTGGAACTTTTTCAGTGATATTGAGAATCATTCCACGATGAAAAATCCCTGAGAGTTTTTGAATGAATAGTAAACGATATAATAAAAATCGGTTTCAAACATCCAGTCTGAGTGGATAGTAGACTATATACTAATACACGGTTTCAAACATCCAGTCAGCAGAAATGCGTGAGCGGTGGAACTTTCTCAGTAATATCTTTATTGAGAATCACACTACGTTGAAACATCCGTAAAAGGATCTGAATGGATAGTAGAAGATATAATAATACTATGTTTCGAATATCCGGCCATCAGACACACCCTGGCAGTTTAACTCTTCAGTACTATCTGTATTGAGAATCATGCCACGTTAAGAGTACCTTAAGTGGATCCGAATAGATAGTAAAAGATTTTATACTACTCGATTTCAAATATCGGACCATCAGAGGCGCATTGGCAGTAAACTTTTTCAGTAATAACTGTATTGAGAATATTGCCACGTTGAAAGTTCCCTAAATGTAAACGATATAATAATACTCGGTTTCAAACATCAGTCAGCAGAAACGCGTGAGCAGTGGAACTTTCTCTTTATTGAGTATCACACTACGTTGAAGGATGCGTTAAAGGATTTAAATGGATAGTAGAAGATATAATAATACTATGTTTCGAATATCCGGCTATCAGAAACGCTCTGGTAGTATAACTCCTTCAGTACTATCTGTATTGAGAATCCACGTTAAGAGATCGTTAAGAGGATCTGATAGATATTAAAAGGTATTATAATACTCGGCTTCAAATATCGGGCCATCAGTGAAACTGTTTTCAGTAATAACTGTATTGAGAATCATGCAACGCTGAAAGAACCCTAAAATAATCTAAATGGATAGTAAGCGATATAATAAAACTCGGTTTCAAAGATCAGGCGATATGGGACGCATTGGCAGTGAAAGTTTTTCAGTAGTATTGAGAATAACACTACGATGAAAGATCCGTAAAAAAATTTGAATGGATAGTACAAGATACAATAATACCATGTTTCGCGTATCCGGCCCTCAGAAACGCCCTGGCAGTTTAACTCTTCAGTACCATCTTTATTGAGAATCATGCTACGTTGGAAGAACCCTAAAAGCATCTAAATGGATAGTAAGCGATATAATAAAACTCGGTTTCAAAGATCAGGCGATATGGGACGCATTGGCAGTGAAACTTTTTCAGCAATATCTGTTTGAGAAAAATCCTACTGAATGGATAGTAAACGATATAATAAGAGTCGGTTTCTAAGATCAAGCCATCAGGGACTCATTGGCAGTAGAACTTTTTCAGTAATATCCTCATTGAAAATCACACCACGTTGAAAGATCCGCAAAAGGATCTGAAAAGATAATAAAAGGTCTTATAATACTCAGTTTCAGATATCGGGCCATCAGAGGCGCTTTGGCAGTGAAACTTTAGTAGTATTAGTAGGTAAACTACCGGGGTCCTAGGACATTTCAAGGCCACCAAAACCATGGTAGTTCCTGGTACACTTCAAGGTCACCCAAATGGAACCTAACCCAAGTGGGTAGGCAACCAAAAATTAATGTAGTAAACGTGTGACGTCATTGCAGGTGACCTTGGGCTGGTAGATCAGGCCTAGCCAGGCTTGCGCAGGTTAATTTTGCGAGAGAAGTGAAAAAAATTTTTTTTCGGACTTAGAAAAATTTCGAGAATTTCGGACTTAAGAAAAATTTCGTAAAGTTCGGACTTAGAAAAATTTCGACAAGTTCGGACTTTTAGTAGTATTAGTAGGTAAACTACCGGGGTCCTAGGACATTTCAAGGCCACCAAAACCATGGTAGTTCCTGGTACACTTCAAGGTCACCCAAATGGAACCTAACCCAAGTGGGTAGGCAACCAAAAATTAATGTAGTAAACGTGTGACGTCATTGCAGGTGACCTTGGGCTGGTAGATCAGGCCTAGCCAGGCTTGCGCAGGTTAATTTTGCGAGAGAAGTGAAAAAAATTTTTTTTCGGACTTAGAAAAATTTCGAGAATTTCGGACTTAAGAAAAATTTCGTAAAGTTCGGACTTAGAAAAATTTCGACAAGTTCGGACTTAGAAAAATTTCGTAGGTTAATTTTGAGAGAGAAGTCAAAAAAATTTTTTTTTCGGACTTGAAAAAATTTCGAAAATTTCGGACCTACAAAAATTTCAACAAGTTCGGATTTCAAATCGAATAAAACGATGATTAATTTTGTGAGAATTGTGAAAAAAAAATATATTTTTGAAAATTCTTTATGTTGGACTTGGAAAAACTTTGAAAGGAACTATTTTAGCTACTATAAACCTTAGATATCCTTATGGGAAATTACATGTTAAAATAAGTGAAATTGAACTAGAATTCTGGGAGGAAATAAAACAAGACAATTATAATATTTGTTTTTTATTGACAAGCCAATCGTATAGTAAATTAACATTTTCGAGTGCACATATGAGTTCATTCTTTACATGTAACCTACAATGATAACTTGTTGTGGATGCTTCTTTTAAGAGTTTTAGCTTGGGGCAGTCAGACATCTCTAGGATGATACATCGATCGGAGTCTTTATGTAATAGTGTTCTTAGAATCCTTACTTTCGGCAATCCTTTTACGTAAATTAAGCTTTGTGCATCAGGTAGTAGGTGGCTCTTCAAAACAGAAATTAGCATTTCTACAGGTATATAGTAATCATAGTTGGTCGTCCAATCCAAACCATGGATGTTGTTTGTTGTGTAATCTATCTGCCATTTGAAATGCTCAGATAGTAGATGAAATTGCACTGGTGTTCTTATAAAATAATGTTTCCTTTCACAAGTGTTAATATTTAGAATTGAAAGTTCCCTGATGTAAAATTCACTATCTTTGTAGTGGAACCCTTGGAAATCCACAATAAATGCCATTTTGTGCCGTCGTAGGAGCTCTAGATAATCCTTACAGTCCCACTTAATGGATTATATATCACGTTTCGGTCGTGAAGAATTAAACAATAAGCACTTGTTTTGTTTGGTACCGGTTTTGCTGTTTCAATTTCAAGTCTGATATCGACTGCACCGTTCTTTATTGTCTCACTCTGATGAGTACAATCTATGACAGCTATTGGTGCTGTATGTTTGAATGAACTGGGTGTAAACGCTGGTTCAGCTTCGTTTTTATAATAGTACGCTCTTTGAAAATGCGCATACATTTCATATAATAACGACCATTGATTCTTGTCCCAATCAAGGTTAAGGTTATCATATGGATATGCGTCTGCATTCAGGAATAATTTAATATTCCTTAGATTGCAATGATCAAATAATGCCGAATCTCTGTTTAAGCTATTTTTACGATCCGTTTGGAAGGCAAAAATAACAATTCGGGGTTTTTCCATCAAGCTGCTTGATTTAACAGTCCAGGTGTGATGGGTAGTCTCTTGAAGAGTGGGTAATTGTTGAATTTCCCAATTTCTAAATGAAATGGATAAATCTCTGCTCTCCTCAACATATTTCAATAATATTAATTTTTGCACATCGGCCACTTTAAGATGTGGCACTTTCCAATAAATTTTGTTGATTTCCACAAAGGGTTTTTCAGTTCCTGTTACTGGTTGATTAATAATCGCGTTCAAATCATTGCTGCTCCTAATCAATACCAATTCTTGACGAACATTCATAATAACCTTTTGGAAATCCTCTGCAAATCCCAGCCACAATTTAAGAGGTATACAAACGGTAAAATTACCTTTTTGATCAAGGATATCAGGTAGTCCATCTAATGCCAATCCAGCATTTTGCAAACGATCAAATTGATTCTTCGTGTAGGATAAGTAACTCTTCAATGTGCTAGTTATTCCCAAATTCCGTGTTTGATCAATCACAGTGCCTCCTATTTCATAACGAATTTCATCGAAAAGAAATGAAATTCCATTTTTTATAAATTTTATATGTGTAGTTTCAGTAGGTGGATGTTTAACATCATCACTATTTTTTAATAATTTCCCCTCAATATAAATGTAACTATATGATGGTAAAGTGTATAGATCTTGCGTTTGGATGGGTATTCTTATTTCATCACTGCACTTATATGTCGTTGAAGCATACGGTTGATGAGTATGATATTCAAAATTCGCAATAGATTCATCAATTAGAACATTTTCAGCTACATTTAAATTTAGGAAACTCATTTTGTCTTCACTTTAAAACCCAAGGACCTTAAAAATAATTTATTTGTCGCTGTTAACGGTACACTGGTTTTTGTAGTACTGAACAATATATTTCTTTCAGCCCCTTTTTTATTATTTTTCATACCATTAGATTGTTGTTGTTGTTGTTGGTTGCTTGAGAAAACGTTATAATATCTCATGATCGCTCTTAGTTCACTTGTTGTAGATTTTTTTCACATGTAATCTTACTGTTACCACTTCTCCGTTGAAATTGACCAAGTTACCCTCTTGGTCTGTTAGTTTTATAGCAATTTCATTGATAAATTTCGTATTTATCGGTAAATAGATAACATTAGAGGGGTTTTCAACTATCTTGGTGCCTGGTGCATTTTTTGGATAGAAGACGTGCAAAATATGTTTTTTTTCATCATTAGAATATGAGTTTTGCACTAAATTACATTCAATATTGATCGCATTCACTCTGAAAATATTGATAGGCTTGTTGGAAATATGTTTTTTATTAGCAGCTAATATTTGCGGTGTAAACCCCAAAACTTGTGCTATACTACAATTCTGTTGAAAATCAATAGGTTCCGTGCATTTCACTTCCGATCTCAGGGTGGTTCGATTCAACGAAATATTTATGGCTGGTCTATCTGTTTGACCTTTCAATGGATTATTTTCATAGTTATCAATTATATATTTTTGTAGATAGTGATTTATATCACTTATTTCATAGCAACCAGGTGGAAGAATGATTATGTTGTTTACACCAAAATGGAAACGATTATTTGTTTCATCGACATTGGGAATGCTATTGTAACTGACAAAGTTTATTAATCCGATAACATAGTCATGAGATTCACTTAACACAATTGGTGGATATATAGTGGCTTTCAATTCTGACGACTTGTCGTTTAACGTGAACGTGTAGGACATGATGATGATGCTTGCATAACACTGACCATATTTTTCATTTGAATGATAATTTATTTAATAAAAATTTTATACATAAGTGTCCACAATTATACGATGTTTTTTTTTGATATGTTTTATAATTATAGAAAATATTCAATTGTTTCTTATGCGTACAATGATGTTTACAACCAGATTTAAAATATTTACAAACTTCAAGAGGTGGAGGTAGATTTCCATAACTATCAAAATATGAAATGTTATCCCCCTTTTTGCGATAGCTGACCCAATGTGTGCCCGGCCCATCAGAGTTGTCTAAATTCACAATTCCGCATTCATTTTTTCGAATTCGTTTAGGCATCTCATCTTTCATAAAGCATCCACGAAAATTAGCAATTTTTAATTCTGTAACCAAATTGCTAATATCCCGATCTGTTAGTGCTCGCTTTGGAAGTTTCATCTCTCTCTCTCTCTCTCTCTCTCTCTTTTTTTTTTTGTTAATTGTAACGATCTGCTTCACTGTCTCGTAGAAAAAGTCCAAATCATTTTTTGGATTTTCTCAAGCACATTCCTTTTCCCATAGCAATAGCTTCCATAGTTTTATTGTGTCGATTTGCCTCTTCGAATTGTTGTTTGGCCTGTTTAGCAGCATTAATTGAATCAATAATTTTTGCAGTCCCCCCACCTAGTGCACCTAAAGCACTCAATCCCGCAAAAATCGGAATTAATGGTAAAATACCTCCTTTTTTAGGTAACCTTATCACTTTTGTTGACTTTATTTTGGATTTGAATTTATTGGCTAATTTCTTTGCCAAAAATACCCGTGAAAATAGATCCTTAGGTTTTTTTCTTATTATATGTTTTTTTATTTCTTTCACCACTTTATTGAAAGAAACACGTTTAATCTTCTTTTTCTTCATGCTCATTCTTTTTACACCACATATACACACTCAAAGTTGAGCAGGACTGCACCCCAATTATGTAAAGCTCACATATTTATAGGTAAAATTCTTGTTCGTTTAGCACCCCCATTCTCGTCCTGATCTTCATCTGTGGTTCTTTTTCGTTTTATATAAGGTATTTCTTCATAATCTATCTTGTCATTGTCAGTATTTATTTTCAATCTTTTACTTTCAATCTCATCGTTGCTATAGACGCTTTTACGCTTTTTCACCCTCAAAATTGGTTTTCGATTTTTCTTTTTATTGGTGGTATCAGCGACAGCAGGAGCAGCATCAGCAGCAGCAGTCCTATTTGATGTCATAATTTTAATCATCGCAGGAGTAGGAATTTGATTTTGTTGTTGTTGTGAAGGTTGAGTAGGTTTGGATTTTAAAATTCTTGGTTTTAACAGTTTTATTGCCTTTTCCCCTGAATTTTCTTCTTCTACACTTAGAATGATTTCATTGCACTTTTTTCTGATGAGTAACAAATTCTTTAGGAGTTTTCGTAAAACATTTCTTTGTTGTCTCTTATTACCAATTCCCATCCCTAATTTAACTTTGCTTCGCATTATACCGCTAACACCTAATGCAGCCATCTTTTCAGTAAGCGAAGCATCAGAAGAATGATATCTTTCCATAGCTTTAGTAGCTAAAATTTCATCTGCTTTATGGCGGTGTTTTAAATCCTTCTCTTTCGAATATTTAATATCATGTTCCATGCATGCCTCATCCAATTTATTTATAGGTTTGGATCCTGACATTAAACGTTTCGATAGACGTGTTCCAGGACCACAATAATTGTACCCAGGTATATGTAATTCAAATGGCAGGGAATTTATAAGGTTGTTAACAAGTCCACCACCCGTATAAAATTTCATATTTTAACCAAAATATATATATATATATACACACACACATACACAACCTTCGCTTTATAAAGAAAAGCTATAAATGATATAGTTTTAGTTATGTTAGTCATTTTTATTTGAAACATTGTTCAATATGAAAGTTCATCAACAAAAAGTTCATCTAAAAGTTCAGAATAATGATGTGTTGCAGACTGCAGGTGCTTATCATCAACATTCGAAACATGGTGATTTATTTCCCGCTACTATTAGATGTCTTATAGTAGGACCTTCAAATTGTGGGAAAACTAATGTTATGATTACACTCATTGAACATCCACATGGATTGAAATTTGAGAATATTAACTTATACTCAAAATCGGTACATCAACCGAAATACCAGTACCTCGTGCAATTATTAAAACCAATAAAAGGAATAACTTTCAACACTTTCACGACAGCTGAAAATATAGATCCACCAAATAGAGCCAAACCTAATTCTCTATTCATTTTCGATGATGTCATCTGCAACAAACAAGATGTAATGCGTGAGTTCTTCAGTATGGGAAGACATAATCATGTGGATTGTTTCTATTTAGCACAAAGTTACGCTAGAATACCAAAAAATCTAATACGAGAAAATGCTAATGTTATTATTCTTTTCAAACAAGATGAAATGAATCTAAAACATGTCTATACAGATCATATTGGTTCGATGGATTTTTCCTTTGATACATTTAAAAATATATGTTCAATGTGCTGGTCGGGGGAACCATTTAGTTTCGTTTCAATCTTTAAGGATAATGAACTAAATGGAGGTCGATATAGAAAAGGTTTTGACGAATTCATCAATATAAATACCTAAACTCTATTACTGCTTATGTTAGTTTGCCAGTTCAACAACAGGTGTTGACAAGCAGAACGTTGATAACGATGACCGAAATGAACACTTACAATAAGAGATTGAAACGACTTTTGATTCAAAAACGTAAAAATATTAAAGATAAATTACAATTACTCAAGTATGGAGAGAGAGTCAAAGAAAATGCATTTTCTCCAATAACGAAACAATTGAAGGAAATAAAAAAAAATTTGAAACATGAGGAAGACGAAAAGAATGGCAATCATGAAGAAGAATTAGAAGAAGAAGACTTAAAATGGGTGATGCCTCAATCGTCTTTATCACCGCTCACACCCATTGGGGAAACGACAGCAGGCAGCAGTAAAGACAGGACCAAAGAGACCGCTAATAATACTTCGTTTATCGATTACCTAGATCAATATCCACCCATTGCGAGGAAATATATTATGAGTCTGAATGAAAATCCTTCAAAATTCGATCGAAAATATGGTGTTCGTTTTGATCCAGAAACGGAAAAATTCTCGATTGGTAATTCACGAATGCAAATAATTGATAATGGAGATGTTATGGTAAAAAATAAAAGGTATCGAGGTACTAGAGGTTTATACGAATTAATATTTAAACGAAAACCTAAGAAATATTCTGAGGAAGACTTGCAAAATTACCATGATATAATTACTAAAACAAACGCATATAAATGTTATTATCACCCAAGCAATCAGATAGATGGTAACAATACTGTTAAATATAAAAAAATTGTTGCACCGTTAATAAAAAAAAAGGGGGGTTCTATCAATTTGATATTACATAAAAACACAGCCTATATGTTTTGGAATGATCCTTATGAATTAGTTGAACGATTGAAATTATTATTGGCATCACATGAAGCTGGAAACAGTGGTGTTATAAATGAAATCACTTCAATTGTTGAAGAATTGTACGAGGCTGGTTTGATAGTATAACGATGACATCGAGAACCGAGAAGAAGTGGCAAATTGTCACCGAGCTGTATAAGCAGGCCCGAATAAATTTTAAACGTCGTAAAACAATTGTAAGTGGCTTGTGGGACTTATGCCAAGCTGATCTGATAGATATGCAACCATATGCCAAAGAAAATAACGGTTTCAAGTATATTCTAATTGTCATCAATTGTTTCTCTAAATACGTTTGGACTGAACCGCTCAAGGATAAATCAGGGAAAAATGTGTCAACTGCTATGGAAACTATTTTGTTGAAGATGTTGAAATCGAAAAAAAACAACAGTTTGAAAAATTTACAAACAGACAAGGGTACAGAATTTTATAATGTTACTTTCAAAAAGCTAATGGAAAAATATTCTATTAATCATTATTCCACCTACAGTGATAAAAAAGCAGCAATTGTTGAACGTGTAATTCGAACAATTAAAGGAAAAATGTATCCTCAATTTTCCTTTCAAAATACCCACAAATGGATAGGTGGTATTTTAGCTGAAGTGGTTAAAAACTATAATAATTCTGTGCACCGCACAATCGGAATGAAACCGATCGATGTAAAAGAAACAAATGAAGATTCTCTACGTGGAATTTATAGTAATCCAAAGTCACCAATACGAAAATGTAAATTCATAAAAGGTGATCATGTAAGAATTTCCACAGCGCGGGGTGTCTTTGATTAAAAATATAATATGAATTGGTCTCCTGAAATCTTTATTATTAAAAAAAAAGTATTGAGCACACCCACAACATATATTTTGAAGGATATCAATGATAAAGAAATCAAGGGAGGATTTTATGAGGAGCAAATGCAAAAAGTGAAATATCCAGATATTTATTTGGTTGAAAAAGTTTTGAAACGTAAAGGTGGAAAAAGCCTAGTTAAATGGGTTGGATTTGACGATACACATAATCAATGGATATCAAATGACAATGTATCTTAAAGGTTACAATAAAACACCAATAATTTAATAATGATTCTTTTATTACTTCAAAGTCCCAAATGGTTAACGTTTTTTTCAAATGAAATCATGATCATCAATCTCGATTCTTGGCATTTCCCTTCTTCTTCTTTTCGACGGTTGTGATGAGGGTGGTTGTTGTGATAGGGGTGGAATTGTTTCCTCCTCCCCCGCTAATAATTGTGAATTAATTTCAAAAAGTTGTCTTTTGGCTGCTCTTCTTTGTCTCGAATCCTCCTCATTAAGCCCATTATTCACATGAGGTGTACTTTGGGTAATGGGAACTCCTGCTTCCCTCAAGGCTCTCTTCAATATCACCCCATCTGATTGTAATGGGGGTGTTTGTGAAGGTGGTGGTGGTGTTGATATACATGCTTGTGTTACTTGAGCACTCTCGATATCCTCTTCGTCGACAATATTGTACTTGTATCTTCTTATGACATCTTCCAATAACCCCAGATCTTTGTCATCCTCCAATCGTGTTTTCAGGTATTTCACAGGTAAATTACCAAATTTTTTTTTCATCGTTTTTACTTTTGGACTATATGATAGTTTTATTGTTACCTTATCATCATAAAGAGTGACTTTGGGGGCTCCATATCTTTGAACAAATGAAGGTAGTTTAAAAAAAAATAAAAATGATTAGGGAGGAAAAAAACTTACTGAAAAATCTGCTTGCACACCACCTCTAACATTCGGGGAGTAAAATTGTCCCGATCAGTAGAGAAAACAACAATAGTACAAGGAATATTCATGTTAAAGTTTTTTTCTTATTCACGTGCACGTTCGTAGCTGGTAACTCCAATAATTATACTAGTTTTTCAAGATGAATTGAACGGAATTTATACTCTGAAATCGCTGATTGTCAAGGACAAAATGTTTAAATTTTGGGAAAGAATATTTTACTGTCAATCCTTCTTCCCCTTTATTTTATATGAAAATGTAAATACATATAATTCATGTGAAATATCAATTGAAATTTGTTTGAAGTTATTCATTTTCACCAAACGAATATCCATATTAAGAATTACATATATCAATTAATTGGTGTGAATCAATTACATATTTAATAGATAGGTTTATTTCCAAAGGTCCATACTGTATTCATATTACTTTGTTAGATATTGCTTATTTAGCATTTTGCATCCTAGCGCGTGGACCTGCATCGCACATTCCTTAGATAAGATAATCTTATAAATAGAACCCTATTAGATTTTCTCGAGGAGAATTGAATAGATAATTATTTATTAGGCGTACTCTCTAAGTAAACGCTTATCGGTATGCTAATTGAGTCGGTATGCTAATTGAGCTTCGTCGGCGTTTATTTATCTCCACGGATACATTGACCAACTTGACCATTTATTCGTCCTCTTAATTTTATCGAATGATACATTGTTTTAATATTAATGATGTACATGCAAAAATCTAGATTGTTAGGATGCAACTTTGTCTACTATTATAATCTGAATTGAATTATTGCAAAATAACAAAAATTTTGGGGCACGTGTAATTGCGATCCGAATTGGTATATAAGAAATAGATTGCGTAGGTATTCTACTTGAGGTTGTGTTTGTGCATAGAGCAGAATCGAGGTAAGCAGATTTTATTTTCTACCTGTTTAAAAAAAAAAATGTTTGGGCTGATTTTTGAGTTTCCAATTTTTCAAATGAAAATATATTTTTCAGACATAAAAGAAAAAAAACCATAAAAAAACAGCAAAAATCCGTGAAAAAGGCAGAGAAAAAAAATGAGCGGTACAGCAACCACCCGTTTAGATAGTTTGTCGGCTGAAGCCGTTAAGACTATGGAAAGGGTGAGTAGATTAATCAAAACTAAAGAGGAATTTTTAAAATATATTACTTATTTGAAAAATATTATTTGCGTTTTGAATAGATCGATTAAAAATAAATATAATGATGCTATTGGGAATTTTGCTAGAGTTGAATCTAATCTTAGTATTTTAAAGTATTATCAACGAACATTTAGGAAAAAGTTATCAAAATTAATGGAAAAACGATGCGAAGCAAATTTAGAATGGCATGAAATTAAATCGGCACTTAATGGGCGTATATCTAGTGGTATTATTACAAATCTTGGATTCAAAGATCCTCAATTATTTTTGGAGAAAGCATTTAGAAGTTTTGCAATACAAATTCGTAAGTCGTTGAAAAAATCTGTACTAAAAGTTAACACTATTTTGGCTGGTTTATTTGTGAAACCCTCTGATTTAGAGACTAACTTTAAATTTTTTTCCACAAAAAATGAAGTTATTGACGTTAGTGTAAATTTAAAAGATTGGTATAAAAACAATGTATCGTCTGTTATTTTGAATCGAATGGGTGAGTTCCAAGAACGCGATTGGGGCTGGAGTCTATATGAAATTTTGTATTTGAAATTGAACATTAATCATTTCAGTCCAATAAATGTTGGTATGTCCACTTATGTAGATTTACCAGCATTTGTGAAAAGCACGCATAGTGTAATCAATATAAAAAATAATGATCAGTACTGTTTCCTGTGGTCTATAATGGCTGCTCTTTTTCCCGTTTACGATGAATCCAAAAATAAATGTAGAGTATATTCTTACCCCGATTTTGAAGGCTTTCTTAAGTATGAAAACATTAATTTCCCAATAGAATTGAAGGATATTCCAAAATTTGAATTATTGAACGGTTTAGGAATAAATATTTTTACTATTTCGAATAACAAGGAGATTGTTCCTCTTTGTCTTACCAAGAGTCCATTTTACAAAATAATAATAAATCTCTTGATGGTGCCTTGTGAAAATTTGACAAATGAAATAGCTGAAAATAATCCTGGAACGAGTTCAATGAATTTGAAAACTAAAACATATTACCATTTTGCTCTAATAAAAAATTTATCCCGTCTTTTGAGTCGTCAACTTAAAGATTCGAAAAATAGGAAATATTTCTGTGGAAGATGTTTGAATCATTTCGCTACAAATGAATCTTTGGAAAGGCATCTGGAATTATGTAGAGATTTGAATCACTGTAAAATAGTTTTACCTAAAGAAACTCATAAGATTTTAAAATTCAAAAATTTTACACATCAAATACCTATGCCTTTCGTTATTTATGCGGACATTGAAAGTCTTTTGGTTGATTATGATCTGTCCTCTTCCTCCTTTGCTATCGATAATAAAACTATAAAGCGCAAAAAACATGAAGCCTTTAGTATAGCTTATTATTTCAAATGTGATTATGATGATTCTTTATCTAAATTCAATTTATATACAGGTTCTGATTGTATAAAATGGTTCATAAATGAATTGGAAAATCTTTCAGCATATGTTGGAGGAATTATATCGAACCCTCTTCCAATTGTAATGAACGATGAGGAGAAACAGAATTTTTATGAAGCGAAGCAATGTTATGTGTGCGATAATGAATTTTCTGTTAGTGATGGTAAAGTTCGTGATCATTGTCATTTTTCAGGAAAATATCGTGGTGCAGCTCATGAAACTTGCAATTTAAAATTGCAGATATCTAATACTATACCTGTGGTTTTCCATAACTTTTCCAATTATGATAGTCATTTTCTAATTAGAAGTCTTGCGAAAGATATTGAGGGTCCCTTGAATATTTTGCCTGTTAATAAGGAAAAATTCATTTCGTTCACAAAATACATCACTAAATATAAAATAAATTTGAGATTTATAGATTCCTTTAGATTTTTAGCCGGTAGCTTGGAAAAATTATCCTCGTATTTGGATGATGAACAAAGAACTATTGTTTCAAAATTCTTTCCTGATAAAACTCACTTTGAGTTAGTGACAAGAAAAGGTGTATTTCCATATGAGTATCTTGATAATTTTAAAAGACTAGACGATCAGGAACTTCCATCGAAGGAAAATTTTTATAATACGCTCACTGAGGAGGCAATATCGGATGATGACTTTAATCATGCAAATAATGTATGGAAAACTTTCAAAATTTAAAACAATATGCTGAATTGTATCTTAAAACTGATGTTTTACTTTTGAGCGATATTTTCGAGAATTTTCGAATTAATTGCATGAAATATTATAATTTAGATGCACTCCATTATTTTACAACACCAGGATTGGCCTTTGATGCGATGTTAAAACTTACAAAAATTGAATTGGAATTACTCACTGACATTGAAATGATTAATTTTATTGAAAAAGGCATTAGAGGAGGAGTGTCGCAATGTTCGAGGCGTTATGCGAAATCCAACAATAAATACATGTGTGTTGATGAATACAAGTCTGATGAGCCTATTTCGTATTTAATGTATTTTGATGTGGTGAATTTATATGGAGCTGCCATGACAAAGGCATTACCATTTTCTGATTTACAATGGGTGCAGATAGGGTCTAATGAAATAGGCACTATCTTAAACACACCAGATGATGCTGAATTTGGTTATGTTTTAGAAGTGGACTTGGAATATCCGAAATCATTATATGAAAAACATAAAGATCTTCCGTTATGTCCGCATCATCTGCCACCACCTGTATCTGATAATGATACAACTAAATTATTATTGACTTTATACAATAAAAACAAATATATTATTCATTACCAAAATTTGAAACAGGCTATTAAATTGGGGTTGAAGCTAGAGAAAGTTCATCGGTGTTTGAAATTTGCTCAAAAACCTTGGATGAAATCGTACATCGATTTTAACACAGAGTTGCGTAAAGCCAGTAAAAACGAATTTGAACGTAACCACTTCAAATTGATGAACAATGCGCCATTTGGAAAAACAATAGAAAATGTTAGAAGATATAGAGATATAAAGCTAGTAACACATTATGAAGGAAGATATGGTGCTAATTACTACATATCACAAGGGAACTTTAGTAGCATTACTATTATCGATGAAGATATTGTACTAATAGAAATGAAAAGGTTAACCATAAATATGAATAAACCAATTTTCATCGGTATGTGTATTTTAGATATTTCGAAAACATTTTTGTATGATTTTCATTATGAATACATTAAAGCTAAATTTAACGACAATGCAAAATTATTGTACACAGATACTGATAGCCTTATTTATCAGATTTTCACAGATGACATTTACCAACATATAAGGGAGGATATTGATAAATTTGATACCTCTGATTATCCTGAGAATAATATTTTCAATATTCCTAGGCGGAATAAAAAAGTAGTTGGTTTAATGAAGGATGAAAATAATGGTTGCATCATGAGTGAATTTATCGGGTTGAGGTCGAAGATGTACAGTTGTACACGTATAAAGTTTGCGAAATTGAAAAAAAAAAAAGAACAGAATATTAATTATGCTGATAACCATGAACTTATTGAGCTTTTGAAAACAATTAAAAAAGTAAAAGGAGTAAAGTATGCTGCTATAAAAAATTATATAACCTTTCAGGATTTTTATAAAACACTTTTCGAACAATCAACATTTTCAATAATTCAGAACAGTATAATTGCGAAAAATCATGAGATTTTCTCAATTCAACAAGAAAAGGTTGGTTTAAGTTTTGATGATGATAAAAGAATTGTATTGGAGGATAAAATATCAACGGTACCATGGGGGTATTTTGATTAATTCCTATCTTTATATATTTTGATTGATCTACACAGCCTCTCTCGGTGAAAATGCTGTATCGTTGTTTCTCAAAAAAAAAAAAAAAAACTAAAACAAAATATAAAATTTCATTACCAGAATGAATAATCTACCTACTGGAGCAGAGCTGCGGCGGTGCCCAATAGCCGCGTGGGAGCTTGAGGTACTTTTCCATGTACTGGAAAAACCTGGAGACTTAACACTCCAGGACCTGAGACGGCTGGTGGCACTGGCCAATATTCCAGGTCATTGGAAAGCCTGGCTTATTCAGCAGTATTATCTAACGCATTGTGCTGTAATGTGTCAGGACAACTAGATTAGGTTTTATATTTATCTTTAGGTTAATATTATATCTATTTAATAAGTTAAGAAATTGATGTTTAACCCGAAGTAGTAGTAGTGCCATTAGGCGGTATTTTATTTAAGAAAAAGTAATCGATGAACTACCAGTTTCATTTCGGTCTCTCCACTGTTTCATTTGATACAGAATTTCTCAAAGATCAACATGCCTGTGCCCGTTAAATACGTCTGTCCTATATGTAAAGGTGAATCTGAACAATACTATGCACCTTGTATTCGTTGTTTTTTTCAATTACTAGACAAAAAACTGTATGGAGTAAAACATAGATGTAGTTGTTGTCGATTAATGTGGCAAGAGCAGTGAAGATGTGTCTTGAAAGTATGGATCACATGGACTTTGAACAACGACTTCTCACGTTTAAGAAGAAATTTTGGACCGGTGCTGCAAATCCTATCGATTTGGCTAGAGCTGGTCTGTATTTCACCGGTGAAGGAGACATTTGCCGTTGTGTTTATTGTTCAGTGCAAATTCATAATTGGAAGAAGGAGGATAGTGCTTTGAAGGATCATTATAAGTATTCCAAAGATTGTGCATTTGGTCAGATGTTGTGGAAATATTCCAGGACTACGCGTAACGAAGATCATCACCCCTACAAAATACTACTACTACTACTACTACTACTACTACTACTACTACTACCACTTCTACTACTACAAAAAAATGAATTTAGTAATCCTTTACTCGCTTATTGGAAATATCTTATATGTTCATTTCCAACCTAAAGTGATAAAGGCTCAAATATGTACTAATAAAAATAAACTATGTGATAATATGGTTGTATGCAGGCTAAACAATGATCTACCTGTATTTAAATATTACTTTAAAAATGATGATGATTATGATGTCTACAACATACATACTTTCAAAATAATTTATACTTTTTCAAATCGAAGTTGTAAAGAATCTGATTGGCTAAACGTGCCTCCTTCTGAACCAAAAGAACATCACTCTTCTATAAAGATACTTATAATTTTGTTATTTTGCTTAATATGTATGCTCGTATCCATACTTACCTTTTTATTAAGAAATACTTTATTTCCTAAAATAACTACTTGTATATAACATAATACTTATCGATAATCTTCCTAATACATATATATTTTTTTTTTAACATGAATGCAGCCTCAGAATCTTCCCTATGTACTCTGTTACGAGCTGTTTCCTTCCTTCCTTTATAGGCAGAACCTTTTTTTTTCCCTGAAATCTTCAATCGGGATCTTAAACTCTTCATAGTATCATTACTGTGCCTCCCTTTTGTACTCTTATTCTTGTGTCGTTGGTCGCTGTCACTTATACTGGCACATTTCTACCTCCTGTCAAGTACGTTACCTGAACTAACTACTTGCGTATAATATAATTCTGTGAATGCAGCCTCAGAATCTCCCCTATTTAATATATGCATTAATCATTTGTTCTAGCACATTTCTACCTCAGGTCAAGTACGTTACCTAAACTAACTGCTTGTGTATAATATATACAATTTGTAATCTTTTTTTTTGTTAATATATTTACATACAACCCATTTGTACTTATAAACCAGTTTGTTGTACTACCATTTGTAATTTAAGAATTCTTATTACCTGACAAGTTCGTACTTGTATATTACACAATATCCATGGTTTGGATTGGACCACCAACTATGATTACTATATACCTGTAGAAATCATGTAAAGAATGAACTCACATATGCACTCGAAAATGTAAATATACTATACGATTGGCTTGTCAATAAAAAACAAATATTATAATTGTCTTGGTTTATTTCCTCCCAGAATTCTAGTTCAAGTTCACTTATTTCAACATGTAATTTCCCATAAGGATATCTAAGGTTTATAGTAGCTAAAATTGTTCCTTTCAAAGTTTTTCCAAGTCCAACATAAAGAATTTTCAAAAATATATTTTTTTTTCACAATTCTCACAAAATTAATCATCGTTTTATTCGATTTGAAATCCGAACTTGTCGAAATTTTTCCAAGTCCGAACTTTACGAAATTTTTCTAAGTCCGAAATTCTCGAAAGTCCGAAAAAAAATTTTTTTCACTTCTCTCGCAAAATTAACCTGCGCAAGCCTGGCTAGGCCTGATCTACCAGCCCAAGGTCACCTGCAATGACGTCACACGTTTACTACATTAATTTTTGGTTGCCTACCCACTTGGGATAGGTTCCATTTGGGTGACCTTGAAGTGTACCAGGAACTACCATGGTTTTGGTGGCCTTGAAATGTCCTAGGACCCCGGTAGTTTACCTACTAGTATTATCTGTATTGCCACGTTGAAAGATCCGTAAAAGGATCGGAATGTATAGTAGAAGATATAATAATACTATGTTTCGAATATCCGGCCATCAGACACACCCTGGCAGTTTAACTCTTCAGTACTATCTGTATTGAGAATCATGCCACGTTAAGAGTACCTTAAGTGGATCCGAATAGATAGTAAAAGGTATTATACTACTCGATTTCAAATATCGGACCATCAGAGGCGCATTGGCAGTGCACCTTTTTCAGTCATATCTGTATTGAGAATCTTGCCAAGTTGAAAGTTCCCTAAAAGTAAATGAATTATGCCACGTTAAGTGAACCTTAAGACAATCTGAATAGATAGGAAAAGGTACTATAATACTCGGTATCAAATATCGGTCCATCAGAGGCGCTTTGGCAGTGGAATGGATGAACGGATAGTAAACGATATAATAAAACTCGGTTTCAAACATCCAGTCAGCAGGGACGCGTGAGCAGTGAAACTTTCTCAGTAATATCTTGATTGAGTAACACACTATCTTGAGGGAAAGATCCGAATGGATAGTAGAAGATATAATAATACTATGTTACAAATATCCGGCCATCAGAAACGCCCTGGCATTATATCTTCTTCAGAACTGTCTGTATTGAGATCATGCCACGTTGAGAGAACCTTAAGAGGATCTGAATAGATGGTAAAAAGTATGATAATACTCGATATCAAATATCAAGCCATCAGAGGTGCATTGGCAGTGCAATTTAATCAGTAATATCTGTATTGAAAACCATGCCTCGTTGAAAGATCCCCAGAAGTATATGAATGGATAGTTAACGAAATAATAAAACTCGGTTCCAAACATCCAGTCAGCAGAAACGCGTGAGCAGTGGAACTTTCTTAGATTGAAAAAGTTGAACGTTGAGAGATCCTTAAAAGGATCTGAATGGATAGTAGAAGATATAATTTTACTATGTTTCGAATATCCGGCCATCAGAAACGCCCTGGCAGTTTAACTCTTCAGTACCATATGTATTGAGAATCATGCTATGTTAAGAGAACCTTAAGAGGATCTGAATAGTTAGTAAAAGGTATTATAATACTCCATTTCCATTAACGGCCAAACAGAGGTGCTTTGGCAGTGGAAATTTTTCAGTAATATCTGTTTGAGAATAATGCTTCGTTGGAAGATCTCTAAAAGTATCTGAATGGATAGTAAACGATATAATAAAGGGCGGTTCCAAATAACAAGCCATCAGGGACGCATTGGCAGGTGAAGTTTTTCTGTAATATCCTCATTGAAAATCACACCACGTTGAGAGATCCGTAAAAGGATCTGAATAGATAGTGTGAAAAGTATTATAATACTCCAGTTCAATTAACGGCCAATTAGAGGCGCTTTGGCAGTGGTACTTTTTCAGTAATATCTGTATTGAGAATCATGCCACGTTGAAAGATCCCTAAAAGTATCTGAGTGGATAGAAAACGATATAATAACACTCGGTTTCAAAGATCAGGCCATCAGGGACGCATTGTCAGTAGAACTTTTTCAGTAATATCTTCATTGAGAATCACACCACGTTGAAATCTCCGTAAAAGGATCGGAATAGATAGTAAAAGTTATTGTAATACTCGGTTTCAAATATCGGGCCATCAGAGGCGCTTTGGCAGTAGAACTTTTTTCAGTAATATCTGTATTGAGAACCATGCCACGTTTAAGGTACCCTAAAAATATCTAATTGGATAGTAAACGCTGTAATATAATTCGGTTTTAAAGATCAGGCCATATGGGACGCATTGGCAGTGGAAGTTTTTAAGGAATATCTTCATTGAGAATCACACCACATTGAAAGATCTGCAAAAGGATCTGAATAGATAGTAAAAGATATTATAATACTGGGTTTGAAATATCGGGCCATCAGAGGCACTTTCGCAGTGTAACTTTTTCAGTAATATCTGTATTGAGAACCATGCCACGTTGGAAGATCCCCAGAAGTATATGAATGGATAGTTAACGATATAATAAAACTCGGTTCCAAACATCCAGTCAGCAGAAACGCGTGAGCAGTGGAACTTTCTTAGATTGAGAAGGTTGAACGTTGAAAGATCCTTAAAAGGATCTGAATGGATAGTAGAAGATATAATTTTACTATGTTTCGAATATCCGGCCATCAGAAACGCCCTGGCAGTTTAACTTTTCAGTACCATATGTATTGAGAATCATGCTATGTTAAGAGAACCTTAAGAGGATCTGAATAGTTAGTAAAAGATATTATAATACTCCATTTCAATTAACGGCCAAACAGAGGTGCTTTGGCAGTGGAAATTTTTCAGTAATATCTGTTTGAGAATAATGCCACATTGGAAGATCTCTAAAAGTATCTGAATGGATAGTGAACGATATAATAAAGGTCGGTTCCAAATAACAAGCCATCAGGAACGCATTGGCAGGTGAAGTTTTTCAGTAATATCCTCATTGAAAATCACACCACGTTGAGAGATCCGTAAAAGGATCTGAATAGATAGTGTGAAAGGTATTAGAATACTCCAGTTCAATTAACGGCCAATTAGAGGCGCTTTGGCAGTGGAACTTTTTCAGTAATATCTGTATTGAGAATCATGCCACGTTGAAAGATCCCTAAAAGTATCTGAGTGGATAGAAAACGATATAATAACACTCGGTTTCAAAGATCAGGCCATCAGGGACGCATTGGCAGTAGAACTTTTTCAGTAATATCTTCATTGAGAATCACACCACGTTGAAATCTCCGTAAAAGGATCGGAATAGACGGTAAAAGTTATCGTAATACTCGGTTTCAAATATCGGGCCATCAGAGGCGCTTTGGCAGTAGAGCTTTTTCAGTAATATCTGTATTGAGAACCATGCCACGTTTAAGGTACCCTAAAAATATCTAATTGGATAGTAAACGCTGTAATATAATTCGGTTTCAAAGATCAGGCCATATGGGACGCATTGGCAGTGGAAGTTTTTAAGGAATATCTTCATTGAGAATCACACCACGTTGAAAGATCCGCAAGAGGATCTGAATAGATAGTAAAAGATATTATAATACTGGGTTTCATATATCGGGCCATCAGAGGCACTTTCGCAGTGTAACTTTTTCAGTACTATCTGTTTTGAGAATCATGCCACGTTGAAAGATCCCTGAAAGTATCTGAGTATAATAATACTCGATTTCAAACATCCACTCGGCTAAACGCGTGCTCAGTGGAACTTTCTCAATAATATCTTTATTGAGCATAACACTAAGTTGATAGATCCGTAAAAGGTACTGAATGGATAGTAATATAATAGTAATAGTAATACATAATAATACTATGTTTCGAGTATTCGGCCATCAGAAACGCCCTGGCATTTTAACTCTTCAGTACCATCTGTATTGAGAATCACACCACGTTGAAAGTTCCGTAAGAGGATCGGAAGAGATAGTAAAAAATATTATAATACTCGGTTTTGAATATCAGGCCATCAGAGGCGCTTTGGTAGTGGAATCTTTGCAGTAAAATCTGTATTGAGAATCATCCCACGATGAAAGATCCCAAGAAGTATACTTCTAGGGATCTTTTATTATATCGTTTACTTCATATATGAAGTAAACGATATAATAAAACTCGGTTTCAAACATCCAGTCAGCAGAAACGCGTGAGCAATGGAACTTTCTCATTAATTTCTTTATTGAGAATCACACTACCTTGAAAATTCCGTAAAAGCATCTGAATAGATAGTAGAAGATATAATAATACTATGTTCCGAATATCCGACCATCAGAAACGCCCTGGCAGTATATCTTCTTCAGTACTATCTTTATTGAGAATAACACTAAATTGAAAGATCCGTAAAAGGACTGAATGGATAGTAGAAGATATAAAATATATATAATATTTTTCGAATATCCGACCATCAGAAAAGCCCTGGCAGTTTAACTCTTCAGTACCATCTGTATTGGGAATCATGCTACGTTAAGAGAACCTTAAGAAGATCTGAATAGGTAGTAAAAGTTATTTTAATACTCGATTTCAAATATCGGGCCATCAAAGGCGTTTTGGCAGTGGTACTTTTTCAGTAATATCTGTTTGAGAATAATGCCACGTTGGAAGATCTGAAGTATCTGAATGAATAGTAAATGATTTAATAAGAGTCGGTTTCAAAGATCAAGCCATCAGGGACGCTTTGGACGTGGAACTTTTTCAGTAATATCCTCATTGAAAATCACACCACGTTGAGAGATTCGTAAAAGGATCTGAATAGTTAGTAAAAGGTATTATAATACTCACTTTCAAATATCGGGCCATCAGAGGCGCTTTGGCAGTGAAACTTAATCAGTATTATCTGTATTGTGAGTCATGCCATGTTGAAAGAACCCTTAAAGTAATTGAATGGAAAGTAAGCGATATAATAATACTCGGTTTCAATCATCTAGTCAGCAGACACCCGTATGCAGTTGAACTTTCTCAGTTATATCTTTATTGAGAATCACACTACGTTGAAACATCCGTAAAAGGATCTGAATGGATAGTAGAAGATATAATAATACTATGTTTCGAATATCCGGCCATCAGAAACGCCCTGGCAGTTTAACTCTCCAATACTGTATCTGTATTGAGAATCATGCCACGTTAAGGGAACCTTAAGAGGATCTGAATAGATAGTAGAAGGTATTATAATACTCGGTTTCAAATATCGGGCCATCAGAGGCGCTTTGGCAGTGGAACTTTCTCAGTGATATCTGTATTGAGAATCATTCCACGATGGAAAATCCCTAAAAGTAAATGAGTGGATAGTAAACGATATAATAATACTCGGTTTCAAACATCAGTCAGCAGAAACGCGTGAGCAGTGGAACTTTCTCAGTAATATCTTTATTGAGAATCACACCACGTTTAAAGATCCCCAAAAGTATCTGATTGGATAGTAACCGATATAATAAAATTCGGTTTCAAAGATCATGCCATCAGGGACGCATTCGCACTAGAACTTTCTCAGTAATATCTTTATTGAGAATCACGCTACGTTGAGAGTTCCGTAACAGGATCTGAATGGATAGTAGAATATTTAATAATAATATAATATAATAACACTATGTTTTATTATCCGGCCATCAGAAACGCCCTGGCAGTTTGACTCTTCAGTAATAGCTGTATTGAGAATTATGCCACGTTGTCACATACAGCTTAGGCTTTCCTGTATCACCGACTAGCTCTGATTCTATTAGGGCGCCACCTTCTTTCAATGAGTTATTAAAAATGATACAGAAACTCAGGGCGTGGGAGTTTTAGAAATAAAGAAGGAAACAAGCCGATCAAACAATGAACATATATTAATTAGAAATATAATCACAAAATAAGCTGTATGTACATCAAAGGGGATGGTAAAGTGTGTTATCCAGAATAAGTTCACTATCGCTGATAAGGTTATGTTAAATATATTCACACAAGGTATCAATCAATAAATCTTTCAGAAATAAGTGGCAGTAATAAGTTCTGATCAACCCAAAGATGTCAAATACAATTCACAATGAAATATAGTTCCCAGATATCTGTTCACATAAATTCTTAAACAATGATGGTAATCAATGAACACTCATATATTCCAAATATTAATTTCTGCTCAGTAGCAGTATCAGATTAAAAATCGTCAAATAATATCAATGAAAAACAAAATGAAAACTACAATGCTCAAATGTCAAAGGCACGATAGAGTCTCTATGGTTCCATCAAACCTCAAAATGACCGTTTTCTATGGTCAAATGTCAAGCACTATCATTCTTGGTTTCTCCCAATTAGCGTTGAATTTCCAGATGTTCGAAATTAATAAATGCACTGACCTTATATTGTCCTTGATACCAAATTTTGTCCACAGTAATATTCCCTTAATTGTATCAAACCTTAATGTAAAACGTTGTTATTCCGGCGATTTTATCCAGCCTCGAAGAAATTCGTCCCGCTGAATGCACGTGATAAATTTCCCAACCTCCAATTTCTAGATATGACGAAGTAAAGAAATAATCCACACGATCGTCAATCACGCTTGAAAAGGTATCTGAATCGAACTCAAATACGGAGCCTAAGTAAGGAACCTAAACAAGTCCCTCCACAAGGGTTAGGCCCTTGGGACTAGGATGTTGCCAGTCATGGGGCTAACTGGTAAGAGTCGATGAATGAAAGGAATGAGTGTTGATGTGTATGATGGAGTACGAACTGAAATTGTAGTGGCTGGGATTGGTATACATGAGGTTTAGCTAGAATTGCCTTTGGTTTGTTTAGGTATTTGGTCACCTTCAGTGACCCGATATCTTTTATTTGCGCAGGTTGATAAAGTCAGATGTTGGTCGTCGGTGATCTGAGATAACCTCCTGTGGAAGGAAGAGGGGGATGTCACGCTTCAAAATCGCTGACAAAAATTCGTTGATGCTTGGACCAAATATTTGTACCACCACTGGTAGCGCGCTGTCCGGTATCGTGTCATGCGTTGTTGAGTGCGTCTGAGCGGACTCGGAAACGCCGATTTTCAGTCTTATGTGAGATTTTCTTTGACGCTAAGAGGTAGAGAGAATTGGTTTCGACTGTCCTTTGAATATACGCAAATATCGATTAATTTCGGAGTAATCGAAGGATTGTTAGCTGGGAAAATTATTGAAGCTGATGATTTTGGTTTTGGATTTGGAGATTTTGGAATATTAGCTCAATAATATCGATCGTTTTCGGATTAACCAGGAGGCCATTTTTCTGCGTAAGTCATGGAAATTTTGCATAGGCATTTTCCTAATTTATATTTCTTTCAGCTCCTTGTGTAGGTTCCTTGTTTAGGTTCCTTATTTAGGCTCCGTATTTGAGTTCGATTCAGACACCTTTTCAAGCGTGATTGACGATCGTGTGGATTATTTCTTTACTTCGTCATATATAGAAATTGGAGGTTGGGAAATTTATCACGTGCATTCAGCGGGACGAATTTCTTCGAGGTTGGATAACATCGCCGGAATAACAACGTTTTACATTAAGGTTTGATACAATTAAGGGAATATTACTGTGGACAAAATTTGGTATCAAGGACAATATAAGGTCAGTGCATTTATTAATTTCGAACATCTGGAAATTCAACGCTAATTGGGCGAAACCAAGAATGATAGTTGTCACGCTTCAAAATCGTCGAATAAAATTCGTTGATGCTTGGACCAGATATTTGTACCACCACTGGTAGCGCGCTGTCCAGAATCGATGATTGTTGGCACATATTGCTGCACGTCATGCGTTGTTGAGTGCGTCTGAGCGGACGCGGAAACGCCGATTTTCAGTCTTATGTAAAATTTTCTTTGACGCTAAGAGGTAGAAAGAATTGGTTTCGACTGTCCTTTGAATATACGCAAATATCGATTAATTTCGGAGTAATCGAAGGATTGTTAGCTGGGAAAATTATTGAAGCTGATGATTTTGGTTTTGGATTTGGATATTTTGGAATATTAGCTCAATAATATCGATCGTTTTCGGATTAACCAGGAGGCCATTTTTCTGCGTAAGTCATAGAAATTTTGCATAGGCATTATCCTAATTTGAATTTATTTCAGCTCCTTGTGTAGGCTCCTTGTGTAGGCTCCTTGTTTAGGTTCCTTATTTAGGCTCCGTATTTGAGTTTGATTCAGACACCTTTTCAAGCGTGATTGACGATCGTGTGGATTATTTCTTTACTTCGTCATATCTAGAGATTGGAAGTTGGGAAATTTATCACGTGCATTCAGCGGGACGAATTTCTTCGAGGCTGGACAACATCGCTGGAATAACAACTGATTACATTCAGGTTTGATACAATTACGGGAATATTATTGTGGACAAAATTTGGTATCAAGGACAATATAAGGTCAGTGCATTTATTAATTTCGAACATCTGGAAATTCAACGCTAATTGGGCGAAACCAAGTGCTTGACATTTGAACATAGAAAACAGTAATTTTGAGGTTTGATGTAACCATAGAGACTCTATCGTGCCTTTGACATCTGAACATTGTAGTTTTCATTTTGTTGTTTTTCATTGTTATTATTTGACGATTTTTAATCTGAAGATCTGCTACTGAGCAGAAATTAATATTTTTGAATTATCTGAGTGCTCATTGATTACTGTCATTATTTAAGAATTTATGTGAACAGATATCTGGGAACTGTATTTCATTGTGAATTGTATTTGACATCTTTGGGTTGACCAGAACTTATTACTGCCACTTAATTCTGAAAGATTTATTGATTGATACCTTGTGTACCTATAATTTACGAATTTTATGAGTATATTTAACATAACCTTGTCAGCGATAGTGAACTTATTCTGGATGACACACTTTACTATCCCCCTTTAATGTACATACAGCTTATTTTGTGATTATATTTCTAGTTGATATATGTTCATTATTTGATCGGCTTGTTTCCTTCTTTATTTCTAAAACTCCCACGCCCTGAGTTTCTGTATCATTTTTAATAACTCATTAAAAGAAGGTGGCGCCCTAATAGAATCAGAGCTAGTCGGTGATACAGGAAAGCCTAAACTGTATGTGACATTAATTGGCGCCCAACGTGTCACGCTTCAAAATCGTCGAATAAAATTCGTTGATGCTTGGACCAGATATTTGTACCACCACTGGTAGCGCGCTGTCCAGAATCGATGATTGTTGGCACATATTGCTGCACGTCATGCGTTGTTGAGTGCGTCTGAGCGGACGCGGAAACGCCGATTTTCAGTCTTATGTAAAATTTTCTTTGACGCTAAGAGGTAGAAAGAATTGGTTTCGACTGTCCTTTGAATATACGCAAATATCGATTAATTTCGGAGTAATCGAAGGATTGTTAGCTGGGAAAATTATTGAAGCTGATGATTTTGGTTTTGGATTTGGATATTTTGGAATATTAGCTCAATAATATCGATCGTTTTCGGATTAACGAGGAGGCCATTTTTCTGCGTAAGTCATGGAAATTTTTCATAGGCATTTTCCTAATTTGTATTTCTTTCAGCTCTTTGTATAGGTTCCTTGTGTAGGTTCCTTGTGTAGGTTCCTTGTTTAGGTTCCTTATTTAGGCTCCGTATTTGAGTTTGATTCAGACACCTTTTCAAGCGTGATTGACGATCGTGTGGATTATTTCTTTACTTCGTCATATCTAGAGATTGGAAGTTGGGAAATTTATCACGTGCATTCAGCGGGACGAATTTCTTCGAGGCTGGACAACATCGCTGGAATAACAACTGTTTACATTCAGGTTTGATACAATTACGGGAATATTATTGTGGATAAAATTTGGTATCAAGGACAATATAAGGTCAGTGCATTTATTAATTTCGAACATCTGGAAATTCAACGCTAATTGGGCGAAACCAAGTGCTTGACATTTGACCATAGAGAACGGTAATTTTGAGGTTTGATGGAACCATAGAGACTCTATCGTGCCTTTGACATCTGAACATTGTAGTTTTCATTTTGTTGTTTTTCATTGTTATTATTTGACGATTTTTAATCTGAAGATCTGCTACTGAGCAGAAATTAATATTTTTGAATTATCTGAGTGCTCATTGATTACTGTCATTATTTAAGAATTTATGTGAACAGATATCTGGGAACTATATTTCATTGTGAATTGTATTTGACATCTTTGGGTTGATCAGAACTTATTACTGCCACTTAATTCTGAAAGATTTATTGATTGATACCTTGTGTACCTATAATTTACGAATTTTATGAGTATATTTAACATAACCTTGTCAGCGATAGTGAACTTATTCTGGATGACACACTTTACTATCCCCCTTTAATGTACATACAGCTTATTTTGTGATTATATTTCTAGTTAATATATGTTCATTATTTGATCGGCTTGTTTCCTTCTTTATTTCTAAAACTCCCACGCCCTGAGTTTCTGTATCATTTTTAATAACTCATTAAAAGAAGGTGGCGCCCTAATAGAATCAGAGCTAGTCGGTGATACAGGAAAGCCTAAGCTGTATGTGACATTAATTGGCACCCTAAACGTGAGGCCCCGAAATTACTACCCTCTCATTTAAATTTTGTTTTAAATTTAAATTTTGTAATTTGTGCTCCAGTGCCCTGCGTGAGTCACTGGATTATTATTTTGATTTCTTTATTAATAAGTTGCGATTTATTTTTTTATTATTATTGAAGTATCCAGAGTGTGTTGGCTGTCGCTGATTTTTTTTTTTTTTTCTTCTTTTTACTTTTTGAACAACCAGAAAAATTTTGAGTCAGTTGTTGTTCAGATCTCTGATTTGTCGCAAGAATTTTTCCGCTGAGTGCTCGTGCATTTCGTGCCATATTAACAATATTTATTAATTTCATATGTAAGTTGGGCTTTGGGTTTTGTTTTTTTTTTTTTTATATAAGTTGATTACGTTCGGAGTTTGTTAGGAATTATTTAGAGATGGCTCGTCCCAAATTCAATATTAACCTTTTGCTTAAAGACGAATTAGTTTATGAGCTAAATGTAAGAGGTCTTCAGGCTTTGTCGAACCAAACCGTTAAAGATTTACGTACTTTATTAAGACCATTGTTGAAGTTAGAAAAAGCTAATAGGTCAGTTACTTATCCAGAGTTCAAGTTGAGTGATTCGTCGGCTGAGATCGCTGTTATTGAGGAAAAGGTGAAAGAATTGGGTAAACTTGTCCAGAGGGGAGAATTCCATATTGTGTGTACTAGGTTGACCCATTTGTCTAATAGGTGTGAGCATTTGTCATCTGTAGAGCTTAGTGATGCTATGCAGGGTAGGTTGGATCGGGCTAGGACCAGGATAGTAGACATGTTTGGCGAGGTGGAGTTAGCTTATTCTAAGGGTGAGATGTTTCAGATGATGTCCAGTTTAGGCGTGAACGAATCAAGTAGTGAATCGGAAGTTGAGGTAGAACAACCCAGTTTGGTTGGGTCTAGTACAAGAATGTCGTTATCAGGTATGCATTCATCGTCTTCACGTAACCTTCAGAAGTGGAATGTGCAATTTTCGGGAGACCTTAGGGAAATGTCAGTCCACAATTTCTTAGAACGAGTGGAAGAGCTTCGCAGAGCTAGAGGAGTTACCGAGAAGGACTTGTTTGATTCAGCAGTAGACTTGTTTGTTGGTAGAGCATTGCTTTGGTTTAGGTCGAATGGGAACAGGTTCAACAATTGGAAAGAGTTAACACAGCTTTTAACAAAACATTATGAGCCACCAGACTATCGTGGACGTTTATTTCAGGATATTTTGAGTCTATTGTAGATTATTTGACCTGTATCAATTCAATGTTCCGTCGCTATGGCCAGGTTGATGAGGAAGTAAAGCTGAACATAGTTGTACGTAACTTAGCACCCTTTTATTCCACCCAGTTACCGGCAGTTGCCGATATGAGTGAACATTATGTACCACCTAGTAGACGTCGTCAAGCTTACGTTGATCCAGACTTTGCATATATATCCGCTGGTCATTCTTCGGGTGCAGAGAATGTCTTGACCTTTGGGTCTAATAATCCTCTTCCCGGGAATCGTCAACAACCTGTCTCATCAGCACAATCTAGGTCACCTCCTGCTGGTCCAATTGTTCAGAATAATCAACCCGTGGGTTCTTCTGGAGCTTGTTGGAATTGTCAACGTTTGGGACACACTGTCAGAAATTGTACGATGCCTAGGCAAATATTATGTTATCGTTGTGGCAAACATGGCTTCACGAGTAGGAATTGCCCGCAGTGTACGTTAAACTAGAACCGGGACAATTGAGTGGTCGTGATATTGCCCCGGATAGAGCTCCTCGACCGATTGAAGCTAGTGATACGATTTGTGACAGTAAGAATGGTTTTGGTGATAACACATTTGCTATTTTAGATTACATAGTTGCTCACGCTCCCAATGATCAACGACCTTACCTAGACGTTACCATTTTAGGGTATAGATTCAAGGGTTTACTGGACACTGGTGCTTCGCGTACTATAGTGGGTAGTTCAGGTAACCACAGCTTGGTGAAGTTAGGCTTTAGGTTAAATTCAGCTCGCGTCCGGTGTACGGTGGCGAATGGTCAGACATGTGATTCTTTGGGTGAAGTTAGGGTTCCTATGTCTTTGGAGGGCAAAGTTAAATGGATGAATGTTTTGGTAGTTTTGGAACTTTCACATACCCTCATTCTCGGTATAGACTTCTGGAAAGCTATGGAGATTGTTCCTAATCTTAACAGGGACGTATGGCATTTTGCTGAACAAGAACCTGAAGTTGAGATCAGTAGCTTGCATGATTCCGGTTCATTAGATGGGGAACAACAGTTTAGGTTGGATAATCTGGTTGGTTCTCAGTTTGAACGAACGGGTGACGAATTGGGAAAGAGTTTAGTGGGCGAACACCTCATTGAAATAGAGTCAGGCGTCAGACCCATCAAGCAGAGGTATTATCCGGTCTCTCCAATAAAACAAAAAATTATTGACGAACATCTAGAGAAAATGTTAATGGATGATATTATAGAACCGTCGAGAAGTAGTTGGTCGTCTCCGATTTGTTTGGTTAAGAAAAAGGACGATTCATACAGGTTTTGCGTAGATTACCGCCGTCTTAACGCTGTCACGAAAAAAGATGCTTATCCCATGCGCAATATTTCCACCATTTTAGATCTTCTTCGGGATGCAAAATATATAAGTTCTATGGATATTAAAAGCGCTTTCTTCCAAATTGAAGTAGCACCAAACTCTCGTGAATATACCGCATTTTCAATACCTGGTAGGGGTTTGTTTCAATTTAAGCGTATGCCCTTTGGTCTAACAAATAGTCCTGCGACGTTTCAGCGCGTGATTGACACTATTTTAGGCGCAGATTTGGAACCATATGTCTTGGTATATATGGATGACATTATAATTGTAACCCCTGATTTCGAGACTCATATGAAAATCTTGAAAACTGTTTTTGATCGTTTGATTTCTGCTGGTTTAGTTATTAGCAGAGAGAAAAGTCAATTTTGTCGGTCCGAACTTAAATATCTCGGCTATGTTGTAGACTCGTATGGTTTGAGACCAGATCCAGCTAAGGTTGAGGCCATTTTGAATATTACACCTCCCAAAGGAGTGACTGAGATACGCCGTTTTGTGGGGACAGCTTCGTGGTACCGTCGGTTTGTGCCTAATTTTTCCACGTTAATCGCACCTCTGACTGCGCTTACTAGAAAACACGCAAAATGGGAGTGGACTGAGGAGTGCGAATCATCTTTTTGTAAACTTAGGGAGAGCTTGGCAACCGCACCTATTTTATCATGTCCTGATTTTAGCAAGACTTTCATATTGCAGACCGACGCAAGTTCATATGGACTTGGTGCTGTTTTATGTCAGCAAGCGGAAAATGGAGAGCAAGTTATCGCATACCTTTCAAGGACTCTCAGTCGAACAGAGAGGAACTACTCTACCACCGAACGGGAATGCTTGGCAGTCATTTGGGCAATCGAGAAGTTAAGGCATTACTTAGAGGGTAATCGTTTCGTCGTGATAACTGATCACCACTCTTTGATTTGGCTCAACAATCTCAAAGATCCTCAGGGCAGGTTAGCTCGTTGGAGTTTACGGCTGATGCCATACGACTTTGAAATCGTACATCGTAAGGGCAAAGATAACATCGTACCTGATATGCTCTCTCGATCTGTTTCGAGTGGGGACGAGAATTTCAAGGTTTCAGATATGGCTAATATCGATGGTGGGTCAGAAGAGTTCGGCGATGGTGATTTTGTCCAGACAACCGACAAATGGTATATCAAGATGCGAGAGAATCTAGAAAAATTCCCGGCAAAATATTCCAATTGGAAGCTAGAAAATGGACTGCTTCTGAAATACGTCAATGGTAGGATTCCTGAGCTGTCTGGAGAATCGGAAAAATGGTTGTTAGTCGTACCCAAAGAGTTTAGATCAGCAATTTTGAAGCGCAACCACGATTCCATAACATCTGGTCACTTTGGCATTTACAAAACATTTTGGAAAATTCGCCGTCGTTATTGCTGGCCTAAAATTCACGCTGATGTCGTCCGCTATGTAAGCAGATGTAGTATCTGTAAGTCTTGTAAGCCAGACTTAAAAGCTCCAGCAGGCTTGATGGGAAATCGACCGGAAATCGTGGAACCATGGCAGACCATCAGCCTAGATTTCGTAGGACCTCTACCCTCGTCAACTCAGGGTTATAAATATCTTCTGGTGGTTACTGACTACTTTAGTAAGTTTGTTTTATTTACGCCTTTACGTACAGCCACTTCCAAGGCTTTAGCCAAATTTGTAGAAGAGCAAGTCTTTTTGGTCTTTGGAGTTCCTCAAACTCTTATATGTGATAATGGAACTCAGATGCGCGGCAAGGAGTTTGTATCAATTTGCAACAAATATAACACAAAAATCCTGTATACTCCATTCTATCATCCGTGTGCAGATCCTACCGAAAGATCCAATGAAACCATAAAGACCTTGATCCGATGTTACTTGTCTGATAGTCACCGGAAATGGGCAGATAATCTAGCTGCTTTGGGGTGCGCCATGCGCTCGGCTAGAAATGAAACCACCGGACATAGTCCTTATTTTGTCAATTTTGGTCGAGAACCTCGCCTAGATGCGTCGGAATACGAATATCCTATACCTACCGTGAGTCCTGATTTGGGTCTGAGACGATTAGGTTTCGAAAAATTGTTTATGGAAGTTCGGAATAGACTTCGTAAGGCTCAGGAGCGCAATAAACAGCGGTACAACTTGCGCCGACGTCCAGTTTCATATAATGTGGATGATAAGGTGTGGTTAAGGAATAAATCACTCTCCAATGCATTGGAGTTTTATAACGCGAAACTTGCGCCAAAATATGTGGGACCTTACACTATCGGTAAAAAGTTGGGCCACTGGACTTATGAATTGATTGACGACTCAGGCAAAAGTAAAGGTGTATGGCACGTAAAAGACTTTAAATCAGTATGCTCCTCCAGGGATTCTTGATATCTTATTGCTACGGAAGTCAATGGTTCGGATGTGTTAGGTTGTCCGCCGAAACCATGGTGATGTTAGTGGTTAGTTTTGAGACTGTCACGTTTGTTTAGTGGATTTTGAGGATTTAGTGATGTTTGAGAATTTTCCCTATCGATAAGGGATTGTCTGGTTTCGAGTTTTAGGATATTAATTCTAGAATAATAGAATGATTGGCATGTAGTGAATCTGGTATATTTGTGGACCGGGTGATTGAAGTGATTCCCTTTTTTTTTATTGCTGGTTGATCGCGAGCGAAAGTGCGGGCAATTGGGTGCTGCCTTGACTTTTGTGTCGGTGGTCGTCTGCGTGATCCCGGGTTGGATTCTAGTGTGAAATCGGCTTTAATGTATTTTCCTTTTTCTTCAAAATTTACTCATTGTTGTGCAGACGAGGTGGGAGCTGAACATCTAGCCCCACGCACTGCTCAACTGGTAAGCGACCATTTTCTTACCACTTTATGGCCTTAATCTTGTTTTTTTTTCCTGTTGCCGATCTCATACTGGTTTCTACATTCGCGGGTCATTGCTGGCGGTCATCCCATAATAGGATTTGTAGTACCGGATTGCTTGCGTGTGGGTGAATGAAGGCTATGGGCTATGGTTGTTGGAGGCTGGAACCCGAAAACTGCCACCTATAGGCTTGATGCACATCTGGGTTAGCACAGGCGTCCTGGACCATACCGGGAGCTGGTGGGGTCTGGCTTGGCTGTCTTCGATGACAGGAGTGCGGCGGTACGGCGCTCGTTCTTTGGGGGAACCACTGTCTAGACTTGGGATGGTGACCGGCTAACCTTGTCGACATGGGGGGGGGGGGGTTCCTGCTCGTCTGGGCGACCTCGTCGTACTTTGCCTTGTCCGGGCGACTTCTGGCTGTGGTGTGGCTCAGGGCCGGCAAGTCCCTCCACAAGGGTTAGGCCCTTGGGACTAGGATGTTGCCAGTCATGGGGCTAACTGGTAAGAGTCGATGAATGAAAGGAATGAGTGTTGATGTGTATGATGGAGTACGAACTGAAATTGTAGCGGCTGGGATTGGTATACATGAGGTTTAGCTAGAATTGCTTTTGGTTTGTTTAGGTATTCGGTCACCTTCAGTGACCCGATGTCTTTTATTTGCGCAGGTTGATGGAGTCAGATGTTGGTCGTCGGTGATCTGAGATAACCTCCTGTGGAAGGAAGAGGGGGATGTCACGCTTCAAAATCGTCGAATAAAATTCGTTGATGCTTGGACCAGATATTTGTACCACCACTGGTAGCGCGCTGTCCAGAATCGATGATTGTTGGCACATATTGCTGCACGTCATGCGTTGTTGAGTGCGTCTGAGCGGACGCGGAAACGCCGATTTTCAGTCTTATGTAAAATTTTCTTTGACGCTAAGAGGTAGAAAGAATTGGTTTCGACTGTCCTTCGAATATACGCAAATATCGATTAATTTCGGAGTAATCGAAGGATTGTTAGCTGGGAAAATTATTGAAGCTGATGATTTTGGTTTTGGATTTGGATATTTTGGAATATTGGCTCAATAATATCGATCGTTTTCGGATTAACCAGGAGGCCATTTTTCTGCGTAAGTCACATACAGCTTAGGCTTTCCTGTATCACCGACTAGCTCTGATTCTATTAGGGCGCCACCTTCTTTTAATGAGTTATTAAAAATGATACAGAAACTCAGGGCGTGGGAGTTTTAGAAATAAAGAAGGAAACAAGCCGATCAAATAATGAACATATATTAACTAGAAATATAATCACAAAATAAGCTGTATGTACATTAAAGGGGGATAGTAAAGTGTGTCATCCAGAATAAGTTCACTATCGCTGACAAGGTTATGTTAAATATACTCATAAAATTCGTAAATTATAGGTACACAAGGTATCAATCAATAAATCTTTCAGAATTAAGTGGCAGTAATAAGTTCTGATCAACCCAAAGATGTCAAATACAATTCACAATGAAATACAGTTCCCAGATATCTGTTCACATAAATTCTTAAATAATGACAGTAATCAATGAGCACTCAGATAATTCAAAAATATTAATTTCTGCTCAGTAGCAGATCTTCAGATTAAAAATCGTCAAATAATAACAATGAAAAACAACAAAATGAAAACTACAATGTTCAGATGTCAAAGGCACGATAGAGTCTCTATGGTTACATCAAACCTCAAAATTACTGTTTTCTATGTTCAAATGTCAAGCACTTGGTTTCGCCCAATTAGCGTTGAATTTCCAGATGTTCGAAATTAATAAATGCACTGACCTTATATTGTCCTTGATACCAAATTTTGTCCACAATAATATTCCCGTAATTGTATCAAACCTGAATGTAAACAGTTGTTATTCCAGCGATGTTGTCCAGCCTCGAAGAAATTCGTCCCGCTGAATGCACGTGATAAATTTCCCAACTTCCAATCTCTAGATATGACGAAGTAAAGAAATAATCCACACGATCGTCAATCACGCTTGAAAAGGTGTCTGAATCAAACTCAAATACGGAGCCTAAATAAGGAACCTAAACAAGGAACCTACACAAGGAGCCTACACAAGGAGCTGAAAGAAATACAAATTAGGAAAATGCCTATGAAAAATTTCCATGACTTACGCAGAAAAATGGCCTCCTGGTTAATCCGAAAACGATCGATATTATTGAGCTAATATTCCAAAATATCCAAATCCAAAACCAAAATCATCAGCTTCAATAATTTTCCCAGCTAAAAATCCTTCGATTACTCCGAAATTAATCGATGTTTGCGTATATTCAAAGGACAGTCGAAACCAATTCTTTCTACCTCTTAGCGTCAAAGAAAATTTTACATAAGACTGAAAATCGGCGTTTCCGCGTCCGCTCAGACGCACTCAACAACGCATGACGTGCAGCAATATGTGCCAACAATCATCGATTCTGGACAGCGCGCTACCAGTGGTGGTACAAATATCTGGTCCAAGCATCAACGAATTTTATTCGACGATTTTGAAGCGTGACATCCCCCTCTTCCTTCCACAGGAGGTTATCTCAGATCACCGACGACCAACATCTGACTCCATCAACCTGCGCAAATAAAAGACATCGGGTCACTGAAGGTGACCAAATACCTAAACAAACCAAAAGCAATTCTAGCTAAACCTCATGTATACCAATCCCAGCCGCTACAATTTCAGTTCGTACTCCATCATACACATCAACACTCATTCCTTTCATTCATCGACTCTTACCAGTTAGCCCCATGACTGGCAACATCCTAGTCCCAAGGGCCTAACCCTTGTGGAGGGACTTGCCGGCCCTGAGCCACACCACAGCCAGAAGTCGCCCGGACAAGGCAAAGTACGACGAGGTCGCCCAGACGAGCAGGAACCCCCCCCCCATGTCGACAAGGTTAGCCGGTCACCATCCCAAGTCTAGACAGTGGTTCCCCCAAAGAACGAGCGCCGTACCGCCGCACTCCTGTCATCGAAGACAGCCAAGCCAGACCCCACCAGCTCCCGGTATGGTCCAGGACGCCTGTGCTAACCCAGATGTGCATCAAGTCTATAGGTGGCAGTTTTCGGGTTCCAGCCTCCAACAACCATAGCCCATAGCCTTCATTCACCCACACGCAAGCAATCCGGTACTACAAATCCTATTATGGGATGACCGCCAGCAATGACCCGCGAATGTAGAAACCAGTATGAGATCGGCAACAGGAAAAAAAAACAAGATTAAGGCCATTAAGTGGTAAGAAAATGGTCGCTTACCAGTTGAGCAGTGCGTGGGGCTAGATGTTCAGCTCCCACCTCGTCTGCACAACCATGAGTAAATTTTGAAGGAAAAGGAAAATACATTAAAGCCGATTTCACACTAGAATCCAACCCGGGATCACGCAGACGACCACCGACACAAAAGTCAAGGCAGCACCCAATTGCCCGCACTTTCGCTCGCGATCAACCAGCAATAAAAAAAAAGGAATCACTTCAATCACCCGGTCCACAAATATACCAGATTCACTACATGCCAATCATTCTATTATTCTAGAATTAATATCCTAAAACTCGAAACCAGACAATCCCTTATCGATAGGGAAAATTCTCAAACATCACTAAATCCTCAAAATCTACTAAACAAACGTGACAGTCTCAAAACTAACCACTAACATCACCATGGTTTCGGCGGACAACCTAACACATCCGAACCATTGACTTCCGTAGCAATAAGATATCAAGAATCCCTGGAGGAGCATACTGATTTAAAGTCTTTTACGTGCCATACACCTTTACTTTTGCCTGAGTCGTCAATCAATTCATAAGTCCAGTGGCCCAACTTTTTACCGATAGTGTAAGGTCCCACATATTTTGGCGCAAGTTTCGCGTTATAAAACTCCAATGCATTGGAGAGTGATTTATTCCTTAACCACACCTTATCATCCACATTATATGAAACTGGACGTCGGCGCAAGTTGTACCGCTGTTTATTGCGCTCCTGAGCCTTACGAAGTCTATTCCGAACTTCCATAAACAATTTTTCGAAACCTAATCGTCTCAGACCCAAATCAGGACTCACGGTAGGTATAGGATATTCGTATTCCGACGCATCTAGGCGAGGTTCTCGACCAAAATTGACAAAATAAGGACTATGTCCGGTGGTTTCATTTCTAGCCGAGCGCATGGCGCACCCCAAAGCAGCTAGATTATCTGCCCATTTCCGGTGACTATCAGACAAGTAACATCGGATCAAGGTCTTTATGGTTTCATTGGATCTTTCGGTAGGATCTGCACACGGATGATAGAATGGAGTATACAGGATTTTTGTGTTATATTTGTTGCAAATTGATACAAACTCCTTGCCGCGCATCTGAGTTCCATTATCACATATAAGAGTTTGAGGAACTCCAAAGACCAAAAAGACTTGCTCTTCTACAAATTTGGCTAAAGCCTTGGAAGTGGCTGTACGTAAAGGCGTAAACAAAACAAACTTACTAAAGTAGTCAGTAACCACCAAAAGATATTTATAACCCTGAGTTGACGAGGGTAGAGGTCCTACAAAATCTAGGCTGATGGTCTGCCATGGTTCCACGATTTCCGGTCGATTTCCCATCAAGCCTGCTGGAGCTTTAAAGTCTGGCTTACAAGACTTACAGATACTACATCTGTTTACATAGCGGACGACATCAGCGTGCATTTTAGGCCAGCAATAACGACGGCGAATTTTCCAAAATGTTTTGTAAATGCCAAAGTGACCAGATGTTATGGAATCGTGGTTGCGCTTCAAAATTGCTGATCTAAACTCTTTGGGTACGACTAACAACCATTTTTCCGATTCTCCAGACAGCTCAGGAATCCTACCATTGACGTATT
Source organism: Halyzia sedecimguttata (assembly GCA_937662695.2). NCBI lineage: Eukaryota > Metazoa > Arthropoda > Insecta > Coleoptera > Coccinellidae > Halyzia > Halyzia sedecimguttata. The sequence continues at coordinate 8,831,012 of OW569418.2, forward strand.
TCAGAAGCAGTCCATTTTCTAGCCTCCAATTGGAATATTTTGCCGGGAATTTTTCTAGATTCTCTCGCATCTTGATATACCATTTGTCGGTTGTCTGGACAAAATCACCATCGCCGAACTCTTCTGACCCACCATCGATATTAGCCATATCTGAAACCTTGAAATTCTCGTCCCCACTCGGAACAGATCGAGAGAGCATATCAGGTACGATGTTATCTTTGCCCTTACGATGTACGATTTCAAAGTCGTATGGCATCAGCCGTAAACTCCAACGAGCTAACCTGCCCTGAGGATCTTTGAGATTGTTGAGCCAAATCGAAGAGTGGTGATCAGTTATCACGACGAAACGATTACCCTCTAAGTAATGCCTTAACTTCTCGATTGCCCAAATGACTGCCAAGCATTCCCGTTCGGTGGTAGAGTAATTCCTCTCTGTTCGACTGAGAGTCCTTGAAAGGTATGCGATAACTTGCTCTCCAGTTTCCGCTTGCTGACATAAAACAGCACCAAGTCCATATGAACTTGCGTCGGTCTGCAATATGAAAGTCTTGCTAAAATCAGGACATGATAAAATAGGTGCGGTTGCCAAGCTCTCCCTAAGTTTACAAAAAGATGATTCGCACTCCTCAGTCCACTCCCATTTTGCGTGTTTTCTAGTAAGCACAGTCAGAGGTGCGATTAACGTGGAAAAATTAGGCACAAACCGACGGTACCACGAAGCTGTCCCCACAAAACGGCGTATCTCAGTCACTCCTTTGGGGGGTGTAATATTCAAAATGGCCTCAACCTTAGCTGGATCTGGTCTCAAACCATACGAGTCTACAACATAGCCGAGATATTTAAGTTCGGACCGACAAAATTGACTTTTCTCTCTGCTAATAACTAAACCAGCAGAAATCAAACGATCAAAAACAGTTTTCAAGATTTTCATATGCGTCTCGAAATCAGGGGTTACAATTATAATGTCATCCATATATACCAAGACATATGGTTCCAAATCTGCGCCCAAAATAGTGTCAATCACGCGCTGAAACGTCGCAGGACTATTTGTTAGACCAAAGGGCATACGCTTAAATTGAAACAAACCCCTACCAGGTATTGAAAATGCTGTGTATTCACGAGAGTTTGGTGCTACTTCAATTTGGAAGAAAGCGCTTTTAATATCCATTGAACTTATATACTTTGCATCCCGAAGAAGATCTAAAATGGTGGAAATATTGCGCATGGGATAAGCATCTTTTTTCGTGACAGCGTTAAGACGGCGGTAATCCACACAAAACCTGTATGAATCGTCCTTTTTCTTAACCAAACAAATAGGAGACGACCAACTACTTCTCGACGGTTCTATAATATCATCCATTAACATTTTCTCTAGATGTTCGTCAATCATTTTTTGTTTTATTGGAGAGACCGGATAATACCTCTGCTTGATGGGTCTGAAGCCTGACTCTATTTCAATTAGGTGTTCGCCCACTAAACTCTTTCCCAATTCGTCACCCGTTCGTTCAAACTGAGAACCAACCAGATTATCCAACCTAAACTGTTGTTCCCCATCTAATGAACTGGAATCGTGCAAGCTACTGATCTCAACTTCAGGTTCTTGTTCAGCAAAATGCCATACGTCCCTGTTAAGATTAGGAACAATCTCCATAGCTTTCCAGAAGTCTATACCGAGAATGAGGGTATGTGAAAGTTCCAAAACTACCAAAACATTCATCCATTTAACTTTGCCCTCCAAAGACATAGGAACCCTAACTTCACCCAAAGAATCACATGTCTGACCATTCGCCACCGTACACCGGACGCGAGCTGAATTTAACCTAAAGCCTAACTTCACCAAGCTGTGGTAACCTGAACTACCCACTATAGTACGCGAAGCACCAGTGTCCAGTAAACCCTTGAATCTATACCCTAAAATGGTAACGTCTAGGTAAGGTCGTTGATCATTGGGAGCGTGAGCAACTATGTAATCTAAAATAGCAAATGTGTTATCACCAAAACCATTCTTACTGTCACAAATCGTATCACTAGCTTTAATCGGTCGAGGAGCTCTATCCGGGGCAATATCACGACCACTCAATTGTCCCGGTTCTAGTTTAACGAACACTGCGGGCAATTCCTACTCGTGAAGCCATGTTTGCCACAACGATAACATAATATTTGCCTAGGCATCGTACAATTTCTGACAGTGTGTCCCAAACGTTGACAATTCCAACAAGCTCCAGAAGAACCCACGGGTTGATTATTCTGAACAATTGGACCAGCAGGAGGTGACCTAGATTGTGCTGATGAGACAGGTTGTTGACGATTCCCGGGAAGAGGATTATTAGACCCAAAGGTCAAGACATTCTCTGCACCCGAAGAATGACCAGCGGATATATATGCAAAGTCTGGATCAACGTAAGCTTGACGACGTCTACTAGGTGGTACATAATGTTCTGCACGAAATTTCTTACGTTCTAACTGCATACAAGCATCCTCAAGTTCACTCATGTCAGCAACTGCCGGTAACTGGGTGGAATAAAAAGGTGCTAAGTTACGTACAACTATGTTCAGCTTTACTTCCTCATCAACCTGGCCATAGCGACGGAACATTGAATTGATACAGGTCAAATAATCTACAATAGACTCAGATGGATCTTGAGTCCTACTCAAAATATCCTGAAATAAACGTCCACGATAGTCTGGTGGCTCATAATGTTTTGTTAAAAGCTGTGTTAACTCTTTCCAATTGTTGAACCTGTTCCTATTCGACCTAAACCAAAGCAATGCTCTACCAACAAACAAGTCTACTGCTGAATCAAACAAGTCCTTCTCGGTAACTCCTCTAGCTCTGCGAAGCTCTTCCACTCGTTCTAAGAAATTGTGGACTGACATTTCCCTAAGGTCTCCCGAAAATTGCACATTCCACTTCTGAAGGTTACGTGAAGACGATGAATGCATACCTGATAACGACATTCTTGTACTAGACCTAACCAAACTGGGTTGTTCTACCTCAACTTCCGATTCACTACTTGATTCGTTCACGCCTAAACTGGACATCATCTGAAACATCTCACCCTTAGAATAAGCTAACTCCACCTCGCCAAACATGTCTACTATCCTGGTCCTAGCACGATCCAACCTACCCTGCATAGCATCACTAAGCTCTACAGATGACAAATGCTCACACCTATTAGACAAATGGGTCAACCTAGTACACACAATATGGAATTCTCCCCTCTGGACAAGTTTACCTAATTCTTTCACCTATTCCTCAATAACAGCGATCTCAGCCGACGAATCACTCAACTTGAACTCTGGATAAGTAACTGAGCTATTAGCTTTTTCTAACTTCAACAATGGTCTTAATAAAGTACGTAAATCTTTAACGGTTTGGTTCGACAAAGCCTGAAGACCTCTTACATTTAGCTCATAAACTAATTCGTCTTTAAGCAAAAGGTTCATATTGAATTTGGGACGAGCCATCTCTAAATAATTCCTAACAAACTCCGAACGTAATCAACTTATATAAAAAAAAAACAAAACCAAAAGCCCAACTTACATATGAAATTAATAAATATTGGTAATATGGCACGAAATGCACGAGCACTCAGCGGAAAAATTCTTGCGACAAATCAGAGATCTGAACAACAACAGACTCAAAATTTTTCTGGTTGTTCAAAAAGTAAAAAGAAGAAAAAAAAAAAAATCAGCGACAGCCAACACACTCTGGATACTTCAATAATAATAAAAAAATAAATCGCAACTTATTAATAAAGAAATCAAAATAATAATCCAGTGACTCACGCAGGGCACTGGAGCACAAATTACAAAATTTAAATTTAAAACAAAATTTAAATGAGAGGGTAGTAATTTCGGGGCCTCACGTTTAGGGTGCCAATTAATGTCACATACAGCTTAGGCTTTCCTGTATCACCGACTAGCTCTGATTCTATTAGGGCGCCACCTTCTTTTAATGAGTTATTAAAAATGATACAGAAACTCAGGGCGTGGGAGTTTTAGAAATAAAGAAGGAAACAAGCCGATCAAATAATGAACATATATTAACTAGAAATATAATCACAAAATAAGCTGTATGTACATTAAAGGGGGATAGTAAAGTGTGTCATCCAGAATAAGTTCACTATCGCTGACAAGGTTATGTTAAATATACTCATAAAATTCGTAAATTATAGGTACACAAGGTATCAATCAATAAATCTTTCAGAATTAAGTGGCAGTAATAAGTTCTGATCAACCCAAAGATGTCAAATACAATTCACAATGAAATACAGTTCCCAGATATCTGTTCACATAAATTCTTAAATAATGACAGTAATCAATGAGCACTCAGATAATTCAAAAATATTAATTTCTGCTCAGTAGCAGATCTTCAGATTAAAAATCGTCAAATAATAACAATGAAAAACAACAAAATGAAAACTACAATGTTCAGATGTCAAAGGCACGATAGAGTCTCTATGGTTACATCAAACCTCAAAATTACTGTTTTCTATGTTCAAATGTCAAGCACTTGGTTTCGCCCAATTAGCGTTGAATTTCCAGATGTTCGAAATTAATAAATGCACTGACCTTATATTGTCCTTGATACCAAATTTTGTCCACAATAATATTCCCGTAATTGTATCAAACCTGAATGTAAACAGTTGTTATTCCAGCGATGTTGTCCAGCCTCGAAGAAATTCGTCCCGCTGAATGCACGTGATAAATTTCCCAACTTCCAATCTCTAGATATGACGAAGTAAAGAAATAATCCACACGATCGTCAATCACGCTTGAAAAGGTGTCTGAATCAAACTCAAATACGGAGCCTAAATAAGGAACCTAAACAAGGAACCTACACAAGGAGCCTACACAAGGAGCTGAAAGAAATACAAATTAGGAAAATGCCTATGAAAAATTTCCATGACTTACGCAGAAAAATGGCCTCCTGGTTAATCCGAAAACGATCGATATTATTGAGCTAATATTCCAAAATATCCAAATCCAAAACCAAAATCATCAGCTTCAATAATTTTCCCAGCTAACAATCCTTCGATTACTCCGAAATTAATCGATATTTGCGTATATTCAAAGGACAGTCGAAACCAATTCTTTCTACCTCTTAGCGTCAAAGAAAATTTTACATAAGACTGAAAATCGGCGTTTCCGCGTCCGCTCAGACGCACTCAACAACGCATGACGTGCAGCAATATGTGCCAACAATCATCGATTCTGGACAGCGCGCTACCAGTGGTGGTACAAATATCTGGTCCAACCATCAACGAATTTTATTCGACGATTTTGAAGCGTGACAACATCAATTAGTTTATCTAAATAGTTTTTTGCTCTAATAAAAGGTAGGTGACGCATCCGAATACGACGGAAAAGTTCGTTAATGGGCATAATCGGCCCAATTGTTTCCGAGTAATAATTTTGTTTTTAACCAATATGAATCTGATCGAATTGAAACTTGGTGAATAGTTGTAGAATATGAACCTAAGCCTCTTTGTGGAATTTGGTGAGAATCGTATCGCTAGAAAATTAAAAAAAAATTATTAAAAAATATTTTTCATCTATCGATAACCTGAGAACGGAAAGAGAAAACGATTTGAAATTTTTTTGTTAGGTTGTACATCAGAACGTGACGTTTGAGTTTGTTTATAAGCATAATCGGCCATACCGTTTTGGAGTTATACCCATCTGAAATTTGGTTGTTGTTTCCTCAATAACTCGAAAAATAAGGAACCGATCTAATTCAAACGTGGTTGTTAGATGTAGAATGCCAACGCGAAAGATCTTGCAAAATGTTGAGAGAATCGTATCACTAGAAGATTTTTAAAAAGAAAATTTAAAAAAATTATTAAAAAATATTTTTCATCTATCGATAACCTGAGAACGGAAAGAGAAAGCTATTTGAAAGTTTTTGTTAGGTTGTACATCAGAATGTGACGTTTGAGTTTGTTTATAAGCATAATCGGCCAAACCGTTTTGGAGTTATACCCATCTGAAATTTTGTTGTTATTTCCTCAATAACTCGAAAAATAAGGAACCGATCTAATTCAAACCTGGTTGTTCGATGTAGAATGCCAACGCGAAAGTTCTTGTAAAATGTTGAGAGAATCGTATAAATTGAAGATTTTTAAAAAATCATTGAAAATTATTGAAAATAATTCTATAAATCAAAAACTGATCATCCGATTTCGCAGAAATTTTGCGAGAGCCTTCAGAACCTAACACGACTACCAAGTTCTAAGTTTGAACACGATCGTATATATATTGTTGGAAATCGAGCAGCCTTGTGTGAGTTCAGTAGACCTTCCGCAAATTTTTTGACACTAAACTCAGTAGGTATGAATTCAAAATAACAAGCTCTGTCAAAATCAGGTCTGCTCATGCGCATAACGAAAAATACCTGTAACATCAATTTCTAAAACTAGCCCCAGGGCCACGGTACGGACACTTAAACTCGGAAACAACGCTACATCCCCCCAAACTATCTTGTCCTGACTATGAATTGCCATGAATATTCTCTTAAAACCTCACAATATCAACTCAGCACTCTCAATATAACCCATCCAACCCAAAAACAGTCACTTCTCTTCTGTGCATGCGCAATTTACTCACAGCTAAAAGTCCTCTCAAAATCACACACCATACAAAAAACTCCGATTCTCCAACACTAGTGGTTCGGGAGATATCACATCTTTAATCCACGCATGCGCAGACCCTCATCAGCGATCTGGATTCTATGGAGGAATAGCATCCGCCACCCCAAAACCCCAATCCTCTCTGACGAAAACTACAGCAGTTCAATGACTTCTCATCTGCGCATGCGCATAACGAAAAATGCCCAAAAAGGCAGCATGAACCTCAAAAAAATAGGTTTCGGCATTTTAAGCAAAGTATTCCGCAAAATAGTAGTAATTTTTTTATTTTTTTCATCTCACGTGATCTTCACGAAATTTTGCAAAAGTGTTTGCATTGGTCTTTTGCATCTAACTACTGAGTTTCAATTTAATCAGATCAGTATTTTTCGAGTTATCCTGAAAACAAAATTTTAAAATTTTTGAATTTTTTTTTTGCCACTTTAGCCGGACGGACGGACAGAATTGAATTTGACCTCGAATTCTTCATCAGGGAGTCGAACCCAATCGTTTGAGACCATTTTCGAAAAAAAAATCGAAAAATACAGACATTGTGACGAAATGATAGCACGCTGTTCCTTGCGGAACACGCGCGCAAAAATTGGACATAAAGTACAAAATGTAAGAGGAGGAAGCATAATACAATGCCACCCCGCCTTAAAGGTCAGTAAATATAACCCACCTGTAGTAAACAACCCAATGAATGAAGTTACACACTTCACAATTCCATTCTTAAACGAAAAACTGCATATATTTTTAGTGTACTTCCATCCAAAACGCAACATAGCAGAAACAGTTTTCACAAAAGCATCACTATACAAAAATTCCATTATAATTGGGGATTTCAATGCTACCCCATCCATAAAAACAAGGCAAGTTAACAAATTCTTACGAAACAGCAACTTTTCTAGAGCTGTGACAGCTCCAACATTTCTTATGAGTGGAAATCCAGACAGTACACCTGATCTTATATTGCACACAAATAATATTAAACAGAATATTTCGAAAATAGAGTTAACTCCTGATTTAGGTTCCAATCACCTTGCCATGGTTATAGAGTTTGACATTACTATAAAACCAGAAATAATAACACCTAGAGTAACATACAATTATAAGCTGTGCAAAATCGATAAAACCAACGAGGAACTGGTTCAGTCCATAAAAAAATAACGAGAACACTGATTTTAATGTTCTGTATATAGAATCCCTCAATGACAAATTATCAGACATCATAAGGAAATATACCCCAACTATAAATAAGCAGTCATTTCTACATGAACTACCCCCTATATTATAAAACTTATTAAACACAAAAGGAAGATATATAGAGAATACTGCCAACACCGAAACTCGGAATTCAAGAGGGATTTGAATAGATACAACAAAAACATTCAAAGTATGATACAACAGTATAGAGAACATAACTGGATTATGGCTTGCAACAATATAAATGAGTCTAGAGGTAGAAAATTCTATCAAGAAGTGAACAAATTGTCTAAATTTAAACAATTTCCCCGTTTGCCGACCTTGATTGAGAATGGTAAGGAACACAAAACAAACCAAGAAAAGGCCCAACTCTTTAACGAACATTACAAGAAAAGATACAAATTCAGTGACGACAACAACTTTGACAATAATAATGTGGATGATATAAATACATGGTATATGTTGATCGTGTACAGCGAATGACAATAGATGAGTCGGATTATTATCAACTATTGAAGAGTACTAAAAACAGCACCCCAGGAGGAGACAATATTCCTTGGATGATATTGAAAAGATTGGATGAAACGGCACATAAACACATAATTAAAATCTACGAACACTGCTTGAATGAGTGCATATTCCCAGAAATATGGAAAACAGTACATATAATTAATATTGCAAAACCCAACTTGAATGCGCAAATACTACAGAATTATAGATAGACCCATTACACTATTACCTGTACTAGGAAAATTATATGAAAAACTTGTCAAAAAATTCTTGTCAACTCATATTGAACAGCATATTCCACATTTCCAATTTGGTTTCAAGAACAAAAAATCAACAACACACCCACTTTCAATCCTAATCTCTAACATTCAGAATGCAACACTCAAAAAATTCAAGTCAGCAGTGTTAAGCCTGGTCATTCAAAAAGCCTTCGACTGTATGTGGCATAGAGGACTGTTATATAAGATGAATAAAATAGGACTTCCATCACAACTGATTAGACTAATCAAGTGTTTTCTACAGAACAGAAAGTTAGCAATAAAAGTAGTAACAAGCTTATCGGATTACTTTTTCCCGGAACAGGGCACTCCTCAAGGTTCCCCACTTTCAACAGTACTTTTCAACTTTTTCTGTCATGACATCATTGTAGAAACCTCAAACAACTTATACATCTTACAGTTTGCAGATGATACAACACTGGTAGCACATGACAAAAGTCTTAATAATTGTATACGAAAACTTCAATCTCTGCTTGAAGAGGTCTCGAATTGGTTCAGAAAATGGAGAATGATGCTAAATCCTGATAAATCACAATATTTGATCCCAGAATTTCCCCTACATCACCAACATTACACATCAATGGTAAAACTGTTAGGCCAGCACCAGCATTGACATATCTTGGAGTAAACATTGATAATAAACTGAACTTCAATCTCCACACCATGACTATGAAGAAGAAGACCATCTCAAGAGCAAGACACTTTTGCAAATTGACTCATAAAAAGCAAGGACTGAGTATTAAAAATGCAGCCAAAATTTATAAAAGCATCTGCCGCCCTCTGTTAGAGTATGCCCACCCAATCTACGCCAAATGTAGGGAACCAGCAATCAAAAATTTAGAAGTGGCAGAGACAACAGCGCTGAGAATAATTACAAGAATGAGGCACCCCAATAACAGACACCGGCGTGAAGTTGGCAGCCACTTATTAGCGCGATAGCTTTCGTTTCACCAGTGGCGTCGGTGTAAATACATTATATGGCGTAACTTCCGTTTGAAAGATGGCTGGGATTTAAAATTTGCAGGAAATGTTTATTGTGGACCAATGAAATAGTTGTATTAATCGTATCCACTTCAGATGGGTCTAAGGGGTGGAAATTGGAACCGCCCCCTGAATAGATATTTACATACTTTCATAACTCGTTGAAAAAAATATCCTCTACAGATGAAAATCACATAGAACGTTTATTTTGGACCACTGAAGAATTCATATAAATTTTATTGACTTTGGATGGGTCCGATGGGTGGAAATGATAACCACCCCCTACTTTTCATATACCTTAATAACACATTGAAAAAAATATCCTCTACAAATGAAACTTACTGAAAATGTTTAATGTGAACTCAAGAACAATACTTATTAATTTTATCGCCTTCGGGGGGGTCTGAGGGGTGGAAAAGGGAACCGCCCCCCCAATTATTGTCTACCTTCATAACACGTCGAAAAAATGGCCTCTACAGACGAAACTCACAGGAAATGTTTATTGTGAACTCACGAACAATACTTATTAATTTTATCGCCTTCGGGGGGGTCTGAGGGGTGGAAATGGTAACCGCCCCCCAATTGATGTCTACCTTCATAACACGTCGAAAAAAATGGCCTCTACAGATGAAATTCACAGGAAACGTTTATTGTGATTTCATGAACAATACTTATTAATTTTATCGCCTTCGGAGGGGTCCGAGGGATGGAAATGGTAACCGCCCCCCAATCGATGTCTACCTTCATAACACGTCGAAAAAAATGGCCTCTACAGATGAAATTCACAGGAAACCTTTATTGTGATTTCATGAACAATACTTATTAATTTTATCGCCTTCGGAGGGGTGTGAGGGGTGGAAATGGTAACCGCCCCCCAATTGATGTCTACCTTCATAACACGTCGTAAAAAATATCCTCTACAAATGAAACTCACAGGAAACATTTATTGTGGACTATTGAACAAGTCCTACCAATTTTATCGACTTCGGACGGGCCTGAGGGGTGGAAATGGGAACCGCCCCTGGAGTGCTTTCTATATACCTCCATAACTCGTCGAAAAAAATAGCCTCTACAGATGAAACTCACAGGAAATGTTTATTTTGAACTCATGAACAATACTTATTAATTTTATCGCCTTCGAGGGGGTCTGAGGGGTGGAAATGGTAACCGCCCCCCAATTGATGTCTACCTTCATAACACGTCGAAAAGAATGGCCTCTACAGATGAAATTCACAGGAAACGTTTATTGTGATCTCATGAACAATACTTATTAATTTTATCGCCTTCGGAGGAGTCTGAGGGGTGGAAATAGTAACCGCCCCCCAATTGATGTTTACCTTCAAAACACGTCGAAAAAAATGGCCTCTACAGATGAAATTCACAGGAAACGTTTATTGTGAACTCATGAACAATACTTATTAATTTTATCGCCTTCGGAGGGGTCCGAGGGGTGGAAATGGTAACCGCCCCCCAATTGATGTCTACCTTCATAATTCGTCGAAAAAAATGGCCTCTACAGATGAAATCTCTAATGAAGGTGGACATCAATTGGGGGGCGGTTACCATTTCCACCCCTCAGAGCCCTCCGAAGGCGATAAAATTAATAAGTATTATTCATGAGTTCACAGTAAACGTTTCCTGTGAGTTTCATCTGTAGAGGCCATTTTTTTCGACGAGTTATGGAGGTATATAGAAAGCACTCCGGGGGCGGTTCTCATTTCCAAACCTCAGGCTCGTCCGAAGTCGATAAAATTGGTAGGACTTGTTCAATAGTCCACAATAAATGTTTTCTGTGAGTTTCATATGTAGAGGATATTTTTAACGACATGTTATGAAGGAAGACATCAATTGGGGGGCGGTTACCATTTCCACCCCTCAGACCCCTCCGAAGGCGATAAAATTAATAAGTATTGTTCATGAAATCACAATAAACGTTTCCTGTGAATTTCATCTGTAGAGGCCATTCTATTCGACGTGTTATGAAGGTAGACATCAATTGGGGGGCGGTTACAATTTCCACCCCTCGGACCCCTCCGAAGGCGATTAAATTAATAAGTATTGTTCATGAAATCACAATAAACGTTTCCTGTGAATTTCATCTGTAGAGGCCATTTTTTTCGACGTGTTATGAAGGTAGACATCAATTGGGGGCGGTTACCATTTCCACCCCTCTGAGCCTTCCGAAGGCGATAAAATTGATAAGTATTGTTCATGAAATCACAATAAATGTTTTCTGTGAATTTCATCTGTAGAGGCCATTTTTTTCGACGTGTTATGAAGGTAGACATCAATTGGGGTGCGGTTACCATTTCCACCCCTCAGACCCCCCCGAAGGCGATAAAATTAATAAGTATTGTTCATGAGTTCACAATAAACATTTCCTGTCAGTTTCATCTGTAGAGGCCATTTTTTTCGACGTGTTATGAAGGTAGACATCAATTGGGGGGCGGTTAACATTTCCACCCCTCGGACCCCTCCGAAGGCGATAAAATTAATAAGTATTGTTCGTGAGTTCACAATAAACATTTCCTGTGAGTTTCATCTGTAGAGGCCATTTTTTTCGACGTGTTATGAAGGTAGACATCAATTGGGGGGCGGTTACCATTTCCACCCCTCAGACCCCTCCGAAGGCGATAAAATTAATAAGTATTGTTCGTGAGTTCACAATAAACATTTCCTGTGAGTTTCATCTGTAGAGGCCATTTTTTTCGACGAGTTATGGAGGTATATAGAAAGCACTCCGGGGGCGGTTCCCATTTCCACCCCTCAGGCCCGTCCGAAGTCGATAAAATTGGTAGGACTTGTTCAATAGTCCACAATAAATGTTTCCTGTGAGTTTCATTTGTAGCGGATATTTTTTAAGAAGTGTTATGGAGGTAGACATCAATTGGGGGGCGGTTACCATTTCCACCCCTCAGACCCCTCCGAAGGCGATAAAATTAATAAGTATTGTTCATGAAATCACAATAAACGTTTCCTGTGAATTTCATCTGTAGAGGCCATTTTATTCGACGTGTTATGAAGGTAGACAACAATTGGGGGGCGGTTACAATTTCCACCCCTCGGACCCCTCCGAAGGCGATGAAATTAATAAGTATTGTTCATGAAATCACAATTAACGTTTCCTGTGAATTTCATCTGTAGAGGCCATTTTTTTCGACGTGTTATGAAGGTAGACATCAATTGGGGGCGGTTACCATTTCCACCCCTCGGACCCCTCCGAAGGCGATAAAATTGATAAGTATTGTTCATGAAATCACAATAAATGTTTCCTGTGAATTTCATCTGTAGAGGCCATTTTTTTCGACGTGTTATGAAGGTAGACATCGATTGGGGGGCGGTTACCATTTCCACCCCTCAGAATCCCCCGAAGGCGATAAAATTAATAAGTATTGTTCATGAGTTCACAATAAACATTTCCTGTGAGTTTCATCTGTAGAGGCCATTTTTTTCGACGTGTTATGAAGGTAGACATCAATTGGGGGGCGGTTAACATTTCCACCCCTCGGACCCCTCCGAAGGCGATAAAATTAATAAGTATTGTTCGTGAGACACAATAAACATTTCCTGTGAGTTTCATCTGTAGAGGCCATTTTTTTCGACGTGTTATGAAGGTAGACATCAATTGGGGGGCGGTTACCATTTCCACCCCTCAGAACCCCCCGAAGGCGATAAAATAAATAAGTATTGTTCGTGAGTTCACAATAAACATTTCCTGTGAGTTTCATCTGTAGAGGCCATTTTTTTCGACGAGTTATGGAGGTATATAGAAAGCACTCCGGGGGCGGTTCCCATTTCCACCCCTCAGGCACGTCCGAAGTCGATAAAATTGGTAGGACTTGTTCAATAGTCCACAATAAATGTTTTCTGTGAGTTTCATTAGTAGAGGATATTTTTTACGACGTGTTATGAAGGTAGACATCAATTGGGGGGCGGTTACCATTTCCACCCCTCAGACCCCCCCGAAGGCGATAAAATTAATAAGTATTGTTCATGAGTTCACAATAAACATTTCCTGTGAGTTTCATCTGTAGAGGCCATTTTTTTCGACGTGTTATGAAGGTGGACATCAATTGGGGGGCGGTTAACATTTCCACCCCTCGCACCCCTCCGAAGGCGATAAAATTAATAAGTATTGTTCGTGAGTTCACAATAAACATTTCCTGTGAGTTTCATCTGTAGAGGCCATTTTTTTCGACGAGTTATGGAGGTATATAGAAAGCACTCCGGGGGCGGTTCCCATTTCCACCCCTCAGGCCCGTCCGAAGTCGATAAAATTGGTAGGACTTGTTCAATAGTCCACAATAAATGTTTCCTGTGAGTTTCATTTGTAGAGGATATTTTTTAAGAAGTGTTATGGAGGTAGACATCAATTGGGGGGCGGTTACCATTTCCACCCCTCAGACCCCTCCGAAGGCGATAAAATTAATAAGTATTGTTCATGAAATCACAATAAACGTTTCCTGTGAATTTCATCTGTAGAGGCCATTTTATTCGACGTGTTATGAAGGTAGACAACAATTGGGGGGCGGTTACAATTTCCACCCCTCGGACCCCTCCGAAGGCGATGAAATTAATAAGTATTGTTCATGAAATCACAATTAACGTTTCCTGTGAATTTCATCTGTAGAGGCCATTTTTTTCGACGTGTTATGAAGGTAGACATCAATTGGGGGCGTTTACCATTTCCACCCCTCGGACCCCTCCGAAGGCGATAAAATTGATAAGTATTGTTCATGAAATCACAATAAATGTTTCCTGTGAATTTCATCTGTAGAGGCCATTTTTTTCGACGTGTTATGAAGGTAGACATCAATTGGGGGGCGGTTACCATTTCCACCCCTCAGAACCCCCCGAAGGCGATAAAATTAATAAGTATTGTTCATGAGTTCACAATAAACATTTCCTGTGAGTTTCATCTGTAGAGGCCATTTTTTTCGACGTGTTATGAAGGTAGACATCAATTGGGGGGCGGTTAACATTTCCACCCCTCGGACCCCTCCGAAGGCGATAAAATTAATAAGTATTGTTCGTGAGACACAATAAACATTTCCTGTGAGTTTCATCTGTAGAGGCCATTTTTTTCGACGTGTTATGAAGGTAGACATCAATTGGGGGGCGGTTACCATTTCCACCCCTCAGAACCCCCCGAAGGCGATAAAATAAATAAGTATTGTTCGTGAGTTCACAATAAACATTTCCTGTGAGTTTCATCTGTAGAGGCCATTTTTTTCGACGAGTTATGGAGGTATATAGAAAGCACTCCAGGGGCGGTTCCCATTTCCACCCCTCAGGCACGTCCGAAGTCGATAAAATTGGTAGGACTTGTTCAATAGTCCACAATAAATGTTTTCTGTGAGTTTCATTAGTAGAGGATATTTTTTACGACGTGTTATGAAGGTAGACATCAATTGGGGGGCGGTTACCATTTCCACCCCTCAGACCCCCCCGAAGGCGATAAAATTAATAAGTATTGTTCATGAGTTCACAATAAACATTTCCTGTGAGTTTCATCTGTAGAGGCCATTTTTTTCGACGTGTTATGAAGGTGGACATCAATTGGGGGGCGGTTAACATTTCCACCCCTCGCACCCCTCCGAAGGCGATAAAATTAATAAGTATTGTTCGTGAGACACAATAAACATTTCCTGTGAGTTTCATCTGTAGAGGCCATTTTTTTCGACGTGTTATGAAGGTAGACATCAATTGGGGGCGGTTACCATTTCCACCCCTCAGACCCCCCCGAAGGCGATAAAATTAATAAGTATTGTTCGTGAGTTCACAATAAACATTTCCTGTGAGTTTCATCTGTAGAGGCTATTTTTTTCGACGAGTTATGGAGGTATATAGAAAGCACTCCAGGGGCGGTTCCCATTTCCACCCCTCAGGCCCGTCCGAAGTCGATAAAATTGGTAGGACTTGTTCAATAGTCCACAATAAATGTTTCCTGTGAGTTTCATTTGTAGAGGATATTTTTTACGACGTGTTATGAAGGTAGACATCAATTGGGGGGCGGTTACCATTTCCACCCCTCAGACCCCCCCGAAGGCGATAAAATTAATAAGTATTGTTCATGAGTTCACAATAAATATTTCCTGTGAGTTTCATCTGTAGAGGCCATTTTTTTCGACGTGTTATGAAGGTGGACATCAATTGGGGGGCGGTTAACATTTCCACCCCTTGGACCCCTCCGAAGGCGATAAAATGAATAAGTATTGTTCGTGAGTTCACAATAAACATTTCCTGTGAGTTTCATCTGTAGAGGCCATTTTTTTCGACGTTTTATGAAGGTAGACATCAATTGGGGGGCGGTTACCATTTCCACCCCTCAGACCCCCCCGAAGGCGATAAAATTAATAAGTATTGTTCGTGAGTTCACAATAAACATTTCCTGTGAGTTTCATCTGTAGAGGCCATTTTTTTCGAAGAGTTATGGAGGTATATAGAAAGCACTCCGGGGGCGGTTCCCATTTCCACCCCTCAGGCCCGTCCGAAGTCGATAAAATTGGTAGGACTTGTTCAATAGTCCACAATAAATGTTTCCTGTGAGTTTCATTTGTAGAGGATATTTTTTACGACGTGTTATGAAGGTAGACATCAATTGGAAATGGATGACATACTACCCCTTTATCACGTTGATAATATCTACACCTCAACTAGAAAATACCCAACAAAGACATTATTCGAGATACTCGAAAATATATATCTTTTTTTTTTACACAATGTAGTTAAGTTAAACAAAATATTTCATGATAATTATAGAAAGGTAATCACTGTAAAATGTAATAGGCTGAAGGACCCAAGGTCGATGGCCATTTGCGATAGCAATAAATATCTGTTATTATTATTACTATTTATTTGGAAGATTATTATCTTTAAGGTATTTGGAAATAACCAATTTCAAATTTATATCTAAAATATTCTTGTAGGCATTGTGCTGTTGGCAGAATTTGAATTGAGAAAATTCCTCACCATATTTTAGAAAAAAATTGTTCTCAATTGCAATAATGCTCCCGTGTTTGTCAAGAAATTTATAACATTTTGCATGTACCAATTCAACAAAGTTTATCAATTTTTGACTAGCATAGTTGAGTCTTCTGGTATGATCGTTTCCTTAGAACATGACGTCATTTGATACTATATCTCAATTTAAACTTTCATAACATTCAGTTTTTAATTTTCTTAAAATATACCCCGCCACATAAGAGTAGCGAAGTTTTCTTGAGAAATCTCATCAACATTGTCACACAAATCTTCTAACAAATTTTGATCCTCTTCGCAATTTTGAACATCCTCTGAATATTTTTCGATAAAATACCCAAAATTTCCTAATGACTATTATCAGTCACCGTTTTTAAAGCTGGTACAAACTGAAGACAGGTGATATCAGTATTGAATACACCATGTTGCTCAAACAGATTTTCAAATAGGGTCTTGATTTGAATTCCTCAAATACAACCAAATCTCAAACCTTTCACCTTCAAATTTTTCCACAATAATATAACAGTCCTCAAAGTTAATTGCCAACCCTTAACAAATTTGAAATTGTTTCTTATCTTCCCACAGTTCTCTAGAATTTTCCTCTGATCTTTTGGCGGACCATAATTCCAGATAAGGTGTTTTTATCAGAAAAGGCGCAAGGAAATTTCTTGCCTTCTTTATTATTCAAGTGAACCATTTAGAGAATCAAATAGATTATCTGTCAGTATAATAACATACAATATATCGTCACGTGGCAAAATTCTGCTGAATGTAATGAATCCAGGGATAGATATCCAGTAGCATGGAAAGTTTCTATAGCAGCCGCTACAGTGTGGCTCAGTTTTTTAACATCCACACTTACTTTAATTTTCATGAATCTATTTGATTTAAAATCGAAATCACCCACTATCCGTTTGTTTAAACATGTTTACGTCCGTTTGGTCTTATCAGTGAGGAAAGCTTGATGAACATGATCCATAATAGCAAACTTTCTTCTCATAACTTCAATTCTACAGTTGAGGGACATAAAAAATTGTCGCAACTGGATCACCATTCACAACAAAATGGTAGGAAGAAGGTTTGGTGTCAGTGTGAGTTTGAGTCAGAGAAGCAATTGCTGCTCTGTTAGTACTGCCATGATCACATACAGTGGCACATACCTTCATCCCATCTTTTTGTTGTTCTTTAATCGCAATAATAATGCGCTCTTTAGGATTAATAGTTTGGACGGTGTCCCTCATGAAAAAATAGGCATTTTATATTGCATTTTAATGCCCCCAATCATAGAAAAATTAAGCATGATCAGCTTGGCATGATTCTCAATAAGGATATTATTGAAAAAGTTCCACTGTCAACTCGTTCCTGATGGCTATATATTTGAAACCGAGTATTATTATATTGCGCGTATGTTCTGGGGAACACAGTGTTATCATTTTGCCCAAATGTCTGTAATTTTCGAATTTTTCGCCAGAAATGGTCTCAAACGATTGATTCTGTCCGGCCGCCCGTTGACACGATAACTTGAGAACGGAAAGAGATAGTGACTTGGAATTTTCAGGGTAGGTGGCGCATCCCAATAGGACGAACAAGTTCGTTAATGGGCATAATCGCCCAATTGGTTTCCGAGTAATAATTTTGTCTACAACCAATACTAATCCGATCGAATTGAACCTTGGTGAGTCGTTGTAGAATATAAACCTAAGGACGTTTGTGAAATTTTGTGAACATCGTATCGCTAAAAAATTTTTAAAAAATCATTAAAAAATATTATTTACGTCACGACAACCTAAGAACGGAAAGAGATAGCGACTTGACATTTTCAGGTTAGGTTGAGTATCTGAATGCGCCATTTGAGTTTGTTTATAGGCATAAACGGCAAGACAGTTTTGGAGTTATACCTATCTGAAATTTGGTTGTTATTTCCTCAATAACTCGAAAAATACAAAACCGATCCAATTCAAACATGGCTATTGAGTGTAGAACGGCAACGCGAAAATTCTTGCAAAATTATGTGAGGATCGTTTAACTAGAAAATTTTTAAAAAATCATAGAAAATTATTGCAAAAAATTCTATATATCAGAAACTATTGGTCCGATATCGCTGAAATTTTGCGAGATTCCTCAGAACCCAACTCTACTACCAAGTTCCAAGTTTGAACATGATGGGATCTATATTATTGGAGATCCGAGCAGCCTTGTGTGAGTTCAGTAGCTGGATGGGGGTGATCGTTGCTTAGACAACTCTCGAACGAAAGGAGATAGGGACTTGCAATTTTCAGGATAGGATGCACATCTGAATGGGAGACCTAAGTTCGCGGTTGGCCATAATCGGCCCAACGGTGTCACGGTTCCAAAGTGTCCAGATGTTTTTGTACCGTGGGTTTTATATAGTTCTGTGGTGGTATCTCTGACAGCGGAGTTTTGTCGGCGCTTGCGTCGATTAAAAAGAGGTTAAGAAAGTGTGTTGAGAAACGAAAAAGACAGGTGGTACGAGTTAAGAAGTTTTGAATGGAAAACTGGAAAAGAATCAAGGGATCTCAAGTCCAATTTTGTACATCGCTTGACGGATTTATTTGGACGATTCCCAAGTTTAATTTGGAACAACTTAGTTGGCGTAGTTTTTCCATATCGCCTTAGGCGGACTAGTTTCAGCGACGATTGTTGGGCACCGTTTTCCTTCGATCTTATCGTACCACACTCACCGTTCGAGCGTACGATCTACACCCGACGATAGATTTATGGAAGAAGTAAATGGTGTGAGTTCGAGATTATGGTTGGCACTTCGACATTGGGGTTAGTTCCTGTACGAGACTGAGTTGAACGTTGAAGGATATATGCTATCTGCATGTTGGTACCGCATAATTGTATTCTAGCAGGTGAAGATCCTCCCCAATCGTGTGTAGTTGGGCTACGTCCCGTAGTTAAGGGAGTCCTGAGAATTTCGTCCTGAGGAGTCATCGAGTAGTTGGGAAGTCTTCGGAGGACTTGGTACGAGTTGTGGAGCAGAGGAAGAGGAAGCCGAGTCGAGAGAGCTGGGTATTGCAGAACGTAGGAAGGCAGCCGTATTGGTTAGTGCTAGTAGATTGTGAGTAGTTTCTGAACCAATATCACTGTGAATTAGGACTTCATATTTTTATTGTACGAATACCTATATGTACAATTCAATCAGGCCTGAAAGAATTACTCTGACGTCTTCCACGTCTTATGAAATTTGTAGAACCTTCACCTGTCTCAGAACCTACCATAGTGACTCATTTTATTCCTAGTGTCTTACTGCTCTTCCTCGTTCTTATTACTCATTGTAGCTTATACCATTGGTGTGTAATTATAGGTTAGAGAGAGAAGTGCGAGGGTTTAAAATTCTCCCATTAATATCCCGTCCTAGTCCCACCTTTGCCGTACTCTATTTCAGGTTCCGGTTCACCAATTTCGTCATCCCTGAGAGAGTCACAGTGCTTTATTTAGATCCGGTGGCGCCCAGAACATCCCTCTTAGCTAGCTGTGGACTCCGTTTTCGCTGTGGTGGGTATGGAAGGTGATAGATTGGCGTACCCAACGTGTGGCCCCGAGAAACTGGTGTATGTTTGTTGCGAGTTATGCTTTATTAGTTAGGACTTAGATTTAAGGAATTTTATGTGAACAGTGTTGTTCCTAATTGGGTCCCGTTTAGTCAGGGTGGGCGCATTCACCATTTTTAGTTTATTTTGAATTTAAACGTTGAATCAATTAATTGATAGTTTTCGCATCCACCATAATTTGTTCGATTAAATTATTCTGATTTTGCGTGGGTATTTGCTTCATTTCCAAATCTTTTTTTTATATTTAGTTAATCAGATTGGTAAATATCTGAGGATTATTTTAGTTTTGGTAATCGATTGAATTTCTTGGGGGAGATTTAACTTTAGGTGATCATGTCTGTTAAATACAACGTGAACGGCTTGAGGAAGGATGAACTCCAATACGAATTGAAGTTGAGAGGTTTAGGAGTTTCCGAGACTCAGACTGTTTCAGACTTTCGTAGTTTTTTGCGTGCGTGTTGTAAGTTGGAATCAGGAAATAGGTCTCTGACTCACCCTGAGATTAAAATGAATGCGTTTGAGGAATTGTCTGTATGTGTTGGTAAGTATGGAGAGTTGAGTGGCTTACTGGAGCAGGGTGAGGTTTGTAGGGAAACCATATTTACCAGACTGACTCATGTTGTTTCGAGACTGGAACGTATTATACCAGATGACTTGAATGAGTTGTCCAAGAATGAATTGCAGCGAGTGTTAACAGATGGTAGATTTGCTTCGAAGAGAATTAAGGAGAAGCCATCTGATGACTTGGCCGCAGCTTTCGGTCAGCTGTCTGCCGCGGACTCTGTATGTAGTGATGATGATGGTTCGGTTGCTTCCGTACCCCCCAGATTGTTTCGAACCAGCACTAAGAATGCATTCGGCGCAGCTACCCCCGCCTTCAATATACAAAAGTGGAATCTAACTTTTTCCGGAGATACGAAGGACAGCAAAGTACACAGTTTTCTGGAGCGAGTGAATGAGTTGAGTAGGGCTCGTGGTGTGTCTGAGGACCAACTTTTCGCGTCGGCTGTTGATCTCTTTTCGGGAAGAGCTCTCATGTGGTACCGTTCGAATCATTACAGGTTCTCCGATTGGAAAGGCTTGTCTTCATTACTTATCAAACACTATGAACCCTCCGAATCCATAGTTGAATATCTTACATGTATGAGGTCCATGTTCCGTCGATATGGAGATGTGAGTGAGACGATACAGTTGGATATTATCACCCGGAACCTGGCTCCATTTTATTCTACTCAGTTACCAGCTGTTAATACTTTACAGGAACTTGAAGACGCATGTTTGCAGTTGGAAGTCAAGAAGTTCCGAGCGGACAGTTATGTCTCTCCCCACCGAAGACGACAAGGTTATGTTGATGTTGAGTTGGCTTGTGTGTCTCTTCCATCTCCTGAGCCCCGATCAAGCTCTGCCTTGGTTGTTAACCATCCTGTGCCTCCTGGGCCTTCTGCTAACTCCACCATGGTGCTTTGTTGGAATTGCCAGCGCTCTGGTCATGTGAGGAGAGAGTGTCCGTTGCCTATGCAGCTTCTCTGTTATCGTTGTGGTAAGAGTGGGTATACCGTCCATACCTGCCCTCTTTGTTCACGTTCGGAATCATTGCGTGCTGGTGGCCCTAGGTCCAATAACCCTCCGGAAAACTTACGTCGGGGAAACTGATCGACCGCCAGTTCTCCTCGCCCCTAAATTCAGCGGTCATAGGTAGAACAGCTGTTCTATATTACATTTTGGCTCATGTAGGTGGAGACAAACGTCCGTATTTGGATGTTTATGTTTTGGGTTGCAGAATGATTGGACTCTTGGATTCTGGCGCTACGGTTTCTTTGGTTGGTAGTTCGGGTTACCAGAAACTTTTGAATTTGGGTTTGAGGCTCAATCCCTCTCCTACGTCATGCACGGTTGCAAATGGTGAAACGTGTTCAAGTCCTGGTTATGTGTCCACTCCTATCCAGCTTAAAGGTAGATTAATTTGGTTGGATTTAATGGTTGTTCCCACACTGAAACATTCGCTTATACTCGGGATAGATTTTTGGATGAAGATGGATATAGTGCCTAGTTTGAAAGATGATGTTTGGCATTTCGCGGCCCCGACAGATGTTGAAGCGGAAGTATGTGGTACTGATGATGGTGTGACTGGCCCTCTTTCGTCCGAAGACTCAGTGAAGCTGAGTGGGTTGTTGGCAGATAAGTTTTCTCTCATGGGAGACGATTTAGGTTGTGCCGCTCTAATCGATCCTTCCCGGCACCCAACCCATTAAGCAACGCTGGTACCCAGTATCTCCGCATAAGCAACGAATTATTGATGATGAGATTGATCAGATGCTCGCTAAAGATATTATCGAACCCTCGAAGAGTCCATGGTCTTCGCCGGTGTGTCTCGTTCCAAAACGGGATGGCACTTACCGCTTTTGTATTGATTATCGGCGTCTCAACTCCGTTACGAAAAGAGATGCATATCCTTTTCCATATGTATCCGGAATTTTGGACCAGTTGCGCGATGCTCGCATTCTGAGTACGCTAGATATAAAAACAGATTATCATCAGGTTTTGCTAGCCGAAAGTTCACGAGAGTTTACCGCCTTTACTGTTTCAGGTCGTGGTCTCTATCAATTTAAGCGCCTACCGTATGGCTTAACTAATGCCCCTGCCACTTTTCAGCGGATCATGGATCGCATTCTAGGTGCAGATCTCCAATCATGTGTCTTTGTCTACCTGGATGATATCGTCATCGCTACCAGGGATATGAAGACTCATTTGGATGTTCTTCGTAAGGTCTTGGATCGCTTAATAACCGCCGGTTTTGTCGTGAGAAGGGAAAAATGTTTTTTTTGCCGCCCCCAACTTAAATATTTAGGATTTGTAGTCGATCGCCATGGCCTGCGCCCTGATTCCGAAAAGGTTGAAGCTATACTGAAGATCCCTGTTCCCACTGGAGTTTCCGCCCTTCGTTCGTTCTTGGGAACTGCAGCCTGGTACCGACGCTTCATCCCTAATCTTGCTGACCTGAGTGCGCCCCTGACTCACTTAACGAAAAAGAAGGTAGCCTGGAGTTGGACACCTGAGTGTGACACTGCCTTCAGGGACATTAAGGAAAAATTAATATCTGCCCCTGTTCTGTCCTGTCCCGACTTTGATCGACAGTTTGTTGTACAGGTGGATGCTTCCGCCTATGGTCTTGGAGCTGTTTTGACGCAACAGTTTGCTGATGGAGAGAAGGTTCTCTGCTTTCTCTCTCGTTCTCTTACACGACAGGAGCGCAACTACTCTACCACCGAGCGTGAATGTTTGGCCGTCATATGGGCAGTAGAAAAACTACGACATTACTTGGAGGGTATATTCTTCAAGGTGATAACCGATCACCATTCTCTGCTCTGGCTTCATAACCTGAAAGACCCTCAGGGTAGGCTAGCACGTTGGAGCCTTCGTTTGATGCCGTTTACCTTCGAGATTGTTCACCGGAAGGGTAAACTGAATGTGGTGCCGGACATGTTGTCCCGCTCTGTTCCTGTCTCCGTGGATTCCGTTCAGCCTGATGGTCCTGAGTTGTCTGTGTTCCGGAATAGTCCCGATCCTTGGTACCAGTTCCCTGATAAGTATCCCTCTTGGAGAGAAGAGGATGGTATCCTGCTCACCTATTTCCCACCTCGTTATCCTCACCTGGGTAGTTCCGAAGACTGTTGGAAGATTGTAGTTCCTAAGGAACTCCGGCAAGCCATCATAAGGAAACATCATGAAGCCGCTACCGCAGGACATCCTGGTGTCTACAAGACGTACTGGAGGGTACGACACCGCTATTATTGGCCGAAGATGCGTGCGGATGTCGTTCGTTTTGTTCAGCGTTGTATGGTATGTCTCGAACATAAGCCTGAGCACCAAGCCCCTGCAGGTCTTATGGGTACTCGCCCAGAGGTAACTGAGCCTTGGGAGATGATAAGTTTGGATTTTGTGGGTCCTTTGCCCTCTTCAAACGGTTATAGGTATATCTTGGTAATAACAGACTACTTCTCCAAATATGTGTTGACCTTTCCCCTTAGGGATGCGAATGCGACTGCGCTTTGTAACCTTGTAGAACAACAGGTATTTTTGGTTTATGGGGTTCCTAGGCTGCTGATTTCGGATAATGGTCCCCAGATGCGTGGAAAAAATTCATAGGCTTATGTGAGAGGTACCAAGTGAAGAACTATTTTGCTCCAGTTTACAGTCCTCATTGTGACCCCACTGAACGTAGCAATGGTATAGTGAAAACTATGTTGTCGTGTTACGTCAAGGAAAATCATAGAACTTGGAGTAAGCATATTCATGCGGTGGGATGTGCTATTCGAACGGGCCGTCAAGAAACCATTGGTTGCAGTCCGTTCTTCGTGAACTTTGGTAGGGAATATCATGACTTTGGTAACTCATATCATTCTCTGTTACCGCTCAAACTAGAGCCTCCTTCGGACTATGCCAAGAGGAAGGAAGTTGGTTTTCGAGTACTTTTTGAGGACGTACGGAAACGATTAGCGCAGGCTCAGGAGGTCAACAGACGTCGTTACAATCTTCGTCGTCGACCCCTTTCATTCAGTGCGGGAGATCGTGTTATGTTGCGCAATAAAGTTCTGTCAGATGCTTCCAAGGGATTTGCCACCAAGCTCGCGCCGAGATTTGGGGGACCATATATCGTGTCCCGTAGAGCTGGATATAACACCTATCAGCTACAAGCGGAGGATGGAACTCAGAAGGGTTTATGGCATATTAAGGATCTCAAGGCTATGAACTTTTCGGGTGGTTGATTACGTTGTGTTGTTGGTTTGGCTTCTCTGGATGGTACCACGTGATATTTGATGAAGTTGTCCGGTTGAATGAATTGTACAGATGTATAGGGAAGGGATTCTAGGTATCTGGCCACCCTCAGTGTCCAAATATCCTTCACTTGTTTGATCCTATCGGATCGTGTTCCTATCAGGATTTTTTTTTGTTTTCTAATTGACGGTATCTGGCTACCTTCAGTGACAGATATCTTTCACTTGCTTATAGTTATTGGAGATTATTCGATGTAGGTCGTCGGTGATCTAAGATCACCTCCTGTGGAAGGAAGAGGGGGATGTCACGGTTCCAAATTGTCCAGATATTTTTGTACCGTGGGTTTTATATAGTTCTGTGGTGGTATCTCTGACAGCGGAGTTTTGTCGGCGCTTGCGTCGATTAAAAAGAGGTTAAGAAAGTTTGTTGAGAAACCAAAAAGACAGGTGCACGAGTTAAGAAGTTTTGAATGGAAAACTGGAAAAGAATCAAGGGATCTCAAGTCCAATTTTGTACATCGCTTGACGGATTTATTTGGACGATTCCCAAGTTGAATTTGGAACAACTTAGTTGGCGTAGTTTTTCCATATCGCCTTAGGCGGACTAGTTTCAGCGACGATTGTTGGGCACCGTTTTCCTTCGATCTTATCGTACCACACTCACCGTTCGAGCGTACGATCTACACCCGACGATAGATTTATGGAAGAAGTAAATGGTGTGAGTTCGAGGTTATGGTTGGCACTTCGACATTGGGGTTAGTTCCTGTACGAGACTGAGTTGAACGTTGAAGGATATATGCAGATAGTTGGTACCGCACAATTGTATTCTAGCAGGTGAAGATCCTCCCCAATCGTGTGTAGTTGGGCTACGTCCTGTAGTTAAGGGAGTCCTGAGAATTTCGTCCTGAGGAGTCATCGAGTAGTTGGGAAGTCTTCAAAGGACTTGGTACGAGTGGTGGAGCAGAGGAAGAGGAAGCCGAGTCGAGAGAGCTGGGTATTGCAGAACGTAGGAAGGCAGCCGTATTGGTTAGTGCTAGTAGATTATGAGTAGTTTCTGAACCAATATCACTGTGAATTAGGACTTCATATTTTTATTGTACGAATACCTATATGTACAATTCAATCAGGCCTGAAAGAATTACTCTGACGTCTTCCACGTCTTATGAAATTTGTAGAACCTTCACCTGTCTCAGAACCTACCATAGTGACTCATTTTATTCCTAGTGTCTTACTGCTCTTCCTCGTTCTTATTACTCATTGTAGCTCATTCCATTGGTGTGTAATTATAGGTTAGAGAGAGAAGTGCGAGTGTTTAAAATTCCCCCATTAATATCCCGTCCTAGTCCCACCTTTGCCATACTGTATTTCAGGTTCCGGTTCACCAATTTGGTCATCCCTGAGAGAGTCACAGTGCTTTATTTAGATCCGGTGGCGCCCAGAACATCCCTCTTAGCTAGCTGTGGACTCCGTTTTCGCTGTGGTGGGTAAGGAAGGTGATAACGGTTTCGGAGTTATACCCATCTGGAATATTATTTCCTCGATAACTAAAAAAATATAGACTCGATCGAAATGAAGCTTGGTAACCAGTTGTAGAATATCAACATGAAGACGTGTGTAAAATTTTGTGAGAACCATACCACTAGAAAAATTTTTAAATTACGAAAAAATATCAAGTATCTCATATTTCCTTTGGAACGGAAAGAAATAGCGACTTGCAGTTTTCAGGTTAGATTGCGCATCTGAATACAAAATTTATGTTCGTTAACTAGCATAATCGTCCAAATGGTTTTGGAGTTATATCAATCTGAAATTTGGTTGTTATTTCCTCAATAACTCAAAAAATACAAATCCGATCCAATTCAAATATGGTTATTTTTTGTAGAATGCCAACGCTAAAATTCTCAAAAAATTTTGTGAGGATCGTAGCATTAAAAAATGTTTAAAAAGTTATTGAAAAAAAAGTTGATTCAAGCACCGACGTGAAGTCAGAAGCTTTTGCGCGTATGTTCATTCTCCTTTATTGGACACTCTTAATCGAATTTACGATGGTGGACCCTCTGAATTTTACATGTAAAATTCGATCAAGAGTGTCCAATGCAGGAAAACAGACAATAGAATTCACCATGGTAAATTCGATTAAGAGTGTCCAATACAGGAGAATGGACAATAGAACATACGCACATCATTTGTATTATTATTATATATTTCTTAATTGAAGCGATAGATATCAACAGGTGATTCTTTAGCAAAATTAAAGCGATTATTTTATATAATATTTTGTCCTCGAATTCAGTGAGTCGAACCTAATCGTTTGATACCACTTTTGGCGAAAAATACGAAATCTAGACGAAAGCATGCTGTTTCTCAGAATATGTGCGCAAAAATGATTTTGCTCAATTGTGGGTTTCGTAACTCAAACTCTACGATGTTACTTTTTCTATATTCTTTAACCATCTTCAATTTTTGCTGAAAAACAACCTGTCGAAAGCATACATTTAGAAACACCTTCATTTATTTTGAATTTTTCAGCACATTGAGTAGGTAAATCGCTTTCAGCTTCCAATGTCCGATACAAACTGAGACCATATCATGTATAATGTATTATTTTTGTTCTTGAAAATCCTAGAAAAGTCATGCAAACAATTTTAATTTCAAATCATACATATAGAATTCTTCGTTTTCGTTTTCTTAGTATGGCCCATGGATTTGGCAATCTGCTCCATTTCATTGTCCTCCATGGTCATCAACTGAAGCGTGGTTGCCATATGTTTTCTGAACCTCATAGAAGTAAGAAGATTCGGTTCTTTTGCACCACACTTTTGAGCAAATTTCTCAGTTTACTAGCTTCTGACATGGATCTCTTTCTTCAGAATACGGGTTATTTAAAATGTATGGATTTGTTACTGGCACAATATTATGTTCTTCCCGTACTTTCAACATCAAACTGATGTATTCTTGGAGTCTCTTCGAAAAATATATTGGAACAGGTTTGGAACCTTTTCCACCTGCAACCTCTCTTTTGAATTTTTTGCATATTAATTTCTCAACATGAGTGAGAGAGTCCATGAAGGATTGCCGACTGACGGTATCCATATTGGACTCGTATCTCTCGACAGTCAAATATTGAATTTCTCCTATACGTTTTCGATTGAACATCAAAGTTTGCTCCAAAACACATTCTGTCAAGGTTTTATAATTGGCTCCGATATCCTTATTAGTTTTGAGCTCTCTCAACGCTCTTACTGGTTCATTGTTGACGAATCATTGGAATAATTGTATATCACTCTCCAGGAGCAAGTGGCTTGGCTTCTCCCAATGTCTTTCCTTCAAAGTTTTTAAAGCCAAGCTTGAAATTTCGGTGCACTAATGACCTTCTATCAGCTTTTTTAAATCTTTCATCTCACTCTTTTTTTGCTCCCTGTCCGTCCATTTAATTGTCGGAAGACGTTTCCAGCACTAATTTTAGGCCTATGTCACAAAAGAATTTCAAGTTCGTGCCCACGTGCAACGCAAGTGAGGGAGCATTTTTCAATATGATTATAGCCACTAATGATTTTTGTAGCTGCCAATAACGACCTGAAATGTTCAAGCCTTAATGCATCGAACAACGTGACAATTTCTTTGTCAACTGTTCTCAGAGATATTAACAATCTTCCCATCTCTCTCAATTTATTTGATATTACTGTCGATATCAGCCTTCTTTTATATATTAAGGAAAGCTTCTCCGTACAGACATGCCAGTGGGTCGCATTTAGCCGCGTAAGTCACATCATCAGCACGTATGAGACGAAAGACTCCTTCTTTTAACCTTGAGTGTTTCATAAACTCCTTGTTTTAAGGAACCAGGGAAGCAGTGAAGGTTTGGGAATCTGCTAGACAAGTTTTCCAGCATTTTTCATATCTTTCGGCTCACTCTCACAAACCTTTACATGCCTATACGAAATACCATTGTATTCTAAGGGCTCGTAAGTAATCCAGTCTCTCCTTGTCCTTGGTTTTAAGTTTTGCAGAGCAATTACATCTTTGTTATCTTTATGCGCTCTAAAAAGGAAGTGAGTTGGTACATCTTCGAAGCACAGGGGTCAAATCGTGGGCCTCCTTTTTCTGATATTACGATGAGAAGTCATTTACAGTGATCCAAATTTTGAAAGCACTCGTGTTATATACAGGTTGAGTCTTTGAGTTGTACATTAATTTTAACCACGTATTCCTCTCATCAAATGGAACACCTTTTTAATTTACCATTTTTCCAGATTTGGCTCAGGTAAAAAGTTATAAGCGTTTGAAGATTTTACATTGTGCTAATCCATCCCTGAACGGTCTTTAACTATTGAACATAGAAACACTGGGTTTCAATATCGCATAATTGTATGAAAGCTTTATGATATGCTGCTATTCAATGAAATTATTTCAGATAACTTATTTATTCACTCAAGACTAATGAAATGGTTTTAAATAATCTTTATGCTGCATTTTCGAAAAAATTCTTCATGGATATTAAAACACTGACCAACTTAGTTTTCATTGAATATCCAGAATATCTTCATCGCCTATTCTGTCATTCATTAAATATTTTAATTAGCTTCATATAAATGACTTTATATTATAAATCATTTAAGCAATTTATGAATAATCATTATAACTTAACATCTATCAGTCTATGGCCTACAGATAGCATAGAATCTGGGCATGCGTTTCACGAAGATACGTTCAGTTCACGATTAACTAATTTCTCTGTCATATTTAACAAGCAGGTTAACGGACTTCGGGTTCCATCAAGCTTTTCGACTATATCCACAGATAACAAAGTATATCAAAACCCGATTTTCTTAGATAAGAAAACCTTGATGAAAACCGTCGAATTCTGGAAACAATCAGAAAAGTGACAACCTCCTATACACATAGTATAATAATTTATATACTGTGACGGAAGCAGGCACAGAAATTTAATACATTAGGTCAGCCACAGAATATATCGTTCGATCCTAACATAGATTATCAAAGGGTTTCTTTCTGGGTTTTCTCTCCCAAACTCTGAAAAATATCTATGAAATAAAAATTAATTATTCTGTGATTTGCTTATGCGTAAGAAACACAAGATATTTGTCAGAAGCAATCAATTGAACAATGTTGCCTAACAAACAAAAACAAAACAACATCAACGAAGAAATAACTATATCGTAACGTTTCGGAGTCTATATCAGACTCCTTCGTCAGACGCTTAACGAAAATCATTAGAATTATTTTGTTGATAGTTATTGTGAAATTCGAGAATTGAGAAAACCCAGAAAGAAACCTTTTAATAATGAGAATACCTCCCACAGTATCCTTTATTGATTACCTAACATAGATTTATAGAATATTCTATGCATCTTGGTCCTATCCTATCCTTCAATAATAATTAGGATGGATATGTGGACTGATACTTATAATTGATATTTAACATGTATAACACTATGAAGAAATTCGTTTTATATTCACTATTGGGGATAAATAGAGAGAAATTCAAAGATTGCTACAGATCATGGTAAGCGTATTCAATTATTTCCCAAAAGATTAGTTACCCTGGGATTCAAATTGTTTGAATAATTATTGACTTCTGTTTATGGTTCTCATTATGATTGAATGGTAATGTATAAACATATTATGTGAGTTATAGAGGTTATACTAGCTATACCTCTTTCTATAAGTGTCAGCTTTGAGATCAATACTCAGTCTATGTCTTTATTCGAGCACAGATCATATGTTATCCTATTCCAAGTCCGGGTTGATAAAAACAGTTAAATTTCTGCTATTTTCATCATATTTTATGTCATTCATTATTGAATATCTCGAAAACGGTACGTTTTAGGAGAATTGATGAGGAGTAATTTAATTTTCTAATATGATTGAGTATTCTTAAAATGACTCGAGATAACCGTCATCTGCTTTCATTATGGTAATTTCTCATTGTTTTATGAATTCGCGAGTCTATAACGAGGAAACCAGTAGAATTAGGAAAAAACTGTTAATTGGAGATTATGTGTTAGAGTTATGGAAAACTTCACACCAATATTCATTTCATTCTGAGTAACCATGTCAAAGCTACAAAAGGAAAATTGATAATTTTTTCAAATTTCAACAGTCTGTATCTTTTTTCCTGTGCCAAATTTGGAGAAATGGTAAATTAGGAAAGTGTTTTATTTGATGAGAAGAATCTATGGTTAAAATTAATGCACAACTTAAAGACTCACCCTGTATATATTGCACGAGTTTATTTTCACATTCTAGAGAGTGCGCCCGTATCTGAAGGAGGGCTCTTTTACAAAACATGAAAAAGAACGAGTGTAATTTTTATCAGATAACACATGCGAATGTAAAATTATCATTTAACTTGTGTGCACGAGTGTTCGTAATTCATTAGAATATTTCACTAAAGCAGAAATGTTGTTTTTCTATGAAATGATAGTTCCGATAAAAATCAAAACTTGGCTGCGATTTTTCGATAATTGCATCCAATCGTGAAAAGTTTTCTACCTGAGGGAAATATTTGGTGAGACTCATTCTATAGAATGAGTCTCACCTGTCACCAGTCTTCACGTCAGTGCTTGAACCAATTTTTATTCCACTATAAGTGACAAATTTTATCCAAAATTTCTCCGTGAAAATAAAATAATGACAAAAATTATAGCGTATTTTCTACAGTTTTCTCTTCAACCCAAGTATTTCATTTATTTCTGATACGTGCACAATACACATCTCAATACCTATAGGTATTGAGATGTGTATTGTGCACGTATCAGAATACACATCTCAATACCTATAGGTATTGAGATGTGTATTGTGCACGTATCAGAAATAAATGAAATACTTGGGTTGAAGAGAAAACTGTAGAAAATACGCTATAATTTTTGTCATTATTTTATTTTCACGGAGAAATTTTGGATAAAATTTGTCACTTATAGTGGAATAAAAATTGGTTCAAGCACTGACGTGAAGTCAGGAGATTTTGCGCGTATGTTCTATTGTCCATTCTCCGGTATTGGACACTCTCAATAGAATTTACCATGGTTCAAGCACCGACGTGAAGTCAGGAGCTTTTGCACCATGGTAGATTCGATTTAGAGTGTCCACTACAGGAGAATGGACAATAGAACATACGCGCAAAAGCTTCTGACTTCGAGTCAGTGCTTGAACCAGTTTTTTTTTATGATTTTTTTTACAATTTTCTAGTGATGCGATTCTCACAAATTTTCAAAAACGTCCTTAGGTTTGTATTCTACAACTAATCACCATGTTTCAATTCGATCGGATTTGTATTGGTAGAAAAATTAAAAAAAATACTCAACCTGTCAAAAGTCCCCTCTCACAAATATACTCCTCTGTAGCCGCATAGATCTCTTGAGGAAGAATCGCCTCCGCTATCGATATAAGTCAATGTAGATGGATTTACCCATCAGTAAGTCATCGACCAGTCACTTTTGGCCTATTTTGGTGTCTATTGAAAGTGAAAGTTACAAATCTCCTGAGCCACTATTGGTGGGATTGTATCATAGCTCAAGAAGGCCTAGTACTGGATCTGAATTTTTAGAGGAGTTCATCAGTGAGATACAAGTTTTGGAGAGTAATAGACTTCAAATCAATTTATCATATAGAAGTAAAATTGAAGAATATAATTTTTGATGCACCAGCAAAGTCTCTTGTGCTAGGTGTCAAAGGTCACACTGGACATAATAGTTGTACAAAATGTGTACAAGAAGGAGAAAATGTGTATAATCGTATGACTTTTCCAGAATTAAACTCACCATTGAGGACTATTTTTTCTTTTCGAAACAGAAGTGATGAAGAATAATTATAATGCCAATGTATGTCCTCTTGTGGCCACTAGTATCGATCTTGTCAAGGGTGTGCCTTTAGACTATATGCATTTAGTATGTTTGGGAGTAATGAAACGACTTGTTATATTCTGGATGAAAGGCAAGAAAAATATAAGAATTAGTAGTAATGAAAATTTAAGTTGTCTGCAAATATTGAAGGAGTGAAAAATGTTATACCTCTGGAATTTGCTAGATGGCCTAGAAATTTGTCAGAAGTAGATAGATTCGAAGCTTCCGAATTCCGATTGGTATTATTATATTTAGGCTTCTTTATTTTACAAAATATTTTGTCGAAGCCTCAGTATCTTCATTTTCTATCTTTGCATGTTGCTATTCGTATATTATGTTCCAAAGAAATATCTACTCATTATTTGAATTCCGCTTCTGAACTCCGTAAATACTTCGTTTCAAATTATGGATCTTTATATGGTAGGGAATATATAATCCATAATGTTCCTAATTTGTTACATCTCTCAGATGACTTTAGAGAACATGGTCCACTAGATAATTTTAGTTCTTTCAGGTATGAAAATTTTATTTTTCAAGCTGAAAAAAAAAAGTCAAATTCTCAAGAAACCCATTACAGCAGGCCTGTCCGAGCCTCCAAGAAATGAATCAGAGGATCAATCTCCAAGTGTGTTTCTTCACTTGGAAATGAGGTGTGAAACTGACGTAACAAATCTTGGTCAGGTTGAATGTTTGAAGAAACTTATCATGAAAGATAGCAACAGCTGAAAAAGACATTTGCGTTATTCTCAAAAATAATAAAATGTATTGCATTCGAGCAATATTTCAAGACAATCAAAAAGTTATTCATCTATATGGAGCAGAGTATGCATTTATTGCTCATCTTTATGATAATCCCGGCAATTCTAAAGATATTTTTAATATTTCTATCGTTAAGAATATTGGAAACATACAAATAACAAAAAATAAATATGTCTAGGATGTCAAACATAAATGCATGAAATTGCCTTATTCTGGCAAAGACACCTTCCTCATTACACCTTTATTGCATAATTTATTGTAATTCGGACAATTCCCTACCATTTACTTTTTTGTTCTTGTTTTATCTATATATTCATCAAAGTGGACTGTGGTGCAATTCCACAACGATGAGAATGTCGAAATTTCTGTAGTTCCCATGAAATGGCCACCCGAAGAAGATGATGTTTGGTACTGTTTATGGCCCAATATTCAAAAGAATAATATTAAGAAATTTATAAGAAAAATAATCCTACCTAAACCCGAGGTATCCTATGTTGAAGGCTGGGTAAAATTCGAGGTACAAATATTATTGAAATGTCCAGGTAAGTCTGAAATGAACATGGAAATCACCGCAAAGATTATACCACAGATTACCAGATAGTGCATTCGACATTTGGCGGGAAGCACAAAGGTTTGACCTTCAGATTTACTACCGATGAAGACGTAGTAAAATGACAAAGAGAAATGAACTGCGTTCTCGCTCTTTGAAATTCAAAACCAACTTTAACCTCAACTACACCAACTGTCAAATAATAAAATTTAATTTATTTCTAGCATTCTAGCACGTACGCTACAAACTCAGATATTGTTGGCGAAAGTTTATTTCAGTACTTTAATTTTTGCATGAAGCATTGTACGAATAAGGGAGATCGACAACTTTGCACAAAGTCCTCCGTTAAAAATTGGGTTAGTGGTCGTTATCTTGGGAGCTCTTCCAAGAGTATTAGATTTTTCAGGTTTCCAAAACCAGATAATTTAGAACGAATACTCCAGAAGAAATTAGCTACAGTGATGAAGCAATAATGAGGAAAGATTCGGTGCTGTTGTATTTAAATGACAGAATTTGTAGTATCCACTTTGTGTAGTAACACAAACCGCTAAGGATGTGTCCCAACAAACACCAAGAAAAGTTAAGCTGGGTAACTTGGTGAAGGAAATTTTGTAAACAGTATCTCCTAGATTTTTAATTTTCAGCCCTGTGAATGAAGAATAAAATCTTGCAAAATTAAAGCTGGAATACTCTTTCGAAGGATTGCGCATATGCAGTATGGATGATTATGTCTATCTACGTATCTACCAAACAATTTGGGAAATATAGTCAAGATATACGAGATAAACAAATGAATTAAGGGGGGGGTAATGTATTTAATTTTTTTTTTTCCATTTTTTTTTATTTTCGAAATTGAATCCGTAATATCTGAGGAATATTGTGTCAAAATTTCAAGTCAATTGGAGCAAAATTGACGAAGTTATGAGTATTTTTATACCTGCCGGATTTTTGTACCTATACCCGAACCGACCCGAGCGCCCCAACCCGAGCGCGCTATTGTTACCCGGCAGATGTTTTGTTCTCTATTAATGTAGTACCTTACCTCCCAGTTTAATTTATCGAAATTTCAAGGCAAGGACAAACGGGTTTATACCTGGTTTGTATACTTTGTCAGTGTGACGTACAAAATTCAGTCAGCAGGAAAACTTTAAAGCGTTTTTCCCACAACTCACGTTTTCAAAGTCGGTGCCCCTGATAACTCCAAAACTACAGCACCGATCCTTTTGAAATTTTAAACACTATTTCTGTACATCATTTACGAGGTAACGCTGTCGAGTTTTTTTTTTTTTGTTCATAATTTTAATGTCGCAATAACAAATTAGCCGATTTTTTCCCACAAAATTGTGTTTTTCAAAACAAAGTGTTCGAAAAAATGAAAAAAATTGAAAAAAAAAAAAAACTCGACAGCGTTACCTGGGGAAAACTATTATCTAACGAATGCACTTTGATTTTTTGATTTCAAATGATCCAGCACCAAGTTATGAGGGGCACCGCAATTCACCTTTTTTTCGAGACACGTCCGAACAATTGCTGCCATTGCCGTATTTTTTAATAATTCTTTGTACAAATTTGATGAAACATTCTTCGAATGTCATACTTCAATGAACCATTGGTTGAGTGAAGAAATTTTAACTGCGTCGTCAGAAAAAAAATCACGAAAACATGGCTTTTTTTGTATGATTTGACCTTACCCCCCCCTTAATGCAACATGCCCTTTCATTATATTATTCTGGACCCAGAAGTCAATGGAAACATGATTACAACTTATCATTTCCCTTCAGTGGCAACTCTAAGAAGATATGACGGAAAACATTTAAAGAAAAGACTGGTTTAAATGATTGTTTTCTGGAGTCTCAACTAGAGATTGCAAGGAAAAAAACAACGTTGATAGCATATGTGTTCTTTCAATGGATGAAGTATTGCTTAAAGCTAATTTGTACTATTATCTGAAAAATTATAAAATAGTAGGATTGCATATTATTGGCCAGTATCTGAAACCATTATTTATTGTTGCACAGGATTTTTTTTTAAGTAATTTCATTTCAGGCTTAGGAAACAAATGAAATAGTGCTAATGGCTGGAGAAATACATGATAACTAGAAGCGGCCACTTTTTTTATACAGTTTGTAGTGCGACAAATCTGAGGAAATTATTTTTGATAGTATCGGTAAAATGGAGGAGATAGGACTCAATGTATGACCCTGGTATCTGACATATGGATTCTAATTTTGTTTTGTTTTTGTAACAATATTTTGTTCTTCTTTAAATTTTATTTCTGATTCATAGTTCATGAGGATTGAAAGTAGAAGTAGAATATTTCAAGGATAGAATTTATTTATTGAACAAAGAAACGTTTACAGTACCATCATGGATTCAGAGGAAATTTGATATTTTGGTCAGAGATAAATGTAATCAGAACTATGTTATCAGGTTACAATATACCATTTATTATTATGTAAAGGACATTTTAATTTAGAATACATAACAAGAAGTACATTTGCAAATAAAACAAAACCAAATAATCTGTTTTAATTTAATATTCTACAAAAGTAGTTGCGAGTGAATACCTGATTTTTTTGCGAAGAAAGCACTGTTCAAAACATTTAATTTGACTAATATAGAAAGATTTTTTCAATAGATGATTTACATCTTAATATCAAGTAAAGAACCACACTTCCAGGTTAAGCGTAATAAATAATTATTCACTTATTTGACTTGACCTGAACGACTAACAGCACACAAGTGAAACAAAAAAAAATTAGCAATTAAAATATGCATTGAAAGATCATAAATAGTTTGTAGCTTCCACTCTTCATCCCTTGAATAGGACGATTTCATTAATTATGACAAATATATCACACTTTCAGGATCGTTAAGTATCTGAAGTGCAGGAAAAAATTCCGTTGACACACTAGTTTTCGAGCTCGACTGCATCTTGAACCTCTTCATTACACTTTATAAAATTGATTAAATTAATCCCACTTGAGTTACAAATTTTCGAACATAAGCTGAGTATTTTAGCTAACCTTTACGTTTGTTGTTATAAATTTATGAATGAACGTCGTCCTGCCTCTACCACAGTTGCGATTGGCCTAGAGGTCACGTGATCCTATATCTGCGATTTTATTGGCACCCCCAAATAGTTAGGAGCTAGGAACTATTTGGGGGTGCCGAGAATTCCATGGTCAACAGTACGCGTCAGCTGAGTTCATTCATAAATACTGGGAGTGGCGCATCTGGTTAATCTGTGATTATACTATAACTGTTTTCTGTTTCATATGAAACAGCTTTACAAGAGAAAAAACGATTGGAGGATGAATCCGATAAGAGTGGAATAAGCTCCGCAGATCCTGATGAAGGGTTTAAGAGAAATAAAAGGAAGAAAAGGAAAAGTAAAATGATAGGAGGTTTTATTGGGACTCCATCTTCAGGTGATGATGAAGTCTATTCACCACAACCTCCTAAAATAAAAAAAATAGTGTGTGATAACACTGATTATGATCGAGCTGGTTCTGATGACACTTGTAAGTTATCTATCGGAGCTTATATTTTTACATGAAGGTTGCTACATGAATGAAATTATTTTCAATAAATATTTTTTTCAGTATCGTTCACTTCATCACTGCCTCCTGCGCCGAAAGAGGTGCCTAAGAATGAAAAAGGTAATTTTCATGTAATACATGTTGAGTATTTTTTCTTGAAATAATATGTTGGTTTTTTTCATTGCAGACAGCAAGATAGAAGAATGGTCTTGTATTAAAGAAGGTAGCGCAAAGAACCAGCTGAGCCTTCTTTTGAATAATTATGTTTGATTCCATTTTTTCTTTTGTAGGTGAAGATATCCCAAGAATGACCTCTAATAAAAAAGATTGCACAAATGATAAGTCACTTCAGGATAGAGCAAGCTCATCACTTTGTCATTTTCAAATAGAATAAAATATTTTTTTTTGTAGATTGCGTATATGTTGAAGAACAAAACGCAATAAGAGAAAGAGGTGAAAATTTGGAGATAGACTTGAAAGGTGCGACCATGTGTATGTATATTTGTTATACAATATGAGGTTCAATTTTTCTTTTACAAATAAAATAGATCAAATCCTTAAGCAGACAATGGAGAACAGAATCTTGCTCGAGAGAATGGTGAACCACTTATCAAGTGTACAGATGTCATCATCAAGAAATTCTAATAATACTCACACAGTAGATACCCTCCCAAAGGAGCCTTTTGTGAAATGCCGACAACTCTTGATTTATGATGAAAAATGGGTTCAAGCCCTGTGGACAGGAGCTTTCTGGCGCTCTAGTTCAAACAGACAAATTATATCTCCGAAAGTATTGGTTTCTCTGAGTTGGGAATTATATCATATGAGCAATCATGAGAATGAGAACTGCACCATGGAAGAAATCGAATTAAATCTGACCAATTTTGCCCAATAACGAACTTAACCGAGCTATTCATCTCCCTAACCTACTCTGAAAATTTCAACTACCTAGCTCATTCCGTTCGAGAGTTATTGTGGAAAAACTTTTTTTAAATTTTCAAAAATTTTTTTTTACACTTTGCGGTAATCTGGTCAATACAAAGCTTCACATGCGTTAAAGGTCATGATTCTACAATTTGATGCTAAATTTCAGATAGATCGAACGAACTTGTCCGAGATATTTACGCTCCAAAACCACCTTGCAATTTTCAATCCGCTAACTCCTTTCGTTCGAGAGTTATCGTGCCTACGGCCGGCCGGACAGAATCGATTTCGCACTCGGATTCTTTATCAGTGAGTCGAACCAAATCGTTTGAGACCATTTTCAGCCAAAAATTCCCTAATTACAGACACTTGGGCAAATTGATAAGCACTCTGTTCCGATAAACTAGAGCGCCAAAAAAACAAGTTTCGTATGACAATTGCCCAAAACAGGTTTAAAGTACCTACAAATAGTAGGTATTCCATAAAACATTTATGAAAGAAGATGAGTAATAATATGAAAGAAGATGAGTAATAAATAAAATACCTTGTAATCGATCAAAAATTTCCTGATCTACGTTCACCAAATTTTCTCCTCTCTCGAACTACAGAATTATGCTTTCAATATTTACTTAATATTTTCAAACATTTTCGGGTGAGGTCCCCGTTGCATCGCTAAAATACGAGTATTTCAACCCCAATATTTTTGAAGTTACAATATTCCCTTCTGCCAAGTTGACATTATGACAATTCATACATAGAATAATTATATCAATGTGTGAAATACGATTTAAATTGAAATTTTGAAGAATCATATCTCCGAAAGTATTAGCTTGTTAGAGTTAAAAATGATATGAATGGATTCTTATGATAAAACTTCTTATTAAAAAAAATTTAATTTGGAATTTGTTTCGTAAAAAAAAATTTTTTTTTTGTTACTCCGCAACCATCTGTCCGATTTTGCCCAATAACGAACTTAGCCGAGATATTTATCCCCCAAACCATCTCTGAAAATTTCAACTCTCTAGCTCATTCCGTTCGAGAGTTATCGTGCCTACGGCCGGACGGCCGGCCTGACCGGCCGGACAGAATGAATTTCGACCACGGATTCTTGATCAGTGAGTCGAACCAAATCGTTTGAGACCATTTTCATCGAAATATTCGAAAATTACAGACATTTGGGCAAATTGATAAGCACTCAGTTCCGAGGAACTAGAGCGCCAAAAATTCAGGAATCCGAGAAATCCCGCTCACAATTGATAAATTGGTTTATTTGTGAGCTTCTTTTTTGTAAATTCTGTTTTTGCTAATAAGCTGTGTTCAAAAACATATTATTTTTCTGCAGGAGAGTTTTTTCAACAATTGTG
Organism: Halyzia sedecimguttata; assembly: GCA_937662695.2. NCBI lineage: Eukaryota > Metazoa > Arthropoda > Insecta > Coleoptera > Coccinellidae > Halyzia > Halyzia sedecimguttata. The sequence goes on from OW569418.2 coordinate 8,870,954, forward strand.
GGGGATCTAATGCAAAGGATGTAATCGTTAGAGGCCTGAAATACATAATGACAAATAAATTGGAAAGGAAAAGCTCATGGTTGGGGCGAGAAAATAATTACATTGAAACCATGGCATTTTTGAAAGGTATTGAATATTTTATTCTTTTGCATTCTTATAAATAACATGTGAATATTTTCAAAATAACTAAACGATTGACTATTCATTTCATAGTATCGAAAATTTATTTAAAATGATAGTGTTTTCAAACTATGTAATAATAGTTATTTTCCTAACAAGTGCGGAAAGTGATACTTTCCCGCACGAAACGGCCGTTAGCCGAACGACGCGAAGCGGAGTTCGGATAAGCAGTTGAGTGCGGGAAAGACACTTTTCGCTCGAGTTAAGAACAATGTTTTTTCTACAAGCACTTTTATTATAGGTATGAGATCGATTTGAGTTCAACACACAGAACAAATTTGATATTATTGATTCATAATACCTACGAACGTTCTGGAATTTTCCAATATCCAAATCTTGCTTCAATTTACAAACACTCTTTATCATAGAATATACGGACCATAATGTGTTCGGTTTAAAAATTTTCGAAATTTCCAAAAAATAAGCCAAAAAGACTTCCTCCTTCCTGGGTTTTACTTTCTTGGAATCACACCAGGCAATGAATTGAGAATAGCGCTTCTCATATTTTTCGATTGATTTGGGTGGAAGCAACTTCAAATTGGCTTCATAAGATGCTTCTAATATGTCCGAGGGCAGGTCATCATCAGATATATCCATTCTTACCGAAAATATTACGTACGGATTGAAATCAATTTGCTATTTTCAAATAAATTAATGACAATTGTCAATTCACATGTTGTTTCCATAGTAACCTCGTCGTAAGCGTTCGATGCATAGAAATATTAGATAATTCAGTATATTCTATATAAAAAGTGTGCGGAAAAAACGCCTGCTAATCCATTTCCGCACTGTTAACAGTGCGGAAATGGATTAGCAGGCGTTTTTTCCGCACTGTTTGGAAATGTGACTCTTTACGATTCGAAATGTGTGCGGAAAAAGGGTTGAACGCGCACGCTTGTAGAAAAACTACCTTTTCGAATTTTTCTGTAGTCAATATTGAATATTCAATTAATAAATACTATTATCTTTTTAGCTGCAGTGAGGCGGTTATTTTCATGTACAACTGATAAAAACTATGAATCAATAGTATCAGATTGGCTACGACAAGCGACAAAATACAAAAGAGGGCAGACTAGAGGCTAGAGAGAGTTTTGTGATGAATGTGTTGATAATTAAGGATTATAGAGAAATTTTTTTCATATTGTGATAACTTAATAAAAAGGAGAAAAAGAATATTTTTATATTTTATATTGTTTTTCTATTGTATATTTTTATTGGGCGCATGTTCTAGGGGAACATCGTCCTATCATTTCGTCCAAATGTCTGTAATTTTCGAATTTCGAGCTGAAAATTGGCTAATAGACTAATTCGGACTCCCTGATCACGAATCCGGTGTCAGATTTTTGGGTGCCGTCCGGCCGGCCTTCCGGCCGTAGGCACGATAACAGGAGCACCGAAGGTCCTATCGACTTCAAACTTTCAGGGTAGGTTTCTGATCAAAATGCGACGGTTAAGTTCGTTAACGGGCAAAATCGGCCGGACGGTTTAGAAGTTATAGACATTTCAAATTTTGAGGTTATTTGCCTGATATTTCAGAAACTAAAGAAGATGTTGAATCGAAACTTGGTAGTCAGTTCGAGGATATAAACGCGCAACTTTTGGCAAAATTCTGTTATGATCGAAATGTTGGTAATTTAAAAAAAAATATTTCTTTTAATTTTTTCGAAAAAAAAAAATTTTTTTTCGTGAACTATTCATCAGATTGCAACAAAAACTTGTACTTACGTCAATTGTAGTATTTTGCAACATTGTGCAAAATTTTGGCTCTATACGATTTCAATTTCTGGAGATATAAGACAAAATGTGTCAAATTTCCTGGGTCTCTCTCAGTATTTTCAATTTTCATCGATTATTATATAATAATCAATAATATTAAGGTATTCAACATGATACTGCTTTTTTTCTTTATTGGTCAGTACGGGCCACAAGGAAGATGAACATGCGCCCAATAGCTCCTGTCCACAGGGCTTGAACCAATTTTTTTATTAAATTTTTGTGCTATATATAATATTTTCATTTTATATTTCGATTTCAGGTTTTGTTGTATACCTTTGCATAAATGATGAATAAAAACTCGATTTGATAACATGTGTTTAATATATTGACTAGAACCTTCGATGGTGTTCTTGTTGACGCCAAGGATTTATTTATTTATTTATTTATGAATTACCGCTTCGACAACTAGGTCATTAGCGGTGGTGGTACAGTTATTTACAATACATTAAATTTACGAGTAAAATGGAAATATTTGACACTGAATTAACAATGCTGTATGATGTGTTAGATTTTGATGTTGATTGATCTAATGAATGATAGTGTATTGTGGCATGTCGTCATCTTGATATCCAGGGCTTCTTTAATCGAATTGCTAACATTGAATTGTATGGAGAAGTATAACGGGTAATTCCGCAAAAGGAGCAGAGAAAATCATTCTGCTGGTACCTGCCGACACGTGTTTCTGCTAGTTGGCTTCTTCAGGTCAGGGCAACCAAGAAACCAAGAAAAAGGTGGAAAGATAACTGAAAACAGGTGACACCACAACAGGAGCGAGCAACCAATTTGTGCCTTCAGCTCTAGGACCTCCAATTCGGAGGCAAACTATGGCATCGGCACGAAGGAAGCATAAGCTACCTGTGCGATGCGACCTCAACCCGAGGATATGTAATAAGAGAATAGGATAACGCGGATAAGTTTATTAAAATGGAGAAGTATAACGGGTAATTCCGCAAAAGGAGCAGAGAAAATCATTCTGCTAATTATTAGCAGAATGATTTTCTTATTGAATTGTATCCTCTCAGGCTGGTATACTGGACAATCTATCAGGATATGTTGGACTGTGATTATGGTATCGCATATTGTACATCTCGGGACATTCTCCTTCGCTAGTAGGTGGTGGTGCGTAGTTAAGGTATGACCAATTCTTAACCTCCTTAGGGTGACTAAATCTCTTCTTTTGAGAATTGTAGGTGGTGTGCATATTATTGTTGGATCAATAAGGTTGAGTTTGGAACGTTGTGATCGCCAAATATTCTTCCATTTGTCTCTAATTAGGTTTTTGTATTTGTTACCTAAGTCATAATTGGTGATCACATTCAATTCCTGCCCGAAGGATATTGCGTCTTTTGCAGCTTGGTCTGCCTTCTCGTTGCCTTCGATACCACAGTGTGAGGGAACCCAGATCAGCATGCAAGAATCATGTTGGAGTTGAAGACATGTAATAAGGTCTCTTGCATGGTTGACGATTGGATTACTGGGGAAAAGATCCAGTATAGCTTAGATAGCGCTAAGGGTATCGGTGCATATTAGGGAATGTCATATCTTATTACCAACGATAAATTCGAGCGCTTTCCAGATTGCTATTAACTCCACAGTGAATATAGAATTGCATGGAGATAGCTTGAACATACTTTGATACATCCGTAAATATGATTTCCTTGTTGAGGTGTTCGCTGATTATATCTTTAAATCTTTGTTGAATTATAAGTGGGCGAGTTTCAGATTTTTTGTGGGATCTTAGAGATGTATCGATTTCCGGTATTTTGGTTATCCAAGGTTGGTAGATAGGGGATCTATAGTTCATAGTATGAGGAAAACTTAATGTTACTAATGAGTGGTTAACTTGGTGATATAGTGGGGGTCGAAGGTTTGGTTGATTTAAGTATGGATGGTTATACCCTGGATTATACAGTTGCTCTTTTACGGGATTTTGTTTGTCTGCAGAAATCCTCGAGGCATAAGTCAACTGCAGCATTTCTCTTCGCAGAAAAAGAGGTATTTCTCCCATTTCTCTGCAGAGGCTGTACACAGGACTGGTTATATATGCGCCTGAAGCCAATCTTAGAGCGGTATTCTGGATAACGTCAAGGCTCTTTAGTAGGGTTCTGCTAGCTGAAGCGTATATGATTGATCCATAGTCTAGTTTTGATCTGATTAATGTTCGGTAGATAGTAAGAAGAGTTTTCTCGTCAGCTCCCCAGGTGTTGTTCGCTAGAACTTTCATAATACTCAACCTTTTCATGCAATCAGACTTTAGTTTTCTTATATGACCTTGCCAAGTAAGTCTGGAGTCGAAAATCATACCGAGGAACGTGTGGTTCTTCACTATCTCTAGGGGGGTGTTCATTAATTCAAGATGACAAGGTTTAGGGTGTTTTTTCGAAAACTTTATTACTTTGGTCTTAGTCAACGAAAAGCAAAATCCTGATTTCCTCGACCAATCTTCCAATTTTCCCAATGATGCTTGTAGGAGTCTTCTAGTAGTTTTTAAGTTGTGTCCGCGGCACATTATCAGAAAATCGTCTGCGTAGAGTGATATCTTCACAGGTGAGTTTATTAGGCAGATTATATCATTTATAGCTATCAGAAATAATGTCGGGCTTATTACTGAGCCTTGTGGTAAACCATTTTGTAGATTGCGAACTGTAGAAAATGTGCTACCGATTTTAACTCGGAAGGTCCGTTCACTGACGAAGTTACTAAGGAAATGTAACATTTTTCCATCAATATTCCACTTCTTCAGTATTCCAAGTAACCTGTGTCGCCATGTTGTATCGAAAGCCTTAAATATTTCAAAAAACACAGCAACCAGTTCCTGCTTGTTAGCAAATGCGTCAAGGATCTCTGTATGCAGTTGAACTAGGTTGTCAGTAGTTGAGCGAAATTTGCGAAAGCCACTTTGAGCTTTTGAGATGAGTTTGTTCACTTCCAGGAAATAGCACAGTCTTTTATTTATAATTCTCTCAAATACCTTACACATACTGCTGGTTAAGGAGATAGGGCGATAATAATAATAATAATAATAATAATAATAATAATAATAATAATCAATCATAATCAGTTTTTTGGGTCGGTAGGACTTTTGCTGGACTTCTGGATCGGTATTACTGTGGCTTCTCTCCAATTGTCAACGAAGGTGTGCTCTAGCCACATTGAATTGAATAATTCCAGTAGAGTCTCCATTCCTGATTGTGGGAGATGCTTGAGAAAGACAGTTGGGATTTGGTCAGGTCCAGGGGCACTGTTTTTGCTTTTTTCGATGGCGTACCTAAGTTCATCCATAGTAATGGGAAAATTCATAGGGTTTGTGTCGTCTTCCTCCACTTCTATGGGCTGTGTGTTTTCTATATGGTGTTTATATTGAAGAAAATCGGAATTGTAATTCGAGTCAGACGATTGCTGTTGGAATTGATCAGCTAGTAGTTCTGCAATTTTTACTTTTTCTGTCATGATGTTGTTATTATGTTTCAAGGCTTTCAGTTCCAATTTACGTTTCTTTCCTTTGATTGCGTTTATTTTTCCCCAGACTTCTTTGATGTTTGAGTCAAAGCTGAGCTGTGAAACGAAATCTTGCCAAGTCTTTTTCTTACTAGCTTTCAGGACTTGCCGCGTCAACGCCCTTTGCTTTTTGAATTCCACAAGATTTTCTGAACAATTTTTGGCGCTCTAGTTCCTCGGAACTGAGTGCTTATCAATTTGCCCAAATGTCTGTAATTTTCGAATTTTTCGATGAAAATGGTCTTAAACGATTTGGTTCGACTCACTGATCAAGAATCCGTGGTCGAAATTCATTCTGTCCGGCCGTCCGGCCGGTCCAGCCGGTCCGGCCAGCCGGCTGGCCGTAGGCACGATAACTGTCGAACGGAAGGAGCTAGACAGTTGAAATTTTCAGAGTACGTTTAGGAGATAAATATCTCGCCTAAGTTCGTTATTGGGCAAAATCCGACAGATGGTTTCGGAGTAAAAAAAAAAAAATTTTTTTTTACAAGGCAAATTCCAAATTAATTTTTTTTCAATAAGCTGTTCCACCATAAGAATCCAATGATATCATTTTCAACTCTAACAAGCTAATTATTTCGGAGATATGATTTTTCAAAATTTCAATAATAAATTGTATTTCAACGTTGTCACAGAATGATATTATTCTATGTATGAATTGTCATAATGTCAAATGATGTACCTGAGACATGACATTATCTAATCAATCGAAGAATTGTGAGCGAAGTGAGAAAAACCTCAGTTGTTTGCTCCGAAATTAGGTTTTCTCAGAAAATTCTTACATTTCGGAACGAAACATGAAGTAAGAGATCTGAGAGTAGTAAGACTGCTTTTCATCCATAGACATAGATATAACTCTCGAACGGAATGAGGTAGGTAGTTGAAATTTTCAGAGTAGTTTAGGGAGATGAATATCTCGGTTAAGTTCGTTATTGGGCAAAATTGGCCAGATTTAATTCGATTTCTTCCATGGTGCAGTTCTCATTCTCATGATTGCTCATTTAATCTTGATAAATAAACTATTATTTGAATTGAATTTCCTTTAGGATGCAGTTCTATCATATGAATACATTGATATAATTCCCAACTCTGAGAAACCAATACTTTCGGAGATATAATTTGTCTGTTTGAAACAAATTGTATGTTAAATAAATAAATAAAATAAATAAACTAGAGCGCCAGAAAGCTCCTGTCCACAGGGCTTGAACCCATTTTTCTTCCTCAGTCTATACAGGGCACGTTTGCTACGTTTAATATGTTCTTCACACTCTGGATTCCACCATGGTGTAAATCTCCTTTTTCTTGAGATCTGCCTCTTTCCGACAAAGCGATCAGCAGCATCTATAATAATTTTCGTAAAGTCTTCAATTGCAATGTTTATGTTCTCGTTCGGTGAAAAATGCGGTCATTTCTTCACTTACGTAGTTTGCGAATGAAATCCAATCTGCCTCCTTTATTTTCCAGCTTTCAGTTATATCGGTCTTTTCGATACATGTTTGGTAGGTAATTTTTATTGGGAAGTGGTCACTATCATACAGACTATCCAGAGCTTGCCACTCCAAGGAAGGGCTAATGCTGGCATCAGATAGGGTCAAATCTATACATGAGAAGGTTCCATTGGATGCATTGAAGTGTGTATATGCTCCAGTATTGTGTGCAGTTAGGTTAGTGTTCGCTAAAATATTTTCCACTGTTTTACCATTTTTGTTTATGTCCCGTGATCCCCATATTGGGTTTTGTGCGTTGAAGTCTCCTAAGAAAATAGTAGATTTGGGTACTTGGTTGATTATTCTACTCAATTCGGCTTCTTGTAGATCGTAATCTGGTGGTTTATAGAAATTACATAAGGAAATTTTTGTTGGCGTCCAGACCGAAAGTGCGATAGCTTCGAGGTTGGTTTTGAGGTTTATTTGTTCGCTATGATATTTGTTCTTAATGAATATAGCCACACCGCCACTGGCTTTCTTAGCATTTGTCCGATAGTAATTGTAGACTTCATAGTTTTTCATATGAGGATTTTGGCATTTCTTCAAGTTTGTTTCTTGTAGGCAGAGAATGTCCGGTTGGTATTCCTGGAGAATTTGTTGTATACGTTCTAGGCGGGCATAAAATCCCCGACAGTTCCATTGAATTATTGTGATAGCCATTTGATTATTATTATTATTATTTATTTTCTAATTAAATTGTATGTCTAACTCGTCCTGAAGATTTTGAGAGCTAGTGCTTAGGTTACTGGATAGTTCGGTTTCTTCGAGTTGTATCTGAGATCTTAGTGTATTTAATATTTTTTTACACTTAGATTTAGTAGTCTTATTTGGGAGGTGAGGATGAATTTCTTCTATGGTGTGTATTAACGCATCCATATCGTCTGTTGTTTTCCGAGCATTATTCACTGGGTCGTTGTTTTCCAGGCAGAGTTCGAAGAATCTTTTAATTTCTGAAAACTTGAGCGGATATTGTGTTGGATCTTTTGAAACTAGTGATTCGATACCGTCTAAGTTCATAGTTTTTTGCGGTAATGTTATTTTTTTATACTTTTTATTTTTATTTATTAATGATTTATCAGAGCTGGGTTGTGTAAAGATATCAATAAGTTCTTCTGATTCAGGCTCAGACTGTCTTGATGTTTCAGTTGTTTTACTCTGCGTTGATAAAGGATCTGATATTTCCTCTTGGTAAGGGGAAGTTGGAGAGCTTGTAGAAGCACGTCGTTTTTTGAGATTGGTATTATCCGTTTCTGTGTTCATTTCTATATTGGAAGAATTATTCAATTCTGTATTTGATGTACTCGGTGCATTAGCTTGTTCAGTTGTTGATTTCTTGGGGCAGACTGTTGCGATATGACCAGGTTCCCTGCAGTTTTAGCAGATGGGGGTATCAGGGGCTAGAAATAACCTGTAAGTTGTTTCCTCATACGTCAAGAGGAAGGAAGATGGAAATTCAGTATTATCGTCTTCAGGGGGGCTGATGTATATTTGTCTTTTGAAACAGAGTACGTGAGAGAACTCTTCTCCTTCCATACCTGCTCTAAGAAAGCTCATATTGGAGACCATTTTCAAACCTAGTTCTTTGAGTTTATTTTCGATGATTATATGTGGTATGGATGGGCATGCATTTGACACGATAATTCTTTTAGCTGGTGTAATCAATCGGCGAATGTTTATGTCGGTGCCGCAAATTGTGATGGTAGAGTGAGTTTCTAAGAGTTTGTCTACTGTTTTGATGTCATCCAGAAAAATGCATACTCTGTGGTTGGACAATCGTGATATATATCTAACAGATTTTGCTCCAGTAATGCTTCCAACGGCTTTGACGTAATCCAGATTGCGGAGATCACCGACGGCGTTGAGAAGGATTGCCTGCTCTCTTTTTGGGAAAAATGTCATTGGTGTTGTTTTGGTGGCGTTTGCATATGAAATTTTCGATTTGTCGATTGAAGAGTTCACTTGTGGAGAAGTTGTGTCCTGTGTGGTAACTTTAGATGTCATTGACATATTTGTTGTGGAATTCATTATTTTATCTCAGATGATATGAGTAATAATAAATGCATATTTCTTCAGGTAACCAGATGCTCGATATCAACGAATTTCCTGATAAGATGTTATGTTGAACAATGTTTTGTTGAAATTGGATGATTTATCCTATCGGAAAATCAAGACAAGGACGTCTAGCTCAAATTCAGTTTGAGAATTCTAAATTTATTCCTTACGTAAAGTCACTAAACTTTGATTTTGAAAGTAAAGAAACAATAATAGAATGCGATTTCGCTCACCAGGGGTATATCAATGAAGCACATGTGCAAGCATCGACACTACGATTCGTACTGTACTTAAAAATATTATGACCAAGGATTTGAGTGTAATGTTGTATTTACGATAGGCTTGTTCCAAATCAAGTGATTATCGTACAATGCGACGCACGACGTCAGGATTCGCCGCATTAGGTAGAAAAGTCACATTTTTGCGCGTATGTTCTGGGGAACATCGCGTTATCATTTTGCCCAAATGTCTGTAACTTTCGAATTTTTTGACGAAAATGGTCTCAAACGATTTAGTTAGACTCCCCAATGAAGAATTCGAGGTCAAATTTGATTCTGTCCGGCCGGCCGTCCAGCCGTTGCCACAATAACTTGAGAACGAAAAGAGCTAGCGACTTGAAATTTTCAGGGTAGGTGGCGCATCCCAATACGAGTGACAAAAGTCCCAAAGTTCGTTAATGGGTATAATCGGCCTATTGGTTTCCGAGTAATAATTTTGTTTTCAACCAATATAAATCCGATCAAATTGAAACTTGGTGAGTAGTTGTAGAATATGAACCTAAGCACGTTTGTGACATTTTGTGCGAATCGTATGACTAGAAAATTATTGAAACATTATTAAAAAATATTTTTGTTGTCAGGATAACTTGAGAACGGAAAGAGATAGCGGCTTGAAGTTTTCAGGTTAGGATGTGCATCAGAACGCGACATTTCAGTTTGTTTATGAGCATAATCGGCCAAACGGTTTAAGAGTTATAGCCATCTGAAATTTGGTTGTTTTTTGTTCCTCATTAACTCGAAAAATACTAAACCGATTGAATTCAAACATGGTTATTAGTTGTAGAATTCCGACGCGAAAATACTTGCAAAATTTCGTGAGGATAATATTCGTAGAAAATTTTTAAAAAATCATTGAAAATTGAAAAAAAAAATTCTATATATCTTTAACTATTCGTTTCAAATTGCTGAAATTTTGCAAGAGCCTTTATAACCTAACTTTTCTACCAAGTTTCAAGTTTTAACACGATCGGTTAAATATTGTTGGAGATTCGAGCAGCCTTGTGTGAGTTCAGTAGATGGGTGACCGTTGCCTCGATAACTTTCGAACGAAAGGAGATAGGGACTTGCAATTTTCAGGGTAGGTTGCGTATCCGGATGGGAGAGTTGAGTTCGTTTTTGGGCATAATCGGTCTAACGGTTTCCGAGTTATACCCACCTGGAATATTATTTCCTTGATAACTCAAAAAATAAAGATTCGATCGAATTGAAGCTTGGTGACTAGTAGTAGAAAATCAACATAAAGACGTGTTTCAAATTCTGTAAGAACTGTACCCCTAAAAAATTTGAAAAAAATTACGAAAAAAATTTTTTTAAGAACCGTACCCCTAGAAAATTTCAAAAAAATCAAGAAAAAAAAAATTGGCTCAAGCACTGACGTGAAGTCAGAAGCTTTTGCGCGTATGTTCTATTGTCCATTCTTCTGTATTGGACACCCTTAATCGAATTTACCATGGTAAATTATGTTGTTCATTCTTCTGTATTGGACACTCTTAATTCGAATTTACCATGGTAAATTCGAATTAAGAGTGTCCAATACAGAAGAATGAACAACATAATTTACCATGGTAAATTCGATTAAGGGTGTCCAATACAGAAGAATCGACAATAGAACATACGCGCAAAAGCTTCTGACTTCACGTCAGTGCTTGAACCAATTTTTTATACTGCTCCGAATCCAGACGATGCATTGTACGATAATTTCTTGATTTGGTACAAACCTAATGAAACACCTGAAGATTGAAGTAGAAACAAGAATGTTTTTGTTTCAGTGAAAAATATTTCTGAAAAATATTCTTGGTATGTTGCAATGAGACCAAATTAATGTTAAAAATAACGTATATTAATGTTTCAATGATATGTTATTGAAACGTTTTTTGAGATATGTTTCCACTGAAGCATAAATAGTCTAGTCAACAAGTGCTATTTAGGTCAAATTTTTTGCGTATTCTGCGAAAATTATGATTGAGGTGTCACTTGATTCGGAATGGCATGTATATAGTTTTTGAGAAAATGCTAAGGCCGCTCGAAAAAATTGCAATAGTTATAAACAATTAAGTGAAAAAAAAAGAGAATGGACAAGCACTGACGTGAAGTCAGAAGCTTTTGCGCTTATGTTCTATTGTCCATTCTTCTGTATTGGACACCCTTAATCGAATTTACCATGGTTAATTATGTTGTCCATTCTCCTGTATTGGACACTCTTAATTCAAATTTACCATGGTAAATTCGAATTAAGTGTTTTCGAACATGAAAATGATTAAGGGTATGTTCCGATATACACTGGGAGCACTGCCCAGTACTCTTACTGTAGAAAAATCCGTTTCGTTATAAACGTCAGTATACTGCCGCAGTATTCTAGGGAAATATATGACGTCATAAATAACCAGATATTTCTACTGAGAGCACTGGCGTTTTCGAGGTAAGGCACTTGCCAGTACTTCGATCACGTGATCAGTCAAAGCCACTTGAGTTCTGAACAATTGACTCATTCTCCTTCCCCTTCATAAAGTTAAAACATTAAAAATTCTGAAATTATTTTGGACTTCTGAAAATAATGGATAATTTGCGGAAATTGTGCTTATTAGATGGCGAGGAAAATGTTCTGTATGAGACGAAAGCGACACAGGAAATTATTAATCACCAAGTTAAGAGCGTTCCTGCTAATCGGGTCCTTCATGAATGGCTTCGTATAATAAATATACTTGTGCATATATTTCACAAATCAAATAGACCCCAGAGGGTTCATTGATCTGCCGAGAAAGCAAGAGCAGACGCGTTTCTGGCTTCTTGGCCTTCATCAGTACCCTGTAGCTTTCCCGACAAATTCAACTAAACTGACCCGGGTTAAGCCTTTCAGAGCCGGCTCGGTCGATCATTATAATCGCCCACGCCACCTATGAAACAAAACACGGAAATCAGCCTCTCCCCACCAGTGAATATTTGAAGCGTGAAATCATATGCCACCATTCACTCGATATCAAATCAAGAACGAGTCCCACAGAGCTCAGACAGTATCTTCTCAATGCCATGAACGCTGTTTAGCGTTTTCAAAATAATAATGAAAAATGGCGATACCGTTGTTAAAAATCAACAAGTTAAGAGCGTTCCTGCTAATCGGGTCCTTCATGAATGGCTTCGTATAATAAATATACTTGTGCATATATTTCACAAATCAAATAGACCCCAGAGGGTTCATTGATCTGCCGAGAAAGCAAGAGCAGACGCGTTTCTGGCTTCTTGGCCTTCATCAGTACCCTGTAGCTTTCCCGACAAATTCAACTAAACTGACCCGGGTTAAGCCTTTCAGAGCCGGCTCGGTCGATCATTATAATCGCCCACGCCACCTATGAAACAAAACACGGAAATCAGCCTCTCCCCACCAGTGAATATTTGAAGCGTGAAATCATATGCCACCATTCACTCGATATTAAATCAAGAACGAGTCCCACAGAGCTCAGACAGTATCTTCTCAATGCCATGAACGCTGTTTAGCGTTTTCAAAATAATAATGAAAAATGGCGATACCGTTGTTAAAAATCAACAAGTTAAGAGCGTTCCTGCTAATCGGGTCCTTCATGAATGGCTTCGTATAATAAATATACTTGTGCATATATTTCACAAATCAAATAGACCCCAGAGGGTTCATTGATCTGCCGAGAAAGCAAGAGCAGACGCGTTTCTGGCTTCTTGGCCTTCATCAGTACCCTGTAGCTTTCCCGACAAATTCAACTAAACTGACCCGGGTTAAGCCTTTCAGAGCCGGCTCGGTCGATCATTATAATCGCCCACGCCACCTATGAAACAAAACACGGAAATCAGCCTCTCCCCACCAGTGAATATTTGAAGCGTGAAATCATATGCCACCATTCACTCGATATTAAATCAAGAACGAGTCCCACAGAGCTCAGACAGTATCTTCTCAATGCCATGAACGCTGTTTAGCGTTTTCAAAATAATAATGAAAAATGGCGATACCGTTGTTAAAAATCAACAAGTTAAGAGCGTTCCTGCTAATCGGGTCCTTCATGAATGGCTTCGTATAATAAATATACTTGTGCATATATTTCACAAATCAAATAGACCCCAGAGGGTTCATTGATCTGCCGAGAAAGCAAGAGCAGACGCGTTTCTGGCTTCTTGGCCTTCATCAGTACCCTGTAGCTTTCCCGACAAATTCAACTAAACTGACCCGGGTTAAGCCTTTCAGAGCCGGCTCGGTCGATCATTATAATCGCCCACGCCACCTATGAAACAAAACACGGAAATCAGCCTCTCCCCACCAGTGAATATTTGAAGCGTGAAATCATATGCCACCATTCACTCGATATTAAATCAAGAACGAGTCCCACAGAGCTCAGACAGTATCTTCTCAATGCCATGAACGCTGTTTAGCGTTTTCAAAATAATAATGAAAAATGGCGATACCGTTGTTAAAAATCAACAAGTTAAGAGCGTTCCTGCTAATCGGGTCCTTCATGAATGGCTTCGTATAATAAATATACTTGTGCATATATTTCACAAATCAAATAGACCCCAGAGGGTTCATTGATCTGCCGAGAAAGCAAGAGCAGACGCGTTTCTGGCTTCTTGGCCTTCATCAGTACCCTGTAGCTTTCCCGACAAATTCAACTAAACTGACCCGGGTTAAGCCTTTCAGAGCCGGCTCGGTCGATCATTATAATCGCCCACGCCACCTATGAAACAAAACACGGAAATCAGCCTCTCCCCACCAGTGAATATTTGAAGCGTGAAATCATATGCCACCATTCACTCGATATTAAATCAAGAACGAGTCCCACAGAGCTCAGACAGTATCTTCTCAATGCCATGAACGCTGTTTAGCGTTTTCAAAATAATAATGAAAAAAAAAAAAAGCACTGACGTGAAGTCAGTACTCTTTGGCGCGCGTGTTCACGGTGGCTAATTTGAATTGAATGATTCAAAAATTAACAGTGCTGTATCTAAGCTGCCATCAGGATAGAGTAACAAAGTTGGAAAAGAACACAAGTGACTCTCCTTAGTCGCACAAGCTCCTAGAAGATTTGGGAGGGTCAGTATAATCCTAATCATGTTTATAGCACGCGCGCCAAAGCAGATTGACTTTTTACACTTTTTCTTTCATTGTTAAGTCAATCTGCTTTTGCGCGCGTGCTATAAACATGATTAGGATTATACTGACCCTCCCAAATCTTCTAGGAGCTTGTGCGACTAAGGAGAGTCACTTGTGTTCTTTTCCAACTTTGTTACTCTATCCTGATGGCAGCTTAGATACAGCACTGTTAATTTTTGAATCATTCAATTCAAATTAGCCACCGTGAACACGCGCGCCAAAGAGTACTGACTTCACGTCAGTGCTTTTTTTTTTTTTTTTTCAAGTTCCTTTAACAAATATATCTATCAATACAGTTTGGCTGTTAGTTTTACCGTAGATCAGAAAAAAATTCGGTTGTGGGTCCTCCGTTAGGGACGAAATTGCATCTTCTCCAAATCCGAACGCATTTTAATATAGATCTACCAAATATAGTTATTTATAAATTCGCCTCAGGGCCACCATACAGACCATTCAAATCGGAAACAACACTATTTCCCCCAAACTGACTTGTGTCCTTGCACTGAATTGACATGAATATTCTTTTAAAACCTCACAATATCGGCTCATTACTCCCAACATAACCCAAACAACCCAAAACCATTCACTTCTCGTCTGCGCAAGCGCAGTATACTCGTGGCTGCAAGTCCTCCCAAAATTACACACCTCACAAAAAACTCCGATTCTCCAACACTAGTGGTTCAGGAGATATCGCTTCTTGAATCCACGCATGCGCAGACCCTCACCAGGGGATTCTATAGCGGAAAAGCACCCGCCACCCCAAAACCCCAATCCTCTCTGACGAAAGCACCACCAGTTAAATCACTGATGGTCTGCTCATGCGCATAACGAAAAATGCCCGTAAGGGGTTACATGCATTTCGAAATTAGCCCCAGGGCCACGGTACGGACACTTTAACTCTGAAACAACGCTACAGCCCCCAAACTGACTTGTCCTTGCACTGAATTGCTATGAATATTCTTTTAAAACCTCATAATATCGTCTCAGCACTCCCAACATAACCCATCCAACCCAAAAACAGTCACTTCTCTTCTGCGCATGCGCAATCTACTCGCGGCTAAAAGTCCTCTCAAAATAACACACCTTACAAAAAACTCCGATTCTCCAACACTAGTGGTTCAGGAGATATCACATCTTTAATCCACGCATGCGCAGACCCTCAACAGGGGATTCTATAGAAGAATAGCATCCGCCACCCCAAAACCCTAATCCTCTCTGACGAAAACACCACCAGTTAAATTACTGATGGTCTGCTCATGCGCATAACGAAAAATGCCTGTAAGGGGTAAAATCAATTTCAAAATTAGCCCCAGGGCCACGGTACGGACACTTTAACTCGGAAACAACGCTACATCCCCCAAACTGACTTGTCCTTGCACTGAATTGCTATGAATATTCTTTTAAAACCTCATAATATCGACTCAGCACTCCCAACATAACCCATCCAACCCAAAAACAGTCACTTCTCTTCAGCGCATGCGCAATCTACTCGCGGCTAAAAGTCCTCTCAAAATAACACACCTTACAAAAAACTCCGATTCTCCAACACTAGTGGTTCAGGAGATATCACATCTTTAATCCACGCATGCGCAGACCCTCAACGGGGGATTCTATGGAGGAATAGCATCCGCCACCCCAAAACCCTAATCCTCTCAGACGAAAACACCACCAGTTAAATCACTGATTATCTGCTCATGCGCATAACGAAAAATGCCTGTAAGCGGTAACATCAATTTCAAAATTAGCCCCAGGGCCACGGTACGGACACTTTAACTCGGAAACAACGCTACATCCCCCAAACTGACTTGTCCTTGCACTGAATTGCTATGAATATTCTTTTAAAACCTCATAATATCGACTCAGCCCTCCCAACATAACCCATCCAACCCAAAAACAGTCACTTCTCTTCTGCGCATGCGCAATCTACTGGCGGCTAAAAGTCCTCTCAAAATAACACACCTTACAAAAAACTCCGATTCTCCAACACTAGTGGTTCAGGAGATATCACATGTTTAATCCACGCATGCGCAGACCCTCAACGAGGGATTCTATAGAGGAATAGCATCCGCCACCCCAAAACCCTAATCCTCTCTGATGAAAACACCACCAGTTAAATCACTGATGGTCTGCTCATGCGCATAACGAAAAATGCCTGTAAGGGGTAACATCAATTTCAAAATTAGCCCCAGGGCCACGGTACGGACACTTTAACTCGGAAACAACGCTACATCCCCCAAACTGACTTGTCCTTGCACTGAATTGCTATGAATATTCTTTCAAAACCTCATAATATCGACTCAGCACTCCCAACATAACCCATCCAACCCAAAAATAGTCACTTCTCTTCTGCGCATGCGCAATCTACTGGCGGCTAAAAGTCCTCTCAAAATAACACACCTTACAAAAAACTCCGATTCTCCAACACTAGTGGTTCGGAAGATATCACATCTTTAATCCACGCATGCGCAGACCCTCAACAGGGGATTCTATGGAGGAATAGCATCCGCCACCCCAAAACCCTAATCCTCTCAGACGAAAACACCACCAGTTAAATCACTGATGATCTGCTCATGCGCATAACGAAAAATGCCTGTAAGCGGTAACTTCAATTTCAAAATTAGCCCCAGGGCCACGGTACGGACACTTTAACTCGGAAACAACGCTACATCCCCCAAACTGACTTGTCCTTGCACTGAATTGCTATGAATATTCTTTTAAAACCTCATAATATCGACTCAGCCCTCCCAACATAACCCATCCAACCCAAAAACAGTCACTTCTCTTCTGCGCATGCGCAATCTACTGGCGGCTAAAAGTCCTCTCAAAATAACACACCTTACAAAAAACTCCGATTCTCCAACACTAGTGGTTCAGGAGATATCACATCTTTAATCCACGCATGCGCAGACCCTCAACGAGGGATTCTATAGAGGAATAGCATCCGCCACCCCAAAACCCTAATCCTCTCTGATGAAAACACCACCAGTTAAATCACTGATGGTCTGCTCATGCGCATAACGAAAAATGCCTGTAAGGGGTAACATCAATTTCAAAATTAGCCCCAGGGCCACGGTACGGACACTTTAACTCGGAAACAACGCTACATCCCCCAAACTGACTTGTCCTTGCACTGAATTGCTATGAATATTCTTTCAAAACCTCATAATATCGACTCAGCACTCCCAACATAACCCATCCAACCCAAAAATAGTCACTTCTCTTCTGCGCATGCGCAATCTACTGGCGGCTAAAAGTCCTCTCAAAATAACAAACCTTACAAAAAACTCCGATTCTCCAACACTAGTGGTTCGGAAGATATCGCATCTTTAATCTACGCATGCGCAGACCCTCATCAGGGATCTGAATTCTATGGAGGAATAGCATCCGCCACCCCAAAACCCCAATCCTCTCTGACGAAAACTACAGCAGTTAAGGGACTTCTCATCTGCGCATGCGCAATACGGAAAATGCCCGGAAAGGGCAGCATGAACCTCAAAAACATATGTTTCGGCATTAAAAGCAAAGTATTCCGCAAAATAGTAGTAATTTTTTTATTTTTTTCATGTCACGTGATCTTCACGAAATTTTGCAAAAGTGTTTGCTTTGGTCTTTTGCATCTAACTACTGAGTTTCAATTTAATCAGATCAGTATTTTTCGAGTTATCGTGAAAACAAAATTTTCAAATTTTCAAAAATTTTTTTTGCCACTTTAGGGCCGTCCGTTCAACACAAAACTTCGCAGGCATATAAAGGTCATGATTCTACAATCTGATGCCAAATTTCAAAAAGATCGAGTGATCGGTTCCGGAAATATTCATAAAAAACGTTTTTATTAAAAACGGCCTTAACTCCGAAACCGCTCGGTCGATTTCGCCCGTTAACGAACTTGTCCGAGATATTTACGCTACGAAACTACCCTGCAAATTTCAACGCTCTAAGTCGTTCCGTTCGAGAGTTATCGTGCTAACGGCCGGACCGGCCGGCCGGACCAGCCGGCCGGACCGGCCGGCCGGCCGGACCGGACGGACAGAATTGAATTTGACCTCGAATTCTTCATCAGGGAGTCGAACCCAATCGTTTGAGACCATTTTCGAAAAAAAATTCGAAAAATACAGACATTGTGACGAAAAGATAGCACGCTGTTCCTTGCGGAACACGCGCGCAAAAATGGCGATACCGTTGTTAAAAATCAACAAGTTAAGAGCGTTCCTGCTAATCGGGTCCTTCATGAATGGCTTCGTATAATAAATATACTTGTGCATATATTTCACAAATCAAATAGACCCCAGAGGGTTCATTGATCTGCCGAGAAAGCAAGAGCAGACGCGTTTCTGGCTTCTTGGCCTTCATCAGTACCCTGTAGCTTTCCCGACAAATTCAACTAAACTGACCCGGGTTAAGCCTTTCAGAGCCGGCTCGGTCGATCATTATAATCGCCCACGCCACCTATGAAACAAAACACGGAAATCAGCCTCTCCCCACCAGTGAATATTTGAAGCGTGAAATCATATGCCACCATTCACTCGATATTAAATCAAGAACGAGTCCCACAGAGCTCAGACAGTATCTTCTCAATGCCATGAACGCTGTTTAGCGTTTTCAAAATAATAATGAAAAATGGCGATACCGTTGTTAAAAATCAACAAGTTAAGAGCGCATTATACGAAGCCATTCATGAAGGACCCGATTAGCAGGAACGCTCTTAACTTGTTGATTTTTAACAACGGTATCGCCATTTTTCATTATTATTTTGAAAACGCTAAACAGCGTTCATGGCATTGAGAAGATACTGTCTGAGCTCTGTGGGACTCGTTCTTGATTTAATATCGAGTGAATGGTGGCATATGATTTCACGCTTCAAATATTCACTGGTGGGGAGAGGCTGATTTCCGTGTTTTGTTTCATAGGTGGCGTGGGCGATTATAATGATCGACCGAGCCGGCTCTGAAAGGCTTAACCCGGGTCAGTTTAGTTGAATTTGTCGGGAAAGCTACAGGGTACTGATGAAGGCCAAGAAGCCAGAAACGCGTCTGCTCTTGCTTTCTCGGCAGATCAATGAACCCTCTGGGGTCTATTTGATTTGTGAAATATATGCACAAGTATATTTATTATACGAAGCCATTCATGAAGGACCCGATTAGCAGGAACGCTCTTAACTTGTTGATTTTTAACAACGGTATCGCCATTTTTCATTATTATTTTGAAAACGCTAAACAGCGTTCATGGCATTGAGAAGATACTGTCTGAGCTCTGTGGGACTCGTTCTTGATTTAATATCGAGTGAATGGTGGCATATGATTTCACGCTTCAAATATTCACTGGTGGGGAGAGGCTGATTTCCGTGTTTTGTTTCATAGGTGGCGTGGGCGATTATAATGATCGACCGAGCCGGCTCTGAAAGGCTTAACCCGGGTCAGTTTAGTTGAATTTGTCGGGAAAGCTACAGGGTACTGATGAAGGCCAAGAAGCCAGAAACGCGTCTGCTCTTGCTTTCTCGGCAGATCAATGAACCCTCTGGGGTCTATTTGATTTGTGAAATATATGCACAAGTATATTTATTATACGAAGCCATTCATGAAGGACCCGATTAGCAGGAACGCTCTTAACTTGTTGATTTTTAACAACGGTATCGCCATTTTTCATTATTATTTTGAAAACGCTAAACAGCGTTCATGGCATTGAGAAGATACTGTCTGAGCTCTGTGGGACTCGTTCTTGATTTAATATCGAGTGAATGGTGGCATATGATTTCACGCTTCAAATATTCACTGGTGGGGAGAGGCTGATTTCCGTGTTTTGTTTCATAGGTGGCGTGGGCGATTATAATGATCGACCGAGCCGGCTCTGAAAGGCTTAACCCGGGTCAGTTTAGTTGAATTTGTCGGGAAAGCTACAGGGTACTGATGAAGGCCAAGAAGCCAGAAACGCGTCTGCTCTTGCTTTCTCGGCAGATCAATGAACCCTCTGGGGTCTATTTGATTTGTGAAATATATGCACAAGTATATTTATTATACGAAGCCATTCATGAAGGACCCGATTAGCAGGAACGCTCTTAACTTGTTGATTTTTAACAACGGTATCGCCATTTTTCATTATTATTTTGAAAACGCTAAACAGCGTTCATGGCATTGAGAAGATACTGTCTGAGCTCTGTGGGACTCGTTCTTGATTTAATATCGAGTGAATGGTGGCATATGATTTCACGCTTCAAATATTCACTGGTGGGGAGAGGCTGATTTCCGTGTTTTGTTTCATAGGTGGCGTGGGCGATTATAATGATCGACCGAGCCGGCTCTGAAAGGCTTAACCCGGGTCAGTTTAGTTGAATTTGTCGGGAAAGCTACAGGGTACTGATGAAGGCCAAGAAGCCAGAAACGCGTCTGCTCTTGCTTTCTCGGCAGATCAATGAACCCTCTGGGGTCTATTTGATTTGTGAAATATATGCACAAGTATATTTATTATACGAAGCCATTCATGAAGGACTCGATTAGCAGGAACGCTCTTAACTTGTTGATTTTTAACAACGGTATCGCCATTTTTCATTATTATTTTGAAAACGCTAAACAGCGTTCATGGCATTGAGAAGATACTGTCTGAGCTCTGTGGGACTCGTTCTTGATTTAATATCGAGTGAATGGTGGCATATGATTTCACGCTTCAAATATTCACTGGTGGGGAGAGGCTGATTTCCGTGTTTTGTTTCATAGGTGGCGTGGGCGATTATAATGATCGACCGAGCCGGCTCTGAAAGGCTTAACCCGGGTCAGTTTAGTTGAATTTGTCGGGAAAGCTACAGGGTACTGATGAAGGCCAAGAAGCCAGAAACGCGTCTGCTCTTGCTTTCTCGGCAGATCAATGAACCCTCTGGGGTCTATTTGATTTGTGAAATATATGCACAAGTATATTTATTATACGAAGCCATTCATGAAGGACCCGATTAGCAGGAACGCTCTTAACTTGTTGATTTTTAACAACGGTATCGCCATTTTTCATTATTATTTTGAAAACGCTAAACAGCGTTCATGGCATTGAGAAGATACTGTCTGAGCTCTGTGGGACTCGTTCTTGATTTAATATCGAGTGAATGGTGGCATATGATTTCACGCTTCAAATATTCACTGGTGGGGAGAGGCTGATTTCCGTGTTTTGTTTCATAGGTGGCGTGGGCGATTATAATGATCGACCGAGCCGGCTCTGAAAGGCTTAACCCGGGTCAGTTTAGTTGAATTTGTCGGGAAAGCTACAGGGTACTGATGAAGGCCAAGAAGCTAGAAACGCGTCTGCTCTTGCTTTCTCGGCAGATCAATGAACCCTCTGGGGTCTATTTGATTTGTGAAATATATGCACAAGTATATTTATTATACGAAGCCATTCATGAAGGACCCGATTAGCAGGAACGCTCTTAACTTGTTGATTTTTAACAACGGTATCGCCATTTTTCATTATTAATTATTAATCACGCCAATAAAGGTAATTTCAACTTTTATCATTGTTTTAAAAGTAAATACATAACCGAAAATTGTTATTTTTACAATAATTACATTAATTTCTTGTAAATATTTTCCAGATATGAGATTCGCAACGATACTTTTGCAGCTTTGTAAGGATGAAGGTAAAAAACTAAAAGTAATTATAGTATGGTATATAGATTATAAGTCAATGATTATTATAATATTCAAAATATATGAATGCCTCTTCCGTATATTAATTTTGGTTGATTTCTTTTATAATTTTAATTTATTTATCCACAGGCTGTGCAGTATTTGATGAACCTATTGCAGAATATTATTCAGATTTGAGAGACAAAGAAAATCTGTTTACGTTAAATGCCGGTACGTCAAATTCAACTTCTACATCTAATAACACTTTTGATTCGACTTCAATGGCAAGAAATTCTTTTGAGAAACCAGGGAAAACTAAAAAATAAGTGGGAAAAATAAAAAATTACAATGATGGTAGTAAGAAAAGTACTGGTAAGTTCTGGTAAATTATTATGTTAATATCAACTATAATACTAATCACTGTCGTATCAATTACATTTTGTTGATTGTGAATTTGAAGATGTTAAGAACTGGAGCAATAAGGAGGTTTTACTACTCATTGCCGCTTACAAAGAGTACCAGCTTGAATTTTCTGACATAAATATCACGAATGGTGAAGTTTGGACCAAAATTACGGATAATCTAAACAACACCCTAGCTGAGCAAAACCTTCCGCCTATTGGTAAGGAGAAATGCATAACAAAATGGGACACGCTGAAAAGACAGTATAAACGTTTGAAAGATAGCAGCAAACAATCTGGCAGTGCACCGATAACATGGATTTTCTATGAAGTAATAATCCAAATTGATCATTATTTATTATTTTTAAAATTTTTCATCAATAACTTAAAATTATTAATTTTCAGGAAATGGAAGAAGTATTTGGGGAGCAGCCATGGGTAAAACCTCTCTCTACTGCCGGTTCGAATACTACTAACAAAATGGGTACTTTGATTATTCAATTTCGTTAAATAGTTACTTTTACATGATAGTCAAAGGAAATTAGATCAAATTAACTCTTTTTATGTTTCATAAACTTTAGCAACTTAATCAGTTCAAATAAAATTTTGCGTATTTTTTAGATCCTGAAATTATCAGCCCACCACAAAAACGGCAAAAAACGTTAACAAATTTCTGTGAGGAATTACTTGCGACTAAAAAAGAAAACAGCGAAATTCGCAAACAACACCATCGCGAGAAAATTGCTTCCATACCTCAATTATCTGAAGCTGTTAACAAGCTTGTGGATGGTATAACGAAAGGACATGGAGCTTCATAATTTTAAGGAACACGGCGTTCATTATTTAATACTCATATTTTAATCTACTTCGGATAACGTCTAAGACTGTACTTACTTATTTTACATATAGAACGTATATACTACTCTATTTTTGTTTAGAAAAAGAGTTTAATATCTTTAAGAAAGTTTTGCTGTTAAAGTTTCAAGTGTTTAGATTTAAAGTTATTTATAAGTCTTTTATTGTTTTTTATAAAGATATTTTCATATCGAGTTTAACCAAAAAGAATGTGCAAACTTAATTAAGAGGTATATATTTTTTTTATTCTCAAAGATTTATTTTAAGAATTACAGTTGATATTTATACAAGATTTATCAAAATAAATTCTCAATAAAAATAAAAGTATATAAATGTGTTAAAAAATTACAATATTTTCATTACTTATTATTGGTTGTTTCCATAAATTAGCTTTATGGGTCAAAATCAGAGAGGTGAGCATTACGCTTCTGACAAAGGTTTTCTTAATAAAATAACATGATATTACTAAAATATTCATTTTAAAATAAAGGTTCTGTGCTTAACTACGAGGCAGTTAGAATTTTTATTTTTCAATAATAATATTTTAATCGATTTTAAAGAAAATGGGTCTAAATAGTCATTCCGGGAATGCGTCCTTATACCATGTTTCATAGATCAGACCAGTCAAAAATATGTACAATTAAGACTTACAAAAGTCATATTTTAATATAAGCTTTGAAAATCATCTGATTAAGAATATACGTATAAATTGAATGAATACCAGTTTGATTTCTTCATATTTTGGCTATTCAAATGCTGTCTGACGTTTATCAAATCATTCCGTGAACGTGGTGGATATCGGTCGATGTAATTGAAACAATACACGTTATGTGACGTTAGTGAGCTTCAGTGTGAACTCTGTGAACTAATTTGATATGTGTGAAGCGTACTTCAATTCCCTGTCACTACGGGAACGCTGTTTGGTGATTTGGTTTTCGAAAATTTGCATACTTTTTGTGAAATTCTTATAAATATAACAGATCACTTGTCCCAATACTAAAATGAAGATGGGTTTCATAGAAAAGGAACAAAAAAACTTTTTTGAAAATATTACTATAAATGTGACGTTTTTTTGGATGTTAGGAGGGGGGTTAGGGGGAAATTTCCAGGGGTTTTATCGAGGAAAAATACGGAAGTTTCGTAGGGTTTCGCGTTTTAGGAGCGAAAAGACGGGGGTGTATTTTAAAAAAAATCGCAAAAACGCCGATTTTGGCAAAAGGTGCAAAATTGTGTGGAGGCATCCGGAGAAACGGTGGCGTTCGGAACGAAGGTATTAGCGGGAACGCGAAGACGAGATTCGAAATTAGTCCGTAACACGGCCCTTTTTTCGATTCTCTCTTTCGTTTTCCCGGAAGAACGATAGGAAAATGTGACTTTTTCGCGAAAATCGACAAAATTCTGACGTTTCACGTATTTCTGTGGCGAATTTCAACGCGGCTCCTACAAAGTCGACGTTTTCGGACCGAACGAGCCATGATAAATGTCAAATCGAATTTGAATTTCGAACGGAATCACTCGAAAATCTTGGAATCGAATAGAAAAACCGTGAGAAATATGAACGAGTAACCGATTTCGATCGATCGCTTGACAGGATTGACGATATTCTGAAAATCGAAAGACGGAAATCGTCCCAGTACTATAAAATGTTTATGTGCCAGAAAATCGGACACGATTCACGAAGCTGGCATGGCCGAGCGGTCTGAGGCGTTGGTAAATTGATTTATAGCTCCCGAGCCTCGCGGAGCGGCGGGATCGAATCTCCGAGCGTACGAAATAGCTTTTACTTAGTATTCTTTCATTTTTACCCAATGAAAAACTAAGAGGAGCGTACTCCAGTAAACGTATCTTGGGATTTGGATCTTTTCGGTAAGTTACGAAATCTATAATGAATATCCGTTCGATCGGACGGATTTTTCCATTAAAATTACTCAAAATATTCAAACATTAAGCAGAAAATTAACTATACAGGATGTTTCAAGTAAAGTGTCACCCCTACAGATCTATCGTAAAGAGAATTCTCAACACTGTAAAACCGCTACGAAATGATAACCGCTACTATACGGGGTGTTTTTAAAAAAATGTCAACTCCGAAACCGCTGTATTCGGTTTATAGAAACTCAAGAACGGCTGAACCGATTTCGATGAAACTTTGTGTGTGTATCTGAGTATGTGTCAGGTCCGCAATATACCCCGGTAGGTGGCGCTGCTATCGGTCTGTAGAAACTCAGAAATGCCTCGACCGATTTTGATGAAACATTGTGTACGTGTTTGAGTGGCTCTCAGTGTCACAATGGAAACCCGTTAGGTGGTGCTGCATTCGGTTTATAACAACTCAAGAACGACTGGACCGATTTCGATGGAACTTTGTGCGTGTATCTATCAAAGTTCCAGATCCACAATATTCCCCGGTAGGTGACACTATAATCGGTTTACAGGAACTCAAAAATGGCTATACCGTTTTTGATGAATCTTTGTGATTGTATTTCGGAAGGCACAAAGGTTCACAATACGATTCTGTATGTAACGCTATATTCGGTTTTTAGCAACTCAAAAACTCCTGACATATTTCGATAGTACTTTCCGGTGTGAATGATTCTCAGAATCACAACAGGACCCGTTAGATGGCATTGAACTACCGGTTCAATTGATCTACCGATTAAATTTATCTACCGATTATATTGATCTACCAAAAACATTTTGATCTACTGGAAAAATGCAGATCTACCGGAAAAATGTAGATCTACCGAAAAAATGTAGATCTGCCGAAAAAATGTAGATCTACCAGAAAAATGTGGATCTATTGCTAGGTAGATCTGCTGGCTCATCTGAATCCCAAAATATGGACTGCTGGCTACTAGTCTCTATTACTAAAATCTCTATTACTAAAATGAAGATGGGTTCTATAGAAAAGGAACCTAAAAACTTTTTTGAAAATGTTACTATAAACGTGACGATTTTTTGGACGTTAGGAGGGGGGGGAGGGGGGAAATTTCTGAGGGGTTTCGCGAGGAAAAAGACGGAAGTTTCGCAGGGTTTCGCGTTTTCGGAGCGAAAAGAAGGGGGTGTATTTTAAAAAAAAATCGCGAAAAGGCGAAAAAACGCCGATTTTGGCGAAAGGTGCGAAATGAAGGAAGCGAGATCGGAGGACGGGTGGCGTTCGGAACGACGGTATTTGCGGGAACGCGAAGACGAGATTCGAAATTAGTCCGTAGCTGAGCCTTTTTTTCGATTCACTCTTTCGTTTTCCCACAAGAACGATAGGAAAATGTGACTTTTCGCGAAAATCGACGAAATTCTGACGTTTCACGTATTTCTGTGGCGAATTTTAACGCGGCTCCTTCGAAGTCGACGATTTCGGTCCGAACGAGGCACGACAAATGTCAAATCGAATTTAAATTTCGAACGGAATCACTCGGAAATCTTGGAATCGTCTAGAAAAACCGCGAGAAATATGAACGGGTAACCGATTTCGATCGATCGCTTGACAGGATTGACGATATTCTGAAAATCGAAAGACGGAAATCTTCCGAGTACTTAAAATCTTTATGTGGTACATAATCGGAGTTAACTCACATTGACGCCGTGGCCGAGCGGACTAAGGCGCCGGATTTTAGGCCCCGAGCCTCGCGTAGCGGCGGGATCGAATCTTTGGAGCGTCCAAAATAGCTTACTCATTAATTTTTTGATTTTTACCCAATGGAAAACTTAAAGGAGCATTCTCCAGTGAACGTAATTTGGGTTTTGGATCTATTCGTCAAGTTACGATATCTATAATCAATCAGACGGAGTTTTGTATGTATTTGAATATGAACCTACGCTACCGCGTTCAATGCATTGTTTATTTTTTATCCAACCGTGAATGTATGTATATGAATACCCAGGTAGCATGGCCTCGTCATTAAGTCGACATTAACTGGGCAGCTCTGGTCGAAGACGTCAGATGACCTCTTGAGTACGTCATTATGTCTTCCGCTGATGGACGTCAACTTGCCGGCAAGTGATGACGACTGTTACACGACATAAAAATGGCATTTTTGCAGGCCGATGTTCTAGGGGAAACAGCGTTCTATCATTTCGTTCAAGTGTTTGTAGATTTCGAATTTTGGGCTGAAAATGGTCTCGAACGACTAGTTTGGATACCCCTGCTCACGAATCCGGTGTCAGATCGGAGGGTACCGGCAGGGTGTCGGCCCGATTACGGGCGTACGGAGAATCCTATCGACTTTTCAGGATAGGTTGCATATTAAAATGCGAATGGTTCGTTAACGGCAAAATCGGACAAACGGTTTCAGAGTTATATAGTCATTTAAGGTTTTTAAGGCTATATCCCTGATGACATGCGAGAGTATATGAATTAAATTTTTACAGTTAATTCAATGATGAGAAAACTTTAAGCAGAATTTTGTTAGGATCGTACTGATTTCATAAAAAAAAATTATCGTTTCTTCCGAAAAAAAATTTTGTTTCTTTCCATCAGATCTCAGAAATTGTATTGTATCAACGTTAAAGCACAATATGTTTTACAGCAGTGTACAAAATTTCAGTTCAATACGACTTCTCTGAATATATTGTGAAAAATGTGTCGAATTTCGTGCTAATTTTCTAACTATCGTTGTCAGTGTATTCCATAATTTTGGGTATACCAGGGGCAACAAATTCATAGGCATAGACAATAAGTGAAAAGATTGCAGGAGTTGAAAATGCGGGCAACAGCGTCTACATATCCACATCATCATTGTTTTAACAATGATAATATTATAAAAAATATTTCATGTTCTGTCACTCTGTTCGAAACTCGACAGGCCAACCCATAGTAAGTTACATACAGATACTTTGTTTATGGGCCAACCCTTAGAATATCGAATACCAGGAAGGAGCATAACGCAATATTCCTTTGTTAAAAATCGGAAATCCCACATCTGTTTTCTGTTCCCTTCCATGACTCATTACTTTGGAATTCTCAAATCTCAGTCAACATTCGTATTTGGTGTTTCAAATTTCTATATTCACAACTTAAGACACAACTTCGTTTGCAATTAAAATAACCGATCAGAACGCGAACGAGGAACCTAACAGAAAAAGAGCAATGAACGAGAACGAATGAAGTTGAACAATGAACATTTAGGTTAGGTATACCTAACCTGCTTATGTTATATCACAATAACAAAGCAATCTATTCTACATCGATTATAAGTTATACGCGTATGAGTAAAACATACGTTCAGTAAACGTTTCAAGACACGCATCAACGTTACTTTCGTGATCGGAACAGTTATAGGTACCTATACTACGAATACGGAATAATGCGAGTAACGAAATGGATTTGTGTGTAACGTTTCGTTACTCGGTACTAGACGTCGCACCCGTTACTCAGTAACGAATACATACGGTTTGCTACAGCTCTAACCTAACCTCGTTCGCGTTCTGATCGGTTATTTTAATTGCAAACGAAGTTGTGTCTTAAGTTGTGAATAAGTTTATAATCGAAAGTTTATATTTGAATTTATATAATGTATTCAGTCGTCGAATTCGATAATGATGAAGGAGTTGCGGCAGTGGCAACAAAGTGGTTAACTCCTAGGAAAAAGGAGGTCTACTGGCCCCCCGTCAAAGATCAAAGACTTTACAATAAACTCTTATCATCAAAGGAAATAGAATTTGATCCAGAAAATTGGTCACTCTTTAATATAATAAGAGTGTTTTACCAAACAGGTGAGAATCTACCTAATTGAGAAAGTTTGATTATGATAAAATCCATTATTTTTTGGGCAGATTGCTTAGACAAGGCGAATACCAAAGCTAAGCAGGCACAACTTACATCCGATCTACAGAGCGAATGCTCTGAGGGCGACTACCAAACATCTGCTAGGAAAAGAAGAAAGATAATTCCTCGAAAAATTTATAATTCAGATGACGACTCTGAAAATGATGCCGGTCCTTCTCGACCACCGCCAATAAAAAGAAAAATCCTTCAAGCACCTAAAGGTATGTAATAAAATTGATGTTAATAGACTTCTCAAATTCATTTATATATTTTGCAAGTAGGTGATGTATGTGACTCAACACCATCTCAAACTCTATCAAGAATAATAGAAGGTAAGATTTGTTATTTTTCTAATGACGTTGTAAGGGAATATAATTAACATTCCTTGTTATTTCAGAAAGTTCCCACCCTCATTTCAAAGATTCACCTCGATCGACTCACACCTTGAATTTGAATACTCCATCTCAAACTCTATCAAGAATAACAGAAGGTAAGATTTGTTATTTTTCTAATGACTTTGTAAGGGAATATAATTATCATTCCTTGTTATTTCAGAAAGTTCCCACCCTCATTTCGAAGATTCACCTCGATCGACTCACACCTTGAATTTGAATACTTCAGGTACATAGTTGCAAAATTATAGTTTTTATTGATAATTTCAAGGAGTAATGTTTATTTCAGGCTCACAACCATCTCAAGTCAGATTATTACTACAAATAAAAGAACAAAATTCTCAAATAATTGCACAAAATAGAGAAATACTAAAACTACTCCATAGTAAAATAATTGACACCACTGGTTCGTTAACTACGCTGAATGATCTAGACTTGAATTTACCACTGACCACAGAGCAAGACCTTCAAAAGTTTGAAGATCATTTAAGTATTAAAGAGAATTATCAAAAACTGGTATGAAATATTCAAAATAATCTTAAATATACATGCGAATTAATTCATCATGAATTCCATATATGTACTATATATCTTTTTTCAAATTTTAACGTCTTTTTTTTAGGTGCAATATTTTTCTAAAGAAGGTGGCCAAGACTCTACCTCGTTTACCAATAGAGTATTGAAAAAAATTATTAGTGACTGTTTGGCCAAGGAGTTTAATTATTGCGGCCAAAGAAAAGACAAGAGCAATAAGAAATCCTTTAGAGATTTACTTGTTAAAAACTTAGTCATTGGTAGGTTTTCAATCAGAAATTAGTCAAACTTGATCTTAATTTAATATTATATACGTACTTGTAATGATTTTTAATGTAATTTTTTTTAATATAGATGCAGTGAAAAAAGGATATACAGCCGCTACCAATGAAGATGTGGAAAAATGCATCAAAGTTTACTTGAAGCATGCTCCAGAAAGGTATAGGAAGGCACAAAAATGTCTGAGAAGCGAAGAAGGAAAGAACTGGTAAGTGACAGACAGATTAGACGTAGAGTGTCCCGTAGTGTTACAGATAATGTGGAACTGCCACTGTGTTGTGCGGAAAATAATAGTGAAAGTGCTACAGATTCAAGTGACTTGATTAACAATCCAATTTCTAGTATTGAAAACGAACATTCTGATGATGATTTTGCAGAAGCCTTTTCAGACTTATCATCTCCAGATGAGATCAACTTGGAAAGCAGTGATGATAACTCTGATGACAAAAAAGATTCTCAAATGGATGAATCAGAGCAAGCATCTAGTTCAAAGTCAGAAAATCATTCCTCTGATTTAACAACATTTATATCAGGCTTGAAAAGTTGGGCATTAGAATTCAATGTCTCTAATGCTTCTTTGAATGGATTACTAAATAATCTCAAGAGTAATCATCACTGCTTTCATAATCTTCCGAGTGATAGTAGAACGATAATGAAAGTTTCTGATAGTACTCCTTGCAAATTTGAGAAACTGAGTAATGGTGAATTAGTTTATTTTGGTTTGGTTTTATATTTGACTAATTACGTAACAATATTTTCACAATATACTACAGTAGAGGTATCATTCAACATAGATGGCTTACCTTTATTCAAAAGTAGCAATATTAATTTCTGGCCAATATAAGGGTTGATAAAGAATAATAAAAATGTTAAGTCTCCATTTGCGATTGCTATATTTTCTGGTACTTCAAAACCATCTCCCCTTCAAGAATATTTGAGGACCTTCATATCTGAACTCAAAACATTATGTGAAGATGGTTTTGAACACAATGGGGCAGTATACAAAGTGAAAGTTCACAGCTTTGTGTGTGATGCCCCTGCAAGGGCATTCATTAAATGTACCAAAGCTCATACTGGCTATTCTGCTTGTGATAAATGTTTCGAGCCTGGATCATACATTGATGGAAGAGTTATATTTAGAGGTCTATCTGCCCAAAGGCGGACAGATGAGTCATTTCTACTGCAAGTGGATGAAGATCACCACACTGCAATATCACCGCTTACAGAAGTTCCAATGGGATTGGTGTCAAACTTTCCCATAGACCCAATGCACTGTATAGACTTGGGTGTTATGAGAAAATTATTAAATACCTGGATCAGTGGAGATTTAATGGTCAGATTACAGAGTAGAAAGGTACAGTTGTTATCACAAAGGATGTTAAATCTTCGAGAGTACATCACAAAAGAATTTTCCAGAAAACCCCGTTCACTAAGTGAGCTACAACGCTGGAAGGCAACTGAATTTAGACTGTTCACTTTGTATGTTGGCCCAATTGGAAAGATATTTTAGCAACAGGTCTTTATGAAAATTTCCTCTTATTTCATGTGGCTGTCGTTATTTTGAATTCGGAAAAATGAATTTCAAAATTAACATTGGACTTGGTTAAAACATTGATAAGCACATTCATAAAACATTGTGATCAAGTTTATGGTACCAAATTTCTAATTTACAACATTCACATTCTGAGCCATTTACCCGATGATGTTACTAATTATGGCCCTCTAGCAAATTTTTCGAGTTACCCATTTGAAAATTTCTTGGGAAAATTAAAAAAGTTGGTTAGATCCCCTAATAAACCTCTTCAGCAGGTTGCTAATCGAATTAAAGAAATTGGCTTTCAAGTTGATGTGTCAACTCATGATAATGAAAGCAGGTCAGCAAGTATGGAACACTTTGATGGCCCGGTTCCACCACCTTCATCTGTTGTATATGAGCAATTCAAAAAAATTTCATTCAATAATGCTAGTTTCTCAACTTATATCCATAACTCAAATAATTGCTATTTTTTGTTCCAAAATTGTGTGTACCAAATACAAAATATTCTAATTCGAACCAGTGATAACTGTTTATTTTTATATAGCAAAAAATTTTCTTCTTACAAATAATTTTATGATTACCCAATTAAATCAGAAGAATTAAATATATATATATATTGTTTCAGATCTGTCTGAGGACCATTATTTGATTGAGTCTAAAGAAATAACAAAGTGCCTGATTTTCAAACAAGATAATATTTTAATTTCATTTCCTGTTGTTCACACCTTTTGAAATATGTACCTGTTTTTAATTTTTTTTATAATTATGTTGGTTGAGATCTTAAATTTTATTTATGGAATAAAATTTTTCAACTATATGTATATTCTTTTTAATTTAATCCTTTATTAACGTCCTTATGTCGTCAAAGAAGTAGTCCCTATGACGACTTCAGGTGACGTCATTTACTCGTTTCAAAATGTCGTCGCTGGGAGCGGACATTCGACTGTCATTTTCAGGTCATTTTGTCGACATTTACTGACGACAATGTGGTCATTATTTGCCCAGAATATGTCGTCCAATTGACGTGCCCTTGCTACCTGGGTAGGTACCTTACGCAACCAAGGACACAGCATTGATTATTTTTGATCCAAAAATGAACGTATAATTTTGAATGAGTTGCTTTGAAATTACACAAAATATTCAACCATTAAAGTAGAAAATTAACGGTCGAAAATGAAAAACCATTGCTACACAGGGTCTTAAGTGAAATATCACCGCAAGAGATTTATCGTGAAGAGAATTCTCATCATTGTAAAACCGTTACGAAAAGATAACCGCTGCTATACAGGGTGTTTTTAAATGAATGTCAACTCCGAAACGGCTTTACCCATTTTGATGAAACTTTGGGTGCACCCGTTAGGTGGCGCTGAATTCGGTTTATAACAACTCAAAAACGACTGGAACGATTTCGATGAAACTTTGGTTGTGTATCTGAGAGTAGGTTTCAGATCCACAATATTGCCCGGTAAGTGGCACTACAATCGGTTCACACGAACTCAAAAATGGCTATACCGATTTTGATGAATCTTTGTGATTGTGTTTCGGAGAGCCTTTGGTTCACAATACGATTCGATACGTTGCGCTATATTCGGTTTTTAGTAACTCAAAAACTTCTAACATATTGCGATGGGACCTTCGTGTGTGAATGATTCTCAGAATCACAACAGGACCCGGTAGATGGCATTGAACTACCGGTTCAATTGATCTACCGCTTCAATTTATCCACCGATTATATATTGATCTACAAAAAAGTGTAGATCTACTGGAAAAATGTAGATCTACCAGAAAAATGTAGATCTACTGGAAAAATGTAGATCAACCAGAAAAATGTAGATCTACCGGAAAATGTAGATCTACCGGAAAAATATTGATCTGCCGGAAAAATATTGATCTACTGGAAAAATGTAGATCTACTGGCTAGGTAGTTCATAACCTCTAAAACTAATATCTAACATGGCGGCGTCAAGCGTGACATTAAAATATTTATCGAATAGTCATTTCGGGAACGGTCATTTCGGGAACGTTCTCGTATGAAGGGCGTTCCCTAAATGACCCGGTGTTTCTGAAATGACATGTTTTATAGGCAACATGATACTCTAATGCTTTTAAAAGCATAACCATGCAAAATTTTGGTTTTAGGTATCCATTTAGTACGAGTATCAGGGAAAATGATAAAACAAGACAGTATAGCTTATAAAAAATATCGTGAAAAGGCTAATTATATTATTAATATATAACGAAGTACAAAAATGAATACACTAAATTGAAATTTTTGGAGCGAAATTTACACCAATGGAAAATTTATGGAGAGTAATTTGCAAAATAAGTGTTTTTATTATAAAAATATACAAAATAATAACATTTTCCGAGTTAGGAACTGGATAATTACAATTTCCTGAAGGTGATTCTTAAATGCATTGGTTATATTATTATTAAAAAAAATATTTAAAAGTGTTCCCAAAATGACTTTTGGCCTTGGTATAATGCTTCTTGACAGGTATAATTTCTAAAATATATGTTTTTGTGCGTGCCTCTTCACAGGAAAGGCTAATGACTAATGACACAACGGACTCCACTTGTTAGTTTTCTTCAAAAGAAAACTTAATTTCTCAGATATTTGGAAACATAAAATGCTCACCTCTCTGATTCTGACCCTTATACGCTTTTTCATAAAGTTATTTTACAACAGAAGACAGATTTACAATAAAATTTACAATTTTTTCGTACATTTTTTTTTTAATATTCGATTCAGATATCTATCTTCTTAAATTGATGTTCGATTTTTATTATTATCTGTTTAGGTAGCATGGATAACTTATACTCTACTAAAACTTAAACATTATTATTTATAAAATTTTTCAATCTTTCTCTTTTTTCCTCTCCAGCAACTTTCATAGCATTGTTCAGTTCAATATCTGCATCCATCGCTGGAATTTCATGGTTTACAAGAAGAGGGATGTCGATCAAATCTTCTTTCATAATGCAAATGTTGTGCAATATACAACAAGCAATAACATAATATGGTATTAAGTCTGTTCTTTTAAGTGGCAGTTTATCCAATAAACTACGAAATCTTCCTTTTAATGAAGCATTCGCTCGTTCTATCATCATACAAGCACTTGAATGTCTCGTATTGTATTGAAGCAAATCTTGGTTTAAGTTACCATTATTTCGATAAGGAACCATTATACAGGGTTGAATACTGTAAGCTTTTTCTCCTAATAAATGGGTATCATCAGGGAAATATTCAGGTGTACAATAATTTTGTAAATTTGATAGCCGGAAAACACGAGCGTCATGAACTGAGCCTGCTTGACCACAATATGCATGAATAATTTTCAACTTGTGATCACATACCAGCTGAAATGATAAAAGTTAGTATATTTCAATGAGTTAAGTAGATATAAAGCTTATTTATATAATTTTAATTATTTTAAACACCTGAGTTTGTATAGAATGAAATCCTTTGCGGTTTATATAGCTGGCATGGTGTTCTTTGGGCTGAGCAATTCTTATGTGTGTTCCATCGACCGCTCCTAACACATTCGGAAATCCGTATTTTCGATATATGTGATTTGATGTTATCCTCGCTTCTTCTCGAGTAGGCCATTTTATGTAAACAGGTAATAAATTATAAGTTGATTTGAATACTTTCCAAACAGTTCTCCAAGCTGTGGCTTTTCCAACATTAAAACGATCACACACTGATCTGTACAATTAAAAAAATAGTCAGTTGTGTTAATAAACGAAATTAAAATTTGTAGTTATTGAAGATCTTTAAAATAAAATTGATGAAATATGAATAATTTACCTGTAAGAATCTGGTGTTGCCATGGTCCAAATACTCAGAAGTAGCTGTTTCTCGACAGGAATAGGATGTCTACCAAAACGGACAGATTGTTTTAGCAAGTCTGGTCCGAGTAAATTCACAAGAAATTCAAAAGTATCTCGTCTCATACTATAATTGATTTATGAATAAATATACAATCATAGAAATTAAAAATAATCCAAGAAATTGTGTTGTGCAATTTAAAAAATAATTATTATCTCTTAATTAGGTAAAAATGCATGGCTTACCGAAAATGACTCTTAAAATCTCATCAGTCATTCGATAAACCGTATTCTCCACATAATTTTGAATTCTTGGAATTACGTTTTGTCCGGCTCGATTTCCAAAACAATAAATGAGATCTTCATCATCGCTAGAATCATCTTCCTCTGAAGATTTTATTAAATTTCGAACTGCACCAACAAGTACTATTCCGATAACGCCGTACTCCATGACCTATAATTTTTTTTTAATGTATAGTAATAAATAATTGTTTATTGTAAAAACAAAAAACTTAACCATACATAACCTCTGTACTATTATTGACATATAAAGTTCATGTGAGTTTATTGATGATTAAACAGATTATTTTTAATATAAAAAATAATTACTTGTGTTGCGGTAACTCTGAATTTGGAGAGAGTAATGGACTGTTTTTATATGAAACTGAATTAGGTGATCAAAATAAGAAAGGAAAAAAAACAAGATGCACTAGAAAACTCACCGGGAGGCCTAGTTCCACACACCTGAGAGCTCTCGTGTCGGTGGGAGTCTTCCTGCAGCGGAATCTTCTTTCTTCTATTATCAGAAGTCTTTTCTTCGTCAAAATAAGACGAGATGAAAATCGACGTTTTCGAAATAACTCAAAATTAATAAGCGAAAGTAGCGTTTTTTTGCGTGTTCACAATATTCCACAAATATTTCAACTAACTAGAAGTCACACTCACAATGTGTTCACTTGACATCTTGAATATGCCTTGTAACTGGCGATCTTCGGAGTAGTCTAGTGCACATGACATGAGAACTTGAAAATTACTTAAAATTAAAATATATCTAACGTTACGGCAACATTTCCTGCCCCCCAAAAATGCCAAAGCATTTTTCATAAATTTTGTTACAAAACACAAAAAAAAACTATGAAATTGTGCAACCATAATGCAGAAGAATATTTATATATTTTAACTCCTATTTATACATAATTTTATAACCAATATAGCGGGAGAGAGAAAAAAAAAATAATATGT
The DNA here is from genome assembly GCA_937662695.2 of Halyzia sedecimguttata. NCBI lineage: Eukaryota > Metazoa > Arthropoda > Insecta > Coleoptera > Coccinellidae > Halyzia > Halyzia sedecimguttata. Next base: position 8,907,771 of record OW569418.2, read on the forward strand.
AGGTTAAGAGAGCTAGGGTTCATCGCACACTGGCAAGGGACACAATTTAACCAAGGGGCGAGTAAGGACCCCGTCACGTGTTTTAACTTGAGCAACCCGGGAAATACCGTCACTACCCTGAAATAGAACCGTTATACGACCAAGACGCCATTGATTAGGGGGTGCGTTATCCGCCTTAATTAGAACTAGCTGCCCTATGACTGCAGAAGTAGAGTTATCGCACCATTTGACCCGCTGTTGCAATGTATGAAGGTACTCGTTCCTCCATCGGAACCAAAAATGTTGATGAAGGTTTTGTAAAAGCTGCCAGCGCGATAACCGATTCAGTGGTTGATCAGTCATATCTGGTATAGGTATCGCAGTTAGCGGTTCCAGCGTCAAGAAATGACCGGGAGTAAGACAATTCAAATCGTCGGGATCTGAACTTAGGGCGCATAAAGGCCTTGAATTCAAGACGGATTCAATCAAAGTAAGCAGCGTATAGAATTCCTCATACGTAAGAATCTGCTCACCGATCACTCTGAAAAAATGTGTTTTAACCGATTTCACCGCAGCCTCGAATAAACCTCCGAAATGGCTCCCGGACGGTGGGTTGAAATGGAATTTTATAACTTCTTTCTCAGCAGCAGTTTTCATCAAAGTTATCAATTCGCGATTGGCTCCAACAAAATTAGTGCCATTATCACAATATAAATCTGTACAACGTCCTCTTCGAGCGATAAATCTCTGAAGAGCGGCTAAAAAGGATTCAGAGGACAGATCGTTCGCCAATTCCAAATGAATGGCTTTCGTTGAATGACAAACAAAAAGGCAAATGTAAGCTTTCGAAGTCTTCTGTCCTCGATATTTTCTCATTGGCGCAATAGTAAATGGGCCAGCGTAGTCACACCCGCAATGTAAAAATGCTTTTATGGTTGAAAATCTTGATTTCGGTAGATTTCCCATGCGGGGTTGATAAGCTACCGGCTTCATTTTGAAACATTTAACACACTTCGATAACACCGAATTTATCGCACGTCTTGGTGACAATATCCAAAACTGCTGAAGAAGTAAGAAATGCAATTGACGCGGCCCAACATGAAAATACTTTTTATGATAGTATTCAACAAGATGTCTCGTCAATAAACTGTTTCTGGGTACAAGAATAGGGTGTTTGGCACGATAATTTATATCCGCGTATTTCAAGCGACCACCTACTCGTAGGAGGTCATCGATATCCTTGAAAACATTGAGTTTTCTCAAGGGTCTCGAAAACTTCTTTCCAGAAATTTCATCGCCGAAACATACATTTTGTGTATATTTGGATAAACTTATCAATGCAGAGTGAAGCTCTTTCGTAGTTAAAGAGCCATATCGTTTCTCTCGCGGATTGCATGTATTATGAACGAATCGTAAAACATACGCACAAATACGCAGCACAGTCGAAAAATTAGAATTTGCTTTCAAAAGATATTCACAGAAATGTTCAACTTGAGGGGCAACCAACAATGAAACATTTCTTTCTTCGCTCGTAACATCATCTGAAATGAAAACTTCAGAAGATTTTCCAGGCATCGAAGGAACATGTACTTCGGAGTTTCTTAAAAATTTTGGACCCTTCAACCAAAATTCATTATCGACGATTTCTGATGGAAAAAGACCGCGGCTTCCGAGATCAGCAGGATTGTTTTCCGAACTAACGTAATTCCACTGCACCGATGGAATTATTTCTTGTATATATGCAACCCTATTAGCTACAAAATTTTTCCACCGATAAGAAGGTGACCGAAGCCATGCTAAAACTACTTGCGAATCACTCCACGCAAAAACATTTGAAAAGATTAATTTATGAGACAAAAGGTGAAGTACAAAATTACTTAGCTTGGCCAATAAAACCGCACCACACAACTCCAGACGCGGTATACAAATTTTCTTCAGAGGTGCTATTTTACTTTTGGACATAACGAAGCTCGTGGATATATTTCCATCGCTATTTATTGTCTTAAGATACAAAACCGCGCAATAACCCTTTTCTGAACTGTCACAAAATCCGTGAAGTTCCAGGCCCACGAAATCTGAAGAAAACAGGTGTCTCTCGATTTGAAATTTAGAAAGACATTCTATCTGGGACCTAAAACGCTTCCAAACGCGCAAAATTTCATCTGGGGGTTCGTCATCCCATGTGAGACCGATCATCCAAAACCGTTGAATAAGATATTTCACTAGAAAAGTTACCGGCGCTAAAAACCCTAAAGGATCGTAAATCCGAGCTAATTGAGATAGAAGTTGTCGCTTGGTACAAGTTTTGTCAGTTTGAGGGACAACAGAAAATGAGAATTTGTCTTCATGTGGATTCCACAATAAACCTAAAATTTTGAACGACGTGAAATTATCGTCAGAGTTAAAATCAAGTGGATCTAGACTACGCATAGAGGCTGGAAGAGCCTCCAACAATCCAGGATTGTTACTTGACCACTTTCTTAAGAGGAAACCCCCCTTTGCAAACAAATTAATTAACTGATTCTGAAGAATCTTGGCTTCCTCAAGTGAAGAGGCACCAGTGACAACGTCGTCAATATACATATCATCCGCTAATACCTTTGCCGCCAACGGATATTCATTTCCTTCGTCCTGCGCCAACTGTTTTAAACAACGCAACGCCAAAAATGGAGCAGACGAAACTCCGTATGTGACCGTTTTCAAGCGATAAGTTCTCAGAGGGTCGTCAGGAGAAAATCTCCAAAAAATTCTTTGATAATCTAGCTGATCGGAATTGACCAAAATCATTCTATACATTTGTTTTATATCGGAACATAACACGTAAGAATGTAAACGAAACTTCAAAAGAATTGAAACTATATCAGCTTGCAATTTTGGTCCGGTAAGAAGACTGTCATTTAGAGAAAATCCCGAGGGAGCCTTTGCGCTCGCGTTGAATACTACTCGCAATTTCGTGTGAACACTAGAAGGCTTCAAAACACAATGATGTATGAGATAATACGGGTTTTCGCTCATAGAATTCTCAGGTACAACTTCCATGTGGCCACTGTCTAAATATTCGCGCATAAAAGCAGAGTACTCTTCATAAAGACTAGGATTTCCCATGAGTCGGCGTTCTAATGAAAAGAATCTTTTAGACGCGATTTCTTCCATACCGCTAAAGCTGGGTATGTCATTTGCGAAAGGTAAAGAAACTATATATTTGCCAGAAAAGTCGCGTTTATGCGTGTTGACGAATATTTTCTCACATAAATCGTCAGCTGGAGCATTGATATTCACCGATGGTACAGATTCAACCTCCCAAAAACCTTTTAAAATTTGCGGAAGCGAGTCGTCAATTGCTTGACAATCTATGTCACAAAAAAAAGATTTCACATTTCTCGATGAAATGTCGGCTCCCCCTCCGATCAGGATGAACCCAAATATAGTATTGAAAGCGTTTATACCATTTGAACCAGAAATGTGGCCGTTAAGAAGAATTTTAGCGAACATATCGGCTCCAAACAAAATATCAATATTTCCCGGAACATGAAAAGTGGGATCGGCTAACTTTAAATTTCTGAACTCATCATTTACGACACATGGTACAGGCGTAGTGGGCAATTTTTCTGTTATCTGGTTGATGACAGAAGCGCTAGTATACAATAGTGGAGATTCCCGACCTACTGGTCGTATCGTGATAGCAACTAGACCTTTACTAGTGCAAGATTTAGAAGAGTTCAAGCCCGTTACTTCGAGATAAATGTTCTCAGATCTCAAACCCAGTCGCGAAGTTGCATGCTTAGTTATGAAGGATGTCATGCTGCCAGAATCTATTAAACATCTTAGTTTGTGAAAAGTACCGTTTGAATCAGCAACTTCCACTAAAGCCGTGGCCAAAACAACATATGATGTTCGATCAGAATTTAGAACACCAGCACCCGAAAAATTAACAACTGATTTTGTTTCAGGATTACAGATAGCACTAGTGGTAACAGGTGCTACATTATTTTCAGATCTGACTTCTTCCTTCAATTTAAAATGCAATAACGTATGATGCATCAATGAACAATGCCGACAAGTGGATTTGGACTTACAAGAACGAATATCATGCAAACTCGATAAACAATTGAAACATAAATGAAGTTTTTTAGTGAGAGTGTAGCGTTCAAAAGGTTTCATATTGAGAAACGAAGGACACTTGAAGATAGAGTGGCTGGCTTGACAAATAACGCATTCAGAATGGGAATTCCTCGATGATCCGGCTGCGTTTTCAACGAAAAAATTTTTCATTTTATTTGTCTTGAAGGGTTTTTTATCGACATTGCTAGACTGAACATCGCTAACTGATGGCTTCATATCCCAAATCATCTCGGAAGCTATACATTCGCGTTCTAAAAATGAAGTGAGATCGCTATACTTAGGAACATCTGATGAACCGTAAGCATGTTCGAATCGAGAAACTATTTCGTCGTCTAAACGATCATACAACATCATCAATAATATAAAGTCCCATTCCTTCGTTGGAAAATTCAAGTTCTTCAAGGCACGTAAATTTTCCTGAAAAGTATCCAATAAATTCCTCAAAGCATTCGGAACCCGAGACTTAACCTTTCCGGTACCCTCAATGCGACGCCAATGACATTTTGCAAGCCAGCGCTTATTGTGATAACGTTGAAGTAAGGCATCATAAGCGGATTGATAATTTCTACCACTAAATTCATAATGTTGAACTAACTTGAGCGGTTGTCCTTCAAGGGCTGAAACTAAGTAATTAAATTTTTCATCATTGCTCAATGAATCATTGCTATGCACCAGTGAATTAAACAATCCAATGAATGTTGAAAATTGGGTTACATCGCCAGAGAATCGCTTCAATTCCAATTTCGGTAGTTTAATATTCGTAATAGTTTTCGGTTTGAGATTCAAATTCCCAACACTTTTCGAATTGTCAGCCGTCAAAACATCATAAATAGATTTGATTTCATAAAAACAAGCGAAGAATTGTTCTCGAATGGCTTCCTCCCCATTCAAATCAACATTTTCCTCCTGAAGCAAAGTATCGACAACTGTTTTGTGCTCTAAAAGAAATTCATTTCGTATTCTGTCAAGGTCGGAAAACCTAGCCTTGAACAAATTCAAAAGATTGTCATCCAATCTTGTCTTTTCTGCGAAATTTAAAAGTGCCTCAATCTCACCGATTGCCGTAGCACGATATGCCCTAGCTCGTTTAATTTTCGACATGGTTTCAGAATTGGTTTCCTTCTCGAATGGAATCCGAAACAATCAAATGCTGAAGATCGTCCGTTACAGAGCGCGCTTCCAATACTCCTACAATGTATTGAAACGTTGAACGTATGTTCAAAATAATTATCGGAGCGGACAAAAAACTGTCGAAGATAAGGAATATTATGTTTCTGAAATACTGGCTGAAACGAAACAATGAAAGAATTTCGCTTCTCAAATATTCTTCTGCACAAATCCGCAAAACTTCAAAAGCAAAGTAAAGAAATTTCAAACAGAGAAATTTGATCCAAAAATCCGGCGTTACCGAATGACCAAAAAATGTTGCGGTAACTCTGAATTTGGAGAGAGTAATGGACTGTTTTTATATGAAACTGAATTAGGTGATCAAAATAAGAAAGGAAAAAAAACAAGATGCACTAGAAAACTCACCGGGAGGCCTAGTTCCACACACCTGAGAGCTCTCGTGTCGGTGGGAGTCTTCCTGCAGCGGAATCTTCTTTCTTCTATTATCAGAAGTCTTTTCTTCGTCAAAATAAGACGAGATGAAAATCGACGTTTTCGAAATAACTCAAAATTAATAAGCGAAAGTAGCGTTTTTTTGCGTGTTCACAATATTCCACAAATATTTCAACTAACTAGAAGTCACACTCACAATGTGTTCACTTGACATCTTGAATATGCCTTGTAACTGGCGATCTTCGGAGTAGTCTAGTGCACATGACATGAGAACTTGAAAATTACTTAAAATTAAAATATATCTAACGTTACGGCAACAACTTGTATCATAGTATAAGTTCAATTAACAATTAATATTAATATAAATGTTTTCAATTTGATAATACTCCAACAATAGATTTTGTTATTTAATTAGGAAACTTTAATACGCTCATTTTTTGAAAACTGCGTTAAAAAACGATGCTGACAGTATACTGGAGTGCGTTCCGTTTTAAATAGTAACCAGTATAACTGGCTATAAAGGAACGGCTTCACAGTATACTGAATTGACGTCATACTGCACAGTGGCCCCAGTATATATATCGGAACACACCCTAAAAAGAGCCATGACGTGACGTCGGGAGCTTTCGCTCGCATGATCCATCTTCTATTCACGCCTCATACAAAGCCGATCGAGCTGAAATTCGGTACTCCATTGTGAAATGGCGGCTTGAAAGTTTATGCGGAATCTGACTAATTTATTTATTTATCGTATGGCGATCTACAAATTTATTCTTAAATATAGGTAGAGTGTTGTACATATACGTATAAAAAAACTAACACATTTACAGCTTGACTAACATAAAAAAAGACTAAAAAAAAAACAAATAAATACACAAATATACTATGCGAACGCATTTGAGATATAAGCCATGGGTTATAAGTCGATATCCAGGGACGTCAGCCAATTCACTGCAGCAGGAGTAATATAAAACTATTGAAGAAAAAAAAATTGATTTTCTAGTTAAACGATTCTAACAAAATTCCTCAAGAATCCGCATACTACAATAATTACCAAGTTTAAAAGGGGCATAACAACAACATTTCAATCTCCTTCCTGTTCAAAAGTTAGCGTGGTAACGGTGACTCATCCAGTTTGAACTCGCCCCAAGACTTCTCGGCTTCCAATATTTTTTTAATATCTCCAACAATATAGATCCGATCGTAAGCAATTTTGGAACTTGGCTGTAAAATTGGGTTTTGAAGGATCTCGCAAAATTTCAGCGATATCGGACCGATATTTTCTGAGATAAATAATTTTTGCGCGTATATGTTCTGGGGAACATCGCGTTATCATTTTGCCCAAATGTCTGTAATTTTCAAATTTTTTGCCGAAAATGGTCTCAAACGATTGGGATCGACTCCATGATCAAGAGTTCGAGGTCAAATTTGATTCTGTCCGGCTGTTGCCACGATAACTTGGAAAGGGAACAGGCAAGCGACTTGAAATTGTCTGAGTAGGTGGCGCATCCCAATACGACAGACAAGTTCCGTTAATGGAATCGGTCCAATGGTTTCCGAGTAATAATTTTGTCACGGTAACCTGAGAACAGAAAGAGATAGTGAATTGAAATTATCGGGTTAGGTTGTGCCTCTGAATACGACACTCGAGTTTGTTTATTGGCATAATCGGACAAACGGTTTTGGAGTAATACACATTTGAAATTTGGATTTTATTTCCTCTTAAAATCGAAAAATACGTAACCGATTAAATCCAAACATGGTTATTAGTTGAAGAATGCCAACGCGAAAATTCATGCGATATTTCGTGAAGATCGTATCACTAGAAAATATTTAAAAAATAATGTGGAATTTTCATTTTTTGGCGCTCTTGTTACTGGTAACATACTGCTTTTTATCAATTTGCCGAAATGTCTGTAATTCTCGAATTTTTGGCTGAAAATGGTCTCAAACGATTTGGTTCGACTCACTGATCAAGAATCCGTGGTCGAAATCGATTCTGTCCAGTCGTCCGTCCGTTAACACGATAACTCTCGAACGAAATGAGCTAGACAGTTGAAATTTTCAGAGGAGGTTTGGGAGATCTCGGCTAAGTTCTTTATTGGGCAAAATCTGACGGTTTCGGAGTAACGAAAAAAAAAATTTTTTAACATTACAAATTTCAAATTTAATTTTTTTTAAGATGCAGTTTCATCATAAAAATCTATTGATATCATTCTCAACTCTAACAAGCTAACACTTTCGAAGATATGATTTTTCAAAATTTCAATAATACATCGTACTTCTATGTTATCAGATAATGCGAATTTTATCTGTCTGTGTTCACTGTTCATACATTGCTGCGTTTGTTTACCCACATCAGATGCATCTTTTACATTTCAAGCGTTTGTTTAGCCGCATTTTTCGCATCTTTTACATCTGAAATAGCGTTTGTTATTAGATTCAGATTACATTTTTCACATCTAGATTCAAAATGAGATGTAACCACTGTAACCAGTTGAATTGTCAAAGTTGTCATATGAAATAATTCATTTGTGGTTATTGAGTGGCGTTTTGGGGTTTGTATTGATAAATACTTTGATTAGGGAAGATATTAGTAATTTATGTAATAAGGATCATAAAGACGATCATTATGGTACAAGTCGTGAATGTTATCGGGCGAGGCGTAGCCGAGTCCGATAACACGGCGTGCCATAATGATTGTTTATGATTCGTATTACATACAAAATTTTATCTGATGGCATTTATAGCAATACATTTTCGAAAAATTAAAAACTGCATTTTCGACATGTCACAATGACAACTATTTTTAAAGGAGTAAGTATTGTGTAGTTTCAAATATTAGTAGGTGAGTGAGCTGTGCTTTGCCATTTCCTTGACAACGTCATCAGGTTGTAACGGCAATATTTATTTATCGCTGTCAAACTCAATAATTATTGTCAGGTAGAATTTAATATAATTTAAAAAATGAGTGATTCTGAAGCTGATGTTTACCTTCTGATTTGGAAGAAATGTCGAGAAATATCGTGGACTCCCTTTTGCCGGAAAAATCACGGAGTGTATATGAAATGGTGTTTAAATCGGTACGAAGAATGGTGTTCTGCTTAAAAAATCAAGAATATCACTCATGAAAAAGTATTGTTGGCTTACTTTGAATGCTTATCTAAGGAAAGAAAACCATCTTCTCTTTGGTCGTATTATTCGATGATAAGAAGTATTTTATCAACAAGAAAAAACGTCGATATTAGTAAGTACCTACAGCTGTTGCATTACTAAAACGTAAATCAGAAGGTTACAGAGAAAAAAATCCAAAAGTTTTACTAAACAAGATGTTACAAAGTTTTTAACGGAAGCATCAGATGATACATACTTATTTAATAAAGTTGCCATGATAATTGGACTAAGTGGAGCATGCAGAAGAGAGGAATTGACAAATATGCTTGTTGAAAATGTAATAGATGAAGGATTCGTTTTTAGAATTACATTACCGAATACAAAAACAAAGGTAATGCGAGAATTTTTTGTAACTTCGGGAAATATCCCAGGATTGAATATGGTAGAACTTGTCAGACAATCAGCCCTATTCTGTAACTCGGATAGAAATGAACGCATTGGATCGTAATCTCTCAAATCGGAATGTTTCTCTTCTATCGCGTCCAATTTTGGTATTCTATAACCAATGTAGAAGACGTGAGAAGACGCTGCAGAATCGGAATTCTTATTTCTATTCGACCCTCTTGGAAGTAGCCGGCAACGTTGCATGTGCACGCAAATCTCGCCCTTAATAACCACTGACATTTATCAGTTTGTTTATTTTGGGTAACTTAACCTAGCAAATTTCATAAATATATGCAGTTTACTTTCATGAATTTTAGTAGAAAACAATAACACGCTGTTTCTGGCGGAACAAGCCCGTAAAAAGAAGAGAAAGGCAGGTTTTATTTTAATAAAAAGCGAAGTGAATAAATTTTCAATTTATCCTGTGGAATTTAAAAACAGGGAGAAATTACAATTCTCCAATAGCTTCAAATGATTCGGCAGTCGTTAGAATCGATTGTTCAAACTGAGAACTGACTTCATTTATGAAATCCACAGCAATTGTTTAAGGTAAACGGTAAAGCTTCCTAAATATTTCTTCTGGGATTTCAAAAGGATTACTAACTGGCGTTCCATTCTGAACATTTTCTCTTCGATTTTTTCTTCAATAATCACCGAACGTAATTCATAGATGATATCCATGTTTTTCACACTGATTAATCGACACTTGTTTTAAAATGGTTCCTTCTTCTTGCAAAACATCTATTAAACTTTTCCGTATTTACAAACGCTAAATTGAATTCGTCGATTTCATATGTCAAAATACGGCGACGGCGCATGCTCCCGCTCATGGTTCCGATCTCGTAAAGCGATTCCGATATGGTTTAGGCGGTAGAGAGCAATTCTATTCGATTTCTATTTCAGATCTCGATAATAGAATTCGAGTTGAGTTACAGAATACCAATTTGAAGCCATTCCGATTTGACCAGTGTATTTCTATTCGATGCATACCATCTCTATTCGATTTGAAGTTACAGAATAGGGCTGATTATGTGAAAATACGACCTTGCAACACAAACCATCTACGTTTTTTTGTCACTTATAGAAATAAGAAATGCACAAAACAACCCGTTGGAATACATACCTTTGGTAAAATGCCAAAAGTTATTGCCACTTTCTTGAATTTACCTCGCTCTGAAGAATATACCGGACATTGTTTTCGGCGATCGTCTGCTTCGTTTTTGGCTGATTCTGGAGCTTGATCTGTGTACCGTGAAACGCCATGGCGGATGGAAAAGCAATACTGTCGCTGAAGGTTACATCGAAAATTCGAAAGAGCAAAAGAAAAAAATATCAGAAGCAATTTTTGGTGCCAACAACCAAACAGGATTACAAGTTTGCCAACAATCATCAACTACTGATGTAAAAACTGTAGAATCCACTGGAATTAATAATACAAATTGTAGTAATTGTTCTTTTACCATTTATAATAAATAGTTTTGTACATAGTTATGCATTTTGAATAAACTTTTTTGATCAAACCATTACATGTTTTCGTTATAGAATTTCATTATGGTACTTAGTACCATAATGAATTCATTATGGTACTTAGTCCCATAATGAGCTTCCTTATGTAGTGGAAATAAACAAAATGAGAATCAAGTTCACAAGAAGAAATGTCGTCGTTGTGTTAGAGAGCATATTGATCTGAACTGTTGCCCAGCCATCAATTGGAAGTGTTATGCCTGCCATCAGAAAGGTCATACAGCTAAGTCAGCCATGTGTAAAAACAAGGTCCACCTTGTAGACGAAGAACATGTTGTGTCAGAAGAAGATGAACCATTAGAACTTGGATTTTTGAACAATCTTTTACTGGGTTCAATCAAGGAAGTTGAAAGTCTAAAGGTAACCCTACCTGTGGAAAATAAACAACTACTTATGGAAGTAGACTCTGGTGCATGTAAGTCTGTCATACAATTTGAAGATTATTGTGAATTGTTTAGTCATATTCCTTTAAATCATGTAGATTTTAAGTTGAAGGTAGTAACGGGTGAGCATGTTATCATAGCAGGTCAAATCGAAGTCAATGTTATTTATAACAAAAGGAAATTTGTGTTACCATTAGTTGTCTTGAAAAGTAAACATAGGTTTACCCCACTGTTGGGAAGAAATTGGTTAAGTGTCTTAAATCCAAATTGGAAATCTTTGGTTAATGTCAATCAAATTTCAAAGTCAAGCAAGTCATTTAAGTCAGTATGTAAGGCTGTGTCAAGTGAAATGTGTCAAGATCATACGGATCTCGGTAAAGAAAATTCTCAGTTCGAATTAAAGAAAAAACAATTAATCTTTAATTTGAAACAAAAATTTGCAAAAGTATTTAGAGATGAAAGTAGTCATATTTCACATTTTAAAGTTGAATTGAAGGTCAAGGACGGTACCCAACCAATATTCCATAGAGCATATGAAATGCCCTATGCTTTGAAGCCAAAAGTGGAAGAAGAATTAGAAAAAATGGTAAGTACAGGAATTATCACAAAGGTCAAACACAGTGAATGGGCTAGTCCAATAGTTGTAGTACCAAAAAAAAAAATTCTGATAGTATAAGAATCTGTGTTGTGTTTAAGAAAACTCTGAATCGTGTATTAGAGTCAGAACATTGTTTGTTGCCCCTTCCTGAAGATATTTACGCAAACCTTAGTGGCAATAGCTATTTTACAGTTTTGGATTTAAAGGGTGCGTATCAACAGTTATTAGTAAGTGAATCATCTAAAGAGTTACTAACCATCAATACACATATGGGCCTCTTTTCTTTTAATCGTTTAACTTATGGCGTTAAAACAGCTCCGGGAATTTTTCAATCCATTATGGATACTATTCTATCGGGGATTAAGAACACCAAGTGTTATATAGATGATATACTGATTTTTGGAGAGACGATGGAGTCGTGTTATCAAACGTTGATTGAAGTTCTCTCTAGGTTGGAAGAATATAATATCAAGATAAATGAGAAAAAGTGTAAATTCTTTGAAAAAAATGTTGAGTTTCTAGGTCATATCATAGACAAAGAGGGTATACTCCCTACTGAAGAAAAAATATTGAGTATTAAGGAAGCACCGTCACCTAAGAACATAACTCAGCTTAAATCTTTTCTGGGTCTTTTGAATTACTACGGAAAATTCATTCCGATATTATCCTCAAAATTAAAACCTCTTTATGATCTTTGTAAAGCAAATTTAAAATTCGTGTGGACGGAGGAGTGTGAAAAAGTTTTTCAATCAAGTAAAGAGTTACTGACTTCAAATCATGTTCTCACTCATTACAACCCTGCATTACCTATTTATTTAACAGCTGTCCTAAACCATAGAATAGATGGTAAAGAACGTCCGGTAGCGTTCGTTTCAAGTACGTTAACACCTGTCGAACAACGATATTCTAATTTAGAGCGAGAAGCTCTTGCCATAATGTTTGGAATAAAAAAATTTCATAAGTACATATTTGGTCGAAAATTCGTACTGATCAGTGATCATGAACCATTAAAATTTATTTTTAATCGAAATAAAGGCATTCCCATTACTGCTGCTGCGCGAATAACTCGATGGGCAATAACATTATCAGGTTATGATTATGATATTGAGTATAAAAAAGGCTGTTTAGTTGCAAATGCAGATAGTTTATCCCGTTTACCCATTCAAGAAAATACTGGAATTTCAGATTGTATTTTCTCATTCAACTTAGTAAATGAGTCACCACTAAATAGTAAAGAGATAGCTTTTGAATCTAGAAAGGATTTAATCTAACAAAAGTAATGGAAATGACCACTTGTGGGTGGCCACAATCAGTTGATTCAATCGAGCTAAAACCTTATTTTCAAAGAAGACATGAACTATCTGTGGAACAAAGTTGTTTGATGTTTGGCAGTAGAGTTGTTGTTCCTGGCAGTTTGAGAGCAAACATAATGGAACTTTTTCATGAACAGCACGTAGGAATTGTACGAACGAAAATGTTAATTCGGTCATATTGTTGGTGGCCAAATATAAGTGATGACAATGAGAAGTTCATAAGCACATGTGAAGTCTGCCAAGAACATCAAAACTTTTCAAATAGTGCATCGCTTCTACCTTGGCCCACTGCACCAAATAACTTCTATAGAGTCAATATAGACTTCTTTCATAAATATGATCATACATTCCTCATATTAGTAGACAATAGATCAAAATGGATAGATGTGAAACTAATGTCCAAGGGAACCACTGCTAAGGAGGTAATTTTGAAATTGAAAGAGATATTTTGTATTTTTGGTTTACCAGTTGAGCTCGTTTCTGATAATGGTCCTCCATTCAACTCTTCAGAGTTTCACATGTTTTGTCAAGCAAATGGTATCAAAATAATCAAATCTCCACCATACCACCCTCAAAGTAATGGCATAGCTGAAAGAGGAGTACAGACAGTCAAGAAAGCATTAGATAAAAATGTTTTTTCAGGCACAAGTGATGGTTTATCTGAGAGCAATATTCAAGGTAAGTTGGCAAATTTTCTGTTTACTTATAGGATGACTCCTTGTACCTCAACTTCTATATCACCAGCTGAAATGATATTTAAAAAAAGACCAAGATCACGTTTTGACTTGATAAAGCCTACATACAGTAATAGTAATTCTAATAAAAAAACTGATGACTTAATGAGAAAAACCAAATTGTATTCTCTAAATGAATTCGTATTTGTGAGAAATATTGTGACTAAACTCTGGGAGAAGGGTAGAATTGTTAAAGTTTTAAGTTACTGCACTTATCTTGTGAAAGTTGGTAATATTATAAAACATGTACATGCTGGTAACTTGCGTTCGAATCCGAATGCAGAGACTGGTAGTTATAATTCTGAGTGTAATGAAGCTCAGTCTATTGACAATGAACTCATCAAAGATAATGTCTTGCCTGAATTGGGAACACCAGATATTGTAAGACCTGTGACTGAAGCTATGATTAGCCCTCATACAAACAAATCATGCTCCGAGGTTGAGCCTTTTGGTGTTGAAAATTCAAATTCTATGCTACCCCAAAGGATTACCATAGCTCCGTGCACAAGTCGCTCTGGAAGGATGGTAAAACCCCCTACTAAATTAGATTTGTAACACATATGTTTGTCATCCTTTTTAGTGGGAGGAGAATGTTGTGAATGTTAATAAGAATAAGACTAGGTACTCTATGGTTCGCGTAGACGCTGGCCGAGACAGAGTTACCAACATAGAACTTCAAGTATGGCGGTTGTACGAGGTATCGTGTAGTCTTTGCAGTATAGTCTGAGTCCATATATTTTAAATAAATAGTTACTTTGCATAGTTGTGTTTATTCTTAGTGTGTCCAAGAATACATAACACTTATGTCATCAAAATTGAGTGACATAACGTTGTCATTATGACATGCCATCAGATAAAAGAATAAATATATTTGTATTCTGTGTTGATAAACAAATAAACCTCTGAAGACTAGTTTGAACGAAATATTTCTTGAAAATGTATCTCGCATTAAAAATTAATGAGAACATAGTTGAAGTGGAAGTAACCCCAGATAGAGTGAAAATGTTGAATAATGGTAAGATAATTTACGATACAACATATAGAATATTTGAAACCCTGTCGGTATGAAGTGCAGCCAAATCGCCAAATTTGCTAATTATTCCTACAACTTTTTAATATTGATTGTTATTTCTTACAGAACACCAGGAGAAGAAGCTCTGGTGTTAACAATCTGAACTTTTTTGGCGCTCTAGTTCCTCGGAACTGAGTGCTTATCAATTTGCCCAAATGTCTGTAATTTTCGAATATTTCGATGAAAATGGTCTTAAACGATTTGGTTCGACTCACTGATCAAGATTCCGTGGTCGAAATTCATTCTGTCCGGCCGGTCCGGCCGGCCGTAGGCACGATAGCTCTCGAACGGAATGAGCTAGAGAGTTGAAATTTTCAGAGTAGGTTTGGGGGATAAATATCTCAGCTAAGTTCGTTATTGGGCAAAATCGGACAGAGGTTTCGGATTAACAAAAAAAAAATTTTTTTTTCGAAACATATTCCAAATTAAATTTTTTTTAATAAGAAGTTTTATCATAAGAATCCATTCATATCATTTTTAACTCTAACAAGCTAATACTTTCGGAGATATGATTTTTCAAAATTTCAATAATAAATCGTATTTCAACGTTGTCACAGAATGATATTATTCTATGAATTGTCATAATGTCAAATGATGTTCCTGAGACATTATCTAATCAATCGAAGAATTGTGACCGAAGTGAGAAAAATCTCAGTTGTTTGCTCCGAAATTAGTTTTTCTCAGAAAATTCTTACATTTCGGAACTGAACATGAAGTAAGAGATCTGAGAGTAGTGAGACTGCTTTTCATCCATAGACATAGATATAACTCTCGAACGGAATGAGGTAGGTAGTTGAAATTTTCAGAGTAGTTTAGGGAGATGAATATCTCGGTTAAGTTCGTTATTGGGCAAAATTGGCCTGATTTAATTTGATTTCTTCCATGGTGCAGTTCTCATTCTCATGATTGCTCATTTAATCTTGATAAATAAACTATTATTTGAATTTAATTTCCTTTAGGATTCAGTTCTATCATATGAATACATTGATATAATTCCCATTTCTGAGAAACCAATACTTTTGGAGATATAATTTGTCTGTTTGAACTAGAGCGCCAGAAAGCTCCTGTCCACAGGGCTTGAACCCATTTTTTAATAAACGAGATTGTTGCAAACTGGGAAGGTTTGCTAACTTTCAGAAAAAAGAAAGTTTATGAAAAAATAGGAAACAAATTATCTAGTACTTTCAATAGGACACTCTATTTGAATAAATATAAAAACCACAAAAAAATTATTGACACTACAGGAACTGGCAGAGCATACTGGAAATATTTCGATGTCATAAATGATTTCTTGCATAAAAAGCCTGAAATAGTGGCGCCTGCAACATGCAGTAGCAGCCTTATTGTACATAATATAGATAAAAGGGAAAATGGAGATAGCTCAACTTCTAATGCAAGCTCTGTAGTGTCTTCAATGGCAAGAAAAAGGTCAAGAAGAGAAGATGCAATAGAGAGGCGGCACCAAGAAAAGATAAGCTGCAGAGTAGTTTCGATAATTTAATAGATATTTTAACAAAGTCCTGTATCATTAAGTTTGTACTATTATTTTATTAGAGTTATTGTTATTACCTTTATGTATTTTTATTTTTGTGATGCCATGGAAAAAGGCTGAAGTATTTTTTTTATTCTTATTGCAATATGCTACAAAGTTCTATTTTCCTGTTTGTTTTATTTTATATTACTGAAATGTACTACAAAGTCATAGTACCAAACTTTATTTCACAGTTTCCAGGGAAGAAAAGACGAACATAATGAAATTAGTTTTCAATCAAGATTTCTATAATATAAAACAAATTTTTCAGATTTTTCCCTTTCATTTGAGCTTCCCTATCATTATTTTCTTCTGCAAAGACCTCTGGTGGATCCTCTTCATCATGTATTTCAACATATTTTAATGTTCTTTCAGTAACAATATGTTAATTGGGTATACCGTCAATCGAATTATTCAATGAAATGTTAAGTAGCTTAGCAACTTTTACCTGCAGGTACTTAAAGTTACCAAAGTGTCTCTTTAATAAATATAAAGTAATTGCAAATAAATAATTACATTTGAAAACTACCGGCGAGTCACAAGTCATTATTGTTTTGTTATGAGTTTTTGTTTACATCTAATAACTGTCATTAGCGTTTGTTTAAAATATTCTATGATCACAATTGCGAGACGTAACAAAAAAAATTGGTTCAAGCACTGACGTGAAGTCAGAAGCTTTTGCGCGTATGTTCTATTGTCCATTCTTCTGTATTGGACACCCTTAATCGAATTTACCATGGTTAATTATGTTGTCCATTCTCCTGTATTGGACACTTAATTCGAATTTACCATGGTAAATTCGAATTAAGTGTCCAATACAGGAGATAGGACAACTTAATTAACCATGGTAAATTCGATTAAGGGTGTCCAATACAGAAGAATGGACAATAGAACATACGCGCAAAAGCTTCTGACTTCACGTCAGTGCTTGAACCAATTTTTTTTTTTTATTTATAATATCATTTAAATTAATATTGTAGGACGTTACTTTAAAATTTCTAAGCTATACTGACTTACAGCTAAAATATTATAAAGAAAAGAAGCAATTGGATAGTCTAACTATCATTTTAATAAAATGATGCATTTTTATTGTTCAAATAAAGATATTTTGTTAACTTACAAGTATTTCTTCATTCAATGGTATTTCAAAGATCTAATTACAGTTTTAAATATAAAATAAGTGTCCAATACAGGAGAATGGACAACATAATTTACCATGGTAAATTCGATTAAGGGTGTCCAATACAGAAGAATGGAAAATAGAACATACGCGCAAAAGCTATCTATCATTTTCTTCAAGTTTCACGCCCCAAAAAGGCCTAAATCGTCAGTTTCGCTTTCGAAAATTTCCGACCCCGTCTCTCGAATTAATTCTGACGTTTCTCGGATTGACTTTTTGAATGGAAAATCGTCGGACTCAAAACCTCCGAAACTTGTATCGAATTAGTATATTTAGGCTCAACCTAGAAGAACGAAATTTGGGAAAAACACAAATCGATTCGTCTTCTTCGACTCGACGGCAAAAGTCCGGGTCGAGCGATCGTTTCTTCGGAGCCTTACGCTACACCAAATCGGTACTACTGAACTCGCACAAGAATGCTCGAATCTCCAACAATATTTAACCGATCATATTAAAACTTGAAACTTGGCAGTAGAGTTAGGTTATGAAGGCTCTTGCAAAATTTCATGAATTTCAAACGAATAGTTACTGATATATAGAATTTTTTTTTTTATTTTTAATGATTTATTAAAAATTTTCTACAAATGCTATCCTCACCAAATTTTGCAAACATTTTCGCGTTGCCATTCTACAACTAATAACAATGTTTGAATTCCATCGGTTCAGTATTTTTCGAGTTAATGAGGAACAAAAAACCACCAAATTTCAGAAAATTTCAGATTGCTATAACTCTATAACCGTTTGGTCGATTATGCTCATAAACAAACTGAAATGTCGCGTTCTGGTGCACATCCTAACCTGAAAATTTCAAGACGCTATCTCATTCCGTTCGCAAGTTATCGTGACAACAAAAATATTTTTTAATAATTTTTTTAAAATTTTCTAGCCATACGATTCGCACAAAATTTCACAAACGTGCTTAGGGTCATATTCTACAACTACCCACCAAGTTTCAATTTGATCGGATTCATATTGGTTGAAAACAAAATTATTACTCGGAAACCACTGGGCCGATTATGCCCATTAACGAACTTGTTCGTCGTATTGGGATGCGCCATCTACCCTGAAAATTTCAAGTCGCTAGCTCTTTTCGTTCTCAAGTTATCGTGGACAGAATCAAATTTGACCTCGAATTCTTCATTGGGGAGTCGAACTTAATCGTTTGAGACCATTTTTTTCAAAAAATTCGAAAGTTACAGACATTTGGGCAAAACTATAACGCGATGTTCCCCAGAACATACGCGCAAAAATCGGAGACATCTCAAGATGTGTCTGATGTGATCAAACAAACGCAGCACATATAATCTTATCTACCTATGACAGATATGTCAAATATATTGATTTATCATCTAACAAAGTAACGGTGCGTTAAAAAGAATTAGTTGTCAAGTGGGATATGCAATTTTGAACGTCAATATTTTGCGTCTGAACGTAGTTCAGTCCTACTTGACCACGAATTTTTTTGAACGCACGTTATGATTGAATGCAAAATGAACAATTATAGGATATTATAATTACTACTACCCTATATGCCCTTGGATAATCCATATGATGATGAAAATATATTCAGAATATCTTCAGTGAAAACAAGACCGGAATGTTGGCTAGGTTTCAATTGATATAATATAATTTTCAGAGGAGATTTGAGGAATGCATATCTCCGATAAGTTCGTTATTTAATTTTAATTCAGGTTTGTTTATGATGCAGTTTCTATTATAAGATTCCATTGATATCATTCCCAACTCAGAGAAACCAATAATTTCGGAGATGAATAGTCAAAGTCTGAACAAGAGCGCCAAAGCTCCTGTCCACAGGGCTTTCCCACTTTTTTGGCGCTCTAGTTCCTCGGAACTGAGTGCTTATCAATTTGCCCAAATGTCTGTAATTTTCGAATTTTTCGATGAAAATGGTCTTAAACGATTTGGTTCGACTCACTGATCAAGAATCCGTGGTCGAAAATCATTCTGTCCGGCCGGCCGTAGGCACGATAACTCTCGAACGGAATGAGCTAGACAGTTGAAATTTTCAGAGTAGGTTTGGGAGATAAATATCTCGGCTAAGTTCGTTATTGGGCAAAATCGGACAGATGGTTGCGGAGTAACAAAAAAAAAATTTTTTTTTTACAAAACAAATTCAAAACTAAATTTTTTTCAATAAGCAGTTTTACCATAAGAATCCAATGATATCATTTTTAACTCTAACCAGCTATCACTTTCGGAGATATGATTTTTCAAAATTTCAATAATAAATCGTATTTCAACGTTGTCACACAATGATATAATTATTCTATGTATGAATTGTCATAATGTCAACTTATTTTCCTGAGACATGTCATTATCTAATCAATCGAAGAATTGTGAGCGAAGTGAGAAAAATCTCAGTTGTTTGCTCCGAAATTAGTTTTCTCAGAAAAGTCTTACATTTCGGAACGGAACATGAAGTAAGAGATCTGAGACTAGTGAGACTGCTTTTCATCCATAGACAAAGATATAACTCTCGAACGGAAAGAGCTAGGTAGTTGAAATTTTCAGAGTAGGTTAGGGAGATGAATATCTCGGTTAAGTTCGTTATTGGGCAAAATTGGCCAGATTTAATTTGATTTCTTCCATGGTGCAGTTCTCATTCTCATGATTGCTCATTTAATCTTGATAAATAAACTATCATTTGAATTGAACTTCCTTTATGATGCAGTTCTATTATATGAATACATTGATATAATTCCCAACTCTGAGAAACCAATACTTTCGGAGATATAATTTGTCTGTTTGAACTAGAGCGCCAGAAAGCTCCTGTCCACAGGGCTTGAACCCATTTTTGGCGCTCTACTTCCTCGGAACTGAGTGCTTATCAATTTGCCCAAATGTCTGTAGTTTTCGAATTTTTCGATGAAAATGGTCTTAAACGATTTGGTTCGACTCACTGATCAAGAATCCGTGGTCGAAATTCATTCTGTCCGGCCGGCCAGCCGTAGGCACGATAACTCTCAAACGGAATGAGCTAGAGAGTTCAAATTTTCAGAGTAGGTTTGGCAGATTAATATCTCGGCTAAATTCGTTATGGGGCAAAATCGGACAGATGGTTTCGGAGTAACAAAAAAAAATTTTTTTTTTACAAAGCAAATTCCAAATTAATTTTTTTTCAATAAGCAGTTTTACAATAAGAATCCAATGATATCATTTTTATCTCTAAGAAGCTAATACTTTCGGAGATATGATTTTTCGAAATTTCAATAAAAAATCGTATCTGTACGTTTTCACAGAATTATATAATTATTCTATGTATAAATTGTCATAATGTCAACTTATTTTCCTGAGACATGACATTGTCTAATTCCTTGCTAATAGTTGGTTCGAGAAACGTCAAAATCGACTTAGGGAGACAAGGGTAAAAAACCGTCAAATAAACCCCCATGTGGCGATTTTATGTCAAAAAGTGAAAATTAAGAATAATATATATCCCAGGTAAGTACCGACGTTTTTTTCTAATACCGGAGATCGACAAGATCGTACGAGGAGCCCGATAGCCGTTTCGTCTAGTCAATCGAGTTTTCGGTTTCGGAACGAGAGAAGTCGGGCTCAAATCCCGGAAAGGGAATTATACTTTTTGGCGCTCTAGTTCCTCGGAACTGAGTGCTTATCAATTTGGCCAAATGTCTGTAATTTTTATTTAAGATGCAGTTTCACCATTAAAATCCATCGATATCATTTTCAACTCCAACAAGCTAATACTTTCGGAGATATGATTTTTCTAAATTTCAATAATGAATCGTACGTACTTCTATGTTTTCAAAGAATGCTATAATTATTCTATCTAAGCTTTATTATATGATCTGTGTTCAAACTCGTACATTTTTAATTTCTGTTTGATCCTTATGTTTTGATCTTCTCAAAATTCTGCACGCACCTCAAGTTCGTTATTCTTTCAAGACGTCCCAAATTTCAGTTCGAGCCGATGAATAGGAATAGAGTAGTATGACTAACGTGACAGTCACATTTCCAACAATATATAATTACGTTTTTGGACTTTCCAAGACTGTTTTAAAAAGGTTTTTATTCTTTCCAATTATTTAATACAACGTTACACGATAGAGATTCAATAATTTGTACAGTTGGAAAGGAGTACCGAAAAAGACAATAAATCTAACTTAGACTACATGTACTAAAGTCTAGAACGGAACTAACTACTAGATCAGTCCTTTCTGATAATCACACCTCGGATTCCGGAGGAATTCGAGTTCACACAGAGTTCACAAACTGTCGCACATGTATTCCGCGAACTCCGCGAACATCAGCGGTTTTCGTGGGAACGGCATCTCGTAACTCTTCCCTCCTTAAGAGATAACGTCTCTGTTATCTTCTTGGTGGCCTTGGTTGATGTTTTCCATTTCAACATGTATGATTTTCCTTGGACTGTAGATCAACTCGGAAATCCTTCTCTTGTTTCTAATAACGAAGATTATTCCAAGAATTGTTAGACAGAACAATATCACACTTGTAGATTGGTGATGTGTGTGTGATTTGGGTTGTTGGGTGTAGGTACATGGGCTGGTCTGAAAGTTTCTCTGCCTCCTGCAGGATGGATGTAGGTTCTTTCAAATGTCTCAGATGAAAATCGACTTTGTGGGTGGAATTTAATGAGATATTCGAAATGTTTTTGACAGTAATTTCGAAAATTGGAACGGTTTCATCGTAGATGGACTCGTCATTAATAATTTTGCAGGCAGAACTCAAAAGATTTATTCCCTTTATTGATTTTTTGAGTAATATTCCGTTGCAGTCTTCCAGAACATTTTGGTAATTTTTGAAGAGAGTCAGGAGCTGGTGATTCTTCAGCGGGTGTATTATGTTGAAGTCGTTGTTAACCAGTGTTGTTTGGCATCGAGCTGGGTTTGATAAAATACATGCTTCCTTGGCAGGTGGTTGAAGGCAAAGCACCGTTGAACTTCCCAAAGCTGATTTGCATTTCTCGTTGGTCCAGTATTCCTCATTGTTAATTTTAATGGAATACGTCCTTGGCGGGATCACAGCAATATCTTGGATATTGGGTACAGGGTAAATTCGGGAATAAGAAGCAATTACTTGTTTGAGAATTGGGATTTTGAGGAGGAAATTGATAGTTTCTTCCGTTCCAATGACAGAAATTTTAGCAAATGCAATTATTTTGAAAAGATGAACATGGTCAATAGGGGATAGTTGCTGTGTCTTATAAATTTTCTCAAGATATGTCCTGATAGAATTAAGTTCTTCAACTTTAATGATTTCTAAATTTGGAATTTCATTCATTCCGAAACTAATAGTCCTTTCAAGTATTAGTAAAGTGTTCAAAAGTGTTTGAGACTGAAGTATTTGAGATTCTAGAATGATTTGAAATCCTTCGATAAATTGAATTTTTTGGAATAGTTCCTTTGTATGAATAATATTTTCGTTCAGTAGGGTCAAATCCTCTGAGTATCTTTGTGATAAATGGTTAGCGAAGGATGTCAGTCTATTTATTCTTTCAATTTCTGAAGATTTACTGTTATAAAGGTTTTCTAGATTTTCATTAATAGTTTTCAAATCTTCATCATCTAGGTTACCTGTAATGAATTTGATACCTTTGCCGATGAAATTAGCCAAACCTCTTCTAACTTTTCTGTTTAAGAATTTTTGTAG
This sequence comes from Halyzia sedecimguttata, assembly GCA_937662695.2. Lineage (NCBI taxonomy): Eukaryota > Metazoa > Arthropoda > Insecta > Coleoptera > Coccinellidae > Halyzia > Halyzia sedecimguttata. The sequence goes on from OW569418.2 coordinate 8,930,977, forward strand.
AATTTGTTCGATTTGATCTAAATTCAGTTTCAATTGATGTAAGAGTCGACGGGGTAATTCATCGAATTCTTGTTCCTTCTGAAGGTTATTGAAAATAAAATTTAATTGGTCAACATTATCTTTTAAATGGGTGATATTTATAAAGAAAAGAAAATTATGGTAATGGTCAGGAATTTTAGCATGGCTCAAGGGTTCTTCAAAGTATCCATTACTTTTTATTTCGTGGACCTGAAGGGCCTGGTTTGTTTGGATCTGAATCAGGATGATCAGGGGTAACCTGAAAAGAAGAAACGTTTTTTCTTAGTTTCTTGACTTTCTGTATATGGGCAGTTGTTTGTCTTGATTTTGAAGTTAAGCCTCTAATTTTGTTATGTTTTTGCTGTTCAACAATGATTTTTTCAAAAGGTGGATCCGTTTTCCTCGGTCGATTTCGTTCGACGTAGACTTCAGTTTGCTCTAAATTTGGAGGATCATCACGATTCTCGTTCAGCCTAGTCAAAGTTTTCTGAGCTTTATTTTTATTCCGTTCATAAATATGGTCGAAAAATGGTAAAATTTCCTGTTTCCGTTTTTCGTTGTACTGTTCATAGACAGTCATGTCCAAATCAAATTCTGGTAATTTTTCGTATGGGCCATAAAGTAAATTAAAAGGTGAATAACCAGTCGCTGAGTGAATAGATTGATTATAAATCAACGTAGCAGTAATCATGAGGTTACCCGGATTTTCATTAGGATTTTTCAATTTGAGAATTCTAAGTTTTTCCAAAATTGTTGAATGGAATCGTTCGATTGGAGAATTAGAGCTCGGATTGTTAACTGTTGTAAAATGTAGGTCGATTTTATTCATTTTGCAGTATTCCGTGAAGGTTTTATTCTGGAATTCTCTTCCTTCGTCACAAACTATTTTTTGTGGAATATTATAATGCGAAAGATAATGACGTAATTTGTTCAGAATGGTTAAAGCAGTACCGTCTTTTAATAGGTACGATTGAGCGTATTTTGAAAACAAATCAATTATTGTTAGAAACTTCGAATTTTGAAAAGAAAATGTGTCAATGTGGATAACTTCGAACGGTCGTTTAGCTAAAAGAGGACCTGAAAATTTCAATTTGTAAGGGTTTCTCTCGTATTTTGATTTAAGGCATAATTCGCATTTGTTTATAATTTCGGTGATTTTATTTCTCATTTTGGGCCAATAATATTTTTTCGAAAGTTGGTTAAATGTTTCTGAGATACCATTATGATTTTTATTATGATATTCTGAGATAATTTCAATTTGGTTCTCTTCACGAGGTACATCTTATAAAAGGGTGTTACTGATATAAAGTTTCACGGAGTAATTGATGGATTTTTTGCAAAATCTGATGAAAGGAAGTCACAATTTATTATCTCTAAAAAATAAACCGTAAGTTTCATTTGGTCTGAAAATTTTTGTGAATACGGTTGAGAAGTCGTTATTCATGGAATTTTGTCTTATCGTTAGTTTGTAAGTATTTTTCTGAAAAATTTTGGTAAATTTCAAATTGTACTGTTCGCCAGTATTTAGAATGATCCTATTTGGATAAATATTCACAGAAGATTCTGTTATTGGAATAACTTTTCCATTGTCTTCTTGTGTTGAATGGATGGTAGCATTCGAATCATCATTATTTTCCTCATGCTGATTATTGGGATCATTGCTATTTTGATGGTTGTTTGGGGGATTCAAAATATTATCAAGTTCTTCGTCACTTATAAGCGGAAGATCACTAACGTTAGGTAGGATTGAAGAAATTTCAACGTCTAAATCATCGTCGGATAATAAAGAATTTTCATTTTCTCTGATATTAAGTTCAATCCGCGAGAGAACGTCCGCAACTTTTAATTCTTTTCCTTTCTTATAGGTAATTGTGAAATCAAATTCTTCAAGTTTCAATTTCCAACGTATGAGTCGGGAATTGGGTTCTTTGATTTTGTAGAGCCAATAAGTGGGTTGTGATCAGTTTCTATTATGAACTTTTGGCCATAGAGATAAGGGCGAAAGTTCTTTGCAGAGTCTAAAATTGAAAGAAGTTCTTTCTCTATCGTTGAATAATTTTTTTCGGCAGAGTTAAGGGTTCTTGAGTAATACGCAATCGGGCAGTTAGCCTGTGACAAGACACTTCCAATTGCTACATTCGAGGCGTCAGTGGTTAACTTAAATGTTTTTTCGAAATCTGGATAAGCTAATATCGGAGCATTCATCAGCAATTCCTTACATGATTGAAAAGCTTTAACATAGTCAAGATCATCAACTTTAATTTTCGCTCCTTTCTTCAAACATTTGGTCATGGGCGAAACGATATGAGCAAAATTTTGAATGAATCTTCTATAATAACCCATTAGTCCTAAAAATGACTTAATTTCCTTAACTGTACGTGGAATAGGGTATTTTTCAATAGCTCTTAATTTAGCAGGATTTGGAGATATGCCGTCAGGAGTTATTAAGTGTCCTAAAATTCGACATTTTTGCTTAGAAATTCGCATTTATCGAGTTCAATTTTCAGGTTGAATTCTCTAATTTTTTGGAAAATTAATTTCAAATGGCAAATGTGTACTTGAAGTGATTTTGAAAATACGACAATGTCGTCCATGTAAACGAAACAAAATTTATGAAGGTATTCTCTAAGGACATTGTCCATTACGCGTTGGAAGGTACTGGGTCCATTTTTCAATCCATAGGGCATACGGAGATATTCATAATGCCCATTATTTACACTAAATGCGGTTTTTTCAATTGATTCCTCGTCCATTTCGATTTGGTGAAAAGCTTTAGCCATATCGAGTGTCGAAAAATAGCAACTTTTTCCCAAATTATCTAAAATTTCTTCTATTCGCGGGAGCGGATATTTATCTTCAACGGTTTTATCATTTAAACGGCGATAATCAATAACCATACGATATTTCTTTTGGCCGGAGGCGTCTTTCTTTTTGTCTACAATGCAAACGGGAGCACTGTAGGGTGAAATTGATGGACGAATGATATTATCATCTAACAGCTTTTGAATTTGTTCCTGGATAATCTTTTTCATGCTATGAGGGTGTCTAAAAGATTTAACGTGTACGGGTTCCTCATCTTTCGTCCTAATTTTATGTTTAACAGTATTGCTGAAAGAGAGGTCACACTTATCGTTATAAAAAATATTTTTGAATTTACTACAAAGTTTCAAAATTTCTCGTTTTTCTTCAGAATTCATGTGTTGAGTACGAATATTTTTCGTGAGCTTAAATTTAGAGTTTTCAATTTGAGGGACAGCTAATTCTGTCTCAGATATTGATTTCACGGGTATTCTTTCCGAAAAGTTAATTTCTATGTTTTCTTTAATAGATTCTGAAATTGGAATTAGGCAAACACCGTTTTTTTGCGTGAGCAATACATTCTGGGGTTGAGAATTGTTTAAAATTAATTTCAGGTAGTAAAACATCGCCGTTTTCAATAGTTACTGGTATGGTTACAAACTGTTTTGCGATAACCTTTCTCGGTTTTAATTTTGAAGAAGAATACTCAAGGTTGAGAGGAATTTTTAAATCATTGATTTCCAGTGTGTGTGTTTGGTAATCAATTTTTGCTCCTAATTTTTGTAAATCTGAAGTTCCTATTAGTGCGTCAAATTTCGGATGCCAATCAATAACATGCAAATGAAGATTTTCATTAATTGCTAGTTCGTATAAAATTGGGATTTTTAAATTATTGTCTGATTCTAAAGTGTTTCCTAGTCCAGAAACAGTAAAAGGTTTTTTGTACAAGAAATTGAAAAACTTTTCGAAAGCGGGTTTAGTATTTATTACAGAATTTGTAGCGCCTGAATCAATAGAATTCTTAGATCTATTTCTGGTAGATAGATATAAGGTAATTTAGATTGAATTTTCACGCAATTTAAGTCTATGTGAATCCGAATTTCTGGGCTTCTGTCTGAAAATTTTCAGCTTCGTCGTTGTAATTTTGCCATTCATCTTGGGGATCGATGGTGTCATTATAACTTTGAATTTCAGGTTCTAAATCTTGCAAATTTTCGCTTTCCGCTTGAACATTAAACAATTCTTCAGATATGAAATTTGGTTTCGGTCGATTTTGTGGAAATTGTCTTGTAGAGGCAGACATTGGTGTTACAGGTTGTCGAAATGTATTCCTTGTCGAAACAGACATAGGTGTAGGTTTTGGCTGGATTCGATTTATACTGGAACCAGGATTTGTTCCGAAAACTTGTTTATTCGTTGGGAAATATTGGTTATTCGAAATGGGGTTATTGATGCATTGAGGAAAACTCAACTGGGTTGAATTTGTTAATTGAGGTTGATACTGATAATTAATCGGTTTACGGAATTCATAAATATTTCTTTGATAATTATTAACTGGTGGGTGAGAAATCGGTTTTTTATTTGGTTCCTGAGATTTCCTAAGAAATTCGCAGTATTCCCACTCTTGTTTTCTATTGTCATAATATTGGCATTTGTTTATGCATTGTTCTAAGGAAATTATTTCGATATTACTAATGTATGATCTATACGGTTCTAAAAGTCCTATTTGAAATGTTTTCAAAGCTAATTTGTCTAGGTCAATTTTTTTGTACTGAAGATAATTTTGATCTTTGATTGTCAAATTTAGGTGTTGTAGAATGCCGTTTAGGCTTTTCGATACTCTACTATAGAAGTCAAGATAATTTTCGTTCTTTTTCTGAACGCATTGAGTAAGTGATGAAACCAAAAAGTCTTCATTTCTTTGGTCTCCGTATCTCTGTAAGAGGGCTTGCCTAATTGAGTTCCAATCGAGAGCACTTTGGAATGAAATGAAATCTCTAGCTTCACCTTTAATTTTTGAACGTATTGAAAAATTCAGAGCATAAATTAGATCGGGTGTTAATCTTCCTTGAAGATGTGCAATCAAATGATCTATTTCGTTGATGAAAATTGAAAGATTATCACCAGGCGAATACTCTGGCATTAAATTCAGCAAAAATTGGATGTCTTGTCCAGACATACCTTCAGCTGTTATTGGGTTCGAAGAAGTTTGGCTATTCATTTCTGATGTCAAATTTCTTCTCGGGTAAGGTCGGAATCGACTGTTTCTAATAGATTGGTTATTTAAAAAATTTACTCCTATTTCTAAGGATTCTTGATCCTCAGCAATTATCTCCAATTCGTTTTGGGAATTATTGATATCTGTCATTGAAACTTAAGGTTACAAGGTAAAAAGGATTGGTTTGATGGACTTACAGCACCAAGATTTTCATCCTAAAGTGTGCAGGTCTTCCTTCTGGATCGAAGTGGGTGGGGTTGAGTGGTTTTCGTGATATTGCACAAAGACTTGAAAATCACCGGGAGTTCCTCGAACACGTTTTCACACCGTTCACTAGTGGACACTAATTTCAGCTTTTTTCACAAACCGAAACCCCGTCGCAATATCCTGTTCGCAGCGCCAATTACTTTTTGGACTTTCCAAGACTGTTTTAAAAAGGTTTTTATTCTTTCCAATTATTTAATACAACGTTACACGATAGAGATTCAATAATTTGTACAGTTGGAAAGGAGTACCGAAAAAGACAATAAATCTAACTTAGACTACATGTACTAAAGTCTAGAACGGAACTAAGTACTAGATCAGTCCTTTCTGATAATCACACCTCGGATTCCGGAGGAATTCGAGTTCACACAGAGTTCACAAACTGTCGCACATGTATTCCGCGAACTCCGCGAACATCAGCGGTTTTCGTGGGAACGGCATCTCGTAACTATATGGATCCTAACGAGTTTGAATCAAGAACTTGGCTGTGAGTTAAGGGAGTTAGATCAGATGACAATAGCTCCAAAACAACTTTGCGGATTTTGCCTATTAATTCAATACAAATTTCAACTATCTAAATTCATTTCGTTCGAGAGATATCGTGCTCACGGAGGTACAGACGGCCGGCCGGACATAATTAAGTTTGACCCCAGTTTCTGCGTCAGCGAGTGGAAACTTAATAGTGTGGGAGTCCTGAGTCATTTTAGCAAACAAATAATAACCGGCAAGTTTTCGTATGCGGTTACAATTCAACAATGCGCCCAATTATTTCGCCATCGAAAATAATCGGAACAGGGTGCGCAGGTGTATAATACGTTGATTTAATGATTAATGAAACTAGATTATTACCAGTAAATTCTTCAACACAATATTGAAATTATTTTGGTTTTATATCAAGGGTGATTTTCTCCTCAAAAATAGCAGTAAAATGAAGCCGCTTTCGAAAAATTGCTTCCACATGAGGACGACTGACTTCACGTCCAGCCTTTTCCATCTTTCAATGATGTGATTTGATTGATTTAAAATTTTCGCTATCACAGCTACTGTAGGAATGTAGGATTGTATATTTTGTTTGGCACGTGAAATATCTTACCGGCAACACCGCAGCTAGAAGTTAATTGAACACATGTGTTTCCAATTTAACGTCAAGGTCAATAAGCCAAGAAGTGAACTGCTGCATCTGGCAGCGTGTAGTAGAAATATACTTTTTTGGTAGATTTCAGGCAATCTATGGTAGGTAAAATTTTCGTAGTGGATTTTGGTAGATTTCTGCCTTGTTTGACTATAAGGCATTAAATGGCGCAATGCTATAATTTTAAGTTAATTTATCATTGTACAAGTAATCATTAAAGGATACTGTGGGAGGTATACTCATTATAAAAAGGTTTTTTTTGGGTTTTCTCTCCCAAACTCTGAAAAATATCTATAAAATGAAAATTAATTATTTTGTGATTTGCTTCTGCGTAAGAAACACAGGATATTTGTCAGAAGCAATCAATTGAACAATGTTGCCTAACAAACAACAACGGAACAACATCAACGAAGAAACAACTATATCGTAACGTTTCGAGTCTATATCAGACTCCTTCGTCAGAAGCTTAATGAAAATCGGTAGAATTATTTTGTTGATAGTTATTTTGTGAAATTCAAGAATTTGACAATTCTTGAATATACAGTATACAGATATTTAAAAATGATTGTAACATGACAGGACAATTTGATTTGAAATATTCTTGTTTTGCCGCTTCATTATACTGTTCACATTCGCGATAATTTATTTTCGGACAATTATCAAGACTGTAAATTTCAAAGGCCTGTAAAATAAATAGTCAGGATCCTCTTACCGAAGAGCGGCAAAGAATGATTCAAAGCCAACTGCGATCCTGTATTATGTTAAAATAGGTGGATTCTGTCAATACCCGAGGCCTGAAGCCACTGTTTTCAGTGAAACCCCTGGCTTCAGTGGATTCCCTTAATTCAGTAATTATATTATTTTAATGAACAATATTTCATTGGAAAATTTGTGTTCTGACAACATGATTAAACAAATTCCAAGCACACCAGTGCCACCTGTTGTTTAGTATATTCAGGGCCGTCGCTACCGGGAGGGGAGCCTCCCCCCCGGATCATATCTCAAAGGGCGATAATTGATAAACTATAGCAAAATGACATAAAAAAAGATTTTTTTAAACTACTACTTGCATAAGATTATTATTATACATAAGTATAAGGATGACCCTGACATCTAGTCGATTTATTTGTACTAGAGAGACCGCATTGTAGAAAGCTTTGTTGCTGTTAGAGACTAGAGGTCAGGAGTGGGGAATTCCCGGCCTTCCCCGGCTATACGTCAAAATCGTTCAATATAAAGAAACATAACCTTGTACTTCTTATATAAATTATTAGTACATTAGTGGATCTGAATATTCATTGAAATTTAAAATCGAACACCCAATAAACGCATTATAAAAAGTTCAAACCGAATGGAGCGGAATTCAGAAGGAGTAAAAAAATATTGCTTTAATTCAGGAATTACAAAAATCTCATTAAATATTGATATAGCAGATATTTTCGAAGAATTCTTGGAACATTCCACTCTAGATAGCATTGTAACATGACATTGCTATATCATTTTTCGAATTTTTTTTTTAATATTTGTATGTGAACTCTTCAGATTAGTCTTAGGATCTCGAAATCTTGATGTATATATTTATTTTTGTCAAATACAATTCTTTTTTGGTAATGGATCGTTTGAGAGATGCAAACAATTTTTTTCACTCAAAAACACAAATTAATAATGCAGCCTTGTTTGTAATAGTATATTCTAGAACAAGTTGCAGAATGAGCTCGTAGCGAGTTTTCGAACGCATGAGTGTTGGAAATGCCTTCTGCAACGAGTATTAGACGATATTTTCTCTATTTCAGGCAAGTTTTGTAAAATACTGTTGAAATTTAATGAAGAATTCGAATTATACCTACATCCTTTTTTATTGTATCTTGGTCTATTTTGCATAGTGTTCATGAAGTTGAATGTTCTAATAATATTGACTTTCTTGAAAATGAGACAGAATCTAGAGGCGATAATTTCAAACCTTTTTTTATAATTCAAGAGATTATAGTAATCAGTCCAGCGAATCTAGTGGTTATATGTCTGACAATAATTTGAATATCAATCCTCAGCGAACTATCCAGCAGGATTTACAAAAATTGATGGTCGAGTCGAACATTTCCAAGGTTCAAGCTAACAAATTATTAGTTGTCCTAAATAGGCACGGTTTAAAAGTACCCAAGGACTCGCGAACGCTTCTCGTTACCCCCAGAGAGGTTTCTATTATTGATATGTGTCCTGGAAGTTATATTCATTTCGGTTTAAAATCCGCATTGTTAAAATCCCTTTCTCTATATTATCCTGATAATCTCCCAAACCAGATATTGTTGAATATAAACATAGATGGATTACCAATATCAAAAAGTAGTGGAAGTCAATTCTGGCCCATTTTGGGAGCCATTGTTGACAAGGAAATCTATACGGATCCTTTCGAATTAGGTATTTACCATGGCAATAATGATCTTCTCCGGTATTTTGTACAGGATATGAAGTTTGTCCTAGAAAACGGCATTTTGTATAAGAATACCAATATCACGGTAAAGATTAACGCTTTTTGTTGTGATGCCGCAGCGCGTGCTTTTATAACGTGTACAAAAAATCATTCTGGATACTCGGGCTGTAGTAGATGCACACAGGGGGGGGGGGGGGATATTATCTAAATCGCGTGAAATTCCCGGAAATTCACAATAACTTGCCTACTGATGATTCTTTCCGTAATCGACTTGACGATGAACATCATAAAGGTGACTCTATATTAGAATTGTTGAATATGGGGATGGTTTCTCAAGTAGTTGTATAGATTACATGCATCTTGTATGATAATAATAATAATAATAATAATCCTTTATTTTCTCACTGACAATGTTTACACTGTATAGGAATAGTCAAAACTTCATAAGTAAATTTCCAAATGTTAGTAATTTTGTTAATAATTTTTAATGAGACTCTCAAATTCGCTGTAACTATATATACTATTTTCAATTAATAAGGTTTTTAATTTTTTCTTGACTGTTGTAAATGGTAGGTTCCTCAGCTGGTCGGGTAGCATGTTGTAAAGTTGTACTCCAATATTATGGGTTTTCCTCAGTCTCCTATGTGGCTGTATAATATCTTCTTTGTTTCTAGTATTGTACTCGTGCTGTTCTGAATGCTTTGTATATCTGCTTAGGTTTTCTCTTATGTGTATTAACTTTTTGTATATTATTACTGCATACAGCGTCATTATTCTTGATTCTGTGAATAGGTTTCTGCAACTTGTATTCCATGGGACCCCATAGATAGTTCTCATGGCTGTTTTCTGCATTCTAAATATTTTATTTAAGTGCACACTTGCTCCATCAATCCAACAGTTTATGCCGTAAGTCATCCTGGAATGGAAAAGGGAGTAGTAGGCAGTTACTGCTGCACCCATATTGCAATTTTCCTTAAAGCATACGTTGCCCTAGCTAGTTTAGTGCTAAGATTATCAATCAATGTGCACCCCCCAGCCCAATTGTGTGTCCAGCCGTACTCCCAAAAAAATTACCGAGTTCAATCCTGTATTTTGACCCGTTTGTTTGACACTGAAGACTAATGATGTTGTTTTATCAGCATTTAGAAATAATTCGCTGGTGTTGAACCACTTTTTGGCTTGGGTAATAATGTCTTCATACGTCGATTGTATGGTGGTGTTATTGTCAATCTCTACTGCATATGTTGAGTCATCGGCAAACATGCAGGAAGTAACAGTTCTTGGTATTACATCGGTTGGCATTGTCAGGGTTATGTTACGTGGCATGTCGTTAATATAGACAAGGAACAGTAGAGGACCCAGTCTTGATCCTTGGCCAACCCCTCTTGTTGTTTTTAGAGCTTCAGATTGGTGCTCAGTCATTACAACTATCTGTTGTCGGTCGGATTTGTATGATCTGAAAAAATCCAGACAAACCCCACGTATACCACATCTCTCCAGCTTATCCAGTAAAATCGAGTGATTTACACAATCGAATGCTGCTGATAAATCTGTGAAGATTCCCAAACATTTGTTCTTATTTTCAAAACACTCCTGAACATATTCAACTAAAAAGTTAATTGCTTCAGCCGTTCATGTTCCTCTCCGAAATCCAAACTGGTTGCTGCACAATATTCGCTCCGCATTCAAGAAGTCCACAGGCGAAGCCTTCCACGATCTTTGGGATGCTTGGGGGTTATGAAAAAAATGATAACTTTGTGGCTTCGTGGTAATATGACAGTTTGTTTTAATAAGGTTGATTTAAATATTGTTAATATGCGTTCAAAACAGTGAAAAAGTAACGTTGTGAATTTGTTCGAAAACCTCGGTCGCTTGATGAAATTGATCGATGGAAAGCCTCCGAGCTTCGCCAATTCCTTTTATATACCGGTATAGTTGTTTTGAAGGGAATTCTAAGATCAGATTATTACCAACATTTCCTGTGTTTGAGCGTTGCTATGCAAATTTTTACATCGAATACGAATAATGTTCCGTTAGAATATGATCAGCAACCCAGATAACACAGGATATCCTATGGACGTCCATTTCATGTCCAATTAAAGTCGGGATATCCGTGGATTTGAATCGGATATCCATAGGATATCCATAGAAGGATTAGGAATGGAAATCCTTCAGTGGATATCCATAGGATATCCGCTGAGGGATATCCGATTCAAATACTCCAATGGACATCCATGAGATATACATCGAAGCATTTGAATTGGATATCCTTCAACGGATATCTTATGGATGTCCAATGGATATTCACTGAAGGATATCCATTTCACATCCTTCGATGGATATCTTATGGATGTCCATCGGAGGATTTGAATTGGATATCCTTCATCGGATATCTTATGGATGTCCTTTGGATGTTCACTGAAGGATATCCATTTCACATCCTTCGATGGATATCTTATGGATGTCCATCGGAGGATTCGAATCAGATATCCTTCAACGGATTTCTTATGGATATCCATAGAATATTTACTGAAGGATATCCATTTCACATCCTTCGATGGATATCTCTTGGATGTCCATCGGAGGATTTGAATAGGATATCCTTCAACGGATATCTTCTGGATATCCATAGGATATTGAATGAAGGATATCCATTTCACATCCTTCGATAGATAGCATATGGATGTCCATCGGAGGATTTCAATCAGATATCCTTCAACGGATATCATATGGATGACCATCATCGGAGGATTTGAATCGGATATCCTTCAACGGATATCTTCTGGATATACATAGGATAATTATTATTATTATTATTATTTTCTTTCGACCACTCAGATTATGCTAAGGTTTGTTTATTTTTTTTATTATTATTATTATTATTATACTGATCCTCCTGGGTCTTCCACAAGGAGACCCCTCATAAGCTCTAAGAGCTTGCCCTGAGTTAGGAGAACCAGTTGTGTTCTGTGTAGGCTTTGTTACTGTGTCCTTACGCCACCTTAGGCACAGCACTGTTAATTTTTGACCCAACAGCGAATGGTGGCGATTACCGTGACTAGAAAATTTCTTTCCTAGCCTCGGAATTGAACTTGGGGCTTCCGCTCCCAAGTCAATTACTCTACCACTGAGCCAATCGCACTGAAGGATGTCCGTTTCACATACTTCGATGAATATCATATGGATGTCCAACGGAGGATTTGAATCGGATATCCTTCAACAGATATCTTATGGATATCTATAGGATATTCATTGAAATATATCCATTTCACATCCCTTGATGGATATCTTATGGATGTCCAACGGAGGATTTGAATTGGATATCCTTCAACGGATATCTTATGGATATCCATAGGATCTTCACTGAAGGATATCCATTTCACATCCTTCGATGGATATCTCATGGATGTCCATTGGATGATTTGAATAGGATATCCATTTCGGATATTTCGATGGATATCTTATGGATGTCCATCGGAGGATTCGAATCGGATATCCTTCAACGGACATCTTATGGATATCCATAGGATATTCACTGAAGGATATCCATTTCACATCATTCGATGGATATCTTATGGATGTCCATCGGAGGATTTTAATCGGATATCCTTCAACGGAATCCATCGAAAGAATAAAAATGGATTTCCTCTGGATCAGTTATATATATATAGTTCGGAATTAATGCCCGAAACAAATATATCGGAAAATCATCACATATTTCTTCCGTCCTATAGGCCATGATCCGCGATTGGATAACCTCTAGCTGCTGAACGAAATAATAAAAGCGTTATGATGCTGGGAAGAAGTATAAGATCTGTAGTTCCGAATCCGCGTCAATTGACAGTTTCACGGGCTGACACTGTTGGGTTCTACCGCTTGATGGGAAATATTACGTTCTATGATTTAACCGTTAACGGTCATCGTGATCGAGTCGTGACGTGTTGTGAGTTACTAAGTTGAGTTGTTTGTTAATGTCCTTTGCTAGTGGGATTCTGCTGAGTTTTAAGATTCATTCGTACGTGGAAGGAGTAAGAGGTAAATTGATTTATAATAATTAATCATCTTCCTAGTATATTTTGTATATATCATAATTGTCATATATGTAATATGCGCAACTTATTGGATATGGTGGGGATACGGACATGACTGTACAGAAGTAATGAATAAAGAGTGAGTTGTAATCTAGAAGTGATACGTATAACTGAGAACCCCAACATATAACATGGCGCAGTCTGACGAATAGTAATAAAAGGAAATTGTTTACAAATCTGAAAATCAGTTGTGATTCAGAAAAATATCATATAAAACTAAAAGTTCCCTACGTATAATTCATTATTGTGTAATAAAATGGGTTCAAGCCCTGTGGACAGGAGCTTTCTGGCGCTCTAGTTCAAACAGACAAATTATAATTCCGAAAGTATTGGTTTCTCTGAGTTGGGAATTATATCAATGTATACATATGATAGAGCTGCATCATAAAGGAAATTCAATTCAGATAATAGTTTATTTATCAAGATTAAATGAGCAATCATGAGAATGAGAACTGCACCATGGAAGAAATCGAATTAAATCTGGCCAATTTTGCCCAATAACGAACTTAACCGAGATATTCATCTCCCTAATCTACTCTGAAAATTTCAACTACCTAGCTCATTCCGTTCGAGAGTTATTGTGGAAAAACTTTCTTTAAATTTTCAAAATTTTTTTTTTTACACTTTGCGGTAATCTGGTCAATATAAAACTTCACATGCGTTAAAGGTCATGATTCTACAATTTGATGCTAAATTTCAGATAGATCGAACGAACTTGTCCGAGATATTTACGCTCCAAAACCACCTTGCAATTTTCAATACGCTAACTCCTTTCGTTCGAGAGTTATCGTGCCTACGGCCGGTCGGCCGGCCGGACAGAATCGATTTCGCACTCGGATTCTTGATCAGTGAGTCGAACCAAATCATTTGAGACCATTTTCAGCCAAAAATTCCAAAATTACAGACACTTGGGCAAATTGATAAGCACTCTGTTCCGAGGAACTAGAGCGCCAAAAAAACAAGTTTCGTATGACAATTGCCCAAAACAGGTTTAAAGTACCTACAAATAGTAGGTATTCCATAAAACATGTATGAAAGAAGATGAGTAATAAATAAAATACCTTGTAATCGATCAAAAATTTCCTGATCTACGTTCACCAAATTTTCTCCTCTCTCGAACTACAGAATTATGCTTTCAATATTTACGTAATATTTTTAAACATTTTCGGGTGAGGTCCCCGTTGCATCGCTAAAATACGAGTATTTCAACCCCAATATTTTTGAAGTTACAATATTCCCTTCTGTCAAGTTGCCATTATGACAATTCATACATAGAATAATTATATCAATGTGTCAAATAAGATTTACATTGAAATTTTGAAGAATCATATCTCCGAAAGTATTAGCTTGTTAGAGTTAAAAATGATATGAATGGATTCTTATGATAAAATTCCTTATTAAAAAAAATTTAATTTGGAATTTGTTTCGTAAAAAAAAATTTTTTTTTTGTTACTCCGAAACCATCTGTCCGATTTTGCCCAATAACGAACTTCGACTGAATTTCGACCACGGATTCTTGATCAGTGAGTCGAACAAAATCGTTTAAGACCATTTTCATCGAAATATTCGAAAATTACAGACATTTGGGCAAATTGATAAGCACTCAGTTCCGAGGAACTAGAGCGCCAATAATGGAAAAAGTTATTCCACCTGGCACGATGAATTTCGAAAATGATCATGCAGAATCATGGCGATTTTTCATACAAAAATTCAAGTTATTCTTAATGGCATCCAAACAAGAGCAGGAAACCGATTAAACAAAATGTGCACTTCTTTTAAATCATATTGGTGATCGAGGATTGAAAATATATAACACTTTCAAATTCGACAAACCAAATGATGGGATTAAATTCAATAAGGTGATGCAAAAATTTGAAGACCACTTCAGGCCCACAAAAAATGTTACATATGAAAGACACGTATTTTTAACAAGGGATATGAAAACAAGTGAAACAGTGGACGAATACGTAACATCATTAAGACAATTGAGTGAATTTTGTGAATTCTCATCTCTCACAGCTTAATCAAGGACAGATTAATACTAGGAATGAAAGATACTGCAGTTAAAGACAGACTACTCAGGACAAAAAACTTAAATCTTGAAAAAGCCATTGAAATTTGCAAGTCCGCAGAAACAACCAAGAATCATTTGGAAGCAATTAGTTCCAATACATCATCTCATAAAACGGAAGAATTTATCAATACTGTAAGAAGAGGTAAAAAGGAAATTTTTATAAGCTGGCATCACCGCACCTTTCCAGAAATAATGATGGAAGAACGCATTCCAGTGCGCAACGACGCAACTACCAAAGGTCAAACTGGTCAACTGAAACATCAAAATGGCGAAACAATAAACACAAGCAATCAGCTAGTTGGATTTGTGGTAAATGCGGTAGCAGCCATCCTCCAAGAAAATGTAAAGCATATGGTGTACAATGCAACAAATGTCAAAGGATGACTCATTTCACAAAATTTTGCATGGATTGGAACCAGCATGTCAATAATATTGATGAAAATTACTCCAGCTTTTCCTGTGAAGAAGATGATGACGAAGAATTATTTTTAGATAATGTAAATAATAATTCAAATAAAAACGAATGGTTTGTTGATTTATTGATAAATAATATTAATTTACAATTTAAAGTAGACACAGGTGCACAGGCTAATGTTATTTCTTTAGATACATATGAAAAATATTTAAATAATATAAGGCTTACAGCATCTAAAACAAGATTACGTACATACACAGGTGAATATTTGAAAATTATAGGAAAAATGAGTTTAAAATGTTCTTTTAAAAATAAAGATTACTATATTAATTTTATCGTTGTCAGGAATAATGGACCGAATATAATAGGATTGAAAACACTAAAGGATCTGAATATTGTTAAAATGGTAAGCTACATGGAACGGGATATAATGGGACAGTATCAGGAGGTTTTCAAAGGAATAGGTTGCATTCCAGGACAATACAGTATTAAAATAAATAAGAATATTGCTCCAGTGGTGCATGCAAGTAGAAAAATTCCTTTCAATATTCAAAATAAATTAAAAATTAAATTAAATAAGTTAGTGAATCAAAAAATAATTGTGAAAGAATCTGAACCTACTGAATGGGTTAACTCATTAGTGATAGTTAATAAAATGAACGGTGACTTTCGTTTATGTATAGATCCAACTGAATTGAATGAGGCAATTTATCGAGAACATTTTCAAATTCCTACCTTTGAAGAAACAATTAGAAATTTGAGTAAAGCAAAATTTTTCTCTGTGTTAGACGTGGCTAACGGATTTTGGAATGTACAGTTGGACGAAAAAAGTTCAAAGCTCTGTACGTTCAATACTCCCTTTGGAAGATATCTTTTTTTACGCCTTCCTTATGGTTTGAGAAGTGCCAGCGAGGTTTTTCAAAGAAATATTATAGAATGTTTTGAAGGAATTGATGGTGTAGTAATTTATATTGACGATATATTAATATGGGGTTCAACTAAGGAAGAGCATGATGATAGGTTAAGAAGAGTTCTTGAACATGCTAAATTAAATAATATTAAATTAAACAAGGAAAAATGTAGAATAACTCTCAATAAAATTAAATATTTAGGTCATATTAAAACTGATAAAGGTATAGAACCTGATGAAAGCAAAATAGATATTATAAAAAATTACCCAGAACCAAAAAATATAAAAGAATTACAAAGTTTTCTTGGAATTCTAAATTATTTACATAAATTCATTCCAAATTTATCCGAGTTAAATAAACCATTGAGAGATCTTTTAAAGAAGGATATTTCTTTTAAGTGGGATCATGAACAACAACAAGCATTCGATAATTTAAAAAATATATTGATTTCTCCACCAGTTTTACAATTTTATAATCCATATATACCTATTACTTTAACAGTAGATGCAAGTAAATTTGCTTTAGGAGCAGCATTAATTCAAAACTCCAAACCAATAGCATATTCATCTAAATCTTTCATATTTCTTTTAAGTGGGATCATGAACAACAACAAGCATTCGATAAGTTAAAAAATATATTGATTTCTCCACCAGTTTTACAATTTCATAATCCATATATACCTATTACTTTAACAGTAGATGCAAGAAAATTTGCTTTAGGAGCAGCATTAATTCAAAACTCCAAACCAATAGCATATTCATCTAAATCTCTCTCACCAACACAACAGGCTTATGCACAAATCGAGAAAGAACTGCTTGCTATAGTGTATGGATGTAAGAAATATCATGATTTTGTTTATGCTAAAAAAGTTACGATCGAAACTGATCATAAACCACTTATATGTCTTTTCAAAAAGCCGTTGTTACAATGTCCTATGAGACTTCAAAGAATGCTTTTAGATTTGCGGATGTATGACATAGATTTAATTTATAAACCAGGTCAGGAGATGTATATAGCAGATGCACTTAGTAGAATACAGACATCTTATTCTAACGATAAAGAAATTTCGCTCACAACTGATTATGAAGCTCAAGTAGATTATTTAACAGAAAATTTTCCTATCAGTTCTAATAAACTTCAACAATTTAAACAAGAAACAGATAATGATCCAGAACTTCAGAACTTAATGAAATATGTTAAGTATGGCTGGCAAATACACGTTCACAATGTATTGAAAGTACTAAATTATATTGGAAGTTAAGAAGTGAGATTGTAATAATAGATGATATTTTATACCGTGGTAATAGTTTAATTGTACCTTAGTCTTTAAGAAAAGTTGAATGTTGAATTTATTGCATACATCTCATCTTGGCATTACAAAAACAAAGTTGAAAGCATCAAATGTATTGGCCGGGAATGTGCCATGATATTGAGAATTTTGTTATAGCTTGTTCCACGTGTGCTAGATATTCAAAAAATAACTTCAAGCAACCATTGAATTCTCATCCAGTTCCAATAAAACCGTGGCTAAAACTGGGTATTGACTTATATGAATTAGACAATGTTACTTACCTTATTGTTATAGATTACTTTTCTAAGTTTGTATAAATTAGAAAGCTTCTTTCCACTACCAGTTTCAGTATCATATCACATCTAAAAAATATTTTTTCAATACATGGTATACCACAAATTTTATTTTCTGATGGAGGTCCACAATTTACAAGTCAAGAATTTAAATTATTTTCAAGGGAATGGGAGTTTCAACATGAAATGTCTAGCCCTATGTATCCTAAATCTAATGGTATGGTGGAGAGAAGTATTCAATCAATAAAAAATTTAGTTAAAAAATGTCCCTATGATAAGACTGATTTAAATGCAGCATTATTAGAATATAGATCAACTCCTATTTCACACAAAATTTTATCTCCTTCAGAGCTACTGTTTCAAAGAAAAATTAAAGGTCTCTTACCTACTTCATTAAATCACTCAGATATTAAAAGAGTTAATTTTAAAAAACGGAGACAGTATCTAAATGAAAAACAAAAGCAATCTGAATATTATTATGATAGATCTTCAAAAAATCTACCTCCTCTAAATATAAATCAAAAAGTGTATATTAGAAAACATAAAATTTGGATACCTGGTATAGTAATTAGTAAATATAATTCTAATTCTTATATTGTAGGAAGAAGGTTCACAAACACTAAAACGTAGAAATCGATTTTATTTAAAACCAATGTACGAGAACATGAAATTGTATTATGATTCTGATAGTGAACATCATAGGTCTAAAATTAAAGTAGACACTGAACCTATACCAAGTACATCAGGTGCTTATGATAGAAAAGCTGAAAAAATTAGGAATGAAGAGAAAGATGAGAGTGATCTAAATCAGTAAAGAGTGAAGAAAGTGACATATCATCTGATGAAATGCCTTTAGAGGTAGAACAAGATTTAAATAAAAGAAAATCTATTAGAAGTAGATATGGCAGGAAGATAAAAAAGCCTGATACTTCATCGTATATATAAACTGAATTAATTAAAGTAAGATTGTAAATTTTAATGTGTGTAGATTAGTACTTTAATACTTACCTTTGTACATACATTTATTATTTTTATATTTTGTTAAAAGGGGAGATGTCATATATGTAATATGCGCATCTTATTGGATATGGTGGGGATACGGACATGACTGTACAGAAGTAATGAATAAAGAGTGAGTTGTAATCTAGAAGTGATACGTATAATTGAGAACCCCAACATATAACAATAATATATTCATATGTGAGTAATAAAAAAATTGCATACCTATACTTAACGTGAACAAACGACGAAATGAAGAATTGATTGAATTATGATCATGAGAACTCGAAGGAAACCATACTGATTTGTTCCTCAGTAGTTTTTGATAGATTTCAACATCAATAATTATTATACCCGTTAAAATACTGATCTGTGTTCAAATAATTTCAGATGCTGCTCACCTAAGTGATCTGTGGCGACTAGCTCCAAAAATAAATCAACAAGACAATATATTATATGATATTATATTTTAGTATTAACTCAATTTTTTTGTGGTCAGGATTGTAAATCAACAAGTCCAGAGCGTTCTTGCCAATCGGGTCCTTCATAAATGGCTTCGTATAATAAATATACTTATGCATATATATCACAAGTCAAATAGACCCCAGGGGGTTCATTGATTTGCCGAGAAAGCAAGAGCAGACGCGTTTCTGGCTTCTTGGCCTTCATCAGTACTCTGTAGCTTCTCAACAAATTCAACTAAACTGACCCGGGTTAAGCCTCTCAGAGCCGGCTTGGTCGATCATACCTAATCGCCCACGCCACCTATGAGACAAAACACGGGAATCAGCCTCTCCCCACCAGTGAATATTTGAAGCGTGAAATCATATGCCACCATTCACTCGATATTAATCGAGAATGTGTCCCGCAGAGCTCAGACAGTATCTTCCCAATGACCATGAACGCTGTTTAGCGTTTTCAAAAATAATAATGAAAAAGGGCGATACCGTTGTTAATAAATCAACAAGTCCAGAGCGTTCCTGCCAATCGGGTCCTTCATTCATTCATTTGACTTGTGAGATGGGTAGTTCTCACGAAATGTTCCACTTTGGTGTTCATGACAGTTTTCTGCTACATAAAACTGGTTTAATCGTTTAATTCTCTATATTATATCCTTTTGAAATGTAACAATCACTATAAAGAATAAAGAATAGCAAAATTTCAAAAATTTTAATTTTCAACGCTAGTTCTCTTTCCAGAAGAATTGAAAACCTCACCTCCGTGACTGTTCCTCTTAGTTATCGCATTGTCCTAAACTTAAAATTATAGCATTAATGGAATTCTGGCACAGCGTATTTCTAGTTCATTATCCACAATTAACTAAATAATGTTGACATGATAAAATCTCAATAAAACAAGCACTGACGTGAAGTCAGAAGCTTTTGCGCGTATGTTAATCGAATTTACCATGGTAAATTCGATTAAGGGTGTCCAATACAGAAGAATGGACAATAGAACATACGCGCAAAAGCTTCTGACTTCACGTCAGTGCTTGAACCAATTTTTTTTTCGTGATTTTTTTGAAATTTTCTAGGGGTACGGTTCTTAAAATTTTTTTTCTCGTCGTTTTTTTCAAATTTTCTAGGGGTACGGTTCTCACAAAATTTTAAACACGTCTTTATGTTGATTTTCTACTACTAATTACCAAACTTCAATTCGATCGAATATTTATTTTTTGAGTTATCAAGGAAACAATATTCCAGATGGGTATAACTCGGAAACCGTTAGACCGATTTTGCCCAAAATTGAACTCAACTCTCCCTTTCGGATACGCAACCTTTCCTGAAAATTGCAAGTCCCTATCTCCTTTCGTTCGAAAGTTATCGAGGCAACGTTCACCCATCTACTGAACTCACACAAGAATGCTCGAATCTCCAACATTATTTAACCGATCGTATTAAAACTTGAAAATTGTCAGTATAGTTAGGTTATGAAGGTTCTTGCAAAATTTCAGCAATTTCGAACGATTAGTTACGGATATATAGAACTTTTTTTTTTTATTTTCAAAGATTAATTTAAAATTTTCTACAAATGCTATCCTCACCAAATTTTGCAAACGTTTCCACATTGGCATTCTACAACTAATAACCATGTTTGAATTCAATCGGTTTAGTATTTTTCGAGTAAATGAGGAACAAAAACCACAAAATTTCATAAAATTTCAGATGGCTATAACTCTGAAACCGTTTGGCCGATTAGGCTCATAATCAAACTGAAATGTCGCGTTGTGGTGTACATCCCAACCTGAAAACTTGAGGCCGCTATCTCTCTCAGTTCTCAAGTTATCGTGACAACAAAAATATTTTTTAATAATTTTTTAATAATTTTGTAGCCATACGATTCGCACAAAATTTCACAAACGTGCTTAGGTTCATATTCTACAACTACTCACCAAGTTTCAATTCGATCGGATTCATATTGGTTGAAAACAAAATTATTACTCGGAAACCACTGGGCCGATTATGCCCATTAACGAACTTGTCCGTCGTATTGGGATGCGCCACCCACCCTGAAAATTTCAAGTCGCTAGCTCTTTTCGTTCTCAAGTTATCGTGGCAACGGCCGGACGGCCGGACGGCCGGACGGCCGGACGGACAGAATCAAATTTGACATCGAATTCTTCATTGGGGAGTCGAACTTAATCGTTCGAGACCATTTTCGTCAAAAAATTCGAAAGTTACAGACATTTGGGCAAAACTATAACGCGATGTTCCCCAGAACATACGCGCAAAAATTATCGGTGTTCGAATTATACTTATATTAGTCGATGTTCCTGCATTATCTATCACCTCCGTGAAGCGACATTGTAATTTGACTCTTTAATCGCAAGATGACGGTATCGTCATCGTGGACCGCCTGGAATATTGGTTGATGCGCAGGTAATACTGACCACTTGAGATTTGAACTTCAAAGTGTAACTTATTGGTTAAATTCTTACCCAAGTGATAAAGACGCGTATGGGAAATTTGGGATTCTCACCTCCGTGAAGATGAATTGTAAGGTAGGAGATTATTTTATTCAATTATTTGTTATCTGAATATACTTAATTACGAAAGTTATTTAATGAGTTAAAATATTGTTTTGAACCTTTTTTCTTTAAATGAGATATTCTATAAAAAAGTAAAATTTCTCACCTCCGTGAATATAGTAATTCACGGAGGTGAGGTACTCTTCACGGATGTGATAATAATATTCTGTTCCTCCTTTCAGGACATGAATTCTAACATTATTAAAAAAAAATAAGAAAAAAGTTACTGCATCTCATGAAGAACAGAAGAAAAAACAACGAAAATCTATGAGAAGACTTCATGAAGCCCGAAAAAATGATCCTGAATTATACGAAGAAGAAAAACGTAAAGAACGAGGGCTATTATAAAAGAAAAAAGGAAGGAAAAATTAAAAATATTCTGGATATGTCCGAAAGAGAAACATTGGTTCAAGCACTGACGTGAAGTCAGGAGCTTTTGCGCGTATGTTCTATTGTCCATCCTCCTGTATTGGACACTCTTCATCGAATTTACCATGGTGAATTCTATTGTTCGTTCTCCTGTATTGGACACTCTCTTAATCGAATTTACCATGGTGAATTCTATTGTCTGTTCTCCTGTATGAGACACTCTTAATCGAATTTACTATGGTGAATTCGATTAGGGCTCTCCAATACAGGAGAATAGACAATAGAATTCACCATGGTAAATTCGATTAAAAGTGTCCAATACAGGAGAATGGACAATAGAACATACGCGCAAAAGCTCCTGACTTCACGTCAGTGCTTGAAACAATTTTTTTATATTAAGGATATATGAATTTTTTTTTTCATTTAAAATTTAACAATATTTCATTTCCGTGAATGCCGGTTTCATGAAAATCTCATTATTTCACAAAATACCAACGAAAGTGTGTAACCTTAGGCATAAGATTAATAAGAATTAATTTCTGGTTTAGGATATCTAAAAATAAATTCGATTATTGTTAATTTATTTTTTTTTCAAACTAAAATGCGAAAGGGGAACATTTGGTGGGAATTACCCATATATATGCATAAGTATATTTATTATACGAAGCCATTTATGAAGGACCCGATTGGCAGGAACACTCTGGACTTGTTGATTTATTAACAACGGTATCGCCCTTTTTCATTATTATGTCAGGATTGTGTTAATACATTATATTTGTTCAAAATACGGATATTTCATTTCCCTACAGATTGCTAACAATAAGTTTCATCTTCTATGGATTTCTTTTGAACATCCATTTAACATCATGGATATTCCTGAAGGATATGTCTTATGGATATTCTCAAAAGATATCTTTGAAATATGTCTTATGGATATTCTTCATGGATTCCATTTGGATATCCTTGAAGGATGTCTTATGGACATCCTTGGGGATATTCTATGGATATCCTTGACGGATATCCTATGGATGTACAGGTTGTTCCATTTGGACATCCTATGGACGTCCATAAGATATCTTTTCGATATTATTGGATGTCCGTTGGACATCCTTCAAGGATATACTATGGATATCCTCGAATGATGTTCTATGGATACCCTTGAAGGATGTCTTATGGACGTCCTTGAGAGATATCCTATGGATATCCTTGACGGATATCTTATGGATGTACAGGTTGTTCCATTTGGCGTCCTATGGACGTCCATAAGATATCTATTGGATGTTATTGGATGTCCATTGGACATCCTTCAAGCATGTCCAATGGATATCCTTGAAGGATGTTCTATGGATATCCTTGAAGGATGTCTTATGGACATCCTTGGGGGATATTCTATGGATATCCGTCAAGGATATCCTATGGTTGTACAGGTGGTTCCATTCGGATATCCTATGAACGTCCATAAGATATCTTTTGGATATTATTGGATGTCCATTGGACATCCGTATTATTCATGAAGGATGTCCTATGGATATCCATCGGATGTCCTTGTGTTATCTGGGAATTAATTGCATATTTTGTGGAAAAATATAAAGATTTTTAAGGAAGAGAGAACATGTCATATAACTTGCATAACCTTCTGCATCTATATGACGATTTCAAAAAATATGGATGTTTAGTGTAAGTGCCTTCAAATTCGAAAACCATATGTTTAAACTCAAACAAAAAATTAAGAAATCCGCGAGACCGTTACAACAAATATATAATAGAATCACTGAAAATGGTCGACTCAATATAACAAGAGAGAACTTAGCTTATTCATATTTAGAACGCACTCTGCTGAGAAATTCTGCTTGCTCAGGGACAATAAAATTTTGGACATTTCATGCATTAAATTTAATTTGAACACACATGAAACGTTTTTGTGTGGCAAGGTATTTTCCGGTGGACAAAATATTTTCGAAACGCCGTGTAATTCGATGTTATTAAATATTTTTTCGGTTAAAATGGATGATTTCATTGAATGCGAGAATTAAGATGTTCCAGCATTTTCTATGAAGTGCTTCAGACTGAATATGGATAATAAATATTGTGCAGTTATTCCACTATCCCATGGCTCACCTTAAATTAGTTCATTTTACTTCCATCGGACGTTGGACCGGTGTGACGATAGCAGCCGTTTTCGAGAAATCGGCTGTCAGACCGTAGCAGCCGAAACTTTTATGCGTACACCTTCAAGAAATTTGAATATTTCCCACTAGTTCTACAATTAAAAAAATATTGCTACCTGAATGGAGGTCTAACCAAAAAAAAATTACGATATATCTTCTGTCACAAACTACCAAATTTTCCTATCATATACATATTAACTGAATATTAACTATTATATAGTGAATTCGAAGTTCAAGAAAAATATGAAGAAAATGGTGCTTCACGATGAAAATGTGAATATGCCCAATCTTCTGTTTGAGAAAAATCTATCGCGAAGCACTTACAGGCCTCCCTTTTATGGAACACTTCCTCTTGTTCTTACTAACAATATATCGAATGTATCAGAATGATCGTGTTAATTCAAAGTGAAGAAAATTATGAAAAAATAATGTTTCACTCTGAAAATTTGATATGTAAATAATCATGATGCACTCTTCCCGAAATATATACCACGATGGACCTACAAGCTTCCCTTGCATGGAAAACTACCACTTATACTACCAATATATCGAATGCCTCAGAATAATCGTGTTATTTCAAAGTCGAAGAAAATTATGAAGAAAAGGATGTTACACTCTGAACGTTTGATATGGAAATAACCACGATGTCCTATTTCTACCCCGATGGACTTACAAGCCTCCCTTCTATGGAAAACTACCCCTTGTCTCTACTACCAATATATCGAATATATCAAAATAATCGTGTTATTTCAAAATCGAAGAAAACTATGGAGAAAGAGTACATCATGATTATTTAAATATCAAACAGTGAAGTGAAGTGAGTGAAACATCATTTTCTTCATTATTTTCTTCGACTTTGAAATAACACAATTATTTTGATGCATTCGATACATTGGTACTAGAGACAATGGGTAGTTTTCCATAGAAGGGAGGCTTGTAAGTCCATCGGGCTAGATTTTTCAGACAGAGTACATCACGGTTACTCACATATCGAATTAACAGAGTAAAACATCATTTACTCCATAATTTTCTTCGATTTTGAAATAACACGATTATTCTAAGGCATTCGATACATTGGTAGTAGAGATAAGGGGTAGTTTTCCATACAAGGGAGGCCTGTAAGTCCATCAGGATAGATTTTTCATAAAGAGTACATCACGGTTATTTACATATCGAATATTCAGAGTGAAACATAATTGTCTTCATAATTTTCGTCAACTCTGAATTAACACGATTATTCTGATACATTCGATATATTGTTAGTAAGAACAAGGGAGGCCTGTAAGTGCTTCGCGATAGATTTTTCTCTTTCTTCATATTTTTCTTTAATTTCGAATTCACTATATAGTTCATATTCAATTAATATATGATAGGAAAATTTGGTAGTTTGTGATAGAAGATACATCGTAATATATTTTTTGGTTAGAGTAAGTCATGTATACCCCTATTCAGACAGCAATATATTTTTTTTAATTGTAGAACTAGTGGGAAATATTCCAATGTCTTCGAGATGTACGCATAAACGATGTTTCGGCGCCTACGGTCTGGCAGCCGATTTCTCAAAATCGACTGCTAACTTTTAGGCTGCTTTTTTCACACTGGTGGGCGTAGGTACCCGTCTAAAAAAATTCAGTTATCCGATACCCTCTAGACCGGTTCTGAGTATTACGGGGCTTTCTCACTTATATCCACCATTGCATCAACTTGTTGACTCCACCGGCGTGAAGATAGCCTGAAAAGTTATCCTGTGAAATCGCCGAGTACATCGGAAGGCTCATTGACGTGAAGAATGACGTGCATCATCACATTGCTGCAGGTCGGAAATTTCATGAACGCGGAAGTTAATATTGTATATTTAAGGTGATCTGTGGAAACTGATATTTCATTCGTGGTCCACCCTTCAAGTATATATATATATATATATTCTTTTGACTGAGAGTTTTATATGTGTTAGCAGAGGTTGGTGTAACGGGGTACCATACAATTCTGCGTATGATACAAGAGCTTAGGGAAAAACCTCAGCAAAAAACCCTGTCTCCCCGTGTGTGTTGTGATTTGTAACTATTGTTCACAAAATTTGCAGAAATTTAGAAATATTGATAGGCATTTATTTCTTCAATATGGACTCCCTCGTCAAAAACGGAGTGGTTTCTCCAAGGTACCCAAAACTCAACCTGAAAAATGAAAAGACAAGTGGAGAAGAACGAACAAACTAAAAATAATACATAACCTTTCAAAAGTCTCCTCTCACAAATATACTCTTCTGTTGGCGCATGGGATCTCTTGGAGAAGAATCGCCTCCGCTAGTTCTCAAAGATATTGATCTTAGAAATCCCTTCAATATTGAATTCAAAAAGGAAATTGTTGATCGTAAGGCCAGGACTCTTTCATAACCAGATCTGGCCAGTCCAAGTGAATTACAATCGTGATCATAATGAAGCAATTAATCTTCTTTCTTTCTAAGGGCCGGTCCATACGCTACGTTTTGCACGACCTTTAGTCTGCGCAGTCTCAAGACGGAATGAAAACGTAGCAATTTTTAGTGCGTCCACACCATGCAGATATATCAATGATACAAAGAAAACAAGATATGATATTGCGCATATTGCAGATTCTTGCTGTGACGTAGACGGGTAGTAAACTGATCCAAACTAACCTATATAAAGAAACAAATGCACGTTATCGTTCTTTTTTACATTTCTTCTTTGGTGTTCGGTCTACTATCGTTTGTCTCTGCGAATATCAACCATGTGGTGTTCAATGGCATTTTGTAACAGTGATGATCTGTGCAAAAATTTTGATAAAAAAAACCATGTTTTTCCGCTTTCCATCAAACCCAGAAATGTGCAAACTTTGGGTAAATGCTTGCAAAAGAGAAGACAAATTCAACCAATCAAATGGTAGAGTATGTTCAAAACATTTTTCAGAGACTGTTATCTTAGAGACTTGCAATTCGAACTCACAGGTTTTTCTCCTAAAAACCGTCGTCCTCTGAAAAAGGATGCAGTGCCTACTTTGATTGTTCCTTTTTCAAGTCAACCATTGGATAGCAAAAGGCAAAATCGGACTGATAGAAGGGAAATCAAAAAAGTGGTTTGTGATCTCACATCACCTTCAATGTCATCAAGGTGAGTAATTTGATAAATGTGGTAATGTAATCGTGACGAAATTATAATAATATCTACTCTCAGTGATTGCTCTAATGGTGATGGTCCATCTGGCTCGAACAGTGGTCCAGTGGTTTTCGATCTCCCAACAGCCGCAATGTCAACAAGGTCAGTAATTTGTTAATTATGTTAATGGAATTGTATAGAAATTATAGTAAGTTCTACTTGTAGTGGTTGCTCTTATGGTGCTGGTCCATCTAGCTTGAACAGTGGTCCAGTAGTTTTCGATCTCACAACAGCCGCAATGTCAACAAGGTCAGTAATTTGTTAATTATGGTAATGGAATTGTGAAGAAATTGTAATAAGTTCTACTTGTAGTGATTGCCAGGGCCGTCTTCAACTATGGTGGGGCCCCTGGGCACACAAGAATTTGGGGCCCTTTTTGAAAGAAAAGAAATCGAATGATACATTTTTTACTAAGATTTATTATGGGTAACTAAATATACAGGGTCTTTCACGAGGAACCTCACCCATATTTATACGGGAAACTACTGAACGTATTCTCATGAAATTCAGCACTTATAAGTACTTCACGATGCTGATGAAATCTAAACTATTTTCAAGGCATGAACACCTCCGGTTTTTCCGGAAATGACGTCAACTTCCGTTTTTCAAATTAGAACACCATTTTTTCATTGCAGAAATAGATTCCTTAGAAAATTTCAATTTATTTTGATGTAACATTTTTCAGTTTTGGTTGGAAAATTCTCTCTGAGCGGAAAAATTCGAAAAATAAATCGAAAATAGAGCTCCGCTGAAACAAGAATAACTTCGAGGTTTTTGGATGGAAAATTTTCATTTTTGGGATTTTTCAAGATGTAAGATTGATGTATCCACTTTAAAAATCGAAATCGCGATTCATGATACAGGGGGTGAAAAATCGCTTTCAAAGTTAGGGATGATAAAATCGTGAAAAATCAATTTTTCCAAATTAGAACCCCATTTTTTTATGGCAGATATTGAATCTACGTTAAAAAATAATGTGAGTGTATGCATCACACCCTTGCCCTAAAGTGGATATTTTCTGAGTTATTCACAAAAAACTGTTTTTCGTCTTGAATTTTCAGCTATTTCTTTTCCCTTCACGCCAAAAAGATGAAATTTTCAGGAACTGTTACTTAAACCATGTTTTAGATTTTACTACCCTAATATGCAAGAGAAAAAAGTTACAGGTTGTTCCTAAATAGATGGCGAATTTTGATTCGAATTTGTATCGGAAACCTCTTCATTTCAACTAATCGGCCGTCGGTTTTCTCTCCAGTGATAAATAAATAATTCCTTATGAACCATATGCAAAAAATTACCATGTTTTACATTCTTTTTTATTAATGATAGATATCATTAATTACATCTGCCAAATTCCTCTTTATTCAGTAGCATTTTGTGTTTACTATTAATTTGGTGATAATTCGTATTAAGTTATAAAATCGATCACTATGCCTAATTTTACCAATGAAGATTATTTAAATCTCATTCTACTTCATGGAGAATGTAATAAAGTTGTAGATAAAACGATTCGACTGTTCATTGAGAGGTTTCCTGACCGACCCAGACCAACGAGAGATACCATTAACAGAACCATGACAAACTTGAGAAATGTCGGATCTTTCGTTAAGAAAACTATACACAGAGAAAAAAGTGAAGTAGAAGATGAGAACAACGAAATTACAGTTCTTGCATATTTTTGTGTGAATCCTCAAAATTCTCTCAAAGATGCCGAGATTGATCTGGGATTATCTCAATCGAGTGTTTGGAGAATATTAAAAAAACATAAAATGCACCCATATAAATTCAATAGGGTACAGCATTTGAAGGAAACTGATTTCGTCAGGAGAACAGAGTTTTGCGAAGCTATGATGATTCGATTTCAAGAGAATGAAAACTTTTTGGACTGTATAATTTGGACAGATGAATCTAAATTCACAAAGAATGGTTCTTTCAATAGGCATAACAGTCATTATTGGGATGAAGAGAACAACCACCACTTCAGACAATGGAACTTTCAAGAGACCTGGAGTTTCAATGTTTTTTGCGCCATCAAAAATAATGCAATTCTCGATGTTCACATTTATGATGGGACTTTAACTGGTAAGATAGAACACTACACATGTTTGCATTATTTAAAGAATGTTCTCCCTTAGGAGATAGATATTCTGACATATTGACTCAAATAATTGAGCCGCTAGTACAGAACCATAATGACTTATGGTATCAACAAGATGGCGCGACTCCACACAATTCACTCAATGTGTCAAATATCCTCTACAGGCTATTTGAAGATCGATGGTTGGCGAACAATGGTCCACATCTTTGGCCACCACGTTCTCCCGATTTAACTCCTTTAGACTATTATGTTTGGGGTAGGATAAAAAATATTGTCTACTCAACTCCCCTGACTGATAAAGAGGACTGCATAGAACGAGTCAGAAATGCGTTCAGGTTTGTTTAGATTTTTAGATTCATAGTTTTGAAACTCAATTTGGTTTTTAAACACTTTTGCAGATCTCTTCCTCCCGATGAAATAAGAAGAGCAACGCACGAAGCATTCCTGAGACGTATAAATAAATGTCTAGAAATTAACGGTCAAAACTTTGAGCATCTTCTCTAGTTATAACTGCGAGAGTTTGGCATGGTTCTCCTAAAAGTAACTTGAAGTCGGTTTCAAGAAGAGGTGAAAAATCCACAGCATGGTTCAAATAACAGTTCCTGAAAATTTCATCTTTTTGGCGTGAAGGGAAAAGAAATAGCTGAATAATTCAGAAAATATCCACTTTAGGGCAAGGGTGTGATGCATACACTCACATTATTTTTTAACGTAGATTCAATATCTGCCATAAAAAAATGGGGTTCTAATTTGAAAAAATTGATTTTTCATGATTTTGTCATCCCTAACTTTGAAGCGATTTTTTCACCCCCTGTATCATGAATCGCGATTTCGATTTCTAAAGTGGATACATCAATCTTACATCTTGAAAAATCCCAAAAATGAAAATTTTCCATCCAAAAACCTCGAAGTTATTCTTGTTTCAGCGGAGCTCTATTTTCGATTTTTTTTTTTCGAATTTTCCCGCTCAGAGAGAATTTTCCAACCAAAACTGAAAAATGTTACATCAAAATAACTTGAAATTTTCTAAGGAATCTATTTCTGCAATAAAAAAATGGTGTTCTAATTTGAAAAACAGAAGTTGACATAATTTCCGGAAAAACCGGAGGTGCTCATGACTTGAAAATATTTTAGATTTCATCAGCATCGTGAAATACTTATAAGTGCTGAATTTCATGAAAATACGTTCAGTAGTTTCCCGTATAAATATGGGTGAGGTTCCTCGTGAAAGACCCTGTATATCGTGCACCATGTTCATCCATAAGCAGAAATTGCAAAATTCTCTCAATAGGCTGTCCGTCTTTTACGTATCTAACGATGAAAGTGAGTTTGTCAACTTGGGACAGATCCGGCGTAGAATCTACGCTAATAGAGTAGTATTTTGCCGATTTGAGTT
The DNA here is from genome assembly GCA_937662695.2 of Halyzia sedecimguttata. Taxonomy (NCBI): domain Eukaryota; kingdom Metazoa; phylum Arthropoda; class Insecta; order Coleoptera; family Coccinellidae; genus Halyzia; species Halyzia sedecimguttata. The sequence continues at coordinate 8,962,142 of OW569418.2, forward strand.
CTTTGACAATTGTTTTCAAAACTCGCTGTCCCATCAAATTAATAAATTCATCACAAATGTTTGCAGATAAATACGATGTAGTTCCTTATCCACGATTTCCGCAGTTTCGTATGTGATCAGCAAGAAAAGGATCAAATTCACTAATCAGTTCTAAGCATCCCAAATAATTACCATTATTTTGCGATTCCCATATCTCATTATCACCACGAAAAGCAAGTCCTCTTGAAGCTAAAAATTTCACTACTGCAACAATCCTCCTAAGCACATTCTTCCAATAGTTAATTTCTATATTATATTGAGACAGTAACTCACTATCAATTCGTCCAGTAATTTTCACTCTTGCAACATAATTCATCATTAATTGTCTGTGCTGTAAACTGTTCTCATGCTCCATCAATAAGTTACTTATATGCTTCCAATCTTTATATCCATTTGGAGAACTCAAATGTCCAGGAAAAGTAGTGTTATTAAATAGACGGCAGCAATAGCAGTACACAGATTTCTTTGCTGGTGAATAAAGGAGCCATTTTCTTTCTAAAGTCTCTCCATTTGTCAATTTACGGGTAAAAATATTTTTAGTCAAGTATCTAGTTTTCGTTTTGCCACTTGAATCTGGAAAACTTGTAGAAGTTTCGGAGAAGTCACAATTTTTATTTTGGAAAAACTGTGGCCCTTTTCGAATCCAAATATCACGAACTTCTTCCGTTAAAATGTCGTCACAGTACGTACCAGGGTCGGAAGATATGAATACATTATCTAAGCTTGCAGTTACTAACTCGCAGTATCTTGAAGTCGAGGGTTCAGCATCTGATGGGTTTTTGTCAATTTCGTCACACGTAACCTCTTTTTCCTGTTGATATTCAGAAGTATTCTCATCTTGGGGTGATGAGCAAGAAGATTCCCTCAGCTTATTGGTTTCTTCGACCGTAAAAAACGAAGTTAGCTTAGGGAGTTTAACTGTTATTTCTTTTTGAGCTATTACTTTTTTCTTTTTTGTGAACCACTTAAATATGTTCTTTTCGACATATTGAAACGACGTTTAAGTGAGCAAACCAAAACTTCTATTATCTGTAAGAACTGAAAGTTTAATACTTCATACCACAGACAATGTCGACATCTATTTTAAGCCTCGTTTATCGTTTAGACTGTGCAGGTTTCTCTGGAATCGGAGTGATTTGCATCGGTGATCGCTAGATGGCATACTTGGTAAATTATAATTTGTTCTGAAATATTATTAATTAGAGCAATCCGACCAAAAAAGTTTAGACGGTTGCGAAGACGGAAACTACATATTTCCTAAATTACAATGCCGCGTTTTTTGTCAAATTTAACAATGTCGTTGGCTTATTTTATCACTGCCCGGGTCAAAAATGGCTCATTTTGCCTTACTTTCCTTTGTTTCCTCGATTTGCCGACGATTTTCACTACAGATCTTGACTTCTTTGCCATAAATCAAATTTTCATTTAACTTGTTTGCCTCAAGTAAATATTTTTTCAGCGAATAGAAATTAAGTCATTTATTTACCATATTTTTGGCTTAAAAATTAATACAAATGTGATTTGTGTTCTCATTGTTACTTATTCAAACTAATTTAAAAATAAGTCTTATTATTTTTATTGAAAATGACATACATTAGGGGAAGATGGGGTAATACCGGTCAGGAGACAATACCGGTCACCACATTATACTTCAAAATACTTTCTTTACGCGAACTCACACATGCAGAAAGGGTTGCCTGATCGTGCCCCGCTCTAAGACACCGTAAACCGCTCTGTTCCGACCACTCGTCTCCGAGAATATAACCTATGTTTGTTTCGCGCTACTTTGCTATAAGTTTTTGGCCTCATAACATAAGGGGTGAGTATCATATTATTCCGATTTTATTAATTGTCTCTAATAATTTCTACCAATCAGTTATCTGACCATCTATTACATTGTAGATTTCAAGCTATTGGTGACAAGTTTTTCGTAAAATTATTACTAACATCTAAAGAGCACGGGTGGCCAATGCCGGTCACCTCTGACCGGTATTACCCGCGGGTCACGTATACAAGTAATTTATATTTTTAGACAGAAAACAATATTTTTGATTCTTTGTAATTTGGGTTGTGATTTTTATTTTAATGCATATTTATATTATTCTCAGTATTCGATACAATGCCTCGCACTAGGAGCCAAGGATTGAAGGTGAATTGGCGCCAAGATGATTTGACCAGGGCTTTCAAACTCGTCGCTGAAGGAACAAAAATAAGAGAAGCAGCGCGTACTACTGGTATCCCATTTTCAACCCTCCAAGAACGACTGAAGATAAATAACTCGGAAACGCCTGTACATCAATTCAAATAAGAAAGATGGCTTACGAATATGCTGTTAAAAATAATATTACGCACAACTTTAATGAAAATCAGGCTATGGCTGGAAAAGATTGGCTAAAGGCTTTCATGAAAAGAAACAATTTGTCTAACCGTAAAGCTGAAGGCACTAGCTTAAATCGAGCAACTGCTTTCAACAAGGATGAAGTTGGTTTATTTTTTAATCTGCTTGGGGAATTAATGGAAAAATATAGGTTCTCACCACGAAATATCTACAATGTGGATGAAACCGGAATCTCCTCTGTACAAGACCCAGGCAAAGTTGTAACTGAGAAAGGACAAAAACGTGTTGGCTCTATAACGTCCGGTGAAAGAGGAAAAAATGTAACGGCTGTGTGTGCAGTAAGTGCCACTGGTGTTTACCTTCCACCATTGTTGATATTTCCCCGCCAGAGACATTCACCAGCATTAGAAAACGATGGTCCACGTGGTGCTATATATAGGTGTTCAAAGAACGGGTGGATAAATGAAGCGCTGTTTGTAGACTGGTTGAAACATTTTACAAATTTTACAAAACCGTCTGAGAACGAACCAATACTCCTCATTTTAGACAATCACAGCAGTCATGTCTCCTTGGCGGCTTATGAACTTTGCAAAGAAAACAACATAATAATGTTATCATTACCTCCACATGGATCTCATAGAATTCAGCCTTTAGACGTTTCCATTTACGGCCCATTTAAAGCTGCATACAAACAGGAGTGTAACTTATTGATGAAAACAGAGTTGGGACGCAAGATCACCCACAACGATATTGCCTCGCTTTTTAGAAAAGCTTTCCAAAAGATTGCCACCATTCCAAAGGCCGAAGCAGGATTCGCTGCTACCGGCATATATCCCCTAAACCCGGATATATTTACTGAAGAAGATTTTTTGGCTGCCAAGATTTTGAATAGCAGTGCAGTTGTGGTATCGGCAGAAGAGAGAGACGTGAGCAATAGAACACCAGATCAAATTACCCCATCCTCTCAAGATTTTCAATCAATGATGGACAGTTCGGTTCCTTCAACTTCTGGAGTAACCGCCAGAGATCTATTTTCAGTTCCGAAGAAACTCGAAAGTAAAAAGAAAGTTCTGGAAGCTTCCCGAAAGCAACATGCTAAAGTACTAACCAGTACTCCTAATAAAGATGTCTTGATAGAAAAGGAAGAGAGAAGAACAACAAGGGAAGAAAAAAAAGGTAATAAAGGAGGGACCAAAAAAAATTCAGGAAGAACTACGACAAAAAAAAGACCAGCTAGAGCTTCTGTGAAAAAGGTGAAAAAAAGAGTCCTCCAAAGTGATAATGAAAGTTCGTCAGATTCCGATATTGAAATGATGAACGTATGTGATGATGACACCGACGACGAAGATCTAGAGAATAAGTGTATGCTATGCAACGATTATGGCCAGAACAATGAACTTTGGTACAGGTGTGTTCAGTGTGGACGTTGGGCTCATGCTGAATGCTCGGATTGTAACTCAGCAGAAGGTTATGTGTGTGATTTATGTCGCTAATGCTGAGTTTACACGGGTAGAGTAAGTAGGATAGTACGGCGGGAGAGTAGGAACTAATCTACTAGCAGATAGTAAATTAGTTCCTACTCTCCCGCCGTACTATCCTACTTACTCTACCCGTGTAAACCCAGTATAAAAGCCTGACTGGTATTGTCCTCTTGCTGACCGCTATTACCCTCCATGTCGGGCAATGGCGGTCAAAGACACTTTTTTTTTAAATGTTTATTACTTCGAATTTTTAATTTCTGTTGATCTCATAGCTATTAATTATCGTTCAATAATAGTCAAAGTTATGTTTGCGTATTACCTTCTATATAAAAAATTGATTTTACACTCCTTTGTGTTTCATTTTGCTTAGGTGACCGGCAATACCCTATCTTACCCTACATAACTAAAACCCTTCATTGAAATTTTCTCCAAATATAATTTATGTAGTTAATAGAAACTTTTCTCCATAAAACGTAATTAACTAAATTAAAAATAATTAACTTTAATTGTTCCGTTATTGATATTATTGATATTTAACATGCATACACTTCTATTTAATGTTTTTTGCCTTCGTTTTAACCTTTTTACCTTAAAATTCAATAAAACTCGATTTACTTCTAACATTTTTTGTTTTGAATATAACAGAATGCTAACAACTGGAATAAAGAAATTTCTTGTAGGATGAAATGAATTTTAAATGTATATAATTAGTGATTTTTTTCAGTTACATTGGATGCATCAATTTATTCTCGTTAATCTAGTATATGAAATAATCAACTTACTGCAGAATTGAAATTAATTCTTCTTAATTACTGAATAGTTCACGATTCATATACCCGCGAGTGAAACATGGCTGATTATTCTTGTTTATCTTTTGATAATATGCATAACGCATGTTGTAACGGATTCAGTATATTTTGATATTCATCAATTTAGTAAAACTATACAAATTGATTTTATTTTGACTTACTTTGACCTTTTTTGACTCAAATTAAGTTAAGTTTAGACTTGAATATGACTTTTCTGTCATAAATCGATCCTAACTAAGCTAAATAAGTCAAATGTTAAAGAAACTGTATACTTCTAAAGGAAAAAAGGCCAAGTTTTACTTGCTTTTGTCTTTATTTGGTTAAATAAAATAGACATAATTTTGACTTAAATTTCGACTCGGGTGCTCATTGTTACTGTGCCTGACAAAAATGTTTTGAGAATAAAAGTGGGAGAAATTGTCTGTACTTCGGGCCCCCCCTGAGGATGGGTGCCCTGGGCACGGGCCCCGTGTGCCCTTATGGTAAAGACGGTATTGGTGATTGCTCTTATGGTGCTGGTCCATCTAGCATGAACAGTGGTCGAGAAAGTCTCAACTCAAACATCGGTGAATATGATGTGTCATCATTATCACCACAAGTGAAGGAAGCTGGATAAGTATTCTCAGCACTAAAACTTCACAGTAAATCTCATTTCCAGATTTATCGAATATTCTGTTTTCAGAACCAACACGGAATATGATGATAGGGACAATACTATAATGCAGCTGAAACGGGACATTGTAAACCTCACAAAAGAAAATCAAGTTATTGGAAAACTTTTCACTCCGAGTCAGATAAAAAAATTTAAAAACTCTTAGAGGGTGAGATGGACAGTTGAAGATATTGCTAGGGGAATTGTAATACAGCAGGTGCACGAGCATACAGGCTCCTCTTGAAGAGAGGATATTCACATCCTGCTGTTTCTACCTTGAGATGCTGGTGCAAAAAAATTCAACTTAAGCGTGGAATCCTCAGACAGGTGAGTGAAATTCATCAGATAAATTTTATTCCAGGCCAAAAAATGTATATTTGTTGCAGGTATTCTGTAAAGTATAACAATAAGAAAACTATATTTTGGTTCGATGCCAAACGATTCTATGACATCAACTCATATAGTCGACAACAACAACAGAGTCGCCCATTACTTAAAATAAAGTCTACCGCTTACTTATTTCCCAATACGTGTTTTATTACAAGAACCTTACTTATCTCAACATTACATGGTGTCAGAAGTTGGTTTTTGAGAAAGGAAAAAGTGAGAAAGTTGTAAAATGGCTACAAACGACGCAGTATCTGGAATAAAGCCACCAGCTAACCTACAAATTGACTCGGACAAATCAACGTGCTGGAAGAAATTGATCCAACAGTTTGAATGGTATGCAACTGCTATTCAACTAGACAAAAAACCAGCTATAGTTCAAGCAGCAATATTCATGGCTGTGATAGGCCCAGATGCAATCGAAATCTACAACAGTTTCAACCTCAGCGATTCAGAAAAAAATAACCTACAAACTATCAAAGATAGGTTCAAAGATTATTTTTCGCCAAGAACAAACATATCTTTTGAAAGATACATTTTCTTCAAAATTGAGCAAACTGATGACGAACAATTCAACGAGTTTTTGACAAGAATCAAAACCCAAGCAAGCAAATGCGAATTCAACAATTTGCTGGACGAAATGCTGAAAGATAAAATAGTGTTTGGAATCAGATCTCATCAAATAAGAGAGAAATTGTTGACTGAAGACAGACTAGACTTGACCAAAGCAATATCTATCTGTAAAACAAGTGAACAAGCTACAAAGCAACTTGAAGAGTTTGAAGGTAAAAGTAGAACAGATAAAATACTTGCAGTGAAAAATACAAAACACAGGAACGAGCAGAGCCAAAACTTTGACTGTTCAAGATGTGGTACAAATCACAAACGTAGAGAATGCCCAGCTTTCAACAAACCGTGTACAAAGTGCAATAAAAAAGGACATTTTGCTAAAATGTGCAGAACCAATAAGAAAAACTATACTAAACAGAAAAATAGAGTGAATACACTAGAAGAAAGCTCAGATTCTGAAGATGAAGTATATATATCGGTTATAAATGCTGGACAAAAGAAAAACTGGACTGAAACAATACAAGTAGGTAAAGTAAAGTTCACAGTCAAACTAGACACTGGAGCAGAATGCAATGTATTACCTAGGCACTTGCTAGACAAAACAAAGGCAAATCTGAAAGCAAGTCGAACAAGGAATTTAATAAGTTACACAGAAGATAAAATGGCTGTTCTAGGAGAAGCAGAACTACCATGTCAACTCAAAAATGAGAAAGTAAACCTAGTATTCAAAATAGAAAATGTTACTCCTATCTTAGGACTTGAGACCTGCGAAAAATTAGGACTTATCGCAAGAGTCAAGGCTGTGAAAGAAAATGATGGTGGAGACATATTTGATGGATTAGGCTGTTACAAGGACTATGAGTACGATATTGATCTGATCGATAACCCAAAACTGGAGATCAAACCATCAAGAAAAGTTCCACATGCTATAAGAGATGAGGTAAAGCAAGAACTTGACAGAATGGTGAAGTTAGACGTAATAAAACCCGAAACAGAGCCTACTCCTGCTGTCAGTCCTATGGTAATCGTCAGACAAAAAGGTAAGATAAGAATTTGTATAGACCCATCAGATGTGAACAAAAACATTCTGAGACGACATTTTCCACTTACCACCATAGAAGAGATCTCAGCTGATATTAAACACTCTAAATTCTTTGCATTGTTGGATTGCACAAAAGGATTTTGGCAAATTAAACTTTCAGAAAGAACTCAAAAAATATTAACATTTGCTACCCCATGGGGAAGATATTCGTTCAAAAGACTTCCTTTTGGAGTATCTTCAGCACCAGAAATATTCCAAGAGATTTTAACAAACCTACTTGGGAAATTTAGGAAAGTATATATAGATGACATTTTTATACATGCAGAGACTTTAGAGGAACTCCGCAAAACTGTTCGTGAAGTAATCGAATTACTCGACAAATCAGGCTTCAAACTTGATAAAGATAAGTGTATTCTAGAAGCCAAAAGAATAAAATTCCTAGGGCACATTGTTTCAGCTAACGGATTGGAAGCAGATCCTGACAAAGTAGAGGCAATACATGCAATAAAAACGCCAACAAATAAGACAGAGCTACAGAGACTTCTAGGGATGATCACTTACCTAAATAAATTCATCCCAAACATGTCAGAACTAACCAATCCACTAAGAGAACTATTGCACAAAAATACAAGCTTCACATGGGAAAGTCATCACGAGGAAGCTGTTAATAAAATAAAACACACACTCCAGAGTCCACCAGTACTGAGACTGTACGATGTAAATAAACCAGTAACACTATCCGTAGATGCAAGTTCAAAAAACTTGGGAGCAGCACTTCTTCAAGAAGGGCAACCAGTAGCCTATGGAGCAAGAGCATTAACCAAATCTGAACAGAACTATCCGCAGATAGAAAAGGAAGCACTTGCCATACTGTTTGGGTGTAAGAAGTTTCACGAATATGTGTATGGCAAAGAATTGACAGTGGAATCAGACCACAAACCTCTCGAAACTATCTTCAAGAAAAACATACAATCTGCCCCAGCGAGACTGCAACGTATAATGTTCAATCTTACACCATACTCACCAAAGGTTTTATTTAAAAAAGGTACAGAAATACCTTTAGCAGACTTTCTCAATCGAGATGGAGATGCAACTAACCTTAAATACGAGCAAGAAGAAAACTTAACAGTTGCAGTTATCCTACCTATGTCATTAGACGCCAGACAAGAATTAATCAATGCTACAAAGGAAGATCCACATCTACAGTTACTTCATAGGACAATAATGCATGGATTTCCAGAAAACATAAATAAACTGCCTAAGGAGATACAACATTATTTTAACTTCAGAGAAGAGCTCAGCTACTTGGAAGGGATTATATTCAAAGCTGATAAAATCGTAGTGCCAAAATCACAGGTTCCTAAAATGCTGAAGATTATTCATCAAGGACATCTTGGAAAACAAAGCTGCCTAAAAAGAGCCAGACAGTTCCTTTACTGGAAGGGTCAGTACGATGATATCCTTAAACTAGTCAAAGGGTGCTCTGTCTGCGAACAAACTCAACGCAGCAATATAAAAGATAAAGTCCTTATCAACAAAATCCCTACACTCCCATGGCAAATAGTTGCTTCAGATTTATTCGAATTAAAAGGGAAAACCTACCTAGTAATCTGTGACAGTTACTCTGGATATTTAGATTTTCAACAACTGAAAGGTCAGTCATCATATGAAGTAATCGAACAACTCAAAAAATGGTTTGCAGTACATGGAGTACCAGAAGAGTTTCGGACTGACAATGGAACACAATATATGTCGAGAGAATTCAAGATCTTTCAAAAAGAGTGGCTATTTAACCATGTCACATCAAGTCCACATCACCACCAAGGAAATGGACTTGCAGAAAAAGCAGTTCAAACAGCCATAAACATTATAAGAAAATGCAACATGGACAAATCAGATGTTCAACTAGCTTTGTTAAATTGGAGAAATACACCAAGAAATGAGGAACTAGGTTCACCCAATCAACGACTTTTCAGCAGAACGACCAGATCTTCTATACCTACAAGTGACAAACATTTAACACCGAAAGTAATGCAAGGAGTTTCAGCTGAACTTCTAAGATTGAGGAAGAAACAAGTGATGTACAGCAACAAACATCTAGAAGACCAGTGGATTTTAACACCAATGACAAAGTAAGGCATAAAGTAGACCATCGACATGGGGAAGGAGCAAGGGTAATCGAAAAGCCTGAAGGTCTACCAAGATCTGTAATCATTCAAACAGATCGGGGTCAAATCTTCCGAAGAAACTGCAGTCATCTGCATAAGACCCAAGCAGATATAGGCTGCAAAAGAGAAGTAGTGTCTGAGACTAAATTTGTAGATGAATCGGCAGAACGAGTTCAACCATCAGTTGTTCCAAAGACGGTTACAGTTCAAACATCAGAACACAGTTCTAACAATGTTGAGAAGCCAGTCCAAGACCAACCTTTAACACGAATCTCAAGATTTGGCAGAACCATAAAGCCAGTGGAAAAGCTAAATCTTTAAGTTTGTTTGTAATCTGTTATGCTATGTTTAAGTTGAATATTTCATTTATTTACTGAAAAAGGGAGATGTAAAGTATAACAATAAGAAAACTATATTTTGGTTCGATGACAAACGATTCTATGACATCAACTCATATAGTCGACAACAACAACAGAGTCGCCCATTACTTAAAATAAAGTCTACCGCTTACTTATTTCCCAATACGTGTTTTATTGCAAGAACCTTACTTATCTCAACATTACATATTCATGATTGTGAAGAAGACAGAATTCACAGAATTGGAAAACTCTGTGTTTTGTCCTTTGATGAAATGAAGGTTAGGAGTGTCTATCTGTACGATAAAACATAGATGCATAGAATAAATGGTGAAGACACTCTTTGATATATTTTCGGCCGATTTGCGGTCCAAATACTGTCAAAATACAAGGATTTTGTTCTATTTAAGTTTTCTCCGTTAGATGCCGGCACTAGAAATTTTATGGACAAAGTTATCGACATGTCAAATTAAATTTGAATCTTCGTTTATTCTAGTTTCTTGTGAAAGTTCGTATCCATTTCCTATCGTTTGCTGAAATTTAGTATTTTGAGTATTTTGTTGGTTTAGTTTAATTTTGTCTTAGTTATTGGTGCTGTTTCTGTTTTGTTCTTGGTTTGTGTTGTTCCGGTTGTTCGTGGTTTGTGTTTATTGTGTTATTTATTTAAAGACAAAATGGTCCGTTTTTGCATTATTTGTGGATATGAACAAGTTCCAGATAATTCAACGTCCTTGTTTCCCGTGCCGAAAGTAAGCCAAATTCTGGCTGTTTGAACTCTGAGGGAGTCCCGAGAACCATTTTTATCAATTACCCAATTTTCATTTCGAAAATCCTTTGGTTTTATGAGAATATAGGCTTGCTTATTGTTTCATAGTTCATACATACATGAGTTAATGAACATAAGCTGTTTTTGCAGTTTAAACATTAACTATTATTACTTATATTCGTTATACAATTCAAAGTTATATTATATTAAGAAGGAATGGAATGATATGTTATGAAAACTAACAATTAATATTATTCGTTTCAAGGATATTGTTACTCGACAAGAATGGCAACTGGCTTGTGGTAGAGTATTGAAAATTGGAACATTTGTTTGTTCAAATCATTTTTCTACCGAATATGTATTGAAGAAAAGATTGAAACTTGGTGCACTACCCTCTATTCGGTTAGTATATCAATTTAATTAATCATTGTCGATATTCCATCAATATACCTAAATTCTGAATAATATCAAATCAAATATATTTTGAAATCTAATCATCTACCCAATTGCTGTAAAAATAAAAAGTTTTCAACTGGTATTTGGTGACTGAAAAATTGCTGTGTACCTATATGAGAATGTTTTGATGAAGTTTCAAATTATACATCGAAAATAATAAATGAAAAATGCTCAATCTAAAATGAGCCTTACGTGATGATGATGGTATTAATGCATTTGTATAATAATATGATATCTGAAGATATTATGTAGAGGTATTACAGAAAATTCTGTATTATTCAGTGTATTTCAAAAAACATGAATGAAACGCTTATATAACGAACTTAACAGAGATATTCATCTCCCTAACCTACTCTTAAAATTTCAACTACCTAGCTCATTCCGTTCGAGAGTTATATCTATGTCTATGGATGAAAAGCAGTCTCACTACTCTCTGATCTCTTACTTCATGTTCCGTTCCGAAATGTAAGACTTTTCTGAGAAAAACTAATTTCGGAGCAAACAACTGAGATTTTTCTCACTTCGCTCACAATTCTTCGATTGATTAGATAATGACATGTCTCAGGAAAATAAACTGACATTATGATAATTCATACATAGAATAATTATATCATTGTGTGACAACGTTGAAATACGATTTATTATTGAAATTTTGAAAAATCATATCTCCGAGAATATTAGCTTGTTAGAGTTAAAAATGATATCATTGGATTCTTATGATAAAACTGCTTATTGAAAAAAATTTAAATTTGAATTTGTTTTGTAAAAAAATAAAATTTTTTTTGTTACTCCGAAACCATCTGTCCGATTTTGCCCAATAACGAACCTAGCCGAGATATTTATCTCCCAAACCTAGTCTGAAAATTTCAACTGTCTAGCTCATTCCGTTCGAGAGTTATCGTGCCTACGGCCGGACGGCCGGACCTGCCGGACAGAATGATTTTCGACCACGGATTCTTGATCAGTGAGTCGAACCAAATCGTTTAAGACAATTTTCATCGAAAAATTCGAAAATTACAGACATTTGGGCAAATTGATAAGCACTCAGTTCCGAGGAACTAGAGCGCCAAAAATAATGAATTCACAGACTTTTTCATTCACAGTTCCATTCAAAATGATATCCCCTCCTGTTCCAAAGAAACTCCTTTACTGATAAATCCCTTATTTGACCTCATTATGTTTTCACAAGAAAAAATTGCTGTTCCAAACAAATGGGGTTTACATATACTTTCTAAACAGATTCTGTTCTCGAAAGTTATTTGTGTTGCTGCAGGAAATTTCATAATAGAACGTTCTGTAATTGTAAGTGCTCACTTTGTTGAAGCAAAGGTGAAAACTAAATCCCTTCAGCTGGACAATGTAACCACTCTGGTCGCATTACAAGATTATATAACCAAGTTTGACAAAACCATTGTTTGTGGTGGAAATAGTATATCCTGTACAGTTTTTCTTCCTCTTAGCGGATCACGAATATGCAAATATTATCTGAAGTGTAAACTGAGATTGAGGGAAAAGAAAGTAATTGAAGAAAAGGGTACATTGATAAAGAAAATTAAGAAACGTGTGATGTACAACAAAACAAGAAAAAATCATTTTTCAATTGTAATTTCAAACCTGAAAAAAGATATGGCGAATGTCAGAGAAATCGAGAACTTCATGAAAGGTCTTCCTGATACACCAAAAGAAGCAATAAAAGCATGCCAATGCAAGAAAAAAGGAATCAGGTACACACTGGATTGGGTGTATTCTTGCCTTTTGATGAAAATCAAGAGCCTCAAATTATATAACCACATACGAGACCACAAAATTTTACCTCTACCATCAGCAAGAACTCTGCCGCGGTAAGATTCATATTTAATTTTAACTATTTTCAGTTTTCTGACCACCATTATTTCTACCTGTCCTTTTCTTCATTGCTCTTTTTCAAATATGTTTACTGGTATTTCGAGGGTAAATGAGAATTCATTGATGGAAATGAACCTTTTACATAAGGCTGTACAATTTATTTATTTGAAAAAGATGTCGCATCCTCCTTGTAGAAATTAGCGACGTAAGTAGAGTACAATTAAAAATCATTTTCTATAAGTACAAAAGAATTTAATAGTATTCAAATACAAAAAAAAAGTATTCTATATAATGAGCCTATTCATTTAATCTAGAATTTAAAGTATATACAAGAATAATTATGTTTTGAAGAAACAATATACATTTATATTCAACAGATATATAGAAAACATTGATGGTTGTTTTGGATGTAAAAAAGAAGTCTTCTCTCTAATAAAAGAGAAATTTAAAGACCTCGAAGAATGGCAGAGGCATGGTTTTTTATTAATTGATGAATGTAAGGTGACAGAGGTTAAGAAATTCAATAGGAATACCATGGATATGGTCGGTTTCATTGACCTTGGAAAATACACACCTGAAAAGATGCAAGACAAGCTTGGTGGCCATGCCCTTGCAATAATGCAACCATTTGCAGGGCATGGCTTACAGGCGCTCGCTTGCTTTTTATCTGGGGGTAATATCAGTGGAGGTATACAAGGGAAATAAGTAATGGAATGTATAATTCTCAGTGAAAATGCTGGCCTCTTCATTGACGTTGTTACTAGTGAATTTTTTTGGCGTAGGGGATTATTTGAATCCATGGTGTGAACACCCTATGGATTCCAAAAGAAAATTGCGTATGTGCTCCGACTTTCCACATCTAATAAAGTGTGTCCGAAATAACTTCTTACAGAAACAAAAATTTCAAGAATGTGTGAATTTTTTCAGAATGAACAAAATCATTATTATTTTTTGTTCTAGATTCCTGAAGGTATAGTTGATTTTAATCATTTCGAAAAAAATTTTGAATATGAATCGACCAAACAGTTTCGGCGCTGTTTCAAATTGACAAGAAGTTATCTATATCCTAAACATGGGAAGAAAACGTCCACAAGACTTGCTTTTCAGGTAAGGTGGATACTCAAAAATTACATTTCGAATTAAAATAGCATAATCTGTATTGACTCCATAAAAATTCTGCTTGTAACAAAAATGATTTACTTACTTCCAGCCGTTTAGCCAAACTATGGCTTTAACTATGGAGGCATACAAGCCTTGTATAAATTTTGACGGGGATATAGATGTTTCTATAATTTTTTGTGGTAAAATTAATAACTTAATAGACATAATGAATTCACGTACTCCTGACAAAGGACTGAAATATAATTCAAAAGAGTATAAGGTAAAAGTGTTCAACTTAATTTAAAATGTCTATGTAGTTTATTTCATCAACGAGATATAAAATCATGATATTACAGGAATTGGAGGACTTTTTAAGTTCTCCAATGTGCTGATAACAATATGTTTTTGTCAAATTCTACTGAGGAAGGATTGAAAGCAACCATTTCCTGTACGCTAAACCTCTTCCAATATTTGGATCAAATTGGTTTCAGATATTTGATGACGTTTAGACTAAACCAGGATCATTTAGAGGTCAAATTTGGAGTGAAAGTAATTTTTATAACGATGATAAATCTGACAAAAATATTTCTTCAGTAGAGGAAGAAATTTTTAATTTTGATGATTGTGAAAATCTGATTGTTGATTCCGTATTTTATTTTATTTCCAACTCAGGAGCATCGATTCAAACAAATTCTAAGTTTTTTTATTTCAGCATTTCTTTGGTATGATGGGGGCCGCAGGTGGTTGCAATAATCATCCAGAGTCACTGCAGGTAGGGCATATCTTTCGATTAATGTCCCTTTATTCACTGGTGAAACCACCAACAGGTAGCAACATCACTGGGGGTGACATGATAAAATCATTGATAAAATCATTGATAAAATTCGGGGATCTAAAAGTAAAAAAAGAGATTAACTTTTGATATTCAAATCTGCGAGAATATCTCAGAAATTTCTGAAGATTTTGAAGAAATTGAAGAGACATTTGTTATTTTTGAGTCTATGTCGCGAAGAAAGTGAAAGGAACCACAAATTGTGGCCAATGCATAGAGGAATTAATTGGCCATGGAAATGAACATTTTAATTCCTACATACGAAACAAGAGTAGGGGATACTTGATATTTCCTTCGATAAATTCACTCCTACAATAAAATGTCTATTTGAGCATCGCATTTATATCACTTTGACATCGATAAAAAAGCTGCATCGTTTTTTACAGCGATAAAACACTCTCCAGCTCGCAATCAAGCCGTACTGGCTCGTTTCCTAGCAACATAACAATATGGCTACCATAAAATTGTATGCTGTCAAGCACTGTTTGTCAGTGAAGGAACTGTTGTCTTGCGATTATTATTAAAGATGAGCCGTTTTGGGCAAGTTTCAATCAACATGATTGAAGAACACATCGAAAAAAGCATTCCCAAGTCTACGAAGAATACTAAATCATCAATATGGAGGCAGTTTATGGCCTTTTGTAAAGAACGCAATTATGAATTGTTAGTGTCGACTCCGGTGTCACAAATAGCAATGTATTTAAAAGATTGGGCGTACAACATGAAAAAAATCGACGGCGAGGATTACAAGGAGTATACCGTCAAAACAGTGTGGAACTCTACCGCAAAAATGGTACAAGAGAAGTATTTTAATGAATTTAAAATTAATTTCGATCCATTCACCGACATTACCTTTAAAGAGGCCCGCGATGCTAAAAATGCAAAGAGAAAACAATTACAAGCTATTCCAGAAAAACGAAAAATATGTTGTACTGCTTTGACACAATCAGAAATAATTAAAATGGCCAAATTATGGAGTGTTGAAAACTCGGACGGTCTACAAAAGAAGTTTCATCATATGAATTGGCCTATGAATTGGCTTGGCGAGGTGGGGAAGCAGCAAAGTGTAATGTATATCATTTTAAATTAGAAACACGGCATGATGGCAAATATACAGGCAGAATAGGATATAACCCAGTATTTTCCAAAACAGCACAAGGTGGATCGAAAAAATGCATGGAAAGTAAGTGGCTTACTAAAAATGAAAATGATGAAAGCGTATGTCCCGTAAGATTATTTAGAATTATCATGACAAAACGAAACAAAAATGTAACTACAGAACGTTTATTTCTGACGCCAAATCCATTTTGGAATAAAGAAAACTCTAAAGGCTGGTACAAAAATGTACCTCTAGGAGCAAACATGATATCGCAATGGACAAAAACCTCAGCAGTTAAAATTGGACTTGATGTGAAAAGTAACAAAATTACGAACCACTCAAACCGCGCTAGTTCGGTGACTCATTTAGCTAAAGCAGGCGTCAGTGAGCAACAACTGATAAAAATTACTGGCCATAATAATTCTAGTTCCATAAAGCCATACCTTCAACTAGATGCCGAGCACCATGAGAAGCTTGTAAGGAACTTGAGAAGCGACACCGCTAAATCTACCAGCAAGACAGAAACTTACATTTCAAACGTGGGACAAAGCAGTTCGTCAAATAACGTATCTTTATTACCCAATGAAAAGGTTTATAATAATTGCGTTTTCAATAATTGTATATTTAATTGATAGTTAGAAAATAAACATATAGAATTATTTCTTATTATCTCGATTCGTGAATTTATCTAGCTAAAAATCACTCGAGCATTTTTTTAAGATCGGATAAACTTCTATTTTGTAAACTCAAACTAGATTGCTTTCAAGCAATTTAAACTCGAACAAACGAAACTTATAAAAACTCTCCAGCTTCGCTGTCGAGTTTTTATCAGTTCGTTTGTTCTCGTTAAATTTCTAAGCAATCTAGTTTTCGTAAAAAATAAAAGTTTATCCGATAAAAAAAAAGCTCTTGTGCTTTTACGTATGAAAAAACTAACAAAGTTTTTATATGAGGCAGAAACATTGATCTCAGAGATTTTTGAGAGGGAACTGAAGAGAAATTGTTTTGCTAAAATAGTAGAAAAATTTTCAGAATTTATGCCTTCTCTTCTTTGGGATGCTCGGATCATAAATATGATTTGAGCATAAATATACTGAAAACATACATTTTTTCAAGACTGAGCATATGTTGCGGTAAAGAACAGAAAAAACGTATTGCTGAGAATAAAACAAAACATTTAGCTAAAATGGCAAAATTGCAATGAACATTAATAATAGAATAGGAATTTATGAATCTTCAAAGATTTATAACATGCTTGCCCACATTACCTCCTCAGATAGCATTTTCGAAACAGAAAATAGATTTTTCTGCATTTGTTTGGTAAAATTCAAGATTTTATGTTCAATAGCTCATACTTATTAATTTTCATATCATGCCTTATCTCAATACTTTATGATATATGGTATAAGGTGTGTACATATTTCACGCATCATCAAATATTAATTACCGTCATTTGGGGTGATTTTGCCTTACGGGGTGACATTGCCCATTTATGCCTGAAAAGTTGCGGCAGATAACCTCGAGCACTCTTGAAGCGAAGTGCGCTGTCTGTTGCGTCGAAATTATTGGTGGGAATATACTGCTTCCCTAACGGCGCTCGAACCGATTGTTTTCACCTCGTACGTGTTCGTCGTAGTGCTGTGAGATTGAACAAGTCATTTCCAAGAAAAATATTTATTTCAAACTTTCGCCTGTCTACCATTGTAAACTACGATATATTGAGGTGAGTATCTAACAAATGTACAATTTATTATTAAGGAAAACTGTGGTATATAATGAATGCCAAGAATTTGCTTTTCGAGCTTAGAAGTGGGGTGGGCAAAGTCACCCCGTCAAATGTTAGTAAAATTGGGGGGATTTCGCCAACTACATTCTTACTTTGCCCACCAGCAGGTGGCTTTACCCTCCATCTTTTTAACATTAATGTGTTATTACATTTGTTTCAGAAACATGCCTAGGACTTACCGAAGGAAATTAGGGGCCCGCCAGTACAGGAATTATTCCGAACAAGTTCTGTCTCAGGCAATTGTAGACGTTCTGAATTGTAAATTATCAGTGAGACAGGCCGCAACTCAATACAAAATACCCAGAAAAACTCTAGGAAACAAGATTGCACAGAAACATAATAAAAAACCCGGTGGACAAACGGTATTTTCTGTACCCGAAGAAAAAGTAATTTTACAACATATATTAACATGTGCCGATTGGGGTATGCCACTAGATTCCCTTGATATAAGGCTTATTGTAAAGGACTACCTTTCGACCCTTGGGCGGACTGTAGAACAATTTAACGATAACCTCCCTGGAGATATGTTGTATAGGAATTTCCTAAAAAGACATCGGGACGAACTCTCTGTGAGAAAATGCCAGAATGTAAAGAGAGCTCGAGCAGCAGTTGGAACTGAGCAAATAATATCATACTTTGACCATCTAGAGAGGTCTTTAGAAAATGTTCCATCTCAGAATATAATTAATTTTGATTAAACTAACTTCTCAGATGATCCGGGGACAAAAAAAATGGTTTTCAGAAGAGGGGTGAAATATCCCGAACGCAATATCAACTCTACTAAAGGCTGCATATCTGTAATGTTTACAGTTACTGCTGTTGGAGAAGTTTTAGCTTGTTATGTCGTATACAAGGCGGAACATTTGTGAAGAACGTGGGTTGAAGGAGGACCAAGTCACACAAGGTACGGAAGAACAACCTCCGGATGGTTTGATGGACCAAATTTTGAGGAATGGTTCCTACAAATAATTGTTCCATGGGCAAAAAAACAGGAAGGTCCGAAATGTATTATTGGGGATAACCTATCCTTACATCTAAGCATGAACGTCATACAGCGGTGTGAAGAATTAGATATCAAATTCGTATTTCTACCTGCAAATGCAACGCATCTTTGCCAGCCCTTAGATGTAGCTTGTTTCGCTCCTATCAAAAAAGTTTAGAGAAACATTTTGACAGATTATAAAATGAAACATCCTAACAGTGTGAGCTTGGACAAGTCAGTTTTTC
This sequence comes from Halyzia sedecimguttata, assembly GCA_937662695.2. Classification (NCBI taxonomy): domain Eukaryota; kingdom Metazoa; phylum Arthropoda; class Insecta; order Coleoptera; family Coccinellidae; genus Halyzia; species Halyzia sedecimguttata. The sequence goes on from OW569418.2 coordinate 8,981,096, forward strand.
CAAGACTATTAAAAAGACTACTTGACGAGATTAACCCAAGAATTACAGAGAGTATCAAATCTGGCTTCAAGACGTGTGGTATTGTTCCAGTGAACCGAAATGAGGTGCTGAAAAAGATACCGAATTTGCCCCTTCCTTCTCACGATGATGCTCCAGCAATAGTGAGTGACACGCTTCTCAGTTATCTGAAAGCCTGCAGAAAAGGGGACAATGAAACACCTATCAAAGGCCGCAAAAAAAAAATTACCATTCCTGCAGGAAAATCTGTGTCCCTTATTGATTTGCAGCATTCTGGCAGCAACCAAGGCAACGTACATGACAATACAGAAAATTCTGATCCTACAGTTGGTTGCAGTAAAGACGAACCTAATTCTGCGTCTAAAAGTGGCAAAAGATGTAGAAGAAAATTGCAAATTCACTCTGACGACAGCAGCGACTCGGACGATGAAGCCATGTCCTTACTCAACAGTTCAGATGGTGCAGAAAGTTTATCTGGTTTCGAAATAAATTTGCAGGTGGATGCGGAACAACTCAAAAAAGACGACTTCATCATTGTAAAATTTCCAACGGACAAGAAAACATTTTACAGGCACTATGTCGCCAAAATTTTAGACACTTATGAAAGTAACCAGGAATTTTCAGTTAGTTGCCTTCGAACAAATGACAAAAAAGTTTTCGTCTTTCCTAACGAACCTGACATCTCTGATGTCATTTTGGAACAGATTGTTGGTGTTCTTCCTGCACCTATAAGTTGTCGCCGTGGAAGAATTGTCTTTGGAGTTGACTTCCACAATTATCAAATGTGAATTAAACGAGAAATTACTGTTCATTGTGTTTTCTTTTTTTATAATCAGAATGTAGTTCCCATTTAGTTACGAGAAAGTAATTTTCATTATGTTTTCTTTTTATACTCAGAATGTAGTTCCCATTTAGTTGAGAAAAATAAAGTTACTTATTTGCCTATGTCTATTTTCGAAAATTCCTATCAAAAAATGTTGCATTTTTGTCCAACTTAACTAAAATTATTTAAAAAAACTTAAACATGCTTTTAAATGGGGTGACTTTTCTATTTCAATGAAAATAAATTAGGTGGCAAAGTCACCCCATTCAGAAAGCTGACTTTGCCCACCCCGTTATTCAATTTTTTCTGAATTATTTTTTTTTTATTGCAAAAAGGATACTATAGCAGCATTGGCCTTACTATCACTCATTGCATAGATCATATTACTGAGGAAAAATCCTACACTATTTGAAAAAAAAAACTGATTCAAAGTTCAGAATTGGGCAAAGTCACCCCATTTTACGGTACCATGTTTTGATTTTTATTATCATAACAACGCGGTCGTGAGGCTTGGCCCAGCACATTACGATCTTTTGTTCTTTTAACCTACTTATTCAATCCTAAGTACATTGTCAATAGGGATTTATTCGCGAGTAACCTGGTTACTGACGGTATGTGTGTTACAGTAACCGTGTCGTTTTCGCGAGGATTCGGTCAGTAGGGGAAGGTGTTATGACGTCACAAAATTTACGTCATCGGTAACTGAATTCTGTAACCGCAGTAACCCTGCAGATTCTATGGGTTACTGCGGTTACATATGCATTTGTTGGCGGGTACATTTTCGAAATTTAAGGAGCGATGGAGAGTTATAATAAGGATCAGAGTATGGGGAATTTCGAGAATATGGAGGATGAGCAACTAGTAGAAATAACGATAAATTATAAAGGACAGGATATTATTGCCGTAGTGGATACAACTACTGCAAATAGACTTTTAAATGGTAAATAAATATTGTTTATTGTTTCATTAAAATCTCTTAAATATTAATTTTGAAATTTATTTAAAAGACCAGAATGAAGCGGAAATATATGCCAGGAATTTATTAAAAGTCACAAATGACCAAGTAGATGAGGCAAGTAGCAGTTCTACTTCGAATATATGGGGTTCTAAAAGGCCCAATTCTAGAACCTAAGAAGAAGCAACCACGTATTCTCTGAATTTAAGAAAGGAATTTGCTGATAAATTCGATGACAGATGCTCCATTAAAAATAATTTGTGGAAAATCATTGCACAGAAAATGGAAATTGCAGGATATCACATAGGGGAGGATGAGAAATCTTCGGCTGAAAAATGTTGTCAGTTTATGAGCAGAATCGTCCAAACGGTTTTAGAGTTATAGCCATCTGAAATTTTCTGAAATTTGGTTGTTTTTTGTTCCTCATTAACTCGAAGAATACAAAACCGATTGAATTCAAACATGGTTATTAGTTGTAGAATGCCAACGCGAAAATTCTCGCAGAATTTCGTGAGGATGGTATAACTAGAAAATTAAAAAAAAATAATTAAAAATTATTGAAAAAAAATCTATATATCATAAACTATTCGTCCGGCATGACTGAAATTTTGGAAGAGCCTTCAGAACCTAACTCTACTGCAGAATTCCAAGTTTGAACACTATCGGATCTATATTGTTGGAGAACCGCGCAGCCTTTTGTGAGTTCGGTAGCGGCGCTACCGCTTCGCGTAGCGCCGGTAGCGGATGCGAATCGTCGTATGATATGTTGTCTATAGTCTTATTTTTGCGAGAACCTTCAAAAATAAAAATATGAATGTCATGATGACATATCTTTTACGCGTATGTTATGGGAAAATCGTGTTATTTCATCACAAATCTATGGGAGATGATAGCCCTACATTAGTGGTCAGACCTGGTTTTGAAAGAGATCCTCCTTAGGAGGAGGCAACTAAATATTGAAGGGATTCCTATGAACAAGAGTGAATATCTTTGAGAAATAGAGACGATGATTCTTCTTCAAGAGATCCATGTGCCTTCAGATGAGTATATTTGTGATAGGGGACTTTTGAAAGGTTATGTATTATTTTTAATATGATATCGCTGAAATTTTGTTGAAGGCTTCTGATCTTGTAAGGTGAGAGGCTCATTTGTGGATATTAAATCTCGTGATGGGTAGAGAGGAATTTTAGGCCAGTTTTTCTATCACTAATGAGAATATATCTTTATGTTTCACCTCATCACCTTTAGATCTATCAATGGACATTTATTGGTTAAGAATAAGTAATTGAATATTACTTTGAATTGAATTTCATTCAATATGTTAGTAATTGAACTTATAATTTTCTTTACATTGATTATTTAAATATCACATTAATTCCAGTAATATTTTTCAAGAATAATTATGTATTCTTCTCCTAAATAAGAATTGAAGGTAGACAATAATGTGTTAATTTTTTCATCATTGCTTTCTATCCTGACTTCAAGAAAAAAAATTAATTCAAGCACTGACGTGAAGTCAGGAGCTTTTGCGCGTATGTTCTATTGTCCATTCTCCTGTATTGGACACTCTTAATCGAATTCACCATGGTAAATTCGATTAAGAGTGTTCAATACAGGAGAATGGACTATTGAACATACGCGCAAAAGCTCCTGAATTCACGAAAAAAAATTGGTTCAAGCACTGACGTGAAGTCAGGAGCTTTTGCGCGTATGTTCAATTGTCCATTCTCCTGTATTGAACACTCTTAATCGAATTTACCATGGTGAATTCGATTAAGAGTGTCCAATACAGGAGAATGGACAATAGAACATACGCGCAAAAGTTCCTGACTTCACGTCAGTGCTTGAACCAATTTTGACCTACAAATTCAAATATCATATTATTTGGACTTTACTTACTGATATAAATATTTTCAACTCATCTGTTTAAATTTGTTGGAAAAAATGCATTTTCGTAACTTCGCTTTTTCCAGCTCCATAAACGAAACATTTAGCCATATTGAAATATGTAAAAACAAATAAGCTACATATTAACACTCAAATTTTTGAACTCGGGTAAAGCACGTGAGGTTGATTTCTAGGTGGCAAAATTATTGAGCTCGTGGACTGAAAATCATTTTTGTAGTTTTGCGCCATAGATGAAAAAGGAAAGGAGTAGTTATTTTTCTCACAATAATAATATATATTTTCTAGTTTGGCAACCTCACCTCGCTGTAAGCAGCGCCTCTATGTTCATCTTTATTCAGCCAAGATAAAGATAGCTTTATGCCAATTTTAATGATAATAAATGAGGACAAAATACAAAGCTTCAATGGGAAAAATTTAGTGAAGGACTTTCACGTCTCTTTGTAGTCTCTGAACATATTATTAGTTATATAAATTTCAAACTATGTAGAACAAAATTGTATATTCAAGATGTGTATTTAAGGGTTTCTTTGTTTTTAGATGTTAGATGTAAAAAGCCTCTTAAAGGAATGAATATCAAGTATAACGGAGGTATATTTTAGTGTATTATATTGAACTAATGGAATTACGTATTCGGGTATTATGATATTTCTGAAATATATTTTTGGTGTATTCGCTAAATTTATGAGTGGAATCTACTCAAATTTGGTGATGTAATTAATACTTATTTTGTTACCTTTGTGAAATTAATCATGACTTCCATAACAATGCCCTGAATTTAATGGTTGAAAAATTTGTCTTATTTTATCTGTTTCTAATTTGTTCTATCTACGATTTTTTGCTATCATTGTCTAGTTATTATATTGATTTATTTATATGGTTTTTTAAAGTTTAACAAATCTTTGGTATATTATTTAAAACTAATTCTCTTTGTTTAAATTTAATTTTTCTTTTTCTTAATTTTTGTGGAATAATTCTATCATATTTTGTACATTTTTGTTTTAACTTCATTTCTATAATAATTTGGCAATGAATATGATTTAGATTTAATAATTTGTCAACCTTTCATTTCTTTCTGTGTGACGACCCTATTTGTTTTATAACTATGTTATCTTCAGTAACAAAACCTTGATACTTCTGTAATAAATTTTGATATTATTCTTCTTTCATTTTTTTACATATAATATTCTTTGTTTTAATATATTTTGTACATTCATTCTATTTACTTTCATGTATACTCCTTTATATTCTTTATTGGTTAACATTTCATATTGCAACATTTTTAAAGAGGCTGTATCTTCAGTATATTTTATGTCATGATTATATTCTTTGAATTTTGATTCAAATTTTCTTTCTGCTCCTTGTATACAATTATTTGTATGTATATTGTAAATATATCAATCCGTGTAATTTTCTCTTCTTATTTTGTTTCCCAGTCATATTCCTATTTTTTGCATACTGTCTTCAAATTCTTTTACCTCTACTGTATTTTCTTCTATTTTAATTATAAGTCTCTCTGATTCTAATTCTGCAATATTTTGATTAAGTTTTTCTTCTTTTCAGATTTTTCAAATTTTTTCCTCATTTCCTTCACAAAATTTATCATACTTAATTCATTTTTCTCATGTTCTTAACTACTATTTGCCGGTGTTCCTCAATCAAAGTTTTACTTCGGGTTTCCATTTTTTAATAGACAATGCAAATGAAGAAAAATCTGATATATTGGATATAAACAAAAAAAAATGATCTATTCAAATTATTCAGGCCGTGTTCCGGTCTTGATTAAATTTAATCAAGACTTTCCATTATTTGGTGGGGTTCTCATTTGAAATGTATTATAATGAATTTGAACATTTTTAACATAATGATTTATTTACCTGGAAGAAAACTTTAAGATTATAAAACTCTATGATTATGATAATTATGAAAACTGATAAACCTTACTCGCTCAAGCTCTCGAGCGCTTATGAGAGGTTTCCTTGTGGACGACCTAGGAGGATCAGTAGAATAATAATACTATAGTATGATAATAATGAGATCGGTAACTACACTAACCTTAATACCTCAACATATAATCAGTGTTGCCAATGTGCGCAATTCAATCCGTCTTGTGTTTTTTGCCCTAGTGGATTTTTTTCGGCTTTTCATATTTTGCATATATTTTCAATTTTTTTTTAAATGAATGTATTTATTTGTACAAACTGTAAAAACTATATTCTTTGTATGGTTTAATGCATGTCATTCTAATTTACTACATTGTTGACCATAGAGTTCTTCAAAACTTTAGATTGAAACTCAACCTTGAAAATTAAAGAAAAAGGAGAAAAACTAACAAATCAAAAATAATACATAACTTTTCAAAAGTTTCCACAAAACATACTTCTCTGTAGTCGCATGGATCTCTTGAAGGAAAAATCACCTCTGCTAGTTTTCAAAGATATTCACTCTTGTTCATAAAAATCTCTTCAATATTTGAATTAAAACAAAAAGGAAAATGTCGTTGCTCGTGAGGCCAGGGGGGTGTCTTTCAAAACCAGGTCTGGCCAATCCAAGTGACGATTATTCAGAATTTCAGATGTTCGAAGATCGTTACAGGACCCTGGACCCCAGCGGATGTAATTGCGAAAGTGAACACTATATGTATATATTAGTGTCCGACCGAAACTGGTTTTTCAGCCGAAACCGAAACCGAACTTTCGGCCAGGGTCTCAGTTTCGGCCGAAACCGAAACCGAAACTTCATATTTCGTACTGAAATCTACTGTATTTTTTACAATTTCATTTGCATATACATAAAAAGAGTTGAGGAGTGGTGAATAAAATAAAAAGTCAATTATTTTGAGATCTTTATTTATTATTTTGTTATTACCAAGTTATCAAAATAATCAGTCGAAGTATACTTGGTGATTCCAAATCAGACGTGAACCTTGGAGGAGGTATGGATCATTTGCTGTGGTTTGAGCCATTTTTATTGATGACCGAAAATCAACATTTTCCGAGATATTTGAGTTCTGTTTCTGTCGAAAAAGAATTGGTATGATTTGAAAGGGGATTTAAGAAGCAGATAGAGAAAAATAACGAATTCAATATTTTTTTGTTGCAACTAAGATCGAAATTTCATTAGAAAATGTATTCATAAATTATGTTCCACCATACCATAAGCAAGCACGTGCCGTCTTTCTGATGTCTTCAGTTGTTATTTTCCGCCTGAAATTTACTCACGCTGTCTTTTGATACACATTCACTATTTTATATACCGGACATTCAAGAGGCTGCTTATAATAATATGCTGAAACGAAACTAGTTAAGCAATCTAACGAAATCTTTCAGAGAATGAAGAAGGAAGTAGACAAGTTTTTAAAATAATTTTGGCATACCAAATTGTGAAATTCGAAAGTTGCAGACAAATTGATACTAGAAATTGATTTTTCATTTTTTCATATTACGACCTTTCAATTCATACTAATTCTTTTTCAACCTATTATACAGCATATTTTTGCTTTTTTCGTACATATAATATCATTTTCTGATAAAAATAAACCAAAATTATTTACAAATTCGCTCAACGTAGAAAAAGTTGACGAAATATGAACTAAGTTCAGAAATCTTTCAAAAATCACCCGAACTCCAAAAACTGTTGATTTTCGGTTATTGATAAATATGTATTAAATAACAGCTAATGAGTCATACTAACTCCTCCTCCCAGTTTCACGTCTTATTTGGAATCACCCTATGTAATCTAATCAATAATCATTAAAGTGAATTCTCATGATTTCTCAGTCTTAACAAAGATAGATTAAAATAACTTGTACGACAATTATGTATACCTACTTATAACTCCTGGCCAAACGACCAGGATAATTCACGAACAGTCAAGTTTCGGCCCGGCCGAAAGTTTCGGCCATTTTGGGCCGAAACCGAAACAAAGGCCGAAACTAGATTTCTTGGCCGAAACTGGCCGAAACCGAACTTTCGGTCGGTCACTAGTATATATGAAGCAGCAAAATAAGAATATTTCAAATGCAAACTCCGATGTTACAATCGTTTATGAACACCCTGTATGAAGAAAATGCCGTGTGTATGGCTGTAAAGTGCAGGTCCCTTTCAAACATATGCTTATACGACACATGCTAATAACGGGTTCGTATCTTGACAAATATCATTCATAGTGAACTTCTAGAATATGTCAGATGTAAGTAGAAAATATTTTTCAATTACTAGAAAAAATATCGGAAATATAGAATAGCTAATTTAATATTGCAGACTTGGAAATATTTAAACAATGAACTAAAATACTCTATAATATGATACTTACTAAGTCTGCAATATTAAATTAGCTATTCTATATTTCCGATATTTTTTCTAGTAATTGAAAAATATTTTCTACTTAAGAGACTACTAAATTGGAATTTAGTATTAGTATAGATACAATACGATATACCAGTGAAATTGTATTGTACTATTATTATATAGGTAGAACGTAGGAACATAAAAATTTGATATGTCAGAAATTTAATGTAATAATCATCATTGTGTTGGAATTTGTCAAATACGTTATGCAATAGAATGAATTACTCAAAAAATTTGGCAGATTGATTCGGAGGTATTTTTGTTTGAAATATTATTTTATATTTTCTTATTAATATTTCTCAAACTGCACCACGGATGTAGTTCGAATTTAGTGCTAGTACATATTGAAAAAAAACAGTAAGCCTTTTGAAATTGAGTTCTGTTGCAGAGAAACATTCTGAGAGATCTAATGAGGATGGTGGGCAACTTTGTAAGTATTAAATAAGTATAATTTAAATCGGTATGAAACATAGACATAAAATAACATGGACTGGTTGTGAGAAAGAGACCATTGAAATCAGCATTGAAAAAAGACAGAATAGTTAAAGGCAAACCACGTTATATGAATATTTTCTTATAATTTGGCGTTTGGCGAAACCACAGAATACAAAATATTGGTTTCCTTTATTCTCTTACCTTTCTTGTTACTGTATTGTTTGGTTTCGTGTATTGTGTATGTGTTTTGGTGATTTGTAGACAGAATATTCAAAGGCAAAACATTTTCATTTAAATCCGACACTCGTTTCTGAATATTCTGATACTTATAAAAAAATATCATTATTTTTATACCATTATTTGCCTTTAAGTATTCTATCCTTCATAACATCTCTCTCTCTAATGTATTCCGCAACGAACTGTGTGATAAAGTTACGTGAGGGCCAGTCTATGTTATTCTATGTCTATGGTATGAAAAGGAAAACTGATAAGGTATGTGGAGAGAACATAACTGAGAACAGAATGACGTTTTCCGTTACAATTTTATTCCTAAATGTTAAAATCATAATTTTCAGCCAATAGTTATGTTGAATCGATTTGAAATTAGAATTGGAAGAAGTAGAATATTATTTCTGGAAATCTGAGGTTGAGCAATCAATGATATTAATGCTAACTTGTTCCGCCAGGAACAGCGTATTATCATTTTGGCCATGTGTCTGTAGTTTTTCATTCATAATAAATAAACCATTCTAAATATATTAAATTCATTGTAAATAAAACTTTTTCATGTAAAGTAATTTGCGATTACTCATCAGTTACTTTTGAAATTCACATGTTTACATTTTATAATTTATTTCTGTATGTTTGTTTTAATATTCGCACTATACACTATACACTATATACAGGATGTCCGGGGACGAATAGATCTAACCATGGAGGTAGAAGGAAGTGGAGGGGGCATAAAGATCGAAACTTGTCACGTAAACCGCCATATTGGTGTGTCCCAATTTTCTATAGGAATGCTGAATTCCAACCATAGAAAACTTACAATTTCATGTTTATAACAAAGGATTTGCCCATACCAATATGGCCGATTTTATGTGACACTTTCGTTAAAAGGGAAGTATAGCACATGCTCCCTCCACTTCCTCCTACCTCCATGGTTGCGTTCGGAATCAACGTCGGAGTGCGTCCGACGTAGAGTGCGCCCGGTTGTTTGAAATGTTGTCGTACGTTTTAGAACGACACTTGCCTCTCTTTCTAACTTCTTACGTTTATTTTTGACGTTTTGAGGTTAAGCTATTGTGTTTGTATCGTCGAAGCGTGTTGAAGGTTTCGAAATATTGAAAATGGAGATTGTAACGAGGTCGAACGAAGAAAATATTGTCATTCAAGGATCAATAATGTTTTGGATGACGAATTGAGTAGCGATGAGGAGGAACGAATTGTTGGAAGATTGGCATTACTAGAGGATTTTCGAGAAACCCCGTTGCGAGTACAGGGTTACATTAATTTTATTATACCAAATATTAGGGACGAACAATTCCGAGAAAGTAACACATTAACTAGATCGTCATTTGATATTCTTCTCACAAAAATTGGAGGATATTATAAATGATAATTCTGTCCTGATTGCCATTAATAACATGATGTGTTCAATTAGAAATCAAACTCATTTTGTTTTTCGTCTATAAATAGCAAATAACTTCACCGTAAACTAAACTTCTTCGTGTTCTTAACAAAACGAAAAAGGGTAATAAAACGAGGGAACCTTCTACAGGGTCTTCACAATTAATTGTAACATCGCAGTTGGCTTTGAAATATTATTGAGTTGCCGTTTCATATATAAACTGTTCACATTCGTGATTCCATCCACATAATTTTATTTCTGACGATACAATTATCAAGGCTGACAATTTCAAAGGCCTGTAAAATAGTCAGTATCCTTAGCGAAGAGCAGCAAATAATTATTCAAAGCCAACTGCGATGTTACAATCATTTATAAAGACCCCGTATATTCAAATACTTATGTTTGAAACTAATACCAATATCTGCGCAGGACGAGTGATTATTACACATCTATTTTCACGGTTGCAAAGTTGCACACCCCGACGTGCGTTCTGTCTGTTTCCGAACGGGGTTAATATTTACCCGACGAACGGATCGGGTACGCGCCGGACAACGTCCGACGTTGATTCCGAACTCGACCCATGGAACTGACATCGGAAACCATAAACTGATGAGGTCATAGAGGTGAACTCATTTTGAGTGATTTTACTAGCCTGAGCTTTTGGGTTCAATAAGACTAAAATCAATCCAATGACAGATATCGAAGTTTGTGATTAATAGTATATTCTAAAACGTTGCAGAATGGGCTCCTAATGCTCCAAAGTGTTGGAATTGCCTTCTGCAACGAGTATTAGACAATATTTTCTCTTCAGGCAAGTTTTGTAAAATACTGTTGAAATTTAATGAAAAATTCGGATAATACATCTTAGTGACTTTTGTATTGTATCTTGACAGTTCGTGTGACTGATACGAAAGTTGACAGATTACGGACTTTGAATCGTACGTAGGGCATAGAGATCAGATTTAAAATAGTTTCCTAGTAGCATGAATAATTTAAAAATTAGCAAGAAGGAAATCTCTAGTACCTAATTTTTTTTTAATGAAAATAAAACTTTTCCTCTCAACAATTATTTTACTATATCCAGATTATATTATATTGAAAATAATTGACGTGTGTTGAAATTTGATAGGTTCGAATGTCAGTGCTGACAACCACAAAACGAACAATATAACTAGAAACAATGCGTTATATCTAGTTATATTTTTCGTTTTGTGGTAGTCAGCACTGACATTCGATCCTATCAAATTTCAACACACGTCAATTTTCAATATAATATGATATGGATATAGTGAAAGAAGTTTTCAGAGGAAAAGTTTTATTTTCATTAAAAAATGAGGTAGGTACTAGAGATTTCCTTCTTGTTAAACTTGATTCATTCTTGCTTTTAGGAAACTGTTTCAAATCTGATCTCCATGCCCTACGCACGATTCAAATTCGAATTCTGTAATCTGTAACACCAACTGCCAAGATACAATACAAAAGTCACTAGGATGTATAATCCGAATTTTTCATTGAATTTCAACAGTATTTTATAAAACTTGCCTGAAATAGAGAAAATATCGTCTAATACACGTTGCAGAAGGCTATTCCAACACTCATGCGTTCGAAAACTTGCTCCTTCTTCGTTCGTTTTCGAATTCGTATTTGAATAGGGGCCCATTCTGCAACTTGTTTTAGAATATACTATTTCGATCGCTCTCGCTTCATTTCTGAAAAAACAGAACGGGAGTAGGATTATTTAGACACCTTTTTTGTTTTTGATGTTTTTGTTTTTAGTGAAATAAAGAATAGTTTAGTGAAAAAGTCTAAAAACGTTGGTACTATAATACCAAGGTTGATTTCTAAAAATTATTGTTGAATAAATAGATTTTGTATCCATTTTATGAAATAGGTAGATTGATATTTCATTCTGTATGGTAATGATATATACATTCTTATATCCATAACTCAAAGTGTGAAATAAATTTGAGCAATTTGTGTATATTGTACCTAAATAGTCATTTTTTTTCAATACTTTTGAAACACATTTAGATAGGTTGATCTCAATTCTCAATGAATATAGTAATACGAAGACACGTCAATTGATATTTTGTTGTTCGGAAATTTTGTTTTTGTTTCCTTCCTTTTGACCAATTTGACGTATCATTGTCACACTTGGCGGCAGCGATGCCAGATGTACCATAATTATGGAATAATTAAATTAGAAGAATCGGTTCTAAGTTCAATATAAGAACCGTCTTCAAAACACAGAATGATCTTAGGTCTTTATTAACGAAAACAAAACCCATAAATGAAAAACAAAAATCAAAAAACTGTGTATATAATATTCCTTGTATTTGTGGTAAATCATACACAGGAGAAACATCAAGACCACTAGAAGTAAGAAAGTCAGAGCATAAGAATAACTTGAGAAATAGAGACATACAGAAATCAAAAATAGCAGAACATGTATGTACAATCCAAGGAGATCACATGATGGATTGGAGTAATACAAAGATTCTAATGACAGAACCTGATTTTATGAAAAGGAAACTTAAGGAGTCAACTTGTATTTTATTGAACAGAGAATGCAATTTTGCAAATTGCTCAATTGGTATTGACCATATTTGGCTAAATTTATTAAAAAAGGAGTTGGAACTTGGAAATTTCTATGCGAAGTAAAACTATGTTAGCTATGATTTTTAAATACTTTCAATATGACAATTCTTGAATTTCGTCAAATAACTATCAACAAAATAATTCTCTCGATTTTCGTTGAGCGACTGAAGAAGGGGTCTGATATAGACTCCGAAACGTTGCGCTATAGTTGTTTCTTCGTTGATGTTGTTAGGCAACATTGTTCAATTGATTGCTTCTGACAGATATCCTGTGTTTCTTACGCAGAAGCAAATCACAAAATAATTAATTTTAATTTTATAGATATTTTTCAGAGTTTGGGAGAGAAAACGCAGAAAAAAACCGTTGAATCATAATTATGGAATTGTACCATAATATATACCTCAAATTTAGGGCATTCGATAATTGTACCATAATAAATAATTGTACCATAATTTCGATCGATTCTTCCATTCAATATTTTTCGCAAAACTATTCAGCGAATATGTCAAGTCCACTTATTAAATGGTGTTTTTCTGGGTTTTTTCTGTCAAATTCCGAAAAATATCACAGTACCTACTTCTTATTTCATTATAAAAAAATATGCATATATATTATTGTACCATAATTTGCCCTAAAATTCCATACTTCTGGCATCGTTGTACCATAACTTTATATTCGGCATCTGGCATCGCTGCTTGGCGGTAAATGTAGTCACTTTACGACCTAGTTATGAAAACACCAAAATAATTAATGCTAAATAATGATCGAAAAAATTGTTTCGCTTTATGTTTAACCTGAAATATCGTGAAAAATTATGATTTTAACGTTACGAAGAACCGGTATGTTATTTACATAGAAAGTTATTGGAGAATCGAAAGAAGAAAAATGGAAATTCCACAAGAGGTGTAGAATTTGGGAATGGTCAAACAGTCACTTTCCCCTGTTGTATGCCTCTGGTAGTAGCGAGAGCTATTTATTCAACATAATTTAGTGGGGTGTAGAGTATCTACACTTCCTGCTAAAATATGATAAGGATATGTCTGATAGTTTTAATGTAATGGGCACACAAACAGTTTTTAAATTTACAAAATTCAAATAAAATACCCTGAGTCACATTTTATCCAATTGATTGTGGCTAAATCAGCTAAAGCTAAAGCGATGAATGATGATGATTGATGATATACTCACCCCCGGTTTCTGAAAGGCTGATCAACACAAAAGTTAACTAATCAGTGATTAATCTCTTGTTAGCCCTCATCTGAGTTGCGCAAAGCGCAAAAACTCGGACTGATTTGACATTAACAGTTCTGTTAACTTTGAACAGCCTTTCAGAAACCGGGGGTAATTCTTATATTTTATATCTTTTCAGATATATGATACCATATCAATAAGCTTATATTATTTGCTTGCTTATCACAATATTCTTAATAACATTTCAATGATTGAATATTAAATTCATATTATTTTTCCTCAATTCGCACGAGTCTTTTGCTTTTCATTGAGAATTGAGGTTAATTTGACCAAATCTTATTTGAGAGTATTGGAATGTCAGGAAAATTCCACATAGTAATGAAAATGCTTAGTATTTCAAAGATTTTATTTTTTCATTAATAAATTTCAGGCAAAACTTTCTCAAACATGTGTCATCATTTTTCTGAATAGTTATAGGAAGAAATGGTTCATCATGCATTGTTCAATATTTATGTACAATAATTTGCGATTAGTGGTCAGTTATTACTGAAACTCATATCGCTATATTCCATTATTTATGTCTGTATATTTGTTTTAATACTCGCACTCAATTGCTGTTCTTAATTAAGATGAATCAATAAGGCCTTCTGTTTCTGACCTGTGATCTTAACATAGCCCACCCAAAACTCAATCTAAGTATACATAGGGTGTCTGTGAACGAATGCAACTAATGAAAAACATAAACTAGTGAGGTCATCGAGTTGGACTCTTTTTGAGTGGTTTTAATCGCCTGAGCTCCTTGGTTTGCATATCGTCGGCGACACCGCAAAACCAAGTAACTGTTAAAAATTCAAAAATGAGATTTCGGCGGTAAATATTTAATTGTATTTATAAGAACAGGTGAGCAAATTCTTTTCAAAGAGTAAACGGACCCTAGATAATCAATATCAAGTGGTTTGTAACTATTTTGAATTTAAACTAATTCAGTAGAGGAACTGCTGAATGAGTACCAGGGGTACTTAATGGAGGAGGACGAATAAAAAAAAAATTAATAAATTATTAAAATTAATCAATTTTCTTATTTCAATAACCTTCCGAGTCATTAGTCTCCATCTTCAGGCCTACTATTCAAGTGCTATACAGGGTCTTTCACGAGGAACCTCACCCATATTTATACGGGAAACTACTGAACGTATTTTCATGAAATTCAGCACTTATAAGTACTTCACGATGCTGATGAAATCTAAAATATTTTCAAGGCATGAGCACCTCCGGTTTTTCCGGAAATGACGTCAACTTCCGTTTTTCAAATTAGAACACCATTTTTTCATTGCAGAAATAGATTCCTTAGAAAATTTCAAGTTATTTTGATGTAACATTTTTCAGTTTTGGTTGGAAAATTCTCTCTGTGCGGGAAAATTCGAAAAAAAAATCGAAAATAGAGCTCTGCTGAAACAAGAATAACTTCGAGGTTTTTCGATGGAAAATTTTCATTTTTGGGATTTTTCAAGATGTAAGATTGATGTATCCACTTTAAAAATCGAAATCGCAATTCATGATACAGGGGGTGAAAAAATCGCTTTCAAAGTTAGGGATGACAAAATCGTGAAAAATCAATTTTTTCAAATTAGAACCCCATTTTTTTATGGCAGATATTGAATCTACGTTAAAAAATAATGTGAGTGTATGCATCACACCCTTGCCCTAAAGTGGATATTTTCTGAGTTATTCACAAAAAACTGTTTTTCGTCTTGAATTTTCAGCTATTTCTTTTCCCTTCACGCCAAAAAGATGAAATTTTCAGGAACTGTTACTTAAACCATGTTTTAGATTTTACTACCCTAATATGCAAGAGAAAAAAGTTACAGGTTGTTCCTAAATAGATGGCGAATTTTGATTCGAATTTGTATCGGAAACCTCTTTATTTCAACTAATCGGCCATCGGTTTTCTCTCCAGTGATAAATAAATAATTCCTTATGAACCATATGCAAAAACTTACCATGTTTTACATTCTTTTTTTTAATGATGGATATCATTAATTACATCTGCCTAATTCCTCTTTATTCGCATTTTGTGTTTACTATTAATTTGGTGATAATTCGTATTAAGTTATAAAATCGATCACTATGCCTAATTTTACCAATGAAGATTATTTAAATCTCATTCTACTTCATGGAGAATGTAATAAAGTTGTAGATAGAATGATTCGACTGTTCATTGAGAGGTTTCCTGACCGACCCAGACCAACGAGAGATACCATTAACAGAACCATGACAAACTTGAGAAATGTCGGATCTTTGATTAAGAAAACTATACACAGAGAAAAAAGTGTAGTAGAAGATGAGAACAACGAAATTACAGTTCTTGCATATTTTTGTGTGAATCCTCAAAATTCTCTCAAAGATGCCGAGATTGATCTGGGATTATCTCAATCGAGTGTTTGGAGAATATTAAAAAAACATAAAATGCACCCATATAAATTCAATAGGGTACAGCATTTGAAGGAAACTGATTTCGTAAGGAGAACAGAGTTTTGCGAAGCTATGATGATTCGATTTCAAGAGAATGAAAACTTTTTGGACTGTATAATTTGGACAGATGAATCTGAATTCACAAAGAATGGTTCTTTCAATAGGCATAACAGTCATTATTGGGATGAAGAGAATAACCACCACTTCAGACAATGGAACTTTCAAGAGACCTGGAGTTTCAATATTTTTTGCGCCATCAAAAATAATGTAATTCTCGATGTTCGCATTTATGATGGGACTTTAACTGGTAAGATAGAACACTACACATGTTTGCATTATTTAAAGAATGTTCTCCCTTAGGAGATAGATATTCTGACAAATTGACTCAAATAATTGAGCCGCTAGTACAGAACCATAATGACTTATGGTATCAACAAGATGGCGCGCCTCCACACAATTCACTCAATGTGTCAAATATCCTCTACAGGCTATTTGAAGATCGATGGTTGGCGAACAATGGTCCACATCTTTGGCCACCACGTTCTCCCGATTTAACTCCTTTAGACTATTATGTTTGGGGTAGGATAAAAAATATTGTCTACTCAACTCCCCTGACTGATAAAGAGGACTGCATAGAACGAGTCAGAAATGCGTTCAGGTTTGTTTAGATTTTTAGATTCATAGTTTTGAAACTCAATTTGGTTTTTAAACACTTTTGCAGATCTCTTCCTCCCGATGAAATAAGAAGAGCAACGCACGAAACATTCCTGAGACGTATAAATAAATGTCTAGAAATTAACGGTCAAAACTTTGAGCATCTTCTCTAGTTATAACTGTGAGAGTTTGACATGGTTCTCCTAATAGTAACTTGAAGTCGGTTTCAAGAAGGGGTGAAAAATCTACAGCATGGTTCAAATAACAGTTCCTGAAAATTTCATCTTTTTGGCGTGAAGGGAAAAGAAATAGCTGAAAATTCAAGACGAAAAACAGTTTTTTGTGAATAACTCAGAAAATATCCATTTTAGGGCAAGTGTGTGATGCATACACTCACATTATTTTTTAACGTAGATTCAATATCTGCCATAAAAAAATGGGGTTCTAATTTGAAAAAATTGATTTTTCACGATTTTGTCATCCCTAACTATGAAAGCGATTTTTTCACCCCCTGTATCATGAATCGCGATTTCGATTTTTAAAGTGGATACATCAATCTTACATCTTGAAAAATCCCAAAAATTAAAATTTTCCATCCAAAAACCTTGGAGTTATTCTTGTTTCAGCGGAGCTCTATTTTCGATTTTTTTTTCGAATTTTCCCGCTCAGAGAGAATTTTCCAACCAAAACTGAAAAATGTTACATCAAAATAACTTGAAATTTTCTAAGGAATCTATTTCTGCAATAAAAAAATGGTGTTCTAATTTGAAAAACGGAAGTTGACGTAATTTCCGGAAAAACCGGAGGTGCTCATGTTTTGAAAATATTATAGATTTCATCAGCATCGTGAAATACTTATAAGTGCTGAATTTCATGAAAATACGTTCAGTAGTTTCCCGTATAAATATGGGTGAGGTTCCTCGTGAAAGACCCTGTATATTAGTGAGATAACAAATTTCATACAATTGAACAATCTAACTAATTCAAGTATTAATATAGTACAATTGAGCTGGAATTTCCCATGAAATAAATGAAACTTTCAGCTACATAGTTAGACTGAAATGGGTCAATATGTGAAAATATAAAAAAATTGGTTCAAGCACTGACGTGAAGTCAGGAGCTTTTGCGCGTATGTTCTATTGTCCATACTCCTGTAATGAACACTCTTCTTAATCGAATTTACCATGATGAATTCTATTGTCTATTCTCCTGTATTGGACACTCTTCTCAATCGAATTCACCATGATGATTTTTATTGTCTATTCTCCTGTATTGGAGACTCTTCTTAATCGAATTTACCAAGATGAATTCTATTGTCCATTCTGGACAATAGAATTCCACCAATTTTTTTTTCGATTAAAAGGGTCCAATCAGGAGAACGGACAATAGAATTCATCATGGTAAATTCGATTAAGAAGAGCAAAAGCTCCTGATTCACGTCAGTGCTTGAACCAATGTTCTATTGTCCATTCTTCTGTATTGGACACCCTACCATGGTAAACTCGATTAAGGGTGTCCAATACAGAAGAATGGACAATAAAACATACGCGCAAAAGCTCCTGACTTCACGTCAGTGCTTGAACAAATTTTTATATTAGCCATCAAACCTTTTTAATTCTTCATAATCATTACAAGAATGTCTGTCGATATGGAATATGGAAAACAGTTATTGTGAAAATAAGATTCATTTATTTAGATACCAATCTATATATTGTTTTATACTATCTACTAAGGGCCGATTTATTCAACCTCTCCGTAAAGTATTCGTCAACTATGTGCTCGTTGAATTTACTGAACCCCTTTAAAGTGAACATTTACAGATTACTTTCCTTTCGGTAAGGCTACTTGACAGTTTACAGGTCGTAAAATATATCAGCCCTCAGTGAACAAAAAAATTGTATACCTCACTGAAGCCGTAATACAAACAAAGGAAATAATTTCGAATAAAACTCTATTAACATATTCGATTATTTACTTCAAGAGAGATCAAGAATAACATTCAATTTGAAAATTCAATACTACATCAAGCAGCATGCAATACATTTTTTCGAGTTTGGACCACTGCTGCCCACATAATCATGGAGGATTCGTGAAACACTGCAGGGAGGATAAATACTTGTAAATAGATTATTATTAAAATATGATAACTGACTTTCTCCGTTTCCTTATATACTACTTCTCGTTGTAAAATATACTTGGATTTTCAAAGTTAGCGTTGAATTATCAAGCCATTCTATTATAATATTAGTAAAATCTGTTCTTCAGAGGTATTCATTGTTAAGCATGCTAAGCAACAAGCATTTAAGAAACATATACCTGAAGTTCCACGGGAAAACAATATACATAATATATACCTACACACATGTTATATTGCATCACCTTCTACTCCTATATTTTAAAATATTCTGCAATTAGAAAAATTAAAATGTTTCGTTAAAAATGCCTATTATATAGGTACACGCTGGCATCCAAACACCCTGATGATGGATCGTAAGAGACCCATGATATCAGGAAAATAGAAAAGTGTTCAAAATTCACTGGTCTAAGCGTAATTCACTGTTTTTTTTTGTGCAATAGTATTATACAAATGTTATGTGTAAACAGGTAAAAGTGGCTAAGGGCCAAATCTGAATAATAGGGTAGGTGCAGAAGTCATTTGAAATGTAATTCATGCAGTTTTGCTTGCTAATGACATGTTTATGATTATACTAACCATTCTAGGTCTTCCCTAAGGAAATCCCACAGAAGCTCCTAGGAGAGTCAGTTTTGTTCTGTATATATTTTATTAATGTATCCTTACGACAGCTTAGGCAAGTCACTGGGTGGTTTTCACCTAAGTACATGATGAATAGAATACTTATCCCATAATATATATAGCTTCGGCAAAATGACAAAACAGAATTAAGTGTAAAATGTAAAATTTTGAGTTGGCTTTATTTTTTATAGTCATAGCCTACTCATAACAACCACTTCCTTAGTAGATTGCAGAACATATTTAAATGCACCTTGAATCGAGCATTTACGGTTTATTTCGTTCACTCCCTGATTTATCGTTCACTCTCGAATTTCAAAACGAGAATATCTTGAAACTTGCTTATTGCAGATACGTCCCTTTGTCATTTCAACGATATGAGAACCACCACCAAGATTTTCTTCTTGGCTATTCCACTCTTGAACTTTAAAAATTTTAGTGTTCATGTCATCTTGGTTGCCTCTTATCAATATTGAATTTTCTCATGAGATATACTTAATCTTCACAAATATTCAATCGACTAAGTTCCATATACCTTGTTTTTTAAAATTCTATCTGCAGTAACTCCAAGAGTAGCTCATGCATTCTATTTGTCGAAAAGCATTACTTTTTTGCTCTACGTCAACTGGACCATAATTCATTCCAACCTGAAAGGAAATATTAAGACTTGGATTTCTCTGAGTAAAGTAATTCATTCAATTCACTTCTATTACTTACTGCTGATTTTTAGCCAGAAATCCTGAAGGACATATACCAGATATCTTCTTTCTGAACAACTTTTCCACAGTTCTCCATAATTTGGAATTTCTTTCACATACGTAAACAATATTTCTAGATTCCTCCAATCTTCAAATACAAGGTAATCTCGATTATTTTCAACGGAAGGAATACTCGTTTGTACTTCGTGGATTGAGAATATTTTGTTTACGTTTTGTATTTGTGTTTTGATCAGATTCAGATTCGATGTTGAGGTTAAAACGGGGCGCATGCGTAGATCAGAATGTAGTTTGTAGTATATCCATTAATCATGAATCATTCTCAAAAATACCACACAAGCAAGTTACCGATCACTGCTAATATTTATTATTTACCAGAAATTCATCACAAATCGAAACTATTTAAATTAGAAATGTCAATTTTTACATGACTAACCCGGACTTAGCCATTTAACCCTGCTATTTTGCCGGGTTAAATTTTTATAGTTTTAACCCAGGGTTAGGCTCTAACTCTTGAAGGTGCAAGACCTATTATCAATTTAACCCTAGGTTTAGAGTTAATCCGGATTTAATTAGATAACCCGCATTCGTGCAAGTGGGCCTTAGTGGCCTACATGGCCTAAAATTCCTCTCTACCCATCACAAGATTTAATATCCACAAATGAGCCTCTCACCTTACAAGATCAGAAGCCTTCAGCAAAATTTCAGCGATATCATATTAAAAAT
The DNA here is from genome assembly GCA_937662695.2 of Halyzia sedecimguttata. Lineage (NCBI taxonomy): Eukaryota > Metazoa > Arthropoda > Insecta > Coleoptera > Coccinellidae > Halyzia > Halyzia sedecimguttata. The sequence goes on from OW569418.2 coordinate 9,002,320, forward strand.
AATACATAACCTTTCAAAAGTCCCCTCTCGCAAATATACTCCTCTGAAGGCACATGGATCTCTTGAAGAAGAATCGCCTTCTCTATTTCTCAAAGATATTCACTCTTGTTCATAGAAATCCCTTCAATATTTAGTTGCCTCCTCCTAAGGAGGATCTCTTTCAAAACCAGGTCTGACCACTAATGTAGGGCTATCATCTCCCATAGATTTGTGATGAAATAAGACGATTTTCCCATGATATACGAGCGAAAATATGTCATCATGACATTCATATTTTTATTTTATTTTTGAAGGTTCTCGCAAAAATACGACCATAGACTACATATTATCATACGACGATTCCCATCCGCTACACTTGGCTACCACTACGCTACCGAACTCACAAAAGGCTGCCCGGTTCTCCAACAATATAGATTCGATCATGTTCAAACTTGGAATTCTGCAGTAGAGTTAGGTTCTGAAGGCTGTTCCAAAATTTCAGCCATGCCGGACGAATAGTTTATGATATATAGATTTGTTTTCAATAATTTTCAACTAGTTTTTTTTTAATTTTCTAGTTATACCATCCTCACGAAATTCTGCAAGAATTTTCGCGTTGACATTCTTCAACTAATAACAATGTTTGAATACAATCGGTTTTGTATTCTTCGAGTTAATGAGGAATAAAAAACTACCAAATTTCAGAAAATTTCAGATGGCTATAACTGTAAAACCGTTTGGACGATTATGCTCATAAACAAACTCAAATGTCGCATTCAGGTGCACAACCTAACCTGAAATTTTCAAGCCGCTATCTCCTTCCGTTCTCAGGTTATCGTGACAACAAAAATATTTTTTAATAATTTTTTAATAATTTTCTAGCGATACGATTCTCACAAAATTTCACAAACGTGCTTAGGTCTATATTCTACAACTATTCACCAAGTTTAAATTCGATCGGATTTATTTTGGTTGAAAACAAAATTATTACTCGGAAACCATTGGGCCGATTATACCCATTAACGAACTTGTCCGTCGTATTGGGATGCGCCACCTACCCTGAAAATTTCAAGTCGCTAGCTCTTTCCGTTCTCAAGTTATCGTGGCAACGGCCGGACGGCACCACAGAATTTCACATTTGGGCAAAACTATAACGCGATGTTCCCCAGAACATACGCGCAAAAAGCACTGACGATGTCATTTTGTAAGGAAAAAATAAAAAACTATATTTCAAAAATCTATATTAAATAATATTTGGATTTAAAGAATACACGTAAGCAACTTCGATCCTGATGGGGATCTCACGACAGCAATTTTTGCTTTATTTCATTTCGAATGAGGTTAAAACTAATAGGAGTAGAGGAGACGATCGTAAAGAACAGTATGGTTAGAAAACTTGAAAAAATATAAAAAAATTGACGTGGAGGCAGTACTCTTTGGTGCGCTTGTTTACGTTGATCAATTTGCTTTAAATGGTGGATGCTTCAAGTTCAATGGATAGAGCGAACAGTAGATTTACCGCCGTATTCACAAAGCATTGTTAAGTGTTTGAATCTCCGTTAAGTCCTAACTGAGGTCCTCAGTTAAGGATAAATAAGAATCGCAACCTCAGTTAACGTATTTAACGGTGGTGAAACAGGCCTGTTTTACCACCTTTATTCCTTATTGTCCCTTATTATCCCCAATTTATCCTTAACTGAGGACCTCAGTTAGGACTTAACGGAGATTGAATGCTTTGTGAATAAGGCGGTTAGTCTTGCCTAAGCTGCCATAACGATACATTAAGAGTAACAGTAGAGCTTAAATAGAATCTAGGAGCTTCCGAGGGATCTCCTTGAGGTAGATCTAGGCGTACGCTTTTGTGTTATCAACGGGGGTCCCACTATTTTTTTTTTGATCACCGGTGAAACCAAGGGCGTAGCCAGGAATTAATTTCGGGGGGGTTTTGAAATAGGAATTAATTTCGGGGGTGTAAGGGTCACTTTCTGCAGCAAAAAAAATTTTTTTTTAGAGAAAAATAACATTTCGGGTGGGGGGTTGAACCCCCAAAACCAACCCCTGGCTACGCCCTTGGGTGAAACTAATAGCCAGACTGTATCGATAGCCATATTTGTTGAAAGAACTTGAAAAAAAAAAGCACTGACGTGAAGTCAGTACTCTTTGGCGCGCGTGTTCACGGTGGCTACTTTGAATTGAATGATTAGTACTTCAAGCTCAGTGGATAGAGCGAGCCGGAGATCTACCCAAAGGATAGTGGACACCATTCACTGTCAGGTCATAAATTAAGAGTGCTGTGTTTAAGATGGCATAAGGATAAGGAGCCACACACAAGAATTTCTTCTGTGGCAAGATAAAATATATTAATTGTATGTGTATTTTGGTACCTAATAAAAAATTTTCAATTTCAATTTCAATTTCAATATAAGAACAAAGTTGACAAAGAACACAACTGACTTTTCTTGGTCCCACAAGCTCCCATGAGCTTCTGAGGTATCTTCTTGGGGAAGAGTTGGGAGGGCCAGTATAATCATTATCATGTTTATAGCACGCGCGTCAAAGCAGATTGACTTCATAATGAAAGAAAAAGGCTAAAAGAGCATTTACGTTGGGTCAATCTGCTTTGGCGCGCGTGCTATAAACATGATTATGATTATACTGGCCCTCCCAACTCTTCCCCAAGAAGATACCTCAGAAGCTCATGGAAGCTTGTGGGACTAAGAAAAGTCAGTTGTGTTCTTTGTCAACTTTGTTCTTATATCCTTATGCCATCTTAAACACAGCACTCTTAATGTAATGACCTGACAGTGAATGGTGTCCACTATCCTTTGGGTAGATCTCCGGCTCGCTCTATCCACTGAGCTTGAAGTACTAATCATTCAATTCAAAGTAGCCACCGTGAACACGCGCGCCAAAGAGTACTGCTTTCACGTCAGTGCTTTTTTTAATTTAATTATTTTAGATAATCCAAGCTGGTAGGGAACAGTGTATATTATTTTGTGAAAGGATTTTTGAATTCGATAATATTGTCCAATGCATATGCTGTAGAATTCAGTTGGCGTGGGAAGAAAAAGGAAATAAGATTTCTAGTAACCTAAAATTAGCGAAGGCGCTTATGGTAAGTAATTATTTCCATATGATGAATATTACTACAGGTATTATCTTCATCTGATGGTTAAGTTTCACCTGAAACATTGCGATGCATATATGTATAAAATCGATCGACTTAGACTTCTAGAAATTTGTTTAAATAACTGCTCTTCATCAGGTTGAAAATTTTATTACCGTTTTTGAAACTGAATATAATTTTATCGGAAAAACTAGAGGATGTATAATTTTTAAATCATTATGAAGGGTGTTCCATAAGCTACATGACCATTTTGTTTTCTATGAATATAGGTTCGATTCGTTTTCATTTAGAAGATACACGCATTTCAAAAATAATATTTTTTGAGGCAGAAGTATTGTGTCAATCTTTCTATTTTTCAACAATTAGCGATGTAAATTATGATGGAAATAACAAATCTTAAGATTTTATGTGGTGGTGTATCATCGTTCTGATACCAATATTTACTACAATATTGAGCTCTAAGTCATAGATGAACTCAGAAAGGTTGTGTCCGAAAAATATGCCGTCAAACGATCATCTATTACATGTACTGAGATCAAGTCATTGTTCAAAATTGTACCTCAAACGTTGACACTAAAACATTGCTCAAGTCGTCTTGGTCTATTCGCATTTGTATTGGGTGCTTGTTGTTTATACCGTTCCTAGTAAAACCAACCATCGTCAGATACTTTACAAACAAAATAAATTTAGGTATACTATTGACAAAACTGTAACCATTGTGATGCATTTCTAGAACCTATGTTCATAGGAAAAAAATTTTTAGAATTATTCACTTGCCAAAATTTGTCATAGAGCTTGTAGAATACCCTGCATGTCTATTTCCATGATTTTTTTATCTGATTTATTTTCAAAATAAATATATTTTTGTAGATACTATAGATACTTTGATAACAGTTTGTTTCATTGATATATTCGATAATCTTTTGGCCAAATTCAAAGATGTTTTTCCTTCAAATTTAGATGATACATACTTCTTTTTTCCACTCCTCAAATACAATAGATCAGGACATTCTTTTTTTTTCGATATCGTAGTTGCTTATTTTTGGTATAATTTTACATTTGTCCAACTTTAGGCTACTCTCAAATTGGAAAAATAATAATTATTTTTCAAGAGCATATATTATATGCGTACGCGTACCCTCGGATGTTTTTTTTTATTGTTTAATGGATATCCTCTCCTCTAGGAATCACACATACTTGATATCTATAATATTTCAAATTTCTTCCAATAATCCAATAAGTTGCTTTGACAATCGCTATTAAGAAAATAATGCTTATGCAAATTTCTCCTTCAGAATCTTCACCTACATCGCTGCATCTCTAGGAATCACACATACTTGATGACTATAATTTTTAAAATTTCTTCCAATAATCGAAGTTCCTTTGGCAATCGCTCTTACGAAAATAATACTTCTCCTTCAGAATCTACACCTACATGTATCGCTTCACTTCAAGTCAAGGCCGGCTTTATGGGAGAGCAACTGGGGCTACCGCTCTGGGGCCTACACAAAAGAGGAGCCCCACAATAGAGACTTCGAAAAAAAAATAAATTCAGGGTATTAAACTCTAGTAAACGACTTTTCCTTTTGATATTTTTTTTATAGCATAAAAAGCTTCTTAAAGGAATAAATTTCAAATATAACTGAGTAATAATTAAGTGTATTATATTTTCTGAGTTAGTATCTGAATTAAAGGAACTACGTGTTCTTGGATCATGATAATTACATATATTTTTGGTGAATTCGCAAAATATATGAGAGGGAACTACTTAAATTTGGTGATGTAATAATACTTATTTTATTTCCTTCGTGAAATTAATTATGACGTTCATAAAAATATCCAAAATTTTATGTTTGACAAATTTAAAAAAAAAAAACTTAAAAATATTAAAATTTCATTTCTAATAAAATTGTGACATGATGAATATTTTTTTACCAATCATGTTTCTTTTCTGAATAGATTTCTATATATCATTTCTATGAAAAATTACTCTTATTTTATTTGCTTCCGATTCTTTCAATCTATGATTGTTTATTCTCATTGTCTATTATATTGTATTAAATTATATTGTATTGTATATATGGTTCTTCAAAGTGTAGGAAAACTGTGGTATATTAATTAAAATCAAATATCTTAGTTTAAATTAAATTATTTTCTTTCTTAATTTTAGACGAATAATTTTATACACTTTTGTACATTTTTGTTTCCATTTAATTCATTTTATAATAATCTGACAATGAGTATGATTTAGGTTTAATAATTTTTAAACCTTTCACTTTTTTTTGTGACGACTATATTTTTTTATAATACTGTTACCTTCTGTAACGAAACTTTGATACTCTTGTAATAAATTTATGATTATTTATTATTATTTTTCCTTTTCAATTTACATATAATATTTCTTGTTTTAATACATTTTGTATATTAATTCTATTTTCTTTCATGTTTGCTCTATTAGACTCTTTATTGGTTTTCATTAAATATTTCATATATTTTTCACGTAACATTATATTTCCTTCTACATTCATTATTTTCATAGAGGCTATATCTTCAGTATATTCTATGTCATGATTATATCCTTCAAATTATGATTCAATTTATCTTTTTTCTCCTTGTATAAAATTATGATCAACTGTAAATATATCAATTTGTGTAATTTTTTCTACATCTTTTTTTTTTCCTGGTCTTCTTCCTATTTTTTCAAACTTTTTCATAATTTCCTTTAGAAAATTTATCATACTTGATTCACTTTTGTTCTGTTGTTTATTATTTTCTGGTATCTTATCTTCTTCGTCCCTTTGCTCCTCCATCAAAGATTTACTTCCATATCGTAATTTACAATGCGAATGAAGAAAAATTTTGTATATTAGATATAATAAAAAAAATTGTGCGTGGAGGCCTTCCGCTCGAAAGAAGTTGAACTTCGTAATGTGGAAATGAAAATAGGAAGGGGTAGAAAACTACGCGCATCCGTTCGAGTGCTACGCATTCACTCTCGCTCTCTTTCTTTCAATTTCTCCTCCCCAGGAGCGTTGAAAATTCAACGCAACAGTGTTTTCATACCCCTTCCATGGTAGCGTCAAACGTTGAACGCAACCTTGTTGCAAGTCGCATTAGAAGTTTCCCTTCAAAAAAAATTATCCATTCAAATGATTCAGGCTTTGCATTGGGCGATAAATTTGCTAATAAATATTCAATGTTATAATAATCGATTAAATAAAAGATCCGATCTTGATTAAATTTAAATAAGACTTTTCATAATTTGGTTGGATTCTGATCTGAATGATCTTTGAAATTTATTATAATGAATCTGAAAAGTTTTAACAAAATAATTCATTTACCAGGAAGAGAACTTCAAGATTATAAAACTCTATGACTATGATCTATAATTATATAATTACACTAACCATAATACCTCAACATATAATCAGTATTTCCAATTTGTGGATTTTAAGCCGATTTGTGGTTTTTTTTGTCCCAAGCGGATTTTCAAATTTTGCCCATTTATTTGAACTTTTGTCAATGTATGTATTTTTTATTTGAACAAACTGGTAAAACTATACTCTTTGTATAGTTGAATATATTTCATTCTAATTTCCTATATTGTTGACCATGGAGTTCCGTTGGTTCTTTGAATCTTTGTTGATGATCGAAGTTTTTATTGAATTGTCAGATGGTACCAAAATCGACGTATTTCAAGTTTTAGTGAAAGCTTAAGTATTAAAGTTAGGCAGATGAAACTTAATCTGCAGAATTCACAAAGCGGTCAATCTCCGTTAAGGACTAACTGAGGTCCTCAGTTAAGGATAAATTGAGGATAATAAGTGACAATAAAGGATAAAGGTGGTGAAATAGGCCTGTTTCACCACCGTTAAATACGTTAACTGAGACTGCGATTCAAATTTATCCTTATCTGAGGACCTCAGTTAGGACTTAGCGGAGATTTAAACACTTGACAATACTTTGTGAATACGGTGGATTGTATTTTATGAGTTTACTACTTACATTTTATTCTGAGAATTTGGTAACTCTTTTGTTGTTCAGTTTGAAACTATACTATACTTATTGAAACTGCAATATTTTTCAAAATAACATTTATGTCATCCATCGTCAGAGTTTTATTAGAATGTATTTGGATTTTTTCCAGATATTTCATCTGAGCTCTAGTTATAATTTAATGAATAAAATTATTTTTTTGAGAGACTATGTTGATAAATTGAGAGTTAACATTGCCAAAAGCAGCATTTTATTCAGAGTTTTAAAAAATGTGTGTTGAGAGAACTTTGGTTCAAACGAATGTTCCGTTAATTCTGAATTCAAATTGTTTTCAACCTAAGCAGAATGATTTTTCCATTTTTGCAAGATAGTATGATTCAAAACTTCGAATATGTTAACATAATCAACAAATATTGAGTTTAATAAAGCTCGTTTTCCTTCACATATGTCTTCATTATACTATGAAATATGATTTCACAAATTTCTTCGTGTAATGATAGTACCGGTATAGATGCATAGAATATATGGTGCGGACATTCTTTGACATATTTTCGGTTGAAATGTGGTCCAAATACAATTTGGAGTCTTGAAGCAGAGCTAGTAAATTTGATTTAGAATTATAATTTGAGGATATTTTGATTCGTCTCCGCTAGTTTTCAAGGATATTCACTCATGTTTCAATATTTCAATTCAGAAAGGAAAATTTCGTTGCTCGTAAGGTCAGGAGGGTTTGTTTGAAAACTAGATCTGGCCAATCCAAGCGATGATTATTCAGAACTTCAGATCTTCGAAGAGCGCTACAGGACTATAATGTAGGGTGGTTGTCAGAGAATAAATTATATCTGTAGGAATTTTGGGAATAGGTGACACCTATTCCCAAGATTCCTACAGATATAATCGATTAGGGGTGAAGAATTTATATGGTAGAAAATAAATTATGTGTATGTAATCGTGAATGTGAACACTACATATAAGAAGCAGCAAAATAAAAATATTTCAAAAGCTAACTGCGATGTTATAATCATTTATAAAGACCCTGTATAAATAAAATGCCTTGTGTATTGATGCGTGTAGAGTGCAGGTCCTTTTAAAACATATGTTTATACGACATATGTTGATAACTGGTTTGTATCTAGATTATTGTTATTTGTAATTCTATAACACAGTTGCGAACATACATAATGTCAGATGTAAGTAGAAAATATTTTTCAATTACTAGAACAAATGTCGGAAATATACATCATCATATTATAGTTCTTTTAGTTCATTGTTAAAATAATTCCAAGATTACTAAATTGGAATTTGATATTTATATGTATATTACGATATACTTTTAAAATTGTATTAATATAGGTGTAACGTAGGAGCATAAAAATTCAATATCCCAGAAATTTATTGTAATATTCAGCATTGTGGGCAGATTGATTCGGAGATATTCTTGTTTGAAATTTAATTTTATAATTTTCTACTAATATTTCTTAAACTGCCCAACGAATGTAGTGTGAATTTGATGCTCAGACGTTTGACGGAATAATTGAAAAAAGCAGTAAACGTTTTGAAATTGAGTTCTGTTGCAGAGAGACCTAATCAGAGATATGATGAGAATGTTGAGGGACTACGTAAGTATTAAATAAGTGTAATTCATTTCGATTCGGTATAAGAATGAAAAATGAACAGGTACCTATGTAAAGAGAACTTAACTGAGAACAGAATGAAGTTCTCTATTGAAATCATGAAATTGAAATTCGAATAAGTGAATTATTTTTTGAGGATATCTGAGGTTGAATAATATATCTGAAGATTCTGTGCGATAAACAATTGTCGAATTTTATGTGGTAAATATTAATGATATTTCTGCATGCTCGTTCTGCCAGGAACAGCGTGTTATCATTTTGGCCAGGTGTCTGTAAGTTTTTTATTCATATTTGAGAAACCATCCAAAATACATATATTCAATTCCTTGTAAATAAAACTTTTTTATGTATAGTAATTTGCGATTACTCAGTTACTTTTGAAACTCAGATCTTTACATATTATTATTTATTTCTGCATGTTTGTTGATTTATAAATATAATTGTTGAATAAATAGATTTTGTATCCATTTTATGAAAAAAAAATTACGAAAAAAAATGTTTGTAAGAACCGTACCTCTAGAAAATTTCAAAAGAATTACGATAAAAAAATTGGTTCAAGCACTGACGTGAAGTCAGGAGCTTTTGCGCGTATGTTCGATTGTCCATTCTTCTGTATTGAGCACCCATAATCGAATTAACCATGGTAAATTATGTTGTCCTCCTGTATTGGACACTCTTAATTCGAATTTACCATGGTAAATTCGAATTAAGTTTTTTTTCGTTATTTTTTTGAAATTTTCTAGGGGCACCTTTCTTACAACTTTTTTTTTTCGTAATTTTTTTCAAATTTCCTAGGGGTACGGTTCTTAAAAACTTTTAAACACGTCTTTATGTTGATTTTCTACTAATAGTTAACAAGCTTCAATTCGATGATCGAATCTTTATTTTTTGAGTTATCGAGGAAATAATATTCCAGGTGGTTAGAACTCGGAAACCGTTAAACCGATTATGCCCAAAAATGAACTCAACTCTCCCATTCGGATACGCAACCTACCCTGAAAATTTCAAGTCCCTATCACCTATTGTTCGAAAGTTATCGAGGCAACGGTCACCCATCTAATGAACTCACACAAAGCTGCTCGAATCTCCAACAATATTTAACCGATCGTATTAAAACTTAAAACTTGGCAGTAGAGTTGGGTTCTAAAGGCTCTTGCAAAATTGCAGCAATTTCAGACGAATATTTACTGATATATAGATTTTTTTTTTAATTTTCAATGATTTCTTAAAAATTTTCTACAAATATAATCACGAAATTTTGCAAGAATTTAGGAGTTGGCATTCTACAACTAATAACCATGTTTCAATTCAATCGGTTTAGTATTTTTCGAGTTAATGAGGAGGAAAAACAACCAAATTTCAGATGGCTATAACTCTAAAACCATTTGGCCGATTATGCTTATAAACAAACTCAAATGTCGTGTTCTGATGCACATCCTAACCTGAAAATTTCAAGCCGCTATCTCTTTCCGTTGTCAGGTTATCGTGACAACAAAAATATTTTTCAATAATTTTTTTTATAATTTTTTAGCCATAGGATTCGCACAAAATTTCACAAACGTGCTTAGGATTCATATTGGTTGGAAACAAAATTATTACTCGGAAACCATTGGGCCGATTATGCCCATTAATGAACTTGTCCGTCGTATTGGGATGTGCCACCTACCCTGCAAATTTCAAGTCGCTAGCTCTTTCCGTTCTCAAGTTATCGTGGCAACGGCCGGACGGCCGGCCGGACAGAATCAAATTTGACCTCGAATTCTTCATTGGGGAGTCGAACCAAATCGTTTGAGACCATTTTCTTCAAAAAAATCGAAAGTTACAGACATTTGGGCAAAATGATAATGCGATGTTCCCCAGAACATACGCGCAAAAAATGATTGATATTTCATTCTGTATGATAATGATATAAGTAATCATTAAGGGATACTGTGGGAGGTGTACTCATTATTAAAAGGTTTCTTTCTGGGTTTTCTCTCCCAAACTCTGAAAAATATCTAAAAAATAAAAATTAATTACTATATTGTAACGTTTCGGAGTCTATATCAGACTTCTTCGTCAGAAACTTAACGAAAATCTTAAGAATTATTTTGTTGATAGTTGTTATTCTGAAATTCGAGAATTATAACATTGGCAGTATTTGAAAATCATAGTATCTTAGTTTTACTTTGCATAGAAATTTCAAAGTTCCAACTCCTTTTTTAATAAATTCAGCCAAATATTGTCAATACCAATTGAGCAATTTGCAAAATTGCATTCTCTGTTCAACAAAATACAAGTTGATTTCTTAACTTTCCTTTTGATATAATCAGGTTCTGTCATCAGAATCTCTGTTTTACTCCAATTCATCATGTGATCTCCTTGGATTGTACGTACATGTTCTGCTATTTTTGATTTCTGTATGCCTCTATTTATCAAGTTGTTCTTAAGTTTTGACTGTTTATCTTGTATGAAGAAAATAAATGTAGTTTAATATTCATTCTGATAACAGGTTAATTTTGTTGGTAAATATTTCTTAAATTTTAGTCCCGAGATAGAAATAGAAGAGGTAGAGGGGGAAGAGGAGGAGCAGGAGGAGGAGGAAGAGGAGGAGGAGGATGGAGAAGAGGAGGATGGATAAGAGGAGGAGGAGGAAGAGGAAGGGGAAGAGGTTGGAGGGGTCGAAACAACCCAGCCCCTCAAGCGCCCCCAGAAGCGCCACAAGAAGCAATGCCGGTAGTGCCGTCAGAAGCGCTGCCGGTAGTGCTGCCGGCACCTGAGGCACCAGCTCCTGCTTCGGGAAGTATGGCTGGTGTACCACGTAGTTCCTCGGAAGAGGAACTGCTAATGGAATGCGAATCGTACTTATACGAAGAGGAGGCAGAGGATTAATTAAAAAAAATAAATAAAAGAAAATTGAACGAACTTTTTTTTTATTTCAATATCCTGCTGAGTGATTTGTCTCCAGTTTCCTTTAAGTGTAATATTATGATAACAACTTTCATATAATTGAATAATCTCACTACTTCAAGTGATAATATTGTGGGGCTTGGAAGTAATAGTATATTATTTCATAAGGAGGAGAAGTGTCACTTTTCATGGCGAGCTGGAGTTTAACCGCCGAACGGAGTGAGGCGGGTAATTGAAAGCGAGCCATGAAAAGTCACTTCTACTCCGAATGAAATATGTTATTTTATTTTCAAACGTTTTGAAATTCATAAAAATCTGAATATCCACTTTTGGATTGATTTACATAAATAATTCTATCCATTTACGATCGTTTTATAATTGAATGAATTATGCATATATATATATGGAATTATGAAACATATATATATGGAATTATGAAACATTTGCCTAGCTACGGTTGCCACGTAAAATTCATTCTGACAGATATAAAGTAAAATAATTATTAGTTATCATTTGCAAGCTGGTGAGAAGTGGTTGAAAGTGAAAATGTCTTGAAATTGAGGTTTTGGCGAATGAAGCAGTCTCTTCCCTTGGACCATCGAAGTCTATTAAAAAATATTTCGCAGCTTATGATCCCTTCGTGAATTGGTGCAATTCGAAAAACGTGACAGTTTACCAAGAGAATGTGCTTCTAGCTTATTTCAACTTAACTGCTACAGAAAAAAATGGAAATCCTCTACTTTGAGGGACCGATATTCAATGATAAAGTCGCAACTAGCGATCAAACATGAAATACATATTGGTAAATATCTGAAGTTGCGCGCATTTTTGAAAAAATCTGATGAAGAGTATCTTGCAAAAAATTCAAGAGTTTTCTATTCGAAGCACCGGATGACTCATATTTAGGATTAAAGGTAACTATCATATTTCAAGTAATTATAATTTTGTATTTTAATCACGTGGTTGTTTCAGATTGTTCTATTATTCGGAGTAGCTGGTGCCTGCAGATGTGACGAAATGATGAAAATGAAAGCTACAGATATCGAGGACAAGGGAAATATGATAATAGTCAATATTCCTGATAGTAAAACGAGAAAAGTTCGAACATTCACAGTTATTAGGGAGAATAATCCAAATATTTATCGGAGATACACTGCGTTAAGACGATTTCGTTGAAAATAGATTTTCTTTGAAATATCAATCTGGAAAATGCTACAGAGCTGTGATGGGAATACATAGTATAGGAAATGTTCCAAGAAGCCAAGTAGTTAGCAGAAGGGTAAATCGAGGATTCGCTGCGAAATAAATATGAGATTGCTGGTAGGATATTGAGCTTTAACGAATTCCCTGGAACTAACAACTTGAAAGACTCTAATGAGGCATCAGCTTTGAAACAGAATCCGAGACAGAATCCTACCATTTCATTATTACATGGTTTCAATTTTCAAACATTGACCAATTATTATTGTACATTCAATGTAACTTTAACGAATAAAAATGACGTTTGAATTAGAGAATCTTCATGGTAACCAACTCATCTTTTGCATAGAAACACTTTTCCTGCCGGCGGCAGGAAAAGTGTTGCATAGCAACACTTCTCCGCCTAGGCGGAGAAATAGAACTTTTCGATGATCCTCTCAATCGAAAAATGACGTTATTATTGTACGTTTGAAAATAAAAGGGTTTAAGTGAATTTTTTTGAAATTCTCAGATAAATGGCTTCAAAGTTAATCGGAATATCAATATTCCAGGAATTAGTTCAGAAAAATGTGTTAATATTATAGATTAATAACAAAGTGTTTAATAGAGGCTAATAGAACATTATTATATCAGAAATTCATCCTTCAGAAGTAATATTCTGCACTTAGATCATTTTTTTTTAATGCACTTGAACCCTTTTACTTTCAGGCCTCCCAATTGTACTGGAATTTCACAGGAAATTAATAAAACTTTTAGCTATATGGTTTCACTGAAATGGGTAAATATGTAAAAACATAAAAAACATTTTATAAAGAATTCAAGAAAAACAATATTTGGAAGATCTATATCAGTTTATATTTGGATTTGAAGAATAGGCGTAAGCAGCTTCCATCCTGATAGGGGTATTATGACCGCAATGTTGCATTATTTCATTTCGAATGAGGGAAAATGAAATTCGGCTTGTGCTGATTTTTTGTTTGAAGAAATGTTTTTATTATTTTTTCTAGTAATAGGATGCTCACGAAAGTTTGCAAAAATTCAGCATTCTACAACTTATTACCAAGTTTCAATTCGATCGGTATTTTTTGAGTTATTGAGGAAGTAACAATGCAATTTCAGATGGGTATAACTCCGAAACCATTCGGCCCATTATGCCCATTGACGAACTAAACCATTGCCAGTCGCTATCTCTTTCCGCTCGAAAGTTATAGTAGCAACGGACGACCGAGCGGACATAATTGAATTTGGTCATGAATTCGTCATCAGCGAATCAAACCTAATTTTTCGAGATCATTTTCAACAAAAAAATTGAAAGTTATAGACATTTGGGCAAAATGATAGAACGCTGTTTCCTAGAACACGCGCACAAAAAGTTCAAGTTTTGGTACGCCATATAGATGGGCGTCAACTGAGTAATCTCACCTCGAGGATATCGCAGCGTTGCAACTAAGCTGAGAATTATCTCATTTGAAATTTCAGAAGTAGATACCAGTTCAAAATTTTATTTTCACAATAATTGCTAAACTACACAGCTGATCGAGCTGAAATGCGGTACTAGATTGTAAAATGGCGGAAGAACAACACTTTTTTTAGCGATACGATCCTGACGAAATTTTGCAGAAAGTTGCGCGTTGGCATTTTAAAACTATCTACTAAGTTTCAATTCAATCGGTTCTCTATTTTCTGAGTTATTGAAGATAATATGTGACAATATTTCAGTTGGGTATAACTCTGAAACTGTTTGACCGACTATGTTCATTAACTAACTTATCATTCGCATTCGGATGCGCAACCTACCTACCTTCGAAAGTTATCGTGACGGCCGTAATCGAATTTGACCTCGAATTCGAGACCATTTTTGGCAAAAATCGAAAACTGCAAACATTTGGCTAAATGATGTTACAGCGATGGCACTGTAATTCGAACGCTTATTTCATTTGATATCATGTCAAAATAACATAGGAGCTTTCGATAGTAAGGCGACGATTAATGGTAGATTAAAATAAGTCATCTTAATATCCTTCACACTTTCCAGAACTGATTTGGAATCAGTAAAGATAACGGATTCTGCCAGACCCTCATATAAGCTCCATCTCAAGACCCTCTCACTTCAGCAGTGAGAATACACTACAATACCTTGACTTTCAATATTCGAAAACCTTCTCTATTTATATAGAAGGAATATCCTCTATTTACTTCCATCTTTATACACGCTGAGTCTTCGAGTTGTACATTAATTGTAACCATGAATTCCATTCATCGAATAGAGGACTTTTTTCGTTTACCATTTTCCCAAATTCGGCTCAGGTAGAAAGATACAGGCTGTTGAAATTTAAAAAAAAAATAAGTTTTTATTTTGTAGCTATCACATGGTTTTTCCGAATGAAATGGTCTACGACACTATGAGACATATTGTCCAACTATATATTTTTTTCCTATTTCCACTAGTTTCCTAGTCATAAACTCGCGGATTCATAAAACTGAATGAAATTAGCATGAAGAGAGCAGATAATTTATATGTTAAGTCATTATATGAGTCTTTAATTTTAGAAAATTCCATTATTCTCCATCATTTCTCCTAAAACCTCACTGTTTTCGAAATATTTTTCATTGAGTGTTATGAAATCCTACAAGAGGCATGGAAATGGTAGAATCTTCGTTGCCGAACTTTTGTATCGTTCACCATCACATTCATAATAATCTATTCTGAGAACTAAGACTACTTCAGATTTCTTGGTTCTACTTCAATTGAATACACTCCGGCAACGTTCGTGTTCCATAGACAAGATATACGATATAGATGGTTCATGGATTTTGTAATATGGTCCCTATAATATTATAGGTTATAGGATATTATTGGTATTACTTTCTAAATAAGAATATCTCAGAATAGACTATGATGAAATTGTGTATAATGTTATTGTGGAAATAGAAAGATCTAGTGGAAATTGAATTAAAATCAAGTACATATTAAGTGTTGGAATGTTTTCAATAGGAATACTGCAATAAGCTACAAAACATAAGAATTGAGTAAATAAGTTTTCTCATCGTATGTTAAAAATTTTCATAACTTCTATCTAGAAACGGGGTTATGAGTTAAAGATGGAAACAAAGTGCAGGAGTATATTAGCACATTGTAAAATTTTTAAACGCTTGTAACTTTTTACCGAGCCGATTCTGGAAAAATTGCAAATGAAAACAGGGTTTTATGATTGGTAGAAATATAATTCATTAATATTGATCAAAACAATTATCGGGTGTGTATCAACTATTGACTTGTGACCACTTAGCGGATATTTTTTTTTATCAAAAAAGTGTTTAATTTGCTGAGAGTAATCTATGGTTAAAATGTATGTACAACTTAAAGCCTCACCAGACAGGCATTTATAATGAAATCTTGTATAACCGACTGCACAACGGATTGGTTGAGAGCTGGTACACTTCCATAATCAGGAAAAAAAATTGAAAATACCGGTTGGATATCCAACGAGTGAATATCCCCCGCAACCTCAGGTTTGTATCGGAGGGTGACCGTCAATAGAGGAGAGATTTCTTTTTTCTCAAAAATTGGTTTGTGAGATTCGATGTTCTGACTGATAAGTCTATTGACCAATAAAAGGTTACATGATCTTAGCCTGGTAATGAATGTATTTGCAAGATATGGACGTCTCAAATATAATGTTGATTCACTAGCTTCCGCCAGTATTGCATCACAAGAAGGTATCATTGCTCCAATGCAAAACCCTATTGCTGTATATTCAATTCTAAACATTTTCTCGAGGTTTGTGTTAGATGATAACCCGTTAAAAATGCTTCCGTAGTCGATTGTTGACTTAATGTATGATCTAAGGAAGAGAAGTGCTATTTTAAATACGAAACCCTAAGATTTCCTCGTCACATATCTCAGAATATTCAAACCCCTTTAACATCGGTTTTTTGAATAATCTATATGACGTGACGGGAACTTGGGGGGATCGAGGATAACGTAGAGTTTTTTACTGGTTAACAAATGGGATCTCGACAATATTCAGAGGTGTATTCAAAGGAAGACGTTGTCTACTAATACACATAAATGTAGATTTTTCTGTCGAAATTATGAACCCCTTGTCTAATAACCATTTTGTTAAGTTTCAAGCACCTCTTTGGAAACTGTCATACATTCGGTCTAACCGCCACGGTTAACATAGGAACAGAAATCATCCACAAATTGTATTACTTTGATGTTATATTTTCTGAATATTCTATGCAATACGGACGTGTAGATGTTGAAAAGAAGAGGGTTACGAATAGAACCCTGTGGAACCCCATTAAATACCACCCTAAGACCATGCAAACTATTATGATGGTCTTTTATGTAATTTTGTCGCCAGTTAAATATCTCCATGATATTGAAAGCCGCCGTTCCACTAACACCCAACTCAATCAATCGGTCATGCAGCATACTGAAATCCACTGATTCATATTCACCTTTCAGATCTAAAATGAAGCATAAAAGATAATCATTCTTCTAGAATTCCAATTGAGTGTCAAAGTATCGTACGTACTCAACCCTTCATTATATCTCTTGAGTTCCTGAGACATCAGAGGGATAGGTTTTTAAGATGTTGCCAAAAGAGGGTATTTGGCAGTGTCCCCAACAGCAAGGAAGTTCCATTTTTAGATAATTTTGGCACCGAAAGGGAAAAGAAAATTTTTGGAACGTGTTCTAGACTGCAGTGTGCTATTATTCTGGCCAAATGTCTGTAATTTTCGAATTTTTTGGCGAATATTGCCTTGAACGATTAGGTTCGAATCACTGATGAGGCATTGAAGGTCAAATTCGATTCTATCCGGCCAGCTATTGCCACGATAATTTTCGAACAGAAACAAATAGGTACTTGCAATTTTCAGGGTAGGTTGCTCATCCGAATGCGACGGTTAAGTTCGCTAATGGTCATAGTAAAGCAAACGGTTTCGGAGTTACATTACCTTTGTTAGTGCAGGAACTTTTAGAGAAGGGCATATTCATGGCAGGAACTTTTCGGGCAAATAGGCGGATAACTGTCTGAAGTCTGAAAATGAGCTGAAAAGGTCTGGCCGGGGTAGCAGTGATTTCCTCGTCTCAGATGACAAGTTGTAGCAGTCCGTTGGTACGACAATAAGGTGGTCAACATGGCATCTAATTTTGTGGGTATTGAGGAAGGCAAGTTCATTCTGGTGAAACGTCCAGCAGTTATAGGATTATAAAGGGTGGTCCAGATCTTAACCAAGAAATTTAAACCACGTATTCTACGTCAAAAATAAGCCCTAGTTTGTTATATAAACATATGTCGAGAAATGCTTCCTCTCCGAGATACAGTGTGTTAAAATTGAAGAAAAAAAAAGTTATTTTGATAACTTTTACACTTCTTGAAATCTTTCTATGAAATTTGGGACATAGGTTTTAAGGATCAAGGAGCACTTTCTGCATTGGATAATTCTTTTTTATTCTACCAGTGGCGTCCGTACTGCATCGAGACTGAATATTTTCAAACAAAAAAAAGATACGACACTGGTTTTTCCAACAATAAAAACTACTCTTGAAATCCTCAATGGATTTGAAGCAAATTCGGTCTCTTGACTTTTGATGTACGAGGCACCGTTTTCGAGTGAACAAATAAAACACATTTCACTCATGGGCAAGAAAAGTGACACAACTCAAAAAAATTCATTTTACGTTTTATTTCAGAATAATGATCGTTTCTGGTTTACCTTGCAACAGGAAAAGTGTCATAAAGGTATCTCAGCAGGCGGCCGCAAGATGGGGTTATGTGTCATTTTTCCATAGCTCAAATTGCGAACAGTGGAAGCAGGAACAGTGACACATCTCAGTTGTGTTTTGACCTTCACAAAGGTAACTTGTATGGAGTGTTAAGAACAGCGTCATATTTTGAGTTGGGACTGTTTTCTTGTGGACATTTGAACAATTCTTCTGCTGTGTGCGTCACATTTCGACTTACGACACTCTTCGTGAATCGAGGTATGTATATTATTATTATTCCATATTGATTATGATAATTTTTTTATCATTATTACCTATTTCTTTTTCAATGTAGTTTGTTGATGAAGGAGGCTGCAATGAATAATTAAATTATTTACTTTGTTTAAATTTTTAATTTCAATTCCTATACTACTGAAATTTTAAATCTCACGACAATAATGACTGGTAAAACCAAATCAATGTCATTAGTGTGCTAATACTGTTTGATTTTTGTTTTCAGGCTGCCAATAATGGCTTTATCTCGAGGAAAAATGATGGTACAATGAGCCACAAGTGGAAATCACTCGAGCTCAAAGGATAACGTGGGTTCTATGAATTATGAAACTCTTTCCGGAGCCACTGGAAGCCAAACTGAACCAAGCACCCTCCCTCATTCTCCAGAGACTGTTAGTAGTAATATTCCTTCATACTCTGCTCTGCTACATACTTCGAGTGATACACGGATGACATTCATAAGGCGCTGTTCATCCAACGCAAATCTTGGCAGCACTTCGAAAATTGATGATGACAGTGACAGCAGCTCTGATTATGTCAGCCATATGCCAACTTCACCTATTGATGACACAGATGAAGATCCACACTTCGAACCTTCATCTGATTCTGATTCAACTGACGGAGAAAACGGTAACTCATCAGACATTATAGATTCAAGTTCTTCTTCACTTCCATCGACTTCTGCACCATCTGGTCAAGAAAGTACAGATACGCAGATCTTGTCGCCTTCTAAAAAGCGTGGTAAAAAACGAACACTAAAAAAATCCAAGTGGATTAAAGAAGTTTCTTAACGGCTATGCAACTCGGGCAAGGAGTACGCCTCTGCCTCAAAGTCCAAAAAAATTTTTGATGAAAGAAAAATGTTCCCACCATGTACACTGAAGTGCAGGCTGCAATGCAGCAGTAAGTTTACTGAAGAAGAAAGGACACAAATTTTTGAGAAATACTGGCAGTTAGGGGACTTGGAAAAACAACGAAGTTTTATTGCTGGAAATGTAGAGGCTATTTGTCCCAAGTATAGATACGTCAATCCTAATAGGTACCGCCAGATGAACAATGCATTCTACCTATACAATAATGATACTAAGGTAAGAGTCTGCAAACTATTTTTTCGCAACACTTTAGGTATAAATGACAGGCCAATTCGCACCGTTTTGACCCAAAAGTCGGAGGTTTCATGGAAACAGATAGGCGAGGCAAACACGGGAATCACAAACAGGTAGATCAATCAATCAAAGACTCCGTAAAGAAACATATAGAAAGTATACCCCGAGTAGAGAGTCATTACACACGTGCTCATACCACTAAAGAATTCATTCCTGGCGATAAGAGTTTGGCAGATCTTCATCGCGACTATTTGAAAACGCAAGAAGAAAAGAATGAGCCGGCAGCCAACCTAATCATGTATTCCAGGATTTTTAATAAGGAGTACAATATTTCGTTTTTTGTTCCCAAGAAAGATTTATGCAATTTGTGTGAGGCTTTCAAAAATGCGCCTGATAACTTGGACCTAAAAGCGAAGTTTGATGCTCCCGAAAGAGAGAAGGTTTTGAGTCGCCGAGCAAAAGAAGACGACAAACACCAAATCGATAACAAAAATGTCATCGTCCGTACATTTGATCTTCAGGCCGTGATGCCATGCCCTACAGGCGACGTTTCAATATTTTATTATAAGTCGAAGATTAATTGTTATAATTTTACTATCTGCCAGCTAGGTAGTGATGTAGTTGATTGTTTTTTTTTTTGGAAAGAATGTGAAGGACAGCGTGGTGCGAACGAAATAGGCACATGTTTATGGTTGTACTTACAAAAAATTGCAGCACTACTTGACAACGAAAATTTAGAATTGACTTTTTTTTGTGACAATTGTTGTGGACAGAATAATAACAAATTCATCTTATCCTTATTGCTGCATGCTGTGAGAACTCTGAACATAAGAAAAATTACTCTCAAATTTTTGATCTGTGGTCGCACTCAAAATGAGGGTGACGCTGTTCATTCTGTGATAGAAAAACAAATAAAAAAGGCCAAAAAAGCTGGACCTATTTATCTTCCACAGCAGTATGCGACATTGATTAGAACCGCCAAAAAGAAAGGGCGTCCTTATACTGTGAATGAGCTAGCTCATTCCGATTTTCTGGACATAAAACGATTGACAGCTGAGATGGGTGGTGCTAAGGTTTTGAAAGACAGTATCGGCAAATCCTCTTCAGCTTTCCAAAATCAAAGTTGTGAAATTTGAGAAACTTAAGCCTTCTTCATTCAGCTTAAAAGGTTGAAATTAAAGCTAGAGGTAATAAACAGTCTTCTACTCTACATAAGGCGTATTCAAAAAAATTCCCATTGAATGAACGAAAAAAACATGACTGCTTGTCTCTGCTTAAATCCAAACACATACCACAAAGTTATGTTTCTTTTTTTTCTTCCTTATAAGGTTCATGATAGTCTCTAATTTGAGAAAAAAGTAAATCATTATTTTAATAACTTCCTTATTTTTGTACTTCCATTTGAAAATTATGACGTAAAGACTGATTTCTGTGATTTTAGAACATTTCTAAGAAAAATTGTGATTTATCTAGTTAATTTTTGTGATGTATCCTAGTGCCAATGACTGTTTTTGTAAACTATTTTTGTAGGTTAACCAAATTTGGCCTCTTGTAACTGATAGTGATATTGTTAATATCAAATGTAACGAAATTTTCGTGGTTAAAGGATAAATAAATTTTTTTCCCAGCAAAGTGCAGTTTATTGCTTTTGAATTTCCTCAAAAACTCAACATTATTTTCGTAAAGATTACCATAAGTGGAAAATTCAACACAGGGCTATGTGTGCAGGTATTTTTGTCTGGTACTATTCCTAGGTAGACGTGAAATCAGAAGATTGTGGAACAAGAAAAACGTCACAACTCAATGAGGGGTTGCAATTGTAACAGTGGAAGGGGTAGTTTTAATCATTTTTTTTTACTTCCTTCACGCGATGGTTCTGAGGGTTACTATGATTAGCATTACGGTTTATTGATGCTTAAAAACATAATTGCTTCCGTGTTTTCGAAAGATTGTTTGATTATGTCAATGGATCTACGAAAATGCCACAATCTGGGGAAACATTTACGAAGTGGTCTTTCAGAAGAATATGACCATATAATGTTTTGGACAAAAGAGGCTCTTCCACTCCTTGACACTATGCAGTTTGAGAAGAGTTCTGCAAGGCAACAGGGCAAACCTCCAAGTTTGAAAAACTGGGTATTTACGATTAATAACATTATTTCAATTTTGGGTGTACTAAAGAATGAAGGATTTCTGCATTTGCTAACTAGAAGATTGAATCAACATCCGCTTGAGAATGCTTTTGGTCAGTTGAGGAGCTTTGGTTCACAAAATATAAATCCGTCATGTCCATTCTCCGGCAATTTAAAAATTCTTTTGTTTAATTTGACTATTCCCTTTTATAAAAATTACTTTAATTGTGAAGATGATGGATGCATAAACCTCTTCACTACTTTAGAGAAACTTTTCATAACAAGAGTTGAAAATATCACAATTGGTCATATTGTTTTCATACATAGGGAAAAAACACTATTTTGTAGAAGCCAGAACATTTCAACAAACTGCATGAATTGTCTGCAAGTTATGCAGCTGGAGATATATTGAGAAAAATTAAGGGCAATGTTTCATGTTTGCGATGCAGGGCAAATTTGTTTTCGGCAAATTTTAATGAATGGCAAAATGTATTAATCGATTCCAGGGAATATGGAGATTGGAGGATCTATAATGAGGAGAATATGTTATCCAACAACCTCCTTGCTAAAGTGTTTCTTTGAATTATATAAAATAATAAACTTTCATTTGGATAACGAACCCCAATCGAGATATTCAAAAGCCGAAATAAAATCATCCATCAATAAATTCACAATTGTAGATTTTTTAACCTGCCAAGAATCGTCACATAGACTTGAAATAATAGAATCGACCGCTAATATAAGTGTTAAAACCATTTTAAATTTCTGGTGCGAAAATGAAAATGAATAAGTGGTGAAATAAAATTATATGATTCCAAAAATCCTGTCAAGCCACAAGCAAATAAAATTAGGACAAGATGGAAAAAAAATGAGAAAACTATTTTTATATAAGTGTATGAATATGTCCTGTATCTAATACTTTCATTTTATTTCATTAAAGCAATTTAGGAAAAATTATCTATCACTTTTTCATAATTTTGCCTAAACTATACACATGTACTAAGTATTTTAAGCCATATAATGACAGCACTAACTATTTAATCTTATTTAATTTTCCAATTCGGGTTGACTTTACATTTCCAAGGAATATTTCATTAATTCCAACCCGAATTGAAACATAAAATGGGATTAAAAGGCTGGTGCTGTCAGCAAAGTTCTATACAAATCGTTTAGTCAGAAATTCGGAAATGAAAGATGTGGTATAAATATTGTTACTGTCTACACCGTGGTTTAGACCTGCGATGGCCCCAGCGGGTCTTGCTAATTTTTTTCTTTGAATTGTATAAAAAAATAAACATTAATTTGGATAACCGACCCCAATCAAACAAAATATTCAAAAGCCGAAATAAAAACACCCATCAATAAATTCACTATTGTAGATTTTTTAACCTCTCAAGAATCGTCACATAGGATTGAAATAATAGAATCGATCACTATTATAATTGCTAAGACATTTTTAAATTTCTGGTGTGAAACTGTGAATAAGTGGAGACATAAAATTACACGACGGCAAAAATTCCTGTCAAGCTACAAGCAAATAAAATTAGGACAAGATTGAAAAAAAAATGAGGAAATTCTTTTTATATATAAGTGTGTGAATATTTCCTGTATCTAATACTTCTATTTTATTTCATAACTTTAGGAAAAAATCATCTACCACTTTTCATCATTTTGCCTAAACTATACACATGTACTAACTATTTTAAGCCATATACTCACAGCACTAACTATTTAATCTAATTTAATTTTCTAATTCGGGTTGACTTTACATTTCCAAGGAATATTTCATTAATACCAACTTGAATTGCAAAATAAAATGGGATTAAAAGGATAGTGGTGCCAGCAATGTTCTATACAAATCGTTTAGTCAGAAATTCGGACTTAGCGCATCTCCGGAAATGAGATATGTGGTATAAAAACATATAATATAAGAAGTGCTACGTGCCTTGTAAACTGTGCGCAACAGTAGTGACATTTATACAATAGATTAGAGAGAGACAAAATAAGTGGGGGTTATTCCATTATTGTTCTAGTGGGTGTCCGCTTGTTGAAGTATATGTCATTTTACAAAAGAATTAGAATGGTGCTCTGTGGTTCGTTTTTTCAATTTTCAGAATTTATATTATTCTGTGTTCGAAAAGAAATATTCTTCAAAATGAAACAAAGCTTTATAAACAATAATTTCTTTATTAAAATAATTTTTACAATTGCATATGTATTAAATATTCCATTGAAGAATAAAACAAGTACATAAGTGCCTTACACCTTTTCGAATGTGAATATAATTTAGGTAGCAGTTTTCTAAAACAAATACAGTAGAAATCGGTTATAGCGACATCGAAAGTACTGCATGTTTAGGACGCTATATACGATAGTCGTTATAAGCAATGTACTATGTAGGTGTAGGGATCTCACCAGGACCTTACCCTTTAGTCGTTATAACTGGTTTCTACTGTAAGTACAATTTGCTTTTAGAGAAACTAAAATCCATGACACAATTCAATGAAACAAACAAAATTTTTGAGCAACCACAAGTCTTAGATTATTCCAAAATTAGAATCCAAATTGGAATTTGGTTTACGTTATTTCAAGTTCTTGGAGATATAACTACCAAATTCCCCAACAATTATCTGAATCGAATGTCTATTACAGTTTGATGTTTATGAATTGAAGATAAAAAAATATTTGTGTCAACACTCATTCACAACGGTCCTTCAAATATCATTATGATCAGAATTGTCACTTCACTAAATCACAATAACACTGATTCATCTAAGGAGGGGAAGAGGCATCCACAGTCACAATAGACAGTCAAAATCAGGTAGAATCCATCAATGCAGGATATGACCGTCAATATCACACTTTACTGAAAAAATGGGTTCAAGCCCTGTGGGCAGGAGCTTTCTGGCGCTCTAGTTCAAACAGACAAATTATATCTCCGAAAGTATTGGTTTCTCAGAGTTGGGAATTATATCAATTTATTCTTATGATAGAACTGCATCATAAAGGATTAAATGAGCCATCATGGGAATGAGAACTGCACCATGGAAGAAATCAAATTGAAATAGCTGAAATGAATCTGACTCTCTCTTATAGAACAGGATGACATGTGCGAGTATGAACACAGATCATATAATAAAGCTTAGATAGAATATTTATAGCATTCTGTGAAAACATAGAGGTACGATTCATTATTGAAATTTAGAACTTCATCTTAGCAGAAATTGAATTCAAAAATCATAGAAGAATTTAAATTCAACAAGAGTGCCAAAAATTATCAATCCAAAACCAATAGACGAATTCTACCCAACATCGAACT
Organism: Halyzia sedecimguttata; assembly: GCA_937662695.2. Taxonomy (NCBI): domain Eukaryota; kingdom Metazoa; phylum Arthropoda; class Insecta; order Coleoptera; family Coccinellidae; genus Halyzia; species Halyzia sedecimguttata. The sequence goes on from OW569418.2 coordinate 9,027,715, forward strand.
CATCCGAGATATTCATTCCTCAATTCTATGATGAACGATAATATATATCTTTCCTCAAATCTAATCTAATACACCAATATTCCAGTTTTGTTTTTAGTGGAGATATTCTGAACTCAATATTATTAACTTACCATTACCATTCCCATCATCATATGGATTGACCATCGGCATGAAAATATCAACCAACAAAAAGTATGATATTATATTATAATTCTCATATTTATAGGATTGCTGGAATGAATGACAATGAGACAACGTCATGTCTCAGGAAAATAAGTTGACGTTATAACAATTCATAGAATACCCACAGAATAATTCTATCATTCTGTGAAAACGTAGAAATACGATTTACATTGAAATTTTGAAAAATCTTATCTCCGAAAGTATTAGCTTGTTAGAGTTAAAAATAATATGAATGGATTCTTATGGTAAAACTGCTAATTGAAAAAAATTCAATTTGGAATTTGTTATTTAAAAAAAAAAAATTTTTTTTGTTACTCCGAAACCATCTGTCCGATTTTACCCAGTAACGAACTTAGCCGAGATATTTATCCCCCAAACCTTCTCTGAACATTTCAACTGTCTAGCTCATTCCGTTCGAGAGTTATCGTGCCTACAGCCGGCCGGCCGGCCGGACAGAATGAATTTCGACCACGGATTCTTGATCAGTGAGTCGAACCAAATCGTTTAAGACCATTTTCATCGAAAAATTCGAAAACTACAGACATTTGGGCAAATTGATAAGCACTCAGTTCCGAGGAACTAGAGCGCCAAAAAGAAACAAGTATCATTTTTACATATCAAGTAATAGAAGATGCGTTTTGAAATACAGGGTGAGTCTTTGACCACTGCATTAATTTTAACCAAAGATTCCTCTAATCAAATGAAACACTTTTTTCATTTCCCATTTTTCCAGATTCGGCTCATGTAAAAAGTTACAAGCGTTTAAAGATTTCACAATGTGCTAATACACTCCCGCATATAAATTATCTATGACATTGCTGGCGGACGAGAATAAGGCATGGTAACGTGGTTTAGAGCTTGATTCGGGATTCCAACGCTCAGGGACGGATCCATAAAAGTAGTGAAATTTCTGGAGTTTTCCATTTTAAAACATTCAATGAAGAATATCTCGAAAACGGTGCGTTTAAGGAGAAATGATGAAGAATAATATAATGTTCTAAAACGATGGAATATTCTTGAAATGACTCAAGAAAAACTGTATATGCTATCTTTATGCTAATTTCGTTTAGTTTTATGAATCCACGAGTCCATAACTAGAAAACCAGTAGAAGTAGAAAATAACTAATATTTGGAAAATATGTATCATAATTATAGGAAACTTTACGCCAACATTCATTTTATTCGAAAAAAGGATGTCAAAGCTACAAAATAAAAACTGATTTTTTTTTCAAAATTTCAACAGCCTGTATCTTTATACCTGAGCTGAATTTGGAAAAATGTTAAAGGAAAAAAGTGTTTCATTTGATGAGAGAAATCTTTGGTTAAAATTAATGCAGTAGTCAAAGACTCACCCTGTATAAATATTTCTGATCAATTTGGTCAGGAAGATCTTACTAGGTTGGTTCTATCAGAATTAAGTTAATGTATAATCCTGGTATATATATCCCTTATCGTTCCTAAAAAAAGGCTCCTCAGTAAACTACTCACGTTATTTGCAATAGTCGAATTTAATCGAGTAACTGGAGCAGAGCGGTTAAGACCAATATCTTCCTAAACATAACCGATCGGTTATGATAGCAAGGGATTGGTCCTATACACTCTGTTCCAATTCCTCGCTTAAATTCGACCATTGTGTGCTATAATTAATATCACAGTGAATTTTAGGCTAGAATCGCCAGACATCGTCATTGTGTGAGTTCATCATCTTAGAATTATTAGATGGTGATGGTTGATTTTAAGGCTGGAATTTCCTGACATAGTCATGCCCATTGTATGAATGAATCACTTGAGATGATTGAGGCTAGGCTTTTTTGTTCAGATGATCCTATAGACAGAGAGCGTTATATTCGAAATCCGATACTGAAAAATGATCAACACATAAGCGAAAATAGTAATATGTTTGCTAGGAAATATTTTACGAATATCATTCCAAGTTTTCAGGATGGAGGGGTCTTTGTGGAAGATTTTTAGCAAACAGGAGATCAATAAAATTGCTGATCTATGAATTTTTGCAAGAAAGATAATATTAACAAGAATACTTACCATCTTTATGGAACAATGAACAGCTGAAACTGAAACTTATTTTCACATGGGCGTTATATTTATTCTTAGTATAACAATACATTAGTGTTCTGCTAAAACGAAAATTATTGCCATTTGCAACAAACCATAGACATAGAATAATATGGACTGGTTCTGAGAAAGAGACCATTGATATCAGCATTCAAAAGAGATAGAATACTTCAAGGCAAAACCAGAGACAATAGAATAGATTCTATTTCTCTATGGGCAAAACCACGGTGTGACGGTATAAGAATATATTCTTATACTGTGGCAATTGGGAACTTCCAAAACTCTGGTGGCGGGATTCGACAACTAACCAAGCTCCTAATGAGCCACGTGTTCGAGTTTAATTGTTCAGTATTCGTCAATAAACTTTTGTTTAAAAAAAAAATTCAAGTTGAAATAGTGAATATTATCCTGCCTAATATGTCTTCGACCAGAAACGACTATTGTTGTGTGCCTCAATGCAATTCATGGGCGAAAAAAATGCCAAAATGTATAGGTTTGAGTTTTCACTTCTTACCTCCGGAAAACCAAATATAAATATTGGAAGAGTACTTAACCTGGACCTACATCCAGATAATCTTTATTATACCTCAAACATTACACTTATTGTTAATAATTCTTTTCACATAATATATATATATCATATTTTGAAAAAATCATTTCAATTATTGGTAACTGTTTTACAAAAGCTTTATCTGGTTCAATTTGACACTATATTCTCATAAATAAACTAGAACATCATGCACCTGAACTTTAATTAATACATCAGTAATATATTTACACCTCCTCCGTGCTCCGATTTTACAAGAATATACCATACCTTCTATTTTAAGTTTACCATTCTCCACATTAATGGGCCATCAATTTTATGTGGTACTGAATTAAGGTCACTACTTTGTAAACATAAAGAACAAATATCTATAAAACTGGGACCACAATTTGTTTTGTCACACACGATTACATGATCTACATTTAGAACCTCTTCTCCTTCTACAAGGACTCTAGAATTAGAAGTTGAAGCTCCTATGTACTCCAGAAATTCTAATCAACTGAGTCCCTTCCTAATCATTCGCAAATAGTAACTGAAAGAACTTTTAAATATAATGGAAGTTTGACAAACATATATGAATATACTTACTGGTTGTAGTCTTTATATCAATCAAGTGCCATAAAATTAGTTATATAATGATCAATATTATAATCTATATCACAAAGTAATCCAACAATGATCTCAAGTCAATTATAATTTAAATTTTCCATGAAAATTTCGGTCAAACTTCGTCGACTGACCTGTCCAACACGAGATTGTTTACATTTATTACTAGCCTGGTTAGTTTTAGTTGCCGAATCCCGCCACCAGAGTTTTGGAAGTTCCCAATAAATATCCCATGTATATTTGCCCATGGTATAAAATAGCTATTATTACAACTAGGGAAATATGAATAGTATATTTCCCGAGGTTGTCAAAGTTACATCCCGAGGGCGGAGCCCGAGGGATGTATAGACAACCGAGGGAAATGTATTCATATTTCCCGTGGTGTAATCAATAGTTTTTTTCTGATTGAAACAATCTGATATGGAAAAATTGTTATTCGATTGTATATTTTTGTAATAATTAAATTTTTAACGTTGCTATGGGCCATGTTTCTGAGAATCTTGGTTGACTGGTTTCATTTTGACGTCTTGTCAAAAATAAAATTATTGAAAAAATGTCGAACTACGTCAAAACTCAAGCGGCAAAGGCCCGTGAATCTTTGGTTCCGGCCAAATCTCAAGCTGCCTACAGTAAAGAGTACGAATGCTTTCAGGAGTGGAAAAGAAAAAAAATTGGTGGACGGTGTGAGCGATAATATTTTGTTAGCATATTTCCGAGATTTGGTATGTTGCTCTGATTCTTGTTATTCTTGATGTATGATTAATTCATTCGATCCCCAGTCACAGAAATATTCTCCAGACACGTTTTGGCCGAAACAATCGATGTTACGATCTATGCTACATTTGAAGGAAAAAACTGATGTCAAATTATTCGATGAAGTCGAAGCATTTGTTAAGAACAAAAATAAAAGATACGTTCCTAAAAAATCAGCAGTGTTGTCCCGGGAGCAGCTCAAGACATTCTTGAGTGAAGCACCTAATGACGTTTTTATATGTATAAGGCAAAAGTTTCATTTTGAATGGTTGGGTTTAGATAATCCGAAAACGTATACAGGCCATTGTGGAAGACAAACATCCGCGACATTGGTTGCCGATGCGGGAGCCTCAATGACAACACTCAAGAGACATGTTGCTTGGAAAAGTTCGTCTGTTGCAGAAGGCTATCTGGCTGACAGTATGCTGCACAAAAATAAGGTAGCGAAGATGATAGCAGGTATGGAGGGAGAGCCATCTGCAGCATCACAATCTTTGAAGACCGTTTTGGGAGAATCGTCCGAGACTGCTGTTGCACGGAATGTTCTCAAGAAAACTGTAGTCTCGTCGACGAATAATTATGAACAAGATATTTCTTCTTCCTTTGTATCTGGTGGAAATACTTTTAGTGGAAATTTCAACAATTGCAGGTTCCATTTTGTTACTAAATAAAGAAATAAAATATGATTTGACGTTTTGAAAGAAATATGATTTGACGTTTCATATTTCCCTAGGGAAATATGAACTGACGTTTCATATTTCCCTTGGGAAATATGAGTGTGTTATGACACATGGTAACTAAGGCGATATAGCTCAATATTGGTTCGATCAGAAAAAAACACCATTATTTTTATACCATGATATATGCCTTGAATTATTCCATCCTTCATAACATCTCTCTCTCTCTAATGTATTCCGCAATGAACAGTGTGATAAAATTACGTGAGGGCCAGTCCATGTTATTCTATGTCTATGCAACAAACTCACAAACTAGAAAATCTCACGTACATCTTGTCAACAAACAGCTTTGCCACTTTTATTTGCCTTTGTCAATTGTCATGTCATTGATCCATTTGAACCTATCTACGACATACTTCAAAATAAATGTCAAAATAAGTGGAAACGTATGTCCTTGTTGCCACTTTTCCCACTGTCGCTTCACCCCCCTGGTTTAGACCTGCGATGGCCCCAGTGGTTGTTGACGCAATGTGATTTCAGTGCTCGGAATGCAAGCAAGCGCGGGTAAACGGCGGGTAGTCTGACTAGGTCTTTAGCTCACAGGGGCAACTCTGTGGGTACGGCGGCGGGGTCCGGTGCTTGCACCACCCGAGAGTCGGTAACTTACCTTCGGGTAAGGCTTGCAGCCGCCAAGAGAAAACCCGTGGGAGTGGCATTCCTACAGGCGCACTTTGTCGATGCCCCGATCACTAGATCACAGGTCTCGGAAGGTGGGGCGCACGGCTCCGCCTCCCACCTGGAGTCAAACTCCACCTCACAGGGAGCCATTGTTGACGGCCCAGCAGAAAAGGAACCGGCTTTGGATTCTCCCGCACTCGATGTTTATGGCTGCATCGAGGAAGACAAGTTTCTTATAGAAGTTCCATTTCGCGATGCCTCCTGCAGTGTCTGTCTGCACGCGGGAACTTCATGGCGCTCAGCCTCACTGACGCCATTAGACATGTTTTGGACCATCACAATCCTCATACCCCTACGTATAAATGCAAAGCGTGCCATAAGGGGTATGTGTCCAAACATGGAGCGCTCTGCCACGTGCCGAAATGCACTGGCCCGAATGTACTACCACCCAATGAAGTTGGGTGTGATCACTGCGATAGGTACTTTCGGAGTAGAATGGGCGTATCGCAACATGAGAGGAGGACTCATCCCCATATAAGGAATGCAGCTAGAGCAGGAACATCTGGGGTCGATAGGCACCGACCTACCAGAGAGGGGATGTTCTCGGAGGAGGAAGTCAACCTCATGCTGGAACTGGAGCAGAGGTTTTATGGGAACCCTCGTGTTGCCAAACAATGGAGGGTTTGCTCAATAGGACCGCAAAACAATTGAGGGATAAGCGGGCTCTGCCCTCTTGTCAGGCCTTGCGAACCTAGTGTCTGCGGGATCGCCCCCCGGACGATACTCCCTCAAGCCTTCCAGGTGCGGATAGTGAGGAGTGAGTGAGTGCTACCGAACGGGGAGGGATCGTAGAGCGATCCGAACCTACTGCCCTTCAGGTACAGGTTCCAAGGATACAGGTGACTCCAGAGTCCACCGACTGGAGACAGGGGATATTAGAGCATGCTCTAGCTCATGAGATACCTCAGAACGCCACCCCTGGCAAGACAGCAGAAGCCGTCCATCTTCAACGGGCGCCCTTCAGCTTGCCTTGGAGTCCGATTTTGAGTTCTCCCAAAACCCAGATCGACTTCCTCTACCAGGAGGCAACTTCATTATTCCGTGAGACGAGGGGTGGAGATGGAGGGAACGTACGTCCCAGGGTTAGGAGCAAGGGACGCAGTAGAATGTGTTTTCTGTACACCCGACCCCAAGAATTATATAAGAAAAACCCAGTTGAATTAGCCAAAAGAGTCCGCCAAGGAGTGGACTCGGCTAAAGGCTACCATCAGCCTTCAGTAGCGGACGTGAAGGAGCTTCACACAAAGCTATGGGAAGAAGCACCATTGTCTGCGGACCTGCCCGAGGGCACTGAGGACCTCAATAGGATACCAACCTCAGAGGCTCTCCCACCCTTCACAGTAGAGGAGATTCAGAAACGGGTCTCCTCAATGAAGAAGTCCACTGCCCCAGGCGTTGATGGCAAAAGTGAAATGCTCCACATGTTATTCAATCTGTTGCTGCTTGCTGGGAAGTTGCCAACGGAGTGGAGTATGAATCGGACTACACTGATACCCAAGGATGGAAAGGATCTCACAAGGGCTGAAAACCACAGACCTATTACAATAACTTCCATTCTGAGCAGAATATTTTGGGGATGTATAGACCAGAAGGTCAGATCTGTAGCCGATTTCACACCTCGTCGGAAGGGATTCGTCTCAGAGGTGGGGTGCTTCAACAATGTGCACATTCTTTTAGAGCTACTGCGGCATTCCAAGGTTAATTCGAAAAACCTGGTCGTAACGATTATGGACATCACGAAGTCGTTCGATATTGTCACACGCTCAATCTTGGGAGAATCGTTACGAAAGAAAGGACTCCCGCCAGAAGTTGCGCATCTGGTTGAGGAGGCGTATAAGAATGTGCACACGCAAATATCCTCCGCGGGGTGGGGTGGGGTGGGGGGATATGCGAGAGTAATCTACGGCTTGGACTCAGACAAGGTGACTCCTTCAGCCCGTACCAGTTCAATGCGGTGATAGAGCCCGTATTCCTGGAGCTTCAGCCCGGGTATACAATCTCAAATACCCAGATAGCAACATTGGCTTTAGACGATGACCTAGAAATCGTGAGTGAAGATGTGCAACAGGCCAATAATCAACTACGCACGGTGGAAGGGTACCTGCAGAGGTTAGGTATGAGCATAACACCCAGCAAATGTACTTCCTTCCGCATCAAGTCGCTGCATAAGACCTGGAGCGTAGTTGAGCCCGGGCTGACACAGATGAGTGGAGAGAGAATCCCGTTCTGCGGAGCAGGTGGCCGTTTCGTCTACCATGGGGTGGAAATATCTCCCTAGGCGGGAATATATTTTGAGAGCATAGAGTCCGATCTTGTATCAACGCTAGCAAAAGTCAAAAAGCTGTACTTGAAACCACACCAGAAGGTAGACCTCATCTCCACCTACCTAGTCCGCAACTACCTGTATCAGTTAGGGTTGGCAGAACCCGCATTATTGAAGATAAGAAAGGTCGTACGGGTAGTTATTAAGGAAGTTTATCACTAGCCACAGTCAGTAACATACAGCCTTTCATACTGTGGCAAACGAGACGGGGGGCTAGGGTTCCCACGACTAGAGACTCAGGTCGTGGGCGCCACTCTAAGGTGGGGATGTGAAAAAAGAATCGATTATGGAAATAATCGATTCAAATCGATTTTTTTTTCAAGTAAAAATCGATTTTTATACGTGTTTTCAATGAAACAAATAATCGATTAATAATCGATTTTTTATAATCAATAATCGAATTTTCATCTGCCAACCCTGGCCCGATATGAAGTCTGATCCAATATATTCTCAGCTCCATGCCTACGAATTTTCAGTATTTTTTTTTATTTCAATAGGTAGTTTAATTTTGTTAATTTATGTTGAAAGAGAGAAAAATATTTCAATTTCAACTTATTTCAATGTTGATTATTGTAAAACTTTAATTTGTGTAGATTATTTTTGGCGCTCTTGTTCCGCGGAACAGAGTGCTTATTAATTTGCCCAAATGTCTGTAATTCTCGAATTTTTGGCTGAAAATAGTCTTAAACGTTTAGGTTAGATTCACTGATCAAGAATCCGTGGTCAAAATCCATTCTATCCGGCCTTCCGGCTGTAACCACGATAACTCTCGAACGGAATAAGCTGGACAGTGATTGGGCAGCTGGTGGTTTCGGCGTAACGAACATAATTTTTTTTACATTACAAATTTCAAATTCATTTTTTTTAAGATGCAGTTCCATCAAAAGAATCCAGTGATATCATTCTCAACTCTAACAAACTAATACTTTCTGAGATAATAATAAGCTCCTGTCCACAGGGCTTTCCCTCATTATTAATCCTATTATTTCTGAAGTTTATTTTCAATTAATAAAACTATGTTTAATTAAATATACCTATGGCGTTTATTTAGAAATTAATTGACAAATTAGGAAAAAATCGAAGAAAAATCGATTATCAATCTAAAAAAATTATTAATCAAACATCGATTTTTTGTGTAGAATGTCACATCCCTACTCTAAGGGCAAGTACTAAGCGTCGATCCCGTCATGCAAGCTCTAGCAGCCGGGGTCAGTTTGGTGCAACGTCTCTACAAACTGGCTCGAGGCGCACGGTTGCGAGGTCCCGTAACATTAGAGGATTCGAAGGCATATAAACTAAGGGCAAACGAAACAAGAGCTTGCACACTGGGTCAGCCTTGGTTCGCAGGGTAAATCGGTCGCGTCCCTCACCGATGATACAATTGGAAATGCATGGCTTTACAGACCTTCACCCCTGAAGCCATGCAGATATACTGAATACACATCTTGGTACATGGACGGAAACTGCCTCACTTAGACCAAAAGGTGTCAATCCCCAAGACGACTTCTCTGTGGCGAAAGAGACAGCAACATCATTGGCAACCCTCACTTGTAACCATATAGGGGCAGCAGCAAGACTACGACTAGGGATAGACGGTTCTCTAAAATAGTGTCCATCCTGCAGCCTCCTCGTGGCGAGAACCGGGCAACGCTTCCTCGGAAGCGGCTAATAGCAGGCCATGGTGAGGGGTGTTCTCTGTAACTCAGGGGGTTCACCCATGAAACTGGCGTGGTTCCACCCAATTCCAGGCTTGTCTGGCTAAACGGGCGAATACGTCAGAGATGATCTGAGCTAGCCATAGGGGGAGTCAACGCTTGAGGTGTCGGAGTCCTGTGCTTAGGCACAGACCACTAGTATCCGAGTTGAACTCGCTACAGGCGACTGTAACTATTCTAAGATCCATTTTGATGGTAACAATAGTACCACGGGAGAGGGGATGCCCACCAGGTCGGTTACTGGTGCCCCTCTTGGGTGATGGCCTCGTGGGGGCAAGGTTTTGCGCTAGTACATATAGACCCTCCGGGGCAGTTGACGGGTCTTGTGAAGCCGCCATGTGCATGCCCTTGAGACCAGGTGGGGGAGTTAGTCCAATATCGTTTGAGGTGTCGGAGTACGGGCACCCGTACCACTAGTATCCGAGATAGCGGGCTGGAAATTCCTATCCACCCATACTATGAATGCTTCCAGCGTTTGAGGTGTCGGTCCCTGGTGCATGGGGACTAGTATCCAAGTATGTTGTGCTAGGATGTAACAATGAAGTGTCGGGGTCGTTCTGACTACTAGTATCCGAGTTACGTCGCACCAAAGGTACGGTCATGCCGTATGTATGTCGTACCGATGGAGCACAGCATTGCTGAGTTGGTGCAGTAGTATGAGCGCTAGTAGACCGCTACATAGTCTACACATAGGAGTCGTGGTATGTGTCGACTTCGCATTCTGGCCGAGGGTGGTGCTTGTCCTGCCGGACACTCGATCACGCGTGCCAGACGGTGTAACTTCGGGGGTGCGCCTCCTAAGGATCGGAAGACTAAACACAAATCGATCGCCGTCATATCTGATAGAATATTACTACTATCAGATGGTGGTAAAGAACCATGGAATTGTTGTAACTGCCATCTAGAGAAAGTTAGTCTGAGAAGCAGACACGAAATGAGCCAGAGACAGTCAGAATATCTGTTGCGAATCCAAAATCCGGATAACCCCTTTTCTCTAGAACCTACAGAGGAATGAGTTTTTCCAAAGAACATGGCACATTGGTAATGGATGTTGTTGAGGCGCCAAGGACTTGCTTCAATTACCTTAAGAAAAGCAACAGGGCGAATAATGAGGCGAAAGGGCGAATAATGAGGCTGCGAAATTTATCAATCTTATTGATCCAACTACATGCTGTCAAAATGCGAACCAATACGTGTCCGAACAAAGTGGCGTTAAACCGAGCAGGCCCGCAAATGGATCTTCTCTGTCGCCAGTGTGGTAGCAAGCTTGAGACACTTGGCCACATACTGGGTGAATGTACTGGCACTAAGGCACGAAGGATCCTAAGACACAAGAGATTTGCGATTAAAAAAGCAGGGCAACCAGGTAGCGATAATGGATGAGCCGAGGCTAACTCACCCAGCAGCAGGGAATCTCAAACCGGACTTGGTGGTGAAGTACGTGGTCGACGTAACAGTCCGTCACAAGGATGGGGACGCTCTTGCGAGGGGACGTACCGATAAGGTACAGAAATATGGCTCATTGCTATCTGGCCTCCATCGAAGGTTAGGAGTGACCGCCATGGAAGTCCTTCCAGTAGTTTTAGGAACGAGGGGGCAGATACCGACAGCGCGGACGAGAAGACCCCCGGAATCTTCCTGGTCCCTAAAGCCTCATTCAAAAGCATGAAAGTTAGCGGCTGGATAAGTGGCTCGTCCTTGTGAGATGTCTTATACAGATTTGATAAAACAAGACATGGATGAACTTCCTAAAAAAGTACAGAAGATGTCGACACAGTTCAGTTATGAGCATATCAAAAACAACGAGGCTGATATTCTTATGTACACAGGTATTCCTACAGATGATCTGTTCCTGGTAGTATTTGAAACCATAGACAAATACTAATTGAAATATGATTCAAACTGGCAAGTCACATTGTTGTCGAAGGTGGATCAATTGCTAATGACTTTGACGATACTTCGATTAAACCTTCCCCATCGAGATTTGGCAATTCGTTTTAATTGCTGCAGTGCTACGGTCACAAAGATCGTGATGACATGGATTTATGCTTTACACCAAGTTTATTTCAAGCAATTAATGAAAGAAATTCCTCCCAAAACACAATATCAAGCCTGTCTTCCTGCAGTATTTTTTTGGATTTCAAAGACTGTCGAGTAGTTTTGGATTGTACTGAAATAAGCTCAGCCATTCCTTCAAGTATTGACAAACAGAGACTGGCTTACAGTTCATATAAGCACAGGAATACATGGAAACACTTAGGGGGTGTAGCACCGAATAGTGTTGTTACCTAAGTAAAGATTATCCAGGGTCTACTTCAGTTGAAAGGATTGTGAAACATTGCAGAATTTTAGAGCAGTTGAAACCTGGAGATCTGATAATAGCCGATAAGGGTTTATTGATTCAAGATTTACTTACAGATGGTTTGTCTTTGAATATTCCACCATTTGTGAGTACACCCCAATTTACGGAACTGGAAGTGGAAACACAAATAATTGCAATGCCACGAATTCATGTTGAAAGAGCCATTCGAAGAATCAAGTCTTTTAGTATTTTGGATAGAGTTCCTCAATTTTATATATCACACATTTCGATTATTTTTCAGGTATGTACTGCTCTAACAAATTTCCAATATCCACTGATAAAAGAAGTGTAAGAGTACGGACACGCAGAATATTTGTTAATGGTTAAAATCAATAATTATTTCACCGTGTTTCTTTTTTTAGTTATTAGCAATTAGCACAGTTCACCTCATTGAATGTTCACTGGTTGGTGGATTATCTAACCACACTAAACCGGGCGTTTTCAGTCCGTAAAGCTTTTATATAGGTAGATGGCATTACCGCCCCTGACCCTCTTACGACAAAAGAATGAACGTCGCTGAACATCGAACAAAGGTTTCTTCATCGCACAGGGTTGTAGTTCGTAAGGATTTCCATAGGTGCCGCTGGTGGGATTCTTTCCCTACCAGTTTTCTACCGATGGATTTAAGTTTTCTAGAACGCCTTCGGTGTCATTCAGTGTTGGCTAAGTCACACTGATTATGGGTGATAACAATGAAACCCTGGATTTGTGTCTACCCTTGACTGACGCTTTTTTTCTTTGGGGAACACTGAGCGAAAAGGTGATCTAGCCCGGCCACGCGGAATATTTGTGCATGTTTAAAATCAATAAATATTTCACCGTGTCTTTTTTCTTGAAAAAATTATTACTCGGAAACCATTGGGCCGATAATGCTCATTAACGAACTCGTCCGTCGTATTTGGATGCGCCACCTACCCTGAAAATTTCAAGTCGCTATCTCATTCCGTTCTCAAGTTATCGTAGCAAGGGGCGGCCGGATAGAATAGAATTTGACCTCGAATTCTTCATCAGTGAGTTGAACCTAGTCGTTTGAGACCATTCTCGGCAAAAATTCTAATATTACAGACATTTGGGCAAAATGATAACGCCATGTCATTTTTATGACAAATATCTTTTATTCGTGATTTTTCCTTATTATACTTAATTGTTATTTCCACTTAAATCCTACCCGTGGCCCCGCCTATGGTGCTCGAAGTGACGTCATCGTGCAAGAGACGGACCTATGCATGGATGCTCGTCAGCATATCGCTGTTAGTGTATCGTGATTTTATGTACTAGTGGTAAGCATTGTCCAAAAAGCAATTAACTATTTTCATACTATACCTATTTCTGCGCGCATTGCGTAATAACCTGGGCGATTTCACTTCCTCGTGGTGGTCCGCATGGAACTCCAATCAGTGTTCTTGCAAGTAGCCACGTTAGGAACAACGAATATACGCAGGAATCTATAGTTTTGAGTGGTCCGCAACGAGGAGCTTGGTTGGTTGAACGCCAGTTGTCACTTCTGTCTACTTTATACTCGGAAGTGACTTTTGGATTTTGATTAACCAGTTTCTTCACAGTGTATTATTCATAGGCGTTGAATTGTGCTGATAATTCCTAATAAGGATACAACCGCGGTATGTAGCTATTCAGCGTTGATGACATTACACTGTGTGGATCACTCTCAACCTTGGTCCTTGCTAATCCTTTTCATATTTTATATACTAGTGGTAAGCTTTCTACAAAAAGCAATTAACTCTTTTTATATCAATTGTAATAATTATTTTTTAGGTACCGCAGGTAGTCATCCGAGGACACCATTGCAAATACTGAGAAGCCGGTGTTAAAAAAGAATTCAAAACACCACGCAAGAAAAAGCTGTATAATGATTTGAAGGCCTAAGGAAAACCTATACTAATGAGAAAAATAGGGGGAAATCATTCAGGAAAAGATTATTTGACGCAAAAAATTCCAACAAAATTATAGTATAGAAAGTTTACAAACATTAAACAGTATGGCATTCATGCTAATCACTTGCCAGTTGAAAGAATTTGGAAAAACAAAAACTCTCAGAAGATTCACTCTCAATGAGAAGTTGTTAGCTCTAGTTTTGTACAAGCAAGGAGCTAAATCATATTCTCTCCTGTCAAAAATCTTCATTCGGCCAAGTAAATCTTATTTGGATCAATTATTGGCAACTATAGTTGGAAGACCAGGCATCAGTGATGCCTTTTATGACTATTTAAATGAAGTAACCACTGATATGGATTCATCAGACCAATTTTTTAGTTTAATACACTAGTCGCAAAAATTAAGGGATATAAAAAAAAATTCTAAATTTTTGGTTAATTTCAACGAGCTGTAACTCCGATGAAAATGGTCGTACAGAAAATATAAAAAAGCAAATTGTAGCTCCAAGTGTCTAGTTTTCAGATATGACTATTAAAAATTTTTGTCATGTCCAGGTCTGTAGAAATCCTAAGAAAACTACAAAAAAAAATTTCCCGAATTTTTTCTCGTCTAAAAAAAGGTCCACGGGCTTCAAAAAAATTGTTTTTATTGTTTCGTTCAAAAGCTCTTTTAGAGAATTTAATACTCTTAAATTTGAATTTTTAATGAAGCCTGTACAACGATTTGCCGCGGAGTTATCGTCAACCAAAGCAGAAAAGATCCTTTTAACTTTGATAATCAATAACTCCGGAAATAATGATTGTATAGAAAATTGAAGGAGGGTTTTGAAAACTGCACAATATTCTCTATAATGAAATGTAAACATCTTTTAGAAAAAAAAATATTTTTGAATTGAAAACTCGGACTGAAAAAAAGACAAAAATTCGCATAATTAAGGATAATTTGGATAACTTGGTATAACTTTGGATAAATTGGATGAACGAAGGATATCGTCGGTAATTTTTTAACCTCAAAGTGTCCCCTAAAATACCTCTAAAATTCAAAGCGCTGCGATTTTTTTTTCATTGTGCCCCGAAGCTTCAAATTCCTTGTTTTTGCAAAAATCACCATTATGAGCAATTTTGTGACTTTTATTCATTATTCAATGAAAAAAAATTTTTTCTCTCTAAAATCTTTATTTTTTCGATCAAAAAGTTTAACTGTTTAAGAAATTAAAAAAAAATTCAATTTTTTTCGAAATTGACACTTGGAGCTACAATTTGCTTTTTTTATTTTTTCTGTACGACCATTTTCATCGGAGTTAAAGCTCGTTGAAAATCACCCAAAAATTTGGAATTTTTTTTAAATCCCTTAATTTTTGCGACTAGTGTATTTGATGAAATGTCCATAATGCCCAGTGTCCATTTCAATGAACATTGTGGATATATTGAAAGATTTGAAGACATGGGGGATGATAATATGAGAGGAAATGCCATTGTAGGCCATGTGCTGGTGTTTATGGTGAGAGATGTTAAAAAGCAATGGAAAGCACCAGTATCATATCAATTTTTCCACTAATGGTGGTACTACCACATTGCAAACAAAATTATTCTACAAGAAACAGAATCTTTGAAAATTGCCAAAAGGGAGCATGTTCAAAATTTGTATGAATTGGGTGAAGATGGTGTGGAGGGGTTAAGAGCATTTCCTCATCTCAATGATGAATACATTTATGAATATTCATATATTCAGATAATGGATATCAATTTATTCTCACATTTCACGTTTCTTACAGGTAGACTTGTCGTGAACTTAGGAGCATCTGCAAGTTTCGGGTTTGTTACTTTGTCCTTACCCCATGATTACTATTAACATTTTAAAGTTAATAATTTAATTTCTTATGTAATATTAAATGCCCCTAATTATAAGTAACAGCATTGGGAGAATACAACTGACACGGCAGAGTTACTGTACTTCTTTGATAGATTGTTTGGTTATGTCAATCGACTTACGAAAATGCCACAATCTGGCCACGAAGTGGTCTTTCAGACGAGTCTGACCATATAATGTTTTGGACAAAAAAAGCTCTCCCACTTCTTGACACTATGCAGTTTGAGAAGAGTTCTGCAAGGCAACACGCAAACCTCCACGTTTGAAAAACTGGGTATTCACGATTAATAACATTATTTCAGTTTTGACTGTAAGGAAGAAGGATTTCTGCATTTGGTAACTAGAAGATTGAATCAAGATCCGCTTGAGAATGCTTTTGGTCAGTTGAGGGCTTTGGTTCACAAAATATAAATTCGTCAGTCCATTCTCCGGCAATTTCAGAATTCGTTGTTTAATTTGACTACTCCCTTTTATAGAAATTACTTTAATTGTGAAGATTATGGATGCATAATCCTCTTCACTTCTTTAGAGAAACTTTTCATAACAAGAGTTGAAAATATCACAATTGGTAATATTGATTTTATAGATAGGGAAAAAATACTATTTGTCACATACAGCTTTGGCTTTCCTGTATCACCGACTAGCTCTGATTCTATTAGGGCGCCACCTTCTTTTAATGAGTTATTAAAAATGATACAGAAACTCAGGGCGTGGGAGTTTTAGAAATAAAGAAGGAAACAAGCCGATCAAATAATGAACATATATTAACTAGAAATATAATCACAAAATAAGCTGTATGCACATCAAAAGGGGAAGTTAAAGTGTGTTATCCAGAATAAGTTCACTATCACTGATAAGGTTATGTTAAATATATTCACACAAGGTATCAATCAATAAATCTTTCAGAAATAAGTGGCAGTAATAAGTTCTGATCAACCCTAAGATGTCAAATACAATTCACAATGAAATATAGTTCCCAGATATCTGTTCACATAAATTCTTAAATAATGACAGTAATCAATGAACACTCATATAATTCAAATATTAATTTCTGCTCAGTAGCAGATCTTCAGATTAAAATCGTCAAATAACAACAATGAAAAACGAAATGAAAACTACAATGCTCAAATGTCAAAGGCACGATAGAGTCTCTATGGTTCCATCAAACCTCAAAATTACCGTTTTCTATGGTCAAATGTCAAGCACTATAATTCTTGGTTTCGCCCAATTAGCGTTGAATTTCCAGATGTTCGAAATTAATAAATGCACTGACCTTATATTGTCCTTGATACCAAATTTTGTTCACAGTAATTTTCCCTTAATTGTATCAAACCTTAATGTAAAAAGTTGTTATTCCGGCGATGTTGTCCAGTCTCGAAGAAATTCGTCCCGCTGAATGCACGTGATAAATTCCCAACCTCCAATCTTAAAGAACTCAAATACGGAGTCTAAGTAAGGAACCTAAACAAGGAACCTACACAAGGAACCTATACAAGGAACCTATACAAGGAGCTGAAAGAAATACAAATTAGGATAATGCCTATGCAAAATTTCCATGACTTACGCAGAAAAAATGGCCTCCTGGTTAATCCGAAAAAGATCGATCTTATTGAGCCAATATTCCAAAATCTTCAAATCCAAAACCAAAATCATCAGCTTCAATAATTTTTACACGCTAACAATCCTTCGATTACTCCGAAATTAATCGATATTTGCGTATATTGCGTATATTCAAAGGACAGTCGAAACCAATTCTTTCTACCTCTTGGCGTCAAAGAAAATCTCACATCAGACTGAAAATCGGCAATTATGAGTCCGTTCCGACGCACTCAACAACGCATGACACGATACCGGACAGCGCACTACCAGTGGTGGCACAAATATTTGGTCCAAGCATCAACGAATTTTTGTCGACGATTTTGAAGCGTGACATATTTTATAGAAGCCAGAACATTTCAACAAACTGCATGAATTGTCTGCAAGTTATGTAGCTTGACATATATTGAGAAAAATTATGGGCAATGTTTCATGTTTGCTATGCAGGGCAAATTTGTTTTCGGCAAATTTTAATGAATACCAAACGTTTTAAATCGATTCGAGGGAATATGGATATTGGAGGATCTAAAATAAGGAGATTATGTTATCCAACAACCTCCTTGCTAAAGTCTTTCTTTGAATTATATAAAATAATAACCTTTCATTTGGATAACCAACCCCAAACGAGATATTCAAAAGCCGAAATAAAAACATCCATCAATAAATTCACAATTGTAGATTTTTTCACCTGCCAAGAATCGTCACATAGGCTTGAAATAATAGAATCGACCGCTAATATAAGTGTTAAAACCATTTTAAATTTCTGTTGCGAAAATGTGAATGAATAAGTGGTGAAATAAAATTATATGATTCCAAAAATCCTGTCAAGCCACAAGCAAATAAAATTAGGACAAGATGGAAAAAAAATGAGAAAACTATTTTTATATAAGTGTATGAATATGTCCTGCATCTAATACTTTCATTTTATTTCATTAAAGCAATTTAGGAAAAATTATCTATCACTTTTTCATAATTTTGCCTAAACTATACACATGTACTAACTATTTTAAGCCATATACTGACAGCACTAACTATTTAATCTTATTTAATTTTCCAATTCGGGTTGACTTTACATTTCCAAGGAATATTTCATTAATTCCAACCCGAATTGAAACATAAAATGGGATTAAGAGGCTGGTGCTGTCAGCAAAGTTCTATACAAATCGTTTAGTCAGAAATTCGGAAATGAAAGATGTGGTATAAATATTGTTACTGTCTACACCGTGGTTTAGACCTGCGATGGCCCCAGCGGGTGTTGACGCAATGTGATTTCTGCCCAGTTCTCGGAATGCAGGCAAGCGCGGATAAACGACGGAGAGTCTGTCTAGGCCTTAAGGCGCGTTTACATTAGTCAAGTGAGTTGATCAAGTCAGTTGAATTCAAGTGACTTGAAAGCGAATCGAATGTGTAAACCCCCCCAATTCGTTTCACTCGATCGGCTGAATTGAACGGCTTCTCAGTTGAAGCATGGTCAACTTTCTGCATTCAAGTGACTTGATCAACTCACTTGACTAATGTAAACGCGCCATTAAGCTCACAGAGGCTCTGTGGGTACGGCGGCGGAGTCCGGCGCTTGCACTACCCGAGAGTCGGTAGCTTACCTTCGGGTAAGGCTAACAGCCGTCAAGAGAAAGCCTGTGGGATTGGCAATCCTACAGGCGCATTTTGTCGATGGCCCGATCACTAGATCACAGGCCTCGGCAGATGGAGGGCACGGTTCCGCCTCCCACCTGGAGTCAGACTCCACCTCACAGGGAGCCATTGTTGGCGACCCGGTAGAACAGGAACCGGCTTTGGATTCTCATGCACTCGATGTTTATGGCTGCATCGAGGGAGGCAACTTTCTTATAGAAGTTAATTCCATTTCGCGATGCCTCCCGCAGTGTCTGTCTCAACAATGCACGCGGGCACTACATGGCGCCCATCCTCACTGACGCCATTAGACATGTTTTGGACCATCACAATCCTCATACCCCTACGTATAAATGCAAAGCGTGCCATAAGGGGTATATGTCCAAACATGTAGCACTCTGCCACGTACCGAAATGCAGTGGCCCGAATGTACTACTACCCAATGCAGTCAGGTGTGATCACTGCGATAGGTACTTTCGGAGTAGAATGGGCGTCTCCCAACACGAGCCATATAAGGAATGCAGCTAGAGCAAAAACCTCTGGGGTCGATAGGCACCGACCTACCAGAGAGGGGGTCTCCAGCACCTGAGGTCTTGTCATCTCCAGAGTCCGCCGACTGGAGACATGAGCATGCTCTAGCTCATGAGATACCTCAGAACGCCACCCCTGGCAAGACAGCAGAAGCTGTCCATCTTCTGTGGGGCGTCCTTCAGCTTGCCTTGGAGTCCTATTTTGAGTTCTCACAATCCCAGATCGACTTCTTCCACCAGGAGGCAGCTTCACTCTTCCTTCAGACGGGGGAGGAGATGGAGGGAACGTACGTCCCAGGGTTAGGGGCAAGAGACGCAGTAGAAAGGGTTTTCTGTATGCCCGAATGCAAGAATTATATAAGAAAAACCCAGGTGAATTGGCCAAACAAGTCCACCAAGGAGTGAACTCGGCTGAAAGCTACCATCAGCCTTCAGTAGCGGACGTGAAGGAGTTTTATACAAAGCTATGGGAAGAAGCACCATTGTCTGCGGACTTGCCCAAGAGCACTGAGGACCTCAATAGGATGCCAACCTCAGAGACTCTCCCACCCTTCACAGTAGATGAGATTCAGAAACGGGTCTCCTCAATGAAAAAACCCACTGTCCCAGGCTTTGATGGCATAAGACCTGGTGCCGTCTTAGGGAAGGACAAAATTGAAGTGCTGCACATGTTATTCAATATGTTGCTGCATGCTAGGAAGTTGCCAACGGAGTGGATTATGAATCGGACTACAGTGATACCCAAGGATGGAAAGGATGTCACAAGGGCTGAAAACTACAGACCTTTTACAATAACTTCCATTCTGAGAATATTTTGGGGATGTATAGAACAGAAGGTCAGATATGTAGCCGGGATTCGTCTCAGAGCCAGGGTGCTTCAACAATGTGCACATTCTTTCGGAGCTGCTGCGGAACTCCAAGGCTAATTCGAAAAACCTGGTCGTAACGATTATGGACATCACGAAGGGGTTCGATACTGTCCCACACTCAATCTTGGGAGAATCGTTACGCCAGAAGTTGCGCATCTGGTTGAGGAGGCATATATATAAGAATGTACACACGCAAATATCCTCTACGGTAGGAATATGCGAGATTAATCTCCGGCGTGGGGTCAGACAAGGTGCCCCTTTAGCCCGTACCAGTTCAATGCGGAGATAGAGCCCGTATTGCTGGAGCGCCAGCCCGGGTATACAATCTCAAATACCCAGATAGCAACATTGGCTTTAGACGATGACCTAGTAATCGTGAGCGAAGATGTGCAACAGGCCAATAATCAACAACGCACGGTGGAAGGGTACCTACAGAGGTTAGGTATGAGCATAACACCCAGCAAATGTACTTCCTTCCGCATCAAGTCGCTGCATAAGACCTGGGGCATAGTTGAGCCCGGGCGGACACTGATGAGTGGAGAACGGATCACGTTCTGCGGAGCGGGCGGCCGTTTCGTCTACCTTGTGTGGAGATATCTCCCTGGGCGGAAATAGATTTTGAGAGCATAGAGTCCTACCTTGAATCAACGCTAGCAAAAGTCAAAAAGCTGGCGTTGAAACCACACCAGAAGGTTGACCCCATCTCCACCAACCTATTCCCCCACTACCCGTATCAGTAAGGGTTGGTAGCACCCGCATTACCGCAGATAAGAAAGGGACCAGGCCTTACGGGTAGTTATTATGGAAGTTTTGCACTTGCCACAGTCAGTAACAGACAGCCTTTTATACTATGGCAAACGAGAAGGGGGGGCTAGGTTTTTTCGTCAATTAATAATTTCGTATCCCTGATCCATTACAAATTGGCGAAGAGGATGGGATAATTCAACTAGTTTTACCAGAAAAACTTTGAATAAAAAACCCTAGGTCCGGAGTACGAAAACCAGGAACTTGTGTCTTTCAAATTCCGTAAGCTGATTCTATATCCACGACAAATTCTACAGTACAACCTTCAAAATCTACCAAATCCAGCGAGGCGCAGAGTCTTCTAGTTCCAGAACCACGGAAAAAATCTACGTTATGTTCCAGCTCCTCATCATTGCAGCATTTCTAACCATTCCGTAAGATTCAATACCTCTACACAAGTTCATTTGCAAATATTTATTTTAAACACTTTTCTTCTATTTTTGCAACTGCCATATCAATACTACTTCTACCATTTTTTCAAAACAGCATAACCCTTTTAATTCTTTATAATTGCTATTTCTTTTGGTGAACCCTAATACTTTATCCTTCGCATATAAAAAAAAATCAACCTTTTTCTACTAGTCCAAATCTAACGCTAATTCTATATACCATTTGGATATTTTCTTCCCAAACTCGAATTTCTACTTAAACATAGGCTAACTTACTTACTTTCCAAACTTGCTTCTTCAAGTTATTAAAACTAAAATTTGTGATAAAGCCCGAATGCTAATTAAAAATAGGGATTTTACCACCTGGAACTCATTAAAACAATATCTCTTAGATAGTTATACTGATCGCCTCATGCTCAATGGCAACTCGAATTACATGCATGCAAACAAACCCCCAATGAAAGCGTTATTTCTTTTGCTAATAGAGTCGAAAATTGCTACATAAAACTTATAGGAACTTTTGATTATTCTATGGAAAATTCCAAGCACGAAATTTACTCGGAATTACTTCAAACTCAAGCGCTCAATGTTTTCCTAATGGGACTAAACAGGGCAATAGCTGTTATAGTTAGATCACGAGATCCCAAAACACTAGAAGATGCCATGCGACTCGCTCTCGGAGAAGAGCAAGAGATCAAGTCTAGGTCCGAAATTGCAAAATTCCCGAATGTCGGTAACAATGCTAGGGATAGGTTCAGTTTTTCACAAAACGGTCGAAATCTCTTCTATTCCAACTCACTTAACCCGAACAGTCGCTTTTCGCGAAATCAAAATTCTAATAGGGCCCGCGATCATGGAGAACCAAGACATTCAAACAATCGGGACATAAATAAATCTCCGAAAGTATTGGTTTCTCTGAGTTGGGAATTATATCAATGTATACTTATGATAGAGCTGCATCATAAAGAAAATTCAATTCAAATAATAATTTATTTATCAAGATTAAATGAGCAATCATGAGAATGAGAACTGCACCATGGAAGAAATCGAATTAAATCTGGCCAATTTTGCCCAATAACGAACTTAACCGAGATATCCATCTCCCTAACCTACTCTGAAAATTTCAACTACCTAGCTCATTCCGTTCGGGAGTTATTGTGGAAAAACATATTTTAAATTTTCAAAATTTTTTTTTTTACACTTTGCGGTAATCTGGTCAATACAAAACTTCACATGCGTATAAAGGTCATGATTCTACAATTTGATACTAAATTTCAGATAGATCGAAGGAACTTGTCCGAGATATTTACGCTCCAAAACCACCTTGCAATTTTCAATCCGCTTACTCCTTTCGTTCGAGAGTTATCGTGCCTACGGCCGGCCGGACAGAATCGATTTCGCACTCGGATTCTTGATCAGTGAGTCGATTCTTGATCAGTGAGTCTACCAAATCGTTTGAGACCATTTTCAGCCAAAAATTCCAAAATTACAGACACTTGGGCAAATTGATAGCACTCTGTTCCGAGGAACTAGAGCGCCAAAAAAACAAGTTTCATATGACAATTGCCCAAAACAGGTTTAAAGTACCTACAAATAGTAGATATTCCATAAAACATGTATTAAAGAAGAGAAGAAATAATGAAAAAATTACCTTGTAATCGATCAAAAATTTCCTCATCTACGTTTACCAAATTTTCTCCTCTCTCGAACTACAGAATTATGCTTTCAATATTTACGTAATATTTTCAAACATTTTCGGGTGAGGTCCCCGTTGCATCGCTAAAATACGAGTATTTCAACCCCAATATTTTTGAAGTTACAATATTCCCTTCTGTCAAGTTGACATTATGAAAATTCATACATAGAATAATTTATATCAATCTGTGAAATACGATTTACATTGAAATTTTGAAAAATCATGTCTCCGAAAGTATTAGCTTGTTAGAGTTAAAAATGATATGAATGGATTCTTACGATAAAACTGCTTATTAAAAAAAATTTTATTTGGAATTTGTTTTGTAAAAAAATTTTTTTTTCTGTTACTCCGAAACCTTCTGTCCGATTTTGCCCAGTAACGAACTTAGCCGAGATATTTATCCCCCAAACCTACTCTGAAAATTTCAACTCTCTAGCTCATTCCATTCGAGAGTTATCGTGCCTACGGCCGGACCGGCCGGCCGGACGGCCGGACAGAATTAATTTCCACCACGGATTCTTGATCAGTGAGTCGAACCAAATCGTTTAAGACCATTTTCATCGAAAAATTCGAAAATTACAGACATTTGGGCAAATTGATAAGCACTCAGTTCCGAGGAACTAGAGCGCCAAAAATGTAACTATTGCAAAAATATTGGGCATTTAATTCACGAGTGTAGGAAACGGCAATATAATAATGGGCTCCGTCTAAATGCCAATTCCTCGCGAAGCATCTTATGAAAAAACACAGGACAACCTATGAAACCATCATTGCATGCCCCGTGTCGGATGCAGCTGTTCTGGAAGCTCCTGTACCATCCACATCCACTTCAGCAAGTACAGAATCTACCAATACTATAATTAAACCAATTGAAACCAATTTGCAGAACACAAAGTTAAGTGCTTTTATCAAACGTCCAGTAGGTGTAGTAAGAGATGATAGTTGAAGACCTTCAACCTTTTTCTGTAGTTGAAGACGCGGTTTCAAAGAACTTCTTAATTATTTAAAACCAGGTTACAAAGTTCCTTCAAGGTATGTGTTGAGCAATACTTTATTGGATGCTCAATACTCTGAAGTCCAAAAAAAAATTAAAAGAAGAATTAGAGGGTGCAAAATATATATCGATCACTACCGATGGCTGGACTTAAAGAGCAACAACTTCATACCAAGCTGTAACAGGTCATTATTTATTAAATTGGGAATTGAAGTCTGCTTTATTAACCCTTTACTGCGCAACTTTTTATTTTTTTTCGAAAAAATTATATGAGTTCCAGAAATGCTTTCAGATATCGGGAAAAATAGTGAAAAAAATCCAGATGTAAAAAACTAGTCTATTTTTGTGATTTTTTTTCATGTTGCAGATATGCTACAATGCCCTTTGAGTGACCGTCTCTATAGTCGTCTTTAAAAGTTGTCTACCTGCTTTCTATACAAACAAGTGCATACAAGTGCTTTGAATGCAGCTGATTTATATCTCTGTATGTAGTTTTCATCCCTCCATTCCAGCTTTGATGAGATATCTCTTACTTTTTTCTGGTCCTTACGCAGATTTTTTTTCCACATCAGCGATTTTTTCTGCATTCTTGCGTTTTTGATGAGATCGCTAATGATTTTTACGTTTTCCGACGTTGATGGATCTTCAGGTGATATGATTTCCAAGAAATCAGATCCGTTAGGAGGATCCGGTGAAAAATTATACAATATTGGCATTTTGTCCATGTCCAAAAGTTCATCACTTTCAATTTCAGAATCACAAGGCAGAAGGTTTCCTCAATCTTGAAGAAGAACGTCATCTGCATAATCTCCTGAGAAAATTATTGTCTATCTTCACTGAGTTCTGATAAATTATCAGCGAAGTATTTCAAGCTCTGCCAGCGTCAGAATTTAGTTTTTCGATGCGTTTTTCTGAAAAAATATAAGACAATGTAAATTCTTCTCGTCGGATCTACAATGGGCACTATTACAGATATGCTACACTCCAATGAAAATATTTCATGCTCAACGGGGCATTGTAGCATAAATGCAACGCTCATTCAAAAGGCGCTAAATACTTGTAGCTAGATTTTATTTTTACGAAAATATGAATTTGTAATACTACTTACCATATTCAAGCTCCCTATATTTTTTTTACACAAATTAACTCCGAAATTGACCTCCAGGAAAGCAAAAAACTTAGTCAAATTCTAGTTCTCTCACTTGTCTGTTAAAGTTTGGATTTTGAACTGACATTTACCGTTAAATAGACCTCCACCTATGTAGTAATCTATGAATTATGAAGCATATTAGTTTACGAGTAAAGTAATCTTCATAGATTTCTCTAATATGAATCGTTTGCCGAAATAAAGAGTATGAAAGCTAGCGTAGCATATATGCTACGTTGCGCAGTAAAGGGTTAGGATGCTTTGAATATCATGAGCGACACACGGCGGAATATATAAAAAATGAGCTGTATAGGTTGCTCTTCCACTGGAAGAGAATAGAAAATAAAATATTTGTCTGCGTTACAGATAACGCAGCGAACATGAAGGCGGCTATACGACTATCAAATTATGAACATTTGCCGTGTATCGCTCACACCCTTAATTTAGTCGTGCGTACAGGACTCCAGGACTGTGGACTAGGGGAACTGATAAAAAATAAAAGCCATTGTGGAACATTTTCACAAGAGTCCAATAGCAACCAATAGACTTATTGCAATGCAGGAACAGCCTAATATAAAGCCATTGAAGCTAAAAATGGACGTAGTGATCAGATGGAACAGTGCCCTGGATATGATTGAGGGGATTTGTTCACTTCAAGAACCTGTAGAAGCGTCCCTAGGAATTCTTCACAATCCGGTAGAAAACCTTTCAGAAAGCGAATGGCAGACACTGCCAGAAATAATAAAAGTTCTGAAGCCGTTCCAGCAACTCACTGAAGAAATGTCTTCAGAAAAAAAGTGACTGTTTCAATGATCCTGGCTTCTACAGAAAGTATGATAAGAATTTTTGAAAATTTAGATAAAAATATTATTACAGATACAGGAAAGAAACTGACAAATAAAATAATAACGGAATTTAAAAGTAGATTCAAGAATTGTTACAGGCACCCAGTGATATCTAAAGCAGCACTGTTAGACCCGCGTTTCAAGAAGCTGGCATTTAGGTTTGATGCATCAAGTTATGAGGCTGCCAAAGATGCATTGAAAACTGAGCTACAAACCGAGTTTAACCTTCATAAGAAGTCGATAGAACCTAAAGAGAACGAATCAACGTTAGCTATATCTACTGGCGACACCGGCGCTGATAACATTCCATTATGGAAAGATTTTGATGCTTTGGCAACGTCAGCGTATTCGTCGAACTCTATAGTTAGCAGCAGCATAATTACCATGAGGCAATATCTAGAAGAACGCATTATTCCTCGAAATGAGTGTCCTTTGAAATGGAGGCAGACGCGGGCAATTCTATACCCCGAACTCTCAAACTTGGCTGAGAAATATTTATCAGTGATGGCTACCTCGATACCATCTGAAAGGACTTTTTCTAAATCGGGCCAAATATTAAGTGAGAGGCACAGCTCTATGCAACCAAAGCGAATGGAAAACATTTTATTCTTAAATATGAAGCAGAGATTCCTGCCATAAAATGTTTTTTTTTTACTGAAATAGCGCGACGAGCAAGTCGCAGATGTTAAATGATAAAACTTGCCCATAACAATTGCGGTACTCTATACTCAATTTCATTCCAAGAAAAAATATTTCCTTTGTTGTTTTTTGTTTTAAGGTTGTTTAAAATATGTTTTCATTTCATCATTATGTTTAATTTCTTTCTAAGAACCAAAGATTTTTGTTGTTGTTTTAATTTTGTTTAAAAGATGTTTAATTTAATTCTAAGCAAAACTATTTTTATGTTGATTTATTGTTAAAATGTTGTTCAAATTTTATTGTCAATACATAATTTTCGACACCTATTTGTTGCTTAATCCTTTTTCAATATAAGCGACGCATAATGGATTGCGATGTTATTGTGATAATAAGCTCACGGTTAAAATGATCAAAATAGTAAATCCATTGCAAATTTAGTAGATTCCGTCAACAGTTCACACTTTACTACTTTAGTTTTACACTTTACCTATTAAATCAACCTAAATTTAGAATAACACAAGCCTGGTTCAAAATACGGAAAAGTGGAATTATGCAATTAAAACCATAGCTTGGTATAATGTATAAGTATTTCTTCTACAAATTACGAATGTTGAGTTGCGACGCTTCAACTTCATACTATACGCGTACACAATACGACTCGATTCGTTACTCTAACATAACATGACATTTTATGAGGAATCAGAGCAGAAGTAACGAGTACTATTGCTAAAAGTTACGAATACATGCGGGTACGCCTTTTTTCGTTACTTTTACAGCTCTAGCTTCCAGGAGCCAAAGCCGTAACCTCAAATCTATCCTTGAAGTCTGGCAATATTTCTTTGACATCAACATGTTCTGTCCGGCCGGTCCGGCCGGGCGGCCGGCCGTAGGCGCGATAACTCTCGAACGAAAGGAGTTAGAGGATTGAAATATGCAAGGTGGGTTTGGAGCGTAAATATCTCGGACGAGTTCGTTAATGGGCGAAATCCATCAAGGGATTTCGGAGTTATGGCCGATTTTAGTAAAAACATTTTTTATGAATATTTCCGAAACCGATCCCTCGATCTATCTGAAATTTAGCATCAAATTGTAGAATCATGACCTTTATAGGCATGTGAAGTTTTGTATTGACCAGGTTACCGCAAAGTGTCAAAAAAAAATTGAAAATTAGAAAAGAAAATTTCTACAATAACTCTCGAGCGGAATGAGCTAGGTAGTTGAAATTTACAGAGTAGGTTATGGAGATGAATATCTCGGTTAAGTTCGTTATTGGGTAAAATAGGCCAGATGGTTTCGTAGTAACGAAAAACAAAACTTTTTTTTAAGTAACAAATTTCAAATTCAATTTTTATTTAAGATGCAGTTTCACCACTCCAACAAGCTAATACTTTCGGAGATATGATTTTTAGAAATTTCAATAATGAATCGTACTTCTATGTTTCACAGAATGCTATTCTATCTTATTATATGATCTTTGTTCATACTCGTACATGTCATCCTGTTCTATAAGAGAGAGTCAAATTCATTTCAGCTATTTTAATTTGATTTCTTCCATGGTGCAGTTCTCATTCTCAGATTGATCATTTAATCTTAAGAATACATTGATATAATACCCAACTCTGAGAAACCAATACTTTCGGAGATATAACTTGTCTGTTTGAACAAGAGCGCCAGAAAGCTCCTGTCGACAGGGCTTGAACCAATTTTTTCATCAGCCATTCCTCCGAATTCAGCTCAGGTACAAACATTCAGGCAGAAATTTCGAAAAAAAATCAATTTTTATTTTGTAGCTTTGACATCCTTTTTTCGAATAAAATTATTGTTGATGTGGTGAAGTTTCCTATAAGTATAATACATATTTTGCAATATTAGTTTTTTCCTACTTCTAATTTTCTAGTTATAGACTTCTGATTTTCTAGTTATAGAATCGTGGATTCATAAAAATAAACAAAATCAGCATAAAGAAAATAGATATAGTTTTCTTTTGAGTCTTTTCAGGAATATTCAATAGTTTCATAACAATAAATTATTCCTCATCATTCCTACTTAAACGCACCGTTTTCGAGATATTCTCCATTGAATGTTATAAAATGGGACACTCCAGAAATTTCACTACTTTTGTGGATCCGCTCCTGAGTGTTGGAATACCGCATCAAGCTGTAAACGTTACCGTACCTTTTTCTCGTCCACCATTAATTTCATAGATACTTTATATGCAGCAGTGTATTAGCACATTGTGAAATATTTAAACGCTCATAACTTTTTACCTGAGCCGAATTTGAACAAATGGTAAATGGAAAAAGTGTTACATTTGATGAGAGGAATATATGGTTAAAATTAATGTACAACTTTAAGACTCACCCTGTTTATATATATTATATTATAATAAGTGGAGGAAGTAATCGCCGAAACTCAGAATTACCAAGTAAAGGATTATAGAAGTATGGGTTTTTATGAAAACATTGCCAGTAGTCATGGACTTGCAGCTATAAGAAATCTAAAATTATGGGCAACATCTAACACCAAGCTGAGTCATTGCAGGAACAGACGGATTTTTCTGCTACAGTGTAAGAAGTTTGGGATATTCCCTAAGCACATTGGTCTTGCTAAAAAGGTCCGGAGATATTTTGCCCTCGCCGCACGCCCTAATCCTTTACTTGGTAATATTATATTATATATTTATAATATAAAAAGGAAATTCAATTCAAATAATAGTTTATTTATGAAGATTAAATGAGCAATCATGAGAATGAGAACTGCACCACATTTTCAAATTTTTTTTTTTACACTTTGCGGTAATCTGGTCAATACAAAACTGCACATGCGTACAAAGGTCATGATTCTACTGTCTTCTACAGTCTGGTGCTAAATTTCAGATAGATCGAGTGATCGGTTTCGGAAATATTCATAAAAAATATTTTTACTAAAATCGGCCATAACTCCGAAACCCCTTGATGGTTAACGCCCATTAACGAACTTGTCCGAGATATTTACGCTCCAAAACCACCTTGAAATTTTCAATCCGCTAACTCCTTTCGTTCGAGAGTTATCGTGCCTACGGCCGGTCGGCCGGCCGGACAGAATCGATTTCGCACTCGGATTCTTGATCAGTGAGTCGAACCAAATCATTTGAGACCATTTTCAGCCAAAAATTCCAAAATTACAGACACTTGGGCAAATTGATAAGCAATCTGTTCCGAGGAACTAGAGCGCCAAAAAAACAAGTTTCGTATGACAATTGCCCTAAACAGGTTTAAAGTACCTACAAATAGTAGGTATTCCATAAAACATGTATAAAATAATAAATTACCTTGTAATCGATCAAAAATTTCCTGATCTACGTTCACAAAATTTTCTCCTCTCTCGAACTTTGGAATTATTCTTTCAATTTACGTAATATTTTCAAACATTTTCGGGTGAGGTCCCCGTTGCATCGCTAAAATACGAGTATTTCAACCCCAATATTCTTGAAGTTACAATATTCCCTTCTGTCAAGTTGACAATTCATACATAGAATATACATAGAATAATTATATCAACCTGTGAAATACGATTTACATTGAAATTTTGAAAAATCATATCTCCGAAAGTATTAGCTTGTTAGAGTTAAAAATGATATGAATGGATTCTTATGATAAAACTGCTTATTAAAAAAAAATTAATTTTGAATTTGTTTTGTAAAAAAAAAATTTTTTTTTTATTACTCCGAAACCTTCTGTCCGATTTTACCCAGTAACGAACTTAGCCGAGATATTCATCCCCCAAACCTACTCTGAAAATTTCAACTCTCTAGCCCATTCCGTTCGAGAGTTATCGTGCCTACGGCCGGACAGAATGAATTTCGACCACGGATTCTTGATCAGTGAGTCGAACCAAATCGTTTAAGACCATTTTCATCGAAATATTCGAAAATAAGCACTCAGTTCCGAGGAACTAGAGCGCCAAAAATGAATCGCAAAATGTGTTTGTAAGCGCATAACTCAACAGTGCCTGGACCAATTTTGCTAATCCTTCTTTTAATGTTCGTTGAAGTCCAAGGATGGTTTTTACGGGGAGAAAATTTCGAATAATTGCCGGGAAAACCCTAAAAACAGCCCTTTTCTTTTTCCCATACCAACGTTTTCTAACTAAAATGTAGAGTCAATTTGAACTTTATGGCTATTCAATAAAGATGGAGATGGAGGTGGAAATGGAGTTGGAGATTGAGTTGGCGTTGAAGTTGGCGTTGGGGTTGGAGTTGAAGTTGGAGTAGGCATTGTGGTTGGCGTTGGTTATGGAGTTGGCGTTGTAGTTGGAGTTGTAGTTGTAGTTGGATTGGAGTTGGAGGTGGAGATGGAGGTGGAAATGGAGATGAAGGTGGAAATGGAGTTGGAGTTTGAGTTGGCGTTGAAGTTGGCGTTGGGGTTGGAGTTGAAGATGGAGTAGGCATTGTGGTTGGCGTTGGTTATGGAGTTGGCGTTGTAGTTGGAGTTGTAGTTGGATTGGAGTTGGAGGTGGAAATGGAGGTGGAAATGGAGATGGAGGTGGAAATGGAGTTGGAGTTTGAGTTTGCGTTGAAGTTGGCGTTGGGGTTGGAGTTGAAGTTGGAGTAGGCATTGTGGTTGGCGTTGGTTATGGAGTTGGCGTTGTAGTTGGATTGGAGTTGGAGGTGGAGATGGAGGTGGAAATGGAGATGGAGGTGGAAATGGAGATGGAGGTGGAAATGGAGTTGGAGTTTGAGTTGGCGTTGAAGTTGGCGTTGGGGTTGGAGTTGAAGTTGGAGTAGGCATTGTGGTTGGCGTTGGTTATGGAGTTGGCGTTGTAGTTGGAGTTGTAGTTGGATTGGAGTTGGAGGTGGAAATGGAGGTGGAAATGGAGATGGGGGTGGAAATGGAGTTGGATTTTGAGTTGGCGTTGAAGTTGGCGTTGGGGTTGGAGTTGGCGTTGTAGTTGGGGTTAGAGTTGGTGTTGGAGTTGGCATTGGAGTTGGCGTTAGCGTTGAGGAGGCAGTATGAAGTCTGCCGGGTCAGCTAGTACTATATAATATCGCCAGGGTTACTATTGGCAAAGTTAGCCTTATAATTGTAAACACTCACATTTCATTAATCGGAATAAATGATCAACCGACAAAAAATAATTGCGGTGATCAATGTTTTATATTTCATTCAAATGGAGGTTTATCATCAAATTTGAAACAGTGCAATACTTATGTGACATGCAACCTATCATTTCCACAATGAAAGAGGGAGTATTGATCACCATCAAAGTAATCTTTTTTTCTTAATTTTTGGACGAAATTTTTTGTTTTATTTTTTTATAATGTGGCATTACAAAATACATACAATCCTAAATTTTCACCCTTCTATCACCAACCCCTATTTTTTATAGTCATTTTAGTAATTAACCAGAGTTGGAGTAGGCGTTAGGGTTGTAGTTGTCGTTGGCGTTGGGGTTTGCATGGACGTTGGAGTTGGAGTTCGCGTTGTAGTTGGCGTTGGGGTTAGAGTTGGCGTCGGAGTTGGAGTTAGAGTCGGAGTTGGAGTTGGAGTAGGAGTAGGAGTTGGAGTTGGCGTTGGCGTTGGGCAGGCGTTGAGGAGGCAGTACGAAGTCTGCCAGGCCAGCTAGTATTCTTCTAAAAATATATGAATTTACCTAGAAATTAAGCTCATTTGAATGAAATAAATCTTATCATACTGATTCAAATATACATCTTTTTAACAATAATACTCGATTCCAAGATATTTTATTTTCAGGGTACAATAGTATGGTTTCAATAATGTCACAGTTCACGCCAATAAGTAACTACCCTTGCTGAAAACTGTTCGGTATTTAACTCAATGACTACTATTGTTGGTCCATTATTTACTTAATCGTTCACCCGAAATGTCCCTGCTACGCAGGTTCGAAACGATGTGATGCTGTACGCGTACGACAAACGACAACAGTTGGTGAATAACGATAATTTTTTGTGTTCTGTTCTGTGTAATAATAATTCAATTGGTGTGGAAGAACATTTATGATCGTGGAAGCTGAAATCATAAGTACTATTTACACTGGTAAGTATAACTTTGCTCAAATATATACTTTTGGGGTCATACGAATATGGGATAATGACTATTAAAGATGGTCGGCTCCTTTATGCATAAGAAAAAAATAATGATTTCAGTATTCACTTTTATAGACAGAATGCGATTCTCATATTTTTACATACTCTTTTAACCCTTTCAATGTCAAGAATCCTGTCTATAATGCCCAAATGACTTCAAATTATGAGAAGTCAGTTGGAGCTATTGTTTCTCATTATAAGTGAGATTATGAGATATGTATCAAAATAAGAAATTAGTTCACATCTACCTTTTATCATCAGAAACCAATTTCCAGTTGTAGGAGTCGACTCCAAAATTTATTTCGTGAATATAAAAATTGTGTTTACTGTATATTAGTACTATTCCTGCAAATCCTTTGGTACCGATAACTTCAGATATTGACGCATTTGACCATTAATCAGGACCATTGCCAACTTTTTTTTTTCACTGTCAGACTCAGAATCAGCACTACAAAATACTTATCTGCCAAGAAGGGTTCCTCCAAAACTCTAGAATACTTCATCAATGATTTTGAAGCATAGTAGATGTGGTATCATAAAACATATTCTTGTAAGTCATTTAAACTAAAATTCAAGTTATTTGATTCGTGAACATCAGGATGTAGAAATGTCAATAAATCACCGAAGAACATAGATCTCATGTAGTGCATTATATTTGTTTAAGATTGACAGCAGTCAATACAATTAGTGCTGCCTGTTGTGGTTCTAGCATCAGGGATCTCTTCAAAACTAAGAAAACTTTTGCCATTATTCCGAAAAGACGACGAGCTCTGTTTAAGCGATAATTAAAAAACCTCTAGCGTGCGTTTGACCAGGAAATGGTTTCATAACGTTATCTGTTAGGGCAAAAGCAGAATCCCCCAGTGCTACATACGGCATTGACTCATTACGACTGGGCAATGGATTGGATATAGGTAAATTTAGTTCGCGGTTTTCAATCATTAAGTATAGTGTGCTATTCTTGAATACACCACCATCAGATATTATTCCCTGACTACCAACGTCCACATGCATTGCCGAACAAACTAATATTTATTCAACGTTGACAACAGGTTCTTCAGTAAATAGGCCTCCAAATGAAATAAAACTGTTTATTGGGATCGATCTATTTGTATGTTATTTGTTGGCAGTAAAATTATGCTGCATATTCATTTCGTATTTCTCTATAATGTTCTACCGGTGTGAACCTAGCAGACTGTTTCAGCAGACCGTTTGGCGGAAACACCCGAACGCTCCAGGCCAGTGGCGTGCAAGCTGATTCTAGTTTCTCTCTCATATGATCGTCTGTTCGCCAGAGCACTTGAATATTTTGGATGTGGGTTCCGTATAGCAATGGAAATATTGCCTGAAAAAATTATATCGACTTCCCGAGGGGCTGCGGGATAGTCTTTTCAATCCTTAAAGTTCAAAATTTAATATCTCCGGAACTATTCGCCGGAGCACATACAGATTTTGCATGTGGGTTAACAATACCGATAACAACATTCCCTGAAAAAATTATCGACTTTCCGAGGGGCTGCGGGGTAGTCTTTTCAACCCTTAAAGTTCAAAATTTAATATCTCCGGAACTATACGCCGGAGCACATACATACTTTGTATGTGGGTTTATGATATCGATAACAACATCCCCTGAAAAAATGACCGACTTCTTGAGGGGCTGCGGGGTAGTTTTATCAACCCTTAAAGTTCAAAATTTAATATTTCCGAAACTATTCGCCGGAGCACAAACAGATTTTGCATGTGGGTTAATTATACCGATAAAAACATTCCCTGAAAAAATTATCGACTTCCCGAGGGGCTGCGGGGTAGTCTTTTCAACCCTTAAAGTTCAAAATTTAATAACTCCGGAACTATACGCCGGAGCACATACATACTTTGTATGTGGGTTAATGATACCGATAACAACATTCCCTGAAAAAATTATCGACTTCCCGAGGGGCTGCGGGGTAGTTTTTTCAACCCTTATATTTCAAAATTCAATATCTCCGGAACTATTCGCCGGAGCACATACAGATTTTGCATGTGGGTTCATGATACCGATAACAACATCCCCTGAAAAAATTATCGACTTCCCAAGGGGCTGCGGGGTAGTTTTTTCAACCCTTAAAGTT
The DNA here is from genome assembly GCA_937662695.2 of Halyzia sedecimguttata. Lineage (NCBI taxonomy): Eukaryota > Metazoa > Arthropoda > Insecta > Coleoptera > Coccinellidae > Halyzia > Halyzia sedecimguttata. Next base: position 9,062,791 of record OW569418.2, read on the forward strand.
CAAAATTTAATATCTCCGGAACTATACGCCGGAGCACATACAGAATTTGCATGTGGGTTAATAATACCGATAACAACATTCTCTGAAAAAATTATCGACTTCCCGAGGGGCTGCGGGGTAGTCTTTTCAACCCTTAAAGTTCAAAATTCAATATCTCCGGAACTATTCGCCGGAGCACATACAGATTTTGCAAGTGGGTAAATAATACCGATAACAACATTCCCTGAAAAAATTATCCACTTCCCGAGGGGCTGCGGGGTAGTCTTTTCAACCCTTAAAGTTCAAAATTTAATATCTCCGAAACTATACGCCGGAGCACATACATACTTTTTATGTGGATTAATGATACCGATAACAACATTCCCTGAAAACATTATCGACTTCCCGAGGGGCTGCGGGGTAGTTTTTTCAACCCTTAAAGTTCAAAATTTAATATCTCCGGAACTATACGCCGGAGCACATACATACTTTGTATGTGGGTTAATGATACCAATAACAACATCCCCTGAAAAAATTATCGACTTCCCGAGGGGCTGCGGGGTAGTTTTTTCAACCCTTAAAGTTCAAAATTTAATATCTCCGGAACTATTCGGCGGAGCACATACAGATTTTGCATGTGGGTTAATGATACCGATAACAACATCCCCTGAAAAAATTATCGACTTCCCGAGGGGCTGCGGGGTAGTCTTTTCAACCCTTAAAGTTCAAAATTCAATATCTCCGGAACTATTCGCCGGAGCACATACAGATTTTGCATGTGGGTTAATAATACCGATAACAACATTCCCTGAAAAAATTATTGACTTCCCGAGGGGCTGCGGGGTAGTCTTTTCAACCCTTAAAGTTCAAAACTCAATATCTCCGGAACTATTTGCCGGAGCACATACAGATTTTGCATGTGGGTTAATAATACCGATAACAACATTCCCTGAACAAATTATCGACTTCCCGAGGGGCTGCAGGATAGTTTTTTCAACCCTTATATTTCAAAATTCAATATCTCCGGAACTATTCGCCGGAGCACATACAGATTTTGTACGTGGGTTAATAATACCGATAACAACATTCCCTGAAAAAATTATCGACTTCCCGAGGGGCTGCGGGGTAGTCTTTTCAACCCTTAAAGTTCAAAATTCAATATCTCCGGAACTATTCGCCGGAGCACATACAGATTTTGCATGTGGGTTGATAATACCGATAACAACATTCCATGAAAAAATAATCGACTTCCCGAGGGGCTGCGGGGTAGTCTTTTCAACCCTTAAAGTTCAAAATTCAATATCTCCGGAACAATTCGCCGGAGCACATACAGATTTCGCATGTGGGTTAATAATACCGATAACAACATTCCCTGAAAAAATTATCGACTTCCCAAAGGGCTGTGGGGTAGTTTTTTCAACCCTTATATTTCAAAACTCAATATCTCCGGAACTATTCGCCGGAGCATATACAGATTTTGTACGTGGGTTAATAATACCGATAACAACATCCCCTGAAAAAATTATCGACTTCCCGAGGGGCTGCGGGGTAGTCTTTTCAACCCTTAAAGTTCAAAATTCAATATCTCCGGAACTATTCGCCGGAGCACATACAGATTTTGCATGTGGGTTAATAATACCGATAACAACATTCCCTGAAAAAATTATTGACTTCCCGAGGGGCTGCGGGGTAGTCTTTTCAACCCTTAAAGTTCAAAACTCAATATCTCCGGAACTATTTGCCGGAGCACATACAGATTTTGCATGTGGGTTAATAATACCGATAACAACATTCCCTGAACAAATTATCGACTTCCCGAGGGGCTGCAGGGTAGTTTTTTCAACCCTTATATTTCAAAACTCAATATCTCCGAAACTATTCGCCGGAGCACATACAGATTTTGTACGTGGGTTAATAATACCGATAACAACATTCCCTGAAAAAATTATCGACTTCCCGAGGGGCTGCGGGGTAGTCTTTTCAACCCTTAAAGTTCAAAATTCAATATCTCCGGAACTATTCGCCGGAGCACATACAGATTTTGCATGTGGGTTGATAATACCGATAACAACATTCCATGAAAAAATATCGACTTCCCGAGGGGCTGCGGGGTAGTCTTTTCAACCCTTAAAGTTCAAAATTCAATATCTCCGGAACTATTCGCCGGAGCACATACAGATTTTGCATGTGGGTTAATAATACCGATAACAACATTCCCTGAAAAAATTATCGACTTCCCAAAGGGCTGTGGGGTAGTTTTTTCAACCCTTATATTTCAAAACTCAATATCTCCGGAACTATTCGCCGGAGCATATACAGATTTTGTACGTGGGTTAATAATACCGATAACAACATCCCCTGAAAAAATTATCGACTTACCGAGGGGCTGCGGGGTAGTTTTTTCAACCCTTAAAGTTCAAAATTCAATATCTGCGGAACTATTCGCCGGAGCACTTACAGATTTTGCATGTGGGCTAATAATAACGATAACAGCATCCCCTGACAAAATTATCGACTTCCCGAAGGGCTGCGGGGTAGTCTTTTCAATGCTTAAAGTTCAAAATTTAATATCTCCGGAACTATTCGCCGGAGCACATACATATTTTGCATGTGGGTTAATAATACCGATAACAACATCCCCTGAAAAAATGATCGACTTCCCGAGGGGCTGCGGGGTAGTCAATATTTTGTTTAGATTATCTCCAGTTAAAACAAAACTGGAATATTGGCTAAGTTTCAATTGATATAATTTATAATTGTCAGAGTAGATTTGAGGAATGAATATCTCGGATAAGTTCGTTTTTGGGTTTTGAATCTGTCTGATAGTTTCGGAATAATAATTTTTGGCTATTTCATTTTGCTGTATATGATACCTTTGGAATTTTCTCTTATTATGCAGTTCTATCATAAGAATCTATTGATATCATTCCCAACTCTGAGAAACCAATACTTTCGGAGATATGATTTATCAAAGTTTGAACAAGAGCGCCAAAGCTCCTGTCCACAGGGATTTCCCACTTTTTAAGTGCTCCATTAAGTTGTGGTGTCCGATGATCAGATAGCTATAAATCTTTCAGTGCTTGTAAAATTTCTGTCTATTCAAGAATTTCATCTATTCCATCATTAGAGAGCGAACTCAACACTGGAATATTGTTCAAAGAATGAAAGTTTAAATGAAGTTGAAGAAATTCTGGAATTTCAAGATTCGATGATGGAGAAATACCATCAATGCAACAAAATAATTTACTGTTTTTTTTTCTTTCGAATTTTCTTCAGAATTCATTTTTACTCCCAAGTCGCACGAACTTCCAATATACACTTAACTATTGCACTCTGCTGCGAAATAATTCCGAAAGAATCCTGTGAATTCCGAAAGAATTCCGTAGAAATTTACCCCTCGCCCGCAGCCCCTCCGGAAGTCGATCATTTTTTCAGGGGATGTTGTTATCGGTATTATTAACCCACGTACAAAATATGTATGTGCTCCGGCGAATAGTTCCGGAGATATTGAATTTTGAAACATAAAGGTTGGAAAAACTACCCCGCAGCCCCTCGGGAAGTCGATAATTTTTTCAGGGGATGTTGTTATCGGTATCATTAACCCAGATACAAAGTATGTATGTGCTCCGGCGTATAGTTCCGGAGATATTAAATTTTGAACTTGAAGGGTTGAAAAGACTACCCCGCAGCCCCTCGAAAGTCGATCATTTTTTCAGGGGATGTTGTTATCGGTATCATAAATCCACGTACAAAGTATGTATGTGCTCCGGCGTATAGTTCCGGTGATATTAAATTTTGAACTTTAGGGGTTGAAAAAACTACCCCGCAGCCCCTAGGGAAGTCGATCATTTTTTCAGGGGATGTTGTTATCGGTATCATAAACCCACATACAAAGTATGTATGTGCTCCGGCGTATAGTTCCGGAGATATTAAATTTTGAACTTTAAGGGTTGAAAAGACTACGCCGCAGCCCCTCGGGAAGTCGATAATTTTTTCACGGAATGTTGTTATCGGTATTATTAACCCACATGCAAAATCTGTATGTGCTCCGGCGAATAGTTCCGGAGATATTAAATTTTGAACTTTAAGGGTTGAAAAGACTACCCCGCAGCCCCACAGAAAGTCGATAATTTTTCAGGGGATGTTGTTATCGGTATTATTAACCCACGTACAAAATCTGTATATGCTCCGGCGAATGTTGTTATCGGTATTATTAACCTACATGCAAAATCTGTATGTGCATCGGCGAATAGTTCCAGAGATATTACATTTTGAACTTTAAGGGTTGAAAAGACTACCCCGCAGCCCCTCGGGAAGTCGATAATTTTTTCAGGGCATGTTGTTATCGGTATTATTAACCCACATGCAAAATCTGTATGTGCTCCGGCGAATAGTTCCGGAGATATTGAATTTTGAAATATAAGGGTTGAAAAAACTACCCCGCAGCCCCTCGGGAAGTCGATAATTTTTTCAGGGAATGTTGTTATCGGTATTATTAACCCACATGCAAAATCTGTATGTGCTCCGGCGAATAGTTCCGGAGATATTAAATTTTGAACTTTAAGGGTTGAAAAAACAACCCCGCAGCCCCTCGGGAAGTCAATAATTTTTTCAGGGGATGTTGTTATCGGTATTATTAACCCACATGCAAAATCTGTATGTGCTCCGGCGAATAGTTCCGGAGATATTAAATTTTGAACTTTAAGGGTTGAAAAAACTACCCCGCAGCCCCTCGGGAAGTCGATAATTTTTTCAGGGAATGTTGATATCGGTGTTATTAACCCACATGCAAAATCTGTATGTGGTCCGGCGAATAGTTCCGGAGATATTGAATTTTGAACTTTAAGGGTTGAAAAGACTACCCCGCAGCCCCTCGGGAAGTCGATAATTTTTTCAGGGGATGTTGTTATCGGTATTATTAACCCACATGCAAAATCTGTATGTGCTCCGGCGAATAGTTCCGGAGATATTAAATTTTGAACTTTAAGGGTTGAAAAAACTACCCCGCAGCCCCTCGGGAAGTCGATAATTTTTTCAGGGAATGTTGATATCGGTGTTATTAACCCACATGCAAAATCTGTATGTGGTCCGGCGAATAGTTCCGGAGATATTGAATTTTGAACTTTAAGGGTTGAAAAGACTACCCCGCAGCCCCTCGGGAAGTCGATAATTTTTTCAGGGAATGTTGTTATCGGTATTATTAACCCACATGCAAAATCTGTATGTGCTCCGGCGAATAGTTCCGGAGATATTAAATTTTGAACTTTAAGCGTTGAAAAAACTACCCCGCAGCCCCTCGGAAAGTCGATAATTTTTTCAGGGGATGGTGTTATCGGTATAATTAACCCACATGCCAAATCTGTATGTGCTCCGGTGAATAGTTCCGGAGATATTAAATTTTGAACTTTAAGGGTTGAAAAACTATCCCGCGGCCCCTCGGGAAGTCGATAATTTTTTCAGGGAATGTTGTTATCGGTATTATTAACCCACATGCAAAATCTGTATGTGCTCCGGCGAATAGTTCCGGAGATATTGAATTTTGAAATATAAGGGTTGAAAAAACTACCCCGCAGCCCCTCGGGAAGTCGATAATTTTTTCAGGGGATGTTGTTATCGGTATTATTAACCCACATGCAAAATCTGTATGTGCTCCGGCGAATAGTTCCAGAGATATTCAATTTTGAACTTTAAGGGTTGAAAAGACTATCCTGCAGCCTCTCGGGAAGTCGATATATTTTTTTCAGGCGATATTTCCATTGCTATACGGAACCCACATCCAAAATATTCAAGTGCTCTGGCGAACAGACGATCATATGAGAGAGAAACTAGAATCAGCCTGCACGCCACTGGCCTGGAGCGTTCGGGTGTTTCCGCCAAACGTTCTGCTGAAACAGTCTGCTAGGTTCACACCGGTTAATGTTCTGCTGTTCTCAATGGTGTTTGATCTAGGGATCTTAATTCTCAAATCTTGTGAAACATTTTCTAGGTCAGTACTGTATACACGCTTAGAGAAATTTCGATATCTGTATCGGAAATCTTCACGTAGGCTCTGACGTGTGAGAGCTGGTATAGCCAACGTTGGGGCTAATGTTGTCTCCAACGTGTAGATGAAGGCCTCACGAAGTTAACTAGCCATAGGTTGCATAAAACTTTTTCATTTTTCCTGATGAAAATATCACCGTCAATGACAAAATTTACCAAAACAACTACCGACAGCAACAAAAAATCTTATCAATATAAGTATAGAATCGAATGGGAGAAATAAATGCGTTGAAACATGGGATTAAACCCAGCAGTAAAGGAATACATTTTTTTTTATTGTAAGGCTTATAAGGGAGATTACAGTGGGGGAATATCATCCGTTAAAAAGCACGCCAGGCCTAAAAAAACTGCATCAACCTGCATAGGCCTTTAAAAACAACAAAATCTGACTGCGGTGGCAACTGTAGTGAATATCTCCTCTTCAAAAAAACTCAGAAGAGCAGAAAAACAGTTAAGTATATTTATTGCAGAACATAATTAGGCATTCAAATTAGTAAGTGAAAATATAACATGTAATCGAACCAAATCTACCAAAATTGTAACGTACGTTATAGGTCAGAGTAACCTGGAAGTTGTGTTGAATTGAATAAGATTAGAAATATAACATTTTCAATTTTGGTACATGAGTTTACCGATATTGCATGTCAAAGAAGCTCAGCCTCGTTGTCAGATATATTATTAAATTTAAAAATGGGTTCAAGCCCTGTGGACAGGAGCTTTCTGGCGCTCTAGTTCAAACAGACAAATTAAATCTCCGAAAGTATTGGTTTCTCTGAGTTGGGAATTATATCAATGTATACATATGATAGAGCTGCATCATAAAGGAAATTCAATTCAAATAATAGTTTATTTATCAAGATTAAATGAGCAATCATGAGAATGAGAACTGCACCATGGAAGAAATCGAATTAAATCTGGCCAATTTTGCCCAATAACGAACTTAACCGAGATATTCATCTCCCTAACCTACTCTGAAAATGTCAACTACCTAGCTCATTCCGTTCGAGAGTTATTGAGGAAAAACATATTTTAAATTTTCAAATTTTTTTTTTTACACTTTGCGGTAATCTGGTCAATACAAAACTTCGCATGCGTATAAAGGTCATGATTCTACAATTTGATGCTAAATTTCATATTTACGCTCCAAAACCACCTTGCAATTTTCAATCCGCTTACTCCTTTCGTTCGAGAGTTATCGTGCCTACGGCCGGCCGGACAGAATCGATTTCGCACTCGGATTCTTGATCAGTGAGTCGAACCAAATCGTTTGAGACCATTTTCAGCCAAAAATTCCAAAATTACAGACACTTGGGCAAATTGATAAGCACTCTGTTCCGAGGAACTAGAGCGCCAAAAAAACAAGTTTCGTATGACAATTGCCCAAAACAGGTTTAAAGTACCTACAAATAGTAGATATTCCATAAAACATGTATTAAAGAAGAGAAGAAATAATGAAAAAATTACCTTGTAATCCATCAAAAATTTCCTCATCTACGTTCACCAAATTTTCTCCTCTCTCGAACTACAGAATTATGCTTTCAATATTTACGTAATATTTTCAAACAGGTCCCCGTTGCATCGCTAAAATACGAGTATTTCAACCCCAATATTTTTGAAGTTACAATATTCCCTTCTGTCAAGTTGACATTATGAAAATTCATACATAGAATAATTTATATCAATCTGTGAAATACGATTTACATTGAAATTTTGAAAAATCATATCTCCGAAAGTATTAGCTTGTTAGAGTTAAAAATGATATGAATGGATTCTTATGATAAAACTGCTTATTAAAAAAATTTAATTTGGAATTTGTTTTGTAGAAAAAAAAATTTTTTTTTATTACTCCGAAACCTTCTGTTCGATTTTGCCCAGTAACGAACTTAGCCGAGATATTTATCCCCCAAACCTACTCTGAAAATTTCAACTCTCTAGCTCATTCCGTTCGAGAGTTATCGTGCCTACGGCCAGACCGGCCGGCCGGACGGCCGGACAGTATTAATTTCCACCACGGATTCTTGATCAGTGAGTCCAACCAAATCGTTTAAGACCATTTTCATCGAAAAATTCGAATATTACAGACATTTGGGCAAATTGATAAGCACTCAGTTCCGAGGAACTAGAGCGCCAAAAATGGAGAAACCATTCATTACTCGATTACTCAGAGCATAATCTGTCCGTTTCATTACCTACCGATGAATACTGGAAGAGAGTATTTGAAATCGAAAATATGGCCGGGGTTCCTATGTTCCTAGTCTGAAAAAAGTAATGACCCTTCTCCTGGTGCTACCATTTTCGAATGCATGTGTTGAACGCGTATTCAGTTCTTTGAAAATAATTAAAACTGAACACAGGAACAAATTAAGTACTGAAACAGTGTCAGCAATCATTGCCACAAAAGATGGAATTATGGAAAAGGGTGGCCCCCTTAAATTCAGTCCAACAAAAGAAATGAAAAGGGCTAATATGGCAGAAGACTTGATCACCCAAATTGTAATTATTTCTTATTCATAGTCATCCATAACATTTTTATACTCATTATTATTTAAACATTAAGAAAGCGCTCTTATTTATTTCAGTTACTTAGTCAAAATAAACTTCTTGAATGAAGATAAGATATTTATGTTTGTTTATGTTATGTTTATGTTATTTAACTTTGTATTATTTTATTTGTTATAAAAATTAATAGTTTCATATTAAAATTAAAATATTTGAAGATTCAGAAATGTCAGGTTTTATTAAGGTTATATTTATTATATTCTTCTTCTTCATTTTTTTATTCTTGGGTGCCTCATGGTGTATTCCGCCTGTTTTCTACTCATTCGACCCCAATTTCGGTACATTATTAATAATATATATTATTAATTATTATGTATTTAAGGGATAATTGAAATTTTTGCCATAGACTATCCAATGACGTGCGCAAGCGCCCCGATTCAAAGCTATCGGCGAGTGTGACATTTTGTGACGTCATGATGCAAATATCGTTGTACGGGAAAAACCGGGAATTATTAGTTGCGATGCTGGGAAATTTCAGTCGAGGCCTATGGCAACACTCAATATGAATCCATCAAACGATCAAACGATTCCAGTAACACATTTTCTGGCGCACATAACAGAACTCCTAACCTTGCTTCCAATAAAACTGAGTGCGCAGTGGGGACGTTAGACAGGCTGCTTTTATATCAACCCATCCCACCACTACCACGTCGCGTCAGCTTCGGGCGTCAGAGAAATGGAGAGAAAGAATAGTATAAATGAACTACAGTTTGTTTTGTATGATACTGAACTACTACTTGAAATGTAAAGGTAAAGAGGATTGAAGAAGAATACTCGGGAAAGTAGGTATCTGAAAAATATTTCAGTGCGGTAATTATGTTATATGACCCATATATTATGCCATATGACCATTTGGACATTTTCTGGCGCACATAACAGAACTCCTAACCTTGCTTCCAATAAAACTGAGTGCGGAGTGGGGAGGTTAGACAGGCTGCTTTTATATCAACCCATCCCACCATTACCACGTCGCGTCAGCTTCGGGCGTCAGAGAAATGGAGGGAAAGAATAGTATAAATGAACTACAATTTGTTTTGAATGATACTGAACTACTACTTGAAATGTAAAGGTAAAGAGGATTGAAAAAGAAAACTCTGAAAAGTAGGTATCTGAAAAAATATTTCAGTGCGGTAATTATGTTATATGACCCATATATTATGTATGCCATATGACCATTTGGATTTTACACATATACATTAACTACAGAACTACATTATGAATTTTTCTTTCATTTCATCTCGGAAGATGAAAATATAATTTACAAAACATGTGCCAGACCAGACCGCAAAATTTGTAGTGGAGTGTTTATCATAGATATTTCAAGCTAAAAGAACACTTGAGGTTTGTTGATTAACTTTTCCTATTGAGCAATTTGTTACATCTAATAATCAAAGCATCCGATTCCCTAAATAGAGTTTAAGAATCGTAAAATTTAGTTTGACTTTCTGGATAATAGAAATTACGTTAGATCAAATTTTTAGTAGAATATCTTTCTTTGAGAAACGAAAGGAACGTTTGATGAAAGTGTACATTACTTGTACAATGTTGGTACTCAAATACACATACGTGGATCCAAAAGATTTTCCCATAAATAAAAAATTGTAGCCGAGAGACTTAGGTCGAGGTATCAGGAGCATATGATGCGGAGGAGGTTATACATTATTCTGTAGTCTATATCGATATACGATATACTGTTATTACTGTTCATTGCTCAGAACCTCAAACGAAATTAACCCCCGGTTTCTGAAAGGATGGTCTAAGTTAACAGAACTGTTAATGTCAAATCAGTCCGAGTTTTTGCGCTTTGCGCAACTCAGATGAGAGTTGACAAGAGATTGATCACTGATTAGTTAACATTTGTGTTAATTAGCCTTTCAGAAACCGGGGGTAAGTAGACTGGCAGAGAAGTGACTTATTTACATTATTAGTATTTCGTAATTATTTATTAATTATTAATATTAATTATTTATTAATCATTAATTTTTTGACATGAATCATCATAATCATTTCGGGATGTTCTAGGGAACAACATGCATTTTACCCAAATCTGTGTAGTTTTCGAATTTTCTGCCGAAAATGGTCTCAAACTATTAGGTTCGACTCACTGATGAAGGTCAAATTCGATTCTGTACGGCCCGCCGGCCTTCCGTTGGAACGAAAATAGCAACCTGCAATTTTCAGGTTAGGTGCACATCCTAATTCAACAGTTAAGTTCGTTAATGGAAATAATCGACCAAACAGTTTCAGAGTTATACCTATCTGTAATATTATTTCCACAATAACTCAAAAAATAAGGATCCGATCGAACTGAAACTTGGTAATTGCTTGTAGAATATCAACGCGTAAATTCACTAAAAAAAAATTCTTGAAAATTCTATATTTCAGAATAGCAATTATTATGAAAATAAAATGGTATCTTCTTCTTTTGAAATTTCAAATCATGTCAATCTCAGATTTGTAACAACATCTCGATGCCCGAGATGGTAGCGGACTCGCCTGCCACGCCACATATGCAATTCAATGCCTCAAAATTGTTTATGCAATCAAAATATTTGGAAGGCTGAACTGAAATATATTTACAATTTTTAAAATAGGTTTCACCTTCAATTTTAAATATAAATAAAAAATTCCAGAGTGAACAGACAAAGATACACAACCTGAAAAAATGGCAGCCGCGTATATGACATTCTTGGAATTCTGTTTAAAGCCCGAATATATAAAAATTCAAATCGTGAAAACATCTATATTGCTCAACTAGAACAGTTATGTGCTGATGAAGTGTATGATTTCATTGATGGCGTAACAGATGATATGGCTCAACAATCAGTTTCGTACCCAACTGATTGTTGAGCCATATCATCTGTTACGCCATCAAAACTCAGCGTTGCCGAAGACGCTGTTTTTTACATCTGGAAGTCCTCGTACATCGTTTTTTTCTATCGTAACAACTGATTCCTCTAGTTATTCGACACTTGGGCCCTCCAATTATATGCGAAGTGTAAGAAATAAAAGTTTGGAAAAACCACCATTATATTTTGACTTGGAGGAAGCCAGCCAAGAAGATTTCGGTTTGCCATAACAAGAGGAAACGCTGAGTAGAATATCAGAAAAATTTCGAATAGACTATCTATCTGAATCTGATGAAGAAGATGATATTCCATCTGCATCTATAGAATTACCGAAGAAATGCACGAAGTATCCAAGACTCCAGAAAAAATTCAAAAATTTCAATTTCTCCCAAAATTTTGGATCAAAACTTCCTAAGCTCTCGTATGCACCCCTGCAAATATAGAAACGAATGTTTTAGGATGAAATACTGGACAAGATTGTGTAGAAAACAAATCTCTATGCTAGTCAAAACAGACATAATTTTTGCATTCAGAAAGACGAACTCCAAGCTTTTTTCGGAATCCTTATGATCATGGCCATAAACTTCCTGGAATGAGGATGTATTGGTCGTGTGACCAAAATTACCGAGTGGACAGAATAGCCATACATTATGAGCTTGAAACGATTTTTAGCGATTTTACGTCGCATTCACATAAATGATAACGCAAAGTGTCCAAAAAAAGATACTAACAACTGTATACATTGAGGTCGCTCATCGATCATCTAAATAATATATTTAAGGAAATATTTTCACCTTCTAGGGAACATTTAATATATGAGAGGAGGATAGGCTTCAAGGGGCGTTCAAGTTTGAAGCAATACAGGCTAATGAAGCCAGTAAAACGGACATTCAAAATTTGGGTTATGACATGTGCACGCACTAGTTACATGCTTCCATTCAAAGTACATACTTAATCGAATTTACCATGGTGAATTCGATTAAGAGTGTCCAATACAGGAGAACATACAATATAATTCACCTTGGTGAATTCTATTAAGAGATGTCGAATACAGGACAGTGCACAATAGAACATCCGCGCAAAAGCTCCTGACTTCACGTCAGTGCTTGAACCAATTTTTTTTTAATATTTTACTCGGGATAACTTTACAAATCTCATCATCCATTGCTGGACACTTCTGACAGTTGCTACCCCCTGCCAGACAACTCTCAACTTTAATAAATTATAATTATATTTTCGTTATAGTATAAAATCTGAATTTTATATATTGTACTTGGGGATCTTTAAAAATGTTACCTCAATACAGACACAATGAATGTCCGCTGCAGGTGCACGAGCACAAGGTAACAACTGTTCAAGCGGGTGTGAGTGAGAGAGAGCACATAGTACACTGCAAATTTTTACTGCGCATATAATCTGTCGTATAGTGATCTGTTAAACAATTATGCGGGGTAAAGCCAACATTTTATAATTGATATTTGTGAAGTTTTTTGTTAAATAAAAGTGTAATATAAGTAAAAAGTGTTATCATGACAGATAGGTAAATTAATTTGTTTTGTTTATAATAGAAATGATGGTAAAATAGTATTGTTCTCGGAGGAAAAGTTGAAAAAATGATAAACTGTTTTGAAAATCATAAAAAAACATTGCCTGATGAGTATACAGAAAATGGTTATCAGCGGGAATGTTATAAAACATTTACCGGACTTACTGAAAAAAATTGGTTCAAGCACTGACGTGAAGTCAGAATTTACCATGGTAAAGTCGAATTAAGAGTGTCCAATACAGGAGAATGGACAACATAATATACCATGGTAAATTCGATTAAGGGTGTCCAATACAGAAGAATGGACAATAGAACATACGCGCAAAAGCTTCTGACTTCACGTCAGTGCTTGAACCAATTTTTTTTTTCGTGATTTTTGAAAAATTTTCTAGGGGTACGGTTCTTAAAATTTTTTTTTCGTCATTTTTTTCAAATTTTCTAGGGGTACGGTTCTTACAAAATTTCAAACACGTCTTTATGTCGATTTTCTACTGCTAGTTACCAAGCTTCAATTCGATCGAATATTTATTTTTTGAGTTATCAAGGAAATAATATTCCAGGTGGGTATAACTCGGAAACCATTAGACCGATTATGCCCAAAAACGAACTCAACTCTCCCTTTCGGATACGCAACCTACCCTGAAAATTGCAAGTCCCTATCTCCTTTCGTTCGAAAGTTAGGCAACGGTCACCCATCTACTGAACTCACACAAGAATGCTCGAATCTCCAACAATATTTAACCGATCGTATTAAAACTTGAAACTTGGCAGTAGAGTTAGGTTATGAAGGCTCTTGTAAAATTTCAGCAATTTCAAACGAACAGTTACTGATATATAGAATTTTTTTTTATTTTCAATGATTTATTAAAAATTTTCTACATACGCTATCTTCACCAAATTTTGCAAACATATTTGTGTTGGCATTCTACAACTAATAACCATGCTTGAATTCAATCGGTTCAGTATTTTTCGAGTTATTGAGGAACAAAAAACCACCAAATTTCAGAAAATTTCAGATGGCTATAACTCTAAAACCGTTTGGCCGATTATGCTCATAAACGAAATAAAATGTCGCGTTCTGGTGCACATCCTAACCTGAAAATTTCAGCCGCTATCTCATTCCGTTCTCAAGTTATCGTGACAACAAAAATATTTTTTAATAATTTTTTTAAAATTTTCTAGCCATACGATTCGCGCAAAATTTCACAAACGTGCTTAGGTTCATATTTTACAACTACCCACCAAGTTTCAATTCGATCGGATTTATATTGGTTGAAAACAAAATTATTACTCGGAAACCACTGGGCCGATTATGCCCATTAACGAACTTGTCCGTCGTATTGGGATGCGCCACCTACCCTGAAAATTTCAAGTCGCTAGCTCTTTTCGTTCTCAAGTTATCGTGGCAACGGCCGGACGACCGGACGGACAGAATCAAATTTGACCTCGAATTCTTCATTGGGGAGTCGAACTTAATCGTTTGAGACCATTTTCGTCAAAAAATTCGAAAGTTACAGACATTTGGGCAAAACTATAACGCGATGTTCCCCAGAACATACGCGCAAAAATATATACCTTCTGAACCTGAAAATTCGACAAAAACAGTGATAAACAGAAATCAACCACTGGATCCACAGATAATAGCTCAACAAACTCGTCCTTGATACCTAAGTTGAACACAGAATCATCTCATTTACACACTACCTCACAAGTTACAAGTTCTTAGTGTTAAGAGCTAAATTATATTTGCATAAACCCACATTTTACCTACCATTCAGAATTATTTTTTGTATGATAGTTATTTCCGAATTTCAGAATAACTATCAAACAAACAAAAAATAATTCTGAAGATTTTCGTTTCGTTTCTGACTTAGGAGGATTTAGACTCCAAACCGTTACGAAATAGTTGTTTTATCGTTGATAATAATGTTTCGTTATTGTTTGTTAGGCAACATTGATCAATAGATTGCTTCTGACAAATATCTTGTGTTTCTAACGCAGAAGCAATTCACAAAATGTTTTGTTGTTAGTATAACATTTAACTGTTAAGGAAGTAGAAGTTCAAAGTGTTGACCACGAACGCCTTGGCAACACCCTAACCTCAAAAAAAATTTCTTTCAACATTATTCAACATCTCTGGAGTGATCATTTTCTTTCTATCACATCTTGAAGGCAAATAAGTTTAGTATCATTGTAATAAGATCTGGAAATATTCGAGGGAATATTTTAATGGATTTCGGTAATCACATGATTTTTTTTTCTAATTTTATTTTTGCAATTAACATGAAAGTGATAACATTTCTGAATAGAGAATGGCAAGACCTTTCAAATGATGTATCAGAAGCCCATACTTCCTATTTGAAAAATTGGGGGTTGTACCTGTCTTTCGAAAGGGGTTGAAGGTAGGGTTCGCATTTTACAAAGAAGAATAACAATTTGAAATTATAATTTGACGTGTTTCGCGATTTTCGATAAATACTCGTATGTACAGTAACTTAGATAATGAATTTGGCTTTTCCACACTGTTCCATTTGGCTTTTCCACGCTATATGTACCATTTGGAATAATGCTCATTTGAAAAATCCACCCGACAATAACGGCTGGATATTGAAAGATGACAAATACCATTTCAAATGGTGATGGTAAATCAGGTATGCAATTATTATGACAAATTATTGTACATAGTTCATAATTTTATAAAATTGCTTTTTTCTTCAGAAACTGAAGAAGGCTATATTGACAACTATCATGCCATAGACTGGGGGAGTAGTGACGAATAAAATAAAAATATCGACGTCAATGATGGAAATTATAAAAAGTTTAAATAATTCTCTTTATAATATTAAAATAACATTTATTACGTTATATAACATGGCTATGAACGTAATACAATTATTTTTTTATTGGTTATTTTGAAAGATCGCAATCGACTAAGCACTCGCGCTCGCACCTATAGCGGACTTTCAATGTGTCTGGCAAGATATAAAAACCATTTAAATGTCCGGCTATTGAGGTAAAAATGTTTTATAGGTCCCCAAGTAATATAAGTATATAAAATTCAGCTTTTAAACTATAACGTAATATAATTATAAATCATTAAAGTTTAGGGTTGTCTGGCAGGGGGTAGCAACTGTCATAAGTGTACGACAATGTATGATGAGATTTCTAAAGTTATCCCGAAGAAAATATAAAAAAATGAGTTTTATACTTTAACACTGAGAAAAATCGTTACAAAATATTGATGTAGTTCATTTATCGACTGAAATTACATTAATACAATGAATTTCTACATGTACACAATGTACAAGCTTTATTAATCTATAACAATTTTCGTTGAGCCAATGTAGCGTAGTACATTGAGTCAATAAAAATTTTTACATGAATGCAATGTAAAATACATGAAGTTAATGTATATTTTATCGAATACATGTAATTGTACATTAACTTCACTACTAAAAATCTTACATAATATTGATGTATAAAATCATGAAGCAATGTGCTTCTTTTATTGATCGATGCACAACTTCCATGAATTAATAAATTCAAACATTGTATAGATGTACACATTTCTTAGTTGATAAAAGGTATACATTGAGCTAATGTATTGGGCCATCGATTAATAAACGTCTACATTGTGGTAATGTACACTATACATTGAGACGATGTATTCGAAATGACGCGCACCGATTCCCGCGCGAATGCAGACGATACAAACAAGCTCATTCGTGTTAGTAAGTATAGCGTGAAAGCAGAAAGTGTATAATCTTGTATCGTAGTATCTAAATAATTGATTCAGTGTATCTGTTCAATATAAGATAAGTGATTTAAACTAAAGGTAAGTTGAGATAATATTCAGATTTGCTACATTTCTGTTGGAATGCATTTTAATTTAAATTACCTCGAAATATTTGAATTCTATGTAGAAAAAAATTAGATTCGAATCATTTCATTCAAGGGAACAATAACATTACTTTCTGAGTAATCAATTCAGCATTTTCTAAAAATCCCAAAATTGTTTCAGCAGAGAAGCTAGAGTAATAATTTATATACTTAGCCAGAAATATAAATAAATATATAGTGGGTATTCTTCCACTCGAACCATGTTATATTTTATCTGCAAGAAACATTATGTTTCGTTGAAACTGCTGATGTACCACTTCAAAACTATTCATGATTTAACGTCAAATTCAACAGTTACTTGTATGGAGTATGATTGTAGACAAAGTTTTCAGTGTTTGAATAGTTTTAAGAGACATGTAAACAGAAAGCATCTCAAAATGTCTTCAGTAGACTCAATAATCGATGAAACTAATAGCATAACTTCTGATTTAATAGCTGATTCAACATCTAAATCTTTACAACATTCAAGTAGCATTCAATTCAAATTCAATGATGCATACAACACACTTCAAATTAATGCAACTTCTCAATGTAATAATACTCATACTCAATCCATAAACGAAAAAACTGATTCCAGAGAAACTCTTGATTTTCAGAAGCAAATGAATATTTTCATGGAATCCATTATTAATTTTTCTCTGACTGCATAATAAAAATAATTTTACAAGAAAAGATGTTTTTTCCATTCAAGATTCTATCACTAAGAATGTGATGGATCCTTTTCTGGATATGTTCAGTTCTTATGTCCTAAATAAATTTCAGGTCCCTTCTCCAGATATTTACAATGAATTCACTAATTTAATTAAAACATGTCGGGAACCTTTCAAAAAATTTAGCACAGACTATTTACTGAACAAATTTCTGAAAGATCAGGGCTATAAAGAGGACCTCAAAGAAATAATCATATCCAATGAACTGCAAATGACCCGTCACAAGAGTAACTTGGCCCTCAAGGAAAAAAAAATACAGGTGTTTTGTTGCCTTTGAAATTCCAATTCAAGAAGTTTTTCGAGGAGAAACAACTGTTAGACCTAACCTTGAACTATATGGAAACGCTCAAAAGTAAAACTAACGTTTCAAACTTTATTCAGGGTAAATTGTGGATTAAAAAAATTATGATGTATCCCACAAGAAAACTTATTCCGTACATTCTCTATATAGATGATTTCGAAATAAATAATCCTTTAGGATCAAAAGCACGTAAGCATTCAGTTTGCAATGTTTACTATTCATTTCCGTCTCTTCCATATGAAAACTCTAAGCTACAAAATATTTTTTATGCTGCAGTTCTAAAATCGTCAGATGTAAAAACTTTTGGAAATAAAAAATGTTTCGAAATGCTCATTGAAGAGCTGAAAGATCTAGAAATCAATGGGATTGAAATAGATAATCAAAGGATTTATTTCATACTAGGTCTAGTAGTAGGTGACAATTTGGGTCTTAATTCATTTCTCGGTTTCAGTAAATCATTTTCTAGCAATTCATTTTTTAGACTATGCAAAGCAAATAAGATAGACACATAGCATGGTGAGGGAGGAACCAGCATTGCAGAGAACAATTGAGAATTATGAGTTAGATCTTTCGAATATTGGGGAATCAGGGATTTCAGAAGAATGTTTACTAAATAATATTCCTTCATATCATGTCACAGATAACTTTTACTCAGACATTATGCATGATATATTTGAAGGTGTTTGTCATTACAGCTTATGCCAAAGTATATTGTATTTTATTTCTAATCAGTACTTGAACTTAGAAATTTTGAATTCAAGATTAAGTAACTGCAACTATGGATTGTCAGATATCGGTAATAAGCCTGAAAAGATTGAGCAGCACCATCTGAAAAAAAAATTGAAGATGTCTGGAAGGGAAATGATGGCATTCATAGAGTATTTTCCAGTAATTTTAGGAGATTTAGTACCTAATAATGATCCTGTTTGGCTTTTTGTTATCAACTTAATAGAACTCGTTGATATTCTACTTTGCTTTGAAATAAACGAGACAGCTATTGATATTTTGAACATTAAAATTAAAAAATTAAATACAGAATACCCCCTGCTCTTCAATGATACCTTGAAACCTAAATTTCATAACTTGATTCATTACCCAAATTTAATTTCGGCAGTCGGGTCCCCTGCGAAAGCTTTGGTGTTTCAAATATGAAGCAAAACATAAAGAGTTCAGAATATATTCCCATTGTATTACTTCTAGGCAAAATATATGCTTAACGTTAGCCAAAAAATACGAGTTGAAATTTGCTTTTAATTTAATAACGCCCACACATTCATCACATTTACGTTTGAAAGAAACCACTGAGATACAGACTAACTTCAAACACATTATTTCTGCAAAGCTTAGTGTGCCCGCTAATCGTTTGAGATTTTATTCTACAATTGAGTACAAAAATATCGACTTTCATAAAAATGGTTATATTGCTGTATTTAACAATGATATCTGCATCTATATTATATTAGAAATAGTTCTTGTGAATGATCTGGAGATATTTTTGTTTGCACAAACATTGGAATCATGTACATACAACGCCCACTTTATTTCCTTTGAAATTAATCCAGAAAATTTAGGCGCATTTCAGATAATTCCCATAGATGATATTGTTGGGCCCCCCGTTTCCCTGGTAAAGACGGCCAGAGGTAAAAACCTGATTAGACTGAAAGAATATTACAAAATCATTTCTTTATAAATATACCTACTTTCTTAGCCTTTTGACATAAAATGAAGAAGTTAACGAACTTCAACATGCGTTATGCGTCATAAGTAGGTGTTACTCGGTGTCCCATAAAAATATGATTCTTATGGCGTTCGGACTTGATTGATTTGTATCAAAATACGATTTTCACAATTTTTTTTATGACATAGGTAATCTATTTTCTGAAGGAACACTAATAAAGTAAATTCAAATATTCCAAATATAATTATTCATATATTTTATGGTTGTACAGAAAAGATGGTGTTACTCTATTACCATCAAATAAATATGCTCTTTTTGGATAGATGTCTATCTAAAAAGATAAAAGCTATTATATTCTTCCCCTTCACCAGTTGAAAATGTACTCACTTTTTCAATCCTGATATAAAAATTACTATTAAGATACGTTGTAAAATCAGCTGTTTCAACAGGTTTCATCAGATAAATCATAAAATTGGTAGTCATTTTCGAATTAAATATTTTCTTGCGAACACTGAATTAAGATATAATTTTTACTCAAAGCGTTCTCATTAGAATGGAGGAAAACAATAATGAATTAGATATGGCAATCGCCAAAATATATACTGGCTTCTTGTCCTCTAATTCAACGTCAATTACCAATAATGAATATTTACCGAATGAAGAAAATCCAATGAATATATCTCTTCAAAACGACATCGAGACGGAGGAATTGAGAAAACTTTTATCTGAATGGAATCAGGAATTTCTCCTAGAACATTTAATCTGTAAGTATACGTATCATATCTTTCTTCTCAATCTATGTTGCAATTTATCACAAGCCTTTTAACAGCTCACTTTTCTTTTTTCAGCTCAGAAAGTGTTCTTGAATGTGCTAAGGGTCGTGAAACGACACCACATTCACACACTCATCCTCAAAGATTTCGAGCCAGGAATACAAATTTTATTCGAGCACTATTTGGAACAGTGGAGAGAATCTATAGGGTCGCCGTTGCCCAATTATTATGGTGACATACCATCACCATATTTCCTTCCAACTGAAAATTCCTCCCCAATCTCGTCACCATCATGCTCACCAAGAGCCTTAACTCCAAATTCTGTCCATCCATATGCCTCAACCTCGGCTTCAACCTCAGCACAGGAGAATAGAGTTGATACAATTTCATTAAGTGATGTTTTATTGGAAAATACAAAAGGAGCGACACTTATAGAATATTATACAAAATATTCCAAATTTGATGAAGAACAGCGCACTGCACTTATCAACCTAATCGTCCAGGTTTTCGAAGGACGAAATATTAAAATGTCGCTCTCAACAAGTTTCAACATGGAAAAGCAAATTCTGGAAAGATTTCCCACGGAAAAAATGGCAAGGCATTTGATATCTCCTCATTATTTAAAAATTAATACATTGATATATTGCAGGAATATTATCGTACAGGAAAGCGTGGAAGGATTTACAATCGATGTTATGAAACAAACCTCCAAAGTTCGTCATAACCCAAAAACATCAAGCAGACCAGGAATAAATTTGGGTAGGTGCTTTTATGCAATTGAAATGAAATTCATTAGTCACATAAATTAATTGATTTCAGAGGTTGAAGCAGATGCTGAAAACTACATTAGAGCATTGAAGTTCGACAACCTGACAGCTGAGCAATTTGACGCCACGTGGAAAGCTTGCGCTCATAGCAGGTTGAGCGATATCAAAAGCTTAGTTTCAACCACAAGTATTATGGACAAATGGCCATTTTATAGAAGTCCAACAGGTTTCAGATTAGTAAGTTTCTCATATCTTGAATAACATAAATATAGAAAGTTACCATTTTATTCAAATACTTTCTTTATAGATCGATATGGATTATAACATTTTATTTAAAAATGGGGATGCTTTAATTACCAGATGGATAGAATGTCGAGAAGATATTGTAAAGTTTTTATCCTCCGATGGTATTTTGAAAGACAAATCGGCTAAAGTATTAATTGAAAATGTGAAAATAAATGGAACGATTAATGAAAGTGAGTAATATGTAAAAGAGAATTCAAGTTTTTACATATCTTTACAAATTGTTGTTTTAGATTCTCGAGATGGAGCCATATTCCTCGCTCTTCATGGATATTTTGTACCTACCGGAAAAATGGTCAAAAAGGACAGTATTGGTAAACCCTCCACATTCAAGTTTACCATAAAGGATTCCCAGAATTCATTCACATATATAGTGAATACTATGGAGGAGTTTGAAGAATATCTTCAATATCTGAAATCACAGAATACGTCGATTCAACCGTTTATATTTATTATTGGAAAGGATATATTTGATATTGAAGGAATTTATTTATATTTTGATAATATTAAATATAAATTCCTTAATCTTCTTAGGGCTGTGGATATATGTTTCAAAACGATATATTTATTTAATCTTAATTTCCCCAAAGAAGCTATTATGTTCTATACATTTATAGAAGCATTTTTTTTCAACTTCAAATCTGAACAAAACTTTCGTAAAATCGAAGTTATGAAGGATGTATTGAAAAAGAATTGAAATAAAATTGTTCTTAATCATATTGCTTTTTTTTATGAACTGAGCCACTGTATGCCAGGGCGTAGTCAGGATTTAAAACAGGTGGGGCAAACCATGGTCATGGTCCAAGGTCGTTGAAAATGTAAAATTTTGGAATTAAAGGAAAAGTCAAATAAAAAGAAAACTTTCCGATTTTAATCATGCATAAATTAAAGTAAAAACGTTTTTCTTGGGCTTAAACTAAATTTATGCAAAACTTTCCACACCATGCAGTCCTGATTTTCCTTCAGAAATTTTCGATGCACACTCATCAAACCCTATACCCACTGAATCTACTGAACGATCTTTCCATGGTAGCAGTAGTGGATTGGAAAGCACTTAATAGCAGGGCGTGCCTTGTTGCAGAGAAAAAACATTAGCTTCCTCCAAAAGTACAAGTAATAATTGAAGGATAAATTTTTGGCAGGTACCTATGTTCATGTTTATATGGACTTCTCTTTTCTGGATTTTCTCTTCCAATGTCTGAAAAATATCTATTAAATAAAAATTTAATTATTTTTTGAATTGCTTCTGCTTTCGAAACACATGATATTTGTCAGAAGCAATTAACTGAACAAAGGTGCCTAAGCAACAATAACGAAACAACATTAACAATAAAGGAATAATTTGTTACGCTTCGGAGACTGATATTGTCGTGACAATATGACAATTTTCGAAGCAGAGCAAATATCAAAAAATAATTCAGAAGATAATTCGATTAGAGTCTGAAGAACGAGACTGTTATAGTCTCCGAAACGTAACAAATAATTCCTTTATTGTTAATGTTGTTTAGTTATTGTTGGTTGGGCAACTTTATTCTCTAAATTACTTCTGACAAATATCGTGTGTTTCTAACGCAGAAGGAATTCAAAAAATTATTAAATTTTTTTTTAATAGATATTTTTCAGATATTGGGAGAGAAAACCCAGAAAAGGAGAAGTCCATATTAAATTTTGTATTTCTTCCAGGGGAGGGCAGCTGCCCCCGCTGGGTACGCCCATGACTGTATGAAAACATTGTTTCAATGTATGAGTACATTGTTCCAATGTATAAATGAACACTAGCTTCAATGAAAAGGTACATTGTATGAATGTATGAATACATTGAAATAATGTCTGAGTACATTATATCAATGTATATAGTACACTGAGTTCATGCTTGCGTACATTGCGCCAATGTTTGCATACATCGTATCTATAAAGAACGTACATTGTATTAATGTAAAAGAACATTGGTTCAATTCACTCGATACATTATATTAATGTACAGTTATTGATCGATCAATGTAAGATATTTTATTAGCTCAATGTACTTTTTATTGAATAATGTATTCCGGTATCGATTGATAAACATCATACATTGGCTCAATAAATCCTTACATCGGCTGAAAATCCATAACCCAAAACATTAGCTCAATGTACTTTTTGCGCGTATGTTCTGGGGAACATCGCGTTATAGTTTTGCCCAAATGTCTGTAACTTTCGAATTTTTTGAAAAAAATGGTCTCAAACGATTAAGTTCGACTCCCCAATGAAGAATTCGAGGTCAAATTTGATTCTGTCCGGCCGGCCGTCCGTTGCCACGATAACTTGAGAACGAAAAAAGCTAGCGACTTGAAATTTTCAGGGTAGGTGGCGCATCCCAATACGACGGACAACTTCGTTAATGGGCATAATCGGCCCAGTGGTTTCCGAGTAATAATTTTGTTTTCAACCAATATGAATCCGATCAAATTGAAACTTGGTGGGTAGTTGTAGAATATGGCCCTAAGCACGTTTGTGAAATTTTGTGCGAATCGTATGGCTAGAAAATTTTAAAAAAATTATTAAAAAATATTTTTGTTGTCACGATAACTTGCGAACGGAATGAGATAGCGGCTTGAAATTTTCAGGTTAGGATGTGCACCAGTTAGTTGTCTTAATTCGAATTTACCATGGTAAATTCGAATTAAGTGTCCAATACAGGAGAATGGACAACATAATTAACCATGGTAAATTCGATTAAGGGTGTCCAATACAGAAGAATGGACAATAGAACATACGCGCAAAAGCTTCTGACTTCACGTCAGTGCTTGAACCAATTTTTACATAATATTCATGTAATATTTTTCTCAGTGAACGAATTTAAGGTACTATTTTATACACCTTCACCACCGGTTTGACTTCTCAAGTAACTCAAATACTCAACCCAAACTCTATAGTCGCTGGTCGTTCTTACCTGTATAGGGGACATACACAGAAAAACTTTCAGCTTTTATAAAATAACGAAGGTGTGGCCGTCGTGGGCTGGTGATCTATTATGTTCACTATTCATACTTCAGCTAGGTCTTATGTCGGGAGTAGGGCGGGTCTTCAAATGTCGGATTATTCAAGGGTGGCGCCAGAATATTTAACGAAAAATGAAAATAGCGAACGATCTGTGATTAACGTGCATGTTCAATTTGGCCAAATTTAAATATGCCTCACAGTAAAACACATACCAACGATTCATAAAGTATGAATTACATTAAATTACAATTCGCTGTTCCCATTGGGGAAGAAAAATTCAAGATACGAATTATTATTAATTACTATTCGATCTGTTCGAGGTTGAATTTAAGATCGTAAAACGAATGTACCTTGTTGGATGCGTTGCCAGCAAAGCCAAAGGGGTTGTCGGGGGTTGATGACTTCAGGGTGGTTTGGGCCCCCAGCACGTCGATATGTGGTCAGGTGGCGATTTTCTGTCGACAGGTGATTCTCGGCGAGTGGTTTTAAAAAGTACTTATTGGTATCTTTTCTATTAGAAGTACCAGAACTAAAAAGCCCTTTTCGGATTGCCATCATTAGATTAGAATTCACCATCAGAAACAATTAAAGGACACTTACTCGGATGTTGGGTGCTTATCTTTTCGGTAGTAGTTTCAGACTCAAATCCCACAAAAACGAAAATTATCATCAAAATATTACGAAATGATAGATAATAACAATCGTAACTATATACGAAGCATTATCAACCTGTTCGTTGAAACTTTTCTGACAATTCAATGTGCTCCTTTGTTCGACGGAAACTATAAAAACAGGTGTTCCTTATCTTTATATCACTGAATATTGTTCTAGGTATTTTTATTTCTCTCCGATTCTCTCAACGCTAATATCCGCAACCCACAATTAGCCGATTTTCCATCTTAGGCGGTCATAAAATGTTTTCCGCCAAATTTGAAGTGTTACACTTTTGATGTTAAAAAACCGTATACCTATTTCAAACAAATTTATCTAATTTTTTATTAAACTTTAATAGTTTGAATTGCTGGAATTCTATTTGATTTCTGAATTCTCGGATTGACTAAGATTTGTCGCTGGCGCAGAATTCGAGGTTAAGTTATTTTAACTATTATGAATATTCTTTTACTCCTAGTGCACAGGTTATACAATTTTTAACTCCCGAATTACAGACAAAAGGAATGCAATTTGTGTTGACAATGTTACCAGCACTCATCATCTTTCTTAGTTTTTTGAATAAACTGTTTATTTCAGATCAAGGCATAACCGAGGAAAGTATTTCGTTACTAGATGATGAAACAATTGAAATTATGACAATGTTTTACTTTCTAATGGAACTGCTGTCTTCGGTAAAATCAATAAACTATTTATTGATAGTGAGAGAAAAACTGTTTTGTTTGTTCAAAGTTAACTACAAAAAGTTTTAATGAACATATCTATTCTTTTGAAGTAGAGGAAATAAATTCCCTTTGTGAAACTTATTCAGATCAATGTGAAATTGTAGATACACTCTAGTTCTAGTTAATCGAGATAAGGAACGATTTATAATAATTTTCTGATTTTCAGTATTACAACTTGTTTTTTTAATATGTTCATTTGGTTAAAATATCTGAACTGTGACTTTTTTGTTGGAGAATATATTTTATATATGAATTTATACAGGGTGTCCCAAGTTCGAGTGACGTTTCTGGAGAACTGGACATATTTGAAATCTGAAAATTGGGATTATGATATTGCTTGAAATTCTCTACAGAGCTAATATATTTTCGAAGCCCAAGCACTTCCGGTAATACAGGGAGTGAAAATAAATTTGATGAAATACATTTTTCTTCAAGTTTTGCATTCCTGGTATAATCGAGTATTCAATGCTGAATACATTTCTGTTAAAACTATTGCATTCATTCGAATAGTTTTCAAAATATCGAAAAAAAAACCGGAAAAAAGTCAAATATGTTTAGTCAGTATTATGTTCATTATTCTTATTTTAAACATCCTGAGCGTGGACCGTTTTCACAACATCGAAGAAGGAGAATGTGGAAAGGTCATGCATCTTTTGAATTTCAGAAATATCATCACAGGGTGTTTCAAATTTTGTGTCGAAAACTGTGATCAAAAATTGGCCATAACTTCTGTTTTTCAAATTAGAACCCTATTTTTTTATGATTGCGTTGGATTCTACGGTGAAAAATAATGATAGTTCTCTGACATGATTATGAGCCTCAATTATATTAATTTTAATTTTTTTTTAATTTAGGAGCATAATCATGTTATACAACTATCATTATTTTTCATCGCAGAATCCAACGAAATCATGAAAAAATAGGGTTATAGTTTGAAAAACAGAAGTTATGGCCAATTTTTTATCACAATTTTCGACACAAAATTTGAAGCACCCTGTGATGATATTTCTGAAATTCAAAAGATGCATGACCTTTCCACATTCTCCTTCTTCGATGTTGTGAAAACGGTTCACGCTCAGGATATTTAAAATAAGAATAATGAACATAATACTGACTAAACATATTTTACTTTTTTTTCGATATTGTGAAAACTATTCGAATGAATACAATGGTTTTAACAGAAATGCATTCAGCATTGAATACTTGATCATACTAGGAATGCAAAACTTGGAAAAAAAATGTTTTCATCAAATTTATATTCACTCCTTGTATAACCGGATTTGCTTGGGCTTCTGAAATATTTTAGCTCTGTAGAAAATTTCAAGCAATATCATAATCCCAATTTTCTGATTTCAAATATGTACAGTTCTCCAGAAACGTCTAATATACGTCAATAGGAAATTCAGTTGATCAATTAGAAGTATTCCTCCAAGACCATGAGAACTGTGAAGTACTATGTTTGAGTGAACATTGGAAAACAGGAGAACAACTGATGAACTACTCAATAGCAAATTACGACCTTACAAGCTCTTACTGCAGAGAAGAAAAAAGAAATGGTGGTAGCGCCATATATGTAGGAAATAACATCAAGAACTTCCGAAATAGAGAGAAAATTGAGCAAATGTCAGAGATGGGGCACATTGAGTGCTCTGCAATTGAAGGTAAGATAAATAATGAGAAGGTTATTATTATAAGTGTCTACAGACCTCCAAAAGGTGATGTTGATGTTTTTTTTGCAAAAATGGATAAAATATTGAGCACTTTACACCCAGAAAAGGAGTCAATTTTTCTTGTTGGGGATTTCAATGTCGACCTATTAACGACGAATAAAAATCAAGCAAAATTCATTAATATACTGACATCTCATAACCTTAAACAGACAATTTTTGAGTATACCAGAATAACACCCACCTCAGAATCATGCATAGATAACATCTTTACAAACTATAACCAAAATGACTATACGGTACAAGTCATTAACACTAACATTTCAGACCACAGTGCACAGAAAATTAGTATATGGAGAAATGAAGACAGTTTCAACAAATACAAAAGACATTTCACATCCCAGAATAGGAAGCTATTCAAGGAAAGATTGGAAAGCTGCTGTTGGAGCGAAATATTTACTATAGAAGAAGAAGATGTAAACGGCCAGTGGATGACGTTCTACTCGAAGTTTCTCGAATTGTTCAATGAGACATTTCCCAAGAAGAAATCAAGAATTAAAAAGAAGAATTATATCAACAGAAACCATCCAGAAATAGTGAGTATGAAAAATAAACTAGACATCTTATTTGTACTAAGCATGGAAGAAAACCGATTCAAACCTCAATATAACAGCACAAAGAAGGAATATAATCAGATCTTAATTAAACATAAGAGGGAAAAATTTGAAACAATGATATCAAGTTCTGACAATAAAAACAAGACAGTATGGAGTATTGTAAATTCTATCAAAGGAAAAGTGAGCCACCAGTAACAGAAAATCCTTTAAGTATTGCAAATGATTTCAATGAATATTACATAAATGCTATTCAGAATATACAAGGAAAGTACTCAACAATAGAATCCACGCCCTCAAAAAGAAATAACAAATCCATGTTTTGTCATCCCGTAACCAAAACAGAACTTAAAAATCTCACAAAAAAGTTGAAAAATAAAAATAGCAGTGGTGATGATGACATTCCAACGAGTCTGGTGAAAGCCTCAATTGATGAAATAATAGAGCCGCTAACCTATATATTGAACAACTCAATTAAATATGGTGTATTTCCTGAAAGCCTAAAGCTTGCATTAATAAAGCCAATCTTCAAAAAAGGAGATAGAACAGCTCTGGAAAACTATAGACCAATAAGTCTCCTATCATCCTTCTCAAAAATTTTTGAAATAATGATGACAGAGAGACTGATGAAATTCTTAGAAAAATGCAACATACTAAGTAACAACCAGCATGGATTCATCAAAGGCAAATCAACAAATACGGCCATTTTCCAGTTCATCAGGCAAATAGTGGAAACTCTTGAGGAAAAACTTAACATCTTTGGTCTATTTCTGGATCTCTCGAAGGCATATGACAGCGTCGATCACGAGATACTATTGGAAATATTGGAACAGTATGGAATTAGGGGTCATCTACTGGATTGGTTCAGATCATATTTGACACAACGTGAGCAACGAGTTTTGGTCACAGAAAGAGGTAGAGAAATAAAATCTAACAAAGCTATTATTAAGCAGGGCATCCCGCAGGGGAGTATATTAGGGTGTATACTATTCTTGCTCTATATAAATGACTTGACAGGGATTACAATGGAGGAATTGATGGTGTTGTTTGCTGATGATACAAATGTATTGGTTTCGGATGCAAGTTTTGAAGATCTAATAAGCAAAACATCTAGAACTTATAAGAGAATAGAAGAATGGCTAAAATCACGAAAGCTCAAACTTAACACACTGAAAACTAATGTCATGTGTTTCAGGACAAAACAGTCATCTCAACTTACACCTGAAGAGATAAAACTTGATGAAACAGCCTTCAAACTTAAAAAAACTGTGAAATTTCTTGGATTAACATTAGATGAACACCTTACATGGGGAGAACACATAGAAAAAACGAATAACAGCTTGAACTCAGTATGCTACACAATCAGAGTAATGTCCAAATACCTAAGCGAGGAACTATTAAGAACTGTTTATTTTGCAAACTTCGAATCCAAAATGAGATATGGTATAATCTTTTATGGAGCAAATCAAAATATGAAAAACATCTTTGTATCCCAGAAGAAAGTCCTAAGAATAATGCTTAAACTCCGTTACCGGGAGTCTTGTAGAGGTCTATTCAAAAAAAATAAAATTCTCACATCATATGCTATATATATTCAAGAATGCTCAAATTTTGTATTCCGGAATAAACACCTCTTTGAAAATGAACTTAGTCAAAGCAACTATAAAACAAGAGATCAACGGTACATATATCCAAAACATCATCTCACATTAACAGAGAAAAATTGCCACTATTCTTGTCTGAGGATATTCAATAAACTGCCCAACCACATCAGGAGGGAATCTGAGTTAAAAAACTTCAAGAAGGCATTGTATAAATTATTGATGGATTTAGAACCATATAATATGAAAGAATTTGATAATATGTGAATTATTTAATTTTGTAAACTGACACTATTTCTTTCTACTATCTGTAGTATTTAGAAATAAAGATATATTCTATTCTATTCTATTCTATTCTATTCTAATAAGCACTGGAAGTTGGGACATCCTGTACATAAAATTTGAGATAATTAGAGCTATCTTGTAGGACTGCGAGCTGATTTTTGATTAAGTCTTATTTATCCCATCCATCGATGCATAGCATGGTATGTATTCGAAAAGATCTCTTTTTGTGAAATATTTTCAGAGTATAACAGTGTTGAATGGAAATTTTATTTCAAAATTTAAAAAAATTCGTACATTGTTTATTAACTACATCAAAATGTACCTTTCTTCTGGTAATCAGCATTTTTGGATCTCATATAATATATCACTTGACAATTGTTTGACGCTGCTTATATTGTATAAAAAAAATTGGTTCAAGCACTGACGTGAAGTCAGAAGCTTTTGCGCGTATGTTCTATTGTCCATTCTTTTGTATTGGACACCGTTAATAAAATTTACCATGGTAAATTATGTTGTCCATTCTCCTGTATTGGACACTGTTAATTCGAATTTACCATGGTAAATTTTTTGATTTTTTTTGAAATTTTCTAGGGGTACGGTTCTTAAATTTTTTTTCCCTCATTTTTTTCAAATTTTCTAGGGTTACGCTTCTTACAAAATTTTGAACATCCTTTATGTTCATTTTCTACTACTAGTTACCAAGCTTCAATTCGATCGAATATTTATTTTTTGAGTTATCAAGGAAATAATATTCCAGGTGGGTATAACTCGGAAACCGTTAGACCGATTATGCCCAAAAACGAACTCAACTCTCCCATTCGGATACGCAACCTACCCTGAAAATTGCAAGTCCCTATCTCCTTTCGTTCGAAAGTTATCGAGGCAACGGTCACCCATCTACTGAACTCACACAAGGCTGCTCGAATCTCCAACAATATTTAACCGATCGTGTTAAAACTTGAAACTTGGCAGTAGAGTTAGGTTATGAAGGCTCTTGCAAAATTTCAGCAATTTCAAACGAATAGTTACTGATATATAGAATTTTTTTTTAAATTTTCAATGACTTTTTAAAAATTTTCTACAAATACTATCCTCACGAAATTTTGCAAGAATTTTCGCGTTGGCATTCTACAACTAATAACCATGTTTGAATTCAATCGGTTTAGTATTTTTCGAGTTGATGAGGAACAAAAACAACCAAATTTCAGATGGCTATAACTCTAAAACCATTTGGCCGATTATGCTCATAAACAAACTGCAATGTCGCGTTCTGATGCACATCCTAACCTGAAAACTTCAAGCCGCTATCTCTTTCCGTTCTCAAGTTATCGTGACAACAAAAATATTTTTTAATAATTTTTTAATAATTTTCTAGCCATACGATTCACACAAAATTTCACAAACGTGCTCTGGTTCATATTTTACAACTACTCATCAAGTTTCAATTCGATCGGATTTATATTGGTTGAAAACAAAATTATACTCGGAAACCACTGGGCCGATTATGCCCATTTACGAACTTGTCCGTCGTAATGGGATGCGCCACCCACCCTGAAAATTTCAAGTCGCTAGCTCTTTTCGGACGGCCGGACAGGATCAAATTTGACCTCGAATTCTTCATTGGGGAGTCGAACTGAATCGTTTGAGACCATTTTCGTCAAAAAATTCGAAAGTTACAGATATTTGGGCCAAATGATAACGCGATGTTCCCCAGAACATACGCGCAAAAAAATACTTCTCTGTGTTACTTGATAATTTTGAGATTTTAGGAAATTTCAAAATGGTTTCTACGTGTTGATTTATCGCATTATGTTTCGATTAGTGCTCTTTTGCAAATTATTGATTGAATATTCAGTATCTCAAATCTACATAGACTAAGCAATAAATGTAATATAAGAATCATAGACTATATCAAAGAAAATATGAGAATTATATTGAACTGTCATATATTAATTTTGAGGAATATAGACGTACAGAAATCAAAAATAGCAGAACATGTATGTACAATTCAAGGAGATCACATGCTGGATTCGAGTAATACAAAGATTCTAATGACTGAACCTGATTATATTAAAAGGAAACTTAAAGAGTGAACTTGTATTCTATTGAACAGAGAATGCAATTTTGCAAATTGCTCAATTGGTATTGACCATATTTGACTGAATTTATTGAAAAATGAGTTGGAACTTGGAAATTTCTATGCAAAGTAAAACTATAGTCGAATTTAAGCGAATAACCAAAGCAGAGCGGTTAAAATCAATCGCTTTCGATCTTAACCAATTCATTTAAGCGAAAACGGTTATTCGATTGGTTAAGGTCCGCAGACGTCATGAATCAGTTGTGGACAGATCACGAGCATAACCAAAATTTTACGGTTTTAACCCCGCTTTGGAGTAGTTTTACGAACGGTCCATCGAAGAGCGGGAAATATAAAATGGCGGAAAACGATCAAATTTCTTGTATTTCTATCAATTATCAGGGCACCGATTATAATGTGCAAGTGGAGAATATTGAGACAGCCAATTTGCTATTTTTATTCAAAACTACATAAAAGGCATTCACACATTTGTTTTCATCATCATCATTCAAAATGTTTTTCCAGGAAATGGAAGACAACTCCTCTATAATTAATTCATAATTGGCATTGAAAAACTTGAATACAGATCTAGACTTATCTGACTTCTCGATTGGTATGGTCAAGAATGTTGTATGATATACCTATTTTACTCTTTCTGTGCGATCTGAACTCTGCTGATTAATGTTTCTTTCGGAATTATTTTGGTTCGGATTATTATTGGCATCATCTTTTAAATGTGAACTGTTACTCAAATTTAATTCCTTGAACAACAGTTCCTGATCAGCTATAGCTCCCCTTCTTCAGGTACTTCCCCATTAATATAAACTAGTATCTCACCAGTATTAGTCCAATCGTGTGTTATATATTATTTTGAATAAACTTAAAAAGTGATTGGGCATGTACGTATGAAGAATATATATTCAAATATGTCCAAATATATAAAAGCATATCCACAACTGATACAATAATATACAAGAGTGATCTCCTCGGAATTTACTTATTCCGAAATTACTTTTACTTTTTCCCAAAATGGTTTTACTTTTCTCAAAATTGAACTTGAAAAGATATATTTACAGAAGGAGTAAACTTGTCTCTGGAGAAAAGAAAAAAAAATAGTTTAGTTTTCGCACTGAAAGATTGCGGTTAAAACCAATGCATTCAAGCGACAGAGATGTCGGTTATAAAATGTGACGTCAGATTGTCATTTGTGTTATAACCAGTACGATAACCGCAGGTTGGACCAAAACCTTTCGGTCCATCGCTTAAATTCGACTTATGTTAGCTATGATTTTCAAATACTGTCAGTGTGACAATTCTCGAATTTTAGAATAACTATCAACGAAATCATTCTAAAGATTTTCGTTGAGTATCTGACGAAGGAGTCTGATATAGACTCCGAAACGTTACGATATAGTTGTTTCTTCGTTGATATTGTTTCGTTATTGTTTGTTAGGCAACATTGTTCGATTGATTGCTTCTGACAAATATCTTGTGTTTCTTACGCAGAAGCAAATCACAAAATGATTAATTTTTCATTTTATAGATATTTTTCAAAGTTTGGGAGAGACAACCCAGAAAGAAACCTTTTAATAATGTACACAGTATCCTTAAGGATACTGTGGGAATTTATTTCTTCATAGCAAATCATTTCTCTCTCTAATCCAACGAAATTATTTCGGTGACAATGACATTCTGTTATTGTAGTAATGAATATTTTTCGTTGAAGAAACAATTTTCTTTCGTTGGTGCAATATAAGCTATTCGTTGGGGCCATATATTCATTTCGTTGAAGCACCGTAAGTAATTCGCTGAAACGATTAATTCTTTTCGTGAGAGCATCAAATGTTTTCCGTTGAATCAATGATCCATTCTCGTTGAAACAACGAAAGATTTCTTTTCGTTAATGGATTATTGTCATAATGATAAATTGTATTTTACATAGTATTGATTCGTTTGCCCGACGAATTTTTCTTAATTAATGAAAGCATTGATAGTTTCATGAAACCATAAACATCAAAGGATACTGTGGGAGGTATATTCATCATCGAATGGTTTCTTTCTGGGTTCTGTCCCAAACTCTGAAAAATATCTATAAAATAAAAATTAATTATTTTGTGACAATTCTCGAATCTCAGAATAACAATCAACAAAAATGTTCTGAAGATTTTTTCGTTAATCGTCTGAAGGAGTCTGATATAGACTCCGAAACGTTACGATATAGTTGTTTCTTCGTTGATGTTGTTTCGTTGTTATTTGTTAGGCAACATTGTTCAATTGATTGCTTCTGACAGATATCCTGTGTTTCTTACGCAGAAGCAAATCACAAAATAATTAACCCAGAAAGAAACCATTCATGAAACCATGTTCGTTCAACCAACGAACCCCATCTTTGGCGCAGAATTAACGGAAAAATTCATTAGGACAACGAGTAGGTAGTTTGGTCGAATACAGGCTAATATTTTTTTGAGTGTTTAATGATTATTTGTTATGAGTATTATTAAATTATTATGTATATTATTTATACAGCGTTTCTCACGACAACAGCAGCGACTATATAGATATTAAGAGAAAAAAATTACCCATCTTGTCTCTGCGTCTAAGTTCTCACTATGCATGCGCTATCTCTTTCTTGTAGCGTTTATCCTAAATAAGGAATAAATTGTTCTTCAAATCTTCTATTCCGCATTTCCGCCATTAGCGTTGCTTGTTTGTGTCAGAATCTACAATATTCGGAAGTGGTTGTGGCGTTGGCCGTTGGTATTATATCGGTTTAACCGAAAACAAGATAATCTTTTTCATTAAAGGAGTGTTGAAGTGTGATTATAATTCTTACCTACTTTGGTAATTATGGAAAATAATAAGGAACTTGAAGAATTACTTTTATCGTGGGGAGTCGAGATGAAAACAGTCCCGAAATTCCAAGGTGTAGTGTAAACTTTTATGAAATTAATGTTATTAGGTATGAATATCTCTCAATGTTAAAAATTGATCTGAATAATAATATGCCAACATTTTTGGAAGTTTCAGATATATTATAGAATATGTATTATTGTCAGTCTGTTTATTTGTTTGGTAAAATATGGCACACCCAAGTAAAGCATTTGATTCACATTGTAAAGCTTATATTATAGAACAGTCAAATAAAGAAGCAATTTTGTCTTTAGACATATTTGAAAACGATATGGCATAAAATATAAAGTTTCAGATAGGGTATGCATAAACCCTATCTGTGTTCCGTAATAATATTCTGCAGATGTGCACAATTATCATTCCATGTCTATATTATATAATAGAACAGTAAATATTTTAATCATTACAGCTATCTTGGAACTTTTTTGTTTATGTAAAATATTGTCAAGATTTAAAAGTTTTCATAATTTGTTATTATAATCGTCTGTTGGGTGTACACTGTACATATACGAATAAACGATGAACGTTCGTTAGAATATCTCAAAGAAAGACTCTCGAGAAAAACACTTGAAATGTTATAGCTAAGCTTTGTTAGGAGAGTTTAGTTCTTGGAAAAAAATCAGATTCGTTCGACTTCCGGTTTCACTGGAAATGATACCATCTTTCGTTTTTTGAATGTAATACCCGGTTTTTTCATCTATAATCAGATTACCCATTAAATTCTACATTGTTTTAATGTGTCACTCGAATATTATTCTCAGAAAATACGTGTGAGATCTGAAAAAACCCCTTACATTTTCTCAAATGGGGCTTCATTCCCATGTTAATAACTTGTAGATTTTTGCATCAAAATTCCTAATTCTCTAGCTTCTATCAGAAGAAATACCAATTCTTCTCCTTCGTTAATTGAAAATTCAATTAAATATACAGGGTGTTTCTATTTAAATTTTAAAGTCAGTCATGGCAAAAATCAATTTTTTCAATTTAGAACCTATTTTCTTTATTGGTCAGCTGGAATCTACGTTAAAAAAAATAGTGTATTTTTTATAATACATACTACTGCTTTACTCACCAAATATCTCGGGAAATACACATTTTAGGGGAGTAGTATGTATTATAAAAAAAATACACTATATTTTAACGCAGATTACAGCTGACCAATAAAAAAATGGGTTCTCATTTGAAAAAAAATAGGTTTTGAGGTTTTTGTCATGACTGAATTGGACATTGAAATAGAAAACTCTGTATGTTCAAATGAATTTTCAATTAACGAAGGAAAAGCATTGGTATGTATTCTGATAGAAGCTAGGAAATTAGGAATTTTCATGCAAAAATCTACAAGTTATGAACATGGAAATGAAGCCCTATTTTAGAAAATTTAAAGGGCTTTTTCAGATTTCATACGAATAATATGTAAGTGACACATTTACGAATGTATAATTCAATAGGTAATCTGATTATCAATGAAAAAAACCGAGTATTACATGTTGAAAACGAAAATTGGTTTCATTTTCGGTGAAACCGAAAGTCGAACAAATGTGAATTTTTTCCATTTATGCATCTCTCCTACTAAAGCTTAGCTATAAAATTTCAAGTGTTCATCTCGAGAGTCTTTCTTCGTAATATTCTAAGCAACGGTGTTCGTGAATCACCTTGTATTGTATTGTATATTATTATATATATGTTTCTAATAAATGGTTGCTTTATTCATTATCGTTTTTTATTATATCTTCTATCCAAAACAAGATAAAGCTAATAAACTATGATCGAAATTGAAAAAGTGGGAAAGCCCAGCTTTGGCGCTCTTGTTCAAACTTTGACAAATTATAACTCCGAAAGTATTGGTTTCTCAGAGTTGGGAAAAATATCGATGAATTCTTATTTAGTTAAAATTTCTTTTTGGATAAAGTTCTATCATAAGAATCCATTGAAACCATTCCCAACCCTGAGGAAGCAATACTTTCGGAGATATGATTTGTCAAAGTTTGAACAAGAGCGCCAAAGCTCTTGTCCACAGTTTAGTTTCCTATTTCCGAGTACATAATTCCTTTGAATATAGCCTTTTGGAAACTTTCAATTGATATGATCTAATCATCCAATTAGGATCTTGTTGGTCTTATTATGAGGTAAGATGACATGAAGCTGGAGAAAAGATGTGTTTATTCCAAGAGCTTTGAGTTCAAATTTAATGTCGCTGCGACCACAGATTCATTATTTCGGGGCATCACATTGAAATCTTTTTCTTTTGAGTGAAAATATTGATTTCCTTCATCGGAACTACCAAAGCACTCCCTTCAAGCTACCCAATCATTAAAGTGAAATCTTGAAACCTCGTTTTGAGAACATGATACTCTTATTTTTATGTTTCCAAGGAATATAGTCAATTCACATTAAGAACTTAATTTAATGTTGTGTTTCTTAGTTTTGATTAAATAAACTTGAAGAAATTACTTACTTGATTTGAAAACCTATGTCATAGAAACATATCAAAGTTAGGGCGACCTCAGATTGAGGTAGCTGGCCTCAACTCAAGAGAATATTTGTTTGTGTGTATAGATATAGAGAGAAAAAAATTTAACACAGGATGATTCAACCTTGGGAAACGCATAATCCAAAAGTTGTTTTGAAATTATAGGCTCACACAAAATCTCATTCGCATTTTGTAAGACATCCTGTATTATTGAGATTAGTTTCAGGTATATCTTTCCCAAAATCAAACACCTTGCGCTCATTTATTTTCCATCTTCCAACGACTCCTGTGACAGTCTGTAAATACGTATATGTATCTTATTGAAATATTAAAATCCACTTAATAATAATAATAATAATAATATTTATTCATTCATTGATGAAAATGGAGTGCTTACAATCCCGCAAACCATTTTCAGCATGATCTTCGTCCTTAATTTTAACAAAAATTCCATCAAATAGTAAACCCACCTACCAGTACAATGCCATACACCCCAAACCCAACTAATACCAAACAACAAACTGAAGCAACAACAATGGAGGAAGAATTTACCAATTAATCTACAAGCTACACTGAATCTCCCAGATAGTCTGATAGCTTATATGGCTCTAGTCGAACTAATAAGGAGAACACCAGCTTCTTGTAGTGTTTGAAATTTCTTGTAATTTTAATGTTATTAGGTAATTTGTTGAAAATTACTATTGATGAGTAATATGAACCTTTTTCATAAATACTGAGTTTATGCTTAGGGACTATATAGTTAAAATTTCGGGAGTGAGCCGATGTCAAGTTGGTAAACAATAAACTGTTCCTGAAAATGAACATCAATATTTCAAATATGTATAGACCTGCAATGGTTAAGATGTTATGTTCTCTGAAAAGTCCCCTGCACGAATCATACCTCCCCAAACCCAGCATGATTCTGAGAGCTTGCTTTTGTATTATGAATAAATCGTTCATATAAGAGCTGCGACCCCAGAAAATAATTCCAAATCTCAAAAGAGAATGGAAATTCGCGTGATACACAACTTGCAGTACTTTCTGACTCACATAAGGCTTTAGAACTCTCATAGAAAACAAAGCTCTGCAAATTTTCTTCTTGAGTTCCTCCACCTGAGTATCCCACTGAAGGTTCTCATCTAGATACAATCCTAGAAATTTTGTGGAGGAAGAAGTGTTAGTCAATGATCCATTCACCATCACTTCTTCCGGCGTTATAAGATTCGATCTTGTTGTTCTGAAGAACATATTACTCGTTTTTTCCATGTTGAGAACCAGTTTGCTTTCCAAGAACCAATTTGTGAGGTTATCAAGAGCGTCTTTATGGTTGTTCAAAAGATCGTTGAGACTCTTAGTTCTTATAAGCACATTTGTA
The DNA here is from genome assembly GCA_937662695.2 of Halyzia sedecimguttata. Lineage (NCBI taxonomy): Eukaryota > Metazoa > Arthropoda > Insecta > Coleoptera > Coccinellidae > Halyzia > Halyzia sedecimguttata. The sequence goes on from OW569418.2 coordinate 9,101,573, forward strand.
TCATCTGCAAAGCTTACAAGTGATCCAAATGGTATTGCTGATTCAATGTCATTTACGTAGACTATAAAGAGTAGTGGCCCTATTACGCTGCCCTGCGGTATTCCCATATCAACTTCAACTAAATTTGAAACTCCTTCGCCCTCACCCAAAACAACCCTTTGAGTCCTTCGTTCCAAGAAAGACCTTATCCAATCTAACGCTTATCCCCTTATGCCATACCTTTCGAGTTTTTCAAATAGAATTTCATGATTTATTGTTTCAAATGCTTTTGAGAGATCAAGAAACGTACCAAGTATATACTGCTTATTTTCAAAACCTAATAGTATCTCATGAGTAAAATCATGTACTGCAGTATATATCGATTTGTTCTTTAAGTAACCATGTTGGAAGTTGCCAAATATGTTGTTTGTTGTGAAAAAATCAACCATTCTATTAGACATTGCTGCTTCAAATATTTTCGAGAGAGATGATAAGAGACTAATAGGCCTATAGTTCTCCACTAATAAAGGATCACCTTTTTTATAAATTGGCTTGATTATAGCTGTTTTTAGTATATCAGGAAAAATACCATTCTCAAGTGAGTTATTCACAATATAAGCAATTGGTTCAAGTATCTCCAAAATACAAAATTTCAACAATGATGCTGGAATCTCATCAGCCCCACTACTGAGCTTATTTTTCATTTTTTTCACTATCTCTATTATTTCTAAATGTGTTACTGGAGTTACATACATTGACTTTGAGTTCCTATGGATGTGAGTACCACTGAATTCAATATGTTTCTGTGTTTTTATCAATTCTTTAGCTCCGTTTGCAAAAAAACTACTGATTTTGTTTGATATTTCCCCTGAATTTCCTAGCATTTGATTTTTACATTTTCTTTTTTGACCTCTAATATCTTTTACAACATTCCACACAGTTTTACTTTTATTATCAGAAGATTCTATTTTAACACTATATAATTTTTTTCTAAAATCAATTAAGAGCTGGTTATATTCCTTCGTAACATTATTATATTGCGTAATATATCTATCATTGCAGCTTTTCAGCGTGAAAAGAATATCTAACTTTTTCTTGCACTGCCTTATTTCATCTGAATTGTAATTAATTCTATGAGATCTATGTTTACGATTTACTAAAGGAAAACATTCGTTAAATATAGGCTTAAAAACAGACATGAAAATCTCAAATTGTTTGTTTACATTATTTTTATAAACACTACTTATTGGTTGCCAGTCTTGTTCTCCAATTTTCTTCACAAATTCGATCTTATTTTTCATATTGAAAAATCTTTTGGGCAAAGCCTTTTCACTTTTAGAATTGAAATTGATTTTTATTTTTTGTCCAAAATGATCAGATAACTTATAATTTAACATTTCAAAGTCAAAATCTGCAATGTTTGTGAGAATATTATCGATGCAGCTTTTCGAAGTAGATGTTATTCTAGAAAATTCAAAAGTAGCTGGTTTTATGTTGCAAGAGTTCAAGACTGACAAAAATTTTCGTTTATCGACGGAATCGGCCCTTAAGTTTATATTGAAATCTCCTGCTATACATACTTCACACTTTTCTTTTTCTATGTATTTCATCATTTTTTCCATATGTTTCAGAAATCTACCAACATTTGATCCGTTATTGTAGATACTAAGTATTATGAGTTTTACATTACCAGAACGCAATTCCACTGCCGAACATTCAAACACTTCCCTTATTGCCAGTTTGGTTATATCTGGCCTTTCTTTCACTTTCACATTTTCTCTACAATAAATTGCAGAGCCCCCATGCTCTCCTTTATCACGACAATACGATGAGATCAAGGTGAAGCCCTGCATTCCACAGCAGTGAAGTTGATCCTTGGATTTCCAATGCTCACTAAGACATAAACAAATGCAATCTTTTTCTTCATTTATCATTTTATTTATTTCATCTGCGCAATTGCCTATTGACTGAATATTATAATGAATAATTGATGAAGTTGACAACCTTTCTAATTGCTTCTTACTTGTTCCAATTTCTTCCTCTGTTTCGCCAGATTGTATAAAAAATTGCAAATACTAGTACCTTCAGGCCATATTTCTGGTGTCTTAATTTTGTCAAGCATATTTGAGGGAACTGTTACTATGTAGGATTTATATATATCGGGGTATTTAGAATAGCCAAGTTGTACTTCATGTTGTTTAATATCATATTCCATCAAATGTTTCTTAACTGATTCTTCGGTGCTTTCAACATCTAATCTACTAATATAGACAGTGACCATTTTTTGCACCCCTTTCAGCGATGAGTTTTTGTTATTTCCAATAATTTCCGGATTTCTTCTCTTCTTGTAGCTAACAGTTTTAAATTCACTATTATTTTCTTCTATTATATTTTAAGAATCTTTTCTCTGTCTTGAACTATCATCGATTGTTCGCTGTTCAATTGATCGATCTTCTACCTGGTTAAAAGAAGAGGATGTAATTGATGTAACTTTCGCATAAGTTTGCTCATCATCAACATTTGATCTGCCTGCTCCTAAGTTATGTTTATTCATGTTCATTGGGTCTTGCATGAGTTCATTTAATGAAATATTAGTTTGGGATAATTTTGTTTCCCGTTGTTTTCCAATGTTTTTAGTCCTATTCGAGTTTTGTTTTTGTTTACGTTTTTGTTCTCTATCATGGTTTGAATTCTGGGTTTCAGCATCTGCGCTGGCCTGATTCGCCTGATCAACGAACGCAAGCGTCTGCCTTTGCTCTGCGGCGTTGCCAGATCTACAGTTTATTCCCCCATCTGAAGTTTCATTTAAATTCTTATTGTAAGTTATTTTCAACTGATTTTCCAGAAAAAGTATTTTTTCTTTGAGAAGTAACGAATTCTCTTCTAGTACCTTGTTCTTAGATTGTAGTTCTCGAATTATATATCTTAGGAGTGCTGTTTCGGATTCCTCGTCCTTGAAGGTTAGATCTACCGAATCCTGAATCTCATGTGCACAAGTCGATGTTTTGGAGCTCACAGCCTGCCGAAAACACGAAACATGAAAGGATCCTAAACATTTCTTGCACTCGACACTCTTTAAAACAATTCTATTACACGAATTGCAGTATTTATCAACATTTTTAACGGAGTCGTTATCAACCGATGTATCACCAACCATGTTGCCATCTCCCATCTATGGGAGTCAATAAGTCAATATAAGATTGTTTTCTACTCACAAATAGAATATTTATTAATGTGTGAAAAACTTTATTTTGAATGGATTTAACTGCTTTTTTTAATCAATGAAGTTGTTTTTTACAGCAAATACGAAATATATTAATTAATTAATAAATATTTCACCATATAGAATGTAAACGCCTATATTGATTTGTATGAGCCTCTTCTAGAACACATTAAATATAATCCAGCCAGACTGAGATGAAACCGGATTAACTATAGTTCGGCATAAACACCTTAGGCTCATAGGGAGAAAGGAGAAAAAACAAATTGGAGCAATAAAGTCAGCAGAACGGGGCTCTTTGTTGACTACGGTAATGTGCTTCAGTGCATACGGCTAGTATGTACCACCTTTTATCATATTTCCGCGTAAAAATATGAAATTGGAGTTGAAGAATGGTACCCCACCTGAATCGCAATATGCATGTAACATTTCGGGATGGATACAACAGGAAATATTTATAGAATGGCTCCGGCGCCATTTCATGAACTACACATAGCCCAACCAGGATGATCCCGTAGTGTTGATGCTTGACGGTCACTGTACATACACGGAATTTACAAGTTATCAGTTTAGCTAGGGAAAGTTTCGTTCATATCATATGCCGGCCGCCCCACTGAAATCATCGTATGCAGCCCCTGGATGTGGCATTTATGTCGCCGTTTAAGACATATTAGGCTCAGGAACTATCCCGCTGGCTTAGATTAAATCCAGGGCGGGTGGTGACCTCCTATCAAGTAGGAGAAGTTTTTGGTAAGGCGCATATAAAAGCAGCCACCATGGAAACAGTTATTCATGGTTCTAACAAAACATGAATGTTTCGTCCTAATAGAAACATTTTTAAACATTGCGATTTCGCTGCAGAAGAAGTTATTCACACAACTAGTGAAGAAATAGTAGAAAGAGAAATGGAAGAAAGAGATAAAACACCTGAGAAGCAAATAGTTCCGGTAACGAAAATAACTCCTTCAAGAAAAATGTCTGTACACACCATTACAAAAAATATTTTGCAGAAAAGAAATTCCAGAGCTGGAGCAGCGGTTGTAATCACCGGTACTCCATACAAATACGAGTTAGAATCTAGAATTGAAATGAGAAACTGCCCATCAGCATCTGGGGTAAAAAGAAATATTAGCAACGCGAAAGGTAGTAGAGTTAGACAGAAGAAAAAGAAACCTGTGCTTTCGATTGTTAAAGGAGGATCAAAAGAGAGCAAACCAGCCAACTGAAATTCTTTCCCTTCAGATTCTGGGTCGGATCCAAATTATCAAGAATAACTTTGACAATGGATGTATGGGCAGAAACCATGTGAACAGTCAGTTTTCTGGGCGTAACAGCACATTAGGGGAAAGGTACCCAATATGAAATACATGCCTAATTTGGAATACCATCGTTTTTGGCGCGCTGTTCTGTGAACAGAATGCTTATCAATTTGCCCATTTGCCAAATGCCAAAAAAGTCGGCCGTTCCGCCGTAGGCACGATTACGCTCGAACGCAATAAGCTAGAGAGTTGAAATTTTCAGAGTAGGTTTGGAGTCCAAATGCGCAGGCTAAGTTCGTTAATGGGTAAAATTCACCGTGTGGTTTCAGAGTTATAGCCATCTGAAATTTTGTTCTGCCAATTACTCGAAGAATACAGATCTGATCGAATTAAAGTGCGGCAGTTAGGTGAAAAATACTGACACTAAAACTTATGCAAAATTATGTGAGGATCACGCTACTGGAAAATTAAAAAAAAAATATTTAAAAAAATTCTGTATCTCAGGAACTATCAGTCAGATATCGATGAAATTCTGCGAGAGCCTTCAAAACGTTATTTCTCATTAAAGTTCTGAATTTGAACTCGATCGGACCTATATTGGTGAAGATATCACGGAAATATCGAAATATTCCTACGATCTGAGTGTACTGGTCCACTGTTTTTATATTCGACCAAACAAATAATCAACAGTTTGTTTGATTTTTGACAAAAGTCAAAAAAAGGATTCAAGCTATAGAAGGATGTAATCATAACGTGTTTGCAAAGATCTTTATTATTACTGTTCTGTGATCGTATGTCTATATTCTCTATGTTCAAGTTAATGTCATCATGTCTGACATGTGACATGACAAACAAATCAGTTTGTTTTGTAGATTTGTAGATTATGAAATATACATAACTTGGTATGAAATATATATCGATTTCAAGATTTTCAAGTTTCAAATATTCCAATATAACCTAACATGGCTGGATACACGTGGACGACCCCCAGATTTCGATTTATAGGGACAAAATGCTGCCACGGAATGGAAAATCTTGACAACATGCTTCACACTTCATAGACTATTTAATAGCGACCGAACAGCACGCAGTTCAGGATCCAATAAAGTTGTCCATACTCCATACATTATTGGTACAGAAGCTGCAAGAATTATGTCCACATTCGTGATCCCAGAGATAGAACTGAACAAATATGAATATACTATGAAGTCTATTGAGAAATATGTCAACCCAAGAGTTAATGAGTGCTTTGAAAGGTATAATTTCTTGAAAAAGGAACAAAAAGAAAAGGAACAATGTGAATATTTCCTTACTGAATGCAAGTTTCTGGTACGAACATGTAATTATAATGAAACCGACTCAAATCAAACTGCAGAAGATAAAACACTGAAAGACAAAATTGTTATAATAAGATCATCTTGTAACCAGAGAGGCATTACTGAGAGTTAGAAAAATTGACAGTGGAGAAAGCAATTGAATTTTGCAGAACCAGCGACCAGAGCAAGCAACAGAACCTGCAGTTCCAGAGTGAATTGAGGACATTAGGCCTGCAGGGAAGTATAATAAACAAATGAAGAATTTCAAGTGTAAAGAAGTGACAAGAAGGTCAGAAGAAGGAAAATTCAAATGAAGGAGATCTCAGTCGACACCATAGACATAAAATAACATGGACTGGTTGTGAGAAAGAGACCATTGAAATCGGCATTGAAAAAAGACAGAATAGTTAAAGGCAAACCATGGTATATGAATATTTTCTTATAATTTGGCGTTTGGCAAAACCACAGAATACAAAACATTGGTTTCCTTTATTCTCTGACCTTTCTTGCTACTGTATTGTTTGGTTTCGTGTATTGTGTATGTGTTTTGGTGATTTGTAGACAGAATATTTAAAGGCAAAACATTTTCATTTAAATCCGACACTCTTTTCTGAATATTCTGATACTTATAACACAAATTACTGTGCTTATAATATGGAAATATTTCTCATAAATTTCCTTACTGTAATTCGTTCAGCTTTTTCGATACTCATTCAAAATAATCAATATTTCTCTTAAAAAAATCGGGACTTTCCAATATACCCCAATTTCCAATTTGTGTATTTGTCCATGGAATAAAAACATCATTATTTTTATACCATTATTTGCCTTTAAGTATTCTATTATTATTATTATTATTATACTGATCCTCCTGGGTCTTCCACAAGGAGACCCCTCATAAGCTCTAAGAGCTTGCCCTGAGTTAGGAGAACCAGTTGTGTTCTATCCTTCATAACATCTCTCTCTCTAATGTATTCCTCAACGAACTGTGTGATAAAGTTACGTGAGGGCCAGTCCATGTTATTCTATGTCTATGGTCGACACATGGTGCACGTGAATGCTCCGCACTTCGTAAAAAGTGTAGGAAGTGCGGTATGTTAAATCATTTTACTATATCTTGTAATGTTAAAAATGTTGAGAATGTCGAGAATGATGAAGGTAGTTCTGATGAACCAGATATTATTGTACGATATTTAAGAAAATGTAGGTACCTGTTATAATACCAATTGTAGGCTTAGGAAAGCATGGGATGAACTTATTCAATGATGAACGTAATAATTTCAATGTTGAATTAGATACAGGTGTGAACATTAGCATAATTCCTAGAGGAAAATATAATGAAATATAAACACAGATTTTAGTTCGTAAATCTAACTCATCTAAGGATTTGAAGATACACAGGCTAAAGCTACTGGAATTGTTAATTTGCACTGCAGATACAGAAATCAGACTAGTTATGAGGATTTCTGATAGTTGAAGTGGCTACTAAAATTCTTTTGAGTGGTCAGGCATGTGAAAGTTTAGGCATCATAAAGGGAACAAACAATATCACTATAAATTTATAAGAAAAACTCAGAAAGAAATATATTCATTAAACAGAACTCGTATATTTTTGTAGGTCCTGGTAGATTCATAGGAGAGCATAAAATAAGTCCCAAAATAGTCTTCGAGTCAGTCCGTCATCTGCCTAGTAAAATCCCGTAAGCTATAAAAGCTACATGGAAATGTGAATTAGATAGAGTTTCTAAGTTCAATGCCATTCTAAAAGTAGATCTTACCATGAGTATTAACAGTATTGTAATAGTGAAGAAAAATAATGGCAAATTGATACTATCTCTAGACCTGTCTTATTTGAATGGACAAATTATTCACAAACCAAGATCAACACATAAGATTGAACATATTTGTTCAAGTATAGGAGGTAAAAAAAATTTCACAATGTTCAATTTATCTGAAGGGTATCTTCATTTGAAATTAAATGAGGAGTCATCTTGGAAATTCTTCTTTGTGACACCATTTGGTATTTATAGATATTATGGTTTATAAAATGCCTAGGACTTGAAGAAGCGGTAGAAAAGAGATTTGGCAACATTGAAAATATTTTAATATGTCATGACCCTATGGTCGTAACAGGGAATACTAGGGAAGATCATGATTTAACAGTGAGAAAAGTGTTAAAAAAGGGCTTGAGTAGATGGGGTTAGATTTAATAAGGATAAATTTCAATTTTGTAAAAAACAGGGGCAAATTTATAGGTCAAATTTTATCTAGCAGAGGAATGGAGGTAGATCAGGACAGTGCAAAATCAATTTGAGAACTGAAAAAGCCAAATAACAAAGTAGAATCACAAAGAATGAATGTAGAGTGGCAATGGCTACCCAAGCATGTTCTAAGGAGTTGAAAAAATTGTATGCAAATCCCCAGTCCTTCTTCCATTCGATCCAAGTAAAAAAATTATTCTTCAGTGTGACACTTCTAAAAATGGCTAAGGATGTTGTGTATTCCAAGAATATGAGAATAAAGTTTCGAAGCTAGTGGAATGCACATCTAGTAACATGAATGACAGTGAGATAAATTATAGCCGAACAAAAAAAGAATTGCTCGTTATTTATTTTGGTACGCAAAAGTTTCATCCGTTCGTTTATAAGTATATAGTAGATGTTCACTGTTATCATAAACAGATAATGCCAATTATGAATAAACCAATATGTAAAATTGGATCGGTGTTATGATTCTGAGATGTTAGAAAAGTTACATTCAGTTTCAAAACATTTACCAATGGGCGGAGAGAAAAAATTAGAATTCAGAAAAGCAACGATGAATTATTACTTAAAATTTTTAATTATTATTTTAATGGATGGGCTCAAGAGAAGAATATTCCTCACAGTTGAACACTATATTATAAAATGAAGGACTCTTATATGTAGAGGCGGATATCATATTTTTTTACTGCAAATTGATTGTTCCTGAAAATCTGAGAGCTCCAATGATCAAGTTACTTCACAAAGGTCATGTGGACGCGAACAAAACGATAAATAAGGCTAGAAATTTATTTAATTGGGCAGAATCAACGACAGATATCGTGAATTATATTAAACAAAGTAGAACATGTGAAAAGTACAGTCCAAGCAACTTTAGAGAACCGTTATTACCGCACTCAGTACCCAGATTAAGATTTGATAAGATAGGTGCAGTTATATTAGAATTTGGACCAAATTCATATTTAGTGATAGTGGATTATTATATATATTATTATTTTCGCATTGGCTTGAAATTATGAAAATGAAAGACAAAACTTCAAGTTCTGTAATAGGTGCTTGCTTTTAAAGGCACATTCACTAGATTTGGTTACCCAGAACAAATAATTGCTGATAACTTACCATTCCTATCAAGTTAATGTCGGAATTATTATATAAGTAAAGACATCACTATTTCGACATGTAGTCTGCATTATCAGCAAAGCAATGGACCAGCCGAGAAATATGTGAATACAGGCAAACAAATTTTTAAAAAAAGGGTATTGAGGGAAATTTAGATTTTAGAGCTTTGTAATGAATTACAATAACATGGCTCTGATTAAAAAAATCACCAGTACAAATCTTACAAAGTAGACACCTCGGAGATCTTTCACCAATAATAAGCTACAACCTTAAATTCAAAAAAATATTTAGTTTGAGAAAGAGGATAAAGTTGTAATAAAAACATCAAGTGATACATTCTGGGAAAAAGTTATTGTCTTGGGAAAGGCAAAAGAACCTAGTTCTTATCGGGTGAAAAAGCAAGTAAATGGTCAATTATTATGACGTAATACTCAACAGATAAAATTGTCATATACCAGACCCCGTAGTAATGAATATACATTAGAAACTTAATTAGACTCAAACCAATTATCACCAAATGATTGTAAGGAAAGCAAGAGTAGAAATAGTTCGAACAAGACAAATTTTAGTAATGTTCTAAGTGAACCCGAGATAATGACTAGAAATAAAAAATGGGTTCAAGCCCTGTGGACAGGAGCTTTCTGGCGCTCTAGTTCAAACAGACAAATTATATCTCCGAAAGTATTGGTTTCTCAGAGTTGGGAATTATATCAATGTATTCTTATGATAGAACTGCATCATAAAGGAAATTCAATTCAAATAATAGTTTATTTATCAAGATTAAATGAGCAATCTGAGAATAAGAACTGCTCCATGGAAGAAATCAAATTAAAATAGCTTAAATGAATTTGACTCTCTCTTATAGAACAGGATGACATGTACGAGTATGAACACAGATCATATAGTTACGAGATGCTGTTCCCACGAAACCGCTGATGATAGTTACTGAGTTCGCGGAATACAAGTGCGACAATTTGTGAACTCGGTGTGAACTCGAATTCCTCCGGAATCGAGGTGTGATTATCAGAAAGGTCTGATCTAGTAGTTAGTTCCATTTAGACCTTTGTAATAGACAAATCTATGTAACTCCGTTTCGCTATTACTGAATAAATTACATAATCATTTAGTTGTTCAATTGTGATTGGTAATTGAAAGATTAACTCTTTTTAAAAACAGCATTGGCGAATCGATAATCGTAATTGGCGCTGCGAACAGGATTTCGCAACGGGTTTTCGGTATTTCGAGAAAAAAAGAAGTAACTGAAAATAGTGTCCATTCGTGAATACAAACTGCCAGATTGTGTTCAAGGATCCCTGTTGACCCAACTAGCAAAATAGACCCCTAAAAGAACGAGATGGTTTCATAACTATCGTATTGGGCCGCTTGAAAGGATAACATTATTTTTTAATGCGTCTCAATAAGTCAATACGACAATTTGGTCATAAAATAGATGTATTTCTATAATGCTGTTGTATAGAAGTTCTTACAACTCATATAATACGACAAATTTTATAACAGTCGCATAACGTACTATAAAGTTCCTATAAAATAATTTTAAAACAGTGTTATACAGATTAGAATACGGTTGCATACCTATTGTATTACTTATAATAGCGACGTTAAAAGATGGTTATAAAGGAAGCTGTATAAACAGTTGCATTAGAGAGTTCTGCTTTACGCAGAAGTTGAACACTACACAATAGATATAGAACTATTTTATAATCATCTTATAACTACAACGGTATTCACTCTTATGAAGAGCTTATAGAATAAAAATGTGGTTCCAGGATTAAATTTATCTCATGTTCTGCGTTATAGAATCATCTACATATACACCTACAAACATATAAACATAACCCAATAGTAATAGAAAAATTACGCGGGTTTTCTAGCAGTTTTCGGGTTCAAAATGAATTCGGCAATATCTGAGTGGAAAGAAATAAATAGCGTGCTAATTCGTTTCCCAGTTTGTGGGAACAATCGTCAACTCTTTTCTATTATTTTCCTCGGTTTCTACTATCTTGAACATATTTCAAATATATGAATACCGGTATAAATACATCCAATAATTTGAGGTTAGTTAACGATTGGAAAGAATCTGTATAAAGAAATTATTCGAAACACAATATAACTAAATAATTGTTTAATGTCGTACCGAACGCATGTTAAGCGATACTTCTGTTCTATTATGTAGTTTGTAAACGCGCTAAAGGATTATACGGAAATCTAACGTACAGTGTTGCTAGCTTGGCAGTTAGTAGTTATTCCGACATACATAAAATCAGTAGCAATAAATATGTAGACTTTTTTATTTTATTATGATACATCTTGTAGTTCAAGATGTTCTAAAAGCACCTACAATGTATGTTTTGCAATTCAATCATGAAAAGTCATATATATTTGACACGGATTGTCACAAGGGTTCATTGTAAATTTTAACAGTAAATTTGTGCTGAAGAGAGTTTAGTCATATGAACAAACACAATATTGCGATAGATTCCTTTATTTTTACTTAGAAAACAACTTTTTTCTAAATAATAACTGAATAATTAGCACAAAAAAAATCTTGTGTAGCCTACACTTTATGCAAAACAGCAACGTGTACTTTTTGCACACAATGTGTTGGACCACTCACTATACCCGTGGTCCAATCCTGATCCTTTATATAAATATCTACCTATCATTTCTGTAATAAACAAAATCTGGCAACAGTTGAAAGTGGTCAAGAATCAAACTGCACCATGATTCCTGAGACTGTTAAAAACAATTTTATGGCGCTGCATTAAACAACATAATAAAACTTTAATATCGTATACAGCTCAGATGAAAACAGAATCATTGTATAAGGTATCTAATTTGTATTCTACCATATACGCCATATTTATTAAACGTTCGGCTGTTCAGAAACCGCCGCCATTGTGAAAAAAATCATATAGAAACGAAAAAGGGTGAAATAAAAATGGATTTTTTAAGGAAATATGAGATTTTTTCCGCTTTTACAACAGCCACAATACATGCTTTGTTTTAAGTTGAAAATTCAACAAATAATACATTATTTTTTATTTTTCAATACCAATAAAATGTACGCTAAACTGAGGCGCTTTAATTTTTTACCAACAAAATATATATATATTGTCAGAAAAGTTAGCTGCGCAAATAAATTTGGCCCCCACAGTAGCGATATAGGTCTTCAATATGATTAACAACAGGTCCCATCTCCATCACCCACCGCCATAATAATGCCTGATATTGGATTACTCCTCTGTCATGACACTCCACTGTCATGACGCGAACGTTTACACATACCTAATAAAATATTCTTGTGATAATTCTATTCCGAATTTCAACGGTAGAGAACAAAATTATTGTATTAGCTATTCTGTCTGCATTATAAAATACTTATAAAATACTTTCTTGGTAGTTCTATATGTGTCCGTTAAATAGTCTTAAACCGCATACTTATAGGACAGTTATATAGTCATCATATTGATTATCCCATAACGGTTGTGTAGTTTACTAAAGGATGTCCTAAAAGAACTAAACGGTTGTGTAAAGTGGGGCCCTTTTTGGTTGTAAAGGCATTGTATAATGGGTTATATCCACATTATAAGATTTTCACGTTTCTATGAGATATGCTGTATAGCAGTTCTTACAACCTTTATAAAATTATTTTTGCTAGTTGGGGAGTGTCAACTCTTAGTGCGAAATTCAGACCAACTCCACCAACCCACTTCGACCAGAAGGACGGACGTTCCACCCTAGGATGCAAATCTTGGTGTAAGTCCTATTTTCCACATATTTCCTATCTTAATAGTATTCTTAATTTCGATGACAGATTCATCCGAACAATTAGAGATAATTGCTGAAGATTCCGAATATTTAGAATCATTAAATTCCCAAAATATTCAAGAACAATTATTAAGAAATAACCGATTTAGACCATACCCTAATAGAGTTTTGAATAACGAAATGAACCAACAAAGCTCTTCTAACACATCAATTTCTGATACTATGTCTAGACAAGACAATTATTATTAAATACCATTCCCGAATTTTCACCAGAAAAAAATGTATCAATTTTCATAAACGAAGTAGATAATTTAGTGGCACATTTACATGGCAGATTAACTACTGACCTAGAATTTTGCTTGAATTTTTCAATCCGTTCGAAAATTCTGAATGAAGCAAGATACTTCATCTCATTTCAAAATGCGACGGACTGGCCTTCGATTAGCCGTGCTCTCCTTCAGAGATACGGCGATCAAAGGAATGAAGAATTATTAATTGCTGCAATCTCGCAATGTGTTCAAAAGAGAAACGAATTATTTGGACTATTATTGCCGAATTTCGAAAAATTTGAGTGATCTTTTGCAACACCTCACTTTGAATATAAGGGACCAAAATCTTTTAACTTACAAGAAATATGAGGCAGAAAAATTATCATTGAATACATTCCACGTAGGATTACTTGAACCTCACAGATCCTATATTAGTAATTTCGATCTAAACACCTTAGAGGAATGTATCAATAAATGTAAACTCTATGACAACCGAAAACAAGAATGGGAATATTCCGAATTTCTTCCTAAATCCAAAGAATTGAAGAAACCTTTGGCACAACCTCATTTTAAACATACTCAAAATTATAATCAACCGACTAGATTCTTTAATCGCAACTTTAATCAAAATCCATCAAATATTGTTTTTCCAAATAATTTTGATCAAATTTCACCAAATAATTACAATCAAAATTCATCAAATATTGTTTTTCCAAATAATCAACCTGTGAGAAATAATCAGAAATTTTTCACTAATCAACAAGTTTTTGGTACCAGACCAAGTTCAAACACCTATAAGTCGAATCCACATCCAACACCGATGTCAATTTCGACTAGAAATACAAAACCAACTCCCATGTCAATTTCTACCAGAAATTCGAGATTTCCTCAAAGACAAATATTCAACGTTCAGTTGAAAACCGATGATGGTATCGATCATGAATTTGAATCCCATGAACCTGAATACTTCGAAGAAAATATTCCTGATTTTTCCGAAGAATATCAGAATACTAATGAAATGGATGAAAATTTTCAGGAGGATTCTCCAGAGAACCTAGTAACTTAGACCTTAATTCCTTGAAAATTAAATCAAAATTACCATACATTTATCTTCCAAAAATAAATTTGAAAATTTTAATAGATTCAGGTGCAACAAATTCAGTCATTAATAGAAAACCTGCATTCGAGAAATTACAATTACTGCAGAAGAAAACATAGATATTCCACTTTTTCACGAATTAGAAATATTCGACAATATTCATTTACATGTCGTCGACTGGCATAAAATTTTGATGCTTTATTAGGAACAGCCAATTTACAGAAATTAGGTGCAAAAATAGATCACCAGAAACACATTTTGAAAATTAAAAATTTGAAAATTCCCTTCAATCTCGAGTATTCTACTAATAAATTGAAACCCAATAAAACTATAGCGAAGAATTTTGTAAAAATTCCAGTATCCTTGGAAAACGGTGATGTTTTACTACCTGAAATTAATTTTAAACAATTATCAACCACAGAATGTATCGCTCACGCAAAAAACGGTGTTTCCCTAATTCGAATTTCAGAATCCATTAAGGAAAACATAGAAATTAACTTTTCGTAAACAATACCCGTGAAATCAATATCTGAGACAGAATTAGCTGTCCCTCAAATTGAAAACTCTAAATTTAAGCTCACGAAAAATATTCGTACTCAACACATGAATTCTGAAGAAAAACGTGAAATTTTGAAACTTTGTAGTAAATTCAAAAACATTTTTTATAACGACAAGTGTGACCTCTCTTTTAGCAATACTGTTAAACATAAAATTAGGACGAAAGATGAGGAACCCGTACACGTTAAATCTTTTAGACACCCTCATAGCATGAAAAAGATTATCCAGGAACAAATTCAAAAGCTGTTAGATGATAATACCATTCGTCCATCAATTTCACCCTACAGTGCTCCCGTTTGGATTGTAGACAAAAAGAAAGACGCCTCCGGCCAAAAGAAATATCGTATGGTTATTGATTATCGCCGTTTAAATCATAAAACCGTTGAAGATAAATATCCGCTACCACGAATAGAAGAAATTTTAGATAATTTGGGAAAAAGTTGCTATTTTTCGACACTCGATATGGCTAAAGCTTTTCACCAAATCGAAATGGACGAGGAATCAATTGAAAAAACCGCATTTAGTGTAAATAATGGGCATTATGAATATCTCCGTATGCCGAATGGATTTAAAAATGGACCCAGTACCTTCCAACGCGTAATGGACAATGTCCTTAGAGAATACCTTCATAAATTTCGTTTCGTTTACATGGACGACATTGTCGTATTTTCAAAATCACTTCAAGAACACATTTGCCATTTGAAATTAATTTTCCAAAAAATTAAAGAATTCAACCTGAAAATTGAACTCGATAAATGCGAATTTCTAAGTAAAAATGTCGAATTTTTAGGACACTTAATAACTCCTGACGACATATCCCCAAATCCTGCTAAATTAAAAGCTATTGAAAAATACCCTATTCCACGTACAGTTAAGGAAATTAAGTCATTTTTAGGACTAATGGGTTATTATAGAAGATTCATTCAAAATTTTGCTCATATTATCGTTTCTCCCATGACCAAATGTCTGAAGAAAGGAGCGAAAATTAAAATTGATGATCTGGACTATGTTAAAGCTTTTCAATCATGTAAGGAATTGCTGATGAATGCTCCCATATTAGCTTATCCAGATTTCGAAAAAACATTTAAATTAACCACTGACGCCTCGAATGTAGCAATTGGAAGTGTCTTGTCACAAGCTAACTGCCCAATTGCTTATTACTCACGAACCCTCAACTCAGCCGAAAAAAATTATTCAACGATAGAGAAAGAAATTATTTCAATTTTAGACTCTGCAAAGAACTTTCGCCCTTATCTCTATGGCCAAAAGTTCATAATAGAAACTGATCACAACCCACTTGTTTGGCTTTACAAAATCAAAGAACCCAATTCCCGACTCATACGGTGGAAATTGAAACTTGAAGAATTTGATTTCACAATTACCTATAAGAAAGGAAAAGAAAATAGCGTTGCGGACGCTCTCTCGCGAATTGAACTTAATATCAGAGAAAATGAAAATTCTTTATTATCCGACGATGATTTAGACGTTGAAATGTCTTCAATCCTACCTAACGTTAGTGATCTTCCGGTTATAAGTGACGAAGAACTTGATAATATTTTGAATCCCCCAAACAACCATCAAAATAGAAATGATAACGATTCGAATGCTACCATCCATTCAACACAAGAAGACAATGGAAAAGTTATTCCAATAACAGAATCTTCTGTGAATATTTATCCCAATATGATCATTCTAAATATTGGCGAACAGTACAATTTGAAATTTACCAAAATTTTTCAGAAAAATACTTACAACATAACGATAAGACAAAATTCCATGAATAACGACTTCTCAACCGTTTTCAAAGAAATTTTCAGACCAAATGAAACTTACGGTGTATTTTTTAGAGATAATAAATTGCGACTTCCTTTCATCAGATTTTGCAAAAAATCCTTCAATTACTCCGTGAAACTTTATATCAGTATCACCCTTTTATTAGATGTACCTCGTGAAGAGAACCAAATTGAAATTATCTCTGAATATCATAATAAAAATCATAATGGTATCTCAGAAACATTTAACCAACATTCGAAAAAATATTATTGGCCCAAAATGAGAAATAAAATCACCGAAATTATAAACAAATGCGAATTATGCCTTAAATACAAATACGAGAGAAACCCTTACAAATTGAAATTTTCAGGTCCTCTTTTAGCTAATCGACCGTTCGAAGTTATCCACATTGACACATTTTCTTTTCAAAATTCGAAGTTTCTAACAATAATTGATTTGTTTTCAAAATACGCTCAATCGTACCTATTAAAAGACGGTACTGCTTTAACCATTCTGAATAAATTATTACGTCATTATCTTTCGCATCATAATATTCCACAAAAAATAGTTTGTGACGAAGGAAGAGAATTCCAGAATAAAACCTTCACGCCCAACTAGCAAAAATAATTTTATAAAGGTTGTAAGAACTGCTATACAGCATATCTTATAGAAATGTGAAAATCTTATAATGTGGATATAAACCATTATACAATGTCTTTACAACCAAAAAGGGTCCCACTTTACACAACTGTTCAGTTCTTTTAGGACATCCTTTAGTAAACTACACAACCGTTTTAGGATGACTATATAACTGTCCTATAAGTATGTCTTCAAGATTACTTATACAATGTATTTGGGAACTGCTATAAAACTATTGTATAGCAGTACTCTTATTCTGCGGTTTAAGAGTAAGTAAGTTAAGGAGTAACGGACACATATAGAACTACTTTGAAAGTATTTTATAAGTATTTTATAATGCAGACAGAATAGCTAATACAATAATTTCGTTCTCTACCGTTGAAATTCGGAATAGAATTATCACAAGAATATTTTATTAGGTATGTGTAAACGTTCGCGTTTCACAGAGGAGTAAGATCCAATATCAGGCATTATTATGGCGGTGGGTGATGGAGATGGGACCTGTTAATCATATTGAAAATATTGAAGACCTATATCGCTACTGTGGGGGCCAAATTTATTTGCGCAGCTACCTTTTCTGACAATATATAGATATTTTGTTGGTAAAAAATTAAAGCGCCTCTGTTTAGCGTACATTTTATTGGTATTAATGAAAAATGAAAAATAAAAAAAAATGTTTTATTTGTTGAATTTTCAACTTGAAACAAAGCATGTATTGTGGCTGTTGTAAAAGCGGAAAAAATCTCATATTTCTTTAAAAAATCTATTTTTATTTTACCCCTTTTTCGTTTCTATATGATTTTTTCACAATGGCGGCGGTTTCTGAACAGCCGAACGTTTAATAAATATGGCGTATATGGTAGAATACAAATTAGATACCTTATACAATGATTCTGTTTTCTTCTGAGCTGTATACGATATTAAAGTTTTATTATGTTGTTTAATGCAGCGCCATAAAATTGTTTTTAACAGTCTCAGGAATCATGGTACAGTTTGGTTCTTGACCACTTTTAACTGTTGCTAGATTTAATAATACATTCAAAATATTTTCCCACAGCATTTTGTTTATTACAGAAATAATAGGTAGATATTTATATAAAGGATGAGGATTGGACCACGAGTATAGTGAGTGGTCCAACACATTAGGCGCTTTCTATTTGACGCTGTATCACTTCCAAACTGATGCGAAATCAGTTTGAACCAGAGAAATAGCCGGAATTTCCCTCTATTTCTCTGGTTTGAACTGATTTCGCATCACTTTGGAAGTGATACAGCGTCAAATAGAAAGCTAGGATTGTGTGCAAAAAGTACACGTCACTGTTTTGCATAAAGTGTAGACTACACAAGATTTTTTTTGTGATAATTATTCAGATATTATTTAAAAAAAAAGTTGTTTTTTAGTAAAAATAAAGGGATCTATCGCAATATTGTGTTTGTTTATATGACGTTTCTCTTTAGCACAAGATTACTGTTAAAAGTTACAATGAACCCTTATGACAATCCGTGTCAAATATATATGACTTTTCATGATTGAGTTGCAAAACATACATTGTAGGTGCATTTAGAACATCTTGAACTACAAGATGTATCATAATAAATTAAAAAGTCTACCTATTTATTGCTACTGATTTTATGTATGTCGGAATAACTACTAACTGCCAAGCTAGCAACACTGTACGTTAGATTTCCGTGTTATCCTTTAGCGCGTTGGCAAACTACATAATAGAACAGAAGTATCGCTTAACATGCGTTCGGTGCGACACTAAACAATTATTTAGTTATATTGTGTTTGGAATAATTTCTTTATACAGATTCTTTCCAAGCGTGAACTAACCTCAAATTATTGGATTTATTTATACCGGTATTCATATATTTGAAAGATGTTCAAGATAGTAGAAAACGAGGAAAATAATAGAAAAGAGTTGACGATTGTTCCCACAAACAGGAAAACGAATCAGACGTTTCCACTCAGATATTGCCGAAATCATTTTGTAACCGAAAACTGCTAGAAAACCCGCGTAATTTTTCAATTACTATTGGGTTATGTTTATATGTTTGTAGGTAAATGTAGATAATTTTATAACGTAGAACATGAGATAAATTTATTCCTGGAACCACATTTTTATTCTATAAGGTCTTCATAAGAGAGAATACTGTTTTAGTTATAAGATGATTATAAAATAGTTTTATATCTATTGTGTAGTGTTCAACTTCTGCGTAAAGCACAATCTTATTACTTTTCTTAAAGAACTCTAATACAACTATTTATACAGCTTCCTTTATAACCATCTTTTAACGTCGCTATTATAAGTAATACAATAGATATGCAACCGTATTCTAATCTGTATAACACTGTTTTAAAATTATTTTATAGGAATTTTATAGTACGTTATGCAACTGTTATAAAATTTGTCGTATGATATGAGTTGTGAGAACGTATATACAACAGCATTATAGAAATCCATCTATTTTATGATCAAATTGTCGTATTGAGATGCTTAACAAAATTATGTTATCCTTTCAAGCGGCGCTATACGATAGTTATGAAACCATTTCGTTCTTTTAGGTGTCTATTTTGCTAGTTGGGCGGAATACTGCAAATTGAATAAAATCGACCTACATTTTACAACAGTTAACAATCCGAGCTCTAATTCTCCAATCGAACGATTTCATTCAACAATTTTGGAAAAACTGCTACGTTGATTTATAAAATCAATCTATTCACTCAGCGACTGGTTATTCACCTTTTAATTTACTTTATGGCCCATACGAAAAATTACCAGAATTTGATTTGGACATGATTGTTTATGAACAGTACAACGAAAAACGGAAACAGGAAATTTTACCATTTTTCGACCATATTTACGAACGGAATAAAAACAAAGCTCAGAAAACTTTGACTAGGCTGAACGAGAATCGTGATGATCCTCCAAATTTAGAGCAAACTGAAGTCTACGGCGAACGAAATCGACCGAGAAAAATGGGTTCAAGCCCTGTGGACAGGAGCTTTCTGGCACTCTAGTTCAAACAGACAAATTATATCTCCGAAAGTATTGGTTTCTCAGAGTTGGGAATTATATCAATGTATTCATATAATAGAACTGCATCATAAAGGAAATTCAATTCAAATAATAGTTTATTTATCAAGGTTAAATGAGCAATCATGAGAATGAGAACTGCACCACATTTTCAAATTTTTTTTTACACTTTGCGGTAATCTGGTCAATACAAAACTTCACATGCGTATAAAGGTCATGATTCTACATTTTGATGCTAAATTTCGGATAGATCGAGTGATTGGTTTCGGAAATATTCATAAAAAATATTTTTGCTAAAATCGGCCATAACTCCGAAACCCCTTGATGGATTTCGCCCATACATTAACATGTATGAAAGAAGATAAGTAATAATAAAAAATTACCTTGTAATCGATCAAAAATTTCCTGATCTACGTTCACCAAATTTTCTCCTCTCTCGAATTACAGAATTATGCTTTCAATATTTACGTAATATCTTCAAACATTTTCGGGTGAGGTCCCCGTTGCATCGCTAAAATACGAGTATTTCAACCCCAATATTTTTGAAGTTACAATATTCCCTTCTGTCAAGTTGACATTATGAGAATTCATACATAGAATAATTATATCAATCTGTGAAATACGATTTACACTGAAATTTTGAAAAATCATATCTCCGAAAGTATAAGCTTGTTAGAGTTAAAAATGATATGAATGGATTCTTATGATAAAACTGCTTATTAAAAAATAATTTATTTGGAATTTGTTTTGTAAAAAAAAAATTTTTTTTATTACTCCGAAACCTTCTGTCCGATTTTGCCCAGTAACGAACTTAGCCGATATATTCATCCCCCAAACCTACTCTGAAAATTTCAACTCTCTAGCTCATTCCGTTCGAGAGTTATCGTGCCTACGGCCGGCCGGACCGGCCGGACAGAATGAATTTCGACCACGGATTCTTGATCAGTGAGTCGAACCAAATCGTTTAAGACCATTTTCATCGAAATATTCGAAAATTACAGACATTTGGCCAAATTGATAAGCACTCAGTTCCGAGGACTAGAGCGCCAAAAACGGATCCACCTTTTGAAAAAATCATTGTTGAACATCAAAAAAATAACAAAATTAGAGGCTTAACGTCAAAATCATGACAAACAACTGCCCATATACTGAAAGTCAAGAAACTAAGAAAAAACGTTTCTTCTTTTCAGGTTACCCCTGATCATCCTGATTCAGATCCAAACAAACCAGGCCCTTCAGGTCCACGAAATAAAAAGTAATGGATACTTTGAAGAACCCTTGAGCCATGCTAAAATTCTTGACCATTACCATAATTTTCTTTTCTTTATAAATATCACCCATATAAAAGATAATGTTGACCAATTAAATTTTAATTTCAATAACCTTCAGAAGGAACAAAAATTCGATTAATTACCTCGTCGACTCTTACATCAATTGAAACTGAATTTAGATCAAATCGAACAAATTCTACAAAAATTCTTAAACAGAAAAGTTAGAAGAGGTTTGGCTAATTTCATCGGCAAAGGTATCAATTTCATTACAGGTAACCTAGATGATGATGATTTGAAAACTATTAATGAAAATCTAGAAAACCTTTATTACAGTAAATCTTCAGAAATCGAAAGAATAAATAAACTGACATCCTTCGCTAACCATTTATCACAAAGATACTCAGAGGATTTGACCCTACTGAACGAAAATATTATTCATACTAAGGAACTATTCCATAATATTCAATCTACCGAAGGATTTCAAATCATTCTAGAATATCAAATACTTCAGTCTCAAACACTTTTGAATACTTTACTAATACTTGAAAGGCTATTAGTTTTGCAATGAATGAAATTCCAAATTTAGAAGTCATTAAAGTTGAAGAACTTAATTCTATCAGGACATATCTAGAGAAAATGTATAAGACACAGCAACTATCCCCAATTGACCATGTTCATCTTTTCAAAATAATTGAATTTGCTAAAGTTTCTGTCATTGGAACGGAAGAAACTATCAATTTCCTCCTCAAAATCCCAATTCTCAAACAAGTAATTGCTTCTTATTCCCGAATTTACCCTGTACCCAATACCCAAGATATTGCTGTGATCCCGCCAAGGACGTATTCCATTAAAATTAACAATGAGGAATACTGGACCAACGAGAAATGCAAATCAGCTTTGGGAAGTTCGACAGTGCTTTGCCTTCAACCACCTGCCAAGGAAGCATGTATTTTATCAAACCCAGCTCGATGCCAAACAACACTGGTTAACAACGACTTCAACATAATACACCCGCTGAAGAATCACCAGCTCCTGACTCTCTTCAAAAATTACCAAGATGTTCTGGAAGACTGCCACGGAATGTTACTCAAAAAATCAATAAGGGGAATAAATCTTCTAAGTTCTGCCTGCAAAATTATATTGACGAGTCCATCTACGATGACACCGATCCAATTATCGTAATTACTGTCAAAAACATTTCGAATATCTCATTAGATTCCACCGACAAAGTTGATTTACATCTGAGACATTTGAAAGGACCTACATCCATCCTGCAGGAAGCAGAAAAACTTTCAGACCAGCCCATGTACCTACACCCAACAACTCAAATCATTCACCAATCTACAAGTGTGATATTGTTCTGTCTAACAATTCTTGGAATAATCTTCGTTATTAGAAACAAAAGAAGGATTTCCGAGTTGATCTACAGTCCAAGGAAAATCATACATGTTGAAATGGAAAACATCAACCAAGGCCACCAAGAAGATAACAGAGACGTTATCTCTTAAGGAGGGAAGAGTTACGAGATGCTGTTCCCACGAAACCGCTGATGATAGTTTCTGAGTTCGCGGAATACAAGTGCGACAATTTGTGAACTCGGTGTGAACTCGAATTCCTCCGGAATCCGAGGTGTGATTATCAGAAAGGACTGATCTAGTAGTTAGTTCCATTTAGACCTTTGTAATAGACAAATCTATGTAACTCCGTTTCGCTATTACTGAATAAATTACATAATCATTTAGTTGTTCAATTGTGATTGGTAATTGAAAGATTAACTCTTTTTAAAAACAGCATTGGCGAATCGATAATCGTAATTATATAATAAAGCTTAGATAGAATAATTATAACATTCATTATTCAAATTTCGAAAAATCATATCTCCGAAAGTATTAGCTTGTTGGAGTTGAGAATGATATCAATGGATTTTTATGGTGAAACTGCATCTTAAATGAAAATTGAATTTGAAATTTGTTACTTGAAAAAAAAATTATTTTTCGTTACTCCGAAACCATCTGGCCTTTTTTGCCCAATAACGAACTCAACCGAGATATAGATCTCCCTAACCTACTCTGTAAATTTCAACTGCCTAACTCATTCCGTTCGAGAGTTATCGTAAAAAAAAATTTTTGAAAATTTTTTTTCACTTTGCGGTAACCTGGTCAGTACAAAACTTCACATACGTATGAAGGTCATGATTCTACAATTTGATGCTAAATTTCAGATAGATCAGGTGATCGGTTTAGGCAATATTCATAAAAAATGGGTTTTACTAAAATCGGCCATAACTCCGAAACCGCTTGATGGATTTTGTCCATTAACGAACTTAGCTGAGATATTTACGCTCCAAACCCACCTTGCAAATTTCAATCCTCTAACTCCTTTCGTTCGAGAGTTATCGTGCCTAGGGCCGGCCGGAAAGAATCGATTTCGCCCTCGGATTCTTGATCAGTGAGTCGAACCAAATCGTTTGAGACCATTTTCAGCCAAAAATTCGAAAAAACAGACATTTGGGCAAATTGATAAGCACTCAGTTCCGAGGAACTAGAGCGCCAAAAAGCAATATAATCTGTTGTGGCAGAATTTCAAAACTCCTGGGCGTTTAAACCTTTGAGTAGAAGGTGTTCAACATAATAATTTAATAATAATTCTATGGTCTAACCTCAATGGACATATACCTATTGTACCTATATCGTATAGCATTGTTGTATCCATGGAGGTAGGTACCTCCATGGTTGTATCAGATTATTACGGTCTGTAAGAATGACAGAGACATTTAATAAACATAAATTAAGTATATGTCTTTGAATATTAATCAAACAATGAACATATTGATTCTGGAACCAGTCTCACAATTTACAAACAATGAGTGGAAAATAGTTAGCTATGCATAAAAGTCTTTCTCATGAGAAATATTATCACTTTCTCATTTTGTTGAATTCTCAAACAAAGTATTCTGCATTTTTTCTGGAGCTAATCAGCTTTAGGCGAGTTCGGTATCTGGATGGGTGACAGCTCTGGGTATGAATTTGGACAGCGCGCCAAAGCTCCTGTCCACAGGGCTCTCCCACTTTTTTTAGTATCGACATGCTGCCATCTATAGTATGCACTTCGAAATGTCTCTGCCTGTTCACTTCATACTGTTACCGCAGTGTCAACATTCTGTGTTCTTGTTTATCCGTTGTATGCAGTTCATCACGTGTTCAGTTGTTTTCGATAGATCAGTTGCCTTCGAAATAAGGAGACCCATTTTTTACAAGGTGAGTTTTCTGAACATCCGCATGTTTTGAACACACTGAAGTATATGTTTTTAATAAAGTGCCGATGGCTTTTTGTCGGAAGCTTTTGTAATTTTTAGGTTAAAGCCAAATAATTTACTCTTTGTTGTTGTTCCAAATTTAGAATACTCGTTCGTTTGTAATATGAAATATTCCATATTAGGGACCTCAAATTATGTTCATAATATTTATTCTTTCTTTGCAGAATGTCCTCGCCGACAACTCAGAAACGTCGAAAATGGTCAAAGGAAAACCTAAAGGCTGCCATACAGGCTTGTATTTCGGGAGAAATGGGATATTTAAAAGCCCAACAGATATTTGGTATTCCAAGAGCCACTCTGCACAGATTTCTGAAATTAGTAAAGAACAATGAAGGTAAAAATCTTGATACAATTTTGGAAGTTAATTTAGGCAGAAGACCAGTCTTCACAGCTGATTTGGAAAAAGAACTAGCAGCACACTGCCTTGAAATGGAACGTAAATTCTTCGGTCTCACAGAAAGTGACGTAGTGAAATTAGCTTTTCAATTATCAGAAATTCGTGGCGTATCAACACCTTTTAATGAAGGCAATAAAGCTGCGGGTAGAAAGTGGTTTAAGAATTTCATAAGTCGAAATCCAATTTTGTCCGTGAGAACTCCGCAGGCCACATCAATCGGACGAGTTAATAAAGGAAGCGTGTCAGAGTTTTTTAAACTATAAGGCTGGTTTTCCTGTCACGCTGACGGTCGGCGCTGATGGGTCAATATGTATGTAGCTATAGGTAGCGTTTTCGAGTCACGCAGCGCTGACGGCCGTCAGCGCTGAGCTATATACGCGCACGTACGCGCCGGCGCGTCGGCGCCGCTGACTAGCTGGCGCCAACAAGCCTCCACATTCAGTGAGCCAGAGACAATAGCATCCTTCTATTTCTCAATGTGATCAGCGTAATGCTAAAAGGATACGAGCTGACCGATCAGCGCTGACCGTCAGCGCCGACCGTCAGCGTGACAGGAAAACCAGCCTTAGAGATGGCTTACGAAAAACATACATATCCCGCCAACAGAGTGTTCAATTGCGACGAGACTGGAGTCACCATTGTTCAAAGAAAGCAGGTGAAGATCGTTGCTAAAAAAGGTAAGAAGCAAGTAGGTAGCTCGACTTCTGCAGAAAGAGGAAGCCTGGTTACAATTGATGCTTGCATGAGTGCAGGAGGAACTGATGTTCCCCCATTAATTATTTTTCCACGTAAAAGAATGAAAAACGAGCTCACTGACGGTGCTCCACCTGGAGCTATATTTGCTTGTCATAAATCCGGATGGATTCAGATGGAAATGTTCACTACCTGGTTCAAGCATTTTGTGAATTATACAAAACCTAGTGCTGAAGATCCAGTTATCTTGGTTTTAGATGGACATTTTTCACACAGCCGTAATTGGATGTTATCTTGCATGCAAGGGAATCACATGTTACTATAGTTTGCTTACCGCCGCATTGTTCCCACCGCCTACAGCCCTTAGACGTCTCCTTTATGCGCCCCTTCTATGGGTACTACAATGAAGAAGTTCGGACTTGGTTGGCAAACCATGGAGACCCAGTAAGACCCATTACGCATTATCAGATCTCAAGTTTGATCGGAAAAGCTTTTGCGAAGGCTGCGACTATGGAGATTGCTATCAGCGGCTTCCGTAAGACAGGGATATATCCGATTAATCCAAATGTTTTTACGGATCAAGATTTTGTTGAAGAACAATTCAGTGAAGAATCTGAAAATATAAATGGGGCTGATAATTCTAACTCTAACGAAAGCTCAGTTGTTTTGAAAGATATATGCCCTGTTCCAGTATTTAAAACGACAGAAAATGTGGCAATGGTTGATCGGCGGAAGGGGAAGGCAAAAATATTAACTTCCACCCCCAACAAAGAAGAGCTCGAAACTTCAGTGAGTGCCAAAGTTAAAATACCAAAGGTTAACAAAGTCAAGAAACAGATTTTCAATGAGACAAGAAAGAGAAGTTCATCTTCCAGTTCTGGCGAAGATGACCTTGTATTGTCATCTGAAGAAGATTTAGATGCTGAATGTCTGTATTGCAATAAATTATGGTCCGAGAGTGCAGGTTTAGGCGAATGGGTGAGGTGCCAAGGATGCCGCAGATGGGCCCATTCAAAATGTGCAGGGAACCCAAAAAAACAGTTTCGATGCCTCGCGTGCACCGGGCTGAAGGGACTAAATAAGAACAAAAGATCAAAGTGAAGTGTGCTGGGGGACTAATGACTGCTTTTTGATAGAAATATATGCGTTTCATGATAGAAACATACCTATTCAACATTGGGAGCAGTATGTTCCTTATATGGAATTTTGAGAATTGAAACTTTTGTTGTTATTTTCGTTTTATTTTTTATGTTACAAATTTGATTCATTTCTGTATTTACAAAGAATATATTTTCCTTCCATAAGTTCACTCATTATTAATATAACTTCACTAATTGCAAAAAAATACATGAATTCCCTTAAGTATTCCATAATCGGTACAGTTCCCCTATTATCAGAATAATAAACACACTGACAATTTCTGTTTTGGAACTTGTGGAAAGGCATACAGCTGATTATTTACAGATATGTATTAAAAAAAATTGTGATGAATGGGATTTTTCTCAGGAAAAAGTTTCAGCTATATATATATATATATATATATAAATATATATATAAGAGTGGTTGATTCACAGTCTGATTGTTTATTATTCTCTAACTTTCAGGGATATTAGACTGGTTTTGGAGTGTTTCAAATGATACTCTGGTTCATAGGTCAAGCTTTCGACTGTATTTCAGTCTTCCTCAGGACTTCTAAAAACGGAGAATTTACAACAATTATACAATTTCACGTCTCATAACAATTAAATTACATTAAGTCTTATTAAAATTACACTTACACGAAATGAGGTTGGTATTTAATTTTGAAAAATTTGTGTTCAAAGATACTCATTAGTCAACATGCACTAATTATTGGTTAAATTATTTGTAGGTTAAAATCAGAACTGAAACTAGGTTGTAACATCATTTTTGTGACCGTTTCATAGATATATATTACTTTCTTCTTCTTATTCGTCTGGAGGTCCCGGATAGTATAGATATGGGGGTTTCCATAGATCCGTCATTAGATATGTATTTATGGTGCTGAGCTTGTTTGTGTCGGTTTTCTTGTTCATGGGTTGTTCTTCTTGATATATATAATACATCTCTAGGAATGTTCTCTTCTTGTAGTTTTCCGATCTGGTCAATACTCTAACTTGTTGAAAGTTTATCTGGTGGTCGTTTTCATTGCTGTGTTGGGCTAAGGCCGACACAAACAAGCTCAGCACCATATATACATATCTAATGACGGACCTATGGAAACCCCCATATCTATACTATCCGGGACCTCCAGACGAATAAGAAGAAGAAAGTAATATATATCTATGAAACGGTCACAAAAATGATGTTACAACCTAGTTTCAGTTCTGATTTTAACCTACAAATAATTTAACCAATAATTAGTGCATGTTGACTAATGAGTATCTTTGAACACAAATTTTTCAAAATTAAATACCAACCTCATTTCGTGTAAGTGTAATTTTAATAAGACTTAATGTAATTTAATTGTTATGAGACGTGAAATTGTATAATTGTTGTAAATTCTCCGTTTTTAGAAGTCCTGAGGAAGACTGAAATACAGTCGAAAGCTTGACCTATGAACCAGAGTATCATTTGAAACACTCCAAAACCAGTCTAATATCCCTGAAAGTTAGAGAATAATAAACAATCAGACTGTGAATCAACCACTGATATAATAGTAAAAAATGGGATTTTTTGAACAGATTTCATCCCGATATGGAATCGAGATCACTTCTACAATGAAGAAATGGAGTAAGTACAACATTAAAGCAGGATCATTAGTTAACAGGAGAATATTTCTCCTTGAGTGCAAAAGAAAGAACATACTTCCAAATCACATTGCACATGGAACAAAAAATATTCTGAATTTGTTAGATGGAAATAATGGGAAGTACGCTAATAAGGTTTATACTCTAAACCTGAATTTCTCAAGAAAAATTCTCAACCTAGAAATTAAACAAACAAACTGGCAAATCAGTAGGATAAGGGGGGATATGACCGAAATGATGAGCGTTTTAACAGCGTCAATTCCAGCATCGATGTTGAGTGAATTCACCAGAAGGCAAAGAATAACATATAATAGGACCTTTCATAGGATAAAGAATTCTAACATCAACAAGATAAACCGTTTAGAAGAAGATCAGATCAAGAAAATTGTGACACAAGAAAAATGGATCAGAAACCTGACCAACAAGACAATACCTAACGAAATCAAACAGTTTATGGCATTGGGACCTAAATTTAACATCAAACAAACTCCTAGAGACATAAGAATGGAACAACTATTGGCAGACTTGGAATTGATAATATCCCACATTGAAAAGAACGCACAGAACGTATATAGAGCAAAGACAACAAGTATTATCACAAACTATTTACACAGGTACAAGGATGTCCAGTTTTCGACGACTAGATCCTTCAAACAAGCCAATAACTTTATGAAGGAAAATCCTGACATATTGATAACACAAAGTGACAGTGATTATGAACAAAACAGACTACGAACATAAGATGTTAGAAATATTAGAACATCCAGAAAATTTTACAAGTGTAACCAGAGACCCAACACAGAAGATACAAACAATGGCCAATAAGTACTTCGAAGAAATTCACAAAAAGGGATTGTTAACTAAAGAAGAAACTAGGAAATTTAAGAAATACAATTCTACTTGTCCAAAAATCTATGGAAATCCGAAAATACACAAGGATGGTAATCCTCTTAGACCCATAATTTCAGGAATAAACTCACCTACAAAAAACTTGGCAACCTACTTAGCCAATGTTCTAAAAACCTCATATAATACTGAAAACCAATACTATATAAAAGATTCTTTCCAATGCTCTAATGTATTAAAAACACTCACACTTCCAGATGAAGAAATACTACTATCACTAGACGTGGAAAATCTGTTTGGGAATTTAACATTGAATCTAATAACCAAATCCCTTACACACAATTGGGATAAGATAAAACCAAACATTGGAAATATGGACCAACAATATTTTTTGCAAATCCTGAAGTTTATTATGGAAAACAATGTGTGTGTATATAAAGGAAAATTCTTCAAACAAAAAGTAGGTTGTGCAATGGGTTCTACTCTGAGCCCTATTCTGGCCCAATACGCAATGGATTATGTGCTGGATACCACCATTCCTAGGTTAAGTTACAGACCATATTTTGTCATGAAATTTGTCGACGACATTATACTATCCACCAACAAACAGAAGGTCACAGAACTACTAACCATATTCAATGATGGGACAATTGACCAACATCTGACCTTTACAGTGGAGTTGGAAACGAAGAGTGAAAATAACTTTGTACCATTTTTAGATTTAAAGGTCATAAGAACAGACACACAAAAAATATTAATTGACATGTACAGCAAGCCAACAAACTCTGAAAAAGTGATCCATTATAACTCTGATCACACATTGTCAATGAAAATAAATATACTAAAACAGAAGAAAGAAAGAATAGTTCAATTATGCAACCAACAATACATCCACAAGAATTTAAGGAAGCTGGCTGATGTTATGAAAGAAAATGGATATCCGAGTAAATTCGTGAACAAAGTTATCTTTTCAACTGAGACCTCAGATCTGGTTGTGAGAGAGAATGTGGGATTGCAAGGGTCTCAAGATGACGGAAATCAAGTAATCAATTATTGCTCACTACCCAACATAGAGCATTTGACGGACAAACTGATCGGACAACTTAAACGAGACAACATTAGAATTACCAGAAGATATACCCACAACATCTCTAAACTGTTTACAAAATTAAAAGACCGAGAAGATATATTGAACGAGTCAAATTTGATATATCAAATTCCATGTCAGGAATGTGAAATGAAATATGTGGGACAGACTTCACAGTCCTTAAAAAAACGAATAGCAGGACATAAGAGTGACATAAGGAAACACCCTGAAAGATGTGCCTTAGCCCAACACAGCAATGAAAACGACCACCAGATAAACTTTGAACAAGTTAGAGTATTGACCAGATCGGAAAACTACAAGAAGAGAACATTCCTAGAGATGTATTATATATATCAAGAAGAACAACCCATGAACAAGAAAACCGACACAAACAAGCTCAGCACCATATATACATATCTAATGACGGATCTATGGAAACCCCCATATCTATACTATCCGGGACCTCCAGACGAATAAGAAGAAGAAAGTAATATATATCTATGAAACGGTCACAAAAATGATGTTACAACCTAGTTTCAGTTCTGATTTTAACCTACAAATAATTTAACCAATAATTAGTGCATGTTGACTAATGAGTATCTTTGAACACAAATTTTTCAAAATTAAATACCAACCTCATTTCGTGTAAGTGTAATTTTAATAAGACTTAATGTAATTTAATTGTTATGAGACGTGAAATTGTATAATTGTTGTAAATTCTCCGTTTTTAGAAGTCCTGAGGAAGACTGAAATACAGTCGAAAGCTTGACCTATGAACCAGAGTATCATTTGAAACACTCCAAAACCAGTCTAATATCCCTGAAAGTTAGAGAATTATATATATATATATATATATATATTTATCTAATAGACGTATCCAGTCCCGGTACACTCTGAAGGCTACCTGAGACCCATATGATCCAAAATGTTTCCAGGAGTATATAGACAAAAAATGGGTAGATTGAAAATATAACTCCTTAGGCATCTTGAGAGGGGAAGGAATTTTTTTCTTTCAAAAAAGTTGTATATTCGTCAAACTTCTCGAATCCCGAATCATTCTGCCGACTTTCTGATCCCACATATACTCCGCAAGTATCTTCAGCCAACGTCTTCGAACCCAGCGCTGTTGCCAGCTCTTCGGGACTAATTGCGCCAATTTCGATATACGAAAGGGCGCGAAAACGAAGCTGGAATCGTTTACATTGATTTAGTTGTGTTATGAAGTGATTTTAATGTCTGCAAGAAGGAAGCTGATGATGAAAAGTGCAACAGGTACGTAAATAAGAGCCATTAGGAGTTCTATAGGTACAGTATTTCATTTGATGTAAAATTACAATCTTTTCCAATTTTAAACATTTGGCTTAAGTTTTACAATATAATACCATATTGTTGACATAAATATATGTTTCCGGCTTATCCCATGTTCAAGACTGAACAATGTCAAGAACATAGTATTATATATTGTGAAACCCAAGCCAAGTTTTTTCTTTACCTCAATAACTTGTCAAAATGTTTCTCCAAGTGATCAGCGAGAATTCATTATCTACAATAATTTTTACTAACACATATTTTTTTTTCAGAATGTCAGAGCATATACAGGGTCTTCCTTAAAGACATGCTAATATTTAAGGTGGCGATTCTTCAACTCATTTTAAGAAAAAACTTCTTATGAACGTATGTCCTAAAAGTCTTAACCTTTGAGATACAGGATGATAAAATTTTGTGCTGCGATATGAAGTAATTTTAATTTAATTATTTTAATCAAGAACAGAGCATATGACAAGAAAACTTATTTTTTGGATTCTCATTCATTTTGGAACAAATCTGATCTCTCAATTTGCTTTCAGTCGATGCACAAATATTTCACACCGCCTCAGATTTTTAAGGAATTAATCTTTATTTGTATTTTTTTAGGTGGAAACCGTGTGTCGGTCAAAGAAAACCCATGGGATCAAATTTGCTCAAAAATGAATGAGGATCTTAAAAGTAATTGTTATTCGAATAGAAAGCAGTGGCCTAGTATTTAGTAGAGAAAATGAAAATTTTTGTACATCACAGAATCCACCTTGATGCACATAAACATGTACCAAATTTTATGAAGATGTCTGCAATATTATCTCAGTTATTATTTAAAAACTGATTTTTTTTCAACATTTTATCACCACGTATCTCAAAAGTTAAAACTTTCAGGACATACGTTCATAGGAAGTTTTTTCTTAAAATAAGTCAAAAAATCACCACCTTAAATATTAGCATGTCTTTAAGGAACACCCTGTAACTGCGAAGGTACTATTGCTGCTTGATGAGGGGAAAGAATCTTGTCCAGAATGAAGTTACGGAATATTAGTTAGAATTGGAACAAGTAGAAGAGAAGAAAAGAGGAAAAGAGTAAATTTGAAGTGACGAGAAAAGTATCAATAAGGGAGACAAATGAGAGTAGATGCATAAAAATTAAATGGATCCGAATGAATGCTACATATGAAGGCTCCACGAAACCGAAGAATATAAGGGACGATGAAAGAGATGATATGTCTTCAACAAAATGTCTATTATTCCAGATTAATTTCTTTTGTTGACATTTTAGAAGCAATATTATTTTATCCAAAAAACGGCGTATGTTGATTGATTCTTTCAACGCTGATCAAGATTGGCCATTTATTCAGTCAACATTATCCACCTATACATTTCTGTACACCGTTTGCGTAAAATAGTTGAAAATTTCCCCAAATTTAGAAGTGGATTAAATGGTTCTTTTTTGGATTCTGAAAAATATCCATAAAATAAACAATGTTTTTTTTTTTTAATTTACTTCGGCGTTAGAAAGATTAGATATTTGCCAGAAGCCATATATAGAACAATATTGCCTAATGAACAGTAGCATAACTAACAACATATGAAACAACTTTTCTGTAACGTTTCGGAGCCTAAAGCAGATTCCTTTCCCAGACACCAAGCGAAGATCTTAAGAATTATATTTGATTACACTAATACTGAAATTTGTCAAGCCGACAGCCGATAGTCTTTGGAAGAATATTGTAACACAGTTCCACTTTACATAGAAACTTCCAAGTTCGAATTCTTTATTCAACCTATTCAACCAAATATGGTCTATTCATCTTGAGCAATTTGTAAAATTGTTTTCTTTGATCAACAAAATACAGAGCGACTCCTTTAAGTTATCTTTTAATGTCATCAGACTCTGTAATTGCAATCGAATTACAAATATCTACATATGTTTTTTACTAACGCAGAAACAATTTCAAAATAAAGAAATTTTTTATTTCATAGATATTTTTCAGAGTTTAAGAGAGAAAACCCAGAAAGGAACCATTCAGTGATGAATTCACCTCCCTTCTTGAAATGATAGTATGGGCTTTTTGCAATCGTCCTTCTCTGAAATTACAGTCGCACTTGCATGTGCAGATGCAGAGAAAATGGAATAAAAATTACAAAATTCCTAAGAATTAAATTGCCTTTAGAAAGTGATGGTTGCCAAAAAATTGAGAACAAATGTGGACATGCTTTCATCAGAGAATGATTAAGTTTTCTTAGACAAAATAAGATGATACTACAGCGAGATATAATAAACTTTGAAGAAGATTTTTTTCAAATTTGTAAAAAATGATTCGGATCAAATCTTTTATTGAATTGATATTTAACTATAAATGTGGGACAGCTCTGTGGACAGGGTCTTTGGCGCTTTCATCAATCTACTAGCGAGTTATTATTCAAACTTTGACAAATCATATCTCCAAATATTGGTTTCTCAGAGTTGGATATCAATGCATTCTTAAGATAGAATTGCATGTTACAAAAAGTGGGAAAGCCCTGTGGGCAGGAGCTTTTGCGCACTTGTTCAAACTTCGACAAATCATATCTCCGAAAGTAGGTATTGGTTTCTTAGAGCTGGGAATTATTTCAATGGATTCTTATGATACAACTGCATCATGAAAGAAATTAAATTAAAAAAAGTGTCATTTGATAAAAAAATAGTGCCAAAAATTATTCCGAAACCACGAACTTATCCGAGATATTCATTCCTCAAATCCACTCTGAAAATTATATTATATCAATTGAAACCTAGCCAATAGTCCGGTTTTATTTTTACTGGAGATATTCTGAACCCCATTCGATTAATTTACCAAAGTATATATTTCAATCATCATAATATGGATTATCCACGGGCATTAAAAAATAATATCATATTATAACACTGAGAATTCTACGATCGAGTAATTATAGCATTCTGTGAAAACATAGAAGTAAGATTTATTATTGAAATTTTGAAAAATCATATCTCCAAAAGTATTAGTTAAAGTTTTAAATAATATCAGTGGATTCTTGTGGGAAAACTGCATATAAAAAAAACAATTTTAAATTTGTGATATAAAAAAAATATTTTCATTTTTTTTAACCGAGATATCTCCCAAATCTAATCTGAAATTTTCAATAGTCTAGCTCTTGAAGTCTAGCGATTTTGATCACGGATTCTTGATCAGTGAGTCGAACCAAAACGTCTGAGACCATTTTCAGCCAATAATTCGAAAATTACAGACATTTGGGCAAACTGATAACAAAAGCACCAAAAACATAGTAACACAGTGTCAGTTCAGATAGAAATTTCCATGTTCTAACTATTTCTCCAGCAAATTCAACTACCAAATATGGACAATTCCAATTGAGTAATTTGGATAATTGTTTTGTCTGTTCAACAAAATACAAGTCGACTCCTTATGTTTCCTTTTCATGTGAGTGGTATTCCGTCATCAGAATCTTTGTTTTAGTCTAATCCATTATGTCGATCTCTATAGATTGTACATACATATTCTGCTATTTGTGGTGCTTTTGTTGTTCGGAACAGAGCGCTTATCAATTGGCCCAAATGTCGATAATTTTCGAATTGGCCGAACATGGTCTCACGATATGAGATGTGTAAAAAACATTTTGTATTTAATTATTTTATGATGCAGTTTTATCACAAGAATCCATTGTTATAATTCCCAACTCTTACGATGGGTTTCACAAAGCTTTGACAGCTGTTAATTGCCAAATCAGGTAGACAGCCTTGCAGTCCCTGACCCTCTTATGACAAAAGCGTGAACATCACTGAACATCGCTTATGGTTTCCGCATCACAGAGGGTCAGAGTTCCTAAGGATTTCCCTAGATGCAGCTGATGAGATTTTCTTCCTACCTGTTCACAACAACTGGGATTATGTTTCCTAGAACTTCTTCAGCTGTCATTCAGTGTGGCTATGTTATGCTGACGATTGTTAATAACCATGAAACTGATTTGTATTTGCCCCTGAATGACGCTTTCCTCATTAGGGGAATACTGAGCGATGAGGGGACCAGCCCGTATCCACGAAATATTTGTTGATAATTAAAATCAATGAATATTTCTCCGTGTGTCCTTCAGCTATTACTGTAATTTGCAGTGTAACAAATTTCATAATAAGTGTCAACAAACAATAATTGGTAAAGTTTTCGCTTTGTGTCTGATGAAGGAGTCTGATTTAGTCTCCGAAATATTACAGAATGGTTTCGTTACTGTTTATTATGTTCATTTTTTCCAAAATGATCCATGAAGAAATGATATTTGTCCTCAACACTCCTTCAGAATTATTATTGAGAATTCGAAATAAACAGGTCCCATAACGACGACTCCATATACCAGGCTTGTATAAGCGTTCATAAGTGTGGTTTTTAGGTTCGTATATCAAAAGGAAGAAGTATCTGAATTTGAAGTTTTATTTGAACAATCCACAATTAACAATTCTCATGACGTTGACTACCTATACCGGGCTCGTATAGGTTTTCGTATGTATTGGTTTTGGGTTTGTATATCGATAGGATGAAATATATTATTTTCAAACTCTCGCTCTACAGCGTTGCCGGATGTAAGGTCTCAAGACGTTGATCAACTATACGAATTATATACAGCGAGCTAATGTGAGCAGAAGCGCCCTCGCACTGGCCAAACTCTGAAGCTTTTCTGTATATAATATGATGTATCACCGCTTTTTCAGACCCATCTGAAAATTTACCCCTGGCATCCCCTAACGTCCCTGAGTAAAATTCTATAGGTAAACGTTACCAGACCCGGAGTCGGGTCTGAAAACGTCACTTTTGGACTGTATAATCGGTAAAGTATGTCGATTTGGGTCTGTATGTGCGGTCGAACAAATCTATATATATATATATATATATATTAACATATTGATTAATATATTGATATATATATATACAGGGTGTCCCAAGTTCGAGTGCCTATTAGACGTTTCTGTAGAACTGGACATATTTGAAATCTGAAAATTGGGATTATGATATTGCTCGAAATGCCATGCAGGTAACCCCCAGAGTTAACAAAGGGGCCATGTCTGGGCCAGTACTGGAAAGCCCAGATTCGGCATATCTGTAGTGGCCCATGCCTGGGCCAGGTTGTTTAACATAACCTTGGTCATGCCAATGATTACCCAGACTTGGGGCGAGCCTGGTTGACCTAGCCTTGGCCATGCCAATAATTACCCAGACTTGGGCCAAGCCTGGTTGACCTAGCCTTGGCCAAGCATTCGGAACCCAGACTTGGGCCAAGACTGGGTAACCCAGCCTTGGCCATGCCAATGATTACCCAGACTTAGGCCGAGCCTGGTCTACCTAGCCTTGGCCATGCCAATGATTACCCAGACTTGGGCCAAGCCTGGTTGACCTAACCTTGACCAAGCATTCGGAACCCAGACTTGGGCCAAGACTGGGTAACCCAGCAGAGAGGTTTTTTAGTCAGTAGCATACGGATGTGACAAGCCCGCGGACCCCAGTCACTCTCAACCGATGATTAATTACAATCTACGGAGCCTCGGAGAACAGCTGCTGCCTGGGGATCACCAGGGCATGTCTGGGGTTGGTGCTGGACGTGACAGCATGCGAACCACCAACGGCAGTATGCTGAGGAGGCGGGCGCTTGTCATACAAGAAATTACAGCTTCCGACGAGGACATCGAGGAGGAGAGAGAACAAGTTGTCGGTCGCATAGAGAATCATCGCTCGCAAGAGCAACCCGTAGTCGGACCCGGCAACAGTAATAAGGCCACTGTTCAAAATCGGGGTTGTTCAGATTTTGTCAAAATTTAGAGTAGTGGACTGTTACAGACGATTGAGTTGGAAAAACTGTTAAAAACAATTTATTTACATATATACACTGTTTCCAGAGAATGAGACATGAGAATACATATAAATGTATGAGCTGAGAGCAGAGTAGCGCAGTGCACCAACGATTAGCTTTTATGAAATTTCACATCGAGAGTAGAACATGAGATTAAGTTGAGATTTTAGTTACTGAATTAATTTGACCTAGGTAAAAAGCTTGTATAAGTTGGATGCACATTACTATTCTTGAGTAAGTATTTAACTAGTGAGAAACTAGGGACCACTGAGATAAATTGAAACAATTTTCAAACAATAAACTATTGTGACTTGAATCAATTCTGTGAGCAATTCTGAGTGAATACCAGTAATAATGTATTAAGTAAATTTGAGCTGAAGGTGAGTTGGATAATTGAAGCAATTTTCAAACAATAAACTATTGTGACTTGAATCAATTCTGTGAGATCGTCTGAGTGGACAATTAATGAATGTATTGATTAAATTTGAGCAGAAAGTGAGTTGAATAATTGAAGCAATTTTCAAACAATAAACTATTGTGACTTGAATCAATTCTGTGAGATCGAACATGTGAGACAATTAAAATGGCGGAACTCTAGTGCAACCTGTCCTGCAAACGAGCTAGTTAAAATTCATATTGAAACTGTCGAAAAGAGCAGACGTTCTGATATTTTATATCGAACAAACCATTGATTATTATATCTAGACAATAAATGAGTTGACTTAAATTTACAGCTGATGCTATTCAATACGAGTTGGTTTCAATACGAGATGATATAATTTGAGAAGATCAATAATTTCATCGTAATATAAAATCATGTTGTATGCAAAAATCCAATTAAGAGAAATCATTATGAGATATTCGAATTAATTCAGACACATGTGGATGA
The DNA here is from genome assembly GCA_937662695.2 of Halyzia sedecimguttata. Taxonomy (NCBI): domain Eukaryota; kingdom Metazoa; phylum Arthropoda; class Insecta; order Coleoptera; family Coccinellidae; genus Halyzia; species Halyzia sedecimguttata. Next base: position 9,140,320 of record OW569418.2, read on the forward strand.
ATGAAAGAACGATTTCAGCCATCAGCATTTCACTCGGAACATGTACACTTCTGAATTACAATTTACGTATTGTGAGTTTTGAGAATAAATAAACTAACATTGAGAGCTGTAAATTACCTGTGTTTTCAGGACACTGATTGCACTAGATTAACAAAATTATGAGATGAACTAATGAGCTGTATAGAAAAATGAATGTGAAACTTGTATAAACGCAAGAGAAGGCAGTGAGGCTGTCCGCAATGAATCAAATTCGCAAGTCAAGTCCGTCGTTGACCGGGGGTCGAATTGAAATTCACCTCGGCGCAGGTTGCTTGAGAAATGCATACTTGTTCGAGATTAAAGAGTTGAAGGCGCTAAATTCAAAAATACTATAGAGCGGAAAGATAGTGTGCAGACTTTTTTACTTGTAGAAGTGCAACTAAGTAGGTTGAATTCGGGACTTCTATGTGGCTTCAAATTGAGGGGATGCTCAATTTTAAACAGCCACACAAAGGGGACCACACAAGTGGACACCCGAGCAACACGAACAACTGTTTGTGTTATACCGAAGAAAGAGACCAGAAAGAAGGGGATATATGGGTAGACTGCATGGTCTGTGGTGTGAGAATCTGCCAGATCTCAACTTCATGACGCAGCAGAACCTACGGGACCAGGTGAGCCATCTCAAGAAGAGTCTGAGGATATAGAAGAACAAGCTGAAGAGCAGGTGAGAGATGCTCCAAACCAACAGCCACATTGGACGAATCAAAGGAGAGAAGAACGGGATGAGAGGCTAGTGGGAGACGCCGCAATCATCCAATCTCTTATGCCTGGATTGCGACGTGAAGAAGTCGCAGCACCGGACATGGAGCAGGTGAGAGATGTTCAAGAGCTATTCGCCAATAGAAGAGAAGCATTTGAGGCTGCAGTAAGGAATCCTAACTTAAGGACCACAAGACTGAAATCGAGACTCCCGGCTGAAGATCTAGCCGCGATGAATATTATAATCGACGATCACCTAAAGGAGGATTGTTCGCTAGAAGATGTCGTAGCTGCAGTGAGAGCAGCTGCTTCACTTCTGTGCCCACTAGGAAGAACAACAACAAAGGAGGACAAACATAAGTCAAGATTGATTAAGATAGACAAGAAGATAAGAACCGTTATGTAGCAAGCATCTTGGTATCAATGTATCATAGATGTTATGGAAGGACAACTGAAGCCGAGCAAGAAAATAGAGGACATGATGGGTGAGCTGCGTGCGTTGCATCGTACGATGAGCCTGCCCACCATAAATCTATTGAAGCAGAAAACTGCCGATGAAATAAGATCACTTGGTTGAAAACAAAATTATTACTCGGAAACCATTGGGATGATTATGCCCATTAACGAACTTGTCCATCTTATTGGGATGCGCTACATACCCTGAAAATTTCAAGTCGATAGCTCTTTCCGTTCTCAAGTTATCGTGGCAACGGCCGGACGGCCGGCCGGACAGAATCAAATTTGACCTCGAATTCTTCATTGGGGAGTCGGAACAAATCGTTTGAAATCATTTTCGTAAAAAATTCTAAGGTTACCGACATTTGGGCAAAATGATAACGCGATGTTCCCCAAAACATACGCGCAAAAAAATAAGCTGGTTGAATTCAGAGAAGCTTTAATTCGATCCCTTATGGAAATCGATAAAAACGAAGATGGTCGAATTTTCATGAAGCAGCAGTCTTCGAAGGCAACATCAAACTATCCTACTGGGGAATAACACTTCCCTGAAGAGATTCCTCTACCAGAGAATTCTAAGAAGCGCATTCATTTCTCAAATGTGAGCAATGCACCATGGAGGATAGGAGAAGAGAAACAAGATATAGGTGTGAGCAATGTAAAGGCAATCCACCTTTATGTCCTGCTCCATGTTTCAAGTTGTGGCATTGTTAAATTTCTAAAATTATAATTACTTTTATGTTATGATACTTAATATTAAACTTTTTGAACCTCATTAAAAAGGAATTATCCTTATTTTCCTGAAAAAAATGTGAGCGTCCGTGGACGTCCATGTCATAAAAAGTTAGAACAAATGTTCTTGATATGACAATGGCTTTTATAGACGTCTGCTATTTTTTATTCCAATCCACATTTTCGGAATCATTTCCAACATTTTGATGTATATCACAAAAATTTCTAACCTAAATTTCTGACCGATATACAAGCGTGACGTATCACTAGCAAAGGTAAAATAGGCAGTGACCGTCAATGTGTTATAATAATAAATGTCAATGTGTTATAATATTAAGACTTTATTTGAATCGCCCCTTGATGGATCTGACATCGGAGTCATTATTATTTTGAAATGATAATGAATATCGTATTGTAAAAGAGAATGCTCTTGAATATTTGTCAATTGTTGGCAGTTCTGTTCGCTGCAGTAAATATTAAGACAGCGAAACGAAACAATTTGAGCGGCGAAATGCTCTCAAACTTATTATATTTTAAATCTTTGTATTTAGAAGACTGGCAGCTGTAAATTTTTATAATTTTATTTATTATACAGTGAACTCAATTAATGGGCATCTAACACTGTATATTTTCACCTCAATTAGTCGAACAGTCTTCTTGAGATTATTCAACAGAAATCAAAGGAGTTCGCATCTTCCCTAGGCGAGTAGTGATTGGCTATCTAATTTCAAAAAAAAAAAAAAAGCACTGACGTGTAGTCAGTACTCTTTGGCGCGCGTGTTCACGGTGGCTAATTTGAATTGAATGATGAGTACTTCAAGCTCAGTAGATAGAGCGAGCCGAAGATCTTCCCAAAGGATAGTGGACACCATTCACTGTCGGTTCAAAAATTAACAGTGCTGTATCTAAGCTGCCATCAGGATAGATTAACAAAGTTGGAAAAGAACACAAGTGACTCTCCTTAGTCGCACAAGCTCCTAGAAGATTTGGGAGGGTCAGTATAATCCTAATCATGTTAATCGCACGCGCGCCAAAGCAGATTGACTTTTTACACTTTTTCTTTCATTGTTAAGTCAATCTGCTTTTGCGCGCGTGCGATTAACATGATTAGGATTATACTGACCCTCCCAAATCTTCTAGGAGCTTGTGCGACTAAGGAGAGTCACTTGTGTTCTTTTCCAACTTTGTTAATCTATCCTGATGGCAGCTTAGATACAGCACTGTTAATTTTTGAACCGACAGTGAATGGTGTCCACTATCCTTTGGGAAGATCTTCGGCTCGCTCTATCCACTGAGCTTGAAGTACTCATCATTCAATTCAAATTAGCCACCGTGAACACGCGCGCCAAAGAGTACTGACTACACGTCAGTGCTTTTTTTTTTTTTTTTCAGGTTCCTTTAACAAATATTGCTATCAATACAGTTTGGCTGTTAGCTTTACCGTAGATCGAAAAAAAATGCGGTTGTGGGACCTCCGTTTGGAACGCAATTGCCTCTTCTCCAAATCCGAACGTATTTTAATATAGATCTACCGAATATAGTTATTTATAAATTAGCCTCAGGGCCACCATACAGACATTTCAACTCGGAAACAACGCTATTTCCCCCAAACTGACTTGTGTCCGTGCACTGAATTGACATGAATATTCTTTTAAAACCTCACAATATCGGCTCATTGCTTCCAACATAACCCAAACAACCCAAAACCATTCACTTCTCATCTGCTCAAGCGCAATATACTAGTGCCTGAAAGTGCTCCCAAAATTACACACCTCACAAAAAACTCCGATTCTCAAACACTAGTGGTTCAGGAGATATCGCTTCTTGAATCCACGCATGCGCAGACCCTCACCAGGGGATTCTATAGAGGAATAGCATCCGCCACCCCAAAATACCAATCCTCTCTGACGAAAGCACCAGCAGTTAAATCACTGATGGTCTGCTCATGCGCATAACGAAAAATGCCCGTAAGGGGTAACATCAATTTCGAAATTAGCCCCAGGGCCACGATACGGACACTTTAACTCGGAAACAACGCTACATCCCCCAATCTGACTTGTCCTTGCACTGAATTGCCATGAATATTCTTTCAAAACCTCACAATATCGGGTCAGCACTCCCAACATAACCCATACAACCCAAAAACAGTCACTTCTCTTCTGCGCATGCGCAATCTACTTGCGGCTGAAAGTCCTCCCAAAATCACACACCATACAGAAAACTCCGATTCTCCAATACTAGTGGTTCAGGAGATATCGCCTCTTGAATCCACGCATGCGCAGACCCTCACCAGGGGATTCTGTAGAGGAATAGCATCCGCCACCCCAAAACCCCAATCCTCTCTGACGAAAACTTCAGCAGTTAAATCACTGATGGTCTGCTCATGCGCATAACGAAAAATGCCCGTAAGGGGTAACATCAATTTCGAAATTAGCCCCAGGGCCACGATACGGACACTTTAACTCAGAAACAACGCTACATCCCCCAATCTGACTTGTCCTTGCACTGAATTGCCATGAATATTCTTTTAAAACCTCACAATATCGGGTCAGCACTCCCAACATAACCCATACAACCCAAAAACAGTCACTTCTCTTCTGCGCAAGCGCAATCTACTTGCAGCTGAAAGTCCTCCCAAAATCACACACCATACAGAAAACTCCGATTCTCCAACACTAGTGGTTCAGGAGATATCGCCTCTTGAATCCACGCATGCGCAGACCCTCACCAGGGAATTCTGTAGAGGAATAGCATCCGCCACCCCAAAACCCCAATCCTCTCTGACGAAAACTTCAGCAGTTAAATCACTGATGGTCTGCTCATGCGCAAAACGAAAAATGCCCGTAAGGGGTTACATCAATTTCAAAATTGGCCCCAGGGCCACGGTATGCACACTTCAACTCGGAAACAACGGTATTTCCCCCAAACTGACTAGTGTCCGAGCACTGAATTGCTATAAATATTCTTTTAAAACCTCACAATATCGACTCAGCCCTCCCAACATAACCCATCCAACCCAAAAACAGTCACTTCTCTTCTGCGCATGCGCAATCTACTCGCGGCTAAAAGTCCTTTCAAAATAACACACCTTACAAAAAACTCCGATTCTCCAACACTAGTGGTTCGGAAGATATCGCATCTTTAATCTACGCATGCGCAGACCCTCATCAGGGATCTGGATTCTATGGAGGAATAGCATCCGCCACCCCAAAACCCCAATCCTCTCTGACGAAAACTACAGCAGTTAAATGACTTCTCATCTGCGCATGCGCACAACGAAAAATGTCCGGAAAGGGCAGCATGAACCTCAAAAAAATAGGTTTCGGCATTTTAAGCAAAGCATTTCGCGAAATAGTAGTAATTTTTTTATTTTCTTCATGTCACGTGATCTTCACGAAATTTTGCAAAAGTGTTTGCATTGGTCTTTTGCATCTAACTACTGAGTTTCAATTTAATCAGATCAGTATTTTTCGAGTTATCCTGAAAACAAAATTTTAAAATTTTTGAAATTTTTTTTTGCTACTTTAGGGCCGTCCGATCAAAACAAAACTTCGCAGGCATATAAAGGTCATGATTCTACAATTTGCTGCCAAATTTCAGAAAGATCGAGTGATTGGTTCCGGAAATATTCATTAAAAACGTTTTGACTAAAAACGGCCTTAACTCCGAAACCGCTCGGTGGATTTCGCCCGTTAACGAACTTGTCCGAGATATTTACGCTACAAAACTACCCTGCAAATTTCAACGCTCTAAGTCGTTCCGTTCGAGAGTTATCGTGCTAACGGCCGGACCGGACGGACAGAATTGAATTTGACCTCGAATTCTTCATCAAGAAGTCGAACCTAATCGTTTGAGACCATTTTCGAAAAAAAATTCGAAAAATACAGACATTGTGACGAAATGATAGCACGCTGTTCCTTGCGGAACACGCGCGCAAAAAGGTTTGGAATTACTGGAAGAACCTTGTCAGGTGAAAGTGCTAGCGCCAATGAAGACACTTGTGCAGAATGGCAGCTCATATGTCGGATTTACTGGAGACATACACACCCAATGAGATCTACAACGCAGGCGAAACCGGGCTTTTCTACAGATGTTTACAACAACAAAAGTTTATAGTTTTTACTCAGATTGCGCGGGATTGGGATACGCGCAGCATCACAGATGCTACTTGCAGCGTGGCTTTGGTTTCCAAGACCTACACCCTCCCGGGCAGAAGGAGGCACTTCCAACCTCTACTAACTTTGCAGGTTAGTTTCCGAGTTGGGGGTACGCAACCCACACGCCGAAGTGGACAGGACCCTTCTAGCCCACCTTGCGTGCTTTCAACCACTGCCACCACGAAACCTATCCCGATAGGGCGAGCAGGGATACCCATGTGGGCACCATCCTCACGTGGTAGCAATCATAACGCCATTTCCTTGCAAATTTTAGACCTCGGAGGCCAGGCCTTGCTGAAGCCAGCTAGGGTAATGCAGGTTAGCCATTCCCGTCATGGTGGTAAGGAAAGTAAAGAACGTTAGACGATATTACTTGCTGTTTATATGAGCAGTTCAGTGAAACGAGTTCCGATCGTTTTATGCAAATCGCTGAAGTCTCGTTGCTTTAAAAATGTAAAAACCTTGCCTACACAGTTTACTGCCAATTATAGAGCTTGGATGACTAGAGAATGGTTGCAAAATTTGGATAACGAGTAGACAAGAAAAAAAGGGAGCTCTGCTCATCATAGACAATTATCCAGCTCATAATCCCTTGCCTGTTTTTATATCGTTGAAAGTAAAATGTTTACCACCGAACAAAGCGAAACGACAGACCTTAGATTCGGGATCATCAAAAATTTTAATGTTAAATACCGTGCAGAGGTAGAGCATCATGAGCTTCGAGAAATACAGGAAAATCGTTCCGTGGTCCCAACCACTGTCTTGGAAGCTATACATTTCATTCAAAAAAATATGGAATGAAGTGAGCCCTCGAACAATTCAAAATTGCTTTTCTGCATGTGGATTCGATGTGATTACAACCGATGCACCAGACACAGCACTGGACACTCCAGAAGAGGTAGCTGTTACCGGATGGGTAGATCACAATCCACCTCCACGAATTCATCAGATTCATTCAGATGAAAGACTTTCCCATCCGGTATTTATTATTTTTTTTATCAATAATAAAAATAATAAATACCGGATGGGAAAGTCTTTCATCTGAATGAATCTGATGAATTCGTGGAGGTGGATTGTGATCTGCCAGTATGCTTTCCACCTACAGAACGAAGTTTCATCTCTGAATCTTACAAAGGGGAGGGGAAGACGATGCATGTTACGACGAGGCGGAGAACTCTGAACGTAAACTAACTGTACAAGAAGCTAGACAAGCCATGCACACGTTTCGAAATTTTCTAGAAACTTAGAATATTAAATACGAAATATTCACCAAAGTCAATGAAATAGCTTCTGTATTTAATAAGAAAAACGTTTACGAATTTTTTGATTTAATGTAACAATTTGTGGAAAAACTTAATTTTAACGTAAGCTCTGTGTTTAATAAGGAACTTTTGGCACTTTCCACAGTGCCAAAGGTCGTTTCTACCAAAGGCAGTAAGGCTGTTGGAGCAGTTGCAAGCGGAGAACGAGGCAAAAACACCACAATGGTCTATTGTGTTAGTACTTCTGGGTGTTATGTACCTCCAGTGATATTTAAAAGAAAAAGGTATTCTGTTGAATTAAGCAATGAAGCTCTACCAGGTTCTGTGGTGGAAGTTTCTGATTCTGGCTACGTAAAAACTGAGCTTTTTGTTACGTGGATGAAATCTTTTATAGATGTTGTCAAGCCAACAAAAGAAAAAAAAAATCAGCTCCTTTTAGATGGACACACTACACATTGCAAAAACTTAGATGCTCTCTTGTTGTGCGAGTTATACGTTCAGATCCAGGAGTTCCCAATACAACCAAATGTTGACATGGACATTGCCACTCTGCTGAATGGGATATTTCAATTATATATAAATTGAACCTTTTCTTTAATCTAATCAGTCTTGACATATTCGAAATCGCGAGTTTACGTACGAATCGTCCGTCACATTTTCCATCCTTTGTAGATTCCTATCTACATATAAATACATATAAAATTCTTTTTTAGAAGTCAGTAGCTCACTACCAAAACATAAATGGCGCAGTCGACGGAGTTTTTGTGAAGTTCTACAGCAGTAAACTACAAGAACCAAGAACCTATCATCCATCGGGTCCATCAAGGAATACGAATGGAAATTGCATTTTTTGCTAAGTGGTGAGTCATACTGATACTATAAAATTTTTATATTTTATGTCAGACCCTCCTAAATTCTTGTCCGATTCCATCATTGAAAAGACTCTGATTTGGAGCTAAATTTACTGAATTCTTTCAAAAAATTAAGCATTCACTCAATCCCTAAAACTACAATGGCTACTGTATGACTAGATAGAATTGAGTATTGTTCCCGATTTTGACGGGAATCCAAATACACTCCATAGGTTCATTACGGCCACGGAAGCTCTTCTAGCTCATGATTTCGACATTAAAAATGGGTTCAAGCCCTGTGGACAGGAGCTTTCTGGCGCTCTAGTTCAAACAGACAAATTATATCTGGTATTGGTTTCTCAGAGTTGGGAATTATATCAATGTATTCATATGATATCACTGCATCATAAAGGAAATTCAATTCAAATAATAGTTTATTAGATAAGTAATAATAAATTACCTTGTAATCGATCAAAAATTTCCTGATCTACGTTCACCAAACTACAGAATTATGCTTTCAATATTTACGTAATATTTTCAAACATTTTCGGGTGAGGTCCCCGTTGCATCGCTAAAATACGAGTATTTCAACCCCAATATTTTTGAAGTTACAATATTCCCTTCTGTCCAGTTGACATTATGAGAATTCATACATAGAATAATAACTAGTGGGCCCGCAGATCTACCTAGCCAGTAGATCTACATTTTTCCGGCAGATCTACATTTTTCCGGTAGATTAACATTTTTCCGATAGATCTACATTTTTCCGGTAGATCTACATTTTTCCGGTAGATCTACATTTTTCCGGTAGATCTACATTTTTCCGAGACTTCCTCAGACACACACACACAGAAAGTTTCAACGAAATCGGTCCGGTCGTTCTCGAGTGTCTATAAACCGAACACAGTGCTATCTACCGAGTTCCTATTGTGACTCTGAGGCCCATTCAAATACGCACACAAAGTTTAATTGAAATCGTTCGAGCCGTTTCCTACAGATCGATCGGGGCGCCCCTACAGGATGCTATTGTGAATCAGAGATACGCCGAAACAAAATCACAGAGTTTCATCAAAATCGGTCCGCCTGTTTCCGAGTTCCTATACATCGATTTTAGCGCCCCCTACAGGGTCCAATTGTGAATCTGAGCCGCCTTGGGTTCCACTGAAATACATACACGCAAAGTTTCGGAGTTGACATATTTCTTAAGACACCCTGTATAGCAGGGGTTATCATTTCGCAACGGTTTTACAAAGTTGAGAATTCTCCTCGCGATATAAATCTCGAGGTGACATTTTACTTAAAACGCTTGCATTTGAAAATAATCGATGCCGCAAGGAAATGAACACCCTGTATAGTAATGGTTTATTTCCAACGATGTATGCCTCGAAAGTATATTTTCCAACACGAATGAATGAAATGGTATGTTCATACCGTTAAAAACAGCAATCTGCAATTGACATTAAAAGAAAAACACCCTATATAGAGATTTCCGAAAAATACATTATAAGAATCCATCCAAGGTTCCTATTTAGATAACGGTTTGTTTGTGGCACGAATCAATTCAATCGTGTCAAATTGTGCCGTGAAAAAAAGAACACCCCGTATAGTAATGGTTTATTTTCAGCGATATATGCTCAGAAAGAAAAAAGAAAAACACCCTTACTTAAAGTCGGCAGATATACCGTTATTCGAAGTTAATATTGCGATAGAAATTGAAAAAAAAAACACGAAAAAGTATAATTCCCTTGATGGGATTCGAACCCGCCTTCCCTCGTCCGAAACCGAGATATCGACTATCTAGACATCGGCACTATCGGACTCCTCGAAGGATCCTCTCGATCTCCGGTATTAGAATAAAACGTCGGTACTAACCGCGGATAGATATTCTTAATTTTCACTTTTCGACATAAAATCGCCACATGGAGGTTTATTTGACGGTTTTTTACCCTTATCTTCGCTTTTCGTCAACGTTCAGTCCCGAAAACTGCCTAGAACGGCCATTTCGTTGCGAAAAATTTCCCGCACCCCGTCTAACGGATTCATTTTGACGTTTCTCAGACAGACTTTTAGCAAGGAAAATGCCCGAGGTCGGAACTTCGAGAACTTGTATCGATTTAGTTGACATTATGAGAATTCATACATAGAATAATAATTATATCAATCTGTGAAATACGATTTACATTGAAATTTTAAAAAATCATATCTCCGAAAGTATTAGCTTGTTAGAGTTGAAAATGATATGAATGGATTCTTATGATAAAACTGCTTATTAAAAAAAATTTGATTTGCAATTAGTTTCGTAAAAAAAAATTTTTTTTTGTTACTCCGAAACCATCTGTCCGATTTTGCCCAATAACGAACTTAGCCGAGATATTCATCCCCCAAACCTACTCTGAAAATTTCAACTCTCTAGCTCATTCCGTTCGAGAGTTATCGTGCTTACGGCCGGCCGGCCGGACCGGCCGGCCGGACAGAATTAATTCCGACCACGGATTCTTGATCAGTGAGTCGAACCAAATCGTTTATGACCATTTTCATCGAAATATTCCAAAATTACAGACATTTGGGCAAATTGATAAGCACTCAGTTCCGAGGAACTAGAGCGCCAAAAATGCGAATAATTTTCAAATTTTACTGTTGCTAAACGGTATATTGAATAAACTGCATGGTAGTGCAGAAGAACCACAAGAATTCTATGAAAGAATATTTATTAAATACAAATTGTAATTATATAGACCTAAGGTGCAATGCGACAGAAAGAGAGGGCAAACGAACATCTTTCAAAAATCAAGCTTTAAACAGTTTTCTAGCTGGATTAAGAGGTCATTTAGACCCGCCCCATCATTAGAGCAATGAGACCTGCTTCTTTGTCTCAGGCTCTACAATTCATCATAGGAGAGGATGATATCAAACATATGCAAAAGAGTAAGTAGCATTCAACCACAACTCGGGAGTTATGAATACCACGACTCCCTAACACGCAGGGAACAAGTCGTGATTACTCGGCTCAGAATCAACCACACCAACATCACAAAGATACATCTCCTCTTAGGTAACGATCCCCCCAGCTGTGAACAGTGTCAGACAGAGCTAACCGTTAAACATATTCTGATTGAATGCCCATCTCACATCCTTGCACGCCAAAAATTTAACTTGCCCAAAAATCTAACGGAATGTTTCGCCGGTATAAAAGAAATAAGGAGCCTCCTTCACTTTCTGAAAGAGATCCAACTATTTGGAAAAATATAAACTTTATTTAAATAAATTTTTATTCATACATATTTTCATATTTAATTATTTTACACTTGTATATTTTCTATATTTATTTCACCTTTTTTTATCAATTTTAGATATATTTAAAATTTTATATTTATACATTTATTTATTATTCTTTGGTTAAACTTATTTATTTTGCATAGTTACATTTATATGTTATTGCTTATAGTTTTACAGAATTGTTCGTATATGTGTAGAGAATTTCACTTTTAGTGCTTTTCACCTTGAGTATACCTTTTTTGCTTTGATGAACGGCTAATGACCACAGAAGTCGAAGCCAAAAGCGTAATAAAAAAAAAAAGAGTAAAAATTTTCAAACGCCTACAAAAACATTCAATATGAAACAAAATAAAACAAATTATAATCCATTTCATAGTGGAAATACTAAATTTCAATCACTTCACTCTTATGGTAATGATCACCAACAATTTCCAAGTAGACCAGTAACTCTACGAAGAAATTTTAATCCCGTTCCTCCAAGATTTCCAACCCATTATCAAGTTTTCGAAAGACCTCATCAAAATTACCCTCGAAATTACCCAACTCCAATGTTGAGTAAGTCAAACGCCCTATTCACACTGCTCATCCGCTTTCTACTATTCGCCGATAGATTTACGAGCGAGTGTACGAGTAACCAAAGCGTGCCCATTGTATGGAATTTTCCCTTTTTAGGGAATTTTGGCGCCGAAAGGGAAAAAGGGATTTTTTTATATGAAATCGTCGTAATGAAGGAATTTTTCGAATTTTCCAGACATCTTTATAATTCTCAATAAATCAAATAATCATCATGATGTTTTAATATTCTTTGTTATAATGCAACACCGCACACCGCCGTTGAGATTTCGTTTCAGCTGTAAAGTGTCAATTAGATCTGATATATCTTGTTTATGGTTCTATGGTTGGGAGTTTACTTGGCCGACGACACATATGGTTCTGTTTCAGTGGTTGCAGGTTTCAGTTTCACAGTATCGTCACCGTCCCGTCTCATAGTGATTCCCCGGCGGCCCGAAAAACCCAAATTCGACTCTCGTTCCGACTGTTCCGAGTCTTTCCACATTTCGCTTATTTATCAGACAATACTTTTCGCTTTATAAGAGGTTTTTTATATATTCTGAAATATGAGTTCCTCCAGAAAGTGAAAGTGAAAAGTGCAATAGGGAAATGGTTAATCAACCAAAAAAGAGAAAATACAGTGAAAAAATGAATAAGACATATTGGTTAGGTGATCCAAATTTCAAATCATGGCTATTGGCTGATATCAATTCGAAGTAAGCAAGGTAAAAATTAATATTAAATGATTGAATTGTTTGTTTAGGCTATATTTTATTTTAATTGTAGATGTAAAGTTTGTAATGTGACCACTAATTCTGGAAAAAGTGAGTTGGGAAAGCATGCAGCAACTCGGAAACATGAAAATGAAAATCATCAAGGAAACCAAAAATATTGTCCAAATGTTTGAAGTACAAACCGATAATGTGCACGATTCCAATGTGAAGAAGGCGGAAATTAAATTAGCTGCATTTTTTGCCTCAAATAACGTGGCTTTTGGGTTAATTTATCAGTTGGAGCCCATTTTGAAGGAGATTTTTCCAGACAGCAAAATATGTCGAATCACTCGTTGAGAGTTATGGGGGAAAATTTATGATCCGGGAGCCCACCCGTATAACAGCGACTTCGGCTACATGTGTGGACAATATTATTACCAATTTAGAACAAGGTAACGCAAAAGTGTTGGCGTCACATTTATCTGATCATACGGCGCAGATATTCTCCGTTCCATTTATTGACAGGAATCCTAAAACTGTCAGAAAACAGATCCGTCAGATTAATGATATCACTATGGGGATTTTTCTGAAAGAGCTTTCGAAGATCAATGATTGGAAAAGCATCTTAGATAATAATAATGATCCAGAGTCTTTATGGGAGATCTTCTTTGGCATGTATAAACAGAAGTTTGACAAATCATTTCCACTCATAAATATAACTGTGAAAAACGAAAATAATATTGCTAGCTCATACAGGAGAAATCCTGAAGTTATAGAGGCAAAAAAACGTTTAGATATACTATTTACAGTCTCAAGGTCAAACCCGAAATATCTGGAAGAATATAAGAGAGAAAAACACAAATATGAACAAAAGTTGAAAAATCTTAAAAAAACATATATTCGTAATAAAATTGTTAATTCTGATAATAAATCTAGGACGGTTTGGCAATTTGTGAATAGCCTTACAGGTAGGAAAGCAGCTAAATCAATTTTCAATGAAACATCTGATCCACAGGTTCTTGCTGATTCTTTCAATAAATATTTCGCGAATATAACATCCAGTGGTCAAAATCTTCCTCAGAGTAATCAAAGAAGTTCAAATGTAAAGAACAATCCAAATTCGTTTTACTTGTTCGATATCGATGAAAACGAGATTATTCAGGTGGTCAAATCCCTCAGAAGCACACGTTCATCTGGATACGATGAAATACCTATGACCGTGGTGAAAGCTTCTGTACACTTAATTGCTCAGCCTTTGGCCTACATAATCTATGAATGTTTCAAAGGAGGGATCTTCCCCAGCAGTCTTAAGATCGCCCTGGTGAAACCTTTGTTTAAGAAAGGTGATACCTCAAAGTTTGATAATTATCGACCTATAAGTTTGCTTACATCTTTCTCGAAGATTTTTGAAAGGGTTTTGGCTACCCGTGTTGTGAACTTTTTTCATAGGTTCAATGTCATAGAAAAAAATCAGCATGGCTACTTGAAGGAAAAAAGCATAGAAACTGCAATTTTTGAGTTAACTCGAACTATTATATACGCCTTGGAAGGAGGACAGATCCCTTTCGGAATTTTTCTGGACCTCTCCAAAGCTTTTGACATGGTTGACCACCGGACACTGCTGGAAAAGTTAGATTCTTACGGTATAAGGGATAAACAACATGATCTCTTCCGCAATTTTTTAAAGGGAAGGGTTCAAAGAGTGGCCATTGAAGTTGAAGGAAAAACGTATGTATCGCATGACGAGCTTTTGGAAAGGGGTGTAATCCAGGGTAGCGTGCTTGGTCCAATACTCTTTTTAATATATATAAATGATCTAATCTCCACGGTAAAATTTGCGGATGATACAAGCTTCATTATCCGAGAAAATGATCTAAACGCAGTCATCTCAGCGGCTAAACTTACCACCAAGTTTGTGTATGAGTGGTGTCAAAATAATAGCCTAATATTGAATTCTACGAAAACCGAATGCATGTTTTTTTCCGCATCAAAAAGGCCAACAAATTATCCTAAATCGATCAACCTACTGGATCAAACTATTCAGGTTTCATCTAGTGTCAAATTTTTGGGGATCATTGTGGATTCAAATGTGTCATGGAATGAACATTTAGCGTATATCAGACAAAAGCTTCTCTCCGTTTTGTATTCCTTGAGAGTGATGTCTAAACAGGTCGACCGTAATATACTGGAGATTCTTTATTTTTCTAATTTCCAAGGACTTTTAACATACGGGATAATTGCTTGGGGAGGTTGTTCTGCGGTGGACCAAATTTTTCGAATTCAAAAATCGGCCATTCGAGTCATTTACAACCTAACATATAGACAATCTTGTCGAGGTTATTTCAGGGGGAACAAAATATTAACTGTAACTGGTCTGTACATTTATAGGTGTCTTCTCTTCTTCTATAAAAATAGAGAAGTTTACTTTGGTCCATACGAGAACAGGAACAGAACCAGGCGCATGTTCCCACTGAATTATCCGAAACATGGTCTGACTCTCACTGAGAAGAATACGGAATATATAATCATCACTTTTTATAACAAAATTCCGAAAGAAATTCAAACAATCAAGAGTTTCAGAAGTTTCAAAACGAGTCTAAAAAAATTCTTAATTGAAAAAGAACCCTACAACACTCTTGAGTTCCTCGCCTCTCAGATCTGAGCGCTCTTTGTGTATTTGTGGGCCAGAGCTTCATTTGCTGGTTTTGTTGACGTTCTCTCTTTACATAATGTACAATGTTTATGAGAATAAATTTATCTATCTATCTATCTATCTATCTATCTATCTATGTCAAGACTTGACTTTAAAACAAATCAAATGCACGGAGATAATAAATAATGTGTTATGCAAAAAAGAAACAACTGACTTGGGTAGGGACCTGAAAAAAATCAATTTTCCATTTTAATAGACGAATCCACAGATATTGGCGATTCAAAAAATTTGGCAGTACTTGTTCGATATACAATACTTGGACAAGTAAAAACTAAACTTTTGGAACTCGTACAAGTAGATGCGAGAGATCTAGGCGCAACACATTTGTATGGGGTATTCAAAGATTGAAATTCCACTGAAAAATATAGTTGGTGAGTTTTTTTTTACTTCAGTATATAGGTATTTATAGCTATTTTCATAGCTTTTTTTGGCGTTTTTCCGGCTATTACAGAATGACATACCTCATGTAATTCTTTCAAGATGTATATGTCATTCTGCAGCATCAGTCGCGTCTCAAGCTTGTTTTTTCTTCCACGATCTGCGCGGTATATATAGTTATGTTTCAGGAAGTACAAAACGGTCGTCACAATTGCAAGAAATGCAAGTATTTTTCATTTGAAATTGGCCACAACAAGGTGGATAAGCAGAACGACTGTATAAGCCGCGTCCTTGAAAATTGGATTCTTTTAGAAAATTATTTCACCGTGGCAGTGCACGGAGATAAATTAAAAAATGCAGAAAATATTCTCAATGACCTAAAAAACTTATACATTAAGGCATATTTATTATTTTTGAAATATACGCTTAAAATATTCCACAATTTCAATAGTCTTTTCCATAGCCGGAAACCGTCGCATAACTACTTTTCTTACAATAATGAATGGCGTCTACAAAATTTTGGATGTTCAATGGGATCCGAAATAAGTCCCATACTCGCAGAATATGTCATGACGGATTTATTGAACACAGTAACAGAAAAACTGAGTTATAGACTAGCATTCTTAAAGAGATTCGTTGATGATCTTATAATGGCACTACCAGAATCAGAGATAGATAATATACTTATAATGTTCAATAGTTATAATCCAAATTTAAAATTCACTGTTGAAACAGAAGACGAAAACAGATCTGTTGCTTTCTTAGACACAAGATTAATTAGAGTAGGGAATAAAATTAATCTGAATTGGTACAGAAAACCCACAGCTTCAAACAAACTGATCAATTACCACTCAGACCATCCAATGAAGATGAAATTAAACTGCATAAAGCTAAATAAATAGGAGAATAGAGAAAATTTGCCATCCAACATTCATTGAAAATTCGAAAAAAGAACTGAAAAAGATTTTAAAAGAAAATTCTTATCCATCAAGAATAATATCAAAGATCTTACGAACAAAATCATAAATTGCTTTAAAGAAGAAAATGTAAAAATAGCCCAGTATAATGTGAAATCGGTAAAGAACCTGTACAGCAAGTTGAAAGATAGAACTCCAAGAATAACACAATCAAACGTAGTTTATAAGATTGAATGTAGTAATTGCGAAGGAAAATACGTAGGACAGACCACACAATGGCTGAAGAATAGAGTAGCGTTACACCAAAGCGACATTAGAAAGGGAAACCAAAGGTGTGCATTGGCCAAGCATGCTATCGAAAGAGAACACGAATTTGATTTTGATCAAGTTGAAATTCTGGAAAAACAAAGAAACTACAGAAAAAGACTGATACTAGAGATGATCCACATCAATAAAGAGACTAACGTAGTAAACAAAAAGTCAGACACCCGGAACTTGAGTAACATCTATACATACATACCTACTTACCTGCCCAAATAGAGAACCATATTACGATGGACCAATAGACGAATAACGATAAGATTAGATAACTGATAGCTTAGGGATAAAAATGTTTTTTTTTGTTATACAGGGTGTTTCATAATAAAGTGGACAAACGAATATAGCGTGTAGATGACATCGGGATAATCATTTTTGCCTTATGACATATACCCCGTTTTCGAAGCATAAGCGAGATACATGGTGTTCAAGGTAATTTTTGACCAATATTCTATCCAGTGTGGTCAGTTATGTGTAACATTTGAAATAATGGTTTTTGGTCACATCACAGTATTTTTTTATGCTCAATTCTGACATGATATAAGATTCTGAAAAAAGTATTTAAAAATGGCGGAAAACCTGCAAAGTTCGAAATTTTTTTACGCGGTTCCAAATTTGAGTTTCACTCTATGAATTATCTCAAGTTTTTAAGAAATTCTGTGAAAAAAATTTTTCAAAATTCGAACACAACTTTTTTTTTACATGTCTACAGCAAAAATAAAATTTCATCCGAAATTGATGAACTTTTCCACGCTTATACTATTCTTAAACCTTAACGAAAATATGAAAACAGAACCGGAAAATATCGATGGGTTTGTTTTTTATAGCCATTCAAAGTTTTCACTCGGATATCTAACTTATTCGTTTTTTGAAAACTGGTTTGGTTATGAGGCAAAAAGTTTGAAATTGAACTGCCGAAGCATTCCAGATGGAAATTAAAATTTCTCAAAAAAAAATTTTTTTGCTCATATTTCAATAAAACTCTGGCCGGGATCGAACTAGTGACCTTGCGATAGGAATTACTCTTAGCTCTTGATAGAAATTGAAATTATTCGGAACATATTAATTATCGTTGCCTAGCAACGGTAATTCAAAGCATTTGATAGATTATTCGAATTCACTGAATATTATTTCGCAAGTTTCTTGAAAACCATTTTAATTTGAGCAGAAATGAAATATTCAATCTTTGAGAAAAATTATATGGTTCAGGCTTATTATGAAGCGAATACCTCAGGGAGGAAAGCGAGAGAAATATACGTCCGCAGATTTCCAAGCCGATCAGTACCAAACTTTAAAACATTTATGGCAACAGTACGTAAATTACGTGAAGATGGCACTGTTAACCGAAAGAAAAAAGAAACAATACGAAGTCACGATGAACGTGTCCTGGATTTGGTTGAGAGTAATCCTAAAATATCAACTAAAATGATATCTAATCACCCCAGTGTGAACCAAAGTAAATCGACTGTATGGAGAGTTCTAAAGAGGAAGCACTATCACCCATATCATTTTCAAAGATGTCAAAAATTAGAAGAAGGTGATTGCAGTAAAAGGAAAGAATTCTGTGATTTCATTTTAAGAAGAACGCGTGCGAATAGAGATTTTCCACGTCTCTTTATTCAGCGATGAAGCGACCTATCATAGAGATGGATTTTTTAACAGAAAAAATAATGTGGTATGGCAAATCAATAATCCTCATTCTTCGGTTTCGATGAATAGTCAAAAAAGGTTTTCAGTCAATGTTTGGGCGGGAATGAAGGACAGATTCATCATCGGACCTTTCATTCTCCCTGAAACATTGACTGGAAATGGTTACTATCAATTTTTACGAGAGACTCTACCAGATCTCATGGAAAATATTCCTTTGAATCAATTTAGAGGTATTTGGTACCAACACGATGGTTGTCCTGCGCACACAGACTGGAGTGTACGCGAGTTTCTAGACTCCCAATACCCACGGCGATGGATTGGTCGGTTTGGACCTGTTGCATGGCCTCCACGTTCTCCAGATCTAACTCCACTGGATTTTTATTTCTGGGGTCATATGAAAAGTCTGGTCTACGACAAGCGAGCTCAGGAAATTCGTCATAATCAAGGAATGATAGGTTCAGCGGTGAACAGTGTGGGGAAAAGAGCGAGACTGTGTGTTCAAATGAATGGGAATATTTTTGAAACTGAATTATAATCTATAATTTCGTCAGAATTGTTCAATTAATTGTTAAATTTGTCTACTATTGTGTTATATTCTTGCGTTAGTGAAATATAAAATTAAATATTCAAGAAAATTTTGCTATAAGACAATATTCTCTCACTTTCTTGATTTTCTTGA
The DNA here is from genome assembly GCA_937662695.2 of Halyzia sedecimguttata. Taxonomy (NCBI): domain Eukaryota; kingdom Metazoa; phylum Arthropoda; class Insecta; order Coleoptera; family Coccinellidae; genus Halyzia; species Halyzia sedecimguttata. Next base: position 9,159,715 of record OW569418.2, read on the forward strand.
TTCGCTGAACCAAATAATTATTTCCAACATTGATTATTTAATTTCTGATCGAATTGAAATGTTTTATAAGAAACTAACGAAATATTATTCAGTTGAATTCGAACATACTGTCAAATTCTGTGAATTACTGTTGCTAGGTAACGATAATTAATATGTTCCGAATAATTTCAATTTCTATCTAGAGCTAAGAGTAATTCCTATCGCAAGGTCACTAGTTCGATTCCAGCCAGAGTTTTATTGAAATATGAACAAAAAAATTTTTTTTTGAGAAATTTTAATTTCCATCTGGAATGCTTCGGCAGTTCAATTTCATACTTTTTGCCCTCATAGCCAAACCAGTTTTCAAAAAACGAATAAGTTAGATATCCGAGTGGAAACTTTGAATGGCTATAAAAAACAAACCCATCGATATTTTTCGGTTCTGTTTTCATATTTTCGTTAAGGTTGAAGAATAGTATAAGCGTGGAAAAGTTCATCAATTTCGGATGAAATTGTATTTTTGCTGTAGACATGTAAAAAAAAAGTTGTGTTCTAATTTTGAAAAAATTTTTTCACAGAATTTCTTAAAAACTTGAGATAATTCATACAGTGAAACTCAAATTGGCAACCGCGTAAAAAAATTTCGAACTTTGCAGGTTTTCCGCCATTTTTAAATACTATTTTCAGAATCTTATATCATTTCAGAATTGAGCATAAAAAAATACTGAGATGTGACTAAAAACCATTATTTCAAATGTTACACACAACTGACCACACTCGATAGAATACGGCTCAAAAATTACCTTGAACACCCTGTATCTCGCTTATGCTTCGAAAACGGGGTATATGTCATAAGGCAAAAATGATTCTCCCGATGTCATCTACACGCTGTATTCGTTTGTCCAGTTTATGAAGAAACACCCTGTATATATAAAATTTTAAATTGTTCAAATAGAGATTCGGGGAAGGGGAAGAAAAAAATAATAATTGCTCAACGGGCTGGTTAAAACACCATTTTAACCAAGTCAATTGTGGAAATAAATCGAAAAGTTGATGCGTAATTATTAGAACTGAATTAGTTGGAGGCTGTTGATTGATGTTAAATGGAAATAGCATATTGCAAAATTTTAATGGTTTTAACTTTGTAGAAATCTCAAATTCTGTAAGTTTGTGTTTGTTATTTAGTGTCACCATTGTAATTGATTGTATTATTATTGTAGTAGCCCTGAGGATGGAATAAAATTTCCGAAAGCTCGGCCGGAGATAGAAGAGTTTTTCTTTTCTTAGTTAGAAACCAGGTCGATTCCCTAAGAAAAAACAACGGAATAATATAAACGACCGTGATACAATTATACTGATTGTATATATATATTGTATATGTCATTCTGCAGCATTAGTCGCGTCTCATGCTTGTTCCTTTCTTCCACGATCTACGCGGTATATATAGTTATGTTTCAGGAAGTACAAAACGGTCGTCACAATTGCAAGAAATTCAAGTATTTTTCATTTGAAATTGCCCACAACAAGGTGGTTAAGCAGAACGACTGTATAAGCCATGTCCTTGAAAATTGGATTCTTTTAGAAAATTATTTTACCGTGGCAGTGCACGGAGATAAATTACAAAATGCAGAAAATATTCTCAATGACCTAAGAAACTTATACATATTTTTTGCATATTTATTATTTTTGAAATATACGCTTAAAATATTCCACAATTTCAATAGTCTTTTCCATAGCCGGAAACCACTCATTCATATTTTATACAGCAAGTGTATGTTGCTAATGAAACAGCTTTGTAGAAATATATTCAGCTATCAGTTCTCACAAAATATATATCCGAATTGAATTTGAGAAACCCTGCAATATTTTTACCCATAGAAGAGATATACTTAGGACAGGAATGTATGGAACTATTAAATACTACGCCACCAGATGGTAGAGAAGTATTCATTAAAAATTGTTTGAACTTTTAAATTGAAGGGATCATCTAAGAGATTACCTGATAAAATTTTAAAAAATATGACTTTGCTTGACCCAAAATTGGCGACATTATCGACATCGACAAAACGGATCTGGAAATTGAATGGATGAGTATTTACGATCGATCTTTGGGAGTCGATGAAATGTGGTGGGAAATGCGTTTCCAAATTTGTCCAAACCTGCCAATGTGCTTCTTATATTACCCCATTTAAACTCAGAGGCAGAACGTATTTTCTCACTTGTCACTGAAACGAAAACTAAAAAAAGTAATAGATTGGCAGAGATATCTCTAAATAGCCCTATGTGTATTTAGAAGTAGTTTGCAGGTCATGGGAAATGATGTATTACAGTACAAAATAACGGGCGATCATCTGAAACTGCATAATGTGAACATGTATTCTTTTACAAAAAAAAGTTGGTTAATCTTCGTTAAATATTTTTATTTAGATTTTATGTAGAATTTACCTTAGTCGTTTCGTTAGCTACATAAACTGCTGTTTCGCTGTTTTAAAATAAGTGATTATTTGTTTTTCGTTGAATATTTTTATTTAGATTTTATATTAGATTTTTCGTTAGTTACGTAAACCGTTGTTTTGTTCTTTTTCACCTACTTTTTGATATAATCTGAACTTTTATATGTTTTCCAGATGATACATGTATCATATTTTTTGAGAAGTTTTATTATTCCCTTCTTCCTAGTATATTGATGTATTGCAGTACGAAATAAAGGAGTATCATCTGGAACTACCTAATGTAAATATGTATTCTTTAAAAAAAAGTTGTTTTTCGCTAAATATTTTTTTTTACATTTTATGTAGACTTTGCTGTTGTTTTGAAAACAGTGATTATTTGTTTTTCATTGAATATTTTTATTTAGAATTTATATTAGATTTTTCGTTGGTTACGTTAACTGTTTTTTCGCTATTTATCACTTACTACTTGGCGCTCTTGTTCCTCGGAACAGAGTGCTTATCAATTTTCCCAAATGTCTGTAATTTTCGAATTTTTGGCTGAAAATAGTCTTAAACGATTTGGTTCGACTCACTGATCAAGAATCCGTGGTCGGAATCGATTATGTCCGGCCGGCCATCCATCCGGTCGTTAACACGATAACTCTCGAACGGAATGAACGGAGTAGGTTTCAGGAATAAATATCTCGGTTAAGTTCGTTATTGGGCAAAATCGGTCTGATAGTTTCGGAGTAACAAAATTTTTTTTTTACAATACAACTTTTGAATTCATGTTTTTTTAAGATGCAGTTTCATCATAAGAATCCATTGTTATCATTTTCAACTCTAACAAGTTGATACTTTCGGAGATATGATGTTTCAAAGTTTCAATAATACATCGTAAATTCTATGTATTCACAGAATGTGAACACAGAATCTGTCTGTGTGACTATTCATAAATGTCATGTTTTCTAGCTATTAGAGATTGTCAATTCGTATATTTTCTCTTGGAAAGCAAGTATTCGATTCTTGAATTTGTTAATATATACAAGACTGTTTTGATGTAGTTTATGGAGGCAATAGGAAAGAAGAACATAATGGAATCGTCAACAGAAATTACTGTTCGTTGACCACTGAGGTTAATATTACCTTTTACTTCCTTAAGTAGTGGTAGTGAGACATGTTCCTATATACAGTATTTTCATAATGTTGCTAGCAAAAAAATACTGGAATATGGATCTACATTTGTGTATCAAATCATTTTTTCTTGAGTTAAGGTTCATAATACAGAAAAGAATGTGTTAGTGGTATGAATTATTAAATTTCAAATTATGAAAAGAGGATAGTATTTTATTAATATATTTTGAACTATTAAAATATTTTGTTCGTAATCCACTACCTACTCAAATATCAGGAATAATTGTACAATCTGCTATGATTGTCTCCAGCCTTGCTCTAGACATTTCGATGATACTTTCCTTAGGTATTTCGAGTTGTGAAAACTATGCATCGAGTTTGAGTTGCAACAACCCATTCCACGGTTTCGTGATAAGTTTTAAAGTCTCTTTAAATTTAATGCATCCTTTAGTTGAATATTTTGAACACAAATGTCACTTTGAAGGATACTTTAAATTTAAAGGAACTTTAAAATTTATTATGAAACCGGCCGTAAGATTGCTCCTTTAATCTTGATAAATAAATTTAATGACAATTTTTTTAGCATTGAAGCATTGTAGATTGCTCTTTTTTAAAGATAAGTTTTGAAGCATTTTTCTTAAACGACACTTTTTTCAAATTTAATTTCTTGCATGATGCAGTTCTATCATAGTTATCCATTGATATAATTCCCAACTTTGAGAAACCAATACTTTCGGAGATATAATTTGTCTGTTTGAACAAGAGCGCCAAAAAGCTCCTGTCCACAGGGCTTGAACCAATTTTTGAACTTTTATATGTTTCCCAGATGATATATTATATTTTTTGAGAACTTTTATTATTCCCTTTTTCTTTGTTCATTTTTTTGTAGTTCTATTATGAATAAAAAATTACTTGAATCATGAATAAAAAATTAGTTCAAGCACTGACGTGAAGTCAGGAGCTTTCGCACGTATGTTCGTTCTATTGTCCATTCTCCTTTATTGGACACTTTTAATTAACCATGGTGAATTCTATTGTCTATTCTCCTGTATTGGACAGCCTTAATCGAATTCACCATGGTAAATTCGATTAAGAGTGTCCAATACAGGGGAACAGACAATGGAATTCACCATGGTAAATTCGATTAAGAGTGTTCAATACAGGCGAATGGACAATAAAACATACGCGCAAAAGCTCCTGACTTCACGTCAGTGCTTTAACTATTTTTTTTTTCGTGAAGTCAGGATAGAAAGCAATGATGAAAAAATTAACACATTATTGTATACCTTCAATTCTTCTTTAGGAGAAGAATACATAATAATTCTTGAAAAATATTACTGGAATTAATGTCATATTTAAATAATCAAAGTAAAGAAAATTATAAGTTTAAACAATCTGCTATCAGGCAAGTGGACTAAATATAATTCTTCCGATTCTTCACATACAAATATTCACCAACGTTTCGGCACCATTCGTGCCTTTATCAAGGCTAAAAAATTTCATGAACATGAGTGACTTACAAAATACAGCAATAAATATAAATTCAAATTTTATCAAACAACTATACTTGATAGGGAAAAAAATAACTACCGTAGAAATGTAAGTGAAATGATGCCCGTTGATAGATCTAAAGGTGATGAGGTGAAATGTAAAGATATATTCTCATTAGTGATAGAAAAACTGGCCTAAAATTCCTCTCTACCCATCACGAGATTTAATATCCACAAATGAGCCTCTCACCTTACAAGATCAGAAAGTGTGGTTAATTTAAAGTTAAGTTTTGAAGCCTTCAGCAAAATTTCAGCGATATCATATTAAAAATAATAACTACATAACCTTTCAAAAGTCCCCTCTCACAAATATACTCCTCTGAAGGCACACGGATCTCTTGAAGAAGAATCGCCTTCTCTATTTCTCAAAGATATTCACTTTTTTTCATAGAAATCCCTTCAATATTTAGTTGCCTCCTCCTAAGGAGGATCTCTTTCAAAACCGTGTCTGACCGCTAATGTAGGGCTATCATCTCCCATAGATTTGTGATGAAATAACACGATTTTCCCAAGAACATACGCGCAAAAATATGTCATCATGACATTCATGTTTTTGAAGGTTCTCGCAAAAATACGACCATAGAGAACATAATACGACGATTCGCATCCAGCTACCGAACTCACAAAAGGCTGCTCGGTTCTCCAACAATATGGATCCGATCGTGTTCAAACTTGGAACTCTGCAGTAGAGTTAGGTTCTGAAGGCTCTTCCAAAATTTCAGCCATGCCGGACGAATAGTTTATGATATATAGAATTTTTTTCAATTATTTTCAATAATTTTTTTGAAATTTTCTAGTTATACCATCCTCACGAAATTCCGCAAGAATTTTCGCGTTGGCATTCTTCAACTAATAACCATATTTGAATTATATCGGTTTCGTATTTTTCGAGTTATTGAGGAAATAACAATCAAATTTCAGATGGGTAAAATTCAAAAACCGTTTGGCCGATTATACCTATAGACAAATTCAAATTTCGCATTCAGATGCACAGCCTAACCTGAAAATAAAATTTCAAGCCGCTATCTCCTTCCGTTATCAGGTTATCGTGTCATAAATAATATTTTTTAATAATTTTTTTAAATTTTCTAGTGACACGATTCTCACAAAATTTCACAAACGTGCTGAGGTTTATATTCTACAACTATTCACCTAGTTTAAATTCGATCGGATTTATTTTGGTTGAAAACAAAATTATTACTCGGAAACCATTGGACCGATTATACCCATTAACGAACTTGTTCGTCGTCTTGGGATGCGCCACCTACCCTGAAAATTTCAAGTCGCTAGCTCTTTCCGTTCTCAAGTTATCGTGGCAACGGCCGGACGGCGGGACGGCATCACAGAATTAAATTTCAATTTGGGCAAAATGATAACGCGATGTTCCCCAGAACATACGCGCAAAAATTTTTATTCATGAAGAATGGGATTATTCGACATTTTTGGCAAAATTTTGGGATGCACGGAATTTTAGCTGTAAAATGAAGGGAATTTGCATTTGGAAAGGTTGGGAACACTGGCGCGAACAAAATTAACAAAGGCCATACCCTAATGTACAATGATATTGGGGAACAAGTAAGTGATAAGATAAAGTGAAGTCATCATATTTTGCTCTGCAATATCATGAATCCACCGACATTTCACAATGGTGCCAATTACTTGCATTTGTCCAATTTCTGCACGACTACTGTTTTCCAAAGAACTGGAAACGACTTCGCAAGGTGTTGATTTTATGGATGAAATAAGTCGATTTTTTGAGGGGCAAGGTCTTCAGTGTATATTTGCAGGGATTTATACGGATGGTGCGTCTTATATGCTTGGTTCCCGCTCTGCACTGATAAATACGGAAGTTCTATCTGCAATATCAACACATTCATCCAGAATGCATGAATATTGCGCTGAAACTAGCGATAGAAGATCTTAACTGCATCAAACGATTTTCAGTGAATACTTGTCTCTTGAAACAATTGTGCTGTGATATGAACTCTGAAGACGTAAGTCTGCTTTTCCAAACAGAGGTGCGTTGGCTTTCCAAAGGAGATATCCTTTCAATATTGTATGATCTGAGAGAAGGAGTGAAAATATTTTCAACTCTTAAGGAAAACAAAGAATTACTGAATTGGTTCTGCGAGTCCAACTTTCAAATGACCTTTCCTTATTTGGTTTTTTGTTCAAATAAACGAATTGAACCTTCAACTCCAAGAGTCAGGAAATTTGAAGTTTCACGGTATGGGCAACATATTTGCATATATTTGCTTTTATCACTAAAATTGAGTTATGGATGTACAAGATCAAAAGCGTTTTATAATTTGAATCAAATGACTGGGAACACAATGCCAAGATAAAGATGAATAACAAAAAAACATGATACTCCATTCAACCAATTTAAAATTTCCGGACTGTGAACACAAAGGTTCTGAAACTAGTTTGCAATCCTTTATTTCTCAAAGTTTCTGAGGTCCTAGATGAAATTGAAGAAGAATTGACAACTTGGAAGATATATTCGAGGCAGGAATAAATCTTGAAAATGTTTGCAGCCAAAACCAATTTCGTTCCCAATGATTCAAGATATTGAAATACGTAATTTAACTTAGATTTGATCGACATAATATTTATGTGGGCAATTATTATTGTAGACAATGTAATTCTGTAGGATTTATTGAATTAATAAATACCTTGGATCTGACAGAACAAAATCTTATGACAGTATTACTTAATCACTTTTGTTTCAAAGATTGCTATATGTGATAAACTATATCTAACACTTGACAACATTTTCAACACTTCCCCTTGTTAGAATAGTTTATAACTGACAAAATAAAACTTAAGAAAGTCCCATCCTTGAACACATTATTAACAATCTTGTTCGAGGCAAAGGCTTAGTGAGAACATCAGCAACTTGTTCTTGAGAACTTATCTGCTGAACAGCTAACTTTTCTTCCAAAACTTTTTCCCTTATGAAAAAATGTTTTAAGTCGATATGCTTTGTTCTGTGATGAAACTCTGGATTTTGAGCTAATCTTACTGCTGCAGAGTTATCTATTTGCAATACTGGAATGTTATCTAATTTGATGATGGCTGAGAATAGTCTATTCAACCATATCACTTCTTTTGTAGCTTCATTCGCAGCAACAAGTTCCGCTTCAGTAGTTGAAGTAGCAACAATACTTTGTCTATGGACCAGGTCCATTTTTCATTATCATCACGGGCTAATGCTGCTTGATATATTTCTTCAGCATATGAGACGTAATCTTCAAAAGATGATGGAGTTTGAATAGAGCTTCTGCTCCTAAGATTATATCTTCTTTCTTCATCTTCCCTTTTTTCAGTTCTTTCGTTATTATCTTCTTCAAGATCAGCTTGTAAATCTCTGTCTTGATCTTCTATGGTTTCTTCTGAATTATTCAGGCTGCTTTTTTGTATATATTGCGAAATATTACTACTTGTTTCTGCGTTATTTTCTTGAATTATTTCTTCAGGAGACCTCTTAACTTGGTTACATATACTTAAGTTTTCATCAAAAGTAACATCTCTTGAAAGAATTACCTTCTGCTCTTCCTTCAACCAAATTCTATATCGTTCATCTCCATCATAACCCACTAAATTTCCTTTAACTGTCTTTTTATCCATTTTATGTCTCTTTTGAGCAGGAACATGAGCATAACAGTTCGAACCTATTATTCTCAATTGTTTTATTCTGGGTTTTTTACCATGCCACAATTCATATGGACTTGCACCATCCACTGATGACTTTCCAGTTCTATTGAGAATATAAATTGAAGTGTTAACAAATTCAGCCCAGAGACTCGGAGGAAAATCTGCTTCAGGATTCCAGTTTTTCAGCGTTCTGGCCATCTCTATTATTGTCCGATTTTCCCTCTCTGCGCTTCCATTATGCTGAGGAGAGTATGGTGCAGTAAGTCTTTGAACAATTCCTCTCTCTTTCAAAATGTTTCTCACTTCTTGGTTATCAAATTCTCCGCCATTGTCACTCAACACTTCTTTAATTGTGTGATTCAAGGTTCTGCAATGTGATAACATCTCTTTTAAGGCAGTTTTTGCCTCAGATTTTTCTTTCAGGAAATATCCATATCGATATTTTGTATAAACATCTTTGATGACAAGCAGGTACCTTTTATGCTGAAAAGATTTGTCGAACGGTCCACAAATGTCTGCTACAATAAGTTCGCCAGGTTCATTCACTTTGTTTCTTGTACCAAAAGGCAAACGATGAGCTTTTCCAAATATACACGGTTCACAAGTATATTTTTCATTTTTAACATTTATATTCAATTCTCTCTTAAGTTTTGCTTGTACATGGCGAAAATCCTGATGTCCCCACCGTTCGTGGTATAACTGTAGAGTAGAATTATCAGAAATTGCTAAATTCACATTATTTCCACTATCAGACATTTTCTTTATAGGGTTAATCGAGCTTTTGAATAAGCCACCTCCTATGGATCGTTCTCCAGTTACCATTATTTCATCATTTATTTTCAGTGAACAGTGTCTAGCAGTTGATTCAAAAATACTATTTAAGTTCTTATCTTGTGCTGCAAGAACTGAAAATAAGTTTCTGGAAATATTTGGCACATACCATACGTCATGCAAAGTAATTACTTTCGTCGAATTCCAACCAACATTTGAGTTAGCTTTTATAGTGCCTTTTCCTAAAGCTTCGAGAACTTCTTTACCAGCTGCTCTTATTTGTTGAACAGATTCAAATTCTTCGTAGTCCATAAAATACTCAAGTGAATTAGCTACATGCCTAGTGGCGCCATTGTCGATCCACCACGTATTATCGTCTTCTTCAGCAATATATGCCTCATCATATGTGAACATGCTTACATTTACTGAAGTGTGACCTTCTGTGGAGGTAGTGTTGGAATGCTTATTTTTCGGTGGTTTACCATCGGCAATCCATTTTCTGCATACTTTAACCCAGTGGCCTTTCTTCTTACAATAGTTGCAGAAACTATTCTTCATGAATTCTCTCCTACCTTGTGCAGTTTGTTTTTCTTGGCTTCTCTTGTTTGCGTTGAAAACTAGAGCTTCTTGTAAATTTTCTTTTGTTTCCTGATTTTCAGATCTTGTGAAATTACGTTCATACATACATAGCTGAACAGACAATTCATCTATCGTTTTGTCTTGCTCTTTTGTTAAAAGCATCCAGCTTGAACGAAAAGTTTCATATGCACTTGGAAGAATATAAAGAATTTTACAGATAATCATAAGGTCAGGAAGAACATTTTTTCCTTTGGTTTTCAAACCATTATTAAGGTCATTGAATATGCGTTTCAACTTGGCAATATGTGTGGAAACATCTTCACTATTGGTCCACTTGAATGAGAAGAATTGGGTACATAAATGAAATAGTTGATCTTGAGACGAAGCTTCAAATTGCTGATTTAGGGACACCCATACTTCACGAGCACTCTCTTTGTCCATTATTTTCTGATATACCACATCACTCACAGCACTTGTTATCATAGATTTTGCATAACTGTTTGCTTTTCTATACAAATCTGCATTTTCTTTGTATATCTTCAGTTCTTCCGATTTTGCGCTAAATCCTGGATGAACTGGTTGTACTAATTTTCCATCTATAACTTCTAGAGCTCCTTCATGATAGTCCAGTAAGTCTCTTATTTTATGTTTCCATATAGGCCAATCAGTTTCCCCATTCAAATGTTTGATATGGCGAATAAGATCCATTTCTTATACTTTTAATTCACTCACCATCTACAGAAAACACTCCAGAAAGCGTTCTGGGCCCGTAACCTATTGTAGACAATGTAATTCTGTAGGATTTATTGAATTAATAAATACCTTGGATCTGACAGAACAAAATCTTATGACAGTATTACTTAATCACTTTTGTTTCAAAGATTGCTATATGTGATAAACTATATCTAACACTTGACAACATTTTCAACAATTATCTCACCATCCTATACCAGAAAACTTCTGCAGCTGCCACGAGCGTAGTTCCGAGTAACGGTGGGACTGACGAAATATGCTGGTTCTGTGGATCGGAAAAGGAAACTGCTGAACAGATAGTTTTCAAATGCCCAGAGCTGGCCAGCCTAAGAATTTTACATATGTGTGAGCCAGTTCTAAAACCTCACGACGTGATAGCCCAGGGCTCCTAAGGACGTCATCAGGTATGTTAACATCATTGACAATGTCCTTAGGATTGAATAAGTAGGGTAATAGAACAAAAGATCGTATCGGTCGCAGTTCTGAAGGGCTGGACCAAGCCTCACGACCCCGTTCTGATAACAATAATAATCAAAATATGTGAGCACGTGATCTTGGTGCTTTTGATAATGAAAAACAAGCACCAAAATCGGCTGGATGCCGGTACAGACTTTTGATCTGTGACACTGAACCAAAGATTCAAAAGTTGCTTAAGACTATGTAGTCCCAAATATCTTATTGAAATGTAACATTCATCTATGTAATATAGGTATAATTTACTCTCAAACACCATTTATTTATTTAGATTTACTGTATAGGTACACTGAGAAAAATGATATGGTTTACATTTAATAAATGCTTCATTGAATGGTTTCTTTCTGAGTTTTCTCTCCCAAACTCTGAAAAATATCTATAAAATAAAAAATTAATTATTTTGTGATTTGCTTCTGCGTAAGAAACACAAGATATTTGTCAGAAGCAATCAATTGAACAATGTTGCCTTACAAATAACAACGAAACAACACCAACGAAGAAACAACTATATCGTAACGTTTCGGAGTCTATATCAGACTCCTTCTTCAAACGCTTAACGCATGAATTTATTTAGGATAAATTTAATAAATTTAATGAGCCAATAATAAATATAGCTCATTTCTAGGGAAGAAATAAATAAATCTCAGTTATTCCTACCAAATAACCAATTCATTAAAGCCTGATTTATTTGGTGTAAATATTGTTAATTTCCTAGAAATAAATAAGGATTTGTTATTTTATTATTTCTATTTCGAACTCATACTTCACATAAAAATATAATTCAGTAATAATTCCCATATTTTGTTGACAGTTAATAATTATTTATTTGTCAACTTTGAAATCCCAGAGTGTTGAAATGATCTCGACTTGTCGAAGCTTGTCTTTGTTCCCGGCCAATAGAGTAGCGTGCCCTAGCACAGGTAGCAGTTCGCGAGTTCGCAGATAGAGTTAAAGATTAGTCCATGTCAGTGTTACCAGATCTACTGATAAATCAGTAGATCAACTGATTTGGATCTTCCTCTACTGATATACTGATTCGCAAGCGAAATCTACTGATTTCCAGCAAGTTAGCAAATAGGTATACTTTCAATAGTATTGAATAACAATAACATTCATAAACGTGAATAAGGATATAGACTTGTATTTCGGAACTTATTATTCGTTAGTTCGCCTTCAGATGCTATCGATATTATACTGAGATTGAGTAGGTACATCCCTAAATAGTTCACTTGTTTAGTAGATCTTGTAACACTGCTTGCAACTTCAGAAAGGCGATCAGCAGTCAGCAGCTGTTTTGTTGGACTGGTGGATTGCGCCGGTGCAGTGTAGGGGAATTCCCTCTTAAGGGGATTCCTAGACTAGAAGGCTTCTCATATTACGAAAACGCAAATAACGCAATCCTATTATTCCGATTTACGAATTTACGATTGTAGCCTGTAGGTGTATTCACTGTATTTATTGTATTGTGATTTGTGAACTGGTGGCTTTATTCTGAAAATGAGGTAATGTTTTTTTGTTGTTGTATTTTGAGCGAAGGTTATGATTTTTAACTTTTAGCGATACTGATTTTAATTCTGATGCCAGACCAGGTCCATCAGAACGGAAGAAGGCCAAATATATGCAGAAATATAAAAAAAAACTGGGAAAACGAAGAACAGTTTAAAAATTGGTTATCTCCACAATCAAAAGATGACGGTAATGCATATTGCAAAGTATGTGCCAAAAGCATTTCAATCAAATCAACAGGTAGACTGGCACTTCTTAGGCATCAAGATCGTGAAAGCCATCAGAAAATGATGAAGTCCGTAAAAGTTCAAAGAACAATGACATCGTTTTCAACTCAGAGCAGTCTGGAGAATATTACAAAAATATCAGAAATGCACATAGCTGCCTTTGTTTCTGAACACAACCTCTCCTATAACCTGATGGGCCATTTTATTAAATTGCTACCAACAATTTGTCCTGATTCTGAAGTTGCCAAGACAATTAAATGTGGTCGCACAAAGTGCTCATCAATAGTCAAGAATGTTATAGGAAAAAAACAGCTACAGGAAGTTTGCGATATTCTGAAAATTGCTAAATTCTCTCTAGTTGTTGATGAATCTACTGACAGAGGGTGTACAAAACATTTGTGTCTAGTTGCTAGATATCACAATGAAGAAAGGTAAAATTTGAAATTTTTTCTTGAATACCCTTTGTATTTAATTATTTCAGGATCAAAGATACATTTCTTGGATTACTCCCTCTGCATGGTGCAACTGCAGCGGATCTTTATGAACACATAACAACATTTTTTACCACCCATCAAATTCCATATAGAAACAATCTGATTGGGTTTGCAGCTGATGGGGCAAGCGTGATGGTTGGGAAGAACAACTCCTTGGTTACCAGGTTGCAATCGGATATACCAAATTTGTTTGTTTTGAGATGTGTTTGTCAAAGCTTTAGCTTATGCGCTTCAAATGCTTGCTTGAAACTACCTAGACGTGTTGAAGATTTAATTAGAAATATCTATAACTTTTTTTCAAATAGTCCAAAACGCGTTGAATCTTTAAAAGAATTTACAAGAACTCCCATCCACAAAATGTTCAATCCTGTTCAAACCCGGTGGCTATCTTTAGAGAGCGCAGTAAATAGAGTTCTAGAGCAATATAATGCTCTAGTTTTATATTTCACCGCTGCTATGATGCTTGAAGGGTTGCTATCGGGACAAAATATATTAAGCGATCTTCAGGATCCATTAACAAGGCTATTTTTATGGTTTTTACAATTTATTTCACCACTCTTCACAAGTCTCAATAAGGAAATGCAGTCTGAGCGGCCAAAACTCCATAAACTATTTTCTTCTATTTCTGCAGCATACAGAACACTTTTAGAGTATTTCATTAGAAAAGAATTACTTGAAAACCAAAATATTCATAATATTAATTACAAAAATCCACAAAACTTTTTGCCTTTAGAAGAATTATATTTAGGTGCCAAAATTTCACTGGTAATTAACGATATGGATAATGAAACTAGATTGTCTCTAAGAAGTAGATGTTTAGATTTCTATATCGAGGCTGCTAATCAGCTTACTAAACGGTTTGATTTCAACAAGAAATCTCTAATTATGTTTGATTTACTTAATCCTTCTAAAATTATAGCCGGTGAAGATCCATCTATTATACCCCTTGTTAAACATTTTCCAAATTTAGTAGGAGAAAATCAATTGCAGCAAATAGATAATGAATATCGTCTATTGAGGAACACACTAAAAGACGATTCTGAAATTGTTGTAGACATGGAGGAATTTTGGAAAAAAGTAAGCAAAATGCGCTATGGCGATGATTCCCCAATGTTTTTTACTTTCTAATTTTGCCTTCGATATGATGTGTCTGCCACATTCATCTGCAAATGTAGAAAGAATATTTTCAGAAATTAATTTGATGAAAACAGACGAACGAAACCGCTTATCTTCGGCCAGTATAGTAGGTCATCTTCACACGAAACATTATTTAAAAAAAAGAGGTAAATACTGTTTCGATGTAGAATTCAGTAGAGAAATAATTAAATTGCATAATTCTAATATGTACAAAAAAGCTGTAGAGATTTCCGATTCTGACACAGATGCGGATTAACTCTTTTTCTGTGTTCTGTTTTTTTTCTTAATCTATTTTTTTGTTGATGTATTTTTTCAATCTGTTATGTTCTTTCGGTTGAGTTTTATATTATATAACTTTTTTTGAAATAGACTTTGTTAGTTTTCAGCAAAAAAACCTAGATCGTATTATTTCTGAATACACCCTCTCCCTGCCCTACACGCCTACTGATTTCTACTGATTTTGTAATGCAGTATCTACTGATGTATTGAAAAGCAATCTGGCAACATTGGTCCCTGTACTCCGTGTCCGATTGACTGTATAAATCTGTGAATATTTAATGGATTCATGGTTTGAAGAAGTTCAGAATAGTTGAATAGTGAGAAAGTCTCACTGTGAGTATAAAATTAAATTGTTTGCCTGTTATGGATAACTTTCTGGAAGAGGAAAAATTACTCCATTTGAAGGAATCTTTTGAGCGTAAGTGTCTATATGTACCTATGTCTAATGAAATGAAGTAATATTGTATTCCTATCTAACGACTATTTAAAATCTGTAAATAATATAGGTAATACAGTTTACTTATTAGATCTCATACTACTAACTTTTTTAGCAATGCCTTATTGTATTTTAACTTTCTCGAGTAACTCCTGAAATGGGTCAGTAGTTCTCATAAGAAAACGAATCATTTTGAGAAAATAATAATTTTCAACATCACTTCATTATTCATTATTACTAATTCGATAAAAAAATCTCTATTAAGTGTTAACTATAATTTTCCATCCGCCAAAAAATATGAAACATATTTTGACGATGTAACGATTCATTTTCATTCTCTTACAATTCAATATTATATTCAGTTTTGATGCATATGCGCCGAAAAGATATTGAGAGAGGCACTTAAAAAAATTTATTCTGTAACAGAGTGTCCTCAGGAGAGTGAAATTAATTTTCAAATAATTATATGTGTTACAAATGGCGCCCAACGTTTCCTAAGGCTTGGTTGGTGTGATTGGCATTTTATTAAGTTTCTTTATCAAATTATTTCTTCTTCAAAAGTGGATTATCGGTTGCACTGATTATTCGTATGTCAGCTAGTGTAGATATTTAACATTGTAATCGCTGTGGTAGATGCATCCTTTTTTTCGCTGTTGTTCTTTTTTTGGTGCGCTTATCGTTCTCTGAAGGCAACATACTTTGCATACGATTTCATCCGATAATGTTTAATCTGGATTAGTTTTTGACTTTGGTTTGTTTCGTGGAGGACTCTATTAGCGGTACTACTTGTAGATATTTATACATTTAATTTGATATTGATTCAATTTAGTTATTTTGTGATATTTTGAATAGTATACTGTCAGAATGTCACAAGACTACTGGAAACCTGAAATAAATCGACTGAATTCGAGCGAGCTATCTTATGAAATGATTAGTAGGGGGCTTAAAGTTGGAACTGTTGATATTATGCGGAAATCTTTGAGAAATATTTTGAAATTGGAAAGTCAGAGTCAATGGGTTGAAATTCCATACACGATTCCATTTGAAGATGATTCTAAACAAATTGAGATTAATAATTCAGAGCTTGCTGCACACTTAGACAAATTTGATGGAGATATAAGTACCTCACTGTTTGCAAGAATCTCGGCTCAACTAGTACATACTCAAAGACGTATTCTTAAAGCTCAGCCGTCCGATGAAACCAAAGATGGAATAGCTAAAAACGGGTTACTTCTACGATTTCATGAGATTAAAAATGATTTTGAGAGAAAAATCAGGAAATTAAGATCATCAGATGCGGATCTTTCATTGACGAATACTTTGGCGGGAATCAGTTTATCGGCTTCATCTAGTTCTTCCACCGACTCTGAGGAAGATAGTGTTATTGTCAGAAAACAATCAAAATTGAGGTCAATTCCGGTAATGAAGTGGAATCTTCAATTTTCAGGGGAGGATGATATGTCATTGAGTGCATTTTTGCAAAGAGTTGATGAATTGAAACTTGCACGTAACGTTGATTCTGAGGAGTTATTTAACTCAGCTTATGATCTTTTCAGTGGCAAAGCGTTAACTTGGTTCCGTGCTAATAGCAAATTAGCTGTAGATTGGAAATCTTTAGTTAAATTGCTGCGCGAAGAATTTCAGCCAGCTGATTACGATGAAAGACTCCTTGAGGAAATTAAAAACCGTACGCAGGGTCCAAAAGAAACAATAGGAATATATATGTCCATAATGGATAGTCTTTTTGACCGTATGTCATTCGAAATTCCGGAACGTCATCAGCTTAAAGTTCTTATGCGGAATATACAGCCATTTTATCAAAGTCAGTTGGGTCTTGTTGATGTGAAGTCGAAGTCAGAATTGTTGAAACTTTGTAGACAGCTCGAAGCCCGAAAAACTAGTCTAGAAAAATTCGAACCACCACCTTCACGCAAAGGTAATAAATTTTTGGAGCCTGATTTAGCTTATGTAGAGTGTTCCAACTATTCTAGTGATGATGTTGTTAATAGATGTGACATAGTTTGTTTTGGATGTCAAAAACCTGGCCATAAGCGCAGTCAATGTCGGCAACTTAGATTTGAGCCTAAATGTTTCAAATGCGGTAAAGAGGGCTACACCGTTAGATCTTGTCCTAACTGCAAGAATTTTCATTCAAATTCTGATCAAAAAAACTTGAACACCAGTCGTTAGGTCGAGGGACGCACTGGCATGAGGGCAATGCCTCGATGAAGTCTTCAGCATTGAAGATTGAGGTGGACTATATACTAACTAATGTGGTCGGCGATGAAAGACCTTATTTAAATGTTAAAATCATGGGAAAGTCATTTTTGGGTTTGTTGGATTCAGGTGCGAGTAGAACTGTGTTGGGGGAAAAAGGTTTGAGCATTGTCAACAGTCTTGGTTTGAAAATTCAATCTCCTCATATTGCGCTTGTGAAAATTGCAAACGGAGATCAATGTAATATTGAAGGAGTGTGTGACATTCCGTTTACTTTAAGGAATGAGACCAGAATTATTAAGACCCTTGTTGTTCCGTCTCTTCCTCATTGTTTAATTTTGGGAGCAGATTTTTGGCGTTCTTTTGGCGTTGTTCCAGATCTCCGACATGGAGAATGGACATTTTCAAGTAAAAATTATGTTGAAATTGATGCAATCGAGGATCAGGCAAACTTAACATCCCATCAATTCCAACTGTTGAATTCAATGTTGAAAGGAAATTTTGATCAGATGCCTGATAAAATAGGTTGCACCCCCCTCGTTGAACACAAAATTGTCACAAACTCAGATCCCATAAGGCAAAGATATTATCCTATTTCAGTTGCGTTACAAAAACAGGTTGACATTGAACTGGAGAATATGCTTTCAAACGATATAATAGAACCATCATCCTCACCATGGGCTTCACCCATAGTATTAGTGAAAAAGAAAGACAATAATTATCGTTTCTGTGTTGATTATAGGCAGGTAAATAAACTCACCGTTAAGGACACGTATCCTTTACCGTATGTGACGAATATTTTGGATAGATTGAGAGATGCGAAATATTTGTCGTCCTTAGATATTAAAAGTGCTTTCTGGCAGGTACCATTAGAAAAAAAGTCACGCGAGATTACTGCTTTCATTGTTCCCAATCGCGGTTTATATCACTTTAAAAGACTCCCGATGGGTTTATCTAATAGTAGCGCAACGTGGCAAAGATTGATGGATAAAGTTATAGGATATGATTTAGAACCGTATGCATTCGTATATCTAGATGATATTATTGTAGTAACACCCACATTTGAAAGGCATTTGGAAGTTCTGAATGAAATATTAAAAAGACTTAGAGAAGTGAATCTAACTATTAGTAAAGAGAAGTGCTATTTTTGTAGAGATGAGCTTAAATATTTAGGATATGTTGTGAAAAAAAATGGACTTCAAGTGGACCCTGAAAAGGTTGCTGCGATACTCAATCTGCCTGAACCTAAAAAATATACGGGAGGTACGTCGTATACTTGGGATGGCATCTTGGTACAGACGATTTGTGCCCAATTTTAGTACGGTAGTTTCTCCGATCACAAAGTTATTAAGTAAAAATAATAGATTTATGTGGTCAGAGCAGTGTTCGGAAGCCTTTAATAGGTTGAAAGAAATTTTAGTATCAGCTCCAATTTTAACATGTCCTGATTATGGAAAACCTTTCGTGATAGCGACGGATAGTTCTGATTACGGGATAGGAGCAGTTCTTTCGCAAGAATTAGAAGATGGGGAACATGTTATAAGCTACGCGAGTAGATCTCTTTCGCGCGCTGAACAGAAGTTTTCAACCACCGAAAAAGAATGTTTAGCAGTCTTGTTCGCAATTCAGAAGTTCAGACCATATATTGAGGCTACTCATTTCACGGTATATACTGATCATAATAGTTTACGTTGGCTTCAAGATCTGAAAGATCTATCCGGACGATTAGCTCGATGGAGTTTGAAGTTGCAACAATATGATTTCACAATTTTGCACAGGCCTGGTCGTGAAAACACGGTTCCTGATGCACTTTCGAGAGCAGTTCCGAAAATTGATATAGTTAAAGTATTTGACATGCAGGAGTCCAATAACGATGTATGGTATGAGAAAATGAAACGTTCAGTTCTTAATAAACCTGCATCATTTCCATTGTGGAAAGTGGAGAATAGTAAATTATACAAGCATGTCAAAAATAAATATCTAAGTTTGGATCAGGGAACGGATTGGAAATTAGTTGTTCCGAAGGGTAAACGTACTCAGTTGATGAAGGAAAATCATGATGAAATAACAAGTGGACACACGGGTATATTTAAAACCTTTCATCGTATAAGGGACGAATTTTATTGGCCAAAAATGAAGATGGACATTGCGAATTATATAAGGCGCTGTGTAAAATGTAATACCTATAAATCGGATCAAAAACCACCTATGGGTCAAATGTTGAGTCGACCTCATATTACAAAACCTTGGGAACTTATCTGCTGTGACATCGTCGGTCCTTTGCCTAAATCGAGACATGGTTTTGTTTATATTTTATCCGTTGCGGATTATTTTAGTAAGTTTCCTTTCTTTTTGCGCGCGTGTTCCGCAAGGAACAGCGTGCTATCATTTCGTCACAATGTCTGTATTTTTCGAATTTTTTTGTGAAAATGGTCTCAAACGATTGGGTTCGACTCCCTGATGAAGAATTCGAGGTCAAATTCAATTCTGTCCGTCCGGCCCGGCCGGCCGGCCGGCCGTTAGCACGATAACTCTCGAACGGAGCAAGTTAGAGCGTTGAAAACCGCAGGGCATGTTTGGAGCGCGAATATCTCGGACAAGTTCGTTAATGGGCAAAATCCATCGAGCCGTTTCGGAGTTACGGCCATTTTTAGTTAAATCGTTTTTCGAGAATATTTCCGAAACCGATCACTCGATCTATCTGAAATTTAGCCTCAAATTGTATAATCATGACCTTTATATGCCTGCGAAGTCTCATAATGATCGGATGGCTGTAAACTAGAAAAAAAAAATGTTAAATATTTGAAAATGAAATTGAAATTTTGTTTTCACTATAACTCGATAAAAACTGATCCAATTGAGTTGAAGCTCGGTAGTTATATGCGAAGTACCAACGAAAACACTTATGCAAAATTTCGAGGGGGTAGCATGAGTAGAAAAAATAAAAAAAAATTTTAACTATCAGCGGAATATTTTGCTGGAAATTCCGAAACCAAATATCGGAATGAGTTCAGTTTTGGCACTTCGGTGACCAATAATGACCTCTTGGGGTGTGCAAAATTTCACTGCGGACAGACCACTAGGAGCCTCAAAAAAAATTAATAATTTTGAACCTCCAAACTGGTCAAATTATTTCATTTCGAAGTTCTACACGGAATACATAACATCTGGTGACAATATTCTGACGGGTATTTACTCGTTTATCTGAATCAATACGATATGTACGAGGGCAACTGATTAAAATATGGACTACTTACTAGCATGGCAATTGAATTAATGCGTAAACGATGTGTGGAATTTTAAATTGGTTTTCAAAATTAGTCTGAACGGTGAACGACTGGGGTGTAACTGCCTCTTTCGGGCATTTGTTGTTATTCGCATAAGCAGACCAGAAATAATTTAACTGCTCGAGTTTTCTTCTGAGAAGATTGGGGTTTTGGGGTGGAGGATGTTATTCCTCCATAGAATCCCCCGGTGCCTGTCTGCGCATGCGTGGATTCAAGATGCGATATCTCCTGAACCACTAGTGTTGGAGAATCGCAGTTTTTTGTGACTGACAGGATGGCCATAAAGTGACAAAAAAAAATTTAAAAAATTTTAAAATTTTGTTTCCACGATAACTCGTAAAATACTGATCTGATTGAATAGAAACTCAGTAGTTAGATGCAAAAGACCAAAGCGAACACTTTTACAAAATTTCGTGAAGATCACGTCACATGAAAAAATTCAAAAAATTACTCTATTTTGCTTGAAATTCCGAAAAATATTAATTTGAAATTCATGCTGCCTCTTCCGGGCATTTTTCGTTATGCGCATGCGCAGATGAGAAGTCATTTAACTGCTGTAGTTTTCGTCAGAGAGGATTGGGGTTTTGGGGTGGCGGATGCTATTACTCCATAGAATCCCCTGGAGAGGGTCTGCGCATGCGTGGATAAGGGATGCGATATCTCCTGAACCACTAGTGTTGGAGAATCGGAGTTTTTTGTAAGGTGTGTGATTTTGAGAGGACTTTCAGCCGCGTGTAGATTGCGCATGCGCAGAAGAGAACTGACTGTTTTTGGGTTGTGTGGGTTATGTTGGGGGTGCTGAGCGATATTGTGAGGTTTTAAAAAAATATTTATGACAATTCAGTGCAAGGACAAGTCAGTTTGGGGGATGTAGCGTTGTTTCCGAGTTAAAGTGTCCCTACCGTGGCCCTGGGGCTAATTTTGAAATTGATGTTACCCCTTACGGGCATTTTTCGTTATGCGCATGAGCAGACCATCAGTGATTCAACTGCTGGTGCTTTCGTCAGAGAGGATTGGGGTTTTGGGGTGGCGGATGCTATTCCTCTATAGAATCCCCTGGTGAGGGTCTGCGCATGCGTGGATTCAAGAAGCGATATCTCCTGAACCACTAGTGTTGGAGAATCGGAGTTTTTTGTGAGGTGTGTAATTTTGGGAGGACTTGCAGCCACGAGTATATTGCGCTTGCGCAGACGAGAAGTGTATGGTTTTGGGTTGTTTGGGTTATGTTGGGAGTAATGAGCCGATATTGTGAGGTTTTAAAATAATATTCATGTCAATTCAGTGCACGGACACAAGGCAGTTTGGGGTAAATAGCGTTGTTTCCGAGTTGAAATGTCTGTATGGTGGCCCTGATGCAAATTTATGTATAACTGTATTCGGTAGATCTATATTAAAATACGTTCGGATTCGGAGAAGAGGCAATCGCGTTCCTAACAGAGGTCCCACAACCGCAATGTTTTTCGATCTACGGTAAAGCTGTATTGATAGGTATATTTGTTAAAGGAACTTGAAAAAATAAAAAAAAGCACTGACGTGAAGTCAGTACTCTTTGGCGCGCGTGTTCACGGTGGCTAATTTGAATTGAATGATGAGTACTTCAAGCTCAGTGGATAGAGCGAGCCGAAGATCTACCCAAAGGATAGTGGACACCATTCACTGTCGTTTCAAAAATTAACAGTGCTGTATCTAAGCGGCCATCAGGATAGAGTAATAAAGTTGGAAGAGAACACAACTGACTCTCCTTAGTCGCACAAGCTGCTAGAAGATTTGGGAGAGTCAGTATAATCCTAATCATGTTTATAGCACGCGCGCAAAAGCAAATTGACTTAACAATGAAAGAAAAAGTGTAAAAAGTCAATCTGCTTTGGCGCGCGTGCTATTAACATGATTAGGATTATACTGACTCTCCCAAATCTTCTAGCAGTTTGTGCGACTAAGGAGAGTCAGTTGTGTTCTCTTCCAACTTTATTACTCTATCCTGATGGCCGCTTAGATACAGCACTGTTAATTTTTGAAACGACAGTGAATGGTGTCCACTATCCTTTGGGTAGATCTTCGGCTCGCTCTATCCACTGAGCTTGAAGTACTCATCATTCAATTCAAATTAGCCACCGTGAACACGCGCGCCAAAGAGTACTGACTTCACGTCAGTGCTTTTTTTTATTTCCTTTGAGAGCTGCAAATAGTAGAAATATTTGCAAAATATTAGAAGATGACATTTTCATGCTAATGGGGGTTCCAAAATATATTTTAACTGACAATGGGTCCCAATTCACTTGTTCTGAATTCAAAAATCTTACAAAAAAGTTTGGTATAAAATCTCTACATACGGCTGCGTATCATCCCCAAGCTAATTATGTGGAACGTATACATCGCGTACTTAAAACGATGTTGAGTATTTATGTGGAAGATAATCAAAGAGATTGGGATGTTTGTCTTCAAAAAGTTGCATGCGCAATACGTTCATCTAAGCAAGAATCCACTCAGCTGACGCCCTATTTCATTAATTTTGGTCGCGAGATGAATTTGAAACGGAATAATGACAAAGATTCATCTGACGAAGTGATAGGCGATGAAAATGTTACGGTCGGTCGGGATCAACAGGCTGTTGTGAATAGATCACTTGAATTGGAAAAGGTTTTTGAGGATGTTCGACTGAATTTAGACAAAGCTTACAAACGTAATAGTAAATATTACAACTTGCGCAGAAGAAGCGAAGAATTTGTAGTGGGTCAAAAGGTATATAGGAGAAATTTTGTATTGTCGGACGCATCTAGGTATTTTACAAAGAAGCTAGCTCCAAAATATATAGGTCCGTTCATTATTCATAAAAGAGTGTCACCGTGGACATATGTTTTGAGAGACAATGGGAATAAAGTTTGTGGAACTTATAATATAAAAGATTTGAAGAGTCATCCCCCAGATGATAATTTACTTTAAATTATTCTATGGTTTGGGTGATATTTTAGGACAGTTTTTGAAGGATCAAAGAAGAGAAAATGTTCGTGAATTTTGTGGGAGTTTTCGAAAAGTCGGAATTAGAAAAAGAAAAAATCTTCGTGATTTTTTTTTGGAAGAAAGGGTGGGATTTGTAACGATTCATTTTCATTCTCTTACAATTCAATATTATATTCAGTTTTGATGCATATGCGCCGAAAAGATATTGAGAGAGGCACTTAAAAAAATTTATTTTGTAACAGAGTGTCCTCATGAGAGTGAAATTAATTTTCAAATAATTATATGTGTTACAACGACGATCAAAAAATAATTCTTGTAGTTATTATCTACTGAAACCTGTATTGAAGACGGTAAAAATACTTATATAGGTTTGTTATTTCAACCAAGCAAAATAATAAACTTTATTGCAGTCAGTTATACCTATCTAAAATGACATATACTATTCTTTTACCAAGGAATTATGTTACTGATATTAAATTATTGTACTGGCCATTTTTGACACATATTCGCACAGTTGCTGGGGAAATAAATTTGTTTCTTCCATGAATCAGGCACAACCTACTTTATCTACTAGCCTGGAAGATGATAAAATGGCAACACAGCACTGAGACGTACCGCTTCAGTCGAACGTTTGTTAGATGGACGATTACTTCTCGTTCGGGGATTAACCAGTACTGTTTTTCGCGGGTGTTTCGTAGTTTCGTGGTGTTTTGTGTAGGTAAACGGTGTGAATTAGTGCAATATAAGTGATTATATGTTTTGTGAATTTTTCTTTGGATAATTTCTACTTGGGTTGGGGGGTGAGTATACATTTCAGTTGAGACTATAGACTGAACTACTGAACAAGATGGTCAGAAAATGTTGTATTCCCTCTTGCAACAACAATTATAAATATTCAGCATCAAAACCCGGAAATTATGTTACTTGTTTCACTTTTCCAAAGAATGAAATGCTGAAGGATTTATGGGTAAAGGCTATTCCGCGACAAAATTTTACTCCTACTCCTTATAGCGAGTTTGTGAAAAACACTTCGAGGACATCGATGTGATAAAAGAAACTAAACATTTGCAGTCCGATGGAACAATCAAATTTTTGTTATTGAGACGCCCAATGTTAATTGAAGGTGCCATTCCCAAGATTTTTCCAAATTTGCCAAAATATCTTCCAAAGCCAACCCTAAAAACAGGAACAGATCCTCAGTCCAGAAGGGATAAGGTGATATCGAGAAATATCAGTGAAATAGAAGCTTTCATTTCTTCTGATTTTATAAAAGATTTTGATGATCTTACTAATAATTTTGCAACTAAAATTGATACATCTGGATGGGAGATCAAGAAGCTCAAAGAATCTGTTTATTTTTATATATTCAATTTCGAAAAGTCTTTATCTGTTGATGCTTCAGTACAAATCAATAAGGACCTTCATCTTAAATTATTTATTAAGAATGTTCAGAGTTCCTGGAGTGATTTGAAATGGATTCTCCCTTTTGATCTAACCCTCAGCAGATGGTCTCAACTTACAAATCTGCTTTCCCACTATAGAAATGCAATGAGGATTCAGTTTTTAAAAACACCTCAGACTTTTTAAATGAATCTTTGTCTTCCTTAGAGGCATTTTTAAAGGACAAAAATAATGAAAATTTTGATAAACTCAGACAGCTAGAAATCGTTACAGATCAATTGAGACAAATCATCAAAAACAAAATTAAATATTCATCAAGTACTATAATCATGTCATTCATTTTATATTCCCAGTCATCGTCTTGTTACGAGCTAATGGAAATTTTTTTTATTTTACCTACTATATAAGAGGTATTTAAGATCAATTTCATCTTCTATGCAAATATCCGCTGATTCTGAAATGGGTAATAAGAATTATCTCTCAAATATTTCACGTAATTTGGCAATTTTGGATCGTGTCGTGGTTCTATTAGTTGATGAAATTTATATTAGACGGTTTGTCAATAGCCACCGATCCCGTGAATTTTATTTTTGTGCATATGTGTTCTATTTTGGAGTATATTTTGAATGATCAATTAGTTCTATCCAAATTTTTACACAGTTCGGATCAAAAAATAATTTTATGTGAATTGACTGTTCGTAGCATTGAATTGGACTTTTATTATTCAGAATTCACAGAAACTTGTATTTGTGGTTTAAATTCTAAATTCATTCTAAATTCACTTTGTTCAGTTTTTGCATATTTACTTCTGAACAATTTTGTAAAGAATACCAATAACAAAGTTAATGTCGACCGAATGGAAAAGAATCGGAAACATTTGAGAGATCGCACAAACTCACCATCAGTAAGATCCAGAAAATTACAAACTCTAATATGATTTTATCACAATTTTCAATAGTCTACCATAGTCTTATAATCGTTACGTTTGAGAATATATATATTTATTTCGAGAATTTCATTTAAGTTTATAATTTTTTTTGGCAAGAGTTAACCCTACACCTTCTCGTGGTTCTTGCTGAACAATTAATTGAATAACAACTAGGTACCTAGGTTCTTATTTCAACGCATCTCAATAATATTGTGCAGAATAGAACGTAGTTATTCAATTTATTGACCAAGTAGGGTCTCATAATATTTATTCATCCAGGAATTCCAAGCAAGAAAACATATTCAATAAATTCACTAGAGTTTTGAATTCGAAATATACCATATCCCGCGCCACCGCATTCAAGAAGTCGGCCTCTAAGAGACGATCAATTGCGGCGTTGTCAGACTGTGTTCCAGGCTATCTCTATAGTCGGCTGTGAATCAGGTAATATGACCCTTAATATTCTGGCTTCTTTTCATTTAGACATTATAAAAATTATCTTCAGGTTAGTTTTTACTGAATTGATATGTTATGTTTTTTATATTCGTTCTGAGGTTTCATTTAGTTCATGAGTAATTTAATGTTGATTCTTTTTCAATTTTTTAGAAGATTAAATAAATCAAAATAAATTCATTTTGCTATAATGATTTTCTGTTATAAACTGTGATGCATTCAGCATACCAGTTTTTCGTATAATTGAAAATTGGTATTCTAATCGCGTCCTTCTCTGTGATCAACTATGAATTAATATTGGCCTTAAGACAGGTGGGGGAATAAACAAAGAAACCAGATCTTTCTTGAAATTGCAAATGTTTCGAACTATATTAGTTCATCAGGGCTATAATAACAACAAAAATGTATTAAAAACTTGTTGTAGCCCTGATGAAGAACGGATATAGTTCGAAACGTTTGCAATTTCAAGAAAGGTCTGGTTTGTTTTTTTATTCTCTCACCTGTCTTAAAGCCAATATTAATTCATAGCTGATCACAGAGAAGGACGCGATTAGAATACCAATTTTCAATTATACGAAAAACTGGTATGCCAAATGCATCACAGTTTCCTTTTTTATCCTCCCAGGTGTCCTAAGGCCAATATTAATAATAATTACTAGTTGATAATTGAAAATGTTTTTGTATCAAATGACCAAAGATTTCATTGTTATTTTTTATGTTAGTTTTTGTTGAAATGAAATGTACCTGATTTATATCATGTTTTTTGTATTTATTCCGAAGTTTTATTTATTTTATGATGAATGTGATACTTTTTCAATTTGTTGGTGTTATAACGAAATTAAAATGAGTTTATTCTGCAATGATGAGTTTTTTGTTATAACCAGTAATTCAAGAACTGTGACATTTTAAAACATTTTTGAAATCAGCGAAAACATTGGGAAGGTCTATCATAAATTATAGAAAACTAGCAGCTCTTTGTATTCGTTTACCATGTACTTCTGATGATGGCCGCAATTTCACTTAAAGATTACATCCCATCTGGGCTTCTGAAACAATTGATTGATTGAAAACAAAATTTATCGATTGTGAAAAGTTCATAATCGTCAATTTTCTTATTGAATCGCATTTTTCTAAATTAGTTTTGTGTAATTTCAAAGCGATTGACGAGTATTGAATCCTTTCGAAAATCGAGGCATGTCCAATAAATTAATTGCATTCTCAATGAATTTTATTTAGGGGTAATGAATATTCAAGAATGAAATAAATGAATATAGTTTTCCAGGAAACAAAAATTATTAGTATTTAAAGTTATCAAATAATTTCTGAAATATTTATAATTTACTAATTAAAAAATATAAGCTAACTATCAATAACAAATCACTAATAAATAAGGAAATTCATATTGCAGATTAACACGCAATATTAATTAAAAACCAAGCGCTTCATAACTAATAACGAATCCCATTTTGTACATTCATTTATTATTAATATTTGTGGAATTTAATAAAGCTTGTATTTCTGAGAAATAAAGATTCAATACGCCATAATCGAATAAGTCCCTCATTATGTATCAATAAATATGCATTATAGTTAATAAACTTTTTTCTCAGTGAATACAGGGTGTCCGGGGAATAACTGTACATACTCTTCCTCTTCTTCTTCTACCGCGGTGCCGTCCCAGGCTGAACTGAGGCCTGCAGACCCATTGTTCTCCCGCTTGCCAAACTTGTGAGACTCAGTCCAAAAAGCACGCTGACAGGAATGCCGCGAGCTTAAAAGGAGAAGTCCCTCTCACCGTAGGAATCGTAGGTGTTGGGTTGCCTAGGTGTATGACCCTCAATTCCTTAAGGTTGTTACAGTCGAACAGAATATGTTCAGCTGTTTCTTCCATGCTCTTGCACCAGCGACACAGAGCGCTATCGGCCAATCCCATCCTATTCAGATGTTTGTTGAACTGGTGACCAGTTAGTAATCCAGTCACCAGGCTCAATTCTCTTCTTTCGAGTGAAAGAAGTTTCTTTACTTCAGACTTTGACGATGGTTTCTCAATGAGAAGCCTTGAATGCCTGAGTCCTTCTCCCATGTTCCATATACTGGAGAAATTCCTGTCCAAACGATTCTTGAAGAATGTTTTAACAGAGGTACGACATACTGGAAGCGAGGGCTCAGGACCTATATATGGTATCCGAGCCCCCTGCTTCGCCAGCTTATCTGCCTTAACATACATACTCTTACCAGATGATCCGCCGTATTCACAAAGCATTCAATCTCCGTTAAGTCCTAACTGAGGTCCTCGGTTAAGGATACATTGGGGATGATAAGGCACAATAAGGGATAAAGGACTTAAAACAGGCCTGTTTCACCACCGTTACATACGTTAACTGAGGTTGCGATTCTTATTTATCCTTAACTGAGGACCTCAGTTAAGACTTAACGGAGATTCAAACATTTAACAATGCTTTGTGAATACGGCGGATAGAGTTGAACTAGCTGATTACTGATTGAGTATAAAAAATGTATTTCCGGATTTCCCTTGAAAGCTACAGGGTGATTTTCCAACTTCATGGAAATACTTAGACCATCATAAAATCTAAACTTATTGACGGATATTATTGAAACTTGGGAGGTTATTGGCACATGCTAAGGTCGAGTCAGAAAGATATCAATCATTTCATTATTCCAGGGCCGGACTAATAAATCTTCATTTAAAGTGTTCAGGGTAAAAAAAAACTTTGTATTTCGAATTACAAATAATTGAGTCGCTTTTTAGAAAGAAGCTAAATTATGCTTCAATTTGTGGTATCGCTTAAAGATGTCACATCAACAATTATTTTGTTATGAATTTTTGAATTCGGATAAAGTTCGAAAAATTGAATTTATTTACCTGAATAGGACTTAGTCATCTTGTGGAGGTCGAAAATAAATAATAAAATTTCTTAAAAAAGTCACCGAAGGTGAGGAAGACAATAATAATTTGTTGATATACTGGGTGGCCATCCCAGACGAGGATCTCTTTGCGATGGAGTAAATGAAGGTATATTTCGAACAAAAAAATTGGTGAATTGTATAGGGTATACATAAGCATATTTCAAAATTATTCGTATATATACCGGGTGTTCGACAACAAAAATATAGACCATAGTGACACTTCTTCCAATGTAAAAACCTCTAACTGAATTAGTAAATCGAAGAGTATGAGTAGTGATTTTTCAATTAGTTAGTGTGTTTCTTTAAAGTTTACTTATTCAATATCAAATATTATGAAGTACTCTGAGAAAGAGAAGATAGTATTATCAGATAGGGAGAATGTTACAAAATATCTTACTAGATTCAAAGATTCAAGCTCAAAAATGCACAGAAATAAAATTTCCTTCTAGATAAAAGATGAATTCCTATAACATATTCTGTGATAAATTTCAAATATTTTGACAAATGAAATTGAGATTGTTGTTTGTTGCTTGTGTTTTGATTATTATAAAATAGTGAAATTATCAAAAAGGCCAATTTCACAAATAGAGAATATGCTGATATTATGATGTTCGTGTATGGTAAATGTGAGGGAAATAGTCGAGCTGCTGTGAGAGAATATCGTCTGAGATTTCCGACGCTCAGAATTCCCAATCACCAACATTTTCTGCAGTATTTAGTTGTATAGCGCAATATGGTAGAGTGCCAGATAGGAAGAAGGATCGCCAAAGGAATCTAGAAAGAGGTGATGAAGTACTCCAATTAATTCAAGCTCAACCTTCAACTAGTATAAGAAGAGTAAGTTCATAACTACATTTGCCGAAGCATAAGGTGCACAGAATATTAAAAGAGGGAAATATGTACCCGTACCACATACAACAGGTACAACGATGGCAACCTGGCGATAATGTCTTAAGACTGAATTTTGCACATTGGATAGCAAATCACAGAGTCACTTTGTACAGAACAATAATCAGTGATGAGGCTCAATTCACCAGAGATGGTGTGTTCAATATTCATAACTCGCACATTTGGGCCGAAAAAAATCCACACATTACAAGACTGAGAAATTCACAACAAAAATTTTCAGTAAATATTTGGTGTGCTGTGATAAACAAACATTTGATAGGGCCTCATTTTTTTGACGGTCGCCTTACAAATGCGATTTATCTAGATTTCTTACAAAATATTTTACCCGGCATGCTACAAGGAATAAGTATTAGAGGAATTTATTTCCAGCATGATGGAGCTGGACATCATTTTGGCTTGGAAGTGAGAATTTACCTCGAAAATACCTATACAAATAGGTGGATAGGTCGAGGAAGACCTATTCCACGGCCTCCTCGATCTCCAGATTTCAACACGCTATATTATTTTTTAAGGGGAAAATTGAAGGATATGGTATATTCAGAAGAAATCCAGTCAAGAGAACAGCTGATGAACAGAATTATCAACTGTTGCGATATTTTAAGAAATAATGGCGATATGATTCGCAAGGCTGTATACAATTTGAACATTCGACAAGAGAAATGAATACAAGCTAATGGTTTTCATTTCGAACCACTTCTGAAATAACGTTGACTCAGCAATTCATTCGTTCCTATTTTCATTTTTATTAGGTACTCTTTACTGTAGGTATTTCAGTTTCTTTCATTTGTTATTGTTTCGTTATGGAATGTCCTTATTAAAGCTATGAACTTTTTTGAAAATTTCTACTATTTTCTACTAATACTTTCGCATTTTATATTCAAAAATGGGATTTTCAGTTCTCTTCATGGTGAAAAGTTCAGTTTTTCGAACTTTATCCAAATAAAAAATTCATAACAAAATAATTGTTGACGTTACAACTTTAAGCGATACCACAAATTGAAGCATAATTTAGCTTCTTTCTAAAAAGCGACTCAATTATTTGTAATTCGAAATACAAAGTGTTTTTTTTACCCTGAACACTTTAAATGAAGATTAATGGCCCTGGAATAATGAAATAATTGATATCTTTCTGACTCGACCTTAGCATGTGCCAATAACCTCCCAAGTTTCAATAATATACGTCAATAAGTTTAGATTTTATGATGGTCTTAGTATTTCCATGATGTTGGAAAATCACCCTGTAGCTTTCTAGGGAAATCCAGAAATAAATTTTTTATAGTCAATCAGTAGTCAGCTAGTCCAACTCTATCCGCCGTATTCACAAAGCATTCAATCTCCGTTAAGTCCTAACTGAGGTCCTCAGTTAAGGATAAGTATGAATCGCAACCTCAGTTAACGTATGTAAAGGTGCTGAAACCGGCCTGCTTCGCATTAATTTTCACTTAAACTGAGGTTGCGATTCTTATTTATCCTTAACTGAGGACCTCAGTTAGGACTTAACGGAGATTGAATGCTTTGTGAATACGGCGGTATATCTGGTAAGAGTATGTACAGTTATTCCCCGGACACCCAGTATATTTATTATTACTTTTTGAAGATAATATTAGCCTCAAAAAGTTGGTGGTCCGTGACAAGCCAGAAATTTTGTTGAATGGTCCCTCATTATGAAAAGGTTAAGAACCACTCTTCTAATCAGTCTTGACATATTCGGGATTGCGAATTTATGTACGAATCATCCGTCACATTTTCCATCCTTCGTAAATAGTAAATAAAATCCTTTTTAAAAAGTCAGTAGCTCACTACCAAAACATAATTCGCGCAAAAGCTGGTGTTCTAGATGTTTCAACCCAGTACCAGAGTTTAATTCGATTGGATCTGTATTTTTAGAAATATTGGGAAAATTTCTAATGGATATAGACTAATTTTATCCATTCACGTTTAAGCCCAGAACCAGTTCTACAAATATCGAGTCATTTACTATTTTTTTTTTCCACTATAGGCAGAAGAGAGTAGTCAAGGCACTGCATGCGCAAGTGACGAAAGTAATTCATTGTATGCGGTGCCAATGGATAATAGAATGGTAGCTTTCTACGGCGAAACGCTTCTAGCAGTTTCTCCTTACGGAGACTTAATTTCGAAACACTATAAAGAACATGGTATTCTTAGTGAATATATGAGAAACAAACACATGGAACAAACACATGGATATAATTGAAGACCTTGGTGCAGAAACCGGACAAGGCCACTTTAGGTCAAAATGGCGTTTTCTGTTCAAATATGCCGATCGATTGGTTCAAGAAACGGTCTAGTCCCAAGACAAATGATGTAGATCAGTGGTTCCCTAAGTATGGGTCGCGACCCAGTGGTGGGTCGCGGGTGAATGTTAAGTGGACCCTGAGATAACACGTCCGATCGGCCTAACAGCTGGACGGTTACTGAGAAGAGCCAATAGATTTTGGTCGAAAAAAATTGTTGGACATGAAATCGTCGAAAAATGTTGTTTCACATTTCATCAACATTAATGAAAATACTTCGTATGCCTCGTACCTCATCAGCTTAAGGATCGCCAGAGCAGGAAAGCCTCTCACCGTTGGAGAAAACTTAGTGTTACCATCGATTTAAGATCCTGTTGGATCGATGTTTGGAGAAAAAGAAGTGAAGGAGATCGATCGCATATCACTGTCCAATAACACTGTTGCACGACGAATCGATTAAAAGGCTGAATGGGCAGAAGACGAATTAATTCAGAGGGTAGTTGGTAGTAAATATTATACACTACAACTAGATGAGTTTACCGACAAGCGTTTTTGTACGTTTTATATGGCAAAACGATGCGCATGAAGATATCTTGTTCTGCAAGCCAATAAATCGTGGAACAGCGGAGGTAATCTTTGGAACAATTGATTCCTATATGAAAGAAAAAGGTTTACCATGGAAAAACTGTGTCGGTATATGCACTGATGGTACAAGGGCTATGTGCGGAAAAAAATAGCATTGTCGTTACAAGAGTCCTTGAACGAAGCAATTATGCTATATGTGGACACACTACAGCCTTCATAGAGAAGCATTACCTGACGATTTCAAAGCAGTACTAAATACAGCTGTCAAAATTGTAAATTTTATTCAAAATAAACCCTTACAAGCACGTTTATTTCAAAGGCTATGTAATGAAATGGGAAGTCTTCATACATCTCTTCTTCATACGGAGGTGCGTTGGCTATCAAGGGGGAAAGTATTAACACGATTGGTGGAATTACGCATTGAAGTAACAATTTACTTGGAAGGAAAAACTGAATATACCGAATCACATATTTGGTCGCTATTTTTGCGCGCGTGTTCCGCAAGGAACAGCGTGCTATCATTTCGTCACAATGTCTGTATTTTTCGAATTTTTTTTCGAAAATGGTCTCAAACGATTAGGTTCGACTTCCTGATGAAGAATTCGAGGTCAAATTCAATTCTGTCCGTCCGGTCCGGCCGGCCGGCCGGCCGGCCGTTAGCACGATAACTCTCGAACGGAACGACTTAGAGCGTTGAAATTTTCAGGGTAGATTTGTAGCGTAAATATCTCGGACAAGTTCGTTAACGGGCGAAATCCACCAAGCGGTTTCGGAGTTAAGGCCCTTTTTAGTCGAAACGTTTTTTATGAATATTTCCGGAACTGATAGCTCGATCTTTCTGAAATTTGGCACCAATATGAAGAATCATGACCTTTATATGCCTGCAAAGTTTTGTTTTGATCGGAAGGCCCTAAAGTGCCAAAAAAAAATTTCAAAAATTTTTAAATTTTGTTTTCAGGATAACTCGAAAAATACTGATCTGATTAAATTGAAACTCAGTAGTTAGATGCAAAAGACCGATGCAAACACTTTTGCAAAATTTCGTGAAGATCACGTGACATGAAAAAAATAAAAAAGTTACTACTATTTTGCGGAATACTTTGCTTAAAATGCCGAAACCTATTTTTTTGAGGTTCATGCTGCCCTTTCCGGGCATTTTTCGTTGTGCGCATGCGCAGATGAGAAGTCATTTAACTGCTGTAGTTTTCGTCAGAGAGGATTGGGGTTTTGGGGTGGCGGATGCTATTCCTCCATAGAATCCTTATCCCCGATGAGGGTCTGCGCATGCGTAGATTAAAGATCCGATATCTCCCGAACCACTAGTGTTGGAGAATCGGAGTTTTTTGTAAGGTGTGTTATTTTGAGAGGACTTTTAGCCGCGAGTAGATTGCGCATGCGCAGAAGAGAAGTGACTGTTTTTGGGTTGGATGGGTTATGTTGGGAGGGCTGAGTCGATATTATGAGGTTTTAAAAGAATATTCATAGCAATTCAGTGCAAGGACAAGTCAGTTTGGGGGATGTAGCGTTGTTTCCGAGTTAAAGTGTCCGTACCGTGGCCCTGGGGCTAATTTTGAAATTGATGTTACCGCTTACAGGCATTTTTCGTTATGCGCATGAGCAGATCATCAGTTATTTAACTGGTGGTGTTTTCGTCTGAGAGGATTAGGGTTTTGGGGTGGCGGATGCTATTCCTCCATAGAATCCCCTGTTGAGGGTCTGCGCATGCGTGGATTAAAGATGTGATATCTCCTGAACCACTAGTGTTGGAGAATCGGAGTTTTTTGTGAGGTTTGTTATTTTGAGAGGACTTTTAGCCGCGAGTAGATTGCGCATGCGCAGAAGAGAAGTGACTGTTTTTGGGTTGGATGGGTTATGTTGGGAGTGCTGAGTCGATATTATGAGGTTTTAAAAGAATATTCATAGCAATTCAGTGCAAGGACAAGTCAGTTTGGGGGATGTAGCGTTGTTTCCGAGTTAAAGTGTCCGTACCGTGGCCCTGGGGCTAATTTTGAAATTGATGTTACCCCTTACAGGCATTTTTCGTTATGCGCATAAGCAGACCATCAGTAATTTAACTGGTGGTGTTTTCGTCAGAGAGGATTAGGGTTTTTGGGGTGGCGGATGCTATTCCTCTATAGAATCCCCTGTTGGGGGTCTGCGCATGCGTGGATTGAAGATGTGATATCTCCTGAACCACTAGTGTTGGAGAATCGGAGTTTTTTGTAAGGTGTGTTATTTTGAGAGGACTTTTAGCCGCGAGTAGATTGCGCATGCGCAGAAGAGAAGTGACTGTTTTTGGGTTGGATGGGTTATGTTGGGAGCGCTGAGACGATATTATGAGGTTTTAAAAGAATATTCATAGCAATTCAGTGCAAGGACAAGTCAGTTTGGGGGCTGTTGCGTTGTTTCAGAGTTGAAGTGTCCGTACCGTGGCCCTGGGGCTAATTTCGAAATGGATGAAACCCCTAACGGGCATTTTTCGTTATGCGCATGAGCAGACCATCAGTGATTTAACTGGTGGTGCTTTCGTCAGAGAGGATTGGGGTTTTGGGGTGGCGGGTGCTTTTCCGCTATAGAATCCTCTGGTGAGGGTCTGCGCATGCGTGGATTCAAGAAGCGATATCTCCTGAACCACTAGTGTTGGAGAATCGGAGTTTTTTGTGAGGTGTGTAATTTTGGGAGGACTTGCAGCCACGAGTATACTGCGCTTGCGCAGACGAGAAGTGAATGGTTTTGGGTTGTTTGGGTTATGTTGGGAGTAATGAGCCGATATTGTGAGGTTTTAAAAGAATATTCATGTCAATTCAGTGCACGGACACAAGTCAGTTTGGGGGAAATAGCGTTGTTTCCGATTTGAAATGTCTGTATGGTGGCCCTGAGGCGAATTTATAAATAACTATATTCGGTAGATCTATATTAAAATGCGTTCGAATTTGGAGAAGATGCAATTTCGTCCCTAACGGAGGACCCACAACCGAATTTTTTTCTGATCTACGGTAAAACTAACAGCCAAACTGTATTGATAGCTATATTTGTTAAAGGAACTTGAAAAAAAAAAAAGCACTGACGTGAAGTCAGTACTCTTTGGCGCGCGTGTTCACGGTGGCTAATTTGAATAGAATGATTCAAAAATTAACAGTGCTGTATCTAAGCTGCCATCAGGATAGAGTAACAAAGTTGGAAAAGAACACAAGTGACTCTCCTTAGTCGCACAAGCTCCTAGAAGATTTGGGAGGGTCAGTATAATCCTAATCATGTTTATAGCACGCGCGCAAAAGCAGATTGACTTAACAATGAAAGAAAAAGTGTAAAAAGTCAATATGCTTTGGCGCGCGTGCTATAAACATGATTAGGATTATACTGACCCTCCCAAATCTTCTAGGAGCTTGTGCTACTAAGGAGAGTCACTTGTGTTCTTTTCCAACTTTGTTACTCTATCCTGATGGCAGCTTAGATACAGCACTGTTAATTTTTGAATCATTCTATTCAAATTAGCCACCGTGAACACGCGCGCCAAAGAGTACTGACTTCACGTCAGTGCTTTTTTTTTTTTCTAAGTTAAACGAACTCAATTTGTATTTGCAAGGTTCAAACGAACCAGAAATATTTGCAGTTCACGATAAAATTCGAGCGTTCATGAAGAAGCTTATGTTGTGGAATAGTCGTATTATGGATGGCAAATATGATTTTTTGAAATATTTGAAACCTTTATCACAGAGCACCAAGTGCAGCCAAACACGTAGTTCTGACTGCAATTTCCACTCATTTGTCATTGTTAAAGAATAACTTTGAACCATATTTCGGAGAAGAAATGAAGAAGTTTGACACCTTGAATCGAATTTGTAACCCATTTCAAGACAACTCACTAAGAAATATGTCAACAAAATCAAGTGAAGAACTCATGGATTTATCAGAAGATTCGTCATCGAAAAAAAATTTAAATCGCAAGTATTTACTGAAATTCTGGCTCTCAGTCGCTGACAACTATCCTTGCCTGTTCGATGAAGCTATGAAAGTCCTCCTCCCCTTCAGTACCTCATATCTATGTGAGGCCGGATTTTCGGCTATGAGCAGCATTTAAACTAAATACCGAATAAATTGAATATTTAAAACTCACTGCGACTAAAATTAACAAGGATTGAAATCGATGCTAAAGCTGTAAATAATGGCAAAAAATAGGAAACAAGTTCACCATTCCCATTGAAAAAATATTCTTTGCATGTATGTATTTTAGTTTTAAATATTCTATTCTGAAGTTTTTCTTAAATGAACTTCATCCATAATATTGGTGCTGCTTTTCCTTATGACGTAACTAAGGTTGCTGAATTATAATATGAATGTTGTACGTGATGATAACAAATTAATGCCAAATGAATAAAAGGTAGGTCCTTTGTCGAAACAATCTCCCAGACGGGAGGCTTTGCGTCCGTCTTTATTTTTTTTCCTCTGAATATAGAGAATAGGGAATTTCAGTGGTACCAATATTACTGATACTTCGTTTTCAAGACGGCCAAAATGCCAAATAGTGGGTCCCGAATTTTCAAGTTTTTGTTAAGTGGGTCGAAGCCCAATCAAGTTTGGGAACCACTGATGTAGATATACATCTTTCGGACTTAGCCGCGGCATTCTTGGGAGCAAGAAACTTCCAAGTCCAGGACTTGTCCTGGATGACGTATGACGTATTCGGACTTGTCTGGGTGGGGAATTTGTCCAACAGCCCTTGTGTTGTTGCTAATCGTTTTTAGTGACTGATGTGGCGTATTGGTTTGCGTTACATATTTGATACGATGTCGTCTTCCGAGTCTGAACCGTTTCAATCTTAGGCACTAGTGGTTTGAAAAAAAATTAAGAAATTTGTGAAACAGCTACCATCAAATAATACGAAAAGAGATTGTTCAAATGGAACTGTTAATGCAGATAATAAAATACCAAAGGGAAAAAAAAGAACAAGGAAGGATACACTTGGCAAAGAAATTCAAGAAAGAAAAAATGGCAAAGGGAGAAGAGTACGTGACTGCGAAAAGTAATGCTCAAAAGAGAAGTGGGAAAAGAATGTAAGTGTCGACGTAGATGTTTCGTTATTATTAGAGAACAACGAAGAAATAATATTCTGCAGCAATTTAATGAGTTAGCTGACAAGGAAAAGCAGGACATTTATTTAGCCGGCTTGATTATACTAAAAAGTGTTGCAAGGAAAAGAATAAGATCCGGAAAGGGACAACAAAAGTCAGTTTTTTTTCGTACAAGGTAAGATTCTCAAATTCATTATTCATGAGATGTTATTCACTTATATTGCACTGGCCTTTTTCTTTACAGATTCGTGTCGATGGTAGTGAATTCATCGTAGGTAGAACAGCCCCTTGTTCCATTCATGGGATCACAAAGCATCGAGTGGTGCGTATATCCACTGCACTAAGAAACAAAACTTCAGCCCCGCTAGGGGTAAGCATTCATCCAGGCCAAAGTCCATCCAGGTCCAAAGTACCAGAAAATATTGTTTGCATTATTGACGGTCACATTAAAAGTTTTCCTCGTCGTTCTTCGCACTACAGTCGAGAAAAAATGACGGAAGGTCTTACATACCGTCTGAACTTAATGTTTCAAAAATACATTCTTTATATCTACAAAAATATGAAAAAAGGATATTTTCCAAGAATTGAAACGGAATGAGCAGTGTAAACCCCGAGTGACATATGATTTTTATTATCGCCGCTTCTGCACCAACCATAACATAAGTTTCGGGTCGCCCCGATCAGATACCTGTCAAACATCCAAACATGTGACAGACTACAGAATGCCATTCAAGCTGAACAGGAAGTTGACGCCAAAAATATTTTACAAATAGAGAAAAAACTTCATATAAAGAAAGCTGAGATATTTTACACTGCCTTAAAAGAAAAAACAGCCCTAGCTAAAACGGATGACACTATAGAAACGCTTTGTTTTGATTTTCAGCAAAATCTACCGTTGCCTCACGTTCCTGCCGGGGATGTTTTTTATAAACGCCAACTATGGCTGTACAACTTTTTGCGCGCGTGTTCCGCAAGGAACAGCGTGCTATCATTTCGTCACAATGTCTGTATTTTTCGAATTTTTTTTCGAAAATGGTCTCAAACGATTGGGTTCGACTCCCTGATGAAGAATTCGAGGTCAAATTCAATTCTGTCCGTCCGGTCCGGCCGGCCGGCCGGTCCGGCCGTTAGCACGATAACTCTCGAACGGAACGACTTAGAGCGTTGAAATTTGCAGGGTAGTTTCGTAGCGTAAATATCTCGGACAAGTTCGTTAACGGGCGAAATCGACCGAGCGGTTTCGGAGTTAAGGCCGTTTTTAATAAAAACGTTTTTTATGAATATTTCCGGAACCGATCACTCGATCTTTTTAAATTTGGCATCAGATTGTAGAATCATGACCTTTATATGCCTGCGAAGTTTTGTGTTGAACGGACGGCCCTAAAGTGGCAAAAAAAAATTTTGAAAATTTGAAAATTTTGTTTTCACGATAACTCGAAAAATACTGATCTGATTAAATTGAAACTCAGTAGTTAGATGCAAAAGACCAAAGCAAACACTTTTGCAAAATTTCGTGAAGATCACGTGACATGAAAAAAATAAAAAAATTACTACTATTTTGCGGAATACTTTGCTTTTAATGCCGAAACATATGTTTTTGAGGTTCATGCTGCCCTTTCCGGGCATTTTCCGTATTGCGCATGCGCAGATGAAAAGTCCTTTAACTGCTGTAGTTTTCGTCAGAGAGGATTGGGGT
The DNA here is from genome assembly GCA_937662695.2 of Halyzia sedecimguttata. Taxonomy (NCBI): domain Eukaryota; kingdom Metazoa; phylum Arthropoda; class Insecta; order Coleoptera; family Coccinellidae; genus Halyzia; species Halyzia sedecimguttata. Next base: position 9,199,812 of record OW569418.2, read on the forward strand.
TTTGGGGTGGCGGATGCTATTCCTCCATAGAATTCAGATCCCTGATGAGGGTCTGCGCATGCGTAGATTAAAGATGCGATATCTTCCGAACCACTAGTGTTGGAGAATCGGAGTTTTTTGTAAGGTGTGTTATTTTGAGAGGACTTTTAGCCGCCAGTAGATTGCGCATGCGCAGAAGAGAAGTGACTGTTTTTGGGTTGGATGGGTTATGTTGGGAGTGCTGAGTCGATATTATGAGGTTTTAAAAGAATATTCATAGCAATTCAGTGCAAGGACAAGTCAGTTTGGGGGATGTAGCGTTGTTTCCGAGTTGAAGTGTCCGTACCGTGGCCCTGGGGCTAATTTTGAAATTGATGTTACCCCTTACAGGCATTTTTCGTTATGCGCATGAGCAGACCATCAGTGATTTAACTGGTGGTGTTTTCATCAGAGAGGATTAGGGTTTTGGGGTAGCGGATGCTATTCCTCTATAGAATCCCTCGTTGAGGGTCTGCGCATGCGTGGATTAAAGATGTGATATCTCCTGAACCACTAGTGTTGGAGAATCGGAGTTTTTTGTAAGGTGTGTTATTTTGAGAGGACTTTTAGCCACGAGTAGATTGCGCATGCGCAGAAGAGAAGTGACTGTTTTTAGGTTGGATGGGTTATGTTGGGAGGGCTGAGTCGATATTATGAGGTTTTAAAAGAATATTCATAGCAATTCAGTGCAAGGACAAGTCAGTTTGGGGGATGTAGCGTTGTTTCCGAGTTAAAGTGTCCGTACCGTGGCCCTGGGGCTAATTTTGAAATTGATGTTACCGTTTACAGGCATTTTTCGTTATGCGCATGAGCAGATCATCAGTGATTTAACTGGTGGTGTTTTCGTCTGAGAGGATTAGGGTTTTGGGGTGGCGGATGCTATTCCTCCATAGAATCCCCTGTTGAGGATCTGCGCATGCGTGGATTAAAGATGTGATATCTCCTGAACCACTAGTGTTGGAGAATCGGAGTTTTTTGTAAGGTGTGTTATTTTGAGAGGACTTTTAGCCGCGAGTAGATTGCGCATGCGCAGAAGAGAAGTGACTGTTTTTGGGTTGGATGGGTTATGCTGGGAGTGCTGAGTCGATATTATGAGGTTTTAAAAGAATATTCATAGCAATTCAGTGCAAGGACAAATCAGTTTGGGGGATGTAGCGTTGTTTCCGAGTTAAAGTGTCCGTACCGTGGCCCTGCGCATGAGCAGACCATCAGTAATTTAACTGGTGGTGTTTTCGTCAGAGAGGATTAGGGTTTTGGGGTGGCGGATGCTATTCCTCTATAGAATCCCCTGTTGAGGGTCTGCGCATGCGTGGATTAAAGATGTGATATCTCCTGAACCACTAGTGTTGGAGAATCGGAGTTTTTTGTAAGGTGTTTTATTTTGAGGGGACTTTTAGCCGCGAGTAGATTGCGCATGCGCAGAAGAGAAGTGACTGTTTTTGGGTTGGATGGGTTATGTTGGGAGTGCTGAGACGATATTATGAGGTTTTAAAAGAATATTCATAGCAATTCAGTGCAAGGACAAGTCAGTTTGGGGGCTGTAGCGTTGTTTCAGAGTTAAAGTGTCCGTACCGTGGCCCTGGGGCTAATTTCGAAATGGATGTAACCCCTTACGGGCATTTTTCGTTATGCGCATGAGCAGACCATCAGTGATTTAACTGGTGGTGCTTTCGTCAGAGAGGATTGGGGTTTTGGGGTGGCGGATGCTTTTCCGCTATAGAATCCCCTGGTGAGGGTCTGCGCATGCGTGGATTCAAGAAGCGATATCTCCTGAACCACTAGTGTTGGAGAATCGGAGTTTTTTGTGAGGTGTGTAATTTTGGGAGGACTTGCAGCCACGAGTATACTGCGCTTGCGCAGACGAGAAGTGAATGGTTTTGGGTTGTTTGGGTTATGTTGGGAGTAATGAGCCGATATTGTGAGGTTTTAAAAGAATATTCATGTCAATTCAGTGCACGGACACAAGTCAGTTTGGGGGAAATAGCGTTGTTTCCGATTTGAAATGTCTGTATGGTGGCCCTGAGGCGAATTTATAAATAACTATATTCGGTAGATCTATATTAAAATGCGTTCGGATTTGGAGAAGATGCAATTTCGTCCCTAACGGAGGACCCACAACCGAATTTTTTTCTGATCTACGGTAAAACTAACAGCCAAACTGTATTGATAGCTATATTTGTTAAAGGAACTTGAAAAAAAAAAAAATCACTGACGTGAAGTCAGTACTCTTTGGCGCGCGTGTTCACGGTGGCTAATTTGAATTGAATGATTCAAAAATTAACAGTGCTGTATCTAAGCTGCCATCAGGATAGAGTAACAAAGTTGGAAAAGAACACAAGTGACTCTCCTTAGTCGCACAAGCTCCTAGAAGATTTGGGAGGGTCAGTATAATCCTAATCATGTTTATAGCACGCGCGCAAAAGCAGATTGACTTAACAATGAAAGAAAAAGTGTAAAAAGTCAATCTGCTTTGGCGCGCGTGCTATAAACATGATTAGGATTATACTGACCCTCCCAAATCTTCTAGGAGCTTGTGCGACTAAGGAGAGTCACTTGTGTTCTTTTCCAACTTTGTTACTCTATCCTGATGGCAGCTTAGATACAGCACTGTTAATTTTTGAATCATTCAATTCAAATTAGCCACCGTGAACACGCGTGCCAAAGAGTACTGACTTCACGTCAGTGATTTTTTTTTTTTTATTTATTCATTCAATGAAATTTACAATCTACTCAATAAGTAATAAGTAAATTTAATGTAAGTAAAAGTCTTGAGACAGGTACCGTCCAGCGACGGATTACTGCGTTTCATCTACTCAGATCTTCTGGCCAGGTTCTCCTGAGTCGTCTTGGATAGTTGATGTGCAATAATTCATTGATGAGAGGGTTTTTGTGATCGTTAGTGAGTGTCTCGTATTTTGTAGAGAAATGTTTTATTACTTCTGTTACGTAGGGTACGTTTAGAACGTTGTGCAGAGTTTTATTTGACACATACCATGGGGCATCAGGCATCCTTCTCAGGGTCTTGGATTGAAATGTTTGGAGGATTTTTGTATTTGTTGGCTTACTGCATCCCCAGAGCTCGATCCCATATGTCCATATTGGTCTCAATGTACACTTGTAAATTAAAATTTTGTTTTCCAAGGATAGTTGAGATTTTCTCTTCAGAAGCCAATACATTTTTTTAACTTTGAAGTCTAGCAGTCTTCTTTTGGCCGTAATATGTCTTTTCCATGTTAATTTATCATCCAGGTGGAGTCCAAGGTACTTGACTTCTGTTTTCACAGGAATTCGGGCTTGGTTGAAACAGACTCGGGGGCAAGTGCTCTTTTTCAGAGTGAAGGTGATGTGTGCGGATTTGCTATTGTTGACCTTGATCTTCCACTTCACAAACCACTTTTGTAGCAAGTCCAGGTGTAATTGGAGCTTGTGCGATGCTTCTGTTGGATCAGCGTTTGTTGACATTATAGCTGTATCATCTGCAAATGTAGCAAGCAAGGTGTCGTTGGTTTGTGGGATGTCTGCAGTAAAAATGAGGTACAAAATGGGACCTATTACGCTACCTTGTGGGACTCCAGCTTGTATGGGATGAAAATCTGAGAGTGCCTCATCCACTTTCACCTGGAAATACCTATCGGTCAGGTACGACTTAAGGAGCAGGAAAAGCTGGTCTGACATGTGTTTTTTAATTTTATATAAGAGACCAGTATGCCATAATCTATCAAATGCTTGTTCAATGTCAAGGAAGACTGAAGAGCACATTTTTTTGTTTTCTAGAGTTTCTCTTATTTTGTTAACAACTCGATGACACTGCTGGATCGTGGAGTGTGTCTGCCTAAATCCAAACTGATGATCAGGGATCAGGTTTCGTAGAATGTCTGCGGATACAATTCTGTTTAGGAGTAGTCTCTCAAATAATTTTGATAAGGTTGGTAAGAGGCTTATTGGTCTATAAGATCTTACTTCTGAAGGGTCTTTTCCAGGTTTCTCGGTCATGATTACGTGAGCATGTTTCCATTGAATGGGGTAGTAGCACAGCCGCAACATGCCATCAAATATTTTTCTTATTAACTCCACAGCTTTTTTGGTAGGTGTTTAAGTATTTCAGCTGTTATTAAATCATATCCGGGTGCTTTGTGGGTGTTCAAAAGCTCAATCTCTTTGCGAATTTCTGAGGTAGTAAATGATTCCAGTGGTGTTGAAAGTTGGCATGGAGCATTCAGGTAATCAAGGATTTCTTCATCATTGCTATTTGTTTCGGGTGCAGTGAACACATTCGCTAGTTGCTTTGCGAATACCTCTGATTTTTCTTTATTTGATCTTGCCCAGGTTCTGTCCGTTTTTCTTACTGGTGGAATTGCAGTTAACGGTCGCTTGAATTTATTCGTAGCCTTCCATATTGAATGGTCCTCAGCACTTAGATTACTAATGTAGTGACTAAATTCTTCATTTCTTGCTTGCCTCAGTGCATTATGGAGTTGACGATTGAGCCTATTTAGTTCGGATTTATTTGCAGGATTTCTGGAGTTTTGCCATCTTCGGCGGGCTTTTCGTTTTTCGCTCACAAGATTTTTTATGTACAGGGGGATGTTGTAGTTGTCAGGGGTTACTATACTGATGTCAGGTGTTGCCTCCCAGACTGTTGACTGGATCAAAGTTGTTATGTATTGAACTGATTCGTCAATTTCTGGTGTAGTTGTCAATTTTCTTTTGAGGTTTATTTTTTCTTCGATGGTGTATTGAAATTTTTTCCTGTTTGTCCATTTATTACTCAGTCTAACTTGGGGTGTTCTCAATATAACGCTTGTACTTAATGTTATCAGAATGGTGGAGTGGTCGGAGAATAGGTCGAAGTTAGACTCGATTGTGTAGTTGAGGTCTGATACTCCCTTCGTTATTGCGAAGTCTAGAAGGTCTGGAATCTTGTTTATATCCGTCGGCCAGTAAGTAGGTTCTCTGGTTGATATAGGTTTCATATCATTTTGTTGTATCACTCTGAGTATGTTTCGTCCTTTAGTTGTTGTAAGTCTGGATCCCCATGAATTGTGTTTGGCATTCCAATCTCCTGCTGCTACAAAGTGTGGACTAAGGCTGAGTAGAAATTCCTGGTACTCGTCACTCGATATGGAATGGCGTGGGGGACTATATATGGCTGCAAGGACATAGGCCACGCGAAAGTTTCCAGTTCTATAATTGTACCTTGTATTTTGTTTGTTATGTGAGATTCCTTCACATAATGGCTCAAGGCTGATCTTATTATTATTGCTGATCCGGCCTGGGCTGTACCATCTGGATGATTTGCATAATAGATTTTGTAGTTGGGAATATTTACTACAGTCAGATTGGTTGAGTGACTATCTGAAATTAGCATGATGTCTATTTTTTGTTGATTTAAAAACAAGTCAATTCACTCAATTGACTAATGAATGTTTATTTTATCTACATATAAAATAGAAACGCCAAATTTTTCTTGGAGATTTTTATATCGATTTTCAATTTGAATACCATTTCGTTGTGCTTTCGAATATTTTCTATAAATACATTACATTACAGACGCGATATTAGTTGTGGCCAATACCTGGAAGCTTAAAATCTTTTTCATATGTTTGGCCGTCAACAACCAGCCAGGCTCAAACCTTGCAGTCATCCAACCAATCATCATCTCAAGACCATGCAGGTGAATTCACTCAACTCTCAGATGATGAATCGACCAATGAGGACCAACTGATGACAGCGGGCACTCATGGCAAACAGTAGCACGAAAAGGAAAAAGAGCAATCAGTCGTCAAACTTCCGATGAAACTACTAAAAAATTGAGGGTTTCCAATAGCTTCCAATCGCTCATGGATTGCAACGATAATGTGCAAGAAACTACAGATACCAGAACTAAAACGGATCCAAAACCACCACCAATCTATATTTATGACGTTTCCGATTTCCCGGGAACGATACAAAATTTGATTACAGTGACAGAAAAGGAATCATTCTACTCAAAAACTCTAGCTAACAACACTGTACAAATAAACCCGAAAACTCCAGAAACATACAGAAAACTGATAAACCATGTGAGAGCACAAAAGATTATTCACCACAGCTATCAGCTTAAACAGGAAAGAGCCTATAGGGTGGTCATTAGAAACCTACATCATTCTATACCTCTCGAAGATATAAAAACCGAATTAGAGACGATCGGCCATAAGGTGCGCAATATAATCAACATAAGGCACAGAGTAAGCAAGGAACCACTTCCCATGTTCTTCGTCGATCTAGAGCCACAGCGCAATAATAAAGATATTTATACTCTAGAATTTCTGCAACAAACAAAGATCCGTGTTGAACCACCAAGGATAAAGAACAATATAACTCAATGTACCAGATGCCAAGCATATGGGCATACAAAGTCCTACTGCTTCAAACCTTTTAATTGTGTACGCTGTGGCGGGCCACATGACGGTAAATCGTGCAAAAAACCAAAAGAAACACCTGCAAAATGTGCACTATGCTCTGGTAGTCATCCATCAAACTACAAAGGTTGTGAAACTTACCGAAACCTGATAGAAGCACGAAACAAAAACAACCCACGGTATTCACAAAGAAATAACCCCAGAACACTCACTTTTTCAAACCCTCAACACACCCAACAAAATTCCCCACAATTCACAAGAAGTTATGCTGAAGTAACCTCCAATGTGCCTCCTACGCCAAGTCATGAAATACCACAACTTGAAAATAAACTCACCCAATTTCTTGATGAATTCAAAACACTGTTCAACCAACTTCTAAACCAAAACAGCATGATATTGAACATGCTATCTACTGTCATGAACAAAATTACTAAATGATGGATTTCTTACGAATAGCTGCCTGGAATGCCAATGGGCTAACCAACCATACCCAAGAAATCATCTTGTACAACTTTTGTGTATTTTCTGGAAAATCAGGTTGGCCTACTTTTTATATGTTTGATGAGGTTACATCGAAGAAGGGCAGAAATGAGGAAATCAGTTTTCTAGAACGTTATATTAAGAACTTTCTACCCGATACTGTAACAAAGCTTTACATGTTTTCGGATAACGCCTTTGCACAGAAAAAATCACACCATGGTGAAGTACCTCTATACCTTAGTTAATACAATCAGTCGGATTAATGAAGTTTTTCACCAATATCCAGAACCCGGCCACAGTTTCTTACCATGCGACCGTTCATTCGGTCTGATAGAAAAGGAAAAGAGAAAGAAGGAGAAAGTACATGTTCCAGAAGAATGAAAGGATTTAGTGCGCAAAACATCCAAAAAATTTCGAGTAGTAGAAGTAAATCAGGAGATGGTTAGAGATTTTAGCGACCATTTTAAACCAATATTTAAAGCAACCTTCTCTAGCACTGACAAATCCAAATTTCTCATTTCAACTTACAGGATATTTAAATACCAGAAAGGATCTAACTTCGTTGAATGTAGTCTTTCTACAGGTTTGCCATTGTTCACTAAATTTTCTGCATTGAAATTTTTTTTTGACACTTTACGGTAACCCGATCAATACAAAACTTCACATGCATCTGAAGGTCATGATTCTACAATTTGATGCTAAATTTCAGATAGATCGAGTGATCGGTTTCGGAAATATTAATAAAAAATGTTTTTACTAAAAACGGCCTTAACTCCGAAACCGCTTGATGGATTTCGCCCGTTAACGACCTCGTCCGAGATATTTACAGTCCAAACCTACCATGCAAATTTCAATTTGCATTTGCAATTCCTCATTCAAACTTGAAAAACCGTTCTGTTTAAATAATGATCATTTTCATTTCAGAATGTATATGCTTTTCAGAGTGAATATCCAGTTTACTTCGATTAGGACTATAGCACCTTATACTGAGGATACTCCTGTACTCAAACTGAGTTTTCCGCAAATTCGATTCAAATATACCATATTTCAATATTAAGACTAGATCATTTAATGCATCATAAAAACAAAACCTGGTAACTTGAATAAAAATTACGATATTTATATTGTGCAATATTATTATTATTAAATTTGATACAGAGTTGAGTATAAAACTATAAAACTCTTAAAAAAATATAAACCTTAATGAGGAAAGTAATACAAAAACAATCAAGAACAATATGAAAAAAAAAACAATAATGATTAAGCCAATGAAAAATTCCCGAAACATGAAAAAGGGACAGAAAAAATAATGCTATAACATAACAGTCGTCCTGCAGACTCCTACAACATCAGGTTCACAAATCTGGAGAGATAAATCATTGAACTTCGAGCTCAGAGAAGCGAGAATCGTTTAACCCTTTCGAGGCATGTGGTAGCCCCAACATACCACATTTTCAGAATGTTGTAAAAATGCTGTCGTGTGGTCTGAGTGCCAAACCGCGTTTGAAATATATGCATAGTATTGCCATCTATGTAAATAAAAATGCAGCATTGCGTTCCCGATCGCTAGGCATTAGCGGAATGTAAATATTCGACAGGTGGTTCTCAGATATTGCGGTGTTAAGGTTCGTGACAGTTCGAAGTTATTTTTTTGTGAAGAGAAGACGCAGGATATGGCTGGTAAGTAATTTTCATATGAATTTATTGATTAGTTAATAGTTCTGTAGTGGTACAAATATAATATATTTCGTTTTACTTCAGTTTTCGATAGAAAAATGATGTGGTATCAATTGAATACCACACCGCCACCGGAACTATTTCAATGAAAATTGTGATTTCAGGAAATAGTTGGAAATATGAAGCAATGGAGAAAATGGACTATGATGACTTTATCGGTACATTTTTTATGGATATTCCATCTGACCCAGAGTCGATCGATGATGTTTTTGAAAATGATCCGGAAAATTTTGGTGACATTTTAGGGCATGATGATTCTGAATTAGATAATGAAGTTATTGAAGGTAGTATTAGTATTCAAAATGTTTATATCTTATGTGAAATGAAAATATTTTTCAGATGAAAATCTAGATGAAGATATGAACTACAGCGACAGTGATCTCATTCCACTAGCAGAAATGGCAAGGAGAGTGAATATAGAAAAATTTCTTTGGAAAAGAATAGTATCTAACTACCAAGCACCAGAAAATTTCAGTGAAGATTCTAGACCAACTAATATACCTGAAAATTTTGAGCGTCCCATTGAGATTTTCTCTTGTATTTTTCCAGATTCTTTATTTGAACATATTGCTTTCCAAACAAATTTATATGCGACCCAAAATAGTTCAAGTTTTGGTAAAATATTCACACCTACTAACGTTCAAGAAATCAAGATATTCTTTGCCATAAATATACTTATGGGTATAAAACATTTACCAAGCTATAGAGATTTCTGGTCAACTAGATTAGAAATCAGAGACAGCTTTGTATCCAATCTGATGCCTAGAGTGAGATTTGATTGGCTTTTAGGGAACATTCATCTGAACGATAACAGCTTGCAGCCTAAAAAAGGTGAGCCTAATTTTGATAAGCTATACAAAGTGCGACCACTTCTAGAAGAATTGTCTGAAAATTTCGCAAAATTCTACAGACCATCCAAAAATGTATCTGTGGATGAGTCAATGATCCGCTTCAAGGGACGCTCTACATTGCGGCAATATATGCCCAACAAACCCATAAAACGCGGCTACAAAGTATGGGTTCGGGCCAGCGAAAGTGGATATATTGATCAATTTCAAATATATACTGGTAAAGTGGGTAATAAATCCGAGACCAATTTGGGATCAAGGGTGGTCATTGATTTGACCAGGTCGCTAGTGAATCGAAATCATCGTGTCTATTTTGACAATTATTTTACATCTCTACCTCTACTCAGAGAACTGCGATCTGAAAACATATATGCTTGCGGAACAATAAAAGCAACACTTCGAGGTATTCCCAATGGTATGAAAATAGACAAGGAAATGAAAAGGGGTGATTCAGATTGGAGAACAACTGACGATGGAAGTTCTTTTCTCAAATGGAAGGATAAAAGGATAGTTACTTTTGCGAGTAACTTTCATAGACCAAATCTACTAGGAACAGTAGAACGCAAAAATAAGAATGGAGATAAGGAAACCATAATTTGTCCAGACATTGTTAGAGAATATAATTCCAATATGGGATATGTTGATAAAGCTGACATGCTCAAGACTATATATGAGATTGATAGAAAGAGTAAAAGGTGGTGGCTAAGAATTTTATGGCATTTTGTTGATGTCTCTATTGTAAACTCATTCATAATATATGTCGAGAGATGCAGGGATAATTGCATGAACCTCAAGGATTTTCGTCTTCCCGTTGTAAACGGGATTATAGGGGCAGCCACAGAAAATCCCCGCAAAGGTAGGCCAAGCGGGGAAATGCCTGTCAGCCATTTCAAACCGAGAGTTCCTCTAGAAAAAAGAACGAGTGTGAAACTAGCAACAGTTTTCCAGCAACACTTTTACGGCGTGCACCGTAACTGGCGGTCCCAGAAAATGAAATCTTATTGAAGGATAGTGGTTCGAATATGGGTTTGGAAACGAGGGAATTGACAGATTATATTCAAACTCTCAATTATGATAATCGTAATCATTCATTATCGATTAAAAAACATTGACGATACAAGGTAACGTTGAAATTACCTAGTAGTGAATATTTTGAACTTCTACGAATTATGAAAACGTCGCTGTCGGAAATCGAGGAGTGGATATTTGTAATATTTATGACACCAATTAGATATTATAATGACCGAAATCCATTGTCGGGCTTCAGGGGGGGTAGAAGGTGACTTTGAAAATACCTACTAGTGATTATTTTGGAACTTCTACGAATTATAAAAACGGCGCTGTCGGAAATCGAGGGTTGCATATTTGTAATATGTATGATACCAATTAGATATTATAATAACCGAAATCCATTGTCGGGCTTCAGGGGGGGTAGAAGGTGACTTTGAAAATACCTACTAGTGATTATTTTGGAACTTCTACGAATTATAAAAACGGCGCTGTCGGAAATCGAGGGTTGCATATTTGTAATATGTATGATACCAATTAGATATTATAATGACCGAAATCCATTGTCGGGCTTCAGGGGGGGTAGAAGGTGACTTTGAAAATACCTACTAGTGATTATTTCGACCTTCTACGAATTATGAAAACGGCGCTGTCGGAAATCGAGGGTTGCATATTTCATTTGTAATATGTATGATATCAATTAGATATTATAATGACCGAAATCCATTGTCGGGCTTCAGGGGGGGTAGAAGGTGACTTTGAAAATACCTACTAGTGATTATTTTGGAACTTCTACGAATTATAAAAACGGCGCTGTCGGAAATCGAGGGTTGCATATTTGTAATATGTATGATACCAATTAGATACTATAATGACCGAAATCCATTGTCGGGTTTCAGGGGGGGTAGAAGGTGACTTTGAAAATACCTACTAGTCATTATTTCGATCTTCTACGAATTATATAAACGGCGCTGTCGGAAATCGAGGGTTGCATATTTCATTTGTAATATGTATGATATCAATTAGATATTATAATGACCGAATTCCATTGTCGGGCTTCAGGGGGGGTAGAAGGTGACTTTGAAAATACCTACTAGTGATTATTTTGGAACTTCTACGAATTATAAAAACGGCGCTGTCGGAAATCGAGGGTTGCATATTTGTAATATGTATGATACCAATTAGATATTATAATGACCGAAATCCATTGTCGGGCTTCAGGGGGAAGGGGGGGTTGAAGGTGACTTTGAAAATACCTACTAGTGATTATTTTGAAACTTCTACGAATTATAAAAACGGCGCTGTCGGAAATCGAGGGTTGCATATTTGTAATATGTATGATACCAATTAGATATTATAATGACCGAAATCCATTGTCGGGCTTCAGGGGGGGTAGAAGGTGACTTTGAAAATACCTACTAGTGATTATTTTGGAACTTCTACGAATTATAAAAACGGCGCTGTCGGAAATCATGGGTTGCATATTTGTAATATGAATGATACCAATTAGATATTATAATGACCGAAATCCATTGTCGGGCTTCATGGGGGGTAGAAGGTGACTTTGAAAATACCTACTAGTGATTATTTTGGAACTTCTACGAATTATAAAGACGGCGTTGTCGGAAATCGAGGGTTGCATATTTGTAATATGTATGATACCAATTAGATATTATAATGACCGAAATCCATTGTCGGGCTTCAGGGGGGGTAGAAGGTGACTTTGAAAATACCTACTAGTGATTATTTTGGAACTTCTACGAATTATAAAAACGGCGCTGTCGGAAATCGAGGGTTGCATATTTGTAATATGTATGATACCAATTAGATATTATAATGACCGAAATCCATTGTCGGGCTTCAGGGGGGGTAGAAGGTGACTTTGAAAATACCTACTAGTGATTATTTTGGAACTTCTACGAATTATAAAAACGGCGCTGTCGGAAATCGAGGCCTGCATATTTGTAATATGTATGATACCAATTAGATATTATAATGACCGAAATCCATTGTCGGGCTTCAGGGGGGGTAGAAGGTGACTTTGAAAATACCTATTAGTGATTATTTTGATCTTCTACGAATTATGAAAACGGCGCTGTCGGCAATCAGGGTTGCATATTTGTAATATGTATGATACCAATTAGATATTATAATGACCGAAATCCATTGTCGGGCTTCAGGGGGGGTAGAAGGTGACTTTGAAAATACCTACTAGTTATTATTTTGGAACTTCTTCGAATTATAAAAACGGCGCTGTCGGAAATCGAGGGTTGCATATTTGTAATATGTATGATATCAATTAGATATTATAATGACCGAAATCCATTGTCGGGCTTCAGGGGGGGTAGAAGGTGACTTTGAAAATACCTATACTAGTGATTATTTTGGAACTTCTACGAATTATAAAAACGGCGCTGTCGGAAATCATGGGTTGCATATTTGTAATATGTATGATACCAGTTAGATATTATAATGACCGAAATCCATTGTCGGGCTTCAGTGGGGGTAGAAGGTGACTTTGAAAATACCTATTAGTGATTATTTTGATCTTCTACGAATTATGAAAACGGCGCTGTCGGCAATCGAGGGTTGCATATTTGTAATGTGTATGATACCAATTAGATATTATGATGACCGAAATCCATTGTCGGGCTTCAGGGAGGGTAGAAGGTGACTTTGAAAATACCTATTAGTCATTATTTCGATCTTCTACGAATTATGAAAATGGCACTGTCGGAAATCGAGGGTTGCATATTTGTAATATGTATGATACCAATTTGATATTATAATGAGCAAAATCTATTGTCGGGCTTCAGGGGGGGTAGAAGGTGACTTTGAAAATACCTACTAGTGATTATTTTGAAACTTCTACGAATTATAAAAACGGCGCTGTCGGAAATCGAGGGTTGCATATTTGTAATATGTATGATACCAATTAGATATTATAACGACCGAAATCCATTGTCGGGCTTCAGGGGGGGTAGAAGGTGACTTTGAAAATACCTACTAGTGATTATTTTGGAACTTCTACGAATTATAAAAAAAAAAAGCACTGACGTGAAGTCAGTACTCTTTGGCGCGCGTGTTCACGGTGGCTAATTTGAATAGAATGATTCATAAATTAACAGTGCTGTATCTAAGCTGCCATCAGGATAGAGTAACAAAGTTGGAAAAGAACACAAGTGACTCTCCTTAGTCGCACAAGCTCCTAGAAGATTTGGGAGGGTCAGTATAATCCTAATCATGTTTATAGCACGCGCGCCAAAGCATATTGACTTTTTACACTTTTTCTTTCATTGTTAAGTCAATCTGCTTTTGCGCGCGTGCTATAAACATGATTAGGATTATACTGACCCTCCCAAATCTTCTAGGAGCTTGTGCGACTAAGGAGAGTCACTTGTGTTCTTTTCCAACTTTGTTACTCTATCCTGATGGCAGCTTAGATACAGCACTGTTAATTTTTGAATCATTCTATTCAAATTAGCCACCGTGAACACGCGCGCCAAAGAGTACTGACTTCACGTCAGTGCTTTTTTTTTTTTTTTTTCAAGTTCCTTTAACAAATATAGCTATCAATACAGTTTGGCTGTTAGTTTTACCGTAGATCAGAAAAAAATTCGGTTGTGGGTCCTCCGTTAGGGACGAAATTGCATCTTCTCCAAATTCGAACGCATTTTAATATAGATCTACCGAATATAGTTATTTATAAATTCGCCTCAGGGCCACCATACAGACATTTCAAATCGGAAACAACGCTATTTCCCCCAAACTGACTTGTGTCCGTGCACTGAATTGACATGAATATTCTTTTAAAACCTCACAATATCGGCTCATTACTCCCAACATAACCCAAACAACCCAAAACCATTCACTTCTCGTCTGCACAAGCGCAGTATACTCGTGGCTGCAAGTCCTCCCAAAATTACACACCTCACAAAAAACTCCGATTCTCCAACACTAGTGGTTCAGGAGATATCGCTTCTTGAATCCACGCATGCGCAGACCCTCACCAGAGGATTCTATAGCGGAAAAGCACCCGTCACCCCAAAACCCCAATCCTCTCTGACGAAAGCACCACCAGTTAAATCACTGATGGTCTGCTCATGCGCATAACGAAAAATGCCCGTTAGGGGTTTCATCCATTTCGAAATTAGCCCCAGGGCCACGGTACGGACACTTCAACTCTGAAACAACGCAACAGCCCCCAAACTGACTTGTCCTTGCACTGAATTGCTATGAATATTCTTTTAAAACCTCATAATATCGTCTCAGCGCTCCCAACATAACCCATCCGACCCAAAAACAGTCACTTCTCTTCTGCGCATGCGCAATCTACTCGCGGCTAAAAGTCCTCTCAAAATAACACACCTTACAAAAAACTCCGATTCTCCAACACTAGTGGTTCAGGAGATATCACATCTTTAATCCACGCATGCGCAGACCCCCAACAGGGGATTCTATAGAGGAATAGCATCCGCCACCCCAAAAACCCTAATCCTCTCTGACGAAAACACCACCAGTTAAATTACTGATGGTCTGCTTATGCGCATAACGAAAAATGCCTGTAAGGGGTAACATCAATTTCAAAATTAGCCCCAGGGCCACGGTACGGACACTTTAACTCGGAAACAACGCTACATCCCCCAAACTGACTTGTCCTTGCACTGAATTGCTATGAATATTCTTTTAAAACCTCATAATATCGACTCAGCACTCCCAACATAACCCATCCAACCCAAAAACAGTCACTTCTCTTCTGCGCATGCGCAATCTACTCGCGGCTAAAAGTCCTCTCAAAATAACAAACCTCACAAAAAACTCCGATTCTCCAACACTAGTGGTTCAGGAGATATCACATCTTTAATCCACGCATGCGCAGACCCTCAACAGGGGATTCTATGGAGGAATAGCATCCGCCACCCCAAAACCCTAATCCTCTCAGACGAAAACACCACCAGTTAAATCACTGATGATCTGCTCATGCGCATAACGAAAAATGCCTGTAAGCGGTAACATCAATTTCAAAATTAGCCCCAGGGCCACGGTACGGACACTTTAACTCGGAAACAACGCTACATCCCCCAAACTGACTTGTCCTTGCACTGAATTGCTATGAATATTCTTTTAAAACCTCATAATATCGACTCAGCCCTCCCAACATAACCCATCCAACCCAAAAACAGTCACTTCTCTTCTGCGCATGCGCAATCTACTCGCGGCTAAAAGTCCTCTCAAAATAACACACCTTACAAAAAACTCCGATTCTCCAACACTAGTGGTTCGGGAGATATCGGATCTTTAATCTACGCATGCGCAGACCCTCATCAGGGATAAGGATTCTATGGAGGAATAGCATCCGCCACCCCAAAACCCCAATCCTCTCTGACGAAAACTACAGCAGTTAAATGACTTCTCATCTGCGCATGCGCACAACGAAAAATGCCCGGAAAGGGCAGCATGAACCTCAAAAAAATAGGTTTCGGCATTTTAAGCAAAGTATTCCGCAAAATAGTAGTAACTTTTTTATATTTTTTTTATGTCACGTGATCTTCACGAAATTTTGCAAAAGTGTTTGCATCGGTCTTTTGCATCTAACTACTGAGTTTCAATTTAATCAGATCAGTATTTTTCGAGTTATCCTGAAAACAAAATTTAAAAATTTTTGAAATTTTTTTTTGGCACTTTAGGGCCTTCCGATCAAAACAAAACTTTGCAGGCATATAAAGGTCATGATTCTTCATATTGGTGCCAAATTTCAGAAAGATCGAGCAATCAGTTCCGGAAATATTCATAAAAAACGTTTCGACTAAAAAGGGCCTTAACTCCGAAACCGCTTGGTGGATTTCGCCCGTTAACGAACTTGTCCGAGATATTTACGCTACAAATCTACCCTGAAAATTTCAACGCTCTAAGTCGTTCCGTTCGAGAGTTATCGTGCTAACGGCCGGCCGGCCGGCCGGACCGGACGGACAGAATTGAATTTGACCTCGAATTCTTCATCAGGAAGTCGAACCTAATCGTTTGAGACCATTTTCGAAAAAAAATTCGAAAAATACAGACATTGTGACGAAATGATAGCACGCTGTTCCTTGCGGAACACGCGCGCAAAAACGGCGCTGTAGGAAATCATGGGTTGCATATTTGTAATATGAATGATACCAATTAGATATTATAATGACCGAAATCCATTGTCGGGCTTCATGGGGGGTAGAAGGTGACTTTGAAAATACCTACTAGTGATTATTTTGGAACTTCTACGAATTATAAAAACGGCGTTGTCGGAAATCGAGGGTTGCATATTTGTAATATGTATGATACCAATTAGATATTATAATGACCGAAATCCATTGTCGGGCTTCAGGGGGGGTAGAAGGTGACTTTGAAAATACCTACTAGTGATTATTTTGGAACTTCTACGAATTATAAAAACGGCGCTGTCGGAAATCGAGGGTTGCATATTTGTAATATGTATGATACCAATTAGATATTATAATGACCGAAATCCATTGTCGGGCTTCAGGGGGGGTAGAAGGTGACTTTGAAAATACCTACTAGTGATTATTTTGGAACTTCTACGAATTATAAAAACGGCGCTGTCGGAAATCGAGGCCTGCATATTTGTAATATGTATGATACCAATTAGATATTATAATGACCGAAATCCATTGTCGGGCTTCAGGGGGGGTAGAAGGTGACTTTGAAAATACCTATTAGTGATTATTTTGATCTTCTACGAATTATGAAAACGGCGCTGTCGGCAATCGAGGGTTGCATATTTGTAATATGTATGATACCAATTAGATATTATAATGACCGAAATCCATTGTCGGGCTTCAGGGGGGGTAGAAGGTGACTTTGAAAATACCTACTAGTTATTATTTTGGAACTTCTTCGAATTATAAAAACGGCGCTGTCGGAAATCGAGGGTTGCATATTTGTAATATGTATGATATCAATTAGATATTATAATGACCGAAATCCATTGTCGGGCTTCAGGGGGGGTAGAAGGTGACTTTGAAAATACCTATACTAGTGATTATTTTGGAACTTCTACGAATTATAAAAACGGCGCTGTCGGAAATCATGGGTTGCATATTTGTAATATGTATGATACCAGTTAGATATTATAATGACCGAAATCCATTGTCGGGCTTCAGTGGGGGTAGAAGGTGACTTTGAAAATACCTATTAGTGATTATTTTGATCTTCTACGAATTATGAAAACGGCGCTGTCGGCAATCGAGGGTTGCATATTTGTAATGTGTATGATACCAATTAGATATTATGATGACCGAAATCCATTGTCGGGCTTCAGGGGGGGTAGAAGGTGACTTTGAAAATACCTATTAGTCATTATTTCGATCTTCTACGAATTATGAAAATGGCACTGTCGGAAATCGAGGGTTGCATATTTGTAATATGTATGATACCAATTTGATATTATAATGAGCAAAATCCATTGTCGGGCTTCAGGGGGGGGGTAGAAGGTGACTTTGAAAATACCTACTAGTGATTATTTTGGAACTTTTACGAATTATAAAAACGGCGCTGTCGGAAATCGAGGGTTGCATATTTGTAATATGTATGATATCAATTAGATATTATAATGACCGAAATCCATTGTCGGGCTTCAGGGGGGGTAGAAGGTGACTTTGAAAATACCTACTAGTGATTATTTTGGAACTTCTACGAATTATAAAAACGGCGCTGTCGGAAATCGAGGGTTGCATATTTGTAATATGTATGATACCAATTAGATATTATAATGACCGAAATCCATTGTCGGGCTACAGGGGGGGTAGAAGGTGACTTTGAAAATACCTACTAGTGATTATTTTGGAACTTCTACGAATTATAAAAACGGCGCTGTCGGAAATCGAGGCCTGCATATTTGTAATATGTATGATACCAATTAGATATTATAATGACCGAAATCCATTGTCGGGCTTCAGGGGTGACTTTGAAAATACCTATTAGTGATTATTTTGATCTTCTACGAATTATGAAAACGGCGCTGTCGGCAATCGAGGGTTGCATATTTGTAATATGTATGATACCAATTAGATATTATAATGACCGAAATCCATTGTCGGGCTTCAGGGGGGGTAGAAGGTGACTTTGAAAATTCCTACTAGTCATTAATTCGATCTTCTACGAATTATGAAAACGGCGCTGTCGGAAATCGAGGGTTACATATTTGTAATATGTATGATACCAATTAGATATTATAATGACCGAAATCCATTGTCGGGCTTCAGGGGGGGTAGAAGGTGACTTTGAAAATACCTACTAGTTATTATTTTGGAACTTCTTCGAATTATAAAAACGGCGCTGTCGGAAATCGAGGGTTGCATATTTGTAATATGTATGATACCAATTAGATATTATAATGACCGAAATCCATTGTCGGGCTTCAGGGGGAAGGGGGGGTTGAAGGTGACTTTGAAAATACCTACTAGTGATTATTTTGAAACTTCTACGAATTATAAAAACGGCGCTGTCGGAAATCGAGGGTTGCATATTTGTAATATGTATGATACCAATTAGATATTATAATGACCGAAATCCATTGTCGGGCTTCAGGGGGGGTAGAAGGTGACTTTGAAAATACCTACTAGTGATTATTTTGGAACTTCTACGAATTATAAAAACGGCGCTGTCGGAAATCATGGGTTGCATATTTGTAATATGAATGATACCAATTAGATATTATAATGACCGAAATCCATTGTCGGGCTTCATGGGGGGTAGAAGGTGACTTTGAAAATACCTACTAGTGATTATTTTGGAACTTCTACGAATTATAAAGACGGCGTTGTCGGAAATCGAGGGTTGCATATTTGTAATATGTATGATACCAATTAGATATTATAATGACCGAAATCCATTGTCGGGCTTCAGGGGGGGTAGAAGGTGACTTTGAAAATACCTACTAGTGATTATTTTGGAACTTCTACGAATTATAAAAACGGCGCTGTCGGAAATCGAGGGTTGCATATTTGTAATATGTATGATACCAATTAGATATTATAATGACCGAAATCCATTGTCGGGCTTCAGGGGGGGTAGAAGGTGACTTTGAAAATACCTATACTAGTGATTATTTTGGAACTTCTACGAATTATAAAAACGGCGCTGTCGGAAATCATGGGTTGCATATTTGTAATATGTGTGATACCAGTTAGATATTATAATGACCGAAATCCATTGTTGGGCTTCAGTGGGGGTAGAAGGTGACTTTGAAAATACCTATTAGTGATTATTTTGATCTTCTACGAATTATGAAAACGGCGCTGTCGGCAATCGAGGGTTGCATATTTGTAATGTGTATGATACCAATTAGATATTATGATGACCGAAATCCATTGTCGGGCTTCAGGGGGGGTAGAAGGTGACTTTGAAAATAACTACTAGTCATTATTTCGATCTTCTACGAATTATGAAAATGGCGCTGTCGGAAATCGAGGGTTGCATATTTGTAATATGTATGATACCAATTTAATATTATAATGAGCGAAATCCATTGTCGGGCTTCAGGGGGGGTAGAAGGTGACTTTGAAAATACCTACTAGTGATTATTTTGGAACTTTTACGAATTATAAAAACGGCGCTGTCGGAAATCGAAGGTTGCATATTTGTAATATGTATGATACCAATAAGATATTATAATGACCGAAATCCATTGTCGGGCTTCAGGGGGGGTAGAAGGTGACTTTGAAAATACCTACTAGTGATTATTCAGGAACTTCTACGAATTATAAAAACGGCGCTGTCGGAAATCGAGGGTTGCATATTTGTAATATCTATGATACCAATTAGATATTATAATGACCGAAATCCATTGTCGGGCTTCAAGGGGGGTAGAAGGTGACTTTGAAAATAACTACTAGTGATTATTTTGGAACTTCTACGAATTATAAAAACGGCGCTGTCGGAAATCGAGGCCTGCATATTTGTAATATGTATGATACCAATTAGATATTCTAATGATCAAAATCCATTGTCGGGCTTCAAGGGGGTGGGGGCAGAAATTGACTTTGAAAATACCTACTAGTGAATATTTTGAACCTATACAAATTATGAAAACGGCGCTGTCGGAAATCGAGGACTGAATATTTGTAATATGTATGATACCAATTAGATATTCTAATGACCAAAATCCATTGTCGGGCTTCAGGAGGGGGCTAGAAGGTGACTTTGAAAATATCTACTAGTGATTATTTTATGTTTCTTATTATCTGTTATTAGGTATTTTCAAAGTCACCTTCTACCCCCCCTGAAGACCGACAATGGATTTTGGTCATTAGAATATCTAATTGGTATCATACATATTACAAATATGCAGTCCTCGATATCCGACAGCGCCGTTTTCATAATTTGTAGAGGTTCAAAATAATCACTAGTAGGTATTTTCAAAGTCACCTTCTACCCCCCCTGAAGCCCGACAATGGATTTCTGTCATTATAATATCTAATTGGTATCATACATATTACAAATATGCAGTCCTCGATTTCTGACAGCGCCGTTTTCATAATTTGTAGAGGTTCAAAATATTCACTAGTAGGTATTTTCAAAGTCACCTTCTACCCCTCCTGAAGCCCGACAATGGATTTTGGTCATTAGAATATCTAATTGGTATCATACATATTACAAATATGCAGTCCTCGATTGCCGACAGCGCCGTTTCAATAATTCGTAGAAGATCAAAATAATCACTAATAGGTATTTTCAAAGTCACCTTCTACCCCCCCTGAAGCCCGACAATGGATTTCGGTCATTATAATATCTAATTGGTATCATACATATTACAAGTATGCAACCCTCGATTTCTGACAGCGCCGTTTTTATAATTCGTAGAAGTTCCAAAATAATCACTAGTAGGTATTTTCAAAGTCACCTTCTACCCCCCCTGAAGCCCGACAATGGATTTCGGTCATTATAATATCTAATTGGTATCATACATATTACAAATATGCAACCCATGATTTCCGACAGCACCGTTTTTATAATTCGTAGAAGTTCCAAAATAATCACTAGTAGGTATTTTCAAAGTCACCTTCTACCCCCCCTGAAGCCCGACAATGGATTTCGGTCATTATAATATCTAATTGGTATCATACATATTACAAATATGCAACCCTCGATTTCCGACAGCGCCGTTTTCATAATTCGTAGAAGATCGAATTAATGACTAGTAGGTATTTTCAAAGTCACCTTCTACCCCCCCTGAAGCCCGACAATGGATTTCGGTCATTATAATATCTAATTGGTATCGTACATATTACAAATATGCAACCCTCGATTGCCGACAGCGCCGTTTTCATAATTCGTAGAAGATCAAAATAATCACTAATAGGTATTTTCAAAGTCACCTTCTACCCCCCCTGAAGCCCGACAATGGATTTCGGTCATTATAATATCTAATTGGTATCATACATATTACAAATATGCAGGCCTCGATTTCCGACAGCGCCGTTTTTATAATTCGTAGAAGTTCCAAAATAATCACTAGTAGTTATTTTCAAAGTCACCTTCTACCCCCCCTGAAGCCCGACAATGGATTTCGGTCATTATAATATCTAATTGGTATCATACATATTACAAATATGCAACCCTCGATTTCCGACAGCGCCGTTTTTATAATTCGTAGAAGTTCCAAAATAATCACTAGTAGTTATTTTCAAAGTCACCTTCTACCCCCCCTGAAGCCCGACAATGGATTTCGGTCATTATAATATCTAATTGGTGTCATAAATATTACAAATATCCACTCCTCGATTTCCGACAGCGACGTTTTCATAATTCGTAGAAGTTCAAAATATTCACTACTAGGTAATTTCAACGTTACCTTGTATCGTCAATGTTTTTTAATCGATAATGAATGATTACGATTATCATAATTGAGGGTTTGAATATAATCTGTCAATTCCCTCGTTTCCAAACCCATATTCGAACCCCTATCCTTCAATAAGATTTCATTTTCTGGGACCGCCAGTTACGGTGCACGCCGTAAAAGTGTTGCTGGAAAACTGTTGCTAGTTTCACACTCGTGAAAAAAGATGGGATCAGGCTGGGCATATGCCAGTTCCCTCTACTTCTAGGAGATGTGCGCTATGTAGCACAAGAGCAGAACAGCACCGTTCAACCTGGTCCTGTTCCACATGTAATGTAGGACTTTGTCTAAGCAATAAAAAAAATTGTTTCAAAAAATACCATAAAAAGGACTGATGGCGGTATTTTGAACCATATGTATCAATAAATGTTAAAAAATGTATTTTTCTATTATTAAACATTAAATAATTTTATGGCTTTGATTGCTTGGTGGTATCATAGAGGTACCACCTACAAACTCCATTTTCTAGTGATTTTAAAAATCTGACTCGCAGAGATTTCGAGAACTGATAGTTTCTCAAACCCAAATTGTAAATTTCGTCATGTTTTCTCAATTTTTGAAAAGTATGCCTTGAAAGGGTTAACTGACACAGCAAGGTTAGATTTCAGCTTCTCAAGACGATATTTTAATTATTGAAGGAATTCCTCTCCTGTATTTAATAGTTAGGTCAACCTCTCCAGACGAACGTCTTGTGTTAAGTTCTTTACGAAGATCCTGCAGTTGTTTAATCTGGAGCGGTGTCTTATCATCATCAATAGATATCTTCTTGTACTTATCAAAGGTAGTTAGGATCCGTTTATGACGTAGAATATTGGCAGGTACGGCCGAATTCGAAAACTCTACCTTAACCGGTCTTCGTGCTCCTTGTCGCACCTTACCCAGTCTCCTGGTTGCTATGACATTGCTGGCTGAACCATCCTTGATCTTGGAAACAATGTCAAGAATCACAGACTTATCAGTTGCTTCATCTACAGACTCAGCAACATGTCGTACAATGAGATTATTAGCTCGCTTTACATGATCCAATAACTCAATCGGATCAACGTACGACGAAGACTCCGATGTGCTACCGGCCTCAGTTGTCGCTCTTGAGTTAGAAAGTTTGACAGCATCCTTCAAGGTCGACACTTCGCTCTTCAACATAGTATTAGTCCTCTCTAATGCAACAACATCCACCGAGCTCAACTGACATTTCAGCTCAGAAACCACTTCTTTCAAAGATATATGCGACGCCTTGAGGACACTAATTTCACCACTGCATTCCTGCAACGATGATTCATGCTGCTTTAATAGTTTGTTGAGCCTTCACACTTCTCAAGCAGCTGCTCAGTTTATCTGAAAGTTCTTTCCGTGCCTGCTTAATCTCCGCGACATCCCCAGCAATTCCGTCGAGGACTGACAACCTGGACAAAACTATATCACATGGGTTCGATGAACCATCGGTTTGAGTCACCGGGATGCCCAAATTGCTCCGAAGTGGACGGGGATTACTACTTTGCTGGCTGGACATAACTATTTTAATGAGGAGATTGAAAAGAGGAAACAAAATTCAAACAATGGATACAACAATGGTCACTCGCTTCATATCAGCCGAGGCCGATCGGTGAGACTCAAATTAACTCACAAGGTAGGCCTAGGATGAGAACAGGTTAAAAGACAGAGGATCAAAAACACAGGCAAAGGTAAATCTACTACAATCGACATAAATCACACCGGGTATGGTTATCTTTAGAATACACTCGAAATTATCAGCAATCTCAAGCAACATATGCGGAGCGCCCGGCGCGAATAAATTAGAAAAATGGGTTCAAACCCTCTGGACAGGAGCTTTCTGGCGCTCTAGTTCAAACAGACAAATTATATCTCCGAAAGTATTGGTTTCTCAGAGTTGGGATTTATATCAATGTATTCTTATGATAGAACTGCATCATAAAGGAAATTCAATTCAAATAATAGTTTATTTATCAAGATGAAATGAGCAATCTGAGGATGAGAACTGCACCATGGCAGAAACCAAATTAAAATAGCTGAAATGAATTTGACTCTCTCTTATAGAACATGATGAAAAGTACGAGTACGAACACAGATCATATAATAAAGCTTAGATAGAATAATTATAGCATTCTGTGAAAACATAGAAGTATGAAACATTATTGAAATTTAGAACTTCATCTTAGCAGAAATTGAATTCAAACATCATAGAACAATTTGAATTCAACAAGAGTGCCAAAAATTATCAATCCAAAACCAATAGACGAATTCTACCCAACAACGAACTCATCCGAGATATTCATTCCTCAATTCTATGATGAACGATAATATATATCTTTCCTCAAATCTACTCCAATACACCAATATTCCAGTTTTGTTTTTAGTGGAGATATTCTGAACTTACCATTCCCATCATCATATGGATTGACCATCGACATGAAAATATCAACCAACAAAAAGTATGATATTATATTATAATTCTCATATTTATACGATTGCTGGAATGAATGACAATGTTTTTAACTTACCATTATCATTCCCATCATCATATGGATTACCATCGGCATGAAAATATTAACCAACAAAAAGTATGATATTATATGAGGAGTAACTTTTCAAAACGCATAATGTCCA
Source organism: Halyzia sedecimguttata (assembly GCA_937662695.2). Classification (NCBI taxonomy): domain Eukaryota; kingdom Metazoa; phylum Arthropoda; class Insecta; order Coleoptera; family Coccinellidae; genus Halyzia; species Halyzia sedecimguttata. Next base: position 9,224,822 of record OW569418.2, read on the forward strand.
ATTTGGGCGAAATTGAGTTTGAAGCGGATTCAGAAATGTTTTCTGTTGCTCTATAGCCCTATGTAAACAAAATCTTCCAAATGACATTATGTCCCTCTGTAATTCAAATCCAAAGTATGTAAGCCGCATCGCAATGAATTATGTTTATACTCCATTCACTTTTATAAAGTCTCCCGGTTGGCCATGATTTAGGTCTATCACGTTTTTGTAACTAAAACAAAGGCAGGTTGGCACTTCTGAAATATCGTCAAGGTCAAAACAATTCTCTGGGACGTTGCCAATGTCTACTCTAAACAATCAACATAATGTTCCTTCTTAGACAAGATATTATCGCAGATCATTATCTTCGAATAATCTGCAATAGGAAAACTCCATTCTTTCTTAGGACTCTCCACTGAAATTACTTATTATTAATGTAGGCTTATATATTGACAATTCCGAAAAGTGGGAAACTCCATAGGTACGTCTGTTCGTTTAGAAGTTTTCCTGCCGGGTTATTCAGGTACTTTTATTCTTTTTTCAAATGAACTATCACGAAGTAACGGACTACTGTATCCATTATTTTCCATTATAATTTCAACAATTGATTCTTGACTTCCGTAAAAGAAAATAGCATAACTGAGTATTCAAATCAGTTTATATACGTCAAATATTGCCATAGTAACAGATGAAAAAATTTCTTCAACAGTCGCCAGGTCTTTTGGAATTGTGTAATTCACTAATATCTTCTCAATTTGATTATTTTTCCCATGAAAATTCACATTGTGAAAAATTCGTAATTACTACGACTTCTATGTAGGAAGGACAACGTTGCATAGTTATCTGACAGGAAAATGAGCATAACCTAACATTTTCAAAATATACACTGTGAAATGTGTCAAAATTTCATGGCCAACCGGGAGACTTTATAAATGTGAATGCAGTATACGTTTGCATTTTTAAAAGAAATAAAATATAACCAAAAACATGTTTTATCGATTTGCTCATGTTAATTAGGTTACAGGCCAACACTTACTGTGCAGACTGTTTTCTCTAAATGTATAAAAAATCGCAACAAACAGCATTATTTTCAATTTCAACCACATTAAAACGCATTATATACAATGAGATTAATCAAAACGCATTAAGTCCAAACGTTTTTTACATTTTCTGTGTATATCTGATCGATATTGATTTAAATGAGATTAGTTATTACCTTTAGATGTAAATTTCTATCAAACAAACTCGACATACTCAAATTATAAGCCATGGAGGAAGAAAAAATCGTTTTTCGTTGATTCCCATTAAAATGGTTTTTGGACTTAATGCGTTTTGATAAGTTGCTCCTCATATTATGATTCTCATATTGATACCATTACTGGAATGAATGACAATGAGACAACGTCAAAGTTGACATTATAACAATTCATAGAATAGCCACAGAATAATTCTATCATTGAAATTTTGAAAAATCATATCTCCGAAAGTATTAGCTTGTTAGAGTTTAAAATGATATGAATGGATTCTTATGGTAAAACTGCTTATTGAAAAAAATTTAATTTGGAATTTGTTCTGTAAAAAAAAATTTTTTTTTTGTTACTCCGAAACCATCTGTCAGATTTTGCCCAGTAACGAACTTAGCCGAGATATTTATCCCCCAAACCTACTCTGAAAATTTCAACTGTCTAGCTCATTCCGTTCGAGAGTTATCGTGCCTACGGTCGGACAGAATGAATTTCGACCATGAATTCTTGATCAGTGAGTCGAACCAAATCGTTTAAGACCATTTTCATCGAAAAATTCGAAAATTACAGACATTTGGGCAAATTGATAAGCACTCAGTTCCGAGGAACTAGAGCACCAAAAACGACGTAATGAGGATCAGAAATCAACATTGAAATTTGAACGAAAGTTATATTAATAAATAATAACTGACGGAAAGAATACAAAATATATGCGATCAAAAAAGCGGTAGTTCTTGAATCACGCAGGTAGAAAAATAGACTTATCTTACATTCAATCACTTTCGATCAATTCATAAATCTCGGAGCACAATATAAACGTGTATACTTCTCACAAGGTAACGAGGCGAATGTCATAGAATGTTCAGTCTGGTGATTTTTGATTAAGTAAAAGCTCAAAATTCTTCATGATTCTCTGATTTACCTAATCTGATATCGAGTCGCCCAGTTTAGATTCAAACGGAGTATTTTGCTTTGCATAACAACCAATCTGAAACGGAAGGAACGGCCGTGCATGGGGCAGATCAGAACTATATTTCTAATAAGTAATCATTAAAGGATACTGTGGGAGGTATACTCATTATATTTTTTTCAGAGTTTGGGAGAGAAAACCCAGAAAAAAACTTTTCAATAATGTATTTCTAATAGTTTCTAAGGTTTTTATTCTCTTTCCGTCTTCCAGCGCGTGTGTTTCTATTTTCTGAGTTTACTCTCGTATATCGTTCTCATAAGGTCATAGGTCATACCCATAGGTATATTTCGGCTCTATGCAGGATAACACTTCGGAGGTGGACATTGGTGAAGTACCTACTAAAGGATTGGGGTTATTCTGAATCTGCGATTCAAGTGTTTAAAGGTAAGTCGATATTGTTTTTGCTGGCATACCTATTGTCATTGATGTAAAATTTAAATGAATATTTTCAAGCTTAGCTCATACTAAATGACATTGCATATGTTTTAGTGAGTTCTACAAACCGTATTTTATCTATATAAAAACGAATGACACATTAATTCTGCGTCACTAATCACTACTCTTTATTTTATCAACAGCTTTACCATTTAAATTTTTTATCAAATAAACTTCGATTTTGAAAAAATCTACCAACAATCCCAGATAGCCTTCCACCTTAACTAGGAATCATTTTCAGCAAAGTTCTAAAATATAAGATACAATACCGCCCAAAATTTGTACAGGCAGATATTCGAAAAAATCGATGAGGGTAAGTTCAAAATATTTGACATTAAACCTAACAACTCTATTTCTATAAAGTGGATCGACATAACCTTACTTGAGAACATTTTTATTGAATTATTTCTCATAATTTCTTTTGCTAGTTATATTGTTTTTAAATACATTTTTTTAATCATCAAAAAAGTTTAGGATACGGCGTTGTAAAGCTAAATAAAGTTATATATGGAGGCTGTATAGAGAGTAAATTAATATATATTTAAAAGGTATGTGACAAAATATGAACTGTGAAAAAAATAGGATTTTTCTACGTTTTATTTTTATGTAACAAGCAAAAGGAATTATTAAGATTGTTTTTTTTTTGTTTTTCGAAAAATCAAAAATGAAAATGTCTATGTATATATATATATATTTACAATTCAAAATATGATGAAAAATGTTGTATACCAATTGAAATGCAAACATTTGCGATTCCGCCAAACAAACAAATTTCTTTTAAAAGGTTACTAGCAGATGCTGAATACATAATTAGTGGAATAAGCGATGAACACAAGAATAAAGTAAGAGCTCAGGTGACTAACATAATAACAAATTTTTCTTTTGGCAATAATTATCAGAATAACTTTATCAGTCAACTATTCCTAAAGACCAAACTTTTCCTCAAAAGTAATAGTAACATTTTAGTGATGAATTCGGACAAGGGCAATGTAACGGTTGTCATGAACAAATAGGACTATGTTTCAAAATGTGACATTTTAGTGGGCGATGTGGAGATCTATGAAATCTAAAAACGATCCAACAGCGAGAATTGAAAGGGAGAACAACAGATGGATTAAAGATATGGAAGACTTTCAATACATCAGTGGAACCATGGCCAAACAACTGAAATGCATTCATATCCACCCAGATTATATGGACTCCCCAAAGTCCATAAGGAAGGTGTACCGATGAGACCAATAGTCAGCACAATCTCATCACCCACTTCGAACATCAGCAAATTCATTGCTAATATACTAAAGGTCGCATTTGTGGAATATAATGAATTCCAAATTCCAAACTCTAAAGAAATTGCTTTAAAGATACAGGATCTGGCACTTCCAGAACACCATGAGATAATTTCCCTCGACGTGGTATCGCTATTCACAAACATATCTTTAGAATTGACGATTTATATCATTGATGAAAATTGGGAATTAATATTGCCACATACTGAAATACCTAAGGAGCATTTCATACAATTACTGGAGTTTATATTCCACTCAAACTTTTTTCTATACAATGGTTCGTATTACAGACAAAAATTCGGTTGTCCAATGGGCAGCTGCCTGAGCCCAATTTCGGCAAACATCGTAATGTCAAGTTTGATAAAGGCACAATTGGGAAGATTGTCGTTTCGTCCAGCGTTCATATATCAATATGTGGATGATTTAATTCTTTCCATGCCTTCTGATGGTGAAGAAGAAATTCTGAGAATATTCAATAGTTTTGACGATCACATCGCATTCACAATCGAACGAGAGACCAATAAAAGTGTGCCCTTTCTTGACACCAGGGTAATCAGAGATGAACGTAACCACATAAAATTGGACTGGTATAGGAAGGCGACCAGTTCGGGAAGATACATAAACGCCGACTCGTACCATGATATCAGAATGAAGAGCAATGTGATTTTGGACATGAAAAAGAAGATCGAAGATATCGTACATCCCACACTAAAGAAGGCAGCCTTGTCGAGACTCTTTAGACTGATGAAGGACAATGGATACTCCACCATATTTCTCAAAAAAATTTTGTACAGCTCTCCACGCACACCTGAGACAGTTGGGGACGAAGGCAGCAAAGTCCAAACAAGTCCAAAGGACACTGAAGAACAGGTAGTTTTCGCAAAGCAGCCTTATATTCGCGAAGTGGCTTGTCAGCTCATTAAGCTTTTCAGGAGGTGTGCGAATATAAAACTAGGCAAGTATAACCTTATTGTGACCAGAGCTCTTTACAAAAATGCTAAGGACAAACTAAATCAAAATATGATGAAAAATGTTGTATACCAATAGAAATGCAAACACTGTCCACTGACCTATGTGGGGCAGACGTCACAAGCCCTCAACAGAAGAATTTCGGCTCACAAAAGTGATTCAGTTCTTCGACCGGAAAGATGTGCTGTTGGCCAGCATGTGAGGGATACAGGGCACATCATTGAGTTTGAGAATGTGAAGATCCTGGAACATGAAGACAGCCTAAAAAAACGTCTATTTTTAGAGATGTGTGATATTCAGGCAAATGGTACGATGAACACTAAATCGGACACGAACAATCTCAGCAGCATTTATAATTTTCTGCTTACATGTGACAATAATTAGAGATCGTGCGTTGTCCCATGTTTGAAACTAAAAATAGTTTGTTGGAATTGACTGATAATAGTTTTTTTCTAAATTATTTTATATTAATTATTGTTTATTTTATTTGTTTTCTTTTTTTCGCGCATATTGCCATACCGTTGGGTTGGTCTGGGTCTTTTGAAGGTTAACTTAGGCCATATTTTATGTAAACCAGGGAACATAGGGAAGAAGAAAAGAAGTGTCACAAAGGGCGGTCACCGTTCTGATTGAACACATTTTCAATGCATTGGTTCTCAATCGAGTTTGTTTTTTTTATACTTTAATTTTATCACTTAGACGCCGTGCCGGTATAAGCCGAAATCAACTTTATTAAATATTCTGTTTTTGATGAAGGTGTGTCAGAGAAATGATCTTCTCAAGTTTCAACACAGAGGAGATGCATGTTAAAATTCTGGAGTTTTGTTTTCAGTTAGGATGAGTCTTAGTATTGTGAGTTTTTCTTGTAGCTTGTTTGTTTGATTTTTTCTGATTAAGAACGATATTGTAATTCATTTCTAGTTGCTCCTGAAGAAGTCTCCGAAAGAAGACGAAATATAGAGCTTTATTACGAATTGACTATTATTCCATTGCCCAAGCAGATAGTCGAAATATCGCAGCTTATATTTATATTTACATATATATGTAACTAAAGTTAAGTCCATCCGTGATCACACTCTATATAATACCTATGATTTTCTTAATATGCTATGTTTTTTACAATTTTCCCTAATATTTCAGAATCCTGGAAACGTTCAGACGACAGTGGATGCTTGTATTGAAAGAGCCTATGGCCATAAGCAAACTGTTCAGCCATACTTGTGATGGAAAGTGATACGCTTGACAATATAAGAACAACGTACATTGTATTTGACAAAGTTAGATATCAGTCTCTGTCTGTCACATTAGCATTCGACTGAGTACAGACTAATAATTCACTTCGTTTTCACACATTGTGATTATTTAATATCAAAAATTTGAATTATATTATTGATATAGGTATAGTTTTTTTCTCTATGACTATTTTCATTTTTATCTATCAGATACCGTACGCTGTGATTAAAAAGACTGCTAGAATTATTTCCGATTTCTTACTGCCTCGCATTGTTCAGAATGAGGAATGTTCTGTTATATATTTTTATTTTTAAGGGTACCTAACATATTTATTTCATACACCAAGTTTGTTTGTTATGTTTGATTTAATAAATTTCCGTTTTGTCGATTGATTTTTATTTAAAATTGTTCAACAAGAAAAGAACTGAAAATATATGAGTTGGCGAGCTGTTGCCGAGCCAAAGCCCAAGGATTCCCGATTGGAGATCTCTATTATATCTATACTTATAATTTCAGCATTACCTTTATACTTTTATATTCAAGATATGAATATTTTTTCTCATCTTCTCTCGAAAATGAAGGGTAAATAGACTGGTGACATTATAAGTAGGTATAATAAACATTCGGGAGAATTTCATTTTGATAATATGCATAATAATATATTGAATATTATCATCTTAGAATAAACATATTCAAAATACCAATTCAAATATCACGTGCTTCGAAATTAGGCAGTCTTTTCACTTCAAAAATATCAGATGCTTGAATTTAAAATAAAACCATCTTACTCTAAAGGCTTATTATAATCTTAATGATGTAGTAAAATACTTACTTGAATTATATGTAAAATTATGAATAAGAAAACAACGATTCACTTCGAGAGTTCATATTCTCAATATAGTCATTCCATATTTTTAAGTCATCCAATGATATTTCTACTTTGAGAAATTATATTCACAATATTATCCTACCTAATTTTCAATGTAATCAGATGCTATACATAATTCTAATCTACATATGTTGTGATATACCATTTTATTTGATGTAAGACTACATTTTTGTGGAATAAGGGGTAAATTACTCTTTGAATGAGCATTGCAGCATTCTAAAATTGAATAATCATTTGCTACATTGAAATCAATGGAATTGAGAATTTGATAATCTTTATTGAAATAGATATCCTCTAAGGGATATACAAATCTAACAAAGGCTTGAAATGAAATGTATAGAATTGAAACAAGTATATTTCGTAGATACTACATTTTAACTTACTGTCTTAGGTGTACGGACAAGAATCAACAAGTAGATTATTTCAACTCACTGAGCTCAGCTCAGTTGTTACGTAGTATGTCTCCGTTGATTCCAGAGAGTAGGTTCATTTATACGCGGAAATGTTTGGAAGTAGAGCAACACAAATAATGGCGATGGTGCGCGATAAAGAATTACGGAAAGTGTTGCAGCAGCAAGCAGAGGCATTACCAGAAGTAGAAATGGCTCATCAGGAAATAGATTGTTTGCAGAGAACTGAAAATATCGAAAGTGGAAATATTCTTATTCCTAAAACTAGTGCAGGATGGAGTGAACTTGTAGAAATACCAGCTGTTATTCAAGAACTTGTTCAATTAGATGCCCATGAAAGTATTCTCATTATGCCAGAACAAGCGATTGAAAGTCACAAAGAAATAGACGAGAAAAGCATACCTGAGATCTTAAAGGAAGAACCCCTAGATAACACAATACATGTAAAATGGTTAAAAGCATTGTACGGGATACAGGGAAACCTTGAACATGATTGGGAAGGGATGGTAGTCTGCCCTGTTACAAACTCCACTCTCACCTGTGTTATATCCAACAAGTGGGGGTTGGAAAAGAGAATAAGGACTACGAAGGAAACAGTAAAATTCTCCCTGAATCACCTGAAGGGATCCTTCACGTATGTTGGCTCATCACTAACTTGCCTCATAACAAACTTCACAGGATATCCAGAACTAAGAGAATTGCTTGAAAAGATAGCCACCTACATAGGATGGCAGTGGCAGGAAACAAGAGGGAGGGATGAAAAAGAGAGTTATAGAGAAATAAGAAGTATGGCACAAAGGGCCCCCCAAATAATGTTGAAGTGCCGCCGAAAAGATTATCTGGGGCTCACTGAGAAGACTGAGAAGAAGGGACCAATAGGGATATTAAATGTTAATGATGCTACAGAGTATATTGCATCCCCAGCCACTAACTTGGCTCTCGATCAAGACCTCAATATCTGCTCGAGATATAGCGGACAGATGATCAAAGTTAATGTAGACTGGAGAGACTTAAGACTCTTTTCGGAAGAAATCCAATGCAATGATCCACGAATGGTAGATCACTTCAATCTAAAGAGAGCTCTCTTATACAATATGCACGATTACATGGCCAACTTTCCTGTACTAATTCAAAGGATCAAGGAAGAAAATTTCATATGGTTGAATCAATGTATGAGGAAATTCCTAGGGTCAAATGCTAGACAGGTATCACAATTTGCAAGATATGGGCTGAGACAGCTAGTGCATGAAGAGATGCTTAATCAGGCGGTGTAATAATCCTATATTGCTTCGCAAGAGCCGACCCTGGAGACCAGAAGATGTCGCCACCCAAATTTCTTTGTTCTATTATATTTCATTAAGATCTTGAAAACGAGAATAGTACTATTATAGAGTTTGTCAGCCTAGCAGAAGGTTGGTAATCTTCTTCACATATTACCAAGTGGTAATTAATTAACGAAATTTGACCATTTCCAGACCCAAACCAGCAGTTATCACAATTGGAAGAAGTATTGCTCGAAGAAGAATCAAGAGAAGAACTAATCCAGATATCACAAGCAGAAATACAAGAAACAACTGTCCAGTCAAATGAAAGAGGTTAGTATAAGTTGCAATATTCAGAGTATTAATTAGCTCATACTATAATGTTTCAGACATACAAAGAAAGGAACAGTGAGAAAAAGAAAAATCAAACGGCCCAAAATTGAAAAACTACAGGAAAAACGATTGAAATAGCAAGAAAATCATACAGTTTTAAAAGGATGTAATATCGCTAAGTGTAAATTGAAATGTGGTGACAAGTTTGATGATGAGCAAAGGTATAAAATCAATAGCGAGTACTGGAAGTTAAACTGGGAACAACAGAAATCCTTCATTCTACATCAGTGTTCGAGAAATAATATTAAACGCAGAACACTCAAAACAGAATCATCTCAACGAAAAGTAACTATACAATATCATCTCCGCAGTAAAGAAAGTACAAAGCTGCACGTTTGTAAACTATTTTTTTTTTGACGACTCTCGGTTACAAACCCAAGAACGACGGCATTGTTTTCCGTGCTTTATCAACAGTTGCGAGGTCTTCAAGCACCCCTGCATCCGATCGGCGTGGGCATCATCCCAATAATGCTAAAATTGACAGAGATCAAATACATTTGCAAATTGAGTCCTTCCATCCGGAAACCTCTCATTATAGGAGGGAACACGCTCCCAACGTTAGATACCTACCGGATGACGTCACAATTAACTTCATGTTCAGCGATTTTTGTCGTAAGTACCCGAATACAAAAATTTCATATGAACTATACCGAAAAGTAGTGGGCGAAATGAACATTCATTTTACAAAACTTGGTCACGAACAGTGTGAACATTGTGAGACGTTTCGTTTACACTATTCAGAACATACCAAAAAAATTTAGACACAAAATGTGAAATATGCAGTAAATGGTCCGCACATTATTCCAAAGTTGTAGAAAGTAGGAAACGTTACAAAAAACATGCAGATATGATATTTGATGAAAACACCTTGTGCATATCAGCTGACTTACAGAAAATAATTAGGATACCACGTATGGATATGTTCAAGGCAGTTATTTTTATCAGACGCCTCACACGTTACAACGAAAGTTTCGTACCGGTGGGAAGGGTGCACATATTTCGACGACCATTCGCAGTTTTGTGGCACGAAGCAATAGCTTCTCGAAAAAAGGAGGTTATTATAAGCACCTATTACCAATTCTTCTTGCATAATAGGGATACCAAGAATATAATCATTTGGCTAGATAATTGTTCTGCTCAGAACAAAAACTGGTGTATGCTCAGTTTTTTTTGTGCATATTGTGAATTCTAGCATGGTGTCACTTGAAAGTTTGGAAGTTAATAATTTCGAACCAGGACACACTTTCATGAGTGCCGACAGCTTTCACCATCAAGTCGAATTAAGTTTAAAAATTGGTTCAAGCACTGACGTAAAGTCAGAAGCTTTTGCGCGTATGTTCTATTGTCCATTCTTCTGTATTGGACACCCTTAATCGAATTTACCATGGTCAATTATGTTGACCATTCTCCTGTATTGGACACTCGACAAATTCGATTAACCCTTTATAGGTCATTGGGATACTATTGTCCCACCCATGCTACAGTGAACGTTCTTTGGGATTAATGTGTCCCTATCTCATTACCACACGCGTAGGTTGCTGTAACATCATTACAGAATACCCGGTCTCTAGAATTCGGCTATTGTTCGCTAGAGGTCGTTGAAATTGAGCAAGGTGGGACATATTTGTCCCAATGCCCACGGGGAATCCCCGATTTATTAATTTTACATGCAGTGAATAGTTTATGTTCGTGAATATCATCCTCCTCTGATTGTTTTTTGTTATTCAGTGTTTCTGTGCAGAATTAAGGGTAAGTAGGATGATTTACAATTAAAAAGTACAGGAAAATAAGCAGCATTTTGAAATTTCGTTCAGAATAACTAGCTAAATCAATAATAACGATTTTTTATCAAGATTGGAATTATTTTTTTTTTGGAAAATACTACATTTTTTTTTAATGATTCAACTTGTTATTGTTTGTACACAATCTACCCTAATACCATCTAGGAATTTTTAAGAGATATTCATTTCGGCTAGGAAGATTTTTCATGAATTTGAACAAAATCTTCCTAATACCCAATTAGAAAAAATTCAAATTTATTAAAACTTGGTTATGTGATTATAATTAATTTCTGTCTTCTGAGCAATATGAAATTTTCTTTTGTGCATTTTATCAGATTAATGATTAATTCAGTTTCGACGCTGTAGTAGCGAAAAATCCAGTGGCGTAGGTGAAAAAGGTAAGCAATTGCTTTTCATTTCAGATTATGGCGGGTTTGTCTCAAAAGGAGCTTGGGAGGTTAGTTAACCAAATCGCATTAGAACTTGAAGGAATCACAGATGACCAGGCTGAAAATTCCGATATTGATGGTGACAGCGACGCAGATGATGAGTTTCCGTTGGAGTCACTGAGAAGTTCTGCTTCCACGAGTAGAGGGAACAGCGTAGACACAACAAAGAAGCGTAAGGAATTTTCAAAAGCTGATAGTGGGACAGACGAAGAAGAAGAAAAGGAAGAAGAGCGAAGATGTAGAAAAGAGCAGATACGTAATAGTGAAGATACTTTCAGATTGAGTGAATCGGAAGACGAGGAGGAGGAAGACGAAAGAGAGGAGGACTTGTTTGACTGGAAATCACATGGAATAAATCCAAAGTTATTTAACTTTTCAGATTTTTTGTAATAAATAATATATTCAACGAAATAGATGTGTTTGGATTCTTTTTTAAATGGTGGGACAATATTATCCCAATGAACATAGGAGAAAAATATCGCGCGCAACGAACATTGGGACGATAATGTCCCACCAAAAATTTTAGGTTTAGACCTAATTTAGAAAAAAATTGAAAACGTTCTTAACATTATAGATCTTATAGTAATCAGTAAACAAAATTTCATAGCAGTAGTTCAATTGCCACTCTTTTGCCCTATAAAGGGTTAAGGGTGTCCAATACAGAAGAATGGACAATAGAACATACGCGCAAAAGCTTCTGACTTCACGTCAGTGCTTGAACCATTTTTTTTTTTCGTGATTTTTTTTAAATTTTCTAGGGGTACGGTTCTTAAAATTTTTGTTTTCGTCATTTTTTTCAAATTTTCCAGGGGTAAGGTTCTTACAAAATTTTAAACACGTCTTTATGTTGATTTTCTACTACTAGTTACCAAGCTTCAATTCGATCGAATATTTATTTTTTGAGTTATCAAGGAAATAATATTCCAGGTGGGTATAACTCGGAAACCGTTAGACCGATTATGCCCAAAAACGAACTCAACTCTCCCTTTCGGATACGCAACCTACCCTGAAAATTGCAAGTCCCTATCTCCTTTCGTTCGAAAGTTATCGAGGTAACGGTCACCCATCTACTGAACTCACACAAGAATGCTCGAATCTTCAACAATATTTAACCGATCGTATTAAAACTTGAAACTTGGCAGTAGAGTTAGGTTATGAAGGCTCTTGCAAAATTTCAGCAATTTCAAACGAATAGTTACTGATATATAGAATTTTTTTTTTTTATTTTCAATGATTTATTAAGAATTTTCTACGAATGCTATCCTCACCAAATTTTGCAAACATTTTTGAGTTGGCATTCTACAACTAATAACCATGTTTGAATTCAATCGGTTCAGTATTTTTCGAGTTAATGAGGAACAAAAAACCACCAAATTTCAGAAAATTTCAGATGGCTATAATAGTAGAGTTCACAAGGCATGAAAAGAGCTCTAAAACAGATTTTCGTGGGACCTTCATTGCTAAAATGTATAGACCACTGGGTATCATTCTCCATACCCTTACAATGTAAATTCAACTGGTCGTCAAAAAATCGTCGTGTGCAGGAAGGGGTGGGGGGAATTTTTCCAAAAATTGACAAAATTTTTTTTTCTGTTCATGGTCATCTATATACGGTGAACATCACTCACACAAACTTCTGTTGAAATATACGATTCAGAAATATTTTTTATTAATTGTCAAAAAAGTCGGATACAATGCTCTTAAATGGAATTCCTTAAGATATAAACGCTTGCCCTGAACACCCATATTAACTATTATGTTCCACTCGGTTTTACTTGAGATCTGTTAGGATTATCGAAAAAATGCTTTTTATGAAAGGTCTGCTCCGAAAACCAACGATTCAGATGCTTCTTTCAAAATTACAATAGGTAGAATAGTTTCCTCACAAAATAAGATATTGTGTTATTAACTCCTATTAACCGAAACCGAACCTGGAGACGCTAGTAAGGCGCAATTTGTAGCGTTAGTCCATGTTAGTGGCGACCTTATGGATTTGAGCTTTGATCTATGCACATAAGGTTCGATATATCTATCCGACCAACTTTATAGTACTATTCCTGAGTGCCTTCAGAACGCATTTTGAAGATATTGTTTAAATTCCTAATTTTTTATATATATGAGAATTTTACATATAATTCATATATATTTGATATAATTTTGTTAATTCGTTAATAAATAAACAAATATGCGAGTTCAAACTTATATTTATTACTTCATAAATCAATTTTGTGACGTAATATTACCACAATTTTGAAATCATCGTTCATTCTCATTAGTAGTAACAAGATTTCCTGAATCCTAGACCAAAAATCTGGAAAAGAATTAAGAAGGTATATAGTTGATATCTATGATATTTAGGGCCTAAAAATTTCTTACATGTCATGATTCATCTAATTCAACTATCACTATCACATGAAGAATCATCAAGGGAAGGAAGATTTGAAAAATTTGATGTACTCGTATTTGCACATGTTTTTGGGCCATACATTTGCAGGAGCCAATACACGGAATTTGTTTTCTTTTACAGGAACACATTGATCCTGTGCAATCTGAAATGAGAATTTCCATTTCATAAAGAATATTTACGGATCTGATATTCGAAATAATATTTACCTTTCCTACAACTGCAGTTGCTAAGGATAGATGTTTCCTTAGGTAGGATTAGCATCGTCGTTAATTTTGGCAGAAGTTTTCCATTTTCTACATACCACCCACTAAATATAGGATCCGGTAAAGATGGTCATGGTACATTACTATTGATCCAAATTTTTGTTTGGTAATGGACTCGAAGGCTGTGTTGTCTCAAACTATCCAATGTTGGAGGTAATTTACTTATGGATCTTGAAGAAGCTATAATATTCCCCTGAGCCTGTTGATACATCTCACATTTTCGTTTGTCGTATACAGACAGATTACAAATTCAACAATATCATTGAATACTTTCAAACATGGCACCGGAAGTACATGATGAATTCAAAAATAGGAATTTTGTCATTAAATGTTTGATTGGGAATTTTAACCAACTTTCTGTAGATCAGGCGCTAGAGCATATCAACAAAAATTCCAAAGCTGCAGGAGGAACAGTGGGATAAACTGAAAATAGTACTATAGAATGGATGAATGGTTCTTGAGTTACAACATTATTGGTATGAAGTTAGTCACATTACGCTCATCTTTGCATCTTCATTCGGTCAAAATGTCGAAGAAGGTAAAAAAATAATGAAAATTGATGAAGATTCTGAGCAGATACTGCAGAGTGAACTTTCAAGATTTTGAGAATTTGAGAGAATAAGTATTCAATGATATTGTTGAATTTGAAATCCATCTGTATACGACAAACGAAAATGTGAAATGTATCAACAGGCTCAGGGAAATATTATAGCTTCTTCAAGATCCATAAGTAAATTACCTCCAACATTGGATAATTTGAGACAACACAGCCTTCGAGTCCATTACCAAACAAAAATTTGGATCAATAGTAATGTACCATGACCATCTTTACCGGATCCTATATTTAGTGGGTGGTATGTAGAAAATGGAAAACTTCTGCCAAAATTAACGACGATGCCAATCCTACCTAAGGAAACATCTATCCTTAGCAACTGCAGTTGTAGGAAAGGTAAATATTATTTCGAATATCAGATCCGTAAATATTCTTTATGAAATGGAAATTCTCATTTCAGATTGCACAGGATCAATGTGTTCCTGTAAAAGAAAACAAATTCCGTGTATTGGCTCCTGCAAATGTATGGCCCAAAAACATGTGCAAATACGAGTACATCAAATTTTTCAAATCTTCCTTCCCTTGATGATTCTTCATGTGATAGTGATAGTTGAATTAGATGAATCATGACATGTAAGAAATTTTAAGGCCCTAAATATCATAGATACCAACTATATACCTTCTTAATTCTTTTCTAGATTTTTGGTCTAGGATTCAGGAAATCTTGTTACTACTAATGAGAATGAACGATGATTTCAAAAATGTGTTAATATTACGTCACAAAATTGATTTATGAAGTAATGAATATAAGTTTGAACTCGCATATTTGCATATTTATTAACGAATTAACAAAATTAAATCAAATATATATGAATTATATGTAAAATTCTCATATATATAAAAAATTAGTAATTTAAACAATATCTTCAAAATGCGTTCTGAAGGCACGCAGGAATAGTGCTGTAAAGTTGGTCGGATAGATATATCGAACCTTATGTGCATAGATCAAAGCTCAAATCCATAAGGTCGCCACTAACATGGACTAACGCTACAAATTGCGCCTTACTAGCGTCTCCAGGTTCGGTTTCGGTAAATGGGAGTTAATAACACAATTTCTTATTTTGTGAGGAAACTGTTCTACCTATTGTAATTTTGAAAGAAGCATCTGAATCGTTGGTTTTCGGAGCAGACCTTTCATATAAAGCATTTTTTCGATAATCCTAACAGATCTCGAGTAAAACCGAGTGGAACATAATAGTTAATATGGGTGTTCAGGGCAAGCGTTTATATCTTAAGGAATTCCATTTAAGAGCATTGTATCCGACTTTTTTGACAATTAATAAAAAATATTTCTGAATCGTATATTTCAACAGAAGTTTGTGTGAGTGATGTTCACCGTATATAGATGACCATGAACAGAAAAAAATTTTTTGTCAGTTTTTGGAAAAATTCCCCCCACCCCTTCCTGCACACGACGATTTTTTGACGACCAGTTGAATTTACATTGTAAGGGTATGGAGAATGATACCCAGTGGTCTATACATTTTAGCAATGAAGGTCCCACGGGGTGACACGATAGAGCCCGGTTTGAACTCTACTATAACTCTAAAACCGTTTGGCCGATTATGCTCATAAAAAAACTGAAATGTCGCGTTCTGGTGCACATCCTAACCTGAAAATTTCAAGCCGCTATCTCATTCCGTTCTCAAGTTATCGTGACAACAAAAATATTTTTTAATAATTTTTTTAAAATTTTCTAGCCATACGATTCGCACAAAATTTCACGAACGTGCTTAGGTTCATATTCTACAACCACCCACCAAGTTTCAGTTCGATCCGATTCATATTGGTTGAAAACAAAATTATTACTCGGAAACCACTGGGCCGATTATGCCCATTAACGAACTTGTCCGTCGTATTGGGATGCGCCACCTACCCTGATAATTTCAAGTCGCTAGCTCTTTTCGTTCTCAAGTTATCGTGGCAACGGCCGGACGGCCGGCCGGACAGAATCAAATTTGACCTCGAATTCTTCATTGGGGAGTCGAACTTAATCGTTTGAGACCATTTTTTTCAAAAAATTCGAAAGTTACAGACATTTGGGCAAAACTATAACGCGTTTTTTCAAAAAATTCGAAAGTTACAGACATTTGGGCAAAACTATAACGCGATGTTCCCCAGACCAGAACATACGCGCAAAAAAGTAAAATAAAACATATGATTTCCTGGACTTTGTATATTCAGTTTCAAAATCAAATTCAGGAAAAGTTGATGTAAAATCCATGCAGATCAACGATTTCTTCCAATGGAAAGACAATCATTCCATGGCAAAGACTAATAATACAAAACTCAATAATCCTAAGCCATATTTGAGTGATATTGTACAGATCCGCGCAGAGCGAGGAAAGTTCACATTGAAGTACAAAACATATTTCAGTTCCGAAACAGAAATTGAGCTGAATTTCATCAAAAACGCTTCAATGAAAACGATTGGTACTAAACCCACTGCTCTGAGTGTGGAAGACGGCATCGAGAGAACCAAAAAGGAGGCTTTATTGAAAGTAGTGGGACCATTGATGGACAAAACTCGTTTACAGTTCTGGAACAACCTCCAGTCAAAAAAGAGAATTAATTCAACTTAAATTACTATTTTTTTTTGGCGCTCTAGTTCCTCGGAACTGAGTGCTTATCAATTTGCCCAAATGTCTGTAATTTTCGAATTTTTCGATGAAAATGGTCTTAAACGATTTGGTTCGACTCACTGATCAAGAATCCGTGGTCGAAATTCATTCTGTCCGGCCGTAGGCACGCTCACTCTCGAACGGAATGAGCTAGAGAGTTGAAATTTTCAGAGTAGGTTTGGGGGATAAATATCTCGGCTAAGTTCGTTATTGGGCAAAATCGGACAGATGTTTTCGGAGTAACAAAAAAAAATTATTTTTTTTACATAACAAATTCGAAATTAAAGTTTTTTTAATAAGCAGTTTTATCATAAGAATCCATTCATATCATTTTTAACTCTAACAAGCTAACACTTTCGGAGATATGATTTTTCAAAATTTCAATGTAAATCGTATTTCACAGATTGATATAATTATTCTATAGTCCGTTTAAGATATATTGACATCGAAGTAGGCCTTGAACGTCTAGTTGGTGCTTTATTTCTAGTTACAAAAAATTACTGTTCTGTAACCAGAGAAAATAAATATCAACATAACCTTGAATATTTTAAATGCTATCTCCTATTTGTAATTAATCGAAGACCCTTATAAATGCATTCTTGATGTTCTTTGGAAATTCAAATCGCGAATGTATTTTATCCTGAGATTTTGGAAGGATAATTTTCCAAGTTCAACTGCAGTAGACTGATGAAACAAACATAAATATGAGGTTGATGCCCAGAAACCATTTCAAGGAATTGGAAACATAATTATTTATAATAGAGAAGAACAAGAATTGGATAGCTTTTTTAATGATGAAGAACCTTTTTTTTTTCATGTGCATCAATATATCTTAGAACTTAGGTTCCTCATCCAAAGCCATTGGAGAATCAATCAAGGTGTAAAAGCCCATAAGTAACTCACTTTTAATCTATTGAATCCATATTGGTTATTGAATAATTTCATTAATATAATGTTATTAAATATTATGTTATTATTATTACTTCATCTGTATAAATTATTGAGAGGTAGTTTGAATAATGGAGCCTTATTTTGGAAGAAGATTTAATTTATCAGTGTTTAAGCAGACTTATTATTTCAGTCTTAATTTAACTTGGAAAGTAATAGCTTGTAAAATATTATAATCTTTATGCAATGATATCTAATAGTTCAAGTGTTTATTTTTCCACAAAAAAAATCAGAACCAAAACTTTACTATGTACATTTTTTTTACATAAGCTGTGAGATTTATGGATTGCAATTGCAAGTAGGAACAGAAAAGATTATTTGCCATTTTCCTATGAATTGTCGTTTTAGTATTATAATTTATATTGAAAAACTAAATGATTCAAAATTCTATTTCAAACTTTGATTTGCTTAGTTCGTAGAGTTCATGAAGGAAAGAACTAATCAAAGAAAACCTTCAGTGAAGTGCTCTCTCAAATTTTCAAAACCTTTAATTCAATCTCGAATTTAATGTAATGTCTCTTTAAATTTAAAGTCGTATATCACAGGAGTTCTTCCACAACTGCTGCCAGGTTTTAATGATGTGCCTTCCTCTTTTTTCCTAAGAATTCTTCGAACAGTACTTGAAGAAATCTGAAATATTATGGCCAATGTAATAATCAGAATACACTCCTAGTGGTTGAATAACACTTTACCTGGAACACTAGAGCAATGCTGGCGGTAATATCTACAGATTCCCTGAAGAATTCACAGTAACATCTATATACTGCTTCGTGTTCCCTTTTTGTTAGGCGAGAGGTATCGTAATCAATTCCAGACATTTTTAATAGCACAAGGATGCGGAAATACTCAAACTCGGTACGAATAATTATAAACACACATGTAAAAACTATCCCAAATTGTTCGATTTTCGTTATATCGAAATTGTAAGAAATAAATAATAAATGACAGTTTCATCAGCTCATGGTTATTTTCAATGCGAACAACCTAAATTATGTGACTTGAAATATAACTAGACGGACCGTTGCCAACTGAATTTCGATTTTCCAAAGCCACCCTTGATGTCAATATATCTTAAACGGACTATATGTATGAATTGTCATAATGTCAACTTATGACATGACATGACATTATCTAATCAATCGAAGAATTATGAGAATAAAGTGTATTCCGAAATGTGAGCGAAGTGAGAAAAATCTCAGTTGTTTGCTCCGAAATTAGTTTTTCTCAGAAAAGTCTTAGATTTCGGAACGGAACATGAAGTAAGAGATCTGAGAGTAGTGAGACTGCTTTTCATCCATAGACGAATGCTCAGTTCTCTCAATTTATGACGGGACTGACAGAAGGGAATATTGTAACTTCAAAAATATTGGGGTTGAAATACTCGTATTTTAGCGATGCAACGGGGACCTCACCCGAAAATGGTTGAAAATGTTACGTAAATATTGAAAGCATAATTCTGTAGTTCGAGAGAGGAGAAAATTTGGTGAACGTAGATCAGGAAATTTTTGATCGATTACAAGGTAATTTTTTATTTTACTTATCTTCTTTCATACATGTTTTATGGAATACCTACTATTTGTAGGTACTTTAAACCTGTTTTGGGCAATTGTCGTACGAAACTTGTTTTTTTGGCGCTCTTGTTCCTCGGAACAGAGTGCTTATCAATTTGCCCAAGTGTCTGTAATTTTGGAATTTTTGGCTGAAAATGGTCTCAAACGATTTGGTTCGACTCACTGATCAAGAATCCGAGTGCGAAATCGATTCTGTCCGGCCGGCCGACCGGCCGTAGGCACGATAACTCTCGAACGAAAGGAGTTAGCGGATTGAAAATTGCAATGTGGTTTTGGAGCGTAAATATCTCGGACAAGTTCGTTAATGGGCGAAATCAATCAAGGGGTTTCGGAGTTATGGCCGATTTTAGTAAAAATATTTTTTATGAATATTTCCGAAACCGATCACTCGATCTATCTGAAATTTAGCATCAAATTGTAGAATCATGACCTTTATACGCATGTGAAGTTTTGTATTGACCAGATTCTTGCAAAGTGTCAAAAAAAAAATTTTAAAATGTGGTGCAGTTCTCATTCTCATGATTGCTCATTTAATCTTGATAAATAAACTATTATTTGAATTGAATATTCTTTATGATGCAGTTCTATCATATGAATACATTGATATAATTCCCAAATCTGAGAAACCAATACTTTTGGAGATATAATTTGTCTGTTTGAACTAGAGCGCCAGAAAGCTCCTGTCCACAGGGCTTGAACCCATTTTTGTTCTTACAGTTGATATTTCGTATCCATTATTATTTTATAGGTTACCTATCGATAATTCGTACCGTTTGTTTTTATTTACCAATGCGGCGTTGCAGTTGTGATCTCAATTTGTGAATTGTAAGAAAAGTTGAATAAAAATAAAGCACTGACGTGAGGTCAGTACTCTTTGGCGAGCGTGTTCACGGTGGCTAATTTGAATTGAATGATGAGTACTTCAAGCTCAGTGGATAGAGCGAGCCGAAGATCTACCCAAAGGATAGTGGACACCATTCACTGTCGGTTCAAAAATTAACAGTGCTGTATCTAAGCTGCCATCAGGATAGAGTAACAAAGTTGGAAAAGAACACAAGTGACTCTCCTTAGTCGCACAAGCTCCTAGAAGATTTGGGAGGGTCAGTATAATCCTAATCATGTTTATAGCACGCGCGCCTAAGCAGATTGACTTTTTACAGTTTTTTCTTTCATTGTTAAGTCAATCTGCTTTTGCGCGCGTGCTATAAACATGATAAGGATTATACTGACCCTCCCAAATCTTCTAGGATCTTGTGCGACTAAGGAGAGTCACTTGTGTTCTTTTCCAACTTTGTTACTCTATCCTGATGGCAGCTTAGATACAACACTGTTAATTTTTGAACCGACAGTGAATGGTGTCCACTATCCTTTGGGTAGATCTTCGGCTCGCTCTATCAACTGAGCTTGAAGTACTCATCATTCAATTCAAATTAGCCACCGTGAACACGCGCGCCAAAGAGTACTGACTTCACGTCAGTGCTTTTTTTTTCAAGTTCCTTTAACAAATATAGCTATCAATACAGTTTGGCTGTTAGCTTTACCGTAGATCGGAAAAAAATGCGGTTGTGGGTCCTCCGTTAGGAACGCAATTGCATCTTCTCCAAATCCGAACGTATTTTAACATAGATCTACCGAATATAGTTATTTATAATTCGCCTCAGGGCCACCATACAGACATTTCAAATCGGAAACAACGCTATTTCCCCCAAACTGACTTGTGTCCGTGCACTGAATTGACATGAATATTCTTTTAAAACCTCACAATATCGGCTCATTACTCCCAACATAACCCAAACAACCCAAAACCATTAGTATACTCGTGGCTGCAAGTCCTCCCAAAATTACACACCTCACAAAAAACTCCGATTCTCCAACACTAGTGGTTCAGGAGATATCGCTACTTGAACCCACGCATGCGCAGACCCTCACCAGGAGATTCTATAGCGGAATAGCATCCGCCACCCCAAAACCCCAATCCTCTCTGACGAAAGCACCAGCAGTTAAATCACTGATGGTCTGCTCATGCGCATAACGAAAAATGCCCGTAAGGGGTTACATCAATTTCGAAATTAGCCCCAGGGCCACGGTACGGACACTTTAACTCTGAAACAACGCTACATCCCCCAAACTGACTTGTCCTTGCACTGAATTGCTATGAATGTTCTTTTAAAACCTCATAATATCGACTCAGCACTCCCAACATAACCCATCCAACCCAAAAACAGTCACTTCTCTTCTGCGCATGCGCAATCTACTTGCGGCTAAAAGTCCTCTCAAAATAACACACCTTACAAAAAACTCCGATTCTCCAACACTAGTGGTTCAGGAGATATCAGATCTTTAATCCACGCATGCGCAGACCCTCAACAGGGGATTCTATAGAGAAATAGCATCCGCCACCCCAAAACCCTAATCCTCTCTGACGAAAACACCACCAGTTAAATCACTGATGGTCTGCTCATGCGCATAACGAAAAATGCCTGTAAGGGGTAACATCAATTTCAAAATTAGCCCCAGGGCCACGGTACGGACACTTTAACTCGGAAACAACGCTACATCCGCAAACTGACTTGTCCTTGCACTGAATTGCTATGAATATTCTTTTAAAACCTCATAATATCGACTCAGCACTCCCAACATAACCCATCCAACCCAAAAACAGTCACTTCTCTTCTGCGCATGCGCAATCTACTGACGCCTAAGAGTCTTCTCAAAATAACACACCTTACAAAAAACTCCGATTCTCCAACACTAGTGGTTCGGAAGATATCGCATCTTTAATCTACGCATGCGCAGACCCTCTTCAGGGATCTGAATTCTATGAAGGCATAGCATTCGCCACCCCAAAACCCCAATCCTCTATGACGAAAAGCAGTTAAAGGACTTCTCATCTGCGCATGTGCAATACGGAAAATGCCAGGAAAGGGCAGCATGAACCTCAAAAACATATGTTTCGGCATTAAAAGCAAAGTATTCCGCAAAATAGTAGTATTTTTTTTATTTTTTTCATGTCACGTGATCTTCACGAAATTTTGCAGAAGTGTTTGCTTATGTCTTTTGCATCTAACTACTGAGTTTCAATTTAATCAGATCAGTATTTCTCGAGTTATCGTGAAAACAAAATTTTCAAATTTTCAAAATTTTTTTTGCCACTTTAGGGCCGTCCGTTCAACACAAAACTTCGCAGGCATATAAAGGTCATGATTCTACAATCTGATGCCAAATTTCAAAAAGATCGAGTGATCGGTTCCGGAAATATTCATAAAAAACGTTTTTACTAAAAACGGCCTTAACTCCGAAACCGCTCGGTCGATTTCGCCCGTTAACGAACTTGTCCGAGATATTTACGCTACGAAACTACCCTGCAAATTTCAACGCTCTAAGTCGTTCCGTTCGAGAGTTATCGTGCTAACGGCCGGACCGGACGGACAGAATTGAATTTGACCTCGAATTCTTCATCAGGGAGTCGAACCCAATCGTTTGAGACCATTTTCGAAAAAAAATTCGAAAAATCCAGACATTGTGACTAAATGATAGCACGCTGTTCCTTGCGGAACACGCGCGCAAAAATTATTAAAAACACATACTGTTCCATGATTATCAAGATATTAATTTTTTCATAAATTAAAATACAGTAAGTAGTTACTTACTATGTTGCTGAACCTCGTGTTTATAATCACAGTAATTGATATATTTTTGCGCGTATGTTCTGGGGAACATCGCGTTATCATTTTGCCCAAATGTCTGTAACTTTCAAATTTTTTGACGAAAATGGTCTCAAACGATTATGTTCGACTCCCCAATGAAGAATTCGAGGTCAAATTTGATTCTGTCCGTCCGGCCGTCCGTTGCCACGATAACTTGAGAACGAAAAGAGCTAGCGACTTGAAATTTTCAGGGTGGGTGGCGCATCCCAATACGACGGAAAGTTCGTTAATGGGCATAATCGGCCCTGTGGTTTCCCAGTTGTGGTTCGATCGACAGTGTATGTATCTACCAGATGCAGTGCTCTTCTGGTACCAATCCAATTTTATGATATTGGTGGAGGATCTGACCACTGTTGTGTCTAAAAAGGGGACGCTGTTTTCGGTCTCCTCTTCCACTGTAAAAGAGATATGTTCATCAAATGAATTGAACACCCGTAGTATCTCCGCAGTTCCATCTTCAGGCAATGACAAGATAAGGTCATCTACGTATTGATAAATAAAGAACAGCTGGAAAGATAATTGAGGTATACATCTCCTCAACAATGTTGACATGACTATTGATGCCAATATGGGGCTCAATTTACTGCCCATCGGACAACCAAATATTTGCGAGTACATAGTTCCTTGAAACATGAAATAATTAGAATCGAAGAGAAATCTCATTATATTGCAAAATCGATTAAAATCCATCGTTGTTATGTTGTTAAATCTTTCCCATTCCTCCTCTATAATTTTCAGAACCAGTTCAATGGAAATATTTGTAAAAAGATTCACCACATCCAGTGAAATGATTTTATATCCCTCCGGTAATTGAATGTTATTAACTTCATGACTAAATTGAAAGGAATCTTTGATAGCATAGGTATGATAGTCTGAAAAAGCTTCTGATAACAAACCTGCCATATATTCACTTGATTCAGACGTAACCGATCCAATGGTGGATACAATCGGTCGAAGAGGTATACCAACTTTGTGTATTTTGGGTTGTCCATATATTCTTGGAGGTATGCCTTTATAGGTGGTTAATTTCTTAGCCATTACATTGTCGATAACATCCTCTTCCTTTAGTTGTTTGACAATTCGGTTGTTCTTATTCTGAACCTGTGATGTTGGGTCTTTAGTTAATATCTTGTACACTGATGTATCTCCTAGTAGTAGGACCATTCTTTCTTTATATTGTTGTTTAGTAAGTGCAACTGTGACATTTCCTTTGTCAGCTGATGTAATAATGACATCTTCATGTGATTTAAGGAATCTAGCAGTGTTGTGGAATAAATTGTGCTCAAACGAATTGGTAATGTTGTGCTGGTGAATAAAATTAGTGATGTTGTTGGTGCATTTAGCTCTCAGAATATTGTGTATTGTAGAGGGAGCCATTTTAATTATATATTCGAAATCAGACAATAACCTCTTAATAGGAAACCATTTTGGTGGTATAGGGTTTAGACTAAATTTTGGGCCTAATCCCAGTAACAACTTGATATTGTATGGAAAACTATATGATGTTAGGTTAAGAAACCATTTGTCTTGGAATCTAATAGATTCTACAGTTTGTTTATTTAATTTTGAGTATTTACGGTTCAGGAGTCGTTGATTGGTCTTGAATGTCCAATTATATTGCATTATCTGAGTTGTATTAAACCATCTATATATATGTTGAGGTATCATCGTTCCGACTTCAGCTTTCATATATTCTAAAGAGTAATTCAGCTTGCTAAGTTTTTTTAATGGTGGAAGAGATTTCCAAATTGAGGATTTTGGCAGATATCTTGCTGCCAAATTTGGTGACTCTAGTGTAATTATCTCTGTCGTCGGAGAGTAAGTTGGTCAAACACTTGATATTCTGTGTGATGTGTCTCGGTGTGACTCCAGTGGATCTGCACTTTAGTAGGAAGTTCCTTCGGTTAGTCATCTTCGCCAGTTTGGTGTTGAGGTGTGCCCATTGTCTCATTTTGTTCGACGTAAGTGCTCCATAGTTGTTAGCAACGTCCACAAAGAAACCCATATCTATATTATTATATTTCTATAAGGAGTGTTGCCGTATTGATAAATATTGAAACCTTGGAAAGAATTTTCTTTCCGTTTTGGGTACTCGGCAAATTTGGGGGGGCAGTTATATAGAACAGTGACTATTCATTAGTAAATTCTATATTTCGAACACAAGGGTGCGGTTCTTCATCAGGATCGAACCACAACTGGGGAATCAAAATCAATTCAATCAAGAGAATGATATACAGAGTGAGAACCATTTGTCATCCAGATTATGTTAGGTCAGCCGAGAGTAGACTTCTCGATATTTTCTTAGATAATGGTTACTCTAGGTCATTTCTTTTGAAGTGTTTCAATAATTCATTACCATCTCAATCACACAACCTTCCAGTAAATAGCACAACTGCAGAGCTTATAACCCCAAAATATGTCTCACTGCCTTTTATCCAGGGTTTAACCCAAAATCTCATGCACATTCTCAGAGACGTGCCAAATATCAAAATTGCCAGATATAGTCCATTTTCTGTTCATAGACTCTTCAGCCGTTTGAAGGATAACATTTCAGCCTCCTCAAAATCAGACTGTGTATATTTAGTGAAGTGTAATGATTGCCAATCAGTTTACATTGGCCAGACAGCTCAATGTGTGAAGAGGAGATTTGCAATTCATAAGAGTGACATCAGATTACACCCCGAGAGATGTGCACTTGCAGGTCATGCATTTTCATTGGGTCATCAGTTTGACTGATGACTGTATAGTAATATCTATAGCTATCTTTTGTCATTAGACAATCAAGGTGAAGACTCCAGATAGGGCCAATAAAAAAGTTTTTTACAGTATTAATCGAAATTTCTTTGTTTGTGATTTGACTTTTATGGGCATACTTTTCTGTGACCTAACCTTAGACTACATGCTGTCTGACAAAATTCACGAGACGATTAAAATTGACAATTTTACTGTATTTGCTGCATTTGATGATGGTTTTAAACCGAATGTCTCCTTGATGTCTTCTTTGCCGTTTCTTTGACTTTGTTAGATGTAAGTTTGAACTTTATATGTCAAGTTATTGTAGTTGACTTTAGATGTATGTTTTTCAGTTTTCCTGATGAAGAACCGCACCCTTGTGTTCGAAATATAGAATTTACTAATGAATAGTCACTGTTCTATATAACTGCCCCCAAATTTGCCGAGTACCCAAAACTGAAAGAAAATTCTTTCCAGGGTTTCAATATTTATCAATACGGCAACACTCCTTATAGAAATATAATATATATATATATGTATATATATATATATATATGAAGAGTACAGGGGAAAAACCCCGTCATCGACATTTTTGGTTGAATCGGGCTCGAAGTGGTACCTATAGGAATTTGAGGCGTAGAATCCGATGATGCAATCGGATTTGGGGAATAACAACGGCATCTCATTGAAAAAGGTGGGTGAATATTTGCTGTACTGCGGAAGAACCCCGTCATCGACAGCGCGTGTGGGAAAGAACCCCGTCATTGCGATTTAAATGGCCCCCACCCAACGAGCCGACGCGCGCTGCCCCTTATCTTATCATCTTTCTATGTGGTTCACAATTTTTCCACTGAAAGGAAGAAAATCACACTACTCTCTAAAGAAATCGGAAAAAATATACTTATCTGAAGAACTCAATGTTAAAAAGCTGCACAGCATGTATATAGATCAGTACCCGGAAAATGGAGTATCGTATGAATCCTTTCGTGAATATTTTGAAAATGAATTTAATTTTTCCTTTGGCTACCCTCGGAAGGATACGTGCAGTACATGTGACTCCCTTAAGTCTGAGATTTCCATGTTGGTAATGAAAGATCCGTCCAGAACAGACTCCCAGTTGGCTGTGAAGGAACGAGAAAAGCAACTACACTTGAAGCAAAGTGAACGTTTCTATGAACTGAAGAGAAAGTACCGAAAGAGGGCCTTCAAGTCGTTAACTATCGAAGCTGTAGCAATGGATTTCCAAAAAAATTTGCCTTGCCCAAACATCACTACTAATGACGTCTACTACAGACGTCAACTAAACTTTATTACTTTCAACATTCACGTCCTTTCAACTCAACAGGCAGTTTTCTACTCGTACGACGAGTCTGTTGCCAAAAAAGGAGCTGACGATGTTTGCTCTATGTTGCATCATTTTGTATGCAACATCTTGTCCCCTACAGTAAAGGAACTTACCATATTTTGCGACTCTTGCGGAGGGCAAAATAAAAATTTTAAGTTTATACGGTTTTTGCACTATTTGGTTACCAAAAAAGTGAAATTGGAAACCGTCAAGGTTATTTTCCCGATTCGGGGCCATTCGTACATGGAGTGCGACCGTGATATGAGTATTATCAAACAAAATTCATACACTGAAACTCCTGAGGACTGGAGAGATGTTTTCAAGAGCGCCCGTGTAAAGCCGACTCCTTTTGAAGTGGTAGATTGCAGTCATGATCTCGATCTATTCCAAAATTGGACTGAACATCTGTCGTCCATTTATCAAAAAAAGTGCCCGTTCCCAACCAGACCAATCAGAATGCTGAAAATAAGTGCCACCGGCAAGAATTTGGTTTACTACAAAACGACGTACTCTGGCCCTTACCCAAGTTCTCCATTATTAAATCCATTGCCACCTGCGAAAAAAAGAAAACAGAAAGCACCTATGCCAGTCGTGGAACTGAAGAGATTATACAATGGGAAACTCCCGATTAAAGCGGCCAAACTCCGGTATCTCCTTCACCTCTCCATATTTTTGGAAAAACCCGAAGCAAAGAGTTTTTACCAGAGCTTGAGGTCTGGAGGGCTTGAAGATGACGACGACGACGACGATTACATTGACGACCCTCCCATTGACGCAGGAAATCCGGAAAAAACGGAGCGGAGTGAACTTGGCGGCCACTTTTTAGCGGCCACTTTGACTATTCCCGTATTTTCGCCAGTGGCGTCGGGTGTTTTCATTTGTCGCTAAATACATCAAATCGCTGCGTAAATTGTTAGGTTTTCCATCTGAATCAATATTTTCGATATTTCGGAATGCCAAACAAATGATTTCATATGCATTATCCGTATTTATGAACTAAATTCAACGGAAATAATACGGGGTCTATATCGGTAAGTTGTATAAAGAGTGAAGGGATAGAGAATACAACACGAAATTTGGCACAATTGTTCCTTGTGTGCTCTAATATCATAATCAAGAAAGAAATTTTCTTGCGGAGCTACCAATTGTTGTTAATTTCATTGTTTATATTTATAAACTAACTTTCAGAAAAGGGTGAAGGGATAGAGAATACAACACGAAATTTGGCACAATTGTTCCTTGTGTGCTCTAATATCATAATCAAGAAAGAAATTTTCTTGCGGAGCTACCAATTGTTGCTAATTTCATTGTTTATATTTATAAACTAAATTCCCGAAAAGGGTGAAGGGATAAAGAATACAACTCGAAATTTGGCACAATTGTTCCTTGTGTGCTCTAATATCATAATCAAAAAAGAAATTCTCTTGCGGAGCTACCAATTGTTGCTAATTTCATTGTTTATATTTATAAACTAACTTTCAGAAAAGGGTGAAGGGATAGAGAATACAACACGAAATTTGGCACAATTGTTCCTTGTGTGCTCTAATATCATAATCAAAAAAGAAATTTTCTTGCGGAGCTACCAATTGTTGCTAATTTCATTGTTTATATTTATAAACTAAATTCCCGAAAAGGGTGAAGGGATAAAGAATACAACTCGAAATTTGGCACAATTGTTCCTTGTGTGCTCTAATATCATAATCAAGAAAGAAATTTTCTTGCGGAGCTACCAATTGTTGCTAATTTCATTGTTTATATTTATAAACTAAATTCCCGAAAAGGGTGAAGGGATAAAGAATACAACTCGAAATTTGGCACAATTGTTCCTTGTGTGCTCTAATATCATAATCAAAAAAGAAATTCTCTTGCGGAACTACCAATTGTTGCTAATTTCATTGTTTATATTTATAAACTAACTTTCAGAAAAGGGTGAAGGGATAAAGAATACAACACCAAATTTGGCACAATTGTTCCTTGTGTGCTCTAATATCATAATCAAAAAAGAAATTTTCTTGCGGAGCTACCAATTATTGTTAATTTCATTGTTTATATTTATAAACTAATTTTCAGAAAAGGGTGAAGGGATAGAGAATACAACACGAAATTTGGCACAATTGTTCCTTGTGTGCTCTAATATCATAATCAAGAAAGAAATTTTCTTGCGGAGCTACCAATTGTTGCTAATTTCATTGTTTATATTTATAAACTAAATTCCCGAAAAGGGTGAAGGGATAAAGAATACAACTCGAAATTTGGCACAATTGTTCCTTGTGTGCTCTAATATCATAATCAAGAAAGAAATTTTCTTGCGGAGCTACCAATTGTTGCTAATTTCATTGTTTATATTTATAAACTAATTTTCAGAAAAGGGTGAAGGGATAGAGAATACAACTCGAAATTTGGCACAATTGTTCCTTGTGTGCTCTTATATCATA
Organism: Halyzia sedecimguttata; assembly: GCA_937662695.2. Taxonomy (NCBI): domain Eukaryota; kingdom Metazoa; phylum Arthropoda; class Insecta; order Coleoptera; family Coccinellidae; genus Halyzia; species Halyzia sedecimguttata. The sequence continues at coordinate 9,254,765 of OW569418.2, forward strand.
ATCAAAAAAGAAATTCTCTTGCGGAGCTACCAATTGTTGCTAATTTCATTGTTTATATTTATAAACTAACTTTCAGAAAAGGGTGAAGGGATAAAGAATACAACACCAAATTTGGCACAATTGTTCCTTGTGTGCTCTAATATCATAATCAAAAAAGAAATTTTCTTGCGGAGCTACCAATTATTGTTAATTTCATTGTTTATATTTATAAACTAATTTTCAGAAAAGGGTGAAGGGATAGAGAATACAACACGAAATTTGGCACAATTGTTCCTTGTGTGCTCTAATATCATAATCAAGAAAGAAATTTTCTTGCGGAGCTACCAATTGTTGCTAATTTCATTGTTTATATTTATAAACTAAATTCCCGAAAAGGGTGAAGGGATAAAGAATACAACTCGAAATTTGGCACAATTGTTCCTTGTGTGCTCTAATATCATAATCAAAAAAGAAATTCTCTTGCGGAGCTACCAATTGTTGCTAATTTCATTGTTTATATTTATAAACTAACTTTCAGAAAAGGGTGAAGGGATAAAGAATACAACTCGAAATTTGGCACCATTGTTCCTTGTGTGCTCTAATATCATAATCAAAAAAGAAATTTTCTTGCGGAGCTACCAATTGTTGTTAATTTCATTGTTTATATTTATAAACTAACTTTCAGAAAAGGGTGAAGGGATAGAGAATACAACACGAAATTTGGCACAATTATTCCTTGTGTGCTCTAATATCATGATCAAAAAAGAAATTTTCTTGCGGAGCTACCAATTTTTGCTAATTTCATTGTTTATATTTATAAACTAACTTTCAGAAAAGGGTGAAGGGATAGAGAATACAACTCGAAATTTGGCACAATTGTTCCTTGTGTGCTCTAATATCATAATCAAGAAAGAAATTTTCTTGCGGAGCTACCAATTGTTGCTAATTTCATTGTTTATATTTATAAACTAATTTTCAAAAAAGGGTGAAGGGATAGAGAATACAACTCGAAATTTGGCACAATTGTTCCTTGTGTGCTCTAATATCATAATCAAGAAAGAAATTTTCTTGCGGAGCTACCAATTGTTGCTAATTTCATTGTTTATATTCATAAACTAAAGTTCTTGGCTAAAACACATTAATCTTATGAGGATACATTTGGAACTACAGGAGAAAATTCACCCATGATGATTAGGTGACATTTGATTTTCATAATTTTGGTGGGGATAGCAGAAAGAAAAGAGTTCTCATAATCGTCATGAATTCATGCAAACTTTGAGAAATTAACAAAGTAAAAAATTTACATCTCCCGACAGTTTTTGTGAATTGCTTTAAATACTTGCAATTTCTGTAAATTCTATAAATTGTTTAATGAGGTGAATTTTCTAGCTTGTGCATTCTGTAATTGATGATAACAATCTTATTGTAAAAACTAATATCCAAATCTTAATTAAGAAATATTTTACTTCAAATTGCATTAGTAATCACATCACTAAGTGAATATTGTGTAATATCAATACTAATTGTTTCGGGTTTTGGAATTTGTCACGTAGAAAGGATCATTTTATTACTCTTCTGGCCATCTGGGTAGATAAAGACCTTATGGTTCATTAGTAGTATCCCCTCATTCCAGAACTGCTGTTATGAAATTCAAAAATTTTTGCATTCTTTACCTACAAACGTTTTATTGCTTCAAATAATGTTCAGTTGAGCTTTGTCGGTTATACTCAGTCTTTTCGGAGTGTTCGATACTGCAGTTCTATATTTGTTTGGTGTGTATTTGCTTTTCAAGTTTGTGATTTCACAATATTAATCATAATGCGTATTTCAAAGGGACAAGTTTTTGAAATAATTGCAAACCAACTTAAGAAAGATTATCCGGGATGCAATTTAAATGAAATTGTGGTGAATGATGGGACTTTAGAGAATATTCTCGAACGATTAGAAAATAGTTCGTATAAGTTCAAAAGTGTCATTCGTAGAATAATCAGCCGTGATGTTACGTTTAGAGATTATTTTAATGCTTCAAAAACAATATTGGTCAGCCGAAGTGATCTTATTTCTGTGTTGCGGACACAATATCCGGAAAATTTCGTTAAAGTTGATCCATGCTGGAGACAGGTCAATTCAGTATACAAAAGATCATGTGAACTCCTCAACATAGACAATAATATGAAGAATAGATTGAAATTATATAATATGTGGTATAAATTATTGAAGGAGAACGAAGGACTTATATCACCCAATGGTAGCGTCAATCTTGAAATCAGGAATGAAGACAATTGCGAAAATCCCTCACCGATCATCGATGTGAATTGTGAAACAGACACAACGGTAATTATCCAAATCATTATCTTTTATAACATATACAGTGTCCGCCAAAAAGTTGGCTCCAAAGGGAACATTTTTAAACCGGTTGAGATATTCGATTTCTGTTTTCGCAGAAAGTTAGTGCTTTGAAAGTAATGAAAATTGATCCTAACACATTGAGTCACGTGATCTTAGCAACCCGTCAAAATTGACATTTTTGTAAAAAAAATTTCAAAAATGACATAGGAAACCAGAATTTAGAAAAATTTCTTCTGCAAAAGTAATTTAGAATTTGATAGGGAATGTATGTGTCACATTTCATGACAATTCAAAAGTCGAAGAAATTGTTTTTTTTTTCAAAATTACTAAAAATAAGCACTCTGTTCAGGAGAACAAGAGCGCCAAAAATTATGATGAATTGAAACAAAAATCTTATAGCAAAATATATTTTGAGAAATTACTAAGTTTACTGAAAACAGATCATATTTTCACCGTATTTCGACATTAGGCATGCAATCATGGGTGAAACAGTAATCCTTCAGTCCAGAAAGACATTTTGTAACTAAAACAATGATCTGTTTTCAGTAAACTTATTAATTTCTCAAAATACATTTTGCTCCAAGATTCTTGTTCAAATTCATCATCGTTTCACAAATATCGTGAAATCAAAAGCAAGTATGATCATTGAAACTCTAGTTGGATATAATGCAATAATAATTTCAAAAACGTTTGAACTTATCAAATATACCGAGTGGTTTTATTAAATTTGAAAGCACATCAATTTTTTCGACTTTTGAATTTTGGTATGAAATTTGGCACATATATTCCTAATTAAATTCTGAATTACTTTTGTAGGGCACATTTCCCGAAATTCTGCTTTGCTATATCATTTTTGATATTATTTCTCCAAAAATGTTTATTTAGACGGTTTGCTAACATCTCGTGACTCAGTGTGTTACGATCAATTTCCATAACTTGTAGAACACAAATTTTCTGCGGAAACAAAAATCGAATATCTCAACCGGTTCAAAAATTTTCCCTTTGAAGCCGACTTTTTGGCGAACACTGTATATAAATAATTTTGTGACTACTAAAAGATTATTTACTTTTCATTTAATATATATTCTTCCAACATATGTTCGGCCAATTAATCCCTCTTTTCAAAGATGTAAAATATAACAATTGGAATAGGATCCGTTAAACACAACATTGTGAATATCATTTAAAATAAATTTTAGTATTTTTACACGTGCTTAATTATCATTGGCAACTACATTTATAGTTAAGTAAATGTATACAGGGTGTCTGGTGACGAATGGGACAACGTTTAGGTGGTGATAAGGGATGTCTCAAGGAGTGAGAAAATGCCATTGGAAATCATCTGAGGTTCATGGTTCCTGATATACAGGGCGTTTTAGAAAAAATAACGAAATTTCAAATTACTATAATTCAGGAAATATTGGAGCCAATCCGATGATTTTTCGTATGAACAATGATTGAGTGAGTGTACAAATCTGTTTGGAGGGAAAATTCGGAACAAAATCAGATCCGGACTCAGAAATTTTAGTTTTTCTGAAATTAGGAAAAAACAACACCCTGTATGCAGTTTTCAATTTTTTTGACTTCAGATTCTGAGAGAGCAGGAAAAATACTTCCAAACTCAACTGTCATCCCGAATGGCACAAATTTTCCCTGCTTTCTCTAACCCTTCGAATGTCAATCTTCCAATTTTCGCTTCTTCCAATTTTTTTTCTCGACATTGCAGAAACATGAGATCTCAGATAGTTACTTATAAGTAAAAAAAAAAGATCATAAACGAATCAAAAATTTTATAAAAATTATCAAAAAAGCGAAAAACACTTAACATTTGGAATATTTACGAAGTATTTCTGAAGTACTAATTGATGATTCAGTAGGAACAAAATTAATGATTAATTCTTCAAATATTGTTCAAAATAAAAACCGTCAACTTCTTGTCTCTTAGTCGATCTTTCAGATGAGTTTGGATCATTTTTTCCTGTAATATCCAAAGTTTCATTCGTCATGTAGATATCTCCATCATTAGTCTTGAATCTAGTTGCCAGTTATGTCAATTCTATGGTTTGCTATCATTCATGATGAGAAAAGATAGAGCATTTAGTTATCTGTCAAACTAGTGATTTTATTGTTGATACAATCTTACTTCAATTTGTTGAAAATCATGCCGCACACATTTTCTAATGAAGAATATGTTGACATGCTTTTGGTGTATGGTTCATATGATATGAACGAAAGATCAGCTGAAAGGGAGTATCGTTTTCCAAATCGTCGGGTTCCAAATCAGAAAATTTTTTCGTGGTCATGGTGGTCAAAGAGCATGGCCACCTCGGTCTCCAGACATGACACCGTTAGATTATTTCCTTTGGGGCCACCTTGAAACTATGGTGTACGAGCAAGAGATAAATACTAGGGAACAATTAATTCAGCGAATAATAGACGCATGTGACGAAATACGAAACAACCCAAATGTGATCAGGAAAGCATATTTGAATTTAATGAAAAGAGCAGATAAATGTGTAGAAGTTGGGGATTTTCATTTTGAACAATATTTGAAGAATTAATCATTAATTTTTTTCCCACTGAATCATCAATTAGTACTTCAGAAATATTTTCCAAATGTTAACTGTTTTTCGGTTTTTTGATAATTTCTGTAAAATTTTTGATTCGTTTATGATCTTTTTTTTTACTTATAAGTAACCATCTGAGATCTCATGTTTCTGCAATGTCGAGAAAAAAATATGGAAGAAGCGAAAATCGGAAGATTGACATTCGAAGGATCAGAGAGAGCAGGGAAAATTTGTGCCATTCGGGATGACAACTGGGTTTGAAAGTATTTTTCTTGCTCTCTCGGAATCTGAAGTCAAAAAAATTGAAAACCGCATACAGGGTGTTGTTTTTTCCTAATTTCAGAAAAACTAAAATTTCTGAGTCCGGATCTGATTTTATTTCGAATTTTTCATCCAAACAGATTCGTACTCACTCTATCATTGTTCATACGAAAAATCTTCGGATTAGATCTAATATTTCCTGAATTATAGTCATTTGAAATTTCGTACTTTTTTCTAAAACACCATGTATATCAGGAACCATGTACCTCAGATGATTTCAAATGGCATTTTCTCACTCATTGAGACATCCCTCATCACCACCTAAACGTTGTCCCATTCCTCACCAGACACCCTGTATAATTATTTGGCACACAGATCTTTTGAGGATTTATTATAGACAAAGAGATGCATACGAATAGGTACTATATAAAAGTAACACAGTTTTTTTATGAAAAATTTTTTTTGGTAAAGCCAACATTTGAAAAATATGATGTTTAATGTGTACCTACCTACTTAGTAGCCAAGATTCGCTATGCAAGAATTTTTTGAACTGGCACACCACAAACTATCAACTTAACTCATACTTATTTAACAAATGATTGTTGCAATGTTATTTTTGATATTTACGCAAATGATTAAAAAATATCTCATTATACAGGATTTGCCAAAATGGGGTGACATTCCTAGTGCAACTGAAATTGACTATGAAGTAACTGATTTTGCTGTAACCTCCGAAAATATGCAGTTTGACGGTGATAGTTTTAGGAGTTCATTTGATTCTGCTAAAAATGCTAAGAATGATCAAATCAAACAGGAAATAACTCCAAACAAAATCGAAATTCCCAAAGAACTACTGTCATTATCAAATGTGAGCGATTCATCGGAGATTCTTCCATCGAATGCGCGAAATTTGGCTCTGAGCAGTTCACCAAGCACCACCGAATTACCAATAAGGAAAAAAAATGTATGCACCTACTTTGAAGGTAGTTTCCAAATTAAACCCGATTTGTGGGAATTTTTATTTCCTATGGGCAAAATAGACAAAAATAAGTATCCTTATTATATAAGAAACCGTATGAAGAAATACGTAAATAATGTTTGTACAATTGTTTTTATGTATTTAAAATTTAAAAAAAAAAAAAAGTTTTATGTAATTTCTGCACGATGCAAACAGAATAATTATGGATGTAAGCGTTTTCAAATTTTTATATCAATGGCGTCAAAGATTGTATCTGTGTATAGCTCCTCACGAGATTATATCCATAAAAATTATTTAGCTCCTTCAGTACACGGCTTGGAAAGGAGTTTTTTCAAAAAACAACTTCTCAATGAAAACCCATTCAATATGAAGAAAAAAGAACTTTTGAAATGTAATAATACAATTTTAAGAGAAGGCAAAAATCTTCAGTCTATCCTTTCAGATTCTACTCTGAGACGTATTCGATCCGAAGCAATTTCTCATTTAGATCGAGACAAAGATGATTTAATAGATTTAATCAAAATGCAGAAAGATCATCCTGAGTATATCAAAAACATTTGTATTCCTTTTTCCGTATTTCTTTATAGTTTGGAGCAATTATCAGTGTTGAAAAAACAACGTCACGATTCATCGCTTCCGATAATTCATTTCGATGCTACTGGTAGCTTAGTAAGGAAACCAAAAGAATATTTCAATAGAATTTATTTTTATACTGCTGTTATAGTAACACGTGAAAGTCAGAGGATTTATCCTATATTCTCAATGATATCATCGGTCCACAATTCATTGGCAATATATAATTTGCTTTATAGCTTCAGGTATTTTAGCGAAGAAAATAATTGTTGGCCGGGTTTTTCACGGTTTGTTACCGATTTTTCATTCGCGAATTTGCATGCTGCTTGCAAAGCATTCAATATGTGTACGTTGCTCGAATATCTAGAGCAATGCTATGATATTCTGATCATGAAAAACAAATTTTTGTCCTCCCAATTAATTGGGATTCATCTGTGTGTGGCGCACTGGATGAAGATGATATCCAAAGATGTGGAGGAATTAGGCACTAATGACATACAAAAGAAATGTTTTAAAGACATGATAGGGTATGCCGTCCTTATCGGTAATTTAGATTCATTAGATAATTATGTTGCTAATATAACTAAATTGCTGATATGCAAATTTAAAAACTCAGAAGTCAGACGCTCCGAAGCGTACATCCGTCAGGTTATGTCAAAAAAAAATATTATAAGAGATGAACTAGTTTTCGATGATTTTAGGAAAACTGATAGTGAAAATGATTCGAATGCACTTTATAAATGTAGTCCATTTTATAAAAGATTCGAAGCCATTCGAAAAAATTCAGAAGTTTGTACTGGATTGGCAGCAGAAACTAAAGAAGAAAATATTTTCTATAATCCACAATTCTTGAATTTGATAATAAAAAAATATCTGCCTTTTTGTCCGTTGTGGACTTGCCTTCTACTGGAAAATAGCAGTCCTTTAAGTAATTGTGTCGTGGAGAATTATTTTTCTCAAATAAAGAATATAACTCTTAAAGGAGCCAAAAACCTTAAATGTACGCACTTCATTAGAAAACTGAGAGAGGACTGTTTATCCCTAAAGGTGGAAGCTGATCTGAAGATAGCCAAAACTCGTCTCACGACACCCTTTGGTGATGAGAAATCATCACAGGAAACATGGTGTCGGAAACCTAAAAATAAACAGGGTTCACATTTAACTGGAAGATTTTTGAAAAATTTCATATCTGGCGAAGATAGTCTTCTACTTGAACACCAAGAGAATTCCCCTGGTATTGCGGGTGATATTTGTGCTGATGAAGACGTAACATCTGTAGATAAATTGGAAGAATTTTTGAAATCTTTAGAGATGTCCGACGAAGAGAAGAGGGCGTTGAATATAAACACTATTTCACAACACCAAAGTACCCTGTGGGTCGAAGAAAGGCGAAAAAGAGTTACCAGCTCTTATTTCGGCCGGATATGTAAGGCGAAAGATCATGAGAGAACATTTAGAAATATTGTCAACAACATCTTGGACACGAGGAAGCTAGAACTGCCGGCCTTAGATCATGGTCGGAAATTCGAAAAAGTAGCCAGAAATCTATATAGCAGATAAGCTAAAAGTGAGGTTGCTCTTTCAGGATTGATGATTCATTCAACTTATCCATTTCTGGGCGCTTCACCTGATGGACTAATTGGGGACTTTGGTGTTGTAGAAATAAAATGCCCTTTTTCGGCCAAAGATGCGGACCCGTTTGAATACAAATTCAATTTTTTAAACAAGGCACAGGATGAAATATCAAAAAATCATATATATTATTATCAAATTCAAGGAATTTTAGAAATAACTAATCGAAATTGGTGTGATCGTGTTATATATACAAATAAAAAAATAAAGGTTGTTCGAATCACTAGATCACACCAATTTTGGACAAAAATGGTGGATAAATTGAAACAATTTTATTTCTTTTATCTGCTGCCGGCTATCGTAAATCCACTTAAATGTTCAAGTACTTCAGAACAGAAATGGAGAACGCTTAAGCAAATAAACTTATTGCCTAATGGATTGGTAGATGACATAGAATATTATATTCCTCTGAAAAACAAAAGAAATTATGTCGTTTCTAGACTTATTTGTTCGAATCTTCCTGTAAAGGAAATTTTGATAGATGATTTCCTTACTCTATCAGAAAATCAATATCTAAGCAGTTTCGTCATCGATCACTGCCTTCATTTAATGAATGATGGTAGCTTCCAAATAATTTCTTTAGAAAAATCTTCTTTAATATTTAATTATAACTCTGAACTCCCTGCTGAATTTTTGAAAAAAATCAAGTTCCAGAAAGAAAAATGTATTCTTCCTGTCGTGAAAGATCATCATTTCATGTTAATTATTTTGAATTTTAAAGACAAAACATTTACTTTTGTTGATCCTCTTGGCAATGAAAATAAAAAAATTTCATTCTATTATGAAAAGGCGATGAACTTTCTCGGAATGAAGGAAATCAATATTTCAAAATTGGAAATACAAATTTTAGAACACGTCATTCAAAAAGATTTTTATAACTGTGGAGTGTTCGTTATATATTTCTTCGAAAAAATTGTTAAATATGAGCCTTTAACTAATTTCATTGATATCCATAAATACCGAGAGGAATCGAAATGGTTATTGATCCGCAGAAGTTCACCCATGCAACAAATTTGTTTTTTTTGTGCCTGTCAAGCAGATGATGATAATTTTAGATGTAGACTTTGCAAGAGGCCAACCCATCAAAAATGCCAATTAACTTCTGATGAACTAAGATCTGGACTTTCTAAAGATAAAAACTGTATTCGGTATTTGTGATCTCTGTAGATTAAATTAATTATATCGGGAATTTAACGAAATTGAAATGTTTGCCTAAATACAAATATCCAATATATCTGATTTGTAATTCATTTATTTATATTATACTTGCTGTTAATAAATTGTTAATATTCAATCTGATATTCTGTTTGCAGAGAATATTCATTGTGATACTATTATTTGTTGTGACTGGAAAGAATTTAATTTTTATATATTTATTTATTTATTCAACATACAACTTGTACAATATTTTTAATTTATTATTTAATTTTCAATGTTCATTGGACAAAAATAACAAAATGTCTGTTTTTGGTAAAAACTTCCTTTTTATGAAACATAAAGTGATATGTTTGAAAGGAATTTTCTATGATCCCTTCACCCTTTTCTAAAATTTAGTTTATAAATATAAACAATGAAATTAACAACAATTGGTAGCTCCGCAAGAAAATTTCTTTCTTGATTATGATATTAGAGCACACAAGGAACAATTGTGCCAAATTTCGTGTTGTATTCTCTATCCCTTCACCCTTTTCTGAAAGTTAGTTTATAAATATAAACAATGAAATTAGCAACAATTGGTAGCTCCGCAAGAGAATTTCTTTTTTGATTATGATATTAGAGCACACAAGGAACAATTGTGCCAAATTTCTTTTGTATTCTCTATCCCTTCACCCTTTTCTGAAAATTAGTTTATAAATATAAACAATGAAATTAACAATAATTGGTAGCTCCGCAAGAGAATTTCTTTTTTGATTATGATATAAGAGCACACAAGGAACAATTGTGCCAAATTTGGTGTTGTATTCTTTATCCCTTCACCCTTTTCTGAAAGTTAGTTTATAAATATAAACAATGAAATTAGCAACAATTGGTAGCTCCGCAAGAGAATTTCTTTTTTGATTATGATATTAGAGCACACAAGGAACAATTGTGCCAAATTTCGTGTTGTATTCTCTATCCCTTCACCCTTTTCTGAAAGTTAGTTTATAAATATAAACAATGAAATTAGCAACAATTGGTAGCTCCGCAAGAGAATTTCTTCTTTGATTATGATATTAGAGCACACAAGGAACAATTGTGCCAAATTTCTTTTGTATTCTCTATCCCTTCACCCTTTTCTGAAAATTAGTTTATAAATATAAACAATGAAATTAACAATAATTGGTAGCTCCGCAAGAAAATTTCTTTTTTGATTATGATATAAGAGCACACAAGGAACAATTGTGCCAAATTTGGTGTTGTATTCTTTATCCCTTCACCCTTTTCTGAAAGTTAGTTTATAAATATAAACAATGAAATTAGCAACAATTGGTAGCTCCGCAAGAGAATTTCTTTTTTGATTATGATATTAGAGCACACAAGGAACAATTGTGCCAAATTTCGTGTTGTATTCTCTATCCCTTCACCCTTTTCTGAAAATTAGTTTATAAATATAAACAATGAAATTAACAATAATTGGTAGCTCCGCAAGAAAATTTCTTTTTTGATTATGATATAAGAGCACACAAGGAACAATTGTGCCAAATTTGGTATTGTATTCTTTATCCCTTCACCCTTTTCTGAAAGTTAGTTTATAAATATAAACAATGAAATTAGCAACAATTGGTAGCTCCGCAAGAGAATTTCTTTTTTGATTATGATATTAGAGCACACAAGGAACAATTGTGCCAAATTTGGTGTTGTATTCTTTATCCCTTCACCCTTTTCTGAAAGTTAGTTTATAAATATAAACAATGAAATTAGCAACAATTGGTAGCTCCGCAAGAGAATTTCTTTTTTGATTATGATATTAGAGCACACAAGGAACAATTGTGCCAAATTTCGTGTTGTATTCTCTATCCCTTCACCCTTTTCTGAAAATTAGTTTATAAATATAAACAATGAAATTAACAATAATTGGTAGCTCCGCAAGAAAATTTCTTTTTTGATTATGATATTAGAGCACACAAGGAACAATTGTGACAAATTTCGTGTTGTATTCTCTATCCCTTCACCCTTTTCTGAAAGTTAGTTTATAAATATAAACAATGAAATTAGCAACAATTGGTAGCTCCGCAAGAGAATTTCTTTTTTGATTATGATATTAGAGCACACAAGGAACAATTGTGCCAAATTTCGTGTTGTATTCTCTATCCCTTCACCCTTTTCTGAAAGTTAGTTTATAAATATAAACAATGAAATTAGCAACAATTGGTAGCTCCGCAAGAGAATTTCTTTTTTGATTATGATATTAGAGCACACAAGGAACAATTGTGCCAAATTTCGTGTTGTATTCTCTATCCCTTCACCCTTTTCGGGAATTTAGTTTATAAATATAAACAATGAAATTAGCAACAGTTGGTAGCTCCGCAAGAAAATTTCTTTCTTGATTATGATATTAGAGCACACAAGGAACAATTGTGCCAAATTTCGTGTTGTATTCTCTATCCCTTCACCCTTTTCTGAAAATTAGTTTATAAATATAAACAATGAAATTAACAATAATTGGTAGCTCCGCAAGAAAATTTCTTTTTTGATTATGATATTAGAGCACACAAGGAACAATTGTGCCAAATTTGGTGTTGTATTCTTTATCCCTTCACCCTTTTCTGAAAGTTAGTTTATAAATATAAACAATGAAATTAGCAACAATTGGTAGCTCCGCAAGAGAATTTCTTTTTTGATTATGATATTAGAGCACACAAGGAACAATTGTGCCAAATTTGGTGTTGTATTCTTTATCCCTTCACCCTTTTCTGAAAGTTAGTTTATAAATATAAACAATGAAATTAGCAACAATTGGTAGCTCCGCAAGAGAATTTCTTTTTTGATTATGATATTAGAGCACACAAGGAACAATTGTGCCAAATTTCGTGTTGTATTCTCTATCCCTTCACCCTTTTCTGAAAATTAGTTTATAAATATAAACAATGAAATTAACAACAATTGGTAGCTCCGCAAGAAAATTTCTTTTTTGATTATGATATTAGAGCACACAAGGAACAATTGTGCCAAATTTCGAGTTGTATTCTTTATCCCTTCACCCTTTTCGGGAATTTAGTTTATAAATATAAACAATGAAATTAGCAACAATTGGTAGCTCCGCAAGAAAATTTCTTTCTTGATTATGATATTAGAGCACACAAGGAACAATTGTGCCAAATGTCGAGTTGTATTCTCTATCCCTTCACCCTTTTCTGAAAATTAGTTTATAAATATAAACAATGAAATTAGCAACAATTGGTAGCTCCGCAAGAAAATTTCTTTTTTGATTATGATATTAGAGCACACAAGGAACAATTGTGCCAAATTTCGAGTTGTATTCTTTATCCCTTCACCCTTTTCTGAAAATTAGTTTATAAATATAAACAATGAAATTAGCAACAATTGGTAGCTCCGCAAGAGAATTTCTTTTTTGATTATGATATAAGAGCACACAAGGAACAATTGTGCCAAATTTCGTGTTGTATTCTCTATCCCTTCACCCTTTTCTGAAAGTTAGTTTATAAATATAAACAATGAAATTAACAACAATTGGTAGCTCCGCAAGAAAATTTCTTTCTTGATTATGATATTAGAGCACACAAGGAACAATTGTGCCAAATTTCGTGTTGTATTCTCTATCCCTTCACTCTTTATACAACTTACCGATATAGACCCCGTATTACTTCCGTTGAATTTAGTTCATAAATACGGATAATGCATATGAAATCATTTGTTTGGCATTCCGAAATATCGAAAATATTGATTCAGATGGAAAACCTAACAATTTACGCAGCGATTTGATGTATTTAGCGACAAATGAAAACACCCGACGCCACTGGCGAAAATACGGGAATAGTCAAAGTGGCCGCTAAAAAGTGGCCGCCAAGTTCACTCCGCTAAAAAACGGCTGAATTCACCATCATTTCAATTTCGATTTTATACTTTTCTGCATATCATCATTTTTTGTTGCGTTTTTACCTTTTTTGTAAATTTTGTGTAAATTTTTTGTCAGCACATTGGTGTAAATTTTGCAAAAGAAAATTGTTTTGAAAATGCATCGATGGAAATTAAATTACATTTTTGCATTCATTTAAATTGTTTCTCCTCCCCATTATTTAGTTTAGGGGTGAAAGAGGTAAAATTCGCGTTTTAAATTCGACATTCTTTTTAAAATATCATCCAATTTTTGAAAAATGGTCATCTGAGAAACGTATGGTGAATCGGTATAATTGGAGGGTCAAATACCACATATTTTGTATTTTTAAAATCATTTTTCCAGTTACCATTAGTTGGTAAACTTTAAAATTCATTTTTCTCCAAATCAGCTTCGAGCCTATGATGGGGTTTTTCCCCTGGACTCTTCATATATATATATATTATTTGTCCAAAGTTTTAACTTTTGTGCGCGGAGCCATGGATGTTCAACAAGCTGCGAATTTAGGTGCGCCAGAAGCTGCAAAAATTTTTAGAGAACAGTTGGCCAGTTCTCTACGTGTAAACGTGCAATTACAACGGGGCAAAAGGCCTTATTAAGGAAAATGGTTGGGTTCCCGGTAGTTTTCACCGGTGGGAAGACCGTGACAAATGATCACCCATTGCTTGTAGCATCTCGCGACATGACCAGGGATATTTTTGAAATGGAGTACAAGATTTCAACAACTAATGAAAAGACCCTTATCATCGGGGCTTCTGCTCGCGAGATCAAGAAATATAATGCAAACCCACACATACATTATTACGTGCATGGGAAGGAAAACAAAGATTACGATAGAATAGTACGCCCAGCATTAAATGAAATCTGTAAAATGTTGAGACAGAAAGCATCAAAAGTGGATAATAGATTTTCTATTACTCCAGGACCAGTTGTCACACGGAAGATGAGGCCCTTTGTAAAGCGGTACTGGAAGATGAAGGAGATTTTCGATGATTATATGACTTTGAATAAATTACCTGATACGATACATTTACAGCCTGTATCGGCCACTACACTTGTCTTTGAAGACTCTTTTTATAATTTTGATCCAGATGCCTATGTTGATATATTTCTTAAAACTGGAGCGGAAATAGCGTACGGTTATGGTTTGCTGCCCATGGAATTGATTTTTAACGAGTTGCCTGAAAATCCTGTGTACACCGTTACGCGACGTAATGATGGGAAAGTCTACTTGGTTTTTAGACATGGATTCTGTAACGGGTATTGTCATGATCGCCGTTCTTGGAGCACACTACTGAAATCACCATTAATAACACATAGTAAACACGCCATACAGCTAGCTGTGGAAATAACATCTAGAGTTGGACCTATGTGCACCTTCAAATGTTATAGGTGTAGGAATCCTGAAGGTATTGTACGTAGCATAGAGCTACCGGAAAAGGATAGATATGTTAAGGTGTTGGATATAATGTCTTGTGTAAACCGTAGAACTGGCAGAATGATTAAGCCTTTGAAGTACTTTTCGATGAATGAGGGAGAGTTCCTTGATACTTTGAATTACTTATTATCCTTAGATCCGAAATCAATGACACATCAGAATACAATAGCTTACATGCGTAGAAGAATGGGTGGAATGTCGTTAATTACAAAAGAACTTATAGAGCCGTGGCAATTACCAAGAAGAATGGTTATGCCGGCTTCATTGACGATATATTTTTACGCAAAAACGCTAATTGATCAGTCTCAATTGGTGAAGGATAACATTAATATAGGGTCTATCTATGAAAAATTCGTGGCCATGTTTAAAGCTGCGGGAAGAGGGGTGTTTTACCCTATCTTTCTCATTTGGGATTGGTTGATGGCAGGACATCTGATTGATAAGTTGATTTTACACGGGGACGATCAGAGTTTCCAATTTGCTGACGTAAGACCCAAGCCCAGTTTGGTGGATTTCGAGGTGGGTTTGCATTTGGCTAATCTATACGAAGGAGATGTACCTACATGTCCAGTTTGTTTGGACTTGATGGGTAAACTAGGTGAACAAATGATTGATTGTAAACATCTTGAACCGACTGATGTCGAGATTGGGCTGTCTGATGAGCAACTTAACGACCTGAAAGGAAAACTGATAGATACTGATAACGATCCTCCTGGTTTAGCTGCCGTAAAGAAGCGTGCTTATGATAATTTACCAACAACTGGATTTTCATTAAACCCAAAAGTGTATTATATTAAAGCAGGGCCAGGTTGTGGAAAGTCTTATTTGATTAGGAAGATGGCTACACCTGAAGATTTGGTGATGGCTCCTTTTACAAAGCTTAGACCAGATTACGTAGATTTAAAGGACGATCAGGGGGAGAGTTATGATTTACTTTTTAAGACCACACATAGAGCAATGGAGACGAGGGGTTGTCGGAGAATTTTCGTGGATGAGTTTACTAGTATGCCATATGAGTATTTAGCTTGCGTAGCCCATCTAAACGGAGCTGAGGAAATATTTATGGTTGGTGACGATCGTCAAACTAAGGTGCAAGAACCTATAGAGGGGTTGTATATCGGGAATTACGTGGACTTGCAAAAGGTATCTACACATGAATTGTTGGTAAATTTTAGGAACCCCAAAGACGCCGTCGCGATGCTTAATAGAATCTTCGGATACAAAATGCACGCTAAGTCTCAGATTGTTAAGTCGATAGAATTTTGTACGCAAGACACATTACCAAAGCAATTCACAGCAGTAAAAATGTCTTTCACCAAATTATCTGCTAAAAATCAAACCGAAGAAGAGAAAAATACTGTGAGGGCTAATCAAGGTGGCACTACAAAAAATGCTATTTTATATTGCACTATAGCCGACGGTACGACTGCCTCCGTAGAAGAATTGCAGATTGTGGGTTTAAGTAGACACACGGAGAAACTTTACATCGTCACGGATGGGTGTGATGAAGCTGTTAAATTGCAACAAAAACTGCAGTTAGACGCAGATTTTTATGATCATATGCAGATTTGGCTAACTTTTCCAACCGAGAGTGTTGTTCCGTATATTCAGGCGGATTTAGACGTTAACACCGTGTTAAAGCCGCAGCAGCCTCCAAAAGATATGCATTTATTACTAACTACTATAACACCTTCAGCAGCATACGATGATATATATCACTACGGCTTTGAATGCTACCTCGAGCGCGATCATACCGGAAGATTTTAGGACAGGGGCATTTAATCCAGATCTTTTGATCATGCCAATTAATAAGCGTGGGCATCCTCAGAAGTTGACAACGGAATATTACGCACATAGTACCGGTATAGGAAACTTTTTCTCATCTCGGTCATTTATGTTGGGAGACAAACGAGAACAACTGGCCAAGAAAATGGTCAATTTGTGGTTTTCTGAAAATGTGCGGCCAAAAATCTTGCATAAAATTGTGATGGATGATGCTGAAGTACAAGAAGTTGTGACTGCATTTTTGCAGAAAGTTACTGCTTCACATTATCAAGAATCTTTTGCGGCAAATGGTGCACTAGAAAATCCGGATGGGAGAGTGATCCGATTTCATTTGAAGGGTATATTTAAGCCTAAATATGGTATACCGGATGTTTATAAAGCCGGTCAGTGAATATCTGCTTGGTCGACTGATGCGTGTGCTATGTTCTGTTCAGTTTTTAGAGTGTTGGGCAGATTAATTATGAAGACGGAAACACAATTCGTTTTGACGGATAGTTACATAGCAGAATTCGAGTTTATGCAGAGAGTGAAGGCTATTTTCGGGAAGATACCAAAGACCGTGCAGTTTGCTACTACAGATGGGGTGACCTTCGATGCTAATCAGAACGCTTTTTCGCAATTAGTGGAGATGCTTTACTGGAAAAATTATGATGTGCCACAGGAATTTTTAGACTTTTATTACTCCTTTAGACGAAATTATAAAGTCGTATCGTCCGTAGCTATCGGATTTGCCGGTACCCAGAAAACCAGTGGAGAGCCGGGCACGTTGAAAAATAATGAAGCCGTTTCGAAGGTGATTTCAAACTATGTGGTTAGAGGAGATGGACCAGCTGCTATCGTCTATAAAGGGGACGATTTCACTAAGTACCAAAACAATCTCAAACACGATTTAGAGAGACAAGAGGAGGTTGATTCGGCTTGCGCTTTGGGTCTGAGAGTGGATATAGGTCAAAGTACCGATTTTTGCGGGTTGACTTTCTGCGATGGTGAACTTTTCCCTTCGATACCAAGGAAGGCTAACAAAATTTCGGCCCATAGGTTTAAGGACTACAAACACTTCTGTGAGTATCAGGCGTCTTTGAGAGATTGGGTTAATTTGATCACCAACCTCGGCGATATGAAAATAATCGCATTAAATTCTGCGCATTATAAGACAGATTATGCTGAGATGCAGAGTTGTTTCGACATCATAAATTCGATTTCACACATCGACGAACAACAGTTTTTGGATGTATTTTCAAAAAAAAAAAAGAGGAAAGTGTCATTCCAGTAAAAAGAGATGACACCTGAGATTTCATTACACACACCTAATGATCGATAACAGCTAACTCACAGCTGTCCATTTATTTAAAATGAATAGGTCGCGATCTAGGAGTGCGAGAAGAGTTAGCAGAGTAACAAGAACCACAAGGCAAACGGGACCAATAAGAACTTTGTCCGAGACAGCGTTGGATATCAGTACAAACGTCGTCTCACCAGAATTGCCTGTGGAAATTCCTAGTTTGATAAATCCAGAGTGTGAAGATTTAGATATTACTATGGCTCTATCACAATGCTATGTGAATTATACTAGCAGAGCAGCGTTGCATGAGTACATGCAATGGTACGAAGTAGCTCAATTGATGGCTACATTGAAGAACATTTGGAAAATAAATTTCAGTATTACGGAGCAAAGGCAGCAAGCGTTGTTGCAATTGAACAACCTTGATGATTCGGCACCATTTGGACCAACAGTAAGATTTCCGGAAGGCAGATTATATATCTGCACTGGAACAGGAGATTGGTTAAGAAAGTTCCAACAATTGCGTACATCTTTAAGCCTGAAGGAACACAAGGCTGATAAGAAAGGAGTCGGCGAAGTCCAAGACATCTCGGACTCGATGGTGTCGTTTCACAATAGCGTCACGAACTTAATGACGCAAATTGGACAACAAGAAAATGTCTATTGCCGTGCGACATTTGAAAGATTATACGGCCTAAATTGGCAGTGACAACCGTGAGTGGGTTGTCTTAGAATACATTAATTTTTTATTACACACACACATATATATATATATATATATATATATATATATATATATATATATATATATATATATATATATATATATAGATCAGGTGGTGCCAACACGCAATTACACGAAACATATCCTGAAACAACAGATACACTCTACAAAATGTAGAATGTGCAACAACGCAGAAGAATCGGTGCAGCACCTTTCATCTGCTTGCTCAGCCATAGCGGGCACCAAATATCTAAATCGTCATGACAACATGGGAAAGGTGGTGCACCAACTTATGTGTCTGGGGGAGGGTCTGCTGCAGAGTTTTACGCCATATCACCTATATGTCCCCCAAGCTATAACAGAGAACCAACACATTAAAATCTATTGGGACTTGACTGTTATAACAGACGAGAGTGTTGGGCATAACAGGCCAGACATGGTGATATGGAACAAAACAGAAAGAACTGCTGTGATTGTCGACTTCGCGGTGCCACAAGACAACAACCTAACGAAAAGTTACGGAGAAAAGATCACTAAATACGAAGCGTTGGCGAGGCAAATAAGAGACATGTGGCGGCTGAAGTATG
Organism: Halyzia sedecimguttata; assembly: GCA_937662695.2. NCBI lineage: Eukaryota > Metazoa > Arthropoda > Insecta > Coleoptera > Coccinellidae > Halyzia > Halyzia sedecimguttata. Next base: position 9,273,977 of record OW569418.2, read on the forward strand.
TCAGAATAATGCCACTGATTATAAGCGCCAATGGGCTTGTTCACAGAAAAACGATCCAACACCTTGAAGAACTGAATCTCCCTCAGAATGCAATCTTGTGGATGCAGAAAGCAGTGTTATTAGGAACAGTAAACATCATCCGACAAATTCTCTATCCTCACTAGCTCGAGAGTCTACTCTTGGTGCAAGCACCCGGGTAGCTACTACTTCGAGAAGACTTCTCGAAGTAGTAGAAATACAGTGATCTCCGAGAGTACTGGTGATGAAACCTGGGGAGTAGGCAGATTGAGACCCCGGCGTTAATTCACATTTTACATCTTGTTCTTGATAATGGCTCCAAAATCGGAGCCGAAACGTCGAACGACATTAAACTCTAGACGCGGTCCAACCCGGAACCTTCTTATTCCTAACATTGTTAGCCGCGGAAACCTATCCGAACACATATATATATATATATATATATATATATATATATATATATATATATATATATATATATATATATATATATATACTCATAACGCGCCTTCTACCAGGCCCGGTACGTTGCACAGGCAACCGGAAGCCCGCCCCTTCTGATTGGTTTTGGAGAGTGTATTTTTTTGGAAAACATTCAGAACAGTCATATCTTCAAGAGCAACTTCAGAGGGGAAGATTATTTTGCATATACAAAAAAATATATGAATTGAAGCTTTTCGGAATCCCGACTTGTTTCTAGGTGAATATGACGCCCTCTGTGTAAAAAGTATGCACTTGTACGATTATCGGAAGCCCGGCGGTGTTGTCACTATGATCGCCTTACAAATCTAACAGTTTCAAGAGATATGTTCTAAATATTCGATGTCTCTATATACAGGGTGTTAATCAATAATTGTGAATTTGAGAGGTTATTTATTGTCAACAAATAGGGTGGGTTTTTTATAGGTTTTTGTTGGGCAGCCCCTTATTATATACAGCCACCTATAGATGACACCGGAAAACCAATTTACATTTTTTTTGAACGAACTAAAAACAATGAATAAAATTAAGAGGACATTATATGTGAGCGAGAAGTCACTCAAAAAAATATTGAGTATTATTCTATTTTAAGTAGTCATTAAAAGATACTGTGGGAGGTATCTTCATCAATAAATGTATTCAATTGTGTTTGCAAGGGATAGAAGAAATAGCTACCCCTTGAATTTGTTTCGCAACAATTTTTTTTTCCTATTCATACTCTATCATTTAAAAATAATTTCCTCGTCGTCCTCTATGAAAAATAATATTTTATTATTTAAACTGTATGTAGAGGTCTACGAAAAAATGTGATATGCACCTCGGTGAAAAACTGTCTATTTTCTCGCTTTTCCTCAGATAGAAATTTGCGTCCTCGACTATTATGGACAGTTTTTCGTCCTTTGTTCATAAATAAATGAAAAGAGCTTGATTCAAATACAAACACAAATACAAATAAGGTCTCCGGTATTCTCCTGCTAAAATTTAAATTTTAGATTTTACAATCGACTATCGGATTGATCTCGATCAGATTTGTAATTTTGGAATTATTGCATTTCAAAATTTTAGTTCAGTTGATGCACAATGATTTATTTCACGTGGTTTCACTTTCTTTATTTACACTCAATTTCATATAGTATTTCATGAGGATATGTGAGGCGTGAATATAGACAATATGCGCAAAACATCCATAAATCTTGAAACAATCAACTGTCGGATTTCGAATTTTGCAACTATATCACCCCTTTTGTTAAGTTTCCACCTGCGTAATTAAAAGTATCAGGACCAGAGTAGGACAATTTGCTAATATTATTGTTAGAGCGGGGTCGTGAGGCATCGGTATGAACATAGCAGACTAATTCAGCAGACTTTTTGGCGGAAACACCCGAACGCTTCTGACCAGTGGCTGCAGGCTGATTTCTCATTCATAAGTTCTTATGTTCGCCAGAGCACGTTGCTGTTTGGGATGTGGGCTTAGCAATGAGAATATCCCCTGAGAAAATGATTAACTGCCCGAGGCACTGCAGGGTTGTTTTTTCACGCCTTGAGTATTTAATATCTCCGGAACTATTCGCCGGAGCACATACAGATTTCATACACGTATTACTTATACCCATACCAATAACCTCTGAAAAATTTGTCGACTTCCCGGGGGGCTGCGGGGTAGTTTTTTCCCTTAAATTTCAATATACAAGGATGAGTCTTAAAGTTGTACATTAATATTGACCATATATTCCTTTCATCCAATGAAACACTTTTTTCAGTTATAATTTTTTCAAATTTGGCTCAGATAGAAAGTTAAAAGTGTTTAAAGATTTCAGAATGTGCCAATACTCTCCTGCATATAAATTATATCTATAACATCAATGCTGGACGAGAAAAAGGTACGATAAAGTGGTTTACAGCTTGATGCGATTTCCAACGCTCAGGGACGGATCCATAAAAGTAATGAAATTTCGATGGTTTTCCATTTTATAACATTCAATGAAGAACATCTCAAAAACGGCGCGTTTAAGGAGGAATGATGAAGAATAAGTCAATGTTCTGAAACGATTAGATATTCTTAAATTGTCTCAAAAAGAACATTACCATCTTTATGGTAATTTCGTTTAGTTTTATGAAACCACGAGTCTATGACTAGAAAAACACTAGAAGTAGGAAAAAACTAATGTTTGGAAAATATGTATCATAGTTATAGGAAACTTTGGCGTGAAGTTTCCTTCACACACATTCATTTTATTCAGAAAAAGGATGTCAAAGCCATAAAATAAAAACAGGTTTTTTTTATTTCAACAGCCTGTATCTTTTTACCTGAGCCGAATTTATAAAAATGGTAAAGCAAAAAGTGTTTCATTTGATGTTTATAATCTATGGTTAAAATAAATGTACAACTTAAAGTTTCATCCAGTATTTTATCTCCGGAACTATTCGCCGGAGCAAATACAGATTTTGTGTGTTGGTTAACTATACCAATCAGGACATTCCCTAAGAATGTTATGGACTTCCTGATGGGCTGCGGGGTAGTTTTTTCGACCCTTAAATTTAAAAATTTATATTCTCCGGGTCTATTCGCCGGAGCACATACAGATTTCATACACTTATTACTTATACACATACCTATATCCCCTGAATTGGGTTGAAAAAACTACCCCGCAGTCCCTCGGGAACTTAATTAATTTTTCTGGGTTATCGGTATAGGTACAAGTAATACGTGTATGAAAAATGTATATGCTCTGGCGAATAGTTACGGAGATATTAAATTTAAGGGTTAGAAAAGGCACCTCGAGAAGTCATTCAGTTTTTCAGGGTATGTCGTTATCGGTATAATTAACCCATATACGAAATATGTATGTACTTCGGCGAATAGAGAGAAATTAAATTTTGAAATTTAAAGGTTGAAAACTACTCCGCAGCCACTCGGGAAGTTGATCAATTTTTCAGGGATTATAGGTATGGTTTTATGCAATACGTGTCTGAAATCTGTATGTGCTCCGGTGAATAGTTCCAGAAATATTAAATGTGGAAATATTAAATTGGATGGTTGAAAAAGCTATCCGCAGCCCCTTGGGAAGTCTATCCTATTTTCAGAAGATGTCGTTATCGGTATAATCAACCCACATGCAAAATATGTATGTACTCCGGCGAATAGTTCCGAAGATATTAAATTTTAAAATTTAAGAGTTGAAAAAACTACCCCGATACCACTCGGAAAGTCGATCAATTTGATCAATTTACCATGGTAAATTCGATTCAGAGTGTCCAATACAGGAGAATGGACAGTATAACATGCGCAAAGCTCCTGACTTCAGGTCAGAGCTTGAATCATTTTTTTTTTCATAATTTTTTTAAAATCTTCTAGGGGTACAGTTCTTATAAAATTTTAAACACGTCTTTATGTCGCTATTCTAAAACTAGATACTAAGCTTCTATTCGATCGAGTCTATATTTTTTGAGTTATCGAGGAAATAATATTCCACGTGGGTATAACTCTGAAACCGTTGGACCGCTAATGCCCATAATCAAACTCAACACTCCGGATACGCAACATACCCTGAAAATTGCAAGTTCCTATCTCCATTCGTTTGAAAGTTATCGAGGAACGGTCACCCATCCATCTACTAAACTCACACAAGGCTGCTCGAATCTCCAACAATATATATCCGATCATGTTCAAACTTGAAACTTGGCAGTACAGTTAGGTTTTGAAGGCTCTCACGAAATTTTAGCGATATCGGACGAATTGTTACTGATATATAGAACTTTTATCAATAATTTTCAATGATATTTTAAAAATTTTCTACTAATACGATCCTCACAAAATTTTGTGAGAATTTTCGCGCTTGCATTATACAAATAATAACCAAGCATGAATTCAATCAGTTCTGTATTTTTTGTGCTATTGAGGAAATATCAAGCAAACTTGAGATGGTGATAACTCTGAAAACGTTTGGCCGATTATGCCTGTAAGTGAACTCAAATGTTGCATTCAGATGCACAACCTAACTTGAAAATTTCAAGTCGCTATCTCTTTCCGTTCTCAGGTTATCGTGATATAAAAAATATTTTTTAATGATTTTTTTTAATTTTCTAGTGATGCCGTTCTCACAAAATTCCACAAACGTGCTTATGTTCATATTCAACAACTATTCACCAAGTTTCAATTCGATTGCATTCATATCGGTTGAAAATAAAATTATTACTCGGAAACCATTAGGCCGATTATGACCATTAACGAACTTGTCCGTCGCATTGGGATGCGCCACCTACCCTGCAAATTTCAAGTCGCTATCTCATTCCGTTCTCAAGTTATCGTGACAACGGGTGGCCGGCCGGCTGGACAGAATCAAATGTGTCCTCGAATTATTCTTCAGATAGTCGAACTCAATCGTTTGAGACAGTTTTCAGCAAAAAATTCGAAAATTGCAGACATTTGCGCAAAAAGATAACGTGATGTTCCCCAGATCATACGCGCAAAAATTCACGATGTGAAGAGAAATGAAATTAACAAAGCAATTGTTCATATTCCCTAGTAAAATTTGCATATATGATAGCAACAGTAAAATACTGACAAAAGTGTCTACATGACATGATATTTCAGATTATACCTCAATATTGTCTCGATTAATCGAACTCTTTTGGAATATGTGAGTAGTGCGATAATTTTGGATGGGAGATTATTATCTCCGATGATGCCAAATTTATGGGACTCCCAAATTCAGATGAACCTATACGGGCTCCGTAGAATGCGTAAAATCTGTAGAATGTATATAAAGTTTATACAGACCGACCGAAGCGCTCTCAGCGCGGACGTTCCGTGAACCCGATCGCGTATGTTTTGAGATGTATAAGGCATTTTTGGTGCCCGGGCAAAAAATTGGGGAATTAATCCCTGAGGTGTGAGGAATCTACAGACCCATTTATACACGTTAGTTTTGGGAAGCCCGAAGTCCGGCTTCCCAAAGGTGGTGCGGGCTTCCGATAAGCTGCGGAACATGCATTTTTGGGCCTCCGAATGGCTGTTTATGAGTGTATATATATATATATATATATATATATATATATATATATATATATATATATGTATGTGTTCGGATAGGATATATATATATATATATATATATATATATATATATATATATATATATATATATATATATATATATATATATATATATATATATATATATATATATATATATATATATATATATATATATATATATACATATATATATATATATATATATATATATATCCCGACATCATTTCAGCGTCATTACATGATACCGACATCTTTGCGTCCCCTTGAAATCGAAGTGTATATCGACGAATGTTGGGTAGACTATCTCCGTATACACCTCACGATCATTTAGCGAGTCTCAGATCTCAATATACTTGAAAACTGGGGGAGAAAATTTTCATGTCAACGGTACAATGAACCTTGCGTCCTTACAAAATATCGTAGTTTCTGCGTCCGTATATTTATTTGCCGATATTTCGATCATTTCTGCGTCATTCGTTTTATATACACGTCAACCATTCGGACATTGCTGCACAGGCTGTGTTGCCAAATGTATGAGGGTTTTTTATGAAGGAATAGACTGATTGGCCTTGACATTCCATTCGATGTGAACGCAGGCCTGACCTACACAGATGTTACATTCAACGGATTTTCGCCCCTCTTGATAAGGAAGAAAACATATTGAGGACGGGAATTTTCGATAGGAATTTCTTCTGCGTGTTCGTTGCCTTAATTATATAGAATAGATGATTTAATAGAATAAGATGAGACCTAAAAAAAATTCAGTTGAACAAATTGTAATATGATTTTTTAATCTTGTGATAGCACAAGAATTAAATGTAACGTCTTCCCTTTGTGTTAAAATACTTAGTTTTCTTCGACCAATTTTAGATGGATTATTCTGTTGTTCTGAGAAGTAGTTGATTGCAGAGAGTTGATAATGAATAGCCATAATCAATACATAATAATGCATTGCCTATTATTCGTAATATTATTATTCTCTAGCAAAAGACCGAATCAGCAGAATGACTAATTATTTGAATGAGATTGCATAAAAATTTTCTGTTTAGCAGTTGGTGACTTTTAATTCGACTTTTTAACTTAAGGTCACTATTTCAATAACAGATATGATTTTTTTAAATGGCACCCTATATTTTATGAATGCCAAAAATGGAATTTACAATTAGTTTCACTTTCAAACATCACTCTAAGTTATGCAACTTTTTCAATTAGGTAAAAAACGGTTGATTTTAAAGTGTTTATAATGCATAGCCATAATTTAAATTTCGTTGAAATGAAATTCATTATTCCCAATATTTATTTTATGTTCGAATCAAGCTACTTATGAAAATGCCCTCGTTTCTAACCACATATTATTTATGTATGAAACACTGCATATTAGTGGAAGTATAAATTCTGATTCAGTGGAGTGTTAGTATTGAGTTGAAAGAGGTTCTAGTAAATTACTGGAACGGAAGAGTAACTATGAGTTATTCACACAAGAGTATGAAATGAAGGCGTGCTAAAACAGATCCTTGTGGGATGAGGTTCATTATTCGAAATCTGAAGTTATAATTATTATCATCATCAACAAAAACACGATGTCTTCTATCCGGCAAAATATTCTTTGAAAGACGAATCATCTTTCCACACTTCAAAAGCGTATACAGTTTAGGTGCTTAACCATCTTTCTACACCGCAGAAGATTATTCTATAAAAATTATATCTATTATCAATTTCTTGTTTAAATCTGATTTGATAAAGATTTTAAAACTGAGAACTTGTTATTTCAATTTTTCCCGAAACCGCCTTGGCAATTTTGAAGAACAAGATCCTGCAACTACAAAGCTTGTAGATGGCAAGATAATACATAACAAGAATTACGAAGTAATGTTATTTCCGAATTTTTAGAGCAATGCAAGAAGATTTGAAACTGAAATCGTATTATTTATTGAACTAAAACCCTCAGCAAAAATTGCAATATTTCACCTCCATAAATCACACCATACCTTGAGTAGATAGTCAGTATGGTGACAAATGACAGGATATTCGTGTATTCTTTATGAACAAACACTGATCAGGGATGGTTGCAAGAGGTGAATAATTGTAATTTATGCAATGGAGAAATTTTGTATAACAAGTGCCAGGTGCTCTTTCTAGGAGTTGCCTTGCAGGTCCCAACATCAACTTAAATTTTTCGCTCTATTCATTTCTGGTATGAAAAATATGGCATGCAATGTAAACAAACATATTTCGCCTTATCTTCGAGCCCGATATCAAGGTGAATATTGAATTGATCGCCTCTATGGAAACTAGGGTTTGAAACATTTTTCTCAAAAATGCTCATCAGTCAGCCCTTCTGGGATTGCTCTACTTGCTAGTTTCTATTGTATGGTAAAACGGATCGAAGACTTTGATTTAATTTGCCAAAGATATTTTGGTTCGAAGTATAACAAGGGACTAAAGAACTAAACAGATTCATGTAGACTTATGGGACTATATCGATGTACATTGGCAGAAAATATTCCGAGAAAATCTATAACTACAGCGTGCGAATTGACTTTCTCCTCTCAGAGGCATTTTTCGTTATGCGCATGAGCAGACCAAGAGTGATTTAACTGGTGGTGTTTTCGTCAGAGAGGATTGGGGTTTTGGGATGGCGGATGCTATTCCTCCATAGAATCCCCTGGTGAGGGTGTGCGCATGCGTGGATTAACGATGCGATATCTCCCGAACCACTAGTGTTGGAGAATCGGAGTTTTTTGTAAGGTGTGTGATTTTGAGAGCACTTTTAGCCGCGAGTAGATTGCGCATGCGCAGAAGAGAACTGACTGTTTTTGTGTTGGATGGGTTATGTTGGGAGTGCTGAGTCGATATTGTGAGGTTTTAAAAGAATATTCATGGCTATTCAGTGCAAGGACAAGTCCGTTTGGCGGATGTAGCGTTGTTTCCGAGTTGAAGTGTCCGTACTGTGGCCCTGGGGCTAATTTTGAAATTGATGATACCCCTTACAGGCATTTTTCGTTATGCGCATGAGCAGACCATCAGTGATTTAACTGGTGGTGTTTTCGTTAGAGAGGATTGGGGTTTTGGGGTGGCGGATGCTATTCCTCCATAGATTCCCCTGGTAAGGTTCTGCGCATGCGTGGATTAAAGATGCGATATCTCCTGAACCACTGGTGTTGGATAATCGGAGTTTTTTGTAAGGTGTGTGATTTAGGGAGGACTTGCAGCCGCGACTGGATTGCACATGCGCAGAAGAGAAGTGACTGTTTTTGGGTTGGATGGGTTATGTTGGGAGTGCTGAGCCGATATTGTGAGGTTTTAAAAGAATATTCATGGCATTTCAGTGCAAGGACAAGTCAGTTTGGAGGATGTAGCGTTGTTTCCGATTTGAAGTGTCCGTACCGTGGCTCTGGGTCTAATTTTGAAATTGATGTGTCCCCTTACGGGCATTTTTCGTTATGCGCATGAGCAGACCATAGGTGATTTAACTGCTGGCGTTTTCGTCAGAGAGGATTGGGGTTTTGGGTTGGCGGATGCTATTCCTCCATAGATTCCCCTGGTAAGGTTCTGCGCATGCGTGGATTAAAGATGCGATATCTCCTGAACCACTGGTGTTGGATAATCGGAGTTTTTTGTAAGGTGTGTGATTTAGGGAGGACTTGCAGCCGCGAGTGGATTGCGCATGCACAGAAGAGAAGCGACTGTTTTTAGGTTCTATGGGTTATTTGTGGAGTAATAAGCCGATATTGTGAGGTTTTAATAGAATATTCATGTCAATTCAGTGCACGGACACAAGTCAGTTTGGGGGAAATAGCATTGTTTCCGAGTTGAAGTGTGCTTACCGTGACCCTGCGGCCCATTTTGAAATTGATATTACCCCTAACGGGCATTTTTCGTTATGCGCATGAGTAGACCATCAGTAATTTAACTGCTGGTGTTTTCGTCAGAGAGGATTGGGGTTTTGGAGTGGCTGATTTTATTCCTCTATAGAATCCCCTGGTGAGGGTCTGCGCATACGTGGATTCAAGATGCAATATCTCCTGAACCACTAGTGTTGGAAAATCGGAGTTTTTTGTAAGGTGTGTGATTTTGGGAGGACTTTCAGCCGCATGTAGATTGCGCATGTGCAGAATAGAAGTCACTGTTTTTGGGTTGTATGGGTTATGTTGGGAATGCTGAGCCAGTATTGTGAGGTTTTAAAAAAATATTCATGGCAAGTCACTGCAAATGTATGTAACGTGGCCCTGGGGCGAATTTAGTAATAACTATATTCGGTAGATCTATATTTAATTACGTTCAGATTTGGAGAAGAGGCAATTGCGTTCCTAAAGGAGGTACCATAAACGCATTTTTTTTTTATTTTCGGTAAAGCTAACAGCCAAACTGTACTAATAGCTATATATGCTAAAGGAACACTGAAGTGAAGACAGTACTCTTTGGCGCGCGTGTTCACGGTGGCTAATTTGAATTGAGTGATGAGTACTTCAAGCTTAGTGAATTGAGCGTGCCGGAGATCTACCCAAGGGATAGTTGACACTATTCACTGTCGATTCGAAAATTAGCAGTGCTGTATCTAAGCTTCCGTAAGGATGGAGTAACACTGTTGAAAAAGAACACAACCGACTCTCCTTAGTCGCACAAGCTTCTAGAAGATTCTGAGGGATCTCCTTGGGAAAGACTCAGCAGGGTCAGTATAATCATAATCATGTATATAGCACGCGCGCCAAATGCAGATTGACTTAGCAATGAAAGTAAAAGTGTAAAAAAGCATTGACGTGGTGTCAATCTGCTTGGGCGCGCCTGCTATATACATGATTATGATCATACTGACCCTGCTAAGTCTTTCCCAAGGAGATCCCTCAGAATCTTCTAGAAGCTTGTGCGACTAAGTAGAGTCAGTTGTATTCTTTTTCAACAGTGTTACTCTATCCTTACGGAAGCTTAGATACAGCACTGCTAATTTTCGAATCGAGAGTAAATGGTGTCCACTATCCCTTGGGTAGATCTCCGGCACGCTCAATTCACTGAGCTTGAAGTTCTCATCACTCAATTCAAATTAGCCACTGTGAACATCCGCACCAAAGAGTACTGACTTCACGTCAGTGCTTTTTTTTTATTGTTCCATATTCATTCAGCTTCATTGGGAGTATCAATTTAAGCAGATAGTACTTTTGGTTCTCTCATGATCGTAAGAAGGCTTAACTTATAAGGAAAAATATGAGAGAATAGTTTGGGTTGGTTCCTTAAAATAAAAAAAGCAGTTTTGCATAAAGTTGGTATTTTTGAGAAACCTCATGTGCTTTCTGCCTGAATTAGTACTCTTATTGGAGCCGATTTCGTTGATATTCGAAAGTGAATCATGACGATAAAAGCTAAAGCTTTTGGAAGAAATCAACCAAATAGCAAATATCTTCTGTTATTATCATTTGGACTTATAGAAATTTATTTGCACCCAAATTGTTGCGAATTTAATGAACGATAAATTCACAAAGAATCAGGTTTTTTTCAAATGACCATTGTTTATGTATATTGAATGGGGTGCAAAACTTTTTTCGTTAATTCCACGAAAAGCACAAAAAATTTAGTTATTGCTCTTCAAGTGCCACTTACAAAAATTCAGATTTACTTGCACTTTTGCTGAATTAGTAATTTTTGTGACGGTTTTGACTGACTAAGAGTGCTATTATGCAGCTTACTGACTAATTCACATTGTAATAATTCATGATTATCAATTTTGCTTGGTTTTAATTTATTCAGTCATGTTGAAACAAGTATTCCAGTGAATTTTTCACAATTAAGCTAACTAGTTTATAAAAATCCTCAACATAATTAATGGTGTTTGATGATTCAGAACATAACATGATGAATCTGAAAATAATTATTCGATCTTAAAGTGTACTGAAGCTACGTTATGTGAGAATTTGAAATTATCATTAAGCCCCATTCTAAATGCTAAGGGACCTGAATCGTAGAAAGTCGAATTTTTGTGACCTTGAAGCTTCGAATACTGCTTCAACATGAAAAACGTAAACAACACACATCTGGAAATCATTGAAGGACACAGAAATATCGGTTTGATGGTAATCGACATACGGAACAGTGTTGCCGGTTTTATTGACGCATGAATGTCGGGATGGTGTAATAGTAATATACATTTCGAATATACACTTCCTGACTGCAGCGCCACGAGTGGAGACAACACGAACTACAGTATACAAAAAAAGTACACGATACCGTCATTGGAACGTCATCGCCGTATTACAACGAAACGAACGAGGACGTTAAAATAAAGCGTTTAGCATTGACTTGCATTTCTGCGTCCGTATACAGACGCAGCAATGCGGTGGACGCAGAATTACATGTAAAAAACATAATGTATGGACGCAGAATTACAGGAGGGCTATAAATATATATATATATATATATATATATATATATATATATATATATATATATATATATATATATATATATATATAGATTTGTTCGACCGCACATACAGACCCAAATCAGTATACTCGACCGACTATACGATCCAAAAGTGACGTTGTCAGACCCGGCTCCGGGTCTGGAAACGTTCGACTATAGAATCATTATGAGGGAGGTTAGGGGGTGCTAGGGGTGAATTTTCAGCTGGGTGTGAAAAGTCGGTTATACACGATATTATATACAGAAAGTTTCAGGGTTTGGCCAGTGCGAGGGCGCTTCTACCGATTTGAATCTGATGTATATGATTCGTATAGCTGACCGACGCGTTCAGTCCATAAACAAGGCAACACTGCACGTTGAGAGCTTCATAATATACCGACCTCAAATCATCTATTTTGGATCTTACATGATCCCGGTATAGTAAACCGTCTTTATGAGCAATGAATATACTATGGATATTTCAGATTCTCACAAATTTGTTTTTACATCGTACAACCTTACGGAAGCTTATACAAACCCGATTAAGGTGGTCAACGTCATGAATATGGTTTATTTGAGGTATTTCTGGTGGAATTTTTATTTCAATCATTCGTGAGTAGAGTACCAGACAATTTGACTTGATGAATTTTAGAAATTCATTCGTGATATTATACTGCGTGTACCAGTGCCAAATCGACAGTATTAAGCGTAACGATCAAAAGTAATCAATATAAGGGTGATTCACATCGATGACTATTAGACGTTTATGGAGAACTAATCAGAATTTTGAGCTCAAAATTGACATTGGTCTTCCTTCCCAAAATATTTTTAAACCTCTACCGCTTATACCGGAAAAAGACTACTACATTTGATGGCAATTTCAGTAATGTGCATAACTTTCTCAGTGGAAGTAGTCTGTGACTTTCCGGAAACATAGAAAGAAACTGAAACTCGATGTTTCGAAAACTTAATTTGACATCCCATGAATTTTAATTCATTTTTCATTGGATTGTTGAGAATCCAAAACCCAATTAAAAGTATATATTTTCAATGAAAACTACATAAATGGAAATATTCTATTTCGGTCTATAAATACTGGTAGAAAAAAAAGAATAATGTTTTAAAATAATCAACAATCGCAACGAACAATTAATTAAATATCGGGAAATGTCAAATTAAGTTTTCGAAACATCGGATTTTAGTTTCTTCCTATGTTTCCCGAAAGTCACAGACCACTTCCACTAAGAAATTGCGCTTTTTTTCTAATTTCAAGTTTTTCGTCGTTAACTCTCCAAGTCCTCGTTTTAGGTATAGGGTTTGCTTAAGTAACCCCTCCTCTTTTTAGGCGTAGAATCGACTGAAAGAACAAAAAATGTGAGTGGCAAGTTGAAAATCTTGAGTTTTGATGAATTTGAGTTGTCCAAGTTCATGGCCTTCTCGTAAACACCCTGTACATTTTTGGTGTGAAATGCCACCAGTCTGTTATACTACGTATTGGAAAAATCAAGATCGAAAAAGATTATCTCGACAAAAACTTCTCCTGAAGAAATATTCAAAGATAAGTGAGGCCCAGATCACTGAAATTGCTATCAAATAAGCTATCCGATGAAAGAATAATATACTGGGTGTGCTATTTAAATCAAGAAAGTAGTAGTCTGTTTTCGGTATAACCGGAAGTGGGAGAGGTTTGAAATTATTTTAGGGAGGAAGATCAATATCTCAACCCCCATTATGCGAATTTTCAGCTAAAAATTCTGATTAGTTTTTTTTTTGAAGAGGGGGAAACCTTTTATAGGCACCCTGGTTCTAAGTTTCGGTTTAAGATCTTTGTCCAGCAGTACTATATCTGGCTTTTTGGCATGGATCTGCCGAGCTGTTGGAAAAGCATAGTTACAGTAGATTCGAGCTCTATCATTTTCGATGACTGATCCAATTTCCAGAGGCACATATGGTAGCACTAAAATTCTCTCAGATGGAAGTAGAGAATTCTAAGTGCCGCATTGTGTCTTTCTGTATATCCTGATGGAGCGTGGACTCTGCAAGCAGACAGTGACTGCTGACTGTGGCATGCTCTGCAAGTTGTTGGGGTGTCCACTTACATGATGTTCTTCTTATACCATCTTGTATTTATCTCTCCAACTTTACAAGCCATAACGAATCCCTTCGTTTCAGACTTTTGTCCAGCCGACTTCAAGAACGCAAAGGATAGTTCCTCCGACAGGCCCTGATCTTTCAGACTCCTGAAATATATAGAGTGCAGACTTTTACCTATGTGGTCTTCGAGTAGCTTCTTCAGTTGTGCCTGTCTGATCTCTCTGCCCACTCTTCTCTGGTCTGTTGGCGTGATAGGTGTTCCCACTAGCTCATGGTCGATGGATACTCCAGTGATACTGAGTTTTTCCAAGGCTCTCCGTCCAGCTCTTAGTAGGAAAGCTCCTTGGTACCTAATTTCATGATGGGCTACCATTTTCAGAAGCGGGTCTTCACTTCTCCTTTTTGCGATTTCCAACGTTTGTTGATGGTATTGGTATTCTAAAGTCTGCAAACCTCTGCCACCCTGCGTTCGTGGGAGATATATTCTTTGTACCGAGCAGTTGGGATGAAGGCTCCGATTCATGTTCATCACTTTACTTTTGGCCCTGTCTAGCTGGAGAGTCTCATTCACTGTCCAGTTAATTACCCCGAAAGAGTATGTGACTATCGGGACTGCCAGGATGTTCGTAGCTGACACCTTGTTTTTACCAGACAGCTGTGATTTCCATATATCCCGGATCTTCTTTTCGTAGCTGGCTGTTAAGGTATCCTTGATTCGGGTTGTCCCCAGTGCGCCTCTTTGTTGCATTCCGAGAAATTTGTAAGTTTCCTCTTCATCGAGGTGCCGAATGATTATTCCTCTTTCCAGTTCGATGTCTTCTCCTACTTCTTCAGGTCTTCCTCTGCTCAGATGGAAAACAGAACATTTTTCCAAACTGAATGACATTCCTATTGCTGAGGTGTATTCCGCAACGATGTTAAGAAGTTGTTGTAGTGCTGCCTTGGAAGGAACGTACAGTTTTAAGTCATCCATGTACAGGAGATGTGAAACCAGATGTTCTCTTCTGCCTGGTGGACCGGCCTTGTACCCTATTCTGCTCTCACTCAACTCCAGTGTTAATGGTAGGAGTGTTATGCAGAATAATAACGGGCTTAGCGAGTCTCCTTGAAAAGCGCCTCGCTTATATTTCACCCATCCTGTAAACGTGGTTCGACCTTCCGATCGAACGGCGAACTTGGTCTTCCATAGCGCCATAATGTTTTCCATCACATGGATGATGTTAGGGTGGACTTTGAGCATCTCTAGCAGCTGTATTATCAAGCTGTGCGACGATGTGTCAAATGCTTTTGCGTAATCCAGCCATGATGTATGTAGATCGCGCTTGTAGTGTTTCGCATCTTGACAAATGCTCTTGTCTATGAGAAGGTTGTCCTTGCACCCCTGTACTCCTTTCCGTGCCCCTCTTAGCTCGTAGATTTGGTTCCACAGCGGTGCGATAACCTTCAGATGCCGGTTTTGAAGGACACTTGTGAGAATCTTATACAAAGTGTTGAGACACGTGATAGGGCGGTAATTCTAGGGCTGTCCTAGATCGCCTGATTTCAGAATCAGTACAGTTCTGTCCTCTACCAACCATGATGGAATTGGCTCACGGTGAATTATTATTCCACGGAGTAATCTGGCTACGTGTTGATGAGTAGCTGGAAAGTTCTTCCACCGTAGTTCTGGATCCCATCCATTCCAGGTGCCGTGAAATCATTTTTGTTCTTCAGGGCTTGTCTAATTTCTTCGGTTGTTATTTCAGTTGGTTGCACACTTTGATTGATCGCATAATGTCTGGAATCTGTGAAGTGCTGGAGTATCTCGGGTTTCCGCTGGTCGCTCGTACAATTTCTTCCAGAACCGTTCGACTTCTTCTGGTGATGGCGGGTTTTCTGCCTCTACTTGTTTGTGGCAACTTGCAATAGCTTTGAGGGCTCTGCGGTGAACGTGTTGTTGTCCTCTATCCATTTCTGCTTCTTAATCAGCTTCTTCCTTGCTGCCGCAAGTGATCTTATTCTATCGACAGCTTTTTGCTTCAGTAGATTGATGGTGGGCAAGCTTATCGTACGGAGTAAAGGACGCAGCTCCCCCATCATGATATATCGATTATTATTATTATTATTATTATTATTAATATAGGTACACCTCGCAGAAAAATATCTTTGGTTGCCATTTTCATTATCCGTTTCTATCGTGAATATATTTTCTTCGCGTCAACTGAAAAACATAGACAGGAATTTTTGCCGTCACAACTTCTATTTCGCATCCTTTTATACATTGAAATCACCGTGGAATGACCCGAAGAGCTGGCAACACCGCTGGGATCGGAAACGTTGGTCGTATTTAGTGATGCTGTATATGTGGGACTGGAAAGTTTGCGTAATGTTTCGGGATTGAAGATGAGTATCGTTCATACAACTTTTATAAGAAAAAAAAATCTTTTCCCCTCTGAGGCTGCCTAAAGAGTTATATGTTTGAATAACTTATTTCTCACTTATATACTCGTTATATACTTTCGGATCATGTGGGTCTTAGGTCGCCTTAAGTACGTACCGGGATTCGAAGCGTCTGTTAGACAAATATATATATATATATAATGTAATACTTTTATTTATAGCTAGAAAACAGGAAATCGATAAGCATGCTTATTCAAATATAAGCATATAGCTAAAATTCAAGCAAGAAATTGACAACATCAATTAAAAGCATGTTTGAAGTATCCCAGTGGGGAACATCAATGAAGGACGAAATTGCAACAGCCGAGATTCGAATTAGTGCTTTTTTGCATAACATAATATTGGTATTTCTGTAGCCGATGATTTGGTACAGTTAATTAAAGCTACTTGTACCAAACCCGATGTTCAAGAAATATATCTTGCAAGAACTAAAACAACTAAAGCAATGAATAATGTATTATGTAAAGTGGAGACAAGTCACTTAATTTAAATCCTAAAAAATAATCAATTTTAGCATTCTAGTTGATGAAAGCACAGATTAGAGTATGGGTAAATACTTATGTATTTTAGTTATATATTTTTCTCCAGAATCAGGTAATTCAATGACTAAATTACTAAAGATGTAAAGATGCAACTGATAGCACAGCAGAAAATATACATAAATCGATTAAATGTTTTATTGCATACGATATTTCATTAACTAACATAATCGGGTTAGCTTCTGACGGAGCCAATGTAATGTTCGGTAAGCACAACTCTTCTATGACAAGGCAAATGGCTGATACAAAAGTAGTAATTGTAATCAAAAGTATTTGCCATAGTGCAGCTATAATAGCAAGTACCGTGTGCAATGTTTTACCTGCAGCTCTTGAGGATTTATTACGCGCTTTAAGCTCATATGATCCGCTAGTGCTAAACGGTCTGTTCAGCTATGCGAATTACTGGAGAATCTAAATGATTCTAAAGAAAATTCTACAAGTCTTCTACAAGGTGGCTGTGTCTGCGTTAGTACATTGAAAGGCATTTTTGCCTACTGGCCTCTACTGAGGACCATCTTAAACAATCGCAATTTATACTTGACACTTTGAATTGTAGCGAGACCATGGCCTATCTTTTATTCCTGAAATATGTTCTAAATTTTCTCAATTGTTTTAATGCGCTCTGTCAGTCCAAAGTAGTTGTTCTTATTAGTCAATTAGCAGTAGAAAACAGACGTATCTTTTTAAAATTTTGTAATAACTTCATTAAAACGAATGAAATTTGTTGTGAACAATGAAGTACATAGGGTTAAAGAAGAAGAATATATTTTTATTTAAGTTGCCGGCATGAGACAGCAATCATGTTAGCAATAAGTCTGTGTGTGTCAAAGATAAGATAAGTAATAAAAATGCCCACACTATCAAAACCTACAGGTTATGGCCTCAGTCACATAATTCTGGAAGGTTTGAGAGTTTTAATAACATCCATAAAATATCGATAAAATTTCGTCCTAGTGGAAAGTGAGGTTATCCATGCGATCGTTTTCTGAAATATATCGAGGACTGTTGGACTGGACGGAACAAGGAAGGGGTTTATTCAGAATGGGTGGAAGTCAGGTTGCAGCGATCAAGTTGGAGGGAGCGAAAAATTGGAATGTTTGGAAATTCCCAACAATGGTTTTACTCAGAGGATAAGGATGGCTTGATATAGTCCAAGGCAGAAGTGTAAAACCAGAAGAAGCAGGCCAGGAACGCGAAGCAAGGGAAATTAAAGATGCCAAAGTTCTAACAATGTTGGTTACCCGGATAACAGAATCAAACGTGATACACATAATCGCTTTAGAATCTCACTTCAAAAATAAGTTAATGGAATGATGAATATTTTAAATTAAAATAGAACAATGTAATGTGGAAATGGAGATAGGAAAGGGTAGAAAACTACGCGCATGCGATCGAGTGCCACTCATTCACTCTAGCTCTTTCTCTTCACTTCAAAAAACAAGTAAATGAAATAATGAATATTATAATTTAAAATAGAACAACGTAATGTGGAAATGAAAATAGGGAGGGGTAGAAAACTATGCGCATGCGTTCGAGTGCCACGCATTCACTCTCGCTATGTCTCTTTCTATTCCCCTTCCCCAGGAGCGTTGAACGTTTGACGCAACAGTGCTTTCATTCCCCCTCCATGGTTGCGTTAAACGTTTAACACAACCTTGTTAGAAGTCGCATTAGAAGTCGCACTTCAAAATATTCATTAATGAACAGCGGATGTTACAGTTTTGTTGGGAACTTTGTGGCACCACAACGCCATTAGTGTTTTATTTTCATGATAGGGGATACATCTGAAAGTGCGCGTTACGGAGATTATAATTTTGAGGAACAATATTAAAATGGTTTCATGATGCGGCAGCTGTAGGTTCCGTATGCACAGGATGACCAGATTCCGATTGTTTAGCAACATATCCGAAGGTAACATACTTGTTCAAGAGAGAAAAATTAAAGATTCATGCAAACAAAGCTGCAGATTTAACTGTTTCACTATTGCAAGAGCTGAGCGCGAAGCTATATTCAATAATTCTCGGGGATTATGGGATGACAATCTTTAGAGGCAATTTGCTGTTTCTCACATGGAACTAGTAAATCCGAAATACTGGCGGAAGGAAGTAGGACAGAAAATATTTCGTACTTTTTTTCTATACACGGAGAGAATGAGACTTTGTAAGTTATTTTTTATGAACTCTTCAAATTTGGGAGACAGATTTTTTAGAACAACTTTTGCACAAGCTGAAGAATGCAATATAGTAAAAAAGTATAAACAGGGTAACCAGAAGAGACGGACTACACTAGACAACAGCTTAGAAGGTTCATTAAGAAACCAAATTAGCTGCTTTCAGGCTATAGAGTCATCCTATCTTAAAGTCAACACAACAAGAAAGTTTATAGATGGATCCCAGACCTAAGCTCAAATTTAAAGAAATTATAAAAAAAGAAGAAGAAAAAAATTACCATTTTCAAAAAAATGCACCTATTGAACTATATTCAACACAGAGATTAATATTTCATTTTGTGCTCCGCATCTAAAAATAGAAACTGTAGGAGTGTAGGATCATAAACCTTTAGTTCGATACTCAAGCAGTTGTGGTTTTCCAATTGACTAGCAAACATTGCGTATATTTTACTCCTGTATCCGATTTTCTTACATTAGAGATTTTGTGAAAATAAAGCCAGTAAGTAAAATGTTATTATATCTTTGGTAAGGTTTTAGAGTAACATTATTGTACATTCTATTTGTTTTGTTAAGTTTTTATTTAAATTTTGTATTCCATTCTTTAAATATTGGTGCCTTATAAATATGACGCTGGGCGTAATCGTGAATATTTTCTTATGTAGGTAAATATTTGACTTCAGAATTGGTAATCATGAGTTGAAAGACTTTTAAAACAGATTGAAACAGACATTCTTGCCCAACCTTCAGAGGTAAATAAACTGACTGATTAGGAGGAGTTTGACGATGAGGATCTTACGACGCCTATTGTAAATGACATTCTAGGGGTACTGAAATCGACATAATTCATAATGATGATCTGAATGAAATAACACATGACCAAGATGATGACGATGATGAATAGGAAGTACCCTTAGCGACTTTGCGTGATCAAGTTGTTGCAAATTCTGTTGGAGTAAGTGAGCCTTCAACTTCTGCTAGCGGCCAATTACCATCCAAAATATTGAGAATGTCTTAAGTAAGGGTAAGGACAGACTGACAAAATACTGTCCCGAAATATCTGTGGGATCCAACACAAAATAATATAAATCTCAAACTAACTAACTCGATGAGCTAAAGGCGATCTTACAAGACGCAACTCCTGTAAATATTTTCGAAGAATTTAATGATGAACATGTTTATAATATGATGTAAAAGGAACTTTAAGGTATGCGCTCAGAAATAATAAGCTCGGATTTACTATTTCAATGGAAAGAATCAACATTTTTTTTTTGGGGTTTTTTATTTTTTCTGGGTATCACAAACTACCAAGCAAAGGCACTATTGGTCTGATGATAAGGATTTAGTTATACCTTTGATTGCTAATGCCATGAGTCGTAATGCATATTCAGAAATAAAGTCACTTACCTATTGACTGTCAGGATAACTCTAAGGCAGCTGAAAATAGACACGACAAGACTTCATAAATAAGTCCTCTTATTTATATGGTAAATTCAATTTTTTCTAAATGGGGTGTGTTTCAAGACATTTTATCTGTTGACGAAATGATTGACCGCTTTTATGGGCATGACTCTTTGGAATAATTTATTAGAGCCAAACCAATTATGTTTAGCTACAAGTTATGGGCGATGTGCGGAAGTGATAGTTATTGTTTGAATTTTTCATTATATTGCGGAAAAGAACAAAGTGGCTCAACAGACCAGACCAGACTCTTCGAAGTAGGGTAGTCAAAAACATGTTAGCAGTTGTCGAAAACCCAGAAAATTTTCTTTATTTCGACAATGTTTTCAATAGCCACTATTCATTGAGTGAACAAAAAATGTTTTAGGGCTTAGGGCTACAGGAGCTATTAGGGAAAATAGAACACTAACATCATTGAATGGTTTCTTTCTGGGTTTTCTCTCCCAAACTCTGAAAAATATCTATAAAATAAAAATTAATTATTTTGTGATTTGCTTCTGCGTAAGGAACACAAGATATTTGTCAGAAGCAATCAATTGAACAATGTTGCCTAACAAATAACAACGAAACAACATCAACGAAGAAACAACTATATCGTAACGTTTCGGAGTCTATATCAGACTCCTTCTTCAGACGCTTAAAGAAAAAATCTTCAGAACTATTTTGTTGATTGTTATTCTGAGATTCGAAAATTGTCACATTGACAGTATTTGAAAATCATAGCTAACATAGTTTTACTTTGTATAGAAATCTCCAAGTTCCACCTCCTTTTTCAATAAATTCAGCCAAATATGGTCAATACCAATTGAGCAATTTGCAAAATTGCATTCTCTCTTCAATAAAATACAAGGAGATCACATGGTGGATTGGAGTAATACAAGGATTCTGATGACAGAAACTGATTATATTTAAAGGAAACTTAAGGAATCAACTTGTATTTTATTGAACAGAGAATGCAATTTTGCAAATTGCTCAATTGGTATTGACCATATTTGGCTGAATTTATTGAAAAAGGAGGTGGAACTTGGAAATTTCTATACAAGTAACACTATGTTAGCTATGATTTTCAAATACTGTCAATGTGACAATTCTCGAATCTCAGAATAACAATCAACAAAATAGTTCTGAAGTTTTTTTCTTTAAGCGTCTGAAGAAGGAGTCTGTTATAGACTCCGACACGTTACGATATAGTTGTTTCTTCGTTGATGTTGTTTCGTTGATATTTGCTAGGCAACATGGTTCAATTGATTGCTTCTGACAAATATCTTGTGTTTCTTACGCAGAAACGAATCACAAAATAATTAATTTTTCATTTTATAGATGGTTTCAGAGTTTGGGAGAGAAAACCCAGAAAGAAATCATTCAATGATGAATATACCTCCCACAGTATCCTTTAATGTTTACTTAGAACACTAACATGTCCAATAAGGTCCACCAAAGAACTAGAAAAAAATGGACGTGGTGCCTATGATTATGAGTTTGATAAGGAAAATGATATATTTATCGTCAAGTAGAATGATAATAAATGTGTAACACTAGCAACGAATTTTGATGCTATTGAAACTCTAGCATCTGCTCCGCAATGGAACAGAGAACAAAAGCGGCGTGTTGGTGTTCCTCAGCCCAGGGATATCTATAATTATAACCGATATATGCGGGGTGTAGATAAAGATGATTGGCTATTAGAAAAACATAGTATTTCAATAAGAGGTAAAAAAAAATTGGTTCAAGCACTGACGTGAAGTCAGGAGCTTTTGCGCGTATGTTCTATTGTCCATACTCCTGTAATGAACACTCTTCTTAATCGAATTTACCATGATGAATTCTATTGTCTATTCTCCTGTATTGGACACTCTTCTCAATCGAATTCACCATGATGAATTCTATTGTTCATTCTCCAATACAGGAGAATGGACAATAGAATTCATCATGGTGAATTCGATTGAGAAGAGTGTCCAATACAGGAGAATAGACAATAAAAATCATCATGGTAAATTCGATTAAGAAGAGTGTTCATTACAGGAGTATGGACAATAGAACATACGCGCAAAAGCTCCTGACTTCACGTCAGTGCTTGAACCAATTTTTTTTCGATTAAAAGGGTCCAATCAGGAGAACGGACAATAGGATTCATCATGGTAAATTCGATTAAGAAGAGCAAAAGCTCCTGATTCACGTCAGTGCTTGAACCAATTTTTTTTGGGCGCATGTTCTAGGGGAACATCGTCCTATCATTTCGTCCAAATGTCTGTAATTTTCGAATTTCGAGCTGAAAATTGGCTAATAGACTAATTCGGACTCCCTGATCACGAATCCGGTGTCAGATTTTTGGGGCCGTCCGGCAGGCCGGCCTTCCGGCCGTAGGCACGATAACAGGAGCACCGAAGGTCCTATCGACTTCAAACTTTCAGGGTAGGTTTCTGATCAAAATGCGACGGTTAAGTTCGTTAACGGGCAAAATCGGCCGGACGGTTTAGAAGTTATAGACATTTCAAATTTTGAGGTTATTTCCCTGATATTTCAGGAACTAAAGAAGATGTTGAATCGAAACTTGATAGTCAGTTCGAGGATATAAACGCGCAACTTTTGGCAAAATTCTGTTATGATCGAAATGTTGGTAACTTTTAAAAAAATATTTCTTTTAATTTTTTCGAAAAAAAAATTTTTTTTTCGTGAACTATTCATCAGATTGCAACAAAAACTTGCACTAACGTCAATTGTAGTATTTTGCAACATTGAGCAAAATTTTGGCTCTATACGATTTCAATTTCTGGAGATATAAGACAAAATGTGTCAAATTTCCTGGGTCTCTCTCAGTATTTTCATCGATTATTCTATGAACTCTTTGAATTCCACCGAAAACAAATTCAAAGACATAAACATAAAGAATCAAGTCATAGTTTAGACGTCGAAAGAAGGACGATGTTGATCGACTTGAAAAGGTACCTATTTCAAGAAATGCAATAATGAAATGCTTAATTTATGGATATAATATTATCTAAGTATTGTTGGGATCGGGCAGTTGGAAAATTTTTTAATAAAAAAATTTGTACCGACGTTAAATCAAGCATTCTACACGAGTGTGCAAAATTTCAGTTCGATACGATCTCAATTCCAGAAGATATTGCTTAAAATTCACATTCCAGCGTGTTTTGACGTTCTATGGTCACAGAAAATCGTCACAAAAATCTATTTACCTCATTTGACGGCTGTTTGTCAAATCAATTAATTCCAATAATTGATGTCAGATTTCCTACATACCAAGTTCAAACACATTTTATTATATGGAAAACACTTATTATGATCACGTTCTACAGGAATTGATACTAAATAGAAGCTAGATGAAGATTATTGTAATGGAAAATTTGTGTTCCAGAATAATATTAAGGTATTCAACATGATCCTGCTTTTTTTCTTTACTGGTCAGTACGGGCCACAAGGAAGATGAACATGCGCCCAATAGCTCCTGTCCACAGGGCTTGAACCCATTTTTTTCGATTAAGTGTGTCCAATACAGGAGAATGGACAATAGAACATACGCGCAAAAGCTCCTGACTTCACGTCAGTGCTTGAACAAATTTTTATATTAGCCATCAAACCTTTTTAATTCTTCATAATCATTACAAGAATGTCTGTCGATATGGAATATGGTAATAATTTGACATTTGAACACATCGTTTAATGCATAATCAATTTCAATACTTTTGTCACTCGTTGATGAGATGAGATATCTGAAATTATAGATAAACTCTAAATATTCCATTCAATATTGAAATATTAAAATTAAATTTCCACTTATTCATTTGTATTTCAAGATAATGAACGTTTGAAGCTAATGATTCATGTAAATTGTCTGTGAAAATTTGTTTTCATGGGTTAGGGGAAAAGAGTTATTGTGAAAATAAGATTCATTTATTTAGATACCAATCTATATATTGTTTTATACTATCTACTAAGGGCCGATTTATTCAACCTCTCCGTAAAGTATTCGTCAACTATGTGCTCGTTGAATTTACTGATCCCCTTTAAAGTGAACATTTACAGATTACTTTCCTTTCGGTAAGGCTACTTTACAGTTTACAGGTCGTAAAATATATCAGCCCTCAGTGAACAAAAAAATTGTATACCTCACTGAAGCCGTAATACAAACAAAGGAAATAATTTCGAATAAAACTCTATTAACATATTCGATTATTTACTTCAAGAGAGATCAAGAATAACATTCATTTTGAAAATTCAATACTACATCAAGCAGCATGCAATGCATTTATTCGAGTTTGGACCACTGCTGCCCACATAATCATGGAGGATTCGTGAAACACTGCAGGGAGGATAAATACTTGTATATAGATTATTATTAAAATATGATAACTGACTTTCTCCATTT
Source organism: Halyzia sedecimguttata (assembly GCA_937662695.2). Classification (NCBI taxonomy): domain Eukaryota; kingdom Metazoa; phylum Arthropoda; class Insecta; order Coleoptera; family Coccinellidae; genus Halyzia; species Halyzia sedecimguttata. The sequence continues at coordinate 9,298,993 of OW569418.2, forward strand.
CCTTATATACTACTTCTCGTTGTAAAATATACTTGGATTTTCCTCCGCAACACTAGGATACATCATTTCAAAGTTAGCGTTGAATTATCAAGCCATTCTATTATAATATTAGTAAAGTCTGTTCTTCAGAGGTATTCATTGTTAAGCATGCTAAGCAACAAGCATTTAAGAAACATATACCTGAAGTTCCACGGGAAAACAATATACATAATATATACCTACACACATGTTATATTGCATCACCTTCTACTCCTATATTTTAAAATATTCTGCAATTAGAAAAATTAAAATGTTTCGTTAAAAATGCCTATTATATAGGTACACGCTGGCATCCAAACACCCTGATGATGGATCGTAAGAGACCCATGATATCAGGAAAACAGATTTGTTTGAATAGAAACACTAGATTTTCTTCTTGGCTATTCCACTTTTGAACTTAAATTTTAGTGTTCATGTCATCTTGGTTGCCTCTTATCAATATTAAATTTTCTCATGAGATATACTTAAGCTTCACAAATATTCAATCGACTAAGTTCCATATACCTTGTTTTTAAGAATTCTATCTGCAGTAACTCCAAGAGTAACTCATGCATTCTATTTGTCGAAAAGCATTACTTTTTTGCTCTACGTCAACTGGACCTTAATTCATTCCAACCTGAAAGGAAATATTAAGACTTGGATTTCTCTGAGTAAAGTAATTCATTCAATTCACTTCTATTACTTACTACGGGAGTGAACCTAGCGATGGATCCTTAACGGCAACGGTCCCAGTCTGGCACCGCAGCGCGAGAGCTTGTAGGTACCGTTCGGGATGTTCTGTAACTCACCGGCGGCCAGCGGGAGTCTGCGATTAAGCTGAATTCGTTAACTCTCGATGCAAAAATACTAGTTGAGGCTTAAAATTAATAAATTATGAATATGATGAACACAGAAGTGAGTACGTAAAGGAGGGAACATATTTATTTTCTTGAATACATTGAATTTCTAGGAAAATCCTGGAACAGGTCAAGTTTTATTTGAAATAACCCAATATTTTTATTCAACTTTCTACGTGATTACGTCATCGGAGTATGCGTGATTTTTCAGTTATCCATTGATGATAACTATATTTAGAAATTGTTGTCTACAGGGTGAGACAGAAAGAAGCAATGCACGTTACGGTTGGATATCGATTAAATTTCTAAACAAATCTAGAAATATTTCATTCTTTCTTCAACTTTTAATGAAATTTTTATTGTGATTACGTCATCATTGTTGGTTTGATGACGTCACCGATGTTTTTTTTAAATGCAATAATATTATGTCGTGTGACACCTCATGTAAAAGGTATTTCAGTCCTCTTTTCACCATACCCACATGCATTAAGAAATTATTTTATGCCGGGTGAGCCGGAGAAAAAATGTAAATGAAACTTGGAAATCCATCGAATTTCGAGAAAACATCTTGATAGTGGTAAATATTTTGTAATTACCGTGATTAAGTGATCACGACATCAATGTAGGTGTGATGACGTCATCATTTTTTATACAAAGTAAAATATCTAGTGATACTTCATTTAGAAGTTCTTTCAAATCAGTACTCCACATTTCTACAGAGTGTAAAACTTGTAATTTTGTTCAAAATAATACAGGAAGCGGAAGGTATCGTCTCGATCAGGGATGAGTCCTCATTAGAATACCTTTCATTTTCGAATTCGACAATCGATGTATGACACTTAATACAAATTCAGTGACGGCGGAAGTCGAAACTGGGAAGTCGAAAAACTTGTAATTTTGTTCAAAATAATTCAGGAAGCGGAAGGTATCGTCTCGATCAGGGATGAGTCCTCATTAGTATACCTTTCATTTTCAAATTCGACAATCGATGTATGCCGCTTAATAAAAATTCAGTGACGGCGGAAGTCGAATCTGGGAAGTCGAAAAACTTGTAATTTTGTTCAAAATAATCCAGGAAGCGGAAGGTATCGTCTCGATCAGGGATGAGTCCTCATTAGTATACCTTTCATTTTCAAGTCCGACATTCGATGTATGCCGCTTAATAAAAATTCAGTGACGGCGGAAGTCGAATCTGGGAAGTCGAAAAACTTGTAATTTTGTTCAAAATAATCCAGGAAGCGGAAGGTATCGTCTCGATTAGGGATGAGTCCTCATCAGTAGACCTTTCATTTTCAAGTCCGACATTCGATGTATACCGCTTAATAAAAATTCAGTGACGGCGGAAGTCGAATCTGGGAAGTCGAAAAAATTGTAATTTTGTTCAAAATAATCCAGGATAATCCAGGAAGCGGAAGGTATCGTCTCGACCAGGGATGAGTCCTCATCAGTAGACCTTTCATTTTCAAGTCCGACATTCGATGTATGCCGCTTAATAAAAATTCAGTGACGGCGGAAGTCGAATCTGGGAAGTCGAAAAACTTGTAATTTTGTTCAAAATAATTCAGGAAGCGGAAGGTATCGTCTCGATCAGGGATGAGTCCTCATTAGTATACCTTTCATTTTCAAATTCGACAATCGATGTATGCCGCTTAATAAAAATTCAGTGACGGCGGAAGTCGAATCTGGGAAGTCGAAAAACTTGTAATTTTGTTCAAAATAATCCAGGAAGCGGAAGGTATCGTCTCGATCAGGGATGAGTCCTCATTAGTATACCTTTCATTTTCAAGTCCGACATTCGATGTATGCCGCTTAATAAAAATTCAGTGACGGCGGAAGTCGAATCTGGGAAGTCGAAAAACTTGTAATTTTGTTCAAAATAATCCAGGAAGCGGAAGGTATCGTCTCGATTAGGGATGAGTCCTCATCAGTAGACCTTTCATTTTCAAGTCCGACATTCGATGTATGCCGCTTAATAAAAATTCAGTGACGGCGGAAGTCGAATCTGGGAAGTCGAAAAAATTGTAATTTTGTTCAAAATAATCCAGGATAATCCAGGAAGCGGAAGGTATCGTCTCGACCAGGGATGAGTCCTCATCAGTAGACCTTTCATTTTCAAGTCCGACATTCGATGTATGCCGCTTAATAAAAATTCAGTGACGGCGGAAGTCGAATCTGGGAAGTCGAAAAAATTGTAATTTTGTTCAAAATAATCCAGGATAATCCAGGAAGCGGAAGGTATCGTCTCGACCAGGGATGAGTCCTCATCAGTAGACCTTTCATTTTCAAGTCCGACATTCGATGTATGCCGCTTAATAAAAATTCAGTGACGGCGGAAGTCGAATCTGGGAAGTCGAAAAACTTGTAATTTTGTTCATAATAATCCAGGAAGTGGAAGGTATAGTCTCGATCAGGGATGAGTCCTCATCAGTAGACCTTTCATTTTCAAGTCCGACATTCGATGTATGCCGCTTAATAAAAATTCAGTGACGGCGGAAGTCGAATCTGGGAAGTCGAAAAACTTGTAATTTTGTTCAAGATAATCCAGGAAGCGAAAGGTATCGTCCCGATCAGGGATGAGTCCTCATCAGTAGACCTTTCATTTTCAAGTCCGACATTCGATGTATGCCGCTTAATAAAAATTCAGTGACGGCGGAAGTCGAATCTGGGAATTCGAAAAACTTGTAATTTTGTTCAAAATAATCCAGGAAGCGGAAGGTATCGTCTGGATCAGGGATGAGTCCTCATCAGTAGACCTTTCATTTTCAAGTCCGACAATCGATGTATGCCGCTTAATAAAAATTCAGTGACTGCTGAAGTCGAACCTGGGAAGTCGAAAAACTTGTAATTTTGTTCAAAATAATCCAGGAAGCGGAAGGTAACGTCTCGATCAGGGATGAGTCCTCATCAGTAGACCTTTCATTTTCAAGTCCGACAATCGATGTATGCCGCTTAATAAAAATTCAGTGACGGCGGAAGTCGAATCTGGGAAGTCGAAAAACTTGTAATTTTGTTCAAAATAATCCAGGAAGCGGAAGGTATCGTCTCGATCAGGGATGAGTCCTCATCAGTAGACCTTTCATTTTCAAGTCTGACAATCGATGTATGCTGCTTAATAAAAATTCAGTGACGGCGGAAGTCGAATTTGGGAAGTCGAAAAACTTGTAATTTTGTTCAAAATAATCCAGGAAGCCGAAGGTATCGTCTCGATCAGGGATGAGTCCTCATCAGTAGACCTTTCATTTTCAAGTCCGACAATCGATGTATGCCGCTTAATAAAAATTCAGTGACGGCGGAAGTCGAATCTGGGAAGTCGAAAAACTTGTAATTTTGTTCAAAATAATCCAGGAAGCGGAAGGTATCGTCTCGATCAGGGATGAGTCCTCATCAGTAGACCTTTCATTTTCAAGTCTAACAATCGATGTATGCTGCTTAATAAAAATTCAGTGACGGCGGAAGTCGAATTTGGGAAGTCGAAAAACTTGTAATTTTGTTCAAAATAATCCAGGAAGCGGAAGGTATCGTCTCGATCAGGGATGAGTCCTCATCAGTAGACCTTTCATTTTCAAGTCCGACAATCGATGTATGCCGCTTAATAAAAATTCAGTGACGGCGGAAGTCGAATCTGGGAAGTCGAAAAACTTGTAATTTTGTTCAAAATAATCCAGGAAGCGGAAGGTATCGTCTCGATCAAGGATGAGTCCTCATTAGTATACCTTTCATTTTCAAGTCCGACACTCGATGTATGCCGCTTAATAAAAATTCAGTGACGGCGGAAGTCGAATCTGGGAAGTCGAAAAACTTGTAATTTTGTTCAAAATAATCCAGGAAGCGGAAGGTATCGTCTCGATCAGGGATGAGTCCTCATCAGTAGACCTTTCATTTTCAAGTCCGACATTCGATGTATGCCGTTTAATAAAAATTCAGTGACGGCGGAAGTCGAATCTGGGAAGTCGAAAAACTTGTAATTTTGTTCAAAATAATTCAGGAAGCGGAAGGTATCGTCTCGATCAGGGATGAGTCCTCATCAGTAGAGCTTTCATTTTCAAGTCCGACAATCGATGTATGCCACTTAATAAAAATTCAGTGACGGCGGAAGTCGAAACTGGGAAGTCAAAAAAATTGACTGTCATGTGGGTACCTCCTTCAATATATAATTTTCCCCCAAATGTTGTTATCACCGAGGTGGACCACTTGCTAGTACTGGTATGGACAACTTTGGGAATGACCGATTTAGAGCGTTCCGTAAGTGTGTATTCCATTGCCTTAATATTCGAATTCGAAATTTTCAATATTTATTAAAAATAGATTTTGTATTTTATCAGCTTTGACGAAAACGCATGTTTTTATCGCATAGCGAACCACCTGATGATAGGGTGAAATAGCGGTCAAATACTTTTCTAATACGTTTAATGAAATTTGGCCGTAGAAGTCATCCTTAGATTGGTTCTCTTACATGTTAAGTGTGAGAAATCCCTGCAGATCGCTTTCCCGTATGTTGAATATAAGTATCTGTTGACAGTTTCACGGACCTTTGAGTATCCCATTCAAGGCATTCGTAGGGTAAACTTGCTGATAAGTCAAAACCACTTATCCATATATAACTTCGTTAAATTAATTTTTGGACCTAAGAATAAACAAACATGCATTTCTGGAATGCTAGCTTTCACTAAATCAACACCGATGCCATTTCCACGTGTCAAAGGATTCGATAATCTTTCAAGAAATATTAGTTAAAAAGCAATTAGAATTCATCCCTACTCTAACAAAATTTTGGTAGATATCGATGTTTTTCTGAGGGTCCCTAGTTTTCAATGGTGATGTGAAACTTTCGCTTCCATGAATTATTATAATTTCGCTTCAGTTTAACTGGAAAATCGTCCTCCCTGGACCTTTTTTGAACTTGTTTAATTCACACTTTGTGAATGATATTTCAGTGATACATACAAAATTATTGTGTATTCCACTTATCTTTCTTTAAGGTGTATATTTTTATTAAGTGGCATACATCGATTGTCGGACTTGAAAATGAAAGGTCTACTAATGAGGACTCATCCCTGATCGAGACGATAACTTCCGCTTCCTGGATTATTTTGAACAAAATTACAAGTTTTTAGACTTCCCAGTTTCAACTTCCGCCGTCACTGAATTTTTATTAAGCGGCATACATCGATTGTCGGACTTGAAAATGAAAGGTATACTAATGAGGACTCATCCCTGATCGAGACGATAACTTCCGCTTCCTGGATTATTTTGAACAAAATTACAAGTTTTTAGACTTCCCAGTTTCGACTTCCGCCGTCACTGAATTTTTATTAAGCGGCATACATCGATTGTCGGACTTGAAAATGAAAGGTATACTAATGAGGACTCATCCCTGATCGAGACGATAACTTCCGCTTCCTGGATTATTTTGAACAAAATTACAAGTTTTTAGACTTCCCAGTTTCGACTTCCGCCGCCACTGAATTTGTATTAAGCGGCATACATCGATTGTCGGATTCGAAAATGAAAGGTCTACTGATGAGGACTCATCCCTGATCAAGACGATACCTTCCGCTTCCTGGATTATTTTGAACAAAATTACAAGTTTTTAGACTTCCCAGTTTCGACTTCCGCCGCCACTGAATTTTTATTAAGCGGCATACATCGATTGTCGGATTCGAAAATGAAAGGTCTACTGATGAGGACTCATCCCTGATCAAGACGATACCTTCCGCTTCCTGGATTATTTTGAACAAAATTACAAGTTTTTAGACTTCCCAGTTTCGACTTCCGCCGTCACTGAATTTTTATTAAGCGGCATACATCGATTGTCGGACTTGAAAATTAAAGGTATACTAATGAGGACTCATCCCTGATCAAGACGATACCTTCCGCTTCCTGGATTATTTTGAACAAAATTACAAGTTTTTGACTTCCCAGTTTCGACTTCCGCCGTCACTGAATTTTTATTGAGCGGCATACATCGATTGTCGGACTTGAAAATGAAAGGTCTACTGATGAGGACTCATCCCTGATCAAGACGATACCTTCCGCTTCCTGGATTATTTTGAACAAAATTACAAGTTTTTAGACTTCCCAGTTTCGACTTCCGCCGTCACTGAATTTTTATTAAGCGGCAAACATCGATTGTCGAATTTGAAAATGGAAGGTATACTAATGAGGACTCATCCCTGATCGAGGCGATACCTTCCGCTTCCTGAATTATTTTGAACAAATTTACAAGTTTTTAGACATCCCAGTTTCGACTTCCGCCGCCACTGAATTTTTATTAAGTGGCATACATCGATTGTCGAATTTGAAAATGAAAGGTATTCTAATGAGGACTCATCCCTGATCGAGACGATACCTTCCGCTTCCTGAATTATTTTGAACAAAATTACAAGTTTTTAGACTTCCCAGTTTCGACTTCCGCCGCCACTGAATTTTTATCAAGCGGCATACATCGATTGTCGAATTTGAAAATGAAAGTTATATTAATGAGGACTCATGCCTGATCGAGTCGATAGCTTCCGCTTTCTGTATTAGTTTGAAGAAAATTACAAGTTTTTCGACTTCCCAGTTTCGACTTCCGCCGTCACTGATTTTTTATTAAGCGGCATACATCGATTGTCGAATTTGAAAATGAAAGGTATACTAATGAGGAGTAATCCCTATCTGGAGTTTTCTCGAAATTGCATGAATTTCCTTCATTCTTAAAAGTAGATTCAATTTTCTTGCATACTCTGTATAAAATAATTCCCTTAAGTACGTAGGTGTGGTGAAAAGAGTACGGAAATACCTTTTAAATGAGGTATCACATGAATTATTATTTGTATTAAAAAAAAACATCAATGACGTCACCAAACCTATACTAATGACTTAAAGACTATAAATGTTTCATCAAAAGTTGGAGAATAATATAATGAGCTGTTTGAAGATTTATTCGTTATTCAACCTTATGGTTTATTGCTTTTTTCTGGCCCACTCTGTAGAAATGTGGAGTACTGATTTGAAAGAACTTTTAAATGAAGTATCACATGAAATTTTTCTTTGTATAAAAAAAGATGACGTCACCACACCTACATTGATGTCGTTATCACTTAATCACGGAAATTACAAAAAATTTACCGCTATCAGAAATTTTCTCGAAATTCGATGGATTTCCAAGTTTCATTTACATTTTTTCTCCGGCTCACCCTGCATAAAATAATTTCTTAATGCATGTGGGTATGGTGAAAAGAGGACTGAAATACCTTTTACATGAGGTGTCACACCACATAATATGATTGCATTTGAAAAAACATCGATGACGTCACCAAACCTACAATGATGACGTAATCACAATAAAAATTTCATTAAAAGTTGGAGAAAATAGGCACTCTGTTCATAGAAAGCGCGCCAAAAAATGAAATATTTCTAGATTTGTTTAGAAATTCAATCGATATCCAACCGTAACGTGCATTGCTTCTTTCTGTCTCACCTTGTAGACAACAATTTCTAAATATACTTATCATCAATGGAGAACTGACAAATCACGCATACTCCGATGACGTAATCACGTAGAAAGTTGAATAAAAATATTGGGTTATTTCAAATAAAACTAGACCTGTTCCAGGATTTTCCTAGAAATTCAATGTATTCAAGAAAATAAATATGTTCCCTCCTTTACGTACTCACTTCTGTGTTCATCATATTCATAATTTATTAATTTTAAGCCTCAACTAGTATTTTTGCATCGAGAGATAAGGAATTCAGCTTAATCGCAGACTCCCGCTGGCCGCCGGTGTGTTACAGAACATCCCGATCGGTACCTACTAGCACTAGCTCTCGCGCTGCGGTGCCAGACTGGGACCGTTGCCGCATCCATCGCTAGGTTCACACCGATTACTTACTGCTGATTTTTAGCCAGAAATCCTGAAGGACATATACCAGATATCTTCTTTCTGAACAACTTTTCCACAGTTCTCCATAATTTGGAATTTCTTTCACATACGTAAACAATATTTCTAGATTCCTCCAATCTTCAAATACAAGGTAATCTCGATTATTTTCAACGGAAGGAATACTCGTTCGTACTTCGTGGATTGAGAATATTTTGTTTACGTTTTGTATTTGTGAATTGTGTTTTGATCAGATTCAGATTCGATGTTGAGGTTAAAACGGGGCGCATGCGATGTAGGGCTATCATCTCCCATAGATTTGTGATGAAATAATACGATTTTCCCATAACATACGCGTAAAAGATATGTCATCATGACATTCATATTTTTATTTTTGAAGGTTCTCGCAAAAATACGACCATAGACAACATATCATACGACGATTCACATCCGCTACCGAACTCACAAAAGGCTGCGCGTTTCTCCAACAATATAGATCCGATCATGTTCAAACTTGGAATTCTGCAGTAGAGTTAGGTTCTGCAGGCTCTCCCAAAATTTCAGCCATGCCGGACGAATAGTTTATGATATATAGAATTTTTTTCAATTATTTTTAATTATTTTTTTTTAATTTTCTAGTTATACCATCCTCACGAAATTCTGCAAAAATTTTCGCGTTGGCATTCTACAACTAATAACCATGTTTGAATCCAATCGGTTTTGTATTCTTCGAGTTAATGAGGAACAAAAAACATCCAAATTTCAGAAAATTTCAGATGGCTATAACTCTAAAACCCTTTGGACGATTATGCTCATAAATAAACTCAAATGTCGCATTCAGATGCACAACCTAACCTGAAATTTTCAAGCCGCTGTCTCTTTCCGTTCTCAGGTTATCATGACAACAAAAATATTTTTTAATAATTTTTTAATAATTTTCTAGCGATACGATTCTCACAAAAATTCATAAGCGTGCTTAGGTCTATATTCTACAACTATTCACCAAGTTTAAATTCGATCGGATTTATTTTGGTTGAAAACAAAATTATTACTCGGAAACCATTGGGCCGATTATACCCATTAACGTATTGGGATGCGCCACCTACCCTGAAAATTTCAAGTCGCTAGCTCTTTCCGTCTCAAGTTATCGTGGCAACGGACGGCACCACAGAATTAAATTTCACATTTGGGCAAAACTATAACGCGTATGTTCCCCAGAACATACGCGCAATTATATTGGTGCCTAGTAACGCGGGTCATTTATGGCCATTGTAAATGCTTTCCTCTTATACCGAGCCATACACGGTACAAAATCAATTTCTATACAATATTTTGGAAGATCAGTTGCAGTAGAATATCTAAAATTAAGTCATGGCAAACGAATCCTAAAAAGTAGACCTCTTAGTTCTCCTTCAACTTCTCGGCCAAGAGTATCTCACGGTGTTAGGTATGATGAACGGCGTCTTTATCTTGAAAAACGCGAAAAGCAACGTCGATGCCAGTATGCAAATTGCTAAAGTGAACCACTTACATTTTGCAGCAAGTGCAATGTAACTTTATATTAAAAATATTCTCCAAAGTATCACCAAAACTCATAAATACCTGGCCTTTGTTCACAAATATATTCTTTTCTATTTTGTAATGTTTTTTTTTTCAATCAAATGTTTACACATTCATGTTTATTCGTTTTTTATTACTCTTACTTAGTTGGTTTTTAAGAAATAAAAATCTGTAAAAAAAATTAAATGTAGTTTTGTTTTTCTCATATACTCCCAGCGTCCTATTTATAATACAGGATTACTTTAATTAAAGATAGCGACGGATGATGACGCGCAAAGTGTTCGCTCCGGTATTTCGAAGGTAAATCCCAGTAAAATGGAGAAAATTTGTGGTCATTGCAACAGAAAAGTCAATGAAAGTGTTAGGTGTGTTAGGTGCAAAGTAATTTTTCACCCTTCTTGCCTTATTCAGGCCTCAAATAAAAAAATCCGCAAAGTGCGTGCATGAAGTAGATCTGGACAGGCAGCATGAACCAGGAGATCAACACTCCAATTGTGAGGAGCCTAGCGAAACAATTATCCTAGACCCAAAGGTAGAAAACCAAATTTTAAAAATAAGGATTAAATATCTTGAGGAGCTGCTTCAGGAATCTCGTAGCAAACATCAAATTCTTATTCAGAACAATGAATTGTTGCTAGAAAAAATCAATAGTCATTATAAAAAAAACTAGTGATAACAGTCGAGATTATTACGATAAGGAATTCTATGTTGATAAGACAAATGAGGAAAACAAAGCGAGTGCAAAACCTAGTAGTAGCGCCCTCCCTCTGTCCGAGCAGGAAGCTAAAAATTCATCAAAGCAGATCCCTGTTCCTGACAAACTTGCGTCAACTTCGATGGTTCCGTTTAATGTCATTCTTAAAACGAATCAAAACAAGCAGCTTAACCAAAAAGTAGGAACTAGAGCATGGCATAACGAAAACGAAATTATATCAGAGCCGACTCAAAATATAAATGGAAATACCACATCAGATCTCCATACAATTGCGGCGAACGATGTAGTTGCTTCTGAGAGGGAATGGAAAACTATCCAACGTTCCAAAAAACAACAAAAACAACCAAAATTAATTTGCATTGGTCTAAAAAAAGTGGCTGAAGGAAGCGGAATTCAAGGAGCACAAAAAAGGAAATGGTTATATGTTGGAAGAATATCAGGGAAAGACATAACAACAGATGTGATTCAAACTTACATAAAAGATGAAATAAAATGTGATGTTGAAGTGAAGAAGCTGGAAACAAAGGGGCAAAATTCAGCCTTTAGTGTAGGAATCACGTCCTCTGAGGCTTATGACAATGTATGTAGTCCCGATTTTTGGCCTGAGGGAGTTGTAGTGAAGAAATTTTCCTTCCGTGGTTTTTTTCACCAGAAGGGGTCACCTCCCCACAAAAGATAAATAAAACTTTCTGTCTTGTAACGCAAAATGTTCAGTCTTTGAATACATCACTGAATGGGTTCTCGTTGTTCGTGCAGGAGCATAATGCTGATGTGGTTGCTATCACGGAGCACTGTAGATCGGATGACGAGCTCTCCAAATATGTGTTAGATGGCTACTCCCTTGTGTCTTCTTTCTGCCGGGGACATGGTGAACATGGTGGAAGTGCAATTTATTGCAAAACTAACTTAAAGTGTGTAGATAGGTCAGATATAAAATCCTTAAGTGTTGTAAATGTAATTGAATGCTCAGCTGTAGAGATTTATTTTCAGGGTAAAAGATTATTGGTTATTAGTATTTATAGGCCCAATACTCCTCCTCTTAGCAGTGTGTCTTTCTTTTTGAATAGACTCAGACGTATTTTTGAAATTTGCTGCCATAAAAAAGTAAATTTGATTGTGAGTGGGGATTTTAATATAAATCTTCGTAGAGTGAATGGAGACTCCCCAGCTCTCATATCTCTCTTGGAACAATTCAACATGGTAATTACAAATAGGGAACCTACTCGTCCCCTCTCAGGTGCTTGCGTTGATAATGTCCTTAGTGTCCTTAGTACATTTATCGGATTACTCGGCCTTAAAATTCATTTCAGGTGATTTATTTGCGGTGCCTTCAAATAATGACTTTGTATTCAAGAGGGTAATCAACCAGGAAAACACGACTAGATTCCTTTCGAGACTCTCGGAAGTTGATTGGTCTGACATTTACTGCCTACAAGCTGATGTAAACAGGCTGTGGAGCAGTTTTTTCACGCGTTTTAAAGATATTTTTGATGAGTGTTATCCTAAAATACAGGTTAAATGTAACACAGCTGTTAAACCTTTCTATAGAACTCCCCTTTTATCATCGTTAAAGAAGTCTCTTGATATCCTGTTTGTTCTTTCTTCGGTAAATCCTATCTTTAAGGAAACATATAATTTTTATAAAAAGAGTTACGATGCACAAATCTCCAATGAAAAGAAGAAATATTTCAATAATTACATTACGTCTTCAACAAACAGGTCAAAAGCAGTGTGGCAAATCATAAATTCCTTGACAGGTAAAAACAAAAAGAAAAGTCCAATGAAATCAGGTGATCCTGAAAACTTAGCAAATGAGTTTAATAATTTTTTTGTGAACGTCGCTACTGGTTCCAGTACCAGCTCTTCTCAACCACCTCTCAGCCCTCCATCGGAATCCACCAGGGTACTGAAATCATTTTTTGTTTTTGAGATCTCTGGAAGCGAGGTGATATCTGTTGTGAACTCTCTGAAAAATAAGAACTCAAGTGGATATGATGAAATACCCATGTGTGTCATCAAGAAGTCGATTGATCAGATTGCAGATCCGTTAGCCTTTATAATTTGCAGATCATTTACAGAAGGTGTGTTTCCGGATCTTTTAAAGATTGCTACTGTTAGACCACTGCATAAAAAGGGTAGTGTTGAGGACACTAACAACTACAGACCTATAAGTCTTTTAACATCTATTTCGAAGATTTTTGAGAGGATCCTCTTGAATAGGTTGTTGTCTTTCTTTAGGAAATTCGGTGTCATTACTGGCTCCCAGCATGGCTTCACTAAGGATAAGTGTACAGATACGGCAATTTACGAGATGATTGCTTCAATAATCACTGCTCTTGAAAGTGGAGAACTGGCTTGTTTTTCGATTTATCTAAGGCCTTTGACATGGTTGATCATGGGCTTTTGATTCATCGTTTAGAGGCTAATGGAATAAGAGACAACCAGTTGAAGCTGATTTCCAGTTACCTGACAAATCAGAGGGTATTGCTAACAGTAGATGGCAGGTCACATTTTTCTCGGGATCAAACACTTAAAATGGGGGTGTCTCAGGGAAGTATATTGGGCCCACTTCTCATTATTATCTTTATAAATTCTCTCCCAGAGGCTTCTTGTGGTGAGAATTGTAAGGCAATTATGTACGGTGATGACGCCAATTTTTTGATGAGGAAATCGAACATCTCTGGTGCTCTGACTGTCTCAGGATCAGTTGTTGACAGGGTTGTGAATTTGTGTAGTGGGAGCGGACTTAAGATCAATTTTAAGAAAACGGAATCTATGTTTTTCTACTCTAATAGGTCTAGCATTGAGTGTCCTGAATTTGTGGGGGGTCCCCAGGACAGGATACCTGTGCGAAGTGAGGTAAGGTTCTTGGGCGTTATCATTGATAGGCACTTGAGATGGGACATGCACATTGAACAACTAAAAAAGAAGCTAAATTCTGTTTCATATACCCTGTTCATGTTAAGGGATAATGTCGACTTGGATGTCCTCAAGGCTTTATATTTCTCATGTTACCAGTCTATTTTGTCTTATGGTGTTATTTTTTGGGGAAGCTCTATTCACTCTAACCAAGTTTTTGTGTGTCAAAAATGGACACTTAGAACGATCCTTCGTCTTAACTATAGGCATTCATGTCGTGGCCTTTTTAGAGAGAATTATATTCTGACTCTGTATGGTCTTTTCATGTATAAATTACTTATGTTTGTCCATAAGAATGGGCATTACTTTGAAAAATTTAAGAATACTAACAATATTGATACTGATGATTTAATTAATAAATTCAATGAATGAAACAAAATTTACACCAGAATATCCAATTATAATGCCAAAGTACTCGCCGATTATGACAAAACATACTCACCGATTATGACAAAATATACTCACCGACTAGAACAAAAATACACACCGATTATGAGCAACGTAAAACCCGGTTTGAACTTTTGACTTAGAGCAAGGAGTGCCTTCACAGTGAAGTGAATGTTTTTCTTTTTTTTTCAAGTTGGGAAAAATTTATTTAAGTTTGAGATTATATATTGTAGGATTAAATTAAGTTATAATTAACAGTTACACACAGATTATACTATATTATCTGCTATGATCTCTATAACGCAAACCATGTTTATTTCTCGCTAGATGAATAAACATTATTATTATTATTATTATTATTATTAATACACGGCAAATATGTTCATACTTCTATCCTGTCCATTCATCCACATTATGTGAAAGGGGGACGGAATACATGGCTCTTAAGCTCTATAATACGCTTCCGAAGTTTATTCGGTTGATTTCTGGTCGTGAGTCATTCAGAAGAGATATTCACAATTTGATTATGCAATGTGAACCCTATTCCGTCGAGGAGTTTAAAGTTTTTTGTAATGGAAGGAAATGATATTTTTCTTTGTTTTTGACCTATTTCAGCTTTATTTGTACAAATCTTTGTAGTTTGTATGAGTAATTTTTGAGATGAATAAATATTATTATTATTATTATTATTATAATTGTAGTCAATGCCTATGCATTTCAGAGGTCCCAAAGGCCAACATATCCAATTTTTATAAAAATATAAACAAACTTATTTGGGCATTGATGGGTTAATGGGAACAATGGGGAAATTACTCCAACAAATACGAAGTTGATAAGTGTTTGATTGGTTCCACTGAAAAAAACACAATCATATCAAACGTCCCTAAAAAGAATAAACGTGTGATCATTTTATCGACCATGCATCATAACAAATCTGTCCAACAAATCCAGCGACAAAAAGAACTGACTTCATTCTTTGTTATAATGCTACAAAAGCCTTGATCAAAAATGTTATATTTATCGTCCAGGTAGAAAGTGTCGTTGTTGGCCCTTAGTGATTTGGTATGCTTTAATGGATATCACCGTAGTAAACAGTTATATTATTTTTCTGGCCGCTAATCCTGCTGTTAAAAAAAATCGCACAAAATATATGGAGGAACTAGGAATGAGTCTCATCAAAGAGCATTCCAATAGCCTAGTGGCAATATCACCTATCGCCCAATTTTGTAAAATTGAATTAGCACCACCATAGAATTAGAATTAGAATATTTGCCATTCAGATTGAAAGGACTAACCTATGCTGAGCTTTACGAGGAAATAGAAAATATTCCATCCGATGCGGAATCTATTGTTGATGAGGACGAAGTTGACGAGTCAGAACACTCCCTGCAGAATACAATTTGCATCGAAAATTTGGTTCAGGATATCGAAGAGGAAGTCAGTGATGACTTGTGGGACTCTGATGATGAAATCCCGCTGAGCAATTTAGTTCAGAATCAAGAATATAGAACAGGTAACGATTCTAATATCCATTCTCCACGGTGGGGAATTACACAGGCCGTAAATCCAGCCCCACCTTTTGAACATAACTGTGGAATTACTGACATAGTCCGCAAGGTTCATAATAAAACTCCAAATGCATTTTTCAATCTTATTTTTACTGACGATTTGCTGCAATACTTGGTATTCCAAACAAATTTGTATGCTACGCAAGAAGGCAAGAATTTCATACCTACCACTGTATCTGAAATGAAAATATTTCTTGGAATCAACATTTTGATGGGTCTCAAACCCTAACCTAGCTATAGGGACTATTGGAGTTCTAGTCCTGATTTGCATGATGCATATATAAGCCAGTTTATTTCGGTCAATAGATTTGGATGGTTGCTCACTCACTTGCACCTAAATGATAATTCTCTTCTTCCACAAAGGAACCAGCCGAATTATGACAAATTGTACAAAGTACGTCCTTTTATAGCTATGCTTTCTGAAAATTTCGAAAAATGCCTTCTTCCTCATGAAAATATAGCAATAGATGAATCTATGATCAGATTCAAAGGAAGAAGTTCTATAAAGCAGTACCTTCCAAAAAAACCAATAAAAAGGGGATATAAGGTGTGGTGTTTGGCGGATCAATCTGGTTATCTCTGTAGATTTCAAATGTATACTGGGAAGGTCGGAAATATGGCAGAAACAAATTTAGGAGAAAGGGTTGTAAAAGATTTAACAAGGGGACTTGAGCGAAAAAACCACAAATTATATATAGATAATTATTTTTGCTCATATCAGCTACTTCTTTACCTAAAAGAAAATGCAATTTGGACTTGTGGCACCATAAATTATACTAGAAAGAATATTCCAAAAATGAAAGATGATAAACAGTTAACAAGGGGAGAAACTGATTGGAAAACTAGTGATAGCGGCTTATCCATTTTCAAATGGAAAGACAAGAGGTCAGTCCATCTCCTCTCCAACTATCACGACACAAATATGTATTCAATAGTGAAGAGAAAAGAAAAAATGGAACCTGTGTTGACGTAAAGTGCCCTCGTGTACTACAAGACTATAATAAAAACATGGGATTCGTTGATAAATTGGACCAGTTGAAAAGTTACTTCGAAATCAATCGTCAGAGCCGCAAGTGGTGGCATCGTATTTTTTTCCATTTTGTTGATATTGCTGTTGTGAATTCATATATTTTATATCGCTTGAGCGGCGAAGAAATCACTCATAAGGATTTTAGGAGAAGAGTTGTGGATGGCTTAGTCGCAGAAAAGATTGTCTCTTTAAAAACGAAACGGGACAAGAGCCCATTAGAAATTAAGAAACATAAACCTCAAGATTCGATAGAAGTCAGACTTGACAGTTCAGCACATCAGCCTGGAAGAGGAACCAGAAGGAGATGCGCAGTGTGCAGCTCAAAAAAAGATCAAGTCAGAACTGAATGGACCTGTACCATTTGTAAAGTTCCTTTGTGTTTGTCCAAAACTAAAACATGCTTCCAGGATTTCCACTCAAAGGTAAAATTACTCATTGTGAATAATTCGAGAAGTAACTTTGATTTTTCTTTCAGGCATAGTGGTACACTATATGTACCACCTCCTATAGTACCCCCCATTTATTTGAAAAACATTCGACATAGATTTTTCAATATATTTTTATATTTCTTTCTAAATAAACACAAATATAAATAATTACGAACTTTTATTTGTCGTGCCACCCATGTAAAATATCTTCGCTGATCTCTGTGCCAATAAGGGTTAAGAACGAAACTCAAGCACCCAATTACAAAGCATGACATATATCAATCTTGATGCCTGCCATATGATTAAATTGCTGAGAAATTGCTATGCGTCTCAAAATGGATTACGCAATATAGCCCAGTCATATTAGGTAAAAAAAGGGGTCAACCTCGGAATGAAAGATAATAAGCTGCAAATTGGTATGAACCTTTGCTTTGTCATTCTAAATGTTGTCTCAAAAGTCACAATCGTTATCGTGTCCGCGTCTCAAGATATTCAAGGTCAAAGGTCACAAAAATCGGTTTTTCGCGAATATCTGGCTTCCTATCGGTTAAATGAGATTTGCATTTATTATAAAAGTTGTAGGCTATAAAATTCCCTACAACTTTTGTTCAAACTTTTTTTTCATACGACCAACCGTTTTGAACGTAGAGCGCGAAGAGTGCACATCGTACAGTCATATACGGCCTAATGCAAGGTCAAGCGTGAGTTATGGTTATCCGTACGTTATAAAGTCAATTATTTACTTGGAAATTATAATTATTAAACAATGCCTATTATTTATGGACTAACTATTAATTATTTATATTTAATTAAAGTAAGTAACTTGATTTATATACAAAACCATCAACGATGGACAGAAACCTCTAAAAATAGTTCAAGTATGCCAGACCAGGTGGTTGTCAATAGAGTCCGCTGTATCGAGAATATACATGCAATAGCTAGAGTTAAAAACACATATTTCTATAGCTAAGGTGCATGAAAGGTGTCACACAGCTGAATTATTGCACTCTGTATGCGAATGAGATGAATTATATATATATATATATATCTCATTTTTACATCCCATATTAATTGAAATAAACAGAGTTAATAAAATGTTCTATTCAAAAGATACAGGCCACATCAAATTGCGTGAAGAGTTGATCAACCTTATAGATATGGTTGTCAGCAAGGTTACGTTACCTACAAATAAAGTTGATATTTTTTCCCAAAATATTCGTGATTTCTTGGATCAAAAATGTTATCTTGGATTCCGATTTGAAATTAAATACTTGAAATGAGAGAAAAGGGATTACCAAAGGAAGACGAAGAAATTATACGGCATCGGTGCATAACATTTATTAAGTCTAGTTGAAGAAATTTAAAATAGGTTGCCAGAAAATTTGACACTGATGACTTAATCACAATAAGAACAATTAATTATCATAATAGCTCAGTTCAATAAAAGTGCAGAACATATAGCAAGAGTCAATGATCAGTGGAATCAAATTAATTTATTGAAATGGAATGAGACCAAAAAGACACAAAAATTTTGGAATGAAGTATTGCATTTCAAAGTCGCTCAAGGAGAATCAAGGTTTGAGGAATTAGCGACTTTTGCAATTACTCTCCTAATACTGCCTCATTCCAATGCCGATGTTGAGAGACTATTCAGCAGTATGAATTCAATAAAAATTGGTTCAAGCACTGACGTGAAGTCAGGAGCTTTTGCGCGTATGTTCTATTGTCCATACTCCTGTAATGAACACTCTTCTTAATCGAATTTACCATGATGATTTTTATTGTCTATTCTCCTGTATTGGACACTCTTCTCAATCTCCAATACAGGAGAATGGACAATAGAATTCATCATGGTGAATTCGATTGAGAAGAGTGTCCAATACAGGAGAATAGACAATAGAATTCATCATGGTAAATTCGATTAAGAAGAGTGTTCATTACAGGAGTATGGACAATAGAACATACGCGCAAAAGCTCCTGACTTCACGTCAGTGCTTGAACCAATTTTTTTTTCGATTAAAAGGGTCCAATCAGGAGAACGGACAATAGAATTCATCATGGTAAATTCGATTGAGAAGAGCAAAAGCTCCTGATTCACGTCAGTGCTTGAACCAATTTTTTTTTTCGATTAAGTGTGTCCAATACAGGAGAATGGACAATAGAACATACGCGCAAAAGCTCCTGACTTCACGTCAGTGCTTGAACAAATTTTTATATTAGCCATCAAACCTTTTTAATTCTTCATAATCATTACAAGAATGTCTGTCGATATGGAATATGGTAATAATTTGACATTTGAACACATCGTTTAATGCATAATCAATTTCAATACTTTTGTCACTCGTTGATGAGATGAGATATCTGAAATTATAGATAAACTCTAAATATTCCATTCAATATTGAAATATTAAAATCAAATTTCCACTTATTCATTTGTATTTCAAGATAATGAACGTTTGAAGCTAATGATTCATGTAAATTGTCTGTGAAAATTTGTTTTCATGGGTTAGGGGAAAAGAGTTATTGTGAAAATAAGATTCATTTATTTAGATACCAATCTATATATTGTTTTATACTATCTACTAAGGGCCGATTTATTCAACCTCTCCGTAAAGTATTCGTCAACTATGTGCTCGTTGAATTTACTGATCCCCTTTAAAGTGAACATTTACAGATTACTTTCCTTTCGGTAAGGCTACTTTACAGTTTACAGGTCGTAAAATATATCAGCCCTCAGTGAACAAAAAAATTGTATACCTCACTGAAGCCGTAATACAAACAAAGGAAATAATTTCGAATAAAACTCTATTAACATATTCGATTATTTACTTCAAGAGAGATCAAGAATAACATTCATTTTGAAAATTCAATACTACATCAAGCAGCATGCAATGCATTTATTCGAGTTTGGACCACTGCTGCCCACATAATCATGGAGGATTCGTGAAACACTGCAGGGAGGATAAATACTTGTATATAGATTATTATTAAAATATGATAACTGACTTTCTCCATTTCCTTATATACTACTTCTCGTTGTAAAATATACTTGGATTTTCCTCCGCAACACTAGGATACATCATTTCAAAGTTAGCGTTGAATTATCAAGCCATTCTATTATAATATTAGTAAAGTCTGTTCTTCAGAGGTATTCATTGTTAAGCATGCTAAGCAACAAGCATTTAAGAAACATATACCTGAAGTTCCACGGGAAAACAATATACATAATATATACCTACACACATGTTATATTGCATCACCTTCTACTCCTATATTTTAAAATATTCTGCAATTAGAAAAATTAAAATGTTTCGTTAAAAATGCCTATTATATAGGTACACGCTGGCATCCAAACACCCTGATGATGGATCGTAAGAGACCCATGATATCAGGAAAACAGATTTGTTTGAATAGAAACACTAGATTTTCTTCTTGGCTATTCCACTTTTGAACTTAAATTTTAGTGTTCATGTCATCTTGGTTGCCTCTTATCAATATTAAATTTTCTCATGAGATATACTTAAGCTTCACAAATATTCAATCGACTAAGTTCCATATACCTTGTTTTTAAGAATTCTATCTGCAGTAACTCCAAGAGTAACTCATGCATTCTATTTGTCGAAAAGCATTACTTTTTTGCTCTACGTCAACTGGACCTTAATTCATTCCAACCTGAAAGGAAATATTAAGACTTGGAATTCTCTGAGAAAAGTAATTCATTCAATTCACTTCTATTACTTACTGCTGATTTTTAGCCAGAAATCCTGAAGGACATATACCAGATATCTTCTTTCTGAACAACTTTTCCACAGTTCTCCATAATTTGGAATTTCTTTCACATACGTAAACAATATTTCTAGATTCCTCCAATCTTCAAATACAAGGTAATCTCGATTATTTTCAACGGAAGGAATACTCGTTCGTACTTCGTGGATTGATAATATTTTGTTTACGTTTTGTATTTGTGAATTGTGTTTTGATCAGATTCAGATTCGATGTTGAGGTTAAAACGGGGCGCATGCGATGTAGGGCTATCATCTCCCATAGATTTGTGATGAAATAATACGATTTTCCCATAACATACGCGTAAAAGATATGTCATCATGACATTCATTATTTTATTTTTGAAGGTTCTCGCAAAAATACGACCATAGACAACATATCATACGACGATTCACATCCGCTACCGAACTCACAAAAGGCTGCGCGTTTCTCCAACAATATAGATCCGATCATGTTCAAACTTGGAATTCTGCAGTAGAGTTAGGTTCTGCAGGCTCTCCCAAAATTTCAGCCATGCCGGACGAATAGTTTATGATATATAGAATTTTTTTCAATTATTTTTAATTATTTTTTTTTAATTTTCTAGTTATACCATCCTCACGAAATTCTGCAAAAATTTTCGCGTTGGCATTCTACAACTAATAACCATGTTTGAATCCAATCGGTTTTGTATTCTTCGAGTTAATTAGGAACAAAAAACATCCAAATTTCAGAAAATTTCAGATGGCTATAACTCTAAAACCGTTTGGACGATTATGCTCATAAATAAACTCAAATGTCGCATTCAGATGCACAACCTAACCTGAAATTTTCAAGCCGCTGTCTCTTTCCGTTCTCAGGTTATCATGACAACAAAAATATTTTTTAATAATTTTTTAATAATTTTCTAGTGATACGATTCTCACAAAATTTCATAAGCGTGCTTAGGTCTATATTCTACAACTATTCACCAAGTTTAAATTCGATCGGATTTATTTTGGTTGAAAACAAAATTATTACTCGGAAACCATTGGGCCGATTATACCCATTAACGAACTTGTCCGTCGTATTGGGATGCGCCACCTACCCTGAAAATTTCAAGTCGCTAGCTCTTTCCGTTCTCAAGTTATCGTGGCAACGGACGGCACCACAGAATTAAATTTCACATTTGGGCAAAACTATAACGCGTATGTTCCCCAGAACATACGCGCATTAACAAGCAGCGGAATCGAATTAATTTAAAACTTTTGACTGATACATAAGAGTACGCTGTGGTTTGCGGTTGGATGGAAAATGCTGCAATGATTATGAAGTACCAGTAAGCGTTGTAAAACGAATCGAATTTTGAAAAATTTTCTAGGAGTACGGTTCTCACAAAATTTTATATTTATACATTTTACATTTATATTTTTTGAGTTATCGAATAAATAATATTCCAGGTGGGAATAACTCCGAAACCGATGGACCGATTATGCCCAAAAACGAACTTATCTCTCCCATTGGGATGTGCAACCTACCCTGAAAATTGCAAGTCCCTATCTCCTTTCGTTCGAAAGTTATCAAGCCAACGGTCACCCATCCAGCTACTGAACTCACACAAGGCTGCTCGGAACTCCAATAATATAGATCCGATCGTGTTCAAACTTGGAAATGGCAGTAGAGTTAGGTTTTGAAGGCTCTCGTAAAGTTTCAGCGATGTCGGAGGAATAGTTTCTGATATATAGAATTTTTTCAATGATTTAAAAAAAAAATGGAGTTATACGATCCTCATGAAATTTTGCAGGAATTTTTGCGGTGGCATTCTGCAACTGACAACCATCTTTGAATTGGATCGGTATTATATTTTTCGAGTTATTGAGGAAATAACAACCAAATTTCAGATCGGTATAACTCCAACACCGTTTGGTCCATTATACGTATAAACAAACTCAAATATCCCATTCAGATGCACAACCTTACCCGAAAATTTCAAGTCGCTATCTCTTTTCGTTCTCAGGTTATGTTGACATAAATAATATTTTTTGGTACCTAATTTTTTTAAAATTTTCTAGTGATCCGATTCACACAAAATTTTACAAGCGTGCTCAGTTTTGCATTTTAAAACTACTCACCAAGTTTCAATTCGGTCGGACTTGTATTGGTTGAACACGTTCGCTACCGCGCGTCACATATATGTGACGGTCCGGTTTTCCTGAGAGACCGGCGTCACATATCTGCGACGAATGTCTCGGTACATTCAATGTAAGTTTTTATACTTGCGGTCTATACTATCGTGTATATGGATGTATCATGGTCTGTGGAAGGGATCGTCACATATTGGCGACAGATGGTCTAGGAGTCCAATGTTTACAAAATGTTTTAGATTAGGTTTTCTAACAGTCTTGTGTATAAACTTGCTCTTACTTTGTTTAGTGACTTTATATTGAAAGATAAATTATAACAGGTATGTATGAACATAAATGAGTGCTTCACTTTCTATATATGTGAAATAAAAGTTTTAGATGTCGAAAAATCGAAATAAACCACTATCAGACGCAGAAATGCATGCAGAAGCTGAACGCCTAATGAGAGGTGATTTGGACTCCGATGACAGTAGCTTTAATCCATCCAGTTCGGAAGAAGACTATGGGACAAGCTCAGATGAAAATCATAATGAAGATATGCACGTAGATAATGACGATGAATGGTCGGATACTGATATGCAACCAATTTTACATAATTTCCTGGGACAAGAAGGTTTGAAAATAAATGAAACTGAAAATTTTAAACCTGTAGACTTTTTTTCGCTTATATTTGACGATCTGCTTATTGAGAAGATCAGGGACTGGACGAATGCTAGAGCTACTTCGTTGATGAATCAGTCAAACCTAAGGCGTCATTCAAATATGAAAAAGTGGTCAATACTCACATGTGAAGAGCTAAAAAAATTCTTTGGCCTCTGTATAATGATGGGTAATATACAAATGCCTAGTATAAAACTATATTGGAGCAGACATTTTCTTTATGAACATCCTTTATTTGGTAAGGTCATGCCAAGAACTCGTTTCGAAAGTATACTCCGGTGCCTTTGTTTCTATGGTGACGCAGACTCTACATCTCATAGACTACATGAGATTGATCAGGTTTTGAGTCATATTTTGCAAAATGTCGAAAATATTTACAGTCCAGGTGAGAATTTGTCACTAGATGAAGCTTTAGTCTTGTGGAGAGGTCGTCTGTGCTTTAGGCAGTATATTCCAAATAAAACAGCAAAATATGGAATAAAGCTGTACGAACTATGTACTCCCGACGGTTTTATACTAAATGCTATAGTCTATACTGGAAAAGGAACAGTCCCAAATGAACACGGTCATGCTGCTTCGATTGAAAATGAGCTAGCAAAAAACTACTTGGGGAGAGGCCATACAATTTACATGGACAATTATTATAACAGCGTTGATTTGACTAAGTCTCTCTACAACCAAAAAACTCACGTTGTAGGTACTCTCCGAAAGAATCGAAAGAAAAACCTCGAATCTGTTGTTAAAGAAAAACTGAAAACGGGAGAAACTATCTTTCGGCGCAGCGGCAGTGTACTTGTACAAAAATGGAAAGACAAGAGGGAAGTATTAGTAATTTCTTCCAGGCATAAGGCAACTATGAAAGAAAGTACGAATAAAAGTGGTATAAAAAAAATTAAGCCTTCGGCTATAGCCGACTATAACAAATATATGTCGGGAATTGATAGAGGAGACCAGATGCTAGCTTATTATTCTACACCTCGTAAGTCGGTACGTTGGTATTTGAAGTTATTTTTTCATTTTTTTGACATGACAATTTGGAATTCATGTTGGTTGCACAACAGACTTCATGCAAATAAAATAACATACCTACAGTTCAGAGAATAACTAGCTGAAGCCCTTCTTCAAGATGTCAGAAATGCAACAATAGCACGCCCATCCACTAACAGTCTGAGTCAGCATTTTCCAGTAAAACTTGAAAGAAGACGAAGATGCCGTGTATGTTCAAAAAAGAAAAAGAGAACGGCAACTTGGTATGCTTGCGAAGTATGCAAGGAATCTGGTGAAATTATTGGATTATGCATAGAAAATTATTTTAAGGAGTACCATGTTAATGTATAGCTGCTATCTACGGAGTTAATATATGTTTTCTTTTGAGTACTTTGATTTTTGTCTGCTGTCACACATATGTGACCAATGATCTATTTTAATGAATCACCCTTATAGACCGGCGTCACACATATGTGACAATAAAAATTGGTTCAAGCCCTGTGGACAGGAGCTATTGGGCGCATGTTCATCTTCCTTGTGGCCCGTACTGACCAGTAAAGAAAAAAAGCAGTATCATGTTGAATACCTTAATATTATTCTGGAACACAAATTTTCCATTACAATAATCTTCATCTAGCTTCTATTTAGTATCAATTCCTGTAGAACGTGATCATAATAAGTGTTTTCCATATAATAAAATGTGTTTGAACTTGGAATGTAGGAAATCTGACATCAATTATTATTGGAATTAATTGATTTGACAAACAGCCGTCAAATGAGGTAAATAGATTTTTGTGACGATTTTCTGTGACCATAGAACGTCAAAACACGCTGGAATGTGAATTTTAAGCAATATCTTCTGGAATTGAGATCGTATCGAACTGAAATTTTGCACACTCGTGTAGAATGCTTGATTTAACGTCGGTACAAATTTTTTTATTAAAAAATTTTCCAACTGCCCGATCCCAACAATACTTAGATAATATTATATCCATAAATTAAGCATTTCATTATTGCATTTCTTGAAATAGGTACCTTTTCAAGTCGATCAACATCGTCCTTCTTTCGACGTCTAAACTATGACTTGATTCTTTATGTTTATGTCTTTGAATTTGTTTTCGGTGGAATTCAAAGAGTTCATAGAATAATCGATGAAAATACTGAGAGAGACCCAGGAAATTTGACACATTTTGTCTTATATCTCCAGAAATTGAAATCGTATAGAGCCAAAATTTTGCACAATGTTGGAAAATACTACAATTGACGTTAGTACAAGTTTTTGTTGCAATCTGATGAATAGTTCACGAAAAAAAAATTTTTTTTTCGAAAAAATTAAAAGAAATATTTTTTTAAAAATTACCAACATTTCGATCATAACAGAATTTTGCCAAAAGTTGCGCGTTTATATCCTCGAACTGACTACCAAGTTTCGATTCAACATCTTCTTTAGTTCCTGAAATATCAGGGAAATAACCTCAAAATTTTAAATGTCTATAACTCCTAAACCGTCCGGCCGATTTTGCCCGTTAACGAACTTAACCGTCGCATTTTGATCAGAAACCTACCCTGAAAGTTTGAAGTCGATAGGACCTTCGGTGCTCCTGTTATCGTGCCTACGGCCGGAAGTACGGCCGGCCGGCCGGCCATACGGCACCCAAAAATCTGACACCGGATTCGTGATCAGGGAGTCCGAATTAGTCTATTAGCCAATTTTCAGCTCGAAATTCGAAAATTACAGACATTTGGACGAAATGATAGGACGATGTTCCCCTAGAACATGCGCCCAAAAATAATAAGGATACCGCCTTGCCATGTCCCAAACATTCACATATATATTATCAAACATAAATGTTAACTCATAAAACGACATATAACATCTTGGTCTGTCAGTAGTGTTTCTTCCGACCCCCCTTGGTAGCGAACGTGTGAAAACAAAATTATTACTCGGAAACCGTTGGGCTGATTATGGCCCATTAACGAACTTGGCCGTCGTATTGGGATGCGCCACCTACCCTGAAAATTTCAAGTCGCTATACCTTTCCGTTCTAAAGTTATCGTGGCAACGGACGGCCGGACAGAATTAAATTTGACATCGAATTCTTGATCAGGGAGTCGAACCCAATCGCTTGAGACCATTTTCGGCGAAAAATAAGAAAATTACAGACATTTGGGCAAAAACGCACCCTATCAAATCCAAATCACTTTTGTCGCGAAATTAAAATCCCGCGGTGTCAACGTACCGAATAATTCGTTACCGATTGACAGCAGAAATTCCCTGTTTTTGTTTTTACGGGAATTCGGTGTTAGCCCTTTCGAGACGACCGAACACGATCGTACACTCTATTTCAAACAAATCCGTAGCCTTTTCTAATGAACTTTTCGGGCTCAGAACGCCAGCCAACGATAGCGCACCAGAGTTTTCATGATTGTAAAGCGAAGGTGTGAGTGAGACAGTAGTCAGTGTTGTTTGGCATTGCTGATAAGATGGCGATGCATTTGGTCGAGCGGAATGGTCGTCGTAAGTATCCAAAATTTTGCTATTTATTCGAATATTTTTGTTGATTTTGGCTTTCAATGTATTGATTAATTACTAAGGTTATTCGGCAAACAATATTTTAGGTGTTCTTTACTTTGTATTAGAGAATACAGCCACTCAAAAATGTATTCGCACGATCGTGACCTTCCGGTTCAAACTCAATATTTGTTGTCTTACTTTGTACGGTGGTTAACAATTCTTTTTTCTGATTTTAATGAAGGTTTTTGTTTTTCGGCTTTCAGGGACGGAACTCACGAGTGAATTAGTGCTACAGTTAATTGGGGATGGTAACGATTCCGAAATTGAAGAGGTGGAAGATAATAATAATAATAAGCTTTATTTAGTTCAAGTAAAACTATTTTACAACTCTAAAGATTTGTGAAAAAAAAAAAAAATTACATTAAGCAAATTTTGTTCTCAAAAGTCTTTTAAACATTTTTAACGTAGGTGCCTTCTTTACTGATGTTGGTAAGTCGTTATATTTACTAAGGCCCAAGGTCGCTATTGATGATGGCGCCGGGTATAGACGTGTGCACCAGGTGCTCGCAGAATTTTATTGTTAATAATGAATATATAAAGTGCGATTTATGTGAAAAATATTTTCATTCACATTGTGCAAAAATTAAGGACCAGCTGATAAAAATAAAACAAGAGTGTGCAAACGTTAAATGGTTTTGTGATGAATGCTTAATTGTTGTTGGTGAAAACTGTAAGGGAGTACAGGATAAATGGAACAAAATCGATAAAGTAATTGATCAGACTAAGAAAATGATCGATTTGTTACAAACACAAAATCATAATATGATTCAAACGAAACCATTATTTTCGGATGTAGTTGTAAATAAGTCGGTGCAACCTCTTATTATAAGACCAAAAAACGATAAACAAAACAGTCTTGAAGACAATAATAACGGCCTATGACAAGCTGAGGGACACAATTCTTGGAGCCAAATCAGGCATTGACGAGTATCGCTACAACATCACTGTGTCTGCGCAGATAACAAGTATGATGATGACGCTCCACAGCGTAAATAGGCAAATAGCAAATGGAAATCCGAACCATAATATACTGACAAAAGCGAGACAAAAAGAATTCACCGTTACCTACAAAGGTAACCACACCATGTCATTCGATTCGGCAAACAGGATACGGTTGGATGTGATAAAAAAGTCAAAGATAGAGTATAAAGTATTCCAGAAGATGACGAGGATGATCGTCAAGAATCGATTTTGCCGTTGATGAATGATGCTGATCCTGAGCTAACTGCGAGTCCAGGTTCATCCTCTGCAAATGCACCAGAAGCTCGTGTAAAATCGACGAAAAGTCGAGACACTCGCCGAAGAATCTGGAAGGGGGTGCCATTCAACCAGAAGGAACACAACTATCCAGAGCGACCGCCAGCAGTGATAAGATCTCCCTTATCCTACTTTGAAGACTATTTTGACCATGAGTTTTTTGAGTTTGCCGCAGTTTGTACCAATAATTATCACATGCGCAAAACAGGAAAAATACTGAAGACAAACACAACAGAGTTGAAAAAATTTGTTGGAATTCATTTCATCATGGGACGTATTCCATACCCACGCATTCACATGTAGTGGACGACAGAAATGCGATTAGCTTTAGTAGCTGATAAAATTTCAAGAGATCGTTTTAAAGTTCTGCGTATTACTTTCCATATTGTTGATAGAGATAGGCTCCTGCAGGAAACCAGAACTCACTCTGGAAAGTGCAACCTGTTCTTACCCAAGTGAAGAATGCTTGTAACAAATTGGAACCGCAAAAAGGCTTTTATTCTATAGATGAGCAAACGATTCCATTTTGTGGTACATGTCCTCGAGGTTTGAGACAAGTTATAAAAACAAAGCCACCTCCGCAAGGGTTGAAAGCTTTCGTAGCTACTACTCACGATGGTTTGATGATCGACTTCGAAGTTTACCAGGGCACTCGAACTAACTTGGGAGACAAATATCTAGGTGTCATTCTTCATCTCTCCAAGTCTATTCCTCCCGGTAGTTGTGTATACTTCGACAGGTTTTTTTCATCCATACCCTTACTCGAAAAATTAAATTCGATAGGACTTCATGGCACCGGCACAATCATGTTGAATAGAATTCCTGAGAGAAAAAACATGGATTTCCAGCAACATCCCAAAATGAAACGTGGCAAATCTGATCAATTCGTTAGCAATAATATTGTTGTTGTAAAATGGATGGATAACAAATCCGTTTTAGTAGCATCCAATCTAGAGATGATTCTGGTCTCATCAAGCGATGGGATAAAAACCAGTCAGCATTCAAAGACGTAAGATGTCCCAAAGTAACCATGAATTACAACAAGAATATGGGAGGTATGGATATTCTTGATCAATCCATAGAATACTACCGCACCTTCATAAAAACTAAAAAATGGACTCTAAAGGTCATCCTCCATTTTTTTGACCTATCGATTTCAAATGCTTGGCGGTTATACGTTTTAGATTCAATCTCAACGGGATCACCGAAAAATAAAATAATGGATCTGTTAGAGTTTCGAATGCAGGTGGCAGATGGTTTAATCAACGCACCAGAACGTAAAAGAAGATTTGATACTGATGAACAAGATGATAATCTGCGTCCAAATACATCGAAGTTTCATCGACCTAACCCACCTCCTGTGGCAAAAAGATATGATGGATATGACCACCTTCCATCATTCGATGCAATAGATAGCCCAAGAGCATGCAGGGTGGAAGGTTGCGGTAGTAGGTCTAAGATATTATGTTCAAAATGTGAGGTTTATCTTTGTTTGTCAAGGAAACAAAATTGTTTTTCGGCATATCATACAAAGTAGAGCATCAGGCTAAAAAAGTATTTCCTAAGTAATGTTTGACTAGTTTTGTACGATTTTGAGAATTTTTTTAATTTTTGTTGAAAATATTTATTTTTTGTTATAATTAGCTGTATCTTATGTCGCAAGTGAGAGTTTCAATATGATTAAAAAAAGAAAAATCATTTGTATGGAAATCAATTTTTTTAGTATTGAAAACCTGACACCGTCACGAAAGTACACTAAAGTAATTTGAACCTGAACGTCACGATCGTGCTGGTACCCGCCACGCGAAGGGGTTGGGGGAGGATTTTTCAAATTAATTTTTTGGAGTACCTTCTACAGTAATGAAAGACCTTCAGAAGTCAAAAATCCCAATTCCAAAATATTAAAAATTAGGCCTGAAAGGGTTAGTGTTGTCTTTAAAAATTGAAGATTTGATTTCATTCGAACGTAAAATGGAAATAATCAGTTTCTGCGTTAATAACTTCGAGCGAGGCTATCTCAGAAGAGGGGGGTTGTATCAAATATGAACCCTCAAAAAACATGTTGGATGGCAATATTTGGAGGTCTGGAAAATAATTTCCAATTTGTATCAGTTTTTTATTTTTCCATATTTCTGTTCATACTTTATTTTTATATTCCAGTTGAATTTTACTAATTAAGTGATTAGGTTTTTCTTCTATATTTTGTTGCTTTTGTATGTAGTTCATATCGATGACTTAGAGTGCATAACTCCATTTGGAGTGCCGGTATGCACTCTAAGCCATCGATATCACATATGATAATATGGCGGAAAGTGATGTTGAGTTTTCGGAACCTAGCGATAAAATTGTTAAAGATTCAACGAAAGATGAGACTATTTGTAGCTACTGCGGTAGGAAAGTGGTTGTTTATGCGAAGTGCATTAAATGTGTGGATAAATTTCACCCTGCCTGCTCAACACAATCAGCGAACAAGAAATCTGCGATATGTGGTCATGTTGCATCTGGGAATATGGACGGGATTTCTTCGGTAAGTGATTCGAATGTTGAGCTGGTAATCCTGAGAATGAGAAATGAACTTTTGGAAAAACTGCTGTCCGAGGTACAAAGCAAAAATCTTATTCTAATTGAAAATAATGCATTTCTGAAAGAAAAAATGAAGGTTATGGAAGATCATATGAAGGATTGTGGGGAAACCAAAAAAAGGCAGAAACTTCTGTAACTAAACAAAGATCACAAACAAAGAAACTTCCAACTGATCCGGATAGAAAGTCGATAATGTCGACATACAGTTCTATGGTTGAGGGAACTGTCATAAATATATCTGATCTAACCTACAATTCTGATGGGAAAGAGGTTGCAAAAGATAAACAAATTTCATCTTCTGACTCGCAATCCAATATTTCTCAAACAAATGAATGGATGGAAGTTAAAACACGAAAGAGCAGGAAATCTCGAGGACAAAGGGGAATCATTTGTGATAGTGCTAATTCAGGTAGCTGCTTTTGCTGGGGCTCCCCGCAAGAAATGGATTTATGTGGGTAGAACAGCTGGGAAGCGGGTCGATGTATCCGCGATTGAAGACAACCTACATAAAGGTCTAAATACAACGTCCATTGAAGTTAGGAAATTAGAAACGAAAGGTAATAATTCTTCATTTACAGTAGGTGTCGAAACCGAAAAACTATATAAGGCAGTTATGGAAAAGAGTTTTTGGCCAGATGGAGTTTTAATTAGAGACTTCAATTTTCGAAAATTTTTGCGCGCGTGTTCCGCAAGAAACAGCATGCTATCATTTGGTCACAATGTCTGTATTTTTCGAATTTTTTTTCGAAAATGATCTCAAACGATTGGGTTCGACTCCCTGATGAAGAATTCGAGGTCAAATTCAATTCTGTCCGTCCGGTCCGGCCGTGAGCTCGATAACTCTCGAACGGAACGACTTAGAGCGTTGAAATTTGCAGGGTAGTTTTGTAGCGTAAATATCTCGGACAAGTTCGTTAACGGGCGAAATCCACCGAGCGGTTTCGGAGTTAAGGCCGTTTTTAGTCGAAACGTTTTTTATGAATATTTCCGGAACCGATCACTCGATCTTTCTGAAATTTGGCATCAAATTGTAGAATCATGACCTTTATATGCCTGCGAAGGTTTGTTATGACCGGACGGCCCTAAAGTGGCGAAAAAAAATTTCAAAAATTTTAAAATTTTGTTTTCACGATAACTCGAAAAATACTGATCTGATTAAATTGAAACTCAGTAGTTAGATGCAAAAGACCAATGCAAAAAGATCACGTGACATGAAAAAAATCAAAAAATTACTACTATTTTGCGGAATACTTTGCTTAAAATGCCGAAACCTATTTTTTTGAGGTTCATGCTGCTTTTTCCGGGCATTTTTCGTTGTGCGCATGCGCAGATGAGAAGTCATTTAACTGCTGTAGTTTTCGTCAGAGAGGATTGGGGTTTTGGGGGTGGTGGATGCTATTCCTCCATAGAATCCAGATCCCTGATGAGGGTCTGCACATGCGTAGATTAAAGATGCGATATCTCCCGAACCACTAGTGTTGGAGAATCGGAGTTTTTTGTAAGGTGTGTTATTTTGAGAGGACTTTTAGCCGCGAGTAGATTGCGCATGCGCAGAAGAGCTCTAGTTCAAACAGACAAATTATATCCCCAAAAGTATTGGTTTCTCAGAGTTGAGAATTATATCAATGTATTCTTATGATAGAACTGCATCACAAAGGAAATTCAATTCAAATAATAGTTTATTTATCAAGATTAAATGAGCAATCTGAGAATGAGAACTGCACCATGGAAGAAACCAAATTAAAATAGCTGAAATGAATTTTCTAGTTTTGTTTTTAGTGGAGATATTCTGAACTCAATATTATTAACTCACCATTACCATTCCCATCATCATATGGATTGACCATCGGCATGAAAATATCAACCAACAAAAAGTATGATATCAAATTAGAATTATTATATTTATAGGATTGATGGAATGAATGACAATGAGACAACGTCATGTCTCACGAAATAATTTGACATTATAACAATTCATAGAATACCCACAGAATAATTCTATCATTGTGTGAAAACGTAGAAATACGATTTACATTGAAATTTTGAAAAATCATATCGCCGAAAGTATTAGCTTGTTAGAGTTAAAAATAATATGAATGGATTCTTATGGTAAAACTGCTTATTGAAAAATATTAAATTTGGAATTTGTTTTGTAAAAAATATTTTTTTTTTGTTACTCCGAAACCATCTGTCCGATTTTGCCCAATAACGAACTTAGCCGAGATATTTATCCCCCAAACCTACTCTGAAAATTTCAACTGTCTAGCTCATTCCGTTCGAGAGTTATCGTGCCTACAGCCGGCCGGACGGCCGGACCGGACGGCCGGACAGAATGAATTTCGACTACGGATTCTTGATCAGTGAGTCGAACCAAATCGTTTAAGACCCTTTTCATCGAAAAATTCGAAAATTACAGACATTTGGGCAAATTGATAAGCACTCAGTTCCGAGGAACTAGAGCGCCAAAAATAGGGATCTAATTTGAAAAAGAGAAGTTATGGCCAATTTTTGATCACAATTTTCGACACAAAATTTGAAACACCCTGTGATGATATTTCCGAAATGCAGAAGATGCAGGACCTTTTCACATTCTTCCTCTTCGTTGTTGTAAAAACGGTTCACGCTCAGGATGTTTAAAATAAGAATAATGAACATAATATGTACTGACTAAACATATTTGACTTTTTTTCCGGTTTTTTTTCGATATTTTGAAAACTATTCGAATTAATACAATGTTTTTAACAGAAATGTATTCAGCATTGAATACTTGATCATACCTGGAATGCAAAACTTGAAAAAAAAAATTGTTTCATCCAATTTATTTTCACTCCCTGTGTAAATGGAAGTGCTTCAAAAATATTTTAGCTTTGTAGAGAATTTCAAGCAATATCATTATCCCAATTTTCAGATATCAAATATGTCCAGTTCTCCAGAAACGTCTAATAGGCACTCGAATTTGGGACACCCTGTAAAGTAGAGCTATACTAACGCGGCGCTCTACACGGGCAATTTCTAATCCTTCTTCAGTCCTTTCATTGGAGGCAATAAATAAGCAGATTTTGGATATTATGATACACGACATTTTTTGGCCAATTTTATCTAAACAAACAACCCATCTCTAATCAACGCGATGGGGCACTGGACTGGATGTTCCTTAGGGCACTGGCTGTTTCCTCCATTTCCATAACATTCACGCCTTCGAGAACACCGAACGAGTTGGTAACTTTTGTCGGGCATTTCGGAGCTGCTGGTGAGGCACGGGCTGTTTTCTTCAAGGGCGTGAACACATCTTCTTCTGACAATATTTGTTGCGAAGACATGATGTCTTCGGAAGGTATGATCCCGTTTATTTTACTTAATCGATTTGAGCGATCGATGAACATGTGCGAAGGGGCACCTCCCTCTGATGGTTCCTGTCTGGAGAGTGACCGCTTCACGGTGACACTAATCTCGTTTACTTGTTTCGAACGAAACGTTCAAATTCTACTCCACTCGACACGTCTGCTCGACTCGACGACTGGAACTCGAACAAATCATATATGATATGTTTGTCGAGTTCGGTAATTATGTTCGAGAGGCGACGGATTTTTTCGTCACGTGATCACAGATCGTATGGATTTATCTGCATTAAACGAACGGAACAGAGGACAGAGGGGACCGAACGGATGTTTATAGACATAGACAAAGTCTTCCGTGACTTCAAGCTCGCTTGCCGCATAACCTGAACATATATTCATATTTAAATTTTCTATTTTGTTATGTAAATTGTGTTCATGTTTATTGTGTTTAACTGGTGCATCAAAATGATGACTGTTAATGTATGTATCTGGGCCCTAATTGAAGAAGGTTATCAAATAATGTTTGAAGACGACGAAGAGGACCATGGCCATGTATTGTATTGTTGATTTTCAAATCAACAGTTTAAACAACACTTCAGAATGTCCCCAACCACGTTTGAAGATTTACTCATAAAATTACATGCAGTTTCGGTGAATAGATTGGTTGCTATCGGGCATCCAGAAATGAGTTTGGAAAAACAAGCAATGATAGCACTATGGTATTAATCTAATATTGAAAGTTTTCAGTAAAACCAGTTTTTGATTTAAATTATTTAATATCTACTTCTTTATTATTTATGTAAGTTCTGTCGCTGATCGCTTTGGAGAACCAAATCAACATGCTGGGATGTTTTATACAGGATATGTAGGATGTTCTTAAAAATGAATTCTACCTTTAAAATAATATGCTGGCCATCAAGAGCAAGGACTCATACCATTATGGAAGCTTTTCAAATTATAAATGGATTTGACGGTATGTTGACACCTACATAATCTGTGGTATAATTCATATAGTTATTTTCTTTTTTTCAGGGGTTATTGGTTGCATAGATGGTAGTTATATTAGAATTTTACCACCAAATAACACTCTAATTCATATTGTAATAGAAAAGGCTTTCATTCCTTTTTGTTACAAGGACTATGTGATCAAAGCAAATTATTTACAGATGTGTATGTTCATCTTGGAGAACCTGGTTCAATACATGATAGTTGTTTATTTGAGAAATCAGATCTCTTTGATGCCATACAAAGAGGAGAACTTGAATTTGCCAATGATGGTCACATGCTAGGTGATTTGGCATATAAATTGTCAGACCATGTGATGGTTGGATTCAAAGATAATGATAATTTGACAAATAGACAAAAAAACTTTAATGTAAAGTTGTTACAAATTAGAGTGATCATAGAGAATGCATTTGCTCTTAAAAAGGTCGTTTTCGACGGATTAAGTTTTTGGAAACAATAAGGCTGGACCTGATATGTTTATTAGTTGTTTCTACCTGTATTCTACATAATATTTGCATACTCAATGGTGATGAAATTGATGATATAATAGACCTTCATCAGGAAATGGAGAATGAAAGATCTCAAAATGGAGAAAATGATTATATACCATACAACATGAGGGGAAATCAGTCAGCTATTGCCAAAAGGTTGAGGATAATGAACCAATTACAATTAGGTTAGTTTGAATGTTTGTATGTGGTTCTGCGATAAATAAAAAAAAAGCACTGACGTGAAGTCAGTACTCTTTGGCGCGCGTGTTCACGGTGGCTAATTTGAATTGAATGATGAGTACTTCAAGCTCAGTGGATAGAGCGAGCCGAAGATCTACCCAAAGGATAGTGGACACCACCGGTTCAAAAATTAACAGTGCTGTATCTAAGCTGCCATCAGGAAAGAGTAACAAAGTTGGAAAAGAACACAACTGACCCTCCTTAGTCGCAGAAGCTCCTAGAAGATTTGGGAGGGTCAGTATACTGCCGTAATTAGGTAAAAGGCAGTAACTGACATTTTCATCATAAATGAGATATTAGCGCAACCGGCCTAAGCAGTAACTTTCCCAACTATTACACTGGGTTTGGTGATCCCAACTCATCAACTAACGCCAAAACAAACTCTGGCAAACAGCAGTAACTACAAGGTCAGCTGTTAATGGTATGGTAAATAGCAGTAACTAACATATTTTCTATAGCAAAAATTATATTCAATAATGAAATAACAGATATTTAGTAGTAATTCTTAATCCTTGTCCCAATAAATTTGAATTAAAGATAAGAAAAAAAAACACCCAAAAACTTAAACTGCGATTATCTCAGAATGATAGTATTTGCAGTTACTGCCTTTTACCTTATTACGGCAGTATAATCCTAATCATGTTTATAGCACGCGCGCCAAAGCAGATTGACTTTTTACACTTTTTCTTTCATTGTTAAGTCACTCTGCTTTTGCGCGCGTGCTATAAACATGATTAGGATTATACTGACCCTCCCAAATCTTCTAGGAGCTTGTGCGACTAAGGAGGGTCAGTTGTGTTCTTTTCCAACTTTGTTACTCTTTCCTGATGGCAGCTTAGATACAGCACTGTTAATTTTTGAACCGACAGTGAATGGTGTCCACTATCCTTTGGGTAGATCTTCGGCTCGCTCTATCCACTGAGCTTGAAGTACTCATCATTCAATTCAAATTAGACACCGTGAACACGCGCACCAAAGAGTACTGACTTCACGTCAGTGCTTTTTTTCGGAATATAACCAATGAAACCAAAACCATTGAAAACATCAACGAATAAAGTCTCTTCATCGAAAATTATTAAAATAATGCATATCAATATACAATGTTTGAATACAGCTTACAATGGACTTCTTAACTTCGTAAATGAAAAAGAACCGGATTTCCTCGCAATTACCTAACACTGGCAGAGCAAAGAACAACTTGAGAACTTCTGTATCGCAGGCTATGAGATAGTGACTAGTCTCTGCAGGGAAGAGGGGAAGCATGGTGGAATTGCGATTTATTCAAAAATAGGATATACATTAGGGTGGGCCGAAAATCCGCTATTTTATAATTTTAATTATTAATAGCAAAAATCCTGTTCATAAGGCTTAAAAAAATGTGTGCGAATGGAAAAAATTTTAGGCCGACATCTTAGGCTCGCCAAATGAAGTGAAAGTTTCAAATCGGAAAAAAAATTATTTATGTACATATTTCGATGGGAAATTTAATTCTCTACAAAAAAGGTCCTTTGACAAATTCATTCAAAATTGATAGTTTCTGAAATAATGACGATTTTATGTTAAAATTTCACGTTTTTCGCTATAAACATACTTTCTGACAGTGAATTATCAAAGTTTTAGTATTTTTTTTATTGGAAATTTAATTCTCTACAAAAAAGGTCCTATAACAAAATTACGTAAAGTTGATAGTTACTGAGATACTTGCAATTTTGTTCTAAAAAATGAAATTTTTCAAGATATTATCACTTTTTCAGAGTAGAATATGAATTTTATCATATAAATTTCATGGGAAATTAAATTTCTTACAAAATTGGCCTTCTGGTAAAAACTTGAAATTTATAGTTATTCAGAAACTGGCAGTTTTATGTTTAGATCGTCACATTTCTCGTTATTTGGTGGCTTTTAAGGTGAAAGGTGATTTTTGAAATAGTTTTTTTATAGAATAGTAAAGTTCTTACCATAAAGATTCTCACTTTAAGCTTGAGTGGGCAAAGTTCACCGGTGTGAACTTCGCGGCGTTTTTCTAGCAGCACTTTCACCGAGCGCGACCAATGTGCAGCTCCATTGGCGTACCGCTGCCCTCGCACAATCGTTCTTCGGAGAGCGGAAACTTGAAATCCGCCCCGAGATGAATCATACTACTATTCATTCTATTACGTCGTAATTTGGAATTATGTATAAATTATCATTCGGCTACAACGAAATACGATTCTGATGAATATATATTTCAAACACACATAGCAATAATAAGGGAATTAAATTCAAGCAGTTCAATCATATATTATTGTTTGTGGAAAAGATCGCGGCAAATCATCCTGATGTTTCGGAATTCGTTCGCAATGGACGGTAGAAAAATCTGAATAGTTCTTAGATTTTATAACCATACAGAACAAGTTTTTGAAGCCATTAAATTTTATATTATATACCAGATGTGTCACATCGTATTTTATACCCTTAAGAAACATTTCAACGGACCTTTGAATAGGGGAGATATGAACGAATCTGCCGCTAAAAATGTCATCTTCGATTCAACGTTTTCATTTCCACAACAGTTAAGGAAATGCATTTTTGTTTTCAGAACCTATAAAAGCATATAGTTATCATATTTAGTCACCCATAAGAAAATTTTCAACCGACCTTTGAGTACGAGAGATATGAATAAATGTGCCGCTAAAATTTTCATATTCGATTTCGCGTTCTCATTTCCACAAAATTCAAGGAACTGCATTTTTATTTTCAGAACCTACAAAAGCATATAGTTATCATCATTTTTTCAACCATAAGAAAAATTTAGAAGGAACTTTTTTTTTATTATTATTATTGATAAGGGGTTACGTTGCACCGCGACCTTGAGATCTATTGTGCCCCCCATCAGAGCTGTTCTCACCATTACGCCATCTACAGCTCGCCCCCCAGTTCCAGAGTATAAATGAACCTCAATATCTGGGAAGGCTTCAAGGATATTACGTCTTCACTCCTACAAGTTTCCTGTCCAAAGCATTCCTTTCGCTGACTTGCAATGGCGAGGCATTCTGTAACAAGGTGAAGAGGAGTTTCTTCCTCCTCCCCACAGAATCTGCACTCGTCAGTATCTGATAAACCTATTCTCATCAAATGCTTCCTGAGGCGACAGTGTCCTGTGAGGAAGCCAGTGACCAGGTGTAACTTATTCTTACAGAGATCCAGATACCTTTTGGATCTCACTTCTTTAAAGTTCCTAAGGAACTTTTTGGAATGAACCAAACCTGGAAGATTCCGCCAGAGTGTCTCTCTTTTGGTTTCCTCCTTCTCCAGAAACTCTTTCTTGTAGGTGCATTTTCCTATACCACAGAAAAATTCTGGGCCGATAAAAGGAGTTCGTGCTGCCTTTCTGGCAAGTGTATCGGCCTCTTCGTTCCCCTTGACTCCCGAGTGACCGGGGACCCAGACTAAAAAGACCTTATTATTCTTGCCAATTTCATTTAGTTTTCTTCGGCACTCCCATATCAACTTTGAATCGATGGCATGGGAGCTCAGTGCTTTGATAGCAGATTGACTATCCGAATGGATTGCTATGTCGCATTTCTGATATTTTCTTTCTAGGTTAATATCTGCACATCTTTCGATTGCGAGTAATTCTGCCTGGAAGATACTCAAACGGGAGCCTACCGACAGTGCGCACTTGGTGCCTGTCCCATATACCCCAGCGCCAGCTCCCGTCGTGGTTTTTGAGCCATCTGTGTACCATTTTATGGTATTTTCTTTGAAAGTCTGGGTGGTGAACTCCCTTTCCCATTATTCCTTTCTACTTATCATCGTGGTGAAGTTCTTCTCAATGCTTACTTTTTTGACCATTGCATCACTAGGAAGGTTCACTGATGGGATGTAATTAGTCAAAGAGGTCCAGGCTCTCTGACATTTAATCCTCTCAGTTCCTGTACCTTCCTTAGAAATTCTGGGGGTGGCCTCATGGGCTAACCTCTCAATCACTAGATGCAGAGGTGAGAGATCTATGATGATCTCAAGTGCCCTGGTTGGACACGTTCTCATAGCTCCCGTGATGCACACACAAGCTAGCCTTTGCACTTTGTCAAGCGCTTTCCTAGTAGTTGTCTGATCTGCTTTGGCATGCCAGACTACTGCCCCATAGGTAATTATTGGTCTCACAATCATGACGTACATCCATCGCAGTATTTTAGGGCTACAGCCCCAAGTCTTACCGGATAGATTTCTGCACGCCATCAGAGCTCTTATTGCTTTACTTGCAGTGATATCCACATGCTTGTTCCACAGAAGCTTTCTATCCAGAGTTATTCCCAGATATTTAACTTCAGTCTTCCAGTCAATCACTTCTCCATTTAATGAGAGGGATTTTATGGCTGGAAGGTTTATTTTCCGGGTGAATGGAATTACTGTGGTCTTGGTTGGGTTAATACTCAGCCCCACCGACTGGCACCACTGCTCAATAATTCTGAGGCCCTCCTGTAGTAAGTCACATAAGATGCCCTCGAATTTACCTCTCACTATTAGAACTATGTCGTCAGCATAGCCTACGCATTCGAAGCCAAGCTCCGTTAGCCTGTGTAGTAGTTCATCTACTACCAGGCTCCATAGGAGGGGAGATAATACCCCCCCTTGAGGTGTCCCGCGAGTGGCTTTGACAGAGATGGGTTGATTTCCCCCCAATGTCTCAGCTGTCCTCGTTGTCAGCACGTCATACATCCATTTTATTATGGTATTGTTGACACCCCGCCTTTTAAGTGCTTCTCTGACAGACACGTGTGTTGTGTTGTCAAAGGCCCCAGATATGTCCAGGAATGCACACATTGCGATTTCTTTACTATTCAGAGTTCTCTGGATGACTTCAGTCAGTTGATACAAGGCAGTCTCTGTTGATCGACCCGCCCTGTAGGCATGCTGACATTTGTGAAGTGGTTTATTCTCCAGACTCTCCGTTCTTATGTAGTTATCCACTACTTTCTCCATCATTTTAAGTAAAAATGATGTTAAGCAAATGGGCCTAAATGATCGAGGGTCAGTCCCGTCTTTTTTCCCTATTTTTGGAATGAAGGTTACTCTAGCCCTTCTCCATTTTCTAGGTGTGTGGCCCAATGCTAAGCTGCTTCTAGTAATCTTCAGCAGATGGGGTAGAATTTCTTCCATCCCTTTCTGCAGGAGTACCGGAAAAATTCCATCCACTCCTGGGGATTTGTACGGCTGAAAGGTACTTATTGCCCATTCAAGACGTTGCTTTGTAAATAGTTCCTTAGCAATATCCCAATCATCCTTGCGGGCGTTCTTGGTATGCTCCATTGCTGTTTCAGTACTACTTACGGGTTCGCTACCTGGAAAGTGTGTTTTGAGAAGAAGAGTCGATCGCTCCTCTTCTCCTTCAGTGTATGACCCATCTGGCTTCTTGAGCGACATTGTTGGGTTAGTTCCCCCTCTTGCCATGACTTTCTGCAGTCTGGCTGCTGTGTGAGTGGAAGTGATATTTTCACAAAATGCTTGAAAATTAAGCCTCTTGGCCCTCCTTATCTCTTTGTTGTACTCAGTGAGTTTCTCAGTGTACCCCTGCCAATTATCGTCTCGTTTAGCCCTATTAAAGAGCCGACGCACCTCCTTTCTGAGGATTGACAGGTTCTTATTCCACCAAGGAGCTTCCTTACTTAGTCGAGCTTTGGTCAATGCGCAGCTGGAGTGAAAAGCCCCCATTATTGCCTCACTGACCTGCTCGACTGTTTTTTCCAGGTCATAAAGGTGCTTTGCCCCAGTTGTCCCGATTTGTTCTAGGTTTTCCTTCAGACGGGTCCTGTAAAGAAACCAGTCCGTCTTCCTGGGATTTCGGATTGAGGACACCGAGGTGCTATCTCCCTCAACCCTGAACTCGATGATCCTATGATCAGAGAGTGATGGTTCGTTCATCACTCTCCAGGAAGTGATGTTTTTCTTGGCAGCAACATTAGCGATTGTTACGTCCAGGACCTCTTCTCTTGCTCTCGTGACAAAAGTGGGTACTTTGAGTACTGGAGAAGTGAATACATTAGCAGCTAAAAATTTCATTTTCAATTTCGCGTTCTCATTTCCACAAAAATTAAGAAATTGCATTTTCGCTTTCAGAACCTACAAAAGCATATAGTTATCATATTTTGTCACCCATAAGAAATTTTTCAACGGACCTTTCAGTACGGAAGATATGAATGAATACGCCGCTAAAATTTTCATTTTCGATTTCGCGTTCTCATTTCCACAAAATTAAGGAAATGCATAATTGTTTTCAGAACCTACAAAAGCATATAGTTATCATAATTTTTCCACCCATAAGAAAAATTTCAACGGAACTTTGAGTACGAAAGAAGTGAATGAATTAGCAGCTAAAAATTTCATTTACAATTTCGCGTTCTCATTTCCACAAAAATTAAGGAAATGCAATTTCGCTTTCAGAACCTACAAAAGCATATAGTTATCATATTTTGTCACCCATAAGAAAATTTTCAACCGACCTTTGAGTACGGGAGATATGAATAAATGTGCCGGTAAAATTTTCATTTTCGATTTTGCGTTCTCATTTCCACAAAAATTAAGGAAATGCATTCTTG
Organism: Halyzia sedecimguttata; assembly: GCA_937662695.2. NCBI lineage: Eukaryota > Metazoa > Arthropoda > Insecta > Coleoptera > Coccinellidae > Halyzia > Halyzia sedecimguttata. The sequence continues at coordinate 9,341,936 of OW569418.2, forward strand.
TTTTCAGAACCTACAAGAGAATACAGTTATCATATTTTGTCACCCATAAGAAAAATTTCAACCGACCTTTGAGTACGGGAGATATCAATAAATGTGCCGCTAAAATTTTCATATTCGATTTCGCGTTCTCATTTCCACAAAAATTGAGGAAATGCATTTTTGATTTCAGAACCTACAAAAGCATATAGTTATCATCATTTTTTCGCCCATAAGGAAAATTTCAAAGGAACTTTGAGTACGGGAGAAGTGAATACATTAGCAGCTAAAAATTTCATTTTCAATTTCGCGTTCTCATTTCCACAAAAATTAAGAAAATGCATTTTCGCTTTCAGAACCTACAAAAGCATATAGTTATCATATTTTGTCACCCATAAGAAATTTTTCAACGGACCTTTCAGAACGGGAGATATGAATGAATCTGCCGCTAAAATTTTCATTTTCGATTTCGCGTTCTCATTTCCACAAAAATTAAGGAAATGCATTTTTATTTTCAGAACCTACAAAAGAATATAGTTATCATAATTTTTTCACCCATAAGAAGAATTTCAACGCAACTTTGAGTACGGGAGAAGTGAATACATTAGCAGCTAAAAATTTCATTTTCAATTTCGCGTTCTCATTTCCACAAAAATTAAGGAAATGCATTTTTGTTTTCAGAACCTACAAGAGCTTATAGTTATCATATTTTGTCACCCATAAGAAAAATTTCAACCCACCTTTGAGTACGGGAGATATCAATAAATGTGCCGCTAAAATTTTCATATGCGATTTCGCGTTCTCATTTCCACAAAAATTTAGGAATTGCATTTATGTTTTCAGAACCTACAAAAGCATATAGTTATCATCATTTTTTCACCCATAAGAAAAATTTCAAAGGAACTTTGAGTACTGGAGAAGTGAATACATTAGCAGCTGAAAATTTCATTTTCAATTTCGCGTTCTCATTTCCACAAAAATTATGAAAATGCATTTTCGCTTTCAGAACCTACAAAAGCATATAGTTATCATATTTTGTCACCCATAAGAAATTTTTCAATGGACCTTTCAGTACAGGAGATATGAATGAATCTGCCGCTAAAATTTTCATTTTTGATTTCGCGTTCTCATTTCCACAAAAATTAAGGAAATGCATAATTGTTTTCAGAACCTACAAAAGCATATAGTTATCATAATTTTTCCACCCATAAGAAAAATTTCAACGGAACTTTGAGTACGAAAGAAGTGAATGAATTAGCAGCTAAAAATTTCATTTACAATTTCGCGTTCTCATTTCCACAAAAATTAGGGAAATGCAATTTCGCTTTCAGAACCTACAAAAGCATATAGTTATCATATTTTGTCACCCATAAGAAAATTTTCAACCGACCTTTGAGTACGGGAGATATGAATAAATGTGCCGGTAAAATTTTCATTTTCGATTTCGCGTTCTCATTTCCACAAAAATTAAGGAAATGCATTTTTGTTTTCAGAACCTACAAGAGCATATAGTTATCATATTTTGTCACCCATAAGAAAAATTTCAACCGACCTTTGAGTACGGGAGATATCAGTAAATGTGCCGCTAAAATTTTCATATTCGATTTCGCGTTCTCATTTCCACAAAAATTGAGGAAATGCATTTTTGATTTCAGAACCTACAAAAGCATATAGTTATCATCATTTTTTCACCCATACGAAAAATTTCAAAGGAACTTTGAGTACGGGAGAAGTGAATACATTAGCAGCTAAAAATTTCATTTTCAATTTCGCGTTCTCATTTCCACAAAAATTAAGAAAATGCATTTTCGCTTTCAGAACCTACAAAAGCATATAGTTATCATATTTTGTCACCCATAAGAAATTTTTCAACGGACCTTTCAGTACGGGAGATATAAATGAATCTGCCGCTAAAATTTTCATATTCGATTTCGCGTTCTCATTTCCACAAAATTCAAGGAACAAGGTGACAAAATATGATAACTATATGCTTTTGTAGGTTCTGAAAGCGAAAATGAATTTCCTTAATTTTTGTGGAAATGAGAACGCAAAATCGAAAATGAAAATTTTAGCGGCAGATTCATTCATATCTCCCGTACTGAAAGTTCCGTTGAAAAATTTCTTATGGGTGACAAAATATGATAACTATATGCTTTTGTAGGTTCTGAAAGCGAAAATGCATTTTCTTAATTTTTGTGGAAATGAGAACGCGAAATTGAAAATGAAATTTTTAGCTGCTAATGTATTCACTTCTCCCGTACTCAAAGTTGCGTTGAAATTCTTCTTATGGGTGAAAAAATTATGATAACTATATGCTTTTGTAGGTTCTGAAAATAAAAATGCAGTTTCTTGAATTTTATGGAAATGAGAACGCGAAATCGAATATGAAAATTTTAGCGGCACATTTATTCATATCTCTCGTACTCAAAGGTCGGTTGAAAATTTTCTTATGGGTGACTAAATATGATAACTTTATGCTTTTGTAGGTTCTGAAAACAAAAATGCATTTCCTTAATTGTTGTGGATATGAAAACGTTGAATCGAAGATGACATTTTCAGCGGCAGATTCGTTCATATCTCCCCTATTCAGAGGTCCGTTGAAATGTTTCTTAAGGGTATAAAATACGATGTGACACATCTGGTATAGAATATAAAATTTAATGGCTTCAAAAACTTGTTCTTTATTGTTATAAAATCTAAGAGCTATTCAGATTTTTCTACCGTCCATTTCGAACGAATTCCGAAACATCAGGATGATTTGCCGCGATCTTTTCACAAACAATAATATATGATTGAACTGCTTGAATTTAATTCCCTTATTATTGCTATGTGTGTTTGAAATATATATTCATCAGAATCGTATTTCGTTGTAGCCGAATGATAATTTATAATTCCAAATTACGACGTAATAGAATGAATAGTAGTATGATTCATCTCGGGGCGGATTTCAAGTTTCCGCTCTCCGAAGAACGATTGTGCGAGGGCAGCGGTACGCCAATGGAGCTCCACATCGGTCGCGCTCGGTGAAAGTGCTGCTAGAAAAACGCCGCGAAGTTCACACCGGTGCAAAGTTCGTATGTAAAATTATATATGGCATCGAAATTCAGTTTGAAAATTTTAGTTTTGGCGCTATAGTGTTAAATTTCATGGTACAAACATCTACAGTTTTTATCTCAGCAATCTAGTTCCGACTTTGCCGCCCCAGTTTGCACTTACCGACCGAGTTTTGACTTACCGATCCCATATCAATTTAGCGATCGTTTAAAAGATGGCGTATCTGTTTTCAGCATTTTTGTTAATTTTTGACACAACGTCATCTGACCTCAAAAAATCGCTTCATGTTATTATTGATTATTGGATTTATCATACAATTTAAGTTCAAATAGAGCGTTAAAAAATAACAACGATTGTGTTCTAATTTTTTTCTTATTATATTGTAAGTATTTTTACAGCATTCTTAAATGGTTTTATTTATTTCTATATGAATTACGAATTTCTATCATTAACCCTGGAAATCATTTCATCTACAGAAATAAAATGTCATCTAGTAAAATTTCTGCTTGCCCTATATTTGGGAACTCAAAAAATCTACCAGAGGATCAATTACCTAGTATTCAAGATGTCTTAATGTACTGCAATCATATAAGAGAAGAGAGGAAATCTAACTGTCAATTCGAACCATCATTTTCTGACATTGCTAAAACTGTAGCCTTAGATGTAGAAATATTGTTCTCTGCCGTTTCAATTCCAATTGTTTCCAATCAACGAATCATTCAATTGATTACAGTTCAACACAAAAAATACTTAATGGTGAAAAAATTGTTCAGTAACAAAAGTGTTTCGTCATTAACTGGTCAAAAAAAATTGAATGATTTTAAAGTGTTCTCTACGAAACTGTTTGATATAAGTTTCTGCAAATGTACTGACTCAGAAAAGTGTAATTGTTCCGAAGATAAAAAAATTCCTATCACTCAGCAAGAATTCTTATTAGATCAAAGGACAAAACGATTACAAAGAATTGTCCTACAATCACCACGCACTATTGATGAAGACATTGAATGCTTAACTCGCAGCATTTCGAATTTGAGTGGAAATACGTTATCATCTTTTACATCGATGAGTGAAAGTAACTTTTCATAAAATTTAACTTCTTCAGCTGAAAGCTCTATATATGAACCGAGTTATGGGCTAAATAAAAATATAAATATCAGTAGTAACCATAATCAAAACAGGATTGAACTTAAAGAAACTGTTCTTACTTCTCAAAGATACAACATAAGCAGTCGCGCGACTGCAGCTTTAGTAACGTCAACTTTAATAGATTTTGTATTGATTACTAAAAATTTACTAGGTAAATTTCTTCAAGTGAGGGGGGATTTTGTAACGTTTCTTTTTAATCCAGGCACGGGGTTTATTTACATTTCGTTTGCGATAAGGTTGTCGTGTGTTGACATCAAATTTGAGGTTGGGTCTCAGTGGTACCAATCGAAATGTTAATAAACCCCGTGCCTGGATTAAAAAGAAACGTTACAAAATCCCGTCGTTATAAATTGGCCCCACGTTGGGCGCCAATTTATAACGACATACGACTGTTCCCAAGTCGCAGTGGTTAAATTCGGAGCTACTAGAACTCAGGGATCCGCGGTCTAGCTCCAGTGGAGATGGGAGTGGGTTTCTAAAAAGGGAACCTAGTAAATGGGCGCCAGGTAAATTTAAGTCTCCCAGATACCCCAGCGTAATGTAATAATTCCTAAATTCACCAAAAGAATATGCACGCTAAAAACAAACAATTTATTCCAGTAGCTTACAACCCAGGTCTTTAGCTTCAATAAAGTAAAACTACTGTGAAACCCTGAATAAGGGTGGCGGAAATTGTACGTAGATAATATTATTATTTGATTCAAATACGCGTCGCTTGAGCTCAGGCGCATCCACGTTTCTTATCTATGATCATATATGACTACCACAAATCTTTCCCCAATTTCCGCTTTACAACAACAATAATAATTTATATAATTGATGATAATAAGTTCACGTTATATATATATATATAGCAGGTATAAGGTATGTTTCGAGATATGTTTCCTATAACTTGCGTGCTGATTATCCTTATTCCTGAACGTAGTACTGCATTGATGGTCTCGCAATACTGTCCTCTTTCTCTCTGTGCTCGTAGTCTGCAACCCTCGATTGAATGTCCCACAGCGTTGCTTACTGACCACCTCGGGATCTGCAACCCTGCGTTGGCTGTCTCACAGCGTTACTTATGGACCACCTTGTATATACTCGAATGCCTCAGTGCTACTCCTCCTGACGTAAAAATCCCTCTCTTCCTGACACAAAAAAAATCGAGCTGGCACAAAAACTCGTGCTACCATAAAAACTCGGGCTGCCACAAAAACCCTGATGACAGAAAAGAAATCATCAGTGACTTTTCTCGGACAAGAAACAAATGAATTTTCCCAACACATAATAATTTCGTTTATCAGAATATTAATCAGACCAATTATTCGTTGTTATGCAACAGTTATAGAATTCGTACATACCCTGATGTTCGGGGTTGTCCTGCACACGTTTGCTTCGAAACCAAATCTGGCCGTGCCTCCACCAAATAATCCTTCAAGCACACAGCGATATTCTGGATATAGAAAGATAATTACAACCTGAATTGTTTCCACTAGAAATGACGAGAATAGAACATCTAACACATACCTGTCAAAGTCGCCAAGATCGTTCACGTGGTCAACTCTTAGATTTGCAGAAAGGCCTTTAGATCCTCTTTCGAGACGAGTGCAAGTTACCTGTTATCTTTCCAAATCAAACCAATGTAACCCTCACTCCTAATTCGATTTTCGAAACTATATCCAACTAAGACGAATTCAACAATTCTTACGAAGTTTCGAAAATACGCACGACCTATTGCTCCTCCGTAGAATCTCCACAAAATGGACGACCTCACCTGACCGACGCACTCACAAAATTTCTGACTGTCACAATGCAACCATATTGCCAACTCATTCGGCTCTTCGAATAAAATAATTCTTTAGCGTCGATTGGTACCACTGAGACCCTACCTCAAATTTGATGTCAACACACGACAACCTTATCGCAAACGAAATGTAAATAAACCCCGTGCCTGGATTAAAAAGAAACGTTACAAAATCTCCCCTCACTTGAAGAAATTTACCTAGTAAATTACACTTAGGGATTAAAATATATAGGATCTAAAAAAAAATAATATAAATTGACTAGATAACTCATAAATGAAAGTGGATAGATATCAAAATGTTTCCACCAATCGGAGCCCACAAAAATCAAGTAGGTATTCCTGAAGGAAGAAGCACTCCACTTATACCCAATCATTCCTACATCCTCAATCACAACAAGCATACCCTTCTCATCCAATCATTACCCAGAATCATACCTCATCCAATGCCCTATCATACATCACAGTCTTCCCGGAAATCCTCTTCTACTCTCATTACTCCATCCATCCAGCAATTACCTTCAATCTTCATGCATTCTCCGACCATGTACTTCATATGTCCACGGCGAAATTCTATGTCATTATAAATTGGCGCCCAACGTGGGGCCCAGCCCGATGTAACGTAGGTCTGATTCAGTTGTATAGATAATGGGTTTCACAGTAGTTTTACTTTATTGAAGCTAAAGACCTGGGTTGTAAGCTACTGGAATAAATTGTTTGTTTTTAGCGTGCATATTCTTTTGGTGAATTTAGGAATTATTACATTACGCTGGGGTATCTGGGAGACTTAAATTTACCTGGCGCCCATTTACTAGGTTCCCTTTTTAGAAACCCACTCCCATCTCCACTGGAGCTAGACCGCGGATCCCTGAGTTCTAGAAGCTCCGAATTTAACCACTGCGACTTGGGAACAGTCGTATGTCGTTATAAATGATACAAAATTTATTACCGATAAAAAAAAATAAAACTGTATGAGTTTTTCTTTTCTCTCGTACAGAGAAAAGAAAAAATCATACAGTTTTAAAAAAAATTGCAGAAGAAGAAACTGAATGTCAAGGTATTTATTTTGACGGAAGAAAAGATAATACTCTTATTCAAGTGAAGAAAGGTTCTAAATATTTTCGGCAAACGGTAAAAGAAGAACATATATCTCTTATCAGTGAACCAGAATCAAATTATGTTGGACATGTTACTCCGATTTCGGGACAATCTAATGATATTGCTGACAAAATTTATGAACTTTTATTAAAACAACATCCAGAATCTATTGGAAATATTAATGTAATTGGCTGTGATGGAACCGTTGTTAATGCCGGATGGAAAGGTGGAATAATTCGACGCCTTGAAGAAAAATTCAATCGTCCTCTTCAGTGGGTAATTTGTTTATTGCATTTAAATGAGTTGCCCTTAAGGCATTTGTTTCAATTTTTTGATGGTACAACATCCGGTCCCAATTCTTACCAAGGGTGTATTGGAAAAGAACTTTTGCAATGTGAAAAACAACCAATAGTTAAGTATAAAAGTATTGGATGTGACTTACCATCGATTCCAGTCACTGATCTGAGTAAAGACCAAAAATATTTATTATTAATATCAGCTGCCATTAAATCGGGTAAGTGTTCGGATGATTTAGAGCATTGTAACCCTGTTCCGCTATCCCACGCTAGATGGTTAACAACTGCCAATAGAATATCGCGACCCTACATTCCTACTGCAAAACCCAGTACTAAATTGATAAAATTAGTGACGTTCATATTAAAAGTTTATGTGCCAGTGTGGTTTTTAATTAAATCAAGAAACACGATTGGTCTAGGCTCAAAAAATTTCTTTGAAATTCTGAGGAGATCTAGGTACATGCCTGCGAAAGAACAAAAAATTGTTACTGATTGTCTCAAGCGAAACGCTTATTTTGCACACCCAGAAAATTTACTTCTTTCAATGTTAATGGATGATAGAAAAGAGGTGCGTAAATTCGCTTTAAAAAAAATTATTGAAGCAAGAGAAATTACAGAGTTACTAAACCGAAAGGAAGAACATGCCATTCGTCATTTTCAATTAGCGGACCTCCAGCTTCATGCAGATGATTATATCGAATTAATCGACTGGGATCAATATAAAATAATATCTCCTCCTATTTTGAATAGAACATGTACGGATGAATTAAGACAAATATTAGCAAGTGATGATGTTGAACCAGAATGTACGTGGGCATTTCAAAAATTTCCAAGTCACACTCAAGCAGTAGAACGTATGGTCAAACTAGTAACTGAAGCAGCAAGTACTGTTTGTGGCCACGAATCGAGAAATGGATTCATACGGTCAACTTTGAAATCTCGTCAAAAATATCCAACCTTTGACTGTAAAAAGCAATATAATGTTTATTTTTTAGTTTTAATCAATAAATTTTGAAATCTAGAAATAAACATGATTCAATAATTACAAAATTATTTACGAATAAATCTCATTTCTTCAATTATACCGGGCTATTATTTTAAATAAATCATTTTAGAACATTGGTCGGCACAACACTCTACCATCGTAAGTATTTTTAACAACATTATCAGATTTTTCTTCCTTGAAAAATAAAAATACAGTAAACAATGTCACTTTTTTCCATTAAATCGCTATTATCTTTGTAACTATCAACTTTAAATACATTTTTATCAGGTCTGTTTCAAATAAAATTGAATTTTCTATGAAATTTATATGATAAAATTCATTTTTTACCCTGAAAAAGTGATATTATCTTGAAAAATTTCATTTTTCAGAGAAAAACTACAATTATCTCAGTAACTATCAACTTTACGTAATTTTGTTATAGGTCCTTTCTTGTAGAAAATTAAATTTCCAATAAAAAAATATTAAAACTTCGATAATTCACTGTCAGAAAGTATGTATATAGCGAAAAACGTGAAATTTTAACATAAAATCGTCATTATTTCAGAAACTATCAATTTTGAATGATTTTGTCAAAGGACCTTTTTTGTAGAGAATTAAATTTCCCATCGAAATATGTACATAAATAAATTTTTTTCCGATTTTAAACTTCCACTTCATTTGGCGAGCCTAAGATAACGGCCTAAAATTTTTTCCATTCGCACACATTTTTTTTTAAGCCTTATGAACAGGATTTTTGCTATTAATAATTAAAATTATAAAATAGTGGATTTTCGGGCCACCCTAATATACATGTAAGGATAGGTTGGATATTACAAGGTTCTCTGTGATGGGTGTTATCGAATGTTGTGCGATAGAATGCTTCATAAAAGTTGACCTTAAACTTGTACTCTTATGTGTCTATAGACCAAACACAGCACCTCTAGCGGATCCAGACATCTTTTTCGAAAAACTTGTTGAAGTTTTGAAGTGGATTAGTGTCAGTAAGAGTGATGCAATTGTTCTCACTGGTGATTTAAACTTTGATTTTCTCAAGGTACACAATAAGGGCACCAATATTATGATGACCATAATTGAAAGTTTTAATTTGAAAATTTTAGTTAGGGAACCAACAAGAGGAACTGCCTGTCTTGATAATGTTTTTGCCGACATCGAGAGTTGTAATGTTGAAGTTATCCAGCCACACCTATCTGATCATTCTGCACAGATAGTGTCATTTGATTTCAAAGATAGGTACCATAGAAATGCAAGTAAGAGGGTTGTCAGGAAGTTTAATGATGTGAATTTGAATAGATTTGTTGGGGAGTTGTCAGCCTTAGACTTGTCGGATCTGTATAAATTTGAGCAGTCTGAAGTAGATGAAATGTGGAATTTTTTTTTTTAGTAATTTTAATTTAGTGTTTCAATCTTTATTACCTCTTGTTCCCATAAAGACATCTAATAATTATCAGATACATAATGATTTCAGGATTAAGTGTAGATCTGATCCTCTTATTGCTGCCCTATATTGCTTGATATTTTATATGTGATCTCACATCATAATCCAAACTATAAGAAAAATTATAAATCATGTAAAAGGCAATATGATATGGAAATCACAAAATTGAAACAGAAAATAATCGGTGACAAAATTCAAAATTTTGAGAATAAAACCGAAACAACTTGGGGAATAATAAAGTCACTAACAGGTGGAAATCAACCTAAACAGAACATACTTCCAAATGGTTGCATGCAAGAACTAGTACAAGACTTTAATAAACATTTTGTGAATGTCTCTAGATGTACAGCTTCTCGTTTACATTGTGATGTTGGAGGTGGGTTGAGATATCTACAAAAGTCGTTTTTTGTTTTTGATATTGAACTTAATGAAATTCTTAACGTGGTAAAACATTTAAAAAACACATTTTCATCAGGATATGATCAGATTCCTAGTATAGTAATAAAAAAGGCTATTCAGTTTATTGTGGAGCCAATCAGGCATATTATGAATTGTGCATTTGTAACTGGTATTTTTCCATCTGCATTGAAACTATCAATGATAATTCCTCTATATAAGTCTGGTGCTATTGACGATCTTAACAATTACCGACCTATCAATATTCTGACAACCTTTGCTAAAATCTTTGAAAAGGTTTTTTCTGATCGCCTAATTAATTTTTTCAAAAAACATGGCATTTTTTGCTCAGCTCAACACGGTTTTATGAATAAAAAGAATACAAGTACAGCAATTTTTGAGCTGTTATTGTAGCTATTGAGAAGGGAGAAGTTCCGGTTGGCATGTTTCTAGATATTTCCAAAGCCTTCGATTCTGTAGACCATAATAGATTACTAAGTAAACTCGAAGCATACGGTATACGAGATAATCAACTGAAGCTAATAGAGAGCTACCTACAAGAGCGAAAGCAAAAAGTATCTAACTACTACTGTCAGTGATAGAGGCTTTATTTCTGGAGAGGAAGATATCATTGGTGGGGTAGTTCAGGGTAGCATTTTAGGTCCTTTATTGTTTATTGTGTATATAAATGACTTACCTTCCAACATTGACCACTTGTTGAATACAATAATGTATGTCGATGACACAAATATTGTCAAGAACTTACGGAATACATTTCAGTTGAATGAGGAATTAAATAATGCCTTTTTAAGTGTTAAAAACTGGTGCGCATCAAACAGTCTTAAATTGAATGCTCAAAAAACAGAATGTGTAACATAACATTCCTCACGATCAAACCTCCAACTGCCAAATGAAATTTCTGTTGATGAAAATCTAGTAAAGATCTCAGAATCCACCAAGTTCCTAGGTGTTCATGTAGATTGTGAGTTGAGATGGGATGTACATATACATCACTTAAATAAAAGACTGAATTCTACTATATATGCCATTAATGTTCTCAAGAAGTCTGTTGATCTGTCCACCTTAAATATTTTTTATTATGCTGCTTTTCAATCGAATCTGTCATATGGTATTGTTTGCTGGGGAAGCAGTTCCTTCACTGATAGTCTTTTTGTAAAACAAAAGTATGCTTTAAGATCTATCATGATCATGAAATACAGGCAGTCATGTAGGGGTGTTTTTCGGGCTAACAATATTCATACCTTAACCGGATTATATGTCTACAGTTCCCTTAAGTTTTTAATTCAGCATCGGGAGGTTTTTGAGAAATACAGAAATAAAAATGTAAAGACAAGGCAAATGGACTGTTATCTGTATCCTATTCATCAGTTGACTTTGACACAGCATAATGCCATGTATATATGCATGAAACTATTTAACGCATTGCCAAGGCAATTTCGTGATATAAAAACTGAGAAACAACTGCTGTATAAACTTAATTCCTTTATTTTGAGGTGTGAACCATATAATGTCCAAGAATACCTTGATTTTTGTAAGGCTGAAAAGTCGATTTTTCTTTAGTGTACCCTTGCTGACGTTTTTTTCTTGTGCATTTTTGACATGTACTTCGAACAAAATAAACCTATCTATCTATCTATCCTATTTTAATATGAATGCCCACATTGATGTTTTTGTTCATATAAGTATACATTTTTGAATTGTGATAGCGACAGCCTGAGATACCTTGTATATATTTTTCTAGTTCAGATAATATTCTCAACTTCTAAGGCTGATTAACTGATTAATTTTGTATTTTTTTATATTTATATATTCCTATGCATTTATCTCTTATTCCAGTTCAATATGTATTTGTAATATATTTGTGAATTACCCATTTTGTCATGCGTCAAAATCCCACCTAATTTGTAATTAGCCTGATTGTGCACGCATGTAAAATGCACCAGTCGTATTACAGCAATAAAGAATCAAAGTTTACGTCTTGAAATATTCGTTTTTGATTATTGCTAAACTAATACACCACATATTTTGGCGACGAGGATAAAGAAATTATTTTTGAGTTATATTGTTGAAAGTTTTTTTGAGTTGATTTTTTTTTCGTGGGACTATTCATTTTTTCGGAGTGAAATAAGTGTACGGACAAAATGGCTACAGGTGAAGCCGGTTCTCCGGAAGTGAATATGACACTAAGTGGAATTTCATTTAAATATCACGGACTGGAACATTTACAAAGCGAGATTGAACAATTATTTCATCGCTAATGAAGTTACCAGTGATAACAAAAAACGTGCCATTCTCTTGAAAAGTTTGGACTAGGAATCGTACAAACTGATATTCAACATATGCAGTCCGGATGTTCCTGAGTCGAAATCATTCGAAATTTTAATTTCACTTTTCGATAAACATTTCATCCCAAGAAAATCAGTGCTAGCTGAGCGTTATAAATTTTTCGACAGCAAGAAAGGTAACAACGAAACAATTAAGGATTGGGCAGCACGTGTGCGGAGTTTAGCTGTTTCTTGCGAGTTTGGAAGGGAATTGGATATTTGTCTCCGAGACCGTTTTGTTTGTGGATACGAAAAAGGTGTTATACTTGACAGACTCCTGGAAGAGAAGAAAGATATAACTCGAACAAGCTATAGGCATAGCAGAAAACAAGATGGCGTCCTCGCAGAGCTACCAGCAGTGGGACTCTGTAACAACAAAGCAAAAGCATAAGCGGATGTAGCCGATTGCTATATACAGTTTTGTACCCCCTATCACGATTCGGATTAGATCGGTAGCACCGAACATGTATTCGGAAGCAAAGCAAAAGCATCAGGGTTTCGGCGCTATGCTTTCGCTTTGGAATGCAAGTTACAGAGTCCCACTGCTGATCAGCAATCCCGTGAAGATGGAGCAGTTGTTGCATGTGCGCCGCCACGTCAATCGTGACGACAGCAAACGTCACTACAATTCTCAGAGAGGGTCCAGCGCCAGCGCAATAACAGGTGTTTCAAATATAAACAAATGTACAACCTGTGGAAAAACTGGTCATAACAAAGATAAGTGTTTAAAAATTTATTCTGTTCCTTTTGTAAAAATAAAGGTCATGATATAAATAATTGTTTCAAAAAGAAAAAAAGGGCGAATAATTCGTAAAGGTTCCATAATTACTTACAAGATGAAAATGAAACTTCTTTATTTGTTGTTTACAATTCTAATAGTCAAGACAATGCATACTCAGTAGAAGTGAAACTAGGTTCTAATAATATTATATTTCTAGTGGATACTGGAGCGAGTATTTCTTACATTTCTGAAGATTTATATTTTGAAAAATTTAAAATGCATATTCTGAAACAGACAAATCGATGTCTAACATTTTATAATGGAACCAAAGTAAAACCTATAGGTATTGGATTTGGTATTGAATATTGATGTTGAATTTAAAGGAATTGTAACTGAAATGAATTTCTATGTATTCAAAAATGGTGGCCCACCAATATTAGGTAGGGACTTCATGAATATGTATAATATTAGCTTTTCAAATTTGAATTTCATGAATGAAAAAATTGAGAGCAAAACAAATGCTCTGATAAAAAAAAATTTCCGAATCTTTTTTCTGAAGGAGTTGGCTTATTCAATAATGCATTTTTGAGTTTGAAATTGAAAAATGCTGAGGTCACTCCTAAATTTTATAAGGCTCGTCCTATTCCATATGCTTTGAAATCTCAAGTTGAAGCTGAAGTTAATCGCCTCCTTTCGTTAGGTATCATCACAGCTGTAGATTATAGTCAGTGGGGCACTCCGGTAGTACCAGTATTGAAGAAAAATGGTGCAGTCAGACTTTGTGGAGATTATAAGGTGACAATAAACCCCAACATTGAAGTAGATCAACCTCCACTACCCAGAATAGAGGATCTGTTTGGTTGTCTGCAGGGGGGAGTTCAATTCTCCAAATTAGATTTATCGGATGCATATCAACAAATAGGTTTGGATGATGATTCAAAAAAACTCACTACTATTGTAACCCATAAAGGCTTATTCAAATACAATAGGCTAACTTATGAAATTGCTTCAGCGCCCTCTAAATTTCAAAAAATAATGGAATCGATGGCGTAATGATGGCCTAACAGTTTTTTTAGACGATATCCTTGTTACGGGAAAAGATGAAAGAGATCATTTAAGTAGACTTGAATAAGTTTTGTCGATTTTAGAAAATTCCTGTCTTAGGTTGAGCATTTCGAAGTGTAAGTTTTTTCAAGATTCAATTGAGTATTTGGGTTATAAAATTGATAAAGAAGGTCTTAATACTAGCGAGAGTAAAATTTCAGCAATTTTAAAGGTTCAGAAACCAAAAAATGTAACCGAACTGAAGTCATTTCTAGGGATGGTTAATTATTACTGCAAGTTTATTAGAAATATTTCTTCTATTCTTTACCCTTTACATCGTTTATTGAGAAAGGATGTAAAATAGTTGTGGTCAAGAGATTGTGACAAAGCGTTGGACGAAATTAAGTCACTTCTTAGTTCAACTGAAGTTTTGGTTCATTTCAATCCAGAATTAGAGATTAGATTAACAGTTGATGCTAGTGCACATGGTGTAGGGGCTATTTTAAGCCATAAGTATCCATCAGGACATGAAAAACCAATCGCGTATGCTTCAAGGTCGCTATCAAAAAGCGAGAAAAATTAAAGTCAGATAGAAAGAGAAGGTTTAGGTATTATTTTCGGAGTTCATAAATTTCATCAATACCTTTATGCAAAAAAATTTAAGTTGATAACTGACAGTAAACCTCTTATGACTATATTCGGGCAAAACAAGCCAATCCCTCAATTTTCAGCTAATAGATTGAGGCGTTGGGCTGTCATTTGATCGAATTACCAATATGAGGTTGAATTCGTCAAATCAGAGAATAATATGGCAGATGCACTGTCTAGGTTAACAGACTGCGAATCAAATATTGTAAATAATGATGATGTCGAATTTACATATTGCAATTTTTTGACCAATAGTGAAGAAATGCCAATAAACCTCCAAGAAGTTGAAAGAGAAACTGCCAAAGATAAACAGTTAAGTCAAGTTATTAAATTCATGAAGGTTGGTTGGCCAAAGTACGTTAATGATATAATGATAAATCATATTTTTCGATACGTTCAGAATTTTCAGTGTCTGATAAATGTTTATTCTGGAACCATCGCATCGTTGTTCCAGTGAAATTACGATCCATTTTTCTGAAAACATTACATACAACACCTTTTGGTATTGTTAAGTCAAAGAGTATTGCTAGGACACATTTTTGGTGGCCTAATCTTGATAAGGATATAGAGAATTTTGTTAAACGGTGCCAAGGTTGCAGTGTAAATTTGCCTAATCCGCCTAAGTTTCCGTTGGCGAACTGGTCATGGCCGGGAACCGGTGTGAAGAGAGCAGATAAAGATAGCGGATGAAATCTCCGGAAACACCCGAACGGCGCAACCAGTGGCGCACCGATCGATTCAGTCATAATCATATAGAACCAATATATTCTGGCATGAATTGAAGAAAATCGAAGTTCTGCGATAATATAAATACACAACAACTTGAACTGATGGTTTCTTCGAGAGATGAACTTAATTTGGAACTTATTTTGTGAGTCCGATCAAGCTCTTGTTGAATATTGATAGATTTATCAATGCTGGGGCATGAATGTTATTTTGGCATGGGAAGATTTTGGCAAGATAATGGTAATGCAGATTCGGTTCTTTACTGAAAAAAGTATCCGCATTGGATGAGACCCTGGGGTTGAAATTTCATCCCTTAACAAAAAAAACCCAGGTTTTCATCCGTTTTTCCCAGAAGGAAGAGTTTTTTCATCGACAGATTTTGAGAACTTTTTGACAACGACAATATCGATATTCAGTAAAAAAATTGTCCACTTCGGATGGGGCCCTGGGGTTGAAATTTCAACCCTTAACACAAAATCTCGGTTTTTCCGGTTTTTTTCATAGAAGGAAAAGATTTTTCATCAACAGATTTTGAGAAAATCTTGACTACCACGATACTCATATTCAGTACAAAAATGGTCCACTTCGGATGGGGTCCTGGGGTTGAAATTTCAACCCTTAAGACAAAATCTCGGGTTTTCCTGTTTTTTTCATAGAAGGAAAAGTTTTTTCATCAACAGATTTTGAGCACATCTTAACTATGACGGAATCGATATTCAGTAAAAAAATGGTCCACTTCGGATGGGGCTCTGGGGTTGAAATTTCAACCCTTAACTCAAAAATCTCGATTTTTCGTCGTTTTCTCCCAGAAGGAAAAGTTTTCTCATCAACAGATTTTGAGCACATCTCAACTATGACGATATCGATATTCAGTAAAAAAATTGTCCACTTCGGATGGGGCTCTGGGGTTGAAATTTCAACCCTTAACAGAAAATCTCGGTTTTTCCTGTTTTTTTCATAGAAGGAAAAGTTTTTTCATCAACAGATTTTGAGAACATCTTGACTACGACGATACCGAAATTCAGTAAAAAAATGTTACACTTCGGATGCCTGGGGTTGAAATTTCTACCCTTAACACGAAATCTCGGGTTTTCTTGTTTTTTTCATAGAAGGAATAGTTTTTTCATCAACAGATTTTGAGAACAACTTGACTAGGACGATACCGATATAAGGTAATAAAATGGTCCACTTCGGATGGGGCTCTGGGGTTGAAATTTCAACCCTTACGACGCAATCTCGGTTTTTCCTGTTTTTTTCATAGAAGGAAAAGTCTTTTCATCAACAGATTTTGAGCACATCTTAACTATGACGGAGTCGATATTCAGTAAAAAAATGGTCCACTTCGGATGGGGCCCTGGGGTTGAAATTTCAACCCTTAACACAAAATCTCGGATTTTCCTGGTTTTTTCATAGAAGGAAAAGTTTTTTCATCAACAGATTTTGAGAACATCTTGAATATGACGATACCGATATTCAGTAAAAAAATTGTCCTCTTCGGATGGGGCTCTGGGGTTGAAATTTCAACCCTTAACAGAAAATCTCGGTTTTTCCTGTTTTTTTCATAGAAGGAAAAGTTTTTTCATCAACAGTTTTTGAGAACATCTTGACTAGGACGATACCGATATTAGGTAATAAAATGGTCCACTTCGGATGGGGTTCTGGGGTTGAAATTTCAACCCTTAACACAAAATCTCGGTTTTTCCTGTTTTTTTCATAGAAGGAAAAGTTTTTTTATCAACAGATTTTGAGAAAATCTTGACTACGACGATACTCATATTCAGTAAAAGAATGGTCCACTTCGGATGGGGCCCTGGGGTTGAAATTTCAACCCTTAAGACAAAATCTTGGTTTTTCCTGTTTTTTTCATAGAAGGAGAAGTTTTTTCATCAACAGATTTTGAGCACATCTTAACTATGACGATATCGATATTCAGTAAAAAAATGGTCCACTTCGGATGGGGCTCTGGGGTTGAAATTTCAACCCTTAACTCAAAAACCTCGATTTTTCGTCGTTTTCTCCCAGAAGGAAAAGTTTTTTCATCAACAGATTTTGAGCACATCTCAACTATGACGATATCGATATTCAGTAAAAAAATTGTCCACTTCGGATGGGGCTCTGGGGTTGAAATTTCAACCCTTAACACAGAATCTCGGTTTTTCCTGTTTTTTTCATAGAAGGAAAAGTTTTTTCATCAACAGATTTTGAGAAAATCTTGGTTACGACGATACTCATATTCAGTAAGAGAATGGTCCCCTTCGGATGGGGCTCTGGGGTTGAAATTTCAACCCTTAAGACGCAATCTCGGTTTTTCCTGTTTTTTTCATAGAAGGAAAAGTCTTTTCATCAACAGATTTTGAGCACATCTTAACTATGACGGAGTCGATATTCAGTAAAAAAATGGTCCACTTCGGATGGGGCCCTGGGGTTGAAATTTCAACCCTTAACTCAAAAATCTTGATTTTTCGTCGATTTTTCCCAGAAGGAAAAGTTTTCTCATCAACAGATTTTGAGAAAATCTTGACTACGACGATACCGAAATTCAGTAAAAAAATGGTCCACTTCGGATGGGGCTCTGGGGTTGAAATTTCAACCCTTAAGACAAAATCTCGGTTTTTCCTGGTTTTTTTCATAGAAGGAAAAGTTTTTTCATCAACTGATTTTGCACATCTTAACTATGACGATATCGATATTCAGTAAAAAAATTGTCCACTTCGGATAGGGCTCTGGGGTTGAAATTTCAACCCTTAACACAAAATCTCGGTTTTTCCTGTTTTTTTTCATAGAAGGAAAAGTTTTTTCATCAACAGATTTTGAGAAAATCTTGACTACGGCGATACTCATATCCAGTAAAAAAATGGTCCACTTCGGATGGGGCCCTGGGGTTGAAATTTCAACCCTTAACACAAAATCTCGGATTTTCCTGGTTTTTTCATAGAAGGAAAAGTTTTTTCATCAACAGATTTTGAGAACATCTTGACTACGACGATACCGAAATTCAGTAAAAAAATGGTCCACTTCGGATGGGGCTCTGGGGTTGAAATTTCAACCCTTAAGACAAAATCTCGGTTTTTCCTGTTTTTTTCATAGAAGGGAAAATTTTTTCATCAACAGATTTTGAGCACATCTTAACTATGACGGAGTCAATATTCAGTAAAAAAATGGTCCACTTCGGATGGGGCCCTGGGGTTGAAATTTCAACCCTTAACACAAAATCTCGGATATTCCTGGTTTTTTCATATAAGGAAAAGTTTTTTCATCAACAAATTTTGAGAACATCTTGACTACGACGATACCGATATTCAGTAAAAACACGGTCCACTTCGGATGGGGCCCTGGGGTTGAAATTTCAACCCTTATATCAAAAATCTCGATTTTTCGTCGTTTTTTCCCAGAAGGAAAAGTTTTTTCATCAACAGATTTTGAGAACATCTTGACTACGACGATATCGATATGAGGTAAAAAAAGTGGTCCACTTCGGATGGGGCCCTGGGGTTGAAATTTCAACCCTTTACTCAAAAATCTCGATTTTTCGTCGTTTTTTCCCAGAAGGAAAATTTTTTCATCAACAGATTTTGAGCACATCTTAACTATGACGATATCGATATTCAGTAAAAAAAGGGTCCACTTCGGATGGGGCCCTGGGGTTGAAATTTCAAGAGCCCCATCCGAAGTGGACCATTTTATTACCTAATATCGGTATCGTCCTAGTCAAGATGTTCTCAAAATCTGTTGATGATAAAACTTTTCCTTCTATGAAAAAAACAGGAAAAACCGAGATTTTGTGTTAAGGGTTGATATTTCAACCCCAGAGCCCCATCCGAAGTGGACAATTTTTTTACTGAATATCGATATCGTCATAGTTAAGATGTGCTCAAAATCTGTTGATGAAAAAACCTTTCCTTCTGGGAAAAAACGACGAAAAATCGAGATTTTTGAGTTAAGGGTTGAAATTTCAACCCCAGGGCCCCATCCGAAGTGGACCATTTTTTTACTGAATATCGACTCCGTCATAGTTAAGATGTGCTCAAAATCTGTTGATGAAAAAACTTTTCCTTCTATGAAAAAAACAGGAAAAACCGAGATTTGGTCTTAAGGGTTGAAATTTCAACCCCAGAGCCCCATCCGAAGTGGACAATTTTTTTACTGAATTTCGGTATAGTCGTAGTCAAGATGTTCTCAAAATCTGTTGATGAAAAAACTTTTCCTTCTATGAAAAAAACAGGAAAAACCGAGATTTTGTGTTAAGGGTTGAAATTTCAACCCCAGAGCCCCATCTGAAGTGGACAATTTTTTTACTGAATATCGATATCGTCATAGTTAAGATGTGCTCAAAATCTGTTGATGAAAAAACTTTTCCTTCTATGAAAAAAACAGGATAAACCGAGATTTTGTCTGAAGGGTTGAAATTTCAACCCAGGGCCCCATCCGAAGTGGACCATTTTTTTACTGAATATCGACTCTGTCATAGTTAAGATGTGCTCAAAATCTGTTGATGAAAAAACTTTTCCTTCTATGAAAAAAACAGGAAAAACCGAGATTTTGTCTTAAGGGTTGAAATTTCAACCCCAGAGCCCCATCCGAAGTGAACCATTTTTTTTACTGAATATCGGTATCGTCGTAGTCAAGATGTTCTCAAATTTTGTTGATGAAAAAACTTTTCCTTCTATGAAAAATCCAGGAAAATCCGAGATTTTGTGTTAAGGGTTGAAATTTCAACCCCAGGGCCCCATCCGAATTGGACCATTTTTTCACTGAATATTGGTATCGTCGTAGTCAAGATGTTCTCAAAATTCGTTGATGAAAAAACTTTTCCTTCTATGAAAAAACCAGGAAAATCCGAGATTTTGTGTTAAGGGTTGAAATTTCAACCCCAGGGCCCCATCCGAAGTGGACCATTTTTTCACTGAATATCGGTATCGTCGTAGTCAAGATGTTCTCAAAATTTGTTGATGAAAAAACTTTTCCTTCTATGAAAAAAACCAAGAAAAACCGAGATTTTGTCTTAAGGGTTGAAATTTCAACCCCAGAGCCCCATCCGAAGTGGACCATTTTTTACTGAATATCGACTCCGTCATAGTTAAGATGTACTCAAAATCTGTTGATGAAAAAACTTTTCCTTCTATGAAAAAAACAGGATAAACCGAGATTTTGTCTTAAGGGTTGAAATTTCAACCCAGGGCCCCATCCGAAGTGGACCATTTTTTTACTGAATATCGACTCCGTCATAGTTAAGATGTGCTCAAAATCTGTTGATGAAAAAACTTTTCCTTCTATGAAAAAAACAGGAAAAACCGAGATTTTGTCTTAAGGGTTGAAATTTCAACCCCAGGGCCCCATCCGAAGTGGAACATTTTTTTACTGAATATCGGTATCGTCGTAGTCAAGATGTTCTCAAATTTTGTTGATGAAAAAACTTTTCCTTCTATGAAAAATCCAGGAAAATCCGAGATTTTGTGTTAAGGGTTGAAATTTCAACCCCAGGGCCCCATCCGAAGTGGACCATTTTTGTACTGAATATCGGTATCGTCGTAGTCAAGATGTTCTCAAAATTTGTTGATGAAAAAACTTTTCCTTCTATGAAAAAACCAGGAAAATCCGAGATTTTGTGTTAAGGGTTGAAATTTCAACCCCAGAGCCCCATCCGAAGTGAACAATTTTTTTACTGAATATCGATATCGTCATAGTTAAGATGTGCTCAAAATCTGTTGATGAAAAAACTTTTCCTTCTGGGAAAAATCGACGAAAAATCGAGATTTTTGAGTTAAGGGTTTAAATTTCAACCCCAGGGCCCCAACCGAAGTGGACCATTTTTTTACTGAATATCGACTCCGTCATAGTTAAGATGTGCTCAAAATCTGTTGATGAAAAGACTTTTACTTCTATGAAAAAAAACAGGAAAAACCGAGATTGCGTCTTAAGGGTTGAAATTTCAACCCCAGAGACCCATCCGAAGGGGACCATTCTCTTACTGAATATGAGTATCGTCGTAACCAAGATTTTCTCAAAATCTGTTGATGAAAAAACTTTTCCTTCTATGAAAAAAACAGGAAAAACCGAGATTCTGTGTTAAGGGTTGAAATTTCAACCCCAGAGCCCCATCCGAAGTGGACAATTTTTTTACTAAATATCGATATCGTCATAGTTGAGATGTGCTCAAAATCTGTTGATGAAAAAACTTTTCCTTCTGGGAGAAAACGACGAAAAATCGAGATTTTTGAGTTAAGGGTTGAAATTTCAACCCCAGAGCCCCATCCGAAGTGGACCATTTTTTTACTGAATATCGATATCGTCATAGTTAAGATGTGCTCAAAATCTGCTGATGAAAAAACTTTCTCTTCTGGGAAAAATCGACGAAAAATCGAGATTTTTGAGTTAAGGGTTTAAATTTCAACCCCAGGGCCCCATCCGAAGTGGACCATTTTTTTACTGAATATCGACTCCGTCATAGTTAAGATGTGCTCGAAATCTGTTGATGAAAAGACTTTTCCTTCTATGAAAAAAACAGGAAAAACCGAGATTGCGTCTTAAGGGTTGAAATTTCAACCCCAGAGCCCCATCCGAAGGGGACCATTCTCTTACTGAATATGAGTATCGTCGTAACCAAGATTTTCTCAAAATCTGTTGATGAAAAAACTTTTCCTTCTATGAAAAAAACAGGAAAAACCGAGATTTTGTGTTAAGGGTTGAAATTTCAACCCCAGAGCCCCATCCGAAGTGGACAATTTTTTTACTGAATATCGATATCGTCATAGTTGAGATGTGCTCAAAATCTATTGATGAAAAAACTTTCTCTTCTGGGCAAAATCGACGAAAAATCGAGATTTTTGAGTTAAGGGTTTAAATTTCAACCCCAGGGCCCCATCCGAAGTGGACCATTTTTTTACTGAATATCGACTCCGTCATAGTTAAGATGTGCTCAAAATCTGTTGATGAAAAGACTTTACCTTCTATGAAAAAAACAGGAAAAACCGAGATTGCGTCTTAAGGGTTGAAATTTCAACCCCAGAGCCCCATCCGAAGGGGACCATTCTCTTACTGAATATGAGTATCGTCGTAACCAAGATTTTCTCAAAATCTGTTGATGAAAAAACTTTTCCTTCTATGAAAAAAACAGGAAAAACCGAGATTCTGTGTTAAGGGTTGAAATTTCAACCCCAGAGCCCACTCCGAAGTGAACAATTTTTTTACTGAATATCGATATCGTCATAGTTGAGATGTGCTCAAAATCTGTTGATGAAAAAACTTTTCCTTCTGGGAGAAAACGACGAAAAATCGAGATTTTTGAGTTAAGGGTTGAAATTTCAACCCCAGAGCCCCATCCGAAGTGGACCATTTTTTTACTGAATATCGATATCGTCATAGTTAAGATGTGCTCAAAATCTGTTGATGAAAAAACTTTCTCTTCTGGGAAAAATCGACGAAAAATCGAGATTTTTGAGTTAAGGGTTTAAATTTCAACCCCAGGGCCCCATCCGAAGTGGACAATTTTTTTACTGAATATCGATATCGTCATAGTTGAGATGTGCTCAAAATCTGTTGATGAAAAAACTTTTCCTTCTGGGAGAAAACGACGAAAAATCGAGATTTTTGAGTTAAGGGTTTAAATTTCAACCCCAGGGCCCCATCCGAAGTGGACCATTTTTTTACTGAATATCGACTCCGTCATAGTTAAGATGTGCTCAAAATCTGTTGATGAAAAGACTTTTCCTTCTATGAAAAAAACAGGAAAAACCGAGATTGCGTCTTAAGGGTTGAAATTTCAACCCCAGAGCCCCATCCGAAGGGGACCATTCTCTTACTGAATATGAGTATCGTCGTAGCCAAGATTTTCTCAAAATCTGTTGATGAAAAAACTTTTCCTTCTATGAAAAAAACAGGAAAAACCGAGATTCTGTGTTAAGGGTTGAAATTTCAACCCCAGAGCCCCATCCGAAGTGGACAATTTTTTTACTGAATATCGATATCGTCATAGTTGAGATGTGCTCAAAATCTGTTGATGAAAAAACTTTTCCTTCTGGGAGAAAACGACGAAAAATCGAGATTTTTGAGTTAAGGGTTGAAATTTCAACCCCAGAGCCCCATCCGAAGTGGACCATTTTTTTACTGAATATCGATATCGTCATAGTTAAGATGTGCTCAAAATCTATTGATGAAAAAACTTTCTCTTCTGGGCAAAATCGACGAAAAATCGAGATTTTTGAGTTAAGGGTTTAAGTTTCAACCCCAGGGCCCCATCCGAAGTGGACCATTTTTTTACTGAATATCGACTCCGTCATAGTTAAGATGTGCTCAAAATCTGTTGATGAAAAGACTTTTCCTTCTATGAAAAAAACAGGAAAAACCGAGATTGCGTCTTAAGGGTTGAAATTTCAACCCCAGAGCCCCATCCGAAGGGGACCATTCTCTTACTGAATATGAGTATCGTCGTAACCAAGATTTTCTCAAAATCTGTTGATGAAGAAACTTTTCCTTCTATGAAAAAAACAGGAAAAACCAAGATTCTGTGTTAAGGGTTGAAATTTCAACCCCAGAGCCCCATCCGAAGTGGACAATTTTTTTACTGAATATCGATATCGTCATAGTTGAGATGTGCTCAAAATCTGTTGATGAAAAAACTTTTCCTTCTGGGAGAAAACGACGAAAAATCGAGATTTTTGAGTTAAGGGTTGAAATTTCAACCCCAGAGCCCCATCCGAAGTGGACCATTTTTTTACTGAATATCGATATCGTCATAGTTAAGATGTGCTCAAAATCTGTTGATGAAAAAACTCTTCCTTCTATGAAAAAAACAGGAAAACCCAAGATTTTGTCTTAAGGGTTGAAATTTCAACCCCAGGGCCCCATCCGAAGTGGACCATTCTTTTACTGAATATGAGTATCGTCGTAGTCAAGATTTTCTCAAAATCTGTTGATGAAAAAACTTTTCCTTCTATGAAAATAACAGGAAAAACCGAGATTTTGTCTTAAGGGTTGAAATTTCAACCCCAGAACCCCATCCGAAGTGGACCATTTTATTACCTAATATCGGTATCGTCCTAGTCAAGATGTTCTCAAAATCTGTTGATGAAAAAACTTTTCCTTCATGAAAAAAACAGGAAAAACCGAGATTTTCTGTTAAGGGTTGAAATTTCAACCCCAGAGCCCCATCCGAAAAGGACAATTTTTTTACTGAATATCGGTATCGTCATATTCAAGATGTTCTCAAAATCTGTTGATGAAAAAACTTTTCCTTCTATGAAAAAACCAGGAAAATCCGAGATATTGTGTTAAGGGTTGAAATTTCAACCCCAGGGCCCCATCCGAAGTGGACCATTTTTTTACTGAATATCGACTCCGTCATAGTTAAGATGTGCTCAAAATCTGTTGATGAAAAGACTTTTCCTTCTATGAAAAAAACAGGAAAAACCGAGATTGCGTCTTAAGGGTTGAAATTTCAACCCCAGAGCCCCATCCGAAGTGGACCATTTTATTACCTTATATCGGTATCGTCCTAGTCAAGTTGTTCTCAAAATCAGTTGATGAAAAAACTTTTCCTTCTATGAAAAAAACAAGAAAAACCGAGATTTTGTGTTAAGGGTTGAAATTTCAACCCCAGGGCCCCATCCGAAGTGTACCATTTTTTTACTGAATTTCGGTATCGTCGTAGTCAAGATGTTCTCAAAATCTGTTGATGAAAAAACTTTTCCACCTATGAAAAAAACAGGAAAAACCGAGATTTTCTGTTAAGGGTTGAAATTTCAACCCCAGAGCCCCATCCGAAGTGGACAATTTTTTTACTGAATATCGATATCGTCATAGTTGAGATGTGCTCAAAATCTGTTGATGAAAAAACTTTTCCTTCTGGGAGAAAACGACGAAAAATCGAGATTTTTGAGTTAAGGGTTAAAATTTCAACCCCAGAGCCCCATCCGAAGTGGACCATTTTTTTACTGAATATCGATTCCGTCATAGTTAAGATGTGCTCAAAATCTGTTGATGAAAAAACTTCTCCTTCTATGAAAAAAACAGGAAAACCCGAGATTTTGTCTTAAGGGTTGAAATTTCAACCCCAGGACCCCATCCGAAGTGGACCATTTTTGTACTGAATATGAGTATCGTCGTAGTCAAGATTTTCTCAAAATCTGTTGATGAAAAATCTTTTCCTTCTATGAAAAAAACCGGAAAAACCGAGATTTTGTGTTAAGGGTTGAAATTTCAACCCCAGGGCCCCATCCGAAGTGGACCATTTTTTTACTGAATATCGATATCGTCGTTGTCAAAAAGTTCTCAAAATCTGTTGATGAAAAAACTCCTCCTTCTGGGAAAAACGGATGAAAACCTGGGTTTTTTGTGTTAAGGGATGAAATTTCAACCCCAGGGTCTCATCCAATGCGGATACTTTTTTCAGTAAAGAACCGAATCTGCATTACCATTATCTTGCCAAAATCTTCCCATGCCAAAATAACATTCATGCCCCAGCATTGATAAATCTATCAATATTCAACAAGAGCTTGATCGGACTCACAAAATAAGTTCCAAATTAAGTTCATCTCTCGAAGAAACCATCAGTTCAAGTTGTTGTGTATTTATATTATCGCAGAACTTCGATTTTCTTCAATTCATGCCAGAATATATTGGTTCTATATGATTATGACTGAATCGATCGGTGCGCCACTGGTTGCGCCGTTCGGGTGTTTCCGGAGATTTCATCCGCTATCTTTATCTGCTCTCTTCACACCGGTTGGCCGGGAGAAGTTTGGGAAAGGTTGCATATCGATTATTTCGGACCTTTCTCCAAGAAATATTATTTAATCATATTGGATGCACATTCGAAATGGGTTGAAGTTTATGAAACTTCCACTACAAGTTTGGAAGTGACAATTAGAATGCTGAGGAGTAGTTTCGCCCGATTTGGCTTACCGAAAACGATAGTATCGGACAATGCTACCTATTTTACATCAGAGCAATTCCAATCATTTTTAATGAAGAATAATATCAACCAAATTTTGATTCCACCTTATCACCCAGAATCTAATGGTGCAGCTGAAAATTGCTTGAAAACAGTTAAAAATGGTATTAAAAAAGCTTTGAGTGAAATACCCTTTGCAGACACCAATACAGTCCTATCTAGGTTTCTTTTAGACCATAGAACAACTGCACATTGCACTACCGGAGTAAGCCCTGCTAGAATTGTGTTTGGTAGAAACTTAAGAACAAGATTTCATGCTTTGTTATATAGGCCATCTGATAATTTATTGAATAGGGTGAATTGCAAGCAGCATGACCAAAATAAATATTATAAAGGTAAAAATTCCGTCGATTACAAAGTAAATGATTTAGTCTTAGTCAAGGATTATCGCAACCCTGATAAAACGAGTTGGATTAAAGGAGGAACTAAGAGAAAAATTGGCAGGGTAAATTTTCTAGTTAATATTTTAGAGTTAGATAAATGTTGGAAACGTCATGCTAACAAATTGAGAAAAATTTCAGTAAACATTGTTTATCCCTCCGACAAAATTGTTAATAGTTTCAAAGAAGAAACTGAACATGAATGTATTTTTCCTAAAAATGATGAAAATGCATTACTAGATGAGACTGATAGACCTAAGAGGGTAAGAAAACCTCCTGAAAGGTACCAAGCTGAATGATGTATATGTAACTATGATATTTTGTAACTTTGCTGTGATAATGGAAATGTTAGTATAATATTATATTATGTAAGCAGTGATAAATTTCGATATTGTTAGTTTTTAATGTTTTAACTGTATTCCAGTAATTGCAATTTTTTCTGTAGGGGGGAAGAATGTAATATATTTGTGAATTACCCATTTTGTCATGCGTCAAAATCCCACCTAATTTGTAATTAGCAAAATTGTAATTGTAATGTGCACGCATGTAAAATGCACCAGTCGTATTACAGCAATAAATAATCAATGTTATACGTCTTGAAATATTCGTTTTTGATTATAGCTAAACTAATACACCACAATATTATAAAAATAAATTATAATCTTGTCGTATTCAGAATCATTTTTTTTTCCTTATATCGCATATTTCACCTCAGAAATCGATGGTTGTGACAGTTGCATGAAATGTGCATGTTTTTATCCAAATTCATCTCCAAATCACAGATTTCATTGATTAATTTGTATGTAACCTTTGTCTTAACCACGAAACCAGCTTAGAATTAAATGGATTCTATGCATAAAGGAAATAGTACATCAATTCGGCATGTTATAAAAATTGCGAGTTTTTTTTTTTCATTATTTTGCGAGTGGAATTCCAGTATTTGATTCTGTGCTTTCGAGTATTGTGGGCAACTTTCATTGGCAACACTGATGGAGACAAAAAGGCGTTGAACAGGCCGAAGACAGCAGACACTTCGACTCCGAGCAGAACAGACCTACTGAGCAGTGAGTAGATGCAGCCTCAACCCCACCCTGGCATTGAAAAAGATGATTGCAACTTCAAGAATGAGATTGGTCACAAGTTCGCACAACAGAATACAAATAAATTGTGGTTGTTACCGCATTTCAAGAAAGAATTAGAACGCTTATTTGGAAATTGTTTCTGTGTTGAGTCCAGATCTTTTGATCGTTGGTTCCACAGAATTTGCAATTTGGTATATTTATTTTATAACTAATTTCTATTTTTGCTTAGGCTCAAAAAGAATAAGAAGATCCAATCGAGCGAATACGCCGACTCAGACATGGAATATGAGATTGAAGCCTCGTTGAGCTAGAAGGGCCTGTATCTCAAGGAGCAGAACTAGAAGCTCATCGAAACAATCAGCGATCTGGTCCAAAATGTCAAAGGCCTAAGAGAAGAAATACGGCAGATACAACAACGAGATGCTACCAACCGGGTAAGTGGGAACACTACTTCTATTGAAAATGTAATCAAAATCACTAAAAGCAGTGACATTGCCTCGACACAGAAGCCCGTGTCGTCAAATGGAAAAGTGATGAGAAAAATTGTGAAAGTGAGTGAACAAAGTGATACTGCCGGAGACCGAAAAAGTGTGAAGTCTAGTGTTCACACAAAATCAACAATGTACTCAAAGTTTGGTGAAAACAGTTAAAAAAAATTGGTTCAAGCACTGACGTGAGGTCAGGAGCTTTTGCGCGTATGTTCTATTGTCCATTCTCCTGTATTGGACACTTTTAATCGAATTTACCATGGTGAATTCTATTGTCTATTCTCCTGTATTGGACACTCTTAATCGAATTCACCATGGTAAATTCGATTAAGCGTGTTCAATATAGGAGAATAGACAATAGAACATACGCTCAGAAGCTCCTGACATCACGTCAGTGCTTGAGCCAATTTTTTTTTTCGAGAAGTCAGGAGCTTTTGCGATTATGTTCTATTGTCCATTCTCGTGTATTGAACACTCTTAATCGAATTTACCATGGTGAATTCTATTGTCTGTTCTCCTGTATTGGACACGCTTAATCGAAATTACCATGGTGAATTCGATTAAGAGTGTCCAATTAATACAGGGGAACAGACAATAGAATTCACCATGGTAAATTCGATTAAAAGTGTCCAATACAGGAGAATGGACAATATAACATACGCGCAAAAGCTCCTGACTTCACGTCAGTGCTTGAACCAATTTTTTTTTCGTGAAGCCAGGATAGAAAGCAATGATGAAAAAATTAACACATTATTGTCTACCTTCAATTCTTCTTTAGGAGAAGAATACATAATTATTCTAGAAAAATATTACTGGAATTAATGTCATATTTAAATAATCAAAGTAAAGAAAATTATAAGTTTAGTTACTAACATATTGAATGAAATTCAATTCAATTCCAGTAATATTCAATTACTTATTCTTAACCAATAAATGCCCATTGATAGATCTAAAGGTGTTGAGGTGAAACATAAAGATATATTCTCATTAGTGATAGAAAAACTGGACTAAAATTCCTCTCTACCCATCACGAGATTTAATATCGACAAATGAGCCTCTCACCTTACAAGATCAGAAAGTGTGGTTAATTTAAAGTTAAGTTTTGAAGCCTTCAGCAGAATTTCAGCGATATCATATTAAAAATAATACATAACCTTTCAAAAGTACCCTTTCACAAATATACTCCTCTGCAGGCACATGGATCTCTTGAAGAATAATCACCTTCTCTATTACTCAAAGATATTCACTCTTGTTCATAGAAATCCCTTCAATATTTAGTTGTCTCCTCCTAAGGAGGATCTCTTTCAAAACCAGGTCTGGCCGCTACAGGAGCCTAATGTAGGGCTATCATATCCCATAGATTTGTGATGGAATAACACGATTTTCCCAAGAACATACGCACAAAAATATGTCATCATGACATTCATGGTTTTGAAGGTTCTCGCAAAAATACGACGATTCGCATCCAGCTACCGAACTCAAAAAAGGCTGCTCGGTTCTCCAACAATATGGATCCGATCGTGTTCAAACTTGGAACTCTGCAGTAGAGTAAGGTTTTGAAGGCTCTTCATAAATGCCGGACGAATAGTTTATGATATATAGAATTTTTTTGAATTATTTTCAATAATTTTTTTGAAATTTTCTAGTTATATCATCCCCACGAAATTCCGCAAGAATTTTCGCGTTGGCATCCTACAACTAATAACCATGTTTGAATTATATCGGTTTTGTATTTTTCGAGCTATTGAGGAAATAACAACCAAATTCCAGATGGGTATAATTCCAAAACCATTTGGCCGATTATACCTATAAACAAATTCAAATGTCGCATTCAGATGCACAACCTAACCTGAAAATTTCAAGCCGCTATCTCCTTCCGTTCTCAGGTTATCGTGTCATGAATAATATTTTTTAATAATTTTTTTAAAATTTTCTAGTGATACGATTATCACAAAATTTCACAAACGTGCTTAGGTTTATATTCTACAACTATTGACCAAGTTTCAATTCGATCGGATTTATATTGGGTGAAAACAAAATTATTACTCGGAAACCATTGGGCCGATTATACCCATTAACGAACTTGTCCGTCGTATTGGGATGCGCCACCTACCCTGAAAATTTCAAGTCGCTAGCTCTTTCCGTTCTCAAGATATCGTGGCAACGGCCGGCCGGACGACCGGCACCACAGAATTAAATTTCACATTTGGGCAAAATGATAATGCGATGTTCCCCAGAACATACGCGCAAAAATAATACATAACCTTTCAAAAGTCTCCTCTCACAAACGAGGGGTCTAGAATCAAAAACGGCAAACTCCATTTTTTGCGAAAATGAGTTAGACACATATTGGGAAAAGCAAGCAAAGGGTGCGACATCTATTGAGAATTTTAAGAACATAAATAGCGGTGATCAACAAACTTTCTCATTGTAATTTGTATGTGTTTAGGCGGTGTTTGTTTCGGAAAAATAAGGATTTTTGTGTAAGGGTGGATAGAATAGTTAGAAGTAAATAAGATTTTGGACTTTTTTCTGTGAAGTGTTGTGCATTTTGTACTTTATTGAGTTAAGTTTGTGTGCAAATATTTCAAGAGACAATGCAAGTTGTTCATAAAACTGTTAATAAGGGCCGGTATTATAAAACTATTTTGACAGATATCTTGAAGTTAACTTGTGGAATGACGTCACCGTCAAAGTTAACTTCCCATTTCACGAGTTAACTTTATCGGGTGGATGGGGTATCGGTTAAAGTTAACTTTGTAGAAAATGGCGATTTTCGACAGTTCAATGTAAATAATAATATGGCATATAACCTAAGTATTTGAAATAACCCTAATTTTATTGTTTATATTTTCCGCAGCGATATCCAATTTATTTTTGAGGAACTTTTAACTGACGATGAAGAAGATGCTTTGAATATTGTTGAAGGCTCTAGGCGAGAAAGGGTATTTAGAAATCGTTTAGACCATTTCACCATGGAACGAAACGGAATTTAAAAGCAGATTTGGATCATCAAAAGAGTCTGTACTGGTTGTAATGGGTCACATTGAAGCAAATTTACAAAGACCAACTACCTAATAGGTTTGTATTTCTAGCATCTATTTTAATATCTAGTGTAAATTATAATTATTTTTAGACTGTACTCAAGTGATTTATACAATTATATAACTTTTAGGGGGAAATGAAGCTGAAAATTATCGGAACAGAAGAGGATACTTCTCATATAATGTCCAAACCGTTGCTGATAGTCATTTACGCATTAGAGATAACGTAGCACGGTGGCCAGGAGCCACACAAACAATATAATATTTTCGCATTCTAGACTCAAGGCACGATTTGAAGAAGGCACCTTTGGTAATAGTTTTTTGGTGAGCGATTCAGCATATGCATTGTCCGAGTATATGGTGATTCCTCTGGAAAACCCACAAAATCAACCCCAGAGACTCTACAATGAATCTCAAATAAGAACTAGAAATGTTGTAGAAAGGCAGTACGGTGTATGGAAAAGAAGATTTCCCATACTGCAATTGACAATTCGATTAAAGAGAGAAACAACATGACTGTTATCGTAGCAACTGCAGTGCTTCATAATATCGCAGTTAATATGAGGGAAGAAGAACCTGATCAAAATGTGGCTGTAGAATTGGAAAATTTCAATCAACATATGCCACACAATCAGAATCGTAATTTGGTGCGACAAGAATTGATTGAAGAATACTTCCAAACTTTATAAATACATTATATAAAAAAAGTCATCATTTCATTTCAATTCCTATGCCCGAAATTTTCCTTTTATAGATCTTATGAGCATAACCAACACTTTTTTTTTGCTCATTTAAAAATAAAGTTACTGAAACGAATGAATATTATTTAACTTTTGACATTAACCCAGTTTATACCAGGGTCCTTTTAAAAGTACAGATACAAAAATCTGTAATTCGGAAGTTTAATATACTTCGTCAGAGATGGCGCCACATATATAACTTCCTTGAATGTTTAGCCACCTGTTATTTGTTTATTTTTCATTCCATCATTTGTTTCTGAAGGAATAAGTGCAAATTTATCTGTGAGCGTTTCGAGTATGGCGGCTAGAGATAACTGGAGGTAAGCAATATAAGACTATTATATGATAATTTATTTTCGTTTCTGAATGAACTTATTGAGAATAGTGTAAGGTTCATTCTCCGTATTCATTTTTTTGCATATACTGTGTTGTGTTTTCATTAGGGTGCCGTAAATGTTGTCGTCCTTTATAAAGGACCGTGGTATTATGTGCTATGATGATCTCTCAAAAATACGATATGACAATTTGTTTACTTTTCCAGTTATAACAAACGTCCTTTGCGACTACATGAAATACTGGAGGAAATTGAGCAAATAGAAAATGATTTGGAGACATCGCATAAAATTATATTGCTACCACCAGAAAATGCGAATACTGAAGTCACTGATGAGGATTCAGGAAGCGAGGATGAAGTTACCATTCAAAATCTTCCTGGTAGTCATCTAAGGGCCGAAGCGGAAATCGAACGAATTGATGAGGATTCTGATGAAGATGACTTACCTTTGTCGAACTTCGTCAGGAGTGCTGAAACTGTGCCTTCACTAATGAAAAGGAAAAAGTCATATTCGTGGAAAAGCGGTGAAACTATTTCCAAAAACATACCGGATTATGAAAAACCAATTGGACCTAGGAACAACCTCACACCAGTACAGCAATTGAGACAATTTTTAGATTCTGAAGTTATCGACATGATAACTAAATATACAAATTTATATGCTTTCCAGAAAGGTCGCCTCGGAGATGTGACATCTGATGAAATCATGTGCTTCATTGGGGTATTGTTGGTCAGTGGATACAACAATATGTCCAGGAGAGCTATGTACTGGGAAAACTCACCTGATTGTGGCAATACACTGATCCAGAATGCAATATCGAGGAATAGATTCTCGTACATAATGCAAAATTTACATTTGGCTGACAACTTACATTTGGACAGCACCGACAAATTTTCAAAGCTTTCACCTCTTTTTTTGAAACTGAACCAGAAATTCATAGAGTTAGCACCACCAGAACAATTCCATAGTGTTGACGAATCCATGGTTCCCTATTTTGGTCGACACGGCTCAAAGCAGTTCATAAGGGGAAAACCTATCAGATGGGGCTATAAACTGTGGACAGGGACAACAAGATTGGGATATGTTGAATGGTTTGAAGCATATAAAGGGTCATCAACGGTTCTCAATGCGAAATATAAGGACCTAGGTTTGGGAGCAAGCGTGGTTTTACATTTCTGTGACGTTTTGACTCGCCATAAAGGAAATTTGAATTTCCATATATTTTTCGACAATTTTTTCACGTCACTTCCACTACTCACAGAAATGACTGAAAGAGGACTGCATGCTACAGGAACATTGAGGGAAAATAGAATTTCCAATTGCCCAATACCCCATAGCAAACTTCTTAAAAAGAAGCAAAGGGGATTCTATGAATACGCTTCTACTGAAGATAAAAAAATTTTTGTTTGTAAATGGCATGGCAATAACGTTGTTAGTATTGCATCTAACAGTAATGATATATTTCCTCTTGTGAAAGTGGAAAGATATTCCCAAAAAGAAAAGAAGAAAATAGTCATTGAACAACCCCGTCTTATAAAGGCTTATAACGAAAATATGGGCGGAGTCGATCGTGCTGATCAAAATATAAGCCTATACCGCACCTCAATAAGAGGTAAAAAATGGTATTTTCCATTATTCTGCCACTGTATAGATATGATAGTACAAAATAGTTGGCAACTACATAGATATGATGGCGGTAAACTAGATCACTTGGCATTTAGAAGATATATTGCACAGGGATTACTTGAATCGTACAAGAAAAAGACGAAAAGAGGACCTGTTCGTTTCAGTGCAAATTACCATGCACATTCACGCTATGATTCAATTGGCCATTTGGTGATTTATCAAGAAAAGCAACGCAAATGTGCATATTGTCATAAAAAAGTCAATTTTTCTTGCGAGAAATGTGATGCAGGTCTCCATCCCAAACAATGTTTCTCACTGTATCATACTGAATAATACTTTGGAGTTCAAATATTATTGAATGTATTCATTTTTCATATTAAAAGTAAACCTTCAACATTCAAAGTAGTTTATATTTCCTATTTATGTATTATTTCAATTTTCATTTTGAAAAAAGTCCGTAATTTTCTGAGTGAGCGAGTTCAGTGTATAATAGTCCAATGAATTTTCGATAATGGTGAGAGCTGCGAAGAAATCGTCACTTTTATTAGTTTGAGGGAGTAGAAGCAAAGGGTAGTAAGACACTTGTTCTTTCTTGATTTCATTTTAATACACAAATGAAAAACTTTAAAGGTGTTAAAATGATAAGTACAAATTCACTCATATATTTATTTCATTTATGTAAAGAACGACTTGTCTGAGCATGATAAGCGAGTGGAGGAGCCCGGACTTCAAAATATTGAATGTTAACGTGCAAGAACAAGGTATCATTCCTTCAAATTAACGAGGCGACCAATTTTGACTGATATTCTTCAATTTATCAAGTAATTTTCAAGGGACTGGGAAAAAATTTCAAATGTCGAGTTATTCAAAATAGCACAGAACATTCGCACAGACCACAGAAATGGGACTTTTATAAAACAGACATTTTAAGGCTAAAGTTATCTCGACCGATAAAGTTAAAGTTAACTTCGACAAATGTTTATAATAGTCCAGGAAGATATGCTCTGTTCCCCAATGTTCTGCATATTGCACAAAGAGCATTTCATTGCATTCATTTCCAACAGAACCCAAAATGAAGGAGAAGTGGAAAAATGCATTAAAATTGGGAAGGAAATTACAAAATACATGCAAGTTTGTAGTTCACATTTTGTAGACTCTGACTTCACTATTGGTGAGTTAACAGTCATTAAATGATTAATTACATCATTATTGCCATTGTTATAAATTTTGCAGCAACAAACATCAGGAGGAGACTGAAGCATAATGTGGTTCCAAGCCAAAAAATCCCCATTTCCAAATATTCTGTTAAGAAGGCACCTATTGACAGGTCGCAAAGGCATTGGTATGTTTTTTTGCGCGTATGTTCTGGGGAACATCGCGTTATAGTTTTGCCCAAATGTCTGTAACTTTCGAATTTTTTGACGAAAATGGTCTCAAACGATTAAGTTCGACTCCCCAATGAAGAATTCGATGTCAAATTTGATTCTGTCCGTCCGGCCGTCCGGCCGTCCGGCCGTCCGGCCGTTGCCACGATAACTTGAGAACGAAAAGAGCTAGCGACTTGAAATTTTCAGGGTGGGTGGCGCATCCCAATACGACGGACAAGTTCGTTAATGGGCATAATCGGCCGCGTATGTTCTGGGGAACATCGCGTTATAGTTTTGCCCAAATGTCTGTAACTTTCGAATTTTTTGACGAAAATGGTCTCAAACGATTAAGTTCGACTCCCCAATGAAGAATTCGATGTCAAATTTGATTCTGTCCGTCCGGCCGTCCGGCCGTCCGGCCGTTGCCACGATAACTTGAGAACGAAAAGAGCTAGCGACTTGAAATTTTCAGGGTGGGTGGCGCATCCCAATACGACGGACAAGTTCGTTAATGGGCATAATCGGCCCAGTGGTTTCCGAGTAATAATTTTGTTTTCAACCAATATGAATCCGATCGAATTGAAACTTGGTGAGTAGTTGTAGAATATGAACCTAAGCACGTTTGTGAAATTTTGTGCGAATCGTAAGGCTACAAAATTATTAAAAAATTATTAAAAAATAATTTTGTTGTCACGATAACTTGAGAACTGAGAGAGATAGCGGCCTCAAGTTTTCAGGTTAGGATGTACACCACAACGCGACATTTCAGTTTGATTATGAGCCTAATCGGCCAAACGGTTTCAGAGTTATAGCCATCTGAAATTTTATGAAATTTTGTGGTTTTTGTTCCTCATTAACTCGAAAAATACTGAACCGATTGAATTCAAACATGGTTATTAGTTGTAGAATGCCAATGCGGAGACGTTTGCAAAATTTGGTGAGGATATCATTTGTAGAAAATTTTAAATAAATCTTTGAAAATAAAAAAAAAAGTTCTATATATCAGTAACTAATCGTTCAAAATTGCTGAAATTTTGCAAGAACCTTCATAACCTAACTATACTGACAATTTTCAAGTTTTAATACGATCGGTTAAATATTGTTGGAGATTCGAGCATTCTTGTGTGAGTTCAGTAGATGGGTGACCGTTGCCTCGATAACTTTCGAACGAAAGGAGATAGGGACTTGCAATTTTCAGGGAAGGTTGCGTATCCGAAAGGGAGAGTTGAGTTCAATTTTGGGCATAATCGGTCTGACGGTTTCCGAGTTATACCCATCTGGAATATTGTTTCCTTGATAACTCAAAAAATAAATATTCGATCGAATTGAAGTTTGGTAACTAGTAGTAGAAAATCAACATAAAGACGTGTTTAAAATTTTGTGAGAACCGTACCCCTAGAAAATTTGAAAAAAACGACGAGAAAAAAAATTTTGAAACCCTACCCCTAGAAAATTTCAAAAAAATCACGAAAAAAAAAATTGGTTCAAGCACTGACGTGAAGTCAGAAGCTTTTGCGCGTATGTTCTATTGTCCATTCTTCTGTATTGGACACCCTTAATCGAATTTACCATGGTAAATTCGATTAAGGGTGTCCAATACAGAAGAATGGACAATAGAACATACGCGCAAAAGCTTCTGACTTCACGTCAGTGCTTGTTTTAATGAATATTGTTATGATAATAAGATGCATATTTTCTTTCTCAGGTTAAACAACCTTATGCCTACTGAAATAGAGAAAAATGCTGATTTGGACTTGGCTATGGATGTGGACGAAATGCCTGAAACTTCTGAACCATCAACTTCGCAGAAAGTTTTTGTAGGTCACGAAGCTAGGAAATGTCCATTGAAACCACTTGACAATAAATTTACAGAAGATAAATCAAGTCAAGCAGAACTTTCTATTTTTTCTGGCTTACCACAGATTTTAGACTGTGATGAAACATTATTGAATTTTACTGGTAAATTCATACAAAATCGTATTTTTTATGAGATTGAATTCTTTTGATTTCAGGTATTAATACTGTAATTTTGAGTACGATTCTAAAATGTGCAAATAATACAGCTCGTGTGAATGGCGTTAGGTGGCCGAACATGAGAGATAGGATAATTTTGGTTCTATGCAAACTTAAATTGAATATCTCGTTTGCTTGTTTGGAAACTTTGTTCAAAATGATCTCATCAACCTGTAGGAATATATTTATTTCTACGCTCACACCTCTTGCTGTGTCTATAAGACCTGGTATATATTGGCAGAGCAAAGAGGAAATACATAGAAATATGCCGAAATGTTTTAAGAAGTATAAAAATACCAGAGCGGTATTGGATTGTACGGAAATTAAAATTCAAAAACTAAAATGTTTGAAATGTAGGATTGCATCATATTCCCATTACAAGGGTGTCCATACTATAAAATACCTCATTGGCATTGCCCCATCAGGTTTAATAACTTTTATTAGTAAGGGATTTGGTGGACGAGCAAGTGATAAAGCTATATTTAATCACGAACAATTAATCGACAAGATGGATATCAATGATGCTATCATGACGGATAAAGGCATCTTAATTCAAAAGGAGTGTGACGAAAAATTAATCAAATTAATAAGGCCACCTTTTTTGAAGAGACAGAAACAATTTTCGAAAGCAGATGCAGAAGTTACAGCGGATATTGCAAGGGCGAGAGTCCACGTAGAAAGAGCCATTCAGAGACTAATGTGCACAATATTTGTCAGATTACATAACGACAACCGGTCAAAGAGTTACGGTTAAAAAAATTCCTAAATTGACGAAGAGTGCCTACCTTCAGGCCTTCAACCCATAAAATATAATAAAGGGATTCGCAAAAACAGGAATATTCCCATTTAATGCTGAAAAATTTACTGACGAAGATTTTGCTCCAGCAAAAGTTACAGAGAGACTTACACAAACAAAACCTCAAGATGATATTCGTTTTGGACGTGATAATGAAGGAAGACCATTGCCAGAGAGTAGCCATGATTCTTGGTCTTCAACTTATGTACGCTTTGCAGATCCATTGAAGGCGAGGGGTCTCTCACCGACTAAAATTTGTACACTAAATTGCCCCTCCGAGAAAAAAATGCCTAATTTCCTCATTCATTTCCCTCAATCCTCTCATTTCCCCCAAAATTGCACCCTCATTACCTCTCATTTCCCCTCATTGCCCTCTCATTTCCACTAATTTCCTCTCATTTCCTTTCATTGCCAAGTCAATTAGGTATATTTTTTTGACATTCACATGAATTATCCAGTAATTCTCAAGAAAAATGGGTTCAAGCCCTGTGGACAGGAGCTTTCTGGCGCTCTGGTTCAAACAGACAAATTATATCTCCGAAAGTATTGGTTTCTCAGAGTTGGGAATTATATCAATGTATTCATATGATAGAACTGCATCATAAAGGAAATTCAATTCAAATAATAGTTTATTTATCAACATTAAATTAGCAATCATGAGAATGAGAACTGCACCATGGAGGAAATCAAATTAAATCTGGCCAATTTTGACCAATAACGAACTTAACCGAGATATTCATCTCCCTAACCTACTCTGAAAATGTCAACTACCTACCTCATTCCGTTCGAGAGTTATATCTATGTCTAAGGATGAAAAGCAGTTTCACTACTCTCAGATCTCTTACTTCATGTTCCGTTCCGAAATGTAAGACTTTTCTGAGAAAAACTAATTTCGGAGCAAACACCTGAGATTTTTCTCACTTCGCTCACAATTCTTCGATTGATTAGATAATGTCATGTCTCAGGAAAATAAGTTGACATTATGACAATTCATACATAGAATAATTATATAATTCTGTGACAACGTTGAAATACGATTTATTATTGAAATTTTGAAAAATCATAGCTCCGAAAGTATTAGTTTGTTAGAGTTAAAAATGATATCATTGGATTCTTATGGTAGAACTGCTTATTGAAAAAAAATTAATTTTGAATTTGCTTTGTAAAAAAAAATTTTTTTGTGTTCCTCCGAAACCATCTGTCCGATTTTGCCCAATAACGAACTTAGCCGAGATATTTATCTCCCAAGCCTACTCTGAAAATTTCAACTGTCCAGCTCATTCCGTTCGAGAGTTATCGTGCCTACGGCCGGCCGGACCGGCCGGACGGAGTGAATTTCGACCACGGATTCTTGATCAGTGAGTCGAACCAAATCGTTTAAGACCATTTTCATCGAAAAATTCGAAAATTACAGACATTTGGGCAAATTGATAAGCACTCAGTTCCGAGGAACTAGAGCGCCAAAAACAACAGGTAGAATAATCAAAAATTTACTCGAAGGTTTTGCGGAAAAATATTTTATGAAGACAATGAAAATTGAGAAGATATTGCATATGATATGACATATAATGTCAATGTTCACACCAAGGTCTACACTTACGAAAAAATCGGATAAAAATAAATAACTAACACTAAGTCAAAATGTTTATGTTTCAAGGTCATGCATAAAAAATCGATAGCACAGAACTTTTATTTATCATAACAAAAATTAAATTTATGTGTGTGTATAATCATGAAATAAATATATATACTGCTATGAATATAATTTTCAAAATAACAAATTTATAAAAACTAAACAACTAAAACAGAAATTTCATTTATATTTTGAGCAATCTTCTCTTGAATGCCCTATATTGTTTTATCCTGATTAAATCTACTCTTTTAAGCTGAAACGGCCCCATCCCCATAAGCTCTATAGTACCATAGAAAAAATAACATTTTTCTACCACTTGAAAATCTGGGTTTTTTGGCCAAACAAAGGTGTCTAACTCCTGTTTTAGGAATTTAACCGAATAATTGAAATCTTCCATTAGCGATATCACTCGTCCTACGTACCATGTATCCTCATAGGAAATTGCATAGTAGTGTTCCAATTGTGTTCTCAATTTCATCATCATTTTCGGTGATGTTTTCCGTCTCATCAGAGTCCAGTAGTAGCTGTTCTTCTTCCTCAGAAGATCCGTTTGAACTTTCACCGGTATATTTTCGGGAATTTTTTAAATTTGGAGGTGATGAATTTGTCCTTGGAATTTTATTTCTAATTGGTTTCTTCAGAGTCCCCTTGCGTTTGAGGTGAATATTTCATGACCTCCATAAAGTTAGCAGAGCCACTTGCGAAAATTTCAATGAAACCTATTGCATTAATTGTCGAATATTTGTCGAGAATTTGTCGTGAAAGAAAAAAATTTGTCGCGCGCTTAGTTTTTTTTTATATGGGGTGGCTCTGCTAACTTAATATTAAGTTAGCAGAGCCACTTGCAAGAATTTCAATGAAACCTATTGCATTAATTGTCGAGTATTTGTCGTGAATTTGTCGTGAAAGAAAAAAGTCTGTCGCGCGCTTAGTTTTTTTTTATATGGGGTGGCTCTGCTAACTTAATATTAAGTTAGCAGAGCCACTTGCAACAATTTCAATGAAACCTATTGCATTAATTGTCGAGTATTTGTCGTGAATTTGTCGTGAAAGAAAAAAGTTTGTCGCGCGCTTCGTTTTTTTTGTATGGGCTAAATTAATATTTGGCTAAAGGGGCCACACACAAATCACGTACGTTGGTTAATCTTATTTTTTTTCAATCAGAAATGAGCTGAGTAATTGTCGATCGACCCAAACATATTCGTCGTGACAGAAGAAAATTTGTCGCGCGCTTAGTTTTTTTTTATATGGGGTGGCTCTGCTAACTTAATATTAAGTTAGCAGAGCCACTTGCAACCATTTCAATGAAACCTATTGCATTAATTGTCGAATATTTGTCGTGAATTTGTCGTGAAAGAAAAAAGTTTGTCGCGCGCTTCGTTTTTTCTGTATGGGCTAAATTAATATTTGGCTAAAGGGGCCACACACAAATCACGTAAGTTGGTTAATCGTATTTTTTTTCAATCAGAAATGAGCTGAATAATTGTCGAACGACACAAACATATTCGTCGTGACAGAAAAAATTTTGTCGCGCGCTTAGTTTTTTTTAAATGGGGTGGCTCTGCTAACTTAATATTAAGTTAGCAGAGCCACTTGCAACAATTTCAATGAAACCTATTGCATTAATTGTCGAATATTTGTCGTGAATTTGTCGTGAAAGAAAAAAGTTTGTCGCGCATTTCGTTTTTTTTGTATGGGCTAAATTAATATTTGGCTAAAGGGGCCACACACAAATCACGTACGTTGGTTAATCGTATTTTTTTTCAATCAGAAATGAGCTGAATAATTGTCGAACGACCCAAACATATTCGTCGTGACAGAAAAAAGTTTTTCGCGCGCTTAGTTTTTTTTTAAATGGGGTGGCTCTGCTAACTTAATATTAAGTTAGCAGAGCCGCTTGCAACAATTTCAATGAAACCTATTGCATTAATTGTCGAGTATTTGTCGTGAATTTGTCGTGAAAGAAAAAAGTTTGTCACGCGCTTCGTTTTTTTTGTATGGGCTAAATTAATATTTGGCTAAAGGGGCCACACACAAATCACGTACGTTGGTTAATCGTATTTTTTTTCAATCAGAAATGAGCTGAATAATTGTCGAACGACCCAAACATATTCGTCGTGACAGAAAAAAGTTTGTCGCGCGCTTAGTTTTTTTTTAAATGGGGTGGCTCTGCTAACTTAATATTAAGTTAGCAGAGCCACTTGCAACAATTTCAATGAAACCTATTGCATTAATTGTCGAGTATTTGTCGTGAATTTGTCGTGAAAGTAAAAAATTTTGTTGCGCGCTTCGTTTTTTTTGTATGGGCTAAATTAATATTTGGCTAAAGGGGCCACACACAAATCACGTAAGTTGGTTAATCGTATTTTTTTTCAATCAAAAATGAGCTGAATAATTGTCGAACGACCCAAACATATTCGTCGTGACAGAAAAAAATTTGTCGCGCGCATAGTTTTTTTTATATGGGGTGGCTCTGCTAACTTAATATTAAGTTAGCAGAGCCACTTGCAACAATTTCAATGAAACCTATTGCAT
Organism: Halyzia sedecimguttata; assembly: GCA_937662695.2. Classification (NCBI taxonomy): domain Eukaryota; kingdom Metazoa; phylum Arthropoda; class Insecta; order Coleoptera; family Coccinellidae; genus Halyzia; species Halyzia sedecimguttata. The sequence goes on from OW569418.2 coordinate 9,384,600, forward strand.
TAATTGTCGAATATTTGTCGTGAAAGAAAAAAGTTTGTCACGCGCTTCGTTTTTTTTTTATGGGCTAAATTAATATTTGGCTAGAGGGGCCACACACAAATCACGTAAGTTGGTTAATCGTATTTTTTTTCAATCAGAAATGAGCTGAATAATTGTCGAACGACCCAAACATATTCGTCGTGACAGAAAAAAGTTTGTCGCGCGCTTAGTTTTTTTTTAATGGGGTGGCTCTGCTAACTTAATATTAAGTTAGCAGAGCCACTTGCAACAATTTCAATGAAACCTATTGCATTAATTGCGAATATTTGTCGTGAATTTGTCGTGAAAGAAAAAGTTTGTCGCGCGCTTCGTTTTCTTTGTATGGGCTAAATTAATATTTGGCTAAAGGGGCCACGTACAAATCACGTACGTTGGTTAATCGTATTTTTTTTCAATCAGAAATGAGCTGAATAATTGTCGAACGACCCAAACATATTCGTCGTGACAGAAAAAAGTTAGTCGCGCGCTTAGTTTTTTTTTATATGGGGTGGCTCTGCTAACTTAATATTAAGTTAGCAGAGTCACTTGCAACAATTTCAATGAAACCTATTGCATTAATTGTCGAATATTTGTCGTGAATTTGTCGTGAAAGAAAAAAGTTTGTCGCGCTGCGTTTTTTTTTATGGGCTAAATTAATATTTGGTTAAAGGGGCCACACACAAATCACGTACGTTGGTTAATCGTCTTTTTTTTCAATCAGAAATGAGCTGAATAATTGTCGAAAGACCCAATCATATTCGTCGTGACAGAAAAAAGTTTGTCGCGCGCTTATTTTTTTTATATGGGGTGGCTCTGCTAACTTAATATTAAGTTAGCAGAGCCACTTGCAACAATTTCAATGAAACCTATTGCATTAATTGTCGAATATTTGTCGTAATTTGTCGTGAAAGAAAAAAGTTTGTCGCGCACTTCGTTTTTTTTTATGGGCCAAATTAATATTAGGTTAAAGGGGCCACACACAAATCACGTACGTTGGTTAATCGTATTTTTTTTCAATCAGAAATGAGCTGAATAATTGTCGAAAGACCCAATCATATTCGTCGTGACAGAAAAAAGTTTGTCGCGCGCTTATTTTTTTTTTAAATGGGGTGGCTCTGCTAACTTAATATTAAGTTAGCAGAGCCACTTGCAACAATTTCAATGAAACCTATTGCATGCGCGACAAACTTTTTTCTTTCACGACAAATTCACGACAAATATTCGACAATTAATGCAATAGGTTTCATTGAAATTGTTGCAAGTGGCTCTGCTAACTTAATATTAAGTTAGCAGAGCCACCCCATTTAAAAAAAAACTAAGCGCGCGACAAAATTTTTTCTGTCACGACGAATATGTTTGAGTCGTTCGACAATTATTCAGCTCATTTCTGATTGAAAAAAAATACGATTAACCAACTTACGTGATTTGTGTGTGGCCCCTTTAGCCAAATATTAATTTAGCCCATACAAAAAAAACGAAGCGCGCGACAAACTTTTTTCTTTTACGACAAATATTCGACAATTAATGCAATAGGTTTCATTGAAATTGTTGCAAGTAGCACTGCTAACTTAATATTGAGTTAGCAGAGCCACCCCATATAAAAAAACTAAGCGCACGACAAAATTTTTTCTGTCACGACGAATATGTTTGGGTCGTTCGACAATTATTCAGCTCATTTCTGATTGAAAAAAATACGATTAACCAACTTTCATGATTTGTGTGTGGCCCCTTTAGCCAAATATTAATTTAGCCCATACAAAAAAAACGAGGCCCGCGACAAACTTTTTTCTTTCACGACAAATTCACGACATACACTCGACAATGAATGCAATAGGTTTCATTGAAATTGTTGCAAGTGGCTCTGCTAACTTAATATTAAGTTAGCAGAGCCACCCCATTTAAAAAAAAAACTAAGCGCGCGAAAAACTTTTTTCCGTCACGACGAATATGTTTGGGTCGTTCGACAATTATTCAGCTCATTTCTGATTGAAAAAAAAAACGACTAACCAACGTACGTGATTTGTGTGTGGCCCCTTTAGCCAAATATTAATTTAGCCCATAAAAAAAAACGCAGCGCGACAAACTTTTTTCTTTCACGACAAATATTCGACAATTAATGCAATAGGTTTCATTGAAATTGTTGCAAGTGGAACTGCTAACTTAATATTAAGTTAGCAGAGCCACCCCATATAAAAAAAACTAAGCGCGCGACAAATTTTTTTCTGTCACGACGAATATGTTTGTGTCGTTCGACAATTATTCAGCTCATTTCTGATTGAAAAAAAATACGATTAACCAACTTACGTGATTTGTGTGTGGCCCCTTTAGCCAAATATTAATTTAGCCCATACAGAAAAAACGAAGCGCGCGACAAACTCTTTTCTTTCACGATATTTTCACGACAAATATTCGACAATTAATGCAATAGGTTTCATTGAAATTGTTGCAAGTGGCTCTGCTAACTTAATATTAAGTTAGCAGAGCCACCCCATATAAAAAAAAACTAAGCGCGCGACAAACTTTCTTCTGTCACGACGAATATGTTTGGGTCGTTCGACAATTACTCAGCTCATTTCTGATTGAAAAAAAATAAGATTAACCAACGTACTTGATTTGTGTGTGGCCCCTTTAGCCAAATATTAATTTAGCCCATACAAAAAAAACGAAGCGCGCGACAAACTTTTTTCTTTCACGACAAATTCACGACAAATACTCGACTATTAATGCAATAGGTTTCATTGAAATTGTTGCAAGTGGCTCTGCTAACTTAATATTAAGTTAGCAGAGCCACCCCATATAAAAAAAACTAAGCGCGCGACAGACTTTTTTCTTTCACGACAAATTCACGACAAATACTCGACAATTAATGCAATAGGTTTCATTGAAATTCTTGCAAGTGGCTCTGCTAACTTAATATTAAGTTAGCAGAGCCACCCCATTTAAAAAAAAACTAAGCGCGCGACAAACTTTTTTCTGTCACGACGAATATGTTTGGGTCGTTCGACAATTATTCAGCTCATTTCTGATTGAAAAAAAAACGATTAACCAATGTACGTGATTTGTGTGTGGCCCCTTTAGCCAAATATTAATTTAGCTCATACAAAAAAAACGAAGCGCGCGACAAACTTTTTTCTTTCACGACAAATTCACGACAAATACTCGACAATTAATGCAATAGGTTTCATTGAAATTGTTGCAAGTGGCTCTGCTAACTTAATATTAACTTAGCAGAGCCACAGCATATAATAAAAACTAAGCGCGAGACAGACTTTTTTCTTTCACGACAAATTCACGACAAATACTCGACAATTAATGCAATAGGTTTCATTGATATTCTTGCAAGTGGCTCTGCTAACTTAATATTAAGTTAGCAGAGCCACCCCATATAAAAAAAACTAAGCGCGCGACAAATTTTTTTCTTTCACGACAAATTCTCGACAAATATTCGACAATTAATGCAATAGGTTTCATTGAAATTTTCGCAAGTGGCTCTGCTAAATTTATGGAGGTGAAATATTCTTATTCGATCAGTACTTATTTTTCCTTCACCTCCATCTAACAACCAGATATATGAAGATTTTTTCAAAACTTTAATGCTGTTATCTGGGAGTTCAACTTTCAAATATGAGCTATCTTCAGATAGGTTCACTTTTGAGGAAGAAAAATCTTTCAGATCTATTTCTTTTTCAATTTTATTTTGATTTTCTTCCAATTCTATATCCAGTTTCAAAAAATTCAGAGCATTTTCATCACAGCATGTATTCATATCTCGGTTTATATTTTCGTGGTTTTTATTTTCTACATTGTCTTCAGTCTCCAAGTTTAGATTTCTAGCATCAATGTCCGATCATCCGATCATTTATCTTAATGTATTAGAAGGTTTTCAATCTTTTCAGTAAATACTAGCAAACGAGACGTCAAAATTCTACTTACCCTCGCATTTTTATATTGCACTAAACTTGTTAACAATAAATATATCTTATAAATATATGCGAAGTTATTATGCACAAACAAAACGAGTGCCTTTACGATGAAAGTTTTTAGGTTATATCTTCGAATCGCCGCGTGACGCATGCGTAGAGGTATTCGAACCGCATTCACGTTACTTATATTTGAACAACATCTCTCGTTATTTCCTTGTATTACCCTTATTCTTATATTATGGGGTTTGCGTAATGAAGAAATAGGTGAATTAAACCGAAATTACCCCTCATTACCTAGTAATTTCCTCTCATTTCCTACTAATTTCCTCACATTGCCCCTCATTTCCTCTCATTGCCCCGCATTGCCTCTCATTGCCTCTCATTGCCCCTCATTGCCTCACATTGCCCCTCATTTCCTCTAATTTCCCCCTCATTTCCTTGTAAGTGTACACTAAATTTCCCCAGTGGGAGACCCCTCGATTGAAGGCTATTACCCCAGAAGATATTCGTCCAAAAGCAAAAATATTAAGAAATTAACAGAAAACTTCAAGATGCGAAACTCAAGCAACAATCTATACTGATACACCAGAAATAAATAAATTGAAGGAAAGAGATTTGGAAAAAGCAGAAAAGACAAACATTAAGAGGAAATTATTTTCTATTTCTTATTTTCTAAAGAAGAAAAAAAACCTCGTGAGATTGACTTCAGCACTTCAGACTCGGGTTCTGGAGGAATTGATAGTGACACAGATACCAGAAAAGACATCCCTTATATTTTTGACAGCGACACAATTGAAGAAGGGGAATTTCTCTTGGTACAATTTTCAACTAAGAAGACTTTGGTTTATTTTGTTGCCCCAGTTGTTGAGTTGTTTGATGCTGACGGGTATAAAGTATCATTCCTTCGAAGATATAATAACTCAAAGATTAACTTCTCATTCCCATCAGTGAAAGATGAAGCCAGTGTTGATAGAGAAGAGATGTGATAGCAAAACTAACTCCATCTAAGACTATGAGAAAAATTTTCACATTCAATTTCAATTTCGATGCCTTCACTATGCGTTGAGTGAAAAATGAATATTACTGGACACTCTCTTGAAATTAATTAAACCAGATTTGGCCATCACTTTCTTTCTTTTTTATTCTTATGCTTTCATTTCAATTCTTCCATTTATTTTTAGTTTATTGTAGCTTGAAAATAGAAACGAGAAATAAATAATAATAAATTTTTATCTGCATCAATATTTACAATTTTTCATCCTGTTTAAACACAACCACAACCTACATATTTTTGTTTAAAATATTTTATGCAAGTTTAGTTAGCAAGATCATTCAGAAATGGATATATTTCACGAAAAGATTAAAACATGAATTGGTCAAATGTGCCCCATCCACTTGGTTGAATGTGCCCCGATATAGGGGCACATCAATTTGTTTTAAATATTAAAAAACAAATATATATATACACTGCGTGGACTAATTTTCTTAATCGCATATGGAAGCTAGATAGTTGAACTAACATGTAGTCCAAAAATGATTGAAAAACATTCTTACATGGAGGAGCTAAAATGTTTCAAGGGAAAACTGGTCGAATGAGCCTCGGTCTCCCCTACATCAGGAAATTATAATTAGAGTATTCTATAGAATTGAGAATAATTATTGAAATTTTTAAAACTCATATCTCCGAAAGTATTAGTTTGTTAGAGTTGAGAATGACATTAATGAGTTCTTAAAATGAAACTGCATCTTAAAAAAACTTGAGTTTAAAATATGTAATGTAAAAATTTTTTTTTTGGTTACTCCGAAACCACCTGACCGATTTTGCCCAATAACGAACTTAACCGAGATATTTATCTCCTAAACCTACTCTCAAAATCTCAACTGTCTAGCTCATTTCGTTCGAGGGTTATCGGGTTAACGGCCGGCCGGACAGATAAGATTTTAATAATGGATTCTTGATCAGTGAGTCGAACAAAATCGTTTAAGGCCATTTTCAGCCAAAAATTCCAAAATTACAGACATTTGTGCAAATTGATAAGCAATCTGTCCGAGGAACAAGAGCGCCAAAAAAGTCTAATTCCTATCACTGGATGTAAGCCTAGGCTTATTTTAACCAATGAGCAAGAGACAATTCGTGCGTCTTATCTTTTAATATATATTTTGGTCTATTACCAGAGGAAGCGAGAAAACTTGCTTACGAATGTGTGGGAAAATTCGACATCCAAAATATACCAAAGACTGTCACAGACTGGTTCACAGGATTCATGAAAAGAAATCAATCGCTGTCAGTACGGACACCTGAGTCAAGCAGCATAGGTCGCGCAACCTCGTTCAATAAACATAATGTGAATAAATTTTTTGGAAAACTCGGCGAAGTTTTCACGCGGTATCAGTTCCCTCCATCACGTATTTGGAACCTGGGTGAAACCGGTCAACAAACTGTCCTGAAACAAAAAAAAAATTGTGGGCGCAAAAAATTAAACAATAGGAATCACTCGTTACGAGATACTTTGGTGACTGTAGAATTGGTAGCAAATGTTGTGGGAAATCGCTTTGCCGAATTTCCTGCCATATTGATTATTTAATGCACTAATCTTTTTGCACGTGTGCGAGTTTGTTCGAAAAATGACAGTAGGCCCCTTTCACACGGGGAGCCGCGCGGCTCTCACTCCCGAGCAGGAGTCAGATTCGACTTACTGAAATGCAAATAGTACAACGGAGCTTTCACACGAGGAGCCGGTAGCATATTTGTACACAACACCCAGGATCGCCAATCGGCTTTCGCCCGAACATCTCTGGTAAATAGCAGACGATATGGCAAATCACTTGGGTAACTAACACCCGTGATCGCAAAAATGTTCCTTAAAACCAACCTTAAAAATCAGTATGGAAAAAAGCACCAAAAGCGGTAAGTTTGATGTTAGTACAACGCAAACCAAACGATTAGTGTTGATTCAGTACGGAGGTTTAGGTTATTATATTTGATTTTGTGATTAAATAAAATATGAATTTGCCACCAAATTATGAATACAACATAGTTGATGACCACACAGTTAGGACAACCTTAACTAATAAGGAAGAAATAGAAGTAAGTACCTACCTTTTATAATACTTGAATACTTAATTGAAGCCGGTAAAAATGAGGTTATATCCGGGTTTGGAATTTTATCACAAATTCGTACCTACAGTGTAATTGCAATTTGTTTAGAATCGGTTAAATTAGAATAGTTTGGATCAGATGGTTACGGCGTTAGTTTCGGTTGTAGGTATATTATTATACAGGGTGGCCGGACGATTGACGTCCAAAAGAAAAAAACAGGTCCCTCGTCTCATGGGGTATTGTTGAATGGTGTCATGCTAATGCGATTATGATAAATGTAAACAAGACTGAGTGCATTCTTTTTTCAATTTTGAAAAATGACAATGAACTCGTAGTCCGACATTCTGATTCTGTCATCACATCAAGGGACTGCACGAAGTTTTTGGGTATTTGCATCGATAGGCATTTAAGGTGGAATTCACTCGTAGATGAAGTTTGTAAAAGGCTCTACAGCTCTTATTACGCTTTGAGTCGAATCAGGTATTTGCTTCCCTTATAAATTCATAACTCGCAAACCGTGAAAAATCGCATAACATACATGGGGGTGATTCGAATACCCCATGAGACGAGGGACCTGTTTTTTCTTTTGGGCGTCAATCGTCCGGCCACCCTGTATAGTGATGCTTCAATTTTAATAACAGATAATAACATAGTCATAGCTATCATATTATCTACTTAAGTTGTGAAATTTTAGAACAGCTGCTTTTTATTCGATTTTTTTGGGTTTTGTAACGTCACATTTTCTTGAATTTGAGACACCCTATATATTTGATCACACATTTAGTAACTTTGAAATTATTTTTTTATCAAGCGCATTACCTCATACAAAATAAATACCTGAAGAATGTAATTTTTCTTTTACAGAAATGGATGACAGATTATCAGAATACTACCAAAACTGCTTGGAGCATACACAAAACTGTTCAAAACCCCATAAAGACCGCCAAGAAAAACTTATTTAAACGATACTATTATTGCCATTTTAGTACCCGCGAAACAAAAATTTCTGAAACTAATCGAAAGAGAGCTCATGCATCGCGAAACATAAATTGTCCTGCCAAAATTATAGTCACAGTACATCGTATTCCTCCTCAATATTCCCGAGCGAATCACCCTAATATTATTGCTGAAAATTGGCCGTATCTGATTGTATTTAATAATAATCACAATCACACAGTTGATAGCGCTGCTGCGCTATCAAAAAGACCCATTGCAAATGAAACCATTCAAGAGATTCTTCAATATTTTGACGGGGCCATTCAGTGTCATCGGCTTATCACAGTTTCTGTTTTTCAAAAATGGAGACACTTGGAAATGATTACGATGAAATGATGTCAGACAGACATTATTTTCCAACGAAAAATGATTTTTCAAATATTTGGAAAAAGTATTTCAAGGCATCATTTGGTGCTCGTTCTGGAAAAGATATGCTAGCTGCACTGGAAAAAAATTTATCTTCTACTGATACTCTATATAAAATTGAACAAATTTCAGAACATTATGTCGTTTCTCTATGCACACCTATGATGCAAAGAGCAGCAAGTCTGTTAGTTCAAACTTCTGAAATATTATTTGTGGATGGCACTGGAAACTGTGATATAGAAAATCACAAATTATTTTTTTTTGTAACGCAATCTTCGGTTGGAGGTATTCCAGTTGGATGTGTCCTTACAACTTCTGAAAAACGTGATGTGTTTGATGTAGCTGTAAAAAATTTAATAGAAATTATGCCCACAAAAATATGTCCTTCAGTTATTTTAACTGATGATGATTGAAAAGAGCGAAACGTGCTCCAAAAATATTGGCCAAATGCGACATTGTTACTCTGCACATTCCATGTGTTAAAATCGGCCTGGAAATGGATTTGTGCCTCCGGCAATAATATTGAGCGCGATAATAGACAAGATTTATATAGACTTTTTCGACAAATTTTAATGTCTAATCAAAGTGAGGATGAAGTTGAGTCTAACATTGCATTCTTTTTTGAAAAAACTTCTAAGTATCCCAAAAACCAAAACTATGTACAAAAAATGTTGGAAAGAAAAGAAGTTTGGTGTCTTTTTTACAGAAAAAACTTTCTTACGCGTGGCTCAAATACCAACAATATGGTTGAAGTAGTATTTAGGCTTTTTAAAGATATACCGTTAGAAAGAACGAAAGCCTATAACCTTGTCCAGTTGGTAGATTTTATAACAACAAACTTTAACGCCTATTATAAACAAAGATTATTAGATGTGGTTACCAACAAGGTAGATATTAGGAAATATACATTAAATAATAATGATATTGAACCAATAAAGGAATTGAATAAATTTCAATATTCAGTCCTAAGTTCCTCAAGCTCTATCGAATATTATGTTGATATGCAAAGTTTCACTTGTTCTTGTCCCGTGGGCTATACAGGGAAGATATGCAAACATCAATCAGGTGTCATAAAAAAATACAACATAACATCGGCATGTAATATCTTGTGTCAAGACCAAAAAATAATTTTATATAAGATAGCTACTGGCACGAACCCTCCTAACCAGTTGTTAAAACCTCTGCTTTTAGTTAAAGAACCAGAATCCAGCACTACCTGTTCAACAAAAAATACGAATTATTTGTCAGAAAGACTCATCACAACCTCTTCATTAGATACAGAAATCGATAATGACAATGACAACCCTATAGAGGAACTAAATACCAGTGATCTTATAAATGAGTGGAAACTATTTGCAACGAAATTTACATCCGATATCGAAAAAAATTTGAGAGATGACCCGGAAAACTTTCAAGAAGGAATAAAAGTCTTTATGAACAGTTATAACACGAATGTGAAAAGTGCCTCCAGCCTTTTAAGTGGCTTACATACTGCCTTTAAATTTGGGGGTAATAGCACTAAACGATCAATTAACGCTTCTCGAAAGGGCAAGAAAATTTCTGTACAACCAACCACTCTTATGCGCAGAAAAACTAAATTTACAGGGAGAAGGCGATTCCAATCGGGGAGAAAACCGAAAAATGGAGCTCAGAAACAGAGTTTAGCTCCCCATGATTTACAAGAATGCGTTAAAGACAATAAGTCCCTAGGCAGAAGGAAAATTGCCAAATAATATTTTTATTCAAAGTACATACATACCTACTTCTTATAACTACCTAGAATACATATTTTGTTAATTAAATTTGCAATTAAAATGCCAAAGTCTATTGAAGTTGTTTTATTCATTGACACATCACGCATACTTATAGCACTTTCACAATTTGCAATCACGGATGCTATTTGCTAGACGGATAATGCGATATCTTCTGCCGTTTACAAAAGGGGTTAAGGCAGTTGAAATTTGCAATCACGGATGCTATTTAGTGAATAGGATTTGCGATATCGTATGCTCTTTACGGAAGAGGTTACGGCAGCGTTCGGGCGAAAGCCGATTGGCGATCCTGGGTGTTGTATACAAATATGCGCGCGGCTCTCACTCCCGAGCAGGAGTCAGATTCGACATACTGATTATAGAGGTGTAAAAGTAACGAAATAAAGCGTACCCGTATGTATTCGTTACTTTAGCAATTAGTACTCGTTACTTTCGTATCGTTACGTTACTCGTTACTTTTGATACCTCATAATATATCATGTTGTGTTAGAGTAACGAATCGAGTCGCATTGCGAATCGAATCGTATCGAGTACGCAAAATTCGTAATTTGTAGAAAACATACTTATACATTATATACCAAGCTGCGTAAGGTGAATTTTTTCACTGTTCCGTATTTTTAACCAGACCTTTTATGTTATTCTAAATTTAGTTTATTTAATAGTGAAAGTAAGAGTGTAAAACTATTAACCGTGTGCTTATGTTATATCACAATAACAAAGCAATCTATTCTACATCGATTATAAGTTATACGCGTATGAGTAAAACATACGTTCAGTAAACGTTTCAAGACACGCATCAACGTTACTTTCGTGATCGGAACAGTTATAGGTACCTATACTACGAATACGGAATAATGCGAGTAACGAAATGGATTAGTGTGTAACGTTTCGTTACTCGGTACTAGACGTCGCACCCGTTACTCAGTAACGAATACATACGGTTTGCTACAGCTCTAATACTGAAATGCAAATAGTACAACGGAGCTTTCACACGAGGAGCCGATACGGCTCCTGCATCTCGAGCCGGGCGCGCGAAGATGAGCCGAGATTCTTCCTCGAAATGCAAATGGAACAGTGAGGCTTTCACACACAGAATATACCCTAGAAGAAGTGATAACTATGACCAAAATCTGGAAGCAATCTAGTAGTTCTGCACCCGAACACCAGAGGCGCGACTGTGACAGCAAGTAGATGCAAATATAATCCTTATTAAAGGGACAATAAGGTGATAAATAGTGTGAAAGATTTGCTCTTGTGGTTTCGTTTGACAGGATAATTGACAACTTTCATTTGTCAATTCGACCGCCATCTATATTTATCGAGTTCTGAATTATTTATTCATGTAAGTATAAATTTGCACTAAAAATGTCGATTCATACATTCATTAAAAGCTACAAACCATCATACATCTTCACAGCTGTTTAGAAATCGTGGCCAGGCCAGGGAAGCCGAGAAATCGATGCGACAATTCAAGTGCTCGGTGCATTTACTGATTTTTGAAAAAAAGTATTCATGTAAGTATAAATTTGCACTGAAATGGTCCGCACATTCATTTTAAACATCATACATCTTTGCAGAAATTGTTGCCAGGGAAGAGAGGAATCGAAGCAAGATATAACATAGACGTTGGGGTAACAGCATTCTAGTTGAACAGCTAAGCATTTTTCATAATCATCTTTAATTATTGAAATTAATATGTCGACTCCGAGACAGGTTTATTCTTGTAAGTATCCAGATTGCTAGAATGGATATTTGGTAGGATGTGGAAAACAGTTTTTCAAATTGCTGCAGGAAGAAATTTAGCTTTCTAAAAGGAGGAAAATTTGTTAGATTAATGATTCCGTCATTTGCTCAAATTTCAGTATTTATGTGAGGATCATTTCAATGATACTGATCTTGTTAATAGCAGAACAAGTAAACTCGTTAAGCATGCATCACCTCATACATTTTTGACTTCAGTTTGCAATAAATCATTCTCGGAACCACGATGTAGCTCCTTGAATGTTCAAAAACTTTCTGAAGAACTCTCAATCAATTCACATTCAAATTTTACAGAACACAATTATTTCTTACCACATTATTCAATAACCAATGAATTCTTGGTTGTTTATTTATCTTTTATTTCATAATAAAACATACAGTTTGTATTCATTTTTGAAGTGGTTATATGTATTATTCATTTCGAAACTTGATAGCGATGAACATTTATAGTTTGTGTATTTCTTGATATCTGGTTTACGTTTATAAAGTATTATACATTAGGGAAAATCTATTTAAATTTATAATTTGTTAGAGCTTTGTTATTTAAATTTTTAAATAATTCACTATTAATATATAAAAGAATAATGAATTATTTTGTTTACTTATGTTCAATTTTGCAATAAAGCATAATTAGAACTTGTGTTTGTATTCATTTTTTTTTAATCAATGGTCTTAATGAAAGATATCAATTGAATTTTACCATGCAAAATAATGAGCTTTGAATGTTAAAATTTAAATTGATACGTATTATTCAAATTCATAAAGAATAATCTAGAAACATGGAAGAGTGGTTCAAATTTACCGCCTATTTTAGTGTTCAAATTTCGCGCCAAACAAATAATACAGCACCCGGACACCAGGGTGCGCTATTTTTAGTTGCCATACAATTTGTTTGGAGCTTGCACTTCTTCTAAGGTATATTCTGTGCTTTCACACAACGCGCCAAGGCGGGGAGCCGTGCGGCTCTCGCTCCCAAGCGGCTCTCGACCGAGAGCCGGTACGGCGCGCTCGAAGGGGTGCCGCAGCTCTCTCGAAATGCAAAGGGAAGAGCGAATTATTAAAAGGTATATTATGAAGCTATTTTGAAATAAACTTAAATAGTACCAACTTGAAGTCAGAAGCTTTTGCGCGCATGTTCTTTTGTCTATTCAAGCCTCACATACTCACAAAATACTGCAAGAACCTTCAAGCCGTCTTGTTGGCGCTCTTGTTCCTCGGAACAGAGTGCTTCTCAATTTGCCAAATGTCTGTTATTTTCGAATTTTTGGCTGAAAATGTTCTCAAACGTTTTGGGATGGATTAGGTTTAGGTGATGAATATCTCGCGTAAGTTCATTATGGGGCAAAATCACTTGGGTGGTTTCGGAGTAACGAAAAAAAACTTTTTTTTTTTAATTACCGAACAATTTTTTTCAAGATGCATTCTCAACTCTAACAAACTAATACTTTCGGAGATATGATTTTTCAAAATTTCAATAACTAATCGTGATTTCATGATTTCATAGAATACAATAATTATAATTTGCTGATGTACGTAAATCAAACATATGAGGTGAGTCATAAACGTACGCTTTGAATTAATTTTTCATGGTGCAGTTCTATCTTAAGAATTCATTGATCTCATTCCCTACTCTGAGAAACTAATACTTTCGGAGATATGATTTGCCAAAATGTAAATAATTACTCGCTAGTTGTTTGACAAGAGCGCCAAAGCCCCTGTCCACAGAGCTTTGCCACATTTTTTCAACCGAGTACCGCATTTTAATTCTAAGGGAATAGAATTTGTGGAAATACTGGGTATATTAATTGCGGCTTGGAGGTTTATGCAGGATCTGACGGTTAGATTGGAAAATGTAAAATTTTTATAAAAAAGTTTTAATGATTTTTCGAAGAAATTTTTCTTTTCCAAAGATACGATCCTCACGATGTTTTTCAAAAATTCGAGCATCTGCATTCTACAATTATTTACCTAGTTTCAATTTCATCAGAGCTGCATTTTTTGAGTTATTGGGAAATAACAACAACATTCCAGATTACTATAACTCAGCAACCGTTTGGCCGATTATGCCCAATTGCGTTTCTAAACAATGCAATCGGATGCTCAACCAACCCTGAAAATTGGAAATCGCTGTTTCTTTCCGTTACAAAGTTATCGAGGCAACGGATGGTTGGAAGGCGTTTGGGTGAAATGATAGCACGCTGGTCCCTAGAACATGCGCGCTAAAATACCAAAATGCTTTCTACACATTATAATGAGGCGATGACGTTTTTCTTGTCGTTGAAGACGGAGACGACGGAGAAGATAAATGCCCATAGCACGTGAAAGAAATATTGCGACTGACTCGGCGGCTCCTGCATAGGAGCCTATACTCCATTCACATTTATAAAGTCTCCCGGTTGGCCATGAAAATTTGACACATTTCACCATGTATATTTTTAAAATGTTAGGTTATAGTCATTTTCCTGTCAGATAACTACGCAACGTTGTCCTCTCTACAAAGAAGTCGTAGTAACTACGTATTTTCACAATGTGAATTTACTTCGGAAAAATAATGAATTTGAGAAGATATTATGTGAATTCAATAATTCCAGTCCTGATGGCGACTGTAGAAGAAAATTTTTCCTCTGTTGTTACTGGAAATATTTCACGTATATAAACTGGTTGGAAGATTCAATTATGCTATTTTATTGTATGGAAATCAAGAATCAAGTGTTGGAATTGTATTGAAAACTAATAGATAGAGAAGTCCGTTACTTTGTGAAATACCTTGACCAAGAAATGTAACTGCAATTTTATATGTTATCATAAAGATATAAGAACTTTTTATGTTCTCAGCAATTAGGTATGATGATTTCAAAATATATTTGATTTGATAGCCATTATTCAGAAGTAGGTATATTGATGAATTAAAAAAAAATCAAAAAATGATTCATTAAATTGATGAACTAACCAAATAGAGGGTAGTGTACTACGTTTCAATATTTTATTCAATATAGGTATATTCGGTAGAAAAATGTTTTGAACATACCTCGGAACAAACAGATGTTCCAATTTTCAATACCCTACCACAAGCCAGTTGGCATTCTTGTAGAGTCAATATCCTTGAAACCAATAATATTATGGAAAAAGAAAGGAGCTTTAAGAAAGCTATTCAACTTTGTTGAATTCACACTATGTGGGTTGCTCTTAACTTTGTTATCGGCTAGTCCTTTCATCGTTGACAAATTATAATCTTAGTTTTCATATCATATCATTTCATTCCTTCTCAATATATAACTTTGAATTGTAAAATGAATATAATTATTTTCAACTGTTAAAACAGTTTATTATCATAAACTGGCATGTATGAACTATGAAACAAAAAGCAAGATTATAATAAATCAACAAGTCTGAGCGTTCTCCCATGTTGATTTATTAACAAAGGTATCAGAGATCTATTAATATTAATTAATACCTCTTTTGATAGGAGAAATTTGGCCCTGATCCGGTAAGAATAAGCAATTGTTAAAAAAACTATATTCGGATAAAACCGAAAGATTTTCGAAATACTCGTTCAGAGTTCACATAGCAGCTGTATCATGATAGCAGAAGCACCACTGCATGTGAATTTCAAAACCACTTAGGGCCGGTTTCTGACACATTTGAATGGAGTTTATCTTCAGTTTATCTACTGAATTCTTTTGAATTGGACAGATAAACGGAAGATAAACCAGATGTTATATTCCTCAGAAACCGGCCCTTAATAATGTACTCATTCATCTCGCAGTCTTTTGTAGCCAATATTCCAGAAAATACATTTACTCTCATGGAATCTACATGAATGTGTTTCATTCCAAAGTCACATAGGTATCAGCTGATTTTGTGAACAATTTCAATTTTTACAAATCACAACACTTACAGGGAGACAGGGTTTTTTTTACTGAGGTTATTTCCTATGCTCTTGTATCAATCGTTTAATTGTATAGTATCCCGTTACACTGACCTCTGCTAACACTTTTAAAGCTCTCAATCAAAGGAATATGTCCTTATAGATATCACTTATTCGTATCGTTCATAACATTCCTCAACGATTATTTTATCAAAGGTTTCAACGAATTATAATACACTACGTTGGATTTCTCATTACATACTTATCCCTACATATTGTAGTCTTAAATCCATACTCAAAATCTGCATGTGCTCATGAAATGTCTTGATATATGATCTAGTTGAAAAATCAAATAAATCTCCACTCATCACTGCTGTTCTTTCCATGCACATCGGCACCAAATATAATTTTCATTCCCATTCTGAAGGTTCTTATTATATTTGCCCTCTTAGACAATATTTTAAACTGGTATGCTTCAAAAGTATAAAATCCATTGCACCTCAGACCCCAGTGTAAACTGTTCATTTGTTTGACTTATTCTTACACCAACTACACTAAAACAACCGAACTCAGGTCTAGTGCAAATTACACATCACCGGAATTGGGTGAAAGACATTATATGTAGGTAATAAATATGGGCTGGTATCTGTAATATCAAAACAAAAGATTTACCAATTAGATTTAAATGGAATGCAGCATTTGCTAGCGAACAGAGTATATCAGAAAGCATGATTCTCCTAACTCGCTCAAGCTCTGTAGAGCTTATGAGGGGTCTCCTGGGGAAGCCTGTAAACTTTGGGTCCAAAAATAGATCATTATGTAGTTCAAATGGATACTGCTATGGATTTGATACATATTGTGGAAGAGATAATAATAAGAAGAGTCAGAACTGTGTTGGTGCTAACGTTGTTCTGAATTTATTGAAAAACATAGTGTCCTGAAAACCACAGTTTATTTCAACAATAGATTTACTTTCAACCCTGTCACTTCAAGGATTCCTTGCAAGTGGCACACAGACAATAGAATAGAAGACTGTCCAAAAGCCTCTACAAAGGAGATGTCTAAACGTGAAAGAGGCTGTTTCGAATATCAATTTGAAGAAAATAACGAATTATTCCTAGTTCGGAGGGTTGATAACAATGTTATCACTATGATTACTAATCATAGTGATGTTTTTTTCCAGCACGGTCAAATGCTGGTCAGAAGCCCAGAAAAAGATCATTGATATTTTTCAACCCTTACTTTATCAACATTATAATGCACGAATGGGAGGAGTACACCAGATCGTGTGCGATGACAAAATTAACCAGCTGCAACTTAGGATACATTATAAGAGATTATCTGAGGAACGGTAGGGAAATGCACACTAGACGTTTGCAACCACCTGCTAGCATAGTTCATGATCCCAAAGGACACTTTCTAAAAAAATTACCAAAACAACCGAGATGTTCAATTTGTCATACAGGAGTAAGATGGTGTTGGAAAAAGTGCAATATAACCCTTTGCATAGAAAGACACTGCTCTGAAAAATACCATGTACATAATATTTTGAACTAATAATTCTTATCACACAACAAAAAAATTGTGAAAGTTGGTTGAAATATTGGCCCTTCGTTGGGTTATTATAGTTAAATACTCAGCTACCTAATTAAATTCGAATTTTTTTGAATTCCTACCAGATTTGTCAACATGAATAAACTATAATATGCTGCTAATATGCTACATCATAATGGACATTGGGTATTATATCCTTGGAAAATACTTTGTTTTATAAATTGGCAGTTCATTATCTACCTTAATAATAAAAGTAAAATGAGTAGTTAATTACTGTGTTTCCAGATCATCCTGTGTGGCATTTCTCACTCGTTCCTCACGATGATTTAGGTTAACACTGTTAACAGGATAACTCAGTTCTTTAGTAAGTCATCACGAAACCAGTGATCTCGGTGATTTTGTCCGGAAAATCTTTATTTCTGTTTTGTATTCACTTTGTAGGCATTTCAAACTGTAACCACAGAATACTAATATCACAGAACAAAGAACATATAATATGTAACGTCCACCATCGTAACCACAGAATATTGGAGGGTTTTTTCTTTGATCATATCACAGAACATATAATATATCTGAACATATAATATATCAGAACATATAATATATCATATCATCTAAATTCAAAGTGATCTCTGATCATAACCACAGAATATAGGTGAACGCAAACGACAGTCCTGTCACTTCTTGTGAACTAGAGGAATTGGGATAAATAATAACTCGGACCTATAGGCGAAAGTAAACCCCCGTTAGAGGGCGCTTAAAATTTCAATAATGCTGCTATAGCGGTGAACAACAAACAAATACATAGCTTCAGTTTGAATTGAAATCTCAGCTTTTAAGTATTGTTAGTAAGTACTTTGTCTTTTAAATTGAGTTATTTTAACAGTCTTTACAATAATAATGTCAACATTTGAGGTTTCCCTTATCGATATATTGGGATATATTGATAATAGAAGTTGACCACTCAAGGAATTAAGGTGAAGCAGTTTTCAAGACAGGGCACGTTTTGTTATGTGGTGTGGACTGTGGAGAAAGAAACCACAAATATAAAAAGCTTCTGTATGCAGACATGTAGCCTGACTTATCCACCTCATGGAATAATTATTTGTCTCGTCGAAAATGTTAAAAATTAGAAGTATACCTACCTTTTTTATTCGGTAAAGTCTATAATTCAAGAAACATTGTTGAAGTTTATTGTTTTTGGCGCTCTAGTTCCTCGGAACTGAGTGCTTATCAATTTGCCCAAATGTCTGTAATTTTCGAATTTTTGGCTGAAAATGGTCTCAAACGATTTGGTTCGACTCACTGATCAAGAATCCGAGGTCGAAATCGATTCTGTCCGGCCGGCCGACCGTAGGCACGATAACTCTCGAACGAAAGGAGTTAGAGGATTGAAATTTGCAAGGTGGGTTTGGAGCGTAAATATCTCGGACAAGTTAATGGGCGAAATCCATCAAGCGGTTTCGGAGTTATGGCCGATTTTAGTAAAACACATTTTTTAAGAATATTTCCGAAGCCGATCACTCGATCTATCTGAAATTTAGCATCAAATTGTAGAATCATTACCTTTATACGCATGTGAAGTTTTGTATTGACCAGATTACCGCAAAGTGTAAAAAAAATTTTCTAAAATAACAACAAATTTCAAATTCAATTTTATTTAAGATGCAGTTGCACCATAAAAATCCATTGATATCATTTTCAACTCCAACAAGCTAATACTTTCGGAGATATGATTTTTCTAAATTTCAATAATGAATCGTACTTCTATGTTTTCACAGAATGCTATAATTATTCTATCTAAGCTTTATTATATGATATGTGTTCATACTCCTACATTTCATCCTGTTCTATAAGAGAGAGTCAAATTCAGTTCATCTATTTTAATTTGATTTCTTTTCCATGGTGCAGTTCTCATTCTCAGATTGCTCATTTAATTTTGATAAATAAACTATTATTTGAATTGAATTTCCTTTATGATGCAGTTCTATCATAAGAATACATTGATATAATTCCCAACTCTGAGAAACCAATACTTTCGGAGATATAATTTGGCTGTTTGAACAAGAGCTCCAGAAAGCTCCTGTCCACAGGGCTTGAACCCATTTTTTTATATTATCATTTAAATCAATTTTTATAGGCAGTTACTCTGAAAGTTCTAAGCTATACTGACTTACAGCAAAAATATTATAAAGAAAATAAGCAATTGGAGAGTCGGACGAGAAAAAACCATTTCTGACTATCATTTTAATAAAATGATGCATTTTTATTGTTTAAATAAAGATATTTTGTTAACTTACAAGAATTTTTCCATTCAGTGGTATTTCAAAGAACTGATTACAGTTTTAATTAATTAAAAAAGAATCATTATTCAAATCCAAAATGCCGAAGTATATCAATGAACTGTTCATTATTTTAATCCAAAAAGCCGAAGTATCTCAACGAATTGTTAACATTCCTAATTCAATTAAATAAGAATGATTAATTTCATATACATATAATATTTAAATTAAAAAATACACAGTATTTTATCAGCATACCTATAAATATTACACTTTATCATCTGCCAAGGTGGGGGACGGTAGATTTACAATAGCTCCTAATACAATAATTATTTGGTCAGCGAATGGTATGAGGTACCTTCTTCCTGAAGTTGTTGGTTCAGAAGGTTCATGCGCATAATGGGAATATCATCAACGATGATTTCCTTCACATCCAAATCAGTATGTTTTTTTTTTTTTTTTTTCGGCATCGACTGCTAAGGTCATTAGCCGTCCAAATCAGTATGTTTCTCTATTTCAGTAGGCATAAGCTTGTTTAACCTAAGTAATAAAATTATTCATCTTATCACAACAATATTCATGAAAAAAATTGGTTCAAGCACTGACGTGAAGTCAGAAGCTTATGCGCGTATGTTCTATTGTCCATTCTTCTATATTGGACACCCTTAATCGAATTTACCATGGTAAATTATGTTGTCCATTCTCCTGTATTGGACACTCCTGATTCGAAATTACCATGGTAAATTCGAATTAAGTGTCCAATACAGGAGAATGGACAGTATAATTTACCATGGTAAATTAGATTAAGGGTGTCCAATACAGATGAATGGACAATAGAACATACGCGCAAAAGCTTCTGACTTCACGTCAGTGCTTGAACCAATCTTTTTTTCGTGATTTTTTTGAAATTTTCTAGGGGTACCTACGGTTCTTAAAATTTTTTTTTTCGTCATTTTTTTCAAATTTTCTGGGGGTACGGTTTTTACAAAATTTTAAACACGTCTTTATGTTGATTTTCTACTACTAGTTACCAAGCTTCAATTCGATCGATTATTCATTTTTTGAGTTATCAAGGAAATAATATTCCAGGTGGGTATAACTCGGAAACCGTTTGACCGATTATGCCCAAAAACGAACTCAACTCTCCCTTTCGGATAATAATAATAATAATAATAATTTATTAATCCCGTAAGACAAATCAAGTTTGTATAGGACACATCAATACCAGATGGAAAACAGAAAATATCTTAAGCTAAAAAGAAGACAATAACCTAATGAAAAACTCAATTAAACAATTGTTGAGCTGAAATATTCATTCCTATTATAAAAACATCCTTCGACTAGGAGGGATTTCACTTGTTTTTTGAAACTCTTATGATCCAAAGCCGTCAGCCTTACCGGCAAGTGATTGAACAATTTTGATCCGCTGTATGATAGAGACTGCTGGAACTTACTTGTGCGGTGTTTAGGATAACAGAGAGTTTCTTTATGCCTAGTGTGGTATTCGTGATATTCAGAACATTTTAACATTATTATAATTTTTGTGTATATACAACAATGAATTGAAGATGTGTATGCAGGGAACAGTAAGAATTTTATAATTCATGAATACGGGTCTACAGGACTCCCTCAGTTTAAGATTGAAAATAAGTCTAATAACTCTTTTCTGAGCCACAAACACGGCATTGATATCAGGTGATTCACCCCACAGAATCACATTATAATTCAGGTGAGAATATACTAGAGAATAGTACACTCCCAACAATGAGTTCAATGGCAATATATTTTTTAGGGTTCTGATGGCATAATAGGAACTAGATAATTTCCTGCAAACATGATCAACATGATTCTTCCAGTTCAGATATGATATCAGAGTGATATCGGCGTGAAGGCCAAGAAATTTCACGAAGGCCGATGATTCCAAGTCACCAGAAGGAATATTCAAAATCAATCGACTTCCTGAATTGCGAGTTCGAAAATGAATGAAGGCAGTCTTTTCAACATTCAATATGAGAGAGTTTCTGTAGCACCAATCAGAAAAGATTTGTACCAACAGCTCACACCTCATCTTGAGTTCCGTCAGATTCAGTGCTGTAATGAGGAAGGAGGTGTCATCAGCAAAGAGCAAAATTTTAACAAAAGTATATAATGTTGGAGAATACTTATTTATATGATTGGGTAGATCATTCACATAAATAATAAACAATAAGGGCCCAAGAACAGACCCCTGAGGTACACCCATTACTACAGGATATTTATTGGAGTCATGAATTTTGTTCAGAAAATTTACCATCCTACTATGGACAAGCTTCTCTATTATTTTTGATAGTGTAAAGCAGGGATATTGGCCGATAGTTAGCAATGTCTTCCCTATCATTTTTTTTGTGCTCCGGTATCACCTTCGCAATCTTCAGAATAGTGGGAAATCTACCAGAGGAAATAGTCATGTTAATGATGTAGGCCAAATGTTCCGAAATATGGGAAGAAATAGCCTTCAAGACTTTGACGGAAATCATATCCCAACCACTGGAATTATTATTTTTGAAATTTTTTGTAATACTGCTAACTTCTTCAGCAACAACCGGGAAGAAAAAGAAATTATTATCTGTTATTGAATGGGCTGTGCAGCAACCGGACTTATGCCCACCGAAATGCACATCAGTAGCTACTGAGCTTATACCTGAAAAATACTCCCCGAACATATCCGCCAATTCACGTCTGTCTGAGACAGCTCTTCCATTTGCGTTGATGGAAGATATTCGCTTTGAGTTAGGATCAACCGATTTTGTTCTGACTAAATTCCACAAAGTTTTGTTTTTGTTATTCGACTGATCAATAATACCATTATAGAAGTCATATCTGGTTGTTCGCAATATTTCCTTATAATTTCTCTTAGCCACTAAATAATTTTGTCTAGATTTGTCAGATTTCAAATATCTGAATAACCAGTGGAGGTTCTTCAAATCATGGCTAGCTCGTCTCACTTCATCGTTAATCCAACTTCGCTCAGCACCAAAAGTCGATGATGACCGTCTGACAGGACAAATGCACTCCAGCAAGGAAGAGATGACATCGAAAAAATTTTGGGAGCTTCTATCTACATCAGTTGTACAGTACATGTCATCAAAACTTGCTGTAGCAGACAACAAGGAGAGATTCATCAGGTTAACCTCAGAAAGAGATCTAAATATTCTTGAAGGTGTTTGCTGGATATTATACCGTAATAAGGTAAAAGGCAGTAACTGACATTTTCATCATAAATGAGATATTAGCGCAACCGGCCTAAGCAGTAACTTTCCCAACTATTACACTGGGTTTGGTGATCCGATCTCATCAACTAACGCTAAAACAAACTCTGGCAAACAGCAGTAACTACAAGGTCAGCTGTTAATGGTATGGTAAATAGCAGTAACTAACATATTTCCTATAGCAAAAATTGTATTCAATAATGAAATAACAGATATTTAGTAGTAATTCTTAATCCTTGTCCCAATAAAATTGAATTAAAGATAAGAAAAAAAAACACCCAAAAACATAAACTGCGATTATCTCAGAATCATAGTATTTGCAGTTACTGCCTTTTACCTTATTACGGCAGAAGATGAAGGAGAACTGAACGTCAAAACAATCGCACGATGATCACCAGCGTTAGGTTCTATAACATTAGCAGAAATTAAATCGCTGCTCACATTTGTCAAGATATAGTCGACCTTAC
Source organism: Halyzia sedecimguttata (assembly GCA_937662695.2). Taxonomy (NCBI): domain Eukaryota; kingdom Metazoa; phylum Arthropoda; class Insecta; order Coleoptera; family Coccinellidae; genus Halyzia; species Halyzia sedecimguttata. Next base: position 9,407,955 of record OW569418.2, read on the forward strand.
TGCAACTAGTTACTTCATTTTTGTTAGTGAACACCCTAGCGGGTTCCGAAGATGTGGTACTTAAACCAAAACTTATTAATTAATATCCTAGGGAGTTATGTGAATCAAAGAAATTAATATTCAAATCACCACAGACGAAAATTGCTTCAGATCTAGTACAGCAATAGTTTAGGACATGAGATAATGTCCGAGTGAACAGCAACCTGCGCAACCTACGCTGAAAATTGCAAGTCCCTATCTCCTTTCGTTCGAAAGTTATCGATCAACGGTCACCCATCTACTGAACTCACACAAGAATGCTCGAATCTCCAACAATATTTAACCGATCGTATTAAAACTTGGCAGCAGAGTTAGGTTATGAAGGCTCTTGCAAAATTTCAGCAATTTCAAACGAATAGTTACTGATATATAGATTTTTGCGCGTATGTTCTGGGGAACATCGCGTTATAGTTTTGCCCAAATGTCTGTAACTTTCGAATTTTTTGACGAAAATGGTCTCAAACGATTAAGTTCGACTCCCCAATGAAGAATTCGATGTCAAATTTGATTCTGTCCGTCCGGCCGTCCGGCCGTCCGGCCGTTGCCACGATAACTTGAGAACAAAAAGAGCTAGCGACTTGAAATTTTCAGGGTGGGTGGCGCATCCCAATACGACGGACAAGTTCGTTAATGGGCATAATCGGCCCAGTGGTTTCCGAGTAATAATTTTGTTTTCAACCAATATGAATCCGATCGAATTGAAACTTGGTGAGTAGTTGTAGAATATCAACCTAAGCACGTTTGTGAAATTTTGTGCGAATCGTATGGCTACAAAATTATTAAAAAATTATTAAAAAATATTTTTGTTGTCACGATAACTTGAGAACTGAGAGAGATAGCGGCCTCAAGTTTTCAGGTTAGGATGTACACCACAACGCGACATTTCAGTTTGATTATGAGCCTAATCGGCCAAACGGTTTTAGAGTTATAGCCATCTGAAATTTTATGAAATTTTGTGGTTTTTGTTCCTCATTAACTCGAAAAATACTGAACCGATTGAATTCAAACATGGTTATTAGTTGTAGAATGCCAATGCGGAAACGTTTGCAAAATTTTGTGAGGATAGCATTTGTAGAAAATTTTAAATAAATCTTTGAAAATAAAAAAAAAAAGTTCTATATATCAGTAACTAATCGTTCGAAATTGCTGAAATTTTGCATGAACCTTCATAACCTAACTATACTTACAATTTTCAAGTTTTAATACGATCGGTTAAATATTGTTGGAGATTCGAGCATTCTTGTGTGAGTTCAGTAGATGGGTGACCGTTGCCTCGATAACTTTCGAACGAAAGGAGATAGGGACTTGCAATTTTCAGGGAAGGTTGCGTATCCGAAAGGGAGAGTTGAGTTCAATTTTGGGCATAATCGGTCTAACGGTTTCCGAGTTATACCCATCTGGAATATTGTTTCCTTGATAACTCAAAAAATTAAAATTCGATCGAATTGAAGTTTGGTAACTAGTAGTAGAAAATCAACATAAAGACGTGTTTAAAATTTTGTGAGAACCGTACCCCTAGAAAATTTGAAAAAAACGACGAGAAAAAAAATTTTAAGAACCGTACCCCTAGAAAATTTCTAAAAAATCACGAAAAAAAAAATTGGTTCAAGCACTGACGTGAAGTCAGAAGCTTTTGCGCGTATGTTCTATTGTCCATTCTTCTGTATTGGACACCCTTAATCGAATTTACCATGGTAAATTCGATTAAGGGTGTCCAATACAGAAGAATGGACAATAGAACATACGCGCAAAAGCTTCTGACTTCACGTCAGTGCTTGAACCAATTTTTTTTTTCAATTTTCAATGATTTTTTCAAAATTTTCTACAAATACTATCCTCACGAAATTTTGCAACAATTTTTGCGTTGGCATTCTACAACTAATTACCATGTTTGAATTCAATCGGTTTATTATTTTTCGAGTAAATGAGGAACAAAAAACAACCAAATTTCAGATGGCTATAACTCTGAAACCGTTTGGCCGATTATGCTCATAAACAAACTGAAATGTCGCGTTCTGGTGCACATCCTAACCTGAAAACTTCAAGCCGCTATCTCTTTCCGTTCTCAAGTTATCGTGACAACAAAAATATTTTTTAATAATTTTTTTAAAATTTATATAAGTATATAGATTTTTTTTTTCAATTTTAAATGATTTTTTCAAAATTTTCTACAAATACTATCCTCACGAAATTTTGCAACAATTTTTGCGTTGGCATTCTACAACTAATTACCATGTTTGAATTCAATCGGTTTATTATTTTTCGAGTAAATGAGGAACAAAAAACAACCAAATTTCAGATGGCTATAACTCTGAAACCGTTTGGCCGATTATGCTCATAAACAAACTGAAATGTCGCGTTCTGGTACACATCCACACCTGAAAACTTCAAGCCGCTATCTCTTTCCGTTCTCAAGTTATCGTGACAACAAAAATATTTTTTAATAATTTTTTAATAATTTTCTAGCTATACGATTCGCACAAAATTTCACGAACGTGCTTAGGTTCATATTCTACAACTACTCAACAAGTTTCAATTCGATCGGATTTATATTGGCTGAAAACAAAATTATTACTCGGAAACCACTGGGCCGATTATTCCCATTAACGAACTTGTCCGTCGTATTGAGATGCGCCACCCACCCGGAAAATTTCAAGTCACTAGCTCTTTTCGTTCTCAAGTTATTGTGGCAACGGCCGGACGGCCGGCCGGACAGAATCAAATTTGACCTCGAATTCTTCATTGGAGAGTCGAACTAAATCGTTTGAGACCATTTGCGTCAAAAAATTCGAAAGATACAGACATTTGGGCAAAATGATAACGCGATGTTCCCAAGAACATACGCGCAAAAACATACCAATCCCATTTTGACCTCTCAATAGGTGCCTTCTGAATAGTTAGAAATGGGAACTTTTTGGCTTGGGACCACATTTTTCTACTTTCTCCTCCTCATATTTGCTGCTGTAAAATTCATAACAATGGCAATAATATTGTAATTAGTCATTTAATGAGTCTTAACTGACCAATAGCACCCAATTGTGAAGTCAGACTGCATGGGGCGGATCTACGTATGGGCCCCGTGGATACAAGGGGCCCAGCAGCCACATTGAAAATAATAGAAATCAAATTTTAAAGAATATATCTAAAATTAAAAATAAATTGTTATCACAAGGTTGGCAAATCTGAAATATATTAAACAGTGTGCGCGTCTATCAAACAGAACAGGGAATTCCCCGTTGCTTGTTTTCTTGTCTATGGTCTATTAATACCTATAGGGGGACTTCTTATCGCCAAAGTAACACGCTGACAGCTTCATTGTTATCATTTTACCCAAATGTCTTTAATTTTCGATATTTTTGCCGAAAATTGTATCAAATGATTGGGTTCAACTCCCTGATGAAGAATTCGAGATCAAATTTAATTCTGTCCGGCCGGCCGGCTGTTGGCACGATAACTTGAGAACGGAAAGGGATAGCGACTTGAATTTTTCAGGGTAGGTCCCAATATGTACGACGGACGAGTTCGTTAATGGGCATAATCGGCCCAATGCGTAATGAGTAATCATTTTGTTTTCTACCAATACAGATCCGATTGAATTGATACTTTGTGTAGTTTTAGAATACAAACTCAAAGATCCATGTTTAATTTTGTAAGAATCGTAAAAAATCGTAAAAAGTCAGGCCGGATGGTCTTGTCACTATGATGCCGTCAAATAAAAAATAATTATGGTGACATTTTCAGCGAAAAGGAGAAAGTGCAATTCTAATTATTTTTCGGGAAGATATTTTGTAGATTTAATTTAGTTAATAAAAATCAAACAATTCCATAACTAGTTAGCAAGCTTCAATTCTATCGAGTCTATATTTTTTGAGTTATCGAGTAAATAATATTCCAGATGGGTATAGCTCCAAAACCGTTGGGCCGATTATAGACAATAGCGAACTTAACTCTCCCATTCAAATGCGCAACCTACCCTGAAAAATGCAAGTTCATATCTCCTTTCGTTCGAGAGTTATCAAGGCAACGGTCACCCATCCAGCTACTGAACTCACACAAGGCTGCTCGGATATCCAACAATATGGATCCGATCATGTTCAAAACTTGAACCTTGGTAGTAGAGTTAGGTTCTGAAAGCTCAGCCATGTCGGATGAATAGTTTCTGATTTATCGAGTTTTTTTCGATGATTTTTTAAAAAGTTACTTGTAATACGATCCTTACGAAATTTTGAAAGAATTTTCGTGTTGGCGCTCTACAAAACTAAAAACCATGTTTGAATTGGATCGGTTTTGAATTTTTCGGGTTATTGAGGCAATAACAACCCAATATCGGATGGGTATAACTCCAAAACCGTTTGGCCGATTATGCCTACGAACAAACTCAAATGTCGCATTCAGATGCACATAAATAATATTTTTTAATATTTATTTTAAAATTTTCTATCAATACAATTCTCACAAAATTTAACAAACATCCTAAGGTTTGTATTCTTCAACCACTCATCAATTTTCAATTGGATCTGATTAGTAATGGTTGAAAACAAAATTATTACTCGGAAACCGTTGGCCGATTATGCCCATTAACGAACTCGTCTGTCGTATTGGGACGCGCTACCTATCCTGACAATTTCAAGTTGCTACCTTTTTCCGTTCTCAAGTTATCGTGGCAACGGCCGGCTGGACAGAATCAAATTTGACCTCTAATTCTTCATTATAATTTACATGATATAACGACACATAACCTGTTAATTTCTTTTGCATTACAGTTTCTGTTGGCACACACGTCATATTAATTAAATAAAATGTTTTATTGTGCTATTTTCTTCCTATACACTACACCTACATCACTCAAGAATACAGTTTTTTGAGGGCCCCTAAGTAGTGTTAGCCCAGGGCCCCACAAATTCACGATCCGCCCCTGAGTCAGAGTCTACAAAGTGTAAACTACAAACCAGCATGTTTTCTCGAATTTCCATTCCAATTTTTAAAGCTTTTTTCCACTTCTCCTTCATTTTGTTATCTCTTGGAATGTAATCAGATGTTCAAAAATTTTATTTACTTGTAAATGTTCTATCCAATCTTACACAAAAACCCTTAATTTTCCGAAAGAATGAGAAAATGACGAAAAATTGAAAATATGGAGTTTTTTTAAATAGGAATTAATGAAAAAACCAGTTACGCCCGCCATACAGACGGTATTTTTTGAATAGACATATTAGCTACTCTTATACAGAAAATAAAAAATTAGTTCTGGAATATACAGAGTGATCATAATTAATTTTTCAAACATCAACTACAAATATTGGACGAAAATTGCTGAGAAAACTATGAGGTTTAGGTGTAGGAAAACCTTGTGAAGATAGTTTCAAAATTATTTTTTACGTTCAACGAGACGTAGAAATACCGGGTGTGCCATTTGAAATAAGAGAGTTTTTGACAATTATTTGTAGTTGATGTTTGAAAATTAATTATGATCACTCTGTATATTCCTGAAATAATTTTTTATTTTTTGTTTAGGAGTAGCTAATATGTCTATTCAAAAAAATACTGTCTGTATCGCGGGCGTTATTGGTTTCTTCATTAATTGCTATTTAAAAAAACTCCATATTTTCAATTTTTCGCCATTTTCTCGTAAATGGTATTTTTAAGGTATAAAGTGATCTGAAGAAACTCATCATAATTTGAGCTTGCCATTCCATTTTTTAGGTCAAATACGGGGTGTTACTATTAAGAAAATGTAACTTTGCTCTATATCTTTGTCTTCGAACACCCTGTATATATGAAAATAATTCTAAATTGTGCTTTAGAATACCCTACACACATCACAAAAAAATATTCGCAAAATATCTTCATTTACTCCCCCAAAACGAGATCCGCGTCTGTGGTGGGCCACCCGGTATACATACTACAACAATTTTCAGGGTGATGAATACAAAAATATTGCTTTAATTCAGGAATTACAAAAAACTCATTCCAATATCCCAAATAGCATATATTTTCGAAGAATTGTTAGAACATTCCACTCTAGATTGCAGCAGGGTAACATTATTGCTATAATATAGCAATATTAAAACGAAAAGTTTTCTTTTTAATATTTTTGAGCTCTTCAGATAATTCTTATCATCTCGAAAGCTTGATGTATTTATTTATTTTTGTCAAATACAATTCTTTTTTGTACACAGGGCTTGAACCAATTTTTGCGCGTATGTTCTGGGGAACATCGCGTTATAGTTTTGCCCAAATGTCTGTAACTTTCGAATTTTTTGACAAAAATGGTCTCAAACGATTAAGTTCGACTCCCCAATGAAGAATTCGAGGTCAAATTTGATTCTGTCCGGCCGGCCGTCCGGCCGTTGCCACGATAACTTGAGAACGAAAAGAGCTAGCGACTTGAAATTTTCAGGGTAGGTGGCGCATCCCAATACGACGGACAAGTTCGTTAATGGGCATAATCGGCCCAGTGGTTTCCGAGTAATAATGTTGTTTTCAACCAATATAAATTCGATCGAATTGAAACTTGGTGGGTAGTTGTAGAATATAAACCTTAGCACGTTTGTGAAATTTTATGCGAATCGTATGGCTAGAAAATTTAAAAAAAACTATTAAAAAATATTTTTGTTGTCACGATAACTTGAGAACGTAAAGAGATAGCGGCTTGAAGTTTTCAGGTTAGGATGTGCACCAGAACGCGACGTTTCAGTTAGTTTATGAGTATAATCGGCCAAACGGTTTTAGAGTTATAGCCATCTGAAATTTTCTGAAATTTGGTTGTTTTTGTTCCTCATTAACTCGAAAAATACTGAACCGATTGAATTCGAACATGGTTATTAATTGTAGAATGCCAACGCGAAAATACTTGCGAAATTTAGTGAGGATAGCATTTGTAGAAAATTTTTAATAAATCATTGAAAATAAAAAAAAAATTCTATATATCAGTAACTAGTCGTATGTAATTGCTGAAATTTCGCGAGAGCCTTCATAACCTAACTCTACTGCCAAGTTTCAAGTTTTAATACGATCGGTTAAATATTGTGGGAGATTCGAGCATTCTTGTGTGAGTTCAGTAGATGGGTGACCGTTGCCTCGATAACTTTCGAACGAAAGGAGATAGGGACTTGCAATTTTCAGGGTAGGTTGTGTATCCGAAAGGGAGAGTTGAGTTCGTTTTTGGGCGTAATCGGTCTAACGGTTTTCGAGTTATACCCACCTGGAATATTATTTCCTAAATAACTCAAAAAATCAATATTCGATCGAATTGGTGCTTGGTAACTAGTAGTAGAAAATCAACATAAAGACGTGTTTAAAATGTTGTAAGAACCGTACCCCTAGAAAATTTGAAAAAAATGACGAAAAAAAAAATTTTAAGAACCGTACCCCTAGAAAATTTTAAAAAAATCACGAAAAAGAAAAATTGGTTCAAGCACTGACGTGAAGTCAGAAGCTTTTGCGCGTATGTTCTATTGTCCATTCTTCTGTATTGGACACCCTTAATCGAATTTACCATGGTAAATTATGTTGTCCATTCTCCTGTATTGGACACTTAATTTGAATTTACCGTGGTAAATTCGAATTAAGTGTCCAATACAGGAGAATGGACAACATAAATTACCATGGTAAATTCGATTAAGGGTGTCCTATACAGAAGAATGGACAATAGAACATACGCGCAAAAGCTTCTGACTTCACGTCAGTGCTTTTCCATTTTAAAACATTCAATGAAGAATATCTCGAAAACGGTGCGTTTAAGGTGATATGATGAAGAATAATATAATGTTCTAAAACGATAGAATATTCTTTAAATTTCTCAAGAAAAACTTTATATGCTTTCTTTATGATAATTTATTTTAGTTTTATGAATCCACGAGTCCATAACTAGAAAACCAGTAGAAGTAGAAAATAACAAATATTTGGAAAATATGTATCAAAGTTATGGGAAACTTTACGCCAACATTCATTTTATTCGAAAAAAGGATGTCAAAGCTACAAAATAAAAACTGTTTTTTTTTCAAAATTTCAACAGCCTGTATCTTTTTACCTGAGCTGAATTTGAAAAAATGTTTAATGAAAAAAGTGTTTCATTTGATGAGAGGAATCTTTTGCTAAAATTAATGCAGTGGTCAAAGACTCACCCTGTATATTCTTTAAATTCAAAAATACACAGTATTTATCAGCATACCTATAAGTATTACACTTTATCATCTGCCAAGGTGGGAGACGGTAGATTTACAATAGCTGAATAGCTCCTAATACAATAATTATTCGGTCAGCGAATGGTATGAGGTACCTCTTCCTTCCTGAAGTTGTTGGTTCAGAAGATGCACGCGCATAATGGCAATATCAACGATTTCGTTCACATCCATAGCCAATTAAGTCCAAATCAGTATGTTTCTGTATTTCAGTAGGCATAAACTTGTATAACCTAAGAAATAAAATTATTCATCTTATCTTAACAATATTCATTAAAAAAACATACCAATGCCTTTTTGACCTGTCAATAGGTGCCTTCTGAACAGTTAGAAATGGGAACTTTTTTGGCTTGGGACCACATTTTTCTGCATTCTCCTCCTCATATTTGCTGATGCTGTAAAATGCACAACAATGGCAATAATATTGTAATTAGTCATTTAATGACTCTCAACTCACCAATGGTGAAGTCGCTGAAGTCAGAGTCTACAAAATGTAAACTACAAACCAGCATGTTTTCTCCAATTTCCTTTCCAATTTTTAAAGCTTTTTTCCACTTCTCCTTCATTGTGTCTCTTGGAATGTAATTAAATGTTCAAAAATCGTATTTACTTGTAAATATTCCAAGGGCGTAGCCACGAAATGTTATTTTTTCTCTTAAAAAAAAATTTTGCTGCAGAAAGTGACCCTTACACCCCCAAAACCCCCCCGAAATTAATTCCTATTTCAAAACCCCCCCCGAAATTAGTTCCTGGCTACGCCCTTGAAATATTCTATCCACTCTTACGCAAAAACACTTTATTTTTCGAAGCAAACACCTCACACACTGCCTAAACACATACAAATTACAATGAGAAAGTTTCTTGTTCACCTCTATTTATGTTGTTGAAATTCTCAATTGATGTCGCACCCTTTGCCAACTTTTCCCAATACATCAACAGCCCTCTATCTATAGAGTTAGATAAAGTAGGCTGTGATACAGCCTAGGTTAGACTGAAAAATTAGGTCATAGACTTCAATAGTAGAAATCCCTGTGATACTGAACGGTTATTAGAGTAATTTAAAAAAGCTGAATCAGTACAGAGCGAGTGGTCGAATTTTCTAGGACACATACTTGTAATTGAATAACCCCAAAACTATTGGTATTATACCTATGCGGTATAGTATAACAGACAGGAAATGATTCCGGAAGTACTTTCCACTCCGAATATGTTCTGATAATTTCCCTGTCCAGTTCGAGTACGAAGCTTAAAATCTCGAGTTGTTTGTCGGTCAAGCCTTTAGTTTTTCTACCTACATAAATAAGCGAATACAAAGGGCAGTTGGCAATATGAGAAAGCCGGCCGTGTCGTGGTCGTGTGAACGACACACGGCTGCCGTGCACGGCTCGAGGGGACTGGCGGACACCCTCGAGTCGTGTATGGCATCCGTGTGTCGTTCACACGACCACGACTCAGCCGGATAGCTGTGAAAGCTATCATTCAAGCCTTCACCCAAGAATCTGATGTCGGTGTCGTTTACACAAAGCTCGAGCATTTGTGCCGTTGCCGTACATAAAACCGTGTCGTGTTGATGTGAACCGAGCCCTAACAGAGAGTGCAGAACTCCTGGAACGGTTTATCACTGATTCCACGGGATCCCAAAGTATGAATTACACAACAAGTTGAAGGAATCTAATTGGATATTGATACTTTAGGTATTGTATAGAGATTAATATTATAAAGCTGCGTGAACAATAATGCGCTGCAATTTCTATGGGTTTTCGGAACGCCCTCAACTTGAAACCCCGTATCAACTTATATAGATGAATAAACCCGAACAAGACCACAGTGATTCTGTTTACTTGGAGAAGGAAACTTTCAGCTGTGGGATCCCTATTTTTGAACGGAGATATTATAGAATGTAAGTCTGAAGTTACATATCTGGGGGTAACACTAGATAGAAAACTTCTGTGGAATAGGCACGTTGACATCACTGCCAGTAAAGCAACAAAGGCTTTAATCGCGTGCAGGAATCTAGCCGGTAAGACTTAGGAATGCGACCCTAAGATACTGCGATGGATGTACGTCATGATTGTGAGATCCATAATTACGTATGGGGCAGTAGTCTGGTACTCAAAAACAAGCCAGAATGGTACGAGGAAAACCCTCGACAAAGTACTAAGGCTGGCCTGTGTGTGTATCACTGGAACAATGGGAACCTGTCCTACCAGGAGTACCAGGGCACTTTGAGATTATAACAAATCTCACACCACTTCAACAAGTGATAGAGAAAATGGCCCATGAAGCCATTCTCAGAATATCTAGGAAAGGAACAGGTAATGAGAGTATTAAAAACCAGAAAGCCTGGTCCTCTCTTACCAGTTACATATCATCAGCCAATCTTCCTAGTCAAGAAATCATCAAGAAAGTAAGCATCGAAAACAACTTCACTAGGATGCTTGGTAGGAAAAAAGACTGGGACAGGGAACCCACCACCCAAGTTCTTCAAAGAAATGCCATTAAATGGTACACAACCAGTTCAAAAACCACTACAGGAGCTGGCGCTGGAGTATCCCACACAGCACAGACTCATTTCTGAAATATTGCAGGAATATGTATCGGAAATATTTGAGATATTTCGGTTATATTCCGAAAGATATATGAAATATTTCAGGAATATTGCAGAAACATTCGAATGTCCGCCCCATAACCTAACAACCTAACATAGCAATATTGCAGAAATATTTTTCGATATATTTCTGCAATATTGTAGAATAATTCTGTAATGTTTATGCAATTTTTTATTATATTGGAAAATATATATGAAATATTTCAGGATTGTTGCAGAAATATTCAAATATTATGCTCTCTTTCCTATAACGTCACAATATTGCAGACTTATTTTTTGAAATATTCCTGCAATATTGTAGAATTATTTTGTAATATTTATGGAATATTTTTGTTATATTGCAAAATATATATGCAATATTTCAGGATTCTTGCAGAAATATTTCTGTTATTTCATGAGATGTGGTATAGGTTTAACTCACATAAAAAAATAGTAGGCACAATTAATATCTTTATTCGCTCTCTACTGGACATTCAACATTTCTTTTTTTTTAACTTTTTCCACTTCCCTGAAGGCTCGCAATTTGGCTTGAGTTAACCATTTCGATATGGGTTCAATAATCAAACATAGATAATCAAATCATTAGATCTGTTCAACTCTACCTTTGTACGTATATAAAAAGCACGTCAATATAAGGTCTCAATAATCAGACGGATGAGATCACAACCTTCTCTTTATAGGGGTGTGATAAGATGTTGGTATAACCTAAAAATATAAAATTTTCTCTCAATGATATCTATAAACTTGTAGCTATTATACCTTAGATAATCAAATCAGCTTATCATCACTGCATTTATATTATTTAGAGCCAATTAGTCTTTAATAAACATTAAACTCACAACTAACTGAACTAACAAAGTAAAGTAACAACAGACTGCTTCACGACACGATACAACAACACTGGTAAACAGAAAAAATGGCTGCCTGACTAAAAGAAAAGAGAGGATGCGTAAAGCCTCGAACTAGAGAATGGAAGCACACACACGTAGGTATTATACAGGGTGTAACTAAATAAGTGTAAAATATTTAAGGGGGTGATTCCTCATCGAAAAAAAGATAGGATCTTTCATATAAAGAAACTTCATTGGAGCATCCCTTGTTAAGATACAGCCCCTTAAAGGGGGTACAGAAAATTTGTTTAATAATATGATTATTATTAATTACTATGATTGTTATTAACTACTGTGAGTATTTACTATGAGTGTTATTAATAAATTAGTTTTGTTTATTCCCCTTCAATCATTTAATACAGGTAGTAACTACAAAATAACAATAAATCCAGATCGCATTTATGACGATGTATCTCTGTAGTTGTTCGTAAAATAATGTTTTGCTGAGTTCTGGTTTATTTTGGGCAAAAAATTCAAGAAACATTTTTTGTTTAGAATGAAACAGGTTATCGGAAATAAATTTTAAATTGGTAAACAAATAATAAGACAAATAGTTAGATTGGAAATAAATTTTAGGGGTTGCGTTTTCCACCCCTTACAACCATAGGATAAACCAAATAAATTACTGGCTAAGTGTCTTTTTGGTATTAGAAAATATCAGGTTAATTTCAATATTGTGACTTTTTTAGTGCTTGGGAAAAAAATTATTAAACAAATTTTATGTACCCCCTTTAAGGGGCTGTATCTTAACAAGGGATGCTCCAATGAAGTTTCTTTATATGAAAGATCCTATCTTTTTTTCGATGAGGAATCACCTCCTTAATTATTTTACACTTATTTAGTTACACCCTGTATATTGCATGTAATGTAAAATTATTTCTGTCGCGATTTGTAATAAATATGTCTATGCAGACTATTCATAGGAATATACGCAAAACTATAAATTTTAACTTTGTAGAAAACTGTTATAGTTTGTAACATTTCTGTAATATTTCTGAATATTGCAACTGTAATATTGAAATACAATATTCCAGCAATATTTCTCAATATTGCAACTGTAATATTGGTACACAATATTCCAGCAATATTTCTGGAATATTGCAACTGCAATTGCAATATTGCAATATTGCAATATTGTGGCAATATTTCCTGAATATTGTGTGCTGTGTGGGATATGGGCCAGGCACCAAATGCTCACTATCGCTAGGCTCCTATCCGAGCATCTTTCAGGCAGAAGTACTTACAATAGAAAGATGCGTGGAAATGAACTTAGAAAGAAACTCAGAGATGTGATATAGCACTCCGCAGTCCAGCTGCTATTAAAGCTCTGAGCTCCCATGTTATCGAATCCAAGCTAATATGGGAAGGCCGAAGAAAACTCTATGAAGTAGGCAAGAACAACTGTGTCTCTTTGGTCTGGGTTCCTGGTCACGCGAGAATCATAGGAAATGAGGAGGCCAACACACTCTCCAAGAAAGGAGCACAAACCCCCTTTATTGGCCTGGAACCTTATTGTGGGGTTGGTAGACACACCTACAAAAGTGAATTCCGGACGAAAGAAGAAACTGAGAGAGGTATTTTCTGGAGATCTCTACCCGGAATGTATCACTCCAAGAAATCCCTCCGGAACTTTGATACTGCCAGATCCAATAAATACTTGAACCTCAGAAAGAAGACGCTGCACCTCCTCACTGGCTTCCTCACAGGCACTGCGGCCTCAGGAAACATATGATGAGAGATTACTGAAACTGACGAGTGCAGATTCTGTTGGGAGGAGGATAGTCCTGATCACCTGATAACAGAATGCCTCGCCATCTCAAACCAACGCAAGGAATGCGTTGGCTCTTGAGCCATCCCAGATACTGGAGTTCATCAGAACTCTGGAACTGGAAGGCGAGCTATAGATATGTACATGGTAATGACATATCGACAGCTCTGAAGTGGGGGCACAATAGATCTTAAGGTCGCAGTGCAACGTTACCCCCTACAACAATATACAATATATAGTACAGATGAATCGCAGCGCGCTAATAGTCGGATTTAAGCGAGTAACCAGAACAGAGCGGTTAAGACCAACCCTTTTCTATAATAACCAATCGGTTATGTATAGCAAGAGATTGGTCTTAACCGTTCTGTTCCGGTTACTCGCTTCAATCCGAGTGATGTTTACGCACTTTCATAGAGTAATCTTAATCTATATTCAATGCTTTAGGTTCAGCGTGACTTGGACGTGGTCTACATACTTATAAAATATACGAGTAAATGATCCCAAGTGCATAGTAATTAGGTACCTTTTTTCAGAGGTCATGAGCAGAAATTTTCAGGCAATCTTCAGATTATGAAGTTTGATCCGATCAACAGAATTTTGTTTTCAGTGCTACCCTTCGAAATGGCGGATGCGCTGACATCATAGAGTAATCTTAATCTATATACAATGCTTTAGGTTCAGCGTGACTTGGACGTGGTCTACATACTTATAAAATATACGAGTAAATGATCCCAAGTGCATAGTAATTAAGTACCTTTTTTCAGGGGTCATGAGCTGAAATTTTCAGGCAATCTTCAGATTGTGAAGTTTGATCCGATCAACAGAATTTTGTTTTCAGTGCTACCCTTCGAAATGGCGGATGCGCTGACCAAGATCTGACCGTCCAATGGTAGGAAAAGTCTGCTACTAACAAATAATTATACAATTTGACAATGCTGTGACCAGCATTATGGATTTTCTGAATTTAATAGTTGGCATTTTCTATAATTTTTACCTCGATAACTTGTGGGAAAAAAGTATAAGATACATCCGAATCACATATGTTGAAATTTATTTTTTCTGGAAATTACTGGAAAGGCTCTATGTCTGTACAATCTTTAGATTTGATTTCTTATTTTATTCAGAAATGGAATTATTATACTGTATAACATACAATAATTATGTGATATTATAATGAAATCCTTAGTTAAGCCAAGGCTGGTCAAATAAGACAATGCGTAATTAAATATTAGCCCTTGTGACTTGTGTTGTAGAATAGTATTTTCTAGAGGTTTTATACACTTGGTATTATAGCCTTTTATTAATTACTATGTACTGGTATATTCATTCGCAGTATGACACTTTTGACTGAAATTTAAATAGCTGGCCATACACGGACGTTCTTTCGCGCGGTTTATATCGTGTTATCTACAAAATCATGTGGAAAATCCCTTGCGTGAGTGAGCATTGCAGCACGCCATGATAAGGCTTTGAGGGATTTCTCACGTCCTTTCCTCTGGAATGGCGTTTCAGCGCCATACGCAAAGATGATCGAGCGGTCGGGGATCAAATATCTTTGCGTCCACCTTTAATACTATTTCAAGTAATCGGGATTATTATTATCTTTTAATTGCCGTAAAAGCGACATGTGACAACATTTTTCTTTGTCAGCCAGCCAACTTTTCTGCCATGGCGCTCTTGTTCCTCAAAACAGAGTGCTTATCAATTTGCCCAAGTGTATGTAATTTTCGAATTTTTGGCTGAAAATGGTCTCAAACGTTTTGGTTCGACTTACTAATCAAGAATCCGTGATCAAAATCGATTATGTCCGGCCGTCCGTTAACACAATAACTCTCGAAGAGAATGAGCAAGACAGTTCAAATTTCCAGAGTAGTTTTGGAAGATAAATATCTCAGTTATGTTCGTTATTGGGCAAAATTGGCCCTGGTGGTTTTGGAGTAAGCAAAAAAAAATGTTTTTCACATTACAAATTTCAAATACAATATTTTTTTATTTCATCATAAGAATCTATTGATATCATTATCAACTCTAACAAACTAATACTTTCCGGAACACTAAAATATTCAACTAACTAAATTGAACTGGATGGTGAACGACGCCATCGTGTAGCGGAATCGCCAAGAATTCAGTTCATCATCTTGAAAATTCGAAGATGACTGAATGCCGTTCCAAAAAACACTTTTTCCGACGTTTTTCGGCCATACACACACGGTTTATCCTTTCAAATGATTCGCTACGAACCATCACGTGCATAATCATCTGAATAATTCACAACGTGTATGGGCAACGACGGTTTTTTCGCCATGCCGTCCTTTTTGGCATGATAACCGCCACGTTACAACGCGCCATGATAAACCGCGCGAAAGGACGTACGTGTATGGCCAGCTAATGAAGCTTCTAATTACATACCTACTACTTATATTTAAGGCTTCTTCAACATTTTTAAAAAAGAATGAAAATATTTAATAAACTACATAGTTCATTAATAATCAAGAGCATTAATTGCTATATTGCAGATCTTATATCGAAGATCTCTAGCACAAATGAATTTAGTTGTGTGGAATATATATTAAACTAAAATTGAGTTTATATCATTTTTACAAATGTTTGTAACAAAATGTGTTCAGGCACTATTAGATGAAACTGCGTATGGAACTGATATGGCAGTCTCACTAATAGCGAATTCCATTGGCAAAACCAGTGATGCATTGAGTGCAATAAATGTTGCACTGGTTTCCGTTAGACGTCAAAATGTTCGACGAAATTCTAGAATGGAATATGATTCATGCACTGAGTGCGCACGAGTTCTACCTATGGAATTCGCTATAAGAGCTTTCTGAACTATATTTCATGTCATCATTTGGACAACTTTCGAATTCTTTTATCTTCGGTTGCTCATGACCAAGATGTGTAGAATAACATTTAATCTATGCATCTATTTCATGAAAATCATACATTAATAGGGATCGTGTACTATTTCATGGACATTGGATTTGATTAGTTAGGGTGGACAGAACAAATCACTTATGATTTTATAGACAATTGAGAACCCTTTCCAATGAGAGCATTACACCACTCTACCAATTTGAAAACAATAAGAGGATAGTTGTCCCTCCAAGGGTGATGAATTTAATATCAGAAAGCCACGCATTGAAATATCTAATTTCAACAAACAATTGATGTCATAAGAAATGATTTTAGCCATAGTCTTCACTGCATGAAAAATTCAATATTATTTGATAATTGGTAATATTGTCATATAGTAATAGCTAAATCAACTAACAGTTCTATAAAAATACATTTTATTGAGACTATTATTATATTTACACATAGACTCATTACAGTATGTCATAGCAAATAAAATATTCAGTAACTGTATTTTTCGATAGTATGAAAGCAGAGGATTTAGTGTATTGATTATGCATACAAATAATAAAAACCTAATTATTTTACAAAAGTGTTTGATCTTATCACCTGTGATAATACCCAAATTCAAAACAATCGGGTTAATTTGTACTGAATAATAATGTTCCAAAAGGTGACTAGAAATTAGGAAGAGTTCTAATATTAGGAGAGGAATGCCCGAACTGTAGCCTGGATGCTTTGACGACATACTGCACATTCTTTCAAGGCCGATGCACAATCAATACAAGCCACCATATGTCCACAAGGCAAGAACACAACACCTAATTCATTTTTGAAACAAATTTTGCATAATGTCGTGCTTTCCTCAGAATTCCTCTCTTCGCTATTTGCACTCTGACAGTTCGGAGTTTCTTTGGTGTCGTTATTACTAGAGCTACAACTCGCTTGAATTTCAATTTCTTCTTTTTTACTTGATAATAAACCCTTGTGTTTTGTATGAACAGCCTCAACAAAAGCAGGAGTTTTCTTCAACAATAGAAAATTACATTTCGGGAACCATAGGGCGTGCTGCTCCCAGGGGTTATCTTCTTCAACCCAATCCTTGAGACCCCCACCACAATAGAAACAGAGGGTTTGGTCACCTACGCCAAGATAGTAAAAGCCTGCAGCTGCTAGTTCTGGTGGTTTCTGTTTCATAGATTTTGGCCAATTTTCAAAAGTTGCTAACCTAGTTTCATATATAATTTGATCTGGGTGGCTGGGTCCTTTGGCCTTCTGTATACCCAATTTTTCCAGTCTAGTCTCAGACTCCGCAACGTCCTCTGGTCTGGAATTTGGCAGGATTTCTACACCCAAATTTCCACAAATGTCCTGGCCTTGTCTGACCTGGATGTTGTCGTGTTCGGTCGTGTTTTCTCTCACAAACGGGCAATCATTGTTCCATCTTCTATGATCATCCATTGGTCTATCATTCTCCACCCAGTTATGGCCTTTAATTCCACACTTGTAGCACTCTACAATGTCCGCTCTGCCACAGTAAAAAAATCCTGCATCTGCCAATGATTTAGGTTCAATTCGTTTATTAGGCCAATTCTTGAATGTTTTTAGTCGGTCTTTCACTGTATGTACCGGCAACTTTGAATTTAGGAGTGTGGTGCCGTTGTCTATTACGTCTTTACCCAAAGAAAGATTGTTGTATAGCAGAAGTGACTTCATATTTTTCAAATCTTGTTCCTTACCTACAAAGAAAAACAGAGTTAAACAATGCTCTTCAGGAGTACACAAAGATTCATAAACAATAACAAGCTACAAATTTCACACAAGGGTTGATTATTTCCGGTTCAAAATATTCAGATTCTCTCTATTCATGACCATGACCAAGTGTTCCGATTTATTTTCATTTTTCACCAAATTTTCTTTCTTTCCCTAATCAAGTTAGACAAAAAATAATTGAATAGAAATTTTGAAATGAGCAAACTCTACTGATGGAAAGGTTGGTCAATGGATAATTAAGTATTGGAAGTAAATTACCTTTCGCCGGATAATTACAATATGATACTCTGATACAATATATGTAACCACCGGAAGAACACATGTATTACAGGAAACAATGAGCTATGGCGAGGAATTTCCATAACTCAAAAATTAAATTTAATGTAATAAGTACTACACTCTATGGTGACATTATTGGAAAATGTATTGGAAGAATAAATGCCAACCTATATCTAGTCGAGAGATATCTTATCAGGCTAGGAAGGGTTTCCCATATTATTCATTATTCAAGGTAAAAAATCTAGATGATAAGATGACAAATAATGAGTATTTAACAGTTTTTCCTATTCTAGGAATTGAAATATCTAATTTTCCTTTTAGATTACGACTAGTCATTGTAAAAGATGATGATTCCAAGGAACTATTGTACAATTCTATTAAATGCAATTTGCAGTTGTCTGAATCAATTATACGAATGACCGTTAATCCACAAATAGTTATACGGCGGCATACTACTTTGAATGAATTTGTGAAATCTTAATGCTGAAAAATTCGAAATATTTTTATTCCGATAGTAGGAAATAACCTATATGAAGGTTTGAATTTACGATTGTTATGAACCTTGATATTTCGGTTTAGAATGTTGTCTTAATGTCATTTCGATAGTCCTATCAAGAAACAGCTGTTTGTTGGTTTTATCATTGTTTGGATATGCTATAATCAACAAAACAACTGGTTTCAAGTCTTGGCAATTATCTATTCAGGTTTTACCCAAGAATATTCATAAAAGCACTGACGGTTATTGAATGATGCTAGGATATTTTACTAAAAATGCTGAAGGCTAAGGATACGAATTTTATTCGAATAGGTATTTCGAATATTCGAACATGCGACTATCCTGAATTCGAATTTTGTATTGGTAAAACAATTCGACTATTTGAATAATTTGACCAACTTGCAAGTTGCTATCTCTTTCCGTTCGAAAGTTATCGAGGCAACCTATTCAGCTACTGAACTCGCCTTCCAATATTTTTCTTAAAATCTCAAACAATACAGATCCGATCGTGTCCAAATTTCGAACTTGGCTGTAAAATTCGGTTTTGAAGGCTCTTGCAAAATTTATTTTTGAATGTCTTTGTTTTAATCTTCTAGCGATACGATCCGAACGAAATATCTTTGTGTCAGCATTCTGCAACTAGTTAGGTACCAAGTTTCAATTCGATCGGATCTGTATTGTTTTAGTTATTGGGAAAACAAAATTTCGAAACTCTGAAATCATTTATACCGATTCGGATGGGCAACCTACCCTGAAAATCTCAAGTCGCTATCTCTTTCCGTTCGGAAGTTATTGTGTCAACGGACGGCCGGCCGGACAGAATCGAATTTGACCTCGAATAATTCAACAGTGGGTTGAACCTAATCGTTATTAACCGATCAAAACGTACTGATTATATTGTACATTTTATCGTCAAAACGAGTAGATAATGGCGAATTTTTCAGATTAAACAACACCAACAGGAATATATATTCGCAATTCAAGTCAATCATTTGATAAGATTCTCAAGTAAGTATATATTTTTTATTTGAACCTTCAGAGTGGATCGCAACAGCTGAACAATGTGGAGGATCAATGCCGGAAAGTACTTGTTTCATTTTTATATGTGTAATGAATATAATGAATTATATTTATTTTATCTATATCATAAAATATTTAGTTTAAACTAACCTAAACTAATCTATGCTTGCCTTACCCAATTAAAATGTAAATAATATAGTCCTTTCAAATGTAGTATAATAAGACCGACACAAAGGTAAAGACCCGGTATATCAAGAAAACGGAATTTCAAATGGACATCAAATGAATAGCAAGGAATAAATCTTTCACATAGATACTATCATTGAGTTACATAATAAAATGTACTTTCCAGGAAAACCTCACCTTATTTTATGATAAAGAAGGTATGTAGCTGATTTTTTCGTATAACTCATTTTCTTCTATTTCTTAATGTTAGTATGTACATACAAATTTTTAGTGAATTCTGACGATATTGACTATTTCCATTTATTTCTCTTTACTCGAAAGCGGTATGTCGAACAGAAAAATAATGAGATTTTTTTCTTACAAATTGAATGGAGAATTGAAAATCGATTTTTATCAGGAAGATGGCGACACAATTTTCCTTTCAAAAATATCCAGTACCGTACCAGTACGGACAACACTGGCAAAACTAAAATACTATTTTTCATTGAAAAACTTATATCCTCCATGGCAGATAGAGCCTAAAAATTGTAATCCAAATATCTTGCCTTTTGGCAAACAACTAATAAATTTGAATTTTTCATACAAAACTTATTTTCTCCCATTATTTTTTCAGTGTCTATCGCTCTCTGTATTTCCCGTATTGAGAACTGGACCATCCTGTAGGTATAGGTACTTCGAAACGTAAACTCAACATTTCAGAAGGATTTGTAATTTTTTTTGAGTTACTCAGTTACCTACTGAAAATAAATATGTATCTATTCGTTAAAAATCATAAAGTAATATAATGGCAGAAGGCAGAGTCCAACTGACTTGCAATCAGCACGAAATATGTAGTTCTATTTTCACGATGTGGTTGCATAAATCCATAAATGTGATATCGCTAACTCGATTTCACTTCGATAAGATTACCAAGTTTCACCATTATGTTGGGAAAGGGAACATAACTGTGGGTACTGGGTAGTGGAAACGGATGGGCTTTCTCTCCCAAGACATTTCAACCTACAGCAGAGAATATCTTTTTTCAGTTCTTATGCCGCTTCTCAGGAGGTTCACACACCAATATCCATTAAATCCATCGTGGCAACTACGCTGGGATAGTAGCCCATTCACGATTCCCAGCATTCCGATCTTCCTCTTTCCTCTTGATCCCCTGAAACTTTACAGAACCCAGCCCTACCACATTCCAGCGAGATCACATCAATGACCGAGCGCCGGATAAACGAAAAAAAAATATACCGTAGGAGTAAGAACGGAGAGATATCCGACAGAGATAGAATGTGTCTTAAGGCAACATTCCAGACGGTTCTCAGAATCGCCAGTCCGGCCTTTCCTTCTCTGTCAGACTAAGCCGGGAGATCACGTTTTTGAAATTCCACACTACCAAATCCACAATATACGTGCCATATTCAAGAAAACTACAAAAATAGTAATAATAGTTCATTTCTACAGTACATAGAGCACCGAAGTATATCAAGGCGAACGATAATTTGACATATGGCTAACAATCGCCCACATTTCACCTTATTATACTAAAACCATTGCGTTTAAATGCATATAAATGAGGAAAAATACTTCTACTAACCTTATATATACAGTAGAATTATGTTTGGATCTGGTGGAGCATATTTTTGATGAATTTTTCTAGTTTTAACCGAAATAAATATGACAACCGTACCCGCGCAAGAACACACAACCGCGCGATCGTCTGTGGCCGAGAATTCATGGACGACGGTTGAGTTCGCTGTGTTGCCTGATGTATCTTGTATTTCTTTGCTGTTGCTTGGGAAGGGGACTATGAACTCGGAAATTCAACGAGGTTGGATGATAGAATATCGATTTAAAGATGCATTTGCACAGTCGATGGTAATAAGACCTTTCGCGAAGCGAAATTATGTTACAACCAGCAGAAATTCAACGTTCTGAATTTTGTAGATCCAGTTAAATATAGAAGAGGTTTGTGAAAATTGAGAAGGTATAATATTGAAAACCTCTGGAATTGGGACTTATCCATTTATACCTAGATACAACTGACTGGTCCAGTAATAAAATTAATTTAGATTCGGGACGATATTAAACTTCAAAACAAATTAGAGAAAACATCATTTTATGCATTTCGAAGAAAATATCTGAAAAAGTAGCGTAGAGCTTTTTGTGATGGGGGATAAGACTTGAAATCGAATCCTATACATTTTTTCATAATCTCTAATAAGAGAATTAACCCTTGACGGCGTCATACAAAGCTAAGATCAAATATTATTATTTTCTCCACTGACCTTCAACATTTGGCACTCGATTTTAAATGCTCTGTGTCCCAGTTATAAGCCGCGCATCCGCCAATTGCATAACCACGAAATAAAGTACACAACTACCTAGTTTCACTAACATAAAATGTGACGTAAGTTTCAATAAGAAAAATAATGGATTCAAATAGCCATCAATAACGCGTATTTTTCAAACGAAAAAATAATAAATCTTGCAGTGAAGGTTTACCAAGACTCATTATATCAACATAAAGTTGATATAATAGTTCAAAAGAACATATATACATATATATATATATATATATATATATATGAACATAAACATCAACGCTCAATTTAGCGTTGCTTATTATTAGCAATGAATTGAATCAAGTAGATGGAATGAACTAGAATGATCAATGCTATGGAATTTGGATTGATAAGAAAATGTTGAATATTTTCGCGAACGACAATTCCCCAATTAGAAAGAAAACAGAGAGGCTATTGGCAACGCGGGCAAAGAAATGGCGCAGACGTAGCAAGGTTGCCATGTCATATAGAAAGGCAGAGATCGAGTATCCAGTTTTTGTTAGAGTAGAGAAGGCCGCGAATGGCAATGAGACGAGAATGTCGGGATATAATATTTAAAAATAACGTATTACTTTGTTCTTTTATAAGAAGAATCACGGATGGGGTTATTCAGAATGAAAATAGAACAATATCCTTGTATTTTGACAGTATTTGGACAAAATATGTCAAAGAGTGTACGCACCATGTTTTCTATGCAGCTATGTCTATTATAATGATTTGTGTATAGGTAACATTCAAAGTTCCCTAACTTAAAGATCGCAGTTCTTTCTAAATTTCGTATTGGAATTGATTGGAAATGATTGCATTTGAATAAACAACAGAGAGGATCGATTTGAGAATTAGGAATAGAAATTAAAAATAATGTCTCTCGAAACCTCATATTTATTTGGATTCGGAATGTATATTGTTGTAAGGCTAAAAAAATGGTTCAGGACTCAGGAGCTTTTGCGCGCATGTTCTATTGTCCCTTCACCTCTATAGGACACTCTTAATCGAATTTACCATCGATATATATACTGTTTTCTCAGTGTTTATAAGATATGAATACATTTCGTACCATTTTAATGACAGACTTGAGAAATGAGAGAATCGTTTAAGATCACAGAACTTTTACTTCTGACATATGTATTCTATGGGAATTGAAATTGGTTCAATATCTAATAATATACGAAAAAATTACTTCTCAAGTAAGTAATTTTAGGACACGAAAATTAGAGCGTCGGCATTCCACAAGTAATTACCGAGCTTTAATTGGATCGGAGCGGTATATTTTGAGTTATAGAGGAAATAACAAAATATCACTCTGAAACCGTTGGGCCGATTATGCCCAACAACGAACTTAACTCTCCTATTCGGATGTGCAACCTACCCTGAAAATTTCAAGTGACTATCTCTTTCCGTTCGAAAGTTATCGGGGCAACGGTCACCCCTACTGAACTCACCCAAGGCTGCTCGGATCTCCTACAATATAGATCTGATCATGTTCAAATTTGGATATTGCCAGTTTTGTGCAAAAAACTATTTTGTGGGGCTTTCAAAAGTTTTTTGAATGAGTCGAATATAATCGGCAAAAAATTAGAAAATTGCAGTCATTTGGGAAAAATTTTCTGTTCCCCAGAATATGCGAGCAAAAAAAACTGGAATGTCTTGCTTTCAGAAAATCTTAAGTTTAGAGCATGGTTTGCTTTACTGTATTTTATTTGTCAGTTTGTTGAACGAAGATAAAAAATGAGAAAACACTGTCGTGAAATCGGTATCTTGTGCGCGCATGTTCTTTTGTCTATTCAGGCCTCACACACTCTCATTAAATACTGCATGAACCGACTTTTATTCGATCGAATACTAGATTTAAATTCTGTATATTTGGAAATATTGGAAAAATAAAATGCAGCTTAAAATTTTGTGCGGAATCTGACCGATAGTTTCTGAAATAAATAATATTTGAAGAAATTTTTTTTTTCTAGATGCGATGTTTCCCAAAACACGCGCAAAACTATATAAATATTAGTTTAATCAATACGTTTGCTTGGACCTCTGTTCATAGTTTCATTACCAAAGTGAATTTGAATTAACATGAGTACATAATTTGACGCCAATACCAGCAGTAAAAATTAGCGAGGTTCTTGAAGAAAAAATGTGGAACCGCTTGCACCCGTTCTTGAGGTGAATTTTGAACACAAAATACCACCGAAACTAGCTGTATCCAGGCAAATTGTGTGCTCATATATTGCAGCCATGCGCTCCTACCTTTCCCAAAAAGTATCGAAATTACATAATCATGCTTATTCGACCTTTTGCGAACATAACCATCAATCAGAACAAAATTAAACCGGTTCAAAAGGGAACAACGCAGTGAATATAGCAAACCGACCATTTTACATGCCTTCGTAACAATTGAAACCAGGCGACCATCACGAAATGAAATTAGAACATGAGTTAGATACCTTGAATTAAGTACTTCACCTTGAATTCAATTCCCTAGGAAGAATTACACGAAAAAAATGTGCATGCGTCATTTTGGTTATAAGTTTCACGCGCCAGTCGAATGGTTTTAATATTCTGCTAGAAAATCGATATGACGCAGGCGATAATACATTATTACTTCCCTTTTACGCTTGGAGAAACCCTTACAATATTGCGGAAGAGGTTCAATTTTGGAAAGATGCCACGAAGATTTTTAATATCCTCATCAAAATGTTCTAATTCTTTATTTCCTTTCCCTCCAATACTTTTGGGGAGGCACGGTTTTTTTGCTGAGGTTTTTTCCCTAAACTCGAGTATCAGTATAAGGTCGGATTTTTACGCGTATGTTCTGGGGAACATCGCGTTATCATTTTGCCCAAATTTATGTAATTTTCGAATATTTCGCCGAAAATGGTCTCAAGCAATTTTGTTCGACTCCCTGATGAAGAATGCGAGGTCAAATTTGATTTTGTCCGGCCGGTCGTTGCCACGATAACTTGAGAACAGAAACAGATAGCGACTTGAAATTTTCAGGTTAGGTTGAGAATCGGAATGCGCCATTTGAGTTTGTTTATAGGAATAATCGGCAAAACGGTTTTGGACTTATACCCATCTGAAATTTGGTTATAACTTCCTCAATAACTCGAAAAATACACAACCGATCCAATTCAAACGTGGTTATTAGTTGTAGAATGGCAACGCGAAACTTCGTAAGGATCGTATCACAAAAAATTTTTTGAAAAATCATAGAATATTATTGACAAAAATTCTATATATCAGAAACTATTCGTCCGACATCGCTGAAATTTTGCGAGAGCCTTCAGAACCTAACTCTATTACCTAGTTCCAAGTTTGAACATGATCGGATCTATATTGTTGGAGATCCGAGCATTCTTGTGTGAGTTCAGTAGCTGGATGGGTGACCGTTGCCTCGATAACTCTCGAACGAAAGGATATAGGGACTTGCGAATTTCAGGATATGTTGCACATCTGAATGGGAGAGATAAGTTGGCTGTTGGCCATAATCGGCCCAACGGTCTCGGAGTTATACCCATCTGGAATATTATTTCCTGGATAACTCAAAAAATATAGACTCGATCGAATTCAAGCTTGGTAACTTGTTGTAGAATATCGACATGAAGACGTGTGTAAAATTTTGTGAGGACCGTGCCACTAGAAAATTTTTTAAAAATTACGAAAGAATATTATGTATCTCATGATTCCATGAAAACGGAAAGAAATAGCGACTTGCAGTAATCAGGGTAGATTGCGCATCTGAATGCAACATTTAAGTTCGTTAACTAGCATAATCGGCCAGATGGTTTTGGAGTTATATCAATCTGAAATTTGGTTGTTATTTTCTCAATAACTCAAAATATACAAATCCCATCCAATTCAAACATGGTTATTAGTTGTAGAATGCCAACGCGAAAATTCTTGCAAAATTTCGTGAGAATCGTAGCACCACAAAATTCTAAAGAATCATTGAACAAAAATTGGTTCAAGCACTGACGTGAAGTCAGAAGCTTTTGCGCGTATGTTCTCTTGTCCAATCTCCTGTATTGGACACTCTTAATCGAATTTACCATGGTGAATTCTATTGTCTGTTCTCCTGTATTGGACACTCTTAATCGAATTTACCATGGTGAATTATATTGTCAGTTCTCCTGTATTGGACACTCTTAATCGAATTTACCATGGTAAATTCGATTAATTTATTTATTATTTCATATGATATATCTAAGCGATCAAAAAAATTAACCTACCACAGTGAACTTATAACCGACAAAATAGAAGGCTGAAAAGCAAATAATGAATTAATAAATAATATTATATAGATAATTGTACTACAATATAAATTGATAAAATATGTAGTGCGTTTTCGTAACACTGACTTTCAGTAACATAATATTGAAACAATAATAATTCTAACAATCTTCAATATTTTATTATTTATTGTTCTGTCCTATTTCAGGGAACGCGAGAAAAATACAGGTAATCGTTACATTCCCAGAAGAAACAATAAATGATTGTGCAAAATTGCCTTCCTTAGTTTCGAATTCTACGTGAACTATGAAAAAATATATGGGTGGTTGGAAACATAAAACGTACGTGTTCAGATATTGTGTAACTATTTATTTGTATCTATCAGTTTATAGAAATCAATTATAGATAATTTTCTAACTTTCATAATGAATTCCGTGAGAATAAATGTAATATAATGTAACATTTTGAAAAATGTTACTGATAAAAGTTAATTGCGACAATACCAGACAGATTTCATAGTCTATGCAATAATGAATATCCAAGGTAGTTTACACTGAAGCATATTTACAGGCTCGTTTACAGGATACTGTGGGGGGTACATTTATTATTAAATGGTTTCTTCCTGCGTTGTCTATCCCAAACTCTGGAAAATATCTATTAAATAAAAATGATCATTTTGTGAATTGCTTCGGCGTAAGAAACACAAGATATTTTTCAGGAGAGAGAAAACCCAGAAAAACCATTTAATAAGCATATTTACGTCTGAGAATATACCGATTTGTGGCAATTTTTTATTACTCGAATTTCTACCATATTTTTCTTCAAATAAAATGAAACACAGTTTGTCGATTCACACTGTTTATTGAGCACGAACTCATCGCAAAGCGACAAAACGCATCACAGTATACATTATATAATATTTTAAAAGTTGATTCTTTAGTAAACATTGATGGGGGTATAACCTATAATTTTCTATTCCCCCTTTTCCCTTTTACTAACATCGAAATTTTCAAAAACATTTCAATTATTTTTTTCAAAAGTGTTTTTTTCTTTACCGATACTGAGTAAGTATAAAAAAAATTGGTTCAAACACTGAAGTCAAGTCAGAAGATTTTGCGCGTATGTTATCTTGTCCATTCTCCTGTATTGGACACTCTCAATCGAATTTACCATGGTGAATTCTATTGTCTGTTCTCCTGTATTGGACACTTTTTTCTTCAATGATTTTTTTAAAATTTTCTAGTGCTACGATCCTCACGAAATTTTGCAAGAATTTTCGCGTTGGCATTCTACAACTAATAACCATATATGAATTGGATCGGATTTGTATTTTTTGAGTTATTGAGGAAATTACAACCAAATTTCAGATTGATATTACTCCAAAACCATTTGGCCGATTATGCTAGTTAACGAACTTAAATGTCGTATTTAGATGCAATCTACCCTGAAAACTGCAAGTTGCTATTTCTTTCCGTTCTCAAGGTATCATGAGATACATAATATTTTTTCGTAATTTTTTCAAAATTTTCTAGTGGTATGGTCCCCACAAAATTTATACACACGTCTTCATGTCGATATTCTACAACTAGTTACCAAGCTTCAATTCGATCGAGTCTATATTTTTTGAGTTATCGATGAAATAATATTCCAGATGGGTATAACTCCGAAAACGTTGGGCCGATTATGGCCAGCAGCGAACTTAACTCTTCCATTCATATGAGCAACCTATCCTGAAAATTGCAAGTCCCTATCTCCTTTCGTTCGAGAGTTGTCGATGCAACGCTCACCCATCCAGCTACTGAACTCACACAAGGCTGCTCGGATCTCCAACAATATACATCCGATCATATTCAAACTTGGAACTTGGAGTTAGAGTTAGGTTCTGAAGGCTCTCGCTTCAGCGATATCGGACGCATATTTTCTAATATATAGAATTTTTTTCAATAATTTTGTATGATTTTTTTGAAAATTATCTAGTCTTACGATTCTCACAAAATTTTGCAACAATTTTCGCGTTGCCATTCTACAACTAATAACCATGTTTGAATTGGATCGGTTCTGTATTTTTCGAGTTATTGAGGAATTAACCTAATTTCAGATGGGTATAATTCCAAAACCGATTGGCCGATTATGCCTATAAACGAACTCAAATGGCCCATTCAGATTCTTAACCTTACCTGAAAATTTCAAGTCGCTATCTTTTTCCGTTCTTAGGTTATCGTGACGTAAATAATATTTTTTAATCATTAATTTTTTTTTTAATTTTCTAGCAATACGATATTCACAAGATTTCACAAGCTTACTTAGGTTTATATTCTGCAACTACTCACCAAGTTTCAATTCGATCGGATTAGTATTGGTGGTAGACAAAATTATTACTCGGAAACCGTTGGGCCGATTATGCCCATTAACGAACTTGTCCGTCCTATTGGGATGCGCCAGCTATCCTGAAAATTTCAAGTCGCTATCTCTTTCCGTTCTCAAGTTGTCGTGGCAACGGCCGGTCAGACAGAATCAAATTTGACCTCGAATTATTGATCAGTCAATCGTTTGAGACCATTTTCGGCGAAAAATTCGAAAATTACAGACATTTGGGCAAAATGAAAACGCGATGTTCCCCAGAATATACGCGCAAAAAAATTACCACTGATATATTATTTTTATAGGTATTTTATCTAAAAGTAATGTATGATATTAAGATACTAGAATATCTGTCAAAGAAATGTATTTGTTAGAATGTATATTTAAAACAATTTCCAGAATATAATAATAATAATAGTATAATGTTTATTCAAAATAAATATAAGAAATTACAGAGGTATTTATCTGTGCGTAATTTTAAATAAAGCATTCTTCTATAATAGCAACAAATACGTGAATAAACGAACTTAGTGCGAATATGTTTTTTTTTGAAGAATTATCAATATCGGGTGTTTGATTTCCCAATTTTGGGTCACGCCATTTCTGCGGTCAAAGGTGGTGGGATATATTGATCATTAACTGAACGAGTGCACCTAAGCTCCTGACGTCAGATAAGTGCTTTTAAAATTTTCCTGACTATACTCGAGAAATATGTCTATTGACGAAGATATAATTTAGATATTCTTAATAAAATTATGTAATACGACATAGCATTCTGGTCAAACCCTTATATTCTCAAACCTGTTTCACATTCATGAATGAGTTCTTATTACTGAAAGGGGTGGCTAACGGGAAAAGATGGCATTGAATGCCTAATAGGTCTCGTACAAACTAGTGGTGGCGAATACCCCTCATCTTATCCATTCAGGCAGTGGAGACATTCTTTGGTTATTTCGATGTATAACGGAGGATGATGATGTATCTTATACCGTATGAAAAGTAATCGGACATACGGGAAAAGGGGGTTTCATCCCCGATGCTTTAAAATTTTCACAACGTGGTATTTTATCGTAATATTATTATATTATTTTTTGGTAGGGTTCCTTTGGAGGTAATCGACTAATCCCCTTATTTTGTTGTTTTTAAAGTAAACCGGGGCTATTATTATTCAAAAAACTAAACTTTTAACTTCAACTCTGAAAGTAACCTTAACCGAGACACGCAAAAAATACCTAGATATGAAGTTTAAGCTCCCTTATCCACTTATGAATGGAAAATAGGCGTACCTTGCGGGAGAAAATACGAAAAAAATAAAATGGGGCTAAACTGATAAATTAAAACTAACATATTTTAAGTTTCAAAACAAAACAAAAATATACCTTCAATCTCAATCCTCAAGGTGATGGAACTTTCAACTTGCTGCAGAAAATTATTTGGGCCAAGAAAGGTTTGTTATCAAGTTAATCATTTATTTGAACCTTCTTTGTTTTGTCAAGACAAATATATAGTATTTGCAAGCATACACTGTCTTTTCAAATTCTATTTACATTAATTTGATTACTTTTCAAGTATAAAAACAGCCTTCTGAATGTATTACATGTTTCTTCAGGTATTCGATGAAATCATGACCAGTAGAAATTCTGAGCGTCCGCCTCAAATCTGAGCAACTAAAAAATGAAAGCCATCTTGAAAATTTCTCCCTGGAGGTATAAAGGAGCTCCAAATGTATCGTGCAAATGCTGTGGTGTTCAAATTCAGTGAATTTGATTTGGAAGCACTCCCTAACCCTAGAAACTGTATGAGGACAATCATATGTGATAAATTATATCTTCTCTTTCTAGTTTGTTTACCTATCAATTTGATCCCACCCTGATTTGTAGTGGTTTTAGAGATTTGGTTCATCAATATATCTGATCAATTAGCAGTGTTGAAATGTTTCCTCTATTTGATTTGAAAGTAGATAAAGTTTTATTTTGTAAGATGAATTTGAGGAATTATTCAGAGGAAAATTTGAGTACTTAAGGATAATGACGATATGTATTAATATAGTAAATTTATGAATGTTCATATTAATTGATTCTAAAAATAAGAATCAGATTGAGATATTGGTCACAATGAACATTGTTATAAGTCCTGTTTATAAGTGTATCAGAATTTATGAAGTTAACCAATAGTTCTAAATATTCTAATAGTTATACATTTGAAAAAGTGGCATAGTGGAAAATAATAATAGTTAAACTGGAATCGAAACTATCTATCTATATTGTCTAATCAAAAAATGCCTCCATCCCATATTTGCTTGCTACAGACTCCAAACATAAAATTTGGGGGTGTAATAAAATGTTTCAGCTGCTATATTCAAAGATGATTTGAGATAAATTTAAGGAAAGTTTTTTCTTCAAAAACAATGTTTTATCAACAAAAGCAATTCTTTTATTTTTCCATTGTTTTGCAAATTAGAAAATGTGTTTCTTCTGTATTTGTGTTGCCATATATGTGTCAAACCGAAAACTTATCAGCCGATATAATATGTTATAAGAATGGAAGCGGAATTCAATTCTCTATACGATAAAAAAAATACGGGAAGGCATCCCAATTTAAAATATGCGTTCTTGACAAGTCCTATGTATTGATCATTTATGGAATTGGCATTTGAACACCTTGTACGGAATTTTATGAAGCTGAGAATGAACACCTGTAGTTGGATTCACCTTCATTATTGGTGCCGAACACCAATATATATATTATTATTAGAAGTTCTTACTCTTATATAGAACATTACAATATTTATAATTTCGACATTGCTATAAATTAATTGATAAGTATTATTAAAAGGTTTCTTTCTGGGTTTTCTCTCCCAAACTCTGAAAAATATCTATAAAATAGGAATTAATTATTCTTTTAATAATGAGTATACCTCCCACAGTATCCTTTAATGATTACTTAATTGATGAGTGTCTGAGAAATATATTTTTTAATTTCAACCCCCAATTTTAAACACTTATTCTGTTGTTTGTTAGGCAACATTGTTCGATTGATTGCTTCTGACAAATATCGTGTGTTTCTAACGCAGATGCAAATCACAAAATAATTAATTTTTATTTTATATATATTTTTCAGAGTTTGGGAGAGAAAACCCAGAAAGAAACCTTTTTAAACATTTCTAGGAGCGGATTAAAATTTTCGGTTAGCTGGTCGATTACAAAGATTTATAATTCGGCAATAATAAATCAAACCCAATGTACTAAGGAAACCAATAAAATCGGTTCGAAAATTCTCGTATTATACTGAAGTCGATGTACCATTACCTCTTCAAATCGTTATAAATAAGCACTTGATGGTAAGAAATAAACCGAGAAAACCAATCTTATAGAGTCCGTCAGTCTGACTATGATTTGAATGTGGGAATACAGGCGACAAGTACGTCATAAGACTGTCTGATTGATTGATTTATCCAATTCAATTAGGTTCGAAAATAGCCGATGTTTTCAAACTGTGCTTGCAATAGTAAAGTCAAATTGAATTCTATCCAAGAAATGAAAAAGTTGGATAGTTGGTCTGAAGGAAAAGTAAGAAAAGTTACGTATAAATTCATCTCCAGTGTTTGGTGTGGGGTTTGCTATGTGACAAATTCTGAGAAGACAGGATAAGGCCGTTTATTCCTGTTTGAGCTATACAAGATTTTGTTGCGGTAGAAATTATGAGAATTAAAATTAAGGCTCGGAAATTTTAAAATACATATACAAGGATAGTTCACGAATTGTTGAATGACAAATGCAAATGCAGTTTCAGGCAAAACTTTATTGTTTGATGTTATTGTGTGCCGAATAGCATCAGCGTATCAGTTCGTGTATGTTAAATATTCATTTTTTTCCATTGAGGTGTGCGTGATTTTATAAAAAATGGACAAAATTGAGATAATAGGTGCGATAAAGTAAGTCTGTAAAAATCGGTTACCACAGGGAGACATTTTTAAAGGCCTGGTAGAAGTACTGGGTAACTTTGACCCTTCGTACCTGACAATCAAGAACTGGTCAGGAGATTTCAAACCGGGAAGAGAGTCCTGTCAACATGCACCAGGTGCAG
The DNA here is from genome assembly GCA_937662695.2 of Halyzia sedecimguttata. Taxonomy (NCBI): domain Eukaryota; kingdom Metazoa; phylum Arthropoda; class Insecta; order Coleoptera; family Coccinellidae; genus Halyzia; species Halyzia sedecimguttata. The sequence continues at coordinate 9,441,069 of OW569418.2, forward strand.
GAGCCCCCAAAACTGTGGTGACCAAAGAAAATGTTAATTCAGTCCATGACATGGTCTTCTGTTGGCAGCGTTGAACAGATTTGGTGATCACTAACGTGTCCCATAGTCAAAACGTTAGTTGTAGTCATGAGACCCCTATTCTGTTTCAAAACAGGCCATCGAATGTTCTGTGGGCATTTCTTTTCTCCGAAAAATGTGAAAATTTTTGAAGCGCTATAACTTTCGAATTAACAAGTCAAGAGCGTTCCTGCTAATCGGGTCCTTCCTGAATGGCTTCGTATAATAAATATACTTATGCATATATTTCACAAATCAAATAGACCCCAGGGGGTTCATTGATCTGTCGAGAAAGCAAGAGCAGACGCGTTTCTGGCTTCTTGGCCTTCATCAGTACCCTGTAGCTTTCCCAACAAATTAGCAGGAATTAGCAGGAACGCTCTTGACTTGTTGATTTTTTAACAACGGTATCGCCATTTTTCATTATTAACTTTCGAATTGTTGTTCGAAGGGTTGATTTTTTGGGTCAGAATTCACTATGTCAACGATTATCCATCAGTGATACTGAATATTGAAGAAATATGTCAGTAGCGTTAAAAATAATCGTCTATTGCCCGTACCAAAATAACACACTGTATGTAAAAAATATATTTTTGATATTTATTCTTAAAGGGAAAGGAAAATTGTACCAATAACATGTTTCATTTCGAGTGGCACAAATTTATCCGCATCATTATGATTTTTCAAAAGACGAGATATGATCTTGGGAACATCTCGTTATCATTTGGCAAATATCTGTAATTTTCGATTTTTTTGCCGAAAATGGCCTCAAACGATTGGGTTCGACTCAAATTTGATTCTGCCCGTGAGGCCGTTGTCACGATAACTTGAGAACGGAAAGGGATAGCGACATTTTCAGGGTAGGTGGCGCGTAGGTGGCGACGGATAAGTTCGTTGATGGGCATAACCGGCCCAACGGTTTCCGAGTGCTAATTTTGTTTTCAACCAATACAAATCCGATCGAATTGAAACTTGGCGAGTAGTTGTAGAATGCAAACTTAATGACGTTTGTGAGAATCGTATCACTAGAAAATCTGAAAACAAATTATTTAAAAATATTATTTATGCCACGATAACCTTAGAGCGGCAAGAAATAGCGACTTGAAATTTTGAGGTAAGATTGTGCATCTGAATGCGACGTTTGAGTTTGTTTATAGGAATAATCGGCCAAACGGTTTTGGAGTTATGCCCATTTGAAATTTGGTTGTTTTTTCCTCCATCATTTTGCGAGAGCCTTCAGAACCTAACACTACTGCCAAGTTCCAAGTTTGAACACGATCGAATCCATATAGTTGGAGATTTGAGCAGCCTTGTGTGAGTTCAGTAACTGGATGGGTGACCGTTGACTCGATAACATTCGAACGAAAGGAGGTAGGGACTTGCGATTTTCAGGGTATACTGCGCATCCGAATGGGAGAGTTAAGTTCGTTTTTGGGCAAAATCGGTCCAACGGTTTCGGAGTTGTACCCACCTGGAACATGATTTCCTCGATAACTCAAATAATATAGACTCGATCGAACTGAAGCATAGTAACTAGTTGTAGAATATCGACATGAAGACGTGGGTAAAATTTTGTGAGAACCGTACACCTAGAAAATTTTAAAAAAATTACGAAAAAAAATAATTGGTTCAAGCACTGACGTGAAGTCAGGAGCATTTGTGCGCATGTTCTATTGTCCATTCTTCTGTATTGGACACTATTAATGGAATTTGCCATGGTAAATTCGATAGTGTATAAGTTCTTGGAATGTCAATAATATTTTATCTTATCAATTCTAGTAATGACCATTACAAACATCTGCATGTTTGTTATTGAACTACTGCATGTGACTATCGAAAAAATCAAGTGAGTCACTTCAATTATTATAATCAATAGTCATTGCCTGTTGGAATCGAGAAATATAAATTTTCAAAGCACTCACGTGATGTCAGTAGATTTAATGCGCTCGTCCATCAAATGATCAATATTTTTCACTGATTTGTAATACCGTACACAACTACATTGGATAAGGTTATTAGAGATAAAATATATCAAACGAACAAAATTTCCAATGGACTTATTCTGGAAATTGTTTTAAATATGCATTCGAATATTTAGGCAAATCTATAGATTTTTGATAAGGTTCAGTGAATCAGTCGAAAATTATATTGATAGTAAATCAAATTCATAGTTTGCTTAGATACATTGAGTCATGCCGTTTCCAGGAAAAAAAATCGCGAGAGGTCCCTGGTTTTGGATATACAGGGTGATTTCGGATATTGAGTGAGATTTGAAAGTTCAATAAATTTTGAACCAATCAATTGACATATTTCAAGGTTTGCAGTATATTTTCGACCGCTTGCCATTACAGAAATCGAAGTAATCAGGAGCCGAGTAGGATAATTTTGGAGTTTTGCTATCCTTGTTAATTTTAGTTCACCCTGTACTGAATACTGATAATTTATTAGACCATTATGAGCATAGAAGAGCAACTCAAAAAAATTCCGGAAATATTGATTGACACAATCGTACAGGGTGATTCGTAATTTTTATTGTTTACTAAATATATTTTTACTTAATTTATTCAACAATACTTATATTCAAATATCTATTGAGACAAAGGATGACAACTCTGAGCAATTTTTTAACTAAAATTTATTTTGATTTCTCACATTATTTTTGTGTTCAAATTTTTCGTTCATTTTATTCATGTTTGTACATTGTAGATCATTATCGTGATTTGTAAATGAGACAACAAGAATAATGTGAATTGAGTAAATATTGCTTGTCACTATCACACAGGATAATTGATACATTTAATTGTTCAGTGAAAATATTTTCACTTAATTTTTTCAACTAGCTATATTGATATTTTCCCTGTATAGCAATGATAATGACCTATCCAGACAAAGGATTACACATCAGTAATTTATATTACTTGCCTTCCGCATTCTAAATATTACTGTAATGATTGAATATTTATATTACCTACATTATTTTGCTCCTCAATTCACAAGAATAAAAAAAAAATAATTAGAAAATTTGTTTCATCCTTTATCTGAATAGCTTTAGAATTTGAGAATTGGTATATCATCGCCGTATAGGGTGATATATCAATCTAGCTAGTTGAAAAAATGGAGTCAAAATATATTTATTAACTATTTACAATACATTTCATTAACCACCCCGTTTGATAGAGGCAAAACATATTTTTGTTTTTTTTTGCCGAATTACTCTTCTACGCTCATGAAGGTGGAAAAAATTGTTAGTGTTCATGTAAGTACATAGTGAACTAATAAACAAATATAGTAAATGTACAAAATTATTCTACTAGGGTCCTGAAGTGTACTGGTCTCGGTACTGGTCCACTGTTTTACACTCGAACAACAAATTTTTCGCCGGTTTATGATTTTTGACGTGAAGCCGAACGAATTTCATGATGATAGAATCAGAAATGTCATGTCAGTGGTTATGGAATATTTATGGGGGAATAGCAATTTGCTAAAAGATGATTTCAAATTGATATCACCTATCAGGGATGGAGACGAATTAAATATAGTATTTATGTACTTATTTTAAAGAATTGGGACCTATATAGGTATGTACTTAGGTTTGATTAAAAGCTAAACTATATTTTTATCCAGATAATATAGGGTATCCTGGATTCGAGGATTTACCGAAATAGGAAATATTCTATATAATATAAAACAACAAACAAGAAAAAGCAAAAGGATTTTACAGATTCAATACGAAAAAATCATTATCGAGATCTTCAAATGTTAGTTTCGGTGAAGGTTGGAAAACAGTTATTTATATGCATTTAGATCGATATTTAAAACCATTCGTTGGTCAAAGATAATCAAATATGGTACATTAAACGTATTTTAATGAATTGAAAAAGATATTTTCAGATCAGACATGCTGAAGTAGATTTTTTCTTCTCTACTAAATGAATGATTTAATTGTAAAATATATTTGAAATAGATATCTAAACGCAATACTAGCTAGAATTTCATAGACCAGGGTATATGGGACGTATTCTAATTAATAGGAAATAATAGGTATGTTCAGAATTCAGTACCTACCTATATGGGATATGAAAAATTTATCTATATCATGTATTATTTTGCTCTAACTAACTTAAACTAATTATAATGTAAATAATATAAGGTTGTATTCTCAAACGTATTTTAATTTAAATAAAATCTAAGATCGGCGTTGAGGTAAAGACAAGGCGAAAATTCGTTATACTTGGTGCTAAAATAGTAGGTATACCCTCCGGCATTGATTCCGTAAGCCTTTCAGTCGGATCGATACAGCCTAACCGTCCCAAAAACTCAGTAAATGATACGCAAGAAAGAATTGGAACATGCATTCCTGTGTTTAATCTACAATTTTTTACCGCAACATTTGTCCTACGATTCATAATTTCAGAGTGACGAGGAAAAATATAGTGAAAATGCGAGAAAAAAACAGTACATACAGACCTACATTACCTACGAACTGAAGAAATCTACCAATAACTTGGATAGAACATATTAATGATTTTTTGAGGCATATTAAAAAAGGGACAGAGATAATGTGACGTCCGAAACGATATTATGTATGTAGATGTATTCTAATTGTTTATGTTTAGACGCAATGGAAATTTTGTATTTACTCAGAGGTTCGCTCGATTACGTATTCAGAATACCATTATAGAGGTACCACGAAAGAAAACAATATGAAATCTAACACAGTGTGAATTCCAAGGCTAACTTGAAATACGCTTTAGCAAAGCCGAAAACGTAAACATAAACAACATCAAGTTGGCCATGAAATTCGGTGAAGTGTGAATTTGCGTATGCGAATTGCGAAATGAGAGAAAAATCAACTACGAAATTTGAATCTGATCTAAGAAAATGAGGAACTTACAATGTTCCTTCGTCCGTGGAAGCAGGACGAATCAGCATTTTCGAAAAATCTCGAAAACTAGTCGTATTAAGGATTTCACACGATTCACGTTCACAGCACTGGAAACAAGCGTTCGATACAACTTCTGTGCTGGTAAAATATAGAATAGTAGAGTTAGAGTGTTCGTGACAAGATGTTCGATTTGGTTATACTGCAGCTGCGCTGCGCGATGTTCACTGGCATAGAACCCAAACAATAGACAAGGACGCGTATATAAACAATTACACAGAAAGAGATGTGGATAGAGGAAACTAACAATTTTGTATAGTATTTGAATACCTTTGAAGTTTAATTTATGCGGTGGAAGTGGAAGGAAACGTCCTGTTCTAATTCGGACAGGTATTATTTTCACCCACACCATAACGCTATTGGCATGGGCGTAGAAGGAGGGCCGGAGTGCATCTGACCTCCCTTCCTACTCGAAATTGTTACTGCGTTTTCGTTGCGATTCATTCAGATTAATTATCCTGAGAAAATTGAACATGATTTTCACATACTTAATGACTTTTGGTTTAATATTACTTCATATGAAAAACGCAGCTTTAACCTATGTTTTTGTAGGTATTGGAGGATATTTCTACTTAAAGGGATAGGGCAGTAGCTATGAAAGTTCTCTACGCCAGGAAATTTATGTTAATTGTTATAAAAAAAATGAATTGCTGCATGCTAAATGACCTCCCTTCCTACTCAAAATTGAGGTTGTGTTTTCGTTTCGATTAGTTGATTGTGATCAATAATCCTGGGAAAATGAATCATGATTTTCCCGTTATGACTTTTGGTTCATAAGTATATCAAATGAAAAACATTGGGAATCGTCCAGCAAAATTATTAGGTAATTGTTGAAGTAAAGGAGATAACTTGCCCCAAATTTCAAAATATAAAAATTGCCGATTTATTGAAAGATTGCATTCCAGAAATAATTTACATCATAATATAGGGTGATTCGTTGAAAAATGCATACAGTAAAGCTAGATGAAAAACACCGATGTGCTTCTAATTAACCTATGTTTTATAGGTCTATCGTTCTTTATAACCAAGGTGCAAGGTGATTTATTAATTTTTCCCATTGTTGGCGCTCTAGTTCCTCGGAACTGAGTGCTTATCAATTTGCCCAAATGTCTGTAATTTTAGAATATTTCGATGAAAATGGTCTTAAACGATTTGGTTCGACTCACTGATCAAGAATCCGTGGTCAAAATTCATTCTGTCCGGCCGGTCCGGCCGTCAGGCCGTAGGCACGATAACGGAACGAGCTAGAGAACGGAATGAGCTAGAGAGTTGAAATTTTCAGAGTAGGTTTGGGGGATAAATATCTCGGCTAAGTTCGTTATTGGGCAAAATCGGACAGATGGTTTCGGAGTAACAAGAAAAAATTTTTTTTTTTACGTAACCCATTCCAAATTAAATTTTTTTTAATAAGAAGTTTTATCATAAGGATCCACTCATATCATTTTTAACTCTAACAAGCTAATACTTTCGGAGATATGATTCTTCAAAATTTCAATGTAAATCGTATTTCACACATTGATATAATTATTCTATGTATGAATTGTCATAATGTCAACTTGACAGAAGGGAATATTGTAACTTCAAAAATATTGGGGTTGAAATACTCGTATTTTAGCGATGCAACGGGGACCTCACCCGAAAATGTTTGAAAATATTACGTAAATATTGAAAGCATAATTCTGTAGTTCGAGAGAGGAGAAAATTTGGTGAACGTAGATCAGGAAATTTTTGATCGATTACAAGGTATTTTATTTATTACTCATCTTCTTTCATATTATTACTCATCTTCTTTCATACATGTTTTATGGAATACCTACTATTTGTAGGTACTTTAAACCTGTTTTGGGCAATTGTCATACGAAACTTGTTTTTTTGGCGCTCTAGTTCCTCGGAACAGAGCGCTTATCAATTTGCCCAAGTGTCTGTAATTTTGGAATTTTTGGCTGAAAATGGTCTCAAACGATTTGGTTCGACTCACTGATCAAGAATCCGAGTGCGAAATCGATTCTGTCCGGCCAGTCGACCGGCCGTAGGTACGATAACTCTCGAACGAAAGGAGTTAGCGGATTGAAAATTGCAAGGTGGTTTTGGAGCGTAAATATCTCGGACAAGTTCGTTCGATCTATCTGAAATTTAGCATCAAATTGTAGAATCATGACCTTTAACGCATGTGAAGTTTTGTATTGACCAGATTACCGCAAAGTGTAAAAAAAAAAATTTGAAAATTTAAAAAAAGTTTTTCCACAATAACTCTCGAACGGAATGAGCTAGGTAGTTTAAATTTTCAGAGTAGGTTAGGGAGATGAATATCTCGGTTAAGTTCGTTATTGGGCAAAATTGGCCAGATTTAATTCGATTTCTTCCATGGTGCAGTTCTCATTCTCATGATTGCTCATTTAATCTTGATAAATAAACTATTATTTGAATTGAATTTCCTTTATGATGCAGCTCTATCATATGTATACATTGATTCAATTCCTAACTCAGATAAACCAATACTTTCGGAGATATAATTTGTCTGTTTGAACTAGAGCGCCAGAAAGCTCCTGTCCACCGGGCTTGAACCCATTTTTTTCTATTAATCATTACTTATGAACTATCCTATACATTTTAGTAATATTTGGTTCGTATGTTCTTTGTCCACAGTGGTGTCGATTAACATAATAATAAAAAGTCGTATTCCAAGTCCGACCTTAAAAAAATTAATAAATATTACAATATTTTATCTATTAGCAAATTAGGAAAGAGCAGAACTATATAAGTAAGAGTAAATGAATTTGGTTTCTCCGCATACAACTCTTTGCGCGGATGTTCTGGAACTTCTGGGGAACATCATTTTGCCCAAATGTCTGTAATTTTCTATTTGTTTTTCCGGAAATGGTCTCAAACGATTGGGTTCGACTTCCTGATGAAGAATTGGAGGTAAAATTTGATTGTGTCCGGGCGGCCGTTCAGCCGTTGCCACGATAACTTGAGAACGGAAAGAGATAGCTACTTGAAATGTTCAAGGTAGGTGGCGCATCCCAATATGACGGACAAGTTCGTTAATGGGCATAATCGGCCCCAATCGAATTGAAACTTGGTGAGTAGTTGTAGAATACAAACCTAAGGACATTTGGGAAATTTTGTGAGGATTAGAAAATAATTAAAAAATATTATTTATGTCAAGATAACCTGAGAACAGAAATAGATAGCGACTTGAAATTTTCAGGTTAGGTTGTGTATCTGAATGCGACATTTGAGTTTATTTATATCCATAATCGGCAAAACGGTTTAAATATTCATTTTATTGAAAATCTATTTTCGGAGCTTTTTGTGTTATTCATTTTGGGTCTCTGCCCACACTGGGAATAAATGAATCTTGGAATTTCATCCCCTTGTACCAATTTTTGGACAATTTGAGTATGATCCTATTTCTAGGGACTCCCATTTGGTTGCTTATTCTTCGCCTACTGGTCGATGGATTCTCGTACACTAGCCGTAGGATATTGTTTTGTTCATTTACATTTTGATAAGATGGACGGTCAATTGTCAGATCAAGTTTTCCTTTGTCGCGAAGCTGCCTATAAATTCTTGTGTGATAGTATGATGGGGAATCCTGTGATTTGGATATCTTCTTGCATATTCTCTGGCTCATTTTCTATAATCATTGTATTCACAAAAACCATACACAAGAATTATATCTGTAGGTATATTCTAGACCAGGGGTCACCAATTAGTTTTATTGGAGGTCCGTTCACAAAATCTGTATATATGACGCGGTCCGTTTGAAAGCATTATGATGGCATAAGAATTTGACTAGCAGTTAATCTAAATCCAATATCAATAATTAGTAAATAAAACTAAAAGTTATCTGAATTTTTTATTAAGAATACATGTTTTCTGGAAAAAAGGTCCGCAAAAAAAGGTTCGCGGTCCGCATCCGGACCGTGGTCCGCCATTTGGTGACCCCTTCTAGACTATATTTATAAGGGATCTTCAAAATATTTTTTAAATCAAATCGGAAAATAAAGCAGGTTTGTTACGAATTTTAAATGAAATAATGTCAACTATGCTAGACTGAATGTGGTTCATAGGTAAAAGAATCTCTACCAGGTAATATTCATGGGTATACTATGCAACTTATTCCAAATTCTAATTTTAAATTTTTACCAAGTTAGGGAATATAAACATTAGTAGATCAACACAATACAGAGTGAAAAATCTATCGGGTCAATTGCAAAAATTAATTTAAAATATTTTTACACAAAAATAATATTTATTTACCACCCTGAACGATGGTGGCGAGCAAAGCTTTTGAATTTATATATAGAGTTACTTTTCTATGATGATAAAAATGAGAAAAAAATCTAGTGTCCATGTGTTCTGATATCGACCTCAATAGGAAAAACCTAAAATTTTCCCACTCTGGTCCTGGTTTTTTTCAATTTCAGAAATATTAAATGGAAACGGTTGAAAACACGAAAAAACGGTTTACGCGATACAGTCTGATTCTGGATTCTGATGAACCCACACGAGTTGTCACGAATAAGAATGGAGTCACTTCTTCTACCAAGGTGGATTATATTGTCTCTAATGGCCTGAGGAGTTGCACTAGTGTTTTTGTTTGTGAACCACACTTGAGTGATCACAGGGCAATTGTACTCGATTACATAATGCCTAAGTTGGTGCAAGACGATTCCTCAGGGTTGAGGTTTTCCAGGTCAATGTCGCAAGATAATCTTGACACTCTTGCTGCTCTGATTGAGCGGACCGATTTCCAGGTTGTATACCGATGTTGTTCGGTCGATGAAAAATTTTCTTGCTTTGTTGACATACTGAAGTCCTTAGCAGATATTGCGTGTCCTCTGCTGGCTGTACGTTCTTTTCCTAGAGGACGTCCCAGATGGGTAAATTCACAGATTGTGGAGGCGAGGCAGCGTTTAAGGAATCTACACTGGCTGGTTGGAAGTTTGAAAACACCTGAAGCTTCCAACAAATATAAAACTGCTAAAACCGAATACTCTCGTTTACTCAAGGCAACGAAACTCAACTATAATAAACTCATTTTGGACAAATCTGAGAATATCAACAAGACAGTGTGGAGGATGGCCAATGGTGAACTGGGCCGTGCGATCGGCAAGGATCGCCGTATAACACTCAATATTAATGGCTGTTCTATAACTAGTCCAGAGTTGGTGGTTGAAACGTTTGGCAGGTATTTCACTGAAATCAGTGAGCAGTCACTGAGGAATCACTATGGTAACTGTATCTCAGGAGCCTGCACTACTCTGAGATTGCTGGAACACAATTTCTTTTTCTTCCCCATAACAACTGAGGAGATGCTATCTGTTGTGCACTGTTTGAAGAATGGTGGCAGTGTAGGTCCAGACACAATTTCGGCTAAGGTACTAAAATCAGTAGCACCTTATATAGCTGAACATTTGAGTCATTTATTCAATTTCTCAATTTCATGTGGCAGCTTCCCGGCACTACTGAAACTGGCCAAAGTCATACCAGTGCATAAGAAGGACTCTGTAAACGATATCGCAAACTATCGCCCTATATCTATCTTGAGCCAGTTGTCCAAAGTCTTCGAAAAGATAGTTCACGAGCGGATGTACAAATTTTTAACTAAGTTTTCAATCTTGTCCAATCACCAGCATGGCTTTCGTGTCGGCAGGTCAACTCAAACTGCGTGTACTGGGCTCATTGAATTTGTTTATAACTGCTTGGATGAGGGCAAACATGTGGCTGGGATATTTTTTGACTTGTCACGTGCATTCGATTGTTCGCAGCACAAGTTTATTGTTGATAAACTTTATCAAATGGGCTTTAGGGGTATCTTCCTGAACTGGATTCAAAGTTACCTGTCCCAGCACACATTATTTGTAAGGCATGGTGGTATTTCTTCTGGGGAATACCAGAATAACATGGGTGTCCCACAGGGATCAGTCTTAGGGCCTCTCATATTTCTACTTTTTGTCAATGATTTGCCAGATTTCTTGGTTACATGTACTCTAATACTATATATATATATATATATATATATATATATATATATATATATATATATTCTTTTGACTGAGAGCTGTATATGTGTTAGCAGAGGTTGGTGTAACGGGGTACCATACAATTCGACGTATGATACAAGAGCTTAGGGAAAAACCTCAGCAAAAAACCCTTTCTCCCCGTGAGTGTGGTGATTTGTAACTATTGTTTACAAAATTTGCTGTAATTTCAATGTGGATTCCCTCGTCATAAAACGGATAGGTTTCTCCAAGATACCCGAAACTCAACCTGAAAAATGAAAAGACAAGAGGAGGAAACGAACAAATTAAAAATAATACATAACCTTTCAAAAGTATCCTCTTACAAAAATACTTCTCTGTAGGCGAATGGGATCTCGTGGAGAAGAATCGCCTCCGCTAGTTTTCGAAGATATTCACTCCTGAAATCCCTTCAATATTTGAATTCAAAAATGAAAATGTTGCTCGTAAGGCCAGGAGGGTCTCTTTCAAAACCAGGTCTGACCAGTCCAAGTCCAAGCGATGATTATTCAGAACTTCAGATGTTCGAAGCCCACTACAGGGCCCTTAAGAAGGGCTATCATCTCCCATAGATATATATTTTACTTTATATTGTATAAAAGAATGGAAAAATGCGCCGGACAAATTACGACTTATGTCATGATGACATAAATATAATATAATATTATATTTATTTATTTATTATTTACTATTTATTTATTTATTATTTATTCATTTATTTATTTACTCTAGTACTGTTTGCTGATGATGCATCATTGGCAGTTAGAGCCGACGGCCATTGGGAGTTGCAGGTTTTGTGCGGTGAACTTGTTCGGCGTTTCACCGATTGGTGCAGAGTTAACTCACTGATTGCCAACGAAAATAAGACCCAGGTCATGAAGTTTCTGAATCGGGATTGTGGTCTGACTTCTCCATTCATCATCAGTGGGAGTGTGGGTGACCTTAGATCAGTTGATCATGTCAGGTTTCTGGGTCTGTATGTCGATAAGAATTTGAGATGGCACTGTCATATAGATAACTTATGCAAAAAATTGAACAAGTCTTTCTATGCCCTGCATCGATTAAAGAACTCTCTTCCCTTGATGCTTTGATCAACATTTATTATGGTCTTGTTTATTGTCATCTCTGTTACAACGTTGTTCTTTGGGGCTCGTCATCTGAGAGTGGTCGAGTGTTTATCACGCAGAAGAAAATTATGCGATTGATTTTTGGCCTAAAACCACGTGAATCTTGGATATATTCAAGAATTTCAGAATCCTAACGTTCCCTTGCATATACATGTTTAATTGCTTGATGTTTGTCCGATGTAACTTGGGTATTTCATGATGTGCTCGGATTTCCATGACTATAATACCAGACATCAGAATACTATCAGTGTGCCTATACACAAAACGACCAAATACGAGTCGTCACCAAGACTGACTGGTATTACATTGTATAATCATCTGCCCAATCGATACAAAATTTTGAACAGTTCACAGTTCAAAAGAGAAATAAAAAATCTATTCATTAAAAAGTGTTTTTATAGCACAGACGAATTTCTCTCTAGCTCATTAAATTAGTGTGTTGGTTTGATTTGTATTTACTTTTCGTATTGTGTCAATAATTAAATTTTCTTGTTTCTAATTTATACAATTACATATTGTGTTGACATGTCCTATACATCATTGTTATGTCTGAAAGGATGAATAAAGTTGTATTGTATTATAACAGTGACACAGGTGCCAAAATCGAAATCAATCTGTAAATTCGTTGTGTAGATTTATTGAACCCAATATCTGAAAACCACCCTGAATATTCTAAACCAAGCGAGTATAACCTCTTGATAGAGGTCCCCCTTGATGATCTCTGTTTACAATTTTCGTTTGTTGCATTCCTTCCGGAACACACTCTACGTATGCAAAGTTTTATTTTGATCGGTTGAGTACGAAATGAAAAAAAATGAAAATTCTGGTTTTCGAATAACTCGGATAATTATTGAAAATAATTAAGATTCTATACACATGAAGATGATGAATGAGTATTTTATAAGTTGAGTTGTAGTGATGGCCAAAAAGTTTAAACAGGCAAAACTTTCCGAAATAGGATAAAAGAACATCTGACACATATTCTTAGTGGAAAAAACAATTCCACCAGTTCAAACTATGTATTTGGGAGTTTTGGGAGAGCGGACAGGCTATACTACAGTATCAAAATTTCACCGATATTAGAAGAATAGTTTCTATTTATAATTTTTTTAAACTTTTTAGTCATATGATCCTCTCAAAATTTTGCATACTTCTTTGTGACGGTGTTTTTCTACTAACTACCGAGTGTCAATTCGATAAGATCAGTTTTTTTCGAGTTATTGGAAAAAACTAAATTTCAGATGGCTATATCTTCGAAACCACAAGGGAGATTTCACCCATTAAAGAACTTAACCGACATATTTATACCCCCAACCTGCCCTGCAGAGTTCAATTCTCAAACTCCTTGGAGAGTTATTGTGCTTACGGCCAGACGGACATAATTAAGTTTGACATCGGATTATTTATTAGTTCAAACTGAACGCTCAAGCGCGCTAAAGACAAAATCTGTATTATTCATCCAAATTTATCGTATCTCCTTACGTAATATTGCATAAACGCATTCGAAAAATCCAATCATCAGAACATGAGAACAATGGGAAGAAAGTCGGCCACAGCCCACAGCCATATCAAGGGTATACGGGTTTGGGTATCTACTTCATCCCTAGCCACTTTTCATTTCCCCCAGTAGATGGCGCTATTGTCTGCGTCACATAGGTCACAAAGGGGGTAGTACCTGGCACAATACACGTCTACAGCAGGCCCCTTTACCAAGCTGTATTGAAAATTTCAAAGATAACGGCTAGAAAAAAAAAATTCGTTCAAGCACTGACGTGAAGTCAGAAGCTTTTGCGCGTATGCTCTATTGTCCATTCTTCTGTATTGGACACCCTTAATGGAATTTACCATGGTCAATTATGTTGTCCATTCTCCTGTATTGGACACTCTTAATTCGAATTTACCATGGTAAATTCGAATGGACAACATAATTTACCATGGTAAATTCGATTAAGGGTGTCCAATACAGAAAAATGGACAATAGAACATACGCGCAAAAGCTTCTGACTTCACGTCAGTGCTTGAACCAATTTTTTTTTTCGTGATTTTTTTAAAATTTTCTAGGGGTGGGTAGTTCTCACGAAATGTTCCACTTTGGTGTTCATGACAGTTTTCTGCTACATAAAACTGGTTTAATCGTTTAATTCTCTATATTATATCCTTTTGAAATGTAACAATCACTATAAATAATAAAAAATTGCAAAATTTCAAAAATTTTAATTTTCAACGCTAGTTTTCTTCCCAGAAGAATTGAAAACCTCACCTCCGTGACTGTTCCTCTTAGTTATCGCATTGTCCTAAACTTAAAATTATAGCATTAATGGAATTCTGGCACAGCGTATTTCTAGTTCATTATCCACAATTAACTAAGTAATGTTGACATGATAAAATCTCAATAAAAAAATTATCGGTGTTCGAATTATACTTATTTTAGTCGATGTTCCTGCATTATCTATCACCTCCGTGAAGCGACATTGTAATTTGACTCTTTAATCGCAAGATGACGGTATCGTCATCGTGGACCGCCTGGAATATCGGTTGATGCGCAGGTAATACTGACCACTTGAGATTTGAACTTCAAAGTGTAACTTATTGGTTAAATTCTTACCCAAGTGATAAAGACGTGTATGGGAAATTTGGGATTCTCACCTCCGTGATGATGAATTGTAAGGTAGGAGATTATTTTATTCAATTATTTGTTATCTGAATATACTTAATTACGAAAGTTATTTATTGAGTTAAAATATTGTTTTGAAGCCTTTTTCTTTAAATGAGATATTCTAAAAAAAAGTCAAATTTCTCACCTCCGTGAATCTCACCTCCGTGAATATAGTAATTCACGGAGGTGAGGTAGTCTTCACGGATGTGATAATAATATTCTGTTCCTCCTTTCAGGACATGAATTCTAACATCATTAAAAAAAAATAAGAAAAAAGTTACTGCATCTCATGAAGAACAGAAGAAAAAACAACGAAAATCTATGAGAAGACTTCATGAAGCCCGAAAAAATGATCCTGAATTATACGAAGAAGAAAAACGAAAAGAACGAGGGCTATTATAAAAGAAAAAAGGAAGGAAAAATTAAAAATATTCTGGATATGTCCGAAAGAGAAAAATTGGTTCAAGCACTGACGTGAAGTCAGGAGCTTTTGCGCGTATTTTCTATAGTCCATCCTCCTGTATTGGACACTCTCTTAATCGAATTTACCATGGTGAATTCTATTGTCTGTTCTCCTGTATGAGACACTCTTAATCGAATTTACCATGGTGAATTCGATTAAGGCTGTCCAATACAGGAGAATAGACAATAGAATTCACCATGGTAAATTCGATTGAAAGTGTCCAATACAGGAGAATGGACAATAGAACATACGCGCAAAAGCTCCTGACTTCACGTCAGTGCTTGAACCAATTTTTTTATATTAAGGATATATGAATTTTTTTTTTCATTTAAAATTTAACATTATTTCATTTCCGTGAATTTTGTCTCACATCCGTGAATGCCGGTTTCATGAAAATCTCATCATTTCACAAAATACCAACGAAAGTGTGTAACCTTAGGCATAAGATTAATAAGAATTAATTTCTGGTTTAGGATATCTAAAAATAAATTCGATTATTGTTAATTTATTTTTTCTTAAACTAAAATGCGAAAGGGGAACATTTGGTGGGAATTACCCGGGTACGGTTCTTAAAATTTTTTTTTTCGTCTTTTTTTTCAAATTTTCTAGGGGTACGGTTCTTACAAAATTTTAAACACGTCTTTATGTTGATTTTCTACTACTAGTTACCTACCAAGCTTCAATTCGATCGAATATTCATTTTTTGAGTTATCAAGGAAATAATATTCCATGTGGGTATAACTCGGAAACCGTTAGACCGATTATGCCCAAAAACGAACTCAACTCTCCCTTTCGGATACGCAACCTACCCTGAAAATTGCAAGTCCCTATCTCCTTTCGTTCGAAAGTTATCGAGGCAACGGTCACCCATCTACTGAACTCACACAAGAATGCTCGAACAATGCTCCAACAATATTTAACCGATCGTATTAAAACTAGAAACTTGGCAGTAGAGTTAGGTTATGAAGGCTCTTGCAAAATTTCAGCAATTTCAAACGAATAGTTACTGATATATAGAATTTTTTTTTATTTTCAATGATTTATTAAAAATTTTCTACAAATGCTATCCTCACCAAAGTTTGCAAACATTTTTGCGTTGGCATTCTACAACTAATAACCGTGTTTGAATTCAATCGGTTCAGTATTTTTCGAGTTAAGAGGAACAAAAAACCACCAAATTTCAGAAAATTTCAGATGGCTATAACTCTGAAACCGTTTGGCCGATTATGCTCATAAACAAACTGAAATGTCACGTTCTGGTGCACATCCTAACCTGAAAATTTCAAGCCGCTATCTCATTCCGTTCTCAAGTTATCGTGACAACAAAAATGTTTTTCAATAATTTTTTTAAAATTTTCTAGCCATACGATTCCCACAAAATTCCACAAACACGCTTAGGTTCATATTCTACAACTACCCACCAAGTTTCAGTTCGATCGGATTCATATTGGTTGAAAACAAAATTATTACTCGGAAACCACAGGGTTGATTATGCCCATTAACGAACTTGTCCGTCGTATTGGGATGCGCCACCTACCCTGAAAATTTCAAGTCGCTAGCTCTTTTCGTTCTCAAGTTATCGTGGCAACGGCCGGACGGACGGCCGGTCGGACAGAATCAAATTTGACCTCGAATTCTTCATTGGGGAGTCGAACTTAATCGTTTGAGACCATTTTCGTCAAAAAATTCGAAAGTTACAGACATTTGGGCAAAACTATAACGCGATGTTCCCCAGAACATACGCGCAAAAACAAGGAGCGTCATTCGAAATGAACCGTCAATAAACTAAATGACACATGACACTCAAACTCCGCGTGAGTATAGAAGACAGTTGTACCAACTTAACAACAAAAACTATTTTGGTATTTTCTTGACATTATGGCTGGTTTTCCTATCACGCTGACGGTCGGCGCTGATGGGTCAATATGTATGTAGCTAAGGTATTCGAGTCACGCAGACCCCTCAGCCCTGACGGCCGTCAGCGCTGAGCTATACGCGCCCGTACGCGCCATTCAATGTAGTCAATGAGCTGACCGATCAGCGCTGACAAGCTACGCGCTGACCGTCATCGCCGACCGTCAGCGTGATAGGAAAACCAGCCTAT
This sequence comes from Halyzia sedecimguttata, assembly GCA_937662695.2. Classification (NCBI taxonomy): domain Eukaryota; kingdom Metazoa; phylum Arthropoda; class Insecta; order Coleoptera; family Coccinellidae; genus Halyzia; species Halyzia sedecimguttata. The sequence goes on from OW569418.2 coordinate 9,458,447, forward strand.
GTACATTCGATAATTATATCGATATTTTACACCTTACACCATGATAATTGATATAGGGTACCACCCATTTAGAATAATAATAAATTATACGATATACAAAAAATCAAAATACAAAATAGACTACGCCATTAGTACCTCTATCCTCAAATTAAATTTATATGATCAGTATATATTTTGTTGAGAGCTTCAGTATAATCATTTCTGCATTTTTATTTCATAATGACTTATCTAGAAGAACCTTGGAAAGGCTCTTATTCTCTTCTGGCATGAAATAAGGTAATTACACATGAAAATTCCATTGACGTAAAATATCGTCATACTGGTTACTGAATTCACAGTGCGGTTAGGATGAAAGTTATCTAAAGCTGAATGTGCTGTCAATTTTCCGAATCATCCTTTGACCTAATGTTTTCACGATCTCGTGTGGATGCCGAATACACTGGTTGAACGTTGAACTCGAGGATATTCAAAACAAGCATGTGATTATTCATCATTTTGTATACATACATATTATCTGTTTTTATCGCAAAGGGTCATTGAAGAGTCTGGATATGTTCTTCTAGTAATCTAAATTCAATTAGTGGTACCTTTGTATGTCTATTTTGAGGGTGGTATAGAGTTATCCAACACCGCCCTCATAGCCAGAGCGCTCACCCATCCAGGTAGGTACTGAACTCGCCCAAAGTTGCTTGGCTTCCACGAAAAAAAAATACTATTATCACAATTTCCAACAATATTGCCCTCGCACTTGCAAAATTTCTGTGATATCGGAACTGTTATATGAGTTACAAAATATCGAGAAAATTCTATGAAATCTATGAATCTTTTATGAATCGTGCAGGTTATTATTTAATTCAACCTAAGAACATAGACATTTTCTGAGAATTAAACTAATCAGATATCATATTCTGCATTCTGAATTCAGAAAAAAAATTGGTTCAAGCACTGACGTGAAGTCAGGAGCTTTTTCGCGTATGTTCTTTTGTCCATTCTCCTGTGTTGGACACTCTTAATCGAATATACCATGGTAAATTATACTGTGTGTAATACAGGAGAATGGACAATATAATTTACTCCTGTATTGGACACTCTTGATTCGAATTTACCATGGTAAATTCGAAGTAAGTGTCCAATACAGGAGAATGGACAATATAATTTACCATGATAAATTCGATTAAGAGTGTCCAATACAGGAGAATGGACAAAAGAACATACGCGCAAAAGCTCCTGACTTGCCTGACTCAGTGCTTGAACCAATTTTTTTTTCAAAATTTTTTTAAATTTTTCTAGGGGTACGGTTCTTGTAAAATTTAAACACGGCTTTATGTCGATTTTCTACAACTAGATACCAAGCTTCAATTCGATCGAGTCTATATTTTTTTGATTTATCGAGGAAATAATATTCCAGGTGGGTATAACTCTGAAACCGTTGGACCGATTATGCCCGTATTCAAACTTAACACTCCCATTCGGATACGCAACATACCCTGAAAATTGCAAGTCTCCTTTCGTTCGAAAGTTCTCGATGCAACGGTCACCCATCCATCTACTTAACTCACACAAGGCTGCTCGAATCTCCAACAATATATATATCCGATCGTGTTAAAACTTGGAACTTGGAAGTAGAGTTAGGTTTTGAAGACACTCGCAATGTTAGCCATGTCGGACGAATAGTTACTGATATGTAGAATTTTATTCAATTATTTTCAATGATTTATTAAAAATTTTCTAGTGATACGACCCTCACGAAATTTTGCAAGAATTTTCGCGTTGAGATTATACAACTAATAACCATGTTTGAATTTAATCGGTTTTGTATTTTTCGAGTTATTGAGGAAATAACAGTCAAATTTCAGATGTTTATAACTCCAAATCCGTTTTGATTATGTCTATAAACAAACTCAAATGTTGCATTCAGATGCACATTCTAACCTGAAAATTTCAAGTCGCTATCTCTTTTGGTTCTCAGGTTATCGTGAAATATAAAATAGTTTTTTCATATTTTTTTGGAATTTTCTAGTGATGCGATTCTTACAAAGTATCACAAATGTGCTTAGGTTCATATTCTACAACTATTCACCAAGTTTCAATTCGATTGGATTTATATTGGTTGAAAATAAAATTATTACTCGGAAACTATTAGGGTCGATTATGCCCATTAACGAACTCGTCCGTCGTATTGGGATGCGCCACCTAGCCTGGAAATTTCAAGTCGCTATCTCATTCCGTTCTCAAGTTATCGTGGCAACGGACGGCCGGACGGGCGGACTGAATCAAATTTGCCCTCGAATTAATCATCAGGTAGTCGAACTCAATTGTTTGAGGCCATTTTCGGCAAAAAATCCAAAATTACTGACATTTTGGCAAAATGATAACGCGATGTTCCCCAGAACATACCCGCAAAAAGGACACATGGTGAAATATTTATTGATTTTAACTATCAACATATTCTGCGTGCACCGAGCTAGGTGACCTCATCTGTTCGAGTAGGGTGCACGACACGAAAGACTCATTGCACAGAAGCTCTACTGCATCGAACTTTACTGCATCGAAGAGTCACCACATCGAAAAACCCCCCACTTTAGAAAGTGGGCGGCACTCGTTTATCGATCGTCTTCGACGATAGTTTCGCTCGATGAGAAGCAGCGATGCCAGATGTACCATAATTATGGAATTGTACCATAATTTATACCTCAAATTTAGAGCATTCCATAATTGTACCATAATAAATAATTGTACCATAATTTCCATCGATTCTTCCATACAATATTAACTGAGTAGAGTAATATTTACTCTATAGACCACATTAGTTAGGTTAGGCGGGAAATTAGAATTACGATCCATCCGTGGATCCGAGCACTAAATTCCTCATGCATTTCTTATGGACCTAAAATTTACGCGAATTTCTCGCCTGGTTTTAGATACTTTGGCTAATTTCTGAAGGTTTATTTTGGTTAAAATAGATTCTGTGAACCTTTCTCAACCATCTAGAATCAAGTTTTCAAAACAAAATTGTATATTTCCAAAATAATTAATAAATATAAAAGTGTTCACCAAATTCGATTGACGTATGTCTTAGCTCACTCGAAATCAGTTAAAAATAATAACATAACCCTAAATCGGCCTTGTGATGACGCACAACAGAAGTCATCTACGACATACGGATATCTTTCGAACTAGAATGGTTTCAATTTTGATTTAAGAATAAATAGAAGTAGATTTTAATGTGGAAATAACATGAAAACATGCACTAATGATAAAGGTACCCAATACTTGTTGTCTCTGTACTAACATTCTCTTTTAAATAGGGTGGTTTCATCTCAAAGTTGAAATTCCTTGTTAAAAGATTTGAATATGGATCTCCCGCCAAGCGACTGATTCTAACCTAACTAATGTGGTCTATTGCGTTCGAAAACTGAAAAGTTGAGTAAATTTTACTCTGTGACTGTCGTCCGAAATGTCGGAGTATTCGACTCCGAGTTCATTTTACTCCTGTCAAAATTGACATAACTCATGGGACGGCAAATCTAGTATCTTTGTCTCACTGTTTATGAATGTTCTGTGAGGTTATTTAATAGTTTTAATACTGCTCACGTGCTCACAATATATATTTATAATTAGAGTTACATATATGTGAAGAAAACAATAATAATAGGTTCTTTCTTAAACCAACATAACCTATTTTCCGATATTGGAACAGAACTGTGCCAGTGTCAGTGTCAGAGTTAACTACAGAGTAAATCTGTCAAACCTTCTAATGTGTAGATGGCCCTGCTGCCAAGCACAGTAAAAGAAGAAGAAGAAGAAGACCTTCAAAAACTCTACTCTACTCCGTGGAGTTAATTTTCGAACACAACCCTGGCACAGCTGCTCAGACCATAGATAACATAACATCAGACATAACATCAGACCTTGCGTTCCGAAATTGCTGGCATTACTGGCCACAGTAAGCAATATCGGAACGCTTTTCAGTGACAGTAATCTCAAACTGTTGTTAATTTTCGGAACGTTCGAGCAGTAACAAACGAAGCTTTGAACGAAGGAACAACATAACCTATAATTTTCATATTTGAAGTCCTTTTAAATGTTAGGTCTGTAATCGGTGGGTGAAACGATGGCTGAAATTAACCAAGTCTTATTGAATTCAATACTCAGGGATAGCGATTTTACAGTTTTGATGTTGATTAGTACTAAAAGAGACTCATAACCTAAACTATTTGAATTTGGGGAAGGAATACTGGCAGTACTGGCACTATACGACCACTTCTGTGGCAGTAGAAAATTAACTCCGTAGAGTAATATTTACTCCATTGCGTTCGAAAACTGAAAGGTTGAGTAAATTTTACTCTGTGACTGTCGTCCGAAAAGTCGAGTATTCGACTCGGAGTTCATTTTACTCCTGTCAAAATTGACATAACTCATGGGAAGGAAAATCTAGTATCATTGTCTAACTGTTTTATGAATGTTTTGTGATGTAATTTAATAGTTTTTATACTGCTCACAATATATATTTATGATTAGAGTTACATATATGTGAAGAAAACAATAATAATAGGATCTTTCTTAAATAAGAAGTACTGTGATATTTTTCGGAATTTGAGAGAAAAAACACAGAAAAAAGCCATTTGATGAGAGGACTTGACATATTCGCTGAATAGTTTTGCGAATAATATTGAATGGAAGAATCGATGGAAATTATGGTACAATTATTTATTATGGTGCAATTATGGAATGCTCTAAATTTGAGGTATAAATTATGGTACAATTCCTTAATTATGGTACATCTGGCATCGCTGCTTCTCATCGAGCGAAACTATCGTCGAAGACGATCGATAAACGAGTGCCGCCCACTTTCTAACGTGGGGGGTTTTTCGATGTGGTGACTCTTCGATGCAGTAAAGTTCGATGCAGTAGAGCTTCTGTGCAATGAGTCTTTCGTGTAGTGAGGCGCACCGATCTGTTCCCCCAAAGAGGAAAGAGTCATTCAAGGGCAGACAAGAACTGCGGTTTCATGGTTGTTACCAATCATCAGCGTGACTTAACTACAATGAATGAACAACCGAAGAACTTCTAGGAAACTTAATTACATCCGTTGCGAACTGGTAGGGAGAAAATCCCACCAGCGGCACCTATGGAAATCCTTACGAACTCCGACCCTCTGCGATGAAGAAACCTTGAGCCTTGAGCGATATTCAGCGACGTTCATTCTTTTATTTCTTTTCTTCATCGCAGAGGGTCGGAGTCCTTGGGTGCCGCTGTGGGATTTTCTCGCTACCAGTTCGCAACGGATGGAATTAAGTTCGGTTGTTCATTCATCGTGGCTACGTAAAACGTTACGAAATAGTTGTTTCATCGTTGATGTTCGATATATTGCTTCTAACAAATATATTGTGTTTCTTCCGCAGAAGCGATTCGCAAAATTATAAATTTTTTATTTTAAAGATATATTTCAGAGCTTGGAGAGCAAACCCATAAAGAAACCATTTAAGGATGAAGAATGTTGAACAGAAGGATCGAAAAGAATTAGTTTAATTCTGCACTTGATATTCAGTAGGTACTCTGGCAGTTTAATAAAATGAGATATACCTACAAGGATATTCTCCAGAACAGTGAGTAGGTGTTGCTTTTAATTTAACAAAAATTAGCAGCCTTGGGTGGGTTCAGTACCTGGATGGTACTGGGTGAGTTCAGGACCTGATCTCGAACGAGTTAGAGGTTTCAATGAGCAAACTCAGTTTCGGAGTTTCAGCGATCTGAAATTTTGTGTTCTCAATAATTCGATAACTACTGATATGATCGAACTGAAACTCGGTGGTTAGTTGAAATTAGAAAAATAGGTTCAAGCACTGACGTTAAGTCAGGAGCATTTCGCGCATTATCTATTGTCTAGTCACCTCTATTGGACATTCTACTACGAATTTATGATCGTTCTCAGCTTTTATAATATATGAATACATTTCATACCATTTAAATGACAGATTTCAGTAGAGAATCGTCTACGATCACAAAATTTTTGATTCGGACATGTGTATTCTATTGGAATTGAAAAGAAAAAACTTACGCCTCAAGTAACTCGAATATATGATATTCACGAAATTCCGCGAAAATTAGTGGGTCGGCATTCTGAAAGCAATCGCCGAGTTTTAATAGGATCAGATTTGTATATTTTGAGTTATAGAGGAAATAACAATAAAATTTCAGATGAGTATAACTCCAAAGCAATTTGGCCGATTATGCCAATCAACAACCTAAGACACATTCGGATTCGCAACCTAACCTGAAAATTGCAAATCGCTATCTCTTTCCGTTCTCAAGTTATCGTGAGTTACATAATATTTTTTCGTAATTTTTTTAAACTTTTCTAGATGTATGGTTCTCACAAAATTCTACACACTTCTTTATGTTACTATTCTACAACTAGTAACCAATCTTCAATTCGATCGGGTCTGTACTTTGCGAGGAACTAATATTTCAAATGGGTATAACTTCGGGCCGATTATGCCCAAAAACGAACTTAACTCTCCCATTCGAATGCGCAACCTACCTGACTGAATCAAATTTGACCTCGAATTCTTCATCAGGGAGTCGAATCCAATCGATTGAGACCATTTTCGGCAAAAATATCGAAAATTACAGATATTTGGGCAAAATGATAACGCGATGTTCCCCAGAACATGGGGGATCACATGATGAAAAAATGTATTCTGAGATACTATGTCATATATCGCTGAAATTTTGCGAGAGCCTTCAAAACCTAGCTTCGTAGCCAAGTTCTAGAAAACGCCTTGGGCGACTTCAGTAACTGGATGGGTGACCGCTGCGACTATTAATTTGAACAAGTGCACTGAAGCGGACTGATCACACTGAAGAAGGTGAATATAGTTAACCCTGAATGCATTCAATAAAATTACTCATTGCAATTATAAGAAGTGTAAGGAATTTGATGAAAACACAGAAAATCAATTAATGTTAAAAGTACTACATCTGAACCTGGATTTTAATTGAATGCTCATTATAAAATAAATACAGCAATAGGAGCAGCTTATTCGTTCCTAGCATTCCCAATAATAAGAAATATAATCAGACCTCTATCAAAATGTATGAATTTACTATAGGTATGAAAATTAATAATTTTAATATGGAATACAAATATTCAAAAAAATACCGAATAAAAAGATGAAAGAATAGTGTACTCCTCATCGTGCAGGTGAAATCGTTTAAATTTCGACAGCCTATAGTGGCCTAACTAGTTAGCGCGATGCATTTGTGATGCTCATTGGCAGTCACGGACTTCGATTGAACTTGTTCCCAGATTCATTTGTTAATTTATTATGAGATTTTGGTATTCAAGGTTGTTAACCACGAGTGGAGAAGGGCTCACTCCATCGAAGAATCATTGTATCGAAAATTCACTGCATCGAAGGTTCACTCCATCGAAAATGACGCCCACTTACTCCTGATTCACCGAACGTGAAATCTGCTATATCGATCGTCTTCGTCCGTAGTTTCGCTGGATGAGAGGTAATTTTCATTGAGTGTACGTCAACAAAGCGCAATCTAGTCTGTCTAACCTAGGGGTCGGCCACATGCGGCTCTTTCGATGTAAAGCTGGGGCTCTTTAGTTCCATACGCAAATATTATTCATTCTTATGAATAAATAGATTCTTTTTTTCATCAAAAACTTCATTTATGAAAGTACTATTCATTGTTGACAAGAATAATTTTTTTGGCTCTTTAAAAATTTTTAATTGTTGTAAATTGTAATTTTTTACTCTTCTGACAGAAATTTCAATTAGTGAACTATTATGGAAAATCTTTGTACCTATGCGTTATGAGTTGAGTTTTATAACGTGCAGAAATTTTTCAAGAAGAAAACATCCTCCATGCTAATGAAAATATGAATATTTAATATTTACTAGAGTATCAAATCCTGATTCGAAATAAAATTGAAATCTAAATAATATACTGTGTTATTTACCATTTTTAAATTGACGACATATAAATATCATTTTCCTAAATCTATCGAAGCAAGTTGAAATATTCATTAATTAAATGAGGAGGTACGATATTTTGTAACACTCTAGAACAGGGGTCGCCAATTAGTTTCATTGGAGGTCCGTTCACAAAATCTGTATATCTGTCGCGGTCCGTTTGATAGCATTATGATGGCATAAGAATTTGACTAGCAGAATTCATGTTTTCTGGAAACAGGGTCCGCAAAAAAAGGTTCGCGGTCCGCATCCGGACCGCGGTCCGCCATTTGGTGACCCCTGCTCTAGAACTTAATTTATGTTTAATTGGTTTCTGTTTTACTTCTCATTCGTAATGAAGAAAATTGCATATAGATATAACCTTTTAATACTGAGTTAGAAATATATTACGAGAACGGAGGTAGGATGCTCGAAATCAAGGAAAAAGCTGGGTATATTAATATATTTTTATTTTAAATTCAGCTCTTTTCAACAAAATTCTGAAATTTAAGTATAAGTTAATTTATTCAAAATTAAAACTCAAACACTGATCAGTGTTTCCACTTTAGCAAGGAGAAAAGTCCTAACTTGCACAATGAAAAAGAAATTTAAATTTTTAAAGTATCAATAATGTTGTTTTTATTCGTTCTTAAAGTCAATACCTAAAATCGAAAAAAAATGTAGTTGACCAGTTTTTGCACCGAGCCCTTCAATTTATCTCGATGCTGTTTTCTTATTGACAAATTTCACATTTTGATTTCAATTTTATTTCTTATCAGGATATGAGGCTCGAGTCGAATATATTCTTACATAATATAAGTTCTATAATGGATATTTGTGTGAATCAATGAAATAGTTTTCTTCAGTTGAATAAAAAACCATGAAGAATCTCTGTACAGTAAATGTTTTAAATAAGATTGTCCTCTTTTCCCAATGTTATACCGTGTTATCAGCATTCCAATTCAGTGAAAATGCCATAGTCCTGCTTGACCAGTAAGTATAAATCGTGATATTTTCATTAGCAATATCACTGGAAAATGTTTTCCTTTTGCAAAATTTCTGCATGCAACAAAACTCAACGCATAGGTACAAAGATTTTCTATAATGGTTCACTAATTGAAAATTGTCGAACACATTCATCATTCAATTATTTAAAATTCAATTTACAAAATTTCAAAGTTTTTGAAGAGCGAGAAAAATTATTCTATTTAATTTTTTTTAAAATTTATTATTAAATATTATATTATATTATTAATTTATTCTATTTAATTTTATTTATTCTATTTATCCAGAAGAATAAATAATATTTGCGTATTGTGGTGAAGAGCCACAGCTTCATATCCAGAGAGCTGCCGACCCCTGAGTTAGACAGATTCCGATTTGTTGAAGTACACTCAATGAAACAACTTATCTCTCATCCAGCCAAACTACGGACGAAGACGGTCGATATAGGACATTTCACGTTCGGCGAATCAGGAGTAAGTGGGCGGTGTCATTTTCGATGCAGTGAACTTTCGATGCAATGAGTCTTCGATGGAGCGAGGCGCACTGGTTCACTCAATGAAATAACTTATCTCTCATCCAGCCAAACTACGGAGGAAGACGGGCGATATAGGACATTTCACGTTCGGCGAATCGGGAGTAAGTGAGCGTAATTTTCGATGCAATGAGTCTTCGATGCAGCGAGGCGCACCGCACGAGGGGATTGAGAGTTAGTTTTGAATCTATACGTTCGGCGCATTTCTCCAAAATTATTGCAGGTAGATTTGTAAAACTTAAATAAATCGAGAATTGCCAAAGGGTTATCATTCAAGCTCTTCACTGAATTCAGTTCACTATGAGGATTGAAAATACGCCTCCTCACGGTGATGGACAGAATAGCACAGAAGGCCACTCAGAATATCTATAGAATCGATGTGTAATGAGAGAATCAAAAACATGTAGCTTAGACATCCGAATACATCTTTAGTACAAATCTTCCTAGAGATGAAATTACAGGGTATCCCGAAATATATGCAACAAAATTTAACAGTAGATTTTTGAAGAAAATTTAGGGGAATTCTATTTTTGATTTTTGTGAAATGGGCCCCCATTTCGAAGTTACAGACCTCTGAATTTGACCCTCCAGAGTCGTGATATGTCAATATCTCAGAACTTTGTTGCATATTACATACCAAATTTTATACACGAGGGTTTTGAGATATGATAAATCTGACTGTGTTACCTTTTTTGGCATGGTGCCCCCTCAAGACACTTTTCCTTGGCCCCCTTGTCTTTGGAGCACGAAAACTTTGTTAGCGTATTGTTATTTCTCCAAATTTATTATTTCATAGGAAAGCCAGTATTGTTTGTGAATTTTTTTTATCTCCTGCATTTATTTCGTAAATTGAGTCGTTTTCGAGTAAAACGGCATAATGTAACATCATGCATATCGGGATTTGTAGTCAATCGTAGGAGCCACAGATTTAAAATCTATGTTCGTTCCTGTCACTAGTGACAGGTAGGGCTGGTAGGGACATCTTTCAATTTCAATAGTTGCTGTTTTTGATATCAACCAGTTATGAAAGGAACATTGAATTGAAAAATGGTATTCCGTTCAAGAAAGACTGCAAATATGTAGATTCTAGAAGAAATGTCCGTCAGGCGAGAAGACTCCACGCTGAGCGATTTCTTTAGCGTTGACTTCCCCATCATTCAACGTTCGCGTGCTTTGATTAGGGAACAGAGGAGAGACCGCATGCCATGCTACGCAACGCTATCGATCTGAAACCAAAACTTTGACAGAATTTGACAGTTTGGTGGACACCAAACGATGTGGTGGACGTTTGTTTCTTGTGTTTATCTGAGCGGTTACGGACCCTTTTGTTATAAAACTGCATTACACATAATGGTAGGATGTGCCGCTTACGGATATAAAAGCCATAGCAAGAAAAAGGAGCCTAGTTATGTGGTCATGTGGTGAACATTTGGTTTCAATGTAGAGGAGTTTGTTGTCCTCTCTCTAAAATATAGTCTACGTGCGCGTGGGTCAACGGACAGCTCATGGCTACCGGTTTGTAGTTTTAAGGAAACCGATTGGAGGCAGGCAATGACAAGAGGAAAATTTCATAAATTTAATTGATGAAAACCCAGAAATAAGTACCAGACGTATATCGAAGACATGAATTTATAGATTCATAAATAAACATTTCTGAAGCCATTTCAATATCAAAAAGTTCAAAAACTAAAACCTGAAGATCTGCCCCGCAGAAGAAATTTTAGTTCATGGGCTCTTCGATGACATAATCGCAATCCGGAATTTATAAATCGCTTCTTCTTTACGGATGAGGCGTGCTTTACTAAAGATGGCGTGATGAATCTTCACAATCACCATTACTGGGCCATGAAAAACCCAAACGCAGACCAATTCCAAAGATCGATTTTCAATTAATTGTTGGGGTGGAATCGTTGGAGAATCCATTATTCGGCCACGTTTTATACCCCCTCGTAAAGTTGGAAAGCTACCTAAATATTTTAGAAAATGACCTCTCTTATGGAAGAGGTACCTCTGGATATTAGGTAAAATTTATTGTTTATGCACGATGGTGTCCCACCGCACAGAGGCCGGCTTGTAATGTAACCGACTGGCTGAATGAACATTTTCCTCGACGTTAGATCGGTAACAATTACCCCGTTGTAACATGGCCCCCCGTGTCCCTGACTTAAACGCTATGGAATTTTTATTTTGGGGAGCTATTAAGGAGCGTGTCTATGCAGTTTCTATTACAAATCGTGCGCAATTACAGAAACGTATTGTTGCCGCTGCTGATGAAATAGGACAAATACCGAATATCCATGAAAAAGTGCGTCAAAATTTTCTTAAACGTTTAATATCTTGCGTTGAACAAAACGGTTTCCATTTTGAACACGTTCTACGGCACTGAGCGTTTTGGCGCTCTTGTTCCTCGGAACAGAGTGCTTATCAATTTGCCCAAATGTCTGTAATTTTCGAATTTTTGGCTGAAAATGGTCTCGAACGATTTGGTTCGACTCACTGATCAAGAATCCGAGGTCAAAATCTATTCTGTCCGGCCGCCGGTCCGGCCGGCCGTAGGCACGATAACTCTCGAACAAAAGGAGTTAGAGGATTGAAATTTTCAAGGTGGGTTTGGAGCGTAAATATCTCGGACGAGTTCGGTAATGGACAAAATCCATCCATCCATCAATTTTTAAATTAAAATACACTAAACAAGTTTTCGGGCTCCAAAAACAAGGGGGCCCAAGGAAATGTGTCTTAAGAAGGCATCATGCCAAAAAAGGTATCACTGTCAGATTTATCATATTTCAGAACCTCCATGTATATAATTTGGTATAAAATATGTAACAATGTCCTGAGATATTGACATAAAACGATTCTGGGGGGCTAAATTCAGAGGTCTGTAACTCCGAAATGGGAGCCCATTTCACAAAAATAAAAAATAGGGGTCCCCTAAATTTTCTGCATGAATCTACTGTTAAATTTTGTTGCATATATTTCGGGACACCCTGTCTAATGAGATTTAGCTTTGAAATGGAATTCACTACAATGCTGAGCAGGAAGGAAGACTAGGAATACGAATCAACCACCTATGAATTCAGAGAAAATAACACATTTAAAAAAAAAAGTTGAGAATAATTGCCAAATACTCTATACCTATCTCAGAGACTGTCGGTTCGATATCGCTGAAATTTTGCGAGAGCCTTCAAAACTTAATTCTTCAGCTATGTTCCAACACTATCGGATTCATATTGTTGGAGATAAGAGACGCCTTGGGTGAGTTCAGTAGCTGGGTGGGTGACCGTTGCCACGATAACTTTCAAACGGAAAGAGATAGCGATTTGCAATTTTCAGGGTAGGTTGCTCATCCGCTTAAGTTTGTTGTTAGGCCCAACGGTTTTCGGAGTTATGGAATATTATTTTCCCGATCCCTCAAAAAATACAAATTTGATCGATTTAAAACTTAGCAACTAGTAGTGGAATACCGTCATAAAGTCGTATGCGAAATTTTGTGAGGATCTTATCACTAAAATATTTAAAAAAAAATTACGAAAAAATGAAATATATGTCACGATAACCTGAGAACGGAAAGAGATAGCGACTTGTAATTTGTAGGGTAGGTTGCGGATCCAAATGCGACATTTGAGTTTGTTAACAGAAATAATGGGTCAAATAGTTTTGGAGTTATACAACTCAGTAATTACTTGTAGAATGCCGATGTGCAAATTTTCTCCGAATTTCGTATCCTGAAATTACTCGAATTATGAGATTTTTCGTATATCATAAGATATTTAAAGAACTTCAATTCATATAGAATACATATGTCGGAATTAAAAATTCTGTGGTCATAGACGAATCTCTCATGACTCAAGTATGTCATTAAAATGGTATACGAAATTTATTCATATCTTATAAAAGCTAAGAAAACGGTATATATCGATGGTAAATTCGAGTGAGAGTGTCCAATAGAGGTGAATAAAATACTATTAACAGTAAGTTTGTCGGTTTTAGGTAAAATTTTAACTATGCTTGATCGATTTCGTAAGAGGAGTGAATAGACAATGGAAATTTTAATTGTGTCCGCTTATTTCAAGTGCATCTAGAAGGTTCAGTCTTTGGATTTTTTATATGGAGAATACTGAAATTGCCATGTCATGTATCTAGAAGGTGGTTGGCACAATATGTAGAATTAAATTTGTGGTCAATATAGGAATTCTGGTGTTCCTTTATCCTGGTTTCGAAAGTTATATCCGTTTGGCCAACGTATATAAGGGCATGTACCACAGGTTATTCCAAGAACACCAGAATTCCTATATTACCAACAAATTGAATTCCGCACATGACCAATACCTTCTGGAGACAGGGCATGATTTTGATCTTTATTTGAGTATTCTCCATATCGGAAACGAATCTAATAGATTGTTACTTCTAGAAACTCAACACTTTCGACCAAAATTATGGGATGCCAAAAAACGTGTCAATATAACACCAAGTTTTTCCTACCAGATTTTTATATAATAAATAGGTTTAAGCCCTGTCGACAGGAGCTTTTTGGCGCCCTTTTTCAAACAGACAAATTATATCTCCGAAAGTATTGGTTGGGAATTATATCAATGTATTCTTATGATAGAACTGCATCATAAAGGAAATTCAATTCAAATAATAGTTTATTTATCAAGATTAAATGAGCAATCTGAGAATGAGAACTGCACCATGGAAGAAATCAAATTAAAATAGCTGAAATGAATTTAACTCTCTCTTATAGAATAGGATGACATGTACGAGTATGAACACAGATCATATAATAAATCATAGATAGAATAATTATAGCATTCTGCGAAAACATAGAAGTACGATTCATTATTGAAATTTCGAAAAATCATATCTCCGAAAGTATTAGCTTGTTGGAGTTGAAAAGGATATCAATGGATTTTTATGGTGGAACTGAATCTTAAAAAAGATTATTTTGAAATTTGTAAGAAAAAAAAAATTTTTTTCGAAACTTCGAAACTATCTGGACTATTTTGCCCAATAGCGAACCTAACCGAGATATTTATCTCCCTAACCTACTCTGAAAATTTCAACTGCCTAGCTCATTCCGTTCGAGAGTTATTGTAGAAACAAAATTCAATAATTTTTTTGACACTTTACGGTAACCCCATCAATACAAAACTTCACATGCGTCTGAAGGTCATGATTCTACAATTTGATGCTCTGTTCCGAGGAACAAGAGCGCCATAAAACGATATGAAAATAATATTTACCTAACTTGATGAAGTCATAATATAATTGACGAAATAATTATAAAAAACTGGGAAAACCCAGAAAATAATATTGAATGAAGAAATAATAAACCTTTGTATATCCTTTGCCTTTTTTTGTAAATATTGTCATGTTGCGATTATAACCTATTCAACGGTGGCTCGACGGGGCCAGCAACAATAAATTATTATCTATTCTAGACTCTTGGTAAGAATGGTAAGATAGTGCGGTAGGCGTACTTTTGTTATCAGAAGTTCCCACACCTGTAGCTATCTACACATTCCAATATGTAAGCTTCAATTATTTATCCTTATCGCGAAACTTTAACAGAGTAATTAAGAAAAAGTTGTGCTTTATCCCTCAGGTGCACCAAAGTCACAAAAGAATACCAAAAATGCGGACACGAGTGGAACATAATTATATATAAACGGTTCTGGAGGAACGAAAATACGTGGTTCATGACTAACTCATTCATATAATCAGACGATATTGCTACAACTTGATAAGAATGTATGTCGTTATATTGTTGCTTGGTTCCAATAAACATGATTGAAACTGATAAATCATTGAAACCTCATTCAAAATATGGAAGGGCACCGGAAATTAATTGAAAATCCATGATAAGTCTTAGATCAGGGGTTCCCAAACTTTTTGAGTTCGCGGAGCCCTTTCATGCTTATGGCTCTGTTACACGACAGCAGTAAAGGCTGGTTTATGCTAGCCGGTAACTTAACTTAACATTGAACTTAAAAATTGAAACATAGAATTCTAGTGCTAGGGTTAACGGATTCTTAAGTCTGAGTGTAAACCATAGCACTAGAATTCTATATTTCAATTTTCAAGTTTAGGGTTCAGTAAAAGTTACCGGCCACCATAAACCAGCCTTAACTCGTACGAGGTACTAAAACCTAGTACTGACACGAAATGATTTTCAAGACAGCAGAACTCACACTTTTGTATTTCGTTAAGAATTTAAAAATGAGTGATAATATTTTCACATTAGCCATTTTGGAATAAAATGTTAATTTTGGTTGGGTGAGGTTAAGTGGAGTAGCATCTTGCTACTTCGCCTCATTTCTGTATTATAATATTGTAATATTCACAGTATAAATAAAGATGTCGCTGGAAAATAAAAAAAAAAAATTAAAATTATTATTTACGTCTCAAAAACCCGAGAAAGGAAAGAGATAGCGACTTGCAAATTTTAGGGAAGGTTGTGAATCTGAATGCGACATTTGTATTTATTAATAGGCATAATCGGCTAAACGGTTTTGAAGTTATACCCAGTGGCGGATTTACAGATTTGCCGCCCGTGGGCTATTCAACACAACACAAATATTTCAATTTCTCCCTAATTTTCGAAATTCGTATTTTGTGTGTGTGTAATATTTTATTTTCAATATGCCAGTCGAAATAAAAAATTTATGAAGTAAATTTGCCAATATGTCGCCCCTTGAAATTTGCCGCCCTAGGCTCCAGCCTACTCAGCCTGCTGGTAAATCCACCACTGGTTATACCCATCTGAAATTTGGTTTCTATTTCCTCAATAACTCGAAAAATACAAAACTGATCCAATTCAAACTTGGTTACTAGTTGTAAAATACCGTCTCGAAAATTCTTGCTAATCGGATGTAAATTTTCGAAGATCCAAGCACCCTTGGCTAAGTTCAGTAGTTGGTAGGGTGACCGTTGCCTCAAACAAAAAGAGGTAGGGAGTTGAAATTTTCAGGCTTGATTGCGCATCTGAATGTGAGAGATAATTTCGTTGTTGGACATAATCGGTCCAACGGTTTCGAAGTTATAACAATCTGGAATATTATTTTCTCGATAACTCAAATAATGCAGACCTGATCGAATTGAAACTTGGTATCTAGTTGTAGAATATAGACATAAAAACGTGTGTAAAATTTTGTGAGGATTGTACCACTAGTAAATTTTAAAAAAATTACGAAAAATTATTATGTATCTCACGATAACTTGAGAACAGAAAAAGATAGCGATTTGTAATTTTCAGGGTTAGTGGCGCAGCCAAATGTGACATTCAAGATTGTTTGTAGGCATAATCGACCCAAATATTTTCGAGTTATACCAATCTGAAATTTGGTTGTTATTTCCTCAATAACTCTAAAAATACTAAACTGACCCAATTGATGCATGGTTACTGGCTGTAGAATGCCAACGCGAAAACTGTCGCAAAATTTCGTGAGGATCGTATAACTAGAAATTTTTTTAAAAAATCATTGAAAATCATTGAAAAAAATTCTATACATCAGAAACTATTCCTTCGACATCTCTGAAATTTTTCGAGAGCCTTCAGAACCTTACTCTACTGCCAAGTTTGAACACGATCGGATCTATATTGTTGGAGATCGGAGCAGACTTGTGTGAGTTCAGTAGGTGGATGGGGGATCGTTGCCTCGATAACTTTCGAACGAAAGAGATAGTGACTTACAATTTTCAGGGTAGGTTGCGCATCCGAATCGGAGGGTCAAGTTCGATTATGGGCATAATCGGTCCATCGGTTTCGGAGTTATACCCACCTTGATAACCTTGATAACTCAAAACATATAGACTCGATTGAATTGAAGGTTGGTAACTAGGTGTAGAATATCGACTTAAAGACGTGTGTAAAACTTTGTAAGAACAGTACTCCTAGAAAATTTAAGGAAATGACGAAAAAAAAATTGGTTCAAGCACTGAAGTAGTCAGGAGCTTTTGCGCGTATGTTCTATTGTCCATTCTCCTGTATTGGACACTCTGAATCGAATTTATCATGTTGAATACTATTTTCTGTTCTTCTGTATTGGACACTCTTAATCGAATTTACCATGGTCAATTCGGAGTGTCCAATACAGGAGAACAGAAAATAGAATTCACCATGATAAATTCGATTAAGAGTGTCCAATACAGGAGAATGGACAATAGAACATACGCGTAAAAGCTCCTGACTTCACGTCAGTGCTTGAACCAATTCTTTTTTCGTCTTTTTTTTATTTTCCAGGGGTACGGTTCTTACAAAGTTTTACATACGTCTTTATGTTGATTTTTTTAGTCATTTTTTAAAAATTTTCTAGGGCTACGGTTCTTACAAAATTTTAAACACGTCTTTATTTCGATTTTCTACTACTAGTTGTCAAGCTTCTATTCGATCGAATCTTTATTTTTCGAGTTATCAAGGAAATAATATTCCAGGTGGGTATAACTCGGAAACTTTTAGACCAATAATGCCAAAAACTTAACTCAACTCTTCCATTCGGATACGAAACCTACCCTGAAAATTACAAGTCCCTATCTCCTTTCGTTCAAGAGTTATCGAGGAAAAGATCACCCATCTACTGAACTCACACAAGGCTGCTCGAATCTCCAACAATATTTAACTGATCGTGTTAGAACTTTTAACTTGGCAGTAGAGTTAGGTTCTAAAGGCTCTTGCAAAATTTCAGCAATTTCAGACGAAAAGTTACTGATATATACATTTTTTTTTATGAATTTTCAATGATTTCTTAGAAATTTTCTACAAATACTATCCTCACGAAATTTTGCAAGAATTTTCGCGTTGGCATTCTACAACTAATAAACATGTTTGAATTCAATCGGTGTTGTATTTTTCGAGTTAATGAGGAAAAAAAAACCAAATTCCAGATGGCTATATCTCCAAAACCGTTTGGCCTATTATGCTTATAAACAAACTCAAATGTCACATTCAGATGCACAACCTAACCTGAAAATTTCAACATGCTATCTTTTTCCGTTCTTAGGTTATCGTGACAACAAAAATATTTTTATAATAATTTTCTAGCAATACGATTCTCACAAAATTTCACAAGCGTTTATATTCTACAACTATTCACCAAGTTTCAATTTGATCGGATTTATATTGGTTTAAAACAAAATTATTACTCGGAAACCACTGGGCCGATTATGCCCATTAACGAACTTGTCCGTTGTATTGGGATGCGCCACCTACCCTGAAAATTACAAGTCGCTAGCTCTTTCCGTCCTCAAGTTATCGTGGCAACGGCCGGACAAAATCAAATTCGACCTCGAATTCTTCATTGGGAAGTCGAACCAAATCGTTTGAGACCATTTTCGTCAAAAAATTCGAAAGTTTGGGCAAAATGATAACGCGATGTTGTTCCCCAGAACATACGCGCTATAAAAAGAAGTATTGAAATATTTCCTACAGCCTACAGCAAGCAATTCCTACTGAATACTACCACTGACTGACTACTGAATACGGATCAAGAATACAATTTTGACTCTTCTCTTCGCACGATACCGCCCACCTGAGCGATGTGTCAGGAGAAACGACTCCTAGTTGCCCCGAAGATCATTTGCGCGTCAACCGTCGCCTCTTCTCTTCACGTCGCATAAAGGTCCAAATATTTATAGTGAAGCGTCGAGGTAAGAGGCACGCGGCAAGGCAATCGGTCTATTTATAAACCTAACACGATCTCAAATGAATGGGAACGCATATACTACTGCGATCTAGAGCGAGTTACCGCGCGCGGCACATTGGAGAGGGAAGCCGCGATTTAATTTCAGGATTTAAAATCGCGCGTCAGAAGCGTTTTTGGCGCTCTAGTTCCTCGGAACTGAGTGCTTATCAAATTGCCCAAATGTCTGTAATTTTCGAATTTTTCGATGAAAATGGCCTTTGACGATTTCCTTCGACTCACTGATCAAGAATCTGTGGTCGAAATTCATTCTGTCCGGCCGGCCGTCCGGTCCAGCCGTCCGGTCCGGTCATCCGGTCCGGCTGACCGTAAGCACGATAACTCTCGAACAGAATGAGCTAGACAGTTGAAATTTTCTGAGTAGGTTTGGGAGATAAATATCTCGGCTGATTCGATATTGGGCAAAACCGGACAGATGGTTTCGGAGTAACAAAAAAAATTTTTATTTTTTCAAAGCAAATTCCAAATTAAATTTTTTTCAATAAGCAGTTTTATCATAAGAATCCAATGATATCATTTTTAACTCCATCAAGCTAATACTTTCGGAGATATGATTTTTCAAAATTTCAATAAAAAATCGTATTTTTACGTTTTCACAGAATTATATAATTATTCTATGTATGAATTGTCATAATGTCAACTTATTTTCCTGAGACATGACATTGTCTAATTCTTTGCTAATAGTTGATTCGAGAAACGTCAAAATCGACTTAGAGATACAAGGGTAAAAATGGGTTCAAGCCCTGTGGACAGGAGCTTTCTGGCGCTCTAGTTCAAACAGACAAATTATATCTCCGAAAGTATTGGTTTCTCAGAGTTGGGAATTATATCAATGTATTCATATAATAGAAATGCATCCTAAATGAAATTCAATTCAAATAATAGTTTATTTATCAAGATTAAATGAGCAATCATGAGAATGAGAAAAGCACCATGGAAGAAATCAAATTAAATCTGGCTTATTTTGCCCAATAACGAACTTAACCGAGATATTCATCTCCCTAAACTACTCTGAAAATTTCAACTACCTACCTCATTCCGTTCGAGAGTTATATCTATGTCTATGGATGAATAGCAGTCTCACTACTCTCAGATCTCTTACTTCATGTTCAGTTCCGAAATGTAAGAATTTTCTGAGAAAAACTAATTTCGGAGCAAACAACTGAGATTTTTCTCACCTCGCTCACAATTCTTCGATAATGTAGGAACATCATTTGACATTATGACAATTCATATTCATACATAGAATAATATCATTCTGTGACAACGTTGAAATACGATTTATTATTGAAATTTTGAAAAATCATATCTCCGAAAGTATTAGCTTATTAGAGTTAAAAATAATATGAGTGGATTCTTATGATAAAACTTCTTATCAAAAAAAAATTAATTTGGAATTTGTTTCGTAAAAAAAAAATTTTTTTTTTGTTACTCCGAAACCATCTGTCCGATTTTGCCCAATAACGAACTTAGCCGAGATATTTATCCCCCAAACCTACTCTGAAAATTTCAACTCTCTAGCTCATTCCGTTCGAGAGTTATCGTGCCTACGGCCGGACCGGCCGGCCGGACGGCCGGACAGAATGAATTTCTACCACGGATTCTTGATCAGTGAGCCGAACCAAATCGTTTAAGACCATTTTCATCGAAATATTCGAAAATTACAGACATTTGGGCAAATTGATAAGCACTCAGTTCCGAGGAACTAGAGCGCCAAAAACCATCAAATAAACCCCCATGTGGCGATTTTATGTCGAAAAGTGAAAATTAAGAATATTATATCCCAGGTAAGTACCGACGTTTTATTCTAATACCGGAGATCGACAAGATCGTACGAGGAGCCCGATAGCGGGTTGGTGTACGCTTCGGTTTCGGAACGAGAGAAGGCGGGCTCAAATCCCGGAAAGGGAATTACACTTTTTGGCACTCTAGTTCCTCGGAACTGAGTGCTTATCATTTTGCCCAAATGTCTGTAATTTTTATTTAAGATGCAGTTTCACCATTAAAATCCATCGATATCATTTTCAACTCCAACAAGCTAATACTTTCGGAAATATGATTTTTCTAAATTTCAATAATGAATCGTACGTACTTCTAAGAATTCACAGAATGCTATAATTATTCTATCTAAGCTTTATTATATGATCTGTGTTCATACTCGTACATTTCATCCTGTTCTATAAGAAAGAGTCAAATTCATTTCAGCTATTTTAATTTGATTTCTTCCATGGTGCAGTTCTCATTCTCAGATTGCTCATTTAATCTTGATAAATAAACTATTATTTGAATTTAATTTTCCTTATGATGCAGTTCTTTCATAAGAATACATTGATTTAATTCCCAACTCTGAGAAACCAATACTTTCGGAGATATAATTTGTCTGTTTGAACAAGAGCGCCAAAAAGCTCCTGTCCACAGGGCTTGAACCCATTTTTTGGCGCTCTAGTTCCTCGGAACAGAGTGCTTATCAATTTGCCCAAATGTCTGTAATTTTCGAATTATTCGATGAAAATGGTCATAAACGATTTGGTTCGACTCACTGATCAAGAATTCGTGGTCGAAATTCATTCTGTCCGGCCTGTCCGGCCGTAGGCACGATAACTCTCGAACGGAATGAGCTAGACAGTGAAATTTTCAAAGTAGGTTTGGGGGATAAATATCTCGGCTAAGTTCGTTATTGGGCAAAATCTTACAGATGGTTTCGGAGTAACAAAAAAAAATTTTTTTTTTTACAGAACAAATTCCAAATTAAATTTTTTTCAATAATCAGTTTTACCATAAGAATCCATTCATATTATTTTAAACTCTAACAAGCTAATACTTTCGGAGATATGATTTTTCAAAATTTCAATGATAGAATTATTCTGTAGCTATTCTATGAATTGTTATAATGTCAACTTTGACGTTGTCTCATTGTCATTCATTCCAGTAATGGTATCAATATGAGAATCATAATATGAGGAGCAACTTATCAAAACGCATTAAGTCCAAAAACCATTTTATTGGGAATCAACGAAAAACGATTTTTTCTTCCTCCCTGGCTTATAATTTGAGTATGTCGAGTTTGTTTGATAGAAATTTACATCTAAAGGTAATAACTAATCTCATTTAAATCAATATTGATCAGATATACACAGAAAATGTAAAAAACGTTTGGACTTAATGCGTTTTGATTCATCTCATTGTATATAATGCGTTTTGATGTGGTTGAAATTGAAAATAATGCTGTTTGTTGCGATTTTTTATACATTTAGAGAAAACAGTCTGCACAGTAAGTGTTGGCCTGTAACCTAATTAACATGAGCAAATCGATAAAACATGTTTTTGGTTATATTTTATTTCTTTTAAAAATGCAAACGTAAACATAATTCATTGCGATGCGGCTTACATACTTTGGATTTGAATTACAGAGGGACATAATGTCATTTGGAAGATTTTGTTTACATAGGGCTATAGAGCAACAGAAAACATTTCTGAATCCGCTTCAAACTCAATTTCGCCCAAATTGGACATAATGCGTTTTGAAAAGTTACTCCTCATATAATATCATACTTTTTGTTGGTTGATATTTTCATGCCGATGGTCAATCCATATGATGATGGGAATGGTAATGGTAAGTTAATAACATTGTCATTCATTCCAGCAATCGTATAAATATGAGAATTATAATATAATATCATACTTTTTGTTGGTTGATATCTTCATGCCGATGGTCAATCCATATGATGATGGGAATGGTAAGTTAATAATATTGAGTTCAGAATATCTCCACTAAAAACAAAACTGGAATATTGGTGTATTGGAGTAGATTTGAGGAAAGATATATATTATCGTTCATCATAGAATTGAGGAATGAATATCTCGGATGAGTTTGTTGTTGGGTAGAATTCGTCTATTGGTTTTGGATTGACAATTTTTGGCACTCTTGTTGAATTTGAATTCTTCTATGATGTTTGAATTCAATTTCTGCTAAGATGAAGTTCTAAATTTCAATAATGAATCATACTTCTATGTTTTCACAGAATGCTATAATTATTCTATCTAAGCTTTATTATATGATCTGTGTTCGTACTCGTACTTTTCATCCTGTTCTATAAGAGAGAGTCAAATTCATTTCAGCTATTTTAATTTGGTTTCTGCCATGGTGCAGTTCTCATTCTCAGATTGCTCATCTAATCTTGATAAATAAACTATTATTTGAATTGAATTTCCTTTATGATGCAGTTCTATCATAAGAATACATTGATATAATTCCGAACTCTGAGAAACCAATACTTTCGGAGATATAATTAGTCTGTTTGAACTAGAGCGCCAGAAAGCTCCTGTCCACAGGGCTTGAACCCATTTTTTTTTACTTAGAATGACTGCCTCTCCAATGTGCTGCGTGCGGTAACTCGCTCTAGATCGCGGTAGTATACGCATTCCCATTTGATAAGGTGTGAGATTCATAAATCGCTCGCTTTCCTCGCCGCGTGCCTCTTACCTCGAGACTCCACTATATTTGTACCTTTAGTGAGCGGGTCTCCATTTAATTCAACATAAACTTCTTGGGAGAAAAGCGACGCGCATCTTCCGATCGCGACGCTTAGTCTAGGTAAAATAGTCCCGGGCGCAGGCGTGTTTCTTGAAAATTTCAGGCGCAGTCAGTCAGGCTGACAAATAGGCACGAAAAAGGCATAGTGTAGTAAGGGTATAATACCCTTATATGAAATTTTGAAGAAACACGCATGCTCCCGGACTATTTTGCAGACTGTTTAAGGCTTGAAATTAAATAGAACTGGTTATATTTGTTCCCACTGAATCGTGGGAAATTCAAGCCTTTTTGTCGAAATGTCATGTCTATCAACACAATATTTATCTGTCTGACGTGACGTCTTAACATAACCTAGTTTATTCTATCCTTTGAATCGCAGCCTTCGTAAATTCAATAATAAATTTATGTTTATTACTCTTAGGACGTAAACTAACTAAACTTATGAAGGCCAGATAATCTGTGATGGCTATCCCCGAGTGATATGAAGTTTTCACCTGTAGCCTAGTATCGCAATGTAACTATTAATTTCAATTTTGAAGAAATGCTTTCTGGAATTAGAGTGTATTTTTTCTGTATGTGAATTTGCACTCTATGTAGTAGCATATTAAACGTTTCTTCAGACATTCTTAAATCACTATGGTATTGTTTTAAAAATATACGAACAAAACAGGAACTTGAGGTAAATATGTCAATTTTTTTAATGTTTTCAGCTCTGAAAGGACTGCCTGAAACAAGCGTGAAAAAAGCGCGGTGTAATAGTGCCACTCATTTGGTGGGAAATTCAACCAACAACTAGCCATGAAAATAGGCGCAATAATAGACATGAAAAATTGGTTCAAGCACTGACGTGAAATCAAAAGCTTTTGCGCGTATGTTCTCTTGTCCAATCTCATTTATTGGACACTCTCAATAGAATTTACCATGGTGAATTCTATTGTCTATTCTCCTGTTTTGGACACTCCGAATTTACCATGGGAAATTCGTTTAAGAGTGTCCAATACAGGAGAACAGACAATAGAATTCACCATGTTAAATTCGATTAAGAGAGTCCAATACAGGAGAATGGACAATATAACATACGCGCAAACGCTCCTGACTTCTCGTCAATGCTTCAACCAATTTTTTTTTTCGTGAAGTCAGGAGCTTTTGAGCGTATGTTCTATTGTCCATTCTCCTGTATTGGACTCTCTTAATCGAATTCACCATGGTAAATTCGATTAAGAGAGTCCAATACAGGAGAATGGACAATACGCGAGAAGCTCCTGACTTCACGAAAAAAAATGGTTTTTTATCTTTCAGCGATATCGGCCGAATAGTTTCTGATATACAGTATGGTGCAATTGAAAGGAATAAATTCGTTATTTCGTAAACCGGCGACTTTAAGGAAAAATCTCGAAACCCGTCGATTTTTATTCTTAAACAGGCTATTCGTAAGGAAACCATTTTATTTTTGACGTCATTTTATTTTTGTCCTCATATTAAATAATAATAATAAAATTTTATTAATTGTTTAAAAAAAAATCAATTTTTGTACATTATTGATATGGCTGAATAGATATTTAAAAGACCTTTCAACTAATGTATTACAACACCCTTCTTTCCATCTGAAAATTTTAGCGATGACGTCATCACGCTCACATAGATGACGTCAAAAATAAAAAGGTATCCTTATGAATAGCCCGTTTAAGAATAAAAATCGACGGGTTTCGGGATTTTTCCTTAAAGTCGCCGGTTTACGAAATAACGAATTTATTCCTTTCATTTGCACCATACTGTATATGAAGAATTTTTTTCAATAAGTAATTTTCTATGATTTTTTAAAAATTTTCTAGTTATACGATCTTCACGTTTCCATTCTACAGGAAATAACCATGTTTGAATTGGATGGGTTTTGTATTTTTCGAGTTAATGAGGAAATAATAACCAAATTTCAGATGGGTATAACTCCAAAACCGGTTTGCCGATAATGCCTGTTAACACACTGAAATGGCGCATTTAGATTCTCCACCTTACCTGAAAATTTCAAGTCGCTATCTCTTTCCGTTCTTAGTTTATCGTGTCGTAAAAAATATTTTTTAATAATTTTTTAAAAATTTTCTAGTGATACGAAGTTCACAAAATTTCACAAACGTCCTTAGGTTCATATTCCACAACTACTCACCAAGTTTCAATTCGATCGGATTAGTATTGGTTGTAGACAAAATTATTACTCGGAAACCATTAGGCCGATTATGCCCATTCACGAACTTGTCAGTCCCATTGGGATGCGCCACCTACCCGGAAAATTTCAAGTCACTATCTCTTTCCGTTCTCAAGTTATCGTGGCAACGTCCGGCCGGCCCGTCCGGCCGGCCGGACAGAATCCAATTTGACCTCGAATTCTTGATCAGGGAGTCGAACTTAATCGTTTGAAACCATTTTCGGCGAAAAATTCGAAAATTACAGACATTTGGTCAAAATGATAACACCATGTTCACCAGAACATGGCGCAAAAAGGCATAGTGTAA
The DNA here is from genome assembly GCA_937662695.2 of Halyzia sedecimguttata. Taxonomy (NCBI): domain Eukaryota; kingdom Metazoa; phylum Arthropoda; class Insecta; order Coleoptera; family Coccinellidae; genus Halyzia; species Halyzia sedecimguttata. The sequence goes on from OW569418.2 coordinate 9,484,693, forward strand.
TAAGGGTATAAGCGTAGCGATCGGAAGAGGCTCGACGTTTTTTGCCCAAGAAGTTTACGTAGAGTTAAATGGAGACCCGCTCATTTTGGCGACGCGAAGAGAAGAAGCGAGTCGTTTGACGTGCGAATGATCTTCGGGGCAACCCGGGCAACTAGGAGTCGTTTCTCCTCACGCTTCGCTCAAGTGGGCGGTATCAGGCGAAGAGAAGATCCAAAATTAATATTATTGATCCGTGTTCTATAGGCAGTCAGTGGTAGTATTCGGTATGAAATGCTTGCTGTAGGCTGTAGGAAATATTTGAAATATTTCTTATTACTTTGTCTGAGGTCGGAGTACAAGTGATGAAATTCACCGTTAGTCTGCCTCATTTGATTTTTGTTGCAAGCCCAGAATTTTTCATTGACATCTTCTTCTTCCACTCTGGCAATTAAACGGAAATTAACAGCTCGTCTTCAGGCTAAGAGCTGCTCATCTTGACCGCACGATATGAAATATTCAAATGATACTAAACATATTCAAGGGACTCTCAATTTTTTTCCGATACGCGAACTGACGCTTCGTCCTAAGGCGCGGTCCTCGGCGAAATGACTGTTCTCCTCGCCGCGCTTCCGATCGCGTCGCTTCCTCTAAGTGAACGTCTACCTTTAGAGTAGAAAATTATAGCGATGTGGGAGTAGAAGGTCATGGAAAATATTCTTTATTATTTCAGGTCTCCCTAAGCTCGAATCTATATCGATTTCTTTATCAGATTCTTTGGACCTGGATATCTATCTATCCTCCGAGGTGATTTTATTGGTCTCATCATTATTATCAAGAATTATCCAGGCTTTAGATTTATGAACCAAGGTCAATGGTAAAGGTTTTTGTCAAAATATTTGAGGGGGGTGGAGGAAAGTTTCGGGTTTAGATTTCAACGCTATCAGGTATATATCTGCCCTGATAGCTCAGTTGGTTAGAGCGTTGGACGAGGAATCGTAAGGTCCCAAGTTCTAATGAGCTGAAAGTCAGAAGCTCTTATATTACGAAATACGAAATATAACAAGTAGAAATATATAGGAAACATGTATTTTATACTGAATCTATTGAACTTTTCAATCTGTCCAAATCTCACATGATGTAGATAGTAGTTTGATAGTAGCCACGATCAAAACAAATTCTTAAGAAATCTTGGCGCCAACAAATGCCATTCGATTATTATTGAATGGACATACTTGATGTATGAGTAGTCATAGATGTTATCGAAGATAAGATATATTTATCCACTCAAGAGTACCTATATAAATTCAGCACATGTTGGCAATTTCAGAAATCTGAATGTTATCATTATGAATGGTATCAAACAAACACGTAGCTTTGCGCGTTCGCACGAGGGAGATTCCTTAGTTGAATTCAGTTCCGTTCCCTCTGTCCGTTGACACATTCGATTTCGAAAGTAGGAAACTTGAAATTAGCAGGGTAGGTTAACCGTCTGATACGTGAATGGGATAAATTCACTTAATTGTTTCGGATACATACACAGGGCGTCTCGTGCCTTGGTTTGTCCCTTTAACTGGGACCGATACGATTTTTGTTCTTTTACCCTGCTTATTCAATTCTAAGGAAATTGTCGATGCTGTTCACATATCTGATGACGTCCTTTGGAGCCTTGGCTTTCAAATCGGGAAGATTTAGAACTAACTCACCCATATGTAGAATTATTAGGCTGACCAGCTCTGGACATTTGCAAACTATATGTTCGGCCATGTTTCACCACACCCCAACAAAATCGATCTACCTCGCCTAGCTATAGACCTAGAGTTGCAAACTAAAAAACATCCTGAATATAACAATATCGCAAGCGAAGTAACACATCTTTTGAAGAAACATTCAAATCTCGAGCCAGTTAGTTCGAAGGAAATGCTGAATAGCAAGAACATCCGCCAAAATATTAAAAAGATTAAAGATAAGTTAGACAATAATATACTCAATCCTTTTTTAAAAAAGTGCATTCCGACTCTTCAGAAACTACTAAATGCTATCAATATACATACAATTAAAGAAAAAAATCCACAAATACCTGTTTTGTACTCCATGATCAAACCTCATAAACCGGATAAGAGCATACTTCCGATTACTTCAGCTGTTAATTCACCGGCAAATAAGATCTCCAAGGTTTTAAATAATGTTCTTGTCGATAAATTGAAATTCAGGTCAAAATACTCCATTCGAAATTCACAAGAACTCATAAAAGAACTAAAATCCATCAACCTGAACAGGGACACCACATATCTCCTAATGTCTTTTGATGTTGTGAACCTCTATACTAATGTCCCAGTGGATCAAACTTTGTCTATACTTAAGGACCGTTTACTCCATCTTTTATCTCAAGAAAACCAGTTCCAACTTGAAGAAGAAGATGTCGAGAATTTATTATCTCTGATAAATCTAGCAACTAAACAAAACTTTTTCGCATTTTGGGACAAACTCTACATCATGGCCAATGGACTACCAATGGGTTCTTCGCTTAGCGGCGCTATCGCAGAAGCCTACTTGGACTTCATAGAAAAACAAATTATGACTCTTCCCCTGAGTGAATTTATAGTGATCTGGAGAAGGTATGTGGACGATATCTTTTGTGTTTGGTCCGGCAATGAGAGAGACTTGAATTCCTTCTTAGAACTTTTGACCAGTCAGTTCAGTGTAAAATTCACTTTAGAAAAAGCCTCTGACAACACCATCAATTTTCTTGACTTAAGAATTCAACTTAAACTAGACGAAACATACTACTTCGAGTTCGATATTCACAGAAAACCTACAAGCACTGACGTCATCATTCCTTACGACTCACATCATCCACCGCATATAAAGAAAGCGGCATTTAACTTCTTATTACACAGATTGAATACTGTACCTCTATCCGTTGAAAATTATAGGAGGGAACTTGAAACTATTTACACAATTGGCCTAAATAACAAGTATCCAAAGACTTACATAGATAACATAATCAAACAAAAAAAGAAAAAAGAATTACTTAATAAAAAGATCTTCCCACATCATATCATAACTCTTAAGTATATCTCCATTCCCTTTTGTCGAAGCCTTAATTACAATATCAACTCAATCCTACAGAAATATAACTACTATGTTACTAATAAGGGAGGTATTACTCTGGCAAATATTCTAGTTAACAACAAACCAAAAATAAAAACAGAACAAACAAGCACTGACGTGAAGTCAGAAGCTTTTGCGCGTATGTTCTATTGTCCATTCTTCTGTATTGGGCACCCTTAATCGAATTTACCATGGTAAATTATGTTGTCCATTCTCCTGTATTGGACACTCTTAATTCGAATTTACCATGGTAAATTCGAATTAAGTGGCCAATACAAGAGAATGGACAACATAATTTACCATAGTAAATTCGATTAAGGGTGTCCAATACAGAAGAATGGACAATAGAACATACGCGCAAAAGCTTCTGACTTCACGTCAGTGCTTGAACCAATTTTTTTTTTCGGGATTTTTTTAAAATTTTCTAGGGGTACGGTTCTTAAAATTTTTTTTTTCGTCATTTTTTTCTAATTTTCTAGGGGTACGGTTCTTACAAAATTTTAAACAAGTCTTTATGTTGATTTTCTACTACTAGTTACCAAGCACCAATGCGATCGAACATTTATTTTTTGAGTTATTAAGGAAATAACATTCCAGGTGGGTATAACTCGGAAACCGTTAGACCCATTATGCCCAAAAACGAACTCAACTCTCCCTTTCGGATACGCAACCTACCCTGAAAATTGCAAGTCCCTATCTCCTTTCGTTCGAAAGTTATCGAGGCAACGGTCACCCATCTACTGAACTCACACAAGAATGCTCGAATCTCCAACAATATTTAACCGATCGTATTAAAACTTGAAAGTTGGCAGTAGAGTTAGATTGTGAAGGCTCTTGCAAAATTTCAGCAATTTCAAACGAATAGTTAATGATATATAGAATTTTTTTTTTTATTTTCAATGATTTATTAAAAATTTTCTGCAAATGCTATCCTCACCAAATTTTGCAAATATTTTCGCGTTGGCATTCTACAACTAATAAACATGTTTGAATTCAATCAGTTCAGTATTTTTCGAGTTAATGAGGAACAAAAAACCACCAAATTTCAGAAAATTTCAGATGGCTATAACTCTAAAACCGTTTGGCCGATTATGCTCATAAACAAACTGAAATGTCGCGTTCTGGTGCACATCCTAACCTGAAAATTTCAAGCCGCTATCTCATTCCGTTCTCAAGTAATCGTGACAACAAAAATATTTTTTAATAATTTTTTTTTAATTTTCTAGCCATACGATTCGCACAAAATTTCACAAACGTGCTTAGGTTCATATTCTACAACTACCCACCAAGTTTCAATTCGATCGGATTCATATTGGTTGAAAACAAAATTATTACTCGGAAACCACTGGGCCGATTATGCCCATTAACGAACTTGTCCGTCGTATTGGGATGCGCCACCTACCCTGAAAATTTCAAGTCGCTAGCTCTTGTCGTTCTCAAGTTATCGTGGCAACGGCCGGACGGCCGGACGGACAGAATCAAATTTGACCTCGAATTCTTCATTGGGGAGTCGAACTTAATCGTTTGAGACCATTTTCGTCAAAAAATTCGAAAGTAACAGACATTTGGGCAAAACTATAACGCGATGTTCCCCTGAACATACGCGCAAAAAGTGGTGTCTATAAGTTCGAATGTGAATATTGTCAAGCTTATTATGTTGGTATGACTACACGTTTCGCTAGTGTAAGATTCTCTGAACACGTGAAGAATAAACCTCCATCGGCATTAGGAAACCACCTTGTTGATAACAACCATAAAACTTCAATCCATAATCTCAGTATTCTTCACTATGAAAAGAATTTTTATCGTTTAACCCTTTTAGAACAATTGGAAATTTTAAGAAGAAAGAATGACAGCAACCTTGTAAACGATATAAAAGATTTTCCGTTACATAATATTTTCAAAATGTTCATTTAGAGACGTTAGCCAAAAAATAACTTGTTTTATCTCTATGTTTTTATATATTTCTATGCGACTGATATACGACGCATGGCTGTGGTGTATCTTCATCTGTCATCCAGCCGTATGTTGTTTACTATTTTATATTTAATTTTATATCTTGTACTAATGATATTTTCCTTGATTAGATGAGAATTCGTTTATGTTTGTACTACATTTTATAAGTTGCAGCTTGTTTCTGTATTTCATGACAGTAAGATTCTTTGAGTGTTTGTTATATTTTTTGTACATGAGTGTCATTTCAGGACAGCCTGATGATGGTATAAGTATTTTACCGAAATCGATAGCTGATTAAAGATATATTTAAAAACCAGTGTGTTTATCTTCTCTCGCTATAGTCTACACGCTCATGGAAAAATACATCAATCTTATATGTTCGGCTGTTTCTTTGTCCGATCCACAGAGCCTGCGTGTTTCATCTACTGACTTACCCATCCGTTACAAGTGATATTTGTACCGGCGAAGCCCTGTCAACAGTCCCACCATTACCCGCAGCTGAGCTCGTGGCAGCTGTGGGAGCTGTCTCGTATAGGGTAGTGCGAAATCCAATGATCTTCTTGCCTGTGCAAGTCCTGGAGTATTTCTCCAAAGAGCTGTTCCATTATTCAGCTCCCATTGTTGGACCGTTGTTGGACGTAGTGGTCTTTTCCAAGCCCACTATAGGGTTCAGCAGGTGTTGCCCTTTTCGCAAGTTCATCAGTTTTCCCATTTCCTTCAATACCACAGTGCCCTGGCACCCATGTCCCATAGAGGAGTCACCTTATTGCCTCCAGCCAGTTTTTTATGGTATTCCGGCCTTCACAGGACAGTAGGTAACCCTGGATGGGTGATTCGTGGTCTATCAGTAGCAAATTGCAATTTTTTGGGATGGTTGCGCATCCGAATGCGACCTCTCTGTTTGTTAATAGGCATAATCGGCCAAACGGTTTTGGAGTTATACCTATTTCCAAAGATACGGATCCGATCCAATTCAAACATTGTAGTTAGTTGTAGAATACCAACGTGCAATGTTTTGCGAATAATATCTCGAGAAAATAAAAAAAAAAATGATTGAAAAACATTTCTTTATCTCAGAATCTATCCGTCACACGTTGCTGAAATTTTGCGAGAACCTTCAAAACCTAATTTTACAGTCAAGTTCTAAATTTGAACACGATCGTATATTTATAGTTAGAGATCTGAGCAACCTTGGGTGAGTTGAATGAGTGGCTGGATGGGTGACCGTTGTACAATTTCGAACCAAAAGCGTGTCCAAATGCGACGGACAAGTACGTTAATGGGCATAACTGGCCCAACGGTTTCCGAATACAAATTTTGTTATCAACCAATACAGATCCGATCAAATTGAAACTTCGTAACTAGTAGTAGTAGAATACCGACATAAATATATATGTGAGGACCAGAAAATTAAACAAAAATTATTGAAAAATATTATTTATTTTCGATATAGAATGAGGTAAACTGTTGCCAATTGCCAATTACTAAAAATGACACACGGCGAAATATTCATTGATTTTAACCATCAACATCATCAACAATTTTGGCGATGGGTGTAGGGACTTCGAGTTTTTTTCCATTTCGTTGAGGCGGTTTCGGAATCGGACCCTTTCTAGGTTACAAGAGATTTTCTATGTGCCATCGATGCCTTTGTCTCGTTGATCTTGTGTTGTATTAGAATATTTAATTAAGTTTATACTAATCTTTTTCGTTGTTATCTTCAAATGTGTATTGGGGGTTTCCCGTTCTTTACCTGTATAATACAGTGCTAAATAAATAAATAAATAAATAAATAAATAAACAAATATTCCCAGTAAGTCGGGCTCATTGCTCAGTGTTCTCCCAAAGAGGAAAGCGTCATTCAGGGGCAGATACGAACCGGTTTCATGGTTATTACCAATCGTCGGAGTAACTTAGCCACACTGAATGACAAACGAAGGAGTTTTATGTTCAATGGTTTTGGGGTTTGTGGTTTATCTAACCACACCAAACCGGGTGTTTTCAGTTCGAAATTGTCTTAAATAGGTAGACAGCCTTGCAGTACCTGACCCTTTTACCAGTTCGCAACGAATGAAAATAAGTTTCCTAGAACTCCTTCTTTTGTCATTCAGTGTGGCTAAATTACGCTGACGATTATTAATAACCATGAAACCGGTTCGTATCTGCCCCCGAATAACAGTTTTCTGTTTGGGCTCACGGGGAATATTTGTTGATGGTTGAAATAAATGAATATTTCACCGTGTGTCTTTTTTATCTCTTGATAACTCGAGAACGGGACAAGACAGCATCAGAAATATTTGATATTATCAAGTTAAGTTAAGGTTGAGGACGCATCTTATGCTTGTGCTTCCCCCGTGTTGATGCTGTAGTTTTCCTTCCAAATAGAGGTCCTGGAGCTGAAGGCACAAATTGGTTTCTCGCTCCTGTTGTGGTGTCATTTATGTGTTCTTCCTCTTACCATATTTTCCTCGGTTTTCTTGGATACCTTGCTCTGAAGAAGCCAATAAGCAGAAACAAGTCTAACAACATCATTTTTCTCTGTTCTTTTTGCGGAATTAGGTACCCGTTTACCTTTTCCATAAATTAATGACGAATATTTTTTTAGTTCAAATTTGTATGATGTCAATGTTAGAAAGAAAAAATATGTGAAAGACTCCCTTTAATTTTGGCTAAAGAACCTCCTCAAATTTTCAGTATCAATTTAGAATCACCCTGTATTTTTTTTCTTCATATCGTAGAAATTAAACAAATTGAATTGTTCGTTAACTTGAACAAAAATATATGGATTTGCATCGGAGAAATGTTCTTCGAACATTCATTTTCCCATTAAAAAATTTGTTTTCTTGACATTACAGAACTCTAATCATCATACATTTAAGAAGTGTACGGATCAATGGGAGATATTGAAGAAACGATCACGCTAAAGATCCTGACTTCATGCGAGACCTGTTAAAATTTTTAAGCTGGTACCCATTTCAGAAAATTCCTATTTCCACAACCATACCAATAAAAAATCGATCAATTTCTACATCATAACGACGTGTGTATATGTGGGGATAACCTATTTCCTGTTTCATTTTCCTGGAACCTATCAATTGAAATCAATACGCTACGAGCATAATAAATCTTTTGTTATTTCTCCAGACCTATAAAAGATGTTTATTTATTCTGGAAGTGAATCACGGTTTATTTTTAGCGTTTCTACGCAGAGGCGTATCGAAATATTTATCCGTGGAGCTGAAGGCGACCTTAAAATTTTGCATGGAAATCAAAACGAGTTTATGCAAATGACGAATTCCTATTTATATTGCTGATTTGACAATTCTTTATCTTGCTTAATTCATTATTGAGACAGTTCTTCTCGACAAAGAATGTTCCGTTTTGCAGGGAGTGTTTCAGTGCTAAATGTAATCGATCTCAATGATGTAGTCGGTTAAAGCCCGCGCTACAACTTCGGAAGTTGCAGGTTCGAATCTGCTTAGGGCATGGGTGGTGCGTGTGCCACAAAAATATAATAAGGATTTTCCATCAAATTGTGTTGGTTAATGCAAATAATATGCAAGCCCATTCGGGCATATATGCATATATTCGCTGATTAATAACAAGTGAGAACAATGTTTGAATAGCTTTCAAAATGCAATAGAAAAGATTGTATCAACGCACAACATAAACGCCATTTTTCGAAGAACATTCATTGTCAGGTTGCGCATCCGAGTACGACGGTTAAGTTCGTAAATGGGCATAATCGGCCAAACTGTTTCAGAGTTACACCCATCCGAAATATCATTTCCTCAATAATTCAAGAACACGGATCCGATCGAATTGTACTTGGTATTTAGTTGTAGAATGTCGACGCTGAATATTGTGAGGATAACTAGAAAACATTTTTTTTTCTTAAAATTTTTATATTTCTGAGACTATCTGTCAGATTCCGGTGGAATTCCGCAAAAACCTTGAAGCCGTCATTTTATAATCGAGCATATCGAGCTGAAATCCGGTAGCTCGATATGCTTTGTATTTTAGCAATTATTGTGAATATGTATAAAATTTCGAACTTTTTCTGAGATTTCAGACCATGTAAATCTTGGAATTGTAACAAGTTCTCTAGAGCTTAGATGTTAGCGCCCTTGTCTGCCGCACATTAGATCCAGGTGTGAACCCCACTGGGTAAGTTCTGCAGAATTTCGGCGAAAAACGTTTAAGCCGCCAGTTTTAATCGAGTATCGTATTTCAGCTAAGCTTTACATTTCAGCAATTATTGTAAAAATGAAATTCCGAACTGGTTCTACTTCTGAAATTTCATGTGAATCTCAGATCTCTATAGCTGAGATGTTAGCTCAGCCGCAGAAGAGCTGCCGGAGAGAATAATACTGACAACAAGTATGTTAAGGGTATCCCAACCATCGTACCCTCTGTTGAAAAATCCTCAAAAAACGGAATTCGCCACTCATAGAATGGACTATATTATACACAAATGTACTGTCACTGCACTTCAGACATCTTGAACTCTGAGTCTTGACTTCATCAGGTTATTCTTGACATATCCGTTTCAATACATTCAACATACAATTTTCCTCTCACACAGTGCCTGCTTGCTGGAAAATGGCGCTTATAACAACTATATTCAAATTGGGTGACAAATAGGATGCTAAAAACGATCGCGCTATTAGCTTGGTAACTATAGTCGCAAAGATATGTGAGAGAGTAATCCTGGACAATATCTTTGAGTTTACGCTCGAGAAGAAGTTAATTCCTAAGGAGCAGCATGGCTTTTTGTTGTGTGTAGACATGTGGTCGAGTATGCTGGACATAGGTTCTCCTCTTGACGTTATCTATCTCGACTTCTTACATGCTTTCGATCGCGTTCCACACAAGCGACTTCTTCTCAAACTCGAGAGCCTCTGTATTCAGGGTACCCTCACTACCCTCCTTCAGTGGATCAGGTCATTCCTTTCCGGTCGTAGTTTTCGCGTACGTGCTGGTGATTCCCTGTGAATTGACGAAAAAAGTGGGTTCCCCCAGGGGTCCGTGATTGGTCCGATTATCTTCCTTGTTTACATGTTGGACTTGCCTAAGACCACGCGATCCCACATCTCTATTTTTCCTGACGATACAAAAATCTTTGGTGATCCCTTCGGTGATCCTGGTGTCAGTCAGCGGGGACCTTGATATCCTCAGCTGGTCTGTGAACTAGGGTTTTCTCGGTTGTTCACATGGTAAATAATAATCCCGCTGTACAACACTATATCTGCTGCCCCCCAATTTCTGCTTTACCCTTCCATCTTGATCTCGGAGTCGTGGTTTCCGATTACCTATCTTGGTCCCACCATATTCTCCACATCATCAATAAGGCTAAGAGAGTTCTGTTCTTGTTGAAGAGATCTTCTTCCCGTTGCGATCCAGTCACCTGCAAACTACTATACACCACATAATTATGTCCATCCAATTTTGGACAATCTGCTCCATTATGGGCGCCGTCTATGGTTCAGGATGGAGAATGGAAAATGGGTGGAAATCTATGTGAAGGTATAGCTTACTACAAGTTAGCAAATTTCAAGGTCAATCGATCAAGTTCTACACCAAATCTGAATTATCAGGAAATAGCTCACATAAATACACAATGCAATAAAAAAAAAATAAATACAATAAATCACAATAATCACAAGTACTGACTTATGCGATTGATCAACTACTAGATAGTTCATGATGATGGCTGGGACGTAGAATAATTTTTAATATCATCGAGCACTATGGTTTCCTGAGACCACTGAGATTATAGGAAGTATTCTTGAAAACATATATGTATTACAATTTATGTCTCTACTTCTATAATAGCTTCTCTCCAACTGGAAAATAGTTCTCAAAGTTAAAAGAACTTGTTCAGATGAAATCAGCTGTTAGCGGGCGATAAAAGAATATTCGTGAAAATATACGTTGTTAAGAGAATGAGAAAATAATAAACATTTGCCTGAAATTTGTAGCGTTCCATCTCACTATAATGGATTAAATTATCACTTAAATTTTCTGGCTCATTTTTTCATTCGTTTATACAATAGAAAGTGAAGCAAATATCTAGATAGATGATATCCCAGCATTAGGGTCCTGTAGCGTTCTTCGAACATCTGAAGTTCTGAATGATCATAGCTTGTAGTGGCCAAACCTGGTTTTGAAAAAAACCTTCTTGGCCTTACGAACAATGACATTTTCCTTTTTGCGCGCGTGTTCCGCAAGGAACAGCGTACCACATGCATTGACGCGGGGTCAATCTGCTTTGGCACGCGTGCTATATGCATGATTATGATTATACTGACCCTGCCAAGTCTTTCCCAAGAAGATCCCTCAGAATCTTCTAGAAGCTTGTGCGACTAAGGAGAGTCAGTTGTGTTCTTTTTCAACAGTGTTACTCGATCCTTACGGAAGCTTAGATACAGCATTGTTAATTTTTGAACCGACAGTAAATGGTGTCCACTATCCTTTGGGTAGATCTCCGGCTCGCTCAATTCACTGAGCTTGAAGTACTCATCCCTCAATTCAAATTAGCCACCGTGAACACGCGCGCTAAAGAGTAATGACTTCACGTCAGTGCTTTTTTTTTAATTCAAATTTTGAAGGCACTTCTCAGAACAGAGTGAATATCTTTGATAATTAGGCGACTCTTCTTCAAGAGATCCATGCGCCTACAGAGAAGTATATTTGTGAGTGGGGACTTATGGAAGGTTAGGTTAATTTTAATTTGTTCGTTTGCTCTTGTCTTTTCATTTTTCAGGTTGAGTTTCGGGTACCTTGGAGAAACCTCCCCATTTTTTGACGGAGGAATCCATATTGAAGAAAGAAATGACTATCAATATTTTAAATTTCAGCTAATTTTGTGAACAAATCCAATTTTTACAAATCACAATACTCAAAGGGGACAGGGTATTTTGGTCAGAGCCTCCCATAAGCTCTTGTATCATAATATAATTGTACAGTATCCCATTACACTTACCTCTGTTAATTGAGTATGATGCTATTTGAAGATTTGAGAATATTAAAAACAGAAAAAAATTATCAAAAAGACTAATACATGAAAAGATTCAGATAAATGAAAGTGAAAATGCTATGAACAAGAAAACGGACTCCTACAAATTAAGTTCTATATACAGCTATTTATTGGAAACGTCTAGACATGAGGATTTCTACGATGGTTCTCTAGATGAATGAAACACCAAGAAAATAAGAGTCGACGATATAAACATGTCAATAATTTTATTGAATGTCAAGTCTGTTTTTAGCTGTGATGAAAGTTTTTATATAAACCTCACATTTGGTGAGTGAAAATTTCTAAATGTGTATTTGGCGCTCTAGTTCCTTGGAACTGAGTGCTTATCAATTTGCCCAAATGTCTGTAATTTTCGAATTTTTGGCTGAAAATTGTCTCAAACGATTTGGTTCCACTCACTGGTCAAGAATCCGAGGTCGAAATCGATTCTGTACGGCCGGTCCGGCCGGCCGGCCGTAGGCACGATAACTCTCGAACGAAAGGAGTTACAGGATTGAAATTTGCAAGGTGGGTTTGGAGCGTAAATATCTCGGTCAAGTTCGTTAATGAGCCAAAACCATCAAGCGGTTTCGGAGTTATGGCCGATTTTAGTGAAACACATTTTTTATGGATATTTCCGAAACCAATTACTCGATCTATCTCAAAAAAAAATTTTGAAAATTAAAATTTTTTTTTTCTACAATAACTCTCGAACAGGATTAGCTAGGCAGTTGAAATTTTCAGAGTAGGTTAGGGAAATAAATATCTCGGTTAAGTTCGTTATTGGGCAAAATAGGCCAGATTATTTCGGAGTAACGAAAAAAAAAAATTTTTTTTAAGCAACAAATTTCAAATTGAATTTTTATTTCAGATGCAGTTTCACCACAAAAATCTATTGATATCATTTTCAACTCCAACAAGCTAATACTTTCGGAGATATGATTTTTCGAAATTTCAATAATGAATCGTACTTCTATGTTTTCACAGAATGTTATGATTATTCTATCTAAGCTTTATTATATGATCTGTGTCCACACTCGTACATGTCATCCTGTTCTATAAGAGAGAGCCAAATTCATTTCAGCTATTTTAATTTGATTTCTTCCATGGTGCAGCTCTCATTTTCAGATTGCTCATTTAATCTTGATAAATAAACTATTATTTGAATTGAATTTCCTTTATAATGCAGTTCCATCATAAGAATATATTGATATAATTCCCAACTCTGAGAAACCAATACTTTCGGAGATATAATTTGTCTGTTTGAACTAGAGTGCCAGAAAGCTCCTGTCCACAGGGCTTGAACCCACTTTTTTTATTAAACCATGATTATATTTGTAGAAGCCCCGAAGTAGCATTAAATTGATGCGAAAGCTTGGCAAAGAATAAAGAGTTAAAATCATTATTCTCCTTAAATGGGTTAAAAATCCTTAATAATTCTCAAATATATATATATATATATAGGATTGAACCATTTGCGACTAGAAATGTGGAAAAGATACAGAAGAAATGATTGCGTCCTGTGACTAGGGTACAAAAATACAGAAAACCAACTCACAATTTGTGATGGAGGGGAAAACTTCACTTGTTGCAACATTCATAGCATTTAAAGGATCGTCCCCATCTTCAGTAGAATTTGAGTCCTCATCTTCATCTCTCTTTAAATAAGGTCGCAAAATATTTCTACACTTCGGTATAGCTCCTTTTGAACTGCTTGGCATATTTGTGTCATTTTCATTTAAATTTTTGACATCAGGAATGCCGTGAAGCTCATGTATAATATTCCCAGAGGAGGAAGGCAGCTCCAATGGTTTCGCAATTTGGGAAACATTTCTCTGCGTATTGTTTCCAGTTTTTATCCTTCGGTCGCTATTTGGATGTTGTTTGAAGTAATGGCAAGATTTTTCCTGAATATTAGAAGGTCTCTCCTCACTTTGTATTCTTATAGAATTCCGATCATGTTCTCTATTCACAAAAGGTGTATGGTAGGTTTCCAAGCTGATACTTCGAGCTATGACGTCTGGATTACATTCAAAATCCTCACCATCAGGTCCATGATCTTCAGAATGGGTATGTGTTGAACTAGATGATGTCCTTACATTAGAAATTTTTGAGCCGAACAGCCGTAAATACTTTTCGATCATACGTTCACCCTTATTAACACTCAACTTAGGATAGCCACACAGAAACTCCCAAGATCTCGAAAACCCAACCGAAGGTTTTTTAGTACTTTCAGATGCTCCAGTCGAGGAGTACCTCCTGGTGCAATGTCTTGAATTTGGTGTCATATTCCGAATATAAGCACGATCGTCCACATCTGACGAACTACACGATGTCATCTGAGGGATACACGTGTTGTAAATGGATAAACCACTCATTTCTACGTACTATGTAAAAGATATACTAATGAGTAAACGGCCACGCCATTAGCTAATAAGCTGCATTTAACAAACCGACTCTTAGAATGTTACGGCGACCTCTAATATTATCCTAGCATTTCGAGGAATGGGAGGAAATTGCGCGATTCGAAGGTATTTAATCAAGATCAAACTGATAAGGATAGTATAAACTTCCTTGAGTTGATATCTATTTTGATAACGGCAGGTATTAATAGTAGTCAGAAAGGAAATTTTTACCGATATTATTTAGAGCCATAAATGTTTGCACTATGTGCGAAATGCAGCACATTTTAATATTCTAAAGATTCATTGAGGAGATATTGAAACCATTGGCAGCTCGTGAATATTTATTGTGCGTTGGCAGATATATTTATATACCTACCAGCGGAACAGACAGACCTTATCATTTTTGAATATTAGCAAAATTTCATTAAAATCAGTTGAGTTATTTAGGAGGAGCTCATGTACCAATAGGTGACGTTGCAGTAGAGTTCTAGGATTTTTCAATAACCTACCAATTCCTATAACTCTACTGCTATGCCACCTATCGGGGCCAGTTGTAAGGACAAGGAACAAGGATCATGCTTCTGGGACGATGGTAAGCGAATCGAGATATCCCGATGATTATTCGTGTTGATAATCGTGGCATTCCAGAGTAGGCAGAATGCAATTCTGCCTACTTTCAAGTTTCAATACATCGCGATGTATTGAACGAACAATATTCGTGGAATTTTGATCGATTAGAAACGCCGTCTCCAAAATAAAAATCGCTTTGATGATTGCCAACCTCCGAAGTGGAGACGGCACCTGAAGAAGAAGAAGAAACGTTTTCTTCAAAAATATATTGAAATGGTCAGAAATGTATCGGTATCATATATTCACTATGCATATTCATGAAATGCATTAATTACCAGAAGAATGATCTCTTTCAATTTGTTATGTGAAACTGAAAGTATCGGGTATTCGATAAAAAAGTTAATTCTTAAAAAGCACTGACGTGGAGTCAGGAATTTTTGCGCGCATGTTTTTCTGTCTATTCACGCCTCACACGCTCTCACGAAATACTGCATGAACAACCAAGACGTCTTTTCTCAACCCATTACTATACTTTTCAATTCGATCGGATTTGATTTGAAAATACTCGGAGAGTACATTCGAATTGAAGTTTTGTGCGGAATATCAGCGAAATCTGGCAAAATTTTTCTAAAAATGGGAAATTTTCTTAAAATATTTCCGATTTTTTCTTCTATTGATAAGATCCCCAAGAACTTTCGCAAAAAGTAGTGCGTCGTTATTCTACAAGCATTTACCAAGTTTGAATTGGATCGGATTTGTATTTTTTGAGTTATCGAGGAAATAACATCTTTTCAGATGGGTATAGCTCCGAAACCGTTCGGCCGATTATGTCCATTAGCGAAATCAACTGTCGCATTCGGACGCTCCGCCTACTATGACAATTGCAAGTTGCTATTTCTTTCCGTTTGAAAGTTATAGGGGCAACGGTCACCCATCCAGCTACTGAACTCACCCAAGGCTGTTCGGCTCCAATATTTTTTCAATATCTCCAACAAAATAGATCCGATCGTGTTCAAATGCAGAATTTTGAAGGCTTTCGCAAAATTTCATCGATTCGCACGGATAGTTGCCGAGATACATATTTTTTTATGATTTTTTTTAATTTTCTAGTTATACAATCATCATGAAAGTTTGGAAAATTTGCGCGTCAGCATGCTGTAATCATTTAACAAGTTAAAAATGTTCAGATCTGTATATTTTGAGTTATTGAGGAAGTAACAACAAAAGTTCAGAGGGATATAACTCCCAAACCGTTTGGCCAATTATGTATATTGACGAACTTAACTGTCGCATTCGGATGCGCAACCTACCAGAAAATTCCAAGTCGCTATCTCTTTCCGTTCGAAAGTTATCGTGGTAATGGTCACCCATCCAGATACTGAACTCGCCCAACGTGGCTCAGTTTCCAGTTTTCTTTCAAAAATTCCAAGAATATAGATTCGATCCTTTGCAGAGTTGGAGCTTGTCTGTAGGATTAGGTTTGGAAGGCTCTCGCAAAATTTCAGCGATATCGGAAGGATAGTTTCTGAGATAAAGAATATGTTTGAATCATTTTTTCAAAATTTTCTAGTGATACGATCTTCATGAAATAATTCTCTATATCGTCTCTTTAAATAATAAGTCTTATACTAATAATAATAATAAATTGTCTTTATTTGTTTGCAAATACAAACAATGGTAGAAGACGCGGAGTCTAGCTTGAGCTACTCTACTCAACCACATGTTTACAGATATTGATACAACAAAAAAATGATAATACAAAATTAGAAGAGAGCTTCACAAAACATTAACAGAGGGCAAATAATCTACTAAAATGAAAACCGCATAACGAAGTTATGAGCAGGGATCAGCACTTGATCAGTTTAACAACAACATAAAACATATAACATATTTCAGTATTGCTGATTTTACAGCAAAATTTTACGATAATTACGCTTTAAGAAACCAAGAGATTTGTCCCTCAAGAATATAGAAATAACATTAAAAATTAGCACAGCATTATAAGTAAATGACCGTTGAAAAATCGACAACCTATATTTAGGCAGCATAAAACTATGCGGAAATCTCAGAGACAGACAGTGAATATCACGACGAAAAATCTATTTGGACCTCAAGTAAGATGGAGTTGACGTCAAAAAAACACGGTATAAAACTGATAATTTTAACTGACATTCTTTTCGCATTGTGGTCTGTGATTTCAAATAAATGTTAATCTTAATGTGATTCAAAACACGAGGCGAAACATTAAGCGACTTATACAGACTGATATTCTTGATAAAACATGAAAGAAATAGTTAGCTGATTAGGCTTCGTTTTCGAGTTATTGGACAAAAAGTTTCTGTGTGCGACGATTTTAATTTCATAAACTACAGTGAGCCTAGGAATTAATAATAGCCAATAATCACCAATTCAAAAGTTCTTGTTGATTTGGTTGTTTAGCGCTCTTGTTCCCTCTTGTTTTGGCTGAAAATGGTCTTAAAAAATTTGGTTCGACTCACTGATCAAGAATCCGTGGTCGAAATCGATTCTGTACGGCCGTCCGTTAACACGATAACTCTCGAACGAATGGAGTTACAGGATTGAAATTTGCAGGGCACATTATGTCCACATGTCTTTTTCTGCACTTTGAGCACTTCTCCATTTTTCTACAATGCCTCTTTAAATATCCGCTTTGCAAGCAACAGAAACAAACTCGTTTTGTTTTTGCTGCCTCTTGCCTTTGCGACATTTTTCGCGCTTTGAAGCACCGCTTACTGAAGTGGTTAGTTTTTCCACAAAAGACACATGGGTCATTTTTAACTGCTGAAACAAGCAAATCCCGCGTACTCCGCCAGTTCTTTTCTGCTTTCCGCTCACGCTCCGCCCTACCTCTTATGTTGAATCCTTTTACGACCATAGATATTCTAAGCTCGTTTTGAACCTCGGATTCCAAAATACGGATAAGTCCATCGAGTGGCGTTTTTGAAATATCCGACACTTTTCCCACGTTACCATTTTCAGCCGCATTATTGGACCGCTGCCACACGCGCAATAAGTCTTCTGGTAACGAGGATTCAACTAACGGATACAGCATCGCCGCACACTTATCCGTCGTTACGCCGAGAGTTTCTAACGCCCGAATATACGACTCAATTCGTTCACCACTTTTTTCTTCACTACGGCGTTTTCTAACACTGACACCCGGTTTCTGAAAGGCTGGTCAAAATGTTGATCAACTAACAGACCTGTTAAGTTGACAACACTGTCAAATCAGTTCGAGTTTCTGAAACGTTGATCATAGAAAATTTAGTAATCGATGATCAAATTGATTTGACATTTCGTAGCCAATTTAATCGGCTACGAGCATCAGAGAGCGGCAAAAGATTTGATTTTCAAATCGTTTATTACGTCGTGTTTGGTTAGTTAAGAGGACATTTTGTACATTAAAATCAGCCCACGTGGAAAAAATTTTACCGAAAGAGAAAAGTGTAAACTTCTAGAATTAATTCGAAGGTGAGATGGAACAATCATTAATATTTACGCAAAGAAAAGAGATACAGAAGCTTGCTAACCGAAGTTGTTTTATTACACATTTTTATATCTAATTGTCTAATTTCGTTATAAACCTTGTTTTACTTCTAGGTATAAACATATCATTGAAAATAAATGTACCAATGCGGTAAGTGTACTGAAGAAAAATGAAGCGTGGGAAACAATGACGGCGGAATACAACAGTACTGCAGAGGTACCCCGCACGAAGAAACAGCTAAACACTGCATATTTAAATTTAAAAAGAAGCACCAGGAAGCAGGTAGCCGATCAGAATGTAGGTATACATACAATATGAAAACATTGCTACATTATATGTCAAACTTATCTCTCAAATTGTTACAAATAGTGCATGGAAATCCTTATTTTTTCCAGGTACAGAAATATTTAGAACAATGGCCGAGTACTACTGTCGTTGAAGAAGCAGGGCCATCAGTGCTGGTATACTCTATTTCAAATAAAACAAATAGTGCAAATACAAATCTTCCTTTTATTCCAGGAAAATATATTAATTGAAATTGGGCAGGAAGTAATTGACGTTGCAGATATTGCAGGGCCATCGCAGGCATCCAGTGCAATTGCTGAGGTATATGTTTAGCAAACCTTTTTATATTAACCAATAACTATTTTTACATTGGGATACCTTTGAACACGACAACTTTTTTTCAGACTATTACACCAACACGTCATGCAGAATTGCAATATGAATTATTGAAAGAATTGAAAAAAGGGCAAAGAGCTGACAAGGTTTGTAAGATTTTGATATCACAACTATAGAAATATCTATTTCATTCACTACATATTAATATTTTCAGAGGGGTGTCATGGCAACCGGTGGTGGTAGCTATACACCGGTGCTTACCGATAGTGGTGCCCGAATGCTATCTATAATGAGCGACCAAGTGACACCACTCAAAAATACAACCGATAGTGCATCCAGGTACTATCAAAAGGGTATGTTCACTTACCTTTACCTGACCAAACTATTAAATTGCATAAACTATTACTGATATTTCTAAATTATTAATATAACTAATTTATTGATCAGAGGAAGATACAGTTGTACATCAGCTCCAAGAAGTTCCTCATGATGATCCCCCAGCGGTAGTACAATCTCGGGAGAGACCCAAGAAAGCAAGAAGGAAAAAAACTGATCAAAGGAGAAGGATGAAAGTTGATAACAACAGAGCATTGAAAACTCGATACTATCAAAGAAAACTGCAAAGTGCCACCCTCGAGGCCAAACGTGAAATGGTCGAGTATAGAATCAGCTTAAAAAAACAAAAATTATATGATTTGGAGGTAAAAGTCAGGCAGCTAGAATTAGAAAGGAGGATAAGGGAAAATGAGTGCCAATAAAAATATTTTATAAATTATAACTACTTACACAAATGTATTTTTAATAAAAAAAATATATACATGTTACCATATATTATCTTATTTTTTCAATGCCATACAATAAAACTTTAATTCAAGGCTGATTAAAATGAGTTATCAGCAGAGATGACCGCACAGAAGTATTCTCATTAACAGTCCTTGGACCAGTATCTTCAGAGACGGTAGTTTCCATATCTTCTATGTCGATAAAATCGCTATTATTTAACGCCAAATTGTGCAGTACACAACAAGCAACTATTATATTCATTGTCGTTTCTAGTTTAACTCGTAGACCCATTGACAAACATGGGAAACGTCTCTTTATGATACCAAAGCATCTCTCCACAGTATTCTTGGTTTTAATATGAACTCGATTATATGCTTCTTCACTTGCTGTCGCTGGACGCAAGAAAGGTGTCAGTAAATAGGATCTGCATGGATATCCACTGTCGCCTAGTAGGTAGTCACTGCCATACATGCCACTTTCAAAATCATCCCTAATATGCGAATCATTTAGTATAGTTGTGTCATGTACAGATCCTGGCCATCGACAGATTACGTCTTGTATTTTCAATTTAGCATCACATATAACCTGAACATTTAAGGAAAAGTATCCCTTTCGGTTTCTGTATAGTTCAGTCCGTGTACCACCTGGAGACTGTATTTTTAGATGTGTGCAATCGATAGCCCCAATAACATTTGGGAATGAACATATATTATAAAAATCGCTTTTGATTAGATTACGATCTGGTTCGTTGTTGGGCATTGTTACGAACTGAGGCCGTAGCTCTGCAAACGCTGCTGATACCTTTTTGACAATTCTACAAGCAGTAGATTTGTGTACACGTATATGGTCAGCCACAGGAATCTGGAATGCTCCCGTTGAATAAAAACTTATTGCCAACAATACTTGTTCCAAAGCACTTATGGATCTATTCCTTGATGTGAAGGGTTTTATTTTCGGCTCTATCATATTGACTATAAACATAATAACAGCCTTCGTCAATCGGTATCGGTTTTTAAACTCTTCATCATTATAAAATTCGAAAGGATTCATTCTTGTTCTGAAAGTTCTAGGCACTTGAACCTCCTCCTCATCATCGCTAGAAATGCTCATGCTTAAACTCAAGTCCAACTCAGACATGATGAATCTACAACAGAAAACATATTTTGTCAATTCAACACTATTTGTATAGAAATAAGGTATAACAGAAAATGTAACTTTATTCGTTATAAATGTGACTAACATACCTTAGAAAGGAATATCTCCAGAAAAAATTGTAGATTCACGTAAATAATCAATTTTATTTATATAACGATATAGTTAATTCGCCAACAACAGCCGATTAGTTGACAGACGTTTTAACACTCCTATAATCAATGATCAATGCGTAACTTGCGTTTCAGAAACCCAAAATGCTGTTTGACATACGTTTCTGCAGCTAAATTTGACAGCTGTGTCAACTGATTCTATGATCAAGTCAACGCGGATAATCACCCTTTGCGCAACTCAAATGATGGTAAACAAGAGATTTGATGTCTGATTAGTTAACATTTGTGTTGATCAGCCTTTCAGAAACCGGGCCTAACTGTAGTAGTTCCCTCACATACACCTCGATTTGTAGGTCCTCGTGCCCGAAACGTTTCTTCGGACCTTCGATGGTCTTTTGATAGTTTTGGCCGACCGGAGGGTAACTACTCACTAGCTCGGCTGCTCTGGATCCTGACACCATTGACTGCATCAAATACTGGAACTTATCCTCATCACGTAGTCCATCGTCCTCGTGAATCTTGCTGAAGAGACTCCAAAATTTCAGTCATTCCCGAATGTCCCCGCTGAATTTGGCAAGTTCCACTTTAGGGAGATTGCACCTCGCTCTGGGCGTCGAACTTCTACTACTAAGGATGCTTCGAGCCTTTTCTACATTCGAGGCCATCCTATCTTCGAACGTGCATTTCGCAGTCAAGAATTGGCTTTCATACCTGTCGTTGTCCTCGGCGTTCTTCGTTAGGTCGTCGTCATCAATGTCTTCACCACTGAACATGTCCTCCAATATCATCGTGGAAACTTCTTCTAATTCCTGGTATTTTTTCACCAGTACTACAAAGGCTGCTCTGATCTCCACAGACTCGAACTTTCTAGGGCCAACACGGTGTTGAAAGATTTGAGTGCCTTCGTGAAGGACATGCGTCGGACCGTCCTCTTCCTGATGTTGAGACCCATCTTACGTATTATTCCACACAACTCGAAATAAATTACCTCTGAATTCCGATACTAAGTCCTGTCACGGTCGCCAGATGTTGAATTTAGAATTTAAGGACTTATCGAAATTTTCGTTCTCGGAGGTAAATTTAAACGGGTAAGCGAAATAAGAGAAGCACACATAAACACAGTCTAGATTTTTATTCACAACAAAATCTATTTCACATTGGTACTTACTCGTCTTAGTTACACTTCGCAGAGAGTGGAAAGAACTACCCGAACTGCCTGAGAACTCCCTGAGAGCCACTTGAGAACTAAGCGAGAACTACTGTTTTCTGTCCGTTTCCGCCTATTTTAATCCATTACACCCACCCTTTCTCCCCTTCTCAATCTACCGGCACCAGCCGAACCCCCGAAATCTAGAGGTTTTCAAAGTTGCCGATAGGGGAGACGTTGCCAGATTTAACAAGATCATACACGCAAAAGCTCCTGACTTCACGTCAGTGCTTGAAACAATTTTTTTTTCGTGAAGTCAGGAGCTTTTGCGCGTATGTTCTATTGTCCATTCTCCTGTATTGGACACTCTTAATCGAATTTACCATGGTGAATTCTATTGTCTGTTCTCCTGCATTGGACAATCTTAATTGAATTTAGCATGGTAAATTCGGAGTGTCCAATACAGGAGAACAGACAATAGAATTCACCATGGTAAATTTGATTAAGAGTGTCCAATAAAGGAGAATGGACAAGAGAACATACGCGCAAAAGCTTCTGACTTCACGTCAGTGCTTGAACCAATTTTTTCAATTTTTTTTGCGCGTATGTTCTGGGGAACATCGCGTTATCATTTTGCCCAAATGTCTGTAACTTTCGAATTTTTTTACGAAAATGGTCTGAAACGATTTGGTTCGACTCCCCAATGAAGCATTCGAGGTCAATTTTGATTCTGTCCGTCCGGCCGTCACCACGATAACTTGAGAACGGAAAGAGCTAGCGACTTGAAATTTTCAGGTCGGCCCAATGGTTTCCGACTAATAATTTTGTTTTAAACCAAAATAAATCCGATCGAATTTAAACTTGGTGAATAGTTGTAGAATATAAACCTAAGCACGTTTGTGAAATTTTGTGAGAATCGTGTCACTAGAAAATTTTAAAAAAATTATTAAAAAATATTATTCATGACACGATAACCTGAGAACGGAAGGAGATAGCGGCTTGAAATTTTCATGTTAGGTTGTGCATCTGAATGCGACATTTGAGTTCGTTTATAAGCATAATCGGCCAAACGGATTTATAGTTATAGCCATCTGAAATTTGGTTGTTTTTTGTTCTTCATTAACTCGAAAAATACAAAACCGATTGAATTCAAACATGGTTATTAGTTGTAGAATGCCAAAACGAAAATTCTTGCAGAATTTCGTGAGGATGGTATGACTAAAAAATTTCAAAAAAATTATTGAAAATAATTGAAAAAAAATTCTATTGGTATATCATAAACTATTCGTCCGGCATGGCTGAAATTTTGGAAGAGCCTTCAGAACCTAACACTACTGCAGAGTTCCAAGTTTGAACACGATCGGATCCATATTGTTGGAGAACCGAGCAGCCTTTTGTGAGTTCGGTAGCTGGATGCGAATCGTCGTATGATATGTTGTCTATGGTCGTAATTTTGCGAGAACCTTCAAAAATATGAATGTCATGATGACATATTTTTGCGCGTATGTTCTTGGGAAAATCGTGTTTTTGGCGTTCCTCGGAACTGAGTGCTTATCAATTTGCCCAAATGTCTGTAATTTTCGAATATTTCGATGAAAATGGTCTTAAACGATTTGGTTCGACTCACTGATCAAGAATCCGTGTCGGAATTCATTCTGTCCGGCCGATCCACCCGGCCGGCCGTCCGGCCGTAGGCACGATAACTCTCGAACGAAATGAGCTAGAGAGTTGAAATTTTCAGAGTAGGTTTGGGAGATAAATATCTCGGCTGAGTTCTTTATTGGGCAAAATCGGACAGATGGTTTCGGAGTAACAAAAAAAAAATTTTTTTTTTACGAAACAAATTCCAAATTAAATTTTTTTTAATAAGAAGTTTTATCATAAGAATCCATTCATATCATTTTTAACTCTAACAAGCTAATACTTTCGGAGATATGATTCTTCAAAATTTCAATGTAAATCGTATTTCACACATTGATATAATTATTCTATGTATGAATTGTCATAATGTCAACTTGACAGTAGGGAATATTGTAACTTCAAAAATATTGGGGTTGAAATACTCAAATTTTAGCGATGCAACGGGGACCTCACCCGAAAATGTTTGAAAATATTACGTAAATATTGAAAGCATAATTCTGTAGTTCGAGAGAGGAGAAAATTTGGTGAACGTAGATCAGGAAATTTTTGATTTATTACTCATCTTCTTTTGTTACTCATTTTATTACTCATCTTCTTTCATATTATTACTCATCTTCTTTCATACATGTTTTATGGAATACCAACTATTTGTAGGTACTTTAAACCTGTTTTGGGCAATTGTCATACGAAACTTGTTTTTTTGGCGCTCTAGTTCTTTGGAACAGAGTGCTTATCAATTTGCCCAAGTGTCTGTAATTTTGGAATTTTTGGCTGAAAATGGTCTCAAACGATTTGGTTCGACTCACTGATCAAGAATCCGAGTGCGAAATCGATTCTTTAACGCATGTGAAGTTTTGTATTGACCAGATTACCGCAAAGTGTAAAAAAAAAAATTTTGAAAATTTATAAAAAGTTTTTCCACAATAACTCTCGAACGGAATGAGCTAGGTAGTTGAAATTTTCAGAGTAGGTTAGGGAGATGAATATCTCGGTTAAGTTCGTTATTGGGTAAAATTGGCCAGATTTAATTCGATTTCTTCCATGGTGCAGTTCTCATTCTCATGATTGCTCATTTAATCTTGATAAATAAACTATAATTTGAATTGAATTTCCTTTATGATGCAGCTCTATCATATGTATACATTGATATAATTCCCAACTCAGAGAAACCAATACTTTCGGAGATATAATTTGTCTGTTTGAACTAGAGCGCCAGAAAGCTCCTGTCCACAGGGCTTGAACCCATTTTTTTTTCATCACAAATCTATGGGAGATGATAGCCCTACATTAGCGGTCAGACCTGGTTTTGAAAGAGATCCTCCTTAGGAGGAGGCAACTAAATATTAAAAGGATTTCTATGAGCAAGACTGAATATCTTTGAGAAATAGAGAAGGCGATTCTTCTTCAAGAGATCCATGTGCCTTCAGAGGAGTATATTTGTGAGAGGGGACTTTTGAAAGTTTATGTATTATTTTTAATATGAAATTTTGCTGAAGGCTTCAAAACTTAACTTTAAATTAACGCTGTGACTAGAGTCCCGACTCGGGATCCGTGTCCAGTCCCGAATGACGTCATTGAATTCGGGACTGATATACGGTACCTACATAAGAGTCTCGATTAACGACATCAAATGACGTCATTAGATGTCTTGTCGGGACTGGTGGCATTTAACAACTAATAACCATGCGGCTACAGAGGAGTATATTTGTGAGAGGGGACTTTCGAAAGGATATGTATTATTATTTATGTATTTTTCTTTATCAAAAACTAACACTACTGCCAAGTTCCAAGTTTGAACTCGATCGGATCTACATTATTGGAAATCCGAGCAACCCTGTGTGAGTTCAGTAACTGGATGGGTAACCGTTGCCTCGATAACTTCCGCACGAAAGGAGATTGGGACTTGCAATTGTCAGGGTAGGTTACACATCCCAATTGGAGAGTTGAGTTCGTTATTGGGCATAATCGGTCCATCAGTTTCGGAGTTATTTTCACCTGGAATATTATTTCCTCGATAACTCAAAAAATATAGACTCGATCGAATTGAAGTTTGGTAACTGGTTGTAGATTATCGACATAAAGGCGTGTGTAAAATTTCGTGCGAACCCTACCCCGATAAAATTTCTAAAAAATTACGAAAAATAAGCACTGACGTGAAGTCAGGAGCTTTTGCACGTACGTTCTGTTGTCCATTCTCCTGTATTGGACACTCTTAATCGAATTTACCATGGTAAATTAGATTGTCCATTCTCCTGTATTCGACACTCTTAATCGAATTTACCATGGTAAATTCGATTAATTCTGGTTTGCCTACCAAATTCCAGATTTATAGGTCAGTAATATAGTTTTATCAGTTTTGTGGGTTGGACGGTAAAAGTAAAAGATGTCTTAATTTTTCTGTTGTTTGTGCGCGTTTTTTAGTCTGCATTTCAAATTTTAGCTTTCTAGGTCCCTAGTAGGGAATCCAATCCCGCACCAAAATCTCAATCCCGCAAACGATCGGGATATAAGTTATCAATCCCGCGGATCCGCAAAAATGCGGGATTGTTCAATATTTATATACTCTTTGTACTCAAACTATTAATCATTCAAGCCCTGACGTGAAGTCAGGAGCTTTTGCGCGTATGTTCTATTGTCCATTCTCCTGTATAATACAGGTATTCTTCAACTAGTTACCAAGCTTCAATTCGATCGAGTCTATATTTTTTGAGTTATCGACGAAATAATATTCTAAGTGGATAAAACTCCGAAACAGTTGGACCGATTATGCCTGTAAACGAACTTAAGTCTCCCATTCAGATACGCAACATACCCTGAAAATTGCAAGTCCTTATCTCCCTTCGTTCGAAAGTTATCGAGGCAGCGGTCATCCATCCATCTACTGAACTCACACAAGGCTGCTCGAATCTCCAACAATATGTATCCAATCGTGTTCAAACTTGGAACTTGGCAGTAGAGTTAGATTCTGCAGGTTCTCGCAAAATTCCAGCGATGTCGGACTAATAGCTACGGATATATATATATATATATATATATATAATTGTTTTCATTAATTTTCAATGATTTCTTGAAAATTTTCTAGTGATACAATATTCACGAAATTTTGCAAGAATTTTGCGTTGGCATTGTACAACAAATAACCATGTTTGAATTCAAACGGTTTTGAATTTTTCGAGTTATTGAGAAAATAACAACCCAATTTCACATGGGTATAACTCCAAAATCGTTTGGCCGATCTCTTTCAATTCTCAGTTTATCGTGACATAAAAAATACTCCTTAATAATTTGTATTAAATTTTCTAGTAATATGATTTTCACGAAATTTCACAAACGTCCTTAGGTTTGTATTCTACAACTAATCACCATGTATCAATTCGATCGGATTTTAATTGGTAGAAAGCAAAATTATTACTCGGAAACCATTGGGCCGATATATATATATATATATATATATATATATTTACGTTTTTAAGGGATGAAACCACTTTTTTAAAAAGAAAAAATCAACTTTATTTAAGTACAGAAAGTTTTACAACCTACGTCTATGCTCTTGGCAATACTGATTATCATCTTCCTCGAGATTCACTTGATCTCCCTATTTATTAAGTTAGGATATCTGAATAAGCATAATTGGATGTAGAACGTGCAATTATGCGAGTTCTACATTGTCATATAGAAATTCTTATGGTGGAAATAAATATAGTGTTATAGGAAAGAAGGATTGCTATTTCCTAATTCCTCCCTATCTTGGTTAAAGGTATCACCCTTTGGTGTAGCTTTAAAATTAACATGTTTACATTTGCAATATTTGAAAATTAAATAAATTACAATTATAATAATTATGGATATTATAAAATAGAAAAATATAGAGAATGTAATTGGTTGAAGACTCCATTGGTTCAATTCTTCCAATTCGATATCCGGGATGTCTTCGTTTTCCATGGATTCTTCTTTTATGTAGTCCTGGGACAGTCGTGTGAATTTTGGTAAAATAATGAATTTTTCTTGACTGATCGAAGTAATTGGGACAATTTCTTTCTCGGTATTATTGATTATACATTTGGTTCGTAGAATTGCTATTTCTGGGACGAAATAATACTTTGTATGTTGAGGGCATTTTTCTCTAATTTTCACATTTTTAACTGAGAGGATACTTCCATCTTCTAATAGCTTCAAGTCTCGTAGTGGAGCTCTTCTTATTCTCGGGCAATCTTCACTATGATTTTTGAGAATGTTCACCATACATTTTGGGATTTCTTCCAAAGAATCTTGATCACATAAGTAGTCGTTCTCTATTGGATGGCAATTATTGGTAGACCATTTCAACTCTTCTTCTTGTGAAAGCAAATAAGGATTGGAATATGGAAGGGATTCATTCTTTTGTGGTAGGTAATAAAACTTGTATAGATCATATTGGTCTTCATGAACTAATGGAATCGAGATTAAAAATAATAAAACTTTGTTTTTGAAAATTACCTTGGTATGACACAATTGGTAGTAGTCTTTCAGGTGATGAACTGGTATAATACTTTCGTTCTTGATCAATTCTAAGAATTTGGAATATGGTAAAACTGATTCATGTAACAGATGTATTCTAGCAAAACTTACAGCTGTTTGTATTTCATCTAAAATATTCTTAATTTCTTTTAATTCAAACATCAAAAGGTGCATTTGTTGTACATCCTCTAATTGGGGTACTATTTGAAACAGTTTAAGATTTTCAGAAATCTTTTGGAATTTACTTATATACTTATTTTTAAGGTCATTAACTACTGTGGCAATCTGTTCCTGATTTCTAATTAATTTTTCCTCGTTATTCCTTATACTTTGAAAATAATTTTGATATAGGACTTCATCATCCGAATCTAATGTTCCGAATAAAAATTTCGAAATTTTTCCTCCTAGATTTACTAATCCTCTCTTAATTCTTACTTTCTGATTCAAGAGTTCTTCTAGTGAGTTAATATTCACTTCATTGGAATGCCTCAAATATCTATAATTTGCTGTTTGAGCAAAGTTTAATTTCGAATTTCTGTAATTATCTATCTCATTTTGATAATTGAATATTATTTCTTCAATTTTATTCAGGTCTATGTGATATATTAGTTGCAAATTCTTGTGACTCAAATAAGCTTTTCCTACTAGAATGGGTTATATATTATTTTGGATTTGGATAATTTCCAGGGACATTGAAAAGTGGATAATTTTAGCTAGTATCAGAAGTATGATGCGGCTATCCATTTTGAATCTGTAACAAAATTTTGGAACTAGTTTTTGCGTTGTTTCAAAATCTTCTTGTGGTAAATGTGCTTGTTTTTCTTGTCTTGGATACGATTCTTATCGATTTCGGTAGCATCGATTCTTTTGAAAACGGGATCTAATTTCCGTGTAATTGGGTTCTTGATGTAAGTCGGATTTTGATTTAATGGGTGATCTGCTTTTGCTGCTCGCTTTTCGTTAGTTTTTTCTAAACGTTCAATATTTTTTTGTCTGGTTTGTTCCAAATGTTTCGATATATCTTGTAGATTTTCAACATAATTCTCTACATAATTTTGTAATTTTTCATTATGAGTTTGCTCGATTGGCAATGAATAATTTAAATCTGCCTTAATTATTTGCATAGGGGTAATTTCTAGACTAGAATGATTTGAGTTGTTATAACTAAGCAAAGCTTGGGAAAGTCTATTTTGAAAAGTTAGATTTTTGTCTGCAATAGTCCTCAATTGTTCAATCAACGTTGAATGGAATCGTTCCACGATTGCGTTAGAATTTGGATTATAGTTTGTGATATAATGTATTTCAATTTGGTGTATCTTACAAAAATCTTGAATGACTTTATTCTTGAATTCTATTCCGTTGTCACATGTAATTTTGTTAGGGATGCCATAGTGGCTGAAATAAATCAACAATTTATCTAAAATTTCAGTTCCAGTTTTTTGTAATAGAGGGTAACATTGTCCTAGTCTTGAAAAAGAGTCAACGATACTTAAACAATATGTTTGGTTGAATCTTATCGTATCGCAGTAAATATGAGTAAAGGGTTTGGATCCGATTGGGTTAGGTTTGAATTGTAATTGAATTGGTGTTCGTTCATATTTGCTTTTCTGACATAATTCGCATGAATTGATGTAATTTCGAACATCTTTGTCCATGTTTGGCCAATAATATTTTCTTTTTAAGCTAATCAAATTTTCTCGAAGTCCGCGATGAATAGTTTTTGTTTCGTGAAATTGTTGAATGCGCAGGAGTTGTTCTTCTTTATTTTCTACGTCTTCTAGACAGGTTTTGGAAATTTTCAGGTCAAATGTTTTATAGTCAAACTTTTCTTGCAAAATTCTGATAAGGGGTATTTCTAATTCCTGTGAAGCAAAATACAGAGTATAAGATTTTTTTGGTTGAAGAAATTCTTTGATAAACTTGAACATGTCATTTTCGATTTGATTTATAGAAACAATTAATCTAAGTTTGTCTCCAAAAATTTTTGTTTTTGTAACCTTATAATTTGGGGCTGTTTTGAAAATTATCTGAAGGGCTGAAGAATTCAAACTTCTTTCTGTAATCGGGAGTTCTAAGACTGGATTTTCTATATTACTGTGAACAGTTATGTTTTCCGTTTCGAAATCAATAATTTGTTCGTTTGGATCAACATTAGGGGTTTCGGTTTGCTTATTGGAAGTTAATAAATTCAAACAATCGTCTAATTCTTCGGTCGTGACTTGGTTTACAATGGAAGCTAAATCGTCTTCTATACCATTAATTTCAATATTGTTTTGTTCAATTTTAATTCTCGAAAGGGCATCTGCGTTGTTCGTAGAACCTTTTTTGTATTTAATTTCGTAATTAAATTCTTCCAGTTTTATCCGCCATCTCATTAGACGTGAATTTGGTTCCTTTAAAGAGAATAACCAACATAAAGGTTTATGATCGGTGTAGATGGTAAATTTTCGTCCATATAAATAGGGTCTAAAGTATCGACATGACCATACTATTGCCAGAAGTTCTTTCTCTATCGTGCTATACCTAGTTTCGGCTTCATTAAGGGTTCGACTTGCGAATGATATCGGTAAATCCTTTGGGGGGTTGCCCTGTGAAAGCACTGCACCTATCGCATAACCTGATGCGTCTGTCGTGAGAATGAAAGGTTTATTAAAATCGGGATAACTTAATATGGGGTCGTTCAATAAATTTCGCTGACATATTTTAAATGATTCAATATAATTTGGATCATCAATGTTAATTTTTGCTTCCTTTTTCAAACATGAAGTTAAGGGTTTTGTCAATTTCGCAAAATTGGGGATAAACTTTCGATAATAGCCTACTAATCCAAGAAATGATTTTATTTCTCTTTGAGTTTTGGGAATCGGAAAATCAATAATAGCTTTAAGTTTATTCGGATTGGGTTTAATTCCTTCTGGTGTGATTATGTGTCCTAGAAATTCTATTTCATTTTTGAAAAAATGACACTTGTCTAATTGTATTCTCAAATTATCACTTTTGAGTGCTTCCAAAATATTGTGAATGTCGGCTAGATGTTGTTCTATGGTATCAGAAAATATAACTACATCGTCCATGTATACGTAACAAATTTTTCCTATGTAATTTCTCAAAATTTCGTTCATGAGTCTTTGGAAAGTTGCTGGGGCGTTTTTGAGTCCGAAAGGCATTCTTAGAAATTCGTAATGACCATTTTCTACAGTAAAAGCTGTCTTTTCTATTGATTCTTCATCGAGTTCGATCTGATGAAATCCGGACGCTAAGTCCAGTGTGGTGAAGAATTTTTTGTTTCCTAATTTATCTAGTATACTGTCGATTTGTGGTAGAGGATATTTATCGTCTATAGATTTGTCATTCAGTTTTCGGTAATCTATAGCCATACGCCATTTTGTTTTTCCGGATAAGTCTTGTTTTTTAGGGACTATTACTACAGGAAAAGACCATGGAGAAATACTGGGTCTTATAATTTTTTTCTCTAACATGTCTTCAATTTGATTTTTAACCTCTTCCTTGTGAATTTCCGGGTACCTATAAATTTTGCAATGGACGGGTACTTCATCAATGGTTCGAATTTTGTGTTTTATTCTACTTGAAAAGTTAAGGGGTTGTCCTGGCAATTGTAGAACTTGTTCATTTTGTTGAAGTATTTTCATGAGTTGACTTTTAATTTGAGGTTCTAAATGAGAAAGATCAACGGGGATGTTTGAGGGTTTCTGACAAACTTTTTGGTATTCGAAAGGAATTTGACAGTATTCATTGGTTAATATTTGATTTTTGAAATCTAAGTTCAGTCCGTATTTGTTCAGAAAGTCTGCTCCGATTAGTCCGTCGTAATTTTTATGGAATTTGTATAAAATGAATGGATGGAAATCATCTACTTGGAATTCTCTGAATACAGGTATTAAAACTTTTTCGTTGGACGTTTCTTGTTTCATACAAGCGGTTAAGGTCGTTGATTCACTAAAGATATTTTTTGGGAAATTGTTATAAGCGAATTTAGGGTCTATTAAACATACCGAACATCCGCTATCTATCAATAGTTTACATTTTGGATTTTCAAATGTAATATAGGGTAATTGATTTTTATTGTCAAAAGCTGAATTTAGGTCAATGAATTGTCCTCGGCTAATTCTGGAAAATTTTCTTCGTGATAATTGTCTGGATTTGATTGGTCATTTTCATAATCTTCCTCCGAATAATTTTGAGGTTCGTTATCATCAATAAATAATGAATCTAAAGCTGGTTCTATGTGGGTTAATTCTTCGAAAGTGAAATTGGGATTTTGATAATTATTACCTTGATTTTGGAAGGGGAATTTTCTCTGTGGATTGACTTGGTATTGGGTTGAATAATTTTGACGTTTCTGTGGAAAATTTCTAGTCTGGATGGACATTTTCTCCGGGGGATTTTGTAATCTTTGATTTGGATTCGGTTTGAATACGTTCGTTTGTCGAGTCGATGTACTCGGGCCAAAAACTTGTTGGTTGGTTGGGAAATGTCGATTTACAATACGTTGTTGCAATTGAATCGGTTGTGAGGGGAAATTTTGATGATTTTGTTGAAATCGATTGTGATTAGGATAATTTCTTTGCGATTGAAAATCGTTATTTATTCTAGTTGTATGAAATTCGTTGGTTGGTGGTTGACGTCTAGGATTTTGAATATTCGATTTTTGAGATATTTGATTTTTATAGTGTAAAAAGGGTTGTTGATAGTAATAAAAATCTTGCCTAATGAAGTTAACCATGTCATCATAATTCATTATTCCATGACCTCTTAGGGCTGTTCTCAATTCTGGGTTAATATTGTATAAAAGAACTCGCGTTGCTACTCTAGATGCTATGTTCTTCTCTTGTTCTTTTTCAGTTATACTCAAATCCGATAATTCTACCTGATAATCGTATTTATTTTTCAGATCTACAATTTTTTCTAGAAAATCTAAATCATTTTCATTTCGTAAACGTTGGGCATTTTGAAGATCCCAAAATAAGACCGTTAAACTAATTTTCTCTTCGAATTTTAATTTAAGAAATGTTCTCAAATCTCTCCAGTTAGCAGTGATTCTTTCGTTGCTACTAACTATTTCACTAGCATTTCCAATTAATTTACTTTTAATTATATCTATAATTGCTTCGTTTAATAATGCATCATTTGACGCGAATCTACTGTTAAATCTATCGCAGTGATTGATAAATCTTGTAAGGTTTGCTGAATTACCATCGAAGGGAACTATTGGTTGAGCAAAAAGATTAATTAATTTCATTTTCTCAAAGATATTACTACTTTCTTGGGTCATTTTCGTTTCTTTTATAGTCAATTCAGATAACGAAAAAATTAACTTATTTATAGAATCAATATTGATAATAAAAATTGAGAACTTATAAACTAGTTTCAAAAAATGAATTATACAAGTTTTACACACAAAACAGGGAAAAGAATGGATTTAACTTTGGTCCAGGTTAATGACTGGGGAAATGTAATCAGTACAGGAAATTGCTTTTTCTCACCTCCGTAAAGTTCTAGATAATTTCTTTCTTGAAGTCGTCGAAGGGCGCTACTCAATCGATCAGGGCTTCTGGGTTTCTCTTCCTTCGTTCGTTGTCGTACCTTTGCAGTTGAAACTGTTAGCCTTTGGAGATTCTCCGTGGACGAATATCACTGGATTATTTCTATCACACTTTTCTTCGATTAAGACCGGCACAATCCCATCCTCGTCGCCATTTACGTTTTTAAGGGATGAAACCACTTTTTTAAAAAGAAAAAATCAACTTTATTTAAGTACAGAAAGTTTTACAACCTACGTCTATGCTCTTGGCAATACTGATTATCATCTTCCTCGAGATTCACTTGATCTCCCTATTTATTAAGTTAGGATATCTGAATAAGCATAATTGGATGTAGAACGTGCAATTATGCGAGTTCTACATTGTCATATAGAAATTCTTATGGTGGAAATAAATATAGTGTTATAGGAAAGAAGGATTGCTATTTCCTAATTATATATATATAAATTCTAGGGAAAGTTTTCTTGGGTATTGTTGCACGTTGTGTTTGACTAGTAAAACAATATTTACTTTTTCATTTTATAATCCAACATATGTTTCGGCCTTGATTGGCCTTTTTCAAGGATGTATAATATAACAATCTAATACTAATTTTTGACAAATTACAACGTGCAACAATACCCAAGAAAACTTTCCCTAGAATTTAGGTATATAAAGAAGAAGCACAAGAAAACTCAAGAACTAGTAATATATATATATATATATATTCGTATGAACAATTAATCAACACATTGATCAATTCACAATTCACTAAATTAAATATCAAATATTTGGATCACAGCCGCAAGTTACACTGTCGTAGCCATTCTGCTGCATTCGGTGTGAGGTCATGTAGCTCTTGTAGTGTGCCACTGAAGGAGGAAACGGGACATTCCAGGACCAGGTGGGTGATTGTTTGTTCATCAGCGCCGCATTATGCCCATTAACGAACTTGTCCGTCTCATCGGGATGCGCCACCTACCCTGAAAATTACAATTCGCTAGCTCTTTCCATTATCATGTTATCGTGGCAAAGGCCGGCCGGATAGAATCAAATTTGACCTCGAATTCTTCATCGGGGAGTCGAACCCAATCGTTTGAGACCATTTTAGGCAAAAAATCGAAAATTACGGACATTTGGGGCAAAATGATAACGCGATGTTCCCCAGAACATACGCGCTAAAAGGTCTTATGCAATTAAAAACATACTTTAGTAGTAGCATATGAGAATTTTTATGTACCAATGACCAAAAACTTTCTATTATTGTCGAGCCTGCAATTTGCTATCCGAAGAGTAGCCGAGGATAGCAAGCAGGCGATGCAATAGACATCACGGAAAATCCCGCTATCTTGATCTCGCAGAATTTCAGCGGGGTCCCGCATTTGCGGGATCCAGCATTTGCGGGAATGGATTCCCTAGTCCCTAGAGCTTCTGATGATCAGTGGTATTTCAGGTATTAATAAAAGCTTAAGTATGGAAGCTAGGAATTGAATTTAGTGTGTTTCATGATTTTTATAACTAAATCTCAACCTGAGAATTTGAGCTCTCTGGTGTTATCCAGACAGGAACTATGAGAGTTTGAAAATACGTCAAAATGCTTCCACCCTCAGCTCCTTTTGGCTCGTCTTGGAGGGGACACGGCCGTACCCCCAGATACATATACAACTATTCACTGTTGGGTCAAAAAATTAACAGTGCTGTTTCTAAGGTGGCGTAAGTACACAGTAACAAAGCCTACACAGAACACAACTGATTATCCCTACTCGCTCAAGCTCTCAAGAGCTTATGAGGGGTCTCCTTGGGGAAGACCTAGGAGGATCAGTATAATAACATAATAATAATAACATATACAACTAGAGCTAAAAATTAGCACTTTTCAACCTCTAGTTACCAGCAGGTTTCTCAAGTAGGCAAGCAAAATGTTCGTGCATCTTCGCGTTGTATCAATTAAAACACTGGATAGAAGGTTATCTGCTTACAGACAACTTAACTCAGTATTAAAAGGTTTCTTTCTGGGTTTTCTCTCCCAAAAAATATCTATAAAATAAAAATTTATTATTTTGTGATTTTCTTCTGCGTAAGAAACACAAGATATTTGTCAGAACCAATCACCTGAACAATGTTGCCTAACAAACAACAACGAAACAACGTCAACGAAGAAACATCTATATCGTAACGTTTCGGAGTCTATATCAGACTCCTTCGTCAGACGCTTAACGAAAAATCTTTAGAATTATTTTGCTGATAGTTGTTTCTTCATTGATGTTGTTTCGTTATTGTTTGTTAGGCAACATTGTTCAAGTGATTGCTTCTGACGAATATCTTGTGTTTCTTACGCAGGAGCAAATCACAAAATAATTAATTTTTATTTTATAGATATTTTTCAGAGTTTGGGAGAGAAAACCCAGAAGGAAACCTTTCAATAATGAGTATACCTCTCACAGTATCCTTTAATGATTACTTAACTTAACTTAGAACCCGCTTAGCGGGTAGCTTTTGTCCCACTCTCCCATACTCTACCAAGATTTGAATATGGACATATGGACAGAAGAAGCTCTTACCTTGATGTCTTGTCCTACCTAGGAATGGACTCAAACACGCCCTAGGAGGTGCCATAATCTGTAATTGAAAAATATCATGTAAATATCATAATCTGATAGACAATTCAAGAATAAAGTGAGAAAGATCGATTTGCATGATGGTAATGGACCTAGGAATCAATAGGTGTAGTCTTGTCTCGCACAAGCTTATTGTACATGGTTGGATGAATATTATTATTATTATTATTATTACAAAGATAGGAGAGTTGAGGCAAAGCCTATAAACTCACTAATAAAAAAAAATTACAAAATTTGATTGTGCGGATTGCCTTTTCCATAAGCAATCCCGGATCGGCTCCTCAGATAGGTAATGAAAATGGGCCCCTAACAGACCTGGAGGGAATAGAATTTCAAAATATGTAATTTTTGACAATTCAACTAGCCTAAAGTCACATTTAGCTATACATTTTGTCCTCTCTCTACAGATGAAGGGGTCACCATAAGCCATTATTATTATTGAGGGGTCGCTTGATTAGAGATCAGCCTTTCAGAATGACAGCCAGTTCTGGACATTTGCACAATACATGTTCGGCCATTTCCTTCTTCGATTCACAGAACCTGAAAACTTCTTCTGCTAAACCCATTCGGCACAAAAATATTTGTACCGACAATGGCTTGTCAGAAGACCTGAAATAATCCAAAGCTCTGCCTGCAGCATTTGAAGAAGCGTTTTCGTACAGGATCGAGAGAATTCTACGAATCTTTTCACTTGCATATGTCCTGGTCCCTTACTCCAGAGGGTAGTTTAATGTTTCAGCTGCCATTGCTTGATCGCTGCCCTGTAATAGTCTTTCCCAAGCCCGCATGCATTTTTCAAAGACTCATCACTTTTCTTTTATAATATCCCTGGCACCCAGAGGAGAGTTACCTTATTGTCTCTAGCAAGTTGCTATATCACAGCATTCCCAGGACATCAGAGAATCCCTCCCCCTTCAGGTTGTCTAATTGATTTATGTATTCCCCAATACTTTTGCGACTACGAATGACGGTCGTTAAAGGTGTTTCAAAATCAAATATATTTGCCATGACGTCAGAAGGTCTGACAAAACCTTACGGTTTGAATCAAGTTGATTCAGTATATTCATGTGTCCCACCCAGTTACCAGGTTGGCGCTTGTCGCTTAAAGAAATTGTCATTGCTTCTCATAGGCTGCATTTATTTACATGTAGATGTAATGGAGGCAGATTAATTATAACTCCTAGCGCTGCTGTTGGAGTTATGCTGCTGAGTCCATTTACACCAACACCATCAAGTCCTTGCAATATCTTTAACCGACTGTGTGGTGACCTCTTCGATTTTGTGCACCATACCAGGATGGATAGGTGACAACAATAGGACATAGTATTGTCATGTAGAACTTCATCACCACATTTGGTTTTAGCTCCAAGCCCTAACATCCTTCTGCATACTCACATAGTTACTGCGGCTTTGGAAAGTGTTTATGTGCCTTTTCTAGTTGTGTTCGCTATCTAATGTGATAGCCAGATTCTTACCGTTTTGAAGAAGGGCTGTGAGACTAAGAGTTCTCCTACTAGTGAAGTGGATAGGGATAGTTTTCCAGAGATTGATATCCAATATTTCTTCCTCGCACCCCTGTAGCTATATTAAGGACCATTTTCAAACATTTACTTATCGTACCCTATAATTGCCTGTAACTAGCCAATCAGCGTATGCCTAAGCATTGAAGTCCCTTTGCCATGAGCTTTTCCAGGAGACCATCAATGACTATGCTCCATGAAAAAGGTAATAATACCCCACCTTGTGGGCATCCCTAAAAGGTCTGTACAGTTACTTCAGTCTACCCAAGCTCCACCTTTCAGCATAGGGGATAAACACTTTGTTGTGAGGAGTTTTCCACCCTTACAATTGGCTGCACTGCATATGTAGGTGTACAGGGCGCTTATGTTCATTAAAAAAATTGTACATTTTAAGGAACTCCTCCTGGGGCCCCCTAATCGAGAGCCTAGTCAGGAGCTTCTTTTATATCCAAAGGTAGTTAGTTTCGGAGATACAGGGTGATTCATGAATGTTGATCCGAATTTCAGATATCTATAACTTGGAAAACAGTGGTCTGACTTAGACAAAATTTACAATTACAATTCATTCTAATAAAATCAGTTCTTGTTTTGAATGGCACACTTGTTTCAAGAGAATAACAATCAAACAAATTCATATTTTATGTATTTTTTTTGCAAAACGGTTCAGTTTTTGGATTTTAAAGCTCCCTAACGAAACAACGTGAACTGTTTTTAAACATGCAAATCCTCAGTATTGACAGTAATTTTGAAAAAGTTGTCTACTTAAAAGAGAACAATCAAACCTATTTACATATTTCATTTCATACCACATAATTGAACGAGAGGTATCATCAGAGATGTTCGAAATGAGGTATTTCCGTTTCTACTCATTCCATAGCTCTCAACAAGAGATTATCTATTGCCCTCCTTATCAGGTCGGAACTGTGGCTTACTTCCGCGCAAACTTCTTCTATCCTTAGCCTCAACTACTCCCGTGAAGTAATTTCAGAGAAACACATAAAAGAGATAGATCCGACAACCTTAGTAGCCATGCCACAGGGCCACCTATCCATCTGTTTGGATAGTTGTCATTGAGATATTGGGTAACTATGAAAAGATGTGGACCCGCTCCATCTTGTTGGAAATGAAACCAACAACAAGAGAAATAGATAGGGCAATGAATAATCTCTTGTTGAAAGTTAGAAAATGTGTAGAAACGGTAGGTGTTTATTTCGAACATATCTTATGGTACTTTTCGTTCAATGGTGTGGTATGAAATAAAATAAATAGGTTTAGTTGTTTTCTTTTCAATAGACAATTTAAAAAAAAAATTATTATCAGCACTTGTTACTGACGATTTGCATGTTTCAAAATAGTTCATCTTATTTCGATGAAGATGCTTTAAAATCCAAAATCTCATCAAATGATATAATATGACCACAAAAAAACTAAACACAGGGCCGCATTGCAAAAAAAATACATAAAATATAAATTTGTTTGATTGTTATTCTCTTGAAACAAGTGGGTCATTTAAAACAAAAACTGATTTTATTAGAATGAACAAGAACACCCTGAATAGTAATGGTTTATTTTCAATGATGTATACCCCGAAAGTATATTTTTCAACTCAATTGAATGAGATTGTACGATTGGCGTGAAAAACAGCAGGTTGCAATTGACGTTAAAAGAAAAAAAACACCCTGTATGAAAATTTCGGACAAATACATTATGAGAATCCATCCAAGATACCAATTTAGTTAATCCTTCGTTTGTGGCAGAAATTACTTCGATCGCGTACAATTGCGCAGTGAGAAAAAGAACAGCCTGTATAGTTATGGTTTATTTTCAATGATGTATGCCTCGAAAATATATTTTTCAACATAATTGAATGAAATTGTACGATTGGCGTGAAAAACAGCAAGCTGCAATTGATGTTAAAAGAAAAACATCCTGTATGAAAATTTCGGACAAAAACATTATGAGAATCCATCCAAGGAGCCTATTTAGTTAATGCTTTGTTTGTGGCACAAATCATTTCAATCGCGTACAATTGTGCGGTGATGTATAGAACACCTTGTATAGTAATGGTTTATTTCCAATGATGTATGCCTCGAAAGTATATTTTTTAACACAATTGAAAGCAATTGCACGATTGGCGTGAAAAACACCAAGTTGCAATTGACGTTAAAAGAAAAAACACCCTGCGTGAAAATTTCGGACAAATACATTATGAGAATCCATCCAAGGTACCTATTAAGTTAATGCTTTGTTAGTGGCACAAATCACTTCAATCGCGTACAATTGTGCCGTGCTATAAAGAATAAGCAGTATAGAAATGGTTTATTTTCAATGATGTATGCCTCGAAAGTGTAATTTTTAACACAATTGAATGAAATTGTACGATTGGCGCGAAAAACAGCAAGTTGCAATTGACGTTAAAAGAGAAACAACCTGTATGAAAATTTCCGACGAATACGACGTTAAAAGAAAAACACACTGTAGGAAAATTTCAGACAAATACATTATGAGAATCCATCCAAGGTACCTACTTAGTTAATGCTTTGTTTATGGCACAAATCATTTCAATCGCGTACAAGTGTGCAGTGATATAAAGAACAGCCTGTATAGTAATGGTTTATTTCCAATGATGTATGCCTCGAAAGTATATTTTTTAACATAATTGAATGAAATTGTACGACTATGGCGTGAAAAAGAGCAAGACGTCATTGACGTTAAAAGAAAAACACCCTGTAGACATTTTTATATTTATTCGCCTTTTAAACCTTCCCTGGACTTCCACAAATAATTCAAGGTCAGAATTAGTCAAATTGGTCTAGCCGTTCTCGAGTGAGACTAACGAACAGCAATTCATTTTAGGCGCTCTCGTTCCTTGTTCTTGTTCCAGAGTGCTTATCAATTTGACCAAATGTCTGTAATTTTGGAATTTTTGGCTGAAAATGGTCTAGAACGATTTGGTTTGACTTACTGATCAAGAATCCGTGGTCGAAATCGATTCTGACCAGCCAGCCGTTAATACGATAACTCTCGACCAGAATGAGCTAGACAGTTGAAATTTTCAGAGTAGGTTTGAGGGATAAATATTCGTTTAGAGAAAACGAAAGTGCTGGGATAACTTTTTTCCAATTTTCCAGTTTATTCGGAAAATTAGTTCGATTTTTGTGAAAAGGTAAACGACACAACTTCACTGACGCATAGCACAATTTTTTCCACATGTTTTGATTGGAAAAAAACGAAAGTGCTAGGCTGGCTTTGTTATGCATTTTCACTATTTTCTGGAAAATGAGAGGTTCTTCAATGAGAATATTTACAGCACAACTCAGCACAAAAATAGCACCAATTTTTACCCTCATTTTCGAGAAAAAGAAAACAAAAGGGCTTGGCTAACTTTTCTTTAAATTTTCTATTTCCCGGGAAATTAAAAGGAATATCTGAAAAATTCCAACGGCTCAACTCAGTATACGCCTAGCATAATTTTGTTCAGTCAAAAATCCCATTTTTCGAAAAGTGCTGAGCTG
The DNA here is from genome assembly GCA_937662695.2 of Halyzia sedecimguttata. NCBI lineage: Eukaryota > Metazoa > Arthropoda > Insecta > Coleoptera > Coccinellidae > Halyzia > Halyzia sedecimguttata. The sequence continues at coordinate 9,526,387 of OW569418.2, forward strand.
GCCCATTTTATACTTTTTGTGAAATATCTCAGGCCTGGCAGGAAATGAAGGAAAACTTCCAACAGCACAAAGCAGCACAAATCTAGCATAATTCGGTACACCAAAAATTTTTTCGAAAATCGAAAAGTGCTGAGCCATCTTCACACACATGGAATAACATAACATAACATAACATAACATCTTTTATTGATTCCAAAAAATTACAACAAATATAAAAATGGAATAAGTCATATAAACATTACATATTTTTCAAACCAAATATAACCATTCTACAATAATCCCTGATTTCATGCAGAATTGTAAAGCTCAGAAATCTGAACAATAAAAAAAAAAACAATAATCTATTGATTCCTCATTCCTACACAACAGCAGAAAGGAAAAAAATAACAATCATGTGGAGCAAAACCGAAAATCAAAACTTTCGAAAGTATTTACCTCAAATCTTTACAGGCAACATAAAATTCTTCGAGACTATAAGGTTCAATGTTTAAAATCAATTCAAACAGCACCTTCTTGAAAGACCCATGATCATATAATCTTTGAACACTCACAGGTAAACAATTAAATAGTTTTATGCCCATATAGTATGGTCCTCTCTCACTTAAGGACAATGAATGAGCTGGAAACATATAAGGTTGCTTCCTTCTGGTATTGTTCAAGTTCAAGAACTTCGCAAAATAAAACTTGTTCTTGGACATGAACATCAGGATTCTGTAGATATACAATCCATAAACAGTCAGGAGATTGTTCACTCTGAATTTACCACGACACGATTCTCTAAAGCGTAACCCAAACATAATTCTGATGACCAATTTCTGCGTACGCATGATCCTATACAAGTCAGCACTACTACCCCAAAATATAATGCCATAGCTCAGGATTGAATAGAACATAGCAAAATAAACTATTCTCAGTACTTCCATCTCTACTTGTCCCTTTAAAACTCTCATCGTATAATTAACGGATCTTAACTTTTTGTTTAGCTGTTCAATATGACCACAGTATTTCAAATGGCTATCCACGTGAACTCCAAGAAATCTAACGCAAGCACCAACCAGTATCTCAGTGTTGCAGTAAGTTACACACTCCGGATAGATTTTGTTCGTTCTGTCTGTCTTGAAAATTATGCACTGTGTCTTATCATTATTAACAATGAGCTGATTGTCAATGCACCATCTGTTCACATTATCCATAACATCACGAAATCCCTCCACGGCAGCTGTACCATCTGGTGCAGAGATCAAGATATCCGTGTCATCAGCAAACATCAACATCTTCACCATATGGGTGGAAAACACCTCCGGGAGATCATTGATGAAAATGAGGAACAATAACGGTCCCAGAATACTGCCCTGAGGTACACCCAACTCAATGATCCTCTCAGAAGATAGGTATTCATGACCTTCAGTGGTAACAAACACTCTTTGTCTTCTATGACGAAGATAACTCTCTATCAATTTTAGCTGCGCATCCCTCAATCCATAAACACTAAGCTTATAGAGTAAAATTTCATGATTAACGCTATCAAAAGCTTTAGCTAGATCCAGTGCGATAGCAATGGGCACTTCACCACGTTCAAGAGCTTCCAAGACACCACAGGTGAGCTCAAACAAAGCAGACTCTGTATTTTTGCCTTTCATGAATCCATGCTGACAATCAGTAAATATATTGAATTTACGGAAGAACTTCAATAACCGGTTTGCAAGAACTTTCTCGAATATCTTTGAAAATGATGACAGTAAACTTATTGGTCTGTAATTTTCAAAATCCTGAGTGGAACCTTTTTTGAAAAAAAAGCAAAGAATATAAAAATAATATAACGCTTTGAATACAAATTTTGATCGGTATTTTCCTTAGTATATTCTGAACTTCTTATTATCTGCTCACAAAAGTGCACCTAGAGAGAGGGGTTGGAGAAAACAGTGCTACCAGAATATGTATACTTAGGAATATATGAAGAGTTATATCAAAATGAATATACAAAAACTTTTCAAGGGGTGGACAAACGTGGACCTACGAAGGACAAACGATCCTGAAATTTTGAACCCAAAAATTTGAATTTGGGGGTGCCAGCTTCAAACTTTCCAAAAATTTTAATGTTCGATTTTCCGGTTTCTATGTGTGGACAAATGAAAAAAACAAAAGGTGGACAAACGTGGACCTACGATGGACCAAAGACCCTGAAAGTTTGACCTCAAAAGTCGAATTTGGAGGTGCTGCTGAGGAAACGCTCAAAATATATGTAATACCTATATATCTTTTGAACGGAGCCTGGTCAAATAAAACGAAAGGGTGACAAACGTAGACCTACGATGGACAAACGATCCCGAAAATTTGAAACAAAAATTCGCATCTGGGGTGCCAGCTTCACATAGCTGGAAAATCATTTTTTCCTCAGTGTGATACTCCAGTTGTCGTTGGTTACTCACTAAAAAACCTCTAACACATTTTTCGGAGTAGTTCATCGTTAGCCTTAAGGCTAGGCCAGACCAACGCGTTCAGCTTGCGTCCGCGGTGGCGTGCACGGTGGCGATCAGTTATTAGAAGCAAAACAGCTTCAATTTCATCATCAGTATCAGACAACATTGTAGTGAAACCAGCAGTGAATCGCCACCGCCGCGAGCGGATGCTGTACCGGTCGCCGCGACCAATCACAGAACACATCAGTGTGAACGCGTCGCTACAAGGTCATACACAACGACTGATGCCACCGTGCACGCCAGCGCGGACGCGAGCTGGGGATCTATTCTCGACCATTGGCAATTTGCACGATCGTGCGCATCTCTATAGCAATATAAAGCATATGCGACCGATCGTTAAAATTGCGAATGGTCGAGAATAGACCCCCCGAACGCGTTGGTCTGGCTTAGCCTTTACAGCGTCCCTTGACAAAAAAGATGAGCAGGAAGCCGCGTTCACAGTTGATGGGACCTGAGGACTCGAAGTGATCCGGGTAATACTGCTTTCTGCATACTGTGCGCCGATAACTCGACCAGGGATTTGCAGGCCAAAATAAACTCCAATTCTTTCACGTAGTTCGTTCTCATTCCGCCTAGACATCCTATGATTAGTACAACCATCCTAACTTTATGCCCTGGATATAGAGTCCTAGTTCGAACATTAAATCCTTGTATTTTTCCCTCTTCTGTTATTCTTTCATCAATACATACATTACATTCGACAGGGGGGCATAGTTCGAGTAAATGCGAGCTCTATCATTTTCAGCAACTGCTTCGATCCCCAGAGGTACACTGCACTGGTTCGTTCTCTATACCATAAACTGCTCTCAGATGGAAGTACTGAATTCGAAGTGCCACATTGTGTCTTTCTATATTTCCTGATAGAGCATGGGCTCTGCAAACAGACATGCAATAAGGGAAATCGACAACTTTGCACCAAGTGCTCCGTTAAAAATTGTGTTAGTTATCGTTATATTGAGAGCTCTTCCAAGAGTATTACATTTTTCAGGTTTCCAAAACCAGATAATACAGAACGAGTACTTCAGTCGAAATTAGCTTGCAGTGATGAAGCAATAATGAAGAAAGATTCGATGCTGTTGTATTTGAATGACAGAATTAGCAATATCCAATTTGAAGATTGCTTAGGGACAACTCCAAAATTATTTAAAAATGCACTTTTGTTTGCACAATTTGTTTCAGAAAACAAGATGAATTAATGTTCAAACTTAAACTGAATATTTGAAGGAGAATAGAGTAACTCAAATGGAACTTTTTCACAATGTAGAAACCCAAACTGCTAAGGATCTGCCCCAACGAACATCAAGCAAGATAAAGTTGTGGAACTTGGTAAAGGTAAAGTACAGAAATTTTGTAAACATTATCTCCTAGCCTAGACTTTTTATTTTCGGCCAAATATGTGCAAATTTAATCTTGCAAAATTAAAGCTGGAGCACTCTTTGGAAGGATTGCGTACATGCAATGTCGATACATCGAAATAATGTGGATATATCGAAAGAAAAGGTGCTGTTATGTCTATCTACCAAACAATTTTGGAAATATAGTCAAGATAATCATAGATATCAAGGATAAAAAAAAAAGCACTGACGTGAAGTCAGTACTCTTTGGCGCGCGTGTTCACGGTGGCTAATTTGAATTGAATGATGAGTACTTCAAGCTCAGTGGATAGAGCGAGCCGAAGATCTACCCAAAGGATAGTGGACACCATTCACTGTCGGTTCAAAAATTAACAGTGTTGTATCTAAGCTGCCATCAGGATAGAGTAACAAAGTTGGAAAAGAACACAAGTGACTCTCCTTAGTCGCACAAGCTCCTAGAAGATTTGGTAGGGTCAGTATAATCCTAATCATGTTTATAGCACGCGCGCCAAAGCAGATTGAATTTTTACACTTTTTCTTTCATTGTTGAGTCAATCTGCTTTTGCGCGCTATAAATATGATTAGGATTATACTGACCCTACCAAATCTTCTAGGAGCTTGTACGAAACTACCCTGCAAATTTCAACGCTCTAAGTCGTTCCGTTCGAGAGTTATCGTGCTAACGGCCGGACCGGACGGACAGAATTGAATTTGAACTCGAATTCTTCATCAGGGAGTCGAACCCAATCGTTTGAGACCATTTTCGAAAAAAAATTCGAAAAATACAGACATTGTGACGAAATGATAGCACGCTGTTCCTTGCGGAACACGCGCGCAAAAAGTAACAGGAAGGAGATAAACAAATGAATTTAGGCAATATGCCCTTTTATATTATATTATTCTGGACCAGAACCCTATGGAAAGATGGTTACAACTTAATATTTCCCTTCAGTGACAACTCTAAGAAGAATGACGGAGAACATTCAAAGAAAGACTGGTTTAAATGATTTTGTGTTCAGGAGTCTCAAATGTAGATTGCTAGGAAAAAACATAGAAGATAGGACATAGGATGCGTGTTCTTTCAATGGATGAAGAATCGCTTAAAGCTAATTCACATTACGATCTGAAAAATGGTGAAAGGGATTACATTATATTGGTCAGTATCTGAATCTATATTTTGTTTTACTTGTCTGATAATGAAATAAGTGTTATAGAATTTTGTTCTCTATTTCAGTATCGTAATGAGTCCATTCCAGCACTAAAAACAGTGCTGGAATGAACTCATTCCCGCATTGTTTATAGTTATATTTTTCGTTTTGTGGTAGTCAGCACTAACATTCGATCCTATCAAATTTCAACACACGTCAATTGTCAATATATATAATATTAGTACATTGTTTACCGGGTAGGAAAAGCTTAACATTCCTGGACGACTGTGAAGATTGCTAAGTCGAGGCGCAAGCCGAGACTTAGCAACACAGAGTCCAGGAATGTGGCTTTTCCTACGAGGTAAACATACTATTTTTCCGCAAATCGTTTAAAATTCGACAGATATTGATTGATTTAAAAAAAATGGGTTCAAGCCCTGTGGACAGGAGCTTTCTGGCGCTCTAGTTCAAACAGACAAATTATATCTCCGAAAGTATTGGTTTCTCAGAGTTGGGAATTATATCAATGTATTCTTATGATAGAACTGCATCATAAAGGAAATTCAATTCAAATAATAGTTTATTTATCAAGATTAAATGAGCAATCTGAGAATGAGAACTGCACCATGGCAGATACCAAATTAAAATAGCTGAAATGAATTTGACTCTCTCTTATAGAACAGGATGAAAAGTACGAGTACGAACACAGATCATATAATAAAGCTGAGATAGAATAATTATAGCATTCTGTGAAAACATAGAAGTATGATTCATTATTGAAATTTAGAACTTCATCTTAGCAGAAATTGAATTCAAACATCATAGAAGAATTCAAATTCAACAAGAGTGCCAAAAATTATCAATCCAAAACCAATAGGCGAATTCTACCCAACAACGAACTCATCCGAGATATTCATTCCTCAATTCTATGATGAACGATAATAAATATCTTTCCTCAAATCTACTCCAATATACCAATATTCCAGTTTTGTTTTTAGTGGAGATATTCTGAACTCAATATTATTAACTTACCATTCCCATCATCATATGGATTGACCATCGGCATGAAAATATCAACCAACAAAAAGTATGATATTATATTATAATTCTCATATTTATACGATTGCTGGAATGAATGACAATGTTATTAACTTACCATTACCATTCCCATCATCATATGGATTGACCATCGGCATGAAAATATCAACCAACAAAAAGTATGATATTATATGAGGAGTAACTTTTTAAAACGCATTATGTCCAATTTGGGCGAAATTGAGTTTGAAGCGGATTCAGAAATGTTTTCTGTTGCTCTATAGCCCTATGTAAACAAAATTTTCCAAATGGCATTATGTCCCTCTGTAATTCAAATCCAAAGTATGTAAGCCGCATCGCAATGAATTATGTTTACGTTTGCATTTTTAAAAGGAATAAAATATAACCAAAAACATGTTTTATCGATTTGCTCATGTTAATTAGGTTACAGGCCAACAGTTACTGTGCAGACTGTTTTCTCTAAATGTATAAAAAATCGCAACAAACAGCATTATTTTCAATTTCAACCACATCAAAACGCATTATATACAATGAGATTAATCAAAACGCATTAAGTCCAAACGTTTTTTACATTTTCTGTGTATATCTGATCAATATTGATTTAAATGAGATTAGTTATTACCTTTAGATGTAAATTTCTATCAAACAAACTCGACATACTCAAATTATAAGCCAGGGAGGAAGAAAAAATCGATTTTCGTTGATTCCCAATAAAATGGTTTTTGGACTTAATGCGTTTTGGTAAGTTGCTCCTCATATTATGATTCTCATATTGATACCATTACTGGAATGAATGACAATGAGACAACGTCAAAGTTGACATTGTAACAATTCAGAGAATAGCCACAGAATAATTCTATCATTGAAATTTTGAAAAATCATATCTCCGAAAGTATTAGCTTGTTAGAGTTTAAAATGATATGAATGGATTCTTATGGTGAAACTGCTTATTGAAAAAAATTTAATTTGGAATTTGTTCTATAAAAAAAAATTTTTTTTTTGTTACTCCGAAACCATCTGTCAGATTTTGCCCAATAACGAACTTAGCCGAGATATTTATCCCCCAAACCTACAATGAAAATTTCAACTGTCTAGCTCAGTCCGTTCGAGAGATATCGTGCCTACGGCCGGACGGCCGGACAGAATGAATTTCGACCACGAATTCTTGATCAGTGAGTCGAACCAAATCGTTTAAGACCATTTTCATCGAAAAATTCGAAAATTACAGACATTTGGGCAAATTGATAAGCACTCAGTTCCGAGGAACTAGAGCGCCAAAAAACGCGATAATTTTATTCCCAAATAAATGGTGCTTTGAAATTCCTAATAAAATTACTTGGGTTACTATGGAAACGTATTGAGGTTGAATTGTCAAACTTGACGCTTATAAATTTAATTGCTGGTGTTCTCGAAAGTAAAATGATAAGTGATGATGAAATTTCCATTCCTGGGACTCCTCCAGAGCTGGTTGAGGCAGTGAATACTGCTTCATTAGAATTATTGCCAAAGAAATCAAGAGAAAAGTACGAAAATGCATACAGACGTTTTATGGATTATCGCATGAGTAAAAATACGAGTTCTTTCTCAGAAAATGTTGTAATGGCATACTTCCAAGACCTTTGTTTAAAGATGAAATCTTCAACATTATGGGCCAATTATTCAATGCTGAAGTCAACCCTTGCACTTAAACACAATGTAGATATATCTACATACTCAAAACTTCGTTCTTTATTGAAACGGCAAGCTCAAGGTTATAGGGCAAAGAAATCTAAGATTTTAACGAAGGAAGAAATTGAAAAATTTATCCAGGAGGCTCCAGATAAAGAAAATTTAATGATTAAGGTAATTTACAAGGTTTTAATTTCTATTTAGATTATAGCTTTATTTATTTTTTAGGTGGCTGTAATATTTGGTATTTCTGGGGCCTGTAGAATGGATGAGTTAGTCCGAATGACTGTACACGATATAGAAGACTTAGAATCTAAGCTTTTAATAAGCATACCTGATTCGAAAACCAACAAACCAAGATCATTTGTAATTAATCAGATCTACTTGAATGTTTATCGAAAGTATGTTTCGTTAAGACCAGAAAATATGAACAGTGACCGATTTTTCTTTAAATATCAAAGCGGAAAGGGTTGTAGACAAGTGGTAGGAATTCATCAATTTAGAAAAATGCCCAAAATAGTTGCTACTTATTTGAACTTGGTAAATCCGACAGAATATACTGGTCACTGCTTTCGTCGGTCTTCTGTAACAATATTGGTTGACTCTGGTGCCGACATAACTAGTTTAAAGAGGCATGGCGGATGGAAGTCATCAAACGTTGCTGAAGGATATATCGAAGAATCGCTTAACAATAAGGTTGAGTTGGCAAATAAAATTTTCACAGTACAAAATATTCAACAAAATGACCCTTCCACCCTGCATGTTGTCCAAAATGTTTCTCATAGTTCTAAGAGTGTTCCTCCAATGTTCAATAATTGTACTAACTGTCAAATTACTGTAAATATAACAAATTGATCTTAAAACTGTATTCAGCAATGACTTGATGTTTTCAAAATATAAATTAATTCCTTATAAGCAATGTGTTTTCTATCATTTATGTAGAACACTAACAACTGTACGGAAATATCATTTCCTTACAATTTTTTTTTTACATTACAAATTTAAAATTAAATTTTTAATAAGATAGAGTTTCATCATTTAAATCCATTGATATCGTTTTCAACTCTAACGAGCCTATACTTTCGGAGATATGATTTTTCGAAATTTCAATAATGAATCGTACTTCTATGTTTTCACAGAATGCTGTACGTAATTATTCTATCTATGAATTATTATATGATCTGTGTTCTTACATGTCATCTTATTTTCCTATGAGATATAAATGTCAAAATTATTTTTGGTTCGTTATTCTTGATATAAAATACACCTCCTGTTCTAGAAAATGTATGATTGATTGCAAAATGACCAATCAAACAACCTAAGCTATCGTAGAATTATGGGGATGATATAATATCGTTTATTTACCAAAAAATAACATAAATATGATGTATATACATTAAGTTCAGCACATCAATAAATAAACAGGGGCATCACTGAAGTTACAATTACAAGTAATTATAACTTGTGTGTGATATAGCCCATTCACTATAATAAAAGGTTTAAATTTAAAAATTATATCCACGTACACAGATATGCACAGCAATATCCATTTACAAATACAAATTACAACCAAAAATAGCACACATAATCAAATAAACAACTTCATAAATCCATCCACAAGAAGCAAGTCTGATCTCAACAGTGAGAAGAGCCACATGCAGCTTTTTCCAGAATTTCATTGTCGGGCATGGTCATATTCCAGCGTTATAAAGCAATAATTAGCCCAAAATAGCTATTATCACAGAAAGTATTGAAGTGTTGAACGGCAAGCATAAAAAATTTAATAATTTCGTAGTTAGGTACATTTTTACTAATTTTAATTGACTTTACTATATTCCTAGTTCTCTAATCATATATTAAAAAAGTTCTTTATCACAGTCAATGATCCACTTTTTTATTCTGGTTCTGAACATACTGTATGTTGGAGCAATTTTAATATCATCTGGTAAGAGATTCCATGTTTTTGGTCCCAGATAACTGCAATGTCTCTGCCCCACTAATTTCAAACATCTTGGAACTATTACACTATACTCTCGTCTTCTGGTATTATACGGGTTTTCAGATGGTTTCACGGTAATGATATTTTTGCGTATATTGAGTAACATTTTCTGGCAAAAAAGTTGTCTAACGTTAAATATTCCACTTTCCTTATATAATTTATCGCTTGAATAAGTTCTTCCCTTTCCCAAGATTATCTTTATGATTCTTTTTTGAACAATACTTAGGCAGCTCAAATGTGCATCATTAACCCCTCCCCAGCCAGCATATGATATTATACTTTCAAGGTGATAATATAATGCCCGTGGATAATCCATATGATGATGGAAATATATTCTTTGGTAAGATACCTACCTAATCAAATTGGGTTCAGAATATCTCATTTAAAAACAAAACTGCAATATTGTCTAAGTTTTAATTGATATAATATAATTTTCAGAGTAGATTTGAGGAATCAATATCTCGGGTAAATTCGTTATTGGGAAGAATCGGTCTCTTTGAATTTTATTTCTTTGATGATGCAGTTCTATCGTAAAAATCATATCATTCCCAGAGACCAATCATTTCGGAGATATGATTTGTCAAAGTTTGAACAAGAGCGCCAAAGCTCCTGTCCACAGGGCTTGAACCAATTTTTTTAAAATCAGTTACCAGTGTCACAGATCTGGGGAGAATAATTTCTGATTGTATCGGCAAAATGGATTAGATCGGACTCAATATAAGAGCCCTGGTATCTGATATGGATTATAACTTTGTTTTGTTTTCGAAATATTTCGTTCCTCTTCAAATTTTATTCCTGATTCATGGAATCGAAGAAAGAAGTATAATATATTGAGGATATCATTTAATTATTCAATAAACAAACATTTACAGTATAATAATGGATCCAGAGGAAATGGAATACTGTTATTTTGGTAACAAATAAATGAAATCAGAACTATGTTATCAATTTATAACTGAATAATATACCATTCATTATGTATACGATATTTCAATTTAGAATGCATAGCTTGATGTACTTTACCAAATAAAACGAAACCGAGTAGTCCGTTTTAATCTAATATTCTACAAAAAAGTTGTGAATACCTTATAATTTTAAAGATACTGTTCGAAACATGTATTATTTGAGTAAAATAGATAGATTTTTTTTTCAAAAGGTTTCCTTACATCTTGGTGCCAAGAATAATCACACTTAGAGATTGAACGTAGTAAATAATTGTTCATTTATTCAACTTAACTTGAACGACTAACTGTATACAAGTCAAACAAAAATAAATAGCAATAGCAATATACATATATTGAAAGATCATAAATAGTTTGTTGATTGCACTCTACGTCTCTCGAATAGGACGCTTTCATCAATTGTGACAAATATATCACACATAAGGATGATTTTCAGGATCAGATAAATAGAGTTGAGACAATTAGTAGTTTTCGACTACATCTTAAGCCTCACAAATTTCCGAACATGAGTTGAGTAAATATCTTTTAGAATCCGTTTGTTAAATAATTAAAAATGAATTGATGAACGTCGTTCTGTCCCTACCATAGTTGCTATTGGTCGAGAGATCACTTGATCATACATCTGCGATTTTATTGTGCCGAGAATTCCATGGTCAAAATTACGCGTCGTCTGAGTTCATTCATAAATGATAGGAGTGGCACATCCGGTTAATCTGTGGTATTATCATCTCACCATAGTCATGTCATAACCAAGCGTGACAAAGCTGAATGACCTCACGTTAGTGCTTTCCTAACTATGTCATAGGGATAGGGAAGTCAATCTTGTTTGGCCCGCTTGCCAATGACATAATTATAATTATATGATTATACTGACTGACCCTCTTAGACCTTCCCTAAGGATAATTCTTTTTCTTCAGAAGAAGAAGCTCATAACTCCGGAACCAGTCGGCAGATATGGCCTCTTAATCAAGATAAGCAAGAAATTTATGTCCCAAACCTACCCTGCAAGTTTCAACTATCTAATTAATTTCGTCCGAGAGTTATCCTGTTTACGGCCCTCCGGACGGGGATTTGACCCCAGATTAATCATATTAGTGAATCGAATCCTATCGTTTGAGATAATTTCCGGCCAAAATTCCGAAAATACAGGTATATGAGCAAAGTGAAAGCATGCTGTTCCTGGCGAAACAAGCGTAGACAAAAAGAAGATTGTTTCTGCCTGATCGTAATAAAGTTTTTTGCGCGTATGTTCTGGGGAACATCGCGTTATCACTTTGCCCAAATGTCAAATGTAACTTTCGAATTTTTATACGAAAATGGTCTCAAACGATTTGGTTCGGCTCCCCAATGAAGAATTCGAGGTCAAATTTGATTCTGTCCGGCCGGCCGTCCAGCCGTTGCCACGATAACTTGAGAACGGAAAGAGCTAGCGACTTGAAATTTTCAGGGTAGGTGGCGCATCCCAATACGTCGGACAAGTTAGTTAATGGGCATAATCGGCCCAATGGTTACCGAGTCAGAATTTTGTTTTCAACCAATATAAATCCGATCGAATTGAAACTTGGTGAGTAGTTGTAGAATATGAACCTAATCACGTTTCTGAAATTTTGTGAGAATCGTATCACTAGAAAATTTTAAAAAAATTGTTAAATGAGATTTTTTATGTCTCGATAACCTGAGAACGGAAAGAGATAGCGAGTTGAAATTTTCAGGTTAGGTTGTGCATATGAATGTGACATTTGAGTTTGTTTATAAGCATAATCGGCCGAAGTGTTTAGGAGTTATAGCCATCTGAAATTTGGTTGTTTTTTTCTCCTCATCAACTCAAAGAATACTGAACCGATTGAATTGAAACATAGTTATTAGTTGTAGAATACCAACACGAAAATTCTTGCAAAATTTCGTGAGGATAGTATTTGTAGAAAATTTTTGAGAAATCATTGAAAATTGAAAAAAAAAATTCTATATATCAGTAACCATTCGTCTGAAATTGCTGAAATTTTGCGAGATCCTTTACAACCTACCTCTACTGCCAAGTTTCAAGTTTCAACACGATCGGTTAAATATTGTTGGAGATTCGCGCAGCCTTGTGTGAGTTGAGTAGATGGGTGACCGTTGCCTCAATAACTTTCGAACGAAATGAGATAGGTACTTGCGATTTTCAGGGTTGGTTGCGTATCCGAATGGGAGAGTTAAGTTCGGTTTAACGGTTTCCGAGTTATACCCACCTGGAATATTATTTCCTCGATAACTCAAAAAATATAGACTCGACCGAATTGAAGCTTGCCAACTAGTTGTAGAATATCGACTTGAAGACGTTTCTAGAATTTTGTGTGAACCGTATCGCTAGAAAATTTTTAAAAAATCATTAAAAAATTTTGTAAGAACCGCACCCCTAGAAAATTTCAAAAAAATCACGAAAAAAAAAAATTTGTTCAAGCACTGACGTGAAGTCAGGAGCTTTTGCGCATATGTTCTATTGTCCATTCTCCTGTATTGGACATTTAATTCGAATTTACCATGGTGAATTCGAATTAAGAGTGTCCAATACAGGAGAATGGACAACATAATTTACCATGGTTAATTCGATTAAAGGGAATTTTTTTTATTAGGAAATAATAATACAAAGATCTAAGCAAAACTCACCAATTTGAGGAATATGAAAAGCACTTCTGATATCAATATAACAATCTCCCAATAAACGTGGAGACTTGACGGACCGCCGTGTCAGACTACGAGCATCTATATTAATCAGACATAATGAAAGATTAGTTCCTTTGTTTGATAATTTACGAGTTATAGGTAAGGATCTTTTCGATATTTTTAGTAAATGTTTTCCCATCATTCGAAAGTAGGTACTATCAAGATGAAATTAATCTCCAAGTAATCAATATACAGGGTCCGAGGCCGCCACACCGGCTTGGACATGGAGGTGATGGGGTACCATTGGGGTATCACACTTCCTGTTGTTAAACTGTGATCCGGGTCTTCTGATGGAAGTTATGGATGGTTTAAGCCAGGGGTGAGTTTCCTTATTTTGCAAATAATTAAGAGACCAGTTGAGATAGAGAAATGAAATTTGACGGTTTGAGTAAGGAGCTCGAGTACTTTGAAAACCTGGTGAAATAAGTTTTCTCTAACCCCCACCAAAACAAATGGTAGGGGGTGGGGGTACTCTTTTTGAAATACATAATTTTTTTCCACGGTCTCGTACTAATATTAAATTAGATTCCGACACTACGATCTTTTACCTTTCATTTGGTGTATCGCTGACACTTGGGGCTCAAGCGGTTACAAAGATGTTATCAAAAGAATGTCACGAACATACAACATTTTCGATAACGGGGTAGAGCACTACATACAGATCGGCGTTTATCAGCTTCCCATTACAATATTGAAGTGTTTTCTCTTGCGAGTGTCTTTAAGGACCATAGTCTCCATATTTACAAGATATTAAGAAGTATACATGGTGTTTCAAAATAGGCCAGTCATCCCACAACTTCAAAATTTTCCATGTGATTTTCCCCTTATACCTACTCTGTCATTTTTTATTTTTTTGTAATATTTAATTTAATGATTGAATTGTTAGCATAAAACGTATGCATTCCGCAAATAAAGAAAGTTCTCCTCACAAACTTAAGTTAAAATTTGGCGTAGAATTAAAAAATGACGAAGTACACGGATGGCTTAGAGTGCATACCTACCGGCTAACACCATTTTACGAACATTTCTGAAATATACATTAAATCCAATCAAAATAGTTATTTTGATTTCCTGAAAAGTTTTTTCAGTTTTGGAGCAGGTTTACAAATTAAGCCATCGATACATAGCCTCACATTGAATATTCGGAAGTTGTGAGATGACTGGCCCTTTTTGGAACATCATGTATACTTCTGAATATCTTGGAAATCTGGAGACGATGGTCCCTAACGACACTCACAAGAGAAAAAATTTCAATATGGTAATGGGAAACTGGAAAACACCGATCTGTATGTAGTGCTCTACCCCGTTATCGAAAATGTTGTGTGTTCGTGACATTCTTTTGATAACCAAGTGTCAACGATACACCAAATGGAAGGTAAAAGATCGCAGTTTTGGAATCTAATCGATTATAAGTACGTTACGTGGAAAAATTCATTTATTTTAAAAAGCACCCCCACCCCCTAGCATTTGTTTTAGTGGGGGTTAAAAAAACTTATTACAGCAGGATTTCAAAGCACTCGATCGGCTCACTCAAATCTTAAAATTTCATTGCTCTATCTCAACTGTTCTATAAAATATTTGCAAAATAAGAAAACTCACACCTGGCTCAAACCCTCCCTAACTACCATCAGAAAAGCCGGAGGACAGTTTAACAACAGGAAGTATGACACCCTAATGGTACCCTATCACCTCCTTGCCTGTGTCGGTGTGGCGGCCTCAGACCCTGTATACTGTATAGCAATGTAATATCAGATAACATCATGATAACACTCCTTAATGATATTTTCCTTGATTAGAGGAGAATTCGTTTATGTTTGTACTACATTTTATAAGTTGCAGCTTGTGTCTGTATTTCATGACAGTAGGATTCTTTGAGTGTTTGTTATATTTTTTGTACATGAGTGTCATTTCAGGACAGCCTGATGATGGTATAAGTATTTTACCGAAATCGATAGCTGATTAAAGATATATTTAAAAACCAGTGTGTTTATCTTCTCTCGCTATAATCTACACGCTGATGGAGAAATACATTCTCATTTGAGTTTTGTTTCGGTGATCATTTGTGCGCGTTTGTTCCGCATGGAACAGCGTGCTATCATATTGCCCAGATGTGTGTATTTTTGACATTTTTGGCTGAAGATGATCTCAAACGATTGGGTTCGACTCACTGATGAATAATCCGGGGTCAAATCCAATTCGATACGTCCATCCAGCCGTCCGGTCGTAAGCACGATAACTCTCGAACGAAATGAATAAATATTTCGGTTATGTTCTTTAATAATAATAATAATAATAATTTTTATTTGCCAAAAAGAAAATGATACATTCCAATTCTTCAGAACAATCTTCTTATCCATTAATTCTTCTACAAATAAAGGTAAACCATAAAGTCCAAGGACTGTCCGTGGTGAACGTTTTTAAACTGTAAACAGCCCCGCAGAGCCAAAACAACTAGAACTCATTTATTCCTGATAGCATCAATTAACAACAAAAGCAAAAACATCAACCTTGCGCAAAAGGGTATAATGACCAAGACCCTATGGCTCAGTCACACACACGCCAAAATCGTGAATCCTCCAACCATGCATGTTACCGAAATCAACCGAGATGAACTGATTTAACTATACTCTGTATAATATTATAACACAGTATCAACACAGTAGCACTCAGTCACGTCCATCCCCCATACCCAACACTCTATGAATTCCCCCCTGGATAAGATATATTTCCTCAAATTTGACCTAAATCTAGATAATGTAAAGTCCCCTCTTAAATTAACCGGCAATGAATTGAACACCCTAGGAGCTAAGAACACATGATGCTTCTGTCCTATAGATTTCAAGGACGTCGGGACTGAAAGATTCCCCGCCACCCTTTTTCGGGGGGAATAATCATGATTAATGAATCCGAACAGTTGTTTGTGCTTGTAATAGTATATCCCAATCTTACCGAAAAATATCTGGCGAGGATCCAAAATCCCTGTTTCACGGTATACAAGATTGCTGGAATATAGTCGTCCTCTCCTCGAAATTATCTTCAAGATTAATTTCTGTATAACTTCTAGTTTTGTTAGATAACAAGGAGCTACACCTCCCCATCCAATGATACCATAGGCAAGGCGAGAATCAACAAGAGCATAATATATAATCTTTAAATGTGGTAGCTCTATATATTTTAGATAGATATTTGAACCTATAAATCATTGATCTGATCACATATACTACCTTTTGTGCATGTAGATTCCATCGCAAATGGGGGTCTATCATAATACCAAGATATTCGGCAATAATGTCTACTAATAGAAGACATTATTGTTGTCCTCTCTCTATCCTGAACAGTTATGCGCAGCGAGGTGAAGCGAGGCAGGCCATTGTTTTAACTAGCCAAGGGCAGAAACACTGTTTTCTCAGCATTCACGGTCATAAGCTTATGGTCGAACCAATTTATTATGGTACCCAGGTCAGATTCCACTTCTTCCTTAGGTTGATTCCATGAATTTGAGGTGTAAAATATGGCCGTGTCATCAGCGAAGCTATAAATTTTACCGGTGGATTGCATTTTCAATATATTATCCATATAAATTATAAAGAAGATGGGGCCTAGGACTGTTCCTTGCGGGATACCACATTTGACAGTTCTTCTGGTGCTCCGTCATCCGCCAACCTCCACAACATGCTGACGGTCAGCCAAATAACTTCGACAAAGGTTCAGAACGCCCCTCTGAAGCCGAAACCCTCCAAAGCCCCCAATAGCTGTGCGTGATCGATCGTATCTAAGGCCTTTGCTAGATCCATGAACACGCGTAGAGAAGGCTTCCCCCGGTCTAGTGCATCATACATGCAGGCTGTAATGGCAGCTATTGCATCTTCAGCCGACTGACCCAACCGGATACCGAATTGTCTATCCGAAAGAAGTTTGTATTTTTCAATAAACTATACTTTTCTCTTCTTCAATACCGTCTCAAAAACTTTCGTAAAATTTGTTATAAGCGAGAAATTTAATGCTTGTGGCTTTTACTTGATGCAAATCCATATTAACTCAATGAAAAATTATATACGATTTACACTTATTTATTCAATATTGTGACGCGTTTCGTCGACACAGCGACTTCATCAGACTACATCATACTGATGTAGTCTGATGAAGTCGCTGTGTCGACGAAACGCGTCACAATATTGATTAAATAAGTGTAAATCGTATATAATTTTTCATTGTGTTATAAGAGAGATCGGTCGGTAATTAGAAGTGACTTTTATTTCTCCGGTTTTGTGAAGCGGCTTGATAACTGCGATCTTGAATTCCGGCGGACATGTACCTGTTTCAATGATCTTATTCAAGAGAAATGCCATTGGGTCCGCTATTAGCTCAGAGATTTCCTTCAGAATCTCAGTTTTAATGCCATCTTTCCGGGTGCCTTGCTATTCTTCAGTGATTTGATGATTTCTATAATTTCCTTCCTACATGTCGGCTGAAGAAATAGCGATTGGCCTCCAATACATTGCTTCGGAACCGGGGCTGCAGGCTTCTTAATATTCCGTGCGAGATCAGGACCTTCGTTAGTGAAAAAGTCAACAAAACACTCAGCAGCTTCACGATTATCCCTAGTGAGCTCACCAACAGAGTTTAGAACACGTCCAATTTGGGTCACTTTGTTTGCACCACCTCCTATCTCATTTATTGACTTCCACATTTGCTTTGCCTGACCTTTATTCTTCACTATTTGATTTGTATAGTATATTTCCCTAGTTTTTTTGATAAGATTGTTCAATCTATTTCTGTACACGATGAACTTTTCCTTTGAGGCAGTATCTCCATTTAATTTATAAGTCTTATACAATCTGTCTCTTTCAGCTATTGATGTAATTATACCCGCTGTGATCCACTTTCAGAGATTTCCGCCTCCTATGAACTAAAGTTGTGTTAAACTCGATCAATTCAGAAATTGTATTAGTAAAATATTCGGCAGCAAAAGAAGCCTCTAGGCTAGGGTCTCATACAGTATGCTCTAATTGAAGTTAGATAGAGACTCTTTCAACCCTTTGACATTAGTTCGCCTGATTGACCGTATTGACTCCCCGCCACTGTTTTGCTTTATGTCATAATTCAACTTCATTATTGTTGACTTGTGGTCGGTAATGTGTGCTTCAAGAAGGTAAGTTTTACAAGTTTCGACAATATTTTCATCTGTCTTGAAGAAAATGTGATCCAGACAAGCATTCGCCCTCGTACTCTCATTTACAGTCGATACAAAGTTAAATTCGCTGAGTAAATTGAGATAATCGGTCGTTATCTTATCATCGGAAAATAAGTTGATGTTTATATCCCCCAAAATAATGGGTGATATCCTTCGAGTTATATTTCGAAGTTATGGCAATTTTGTGCTTAAGCTTTTATTCTGAATATTTCCGGAACTACTATTTCGATTTGTCTGAAATTTAGTATCAAATTGTAGAATTAGGATCTTTATATGTATGCATTTGTATATCAACGTACAAAAAAAAAATTAAAAATTTGAAAAGTGTTCAACTATTCTGCGGAATATTTCGCTTGAAATTCCGAAACCACATGTCGAATTTTGGCATTTAGACGACCAATAATGACCTCTTGGAGCGTACGAATTGAAATACCTATTGGCCAAATTCAGGGCCGTCTTTCACCTATTAGTGGCCCTGGGCATATTATAATTGTTAAGTAATGTTCCACCACTGGCCAAGCACCTCCCTTGTTCTATCGACGCGTAAGATGCTTGCGCATTGTGTTCGCGCATTCTCACCCCAGCACCCCCTATGGAGCTGGCTTAGGCGAATATCATATTCATTGAAATATGGATCATGCGGAGTAATATATATATATATGGAAAGGTTTAACCCTGTCCTGAAGAAGCCAACTAGCAGAAACACGTGTCGGCAGGTACCAGCAGAATTATTTTTAATCTGCTCCTTTTGCGGAATTACCCGTTAAACCTTTCCATATCATATTCATTCTTATATTAGTATTATTTGTGTTCTGTGGTATTAACTTAAGAGAGTTGTAAGAAGTCGAACTTAGTAGCAGAAGGGTAAGACTTACCACATTTTAGTTTCAAATATACAGTCCACTAGCTACAGTTAATTTTATAATCCACAAGTGTTTATGCTCCTACATCACAGTACACGCAAGGAGATAAATTCAACTACCCAAATCAACCAAGTTGGCTCAATCAAATTCCTACCGAATTGTTGAGCGAAGTAACAGCCATTTTTGTTCCCACGAACCCGTTTGAAGTTACAACATTTTTGGTCCCTCGAGCCGGTTGAAGTTACAACAATAATAATGAGACCCTATGACCTTATAATGAAACACTATTTTGTGAGAAAAGACATATAATGTAGATATGCAAAGTTTCATATTTGTTATATTATACAGGGTGAGTCTTTGACCACTGCATTAATTTTAACCGAAGATTCCTCTCATCAAATGAAACACTTTTTTCATTCAACAGTTTTCCAAGTTCAGCTCAGGTAAAAAGATACAGGCTGTTGAAATTTTGAAAAAAAATGAGTTTTTATTTTGTAGCTTTGACATCCTTTTTTTGAATCAAATGAATGTTGGCGTAAAGTTTCCTATAACTATGATACATATTTTCCAAATATTAGTTATTTTCTACTTCTACTGGTTTTCGAGTTATGGACTCTTGGATTCATAAAACTAAACGAAATTAGCATAAAGAAAGCATATAAAGTTTTTCTTGAGTCATTTCAAGAATATTCCATCGTTTTAGAACATTATATTATTCATCATCATTTCTCCTTAAACGCACCGTTTTCGAGATATTCTTCATTGAATGTTTTAAAATAGAAAACTCCAGAAATTTCACTACTTTTATGGATCCGTCCCTGAGCGTTGGAATCCCGAATAAAGCTGTAAACCACGTTACCATGCCTTATTCTCGTCCGCCAACAATGTCATAGATAATTTATATGCGGGAGTGTATTAGCACATTGTGAAATCTTTAAACGCTTGTAACTTTTTACCTGAGCCGAATCTGGAAAAATGGTGAATGAAAAAAGTGTTTCATTTGATGAGAGGAATCTTTGGTTAAAATTAATGCAGTGGTCAAAGACTCACCCTGTATATGTATAAAGCTTTATTTTTATTTCATTACATTAACAATTGATATGAACGAATTGATACAATGTAATCCACTCAAAGTAACCAGCCGCTACGATTATATAAGGATTCAGGATTCAGGATTAGGGATTGCAATCCGGCCGGATTTTACCGGATTTCCAAGAATCCGGTCGGATCCGGACCGGATCCGGCCGCATTGACTATTTTCTCTTTTCGGTCCAGAATGAACAGAAAGTTAGTAAATCCAATGTAATTGTACTTCGTAAGGTAGTAAACTTTATATCTAATATAATGACGAACAAATGAAATTTAAATAACAAAACAATTTTCTCCGTCTTACACTTCTAAATTTAAGAGTAACAAAATATTAAATGAATAATAAAATCCTAATAACAAAAGAAGTTTCTCAGTCTTATAGTTCCAGTAGTTTTCACAGTAACAAAATATCAAATAAATAAAGTACATTCACTATGTAATTGAGATCATCTGTCTCTTGAATTACACAATAACTATAATATATTATTTATTTCAATGAGCATTACTAGAAGTCAATTTTTATTTTGGAAAAAGGATCTTAAAAATGCGGGAAAGCCCGGTGGACAGGAGCTTTGGCACTCTTGTTCAATCTTTGACAATTCATCTCCGAAATTATTGGTTTCTGAGAGTTGGGAATGATATCAATTTTCGAATTTTTGGCCGAAGATGGTCTTAAACGATTAGGTTCGACTCACTGATCAAGAATCCATGGTCTAAATTGATTCTGTCTGGCCGGCCGTCCATCCGTCCGTCCGGCCGTTAACACGATAACTCTCGAATGGAATGAGCTAGAGAATGAAATTTTCAGAATAGGTTTAGAAGATAAATATCTCGGCTAAGTTCGTTATTGGGCAAAATCGGCCAGGTGGTTTCGGAGTAACAAAAAAAAATTTTTTTTTTACATTACAAATTTTTAATTAAATTTTTTTAAGATGCAGTTTCATCATAAGAATCCATTGATGTCATTCTCAACTCTAACAAACTAATACTTTCGGAGATATGTTTTTCAAATTTTCAATAATCATTCTCAATGCTGTATGATTTCATAGAGTACTCTAATTATAATTTCCTGATGTATACATATAAATCCAACATGAGATGAGTCATAGACATAAGTTTTGAATTTAATTACGAAATTCTCGAGAATTGATGCACAGTAGCCAAATTGAAAAATTGGGAAAGCCCTGTGGATAGGAGCTTTTGGGCTACTGTTCAAATTTTGACAAATCTTAACTCCGAAAGTATTTGTTTCTCTGAGTTGGGAATGATATCAATGGATTCTTGTTTAATATATTTTATTTTATGATGCAGTTCTATCATAAGATACTATTGATATCATACCCAACTCTCAGAAACCAATACTTTTGCAGATATAATTTGTCAAAGTTTGAACAAGAGCGCCAAAGCTCCTGTCCGCAGGGCTTGAACCAAATGTTTACGTATCTAATTATAAAAGTTAGCTGGTCAACATGTGACATATCGGGTCTACTGTCAACGGTAATGGGAAAATATTTCGCTAATAGAACTTCATTAATATTTTTTTACGACCTGTCTTTCCATTACATCATTAAACTCATTACAAATATTTGCTGATAAATATGAGATGTTGCCTTTTCCAGGGTTCCCAATTTTTTTAAACGATCTGCAAGAAATGGATCAAATTCACTTAGTAACTCCACACCGCGAAACGGAAGCCCTCTCGAAGCCAAAAATTTTACAACGGATACAATTCTTCTGAGAACATTTCTCCAGTAATCCCCTTCTTTTTGATACTGAGATAATAAATCTGTATCTACTCTACCAACTGCTTTACTTCGTGCCAGATATGTCATCATAGATTGGATGTGAGTTGGACTATTTTCATGTGATAAAATTATTTGGTGAATGTGCTTCCAGTCAGTACATCCGCTTGGAGAACATAAGTTTAAATCAGGAGTATTGAATAAGCAGCATGAAAAACAAAATACTAAATTTTTGGAAGGCGACTACAGCCATCTTCTTTTGACGTTTTCAATGTTCCTTAATTTGCGAATGAATAATTCTTTGTTGAAATATCTAGTTACTGATCTATTATCATCTTTGTAGGTTCTGGATGCCAGAGAGAAATCAGAATCTATCTTTTGAAAATATTCCGGTCTCTTACGAATCAAAATATCGCGATCTTTTTCTGTAGAAATGGGTTCAAGCCCTGTAGACAGGAGCTTTCTGGCGCTCTAGTTCAAACAGACAAATTATATCTCCGTAAGTATTGGTTTCTCAGAGTTGGGAATTATATCAATGTATTCTTATGATAGAACTGCATCATAAAGGAAATTCAATTCAAATAATAGTTTATTTATCAAGATTAAATGAGCAATCTGAGAATGAGAACTGCACCATGGAAGAAATCAAATTAAAATAGCTGAACTGAATTTGACTCTCTCTTATAGAACAGGATGAAATGTACGAGTATGAACACAGATCATATAATAAAGCTTAGATAGAATAATTATAGCATTCGGTGAAAACATAGAAGTACGATTAATTATTGAAATTTAGAAAAATCATATCTCCGAAAGTATTTGCTTGTTGGAGTTGAAAATGATATCGATGGATTTTAATAGTGAAACTGCATCTTAAATAAAAATTGAATTTGAAATTTGTTACTTAAAAAAATTTTTTTTTCGTTACTCCGAAACCATCTGGCTTATTTTGCCCAATATCGAACATGATCGAGATATTCATCTCCCTAACCTACTCTGAAAATTTCAACTGCCTAGCTCATTCCGTTCGAGAGTTATTGTAGAAATTTTTTTTTAATTTCTGAATTTTTTTTTGACACTTTGCGGTAACCTGGTCAATACAAAACTTCACATGCGTATAAAGGTCATAATTCTACAATTTGATGCTAAATTTCAGGTAGATCGAGTGATCGATTTCAATCCTCTAACTCCTTTCGTTCGAGAGATATCGTGAATCGTGCCTACGGTCGGCCTCCGGACCGGCCGGACAGAATCGATTTCTACCTCGGATTCTTGATCAGTGAGTCGAACCAAATCGTTTGAGACAATTTTCAGCCAAAAATTCGAAAATTACAGACATTTGGGCAAATTGATAAGCACTCAGTTTCGAGGAACTAGAGCGCCAAAAAGGTTCATGAAAATATTCGGCGAGGTCATGTGATATTTCTTTAGGGTTCGAAAACTGCTGAGCCACGTTGACTCACCAACATGAGGAATATCAAGCACTTCTGATCACTATATACTAACTGACAAAGAAACTGCAACACCCAGAAGGAGCTGTTTAAATTTTTTATTTTTTTTTGTAAAACATAGATAGTATAGCAAGGAGTAAATGATTAAAATTTGGAGGAAAAAGTCGGAAAGGTTTTTTCATGTAAACATTTTTTGTTACTTACATATTGTAGTCGTTATTTTTAAATTTTACAACAAACCAGCTGTTCGAGGAGATCCAAAGTCGATGTTTAGTTGTTGTTAAAATGCCTAGAGCACGTGTACGCGGAATTTATCGCCAGCTAAGTGAATTTGAAAAAGGTCTAATTATTGGTCTATGAGAGGCGGGGTTGTTATTTCGAGAAATCGCTAACCGTACGAACAGAAATCCAACTACTGTTTTGAGATGTTGTCAAGCCTGGTTTGATAATGCCCAAAATCGAAGAAGAGTATGCACCGGACGTCGAAGGGGCACAAATTAAGTTCAAGATCAACGTCTAAGACTTATGGCTATTGGAGACCGATTTGCGACAACTCGATCTTTGGCTGATGAGTGGTTAGGAGAACAAGGCCATTTTGTAACTCTCCGAATGGTTTACCGCCAGATAAGGTATTTTGGACTGCAGCATTATCGACCCCATCTTGTGTTACCTCTGACGGTTGAGCATCGCCGGCAACGATTACAGTGGTAGAGAGAACGTCAACATTGGAATGTGGAATGGCATCAGGTCGTCATTTCTGATGAATCTTGATTCTCCTTGGGTTCACATGATGGCCGAAGAAGGGTTAGACGACGTCGGGGAGGAAGACGAGAACCTCAGATTGATATTGAGCGTCATGTACACCGGACAGCGTTATGGTATGGGGTGCTGTTGCACATGCAAGTAGATCAGCTTTAGTCTTTATTCGAGGTAACCTGGTAACATGACAGCGCTACGTTACCTTCAAGAAATAGTGGAGCCATATGTTCTCCCTTACCTTAACCGGCTCGAGAATCCAATATTTCAGCAAGATAATGCTAGACCTCATGTTGCCTGAGTTAGTTTAAACTTTTTTGAAGCGACCCTAGTGAATATTTCGCCATGGCCACCCAGATCCCCCAATCTTTCGCCCATAGAGCATGTTTGGGACATCATAAGTAGAAGGCTTGGAAATTTACCCCAGCCCCCACGGACTTTGGCGGCTCTGATACAGGAACTACCTGTAGTTCACGATACATGAACTACCTCTATAGTTCAGCTTGGGATTGTATCCCTCAAGAACGAATAGAACATCTTATTACATCAATGCCAAGACGTGTTGGGGAGTGTATAAATAATTGCGGTGGACAAACACATTATTAGCAAATTTATTAGAAAAAATTGTAAACGCTTCGTTTTTTTTTCTTCAAATCTCAATCATTTACTCCTTGGTATACTATCTATGTTTTACCAAAAAAAAAAAAAAAATATAAACAGCTTCTTCTGGGTGTTGCAGTTTCTTTGTCAGTCAGTATAAAAATCTCCCAATAAACGTGGAGACTTGATGAAACGCTGTGTCAGAATACGAGCATCGATATTAATCAGACATAATGAAAGATTAGTTCCTTTGTTTGCTAATATATGAGTTGTAAGGATCTTCTTGATATTTTTATTATATGTTAATTAGTCTACAAGTATATGATAAATCAATATATAGCAATATAATATCGTATAACATCATGATAATATTATCATTCGAGTTTTGTTGCGGTAATCATTTGTGCGCGGTTGTTCCGCTAGGAACAGCATGCTATCACATTGCCCAGATGTGTGTATTTTTGGAATTTTTGGCTGAAGATGGTCGATTGGGTTCGACTCACTGATGAATAGTCCGGGGTCAAATCCAATTCGACACGTCCATCCAGCCGTCCTGCCGTAAGCACGATAACTCTTCAACGAAATGAATAAATATTTCGGTAATGTTCTTTAACGGGTGAAATCCTCCGAGTTATTTCGGAGTTATGGCGATTTTGTGCTTTTATTCTCAATATTTCCGGAACTACTCTTTCGATTTTTCTGAAATTTCGTATCAAATTGTAGAATTTCGATCTATATATATGTATGCATAGTTTTGTATTGATCGATATTTACAAAAAAAAAAAAATTTGAAAAGTGTTCAACTATTCTGAGTAATATTATGCTTGAAATTCCGAAACCACATGTTCAATTTTGGCATTTAGGCGACCAATAATGACCTCTTGGAGCGTACAAATTGAAATACCTACTGGTCAAATGCCAAATGAGGAATGCTTTGTTTAGAACGAGACATTGTAATCGCAGACAAGTGCAAGTATATGTTGCTAAAATGTTTCAAGATGTCTTTTCGTCCATTTGCGATCGAATAAGTGTAATAGCAAGTGTAACACTAGATGCCATTCAAAAATTGGATGGACGGTGTGTGGAATTATATTCAACTTTCAATGTTTTAATGTGAAATTGTTAGTTCTACATACGCACATAATCAGTGGTATACCCAGACATTTGTCTTGGGGGGGGGGGGGGGTTATATGAAACAAATAATAATAAAATTTATTTAATGTCGGTAACTTTGCAACTCCCTTGGATTTCATCGTTAATTGGAAAATACGCTTTTATGAAATTACACACTTTTGGACCTAACAATGGATCTTCCTGGGAGAAATATATCCCCTTTCCCCCTTTCCCCCCTGAATACGCCCCTGCACAGGATGGTTTTCTAGAAATTTTACATTTCTTATTTGGACTGATTAGTGTAGTACGGTGTCGATTGAATAAGTGAATGAACGATGTGTGGATTTTTAAAATTGTTCATGAAAATATGTCTGAAAGTTGAGCGACTGGGGAAGGACTGGAGGGCCATATTACCACCTCATATCAATTATGTGTGTGTTCAAGCCAGTCTCTAGGAAATAGCGTAGTTTCCTAGGTGGAGTTCCCATAATGTGGACCTTGTGCCAATTTTGATATTCACGCTGCCCTTCTCCGGCATTTTTCATTATGCGTATGATCAGATGAAAATTGGTGGCGTTTTCATCTGATAGGAGTAGGATTTTGAGATGGAGGATGCCATTCCTCCATAGAATCCCATCGAGAGAGTCCACGCATGAGTGAATTGAAGCTGCGATATCACCTGAGCCACTCTTCCTTGATAATCGGAGATTCGTGTGAGGTGTGCACTTAAAGAGCGAGCACTTTAAGGCACGAGAAGACTACGCATGTGCAAAGGAGAAGTGGCTGTTTTAAGGTTTTATGGGTTAGATTGGAAATGGTTTACGTCTAGCCTCTGGCCAATATAATGAGGTTTTAAAAAAAAATTGGTTCAAGCCCTGTGGACATAGCTTTTTGGCGCTCTTTTTCAAACAGACAAATTATATCTCCGTATTGGTTTCTCAGAATTCGGAATTATATCAGTGGATTCTTATGATAGAACTGCATCATGAAAGAAATTAAATTTGAAAAAAAGTGTCGTTTGAAAAAAAATGCTTCAAAAATTATCATTCACAAGAAAGAGCAATCTGCAATGCTTTAATGCTTCAAAAATTGTCATTTAATTTATTTATCAAAATTAAATGAGCAATCTGCAATGATTCAAACTCCTTGAATGGGTTGTTGCAACTTACACTCGGTGCATAGTTTTCACAACTCGAAATAACTAAGGAAAATACCATCGAAAGGTCTAGAGCGAGGCTGGAGACAATCATAGCAGATTGTCCATTTATTCCTGATATTTGAGTAGGTAGAGGCTGACGAACAAATTATTTTAATAGTTCAAAATATATTAATAAAATAATATCCTTTATTCATAATTTAAAATTTAATAGTTCATACCACTTACACATTCTTTTCCGTATTATGGACCTTAACTCAAGAAAAAATGTTTCATACACAAATGGAGATCCATATTTCAGCATTTTCTTGCCAGCAACATTATGAAAATACTGTTTATAGGAACATGTGTCACAACTCAAGGAAGTAAAAAAGGTAATATTATCCTCAATGGTCAACGAACAGTAATTTTTTTTATGATTCCGTTATGTTCTTCTTTCCTATTGCCTTCATAAACTACATCATTAAAGGATCCAATTCTGAATTTTCTAAAACATCATCCCCAATATTTATACATAAATTATTCAATATGTAATCAGTCAATATTATTTTCGGTTTCGAAACAGTCTTGTATATATCCACAAATTCAAGAATCGGATACTTGTTTTCCAAGTTTTCCATTTTGAAACTACGAATTGACAATCTCTAATAGCTAGAAAAGATGACATTTATGAACAGTGACCACAGACATATTCTGTGTTCAGATTCTGTGAATACATAGAACTTACGATGTATTATTGAAATTCAATATGTATTCAGTCATAATGATTTTCGGTTTTTAAACAGTCTTATATATATTCACAAATTCAAGAATCGGATACTTGTTTTCCAACAGAAAATATTTTCAAACTACGAATTGACAAGTCTCTAATAGCGAGATAAGATGATATTTATGAACAGTGAACAACACAGATTCTTTTTTCACATTCTGTGTATTCACAGAATGTGAACAAAGAACTACGATGTATTTTTGAAATTTTGTAAAATCATATCCCTGAAAGTATTAGCTTGTTAGAGTTGAAAATGATAACAATGGATTCTTATGATGAAACTGCATCTTAAAAAATTGAATTTGAAATTTGTAATGTAAAAAAAAAAATTGTTTTCGTTACTCCGAAACCATCATGCCGATTCTACCCAATAACGAACTTGACCGAGATATTTATCACCCAAACCTACTCTGAAAATGTCAACTGCCTAGCTCTATCTGTTCGAGAGTTATTGTAGAAACAAAATATAAAAAAATTTAATTTAATTTTTGACACTTTACGGCAACCCGATCAATACAAGACTTCGCATGCATATAAAGGTCATTATTCTACGATTTAATGCTAAATTTCAGATAGTTCGAGTGATCGGTTTCGGAAATATTCATAAAAAACCGTTTTTACTAAAAACAGCCATAACTCTGAAACCCCTTGGTGGATTTCGCCCGTTAACGAACTCGTCCGAGATATTTACGCTCCAAACCTACCCTGTAAATTTCAATCCTCTTACCCTTTCGAGAGTTATTTGCGTTAACGGAGGGCCGGCAGGACCAGCCGGACAGAATCGATTTCGACCACGGATTCTTGATCATTGAGTTGAACCAAATCGTTTAAGACCATTTTCAGCTAAAAATTCGAAAATTACAGACATTTGGGCAAATTGATAAGCACTGTGTTCCGAGGAACAAGAGCGCCAAAAAAGCATGGCAATTCTGTGTGCGTTCAAGTCAATTTCGGGGAAATAGCATTGTTTCCGAGTTGGAGTGTCCGTGCCGTGGCCCTAGGACCAATTATTCACGATTTCTCTTTCGGTAATTTTTCATTCTGCTGATGAGGAGACGTTTTGTTCGTGGTTTTTAGAGAGCACTATCAGTAACAACTGAAGTGAATTCCGTCCCTGAACTAGTTCCTTGGCCGCATTTTCTTTTCTTATACCGAGCGAATGATGGTAAATCTCATAGGCGTAAACTAGAATGTTGTAATGGACAGAATTGTCAAAAAAAATCGAAAAGATTTGAAAAAGCACTGACGTGAAGTCAGTACTCTTTGGCGAGATTGTTCACGTTGACCAATTTGAACTGAATGACGAGTGCTTCAAGCTCAGTGGATAGATTGGACACCATTCACTGTTGGCTCAAAAATGAACAGTGCTTTGCCTTCTTTGGCATAAGGACACATAAACAAAGCCTATACAGAACATAGCTGACTCTCCTAACTTGCAAAAGTTCCTGAGGATTACCCTTTGGGAAGTCATTAGCAAGCACGCCAATGCAGATATCCTCCACTGTGTAAGAAGTAAAAAAACTTAAAATAGCACTGACATGGGATCAATCTGTTTTGGCGTGCTTGCTAATGACACGATTATGTTTATACTGACCCTTTTAGGTCTTCACCAAGGAAACTCCTAGGAGCTTGTGGGAGTTAGGAGAGTAAGTTGTCTTCTGTCTAGGCTTTGAGACTATATTTTTACGCCAGCGTACAACACTGTTAATTTTTGACCCAGTAAAGGGTGGTCACCATCGTCTGACTAGATTTTTATATTTTTTCGTCTGATTATCACATCATATCACAAAGTCTTATGCATGCGTAAAATCAGGAACCCTTTTATCATAAAATGGTTTAGGGTACTACATTTGAATTTCGTAATTTACGAACAATCACGATGTATGAACAAGTATGGCCCAAAAAAGACCCACAGTGAAATATTCATTGATTTTAACCATCAAAAAACATTCCTCGGGAGCCGGGCCAGGTCACCTCTTCACCCAGTGTTCCCCCAAAGAGAAAAGCTTCATTCAGGGGCAGATACGAACCGGTTCCATGGTTATTACCAATCATCAGCGTAACTTAGCCACACTGAATGTCACCGAAGGAGTTCTAGGAAACTTAATCCCATTTGTTACGAACTGGTAGGGAGAGAATGCCACTAACGGCACTTGGGGAAATTCTAGAAAATCTCATTTTATATTCACTGGTGTTGTGGTTTATCTAATCAAACCACACTAAACCGAGCATTTTCAGTTCTTAATGGTCTTATACAGGGTGTTTGGCAGAACGTTGAACATACGAAAATGGCCATCTGCTACTTACTCAGCCCTAATCTATTTGGCCCTGGCCCCCTGGATATTTAAAGAAACAAATTTTTTTATCTCTTCTAGTTTCACCACTTTCTTAAATTTGAAGTGTAATTTTCATTAAACATGGGCAGAACAGGAAATGTTTTTGTTTTTTTTAATCTTTAATGTTGGCAGATTCTTATAAAATTATTGCTCTATTCGGACGTTAGCTAGAAAAGAAGTTATTAGTCCTCAAACTTGAAAGATGTGAAAATTACTTAAATCTTAACTTCAACAAGCATTAAAAAACAAACAAAAAATGATTGAGGAGTTCGAATTTTAGTAAAATATCCCTAGTGTGTGACCTTTCTAGTGGTATGCAATTTGCTTTTATAAAAACAA
Source organism: Halyzia sedecimguttata (assembly GCA_937662695.2). NCBI lineage: Eukaryota > Metazoa > Arthropoda > Insecta > Coleoptera > Coccinellidae > Halyzia > Halyzia sedecimguttata. The sequence continues at coordinate 9,557,166 of OW569418.2, forward strand.
ACCTTCAAGAGTTATTTCATTATTTCATCAAGTAGGAAATTTTCGATTTACTCTACCTTTACGGATAGTGAAATGTTTCGCGAAATTTAATACTGCAAGGTAGGTAAAAATTAAATGATCGATTGAAATTATGTCAGTTCTTAAATTTAGTACAAAGAAAATAGCTGTACCAGTAAGGTGCAATAATGAAACAATTAACTAATTCATTTAATTAATAATTTCTACCTGCTTTGTATAACCATCTGTAGGGAATAGTGAATGTCAATTTGCACCACTGCTACTGGCAAGCTGTAGATCATTTAATTTTTACCAACCTTGCAGTATCAAATTTCGCAAAACATTTCACTTTCCGTAAAGGAACACCCTTGATCGTGCTGACGGCCGGACATAATTAAGTTTGACCTAGGATTCTGCATCAGTGAGTTGATACTAATCGTTTGAGACCATTCTCAGCCAAAAATAACAGACATTTGGACTAATGGATAGGCTTTCTGTTCAACTGAATAGCGCGCCAGAAATAGAGAAATTTGAAATATCTACTGGACTATAAACCTTCTGTGGCCTTGGAAAAGCTCACTACAGGGAAGTGGCCCAAGAATGGTAGTTATAGTACAGAACAGTTCTTCGGAGAAATACTTTAGGCCTTTTATAGGCAAAAAGATTCGTGAGATTCTCACCATACTATACCAGAAACCTTCAGCAGCTGCCGCGAGCTAGGCTTCGGGTAACGGTGACAGGGTACTGTCAGTATAAATAACACTTGTACCACATGGGCAAGTCAGCAGACGAAACATGCAGAATATGTGGATCTAAAAAGAAACAGCCAAATATATGGTTTTCAAATGCCCAGAGCTGGCAAGCCTAAGAATTTCACATAATCTCCTACGGAATTCATAACGTATGTTAACACCATTAACCATGTCCTTAGTATTGAATGAGTAGGGTAATAGAACAAAAGATCGTATCGGTCGCAGTTCTAAAGGGCTGGACCAAGCCTCACGACCCCGTTCTAATAATAATAAACGATTTTCATTGATTGATTTTGTAGGAATTTTTAATTTTGCGTAAAGAAATGACGATTTTCAATACTGATAGCGCCATCCATGGTCAGGAAGCTTCTGTTCCGAATCTCGTATCGATCGAGAATCGATAATGGAGCGATCGTTGTTAATCTCCAAATGACAGATTCAGGGTCTTTTGTCAGAGTTAATTGCGTCTTTAGATTCGAGTTGAAAGGGCCACCTTTCTTTGAGGTTAAAATTGAAATATTATATCTAATTAGTTTTTTGTTGGATCGTCTATATTGTTGAGATCTGATTAGTTGGAATACCCAGAAGTGGATTGTCTGGCGTTTTTTCAGACAACCATATTTGTTACAGTGGTTTTCCTTTTCCCTTCCCTCAATATTTTGTTGGATTCTCCTTGTGTTGAGGTCGAAAAGTCCTAGTGGTTATGTTTCTGGAACTTCTGGGCTGGATATTTTATCCTGAAGTTGGAAGACTAACGTCGTTACCACGTGGCACGAATTTTGGACACATATACCTGAATGCCTGTTCATTTATGCATATTTTGAAGAGAAAATATCGATCAGTGAATCGAGGGAATATTTCACCTTGCAGATAGACTGTGATCCCCTGAAAATAATCAAGTAGGACTACAGAGAAGGTCAGTTGCCGAAAACTTCACTATCTACGCACATGGAAGAAACAGTATACTGCATCGAGCCTGCCGAAGTACTGGTATCTACTTCTTCTGAAATTTGAAATCATGTAAATTTAAAAATTTGTAACAACACCTCTATGACCGATATGTTAGCTTGCTCGCCAGCCACGCTGGAAATCTGGGTTGGAATCCCCGCTGACTAAGTTGATTTGTTTCATCTATTTTATTCATTTTGAAATTTTAAATCAGTTGATATTGCATTTTTTCACGTGTTAACGCTGAAAAGACGGCTTGAAGGTTCTTGCGGTATTTCGTGAGGATGTGTGATGCATGAATAGACTATAGAACTCCTGGCTTCAAGACAGTACTCTTCTCGAATTTTTAATACGTAGAATGTATTCTATTTTCACAGCCTGTATGTCAAAAATGAACCAAATCACTTATTTTCGGAAGAGAATTTATCTGTTAGATTTATTCCCGCAAAAAAATTTCGTGAACAGAGTCTCTTCAATATATTGACTGACCAAGAAACTGCAATACCCAGAAGGAGGTGTTTAAATTTTAATTTTTTTTTTGGTAAAATATAGATAGTATAGCAAGGGTTAAATAATTGAAATTTGAAGCAAAAAATGGGTTCAAGCCCTGTGGACAGGAGCTTTCTGGCGCTCTAGCCCGTATAACAATTCGTTATCGATTCGTTACAGGTAGAATATCTGAATGTCCGGTACGCTAACGAAAAATCGTTATCTGAACCAGCAACAAAACGTTATCAAAAACCTCTACTCCTTTGATACAGATCAAATAACGAAAAACTATCATCCAAACGGTAAAGTTTTAATACAGAAATTCTTTATCGAACAGATACCTATTTTGGGAGCAAGAATTAATAAGAATTACGGTGGAAAAACATAATTTTAAATGTTTTTCTTATATTTCTGCGTTTCATCGTTCGGATAACTCAATCATCCTCTCATTGTACCCCTATTACCATTGTATTGAATTAACGTACTAAATTGAATTTTCGTTCCTCATTTGGATTCGAACCTGCATACCTTACCTCCAATTTTCGATCTGACCACCACCTTACCAACTCATCCATCCACTAACCTTGTTGTAGGACATCGCAAGTGCGTGCATTTTAACGACTGATGGGTGCAATGGATACACATAATAAAATAATGCGATATAACTGGCGATCGGAGACTGAATATTCACGATTAAATCTTAAAAAAAAAAGAAAATGGAAGCTCCACATAATAATTTCGTAGAAATATTAAATAATGCAAATTACCGTAATAATGTGGAAGGAATATCAGTGTAAGAACTTCACTTTATTCTACATTTTTTACTCAAACGCTATAATCAATACTACGTATCATAATTTATTTTGATTTGTTACCACACTTATTGAAGGCATAAACATAAACAATAACTTTCCCTCCAGTGATCACAGTACTAAGCTGTGATTCATAAGAGTTCACACATTACCTGTAAGTGATTAGCTGATTACTGATTATACAATACATATTGTTAGTGATCTATATTTATATTATCATGAGCTTTATTCGAATAAACTTGCCTGACCATTTTCGACCCAATGGACGGAAAGACAACAAAATATGTCCTTGTTGTGGAATTAAAAATGAACTTGATGTAATGAGTGCCAAAATTACACTACATATATAGAAAACCTATGAACAGTAGGACAATCCCGATTTCAAGAATGATCTGTTCCTGTGTAGTGTGTATATTAAATTAAAATGTATTAAATATTGTAATATCATTGAATTTCAACGCGACAACGCGTTGTATGCGTTTGGCATGTGAGATTTACATTTCATTATTGAAAGGAAAGCAGAGAGTACAGTAGAGTAGAAGCAGAGTATATATCTGGTAGAAGTATATTATTTTCCTCTGAAAACTGTATCTATTGTCTATCGATTCATCGGGAATTTTCGATAAAGAATTTAATCACGGGATAGTATAGAACCTATAAAGTTTTTTGATATAGAAATATCTTCGAATATCGTTATATATTCTTTACAGAGGGATTAAAGATAACCATTACCGATTATCTTACTGAATGCGTAGCGATTAGATATCGATTATCGATACAGATATTGTTTGCAAGATCTTAACCTAGTCTTTGTCGAATTTATATATTAGGGATCGCTATAATGTATACAGATTATCTTTAAAGTTTGGATATAGAATCGATAGAGTTTTGCTTTAACATTAAGAAAGTTATTCAGTCGTTACGATCGGATAACGAAATATTCGGCCGATAACGAATTGTTATACGGGAGTTCAAACCGACAAATTATATCTCCGAAAGTATTGGTTTCTCAGAGTTGGGAATTATATCAATGTATTCATATGATAGAACTGCATCATAAAAGAAATTCAATTCAAATAATAGTTTATTTATCAAGATTAAATGAGCAATCATGAGAATGAGAACTGCACCATGGAAGAAATCAAATTAAATCTGGCAAATTATGCCCAATAACGAACTTAACTGAGATATTCATCTCCCTAACCCACTCTGAAAATTTCAACTACCTACCTCATTCCGTTCGAGAGTTATATCTATGTCTATGGATGAAAAGCAGTCTCACTACTCTCAGATCTCTTACTTCATGTTCCGTTCCGAAATGTAAGACTTTTCTGAGAAAAACTAATTTCGGAGCAAACAACTGAGATTTTTCTCACTTCGCTCACAATTCTTCGATTGATTAGATAATGTCATGTCTCAGGAAAATAAGTTGACATTATGACAATTCATATATAGAATAATTATATCATTCTGTGACAACGTTGAAATACGATCTATTATTGAAATTTTGAAAAATCATATCTTCGAAAGTATTAGCTTTTTAGAGTTTAAAATGATATCATTGGATTCTTATGGTAAAACAGCTTATTGAAAAAAATTTTATTTGGAATTTGCTTCTTAAAAAAAAATTTCGTTTTTGTTACTCCGAAACCATCTGTCCGATTTTGCCGAATAACGAACTTAGCCGAGATATTTATCTCCCAAACCCACTCTGAAAATTTCAACTGTCTAGCTCATTCCGTTCGAGAGTTATCGTGCCTACGGCCGACCGGATCGGCCGGACCGGCCGGACAGAGAATTGCGACCACGGATTCTTGATCAGTGAGTCGAACCAAATCGTTTAAGACCATTTTCATCGAAAAATTCGAAAATTACAGACATTTGGGCAAATTGATAAGCACTCAGTTCCGAGGAACTAGAGCGCCAAAAACGAAGGTTTTACAATTTTTTTTAATAAATTTGTTAATAATGTGTTTGTCCGCCGCAATTATCTATACACTCCCCAATACGTCTTGGCATTGATGCAAAAGATGGTCTATTTCTTCTTGAGGGATATTCCAAGTTCTACCCATGATATCCCAAACATGCTCTATGGGCGAAAGATTGGGAGATCTGGGCGGCCATGGCAAAAGATTCACTTGGGTCGCTTCAAAAGTTTAAACTAACTCTGGCAACATGAGGTCGAGCATTATCTTGCTGAAATATTGGATTCTCGAGCCGGTGAAGGTAAGGAAAAACATATAGCTCAACTATTTCTTGAAGGTAACGCAGCGCTGTAATGTTACCTCGAATATAGACTAAAGCTGACCTACTTGCATGTGCAATAGTACCCCATATCATAACGCCTACTGCCAGGTGTACATGACGCTCAATATCAAACTGAGGTTCACGTCTTTCTCCTCGACGTCGTCTTACCCTTCTTCGGCCATCATGTGCACCCAAGGAGAATCGAGATTCATCAGAAAAGACGACCTGATGCCATTCCACATTCCAATATTGACGTTCTCTGTACCACTGTAATCGTTGCCGGCGATGCTCAACCTTCAGAGGTAACAATATGGGGGCGATAATGCTGCAGTCAAAAATACCTCATCCGGTGGTAAACTGTTCGGACAGTTACAGTATGGCCTTGTTCTCCTAATCACTCATCAGCCAAAGATCGAGTTGTCGGTCTCTAATAGCCATAAGTTTCAGACGTCGATCTTGAACCTCATTTGTGCCCCTTCGACGTCCAGTGCCCACTCTTCTTCGATTTTGGGCATTATCAAATCACGCTTGACAACATCTCATAACAGTAGTTGGATTTATGTTCGTACGGTTAGCGATTTCTCTAAATGACAACCCCGCCTCCACTAGACCATTAATTCGACCTGTTTCAAATTCACGTAGCTGGCGATAAATTCCGCGTACACGTGCTTTAGGCATTTTAACAACAACTAAACATCGACTTTGGATCTCCTCGAACAGCTGGTTTGTTGCAAAATTTAAAAAAATTTCAAAAACGACTACAATTTTTAAGTAACGAAAAAACCTTCACGATATTTTTCTTCAAATTTTAATCATTTACTCCTTGCTATACCTACTACCTATCTACGTTTTACCATAAAAAAATTAAAATTTAAACAGCTCCTTCTGGGTGTTGCAGTTTCTTTGTCAGTTAGTAAAAGTGCACCATCGCTCTAATCAGTAGGCTGACGCTTCCTCCTCTGTGGTCCTAACAACCCAAAAAGATGGCAGTTTTCAAACATAATAGAAGATAGCCGAATTGTTCCGATTCAACTGCTATTGAGCTAAACAATAAACATTCAACCATTCTGCAAAGAGAAATACGTACAATATTCATGGGAATATTTCGAGAACAAGATCTGCAATCATTAAAAATGCAAAGGTGGGTTGTTCATATATTATATTCATTTGATTCTTTCGTTATGCCTTGTCGATTTTTTAATTAGGTATCTCATTTCAATAATTAATGATTTTATTTTTAATTATTTGAATGATTTCAAATTCAGTTTCAAGATGGCATGAGAGTTCACTTGAAGGAGAATGTATCATAAGAGTATTTCAATCGTTCTATGTGTTTACGTAAGTACAAACATTGATTTTCATTGTTTTTTCATTATATTTTACATTTAAAATGCCAGAAAATTTCTCCATGCTCTAAACATATCCGGACACTACGCCAATATGGCGCCCCCTGATGTCAGCTCAGTGGATGCAGTCTGTGTAATAAGCGACTGTGTAATAAGCAATTAAAGAAAAAAACATTTAAATGGTGTTCAAAGTTATCCAAAATTCTGTGTTGTGTTGTGTGTGAAAATTTATTTCATCACTCATGTGCGGCAAGCAGGAAAATGCAGTGCGATAAAATATGCGACATCAGAATTAATTGGGATCGCACAAATAACGCGAATAACCAAGAAAAAATTGGCGTGACAATCCCAGAAATTATCATCGCTGATAATCATATTTTTAAAAATCAGCTATTAAGGAAATTCATTCGAGAAATGGATGAAAAATATAAGTTCCTCTTGGATAAGAATCCCCTCCTTCAAGAAGGAATCCGCAAACATTGCACATATTGTTTCTGAAGTGAACGACATAAGAAGGAGAGAAAACAACATTTTAATATTCGGAATTTATGATGATGTTTCCGATGAATATGTAAAAAAGTTATTCCCAACGTAAATCTTGGAAATATTAAAGCCAATCTTTTAGGACACCACCGCCCTAATAAGTCCAATTAAAGTTTTCCAGATACGGATCACGTATCTCTTATGCTGAGGACCGAAAAGAAACTTGCGGATTGTGATGCATTCAAAAATGTCAAAACTCGAGCAGGCCAAATAGAGTAGGTAGTAGGTACCACCATCAAGTTTGGAAGGATTTCAAAGCATGAAAATAAATGGAGAACAAGATATTTTTGTGGGCTTCATGAATGGTGACGTGAAGTCACCATTGAGCTTTTGCGCGTATGTTCTACTGTCCATTCTCCTGTATTGGACACTCCCAATCGAATGGACAGTAGAACATACCTGCAAAAGCTCCTGACTTCACGTCAGTGCTTGAACCAATTTTTTTCTCAAAATTTTTTCAAAATTTTCTAGGTGTACGGTTCTTATAAAATTTCAAACACGTCTTTACGTCGATATTCTACATCTATTAACCAAGCTGTATTGATTCAGCATTGTTACTTTCCCTTCTGCATTTCAACGCGACTCGCCTTGCTTCAAGATCTAATTTGACGTTCAGTATTAGTGTACCGAGTACTCAACACCATTTCCACAGTCTTGTCGTATCAATATGTTGAAGCTTGAACAATGTCTCTTCGGTAGATATTTTTTTTGTCCATCGATAAATTTAGAAAACAGTTGTATTGCCTGCTCAAGAATAGAAGATATTTTTTAGATTTAATTTAACTTATTGTTATTCGATAATTTTTGTATTATTTACAGCTGTTATTGGGCGTGTGTCTGTTGGATGTAATATATTTAAATAAATAATTATATAAATAAGTATATAAATAAATATATAAATAAATAAATAAATAATAACAGGCTGTTAAAACAAAGCAACGTACTACTCCAGCAAAACATTGATCAATTAATTATCATACCAACATAAAGGTAACTGATACGGCCGATCTCAAAAAACTGTACAGCCAAACTGTACAAAAACAATCCGGCGATCCGATCAACAATGTCATCTGGTGCAGGTACTCCAACGAGTGTGGTAAGCCGAGGGATCCCAAAGTAAATGTTTTATGTTCAGAATCAATTTCTGCCAAACCTAAGTACACCAGTACTACACAAACGGATTATCCAAAACATACTCTTGAAATCTCGTTAGTGTATCGCAATGTCCAAAGTTTGGGAAATCGTGTAAACCAACTAGGTGTGCATTTCTCGATAATCTACATGGCCACCGCTGAATACTGGCAAACCCAAGATCATCCTCCGAATCAGCGTGGTGGGGGTAGATCGTTTACCAGGAGAGACCATAGGAGAGGGGATAGCAGTACTCCCTGTGGGCAACCCCTCCTGGCCACGAATCACTACATCACTACATAGGAAGTGGAGTTGAGTCTGTTATTCAATATAGATCTTATCGATTCTAGTTTGAGTTCATTGTGGACTTGTTACGAACACTTCAAAAGTAACTACACTCTTGTCGACTACAGTTTTTGTCGTCTGACATATGTTTCAGAAACAATGTTTCCTTCTTCAAAGATGAAGCGTTACTAAAGCATGCTTTCTATCTCTACACAGAATATGGGTTGACATTACACCCTTAGTCATACATCGATTAGTGACAATAATAGGTAAGTTGTTAATAGGGGTTAGATCATTATTGAGTGAAATATCTTTGCTCTTACTCATTTCGATCCCCTCAAGTGTTCCCAAGTTCACTTTATTGGAATTTTTCAACTATTCGACGGAATTTTCTGAAATTGAGTGGCTAGTTGTTAAAACGTGATTTGCAACAGCAGATTTATCGGAGTTGTTGTTCCGAATGTGTCCCGTATGCTCTTTACATCGTGTTAGAATGTTTCTGGTTCTTTACCAGAGTGTTATTGTTTACTCAATAAGGATTAAGAACTCATTATTCCCACTTAGCGATGTATGACTAAGGGTATAATGTCAATCCATACTTGAGTATAGAAATTCATAGCATGCTTTAGTAACGCTTCGTCATTGAAGATTGTTTCCGACACATAGGACATACGACAAAAACTGTGGTGGACAAGGGTGCAGTTACTATTGTAGTGTTCATTACAAGTCCACAATGAACTAAACTAGAATCGATAAGATCTATTTTGAATATAACAGACTCATCCAAACATGCCTATGTGGTGATGTAGTGATTCGTGGCCTGGACGGGCTGCCCACAGGGAGGACTACTATCCCCTCTGCTATGGTCTCTCCTGATGAACGATCTACTGATCATAATAGACACGATGGATATTTATATCCAAGCGTACGCCGACTACAGAGTCCCAGTCAACAACAATACAAGGCTGGTGTGAGGGGGATCTGTTAAATGTAAATCCTCAGAAGACCTTGATAGAGAGCTGAATTAAATTCGCACCTAGAAATGGTAATTCACAAGGCTAGGCACTCCCTCTGAGCCTACCAATAGACATGTGTGGAACCTGGCTAGACACAGCTCCAGCTCCACTCCCACTGCATCCATGGAATGCCTACTAGACTTCGCACCTCTTCACCTAGTGATCAGAACCGTGGCCTGGAAGAAGACATACAGGTTTCTGCATATGGCTTGATGAACCCTGTTGATTCACAGATTGCTAGTTTACCACCCAAGAGGTGGGAGCTGGAGTCAGTGGTTTGCAAAATTGTTGATGAATCCATCAGCCTGGGTAGTTTTGCGACTGTCGTTCAAGCAGAAATTTGCGCCATTGATCACTGCGTGAAGCTCATAGTTGAGAAACAGTTGGTTAGCAGATTAAGTAAGATCCTATCAGATAGCCTAGCCGCCTCGAAGGCCTTGGCTTCATATAACTGTAAGTTCCTGCTTGTGCTGGACTTTTAGACCGCACTAGCTGAACTGGCAGAGCTTTGCAGGCTGCAGCTCATCTGGGTTCCAGAACAATTGGGCATAGAAGCTAATGAGTTGGTGGACTTATTGGTGATGCCAGGGGCTTGCACGTGGCTCAATGGATCTGAACCGACCTGTTGCATCCCTCTCAAGGCAGCGCAGGGGGGGGGACAACAGACGGTTGGCCAAAAGGTCCAGGAACTCTAGAGCAGCATATCTGGTCTAAGAAATGCTCCTTCAACTATTATTGGCCCCCATCAGCAGAACGAGCCAGAGAATGGCTCAATTTTTCAGGTAAGATCTGAGAATTTTATCAGCTGCGCCGACTCGTTGCGGTGGCGGGGCGGGGTTCTTCCACCCAACACCACATATATATACATACATACAGACTCTGAAGTCACTAGAGGAACTCTATCATTATTCGAATATTTTCATCGGTATTTCTTACAGACGGTCTTTCTCTTGGTGGAATTTATGACGTTTTCGAATAATTGTAACTAGGGTCCTGGCAGGTATGCGACTTTTGGGTGATTCTCGTTTTCAAGATCTCCAAGAATGATCCATTGGCGATTGTTTTCACGTCCTGTTTCAGTAGTATGTGGCTCACCTTAGTTGTCACGTCTTTTATAATATGAAATTGATGTGTAATCCATTACATTCGGTTAGTACCGATATACGGCAATGAAAGAAAATCACATATACCGTAACGAATGGAATAATGCAATTATTTTCTCCGCTTTCAGGAATATCGAAAGATTTTAAAGGTCAAAGTAATTTATTTTTCAAGGAACATTTTTCCGTAATTCTTGTTTTTCTACAAATTCCCGTTACGAAGCAGTGACGTCATCGATATATTTTGCCGAAATGTCTGTAACTTTAGAAATTTTTGCCGAAAATGGTCTCAGACGATTAGGCTGATGAAGAATTCTAGATCAAATTTCTATCCGGCCAGTTGTTGCCACGATAACTTGGGAACGGAAAGAGATAGCGACTTGAAATTTTCAGGATCCAAATACGAAGGTCAAGTTCGTTGTGCTTAACGGCCCAACGGTTTCCGAGTAATCATTTTGTCATCAACCAATACAGATCCAATCAAATTAAAACTGGGAAGCTAGTTGTAGAATACTGACCCAAAGACGTTTGTGAAATTTTGTGATAATCGTATTAATGGAAAAATTGAAAAATATTATTTATCTCACGATAACCTGAAAATGGAAAGAGATAGCAACTTGCATTTTTCAGGGTAGGTTGCGCCTCCGAATGTGACATTTGAGTTCCTTAATTGGAATTATCGGCCTAATAGTTTTGGAGTTATACTCATTTGAAATTTTGTTGTTATTTCCTCTCTAACTCAAAATATACAAATCTGATCCAATTAAAACTCGGTGATTACTTGTAGAATGCTGACCCACTAATTTTCGTGGAATATCGTACCATGAAGCAAATTAAAAAAATATATATTATTTATCTCACGTTAACCTGAAAACCGAAAGACAAAGCGACTTGCAATTTTTAGTGTAGGTTGCGCATCCAAATGCGACATTTGAGTTAGTTATCGGCCAAGCGGATTTGCAGTTACATATATCCATCTGAAATTTGGTTGTTATGGCCTCAATAACTCGAAAAATTCGAATCCGATCCAATTCAAACATGGTAGTTACTTGTGGAATGCTGACGAGAAAATTCTTGCAAAATTTCCTGTGATCATATCACAAGAAAATTTTAAAACGATCATTGAAAAAAAATTTATATATCAGATACGTCCTACATCGCTGAAATTTTGCAAGAGCCTCTAAAAGCTAACTCTACAGCCAAGTTCCTTGTTTGAATACGATCGGATCTATATTGCTGGAGATCCGAGCATCCTTGGGCGAGTTCAGTAGCTGGATGAGAGACCGTTGCCTCGATATTGTTCGAACAGAAAGGGATTGGGACTTGCAAATTTCAGGGAAGGTTGCGCATCCGAATTCAAGAGTTAAGTCCGTTGTTGGGCATAATTGGCCTCAAGCAGTAAAAGTTACTGCTTTCGCTTTGGAATGTTAGTTACTGGGTCACACCCCTGGTACAGTCCTGATCCAAGCTGCTCCACAGAGCGAGTACGTGAGGGAAGCATTAAAAGCGCCCTCAATGTCCAGGAAGGCCACCAGAGCAGTCTCCTTGTGGTCCAGAGAACGCTTCAGCCTTCCAATCTAGTTTTTCAGAGCAAGGTCTGCTGATTTACCACTCTGGAATGCTGGGGCAGCACTAGCGCGATTCCGCGAATATTCGCGTTTTCGCTGTGTAGACGGGTAAGACGAATATACTTCGCCGGGCTGTCGGTAAACTAGCACGCATCAAAGGGTTTTTTATGATGCAATGTTCGAGTTCGGTGTTCAGTTCAGTATCGCCCCAGATTTTGAGTGCATGTTTGATTTCGGAGGAAGTTTACGATTTGTAGTAGATAGTTATTCAACGACATATAATAGAACGTCACTGCTTCCTCCATTTCAATTCTCAAGAATAATCATCACGTCACGTTGACTGCAGATGTAGACAAGAACATCGCGACGAAAACTTCGCGATGTTTTCATCGCTTTAAAGTCAGAAAAATGTTCGCCTGCAGAAGTCGAACTGGTAAACACTCAGTGGATTCAGTGATAAAACACTGCCCTAGATGTTGCGATCCAGTATCTTCTCGAGGATTTTCCGAATGAATGACGTAAGATTTGCATCTTTCGTTCTGAAAAATAAAGTCTTACTTTTGGAGTTCAGTTTTACGAAAACAATATTTTTCTTCATCAATTGTCACATTGTATATTACCTTGATATTACGAAATAAATGGTCAATTGGGACGGCCAGAAATTTGTTTATCTTATAATGCCAGTCGCGTAGAAATAGCATATCGACATACGCAAATGTTGAATCACATGCTTATTATTCATGTCTCGGTCAGATATTCTTCGAATAGCTATCACATTCCTATCAATGTCATTCAAAACATATTTTATCAACAATTACCGTCAATATGAATCATATTTTTAGTGTCTCGATTCTTGAAGGAATATTGCACTCTCAACCAGCTTCAGCATAATGGATATCAAGGATTTTTCGGAAATACGAAAAAACGACTGCAAATTGTGCACAAATGTCTACTACATCTACTTCGAATTATTTAAATGGTCAGATACTATGGCTTGAACATACCTGATGATTTCCTCACATAATTTGTGATAACCAATTCAAATCCATTAACTCAAATTTGATTTTCCCACCATTAAGATTGGATCGTTCGTGTTTAGAAGCTTGCAGGGTTGCCGGAAATGGGAAAATAAACCAATTTTGGTTTCGATGTATTTGTGTCCCAATTTGTAGCCAATAATTGCGAAATTAATATACGGCAAATGAGCATGATTACCCTCATGTGATGATGAGCCATATCCCTTCAACAGCTGCAAAAAATCTTGGTATAATGTTAAAGTGTAATATTGCCGGTTACTTGGAGTTACTTGTGGGAGTCATTCCTCGTTCACCAACTACATAATTATACTGACTAACAAATAAACTGCAACACCTAGAAGGAGCTGTTTAAATTTGATTTTTTTTTTGTAAAACATAAATAGTATAGCAGGGAGTAAATGATTGAAATTTGGAAAAAAAAACCGAAGGGTTTATAATTTTTTTTAATTAAATTGTTAATAATGTGTTTGTCCACTGCGATAAGATGGTATATTTCTTCTTGAGGGATACTTTTCCAAGCTACCTGTAGTTCATGTGTCAGAGCCACCAAAATCCGTGGGGGCTGGGGTAAATTTCCAAGCCTTCTACACATGATGTCCAAAACATGCTAACATGTGGTCGAGCATTATCTTGCTGAAATATTGGATTCTCGAGCGGGTTAAGGTAAGGGAGAAAATATGGCTCCACTATTTCTTGAAGGTAACGCAGCGCTTTCATGTTACCTCGAATAAAGACTATAGCTGACCTACTTGCATGTGCAATAGCACCCCATACCATAACGCCTATTGCCCGGTGTACATGACGCTCAATATCCAACGGAGGTTCACGTCTTTCTCCCCGACGTCGTCTAACCATTCTTCGGCCATCATATGCAGAGGTAACACAAGATGGGGTCGATAATCCTGCAGTCCAAAATACTTTATCCGGCGGCAAACCGTTCGGACAGTTACAGGACGGCCTTGTTCTCCTAACTACTCATCAGGCAAAGATCGGGTTGTCGCAAATCGGTCTCTAATAGCGAATTCCATTGGTAGAACTCGTGCGCAGTGAGTGCATGGATCGTATTCCATTGTAGAATTTCGTCGAACATTTTGACGTCCAGTGCAACATTTATTGCACTCAGTGCAGCACCAGTGCACCACTGGTTTCGCCAATGGAAGTCGCCATAATAGCCATCTTAGACATCGATCTTGAACTTCATTTGTGCCCCTTCGACGTCCGGTGCCTACTCTTCTTCGATTTTGGGCATTATCAAACCACGCTTGACAACATCTTATAACAGTAGTTGGATTTCTGTTCGTACGGTTAGCGATTTCTCAAAATGACAACCCCGACTCCCGTAGATCATTAATTCGACCTGTTTCAAATTCACTTAGCTGGCGATGAATTCCGCGTACAGGTGCTCTAGGCATTTTAACAACTTAATATCGACTTTGGATCTCCTCGAACAGCTGGTTTGTTGTAAAAAATGTATTTTAACAAAAAATATTTACATGAAAAAACCTTCACGATTTTTTTCTCCAAATTTTAATCATTTACTCCTTGCTATGCTATCTATGTTTTACCAAGAAACATTTAAAATTTGAACAGCTCCTTCTGGGCGTTTCTTTGTCGGAATATATATATATATATATATATATATATATATATATATATATATACTAGCTGGCCCGGCAGACTTCGTACTGCCCTCCAACTCCAACTCCAACTCCAACTCCAACTCCAACTCCAACTCCAACTCCAACTCCAACTCCAAATCCAACTCCAACTCCAACTCCAACTCCAACTCCAACTCCAACTCCAACTCCAACTCCAACTCCAACTCCAACTCCAACTCCAACTCCAACTCCAACTCCAACTCCAACTCCAACTCCAACTCCAACTCCAACTCCAACTACAACTCCAACTCCAACTCCAACTCCAACTCCAACTCCAACTCCAACTCCAACTCCAACTCCAACTCCAACTCCAACTCCAACTCCAACTCCAACTCCAACTCCAACTCCAACTCCAACTCCAACTCCAACTCCAACTCCAACTCCAACTCCAACTCCAACTCCAACTCCAACTCCAACTCCAACTCCAACTCCAACTCCAACTCGAACTCCAACTCCAACTCCAACTCCAACTCCAACTCCAACTCCAACTCCAACTCGAACTCGAACTCCAACTTCAAAGTGAACTCCAACTCCAACGTCAATGCAAACCTCAACGCCAACGACAACTCCAAGCCTAACGCCACCTCCAATTCAAATTGATCGTAGCACTATCTGTCGGGACAAACTAAAATTAAAATAGAATAATATTGAATGCGATGATAGCGCCATCCGTCGAATCTGATGTAAAACATTCCAAAATCAAAAACTCCTTACAAATAAAAATTAATTAAAAAAACATCTGAATTCACAAAATTATTTATACACACTTCAAAACTCTTTAAAAAATAATTACATTTGATATTTTAATCAGCACATGAATTGAATAACAAAATTTTTTTCAAATTAATCGTCGGGACAAACTAAAATTGAAATAGAATAATATTGAATGCGATGATAGCGCCGTCCGCCGGATCTAATGTAAAACATTCCAAAATCAACAACTCCTTATAAATAAGAAATTAATTGTAAAAACATTTTCCAGTAGACCAAATTGTAAATCTAAACCATTCTCGAATCTCCACGAACACACACAAAAAATTTCATCAAAATCGGTCCAGTCGTTTAGGAGGAGTTCAGTCACATACACACGCACACAAGAAATATATATATTAAGATATTTATTTCCTCGTTTAAGGGTTGTCGATCAAAACGCTTTTGTTTACACTCTCTTTATTCTACAACCAAGCTTTCGAAGCAATTCGCTTCTTCATCAGGGCAACTACAAGAAATGAACAATTACAACAAATCAAAAAGAATTGTTCATTTCTTGTAGTTGCCCTGATGAAGAAGCGAATTGCTTCGAAAGCTTGGTTGTAGAATAAAGAGAGTGTAAACAAAAGCGTTTTGATCGACAACCCTTAAACGAGGAAATAAATTTACCGAGTACGATCATTATCACATCTATTATATTAAGATATATATATATATATATATATATATAATGCAACGATAAGAGTCTATATTTCAAATATTTGTGAATTTCTTAAGGGTTATTGACTCAATTCAGGAGAATAATGGTTTTAACTATTTATTCTTTGCCAAGCTTTCGCATCAGTTTAATGCTTCTTCAGGGCTTCTACAAAATCATGGTTTAATGAAAAATATACAAACATTTACAAATGTTCACTCACCGAATGTGAGGTTTATAAAAAAACCTGCATCACAGCTAGAAATAGACATTTAATAAAATTGACGTTCAATAAAACTATTGTCATGTTCCTACTGCCAACTTTTATTATTTGGTTTTTTATTCATCTAGTGGGCCATCATAGAAATCCTCATGTCCAGACATTTCCAATAAATAGCTGTATATTGAGCTTAATTTGTTTGTGTCCGTTTTCTTGTTCATAGCATTTTCACTTTTATTTATCTGAATCATTTCATGGATGAGTCTTTTCTGATAATTTTTTTTTCTGTTTTTAATATTTTCACATTTTCAAAATCTACACGGTGGTCCATATTGTATGCATGTGTAGCTAGTGCACATCTTTTATGGTTTTTGGTTATGTCTGATTTGTGCAATGCCATCCTACTCTTGACCCATTGGGATGTTTGTCCAATATAACTTTTATCACAACTTGCACATTCCACCTGGTATACCACATTACTTTTTAAGGGTACAGGGATTGGATCTTTTATTTTGCTGTATAGATTTCCAACAGTTTTTGTATTATATACTGCAATTTTCACGTTTTCTTCTTTGAATATATTTTTTAATTTGTTTGTAAGGCCATTAATATTTGGGTATGATGCAAAAAGTATATTATCTGATGATAAATTTTGTCGATTTTCTTTATGTGTATTTGATGTTTCTTCTGCTGCATAAAGTAGCTTGTTTATCATTCCAATTGGATAGCCGTTTTGTCTTAGAATGTCTATTAAGTTTTTTATACCTTCTTGTTTGAAAGAGTCATGGCAAATTTTATTTATTCTATTCTTCATTTGTTTAATTATGTTAATTTTTACATTTAAGCTGTGATTTGAATTGAAGTGAATGATCTTATTGGAATGTGTATCTTTCCTATACCACTTCAATTTTACCCTGTTGTTTTGTCTTATTACTTTGGTATCCAAGAATGGTACTGCTTGTTCATCATCTTCTACTTCAAGGGTGAACTGAATACTTCTGGTGTGGGAGTTGAAACATTCTAGTGTGGCTTCAATATATAAATCTGGAACCATCATGAGGATATCATCTACAAATTTCTTCAGGATTATTACTCTGTATGGCAACTTAACAACACTTGAATCCAATACATGGTCCATAAAGTATTGTCTATTTCTAGCTGTGATGCAGGTTTTTTTATAAACCTCACATTCGGTGAGTGAACATTTGTAAATGTTTGTATATTTTTCATTAAACCATGATTTTGTAGAAGCCCTGAAGAAGCATTAAACTGATGCGAAAGCTTGGCAAAGAATAAATAGTTAAAACCATTATTCTCCTGAATTGAGTCAATAACCCTTAAGAAATTCACAAATATATATATATATATATATCGGAATCTTTTTGCGCGCATGTTCGGGGGAACAGACATTTTGCTCAAATGTCTGTAACTTTCGAATTTTTTTCCGTAAATGGTCTCAAACAATTAGGTTCGATTAACTGATGAAGAATTCGAGGTCAAATTTGATTCTGTCCAGCCAGCCGTCCGTTGCCACGATAACTTGAGAACGGAAAGAGATAGCGACTTGAAATTTTCAGGGTAGGTGGCGCGTCCCTATATGACGGACAAAATCGTTAATGGGCATAGTCGGCCCAATGGTTTCTGAGTAATATTTTTTTGTTGATACAGATCCCATCGAATTGAAACTTGGTGAGTAGTTGTATAATACATACTTAACCCTGAACTACTATCGTGGGGTCACATTTGACCCAATTCTCTAAATTTCACTGAATAATCCCGCGCAGCTTGGAACTAAAGTGTAGGCATTCTATGTATTCCCACACTTTAGTGCATCGTTTTATTAACCGTTTAGTGTTTTAGTTTCATTCTAATTGATCGGAAGATATTTGAATTTGGGGTCGGATTTGACCCCACGATAGTTGTTGTGTCATTTTTTTTTTGGTAATCACATCAGAATAAATAATGATTTCGTGGCATTGAAGATGTACGGGTGACTTCCAAAAAGTTTTCGACTATTTATAATCTATAAGTGATGAACCAGACGATGTTGAGGCTAGCATTGACCATATTGACCTAATAGTATTGCCACTGACTGAGAGTGAACACTCTCATGATACAGCGTCTGTAATTAGTAAGGTATATCTATTGTCGGACTTATCGGAAGACGAGGTTGTTTCTGCAACAGACCATGAGGTTTCTACGAACTATTAATACGGACCAAACTGATATACATAAGTGGTCTCAAAACCTTCTTGCCACCTCAAAAGTCCTATCTCACTAAATATGTGAGGTCAAAAACATGGTCGTTATTTTTTTTGTGATAATTTTTTTGTTCCAAATTTTCTTTCATATGCGAATGCCATATTATATTCAATTAAACAAACTGCAAAAACATTTAAATTTCTCATTTTCATTATATTATGGATCAATCAATCAGTTTTATTAATTTTATGTTGAAAATCAAAGGATATTTTTATTTTCTTCACACATGTCAAAATAATTGAAAGATAAAATTTTAAAACCACATTGTTATGTTCTAAGAACTTATTGAAGTATGCGAAGTAAAAAAAAACAACATTATCAAGCACTATAATTAATTTAGGACTAAGTAGTTAATGGGGTTATTTGTGACCCCACGATAGTAGTTATGTTAGTGTGAATAAGCCATAGTAATTGGGGCCTAATGACATAATATGTGCAATTTTGTGAGAATTGTTTCAGTAGAAAAAAAAATTATTAAAAATATTGTTCATCTCACGATAAATTGAGAACGGTAAGAGATAGCGACTTCCAATTTTTAAGGTAGGTCGTGCATCCTAATGCGACATCTGCATTCGTTAAGAGGCATATTCGGCCAAATGGTTTCATAAGTTACAGTCGACTGTGCTGTCGTTAATTCTAAACTTGAGGGACTCATAAGCCTGGTAACTTCAACTTAATCATATATATATAATATATATAGACATTTATTTTTAATGTTATGGTTTATAATCAGAGTAAATAATCCGTTAACTTATTAATTATTATTATTAATAATAAGTAAACGGATGATTCAGTCTCAGTATCAACCATAGCGTTAGAAATCTATGTTTCAATTTTTAAGTTAGTTTGCGCGCGTGTTCCGCAAAGAACAGCGTGCTATGATTTCGTCACAATGTCTGTATTTTTCAAATTTTTTTTTGAAAATGGTCTCAAACGATTGGGTTCGACTCCTTAATGAAGAATTCGAGGTCAAATTCAATTCTGTCCGTCCGGTCCGGCCGTTAGCACGATAACTCTCGAACGGAACGACTAGGAGCGTTGAAATTTGCAGGGTAGTTTCGTAGCATAAATATCTCGGACAAGTTCGTTAACGGGCGAAATCGACCAAGCGGTTTCGGAGTTAAGGCCGTTTTTAGTAAAAACGTTTTTTATTAATATTTCCGGAACCGATCACTCGATCTTTCTGAAATTTGGCATCAAATTGTAGAATCATGACCTTTATACGCCTGCGAAGTTTTGTGTTGAACGGACTGCCCTAAAAATGCAAAAAAAAATTTCAAAAATTTTAAAATTTTGTTTTCACGATAACTCGAAAAATACTAATCTGATTAAATTGAAACTCAGTAGTTAGATGCAAAAGCAAACGATCTGCAAAATTTCGTGAAGATCACGTGACACGAAAAAAATCAAACAATTACTACTATTTTGCGGAATACTTTGCTTGAAATGACGAAACCAATTTTTTTATGTTCATGATGCCCTTTCCGGGCATTTTTCGTTATGCGCATGCGCAGATGCGAAGTCATTTAACTGCTGTAGTTTTCGTCAGAGAGGATTAGGGTTTTGGGGTGGCGGATGCTATTCCTCCATAGAATCCAGATCCTTGATGAGGGTCTGCGCATGCGTGGATTAAAGATGCGATATCTCCCGAACCACTTGCGTTTGGAGAATCGGCGTTTTTTGTAGGGTGTGTGATTTTGAGAGGTCTTTTAGCCGCGAGTTGATTGCAAATGCGCAGAAGGGAAGTAAATGTTTTTGTGTTGGATGGGTTATGTTGGGAATGCTGAGTCGATATTGTGAGGTTTTAAAAGAATATTCATGGCAATTCAGTGCAAGGACAAGTCAGTTTGGCGGATGCAGCGTTGTTTCCGAGTTGAAGTTTCCGTACCGTGGCCCTGGGGCTAATTTTGAAATTGATGTTACCCCTTACAGGCATGTTTCGTTATGCGCATGAGCAGACCATCAGTGATTTAACTGGTGGTGTTTTCCTCAGAGAGGATTGGGGTTTTGAGGTGGCGGATGCTATTCCTCCATAGAATCCCCTGGTGAGGATCTGCGCATGCGTGGATTAAAGTTGCGATATCTCCTGAACCACTAGTGTTGGAGAATCGGAGTTTTTTGTAAAGTGTGTGATTTTGAGAGGACTTTTAGCCGCGAGTAGATTGCGCATGCGCAGAAGAGAAATGACTGTTTTTGGGATGTATGGGTTATGTTGGGAGTGCTGAGCCGATATTGTGAGGTTTTATAAGAATATTCATGGCTATTCAGTGCAAGGACAAGTCAGTTTGGGGATGCAGCGGGGCTAATTTTGAATTTGAATGAATGCCCCTTACAGGCATTTTTCGTTATGCGCATGAGCAGACCATCAGTGATTCAACTGATGGTGTTTTCGTCAAAGAGGATTGGGGTATTGGGGTGGTAGATGCTATTCTTCCATAGAATCCCCGGGTGAGGGTCTGCGCATGCGTGGATTCAAGAAGCGTTATCTCCTGAACCACTAGTGTTGTAGAATCGGAGTTTTTTGTGAGGTGTGTAATTTTGAAAGGACTTGCAGCCACAAGGATATTGCGCATGCGCAGACGAGAAGTGACCGTTTTTGTGTTGTATGGGTTATGTTGGGAGTAATGAGCCGATATTGTGAGGTTTAAAAGAATATTCATGTCAATTCAGTGCACGGGCACAAGTCATTTTGGGGGAAATAGCGTTGTTGCCGAGTTGAAATGTCTGTATGGTGGCCCTGAGCCGAATTTATAAATAACTATATTCAGTAGATCTATATTAAAATAAGTTCGGATTCGGACAAGAGGCGATTGCGGTCCTAACGGAGGTCCCATAACCGCATTTTTTTTTTTGATCTACGGTTTAGCTAACAGCCAAACTGTATCGATAGCTATATTTGTTAACAAAAAAAGCACTGACGTGAAGTCAGTACTCTTTGGCGCGTGTGTTCACGGTGGCTAATTTGAATTGAATGATGAGTACGTCAAGCTCAGTGGATAGAGCGAGCTGAAGATCTACCCAAAAGGTAGTGCTCATCACTCAATTCAAATTAGCCACCGTGAACACGCGCGCCAAAGAGTACTGACTTCACGTCAGTGTCTTTTTTTTTTTTGGAAATATCGAATATTTCGAAAATTTTGAACAGCGTGCTATCATTTCGTCACAATGTCTGTATTTTTCGATTTTTTTTGCGAAAATGGTCTCAAACGATTGGGTTCGACACCCTGATGAAGAATTCGAGGTCAAATTCAATTCTGTCCGTCCGGCCGTTCCGGCCGTTAGCACGATAACTCTCGAACGGAGCGAGTGAGAGCGTTGAAATTTGCAGGGCATGTTTGGAACGTAAATATCTCGGACAAGTTCGTTAATGGGCAAAATCCATCGAGCCGTTTTGGAGTTACGGCCATTTTATTTAAAATTTGTTTGAAGAATATTTCCGAAACCGATCACTCGATCTATCTGAAATTCAGCATCAAGTTCTATAATCATGACCTTCATATGTCTGCGAAGTGTCGTATTGATCGAATGGCTGTAAACTAGAAAAAAAAGTCAAATATTTGAAAATGATATTGAAATTTTGTTTTCACTATAACTCGAAAAATACTGATCCGATTGAATTGAAGCTCGGTAGTTAGATGCGAAGTACCAACGAAAACACTTGTGCCAATTTTTCGTGGGTATAGCATGAGTAGAAAAAATTAAAAAATTTTTTAACTATTAGCGGAATATTTTGCTTGAAATTCCGAAACCAAATATCGGATTGAGTTCAGTTTTGGCACTTCGGTGACCAATGATGACCTCTTGGGGTGTGCAAAATTTCACTGCGAACAGACCACTAGGAGCTTAAAAAAAAATTCATAATTTTGAACGGTTAACGACTGGGGTTGTAACTGCCTCTTTTGGGCTTTTTTGTTATTCGCATAAGCAGACGAGAAATAATTTAACTGCTCGAGTTTTCTTCTGAGAATATTGGGGTTTTGGGGTGGAGGATGCTATTCCTCCATAGAATCCCCCGGTGCGGGTCTGCGCATGCGTGGATTCAAGATGCGATATCTCCTGCACCACTAGTGTAGGAGAATCGGAGTTTTTGTGACTGACCGGATGGCCATAAAGTGACAAAAAAAAATTTCAAAAATTTTAAAATTTTGTTTCCACAATAAAATACTGATCTGATTGAATAGAAACTCAGTAGTTAGATGCAAAATACCAAAGCAAACACTTTTGCAAAATTTCGTGAAGATCATGTGACATGAAAAAATTTAAAAAATTACGCTATTTTGTGGAATATTTTGCTTGAAATTCCGAAACCTATTTTTTGAAGTTCATGCTGCCCTTTCCAGGCATTTTTCGTAATGCGCATGTGCAGATGGGAAGTCATTTAACTGCTGTAGTTTTCGTCAGAGAGGATTGGGATTTTGGGGTGGCGGATGCTATAGACCAAATTAGTTAGGTTAGGCGGGAAATTTGAATTACGATCCTTCCGTGGATCCGAGCACTGAATTCCCCATGCATTTCTTATGGACCTAAAATTTACGCGAATTTCTCGCCTGTTTTTAGATACTTTGGCTAATTTCTTAAGGTTTATTTCGGTTGAAATAGATTCTGTGAACCTTTCTCAACCATCTAGAATCAAGTTTTCATAACAAAATTGTATATTTCCAAAATAATTAATAAATATGAAAGTGTTCACCAAATTCGATTGACGTATGTCTTAGCACACTCGAAATCTGTCAAAAATAATAACATAACCCTAAATCGGCCTTGTAATGACGCACAACAGAAGTCATCTACGACATACGGTAATCTTTCGAACTACACTGGTTTCAATTTTGATTTAAGAATAAATTGAAGTAGATTTTAATGTGGAAATAACATGAAAACATGCACTAATGATGAAGGTACCCAATACTTGATGTCTCTGTACTAACATTCTCTTTTAAATAGGGTGGTTTCACCTCAAAGTTGAAATTCCTTGTTAAAAAATTTGAATATGGATCTCCCGCCAAGAGAATGATTCTAACGTAACTAATGTGGTCTATTACTCCATAGAATCCCCTGGTGGGGGTCTGCGCATGCGTGGATAAAAGATGCGAAAGCTCCTGAGCCACTAGTGTTAGAGAATCTGAGTTTTTTGTAAGGTGTATGATTTTGAGAGGACTTTCAGCCGCGTGTAGATTGCGCATGCGCAGAAGTGAATTGACTGTTTTTGGGTTGTGTGGGTTAAGTTGGGAGTGCTGAGCGATATTGTGAGGTTTTAAAAGAATATTTATGGCAATTCAATGCAAGGACAAGTCAGTTTGGGGATGTAGTGTTGTTTCCGAGTTGAAGTGTTCGAACCGTTGCCCTGGGGCTAATTTTGAAATTGATGTTACCCCTTACAGGCATGTTTCGTTATGCGCATGAGCAGACCATCAGTGATTTAACTGGTGGTGTTTTCGTCAGAGAGGATTGGGGTTTTGGGTTGGCGGATGCTATTCCTCCATAGAATCCCCTGGTGAGGGTCTGCGCATGCTTGGATTAAATATGCGACATCTCATGAACCTCTAGTGTTGGAGAATCGGAGTTTTTTGTAAGGTGTGTGATTTTGGGATGACTTTCAGCCGCGAGAAGATTGTGCAAGCACAGAAGAGAATTGACTGTTTTTAGGTTGTATGGGTTATGTTGGGAGTACTCAGCCAATATTGTGAGGTATTAAAAGAAAATTCAAGACAATTCTATGAACGAACAAGTTAGTTTCGAGGAAATAGCGTTGCTTTCGAGTTGATATGTAAGTGTCGTGGCCCTGGGGCCAATTTATAAATAACTATATTTGGATGATCAATTTTAAATTACTTTCGGATTTGGAGAATAAGCGAAGAAATTGCGTTCCTAATTCGAAATTCATGAAACCCCTTTCGGAAACTTTTCGTTTCACGCATAAGCAGACAAGAAGTGACTTAACTGCTGGAGTTTTCGTCTGAGAGGATTGGAGTTTTCACGTGCTGGATGCTATTCCTCCATAGAATCCCCTTGGAAGTGAATGCGCATGCGTGGATTGGAGCAGTGATATCTCCTGAATGGTGTTGAAGAATCAGAATTTTGTGTGAAGTGTTATTTTCAGGGGACTTTAAGCCACGAGTAGATTGCGTTTGCGCAGAGGACACCTTTGGATTGTATGGCTCTTGTTGGGAGTGGTTTGTGTCTAGCGGTGATGGATTCGGTGCTGAGCCGTCATTTTAAGGTTGTAAGAGATACTATAAGGGCAATTATGTGCACGGACAAGTCAGTTTCGGGCAAATAGCGTTGTTTCCGAGTTGATATGTCTGTGTCGTGGCCCAGGGGTGAATTTATAAATAATCATATTCGATAGATCCATATTAAATTACGTTCGGATTTGGAAAAGAGGCAATTGCGTTCCTAACGGAGGTCCCATTACAGCAATTTTTTTCGATCTAAGGTAAAGCTAGAACAGCCAAACTGTATTGATAGCCATATTCGTTAAAGGAACTTGAAAAAATAAAAAAAAAACCGACGTGAAGTCAGTACTCTTTGGCGCGCGTGTTCACGGTGGCTAAAATGAATTGAATGATGAGTACTTCAAGTTCAGTAGATAGAGCGAGCCGAAGATGTACCCAAAGGATAGTGGACACCATTCACTGTCGGTTCAAAACTTAACAGTGCTGTATCTGAGCTGTCAAAAGGATATAGTAACAAAGTTGAAAAAGAACACAACTGACTCTCGTTAGTCGCACAAGTTACTAAAAGATTCTGTGGGTTCTCCTTGGGAAAGACTTGGAGGGGTCAGTATAATCATAATCATGTTTATAGCACGTGCGCCAAATGCAGATTGACTTAACAATAAAAGAAAATGTGTAAAAAAGCAATGACGTGGGGTCAATCTGCTTTGGCGCGAGTGCTATAAACATGATTATGATTATACTGACCCCTCCAAGTCTTTCCCAAGGAGATCCCTCAGAATCTTCTAGTAGCTTGTGCGACTAACGAGAGTCCGTTGTGTTCTTTTTCAACTTTGTTACTCTATCCTTATGACAGCTTAGATACAGCACTGTTAAGTTTTAAACCGACAGTGAATGGTGTCCACTATCCTTTGGGTAGATCTCCGGCTCGCTCTATCCACTGAGCTTGAAGTACTCATCATTCAATTCAATTTAGCCACCGGGAACACGCGCGCCAAAGAGTACTGACTTCATGTCAGTGCTTTTTTTATTTTTGTTGTGGAAATTCCTTACTAAACATACTTGTTATTGTTGATTTATTTGCCTATCCGCCTCTTGTGTCCCTCCCAGAGAAAAATCTTAGATCCGCCCTTGCTCGGAATTGTTGTGACTTGTCCTTTATGAATTGTGGAGTGTTTGACGGCGATGAGTTTGAATTAACACGCGTCGTTTTGTTACGTAGCGATGATTTTTTCGTTCGAATTACCAAGTGCATAAAAATGTATTGATTTAGATCAAAATATAAAACGATTTTCTAGGGAACTCGTGATAACTTTGAATCATAGTGAGGTTCGAATTATCGCAGGTTTGAATTAACGAGAGTCGACTGTATATCAATCAGAAATTTGGTTATTATTCACTCAAAAAAAATTTAAATCTAATACTCATTTGAATACATACGGAAAGATGATATATGCAATATTTTTTTTATATATTTAATGAATTTCAATTCTGATGGAATACATATGTCTGAATTGATAATTATTTGATCTTAGACGACTCTCTCATTACTCAAGTCAATGGTACGAAATGTATTCATATATTATAAAGGCTGAGAAAACGGTATATATCGATGATAAATTCGATTAAGAGTATCCAATAGAGGTGACTTCAGTGCTTGAACCAATTTTTATCTGTGTTTTAATTCCTGAAAGTAACTCTGTAAGGTGCAATTCACATGACACATGCGTTTGGCATTCAAATCTTTCACTAATTATATTGAGCATTACAGATAGGATAATACAGGCTCTTCCTAGTGCCTAAGGTGGCGTAAGGACACAGTTACAAAGCCTACACAGAACCCAACTGGTTCTCCTTACTCGCTCAAGCTCTTCGAGAGCTTATGAGGGGTCTCCTTGGGGAAGATCTGGGAGGATCAGTATAATAATATACAATAATAATATTCTACAAGTGGCCCTTGCCGAGATGAGCAAAAAAGAGCAGGTCACTACCTACCTTTTCGTGAAACGACTCGACATATTTGTATACTTTTGTATTTAAATCTTGCGAAGGTCGGCAGGAAGAAATCGCTTAGCGATATATGTCCACCTATTGCGAACAAAATGTAAACTATGCAACCAAACATTATTTGAGCAATAAAGAGTAGGTATTAATAATAATAATAATAATATTTTCAATCTCTCATAGTTTCGGTCTGAATGGCACTAGAGAGCCTAAATTATCAGCATTAAGGTGTAATTCGTAGACTAATGAAACACACGCTTGTTTGTCTATACTTTAATTTTTATGAATACCCGAAACAAAATACGCCGATTTTGCCAGAACTCACTGACTTACTCATCAGAACCTCTAGCGTACATCCCGAAGTCCTAAAAAGCTGGAATTTAGTATGCAGACTAGAATTGATTCAAGCCCTCAGGACAGGAGCTTTGGCGCTCTTGTTCAAACTTTGACAAATCATATCTCCGAAATTATTGGTCTCGGCGAATGATATAAATGGATTCTTGCGATAGAACTGCATCATGAAAGAAATTAAATTCAAACAGACCGATTCTCCCCAATAACGAACTTAACCGAGATATAAATTCCTCAAATCTACTCAAAAATTATATTATATCAATTGAAACTTAGACAATATTGCAGTTATGTTTTTACTGGAGATATTCTGAACCCAATTTGATTAAGTATGTTACCAAAGAATATATTTCCATCATCATATGGATTATCCACGGGCATTATATTATCACCTCAAAAGTATAATATCATATCATCCTCATAATTTTACGATAGCTGAGGTTATTTCATTGGTCATTTTGCATTCAATCATACATAGATTTCTAGAACAGGAGGTGTATTTTATATCAAGAATATCGAACCAGAAATAATTTTGACATTTATCTCTCATAGGAAAATAAGATGACATGTAAGAACACAGATCATATAATAATTCATAGATAGAATAATTAAGTACATCATTCTGTGAAAACATGAAAGTACGTTTCATTATTGAAATTTCGAAAAATCATATCTCCGAGATTATCAGCTTGTTAGAGTTGAAAATGATAACAATGGATTTTCACGGTGAAACTGCATCTCAGAAAAATTCGAATTTGAAATTTGTAATGTAAACAAAATATTTTTTTTTCGTTACTCCGAAATCATCAAGCCGATTCTGCCCAATAACGAACTTAACCGAGATATTTATCTCGCAAACCTACTCTGAAAATTTCAACTGCCTAGCTCATTCTGTTCGAGAGTTATTGTATAGAAACAAAATATAAAAATAAAAAAAAAAATTTTTTTCACTTTACGGCAAACTGATCAATACAAAACTTCGCATTCATACAAGGGTCATTATTCTATAATTTGATGCTAAATTTCAGATAGACCGAGTGATTGGTTTCGGAAATATTAATAAAAAATATTTTTACTAAAAACGGCCATAACTCCAAAACCACCTGTTGGATTTTACAGGTTAATGAACTC
Organism: Halyzia sedecimguttata; assembly: GCA_937662695.2. NCBI lineage: Eukaryota > Metazoa > Arthropoda > Insecta > Coleoptera > Coccinellidae > Halyzia > Halyzia sedecimguttata. The sequence continues at coordinate 9,585,647 of OW569418.2, forward strand.
GTCTCCGAGATATTTACGTTTCAAACCAACCCTCAAATTTCAATCCTCTAACTCCTTTCGTTTGAGAGTTATTGTGTTAAAGGACGGCCGGAATCAGACAGAATCGATTTGGACCACAGATTCTTGATCAGTGATCCGAAGCAAATCGTTCAAGACCATTTTCAGCCAAAAATTCGAAAATTACAGACATTTGGGCAAATTGATAAGCCGAGGAAAAAGAGCACCAAAAATGAGAAAAGCACTGACGTGAAGTCAGCAGGTTTATGTTGTTTATGAGAAGGCCGAGGATTGTTTAAGAAAAATTTCTTGTTGGCTTAGATGCAATCTTTTGAGTTTGAATACACAGAAAACAAAATTTATGACCCACTCCTCAACAGTCAAAGACCAACCAGTAAAAGAGACAATTAGGATACATGAATTTAAATGTAGCTCGGGTTCACTCTGCCACTGTCCAGTTATAGGGAGAACAACATCAGTTAAGTATTTGGGAGTGGTGATTGATCAGTTTATACGCTGGGATGTACATATCGGGTATCTGGTTGAAAGGTTAAGAAAACTTATTTTTAAATTTTACCAGCTAAGAGCTATATTGGATAAAAAACTACTAAAAACTGTTTATATTGCACTTGCAGAATCCATAATTAGCTATTGTATCACAGCATGGGGTGGTCTTGCCAAAGTTCATCTCACTAATTTGGAGATTGCCCAGAAAACTCTCATAAAAATAATTTTGAAGAAAGAGAGAAGATTTCCTACAGACACCCTTTACAAGGAATCTGGTTTTCGTGAGGTCCGAATGATATACATTTATCGCTGTCTTATAAGATTGTTGAAATCACCATCATTAAAATATCATACCCATCCGATTTCGACTCGCTCTAGGGTAAACATGCCCCTAGTAGTTCCATTGTACAGAAAATCACATACACAACATTACAGTTCGTATCTGGGACCAAAATTCATTAATATATTGCCTACGTCATTGAGAGATATAAGTACTAGAAGAAAAGTTGAGAGTTTAAAATTGTTCTTAGTGGAGAATGTCACAGTTTTTATGGAGTTGTTTTAGATTAATTTCCGCCATCCCCTGCCTAACTCTTGATTCCTCATCACGATTTTTGTAAATTTTCATGTTTAGGAATTTGAAGTTTTTTCCGGAGTTTATATTATTTGGTACACATGGACGAAGTTACACAACACAAGCCTGGCTTAGGTGTCTCGTCCATATATTGAACTTTGTTTGTAAATTGCTTTCCTGAATAAATTGAATTGAATTGAAATTATCTTATGCTCCATTGTCTATTCGCGATTCATACGAATGGATGGAGCTTGAATTCGTTAGTTTATGAACTGAAAAATGAAAATTTAACGTTGAGCCGACAAAATTACTGTCATAAATTCAGCACCGGTTTATCCACTGAGCGCTTGGGGTGGGCGCTCAGGGGCCCTAGGCCTGGAGGGGATGATTTGTAAGCGAATCCAAGAAATCAGTTAGTGCCAAGGGGGGCCGTAGATCTTCTGCCTCCAGGGCCCGAAAACACCTTGAACCGGCACTTGTTTATCAAAAGAGAACACTTTAACCTGGGTCTATCGTATCTGGGTTTGGAATTTCAGTCCTCCTTGTGTTGGAGGAAACATATTGGTAAAATGTGTGAGAAACTATCGACAGCCTGATAGCCACATTCATGATAAGAAGTTGCCAAAATTACATATTACTCTGCTTTCCACAGCGTAGCAACATACGGTATTATTATGTGGGGCCAAAAGCAGTTACTCGCAAGAAGTCATCACCCAACAGAAAAAGGCCCTCAGAGCAATATATGGCATGAAAAACACAGAAACCTGTATACATGTCTTCGGAAGAGAAAAAGTACTTACTGTCACGGCAGTAAACATACTTACCTGTGTCAACTATTGTAAATGTAGGAAAGAATTGCTGGTATAAAATTACTAATTATTAATTTTGAATGAACGGTAGCACTTATCCAATCAAAGTCGGAGAGTAATGGGCGACAACTGCTTACCTGAACACACTTCAATGTCTGTGAATTCGTGATGTACTGATCTTCCGTTCTTGAAACTGCCTTCGATTGAAGTTTTCTATCTTCAGTGCACTGAATTTCTATTAATCGAACCAAACACTTGCAGCAAAAATAAAATTAAATTCTCGAATAAAGTTCCCAAATTCACTTGAGTAAAATGAATAATAAACACGATATGTTCGCCAGGAAAGTCAGTATGTTACTGCTTGCGCACATTTTACACACATTTTTGTCTCCCGCGAACTCGAGCAGTTGCCCCTAGATTTGGACAGGTGCTCCGCGAGTACGTAACAAAAAACAAAAAGAAATAAAAATACCAAATCATTTTTGAGTAAGGCCAGGATTCAATAATTCAAGTTTGATTCAAATGGGGATTTTAAGTTTCCCAAACATTCTCCCCCACCAAAACGAACGTTTTTGAACCTAAGCGCACACGAAAATTAGAAGAAAAAAAAAACATAAGGAAAATAAATTTGCCGTACTCCAGAAAGAAGGGACGAATTAACGAGTAGGTAAAGGACACACTTTTACTACCGGACGCTGTAAAGTACCATTGGCAGCCGTCCTGAGGGTCACCACACGTGCAACACCATCAGTGCCACAATGCAATTTTATTATTCTGGCTAGTGGCCAGCGAAGCGGGGTTTTTTGTTCATCTTTGATCAAAACAAGTGAACCTTCACTAAGCGATGGTGTGGAATCACACCATTTTGAACGTTCTTGAAGAGAATGAATATACTCTCCTGACCACCTTTTCCAAAATCTGTTTGAATACGTTGAATCAATTGCCATCGGTTTAACCGGTTTACGGGTACGGAGCAAAGATCGGGTTCGGGAACTGAACTTACTAATGGCTCGAAAATCAAGAAATGACCCGGTGTTAAAGCTTGTAGGTCATTCGGATCAGTACTAATTGTACATAGAGGGCGAGAATTTAAGACAGCCTCTATCTGAGTGATAAGGGTATAAAATTCTTCGAAAGTTAGGATCTGTGTACCTAAAACACGATAAAAATGATTTTTAAATGACTTTACGCCGGCTTCTGCTAAGCCGTTAAAATGAGGCGCACCCGGCGGATTGAATTCCCAATTAATTGAAAGTTTTTCAGCAGTAATTTTTGCCAATTTGAGAAGTTCGTTGTTGGCTCCTTTAAAATTTGTACCTTGATCGCTTCTGATTATGGAACATTTTCCACGACGAGAGATAAACCTGCGGAAGGCCGCTAAAAATGAATCGGTGCTAAGTTCAGAGGTCAGTTCTAAGTGAATTGCCTTGGTACTAGTGCAGACAAAAACACAAACATAACCTTTGTATGTCTTTGCACCCCTATGTTTGTTCATAAGTAAAGAAAAAGGTCCTGCAAAATCCACACATACGGACAGAAACGCACGCAAAGGTGTAACTCGGACACTTGGCAAGTCAGCCATGAATGGGTTATATGATTTAGGTTTGCAACGAAAACAGCGAATACACTTAGACAAACAGCGATAAATGGCACTTCTAGGAGAAAGAATCCAAAAGTTCTGTAGTAATAAATAATGCGTGGCCTTCAAACCAGGATGTAGATGTGTATGGTGAGTCCACTCGATGATTAAATCAGTTAAACGGTGATTTTTAGGCAAGAGCAGGGGGTTTTTAACGTCAAAAGATAACTGAGATCTCCGCAATCGACCACCCACTCTCAAGAGACCACATTCATCAATGAAAGGTGCAAGTTTGCGAATCGGTTTAGGCAGGAGAAAGTTCTGTTTGATTTTAGCAGAAATATCAGAAAATTCATCGTTTTGTACCACCTTAATAATGTGTTTCATTGCGCAGTCACTTTCTAACGGAGTGATGAGAAAAGTTGAAGAATGATTATTAATCTTCTTTTGAGTGTTGAATAAAAATCTCAAAACATAAGCCATAATTCTCTGAATCCTTGGCAGAGAGGAAAATTTTGAAAGCAGAACAAGGACAAAGTTTTCCGAACTATCGGGAAGAAGTAATAAAACAGTTGACGATTTTTCTTCCAATATTCCACTGGTGTTTGAAGATGATACATCATCTTGAGAAGGCCAATGTTCCTTCGATTTTAAAAGGAATTCCGGACCATGCCACCATGGCGAAAAATCCAGAAGTTGCGTTGGTGTCAAACCACGACTAGCGCAATCGGCTGGATTTTGGTGTGAAGGCACATAATGCCACGAAGAAATTGGTATCAGGTCTTGAACATATCGAACGCGATTAGCAACGAATGTTTTCCATTTATGCGGAGACGAACTAATCCAAGTAAGGACAATTTTAGAGTCTGACCAAACGTATAGATTGGAGAAATTAAAAATATCCAAAAAGCTTTCTTTTACGAATGTTACAAGATCGGCGAGCAACACTGCTGCTAAAAGTTCTAACCTCAGAATCGATTGCGTTTTTAAAGGAGAAACTCTACACTTAGCGCAAGTAAGAACAGTCATGAAGTTGCCGGAATTTTCAAATCTGAAGTAGATTACGGCAGCGTAACCCACCTCTGAAGCATCACAAAATCCGTGAATTTCTACCGCAGAAGAGATATCAAACCCCAAGTGTCGAGGTATCTGAATATTAGACAGGCCAGGCATTTGTCCTTTAAATTGATGCCATACTTGCTGTATATGTTCAGGGAGATCTTCATCCCAAGATATATTGGATTGCCATAACTGCTGCATAAGACGTTTTGCAAGTAGAAGGCATGGTGAAATAAATCCAAGGGGATCAAAAATTCGACTTATATCCGAAAGAATGGTACGTTTAGTAGATATATTATTTAAGGGTTCATAGGAATAAGAAAAGAAGTCAGTTGTTGGATTCCATTTAAGACCCAACACCTTAATGAATGAAGGTTCATCTTTGTCAAATGAACAGGACGTCAAAACATCAGACTCAAAATCTTGAAGAAGGCTAGGATGATTGCTGGCCCACTTGCCCAATTCAAAGCCACCCCGCTTCAAAAGTTCTATGAGTTCTAACTGAAGAGATCGTGCTGATAACAGGGATTCACTACCTAAGAGACCGTCGTCAATATAAAAATGTCGTTTCAAAGCTCTGGCTGCTTCAGGAAAGTTTGAACCTTCAGAATTGGCTAATTCTTGTAAAGTCCTCAGTGCTAGGTAAGGCGCTGCAGAGACACCATAAGTAACGGTACATAAAAAATACTCTTGGAGAGGTTCAGATGGATCCGATCTCCATATAATTTTTTGGTAAGGCCAATATTCCTTGTTGACATTGATTTGTCGATACATTTGCTTTATATCACATGTGAAACAATAACGAAAATATCGGAAATTTAGCAAGAGAGACGCAATATCTTTCTGTAATTTAGGACCAGTATACAATGTGTCATTAAGAGAAACACCTTGAATATCACGCAAACTAGCGTCAAACACAACGCGAATTTTGGAAACAGTAGAAGAATTCATAATTTGTTCTTTAAACACTGCATGATGAGGGATATAATAAGAAGCAGATGCTTTAAATTTTTCCATAGGAACTGGAATCATATGCCGACGGTCAATATAATCTTTGATGAATTCAACATATTTTTCCTTCAAGATAGGATTTTTGCCGAAACGATTTTCAAGCATGCAAAACCGTCGATATGCACGAGAATACGTATCAAAAAAAACTGGATTAGTCTGTCGAAACGGAAGTGGCACTGAAAATCTGCCTGTTGATTCTCGAAACGTCAAAGCCGAGTAGATCTCCTCACAACTTTGGTCTTCCTGAGATAAAATATTAGATTTAGGAATATGTTCGACTTCCCAAAATTTTTGCAGAAGAAGATGTAAATTCGATTCCGTAGATGTATGTAATGACGTCAAATGACAAGTCGGTAATGAAGTACAGACACGTCCTTGTAGAACATATCCAAAGATAGTCTCCAAGGCTACCGGTTGATTGGGTCTACCATAAATTCTGCCCGATTTAAAGAAGAATGGTACTAATTCGGCACCTATGAGCATGTCTATCGGACCAGGCTGAAAGAATTTTTGGTCTGCCAACTTTAAATCGCGAATATGAGTCAACTCTTGAGGATTAATATTGATTTTTGGTTGAATTGAACAGACCTTATTGATTATAATGGCTTCGAAACTGAACGTCGGGCCATCACGATCACAAGGCTTTATTAAGCATGAAGTTTTTCCACGCGTTGTAAACGTCGACATTCCATTAAGACCTTCAACAGGTATAGATAATTTTTTGCGAGAAAGTCCTAAACGTTGAACACAAGTATCAGAAATGAAGTTGGCCATGGAGCCAGTGTCCAATAGTACACGAATTTTCTGAAAATGCCCACTAACATCCTGAACATGCACCACACAGGTAGATAGCAAAATAGTTGACTGTGTTAAAGAGTTGGTACTAATGAGCGATGTCGGAAGAGTAGTAGTTTGAGTTGACTGATTCGTATCAAAACCAGTAGAGAGTGATTGGTTAGAGGTCGATGGCGATACTGACGATTGATTAAATGAAGTCGTTTTATTTGAGGATTGATCAAAATGCAAAGTTGTATGATGAGGTGATTTGCAAATTTTACATTTATGAGTTGAACTACAATTCCTTATTGAATGAGGTGAGATCAAACAGTTAACACATAACTTATGCCGCTTGGCTAATGAAAATCGTTCGTGTGGCATTTTTGCCAGAAATGTTTGACATCTATATATAGGATGCGCGAAAGAACACAAAACGCATTTTTCACTTTGGCTCGCCTGTGTGACATGCGAATCGGCAGTAATAAAGCTAGAGGTAACTGGTTTTCTCTTAGAAAGTTGAGAAGATTGTTGTCGAATATTCTCGGTTGCGACGACAGAATGAGAATAACCAAATTGTACCGATTCTATAGCAGTACATTGTCTTTCTAGAAATGAAACCAATTGTCTATAAGTAGGAATGTCGTGATTTATGCTATTTTCCAATTCGAAATCTGTACGTGTTTTAATGTCTAATTTATTGAGAAGCATATTGAACAACAAAAAGTCCCACTGGTCCACTTGAAAATCAAGAACACGCAAAGCAGAAACATTTTCTGTGAAAACGTTCAATAAACGTCTTAAATTAGTTGCAGTTGGTTTCTGCACACATGATGCATTGAAAATATCATTATAATATTGTGTAGCAAGTATTCTTTTATTTTGGTATCTCTTTTCTAAAATAGCATAAGCAACTTGATAATTTGCTCCAGTAAGTGGAATGCCTTTAACTAGAGCCAAAGGTTCTTGATTAATCGAGGTAAGAAGGAAACGGAATTTTTCTACATCTGGCAAGTCGGAATTATTATGAATTATACTATTGAATAAATCAAAAAAACTAGGCCAATCTCGATAATTACCCGAAAATGTGGGAATATTGAGCTTTGGAATTCTGACAGAAGTCTTTATGGGTTGTGAAGTAGAAAGAGATGAAGTATTCATCGAATTTGAAGAAGAATCCTTCAATAAAAAATCGTTTTTTATTGATTTGATGGCATAATAGGCCTGATCAGCCCGAATTCTAATATTATCATATTCTGAAAATTCCTCATCTGAAATCAAACCAATAAGAGTGTTGTGAGATGTTCGAAACTCTTCATAGATTCTTTCTACTTCCTCCGCTCGAGCCAAAAACTGAGATTTATGAGTATCATTTGTTGTTGCCTCAATTCCTATTTGATGAGTTTCCTTCAAACGCGAGTAGGCAGTTTGTAACAAAAGATTGGTTTTATTCAACTTGCTAGACATAGTGAGATAATATGGAAACTAATTTATCGGATTATTATCATATATCAAAAAGAATAAACACGGTTATCAAAAATCAGTTCGATTCTTTAATATTTATATGTCAACAAAACCAAAGTGAACTCGCAGAACGTATCGTAAAAAAAAAAACAATGCACCCTGTACCTAGACCATCAAAACAACTTCCAATGGCAGAATACAACGACGAGAAATTATTGTAGTGAATAATAAACGTAGTTCGAAGTAAAGAAAAATCAAATTCGTAGTAATGAGAATGAGAAAGAAAATGCAGCCCAATATTATGTAGCGTTGAAAAAATGAACGATAAAAGTATCAACTTAAAATCGAATCAGAAATATTTTAGAGAAAGAAATTAATCAATTATCGTTTCTCCGAGAATGTGGTTGACCTTGACCGAAGAAAATAAATAACCGCGGATCGCAGAAACCGGTTTTTCAGGCGGCTGAAATATGAAATGTGTAATTCGCACTGAAAATGAAAATTCAAAAAAAGGAAAATGACCAAACTCAAAAATGAAAATTAATTATTCTAAGAAAAAATTGAAGTAATAATGCGGCTAACGAAGGACCAATGTAAATGTAGGAAAGAATTGCTGGTATAAAATTACTAATTATTAATTTTGAATGAACGGTAGCACTTATCCAATCAAAGTCGGAGAGTAATGGGCGACAACTGCTTACCTGAACACACTTCAATGTCTGTGAATTCGTGATGTACTGATCTTCCGTTCTTGAAACTGCCTTCGATTGAAGTTTTCTATCTTCAGTGCACTGAATTTCTATTAATCGAACCAAACACTTGCAGCAAAAATAAAATTAAATTCTCGAATAAAGTTCCCAAATTCACTTGAGTAAAATGAATAATAAACACGATATGTTCGCCAGGAAAGTCAGTATGTTACTGCTTGCGCACATTTTACACACATTTTTGTCTCCCGCGAACTCGAGCAGTTGCCCCTAGATTTGGACAGGTGCTCCGCGAGTACGTAACAAAAAACAAAAAGAAATAAAAATACCAAATCATTTTTGAGTAAGGCCAGGATTCAATAATTCAAGTTTGATTCAAATGGGGATTTTAAGTTTCCCAAACAACTATGTCCAAAGCCACCAAGAAAAATTTGCAATAAACTCCAAATATAATACAAACGATACTAGAGAAATAGTCCGGTCAAAGTATACATACCAGGTTACCAAAATTCGCATAGAGCTGAAAATTGGTAGAGATGTCAGGATACCATTAGAAAGAAAGGGTGAAAAGTCCCCAAAAATCCCATTGTTGCTAAAAAAGTTATTCAAGGTCAAAGGTCGCGAAAATGGGTTTTTCGCTTTTTTCAGCCAAACGGTGAGTTTTATCATAAAAATAGCTCAGACATAAATTGTAGATCGTGCAATTATCTACAAAAATTGTCTCTATACTTTTTTTCGTGAGAGTCGCCGTTTCCGAGATATGAGCGAAGAAAGTTGTATGCTCCATAAAATGCACACGTTTCCACGTCACCTGTGAGGTAGTGTACTTGACGCGTTTTTTTAACGTGGTTTCCCCGGTAGGCCTATTCCACGAACCGATCTGTACTAATAAATAATAAAAAAAAATGTCGTTAATTGTAAAGAATGTGATAAAATTATTGGTCCGAATTATAATCATTTATTACATCTGTTTCTTCTTGTTCTTCGTCTTCTTCTTCGAGCTGAGTGAAAATAAACTCGTCCAAAAGCGATGGATCGGATGTCTCGTCGTTTATATGAAATGAGTCCTCTTCTAATGGAGATTCAGCATTAGAACAAAGCTGGCCTTGACAACTTGTACAGGCTAAGGAACAAAACAACCCAACTTTTTTGCAGCCACATTTGGCATTACATCCTTTTTTACAATTGCAAAAAAATGGTGTTGAGGAGTTTTTCCGGTGCAGGTGGAAGTAAAGTTTGGACAGGTTCTAATGCATTATCAATCAACATCCAACCCCAGTCTTTTGGGTCTAATTGATTACCAAGCCACACTTGAACTTGATAATATACCCGAAGAAGATGTTGTTGTGCAGAAGCCGAGGTTGGAGGAAGAGAAGCCAATTGCACTTGCTTTTTGTTACGAGTATTTTTGACAAAAGACACGTAACGGAACTTATCAATGCAGGTAATTTTTTTTGGAGCTCCGTACATGGCTGGAAGAAAGCGAATTCCATGAATAATTATGTCTTTTGGAGAAGACTTATTATTTTTTAAAACTTCGGCACAATCAAGTAAATCTTGTTTCTCAAACATTTTAAAAACAGACGTTTTACCTCTCCTGTAAAATGCAGATGTTGTATCGCAGCCACTTATAGCGTGGAGAAACAAAATGTGATTTTGGCACTTTGCAAATGCAGATAAACTTTGGGATGAATATATTTCGGACTGATGTTGCGATTTTCCAGGTTTTAAAAAATAAATTGTTCTGTCAGCTGGAGTTCGAGCATTCAATAAAACTAGTAAATCAACGTCTTCACCAACAATCATAGTTGTGCTTGTCAAATTGAACTGTTCTAATGCTGTTTCAATAATGAGGACATCAGCATCATTATCAGCTTGCTTGACAAGTATTTCTTCATTCGTCAATTTATCTTTCAACATTGAAATGAACCGAGACTTGTTATGAGAATTTGCAAGAAACTTTTGTTGAGTAGTGGGAACGGTTGATTTGAGTTAATATTGATTTTTTTTAAGTTAATATACCGAAAGAAAAAGAATTCAACTCGCATTACGGCGACAGTGACGAATGAACGTGGCGTACTTATGCATTTTATGGAGCATACAACTTTCTTCGTTCATATCTCGGAAACGGTGACTCTCACGAAAAAAAGTATAGAGACAATTTTTGTAGATAATTGCACGATCTACAATTTATGTCTGAGCTATTTTTATGATAAAACTCACCGTTTGGCTGAAAAAAGTGAAAAACCCATTTTCGCGACCTTTGACTTTGAATAACTTTTTTAGCAACAATGGGATTCTTGGGGACTTTTCACCCTTTCTTTCTAATGGTATCTTGACCATCTCTACCAATTTTCAGCTCTATGCGAAGTTTGGTAACCTCACCTCTGTTATTTTGTCTAACTTGACCGGACTAAAAATAACAAATTATCTACTTCACTACTATTCTACTTCAAGTTAGAATAAAAAATTGGTTCAAGCACTGACGTGAAGTCAGGAGCTTTTTCGCACATATCCTATTGTCCATTCACCTCTATTGGACACTCGTAATCGAATTTACCATCGATATAGACCATTATCGGGAAAACAATATTCCAAATGGGTTAACTCTGAAACAGTTTGGCCGATTATACCCAACAATGGGTACATGCACAACCTACCCTGAAAATTGCAAGTCATTATCCCTTTCAAGTCGAAAGTTGTCGTGGCAACGTTTCCCATCCAGCTACTGAACACACTCAATGCTGCAGAGATCTCCAACAATATAGATCTGATCATGTTCAAATTTCAAATTACCATGTTTGAATTGGATTTGTTTTATATTTTTTGAGTTAAGGAGGAATTAAAAAAACAATCAAATAGGTATAACTCTAAAACTTTTGGGCCGATTATGCCTATTAATGTACTCAAATTTTGCATTCGTGTGCTCAACCTACCCTGAAAATTGCAAGTCGCTATATCATTCCGTTCTTAAATTATCGTGAGATGATTAATATTTCTACATAATTTTTTGAAAATTTTCTAGTGATGCGATTCTCATAAAATTGTACATAGGTCTTTAAGTATGTATTCTACAATTACTCACCAAGTTTCAATTCGATCGGATTTGTATTGGTTGTAAATGAAATTATTACTCAGAAACCGTTGACCGATTTTGCCCATTAACGAACTTGTCTGTCGTATTGGGATGCGCCACCTACCCTGAAAATTTCGAGTCGCTAGCTCTTTCCGTTCTCAAGATATCGGGGCAACGGCCACCGGCCGGACAGAATCAAATTTGACGTCGAATTTTTCATCAGGGAGTCGAACCCAATCGTTCGAGACCATTTTCGGCAAAAAATCGACAGATTACAGACATTTGGTCAGAATGATAACGCGATGTTCCCCAGAATATGCACGCAAAACAGAACAGTAGAACAAACCGTATAGGAAAAAATTAAATTAATCTCTACTATTTGGTCCAACAATCCCTTCCGAATTGTTTTTATGGATTTGCGTCGAAAATCAATAGCAGCCGCCGTAAGGGGATTATTTCTATTGTCAGCATATTATGAACATAAATATAAAGAAGTGTAATTTTGTGTCGGAACCTCTGATTTCAGGGTAGAAGAATTACACAATTTATTCATGACCCACCATCATTTAGAGCTTCCATCAGTTATCGGTAACTTGAATAGGCAGTATTTTTAGGTGGGTTATTTATTCCATATTCATTTTCTGGATAATTTTGACGGTAATAATGAGGTGCTAAATGGTAATTTTCTGCATTTAATTTAGCATTTAATTCAATATTTTGTTCAAATATGCTATCTCTAACTTGAATATGCAGTATTCACTAGTTACTTTATAGCAATGCTTATTTGAACTCAAAAAATGAAATATGTCATTCCTTCAACCCAGAATCATTATCGCATCTCATAATTTACGGATTTATACGAACATATCTGAAATTTACTGATTCAGAGTCAGAATCAAGAATCGAATGAGTAATTAATGTCATATATTTTTGGCGCTCTAGTTCCTCGGAACTGAGTGCTTATCAATTTGCCCAAATGTCTGTAATTTTCGAATTTTTCGATGAAAATGGTCTTAAACGATTTGGTTCGACTCACTGATCAAGAATCCGTGGTGGAAATTCATTCTGTCCGGCCGTAGGCACGATAACTCTCGAACGGAATGAGCTAGAGAGTTGAAATTTTCAGAGTAGGTTTGGGGGATGAATATCTCGGCTAAGTTCGTTACTGGCCAAAATCGGACAGAAGGTTTCGGAGTAATAAAAAAAAAAATTTTTTTTTACAAAACAAATTCCAAATTAAAATTTTTTTAATAAGCAATTTTATCATAAGAATCCATTCATATCATTTTTAACTCTAACAAGCTAATACTTTCGGAGATATGATTTTTCAAAATTTCAATGTAAATCGTATTTCACAGATTGATATAATTATTCTATGTATGAATTCTCATAATGTCAACTTGACAGAAGGGAATATTGTAACTTCAAAAATATTGGGGTTGAAATACTCGTATTTTAGCGATGCAACGGGGACCTCACCCGAAAATGTTTGAAAATATTACGTAAATATTGAAGGCATAATTCTGTAGTTCGAGAGAGGAGAAAATTTGGTACATGTAGATCAGGAAATTTTTTATCGATTACAAGGTAATTTTTTATTTATTACTCATCTTCTTTCATATTATTACTCATCTTCTTTCATACATGTGGAGTGTATGTCCTATGGGGTCAGGTCAGCGTCGTCCGGACTGGGGGTATCTAAATTGTTTGCGGAGTATTTCGAAGGGGTGTACATCAGAAGAAGCCAATCTCATACATCATATCGCCAAATATCTAATTTTCCACAATTTAATTTACCAAATCAGCTCAATTATATTCAATTTTCATCTCATGAAATAAAAAAAGCACTGGAAGGTCTCGATGAAAAGAAGGGTGCCGGACCTGATGGTATTCCATCATTTTTCATTAAAAAATGTAGTTCTTCTCTCGTTGAACCACTAATGACTATCTATAATAAGTCTCTGAAATCAGCTTATTTTCCAAAAAGATGGAAGACTGCATCCATTACCCCAATTTATAAAACTGGAAATAGGAGCTTCATTTGTAATTATAGACCCATAAGTAAATTATCCGTTTTTGAGAAGGTGTTTGAGTCATTGGTTTTCCCCCATCTCTCAAATTTGGTAAGATCGAAAATAGTCGCGGAACAACATGGCTTCATAAAGGGACGATCAATAGAAACTAACTTGATTACTTTTGTGGAGTTTCTGCAGACTGGACTTGATCGACGTGTTCAGGTTGATGTTGTTTGTACTGACTTCGGCAAGGCTTTTGATAAAACAGATATCAACATTCATATCTCTAGCCTTGCTGGAGTGGGTGTGGGTGGCAGTATGCTTGGATGGTTTGACTCATATTTGTCTGATAGGTTCCAATACGTCTCAGTGCAGGGATACTCTTCGGATCTCTTTGAAGCATGTTCAGGTGTACCTCAGGGCTCCCACTTGGGACCTTTATTGATTGCAATATATATTAACAATATAGCTGAATGTTTTACTGATTGTAAATTTCTGCTCTTTGCAGATGATCTAAAGATAATGAAAAGTATCAGCTCTGAACAGGATTGCCTACTTTTACAATCTGAATTGAGTGCCCTTTGTGCTTACTGTAGAGATAATCAGTTATTTTTAAATTCAGATAAATGTCGGGTTATAACATTCACTCGCAATGTCAATAAATTGATTTATCCGTATAGTCTTGATGACGCTGTGTTGCCTAGAGTGGATAATATAAAAGATTTAGGGGTGATATTTGACTCGAAGCTTCTTTTTGACCGTCAAATAGACCAATTAGTAAATTCATGTAATAAAATTTTGGGCTTTGTTGCGAGAAAAAGTAGACATTTTACGAATCTAAGGACATTCATCATTCTGTACAACTCCTATGTTTACAGTAAACTTAACTTTGCATCAGTTGTTTGGAGTCCGGGATATTCAGTATATATTGACAGACTCGAGAGAATTCCAAATAGATTTTTAAAGTTCCTTTCTTTCAAATTCAACTTCCGTTTAACACCTAGAAATCCCGAAAATTATCGGCTTCGTTTGACTCAATTTGGTTTCATCTCCCTCGAAAATAGAAGAAGAATCAGTGATGTCCTTTTCTTGTACAAAGTACTCAACAATGTCTATAGATCCCCTAACCTTCTTTCCTGTATTACTTTCCATGTTCCGTGCCGTTCTCTCAGAAGTGGTGATTTGTTCCATATTCCCTTTCGCAATACTAACAGCGCGATGAATTCCCCTCTCTGCCGTATGATGCGTTGCTGTAATTGCCTTAGCAACATAGATTTGTTTAATCTTAGTCAAGATTCAATCAAGCGAAAACTCAAAAAACAATTCCTATGTCAATGAGATTCAGATTTTTTTCTTTTTTTCTCTTTTTCTTTATGTGTGTATATTCCTATATTATTATTTTTTTATGGACATATTTTTCATTTTATCATGATTTCAGACTGAATTGTTTCACATTAACTTGTTACAGAACAATTTTTTTTTCTGTTGTAAAATTAATTTGTATTTTGTTTTGACACACTTCCAAATTTTTTATAAGTGGAAACTATGTTGGGTGGTTTTCACCTGTGTGTATTCCTGATTTCCTAAATAAATAAATAAATAAATAAATAAATAAATAAATGTTTTATGGAATACCTACTATTTGTAGGTACTTTAAACCTGTTTTGGGCAATTGTCATACGAAACTTGTTTTTTTGGCGCTCTAGTTCCTCGGAACAGAGTGCTTATCAATTTGCCCAAGTGTCTATAATTTTGGAATTTTTGGCTGAAAATGGTCTCAAACGATTTGGTTCGACTCACTGATCAAGAATCCGAGTGCGAAATCGATTCTGTCCGGCCGGCCGACCGGCCGTAGGCACGATAACTCTCGAACGAAAGGAGTTAGCGGATTGAAAATTGCAAGGTGGTTTTGGAGCGTAAATATCTCGGACAAGTTCGTTCGATCTATCTGAAATTTAGCATCAAATTGTAGAATCATGACCTTTATACGCATGTGAAGTTTTGTATTGACCAGATTACCGCAAAGTGTAAAAAAAAATTTTTGAAAATTTAAAAAAAGTTTTTCCACAATAACTCTCGAACGGAATGAGCTAGGTAGTTGAAATTTTCAGAGTAGGTTAGGGAGATGAATATCTCGGTTAAGTTCGTTATTGGGCAAAATTGGCCAGATTTAATTCGATTTCTTCCATGGTGCAGTTCTCATTCTCATGATTGCTCATTTAATCTTGATAAATAAACTATTATTTGAATTGAATTTCCTTTATGATGCAGCTCTATCATATGTATACATTGATATAATTCCCAACTCAGAGAAACCAATACTTTCGGAGATATAATTTGTCTGTTTGAACTAGAGCGCCAGAAAGCTCCTGTCCACAGGGCTTGAACCCATTTTTATTAAGCTTTCATTTAGAGTTATAATATAATAACATGTTCTTTTGTAGTTTATGAAAAAATCTCATATTTTTTATTGCCCTGCTCTACTGTCCTCAGAAATTTCTAGGTGGCAGCACTGGCCTATACCAATAGGAGTCAGTTCATTCCCTCTGATGGTGTTCAATTTATTATGACGGGCTGATATATTTAGTAGTTTTATTCAATCGAATATTAAAAATATACATTTTTCAAAATCTGTTGATTCTATTTCATCAGATAAACACATTACTATAGCGATTCTTGATTACTGTCATCAACCGAATTCTGCTTTGAAAATGTTTGCCAACTCCGTTCAACATTGATCCCCCTCTGGTAATGCGTAATGGTTATTCCATCCGTAGAACTGCACATTTGCAAGAAACCCAAAGAACATCAAAACTTGTTTTCCGCAATTCAAACTTGTCTTTTTCTATCATAAAAGAATGGAGCAAACTGCGTTGAAATTTTGTTAACTCCTTCGAAATTTTTTCCAACTCCTTCGAATTTCCAACTGCTTCGAAAATGTTTTCCAACTTCTTCGAAATTTTTCCAACTCCTTCGAAATTTGTTCCAACTCCTTCAAAATTTTTCCACCTGTGTTGAACATTTGCTAACTCCGCTCAACATGGGGGAGATCACCCCACCCCATCCCCTCCCTTAGGCCCGTGTTTTCCAAATAATACCGTTCTGGTAGGTTAGTGCACGAAAAATTTCGTCAGTAATGTTCTAAACACAGTTGACACGTTTTGATTTCAGACACTCACAACCACCTTATGCGTCTCGTTAGTGCAACCGAATCAGTCATGGCGATGACCATGTTTGGAAAAATGAACCTAAATAGTATGGGACGTAGACGAAACAACATGTGACGCAGCGCAGAGTGCAGTATTGCCACCTACGTCGTTATTGTTGACGACCCACTGCGACGATGGAAAACGCCCACGAATATCTGTATTGATATATCATACTTCTTAGGTTGATCGACCATTCACCAATTAGATATTTATTGAATATTACGGAATATATTCTCTTACCATCATGTTTATTATTACAGTAATTCTCAGAAATTACATCATACGGATAAATAAACACAGGAATTCTGTAAAAGTGTATAAAATCGTAGTTTGAATCGATTAACCAATTTTACCATTTATTTTTCAGATATTATTTCTTGTGAATGTATACAACAACTACGCTTCAGGTTATCCATCCTGATGGTAAAATAATGTACAGTCCAATGATTCCGCTGACCAATAAACTGCAACAATCTGTGCATTTTTCTGGATGCATTGGCAGTTCTTGTATTGACTGTGGGCTCACCATACATTAATTCTTGGCAGGACATCCGCCAATCTCGAAGAAGCTGATTCTGCGCATGCGCTCCGACATTTTCTTCGCTTCTGAATTCTCATCATAAAATAAACAAAACATTGTCAATCTACGAACGAGTTCTCTTATACTTGTAGGGAACTACTTTCTTCCCTCCGATGCTACTGCCTCTTCGCCGTTCTCGCCAGTAGATGTCGCCTTGTCTTGACGAACACCTATCACCATTATGCGTGACGCATTATAAACAAAGCACTGGATACATCACTTCGGCACATTCGTGCTGAAGTCAAATGCATCTACGGCAGGCTCCCCCTGAACAAGCCGCATTGATAGGTCCATCAGTGAGAGCTGGAATAAAACGCTGTACAACTAAGAGGTGCTGGGTCTTCACAGCATATCACGCCTCGAAACCCACAAATGGTGACCCTGACGTGATGGTGAGCACGTGACCTCCTTCTAGGCGAACTGATGGGCGAAAGTATGGGTTTCTCAGAGTTGGGAATGATATCAAAGTATTCTAATGATAGAACTGCAAAAAGATTCAATTCAAATAATAGTTTATTTATGAAGATTAAATGGGCAATCTGAGAATGAGAACTGCACCATGGAAGAAATGAAATTAAAATAGCTGAAATGAATTTGACTCTCTCTTATAGAACAGGATGACATGTACGAGTATGAACACAGATCATATAATAATTCATAGATAGAATAATTTTAGCATTCTGTGAAAACATAGAAGTGCGATTCATTATTGAAATTCCGAAAAATCATATCTCCGAAAGTATTAGCTTGTTAGAGTTGAAAATAATATCAATGGATTTTCATGGTGAAACTGCATCTTAAAAAAATAGAATTTGAAATTTGTAACTGAAAAAGAATTTTTTTTTTTCGTTACTCCGAACGAATTTAACCGAGATATTTATCTCCCAAACCTACCCTGAAAATTTCAACTGCCTAGCTAATTCTATTCGGGAGTTATTGTAGAACAAAATTTTAAAATTTAAAATTTTTTTTTTGACACTTTACGGCAGCCCGATCAATACAAAACTTCGCATGCTTATGAAGGTCATTATTCTACAATTAGATGCTAAATTTCAGATAGATCGAGCGTTCGGTTTCGGAAATATTCATAAACAATGTTTTTACTAAAAACGGCCATAACTCCGAGATATTTACGCTCCAGACCTTCCCTGCAAATTTCAATCCTCTAACTCCTTTCGTTCGAGAGTTATCGTGTTAAGGGACGGACGGCCGGACAGAATCGATTTCGACCACGAATTCTTGATCAGTGAATCGAAACAAATCGTTTGAGACCATTTTCAGCCAAAAATTCGAAAATTACAGACATTTGGGCAAATTGATAAGCACTCTGTTCCGAGGAACAAGAGCGCCAAAATGCTATATATCAGAAACTATTCGTCCGAGATCGCTGAAATTTTGCAAGAGCAGTCAGAAACTAAATCTACCATGAATGTCATGCTGACATATTGAATTATAACCTCAATTTTCATCTATCTATGGGAGATGATAGCCCTACATTAGGGTCCTTTAGCGGTCTTCGAAGGTTCTGAATAATCATAGTTTGGATTGGTCAGACCTAGTTTTGAAAGAGATCCTCCTTATCTTTCTTCATCTCTTAACAATATGTAAATCCGTATAGAATATATTGGGGTTATAAGTGATACTCTGTGCTAATACCTTCAAATTAAAAATATCCCTACGGTTTTAGGTTATGTTTTCCAATAAATTTATCAAAGTACAAATGTAGCACCGTAAATTGAATAGTTATAGGAACAATTCCAGAATTGCATTATTTACGATTTCGTGAGGCGGCCTCTTACAGAGCAATCGTTACCTACAGATTCGAAGCTTACAGATAAAATGCAGAATAGCACCATAAATCTTGTTGAAATCTGTTGCATCCCATGCGTTGAATATAATCGACACCACCTTGTATTTAAAGATTGGAGGAATCTAGATAATAGAAATATTGATTACGTAGGTATGTGTAAGAATCCAAAAATAATTATGGAGAACTGCCAGATTACAATTATTGTAATCCGAGTAATACCATATCAAGTACCTACATGCATACTTATTCATTATTTCTGAATGATATACGTATTAAGTTATGTTATATTTAAGATTTGCCAGCAATTGTTCTAAAAGAAGATATCTCAAGTATGTCCTTCAAGATTTCAGGCTAAAAAACAGCAGTACTGGAAGTGATTTGAATTAATTATTCTATTTAGAAAAATCCACGTCTAAATATTTCCTTTTAGAAGTGGTGGTATGCTTTACAGAAACACAGGTGGGAGACGAAAATGAGTTAAGATCCAAACAGTTGACGAAAGCGAACAAGAAATGCTTGTCAACAAATTTCATGCAGGAGTTACTGCAAATAAAATTCTTAAAAACAAGTAATATGGAACTCTGAGCAGATTGAATATTCTTGGAGATTTAGCATAGGTATCTCATGAGAAAATTCAATATTGATAAGAGGCTACATAAGATAACATGAAAGCTACAATCATAAAAGTTCAAGAGTTGAATAGCCGAGAGAGAATAAAATGTTTCTATTCAAACAAATTGGTGATGGTTCTCATATCGGTGGCGAAATGACAAAGGAACGTATCTGCAAAAAGCAAATTTCAAGATATTCACTTTTGAAACTTCGAGAGATAAATCAGCGAGTGGCCAAAATCAACCATATATGCTCGATTCTAGGTGTATTCAATTTGTTTCGCAACCTACTAAGGAAGTTGTTGTCATCCACAAGTTCCTCGAGATATAAAAAATGAAGCTAACTCAAAATGACAAATTTTACACATATATTCGTCCTTTTGCCAATGCTATATATTATGTGATTAGTATTCTATTAAACATGTGTTTAGGTGAAAACCACCCCAAGCTCAATAATCACATGGAGAAAAAGCTCAAAGAGTTCCGCAAAATCGTTTGCATAGATGGGATCCATGGAAATTTCATGTATGTGATAGCTCAGCATGGGGTGTATGGATGACAGCATGTATAATAGGAATTTTGACGAAACATTTGCATTTTTATAATAGCAGAACAGTTTCCAATGTGACAATTCTTGAATTTCACAAAATAACTATCAACAAAATAATTCTAAAGATTTTCATTAAGCGTCTGACGAAGGAGTCTGATATAGACTCCGAAACGTTACGATATAGTTGTTTCTTCGTTGATGTTGTTTCGTGGTTGTTTGTTAGGCAACATTGTTCAATTGATTGCTTCTGACAAATATCTTGTGTTTCTTACGCAGAAGCAAATCACAAAATAATTAATTTTTATTTTTTAGATATTTTTCAGAGTTTGGGAGAGAAAACCCAGAAAAAGCCTTTCAATAATGAGTATACCTCCCACAGTATCCTTTAATAATTATTCAGAATAGCAATCAACAAAAAATAATTCTGAAGATTTTCGTTGAGTGCCTGCCGAAGGTGTGTGATATAGACTCCGGAACGTTAGATAGAGTTTTATCTGAAATTATTTTCTAAAATTCGAGGATTTCAGAATAGCAATCAACAAAAAATGATTCTGAAGATTTTCATGACGAATTCTGACGAATTCGCAGAGAAAAATACGGTAATTTTTACTAGTATCGCGATGGACTCAACCGAACAGAATGGTGCGTATAGCGCCAGACATCTTTCGTGATTAATTCCACTATGATGTGTAACGAAGTGATTTTTCGTTACTAGCAAATTTCCCAAAATTACATTTTTCTTATTCATATTTAAAGCCACTAGTCGTCAACAAGTCGAATAAATCGAATGTATTTCAATTTATTCGACAAAGAGCTCACCGAAGTCCTGATAAATTTAATTTATTAATTTTCCATTCAGCGCAATGAGAAATATAAGTCGTATTAGTCGAATTATTTAAAGTCAAACTCAAATTCGGTCCTATGTATAAAAACACGTATGTCGACCGCGATCGCCGGTTATCTGTAACGTTGCAGTTTTTTTTTCGCGTGTTGATGTGTTTTTCTAACGCTCGAATCGGACCCGGGACGACGACAGGAATTGCGCCGACATTATTCCGGACCAGCGCTGGAAAAGTAGTGCCGATAGGGACATAGAGTCTGACCAATCCGCGGGCCCATTGGGCTTCCCCCTCTGGAAAATCTCCCCCAAAATCACGGCACATGACGTACTCACCTACCGAACCTATAAATTCGCTGTGCGCAGCAATTAGGGCATTCATTATTCATTATTATTCCGAATTCATTCCGCATTAATTGATTCATTATAGATTCATTTCCGAGATTCCGAGTTTCATTAGTTATCATTCATTTTTCCGCTTAGAATTCCGCTCGTATAGTAAAAATTCCGAAATTTTTAACTCTCCGAGATATAATTTATTATCAATCCGTAGAAATACATTTTTTAGTTTATATTTTTCCGTAGAATTTCTCTTTTTATTTTTATCTCATTTTTGGGTAAATTAAATTCAGTTTGTGCAAGTGAAAATATCTAGTGAGTACGCTGTGATAGGTTTGAAGATTCGTTTATTCGGCGACCTGTGTTCCGATCTGAATTTATTCCTTTCCCTGCTACACAATAATCGTTGTGTAGTTACCACCGGGGGTGTCGCTCACATTTCGTTCTTGATTGCCTTCTCAGTTGAGGTATCCTCGCTTTGTAGGCCTTCGAGACGAAATAAAAGACACAACCGAGAACCCCTCAGATCATTTGGTTGAGGCGAGCATTGGGTCAGTTACTGGCCCAGTGTTCCTTGACCCGGTGCCTGAAGTATTACCTTTCCGACTCCCGAAAGAAAATATCACTGTTGTTGCCTACAACGTATTTTCCGACCGAGAACACTAGCCGATTTCGTATATTCGACCTATCATAATTTGATTATTCCGGTATTCACCTGAAAACGCTTGGTGTGCTCTCACCTATCTGCTTGACTTACTCTATTCGTTTCAACCGCTATATTAATAACTCTTATTCATTTGCTTGCATAGAAATTAATCAAGTTCATCATTTGCTATTTCATTCGTAGTCAATTCTTATTATCACCTATTAGCGAGTTGTTCTTTGCATTTCCAGGTCCCGCTTTGTATATCATATTTCCGTACATTTGATTTGGATGAAACATTTAATTTAATTTGATATACAGGGTGGGCCTTATCTAACTGTTGATTGCTGACTTTGCTTATTTGAAATTTCATTTCCAGGAACTATTCTGTATATCGTATTTTGACTCGGTCAATTTATACCGAAACATTTAATTGACATCGATATACAGGGTGGTCCTTCTTTTACTATTGATTCTTGACTTTACTTATTCTGAATTGCATTTGCCGTAACTACTCTGTGTATCATATTTCGAATCGGTCAATTCATACCGAAACATTTAATTGACATTGATATACAGGGTGGTCCTTGTTTTATTTTGATTTCTTCACGTTATTTATTTTGAATTGCTACTGCCGTAACTACTCTGTATATCTTATTTTGACTCGGTCAATTTATACCGAAATACTTAACCGACATCGATATACAGGGTGGTCCTTGTTTGATTATTTATTCTTTGCATTACTTATCATTGACTTTCATTTGCCGCAACTACTTTGTATATCATATTTGAACTCGGTCGATTATTACCGAAATACTTAATTGATATTGATATACAGGGTGGTTCTTGTTTAATTACCGATTCTTAACATTTTGATTTGCATTTGCCGTGACCGCTTTGTGTATCACAGTTCATTGGTGTCACATTTAACCGACACGTTCTATTCATAGTGGTATACAGGGTGGATCATATTTCCGAAGTCAGCCACACCGGTGTCCATTATTGAGTAACTGCATTCCTGGTCAGAAATATAACCGTCTGCCGTTTGATTTCATTCTTGGACACTACGCTGTATATCTATATATTTCTTATATTGATTTTCATTCCGACCGATATACAGGGTGCGAGTTCTATTGTTGGACA
This sequence comes from Halyzia sedecimguttata, assembly GCA_937662695.2. NCBI lineage: Eukaryota > Metazoa > Arthropoda > Insecta > Coleoptera > Coccinellidae > Halyzia > Halyzia sedecimguttata. Next base: position 9,608,942 of record OW569418.2, read on the forward strand.
CTGGTGAATCTGAATAGGTTTTCATCTGACAAGTTACTTTTACTGTTTTGCTTTTCTCCTCTTACCTCTCTGCTCTGACACTGTATATAACTGATATTACTGATTTGGAATTTGTGTGAATATATTGTAAATAAAGTTGTACATAATCCTTTTGCGTTTTATTGATTATTATTACAAAGTGTCAGAGTCCTTTTTCAGTGAAAGAATATATAACATTGCATCGCTAATATCTTAGATCAAACAGAACCCTTCTCCAACTGTTTAAAGGTTACCCAGGGAATATTATTTTCAGTGATCGATTCTGTCAAGGAGTTGCAACCTTGCAAAACCTATTGCAACTGGCGCCCGAGTAAGTTTTGGATAGTAAGTTTCACCGCTCCGGAGAAAAGGTCGTCACAAATTGGCGCCCGAGCAGGGACCTTATTCTTTTGTCAACGATCCGAGAAGAGGAGAGGAAGTTAAGAGCAGACATGGAAGTCAACAGGCTTAGGGCCGAGGAGTTAGTATGGGAACTCGAAGCCCGCGGATGCGTGGCTGGCAGAACTGTCCATGAAAATAGGGCAGAACTTAGGAAAGTTTTGGCTCAACAGGTGCCTTTCTCTACCAGACACAGGAATGCCGAGGAGGAATTACACAGTGTTCATCGAATCCTGGGGTCTTTAGTGGAGGAGATTCGAGACTTTGATGAGGACAACGCTGTTAATGAGGATGTCCGCATCAGGAGCCGATTGGTCCACGTCAGCAACCGCATTGAGCTGGTCAGACCCAGCACCGAGGAGGAACAGGACAGATTGGACGATCTGAAGTCGGTTCTGGCACAAGGGTACGAGATGCTGAAGGATGCCAAAACACTCGCAGAGGCGAGGAGGGTCCTTCAGACGCCAGTAGGAGAAGCTGCCAGGGAACGAGAACATCCTGAAGTGGATGTCTTTGCCCGAAGAGAGCGAGAAGTCGACTTGATTTCTTTGCATGACCCCCTGGAGCCAAACCATCGGAGGACCACGGCCCAGGAACCACAGGAAGTTAGGACCTTCCACCAAGGAACTCCAGGTCTCGCAAGGAATGCAGGAGACTCGAGGAACCCTGATGAGCTGCACGAAACAGGTGCAGCTCAGCAGTCGGAAATCTTCCAGAGGACCGGATTGACCCCCGGTTTCCTCCAGCGTCTGCGAGAGCGAGCCTGCGATGCCGTCCGGAGGCGCCTGGACCTCACCAGCCCTCTAGGGGAACCAAGCCGGAGAAATGGGCTCGCCATAGCCGAGTCCACCAGGAGGGTGTCGTTTCCTTTCCTGGAACCTGAGGAGTTAGACTGCTCTGCACACCACAGTCCCGTAACGAGGGACGTCCGGCAGGAGCAAGGGGTACAGGAACGAGCCGAGCGTGAATCTCGGACAGGACACCCACCGGTATCTCACCAGGGAGGACAGAACGTATCTGATCCCGATAGGAGTAAAGGTAACAAGAGCGACCCCAATACTAGGACTTGGTCACCGGACCGCCCGTCCATACCGGTCTACAAATGGAATGTTCACTTCGACGGATCTTCCAGCGTGAATTCTTTCCTGGAGGAGGTCGAACAGTCGGCCGAAACTCGCAGTGTGACTCACCGATGCCTGTTTGAGTCTATCTTCGAACTCTTGAGGAAGGATGCCAGGGACTGGTATATCCCGAGGCGAGGTTCATTCCAAGATTGGAGTGACTTCAAAAACCAACTGCGTGAGGCGTTCTTACCGCTGGATTATGAGGAGAACCTATTGGAAGAGATAAGGAAACGAACCCAAGGACAGGGGGAAAAGTTGTTGATCTTCGTCACCAGGATGCAGAATCTCTTCCTGAAGCTGACAACGAGGAGGCCTTCTGAGGAGGAACAGGTGAACATGATAAAGAAGCGCCGCGCCTGTTACCATCCCTCCAGACAGCCCTTGCCTTCCAGGACACGCCGACATATCAGGACCTTTTGGAAAAGGGAAGAGTGTTCGAGTTGGTGCAATGGCACGTGGATTGTTATGAACCTCCTCCAAGCCGGAAGGGTTTAATCGATGAACCACACCTGGTGTACGAAAACTCGCAACCGAAGATGGCAAGGAGCCTCTTCGTCAGTTCTTCCCAGCAAGGAACGAAGGGACAGCAACAGTCGCCATCACCCAAGTCCTCACCGCTAACCCAGGCCAGGGTACCGAACGAGAAAGGATCAGTGAGTCCAACCACCGCAAGATTGAGGGAAACAGGACATCCACCGGAAGATGTACGCTTCAGCAACACCCGACGTCAATGTTGGAGATGTGGAAAGATAGGACACATGAGAAGCGAATGCCGTTCCAGACCAATATTGTTTTGCTCTCGCTGTGGAAAACGAGGAGTCTTTTCGAGAGATTGTCACTGTCAGAACGCAAGGAGCAGACAGTTTCCCTCCCCTGCATCCGCAATTGAGCCGAAACCGTGTTCCCGAGAAAACCGTCCGATCATCACCGTGTACATAGGAAATGAACCCGTCGAAGCCCTGCTAGACACCGGAGCAACGAGATCATTCCTGAGTCAGACGACCGCAGATGTATGTAAGAAGATGGGGGTGTTTCCAACCCGGGTCACAGACATGTTGGCAGCCGTCGCTGATGGTACTTCAGTCGCCGTCGAGGAATCCTACAATCCAAAGTTGAAGATTGGTAGTGAACTGGTTGATGCTAGATTGTATTTGGTTCCCCACCTGCCGATGGATGTGATTCTGGGTATGGACCTACTAGCTGCACATGATTTCCGTATCGACTTCCGGACTTCACGATGCTTCCTCAAGGGAGAACCGCTGAAGAAGCCCGCAGATCCCTCCACGACACCACCGAAATCACCGGCCGAAGAAGTTTCAAAGGACCCATGGGATAACGTGATTCATTATGGGGTAAGAATTAATGAACCATTACTAATCTCCACCGATTTTCAGAGTAATATGGGCCAGACCGAGAGGGGGATGATTGACGTCGGCCTGCTCGATTCACCCATCCAGGCCACCGACGACCTAGTAGAGAGCGAGTATGAGCGTTGGCTCGAAGACCAGGGCGAGAACCGAAATACCCCGAGTGCCACAGTCGACGCCAGCTACCCCAAACAGTCCAAGACGAGGGAAGGAAGACCTTCAGTCCATGACGAATCTCCGACGCCAAGGACGAGAATAGGGCGTCCATCCACTAAGGCCACTGTCAGGACCAAGGGATACACCCAAGCGAGGTGCAGCAACCGGAACTTTGAAGAGAGGCCCAGTCCACGACCAATAGAAGGCCCATCGACATCCACTAAGGCCACTGTCAGGACCAAGGGATACACCCACGCGAAGTTCAACAACCGGAACTTTGAAGAGGAGCCCAGTCCACGACCGGTAGAAGGCCCATCGTCATCTACTAAGGTCCCTACTACCCGAAGAGGAAATCGCCATAATAGAAGAGGAGCATCCAGAGCCATCCACCGAAGTCAACCACCCCGATATGTAGAGCTCGACGCAGCAGCCTGCTGGCGCTGTGGAGAAATGGGACATTCAAGGAATAAATGCACCGGGACACCCCGGCTATTCTGCTCGAGATGCGGCCTATTGGGAGTCATGTCCAGAGAGTGTGATTGCCAACGTCGTAATCCAGCTGGAAGGGTAAAAACCCGCACGGCCAAGGTATGGATGTTCGCCACGAAACATCCTAATTCACACCAGGAAGAAACCTTCCCTAGGACCAGGACGCCGAAATCCGAAGAAAGAAGACCAGCAGTCAAGAGGACCACCATCAGCCCCGACCGGCGGAATGCCAGGAGATCCATCGGCGTGCAGTGCAACATCCTGCGAGTAGCGCCCTATCCCAGGCCGCTGGCCCTAGCGGTGCAGCCTCAGGTGTTCTTCACCGTATGCGAATAGAGTAAGAGCGGTGGGTGAGAGAGAGGTTTGAAAAAAAACTTTGTTTTTTTTCTTAAGAAGTGAGGGGGGTGTGTAACGAAGTGATTTTTCGTTACTAGCAAATTTCCCAAAATTACATTTTTCATATTCATATTTAAAGCCAATAGTCGTCAACAAGTCGAATAAATCGAATGTATTTCAATTTATTCGACAAAGAGCTCACCGAAGTCCTGATAAATTTAATTTATTAATTTTCCATTCAGCGCAATGAGAAATATAAGTCGAATTAGTCGAATTATTTAAAGTCAAACTCAAATTCGGTCCTATGTATAAAATTCGATTAAGAAGAGTCTCCAATACAGGAGAATAGACAATAAAAATCATCATGGTGAATTCGATTGAGAAGAGTGTCCAATACAGGAGAATAGACAATAGAATTCATCATGGTAAATTCGATTAAGAAGAGTGTCCAATACAGGAGAATGGACAATAGAACATACGCGCAAAAGCTTCTGACTTCACGTCAGTGCTTGAACCAATTTTTTTATTGTTCAAATAAAGATATTTTGTTAACTTACAAGAATTTCTTCATTCAATGGTATTTCAAAGAACTAATTACAGTTTTAAATATTTAATAAAAAAAATTTAAACACGTCTTTATGTTGATTTTCTACTACTAGTTACCAAACTTCAATTCGATCGAATATTTATTTTTTGAGTTATCAAGGAAACAATATTCCAGATGGGTATAACTCGGAAACCGTTAGACCGATTATGCCCACAATTGAACTCAACTCTCCCTTTCGGATACGCAACCTTCCCTGAAAATTGCAAGTCCCTATCTCCTTTCGTTCGAAAGTTATCGAGGCAACGGTCACCCATCTACTGAACTCACACAAGAATGCTCGAATCTCCAACAATATTTAACCGATCGTATTAAAACTTGAAAATTGTCAGTATAGTTAGGTTATGAAGGTTCTTGCGAAATTTCAGCAATTTCGAACGATTAGTTACTGATATATAGAACTTTTTTTTTTTATTTTCAAAGATTTATTTAAAATTTTCTACAAATGCTATCCTCACCAAATTTTGCAAACGTTTCCGCATTGGCATTCTACAACTAACAACCATGTTTGAATTTAATCGGTTCAGTATTTTTCGAGTTAATGAGGAACAAAAACCACAAAATTTCATAAAATTTCAGATGGCTATAACTCTAAAACCGTTTGGCCGATTAGGCTCATAATCAAACTGAAATGTCGAGTTGTGGTGTACATCCTAACCTGAAAACTTGAGGCCGCTATCTCTCTCAGTTCTCAAGTTATCGTGACAACAAAAATATTTTTTAATAATTTTTTAATAATTTTGTAGCCATACGATTCGCACAAAATTTCACAAACGTGCTAAGGTTCATATTCTACAACTACTCACCAAGTTTCAATTCGATCGGATTCATATTGGTTGAAAACAAAATTATTACTCGGAAACCACTGGGCCGATTATGCCCATTAACGAACTTGTCCGTCGTATTGGGATGCGCCACCTACCCTGAAAATTTCAAGTCGCTAGCTCTTTTCGTTCTCAAGTTATCGTGGCAACGGCCGGACAGAATCAAATTTGACCTCGAATTCTTCATTGGGGAGTCGAACTTAATCGTTTGAGACCATTTTTTTCAAAAAATTCGAAAGTTACAGACATTTGGGCAAAACTATAACGCGTATGTTCCCCAGAACATACGCGCAAAAACACGTATGTCGACCGCGATCGCCGGTTATCTGTGACGTTGCAGTTTTTTTTCGCGTGTTGATGTGTTTTTCTAACGCTCGAATCGGACCCGGGACGACGACAGGAATTGCGCCGACATTATTCCGGACCAGCGCTGGAAAAGTAGTGCCGATAGGGACATAGAGTCTGACCAATCCGCAGGCCCCTTGGGCTTCCCCCTCTGGAAAATCTCCCCCAAAATCACGGCACATGACGTACTCACCTACCGAACCTATAAATTTGCTGTGCGCAGCAATTAGGGCATTCATTATTCATTATTATTCCGAATTCATTCCGCATTAATTGATTCATTATAGATTCATTTCCGAGATTCCGAGTTTCATTAGTTATCATTCATTTTTCCGCTTAGAATTCCGCTCGTATAGTAAAAATTCCGAAATTTTTAACTCTCCGAGATATAATTTATTATCAATCCGTAGAAATACATTTTTTAGTTTATATTTTTCCGTAGAATTTCTCTTTTTATTTTTATTTCATTTTTGGGTAAATTAAATTCAGTTTGTGCAAGTGAAAATATCTAGTGAGTACGCTGTGATAGGTTTGAAGATTCGTTTATTCGGCGACCTGTGTTCCGATCTGAATTTATTCCTTTCCCTGCTACACAATAATCGTTGTGTAGTTACCACCGGGGGTGTCGCTCACATTTCGTTCTTGATTGCCTTCTCCGTTGAGGTATCCTCGCTTTGTAGGCCTTCGAGACGAAATAAAAGACACAACCGAGAACCCCTCAGATGATTTGGTTGAGGCGAGCATTGGGTCAGTTACTGGCCCAGTGTTCCTTGACCCGGTGCCTGAAGTATTACCTTTCCGACTCCCGAAAGAAAATATCACTGTTGTTGCCTACAACCTATTTTCCGACCGAGAACACTAGCCGATTTCGTATATTCGACCTATCATAATTTGATTATTCCGGTATTCACCTGAAAACGCTTGGTGTGCTCTCACCTATCTGCTTGACTTACTCTATTCGTTTCAACCGCTATATTAATAACTCTTATTCATTTGCTTGCATAGAAATTAATCAAGTTCATCATTTGCTATTTCATTCGTAGTCAATTCTTATTATCACCTATTAGCGAGTTGTTCTTTGCATTTCCAGGTCCCGCTTTGTATATCATATTTCCGTACATTTGATTTGGATGAAACATTTAATTTAATTTGATATACAGGGTGGGCCTTATCTAACTGTTGATTGCTGACTTTGCTTATTTGAAATTTCATTTCCAGGAACTATTCTGTATATCGTATTTTGACTCGGTCAATTTATACCGAAACATTTAATTGACATCGATATACAGGGTGGTCCTTCTTTTACTATTGATTCTTGACTTTACTTATTCTGAATTGCATTTGCCGTAACTACTCTGTGTATCATATTTCGAATCGGTCAATTCATACCGAAACATTTAATTGACATTGATATACAGGGTGGTCCTTGTTTTATTTTGATTTCTTCACGTTATTTATTTTGAATTGCTACTGCCGTAACTACTCTGTATATCTTATTTTGACTCGGTCAATTTATACCGAAATACTTAACCGACATCGATATACAGGGTGGTCCTTGTTTGATTATTTATTCTTTGCATTACTTATCATTGACTTTCATTTGCCGTAACTACTTTGTATATCATATTTGAACTCGGTCGATTATTACCGAAATACTTAATTGATATTGATATACAGGGTGGTTCTTGTTTAATTACCGATTCTTAACATTTTGATTTGCATTTGCCGTGACCGCTTTGTGTATCACAGTTCATTGGTGTCACATTTAACCGACACGTTCTATTCATAGTGGTATACAGGGTGGATCATATTTCCGAAGTCAGCCACACCGGTGTCCATTATTGAGTAACTGCATTCCTGGTCAGAAATATAACCGTCTGCCGTTTGATTTCATTCTTGGACACTACGCTGTATATCTATATATTTCTTATATTGATTTTCATTCCGACCGATATACAGGGTGCGAGTTCTATTGTTGGACACTGGTGAATCTGAATAGGTTTTCATCTGACAAGTTACTTTTACTGTTTTGCTTTTCTCCTCTTACCTCTCTGCTCTGACACTGTATATAACTGATATTACTGATTTGGAATTTGTGTGAATATATTGTAAATAAAGTTGTACATAATCCTTTTGCGTTTTATTGATTATTATTACACAGTGTCAGAGTCCTTTTTCAGTGAAAGAATATATAACATTGCATCGCTAATATCTTAGATCAAACAGAACCCTTCTCCAACTGTTTAAAGGTTACCCAGGGAATATTATTTTCAGTGATCGATTCTGTCAAGGAGTTGCAACCTTGCAAAACCTATTGCAACTGGCGCCCGAGTAAGTTTTGGATAGTAAGTTTCACCGCTCCGGAGAAAAGGTCGTCACAGATGTAGTGACGATTGTAACAAAAACGTGAAAAGTACTGTAGCGTGCTACGTGCCTATTTTTGTCCCCCTGTATATATTTCCTCCGTAATCCACGAAAAACTAGCTACAATGAAAACAAGCCTGCCCGGCGTGAAAACATGTGTACGGTGGCTACATATGCACATCGGTCGACTGCAGGTATCCTTTCCTTTCTTTATGATACCTTCGTGCAGTGCGTTAGAGAATAAAAGTTTCCTACTTTCAAATTACCTCGATTTTTGCAACGCAATAAGTTTATTGTTAATGTGTATTGAAAACCCTCTGAAGGGGTAAGTAATTTTCATCACAGCCTTGCTTTGAGTTGATTGCTTGTGCATAAATTCTTATATCCGTATTTCTAACGTGTGATGGTTCACATTTATTTTCAGGAAAATTATAATATATTCTTTCTGTTTCTGGATTTATTCGAGTATGACTGCTTGTAGAATTTCTTAATATTAAATAGGTGAAAATAATAATCCCTGTTGAAATTTTGATTGAATACCGCAATTGTTTGTATATTTTTTATGAAGATTTTTTTATGTTGTAAATGTCGTATCGATTGTTCCAGAGACAGAATGATGTTCATGATATGTTTGACGTCTCGGTGATTTTTATTTTATATTTCACAGTTTTTGCGGGAGAATATTTTTTCCGACTACTTCGGTAATTGCGACATCGTTATTCTTGGATAATACATTGGAGAGAATAAGATTTGACCTTGGTGAATCATCGTTATAGAATTGCTCCATTGGAGACTCCCTTCAGCCTTACAACCCTTAGTGGGAATATTAACCACCATCAAGAGAGCAGTCACCATAACCAGCAAGTTTCACCAGCCATTAAAACCAACGGCGATTATACAGGCTGTGCGTCATCATCAGGAGTTTCACCAACCATCTCCAACGACGGAACATATACAGGGAAGTTCATCTTTATTCTCAGTTGTTCTACATACAGTATCGAAAATATTCTTCATATAATTGTCGATTATCTGACGATGTTTTAATTATTCTATATTTTCTCGTTTTTAAGATATGCTTAGTATTATCAATTGTCGCAATATCTGAAATATTCTCAAATTTATCGTTTTGATATTGTTACTATTTCTCTGACGTCAGAATTACTTAAATATTGTAAATAAATAATTGTTAATAATTGTGGATTGAGATTTGCTTGGCAATTTGAGTCCTTTCTATTCATAGAAACTCATTGATAAGAACCTCGCCCACTCTAACGACTGAGCGGACATTTGAAATAGTTTGAAGCCGGAAAGGCTACAGTACTCATAACCCAACCAAAAGATGGATAGTGTCGTTAGTAATAGTAGCGTTATGCATTTAATACAGTGAAATCATATAACAATTGATGGTACAATTTACCACGAATCGTGGCACTTTTATAATCGTAGCAGAGTATAACCACGATATAATTGATGGTGAAAATTACCACGACGAATTTACCACGACGATAGTGAAATTTAACACAAGCAGATTCACCACGAGATTTGGAATATTTTTGAAGATTGCCAATCGTGCCATTGAATTTACTGAAATGGTCATTTTCACTTATCGAATGTTCAAATGGACTATTCATTTTGATTGTTTTTTTTTCAATTAAATCAGTCTAAATATGTGGTCATTGAGTTTCTTTCTGGGTTTTCTCGCCTAAACTCTGAAAAATATCGATAAAATAAATAATTAATTTATAGACATTTTTCAGAGTTTGGGAGAGAAAACCCAGAAAGAAACCATTCAATGATGAATATAACTCCCACAGTATCCTTTAATGATGACCTAAATATACAGTATTATTTAACAGTGTTCTTACTACTAAGTAGCTCTCAGTGTTCAACTTATTTCATTGTTATTAATATTATAGCCTTCGTTCAACGATTCTTGAAATGAAAAACAACATTATACATCACCATGTATTACAAAAATATATTGAACAAATGTCAGGTACACTTTCTTAAATATACTATAAAGAACAAATATAACTACACTCTCATAAAACAAATTGGTAAATGGTTCACATTCCTTATCTCATCAATCAGTCAATGGTAGTGATGGTAACTTTTGATTTCATTTTATGATCATAAGGAGTCGAACGATACTGGGTTTGGTATTGTTGTTATCTTCAGAGACTATGGAGATAAATCCACTTGTTTTATTCTTATGCGCAATGAGTATGACGGAAAGGTGGACATCAAACAGAGTTTGCCCTGTTATTATTATTCATCAAAGTTTCCAAAATGCTGTTCCTCTTCAAGGGTCAATTCAGGAAAAGGTTATCTGCTTTGTCAAGATAGATTTTTCAGAATTCATTTTCGATCTGAAAAGGAAAATGGTATTCACTACACATAATGTTTTGGCATAATATAAATGATTTTTTTAATCAGAATAATGGAAAGTGTCATTCGATAACGAATTTTTAAGTAGATTTTCACAGGACCGATTGTGTCAGTTTTCCATTATATGACACCATAATCGTCCATACAAACTTCACAGAATATATCCACAGTACACATTGCAATCGAAAAAAAATCAAAATAAAGGTTAATTTTTGCTAACTGATGATTGATATTGGCCCTCGATATTAAATATTCTGTAAAAAATTCCAATATAACAAAATGAACACCTTAATATCAAATATTTTTGATTTGAAAAATGTGTAATAATTGTTACCGTTTATAAAATTTCTGCATTCTCGTATTCGAATAGTGTTGTATAAACTCATCAAATTCCAACCCAGTATATTTTTTAAGGGAATAAATGAGTCATTTACTTCTAGTATACTGCTTCCTAAGTAATACTCAAATCTTGCTTGATAGGTTAGCTCCCATTTTTTGAAACCATTGTCCATGGCTCAAAGGTATCATTTAGCCATTGAACATTGTCCAGTATTTCTTCTGGTATCATTTTCCTTGGAAAAAAATATGGTTAATATTGATATGCGTATAAGAAGTTGTAGTTACAGATCATTTTACCTTGGGAAACTTTCCTATCATGGAAAATCTTCTGCTACTTCTGGATCAAACCAAGTATGATAAATTTCCTCGTTTGATTGCAATAGTTAACGTATAATATTCCTTTGCAAGAAATTCTTCGTCTGACCACAATCTTGGATGGAATATAGTAGATTCCTCTTTTTTGACTTGGAGCACACGCTATTATTTTGTCCACCATGTCCTCAGACATGTCTCTGGTGAGCCTGAAATGAATTTATAGATTCAGTAATTTACTCAGTGTAGCTTAGGTTCAAGCCGCAAACTTTTCGTTCACATCTGCCCCATTCCATAAGACAATGTGAAGACAAGCGAATATCGCTCTACTGTACGGGGCTCCCAAGAACCGGGGTTATATCTATCCCGTCGTGGTAACTTTGACCAACCTCCGCTCGGTGTAACTATAAACCAGCCATTTATGCAGCATGCAGTGAATTTTAAATATTATAACAATATTTTTGGTCGGTAAAAATGCAAAAATGAGATGTATAGATAATATTCCTCTACTTACCGTGGAAATGCTGATCAAATATGACAAACCGTACAGTTGTAAAGTTTCCTCCAACTTATTGTCGTTCATTGAGTATGCTTTAATCGTCCGAACTCTTATACAATTTTCACTTCATTTAGGATGGAGGTTGAAATTAATACTGACTGACACTAAATCTTTAAATAGTTTTTCGGTCATTGCTTGGGTAGGGGTTGAACATACAGGGTACTATGGCAGGGATGGCGACACAGGAACAAGTTCATCATTTATTTTCAATTTTTATACCCTTCCTATGGGTGAAAAATTAGGGTACATGTAGAATAGAATAAGTGTTTGTCAAAATAAATTGTTTCTGTTGTTTAACCTCATACAAGAAAGTTGTATTAATGGTCCAGACATTCTGAACACTTTTACATGATGCAACATATTATGGCGTTTTGGTTTCAATATATTTTTGAACAACTCCTGATGGAGAGTATGGTGTTCTCGACAAGTGCATCGATTAATAAATGAGATTCACCCTGAAGAAACCTGGAAGTGATCAAATCAATTATCCTGCATAATATAATGTAAACCTCCAATGAATTAACTTAAATATTTACAAAATATTTTCATTTCGGTGGCAGACATGAAAATTTTAAATTCTTTAAAATCATCTGTCTCTAGTTTTAGTGGTCTATTCTTATTATCAATGTATTCAAAGTCGAAAATTTCAAGTCTGTGATTAAGAATTTGCAGTTCAAACAGATTGTCAGTGTAAATCATATCGTCCTAAATAGGAACAAATCAAAAATGCAAACTCCTTCAACAATATCATGCATTATTTCCACATAGGTATTATGAGTGAGGTGATATATTTTCAAAGTATGCCAAACATATTCATCTTTTATATCCGTTTGGGTCTTATCGTTCTTCTTCAGATCAATTTCATAATTTACTTTTTTTCTGTATGTGTCCTCACTTGCACTACATCTAGACATATTAGAATTTTTGGGCATTTTCATGATTCACTATTGTAGATTCTGAAATGAATGCCTCAAGTCCTTAAAAATGCTTGTACTCTTATTATTCTCGAGAATTACTTGATACGCTTCGAGCTTCGACTCCATCGGGAGAAAATGAATCCTCTTGACTTTTATTTTAATTAATTCTTGTTCACATCATATTCATCGTGTTCATGCGACCATCCATTATGATATATTTTTTACCAAAGTAGCATTATAAGTAATATCTGTTCAGAAAATAGTAAAACAATTTTAAGTTAAAATATACGAAAAATGAGAAGACAAATTTGTTAAATGTTAGATTCATTAGAATTGAACAATATTTAGTGGCGTTCATCACTCGATATAGTAATACATTCGCATAACTCATAACCGCAATAAGATTAGTACCACATACGGCCAATTTGGGTTACAATTACCATTCAGTGTGGTGAATATATGTTGATATTCCGCAATGAACTATATACTAATATATATATATATATGTATATGTATATATAGAGTTCACTGATATTCCGTGAACACGTTTTCGGTACAAAGAACTAAAAACGAATGGTTGGAACCTCTTTACGTCGTGGTAAATTATACCATGAAAACATTTCTTATTGAATCGTTTTAACATAGTGAATATGAATAAGGTTGAGATACTTAGTGCCGATTCTGGAGGTTGATTTAATCGCGATTTCGATATTTTCTACCACGAATTAAAAACCACAACAAATGGTTGATTTTTCAAACCCTATTTCTCTGCGTGAAGGAGGAAGATATATGTAGACTCCGAAAAGTTACGATATAGGTGTTTCATCGTTGTTGTTGTTTCATTATTGTTTGTTAGGCAACATTGTTCGATTGATTGCTTCTGACAAATCTGTGTTTTAACGCAGAAGCAAATCACAAAATAATAATTTTTTCATTTTATAGAGTTTGGGAGAGAAAACCCAGAAAGAAACCATTTAATAATGAATGTGCCTCCAGTATCCTTTAATGATTACTTGTGAAATGAGAGTTAGATGCTTGGCAATTTCGCGAATGATATTTTGCATTGATTTTGGATGTTATGTGCGAAATAGCCGAAAAACAACAAACTTGAATATAATGAGACATACATTTTACCTGACATAACTTTATCACGAGTGGTATTCAACATTTCACGAGAATATATCACTATAAATGAAGAGAATTACAAACTTGTAAAAATACTATACAATTTTTCTGATGTTATGGAAACCAAATTTCGATATTGCCATATTGCTTCACCCAATAAGTGAAATATGCACCATGCACTTTCATGGACTCTACTTTTCCAAGTTCAATTTCGGAAAAAGTAAAAGCAATTTCGGAAAAAATAAAACTAATTTCGGAAAAAGTGAATGCAATTTCGGAAAAAGTAAAACCAATTTCGGGAAAAGTAAATTCAATTTCGGACATAATACTCAGAATTACTTGTACAATTTTGTGTCCATAGGACCCATTTTTGAATATCTTCTTTCTCACGATTTCATGCCGTACGTTAAGGGATTTAAGAATGACCAAACCGCAGGAATAGTATATTCTAAAAAAAGTTGCAGAATGGACTTCTATTCAAACACGAATGCGAAATTCGAAGGAATGAGAGTAGATGAGCAACACCGGTTCTAGAACAAAATGCCCCATTTTTACATGTAAATCCCCATAAGAAAATCTAAGGTCCATTTTGCAAAAATTGTACCCTTTTGAACGCGTAAGCTAGCGGCTGAACAGTGAGTTGCGCATCAACGCCACGCCCCCTCCCCTGAGGCTTTGGTAGGGTGGGATTGAAGCACTGACGTGAAGTCAGGAACTTTTGCGCGCATGTTATGTTGTCCATTATCCTGTATTGGAATTGGATTGTTAATGGGGACTCGTATCAAACGCAGGTATATGACCCTTTGCACTGTGCGTATCGGTTTCAGGTTATCCTGATAGTAAAATGAAATGATTCTATCCAAGTCGTCATATGAAGTTTGATGCTGATACTCGATCCTTTTTTTTGTATTATTATTGGGTGTATTTATCGTTTATTTGAAAGGGTATAACATGGATTATCTGTCAATCTTTTGGTTTACGCAGACACGAAATATAAGGGATTCTAGTGTTTTGTGAAACAATTTATATGGTGATTTACAGCAGGCCCATTACGAAATAATGCAGAAAGAATTTTGTGTATCTTTTGTTTTTTCAAGGGCGACAGTTATCAAAAAAATATTTTTGGACTAATATGTTGGAACGCAATTGATTGGGTGGGAACAGGTCAGATGAAACTTGTGTACAAAAATATTTTTATGATAACTGTCGCCCTTGAAAATACAAAAGATACACAAAATTCTTTCTGCATTATTTCGTAATGGGCCTGCTGTAAATCACCACATAAATTGTTTCACAAAACACTAGAATCCCTTATATTTCTCGTCTGCGTAAACCAAAAGATTCACAGATAATCCATGTTATACCCTTTCAAATAAACGATAAATAAATAAATAGCTAATAAATAGCTCCTGGGTAGGTATCAGTTAATAGGGTTGCATTTTATTTTGTTTGAATATGTTTGGAATCGACGTATGGCTAATATTGAATGTTGTGGAGGCATCTCTACTCGATTTATGTGGATTTTCTATTTTCTCCAAAGTCAAGCATCACATATAATTTCACATCCTCACACAGTGTATTATAGTAGCTGTTTTTTTAATCGGCTCTATTATATTCATTGTCCCTTTGGTTATAGGCGGCAAATTCGGAAATTCACACAATGTTATGTTTTTTAATTTTTTTATCACATCTTGAAGGCAAATCAGTTTAGTATTATTGTAATAAGATTTGGGAATATTATAATTAATTTCGGTAATCACATGATTTCTTTTTTTTTCTATTTTGAGTTTTGCAATAAACATGAAAGTGATAACATTTCTGAACAGAGAATAACGCGACCTTTCAAATGATGTATCACAAGTACATAGTTCATATTTGAACAATTGAGAGTTGTACCTATCATTTGAAAGAGGTTGAAGGTAGAGTTCACATATTTACAGAGAATAATGATAATTTAAAATTTGAATTAGACTTATTTCGGGATTTTCCAGAAATATGTACAGTAACCAAGATAATTAATTTATTCCATTTGGCTCTCCCAAACTGTATACAGGTTGGTAATCACATGTAAATGCTGGAAAGTATGATAGTTTAGGTGAAGTAGGTACCTATCAACGCATAACACTCTTTCAGTGAGAATCAAAACGACCCTTTATTTGAGCAATAAAGAAACATAACACTGCAAGCCTTACATTTTATAAACTGTTGATATGCGCATTTGCGTTCTTTAAATTCCGTGTGTCAGTATACCTAATCATAATTATATCATCGGATGGTAATGAAATGTTTGCATCGCCTTTTCTTCAGCATGATAAATTAATTCATATTATTTTAGAAATCAAGTTCAGCACTCAAAGAAGCAAATATTTATAATGCTCTGTATATTTCAATTTTGACCCCAATGCAATAAGAAATGCATGCTTTTCATAAAAAAAGTAATTCTGCTAAAAAATATACTAAACTTTCCGAAATACTCGATAATGTAAACCGAACCACAATACCTAAATGCCCAAACCCCACCGAGTAGGTAGGTTTGCAATTAGTCGATACATATGTTGTAGTTTAGAAAACCTTAAATTGCTCAACGTACGAGTTGAAATCATAAATTGGTTCAAGCACTGACGTGAAGTCAGAAGCTTTTGCGCGTATGTTCTATTGTCCATTCTTCTATATTGGACACCCTTAATCGAATTTACCATGGTTAATTATGTTGTCCATTCTCCTATATTGGACACTCTTATTTCGAATTTACCATGGTAAATTCGAATTAAGTGTTCAATACAGGAGAATGGACAACATAATTAACCATGGTAAATTCGATTAAGGGTGTCCAATACAGAAGAATGGACAATAGAACATACGCGCAAAAGCTTCTGACTTCACGTCAGTGCTTGAACCAATTTTTTTTTCGTGATTTTTTTTTAATTTTCTAGGGGTGCGGTTCTTAAATTTTTTTTTTTCGTCATTTTTTTCAAATTTTCTAGGGGTACGGTTCTTACAAAATTTTAAACACGTCTTTATGCTGATTTTCTAAAACTAGTTACCAAGCTTCAATTCAATCGAATCTTTATTTTTTTAGTTATCAAGGAAATAATATTCCAGGTGGATATAACTCGGAAACCGTTAAACCGATTATGCCCAAAAACAAACTCAACTCTCCTTTTCCGATACGCAACCTACCCTGAAAATTACATGTCCCTATCTTCTTTCCTTCGAAAGTTATCGAGGCAACGGTCACCCATTTACTGAACTCACACAAGAATGCTCGAATCTCCAACAATATTCAACCGATTGTGTTAAAACTTGAAACTTGGCAGTAGAGTTAGGTTATGAACGCTCTTGCAAAATTTCAGCAATTTCGAACAGATAGTTACTGATATATAGAATTTTTTTTTTTATTTTCAATGATTTATTAAAAATTTTCTACAAATGCTATCCTCACCAAATTTTGCAAACATTTTCGCGTTGGCATTCTACAACTAATAACCAAGTTTGAATTCAATCGGTTTAGTATTTTTCGAGTTAATGAGGAAAAAAAAAAACCACCAAATTTCAGAAAATTTCAGATGGCTATAACTCTAAAACCGTTTGGCCGATTATGCTCATAAACAAACTCAAATGTCGCATTCAGATGCACAACTTAACCTGAAATTTTCAAGCCGCTATCTCTTTCCGTTCTCAGGTTATCGTGACAACAAAAATATTTTTTAATAATTTTTTTAAAATTTTCTAGCCTCACGATTCGCCCAAAATTTCACAAACGTGCTTAGGTTCATATTCTACAACTACTCATCAAGTTTCAAATCGATCGGATTTATATTGGTTGAAAACAAAATTATTACTCGGAAACCACTTTGTCGATTACGCCCATTAACGAACTTGTCCATCGTATTGCGATGCGCCATCCACCCTGAAAATTTCAAGTCGCTAGCTCTTTTCGTTCTCAAATTATCGTGGCAACGGACGGCCGGACGGCCGGCCGGACAGAATCAAATTTGACCTCGAATTCTTCATTGGGGAGTCGAACTGAATCGTTTGAGTTCAATTTCGTCAAAAAATTCGAAAGTTACAGACATTTGGGCAAAACTATAACGCGATGTTCCCCAGAACATACGCGCAAAAGCTTCTGACTTCACGTCAGTGCTTGAACCCATTTTTTTTTCGTGATTTTTTTTAAATTTTCTAGGGGTGCGGTTCTTAAATTTTTTTTTCGTCATTTTTTTCAAATTTTCTAGGGGTACGGTTCTTACAAAATTTTAAACACGTCTTTATGCTGATTTTCTACTACTAGTTACCAAGCTTCAATTCAATCGAATCTTTATTTTTTTAGTTATAAAGAAATAATATTCCAGGTGGATATAACTCGGAAACCGTTAAACCGATTATGCCCAAAAACAAACTCAACTCTCCTTTTCCGATATGCAACCTACCCTGAAAATTACATGTCCCTATCTTCTTTCCTTCGAAAGTTATCGAGGCAACGGTCACCCATTTACTGAACTCACACAAGAATGCTCGAATCTCCAACAATATTCAACCGATTGTGTTAAAACTTGAAACTTGGCAGTAGAGTTAGGTTATGAACGCTCTTGCAAAATTTCAGCAATTTCGAACAGATAGTTACTGTATATAGAATTTTTTTTTTTATTTTCAATGATTTATTAAAAATTTTCTACAAATGCTATCCTCACCAAATTTTGCAAACATTTTCGCGTTGGCATTCTACAACTAATAACCAAGTTTGAATTCAATCGGTTTAGTATTTTTCGAGTTAATGAGGAAAAAGAAAAACCACCAAATTTCAGAAAATTTCAGATGGCTATAACTCTAAAACCGTTTGGCCGATTATGCTCATAAACAAACTCAAATGTCGCATTCAGATGCACAACCTAACCTGAAATTTTCAAGCCGCTATCTCTTTCCGTTCTCAGGTTATCGTGACAACAAAATATTTTTTAATAATTTTTTTAAAATTTTCTAGCCTCACGATTCACCCAAAATTTCACAAACGTGCTTAGGTTCATATTCTACAACTACTCATCAAGTTTCAAATCGATCGGATTTATATTGGTTGAAAACAAAATTATTACTCGGAAACCACTTTGTCGATTACGCCCATTAACGAACTTGTCCATCGTATTGCGATGCGCCATCCACCCTGAAAATTTCAAGTCGCTAGCTCTTTTCGTTCTCAAATTATCGTGGCAACGGACGGCCGGACGGCCGGCCGGACAGAATCAAATTTGACCTCGAATTCTTCATTGGGGAGTCGAACTGAATCGTTTGAGTTCAATTTCGTCAAAAAATTCGAAAGTTACAGACATTTGGGCAAAACTATAACGCGATGTTCCCCAGAACATACGCGCAAAAGCTTCTGACTTCACGTCAGTGCTTGAACCCATTTTTTTTTCGTGATTTTTTTTAAATTTTCTAGGGGTGCG
This sequence comes from Halyzia sedecimguttata, assembly GCA_937662695.2. NCBI lineage: Eukaryota > Metazoa > Arthropoda > Insecta > Coleoptera > Coccinellidae > Halyzia > Halyzia sedecimguttata. The sequence goes on from OW569418.2 coordinate 9,628,049, forward strand.
GTTCTTAAATTTTTTTTTTCGTCATTTTTTTCAAATTTTCTAGGGGTACGGTTCTTACAAAATTTTAAACACGTCTTTATGCTGATTTTCTACTACTAGTTACCAAGCTTCAATTCAATCGAATCTGTATTTTTTTAGTTATCAAGGAAATAATATTCCAGGTGGATATAACTCGGAAACCGTTAAACCGATTATGCCCAAAAACAAACTCAACTCTCCTTTTCCGATATGCAACCTACCCTGAAAATTACATGTCCCTATCTTCTTTCCTTCGAAAGTTATCGAGGCAACGGTCACCCATTTACTGAACTCACACAAGAATGCTCGAATCTCCAACAATATTCAACCGATTGTGTTAAAACTTGAAACTTGGCAGTAGAGTTAGGTTATGAACGCTCTTGCAAAATTTCAGCAATGTCGAACAGATAGTTACTGATATATAGAATTTTTTTTTTTTATTTTCAATGATTTATTAAAAATTTTCTACAAATGCTATCCTCACCAAATTTTGCAAACATTTTCGCGTTGGCATTCTACAACTAATAACCAAGTTTGAATTCAATCGGTTTAGTATTTTTCGAGTTAATGAGGAAAAAAAAAAACCACCAAATTTCAGAAAATTTCAGATGGCTATAACTCTAAAACCGTTTGGCCGATTATGCTCATAAACAAACTCAAATGTCGCATTCAGATGCACAACCTAACCTGAAATTTTCAAGCCGCTATCTCTTTCCGTTCTCAGGTTATCGTGACAACAAAATATTTTTTAATAATTTTTTTAAAATTTTCTAGCTTCACGATTCACCCAAAATTTCACAAACGTGCTTAGGTTCATATTCTACAACTACTCACCAAGTTTCAATTCGATCGGATTTATATTGGTTGAAAACAAAATTATTACTCGGAAACCACTGGGTCGATTATGCCCATTAACGAACTTGTCCGTCGTATTGCGATGCGCCATCCACCCTGAAAATTTCAAGTCGCTAGCTCTTTTCGTTCTCAAATTATCGTGGCAACGGACGGCCGGACGGCCGGCCGGACAGAATCAAATTTGACCTCGAATTCTTCATTGGGGAGTCGGACTGAATCGTTTGAGACCAATTTCGTCAAAAAATTCGAAAGTTACAGACATTTGGGCAAAACTATAACGCGATGTTCCCCAGAACATACGCGCAATAATGTAAGATATGACATTCATTGCGATAATAACGAAAATGGGTCTTATGCACACAACATTTCACTAAGTAATTCTGAATATTACGTCCGATTTACTTTTTTCGAATTTGTTTTTACTTTTCCAAATATGATTTTACTTTTTCCGAAACTGAACTTAAATAGGTAGACATAATAATAATAATACTTTCCCTCCACTTGCTCTGGCATGTGTTCCAGAGTACGGGCTTAGCGAACCCGATGTGGCCTAGCTCAACCTGGCATTAGGTATAAAATGCAAAAATGCACGGAGGTACTACTTCATCCCATCTGAGAAGTATATGTATTTTATTTTATCCTATATACCTCTAGAAAAAATGTTACATTCTTCCACACATCTCATGACAGCTATATAATGTTATATTTTAAGATAAGATCCCAGAGGCACTAAATGTAAAACCCTTAATGTAAGCTTTTATATCTTGTATATTTCCCCTATTAAATAGACCTGTATGTATAGTTTAAGAAATGTCAAATTAAAAATTGCTGAAAAGCAACAAATATGTCTTTTATTTGATTATTTGGGCACTACTTAGTAGCATACGGTTGTGACAAGCCCGCGGACCCCGGCCACTACCAACCGATGATGGGTCACAATCTACGAAACCTCGGAAAACTGCTGCTGCCTGGGGATCACCAGGGCACGTCTGGGGTTGGTGCTGGACGTGACAGCATGCGGACCACCACTGCAGGATGCTGAGGAGGCGGACGCCTGTCATACAAGAAATAACAGCTTCCAACGAGGACATCGAGGAGGAGAGAGAATAAGTTGTCAGTCGCATAGGGACTCAGCACTCACAAGAGCAACCCGTAGTCAGACCTGGCAACATAAACAAGGCCACATCAAGGGGATGCCACAAGTGGACACCCGAGAAAAATGAACAACTCCGATCTCAAGAGGCAGCAAAACCTACGAGACCAGGTTAGCCATCTCAAGAAGAAAGGAATCTTGCGGCAGCTTCAAGAGTCAGAGAGAACAGAAGAACGAGCTGACGAGCAGGTGAGAGACGCTCCAACCAACATCAACAATTGACGATTCAGGAAGCAAGAGAGATGAATAGGATAAGAGGCAGGTGAGAGATGCGCAAAAATTCAGACTCCAGTGCCTGAATTGCTAATTGAAGAAGTCGCAGCACGGAAGAACGGAACAGGTTAGAGATATTCCAGAGCTAGTCGTCAATAGAAGGGACGCATTTGAGGCTGCAGTAGGAAATCCTAACATAAAGACCGCAGGGCAGAAAAGGAGAATCTAGGCTGAAGAGCTAGCCATGCGGAATAATATCATCACCAATCACCTAAACGGGCACTGTTCACTAGAATATGGCGTAGCTGAAGTGAGAGCTGATACTTCACTTCAGTTCCCACCAAGTAGAACAACAACAAAGGATGACAATCATAGGTCAAGATTGAATGAGCTAGACAAGAAGATAAGAACCGTGAGGCAGCAAAGGACAACTGAATCTGAGCAAGAGGATAGAGGTCATGATGAGGGAGTTGCGTCCGTTGCATCGTACGATAAGCTTTCCCGTCATCAATCTACTGAAGCAGATAGCTGTCGACAAAATAAGATCCCTTGCGGTGGCAGGAAAAAATCTGATCAGGAGGCAACAGTGGATAGAAGATAGCAACACCTTCACCGCTGAACCTTCAGAGTTAATTCAACCCAAACAAGTAGCGTAAGTAAAAATCCCACCATCACCGGAAGAAGTCTAACAGTTCTGGAAAAATTTTTGCCAGCCACCAGCTGAAAGCGGGGATACTCCAGCACTTCACAGATTCCAGACATTAGGCGATTAAAATATGCAACATACCGAAGAGCTGACTGAAATAACAACCGAGAGAAAGAGATTAGACATGGCCTGAAGAACAAGTATGATTTCACGGATTACTCGGCGGGATAATAATTCATCGCGAGCCAATTCCTTCACGGTTCGTCGAGGGCAGAACGGTACTGATACCGAAATCAGGTGATGATGATTTAGGAGAGTCGAACAACCACCATCCTATCACGTGTTTCAACACGCTGTATTAGATTTTAAGTGTTCTTCAACACCGGATTCTGGAGTTCATTTCACCAGTGTGGAATCATATCTACGAACAAAGCGGAACAAGGGAAGGAGTACAGGGGTGCAAGGACATCCTCCTTATAGACAAAAGCATTTGTCAAGATGCGGGACACTACAAGCGCGACCTACATACATCATAGATGGATTACGTGAAAGCATTTGACATATCGGAGCACAAATTGATAATAAGGCTGCTAGAGATGCTCAAATTCCACCCTAACATCGTATGTGTGATGGAAAAACTTATGGCACTATGAAAAGTTCACCGTCCGATCGGAAGGTCGAACCACCATACGGGATGGGTAAGATACTGGCCAGACGTATTTCAAGGAGGCTCACTTAGCCCGTTATTGTTCTGCACAGCACTCATATTACTAACAGGTGTATGCATTAACGTCCAGCTATAAAAAAATAAGCTCCCAAATATATGGAAATCGCAGCTGTCTGGTAGAAATAAATTTTCTGCTGCGAACAGCTTACCAGAAGCTCAGTATAACGGCATATCAATAGATCATGAGCTAGTTGGAACACCGATTAGGCCATTAGGCCAAATAAGAGTAGGCAGACATATAAGACAGGCACAACTGAAGACACCACTCGAAGATCACATGAGTAAACATCCATATATTTCAGGAGTTTGAAAGACTGGGTCCTGTTGGAAGAATTATACTTTGCTTTTTTGAGGTCGGCTGGGCTCAAATCGGATATGGAGGTATTTGTTTTGGCTTGTCAAGATGGAGTGATAAATACAAGATGGTATAAAAAGAACACCATAAGAGTGGATACCACAACAACTTGCAGACAGCAGGAAACTGTTATGCACATCCTGTCTGCTTGCAGAGTCCATGCTCCATCAGAATATATAGAAAGGCACAATACGGTAATCCAAATTCTCTACTTCCATCTGAGAGAAGTTAATGGTATAGACAACGAACCAGTTCTGCCCTGCCATATGTACCTCTGGAGATCGAAGCAAGCATCTACTGGAACTAAGCTATTCCAATATCTTGGCATCAGATCCACGCCATAAAGCCAGAAATAGTCCCGTTGGACAAAGAGCTCAAGGAATTGTTTTTTGTTGAATTTGAAGAACTGATGATGGAAAAATACAAGGATTTAATGTTCGGTATCATTCGCAGCTTCAAATATACCTGGCAACATTGCAAATAATGGGAATGGTAGTTCAAAAGGGTCTTAAATTTAACAGTTGACGGTCCTAGCGCGAATTTTGAATGTTCGGCTACCTAGGTTTTTGTATTTGGTTTGTTGTTGTGTGCTATTAGTTTGGTATTGTGAGATTATAATTTGTAATTATGGAGAAAATTTTCCAACAATTTCACTATGAAGGATGCTCAAACACTCTGGTGTGAAATAACCAACATGCTGAATAGTTGTGGAGGTGGTCGACTTCGTGTAGCAATAGTGTTACAAAGGCAAAATTACCAAGAAAATCACTAATCATCAATATACAGCAGAGACATTTACAATAACTTTACAGCAAAAAAACAGTTGAAGGCTGATTACTATCGGAACAAACTTGAAATGCTTAAGAGGATGGCAAAACAGCAAAGAAGAGATCTGCAGCTGCGAAGGAAAAGGCAGCTCCAGCTATCGAGCAGATTGCGAAAAATAAAACAATATTTCCTAGTGGATCCTAAATAGTAATAATGATAGTTAATAAAGTTATTCCAAATGAACAAAGACAATTTCTATTATTAAATGGTTTCTTTCTGGGTTTTCTCTCCCAAACTCTGAAAAATATCTATGAAATAAAAAATGTATTATTTTGCTTCTGCGTAAAAAACACAGATTTGTCAGAAACAATCAATCGAACAATGTTGCCTAACAAACAATAACGGAATAACATCAACGATGAAAGAATAATTATATCGTAATATTTCGGAGTGTATATCAGACTTCTTCGTCAGACACTTATAGAAAATCTCCCTTTAATAATGAATATACCTCTCATAGTATCCTTTAATGATTACAATTTCTATTATTAGCAGAAACACAAGAAAGTTTTTTCAAAAATTTTATTCAATAGGTAATTTTACAAATGCTATAATGCTAATATCTATTTTCTTACATCCGTCATCTAATATAGCTCTGACCTTGAGTCATCATCATAATTATACTGATTACATTTTTATCTACTCTCAAAATCAAAACATTTGATAAATACAATGGGCAGGGAAAGAAAGACATTTAATTATTTTGAGTTTTATTCATATTAAAATATCTAGATATGTGAATTTAAATGAGATCATAGCAATCCAGTCTAGGTATTCCTCTAGGTAAACCTCTAGTTTTCTTATGCGCCATATTGTAGTTAAATTCAGGGGTATTCCTGATAGGTTCAGCTTCCAGTGGTGTCAAAAGCCACGGTCTAAGCGGATATCCAGAATCACCTAATAGAAAAAAAATGTATTAAATATATAAAGAATTTCAATCCAATGAATATTTTTTTACCTCCCTGGGTATCGGGCATTCACATTTGTTATCCTCAACGTACTATCACATATCTGAAAATAATAATAATGAAAGTCAAAATATAGAGTATTAAGTTTTTCTAGTATTTACTAACCATTTGGACATTGATCGAATGATATCCTTTTCGATTTACATAAACATGTTCTGGGCTTTGGTCATCTTCAATCTTCGGTGGAAAAATGGCTACATGTGTACAATCTACACAGCCAACAACTCCGCGAAAATTAAATTTTTCATAGAATCTGATAGATTATTATAATAATAATAATAATAATAATAATGAGCTTTATTTCAAATAAAGTAGGTTCATGTACAAATACATTGTCTACCTGAAGTGAAATAGTGTCAGATAGGAATCTTCAGTCTATTTTATATCAAATATTATGTACTAAGAATTCTTCCACTGTATATGGTTCAATCTGAAGCAGCAACATATAGACTTCCTTCTTGAATAGCTTGAGGTTGGTTATGTCTCTCATCTGGTTTGAAAGTCTATTATAGTATTTTATACACCTGTATTCTGGTCCTTTCTCTGTGAGTGCAAGCTTATGTATTGGATATTTTAGTTGAGTTGTTCTTCTGTCATATTTTGTAGAGGTTTTGGTTTTGAAACAGTTTCTATTTTTGAAGACAAATATCAATCATTCTTGGATGTGTATCGCTATGGCTGTAAGTAGTCCATGTTTCCTAAATATGCCCCTGCATGTTTCTCTGCATGGCATTCTCATTATTGTTCGAATAGCTCTTTTTTGCATCTTTAGCACTTGCTTCATGTTATTACCACTACCATAAAACATAATACCATATCTTATTTTGGATTCAAAGGTCGCTTGGTAGACAATTCTCATAGACGATGGGTCAAGATAGTTTCGTAAAAAACCCAATGAGTAACAAATGGATCCCAGTTTTGTACACAAGCCTGTAATATGTTCACCCCAGTTCAAGTTCTCATCTATAGTTAACCCAAGAAATCGTCCTGTGGTCTGAAGATCAAGTTCACTGTCATTTAGCTGAATGTGAGAGGGTGTTTGAAAGTTTGCATGTGTGGTTTTAATAATTATAGCACATGTTTTTTCTACATTTAAACATAATTTATTTGATTGAAACCAGTGATTAGCCTGTTGGAGAATACTCTGCACTAAGTCTGCAATCTGGGGCAAGATGTCCGCCTTCAATATAAAACTTGTGTCATTGGCATAGTTTACCATGGATGTATTTGGATCAGAACGCAGTACACTCATTAGGTCGTTGATGAAGATGATGAAAAGTATCGGTCCCAGTATACTTCCTTGGGGAACTCCAAATTGAATCAATGCCTCCTCGGATAAAGTTCTCGTGCCATTACCATCTATAATTACTTGTTGTTTTCGATTTGACAGATATGACCTAAACCACTCCTTCTCTTTTCCTCTTATTCCGTAACTGTCCAATTTATTCAGTATATATTTGTGAAACAAGGTATCAAAGGCCTTAGATAAGTCCAGCAGTAAGGCGATTACCACCTTGGAATCCTCCAATGCATTCAGTACATCAGTAATGAATTGGAATGTTGCTGTTGTTGTTGATTTTCCTTTCACATATCCATGTTGAGTGGAACTTAAAATTTCCTCATCCATAAGAAAATCTACGAGTTGTTCACTTATTGCCAGCTCTAATATTTTTGAGAATGCTGGTAGTAGGCTGATTGGCCTATAGTTTTCCGGTTCATTCTCTTTACCCTTTTTGTAGATTGGTTTTATGAGTGCTTTTTTGAGCAATTCAGGAAATACACCATGCTTCATGGAGTTATTCACAAGGTATGTTAATGGATTAGCTATCTGATTCATACAGGCTTTAACTGTGCACATTGGAATGTCGTCAATTCCAGAACTATTTTTGTTTTTTAATTTTCCTATTATCTTAAGAGTTTCTTCTTCAGTTATCTGGCGAAATTTGAAATTGTTACTGTTGCGTGTGATATCATTCTGAAATGGAATGTTTTGGTTCTGTTTTATTTTTTCTTCAGCTGCTGTTGCAAAATGACGATTGAAATTATTTGCTATCTCTAAAGGATTTCCAGGAATCTCTTTGTTGATTTTCGTATTGTTTTTAATTTTTGCTACAGTTTGCCACAGTGTTTTCATCTTGTTATCAGACTGAAGGATTTGCTGCTTATATCTTTCTCTTTTCTCATCTCTAAGCATTTTGTCATATTCCTTTTTTACCTCCTTGTATGCTCCCATAAAGACTGGATTGAATGTTTTACAAGTGTGTAATATGTCAAGTCTGGTCTTGCATTTTGTAATATTATCATTGATTGGCCTTTGTTGTCTTCTAGCAGTGGTTTTATTTTTTCTTATCGGACAAGCATAATCTAATTCTGTTTTGAACATATTTGTGAAAGTTCTTCATTGCTGATCAACTTCCTTCTCTGGAATTTTATATACAGCATTCCAATCTAAAAGCGTCAGTCTTTCGATTAAATCTTGGATGTTATTGGCTGTGATTTTTCTTTTATATTGATATTCCTCTGTTTGTCCTATTTTTTCCTATTTTTCACCCTTCTTCTTCTCACACAACATTCACAACAAATCAAACTTTAATGTAGATTTCAAATTTAGAAATGGCCATAGAATTCCCGAATTTTGTTCAAGTCTATGGTTGCAGCCGTCGCAAACCTTCAGCGAGTACCAAACACCACTCGTTGTAATATACGAACGTTCGCACGCTGTGCGAACGGTCAAGAATACCAACAGACCCATATCACTCGCAAAGGTGGCAGATGCGAACGATCGTGCAAATTGCGAATGGTCGAGAATAGACCCCCGGGTAGCGAATTTTAGCTCGATCGACTTCGTTCGAGGCGTGAATAGACAATGGAACATGCGCGTAAAAGCTTCTAACTTCATTTCTTTTCTCATTTTTTGCGCGCATGTTCTGGGGTACATCGCGTTATCATTTAGCCCAAATGTCTGTAATTTTAGAATATTTTGCCGAAAATGGTCTCAAACGATTGGGTTCGACTCTCTGATCAAAAATTCGAGGACAAATTTGATTCTGTCCGGCCGTTGCCACGATAACTTGAGAACGGAAAGAGATAGGACTTGAAATGTTCAGGGTTCGTTAAAAGTTTGCATAATCGGTCCAAAGGTTTCTGAGTAATGATTTTGTTTTCAACCAATACAAATCCAATCGAATTGAAACTTGGTGAATAGTTGTAGAATACAAACTTAAAGACTTTTGTGAAATTTTTTGAGAATCGTATCTTTAGAAGGTTTTGAAAATATTATGAATGTCACGATAACCTGAGAACGGAAAGAGATAGCATCTTGCAGTTTTTAGGTTAGGCTGTGCATCTGAATGCCTCAGTTGAGATGGTTGATAAGCATAATCGGCCAAACTATAACTATTATACCCATCTGAAGTTTGGATGTTATTTCCTCAATAACTCGAAAAATACAGAACCGATCCCATTCAATCATGGTTATTAGTTGTAGAATGAAGACGTCACAGTTCTCGCAAAATTTCGTTAGGATCGTATCACTAGAAAATTTTTAAAAAATCATTGAAAACCATCGAAAACAATTCTATATATCAGAGACTATAACAAGCCTAACACTACGGCCAAGCTTCAAGTTTGAACACGATCGTATCATCTATATTATTGGAGATCCGATCAGCTTTTGGGTGAGTTCAGTAGCTGGATAAGTGCGTCGATAACTTTCGAACGAAAAGAGATAGGGAGATAGGGTAATTTTCAGGGTAGGTTGCGCATCTGAATGGTAGAGTCAAGTTCGTTGTTGGCATAATCGGCCCAACTATGTCGGAGTTATACCCATCGGGTATATTATTTCCTCGATAACTCAAAAAATACAGACCCGTTCGACTGGAAGCATGATAACGAATTGTAGAACAACGACATGAAGACATATGTGAAATTTTGTGATGACCGTACCACTGGGAAATAAAAAAAAATCGAAAAAATATCATAAATTGAGAAGAGAAAGAGGTAATTGGCATAATCGGCCAAATGTTTTTGGAGATATATTCATCTGAAATTTTGCTGTTATTTCCTCTATAAATCAAAATATGTATATAAATCTGATTCCAATTAAAACCTGGTGATTGCATGTAGAATGCCGACCCACTAATTTTCGCGGAATTTCGTGAATATCGTATCCTGGAATTACTTGAGGCGTATTTTTTTTCGTATTTCAATTACAATAGAATACATATGACATAATTCAAAATTCTGTGATCACAGACGATTCTCTACTGAGGTCATTAAAATGTTATGAAATGTATTCATATATTGTAAGGTGCTTGAACCAATTTTCACATTCAAAACGGTTAAAGAAAAATGGGTTCAAGCCCTGTGGACAGGAGCTTTCTGGCGCTCTTGTTCAAACAGACAAATTATATTTCCGAAAGTATTGGTTTCTCAGAGTTGGGAATTATATCAATGGATTCTTATGAAAGAACTTCATCTTAGCAGAAATTGAATTCAAACATCATAGAAGAATTTAAATTCAACAAGAGTGCCAAAATTTATCAATCCAAAACCAATAGACAAATTCAACCCAACAACGAACTCATCCGAAATATTCATTCCTCAATTCTATGATGAACAATAATATATATTCTTTCCTCAAATCCACTCCAATACTCCAATACACCAATATTCCAGTTTTGTTTTTACTGGAGATATTCTGAACACAATATTATTAACTTACCATTACCATTCCCATCATCATAGGGATTGACCATCGGCAAGAAAATATAAATCAAAAAAAAATATGATATCATATTATAATTCTCATAATTCTACGATTGGTGAAATTAATTAAGGCTAAAATTCATGAGACGATTTTGTCGTCCAAAAGCAACGACGCTGTCGTCCAAAATCTCAACGATTTTGTCGTTCAAAAGCAACGACTGTCGTTCAAAATTTCCCTTCCCCTATATTTCATGGAGCGACGAAATCGGTCGACAGCTTTTTCTGAACTGACATGGAATCATAAACTAATTGAATTTAAATATTACAACTAAATACATATTTGGGTACAAAATGAGTTCCTAAAGTACTACAGTTATCTCTAATAAATATACAAATGTATTAAATCGCAAAAGTGAAACAATTGGGAACTTCCAAGACGATGCAATTTCTGGAGTACATAGGAGCTTCAACTCCTAATTCTAAAATCCTTGTAGAAGGAGAAGAGGTTCTAAATGTAGATCATGTATAATCATGTGTGACAAAACAAATTGTGGTCCCAGTTTTATAGACATTTGTTCCTTATGTTTACAAAGTAGTGCCCTTAATTCAGAACCACATAAAATTGATGGCCCATATCAATGTAAACTTGAAGTAGTAAGTATGGTATATTCTTGTAAAGTCGGAGCATGAGGCAGAACTTATTACTGATGTTTTAATTCAAGTTCAGGTGTATGCTGTTCTAGTTCATTTTTGAGGATATATAGTGTCTATAATTGATCCAGATAAAGCTTTGGCAAAACATTTATCAATAATTAAAATGATTATTTCAAGATATGATACAAGATACATATATATATTATGTAAAAATAATTATTAACAATAAGTGTAATGTTTGAGGTATAAATAAAGTTGCTTTTTTTGTTTTGTTTCCAAGAGTTTTGATGACCTTCTCTTCTATTCAATTGAAAATATCAAAATTGTTTATGCCTGTGAAACTTTTCAAAGCACTGTCACTTTTCAAGATATCACTCTTTGTACATAACCGGGATGCATCAACGGCAGAAGTGTTAGGTGGTCTGGTAACAATGTACACTACCAAGTCTACTACTAGCATTATTATTGCTGTTCAACTAACTCAAGGATGCTTGGGGGATGCTTATTTCTTCTTCTGAATGAGGTTTTTCAGCACAGCAAGTCATCGACACATCCTTCCTCAGTTGAGGGGTCTAGAATCAAAGGCGGCAATCTCCATTTTTGAGGTTTCTGGATAATTGTGAAAAACTGTTTTTTTGTTTCTGAAAAGGCTAAGGATTGTTTTATTTACTTCTATATGATTATTATAGTGTTGAGAACCATGTTGACTCATATAATATCATATAATACCTCACGGTTATTTTTATAAATAAAATTTGAATTTGGAGATTGCCACTTTTGCTATCAAATTTAGGAGATTGTCATATTTGATTCTAAATATCTGTTTTATTTCAAAGGAATAAACCCTCAAATTTCGAACCGTAGCTCGTATGTGGTTCGCTAAGTAGACTGTATAAAATATATGATGATGACCCAATTCTGATATGTACCAATACTTGCACCAGACTTACCAGAATTACGTCTGACAATCTGATATTGATGACCACGCAGATTTCAAGCAACGCCCCCTGCGTGAAGAATTGACTATTCATACGTATGTGCCGGAGAATAAATTCTAAGATGTCGACAAGATGGGAAATAATTTCTTTGACTTATATCATCAGACAGAATGAATTGAAATTTTCAGAAAATCTCTGAAGGAATTTTTCTGAAAATTCTACCGAAATAACTGAAATTCCGGAACATCCCCCTGGAATATCCCGGCCACCTAATGAAGCATTGAAGTTTTTCTATAACAAATAGGAAGAAAGACTCTTATTTGAAAGTTCACGAATGCATTTTTCAAATATGAATCCTTGTCAAAATTGAATCAATTTTAACCGGAAACATCCGGCCCGAAGGACCAATGTTTTATTTCGAAGGAATAAACCCTCAAATTTCGAACCGTAGCTCGTATGTGGTTCGCTAAGTAGACTGTTTAAAAAATATGATGATGATCCAATTCTGATATGTACCAATACTTACACCAGACTTACCCGAATATCACTAAAGAGCACTTTCTGAGCGTGTTTGCTGTCCTGAACTGTTGAAGAGGGGTCCCTCTGAAGACTTGGATGCTGCTGATCCCGTTGAAGGGCCGGGTTCCGAAGAGTCCAACCAATAATTAGCACTAAACTTAAACTAAACTTAACCAACTAAGAGGTCCTTTTTCCTTAAGTGAAATTATGTCTATTAAAACGGGCGACAGAGGCACTTGATCGAAAATTAGGTATTGAATATAGTTATTGCGACGGAGGCAATTATAATTATTCATACACCGAATATCGAGAGAAGATCGAATTAATTCTTAACAATGTGCGTAAAATCGTCTCTGGGCGCTTGATGGAAAAAATGTTCTACACATGTAGGTATTCAAACGCGTACAAACCTGGGCAAGTATGTGGGTCTTCCAAGAATTAATCGAACCACACACGCGAATACAGAACAATATGTGTGCAATTAACTGTTAAGAATAAGAGTGAATTATTTATATTATTTATTGAGGTGAACAGAACGGTTATACAAATCAGCAGTTATACTATTTTGAATCATAACTGCAGGTCACTCTTCAACAAACTCACAGTTTGCTTCATCGTCATTATTTTCGCCTGGTTCATTTATTATTGATCCTTCAACAATAATATCATTGTAAAACGATAACTCCTGTAGCTCTCTTCAATTCTCTCCACAATGTTTTTCAAGTTATTTTATTACATCTGTTATTTTTAGATGGATTATTGATTTTGGCCCCAACTAGCACATGGAGATTGCCGGTTTTGAAACTAACCCTGAATTTAAATATTAAATTCAAGCGGATTTTGCCGGATTTGGTTCTGTATCTCTAATCAAATCGCTTAAGCGTCTTTTAAACTATATGTCTATGTGTCTAACTCATTTTCACAAAAAATGGAGATTGCCGGTTTTGATTCTATAGACCCCTTAGTTCTCTTTCGAGGTACCTCTTTGTACTCTATTTGAAGATGATGTACTTCCAAGTTGAGTACTCTTCGGACTATTAGTTATCCTCCTAACGCAGTTTCAATAATTATATTTATATTTCGTTTTCCGGAGGACAATAGAATATGCGCGCAAAAGCTCCTGACTTCACGTCAGTGCTTGAACCAATTTCAATTTTAGCGGCTGTCAGAGGTATGTCATCAGTTGTCGTTGGAATGCTGGATTAATCCAGCGACATGGACGACGTCGTCCAAATGACTGTATACTCATTTGGACGACTTCGTTCGTTTAGAAACGAACGACGAGAATCTTGTCGTTGCGATTTAATCGTTTCATGAATTTTCGCCTTCAGACAATGTCATGTCTCAGGAAAATAAGTTGACATTATAACAATTCATACATAGAATAATTATATCATTCTGTGAAAACGTACAAATACGAATCATTATTGAAATTTTGAAAAATCATATCTCCGAAAGTATTAGCTTGTTAGAGTTAAAAATGATATCAATAGATTCGTATGGTGAAACTGCTTATTGAAAAAATTTCAATTTGGAATTTGTCATGTAAAAAAAATTTTTTTTTTGTTACTCCGAAACCATCTGTCCGATTTTGCCCAATAACGATCTTAGCCGAGATATTTATCTCTCAAACCTACTCTGAAAATTTCAACTGTCTAGCTCATTCCGTTCGAGAGTTATCGTGCCTACGGCCGGCCGGACAGAATGAATTTCGACCACGGATTCTTGATCAGTGAGTTGAACCAAATCGTTTAAGACCATTTTCATCGAAAAATCCGAAAATTACAGACATTTGGGCAAATTGATAAGCACTCGACTGTTCCGAGGACCAAGAGCGCCAAAAAATACATAACACGATCCAAAAGTGATTTCACGGGATTCATACTCATCCCGTAAAATATCATTTTCAGAACTTCTTAGGTAAATTACTATTTTTGAACACAATTTACAGACCACAGAATTGAACTTATATTTCTATATTCTCTATAGCAAGCATTAGTGGAAGGTTTACATTTGTTCCTCAAATCATTAAAATGACGGTAATTTTCATCCCAAGTGAATTCCTGATAGCGCTTATGTGCCTTGAGGCGAAAATTCATGGAACGATTGAATCGCAACGACAAGATTCTCGTCGTCCGTTTCTAAACGAACGACGTCGTCCAAATGAGTATACAGTCATTTGGACGCCGTCGTCCATGTCGCTGGATTAATCCAGCATTCCAACGACAACTGATGACATACATAATAATAATAATAATAATAATACCTCTGACAGCCACTAACATTAAAATTGGTTCAAGCACTGACGTGAAGTCCGGAACTTTTGCGCGCATATTCTATTGTCCATTCATCTCTATTTGACAAATTCAAATGAAAGTAGATAATATTATCCTATCTAATATGTCTTCGACCAGAAATGACTATTGTTGTGTGCCTAAATGCAATTCATGGGCGAAAAAAATGCCAAAATGTATAGGTTTGTGTTTTCAGTTCTTACCTCCGGAAAACCAAATATAAATATAATTATTGAAACTGCGTTAGGAGGATAACTAATAGACCGAAGAGTACTCAACTTGGAACTACTTCATCTTCAAACAGTACAAGGAGGTAACTCGAAAGAGAACTGAGGAAATATGTGTCGATGACTTGCTGTGCTGAAAAACATCATTCAGAAGAAGAAATAAGCATCGCCCAAGCACCCTTGAGTTAGTTGAACAGCAATAATAATGCTAGTAGTAGACTTGGTTGTGTACATTGTTACCAGACCACCTAACACTTGTTCCGTTGATACATCCCGATTATCTACAAAGAGTGATATCTTGAACAGTGACAGTGCTTTGAAAAGTTTCACAGGCATAAACAATTTTGATATTTTCAATTGAATAGAAGAGATGGTCATCAAAACTCTTGGAAACAAAACAAAAAAAGCAACTTTATTATACCTCAAACATTACACTTATTGTTAATAATTATTTTCACATACCTAATATATATGTATCATATCTTGAAAAAATCATTTTAATTATTGATAACTGTTTTACCACAGCTTTATCTGGATCAATTAGACACTATATATCCTCATAAATGAACTAGAACAGCATGCACCAGATCTTGAATTAAAACATCAGTAATATGTTTACACCTGCTCCATGCTCCGACTTTACAAGAATATACCATACTTTTTTTTAAGTTTACCATTCTCCACATTAATATGGGCCATCAATTTTATTTGGTTCTGAATTAAGGGCACTACTTTGTAAACATAAGGAACAAATGTCTATAAGACTGATTATACACGATACATGATCTACATTTAGAACCTCTTCTCCTTCTACAAGGATTCTAGAATGGGTTACGTGCAGTTCTGACAGTTGACACGACATTGGAGGACCAACAAAGCAGGAATTAGTACTTTTATTGTTTGATTTGCTCTTATTTTCCTGGATTTTTCGATATTTGTGAGTGTTATATCAATTGAATTGCTGTTTAGGAAGTGAAGTGAATATTTTGCTATCCTTATTTGTTCCATAAACATTAATTTTTAGTAATAAAATGCCAAATTTTTGCAAGTTCATGAGCTGCAGTAGCAAGGGTGAACTAAAAAAATTGGTTCAAGCACTGACGTGAAGTCAGAAGCTTTTGCGCGTATGTTCTATTGTCCATTCTTCTGTATTGGACACCCTTAATCGAATTTACCATGGTAAATTATGTTGTCCATTCTCCTGTATTGGACACTTAATTCGAATTTACCATGGTAAATTCGAATTAAGTGGCCAATACAAGAGAATGGATAACATAATTTACCATGGTAAATTCGATTAAGGGTGTCCAATTCAGAAGAATGGACAATAGAACATACGCGCAAAAGCTTCTGACTTCACGTTAGTGCTTGAACCAATTTTTTTTTTCGTAATTTATTTTTAATTTTCTAGGGGTACGGTTCTTAAAATATTTTTTTTCGTCATTTTTTTCAAATTTTCTAGGGGTACGGTTCTTACAAAATTTTAAACACGTCTTTATGTTGATTTTCTACTACTAGTTACCAAGCACCAATGCGATCGAATATTTATTTTTTGAGTTATTAAGGAAATCTTATTCCAGGTGGGTATAACTCGGAAACCGTTAGACCGATTATGCCCAAAAACGAACTCAACTCTCCCTTTCGGATACGCAACCTACCCTGAAAATTGCAAGTCCCTATCTCCTTTCGTTCGAAAGTTATCGAGGCAACGGTCACCCATCTACTGAACTCACACAAGAATGTTCGAATCTCCAACAATATTTAACCGATCGTATTAAAACTTGAAAGTTGGCAGTAGAGTTAGGTTATGAAGGCTCTTGCAAAATTTCAGCAATTTCAAACGAATAGTTACTGATATATAGATTTTTTTTTTTTATTTTCAATGATTTATTAAAAATTTTCTGCAAATGCTATCCTCACCAAATTTTGCAAACATTTTTGCGTTGGCATTCTACAACTAATAACCATGTTTGAATTCAATTGGTTCAGTATTTTTTGAGTTAATGAGGAACAAAAAACCACCAAATTTCAGAAAATTTCAGATGGCTATAACTCTAAAACCGTTTGGCCGATTATGCTCATAAACAAACTGAAATGTCGCGTTCTGGTGCAAATCCTAACCTGAAAATTTCAAGCCGCTATCTCATTCCGTTCTCAAGTTATCGTGACATCAAAAATATTTTTTAATAATTTTTTTAAATTTTCTAGCCAAACGATTCGCACAAAATTTCACAAACGTGCTTAGGTTCATATTCTACAATTACCCACCAAGTTTCAATTCGATCGGATTTATATTGGTTGAAAACAAAATTATTACTCGGAAACCGCTGGGCCGATTATGCCCATTAACGAACTTCTCCGTCATATTGGGATGCGCCACCTACTCTGAAAATTTCAAGTCGCTAGCTCTTTTCGTTCTCAAGTTATCGTGGCAACGGCCGGACGGCCGGACTGCCGGCCAGACAGAATCAAAATTGACCTCGAATTCTTCATTGGGGAGTCGAACTTAATCGTTTGAGACCATTTTTTTCAAAAAATTCGAAAGATACAGACATTTGGGCAAAACTATAACGCGATGTTCCCCAGAACATACGCGCAAAAACGTACAAATATCACATTTTTCACGTAAATTTATATGCAGAAAGTGCGTAAGTAAGTGAGTAAGGTATAGATCTATTTTTGCGCGTATGTTCTGGGGAACATCGCGTTATAGTTTTGCCCAAATGTCTGTAACTTTCGAATTTTTTGACGAAAATGGTCTCAAACGATTAAGTTCGACTCCCCAATGAAGAATTCGAGGTCAAATTTGATTCTGTCCGTCCGGCCGTCCGGCCGTTGCCACGATAACTTGAGAACGAAAAGAGCTAGCGACTTGAAATTTTCAGGGTAGGTGGCGCATCCCAATACGACGCACAAGTTCGTTAATGGGGATAATCGGCCCAGTGGTTTCTGAGTAATAATTTTGTTTTCAACCAATAGAAATCCGATCAAATTGAAACTTGGTGGGTAGCTGTAGAATATGAACCTAAGCACGTTTGTGAAATTTTGTGCGAATCGTATGGCTAGAAAATTTTAAAAATATTATTATATTATTATATTTTTTTTTCGCAATATATACCCCTTTAATGGATCAAATAACGTTTATGAGATATTCAGTACACTACATAAAATTCGTAAACGGCATATAACTTGATATAACATTCAAAAATTACGAGAAATGTGAGCAAAACAACCAATAACAGTGCTAATTCCTGTTTTGTTGGTCCTTCAATGTCGTGTCAACTGTCAGAACTGTACATAACCCTTTAGGAGTTGAAGCTCCTATGAACTCCAGAAATTGCATCGCCTTCGAAGTTCCCAATTGTTTCTCTTTTGCGATTTAATACATTTATACAGGGTGAGTCTTTGACCACTGCATTAATTTTAACCAAAGATTCCTCTCATAAAATGAAACACTTTTTTCATTTAACATTTTTCCAAATTCAGCTCAGGTAAAAAGATACAGGCTGTTGAAATTTTGAAAAAAAATCAGTTTTTATTTTGTAGCTTTGACATCCGTTTTTCGAATAAAATGAATGTTGGCGTAAGTTTCCTATAACTATGATACATATTTTCCAAACATTAGTTATTTTCTACTTCTACTGGTTTTCTAGTTATGGACTCGTGGATTCATAAAACTAAA
Organism: Halyzia sedecimguttata; assembly: GCA_937662695.2. Classification (NCBI taxonomy): domain Eukaryota; kingdom Metazoa; phylum Arthropoda; class Insecta; order Coleoptera; family Coccinellidae; genus Halyzia; species Halyzia sedecimguttata. The sequence continues at coordinate 9,646,833 of OW569418.2, forward strand.
CGAAATTAGCATAAAGAAAGCATATAAAGTTTATCTTGAGTCATTTCAAGAATATTCCATCGTTTTAGAATATTATATTATTCTTCATCATTTCTCCTTAAACGCACCGTTTTCGAGATATTCTTCATTGAATGTTTTAAAATGGAAAACTCCAGAAATTTCACTACTTTTATGGATCCGTCCCTGAGCGTTGGCATCCCGAATCAAGCTGTAAACCACGTTACCATTCCTTATTCTCGTCCGCCAACAATGTCATAGATAATTTATATGCGGGAGTATATTAGCACATTGTGAAATCTTTAAACGCTTGTAACTTTTTACCTGAGCCGAATCTGGAAAAATGGTGAATGAAGAAACTGTTTTATTTGATGAGAGGAATCTTTGGTTAAAATTAATGCAGTGGTCAAAGACTCACCCTGTATAATTATTAGAGATAACTGTAGTACTTTAGGAACTCATTTTGTACCTAGATATGTATTTAGTTGTAATATTTAAATTCAATTAGGTTATGTTACTATGGCAGTTCAAAATAAGCTGTCGTCCGATTTCGTCGTTCCATGAAATATAGGGGAAGGGAAATTTTGAACGACAGTCGTTGCTTTTGAACGACAAAATCGTCGAAATTTTGGACGACAGCGTCGTTGGTTTTGGACTGGATATTGAGTTCATAAAATCGAATGAAAATCAACACGGCAAGGAAAGTTCTCAGAACTTATCAGTGATGAGTTGTGTTCGAAGTTGAAAAAAATTAAGCAAACAATAACACTCCAGCAATAACAAAGCATGAAGGTGTTCCAATAATACTTTTCTAGTTTATTGTTTTCCATTGAAATTATGGCGCATTTTCTGTTTTCCTGGGAGTGATAGCAAAACAGTAACGTGATAACTTCATCTTTTTATTTTACAGAATAAACATTTTAATGGTCAATAACCATTGCGCCTATTGTTAGAGAACAATGGCAGAGTAATAAACTGTTAGTAGAACTGGGTTGGCACAATCATTGAAAAATTCCATTCATATATGATGGTTATTATACCTACCTATTCCTAGAAATATGAATGCAGCGTAGGGGGATTTGAAAACAGCAACTATAGCAATGTTTGTAGGATTATTATTTGATTATTCGATGGTTTATGAAGACATTTTGTATCACAAAATATACAGTGGGGAAAAGCCAAATAGTAGAGTTCAAACCGGGCTCTATCGTGTCACCCCGTGGGACCTTCATTGCTAAAATGTATAGACCACTGGGTATCATTCTCCATACCCTTACAATGTAAATTCAACTGGTCGTCAAAAAATCGTCGTGTGCAGGAAGGGGTGGGGGGAATTTTTCCAAAAATTGACAAAAATTTTTTTTCTGTTCATGGTCATCTATATACGGTGAACATCACTCACACAAACTTCTGTTGAAATATACGATTCAGAAATATTTTTTATTAATTGTCAAAAAAGTCGGATACAATGCTCTTAAATGGAATTCCTTAAGATATAAACGCTTGCCCTGAACACCCATATTAACTATTATGTTCCACTCGGTTTTACTCGAGATCTGTTAGGATTATCGAAAAAATGCTTTATATGAAAGGTCTGCTCCGAAAAGCAACGAATCAGATGCTTCTTTCAAAATTACAATAGGTAGAACAGTTTCCTCACAAAATAAGAAATTGTGTTATTAACTCCCATTAACCGAAACCGAACCTGGAGACGCTAGTAAGGCGCAATTTGTAGCGTTAGTCCATGTTAGTGGCGACCTTATGGATTTGAGCTTTGATCTATGCACATAAGGTTCGTTATATCTATCCGACCAACTTTACAGTACAGTACTATTCCTGCGTGCCTTCAGAACGCATTTTGAAGATATTGTTTAAATTCCTAATTTTTTATATATATGAGAATTTTACATATAATTCATATATATTTGATTTAATTTTGTTAATTCGTTAATAAATATGCAAATATGCGAGTTCAAACTTATATTCATTACTTCATAAATCAATTTTGTGACGTAATATTAACACATTTTTGAAATCATCGTTCATTCTCATTAGTAGTAACAAGATTTCCTGAATCCTAGACCAAAAATCTAGAAAAGAATTAAGAAGGTATATAGTTGGTATCTATGATATTTAGGGCCTAAAAATTTCTTACATGTCATGATTCATCTAATTCAACTATCACTATCACATGAAGAATCATCAAGGGAAGGAAGATTTGAAAAATTTGAAGTACTCGTATTTGCACATGTTTTTGGGCCATACATTTGCAGGAGCCAATACACGGAATTTGTTTTCTTTTACAGGAACACATTGATCCTGTGCAATCTGAAATGAGAATTTCCATTTCATGAAGAATATTTACGGATCTGATATTCGAAATAATATTTACCTTTCCTACAACTGCAGTTGCTAAGGATAGATGTTTCCTTAGGTAGGATTGGCATCGTCGTTAATTTTGGCAGAAGTTTTCCATTTTCTACATACCACCCACTAAATATAGGATTCGGTAAAGATGGTCATGGTACATTACTATTGATCCAAATTTTTGTTTGGTAATGGACTCGAAGGCTGTGTTGTCTCAAACTATCCAATGTTGGAGGTAATTTACTTATGGATCTTGAAGAAGCTATAATATTCCCCTGAGCCTGTTGATACATTTCACATTTTCGTTTGTCGTATACAGATGGATTTCAAATTCAACAATATCATTGAATACTTATTCTCTCAAATTCTCAAAATCTTGAAAGTTCACTCTGCAGTATCTGCTCAGAATCTTCAACAATTTTCATTATTTTTTTACCTTCTTCGACATTTTGACCGAATGAAGATGCAAAGATGAGCGAAATGTGACTAACTTCATACCAATAATGTTGTAACTCAAGAACCATTCATCCATTCTATAGTACTATTTTCAGTTTATCCCACTGTTCCTCCTGCAGCTTTGGAATTTTTGTTGATATGCTCTAGCGCCTGATCTACAGAAAGTTGGTTAATATTCCCAATCAAACATTTAATGACAAAATTCCTATTTTTGAATTCATCATGTACTTCCGGTACCATGTTTGAAATTATTCAATGATATTGTTGAATTTGTAATCTGTCTGTATACGACAAACGAAAATGTGAAATGTATCAACAGGCTCAGGGGAATATTATAGCTTCTTCAAGATCCATAAGTAAATTACCTCCAACATTGGATAGTTTGAGACAACACAGCCTTCGAGTCCATTACCAAACAAAAATTTGGATCAATAGTAATGTACCATGACCATCTTTACCGGATCCTATATTTAGTGGGTGGTATGTAGAAAATGGAAAACTTCTGCCAAAATTAACGACGATGCCAATCCTACCTAAGGAAACATCTATCCTTAGCAACTGCAGTTGTAGGAAAGGTAAATATTATTTCGAATATCAGATCCGTAAATATTCTTTATGAAATGGAAATTCTCATTTCAGATTGCACAGGATCAATGTGTTCCTGTAAAAGAAAACAAATTCCGTATATTGGCTCCTGCAAATGTATGGCCCAAAAAACATTTGCAAATACGAGTACTTAAAATTTTTCAAATATTCCTTCCCTTGATGATTCTTCATGTGATAGTGATAGTTGAATTAGATGAATCATGACATGTAAGAAATTTTTAGGCCCTAAATATCATAGATACCAACTATATACCTTCTTAATTCTTTTCTAGATTTTTGGTCTAGGATTCAAGAAATCTTGTTACTACTAATGAGAATGAACGATGATTTCAAAAATGTGTTAATATTACGTCACAAATTTGATTTATGAAGTAATGAATATAAGTTTGAACTCGCATATTTGCATATTTATTAACGAATTAACAAAATTAAATCAAATATATATGAATTATCTGTAAAATTCTCATATACATAAAAAATTAGGAATTTAAACAATATCTTCAAAATGATGATTCTTCATCTGATAGTGATAGTTGAATTAGATGAATCATGACATGTAAGAAATTTTTAGACCCTAAATATCATAGATACCAACTATATACTATATATATATGATTTATGAAGTAATGAATATAAGTTTGAACTCGCATATTTGCATATTTATTAACGAATTAACAAAATTAAATCAAATATATATGAATTATATGTAAAATTCTCATATATATAAAAAATTAGGAATTTAAACAATATCTTCAAAATGCGTTCCGAAGGCACGCAGGAATAGTACTGTAAAGTTGGTCGGATAGATATAACGAACCTTATGTGCATAGATCAAAGCTCAAATCCATAAGGTCGCCACTAACATGGACTAACGCTACAAATTGCGCCTTACTAGCGTCTCCAGGTTCGGTTTCGGTTAATGGGAGTTAATAACACAATTTCTTATTTTGTGAGGAAACTATTCTACCTATTGTAATTTTGAAAGAAGCATCTGAATCGTTGGTTTTCGGAGCAGACCTTTCATATAAAGCATTTTTTCGATAATCCTAACAGATCTCGAGTAAAACCGAGTGGAACATAATAGTTAATATGGGTGTTCAGGGCAAGCGTTTATATCTTAAGGAATTCCTTTAAGAGCACTGTATCCGACTTTTTTGACAATTAATAAAAAATATTTCTGAATCGTATATTTCAACAGAAGTTTGTGTGAGTGATGTTCACCGTATATAGATGACCATGAACAGAAAAAAAATTTTTGTCAATTTTTGGAAAAATTCCCCCCACCCCTTCCTGCACACGACGATTTTTTGACGACCAGTTGAATTTACATTGTAAGGGTATGGAGAATGATACCCAGTGGTCTATACATTTTAGCAATGAAGATCCCACGAAAATCTGTTTTAGAGCTCTTTTCATGCCTTGTGAACTCTACTAAAATGGAATAAATTCATTATCTTGGTTACTGTACCTATTTATGGAAAATCCCGAAACACTTCAAATTCAAATTTTGAGTTGTTATTCATCTTTGTAAAAATGGGAACCATACTTTCAACCCCCTTCGGAAGACAGGTACAGGTACAACCCCCAATTTTTCAAACATGAAGTATGGGTTTGTGATACATCTTTTGAAAGGTCGCGTCATTCTCTATTCAGAAATGTTATCACTTTCATGTTTATTGCAAAACTCAAAATAGAAAAAATTGGTTCAAGCACTGACGTGAAGTCGAATTTACCATGGTAAATTCGAATTAAGTGTCCAATACAGGAGAATGGACAACATAATTTACCATGGTAAATTCGATTAAGGGTGTCCAATACAGAAGAATGGACAATAGAACATACGCGCAAAAGCTTCTGACTTCACGTCAGTGCTTGAACCAATTTTTTTTTTCGTAATTTATTTTTAATTTTCTAGGGGTACGGTTCTTAAAATTTTTTTTTTCGTCATTTTTTTCAAATTTTCTAGGGGTACGGTTCTCACAAAATTTTAAACACGTCTTTATGTTGATTTTCTACTACTAGTTACCAAGCACCAATGCGATCGAATATTTATTTTTTGAGTTATTAAGGAAATCATATTCCAGGTGGGTATAACTCGGAAACCGTTAGACCGATTATGCCCAAAAACGAACTCAACTCTCCCTTTCGGATACGCAACCTACCCTGAAAATTGCAAGTCCCTATCTCCTTTCGGTCGAAAGTTATCGAGGCAACGGTCACCCATCTACTGAACTCACACAAGAATGCTCGAATCTCCAACAATATTTAACCGATCGTATTAAAACTTGAAAGTTGGCAGTAGAGTTAGGTTATGAAGGCTCTTGCAAAATTTCAGCAATTTCAAACGAATAGTTACTGATATATAGAATTTTTTTTTTTATTTTCAATGATTTATTAAAAATTTTTTCTGCAAATGCTATCCTCACCAAATTTTGCAAACATTTTTGCGTTGGCATTCTACAACTAATAACCATGTTTGAATTCAATCGGTTCAGTATTTTTCGAGTTAATGAGGAACAAAAAACCACCAAATTTCAGAAAATTTCAGATGGCTATAACTCTAAAACCGTTTGGCCGATTATGCTCATAAACAAACTGAAATGTCGCGTTCTGGTGCAAATCCTAACCTGAAAATTACAAGCCGCTATCTCATTCCGTTCTCAAGTTATCTCGACATCAAAAATATTTTTTAATAATTTTTTTAGAATTTTCTAGCCAAACGATTCGCACAAAATTTCACAAACGTGCTTAGGTTCATATTCTACAATTACCCACCAAGTTTCAATTCGATCGGATTTATATTGGTTGAAAACAAAATTATTACTCGGAAACCGCTGGGCCGATTATGCCCATTAACGAACTTGTCCGTCATATTGGGATGCGCCACCTACCCTGAAAATTTCAAGTCGCTAGCTCTTTTCGTTCTCAAGTTATCGTGGCAACGGCCGGACGGCCGGACGGTCGGACTGCCGGCCGGACAGAAGCAAATTTGACCTCGAATTCTTCATTGGGGAGTCGAACTTAATCGTTTGACACCATTTTTTTCAAAAAATTCGAAAGTTACAGACATTTGGGCAAAACTATAACGCGATGTTCCCCAGAACATACGTGCAAAAAATAAACCCATGTGATTACCGAAATTCATTTTAATATTCCCTCGAATATTCCCAAAACTTGTTACAATAATACTAACCTTATTTGCCTTCAGATGTGAATCAAAAAAACCATAGCATTGTGTTTTCCGGATGGTACCATGATAACTACGTGAAACACTTCTGTGGCAATGTTAGTTTCTTTAGAACGCCTTCGCAAATTGTTTTGTGCTGATAAGTTGTAGTCTATATATTTTCTAATTTGTGTTTGAATTTCATTAACTTCAATTTTGAATAATGGTTTGGTTAAGGGAAATGCACAAAATAACTATTTTACAAATGATCGGTTCCGGAGATAATATCCGAACACAAAAAGAAGTAAGTATTGCATGAGAAATTTTCGAATTTGCCGTCTCAATCGAAGGGACGATAACTGAAAAATATAGAAGTAGTTTCGCGAGTTTGGGCATGTAAGGCAAATTAAAAAAGCAGCTGCTAATACACTGTGTGAGGATGTGAAATTAGATGTGATATATATATATATATATATATTCTTTTGAACTTGAGCATTACAATTTGTTTTTATCTAACAATAAAGCATGTGTATGAAAAAAGTGTTAGCAGAAGTTAGTGTAACGGGGTACCATATCATTTGATATAAGATACTAGAGCTTAGGGAAAAAACCTCAGCAAAAAAACCCTATCTCCCCGTTAGTGTTGTGATTTATGAAAATTGAAATTGTTAACAAAATATGCTGAAATATTAAATATTGAAGGGCATCTTTTTCTTTATTATCGCTTCTTCCTTCAACAAGCAGAGAAGATTCTCCAAGGTACCCGAAGCCCAATCTGACAACAAATTAAAAATGGAATATTCTATATTTCATTAAATAGATTTGAAACTCGCTACCCATTCTAAAAAAGATTCAGAAACATTATGAATAGCCCTAAAACCATCTTTGAATCTATATATGCGACAATTATTAACTAAATGATCTATGGTTTCCTCTGCTTCCCCGCATTCACAACTAGGACTCTCAACTGAATTCCACCTGAAAAGCATGCTGTTGCAACGACCATGACCGGTTCTTAGACGATTCAGAATAGACCATATTCTCCTTGGAAGATCAAACCCCGGAACTCTATTTGAAGGATCAGAAATTAAATCTTTGTTGAATAAATTGCAAGAAATCCATTCAGACCGCCAAACTTTCTTGTCACTTTTATTCGAATTAAGAAAACAGTTGGACCATAAAGGGTTTCGTGACTTCAATCTGGGAATCTTATTGCCTGGAATGTAGGACATAATCGGAAATGAATTCGGAAAAGAATGAAATTTATTCCAAGAATTTGAAACAGCAGTCTGCCTGCGAATGTGGGGCGGGACAATGTTTAAAAGAACTGGCAACCAATGAATAGGTGTAGATCTAATAGTTCCAGTGATGATTCGCATAGATGAATTCAACTGTGCATCAATTTTTTGAGTATGAGCACTATTAAACCAGACAGGGCAACAATATTCAGCGGCAGAAAAAACCAAGGCTAAGGCCGCTCGTACACCAGCACGACGCGACCGCAACGCGACCGCGACTTCGTGTCGCTTCGTAGTCGCGGTACGTGGTAATTCATAGAAGCGCCCACACCAAGGATACGGCGACGCGACGCATTTTCCTCGTTAAAAAGTATCGTCGCGGTAGCGTTGCGGTCGCGTCGTGCTGGTGTACGAGCGGCCTAAGGCTTCCGTTCCAAGAGTAGCTGCATCAGCACCCCATGAAGTACCAACTAATTTCTGCAGAATATTATTTCTCGTTTTCAACTTCAGACGCAAGTCATCCAAATGAGCTTTGAAATTCAAAGATGAATCTAGTTTCACTCCTAGATATTTAGGATAAAAATTATGTCTCAAGAAAGAATCACCGAAAGTTACACTCAATGTTCTATATTTTTGGTGATAGTTCAAATGAAAGCAAGAAACCTCAGTTTTATTCGGATTCGGACACAAACGCCACTGAAATAGGTACTTCTTCAGAATATCTAAATCTGCAGATAGATTATTTTCTATACTTTCGAAATCAGAATGACGACATGCAAGGGCAATGTCATCAGCGTATATGAATTTCTCAGACGAAGTAGCAGGAATATCACACAGATATAAATTGAAAATAAGAGGTGCTAAAACTGAACCTTGTGGGAGACCATTATTAAAATTCTTGAATTTACTACTATTATTATCAATAAAAACACGAAACCTTCTATCCGAGAGCATATTTTCGAGTAAACGAACCATTTTGCCACACTAAAATGAGTATAAAGTTTAAAAATCAAACCATCTTTCCATACCGTGTCATATGCTGCCGACAAATCCACAAAAGCTGTTCCTGTTTTCATTTTACTATTGAAACCTGTTTCGATATAAGTAGTTAGACTAAGAACCTGATCACAACAATTTCTATTTTTCCTGAAGCCCCCCTGGCAATTCTGTAGAACGTCTTCTACAGACGATTCAATCCTAAAATGAATCAATCTTTCTAAAATTTTAAAAGGAACACTCAACAGACTAATGGGTCGATAACTGCTAGGATCAGAAGAATCCTTTCCACGTTTTAAAATTCCTTTGACCTTTGCTTTGCGGAATTCTTTTGGAATATTTCCTGTATTCAGAATATTATTATAGAATGATAATAACCAGGACTTTTTTGCCCAAGTGTTTGATGAATTCAGGATAAATTCCGTCAAATCCTGCTGCTTTTCGAGATTTAGTGCATTTAAGTGCTGCTTTTAATTCATCCAAGTTGAATATATTCGAGATACTGTCTACAGATGAAGATGATGTCCTAAATTTGTGCAAATTATACTTCATATTCTTGATTTTTGATTTTGAAGAAAATCCACATAAATCGAGTAGAGATTCTTCCACCACATGGAATCTAAGTATAATTAAATATACTCTTAATTGAATTTACCTTGGTAAATTCGATTGAGAGTGTCCAATACAAGAGAATGGACAATATAACATACGCGCAAAAGCTTCTGGCTTCACGTCAGTGCTGGAACCAATTTTTTTTAATAAATTCAGCGAAATATGGTCAATTCCAATTGAGCAGTTTGCAAAATTGCATTCTCTGTTGTTGACTCCTTAAGTTTCCTTTTAACGCAATCAGATTCTGTCATCAGAATCTTTGTATTACTCCAATCCCATCATGTGAACTCCTTGTATTGTACATACTACTTGAAACGGAGTAAAATTCCAGTATCATTTATGATTCTTTCGATCAAATTACCCTACTCTAGTCATCACAAGGTCTGTTCTGTTGTAAAACCAGAGAAGAAGTTAGGCTCAGCAATTATGATATTACCCAAAATCACTTGTAATAGAAACTTATATCCAGAAATTCAGTTATTTGAAAATTTCAACTTGTACAAACTTGATGACAACTATTAAATCAATTTATTTTGTGTAATAAAAATGTTTGGTCCAAACTGCGACGGGAGGAAAAGTAATCTCCCAGTGACAATCATTTTGGAACTCATCATTATAAACAAAGGAGAAAGTGAGGTTATGCGAATATTATGAATTCCACAGATTATAACCTAGGGTATATTCTGTGATGATTCCTGTGAATCACAGAACCAACTACAATGTTACAATCATTTATAAAGACCCTGTATACCTAACTTCAATTAAACATCCATTACTTGGAATCCTATAGAAAGATGAAATTTCGGGTATGCATTACCTACCAATATCCCGTTCATCATAATAAAAATTGGTTCAAGCCCTGTGGACAGGAGCTTTCTGGCGCTCTAGTTCAAACAGACAAATTATATCTCCGAAAGTATTGGTTTCTCAGAGTTGGGAATTATATCAATGTATTCTTATGAAAGAACTGCATCATAAAGGAAATTAAATTCGAATAATAGGTTATTTATCAAGATTAAATGAGCAATCTGAGAATGACTACTGCACCATGGAAGAAATCAAATCAAAATAGCTGAAATGAATTTGAGTATTTCTTATAGAACAGGATGAAATATACGAGTATGAACACAGATCATATAATAAAGCTTAGATAGAATAATTATAGCGTTCTGTGAAAACTTAGAAGTACGTACGATTCATTATTGAAATTTAGAAAAATCATATCTCCGAAAGTATTAGCTTGTTGGAGTTGAAAATGATATCGATGGAATTTAATGGTGAAACTGCATCTTAAAAAAATTGATAAGCACTCAGATCCGAGGAACTAGAGCGCCAAAATGTGTAATTCCCTTTCCGGGATTTGAGCCCGCCTTCTCTCGTTCCGAAACCCGACGGGTCAGACCAACCGTCTATCGGGCTCCTCGAACGATCTTATCGATCTCCGGTATTAGAATAAAACGTCGGTACTTACCTGGGATATATATTCTTAATTTTCACTTTTCGACATAAAATCGCCACGTGAGGGTTTATTTGACGGTTTTTTACCCTTGTCTCTCTAAGTCGATTTTGACGTTTCTCGAACCAACTATTAGCAAGGAATTAGACAATGTCATGTCTCAGGAAAGTAAGTTGACATTATGACAATTCATACATAGAATAATTATATAATTCAGTGAAAACGTTGAAATACGATTTTTTATTGAAATTTTGAAAAATCATATCTCTGAAAGTATTAGCTTCTTAGAGTTAAAAATGATATCGTTGGATTCCTATGGTAAAACTGCTTATTGAAAAAAATTTAATTTGGAATTTGTTATGTGAACAAAAAGTTTTTTTTTGTTACTCCGAAACCATCTGTCCGATTTTGCCCAATAACGAACTCAGCCGAGATATTTATTTGCCAAACCTACTCTGAAAATTTCAACTCTCTAGCTCATTCCATTCGAGAGTTATCGTGCCTACGGCCTGACGGACGGCCGGACCGGACGGCCAGACCGGCCGGCCGGACAGAATGAATTTCGACCACGGATTCTTGATCAGTGAGTCGAATCAAATCGTTCAAGAACATTTTCATCGAAAAATTCGAAAATTACAGACATTTGGGCAAATTGATAAGCACTCAGTTCCGAGGAACTAAAACGTCAATAATACGTATATGGACAGGTCATTCCATTAGAAAAAACTCTCTTAATAACTTTTGGTATGTCTCGGATTTTGAACAACCCTGTGTGATTTTGGACGTATTTCATTATACGTAAATTATGCACGGGATATTGGTAATCCATACCCGAAATTTCAGCATTTTAGAATTCCAAGTAATGAAGTAATGAATTTTTAATTGAAGCTATGTTTTCCCAGAAAAGAAATACCCTAAAGGCATAAATCAATCAATTAGTTGAAAACTGCTGGAGATAGGGATGTGATACAGATTTAATCAGGAGGCTACGGTGAACCGATAAAATCAATAATATATACAGGGTTTTCAATTTGAAATATCAAAGATGTTGATACTTTTTGATATAAGCGGCAAAACCGTAGCGCTGAAAATATTCTAGATAGAGCATTTGTTTAAATTCAGTAAAGTTTTTCCAATGTACTGTTACCTGTATTCAAACTATCTGATCGAGTCCATCGTTCCATTTAATTGAGAGGAAGTGACGAAAAATCTCATGATTTGCGTTTTCTCTTTCCGCTTTCAAACAAAGAAATCGTGAACCATCACTAATCAGATAATTTTGTTTATTCAGAGGTGAAAATATTGCTTCTTATGCATGCAGACGCAATTCCACTCAGCCAACAAAGACTTAGCAGTGACAATAAAATTGCACAGTTGGTTGACACTATTAACAAAGACGTTTGTTGTTCATTAACTTTGAAGTAGAGCAACACGAATGCAGTTCAGACAAAATAATATCGCAAATGAGTATGGTCAAGCAAAATAATTCAAAAATTGTGATTGATTTGGATGGGAGAACATTGATCTATACTCCTACACAGTGTGCGTCAAAAGTATAGAATAATGGATTTATTTTCTTCCCTTTCAAGAATAGCGAAAAATGGTTTCGTTGGTAAAATTAATTTATTTGTAGGGAACATTTTCCCGTAATTCTTATTGTTCTATCATGTCCCGTTACCAAGCAGTGACGTCATCGATATTTGTTTTAATTGCAAACCCCTGTTTTTTGGCGCTCTTGTTACTCGGAACAGAATACTAATCAATTTGCCAAATGTCTGTAATTTTCGAATTTTTGGATGAAAATGGTCTTAAACCATTTGGTTCGACTCACTGATCAAGAATACTTGGTCCAAATCGATAATGTATCCGGTCCTCCGTTAACACGATAACTGAACGAGTGACACTTTTGAATTTAATTTCTTTTATGGTGCAGTTATATCATAAGAATCGATTGATATCATTTCCAACTCTGAGAAACCAATACTTTCGGAGATATGATTGGTCAAAGCATCAACCAGAGCGCGAAAGCCCCTGACCACAGGGCTTTCCCACTTATTTTCTTGGTATGGATAGATCCAAAATTCTGAATTCAGTAATTTCTTCACCAAATAAGCACATTTTGGCGCTCTTGTTCTCGGAAGAGTGCTTATCAATATTATTATTATTATTATTATATGGGCGTAATGTCTGTAATTTCCGATTTTTTGGCTGAAAACGACTTGAACGTTTTGGTTCGACTCACTAATCAAGAATACGTGGTCAAAATAGATTCTGTCCTGCCGTCCGTCCGGCCGACCGTTAACACGATAACTCTCGAACGGAATGAGCTAGACAGTTGAAATATTCAGAGTAGGTGTAGGAGATACATATCTCGGTTAAGTTCGTTATTGAGCAAAATGATGGTTTCAGAATAACGAAAAAAAAAGTTTTTCTACAATACAAATTTTGAATTCTTTTTTTTTAAGATCTACTTTCAACAATCTATTTATGTAATTTTCAACTCTAACAAACTTATACTATCGGAAATATGATTTTTCAAAATTTCAATAATTAATCGTAATTTTATGATTTCATAGAATGCTCTAATTATAAATTACTGACGTATGTGAATACAACATATGAGGTGAGTCACAGACCTAAGTTTTGAATTCAATTTTTTATGATGCAGTTCTATCATAAGAATCCATTGATATCATTCCCAACTCTGAGAAACCAATATTTTCGGAGATATGATTTGTCACAGGTTGAATAATAACTCACTAGTAATTTGACAAGAGCACCAAAGCCCCTGCCGCAGAGCTTTCCCACTTTTGCATTTATTGCAGAAACGATACTTGAAGGTGTCCTAACTTACAAAAATTATCAAAGTAAGTATTCCAATTGATGGACATTGACTTCTTGACCGTACGCCAATCGAGCCTGAAACTCGGAATAAACATTTTGGATGGCTCTGTAAATTTCAACTGTCTTGCAGCTAGCTCATTCTATTCGAGAGTTAACGTGTTAACGGCCGGGCCGGCTGGACAGAATCGATGTTGACTACGAATTCTTGATGAGTGCGTCGAACCAAATCGTTTAAGACCATTTTCATACCAATATTCCAAAATTACATTTGGACAAAATGAAAAGCACTCTGTTCCGAGGAATAAGAGCGCCACAAATGAAGCCTCAAGCCTTCTTTTTTGCGTTAACATGTACAAAAATGCATGATACATCAACTAAATTCAAATATTGAAATAAGTAAAATAGTAAACTTACTCTAGCGATAGGCGAGTGAACTAGACCACTCAAGCTACGTAAATGCAATGATATTGGACATTCAGAACCAGATAGCGGTACAGAATTTAACTAAAAATTGGTACAGACACTGACGTGAAGTCAGAAGCTTTTGCGCGTATGTTCTATTGTCCATTCTTCTGTATTGGACACCCTTAATCGAATTTACCATGGTTAATTATGTCGTCCATTCTCCTGTATTGGACACTCTTAATTCAAATTTACCATGGTAAATTCGAATTAAGTGTTAATTCAAATTTACCATGGTAAATTCGAATTAAGTGTCCAATACAGGAGAATGGACGACATAATTAACCATGGTAAATTCGATTAAGGGTGTCCAATACAGAAGAATGGACAATAGAACATACGCGCAAAAGCTTCTGACTTCACGTCAGTGCTTGAACCAATTTTTTTTTCGAGATTTTTTTTTAATTTTCTGGAGGCGCGGTTCTTAAAATTTTTTTTTTCGTCATTTTTTTCAAATTTTCTAGGAGTACGGTTCTTACAGAATTTTAAACACATCTTTGTGTTGATTTTCTACTACTAGTTACCAAGCTTCAATTCAATCGAATATTTATTTTTTGAGTTATCAAGGAAACAATATTCCAGGTGGATATAACACGGAAACCGTAAAACCGATTATCCCAAAAACGAACTCAACTCTCCCTTTCGGATACGCAACCTGCCCTGAAAATTGCAAGTCCCTATCTCCTTTGGTTCGAAAGTTATCGAGGCAACGGTCACCCATCTACTGAACTCACACAAGAATGCTCGAATCTCCAACAATATTCAACCGATCGTGTTAAAACTTGAAACTTGGCAGTGGAGTTAGGTAATGAACGCTCTTGCACAAATTTCAGCAATTTCAAACGTATAGTTACTGATATATAGAATTTTTGCGCGTATGTTCTGGGGAACATCGCGTTATAGTTTTGCCCAAATGTCTGTAACTTTCGAATTTTTTGACGAAAATGGTCTCAAACGAGTAAGTTCGACTCCCCAATGAAGAATTCGAGGTCAAATTTGATTCTGTCCGGCCGGCCGTCCGGCCGTCCGTTGCCACGATAACTTGAGAACGAAAAGAGCTAGCGACTTGAAATTTTCAGGGTAGGTGGCGCATCCCAATACAACGGACAAGTTCGTTAATGGGCATAATCGGCCCAGTGGTTTCCGAGTAATAATTTCGTTTTCAACCAATATAAATCCGATCAAATTGAAACTTTTTGGGTACTTCTAGAATATGAACCTAAGCACGCTTGTGAAATTTTGTTTGAATCGTATGGCTAGAAAATTTTAAAAACATTATTAAAGAATATTTTTGTTGTCACGATAACTTGAGAACGGAACGAGATAGCGGCTTGACTGTATTGGACACCCTTAATCGAATTTACCGTGGTAAATTATGTTGTCCATTCTCCTGTATTGGACACTCTTAATTCGAATTTACCATGGTAAATACAGGAGAATGGACAACATAATTTACCATGGTAAATTCGATTAGGGGTGTCCAATACAGAAGAATGGACAATAGAACATACGCGCAAAAGCTTCTGACTTCACGTCAGTGCTTGAACCAATTTTTTTTTTATTTTCAATGATTTATTAAAAATTTTCTACAAACGCTATCCTCACCAAATTTCGCAAACATTTTCGCGTTGGCATTCTACAATTAATAACCATGTTTGAATTCAATCGGTTCATTATTTTTCGAGTTAATGAGGAACAAAAAACCACCAAATTTCAGATGGCTATAACTCTGAAACCGTTTGGTCGATTATGCTCATAAACAAACTCAAAGGTGGCTTTCATTTGCACAACATAATCTTTTTTTCAAGCCGCTATCTCTTTCCGTTCTCAGGTTATCGTGACAAAAAAAATATTTTTTAATAATTTTTTTAAAATTTTCTAGCCATACGATTCGCCCAAAATTTCACAAACGTGCTTAGGTTCATATTCTACATTTACTCACCAAGTTTCAATTCGATCGGATTTATATTGGTTGAAAACAAAATTATTACTCGGAAACCACTGGGCCGATTATGCCCATTAACGAACTTGTCCGTCGAATTGCGATGCGCCACCCACCCTGAAAATTTCAAGTCGCTAGCTCTTTTCGTTCTCAAATTATCGTGGCAACGGACGGCCGGCCGGACAGAATGAAATTTGACCTCGAATTCTTCATCGGGGAGTCGAACTAAATCGTTTGAGACCAATTTCGTCAAAAAATTCGAAAGTTACAGACATTTGGGCAAAACTATAACGCGATGTTCCCCAGAACATACGCGCAAAAATCAAAAGCAAGCTGAACAAGGGTACTCTATTGTAGAATGGTGGCTTGAATGTTTTTGCGGAACTAATTCGATTATTCGTTACTCTTAACTAGGCAACATTGCTCTATACCGCGTGAATAGTATATAACGTTACTAGCAAGGTAAGAGGGTTTTTACTGGCGAATGGAGGATATAACTGAAGAGCCGCAGGCAAGTCAGTTACCTCCTTGAGCCTGTAAAACCCGTTTCCTTGCGTGTATTGTTTTATATTTTATTTGTTTCTCATTTGTAAAAAGGTTAGATAAATTCCAAAAAAATCTCAATAATTTGTCGCAAATGTCGTGAGCTATGGAAGCGTTGCCATGAACATGTCTGTGTATTTTTCTTTAGAATTGTTTTGGCGAAAGCGAAAATGAATGTACCAAAAGAAATTATTGAGGCAGCCAGCAGTGTAGCTTCAAGTTTATTACCTGCAAAATCAGCTTCAAGGTACGAGCGACAATACGACGACTTCAAAAAGTGGCAAAACAAAAATAGTGTGATTGGGGTAACTGAAGATGTTTTGTTGGTCTACTTGAATCAACTTTCAGCTAGATTCAGCCCTAATACTTTATGGGCAAAATGGTCTATGCTGAAAAGCTTCTTGGAAATGAAAGAAAATGCCCCTGTTCGCAGGTTTGTTTTCCTTAAAAAATTTATTGAAAAATATGACGTTTAGTTGTCATTTGCAGATTTCAAAAGGTAATAGCGTTTCTGAAACGAAAAAATGAGCGTTATACGCCAAAAAAGGCCAAAGTATTAAGTAAAGAAGAGGCTGAACAATTTCTTTTACATGCTCCTGATGACCAGGTTTCGCTGGCGAAAATTGTATCAATATTTGGGATTTTTGGATGTTTTCGATGTGACGAAATTCTCTCCTTAAACATGAATGATGTAGAAGATATGGGAAAATACGTTATTGTGACATTGCGGCAAACAAAAAATTTAACAACAAGAAGATTCACCATAACCGATGATGGCTGCAGCTTCAAACCCTGCATGATATACAGAAAATATGTAAATCTTCGGCCTCCTGGAACAGAAAGCCTAAGATTTTTTTTGACATACCGACATGGAAAGTGCATTTCTCTTAATGCTGGCCAGCACACTATTGGTGGTGTCCCATAGCAAATAGCGAAATATTTAGGTTTAAAAGACCCAGAGTTATACACCGGCCACTCTTTTCGCAGAACTGGAGCCACTGTGGTTGCGGATTCGGGTGGAGATATTTTAGCACTAAAGCGTGCAGGAGGGTGGAAGAGCACCGAAATTGCGATGAGTTATGTCGATGATTCGGTCAACAAAAAAATCGAAATATCTAGCAAATTATTTGGTAGTAAGGAGAGTACAAATGTTCTGCAGTCCTCGAGTGCAGCAGGTTCTGAGTCAACAGATGGTTCATCATCATCAGTATCAACTCTTTCATCATCAAAAATCTGTGTTACTGGAAATAACAATTGTACCATGATTTTCAACATATATGACGATAAAACAAAATTTTCTTATGTAAATAATACTACTAACTTGTAAAAAGTTTGCAAGTTAACTGTCAGTTTTACAAGTTAGTGACTTGAAAAAATGAACTTTCTTGATTAATATTGTGTTTTTGGAAACTGACGTTTACAAATGAGAAACAAATAAAAAGAGTAACGTAACTCGTCAATAATTCTTGTACGAAGAATTATTAAGGAAAATCTTCGCACCCGTCGATTTTTAATTTCAAAAGCAATTTATCGTATGCTTTTTTGAATTTGATTTTCTCATCCCCTACGCCCCGCACCCCTCTACTTTATTTTATTAAATGGGAATATATGGATTGTGATACACCAAATGAAAGGTAATTTGATTACCTACTCAACGGTGCAAATAAAAAGAAAATTGGTTGTGCCGTTTTTTGGCGCTCTAGTTCCTCGGAACAGAGTGCTTATCAATTTGCCCAAATGGCTGTAATTATCGAATTTTTGGCTGAAAATGGTCTTAAGCGATTTGATTTGACTCACTGATCAAGAATCCGTGGTCGGAATCGATTCTGTCCGGCCGTTCGTCCGTCGGTCCGGCCGTTAACACGATAACTCTCGAACGGAATGAGCTAGACAATTGAAATTTTCAGAGTAGGTTTGGGACAAACGTATTTCGGTTAAGTTCGATATTGGGCAAAATCGGTCTAATAGTTTCGGAGTAACGAAAAAAAATAAATTTTTGACATTACAACTTTTGAATTCAAATTATTTTAAGATGCAGTTTCATCATAAGAATCCATTGTCATCATTTTCAACTCTAACAAGCTAATACTTTCCGAGATATGATGTTTCAAAGTTTCAATAATACATCGTAAGTTCTATGTATTCACAGAATGTGAACACAGAATCTGTCTGTGTTCACTGTTCATAAATGTCAATTTTTCTAGCTATTAGAGATTGTCAATTCGTATGTTGAAAATACTTTCTCCTCTAAAATAAGTATCCGATTCTTGAATTTGTGAATATATACAAGACTGTTTTGAAACCGAAAATAATATTGACTGATTACATATTAAATAATTTATGTATAAATATTGGGGATGATGTTTCAGAAGATTAAGAATTGGATCATTTTAATGATATAGTTTATGGAGGCAATAGGAAAGAAGAACATAATGAAATCATCAAAAGAAATTACTGTTCGTTGGCCACTGAGCCAATATTACCTTTTACTTCCTTAAGTAGTGAGACATATTCCTATATACAGTATTTTCATAATGTTGCTAGCAAAAAAATACTGAAATATGGATCTACATTTGTGTAACAAATATTTTTTCTTGAATTAAGGTTCATAATACAGAAAAGAATGTGTTAGTGGTATGAACTATTAAATTTTAAATTATGAAATGAAAAGAGGATAGTATTTTATTAATATATTTTGAACTATTAAGATAATTTGTTCATAATCCACTACCTACTCAAATATCAGGAATGAATGGACAATCTGCTATGATTGTCTCCAGCCTTGCTCTAGACATTTCGATGATACTTTCCTTAGGTATTTCGAGTTATGAAAACTATGCACCGAGTGTAAGTTGCAACAACCCATTCCACGAGGTTGAATCATTGCAGATTGCTAATTTAATCTTGATAAATAAATTTAATGACAATTTTTGAAGCATTAAAGCATTGGAGCATTTTAGTTTGCTCTTCTTTTTTGAAAGATAATTTTTGAAGCATTATTTTAAACGACACTTCTTTTTATTAAAACATTAGAAAATCAATTGGGTATGGTTACTCGCTTTTTCAAATCGACGAGTCTCCTAGTCAAGGTAGAAAATAATTTCAATGTATTAAATGTTCGAATTGAGCACCGTTTAGTACTTGACAATGTTCTTCGAAAGTCCTCAATTAATTATTCTCTCTGAATTTTAAGTCGTAGTTCTTCCAAAGTATCTGGCCGATTTTGGAAAACAGTAGGTACTCTTCAAATGGTCCCACAGAAAATTAGTCGAGAGGGTTCAAATCTGGATATCGGGGTGGACATGCAACTGATCCTCTCCTACCAATCCATTTCTCAGGAAATGTGCCATCAGGATACCTCCTCACTTCAAATCCATAATGCGGTGGCGCACCATCTTGTTGGAACCAAATATTGTCAGCTACTTGTCGACCATTCACACCGGAAAAAAGATCAATGACTGCAGGTAATATTTGATTCCTCAATAACTTTAGATAAGAGTCACTAGTCAAATTTCCTCGTATAAAAAAGGTCCAATAATATGATGGCCAATTGTGCCCAACCACACATTTAATGTTTCCGAAGGTTGGGTGTGAACTGTGTGTACCCAATGAGGATTTGCTATGGACCAGAAGCGACAATTCTGTCGATGGACAGACCCATTAAAGTATAACGTATCTCTATTCGTAAAAATAATTCTCGATGAAAAGGTATCATCCTCATTGCATCTCTCCTGTATATCGCAGGCCTCATCGCCACATATCGTAGTTGAAGGTCTACCAGATTTTTGAGAGTTTTTAACATTTCCAGTTTGTTCTAAATGTTTAACCACCCAACAAACAGTAGTTTTACTCATAGGATTTCTGTCTTGATAACGCTCATTAAAAATTTAGCACACTTGTTCATAGGTCCGGTTGCGATCCACATGTCCCAGAAATATCAAGATTGCTAATCGCAGCTTTTCACTCAATTGATTCATATCGAATGGAAAATTATCGGTAAATATGATATTATTCGCCTTAGAGAGATCAGTTAGCAACTGAAACGATATTATACATTTTGTCATCTTCAGTTGATCTGCTCGATCGACGAAAGAATATTTTTTCAACAAAAACAAAGTTTTTCTTGACCTCCACACTTTGTTTCGAGAACACCTTCATATGTGTGGAAGCGACACCACCATTCTTATCATTTTTTATTTTTTTATTTATGGGTTGTGCTTGACAGACGCCCCTCCACTGCGACCAATCGGTCTATTGTGGCACACCTGTAGTATAATCTATACTTCACTACAAGCTCAAGTCTCTTGATGAGGGATATGAGTCTGGTTGGTGAGAACTTGTCCAGTTCCCTCAGTGTCAGTTTGTGGACTCCTAGTTCCTCCAATCTGATCCTGTCCCCAGCGGGGCAGTCACACATGATGTGTTCGATAGACTCGTCGTCCTCCAGGCAAAGTCTGCACTCGGAGTCCTCAGTTAACCCCAGTGTATTGAGGTGTTTCCTGAGGCCACAATGGCCCGTGTATACAGCTGTAAGGATTCTCAGGTCCACCCTAGAGAATTTGAGCCATGTTCTGGCTCTTTCAGCTGATGGGCCAGTAATTGTTGAGCGCGCATGTCTGTGTCCAGGTATGCTGCTCCAGATTTCTTGGACCTTTTGGTCCAACCATCTGTTGTTTTCCTTCACCGCTGCTCTGAGAGAGATACCGCAGGCCGGTTCAGGTCCAATGAGCCCCATGGAAGCCCCCCGTGCCGCCAATGAGTCCGCCATCTCATTACCCTTTATGCCCGAGTGGCCCGGACCCACAAGAGCTGCAGCCTGCAGCGCCCTCCAAGTTCAGCGAGTGTGGTCCGGCAATCCTGCACAAGCAGGGATTTGCAGTTATATGAAGTCAAGGCCTTCAAGGCAGCTTGGTTTTCCGATAGGATCTTGATTGATCCATGAGCCCAACCTTTCTCAAGTATGAGCTTCGCACAGTGATCAATGGCGAGAATTTCTGCTTGAAAGACAGTCGCAAAACTACCCAGGCTGATGGATTCACCCCTAGCAATTCTGCAACTGCTGACTCGCGCTCCCACCCCTTGGGTGGTAGCGGAGCCATCTGTGAACCAGCAGGGAGTGCAGGGACCCTCAAGCAGTCGGGTCTGAGAGTCGGCCCAGTCATCTCTGTTGGGAAAAACGACTTGGTAGGGCCAATCTGTGTAGGTTCTGGTTTTAGATACGTGCGATCGCATGCCCATTATCTCGTTGGCCTCCAATTCAGCCTGCAGAGAACTAGGCACGTAGCCGATCGCATCTGGCTCATTGTGAGCCGTATGCAGAAGTCTGTATGTCGCCATCCGGGCTGCGCTCCTGATCACCAGGTGAAGAGGAGCGAGGTGCATTAGGCATTCCATGGCTGCAGTGGGGGTGGAGCGAAAAGCCCCTGTCAGCATCAAGCACGCAGATCTCTGAATTTCTGCAAGTTGAGACTGCACTTTCACAGTACACTCCCACCAAGCAATGCTGCCGTAAGTGATTTGTGGTCTCACCACCATCACGTACAACCAGTGGAGCTGTTTCGGAGCCAGTCCCCACCTCTTTCCACAAGTCCGCTGGCACGCCCATAGAGAGTGCCTAGCCTTATGGATCACCCTATCCAGGTGTGAGTTCCAGTTCAGCTTTCTATTCAGGATAACACCCAGATATCTAGCTTCATCCGCAAACGGGATGTTAATTCCATTCATAGTGATGGAAACTATATTAAGTTTCCTCTTCCTAGTGAATGGCACAATCAAGGTCTTTCGAGGGTTCACGTTTAACTGTTCCCCTTCACACCAGCCTTGTGTTGCTGTCAGTGCCTCTGATAGGCTCTCGACCAGGACTGAGTCATCCCGGCCCGTGGCCATAATGACTATGTCGTCGGCGTACGCTTGGACATATACATCCAGCGTACCTATTATGGCCAGTAAATCGTCCACCAGAAGAGACCACAGCAGGGGGGAAAGTACTCCTCCCTGTGGACAGCCCCTTCTGGCAACGAATCTCACTATGTCCCCATACAGGGACGTGGAGATGAGTCTGTTAGTCAGCATGGATCTTATCCATTCCACAATGAAGTCTGATACTCCCCTGGCCCAAGCTGCTTCACAGAGCGAGTACGTGAGTGGTGCATTAAAAGCACCCTCGATGTCCAGGAAGGCCACTAGAGCAGTCTCCTTGTGGTCCAGAGATTGCTTCAGCCTTCCCACCAAGTTATTTAGGGCCAGGTCAGTTGATTTACCACTCTGGAAGGCGTACTGATGCTCACTCAGAGGATTCAGTGATAGTACACTGCCCCTGACGTAGCGGTCCAGTATCTTCTCGAGAGTTTTCAGAACGGAAGACGTTAGGCTTATCGGTCTGTATGAGTTGTGAGCAAACTTTGCCCACTTTAGGGATGTAAACAACCCTAACCTTACGCCAGCTTGTCGGGATAAAGTTCCAGGCAACAATGGCTCTAAAAAGTCTGATTAAGTACGGAAGGAGGTAATCTTCCCCCTGCTGAAGCAGAGCAGGGAAGATGCCATCCTCGCCCGGGGCCTTGAAAGGTTTGTGCGAGCGAATCGCCCATCTCAAGGTCCCAGGGTTGATGATCAGTTTGGCATTTCTCCAGTCTTCCCAGCACGGCCTACAACGCCGCTCCTGGGAAGCACAGGCAGAACCACTATCCGACTCATCAAGTATGCGACAATCTGGGAAGTGTGTCCTCGCAAGGATCTCTAACGTCTCTTTTCCAGAGTCTGTAAGACGACCATCAGATCTAGAGATAGATCCCAGCCCCCCTGACGGATCTCTTTAGAGGATTCTGTGGAGTCTGGCACTCCGGGGTAGCCTTGACTTCCCCACAGAACCTTCTCTAGGAATCTCTCTTTGCCCTTCCTATTTCTTTGTTGTAGTTTGTTAGAGTGTTGGTATAGTTGTCCCAGTTGCCGTATACCTTAGCTCGGTTGAATAGTCTCCGAACTTCTTTTCTTCGTTTTTCAAGGGCAGGGTTACACCAAGCGGTTTTTCTGTTATCAGGTTTCCAACTTAGTGGGCAGTTTTCTTCATACGCCGAGTTTATAGTGAGGACTAGGTCCTCAGCTAGTCTCTCAACGTCCTCACGAGAGTTGGTGACGGAAGAAATGTACCCCAGGTAGGCACCTAAGGAGTGTTCAAAACCACTCCACTCAGTGCTCAAGGGTTTCTATATTCCACCGTCGCTCTTGGGCCAGACTCAATTGAAAATTGAATATGTCTGTGGTCCGAGCCTGAGGGTTCACGGGAAACCCTCCAATCCGAGATTTTGTTTCCCAGAGAGTTAGAGCTGAACGTAATGTCCAGTACCTCTGAACGGTTTTTAGTCACAAAGGTTGGTTCGGCTCCCTTGATATTCACTAGGAGAGCCTCTGCCATGAGGAAGTCCAGTGGACGTTCCCCTCTCCAGTTGAGGTCTGTGCTGCCCCAGACCATGTGGTGCGCATTTGCATCACATGTCACCAGGAGGTGGTAGTTTTTCCTACTGCAGTGGTCCACCAGCTGGCGGACCACTACAGGTGGACATTCTATCGAATCCCCCGGAAAGTAGGCTGAGAATCTCTAGTCTGCCACAGTCCACCGGAACATTCACAAGGGCTGTTGTCACGTCCTTTGTGCAGAATTTAGTCAGGATGAATTTCTCAATCCTGTTGTTGATAAATACACACGCTCTGGGTTCGACCCCAGGGCAATTGTAAATTATCATGCCTGGCAGGTTACTAAGCCCACAAACGCTTGTGCCTGCCAGACATGGTTCCTGAATGAAGGCTATATCCAGTCCTTCACTAAGGATACACTTCCCAAGGAGGTATGATCCTGCCTTGGAGTGTTGTAAGTTTGCTTGTAAGCCCTTCATCCCTGGGGGCATCATTTCGACGGCCCAGGGGGAGGGGTAGCCTTTCCCTGTGAATACTTTTTGCTGGTCTTCAAAGGGGCGGAGGCACCCTGCCTCCACCACCAGACCCAGACGGGCCAGCGACCATTCCGGAGGGCCTTGCTTGGTCCCCCCCTTTGCTCCCGACCCCGGCAGCCCCAGTATCACCCCCCGACGATGAAGCACGAGGCAGATTCTATGGTCTCCCACTCCCGCCATCCGCTCCACCACCAGAGGGGCCACAACAACACACTCGAAGCCACAAGAGGTGCGGTTGCTTGTCTGATTTGGAAAGTTACCCTACCGAATCCGAATATGGTCTCATTCCGAGAGCCCTCAGAGCCGAAACAGATGTGTCATCCATAGCGAAGACCCATGTCTGTCCCGGCCCCGACACTTCGAGTCTGACTACATTCCAGCTCTGGGTTGTAAGCCCAGAGTTGGAGCTTCTGAGGCCTGCGAGCACAATATCCGCCCTTAGCCTTTTATTAGCCAAGGGGTCCGGAATGAACGCTACACAGACCTGCGGTTTTGGTAAGTCCGCTCCTTGAACCAGGCGTAGCGTTGCCCCTTCCCACGGAATCAGAGTCGGTACTCGGCTCCTCAGCCACGAGACGCTGTCCTCGTCCACGCAGGTTATCTGGAGCCAGCCTGGTCTGGGGGCTGAGCCCAAAAAGCGGACCTGCACCCCCGTTTCGACTCCTTTGCATAGCTGCTCCAGTATTGCCTCTTGTAGTAGCTTGTTCTGCTCTGCCGTCAGCTGTGCAGCCGGGTATTCCGAGTGGACTATGCCAATCTTAATCCCAGCCGCAACATCTTTGTAGGAGGCCACCTTAGCCCCCTTGTCGGATGCTTTCTTGGTTTCTGGGCAGTGCCTCTTCGGCTTCTGCTCAGGGGTGTCGTCCGACAGAAGACGTTTGCCCTTGTCGGAGGAACCCTGGGGAGGATTAGTTTAGGGCGGTGTTAAAATCCAGTCCTGTTTTCAGCACGCGTCTCAGGCGCTTTTTAGGCTCCGCAACAGTCACTGACACGCCCTCGGTGGTGTCTGAGAACTCAGAGAGCTCCGTGTCCTCCGAGGCCGTCATCAGCGGCTGTGGGTCCGGTAGAGGGGGAGTTTCATCCTCCTCCATCGGTTCCTCTAAAAGAGGCTCGGGATTAACCGCCTCGTCGGTTTGTGTTTTAGTGTTTGTATGGTCCATAAATAGATCCCACGAGTATGGGAAGGACTAAAAGTCCGCCTGGGAAGTGCTCCCGTACCCAGGTAAGCCATTATTGAAACCGGAGGTCGGCAAGTGTCCGGAGGCCGCCTACTAAGAGACCTCTTCTTTCCCAAAGGGCCTATCAAAAGAAGCAACTCTTCAGCGCAAGCTGTTCCACTGAGAGTTGGGGATTTTTTATAAGGTTTACTCCTCTTGGCCCAGGCGGTGAAGCCAAGGCCCCCGGCCAATGCATGCTGGCCGTTAGTAACGAACCTTCATGCAGAGGCATGGTATGTCGATCACCGTGTCATACGGTGATCGGTGCCATTGTGCCTGTGTGCAAACCCTTAGCCACGACACGACAGCTGGGTCAGGGAAGTTGGTCCGCGACAGGGTTTTCGGTGGTCTTCCAATTCCGATTTTAAACGGAACGAGCCCCCTTATTGCCCTGTAGACCAGATTGCGTCACTTACGATCATCTACAATTGGTCCTTCCCTATTCGCCACCTGGGGACGCTGGGGTTGGTGCTTCAGAACCATTATCGTTTGGATTACGCAGGGGGCACCACGAGCAGGCGATCAACTTCACCCCCCTACCATCCTTATCTGTTTATTGTTTTATTTGTGATCTAATGCATTAATTCACAGCTGTTTTCAACTTGTGTATACATTTTTCTTGCCATCGTAACATTTTTATTGCAAGAATATCAAGGTAAAGATTTATTTTCGTTCACATAACTGAATTGGTCATCGAATGAGCTTTGATGCGATTTATCACAAGCAATATTTTTCCAATAGAAAAAAATTGCTGAGGGTTAAGGTTAAAAAACCCCAACTCCAAAACTGAATGCATTTCTCAAACTTCCGAAAATAGAAATCGGCGGGTAGGAGGATATTTCTCAATATTTATTATTTCAAGAATAAGAACCTGACACCAATCACAAATTGTTTATTTTGTAATAAAAAAATAGCTTAACAAATTCATTTTTCAACCACGCTGCTCAATGTTCAATCGAATGTCCTTTCAATTGATATATCACTCCATATGTTCCCATTTGAAAAAAAAACAGTAGAGGGGTGTGGAGCGTGAAGGGTGAGAGATTTCAAATTCTAAAGAGCATAGCGAGACCTGCTTTCGAAATTACAAATCCATGGATTCATGGATTTCCCTTGATAATATTTAGTTAGAGAATAATGGTATAATTGCATTACTCTCCAATCACAAATTGAAAATTATTTCCTATTTTTTGGCGCTCTAGTTCCTCGGAACTGAGTGCTTATCAATTTGCCCAAATGTCTGTAATTTTCGAATATTTCGATGAAAATGGTCTTAAACGATTTGGTTCGACTCACTGATCAAGAATCCGTGGTCGAAATTCATTCTGTCCGGCCGGCCGGCCGTAGGCACGATAACTCTCGAACGGAATGACCTAGAGAGTTGAAATTTTCAGTGTAGGTTAAGGGGATAAATATCTCAGCTGAGTTCATTATTGGGCAAAATCGAACAGATGGTTTCGGAGTAACAAAAAATAAAATTTTTTTTTACAAAACAAATTCCAAATTAAATTTTTTTTAATGAGCAGTTTTATCATAAGAATCCATTCATATCATTTTTAACTCTAGCAAGCTAATACTTTCGGAGATATGATTTTTCAAAATTTCAATGTAAATCGTATTTCACTGATTGATATAATTATTCTATGTATGAATTGTCATAATGTCAACTTGACAGAAGGGAATATTGTAACTTCAAAAATATTGGGGTTGAAATACTCGTATTTTAGCGATGCAACGGGGACCTCACCCGAAAATATTTGAAAATATTACGTAAATATTGAAAGCATAATTCTGTAGTTCGAGAAAGGAGAAAATTTGGTGAACGTAGATCAGGAAATTTTTGATCGATTACAAGGTAATTTTTTATTATTACTTATCTTCTTTCATACATGTTTTATGGAATACCTACTATTTGTAGGTACTTTAAACCTGTTTTGGACAATTGTCATACGAAACTTGTTTTTTTGGCGCTCTAGTTCCTCGGAACAGAGTGCTTATCAATTTGCCCAAGTGTCTGTAATTTTGGAATTTTTGGCTGAAAATGGTCTCAAACGATTTGGTTCGACTCACTGATCAAGAATCCGAGTGCGAAATCGATTCTGTCCGGCCGGCCGACCGGCCGTAGGCACGATAACTCTCGAACGAAAGTTTGCGGATTGAAAATAGCAAGGTGGTTTTGGAGCGTAAATATCTCGGACAAGTTCGTTAATGGGCGAAATCCATCAAGGGGTTTCGGAGTTATGGCCGATTTTATTAAAAATATTTTTTATGAATATTTCCGAAACCGATCACTCGATCTATCTGAAATTTAGCATCAAATTGTAGAATCATGACTTTTATACGCATGTGAAGTATTGTATTGACCAGAATACCGCAAAGTGTCAAAAAAAAATTTGAAAATGTGGTGCAGTTCTCTTCTCATGATTGCTCATTTAATCTTGATAAATGAACTATTATTTGAATTGAATTTCCTTTATGATGCAGTTCTATCATATGAATACATTGATATAATTCCCAGCTCTGAGATACCAATACTTTCGGAGATATAATTTGTCTGTTTGAACTAGAGCGCCAGAAAGCTCCTGTCCACAGGGCTTGAACCCATTTTTTTTTATAAAAAACGGAACAACCAGTTCTACTTTCAGCCACATCTCTGAATAGGTAATCAAATTGCCTTTCATTTGATGTATCACAATCCATATATTTCCATTTGAAAAAATTAAGTAGTGGGGAGAGAAATATCAAATTCAAAAAGCATAAATTACTTTTGAAATTCGATGGGTGAAAGGATTTTCTCTAATAATTCTTCGTACAAGAATTATTGACGAGTTGCGTTACTTTTTTGGCACGCTGTATATTGCTCCGGACAAATATCCGTGTTTCTAACGCAGAAACAATTTAAAAAGAATAGAAAATAATGTTTCAGACAATTTTCATAGTTAGAAAAATACCATTCAATGATGAATGCACTTCCCAAAGTATAATTATGAAGTACTCAATCTATCTTTTAACAGCTATATTCTACGATTAAGTTTCTGGGTGTTAGAGGCGTTCGATGGTGATGTGAAATTAAATTATCTATAAGAATGTACTAAAACTCTCTCGATAATGAAGAAGGGTTGATTGACCCACGCCACCACTGTTTTCCCATTATAGAGGAACAATACAGTGCAACAGTAATACGACACGAAGTTTGACTCGAAATTAAACAATTCGAATAGCTTGGACATTTGCATATAATACCTGCCAGTCGAGAATGGAAAAACAATGGTTTTCTTTTCTCCAAACCCGGCTCCAAACTGCCGAAGTAATTGTCCCATTTTGTATGGTGCTTCACCATGACGGCTATAATGACATGTTAGTTGATTTTACAGAACTGCACAGTGGCGGATGTTACTCCCACGCTAAATAGTTGCAGTGACGGAGAACATAAAATAGGCATTTTTGCATTTGAGTTGTCTGTGGACAGGTTATATACAACTATAAAGATAGCAAGTAACTACTCTCTCTACAAATTTTGAGATGAAACTTTAGTAAAGCATGCCGTGCAGTGTGCTCGACCCCTTACTCTTCATTCTCTATATAAACGACATTTGTATACAGGGTGATTCCAAATTAGACGTGAACCTTTGAGGAGGTGTTAATATTAATATTTGCTGTCGTTTGAGGCATATCTATTGATAGCCGGAAATCAACAGTTGCCGAGATATTTGAGCTCTTGTGATTTTCAAAAGATTTCTCACCTTAGTTCATTTTTCGTCAATTTTTTCTGCATTGACCAAATAATAATAATTTTGATCAGCAAAGGATATGACATGTGTAAAAAAATTGGTTCAAGCCCTGTGGACAGGAGCTTTCTGGCGCTCTTGTTCAAACAAACAAATTATATCTCCGAAAGTATTGGTTTCTCAGAGTTGGGAATTATATCAATGTATCCTTATGATAGAACTGCATCATAAAGGAAATTCAATTCAAATAATAATAATTCAATTCAAATAACACACCAACTAACCGAAAATCCATTCAATATAAGAAGACTGAAGAGAACCTGGCCAGTGGACTTGAAGTGACACAATGAAGAAGAATATTAACATGTTAGTATCTTCAACATGTCTGTAACATTCATCATGTTTGCTTAATACTTTATAGTAAGTAGATTGTAAACCTCAATAAAGAGCTACACAAAAAAAATACAAATAATAGTTTATTCATCAAGATTAAATGAGCAATCTGAGAATGAGAACTGCACCATGGAAGAAATCAAATGAAAATAGCTGAAATGAATTTGACTCTCTCTTATAGAACAGGATGACGTGTACGAGTATGAACAAAGATCATATAATAAAGCTTAGATAGAATAATTATAGCATTCTGTGAAAACATAGAAGTACGATTCATTATTGAAATTTCGAAAAATCATATCTCCGCAAGTACGAGTATTAGCTTGTTGGAGTTCAAAACGATATCAATGGATTTTTATGGTGAAACTGCATCTTAAATGATAATTGAATTTGAAATTTGTTACTTAAAAAAATTTTTTTTTTGGTTACTCCGAAACCTTCTGGCCTATTTTGCCCAATTTCGAACTTAACTGAGATATTCATCTGCCTAACCTACTCTGAAAATTTCAACTGCCTAGCTCATTGCGTTCGAGAGTTATTGTAGAGAAAATTTTTTTTAATTTTCAAAATTTTTTTTTTACATTTTGCGGTAACCTGGTCAATACAGAACTTCACATGCGTATAAAGGTCATGACTCTACAGTTTGATGCTAAATTTCAGATAGATCGAGTGATCGGTTTCGGAAATATTCATAAAAAATATTTTTACTAAAATCGGCCACAACTCCGAAACCGCTTGATGGATTTCGCCCATTAACGAACTTGTCCGAGATATTTAACCTCCAAACCCACCTTGCAAATTTCAATGCTCTAACTCCTTTCGTTCGAGAGTTATGGTGCCTACGGCCGGACAGAATCGATTTCGACCTCGGATTCTTGATCAGTGAGTCGAACCAAATCGTTTGAGACCATTTTCAGCCAAAAATTTGAAAATTACAGACATTTGGGCAAATTGATAAGCACTCTGTTCCGAGGAACTAGAGCGCCAAAAATCAGAACTAATTAGTAGAAATTGAAAGGAGATATATGAAGAAAAGAAAAATAATGAATTGAATAGCTTTTTATTGCAACTACACTCGAAATTCCATTAGAAAATGTATTCATAAATTGTTCGAAATGACCTCCACCATTCCTTATACAAGCACGTACCCTCTTTCTAATATTTTCAATTGTTACTTTCCACCTGTAATTTACTATCGCTAGAAGGAATTTGGCACTCTGATTCCTCGGAACAGAGTGCTTATCAATGTGTCTGTAATTATCGAATTTTTTGATGAATATGGTCTTAAATGATTTGGTCCAGCCGGCCGTATAGGCACGATAACTCTCAAACGGAATGAGCTAGACAGTTGGGATTTTCAGAGTAGGTTTGGGAGATAAATATCTCGGCTAAGTTTGTTATTGGGCAAAATCGGCCAGATGGTTTCGGAGTAACAAAAAAAACATTTTTTTTACATTACAAATTTCAAATTCAATTTTTGATGCAGTTTCACCTTAAGACTCATATCATTCTCTAACAAGCTAACTTTCGGCGATATGATTTTTCAAAATTTCAATAATAAGTCGTACTATTTGTGAATTATTATTATTAGTCCTTTCATCTACTTTATAAATACTATATATATATAAATATATAATAATATATAATAAATATATAAATAATAAATAATAATAATAATAAATAAATATATAATAAATATATTATAAAACTAGGTAAAATTACTGTTCATATATATATATATATATATATATAAGAAAATAGGATAACGCGGAATTACCCGTTATACTTTTCCATTTTATATATATATATATATATATATATATATATATATATATATATATATATATATATATATATATAGATTCGTAGTTCGTTCTCACCTCCGTTAAGTTCATTAGGCGACCTGACCTCCGGGTAAAGGGGATGTCCTATCGAAATAATTCTTGTTTATAGATCAAGAGGGGAAGATGAAGAATCAGGATTCCTAAAGAGGGGAAATGATTTCCCCCAAAAAAATGTTGCTTATACGAACCAGACCTTGTCTCCTCCGCATATATTTTGTATTGGTAGTACGCTATTACCTCCTGCCAGGTTGCCAGATCTTCGGAGGCCACAAGGTACAAAGGTTAAATATTATCCTATATATGCAATGCAGCGGTTCTTCCTCCGTTTGATTTATGAGTAGTTAATGTCATGAAAGGGATGAGTAATAAACATGGGAATTCCACACGCTTCAAATTCAGCAGGCAGGAATTAATGTATAA
The DNA here is from genome assembly GCA_937662695.2 of Halyzia sedecimguttata. Classification (NCBI taxonomy): domain Eukaryota; kingdom Metazoa; phylum Arthropoda; class Insecta; order Coleoptera; family Coccinellidae; genus Halyzia; species Halyzia sedecimguttata. The sequence continues at coordinate 9,679,069 of OW569418.2, forward strand.
GTTTCATGATCTAGCTAGGAATAAATGAACGTCGATTTGAAAACTGAAAATCTATGATTATAAACCGCAAATCATAGCATTGTTTTCAATGCAATTAGTATTGGCAAGTTTTATGGCATTCTTGAGTATTTGATTCCGATAAAAAATTTCCTTAAAATTTATAATGTTTTGTCCACGACGTTTGTATTTGTTAACTATCAATAGGTGAATTCAAAAAATTAATACGCTTTCAGTAGCTCATATTTTTGGTATACAATATCCCATTATGTAAAAAGTTACTGATTGAGAGAAATGCGTTCTTGGAATTGCATGAGTACTCTGAATGAAAAATGTTGGCATTATTTCTTCGCAACACTAAAATGAGTGAACGAAAGTTAGTAATTCCACTGTTATATACTTCGTTTCGTTTCATTTGATATATATATATATATATATACATATTTTCTTTATTTTCCAATTAAAAAATAGACCTTATTGATAATCTTTACATGAAGAAATTATTTTTGTAATTTTTCTGGGAAATAAATATCTAAAGTTAGGTGTACCGCATCTAGTATAATTATAACTTGCAAAAATCGCACTCCGCTATCTTCATATCATCGATCCTCTGTAAAGAATAAGTAAAATATTTAATTACGAGATTCTCTAGGAATTGTGAGATAATAATCCCCAAAAAAAAAGTTATTGGGAAATCCAAACACCCAGATTTTATCACATGAAAACGTCGAAAAAGTCTCTCCTAAATTCTTTGATAGTTTTCCTAAAATTTTTCAGACAACTACTTTCAAGAACAATACGCTGTGACTGACTAATTAATAATTCCATACGAGGAAAAACTATTCATTCAAAAATTGTTTCAAGCACTAACGAGAAGGCAGGAGCTGTTGCTCGTATATTCTATTGTCCATTCTCCTGACTTTACGTCGGTGATTGAACCTATTTTTTATCTCGCAAGTTTTCTTCCAAAATTTTACAAACGTCTTTATGTCGATATTCTGCAACTAGTTACCAAGCTTCAATTCAATCGAGTCTATATTTGTTGAGTTATTGAGAAAATTATATTCCAGGTGGGTATAACTCCGAAACCGATTATACCCAAAAACGAACTTAACTCTCCCATTGAGATGTGCAACCTAACCTGAAAATTGCAAGTCGCTATCTCCATTCTTTCGAATTCTTTCGAAAGTTATCGAGGCAACGTTCAACAATCCAGCTACTGAACTCACACAAGGCTGCTTGGATATCCAACAATATAGATCCGATCGTGTTCAAACGTGGAATTTGGCAGTAGAGTTCGGTTTTGAAGGCTCTCGCAAAATTTCAGCGATGTCGGAAGAATAGTTTCTGATAGATAGAATTTTTTTAAATGATTTTTTAAAAATTTTCTAGTAATATGATCCTCACGAAATTTTGCAAGAGTTTTAACGTTGGCATTCTACAACTGGTAACCATGCATGATTTGGATTGGTTCTGTATTTTTCTAGTTTTTGAGCAAACAACAATCAAATTTCAGAAGGGTATAGCTCCAGAACAGTTTGGCCGATTATGCCTATTAACAAACGAAAATGTTGCTTTCGGATGCGCAACCTAACCTGAAAATTTCAAGTCTCTATCTCTTTTCGTTCTCATTTTATAGTGACATAAATAATATTTTTTGATAATTTCTTTTTTATTTTCTGGTGATACGATTCTCACAAAATTTCACAAACGGCTCTGGATTTGTATTCTACAACTACTCACCAGTTTCAATTTGATCGGATTTGTATTGGTTGAAAACAAAATTATTACTCGAAAACCATTTATCCGATTATGCCCATTAACGAACTTGTCCGTCGTATTGGGATACGCAACCTACCCTGAAAATTTTAAGTCTTTATCGTGGCGATGGACTGCCGGCCGGACAGAATCAAATTTTGCTTCCAGCAAAAGATATTTTTCCCAATATTTTGAACAATATAGATTTGATCTATAGAGAGTTTAAATCTGGAATCTGGAATACATTTTCATCTTCGATACTTCATCATGAGTAAGTACGAGGGTGTTTGGGTTTTAGGTCAATAAATATCAAATCTCGTATCAGATGTAACGGATCACTTATAATTCGAAACATGTGTGCACATTGCATAAGTGCCAAGTTATTTCTGAATCAAGTGCTTAATACACGGATATTCCTTTACGAATCAAAAATGTTTGTATGCATGCCTATCAGAATAGTTATTCCTACACGAGTCATAGACATTATTTTTGGCGCTCTTGTTCCTCGGAACAGTGTGCTTATCAATTTGCACAAACGTCTGTAATTTTCGATTTGTTGGCTGAAAATGCTCTTAAACATTTTTGTTCGACTCACTGATCCCTGGTCAAAATCGATTCTGTAACCACGATGACTCTCGAACGAAATGAGCAAAACAGTTTAAATTTTCAGAAAGGTGTGGGAGATAAGTATCTCGGTTAGGTTAGATTAGGTTAGGTTAGGTTGTAATTGAACAAAATCGGCCTGTTTCGGGGTAACGAAAAAAAAATTTTTTACATTACAAATTTCAAATTAACTTTTTTGAGATGCAGTTTCATCATAACAATCCTTTGATGTCATTCTCAACTTTGACAAACTGATACCTTCGGAGAATGATTCTTCAAAATTTCAATAATTATCCTTGATTCTATGATTTCATAGAATACTATAATTATAATTTGCTGATGTATGTAAATCCAACATGATGTGAGTTATAGACTTACGTTTTGAAATTAATTACAAAAATTCTTGAAAATTGACGTATAATGGCCAAATTGGAAAAAGGTTACAGCACGCGGTGTTCCGAAGCGGTCACCCATCCAAGTACTAACCGCACCCGACGCTGCTTGGCTTCAGTATTCGCTTGGCATCTAGCATATTTATGGTGGGTTTCACGAAGCTTCGATTAGCTTAATTGTGGATTTAATTCGGTGGTTGCATCCAAAATGAACTGGAAATTTATATGGAATCACACTGATTTGGCAATTAAGAGCTGCCAACAACATTTCTTCCTCTTACTCTGCAATTATACTTATGATGCAGTTCTATCAGAATAATCTATTTACATTATTCCTGAGCAACCAATACTTTCGGAGATATGATTTGTCAAAGTTTGAACAAGAGCGCCGAAGCTCCTGTCCCCAAGGCTTTCCCACTTTTTGCGCGTATGTTATGGGGAACAACGCGTTATCGTTTTGCTTAAATGGCTGTAATTTTCGATATTTTTGCCGAAAATGATATCAAACTATTCAGTTCGACTCACTGATGAATAATCCGGGGTCAAATTCAATTCAGTCCGTCTGGTCCAGCCGGCAGGCTGGCCCTAAGCACGATAACTGTTGACCGAAATTAGCTAGAGGATTGGAATTTGCAGGGTAGTTTTGGAGCATAAATATACCGGTCAAGTTCTTTAATGGGCGAAATCCACCAAGCGATTTCGTAGTTACGGGCATTTTTAGTAAAAACCTTTTTCAAGAATATTTCTGAAACCTGTATTTATCTGTATCAATGCTATATATACGAGTGTAACTGATTACAATATGGAAGAATTACTACCGCGGCAAATGAATTAATGCGTGAAAGATGTGTGGAATATTAAATTGATTTTCGAAATTTGTCTGAACGTTGAGCGACTGAGTGTGTTACTGAAAGGCCATACTAACACCTCATGTCAATTCTGTCAGTTTGCAAGCCAGTTTCAAGGAAACAGCGTAGTGTCTCTTTCGGGCATTTTTGGCGCTCTAGTTCCTCGAAACAGAGTCCTTATCAATTTGCCCAAATGTCTGTAATTTTCGAATTTTCGGCTGGAAATGGTCTCAAACGATTTGGCTCACTGATCAAGAATCCGAGGTCGAAATCAACTCTGTCCGGCCGGCCGTAGGCACGATAACTCTCGAACGAAAGGAGTTAGAGGATTGAAATTTGAAAGATGGGTTTGTAGCGTAAATATCTGGGACAAGTTCGTTAATGGGCAAAATCCATCGAGCGGTTTCGGAATTAGGGCCGATTTTAGTAAAAACATTTTTCATGAATAATTCCGAAACCGATCACTCGATCTATCTGAAATTTAGCACCAAATTGTAGAATCATGACTTTTATACGAATATGAAGTTTTGTATTGACCAGGTTACCGCAAAGTGTAAAAAAAAATTTTTAATTAAAAAAAAAATTCTACCATAACTCTCGAACGGAATGAGCTAGGCAGTTGAAATTTTCAGAGTAGGTTAGGGAAATAAATATCTCGGTTATGTTTGTTATTGCGCAAAATAGGTCAGACGGTTTTCGAGTAACGAAAAAAAAAATTCTTTTTAAGCAACATATCTCAAATTCAATTCTCATTTACGATGCAGTTTCACCATAAAAATCCACTGATGTCATTTTTAACTCCAAGAAGCTAATACTTTCGAAGATATGAATTTTCGAAATTTCGATAATGAATCGTACTTCTATGTTTTCACAGAATGCTATAATTATTCTATCTAAGCTTTATTATATGCTCTGTGTCCATACTCGTACATGTCATCCTGTTCTATTAGAGAGAGTAAAATTCATTTCAGCTATTTTAATTTGATTTCTTCCATGGTGCAGTTCTCATTCTCAGATTGTTCAGTTAATCTTGATAAATAAACCATTATGTGAATTGAATTTCCTTTATGATGTAGTTCTATCATAAGAATACATTGATATAATTCTCAACTCTGAGAAACCAATACTTTAGGAAATATAAGTTGTCTGTTTGAACTAGAGCGCAAGAAAGCTCCTGTCCACAGGGCTTGTACCAATTTTATGTTATTCGCATGAGCAGACGAGAAATGATTTAACGCTGGAGTTTTCGTCTAAGATGATGAGGGTTTTGAGTTGGATAATGCTATTCATCGAAAAAATCTACTTGTGTGGGGCATCCGTGGATTTAAGATGCTCTATCTTCTGAACCACTGGTGTTGGAGAATCGGAATTTGGTGTGAGGTTTGTGATTTTGAGAGGACTTCCAGCCATGAGTGAATTACGTATGCGCAAAGGAGATGCAACTGTTTATGGGTTTTATGACTTATGTTGGGTGTGTTTTATGTCTAGCAGTCATGGATTTGGTGCTGGGCTGATATTGTAAGATTTTAAAAGGAAATTCATGGCAATTCTGTACACGGACAAGCCAGTTTGGAGGAAATAGCGTTGTTTCCGAGTTAGAGTGTCCATGCCGTGACCCTAGAGCAAATTTTGAAATTAATGTTACCCCATTCGGGCATTTTTCTTTATGTGATGTAACTGCTGGAATTTTCGTATGAGATGATTGGGGTTCTGATGTGCAGAATACTATTCCTCCATGGAATCCTCTTGGGAGGGTTCGCGCATGCGTGGATTGAAGCGGTGATATCCCCTGAACCGCTGGTGTTGAAGAATCAGAGTTTTGTGTGAGGTGTGAGATTTTGAAAGGAATTTCAGCCACAAGTAGATTACGCATGCTATGAAAAGAAGTAGCTCTTTTTGGGTTATATGGCTTATGCTAGGAGAGGTTTACGTCTAGGGGTCATGGATTTGGTGCTGAGGCGATATTGTGAGGTTTTAAATGGAAATTATGTGCACGGACAAGTTAGATTCGAGGAAATAGCGTTGTTTCCGAATTGAAATGTATGTACCCTGTCTCTGAGACCAATTCATCAATAACTATATTCGGAAGATCTATTTCAAATCAGATTCGGATTTGAAGAAGGTATTATTTACTTCCTCATGTCAACTATGTTTGCAAGCCTGTTTCGAGGAGATAGCGGAGTTTCTGAGAAGTGAGAAAACTACTGGAGTCTTCTTCTGGGAGGAGTGGTATTTTGAGGAGCAGGATTACATTCCTTTATAGAATCCCCTCGAAAGGTCTGCACATTTGCGGATTTAAGTTGAAATATCTGTTCTTTCGATGCTGGAGAATTGGAGTTTTGAGTGAAGTGTGATTTTGAGAAGACAGCCACGAGTGTTGTACAAGTTAGATTGGGAGTGCTCTACGTCTAGCGGTCATGGGTCCGGTGCTGAGCCAATATTCTGAGAGTTTCCGAGGAAAAATTGATAGTAATTATGTGGGCGTGCACGTCAGTTTCAGAGAAATAGCGTTCTTTCTGATTTGCAGTGCCTCATGGACCAATTTTGGAATTCACCTTTTCGCGCAATCTTCGTTTTGTGCATGAGCAAACGGTTTGTTTGCGGTTTTGCGGGCCAGTAGCATGAAAGAAAGCACTTTCAGTGACGAGTAAACTTCGCATGCGCATAAGTAAGCTGGCTATTTTTGGAATTCCTTGTGCTAGGGAGGAAGTGAATTCCGCGGACAGGTCATGGGGGTCTGATACTGAGCCAACATATGATTCTTTTGTGTCCCATTTTTCGTGACGAATTCATAAATAACATTCTTTGAATGATCTTTATCAAATTATATTCGGATTTGTAGAATGGATGTAAGCAACTTCGTTAATAACGAGGGTCCCCTGACCACAACCTTCTTTTTGCACGCATGTTCCGCAAGGAACAGCGTGCTATCATTTTGACACAATGTCTATATTTTTAGATTTTTTTGCGAAAATGATCTCAAACGATTGAGTTCGACTCACTGGTCATTAATCCGAGGTCAAATTCAGTTCTGTCCGTCCGTCCTTGTTCACACCAGCTCCTAGAAGCTGCTGAGGGATCTCTATGGGGAAGACTTTGGAGGGGCAGTATAATCATAACCATAATCATGTTCATACCAAGCGCGCCAATTGCAGATTGACTTCACAATGAAAGAAAAAGCTAAGAGAGCATTAACGTGGGGTCAATCTGCTTTAGTGCAAGAGCTATAAACATGATTATGATTAAGTAATCATTAAAGGATACTGTGGAAGGTATACTCATTATTAAAAAGTTCCCTTCTGGGTTTTCTCTCCCAGACTCTGGAAAATATCTATAAAATAAAAATTAGTTATTTTGTGATTTGCTTCTGCGCAAGAAACACAAGATATTTGTCAGAAGCAATCAACTGAACAATGTTGCCTAACAAACAACAACGAAACAACATCAACGAAGAAACAACTATATCGTAGAATTTCTTAGAATCCTTCGTCAGACACTTAACGAAAATCTTTAGAATTTAGGACCTAGGTGGGTCCTAAGTCGGAAAGCTCCTTGGACAGGGGCTTTGGTACTCTTATCAAACTACTAGCGAGTAGCTATTCAAATAATCATTGAAGGATACAGTGGGAGGTATACTCATTATTTAAGGTTTTTTTCTAGGTTTTCTCTCCCAAACTCTGAAAAATATCTATAAAATAAAAATTAATTATTTGTTTGGGAGAGAAAACCCAGAAAAAACCTATCAATAGTTATTCAAACTTTGACAAATCATATCTCCGAAAGTATTGGTTTCTCAGAGTTGAGAATGATACCAAAATATATTTTTATGATAGAACTGCATCATTAAAAGTCAAATTCAAAACGTAGTTCTATGACTGTCCTCATATGGTGGATATACGTACATCAGCAAATTATAATTACAGCATTCCATGAGTCGAACCAAAACGTTTGAGACTATTTTGCAGCCAAAAATTAGAAAATTACAGACATTTGGGCGAATTGATAAGCACCATGTTCTGAGTAAAAGGCACTGACGTCCGCTTCGGCATGCTTGCTATTGACATGATTAAGATTATACTGAAACACCCAGGTCTTCCCCGAAGGGACTCCTCAGAAGCTCCTAGGAGCTTGTACTAATTAGGAGAATCAGTCGTGTTCTGTGAAGGTTGTGTTATTGTATCCTCACGCCAGCTTAGGCACATCACTCTCCATATTTGACCAGACAGTGAATGGTAGCCATTAGCGTTTGACTAGATCACCGGTTCACTCTATGCACTGAGCACTCATCAGACTTTTTGGTATATGGACTATGGCCTTCCCAGTCAGAATTTTTTTCTGCAAATAATCGGTGAAGTAAATTTATTCGACATCCAATTGATTTTCCTTCGAAAAACATAAATTGATGAATATTTTAGAATTTTGAAAACTTACGAATGGGTACACACATCTTCAAATCACATCAATAGTATAAACGAAAAATAAAATCTATCATTTATTTGACTAGAATAAGTGATCTATTCCTCTTTTGAAAACACCGTTACATTCAATAGGTCTCGTTTTCCAATTATTGAATATTCTTAATAACTCCTCGATTCTCGAGGAGAAATGATCTTTGTGGGAAAAATATTAATAAAACTAAATATTTTCGATTCTGAATTTTTTTATAGTGCACATATTTGTTATTCATGAATATTTCCCGAGACAAAATTACAAATCAATCTGACAAGGGGAAGGTTGACCTAGAAACATTATTCCATATCGAACTCCATACAATTGTGGGATTGAAGAAAAATTTCGGAAGAATTTCGGAGAAAAATTATTCTTTAGGCTTGAATTTTCAACTTTTGCACTCATCATTATACACAAGTGAATTGACCTTTCATGAAGTCTGGGTATAGTCTGTCTGCTTACTGTCCTGAGTAAGTCTGAAGAATTGCGGGCTGTGTTTGATTCCCTTTTTGGGTCGCTTCTTTTCCTGTCCCTGTCAATTATTTTGATCAAAATATTCTATTCTTCGAATGTGTTGTCGGAAATAGTCTTAAACGTTTAGTTTCGACTACCTGATGAATAATAATCGGAGGTCAAAATTAATTCTATCCAAATATCCCGGATGAGCGAAATCCGTTGGATAGTTTCAGAGGTTAGAGCTATCTGAATTGTGATTTTCCAAAAACTCGAAAGCTACTGATCTGACTTAATTGAAACTCGGTAGGTTGTTGGAAAATACTGAAACAAACATTCATGCAAAATTTCTTAAGGTTTGTGTGACTTAAAATTGAAAAAAATCTTTATCCCAGAAATCATCTATTAGATATCCCAAAATTTGAAAGGGCATTCAGAAACTTATTTTACAGCCAACTTTCAAATTTGTACTCGATCGGATCTATATTGGTGGAAATATGCGGAAAATATCATTTTCTTTCCTGGGAGCCAAGTAGCCTCAGGTGATTTCAGTTTCGGAATGGCTTTAAATTCGATCAGGTTTGCTAAAGTATACTTCACGTCCATGATTTTCCAATTATTTCGTGTTCCGTGTATTATTTAAGCAACATTTTCATTTTTACAGACTAAGAAGATATATTAGAGCGTATAAATTGTAGGTATATCTAATACAAACCAACCAAGAAATAAGGCTATATTGAAATTTCTGTGTTCTCCAAGAGTACCAATTGAATAGATTCTTTTTCTTATGGTCTTTCCCCTTTCCTTGATTGTGCTATATATAAAAAAAAATTAAAAAAAAAACACTGACGTGAGGTATGTGTACTTTTGCGTGATTGTTCATGCTGACAAATCAGAATTGAATATTGTCATTAACAAGCATGCTAAAGAAGGCTGACCCCACATAAGAGCTTTCTGATATTTATTTTCTAGATGCTAACGAAATATTTCATGCGCCTATGTGTCGCTATTTTTCAAATAACTAATGGGTTCGAATTTGATCAGATCAGTATTTTTTGAATTATTGGAAAAACAGAATTTCAGATGGCTACTCAACTATTCAACACCAACTAATGATCCCACCCGAGATATTTATGCCCCAAACCTACTCTACAAAATTGAACCCTCTAACTCATTTCGAGCGATAATGGTCGTGCTGAGTGAACTACTAAGTTTCATTTTGATCACATAGTCTAATATTTGTTGTTCCTAGTTATCCGATATATACAAAACTGCATTTCCAGGTCGTGATTCTACAAAGTGGTGGTCCGTTTCAATTAGATCGAATGATTCGGACAAAAATATAAAAAGGATTGGTGTGAAGTCAGTACTCTACGGCACATACGCACGTTGACTAATTTTAATTTAATGATGCGTGCTTCTAGCTCAGTTAGTAGAGTGTTTGACTCGGAACCAGAGGTCTCGGGTTCAATCCCGTGGCTCGGAAAGACAGTTTCTAATCAGACAGTAGGGTCCAGCATTCAAACACAAACTGTGCTCTGGAGGCGTAAGGACACAATAATAAAGCCTACACGGAACGCAACTGATTCTCCTAATTAGAAAAACGCCCTAGGAGCTTCTGAGGAGTCTCCATGTGGAAGACCTACCCGTCACAGTGAAATCCTATATTCATAATCATGTCACTAGCAAGCGTGTCAAAGCAGAATGACCTCACTTTATTTCCTTTTCTATAATGAAGTCAATAAGTTTTGGCGCGCTTTGCTAATGACATGATTATGATTATACTATTTTAGTTATCATCAGTTGTCTTATATGCAGGCTTTGCTAGTCTTTGCTTACGCCACTTTAGGCAAAGCACTGTTAATTCCTCACCCAAGAGTGAATGGTGGAATCAAAAGCTCTATTCATTGAGCTAGCACTTATAATTCAATTCAAATTTTCCAAAGTGAACAAGCGTGCCGAAGAGTACAAATTTCACGTCATTGCTTCATTATATTTCTTCAGAATAACTACACAGTTTCAATTTGATCAGATCAGTATTGTTCAAGTTGGGAAAGCAATAATTCAAATAATGGCTCCGAAACAGCCAGCCCGATTTTGCCCAGAAGTGAAACTGGCTGGGATATTTACGGCCCAAACCTACCTTGCAAACTTCAATTCTTCATCTCATTTCGTTCGAGAGTTATCTTACTTATGGAAGTCTTGCAAGGATTGGATATATTTTCTCTTCATCAAAAAACAATCATTTAACTAACTTGTTGTATTAGTAACAAATGTTAGAATAATAATGCAAAATATTACACCTGATTCATCTCTAGATTATATATAATACAATAATATCTCATTTCCTAGCATCAATTGATATCTTGGTTGGCATAAAAATATCCAACGGATCAGATACATACGATGAGAAATAATAATCTTCCAATTCGATGAAGAAGTCAATGTTATTGTTACTGAATAGTTCTCCCTAATAAACTACGAAAGAATGCCATAAAAAGTTGCTTTGATAATGCCGCCTGGGAGCATATGGTTCGAGAGCGCGTGAAAACCAACGTTGCCATTTCTGGAGGCCACTACGCTTGGCGCGTATCCTAGAGTGTTTCCTTCGTATACTGCTCGGCACACTAGCGCCCGTGATATACCCTCGAACTAAAAGATTGTACTGTACAGAAATGGGGTGCGTAGTGACCTCAAATCGATTTTTTGATATGTTGATCCCTGAAGTCTCCTGAGTCCAACAAGCTAAGAAACAAGTCGAAACGTTGTCACCTCCGAAATCGGAGGTGACAACGTTATATATGAAGTGACAACGCATAAGGAGTTTCTATTTTGGAGGTGAGAATGACACTTCATAACTATATATATATATATATATATATATATATATATATATATATATATATATATATATATATATATATATATATATATATATATATATATATATATATGATCTATGTTCATACATGTCAACTCATTTTCCTATAACAGACATGACATGTCAAATTCATTTCAGTTATCGTAGAATTATGATGATTGAAATATGATATCTTACTTTTTGGGTGATATTTTAATGCCCATGGTTAATCCATATGATGATGGGAATGGTAATAGTAAGTTAACAATATCTCCAGTGAAAACAAAACTGGAATATTGGATAATTTTCTATTGATATTATATAATTTTCAGAGTGGATGAATGAATACCTCGTTCATCATAGATTTGAGGAATGAATATCTCGGAGAAGTTTGTTGTTGCGTAGAATTGGTCTGTTGGTTTTGGACTAATAATTTTTGGCACCCTTGTTGAACTTAAATTCTTTTAGTTTAAAAAAAGATGAGCCAGCAGATCTACCTAGCAATAGATCCACATTTTTCTGGTAGATCTACATTTTTACGGTAGATTTACATTTTTCCGGTAGATCTACATTTTTCCGGTAGATCTACATTTTTCTGGTAGATCTACATTTTTTTCGGTAGATCTACATTTTTCCGATAGATCTTCATTTTGCCAGTAGATCTACATTTTTTTGGTAGATCAGTATAATCGGTAGATCAATTGAACCGGTAGTTCAATGCCATCTAACGGGACCTAATCTGTCGAGGCATTTCTGAGTTTCTTCAGATCGATAGCAGCGCCACCTACCAGGGTATATTGCGGACCTGACACATACTCAGATACACATATTAAGTTTCATCGAAATCAGTTCAGCCGTTCTTGAGTTTCTATAAACCGAATACAGCGCCACCTACCGGTAACTTATTGTGACCCTGAGACACACTCAAACACGCACACAATGTTCTATCAAAATCGGTCGAGCCATTTCTGAGTTCCTATAGAGCATTATCAGCGCCACCTACCGGATGCTATTGTGAAGCAAGGACACACCGAAACACACAAACAAAGTTTCATCAAAATCGGTCAAGTCGTTTCGGAGTTGACATTTTTACACATAAAAAATAAACAATGCATTGAACGCGGTGGCGTAGGTCCATATTCGAATACATACATTCACAATTGGATCAAAAATATTCAATGCTGTGTCTTTGGTTAAGTAAGGTCCTTGTTCAAATACATACACTCACAGTTGGATCAAAAATAAACAATGCAATGAACGCGGTGCCGTAGGTTCCTATTCAAATACATACAAAAATCCGTCTGATGGAACCATTGATTATAGATATCGTAACTTGACTAAAAAATCCAAATCCCATCTTCAGCAGTTAATTATCTGCTTAAAGTTTGAATATTTCGATTAATTTAAAAGAAAAATTTTCAAACAAACGCAAATTCAATATAGATTTCGTAATTTGACGAAAAGATCAATAGCCCATGATGAGTTTACACGGGAATAACACACTCTTAAGTATTCATTCCGTAAAAATGAAAAATATTATAACTTCTACGATTGCCGGCCAACTCCGAGATTCGATCCCGCCGCCCCGCGATGCTGACCCTTTTTCCCGCGACGCTTCCGTCCCGGCCACTTTCGCTATAGGTATATGTAGGAATTATGCTCTATATGACGGTTTTGTAGCACTGGGACGATTTCCGTCTTTCGATTTTCACAATATCGTCAATCCTGTCAAGCGATCGATCGAAATCGGTTACTTGTTCATATTTCTCGCGGTTTTTCTAGACGATTCCAAGATTTTCGAGTGATTCCGTTCGAAATTCAGATTCGATTTGACATTTGTCGTGCCTCGTTCGGACCGAAAACGTCGACCGTGAAGGAGCCGCGTTAAAATTCGCCACAGAAATACGTGAAACGTCAGAATTTCGTCGATTCTCGCAAAAAGTCACATTTTCCTATCGTTCTTCCGGGAAAACGAAAGAGTGAATCGAAAAAAGGGCTCAGCTACGGACTAATTTCGAATCTCGTCTTCGCGTTCCCGCAAATACCGTCGTTCCGAACGCCACCCGTCCTCCGATCTCGTTTCCTTCATTTCGCACCTTTCGCCAAAATCGGCGTTTTTTCGCCTTTTCGCGATTTTTTTAAAAATACACCCCCTTCTTTTCGCTCCGAAAACGCGAAACCCTACGAAACTTCCGTCTTTTTCCTCGCGAAACCCCTCGGAAATTTCCCCCCTCCCCCCCTCCTAACGTCCAAAAAATCGTCACGTTTATAGTAACATTTTCAAAAAAGTTTTTTTGTTCCTTTTCTATGAAACCCATCTTCATTTTAGTAATAGTGACTAGTGGCCAGCAGTCCATATTTTGGGATTCAGATGAGCCAGCAGATCTACCTAGCAATAGCTCTACATTTTTCTGGTAGATCTACATTTTTACGGTAGATCTACATTTTTCCGGTAGATCTACATTTTCCGGTAGATTTACATTTTTCCAGTAGATCTACATTTTTTCAGTAGATCTACACTTTTCCGGTAGATCTACATTTTCCTGGTAGATCTGCATTTTTCCAGTAGATCTACATTTTTTCAGTAGATCTACACTTTTCCGGTAGATCTACATTTTCCTGGTAGATCTGCATTTTTCCAGTAGATCTACATTTTTTTGGTAGATCATAATAATCGGTAGATAAATTGAATCGGTAGATCAATTGAACCGGTAGTTCAATGCCATCTAACGGGACCTAATCTGTCGAGGCATTTCTGAGTTTCTTCAGATCGATAGCAGCGCCACCTACCAGGGTATATTGCGGACCTGACACATACTCAGATACACATATTAAGTTTCATCGAAATCAGTTCAGCCGTTCTTGAGTTTCTATAAACCGAATACAGCGCCACCTACCGGTAACTTATTGTGACCCTGAGACACACTCAAACACGCACACAATGTTCTATCAAAATCGGTCGAGCCATTTCTGAGTTCCTATAGAGCATTATCAGCGCCACCTACTGGATGCTATTGTGAAGCAAGGACACACCGAAACACACAAACAAAGTTTCATCAAAATCGGTCAAGTCGTTTCGGAGTTGACATTTTTACACATAAAAAATAAACAATGCATTGAACGCGGTGGCGTAGGTTCATATTCGAATACATACATTCACAATTGGATCAAAAATATTCAATGCTGTGTCTTTGGTTAAGTAAGGTCCTTGTTCAAATACATACACTCACAGTTGGATCAAAAATAAACAATGCAATGAACGCGGTGCCGTAGGTTCCTATTCAAATACATACAAAAATCCGTCTGGTGGAACCATTGATTATACATATCGTAACTTGACGAAAAAATCCAAATCCCATCTTCAGCAGTTAATTATCTGCTTAAAGTTTGAATATTTCGATTAATTTAAAAGAAAAATTTTCAAACAAACGCAAATTCAATATAGATTTCGTAATTTGACGAAAAGATCAATAGCCCATGATGAGTTTACACGGGAATAACACACTCTTAAGTTTTCATTCCGTAAAAATGAAAAATATTATAACTTCTACGATTGCCGGCCAACTCCGAGATTCGATCCCGCCGCCCCGCGATGCTGACCCTTTTTCCCGCGACGCTTCCGTCCCGGCCACTTTCGCTATAGGTATAAGTAGGAATTATGCTCTATATGAAGGTTTTGTAGCACTGGGACGATTTCCGTCTTTCGATTTTCACAATATCGTCAATCCTGTCAAGCGATCGATCGAAATCGGTTACTCGTTCATATTTCTCGCGGTTTTTCTAGATGATTCCGAGATTTTCGAGTGATTCCGTTCGAAATTCAGATTCGATTTGACATTTGTCGTGCCTCGTTCGGACCGAAAACATCGACCGTGAAGGAGCCGCGTTAAAATTCGCCACAGAAATACGTGAAACGTCAGAATTTCGTCGATTCTCGCAAAAAGTCACATTTTCCTATCGTTCTTCCGGGAAAACGAAAGAGTGAATCGAAAAAAGGGCTCAGCTACGGACTAATTTCGAATCTCGTCTTCGCGTTCCCGCAAATACCGTCGTTCCGAACGCCACCCGTCCTCCGATCTTGTTTCCTTCATTTCGCACCTTTCGCCAAAATCGGCGTTTTTTCGCCTTGTCGCGATTTTTTTAAAAATACACCCCCTTCTTTTCGCTCCGAAAACGCGAAACCCTACGAAACTTCCGTCTTTTTCCTCGCGAAAACCCTCGGAAATTTCCCCCCCCCCCCTCCTAACGTCCAAAAAATCGTCACGTTTACAGTAACATTTTCAAAAAAGTTTTTTTGTTCCTTTTCTATAGAACCCATCTTCATTTTAGTAATAGTGACTAGTAGCCAGCAGTCCATATTTTGGGATTCAGATGAGCCAGCAGATCTACCTAGCAATAGATCCACATTTTTCTGGTAGATATACATTTTTCCGGTAGATCTACATTTTTCCGGTAGATCTACATTTTTTCGGTAGATCTACATTTTTCCGTTAGATCTACATTTTTCCGGTAGATCTGCATTTTTCCAGTAGATCAAAATTTTTTTGGTAGATCAATATAATCGGCAGATAAATTGAATCGGTAGATCAATTGAACCCGTAGTTCAATGCCATCTAACGGGTCCTGTTGTGATTCTGAGAATCATTCACACACGAAAGTCCCAACGAAATATGTCAGGAGTTTTTGAGTTGCTAAAAACCGAATATAGCGCTTCCTACCGAATCGTATTGTGAACGTAAGGCCTTCCGAAACACAATCACAAAGATTCATCAAAATCGGTATAGCCATTTTTGAGTTCCTGTAAACCGATTACAGTGCCACCTACCGGGGAATATTGTAGATCTGGAACTTAGTCAGATACACACACAAAGTTTCATCGAAATTGGTCCAGTCATTCTTGAGTTGTTATAAACCGAATGCAGCGCCACCTAACGGGTTTCTATTGTGACACTGAGAGCCACTCAAACACGTACACAATGTTTCATCAAAATCGGTCGAGGCATTTCTGAGTTTCTACAGACCGAAAGCAGCGCCACCTACCGGGGTATATTGCGGACCTGACACATACTCAGATACACATACAAAGTTTCATCGAAATCAGTTCAGCCGTTCTTGAGTTTCTGTAAACCGAATACAGCGCCACCTACCGGTTACTTATTGTGACCCTGAGACATACTCAAACACGCACACAATGTTCTATCAAAATCGGTCGAGCCATTTCTGAGTTCCTATAGAGCATTATCAGCGCCACCTACCGGATGCTATTGTGAAGCAAGGACACACCGAAACACACAAACGAAGTTTCATCAAAATCGGTCAAGTCGTTTCGAAGTTGAAATTTTTTTTAAACACCCCGTATAGCAGCGGTTATCGTTTCGAAGCGGTTTTACAGTGTTGAGTATTCTCTTTACGATACATCTCTAGGGGTGACATTTTACTTGAAACACCCTGTATAGTTAATTTTCTGCTTAATATTTGAAATATTTTGAGTAATTTTAATGCAAAAATCCTTCCGATCGAACGATTATTCATTATAGATTCCGTAACTTAACGAAAAGATCCAAATCCCAAGATACGTTTACTGGAGTATGCTCCTTTATAGTGCCACCTACCGGGGAATATTGTGGATTGAAACCTACTCTCAGATACACACACAAAGTTTCATCGAAATCGTTCCAGCCGTTTTTGAGTTGTTATAAACCGAATTCAGCGCCACCTAACGGGTGCACACAAAGTTTCATCAAAATGGGTTAAGCCGTTTCGGAGTTGACATTTATTTAAAAACACCCTGTATTACAGCGGTTATCTTTTCGTAACGTTTTTACAATGATGAGAATTCTCTTCACGATAAATCTCTTGCGGTGATATCTCACTTAAGACCCTGTGTAGCAATGGATTTTAATTTTCGACCGTTAATTTTCTACTTGAATGGTTGAATATTTTGTGTTATTTCAATGCAAAACATTCAAAATTATACGTTCATTTTTGGATCAAAATAATCAAGGCTGTATCCTTGGTTGCGTAAGGTACCTATTCATATACATACATTCACGGTTGGATAAAAAATACACAATGCATTGAACGCGGTGGCGTAGGTTCATATTCAAATACAAACATTCACAATTGGATCAAAAATATTCAATGCTGTGTCTTTGGTTAAGTAAGGTCCTTGTTCAAATACATACACTCACAGTTGGATCAAAAATAAACAATGCACTGAACGCGGTGGCGTAGGTTCCTAATCATATCGATATCGTAACTTGACGAAAAGATCCAAATCCCATTTTCGACAGTTAATTATCTGCTTAAAGTTTGAATATTTCGATTAATTTAAAAGAAGAATTTTCAAACAAACGGAAATTCAATATAGATTTCGTAATTTGACGAAAGGATCAATAGCCCATGATGAGTTTACACGGGAATAACACACTCTTAAGTTTTCATTCCGTAAAAATGAAAAATATTATAACTTCAACGATTGCCGGCCACTCCGAGAATCGAGCCCGCCGCCCCGCGATGCTGACCATTAAGCCCGCGACGCTTCCGTCCCGGCCACTTTCGCTATAGATAAAAGTAGGAATTATGCTGTATATAAAGGTTTTATAGCACTGGGATGATTTCCGTCCTTCGATTTCCAGAATATCGTCAATTCTGTGAAGCGATCGATCGAAATCGGTTACTCGTTCATATTTCTCGCAATTTTTCTTGACGATTTCGAGATTTTCGACTAATTCCGTTCGAAATTCAAATTCGATTTGACATTTCGCGCCGCTCGTTCGGACCGAAAGAGTCGACCTTGCAGGAGCCGCGCTAAAATTCAGCACAGAAATACGTGAAACGTCAGAATGTTTTCGATTTTCGCAAAAAGTCACATTTTCTTATCGTTCTTCCGGGAAAACGAAAGAAAAGATCGAAAGCAGATATAGCCTATCCGGTAATTTCGAATCTCTTCTTCGCTTTCCCGCGGACTCGTCGATCCTAACGTCGCCGTTCGTTCGATCTCGTTTCCTTCATTTTGCACCTTTTGCCAAAATCGGCGGTATTTCGCATTTTCTTGATTTTTTTTAAAATACACCCCCACCTTTTCGATCCAAAAACGCGAAACTCTACGAAACTTCCCTGTTTTCTCTCGCTAAAACCCCTCAAGATTCCCCCCCAATTCCCCTCCTAACGTCGAAAAAAACACCACGTTTACAACGACCTTCTCGAAAAGTTTCCCTTGATCTACTTCGATGGTTCAAGTCTTCACTTTAGTATATGTATTGATTGACTAAAAACACACGCTTTAATGATAAATCTATCATTTAGAGAAAAGTGTAAAGGTGCTCTCTACTATATTTGTTAGGCCTTACGCACGTATTTTTTTTATATTTTATCTTAACTACTTTTTCACTTTTTGTACCGATCGAATATTTAAAAGAAATGATATTACTAAGCACCCCACGCTTTTCTCTAAATAATACGTTTTTCGTCCAAAATTTTGTATGAATGTCAATTTATACTTTATATTTTATACTTTTTAGTTCGATCTATCATTGGAGCTCTGGTTTTATGAACTACTATTTATGTTCTCGTTATTGGTTCGATTTATCGCCGATTGATAATTCTGCATATCATATTTTTTTACACGCGAACACTATAATTCCAATAATGATAGTTCGAATTCTGAAAAAAAATACTTCGACACTATTCAGTGTTAACAAATTCTACAACTTTCACATTTCTCTCATCATGCTAATAGTGGGCACTTTGAACAATTTTGTAACATAAGATTCTCTGTTTGCTACATTTAACGAAGTTTTCTCTATTTTGATCAGAAGCATCACATCCGGCTATCGAAAACGTTAATGATTGGAGCATTCTCAGTAACTGCTAACGATTTATCTGCAAGAGTTATAAATATTCCATTGCTATGATCAATATTCGCGTTCATATGATATTAACTCCATATCCGCCGTATTCACAAAGCATTCAATCTCCGTTAAGTCCTAACTGAGGTTCTCAGTTAAGGATAAATAAGAATTGCAACCTCAATTAACGTATTTAACGGTGCTGAAACAGGCCTGTTTCACGTTAATTTTCACTTAAACTGTGGTTGCGATTCTTATTTATCCTTAACTGAGGACCTCAGTTAGGACTTAACGGAGATTGAATGCTTTGTGAATACGGCGGTGTGGCTATCATTTTTGACGGCAATATAGCTTGATTAGTGGTGTTAGTCCCATCTCCCACAATAAATTACGTCCCTTTGCGATGATACATAACATATCCCGTTGCATTGCGCTTGAACTGAAGCTAAAAGATTTTCTACTGT
Source organism: Halyzia sedecimguttata (assembly GCA_937662695.2). Lineage (NCBI taxonomy): Eukaryota > Metazoa > Arthropoda > Insecta > Coleoptera > Coccinellidae > Halyzia > Halyzia sedecimguttata. Next base: position 9,698,743 of record OW569418.2, read on the forward strand.
AGATAAAGCAGTAATGTTTGAGTATCTAATAATAGCAATGATATAACGATGATCAAAGTTTAAGTCAATTAGTTCTTTGCGTACATAAATTAATGTAAGCGCTACAATTTTATTATAAATCTCTCAAATAATAGAATTTCCGTAGCTCTCATTGATAGATATCAGTTATTCCTCCCAATAATGCTATCAATATACATAAGTAGCAAGTACCCTGCATTTACTTGTGTAAGTAACAGCTATTATTTGTACGGTGCAACTTGAACCCACGCCGATTGTGTCGCTCTAAATGTTTCACCCTTCTGTATGAATACGACCAACGCAAAAAGCGAGTGTCTTTATTGAGTTATTTTACATCCGCTTAGGAGGCGGCGGTTTCTTCGTAGGCACCAAGCATAAGCAAGAATGAACTTGTACGGACAAATACAAACTCTACGGTGCAAAATGGCGAAGGTACTTATAACATGAAATCTCTAACGAAATTTATTAATCCTGGCGATCCCAGTAAGGATAATGGGTTAAACTTATCAAATTATTGTAATGTTATCGGCCCCTGAAACGTGTGCAAAGTTTAAATCTAATCTAATCGTCTAAAGTGGGTCAAAATCACGTTCAATGAAGTCGTTTACAAACATACAAGTGAAGCTAATATAAGCGTGTTAAAAAATATATAATAAACCCTTCATTTCCCTATACAATTAATGTCATGTACATCCCCAGAACAGTATGACGGAATCATCTGCATATGTTGTAATATCCAAGTTGGGTTAGCATAATAGCTGATTTATATATCTATATATTAAAAACAGTATGGGTCCGATTGCCGCGCCTTGAGGAATTCCAGAGTCTGGGTCGCGTATTACATGGAAAGTTACTTATCATCTCTACACCAATGCTGACAAAATAGTTATTTTCCTATCTAGAGCGGAAAGTTGTACCAATTTCAGTATTGGTTTCATTATTTTTGTTGTCACGATAACATTCGAACAGAAAGAGATAGCGACTTTCAATTTTCAGGATAGGTTGCGCATCCAAATAGGCCAATCAAGTTCGTTGTTGAGCATACTCGGCCAAACGGTTTCAAAGTTATACCCATCTTAAATGTTGTTGTTATTTCCTCAATATCTCAAAATATATAAATCCGATCCAGTTGAAACTAGGTAATAACTTGTATAACTCTGAAGCGCTAATTTTGGCAAAATATCATCTTACAAGAATATCGTAAGACTAGAAAAAAAATATTGTTCGAAAACATTCATATTTAAAAAACTATTCATCAGAATCCGCTGAAATTCGGTACATACCTTCGAGCCACCATTTTACAATCGAGTATTACATTTCAGCTATATCGCCTTCATATGAGGAGTGGATAGACAATGTAACATCCACGCAAAAGCTCTAAAACCTGAAATCTTTGGACATTTGAGTAAAACAAACATGGATAACTCATTAAATATTAATTCCCTAGATCTACAAGGAAATATTCCTGGAAGTATTAAAATAGATGTTCAATATTCTTTTATTCACTTATCTGAATTGAAAGTTTTATGATTATTTTAAACCTGAATTCTTGAAATTTCTTTCTAGGTAAAAAGAGGAAGCTGAATGTTTTAGCTGTCTGTGGAAGAAGTAGACAATTCTCCTCCAAGGGCGGATGTAGGAGGGGTGGTTCATGGGGGCTCATGATCCCATGCCCCTGGACTGGTGGGACCTTAGCAAAATTCTCATGAATGTTCATAGAAATATGGCTGGTATGCAAACCACCTGACCCCCCCTGTCATATACTAAATAAGTGTAGTACGCATCTTCATAAGGTGGGGATAACCACCTGGTTAAATGGAGAATAATAAAGTCAGTTGGGTACTAGACATTGTTTGATTTGGATATATAAAATATATAACATGGCGCAGTCGGTAGGGTCAAACTATTAAGATAGTTCAGTATTTGTTAAAATTCGAATACTCTTGTGAATATTAAAATACAACAGTGAATAAAATGGAAAAAGAAAAGCCACCTGGCATTATGGAATATGGCGGCGATCCAGCAGAAGCATCGAGATTTTTCAAACGAATATTCGTACTTTTTCTACAAGCATAGAAATTAGACGTAGAAGCTGAATAAGTAAAATGTGCACTCCTGTTAAATCACATTGGAGATAAAGGACTGAGAATATTCAATATATTCCAATTTGATATGTACCGAAATCATTGAGAAAAGAGATGTTAAAAGATTTGCACCTATGTCATTTAGGAATTACAAAAACAAAATTGATTGCATTAAATGTATTATATTGGCCAGGGATGTCTAATGATATTGAAAATTTAATTTTTAGTTGTGCGACCTGTATTAAATATTCAAGAAATAATTTCAGACAATCTTTAAAGCCTCATCCTATACCTGAAAAACCATGGATGAAAATTGGTATTGATCTATATGAGCTAAATAATATTATTTACCATATTTTGATTGACTATTTCTCGAAATATGATGAACTGAGAAAGCTTCTTTCAACCACTAGTGGTAATGTAATTAATCATTTGAAGAACATTTTCTCCATACATGGGATACCTCAAATTGTATTTTCTGATGGAGGTCCTCAATTCACAAGTAAAGAATTTTCGAATAAGTGGAATTTCAAACTCGAAATGTCTAGTCCATTGTATCCACAATCCAATGGCATGGTGGAAAGAAGCATTCAGACAATTAAAAATCTTGTAAAAAAGTTTAACTATGATAAGACTGATATAAATGCTGCTCTACTAGAATATCGAAGTACACCAATCTCTCATAACATTTTGTCACCTTCGAAATTACTTTTCAAAAGAAAAATCAGAGACTTTCTACCAATTTTTAATAATTTCAATAAGAGGATAAATTTAAAAGAACAAGAATATTACATGAAACAAAAGCAAAATTTATCTACAGTGTTTTATGATAAAAGAACAAAAAATCTAACACCTTTAAACATGGATCAGAAGGTTTATATAAAGAAAAATAATATTTGGATACCAGGTAAAGTAATTGAGAAATACAATTCAGATTTTTATATTGTACAGGAAGAAAATACCAACAGGTGTAAACGTAGAAATAGAATTTACTTAAAACCGATGTATGATAATATGAAATTTTATTATGACACTGATAGTGATGAAAATAACATAAACGTTGAATGTAAAAATGATCCAGTCGTGAGGACTTCTAAAACTCTTGTAGAATGTATATCAGAAATGAAAGATGAGGAAGGTGATGAAACACCTAGTATAGATTTGAATGATACACCGTTCTCATTCACTAGATATGGTCGAAAAATCAAAAAGCCTGATAAATTGACGTATTAAATTGATGTAAAATCGTTAATGACTAAAATATTGTATATTAAATTTGTAAATAGTAATTTAAGTTAAATGGGATTTTTATACTTAGCTGTAATTAAGTTTCTATCATTTTATTTGTAAAAAAAAGGGAGATGTCATATACTAAATAAGTGTAGTACGCATCTTCATAAGGTGGGGATAACCACCTGGTTAAGTCGAGAACAATAATGCCAGTTGGGTACTAGACATTATTTGATTTGGTTATATAAAATATATAACCCTCCCCCCTGTCTAAAGGTGGTTTTATACAGCAAATATGATAAAATAAGAAACAAATTAAAATAAAATATAAAACAAGAATCAAGGGTTAAAAGGATCGGTTTATACAGAAGATCTAAAACAAAATAGAAATAAGAATGAACCAATGAAATCGCACTTTTTTGACAATTATATGCAAGTTCTGCGAATTTCATTCTATGAGTATGTGCATTGTCATTTTCCAAACAAAATGAAATAAGAAATAGAGATGAAAGTGAACTCTAGTTCTTATTCTTATTTCTTATTTTATCTTATTTCGTGTGTAAATGCTATCATTGAAATATGCATGTCCAACATTCTTATTTTCTTTTAATTTGTTTCTTATATTATTTTATTTTCTGTATAATCCCGCCTTTATGAGCTGGATCCACCACTGCTCTCCCCACAGGCTAGGACGATTTTTGATTTCACCTCAAAACTAAGACAGATGGTCACTATTGTATGACAAGAATAAAGGCCTGAAAGTGATAATCAAAAAGATAGCCCAAAGAAAGGGCTTTACTTCAGATGGAAAATTTATCCATCTGACAATAGTTAAAATAGCTCTAAGGGGTACAAACTCTTCAGCAAAATTTCTGCGGTTCCATCCAGAAGAACTAACTTAAGATTGAGGGAATGGATGAAAACCAAAAATTTTGTTCCGTGCTCTTTGATGAATTGTCAAATTTCAAACTTTTTCTATTGGATTCTTTTATTATGAAAATAATATTTTCACAGCCTTAATAATTTCCAGGTATTTATTCTTTTCATTTAAATGAAAACCATATCTATTTTTGTCACTGTGATATTTTAGTATACTGACTGATGACGAGATATTCTTGATAATGGATTAAGTATTTGAAGAGTATTTGGGCAGTTTTCTTTATCTGCAAACAACCAATATCACAGACAATCCAATATAATCTACCAATATATACTGATGTTCTGTAAATCACATCATTATAATACAGCATTCAATTATTAAATCCGCCAAAAGGAGAGTCCTAAGACATCTTGAGAGGGGAAGGATTTTTTTTTCATTGAAAAAAGTTGTATATTCGTCAAACTTCTCGAATCCCGAATCATTCCGCAGACTTTCTGATCCCACATATACTCCGCAAGTATTTTCCGGCAACGTCTTCGAACCCAGCGCTGTTGCCAGATCTTCGGGACTAATTGCGCCAATTTCGATATACGAAAGGGCGCGAAAACGGAGCTGGAATCGTTGACTTCGTTTTAGTTGTGTTATGGAGTGATTTTAATGTCTGCAAGTAGGAGGCTGATAATGAAAATTACAACAAGAACGTAAATAAGATCCATAAGGAGTTCTATATGTATAGTATTTCATTTTATGTAGAATTACAATCTTTTTCAAATTAAAAACATTTGACTTAGGTTTTGCAATATAATACCATATTGTTGACATAAGTATATGTTTTGGGTTTATCCCATGTTCAAGACTGAACAATGTCAAGAACATAGTATTATATTGTGGAACCTGAGCCAAGTATTTTCTTTACCTTAATAACTTGTCAAAATTTTTCACCAAGTGATTGGAAAATACAATATCGACAATAATTTTTAATTACACATATTTTTTTTCTGAATGTCAGAACATACAAAGGGTCTTCCTTAAAAACATGCTAATATTTAAGGAGGCGATTCTTCAACTCATTTTAAGAAAAAACTTCCTATGAACGTATGTTCATAGTCTCAACTTTTGTGATACAAGGTGATAAAATTTTCTTCTGCGATATGAAGCAATTTTAATGTAATTATTATTATTATATTCTTTTAATCAAGAACAGAGCATCTGACAGGAAAACATATTTTTTGGATTCTCATTCCTTTTGGAACAAATCTGATCTATCAATTTGCTTTCAGTCGTGCACAAACATTTCCACACCGCATCAGATTTTTGAGGAATTGATCCTGAAATAAAACGATTCTTATTTTTTTTAGGCGGGAACCGGGAGTCAGATAAAGAAAACCCATGGAATCAAATTTGCTCAAAAATGAATAAGGATCTTAAAGTAATATGTATTTCAAAAGAAAGCAGTGGCATAGTATTTTCTTCTCCAAAAATATTCAATGCAAAACCCGTATGGACGCCACTGGCACATAAAATGAAAATTTCCGTTCATCACAACATGCACCTAGATGCATAGAATACATGTACCAAATTTTACGAAGATGTCTGCAATATTATCTCAGTTATTATTAAAAATCTGATTTTTTTTCAAAATTGTATCACCCCGTATCTCATAAGTTGAGATTTTTAGGACATACGTTCATGGGAAGTTTTTTCCCTAAATAAGTCAAAAAATCACCACCTTAAATATTAGCATGTCTTCAAGGAACACCCTGTAACTGCGAAGTTACTATTGCTGCTTAATGAGGGGAAAGAGTCTTGCCGAGATCGCAGTTACGGAATATTAGTTAGAATTGGAACTAGTAGAATATGACGAAGAGGAAAAGAATAAATTTGAAGTAACGGAACCGAAGAATATAAGGGACGATGAAGAAAATGATATGTCTTCCACAGGAAGTCTATTATTCCAGATTAATTTCTTTCGTTGACATTCTAAAAGCCACATTATTTTATCCAAAAAATGGCGTATTTTGATTGATTCTTTCGATGCTGAAAAGATTTGCCTTTTATTCAGACAACATTATCTACCTATACATTTCTTGCGTAAAATAGTTGAATATTTCCCCAAATTTAGAAGTAGACTAAATGGTTTTTTTCTGGATTCTGAAAAATATCGATATAATAAAAAATGGTATTTTTTTTATTCACTTCAGCGTTAGAAATACTAGATATTCGTCACAAGTAATACAAGTATATAGAACAATATTGCCTAATGAACAGTAGCATAACCAATAACATATAAAACAACAAGTATATAGAACAATATTGCATAATGAACAGAAGCATAACCAATAACATATAAAACAAAATAACATATAGAACAAAATTGCCTAATGAACAGTAGCATAACCAATAACATATAAAACAACTATTCTGTAACGCTTCGGAGACTTCAGATTCCTCCATCAGCCTTAAGCGAAAATCTTAAGAATTATTTTTTGTTCACTCTAATACTGAAATTTGTCAAGCTGACAGTCTCTGAAAAAATATTGTAACACAGTTCCACTTTAACATGAAAATTTCTAAGTTCTTTCTTTATTCAACAAATTCCATGAAATATGGTCTATTCCTCTTGAGCAATTTGCAAAATTGTTTTCTCTGTTCAGCAAAATAAAAAGCGTCTCCTTTAAGTTATCTTTTTATTTCATCTGACTCTATAATAATTGCAACCGAATTACAAATATCTAGATAGTGTTTCTAACGGAGAAGCAATTTCAAAATAATGAAATTTTTTATTTCATAGATAATTTTCAGAGTTTGGGAGAGAAATCCCAGAAAGGAACCATTCAGTGATGAATTCACCTCCCAAAGTATCCTTTAATGATTTCTTGAAATAAAGGTGTGGCCTTTTTGCAATCGTCCTCTAAAATTACAGTCGCACTTACATGTGCAGATGCAGAGAAAATAGAATAATAATTACAAAATTCCTTAGAATTAAATTGCCTTAATAAGGAAGTGATGGTTTCCAAAAAATTGAGAACAAATGCCATCCTTTAGTCAGAGAATGATTAAGTTTTCCTAGACAAAATAATATAATAACCAATGAAAATCTGTATTCTGTGCAAATAAAATAAGACTATAGCGAGATATAATAAACTTTGAAGAAGATTTATTTCAAATTTGTCAAAGATTTATTAGGTCAAATCTTTTATTTTATTGATATTTTACTATCAATGTGGGAAAGCTCTGCTGATAGGAACTTTGGCGCTCTCGTTAAACTATACTAGCGAGATATTATTTGATCTTTGACGAATCATCTCTCCAAATATTGGTTTTTCAGAGTTGGGAATGATATCAATGCATTCTTAAGATATAACTGCATCATAAAAAAGTGGAAAAGACCTGTGGACAGGAGCTTTTGCGCTCTTGTTCACATTGACAAATCATATCTCCGAAATGTATTGGTTTCTTAGAGTTGGGAATTATTTCAATGGATTCTCATGCTGCATCATGAAAGAACTCAAATTCAAAAAAGTGTCATTTAAAAAAAACAAGAGTGCTACAAATTATTTAACCAAAACCACGAACTTATCCGAGATTTTCATTCCTCAAATCCACTCTGAAAATTATATTATATCAATTAAAACCTAGCCAATAGTCCAGTTTCCTTTAACTGGAGATATTCTGAACCCAATTCGATTAACTCACCAAAGTATATATTTCCATCATCATATCGATTATCCACGGGCATTAAAATATCACCCAAAAAGAATTATATCATATTATAATCATCAGAATTCTAGGATCGAATAATTATAGCATTCTGTGAAAACATAGAAGTACGATTTATTATTGAAATTTTGAAAAATCATATCTCCAAAAGTAATTGCTTGTCAGAGTTTAAAATAATATCAGTGCATTCTTATGGGGAAACTGCATATTAAAAAAATTAATTCGGTATTTGTGATATAAAGTTTTTTTTTAACTTTTTTTGGTAGGTACTCCGAAACAATCAGGCCTATTTTGTCAAACAACAAACTTAACCGAGATATCTCCCAAATCTAATCTGAAATTTTCAACAGTCTAGCTCATTCCGTTTGCGTGTTATCGTGTCTACGGCCGGCCGGACAGAATCCATTTTGACCACGGATTCTTGATCAGTTAGTCGAACCAAAATCTTGTAAGACTTTTTTCATCAAAAAATTCGAAAATTACAGACATTTGGTCAAATTGATAAGCACTCTGTTTCGAGTAACAAGAGCGCCAATAAACGTCTATATGACTCACCTCATATGTTGGATTCACATACATCAGCAAATTACATTTAGAGTAATCTATGAAATCGTAAAATTGTGATTAATCATTGAAATTTTGAAAAATAATATCTTCGAAAGTGTTAGTTTGTTATTGTAGTAGTTGAGAATGATCTCAATGGAGATATTTATCTCCTAAACTTACTGTGAAGATTGGAAATGTCTTTGCTCATTCCGTTCGAGTGTAATCGTGTTAATGGACAGCCGGACGGCGATTTTGATCACGGATTCTTGATCAGTGGGTCGAACCACAACGTTTGAGACCATTTTCAGCCAATAATTCTATATATTTTTATATTGTACAGGAAGAAAATACCAACAGGTGTAAACGTAGAAATAGAATTTACTTAAAACCGATGTATGATAATATGAAATTTTATTATGACACTGATAGTGATGAAAATAACATAAACGTTGAATGTAAAAATGATCCAGTCGTGAGGACTTCTAAAACTCTTGTAGAATGTATATCAGAAATGAAAGATGAGGAAGGTGATGAAACACCTAGTATAGATTTGAATGATACACCGTTCTCATTCACTAGATATGGTCGAAAAATCAAAAAGCCTGATAAATTGACGTATTAAATTGATGTAAAATCGTTAATGACTAAAATATTGTATATTAAATTTGTAAATAGTAATTTAAGTTAAATGGGATTTTTATACTTAGCTGTAATTAAGTTTCTATCATTTTATTTGTAAAAAAAAGGGAGATGTCATATACTAAATAAGTGTAGTACGCATCTTCATAAGGTGGGGATAACCACCTGGTTAAGTCGAGAACAATAATGCCAGTTGGGTACTAGACATTATTTGATTTGGTTATATAAAATATATAACCCTCCCCCCTGTCTAAAGGTGGTTTTATACAGCAAATATGATAAAATAAGAAACAAATTAAAATAAAATATAAAACAAGAATCAAGGGTTAAAAGGATCGGTTTATACAGAAGATCTAAAACAAAATAGAAATAAGAATGAACCAATGAAATCGCACTTTTTTGACAATTATATGCAAGTTCTGCGAATTTCATTCTATGAGTATGTGCATTGTCATTTTCCAAACAAAATGAAATAAGAAATAGAGATGAAAGTGAACTCTAGTTCTTATTCTTATTTCTTATTTTATCTTATTTCGTGTGTAAATGCTATCATTGAAATATGCATGTCCAACATTCTTATTTTCTTTTAATTTGTTTCTTATATTATTTTATTTTCTGTATAATCCCGCCTTTATGAGCTGGATCCACCACTGCTCTCCCCACAGGCTAGGACGATTTTTGATTTCACCTCAAAACTAAGACAGATGGTCACTATTGTATGACAAGAATAAAGGCCTGAAAGTGATAATCAAAAAGATAGCCCAAAGAAAGGGCTTTACTTCAGATGGAAAATTTATCCATCTGACAATAGTTAAAATAGCTCTAAGGGGTACAAACTCTTCAGCAAAATTTCTGCGGTTCCATCCAGAAGAACTAACTTAAGATTGAGGGAATGGATGAAAACCAAAAATTTTGTTCCGTGCTCTTTGATGAATTGTCAAATTTCAAACTTTTTCTATTGGATTCTTTTATTATGAAAATAATATTTTCACAGCCTTAATAATTTCCAGGTATTTATTCTTTTCATTTAAATGAAAACCATATCTATTTTTGTCACTGTGATATTTTAGTATACTGACTGATGACGAGATATTCTTGATAATGGATTAAGTATTTGAAGAGTATTTGGGCAGTTTTCTTTATCTGCAAACAACCAATATCACAGACAATCCAATATAATCTACCAATATATACTGATGTTCTGTAAATCACATCATTATAATACAGCATTCAATTATTAAATCCGCCAAAAGGAGAGTCCTAAGACATCTTGAGAGGGGAAGGATTTTTTTTTCATTGAAAAAAGTTGTATATTCGTCAAACTTCTCGAATCCCGAATCATTCCGCAGACTTTCTGATCCCACATATACTCCGCAAGTATTTTCCGGCAACGTCTTCGAACCCAGCGCTGTTGCCAGATCTTCGGGACTAATTGCGCCAATTTCGATATACGAAAGGGCGCGAAAACGGAGCTGGAATCGTTGACTTCGTTTTAGTTGTGTTATGGAGTGATTTTAATGTCTGCAAGTAGGAGGCTGATAATGAAAATTACAACAAGAACGTAAATAAGATCCATAAGGAGTTCTATATGTATAGTATTTCATTTTATGTAGAATTACAATCTTTTTCAAATTAAAAACATTTGACTTAGGTTTTACAATATAATACCATATTGTTGACATAAGTATGTGTTTTGGGTTTATCCCATGTTCAAGACTGAACAATGTCAAGAACATAGTATTATATTGTGGAACCTGAGCCAAGTATTTTCTTTACCTTAATAACTTGTCAAAATTTTTCACCAAGTGATTGGAAAATACAATATCGACAATAATTTTTAATTACACATATTTTTTTTTTGAATGTCAGAACATACAAAGGGTCTTCCTTAAAAACATGCTAATATTTAAGGAGGCGATTCTTCAACTCATTTTAAGAAAAAACTTCCTATGAACGTATGTTCATAGTCTCAACTTTTGTGATACAAGGTGATAAAATTTTCTTCTGCGATATGAAGCAATTTTAATGTAATTATTATTATTATATTCTTTTAATCAAGAACAGAGCATCTGACAGGAAAACATATTTTTTGGATTCTCATTCCTTTTGGAACAAATCTGATCTATCAATTTGCTTTCAGTCGTGCACAAACATTTCCACACCGCATCAGATTTTTGAGGAATTGATCCTGAAATAAAACGATTCTTATTTTTTTTAGGCGGGAACCGGGAGTCAGATAAAGAAAACCCATGGAATCAAATTTGCTCAAAAATGAATAAGGATCTTAAAGTAATATTTATTTCAAAAGAAAGCAGTGGCATAGTATTTTCTTTTCCAAAAATATTCAATGCAAAACCCGTATGGACGCCACTGGCACAGAAAATGAAAATTTCCGTTCATCACAACATGCACCTAGATGCATAGAATACATGTACCAAATTTTACGAAGATGTCTGCAATATTATCTCAGTTATTATTAAAAATCTGATTTTTTTTCAAAATTGTATCAGCCCGTATCTCATAAGTTGAGATTTTTAGGACATACGTTCATGGGAAGTTTTTTCCCTAAATAAGTCAAAAAATCACCACCTTAAATATTAGCATGTCTTCAAGGAACACCCTGTAACTGCGAAGTTACTATTGCTGCTTAATGAGGGGAAAGAGTCTTGCCGAGATCGCAGTTACGGAATATTAGTTAGAATTGGAACTAGTAGAATATGACGAAGAGGAAAAGAATAAATTTGAAGTAACGGAACCGAAGAATATAAGGGACGATGAAGAAAATGATATGTCTTCCACAGGAAGTCTATTATTCCAGATTAATTTCTTTCGTTGACATTCTAAAAGCCACATTATTTTATCCAAAAAATGGCGTATTTTGATTGATTCTTTCGATGCTGAAAAGATTTGCCTTTTATTCAGACAACATTATCTACCTATACATTTCTTGCGTAAAATAGTTGAATATTTCCCCAAATTTAGAAGTAGACTAAATGGTTTTTTTCTGGATTCTGAAAAATATCGATATAATAAAAAATGGTATTTTTTTTATTCACTTCAGCGTTAGAAATACTAGATATTCGTCACAAGTAATACAAGTATATAGAACAATATTGCCTAATGAACAGTAGCATAACCAATAACATATAAAACAACAAGTATATAGAACAATATTGCATAATGAACAGAAGCATAACCAATAACATATAAAACAAAATAACATATAGAACAAAATTGCCTAATGAACAGTAGCATAACCAATAACATATAAAACAACTATTCTGTAACGCTTCGGAGACTTCAGATTCCTCCATCAGCCTTAAGCGAAAATCTTAAGAATTATTTTTTGTTCACTCTAATACTGAAATTTGTCAAGCTGACAGTCTCTGAAAAAATATTGTAACACAGTTCCACTTTAACATGAAAATTTCTAAGTTCTTTCTTTATTCAACAAATTCCATGAAATATGGTCTATTCCTCTTGAGCAATTTGCAAAATTGTTTTCTCTGTTCAGCAAAATAAAAAGCGTCTCCTTTAAGTTATCTTTTTATTTCATCTGACTCTATAATAATTGCCACCGAATTACAAATATCTAGATAGTGTTTCTAACGGAGAAGCAATTTCAAAATAATGACATTTTTTATTTCATAGATAATTTTCAGAGTTTGAGAGAGAAATCCCAGAAAGGAACCATTCAGTGATGAATTCACCTCCCAAAGTATCCTTTAATGATTTCTTGAAATAAAGGTGTGGCCTTTTTGCAATCGTCCTCTAAAATTACAGTCGCAGAACATATGCGCCTACAGAGAATTATATTTGTGAGAGGAGACTTTTGAAAGGTTATGTAGTATTTATAATTTGTTCGTTCTTCTCCTCTTGTCTTTTCATTTTTCAGGAGTTTCGGGTACCTTGGAGAAACCTCTCCGTTTTTTGACGAAGGAGTCCATATTGAAGAAATAAATATCAATATTTTTAAATTGCAGTAAATTTTGTGAACAAAAGTTACAAATCACGACACTCACGGGGAGACAGGGTTTTTTTGCTGAGGTTTTTCCCTAAGCTCTTGTATCATACGTCGAATTGTATGGTACCCCGTTACACCAACCTCTGCTAACACATATACAGCTCTCAGTCAAAAGAATATATATATATATATACAGTCGCACTTACATGTGCAGATGCAGAGAAAATAGAATAATAATTACAAAATTCCTTAGAATTAAATTGCCTTAATAAGGAAGTGATGGTTTCCAAAAAATTGAGAACAAATGCCATCCTTTAGTCAGAGAATGATTAAGTTTTCCTAGACAAAATAATATAATAACCAATGAAAATCTGTATTCTGTGCAAATAAAATAAGACTATAGCGAGATATAATAAACTTTGAAGAAGATTTATTTCAAATTTGTCAAAGATTTATTAGGTCAAATCTTTTATTTTATTGATATTTTACTATCAATGTGGGAAAGCTCTGCTGATAGGAACTTTGGCGCTCTCGTTAAACTATACTAGCGAGATATTATTCGAACTTTGACGAATCATCTCTCCAAATATTGGTTTTTGGCGCTCTAGTTCCTCGGAACTGAGTGCTTATCAATTTGCCCAAATGTCTGTAATTTTGGAATATTTCGATGAAAATGGTCTTAAACGATTTGGTTCGACTCACTGATCAAGAATCCGTGGTCGGAATTCATTCTGTCCGGCCGTCCGGCCGGCCGGCCGGTCCGTCCGTAGGCACGATAACTCTCGAACGGAATGAGCTAGAGAGTTGAAATTTTCAGAGTAGGTTTGGGGGATGAATATCTCGGATAAGTTCGTTATTGGGCAAAATCGGACAGATGGTTTCGGAGTAACAAAAAAAAAAATTTTTTTTACAAAACAAATTCCAAATCAAATTTTTTTTAATAAGCAGTTTTATCATAAGAATCCATTCATATCATTTTCAACTCTAACAAGCTAATACTTTCGGAGATATGATTTTTCAAAATTTCAATAATAAATCGTATTTCAACGTTGTCACAGAATGATATTATTCTATGAATGAATATGAATTGTCATAATGTCAAATGATGTTCCTGAGACAAATCTAATCAGTCGAAGAATTGTGAGTGAAGTGAGAAAAATCTCAGTTGTTTGCTCCCAAATTAGTTTTTCTCAGAAAATTCTTACATTTCGGAACTGAACATGAAGTAAGAGATCTGAGAGTAGTGAGACTGCTTTTCATCCATAGACATAGATATAACTCTCGAACGGAATGAGGTAGGTAGTTGAAATTTTCAGAGTAGTTTAGGGAGATGAATATCTCGGTTAAGTTCGTTATTGGGCAAAATTGGCCAGTTTTAATTTGATTTCTTCCATGGTGCTTTTCTCATTCTCATGATTGCTCATTTAATCTTGATAAATAAACTATTATTTGAATTGAATTTCCTTTAGGATGCAGTTCTATTATATGAATACATTGATATAATTCCCAACTCTGAGAAACCAATACTTTCGGAGATATAATTTGTCTGTTTGAACTAGAGCGCCAGAAAGCTCCTGTCCACAGGGCTTGAACCCATTTTTTTAAATGACACTTTTTTGAATTTGAGTTCTTTCATGATGCAGCATGAGAATCCATTGAAATAATTCCCAACTCTAAGAAACCAATACATTTCGGAGATATGATTTGTCAATGTGAACAAGAGCGCAAAAGCTCCTGTCCACAGGTCTTTTCCACTTTTTTATGATGCAGTTATATCTTAAGAATGCATTGATATCATTCCCAACTCTGAAAAATCATATCTCCGAAATGTATTGGTTTCTTAGAGTTGGGAATTATTTCAATGGATTCTCATGCTGCATCATGAAAGAACTCAAATTCAAAAAAGTGTCATTTAAAAAAATGGGTTCAAGCCCTGTGGACAGGAGCTTTCTGGCGCTCTAGTTCAAACAGACAAATTATATCTCCGAAAGTATTGGTTTCTCAGAGTTGGGAATTATATCAATGTATTCATATAATAGAACTGCATCCTAAAGGAAATTCAATTCAAATAATAGTTTATTTATCAAGATTAAATGAGCAATCATGAGAATGAGAAAAGCACCATGGAAGAAATCAAATTAAAACTGGCCAATTTTGCCCAATAACGAACTTAACCGAGATATTCATCTCCCTAAACTACTCTGAAAATTTCAACTACCTACCTCATTCCGTTCGAGAGTTATATCTATGTCTATGGATGAAAAGCAGTCTCACTACTCTCAGATCTCTTACTTCATGTTCAGTTCCGAAATGTAAGAATTTTCTGAGAAAAACTAATTTGGGAGCAAACAACTGAGATTTTTCTCACTTCGCTCACAATTCTTCGACTGATTAGATTTGTCTCAGGAACATCATTTGACATCATGACAATTCATATTCATTCATAGAATAATATCATTCTGTGACAACGTTGAAATACGATTTATTATTGAAATTTTGAAAAATCATATCTCCGAAAGTATTAGCTTGTTAGAGTTGAAAATGATATGAATGGATTCTTATGATAAAACTGCTTATTAAAAAAAATTTGATTTGGAATTTGTTTTGTAAAAAAAATTTTTTTTTTTTGTTACTCCGAAACCATCTGTCCGATTTTGCCCAATAACGAACTTATCCGAGATATTCATCCCCCAAACCTACTCTGAAAATTTCAACTCTCTAGCTCATTCCGTTCGAGAGTTATCGTGCCTACGGACGGACCGGCCGGACCGGCCGGACCGGCCGGCCGGCCGGACGGCCGGACAGAATGAATTCCGACCACGGATTCTTGATCAGTGAGTCGAACCAAATCGTTTAAGACCATTTTCATCGAAATATTCCAAAATTACAGACATTTGGGCAAATTGATAAGCACTCAGTTCCGAGGAACTAGAGCGCCAAAAAACAAGAGTGCTACAAATTATTTAACCAAAACCACGAACTTATCCGAGATTTTCATTCCTCAAATCCACTCTGAAAATTATATAATATCAATTAAAACCTAGCCAATAGTCCAGTTTCCTTTAACTGGTGATATTCTGAACCCAATTCGATTAACTTACCAAAGTATATATTTCCATCATCATATCGATTATCCACGGGCATTTAAATATCACCCAAAAAGAATTATATCATATTATAATCATCAGAATTCTAGGATCGAATAATTATAGCATTCTGTGAAAACATAGAAGTACGATTTATTATTGAAATTTTGAAAAATCATATCTCCAAAAGTAATTGCTTGTCAGAGTTTAAAATAATATCAGTGCATTCTTATGGGGAAACTGCATATTAAAAAAATTAATTCGGTATTTGTGATATAAAGTTTTTTTTTAACTTTTTTTGGTAGGTACTCCGAAACAATCAGGCCTATTTTGTCAAACAACAAACTTAACCGAGATATCTCCCAAATCTAATCTGAAATTTTCAACAGTCTAGCTCATTCCGTTTGCGTGTTATCGTGTCTACGGCCGGCCGGACAGAATCCATTTTGACCACGGATTCTTGATCAGTTAGTCGAACCAAAATCTTGTAAGACTTTTTTCATCAAAAAATTCGAAAATTACAGACATTTGGTCAAATTGATAAGCACTCTGTTTCGAGTAACAAGAGCGCCAATAAACGTCTATATGACTCACCTCATATGTTGGATTCACATACATCAGCAAATTACATTTAGAGTAATCTATGAAATCGTAAAATTGTGATTAATCATTGAAATTTTGAAAAATCATATCTTCGAAAGTGTTAGTTTGTTATTGTAGTAGTTGAGAATGATCTCAATGGAGATATTTATCTCCTAAACTTACTGTGAAGATTGGAAATGTCTTTGCTCATTCCGTTCGAGAGTAATCGTGTTAATGGACAGCCGGACGGCGATTTTGATCACGGATTCTTGATCAGTGGGTCGAACCACAACGTTTGAGACCATTTTCAGCCAATAATTCTAAAATTACAGACATTTGGGCAAATTGATAAGCACTCTATTCCGAGGAACAAAAGCGCCAAAAACATAGTAACACAGTGTCACTTCAGATATAAATTTCCCAGTTCTAACTATTTCTTCAACAAATTGAACCACCAAATATGGCCAATTCCAATTGAGCAATTTGGAAAATTGTTTTGTCTGTTCAACAAAATACAAGTCGACTCCTTATGTTTCCTTTTTATGTGTAGTAGTGCTATTTGTGGTGCTTTTGTTCTTCGGAACAGAGTGCTTATCAATTGGCCCAAAAGTCGGTAATTTCCGAATTTTTGGCAGAAAATGGTCTTACGATTTCAAAGAATGCTCTAGCTATGAGATGCATCAAAAACATTTTGTATTCAATTTTTTTATGATGCAGTTTTATCACAAGAATCCATTGATATCATTCCCAACTCTTACGATGGGTTTCACAAAGCTTTGACAGCTCTTAATTGCCAAATCAGGTAGACAGCTTTGCAGTCCCTGACCCTCTGACGGCAACAGCAAGAACATCACTGAACATCGCTTAAGGTTTCCGCATCGCAGAGGGTCAGAGTTCGTAAGGATTTCAGCTAATACTGTAATTTGCAGTGTAACAAATTTCTGAATAAGTTTAAACAAAAAATGATTGCGAAAGTTTTCGCTTTGTGTCTGATGAAGGAGTCTGATTTAGTCTCCTAAATATTAGGTATAGAATAGTTTCGTTACTGTTTATTATGTTCATTTTTTTCCAAAATTATCCATGGAGAAATGATATTTTTCCTCAACATTCCTTCAGAATTATGATTGAGAATTCGAAATAAACATCTCCCAAAACGACGACTCCACATACCGGTCTTGTATCAGCCTTCATAAGTGTGGTTTTCAGGTTTGTATATCAAAAGGAAGAAGTATCTGATTTTGAAGTTTTATTTGAATAATCCACAATTAACATTTCTCATGACGATGACTACCTAGGCTGGTTTTCCTGTCACGCTGACGGTCGGCGCTGATGGGTCAATATGTATTTAGCTATAGGTAGCGTTTTCGAGTCACGCAGCGCTGACGGCCGTCAGCGCTGAGCTATATACGCGCACGTACGCGCCGGCGCGCCGGAGCCGCTGACTAGCTGGCACCGACAAGACTCCACATTCAGTGAGCCAGAGACAATAGCATCCTTCTATTTCTCTATGTGATCAGCGCGATACTAAAAGGATCCGAGCTGACCAATCAGCGCTGACCGTCAGCGCCGACCGTCAGCGAGACAGGAAAACCAGCCTTATACCGGGCTCGTATAAGTTTTCGTATGTGTTGGTTTCGGGTTTGTATATCAAGAGGATGAAATATATTATTTTCAAATTCTCGCTCTACAGCGTTGCCGGATGTAAAGACTCAAGACGTTGATCAACTATACGAATTATATACAGCGAGCTAATGAGAGCAGAAGCGCCCTCGCACTGGCCAAAGTCTGAAGCTTTTCTGTATATAATTTGATGTATCACCGCTTTTTCAGACCCGTCTGAAAATTTACCTCTGGCATCCCCAAACGTCCCTGAGTACGATTCTATAGGTAAACGTTACCAGACCCGGAATCAGGTCTGAAAACGTCACTTTTGGACTGTATAGTCGGTGAAGTATATCGATTTGGGTCTGTATGTGCGGTCGAACAAATCTAACATTCAATGTAAATATATATCCCAAATAAAAAATAGAATATGATACTATTTTATTATGGCGTCACTCTATTTATAACGAATTTATGTCTGGAGGTACAGATCACAGCTGGGGATTTGTTGAAACGAAAGAAAATGATAGCATTGTAACTTACTGCTCTCAACCTCTCAGACTCTTGAACAAACTGGATCGCATTTATGGGTTGAGACAGTGGTAGGTAGAAGGCAAACTAAATAGTATATCTCTAGCTCAGAACCAGACGAACGTAAGTCGAAATATTACGATTTTCAGGTTATTACATCATTCTATGTACAATATCATTCTACATCTAGCCATAACAACTCATGTCTGTGAAATATCGCCTCTTGTTGCCCGCGTGTTCCGCATGGAACAGCATTTCGTCACAATGTCTGTATTTTTCGAATTTTTTTCCGAAAATGGTCGCAAACGATTCAGTTCGACTCACTGATGAATAATCCGGGGTCAAATTCGATTCTGTCCGTCCGATCCGGCCGTTAGCACGATAACTCTCGAACGGAACGAGTTAGAGCGTTGAAATTTGCAGGGTAGTTTTGTAGCGTAAATATCTCGGACGAGTTCTTTAACGGGCAAAATCCACTTAGCGGTTTCGGAGTTAAGGCCGTTTTTATTAAAAACATTTTTTATGATAATTTTCGAAACCGATCACTCGATCTATCTGAAATTTAGCATTAAATTGTATAATAATGACCTTTATATGCATGGGCAGTATGAGTGTTTCAAGCTCAGTGGATAGAACGAGCCGGAGATCTACCCAGAGGGTAGTGGATACCATTCACTATCGCGTCATAAATTAAGAGTGCTTTGTCTTAACTGGTATAAGGATAGATTAACAAAGTTGACAATTAACACAACTGACTTTCCTTAGGCGCACAAGCTCCCATGAGCTTCTGCGGTATCTCTTTGGGGAAGATTTGGGAGGGTCAGTATAGTCATAATAATGTTTATAGGAAGCGCGCCAATTGCAGAGTGACTTCATAATGAAAGAAAAATGCTAAAAGAGCTTTGACGTGGGGTCAATCTGCTTTGGCGCGCATGCTATAAACATTATTATGACTATACTGACCCTCCCAAGTCTTCCCCAAAGAGATACCTCAGAAGCTCATAGGAGCTTGTGCGACTAAGGAAAGTCAGTTGTGCTCAACTTTGTTAATCTATTCATATACCAGTTTGGGCAAAGTACTCTCAATTTATGACCCGATAGTGAATGGTATCCACTACCCTCTGGGTAGATCTCCGGCTCGTTCTATCAACTGAGCATGAAACACTCATAATTCAATGCAAATTAGTCAACGTGGACACGCGCGCCAGAGAGTACTGACCTCACGTCAGTGCTTTTTTAAATTTTATTTTCTAAGAGTTGGAAGAACGTGAGAAGAGTCATGAGAGAAGAGTAGCTGACTTAAAGAGGAATTTAAAATGAGTAATTATAGCAGAGGTAGGTTAATTTTATCTTTGCTACAAAATAATAGCAACTTAAATAATAATGGCAAAGAAGGAAATCCAGTGTCAAGCGTTGTTTCCAAAGAATCGAGATCAGTTCCATCACTTACCGAAATGAGGGTGAGTATTAATTCATTTAGCATGCTGAATTTCTTCTAAAATGCAATCAGAAGTTTACTTGAAAATGCACTGTGAATATTGGAATGCTGAAGAAGCTGGGACTCCAAGAAGTAATTCATTGGTAATTTCTTTGAGAATTATTATTAGAATCACTGGATTTATTCATATTTTTTCAGAATTTTTTTCGATATCTCAACATTTAAAAGTATATAGGTCATGAATATATTCAAAACCTATACACTTATTGAATTCGGAAGGAATGACGAAATAGATCACAAATAGTATTTTGTATTGAAGAAACATATTGGGAAGTGTTTGAAATGATTATTTTTTGAGATTGCAGTAATATCAAATTAGATGTGATCTAGTAATTATTTATTTTATATTTTACAATTCACTATTTCACAATTTCTTCTTGGTAAGTCCCATCCCATGATTCGGTGCACATAGAAAATGAACATTTCATAAAGTATCATAACTGCATTTATCGTATACAAATCCAATTAGTGCTAAGCAGTTATGTTTCAATTTATGGGAAAAAATATCTCAAAGATATAGAAGAAGTTTATATAGGAAGTATGACTCGAAAATTTTAGTCAAAATAAAATATTTCCGAACTGTCCGGAACCTGATGACGCCTGCTCAGTAGAGTATAAATCATAAAAATTCTGGTCTGAATATGCATCGTCCAGTTCCAGACGGTTCGAGAACCATCAAAAATTAAACCTTGTAGGTAATGTAATTCTAAGGATATTATATTAATGTTAAAGCAATCCACACCAATAGAAATATAGTAAAAATTGAACTTTTTACTTAATTAAATTTCAAATACTGGCCATACAATAATCAATAAGTCATTCAAAATTTTCACTTACTCGAACATGCCCCAATCAGATTGGTTTTCTCCCATGTTATGTTTCCTCTCTTGTCTTTCCACGAATATTCAATTCCCAAGAAGAAATTTCTTTCTTACGATGCGCTAATATTTAGGGGCAGATTACATACATATTTTGAAAAATCTTGAACATGAAAAAAATTATAAGAACAAATAATAAAATGGAAATTATGAATTATTAATTGAAAATTAAATTCATTGCGATAACAAGTGAAATAGACGAAGACTTTGAATTATAATAACAGATACATTATAGAGTAGTAAGAAATAGACTTGTTTAAGCATCACAGGTGCTCTGAGATCTACTCCAACAACAGCTATGGAGTGCCTGCTGGGGCTACCTCCCCTGCATCTTGTAGTTGAGAAGGGGGCTATGAAGACAGCTTTAAGAATCTGGGAACAGGGACAGTGGCGTGACAGCGGAATGTTTAGGGGACACGCGAGGGCACTCAAGAAGGTGGAGGATGATGATGCATCTCTCCTCCGGAGGAGTGACCGTGCGGGCTCCTTATTCTGCTTTAACGAACCCTATAGGGTGATTGTTCCTGATAGAGACCAATGGGATACAAGGAGTGATCTCCTTAAACCAGAGGGGCCCACATGGTTCACAGATGGCTCTGTAACGACTACAGGGACAGGTGCAGGCATTGTGGGACCTCGAGTGAGCATGTCCATCCCTCTCGGGAAGAACTGCTCGATAATACAGGCAGAACTATACGCTCTTCTTGTCTGCGCGCTGGAAAACATCCGACTAGGATACTCTGGCAAGTACATATATATATGTTGTGACAGTCAAGGAACGTTAAAATCCCTATCTGATGTGAAGATAAACTCTTACTTAGTAGGCGAATGCAGGAAGGCTCTGCGAAGGCTGGGCGCTGGTAACGTTGTAAAACTCATCTGGTGTCCGGCTCACTCGGAGATTTCAGGTAATGTTAAGGCAGATAAGCTGGCGAAGCAGGGGGCTCGGATACCATATATAGGTCCTGAGCCTTCACTTCCAGTATGTCGTACCTCTGTTAAAACATTCTTCAAGAATCGTTTGGACAAGAATTTCTCCAGTGTATGGAACATGGGAGTAGGACTCAGGCAGTCAAGGCTTCTCATTAAGAAACCATCGTCAAAGTCTGAAGTAAAGAAACTTCTTTCACTCGAAAGAAGAGAACTGAGCCTGGTGACTGGATTACTAACTGGTCACCAGTTCAACAAATATCTGAATAGGATGGGATTGGCCGATAGCGCTCTGTGTCGCTGGTGCAAGAGCATGGAAGAAACAGCTGAACATATTCTGTTCGACTGTAACAACCTTAAAGAATTGAGGGTCATACACCTAGGCAACCCAACACCTACGATTCCTATGGTGAGATGGACTTCTCCTTTTAAACTCGCGGCATTCCTGTCAGCGTGTTTTTTGGAATGAGTTTCACGAGTTTGTCAAGCGGGAGAACAATGGGCCAGAAGGCCTAGGTTCAGCCTGAGACGGCACCGCGGTAGAAGAAGAAGAAGAAGAAATAGACGAATGAATCGACTCGTGGTATTATGGAATACTGACAAAATATCATTGGGACGGAAAACACCTCTGAAACGCTTCAATCGAATGCCACAAATGAAATGACCAGAAGTAGAACCAGCATCTCGCCTTTCGGACATTTCCTTTCAGTTCTTCATAAAGTTTAATAATAATGTTTTTTCTATAGTAATGCTTTCGGTATTGGAAAACTATTCAAAATAGATAATGGATATATTCCTTCTGTATTTCCTCTATCTATACAATGAGGAGCTGCTACGATAGATGTTACATAAGATAGTTGCCGGTTTATCTATACAAAAGAGCATCGGTTTGAAGCTTTTTGAATAATTTCCTAGTTTCGTAATATTCGGAATGATTAACTTATTAGAGTTCCCCGAAACTTGTGATTGAGGTGTCATTCGATTCGGAATGGAATGTAGATAATTTTCGAGAAAATTCAATGGCCGCTCGCAAAAATTGCGAAAGTTATAAACAATTAAGTGGATTAAAAGGGGGGTTGGTTTATTGCAATTATCTCAAAAACTACATGAGATTTTTCAAATTTGAAAAAAGATTTAATGGGGAAATTTCCCAAAAAAAGCCCAACTAACAAATTTATATTCTATAATAGTTGAGGAAACGTTTCCAACCAAAATCTTATAAAACATTCTTAGTCGCTGAATTGTTTTCAATACGTTTATACAACAGATATAAACCCAGAATTGGCACATATTATAAAATAATTTTGTCATTCGAAACATTTCATAAAGCTCTTCATTAACATTACAAAACTAACTAAATTAATTGATTTTAAGTTGGCAAATACAATCCTGAATTATAACAACATAGCGAAAATATAGATGTCATGTGTCATTATGGTTTACTGGAAGCCATTTTATTTATATATACTTCTACTCTTACAGACACATGTTTGGATACACAAACGAAATTCTCAATGCAAATGAAATTTCTTCGTGAAATGTAGTACTAAAATGACATATTTTAAACGCGCCCCCTTGTTTCGAATGTTTCACACAAAAAAATAGAACAAAACAAAAATGTGGCTTGTCCGTCTAATGATCCTTTGTACGAAAATGTATTCCAATTTGTTCTACAGATTATTTTTGAGTCATTTCATGCTCTGAATGGTTGAAATATCTACACATTGGCGATTTTTAGTGTGTTTAAAACACTCCGCACTCTGAGTCATACAAATGCCGCCATGTTTAATGGCGTTCTCTTATAAAATGATTTTGCATCAGTTTCAAGCATTTCGTTGTAATTTAGCTACTTAACAACTACTATAAAACATGTTATTATGTTCTACCGCGTGAAAGTCAACATAACCTGCAAAATCAGTGAAACAGTTAACGTTTTCCTGAGGAATATCTGATAAATACATATTTTTGCAAGGATATTCGAAAGGAGAAATGACAGTTAATCTGATGAAGGTATATCTTTAGGTCGATATCTTGAACACAAACATGATTGTGGTGATAATTTTGCACCTACAGAAAATTGTCCTCAGCAGTAGCATAATGCTTCCTGAACCTCATGCATAGGTAAGAAATTTGAGCTTTTAGCTAGAAAACTAATATGCATTTGCTTCATGGTAATCATAACTTTTTTAGAAACGTTCAAGATTAGGGTTGCCAACCGTCCTTTATTTCAAAGGACAGTCCTTTATTTTGAAAATATGTCTTTTGTCTTTTTGAAAGGTGTCAAAGGATGGCAAATGTCCTTTGAAATCATTGGAAGATATGAATAAAAACAATATTGTAATAACCCCAAAAAAACTTTCAGTGTGGGAACAGAATGATCAGCTGCTTTGGATGATATTGTCATGGAAATTGAATACCATAAAATAGTTATGAAGTGGTTACCGAAACGACAATTTACTTCTGGAAGCAAAATTGTAACTAAAAGCACTTCTATATAACTGTTTCATGAGGTTATACAGAACATCTTTGAAATGGTTTTTTAATATATTTGAAATAAAATTATAAATATCCCCAGAATTAATAAAGAAACCATTAAAAAGCAATTCACTTCTATAAGCAGAATTGTTGTATAAGTTAGTTATAAACCTCTTAACAAATGGTTAAGTAACAGTTTTATAACATATTTCATAATTCTGCTGTATAGACGTTTTCACGATAAATTTATAAAGTATTTCGATTATCCACAACAGAATGATGTTTATGTAGCTTTAATAAAATGAATTGATATTTTGGAAGCACTAATATGATACTTATGATATATATTAGTCGCGAATCATTGGAGTTATAAGACAACTTTGCTGGTTGGGAGTTCCAACTCCCGGAACTGTAGGACCGATATTTATAATTTTCTCAGAATAAACCTGAAAATGGGAACGCTAACCATTTAAACAAATGGACTTGTAATTGTATATCCATTAGTTTGAAAGTGATAGTAAAATTAAACATAAAAAACCAGATGAGAATAATGAAATGAAAGAGAACATAAAATTATAATTCAATAAGAAATTTTCTTAAATGATACTTTATTGTTTTAGTTTTTTGAGTAGAAATAGAGAAACATACAGAGAGACAGTTATAAAAAAAATGTTGAAAATTATATGCCCGCTTGCAAACATTGCAAAAGTTATAAGCAATTAAAAACAATTTCTCACAAAAAATGAAATCCACTCAAGATAAAGAATATAAACATCTGTTTTACATGAACGCCGACCAAACTAAACAATTAACAAGAATTCAATAATCAGACAAAAGGAATAAATATTTTCCTAATTCCACAGATATTATATTGCAAACGAAAATGGGGTTTTTACTCAAATCGGATTCAGACATCGAGGATATTTAAAAAGCGTTGGATTCACTAGATCAAAATAAAACAATAATAAAATTTTCACAAACATCAAATTCGAAAAAGCAATCTGCACCGAAAATTATGGCACCGTCTTACTCAGCTGTAATATCTTCTGTAGATTATGAAATAACATACGAAGATCTGAAACTACATTTGCAGAATTCTAATATTAACTTCCACTACTGCATAAGAATAATATCAAAGGCAACAGGAAATCCAACTACCTTCGTTAGAGTAATAACAGGCTCTATAAAATCATTTCAACAACTTTTGAGTACAGGAATATTTGACAAAAATCGTCATTACGCTACATACGCCAGCTCACCACCAACACCGCTACCGACTCCCTGCTCTAAATGCCATCTCTACACCCACCCTACAGAAAACTGTCAAACACCAATTAAATGCAAAAAATGCGAGGGGACACATCCAACAGCAACCTGTACATCACCACTTACCATAAAATGCCTTTCTTGCAAATCGACAGAGCATGAGGCCTGGTCGCCGAAATGCCCAAATAGTCCAAAAAAACCTATAGAGGGTATTCCCAAATCAGTTGTGCGGAAAAGCCGTATTCATTCTTTGGTTACCATTCATGATACAATCATAAATACCTATATGAATAAACTCAATAAACCTAAACACTCAAACAGAGAAGAATTGCTCAATAAACTAAGGAAAAGATTTTTAACTAGCTACAACATCGATACGAGTGTGACTTTTTCTGGAAAGCGAGTATATATTTTAATGTTCGACCTCGAAGATCAAAATGCTGAGTCGCCCACAGAACCAATAGAGAGCACAAATAACATTCAATATTCACAATGGCGAAGTTAAAGGCTGCATCCAACACATTCTGCAGTATGATGTAGTCTGATGAAGTCGCTGTGTCGACGAAACGCGTCATAATATTGAATAAATAAGTGTAAATCGTATATAATTTTTCATTGAGTTAATATGGATTTGCATCAAGTAAAAGCCACAAGCATTAAATTTTTTTAAAACATACTATGAAGGAAGAATTGGCAAACTTAACTTAATAGTTACATCAATCAATTGTTTTTGTTATGATCTATATTACAAAATGTATTATGGATGTGAAAAATCAGACGGGCAGAAAGACTCCGGTCGATAGCCCTTTGTTTATAGCAATAAATATTTTCTCTCTCTCTCTTTTAAAAAAAGGGGGTTTGGTTTTTTGCATATATTGCAAAAACTATTTTAGATTTTTCAAATTTGAAGATGAATTTGAGATTCAAAAAGAGGAGGAAATTTCACAAAAAAAGTTCCAATTCCCGGAACTGTAGGACCAACAATTATAATTTTACCAGAGAGTTGAAAATACGCCCGAAAATTGGTACTCCGGCTTGCGCAAGCCACGCCCACTTCGGACCTTTAATGAATAAATATTATTTAAACCTATTAAATATGAAAATTATGAACTGAAAAAATTCAGGCATCTACAGGGTAGATCAATGAACAATAATCTGTGGTACAACATTTTTTTGTAGCACGTACATTAACATTGCATGAGCGATAATTGTTAAACTATTAATCTGGGAATTTTTTTTCGTGGAGCTATTTTTCAAAAGACTTGGAATAGATTCCCGTTGGAAAAATTGTTAATTTTCGCTATGTTATTAACAATTCACTTAGGTTAGAAATTATAGAGCTTAATTAAACATTGAAAAAAAACAGTTTTTTTATAATATTAGGTACTATTGATCCTTTTTCTCATGATCAGAAGCTACTTCAAAATTAGTTTTAATAATTTTATCCCTTATTGTTTATAAAATTGTTATAAACGAATGCGTTGTTTGAAAGATAAATTTTATTTTGGAAACATAATCATTGATGAATTTTATGATTTAAAAAAAACCGTTTCTTAACAATAATTTTTATTGCTTGAAAATGGATTGGTTATTGTAATTAACAATTATTTTTTACTCACTTGTAATTAATATTAAGGAATATATTTTCTTAAATTATTATTTATCTTGGTCGTTGCTATTAAGAAAATTGATTATTATTTAAATTTTCGTTGTTTATTTAATACACCATATGTTATCAACAAATGAATTGTCTCTCTGTATGTTTCTCTATTTCTACTCAAAAAAACTAAAACAATCAAGTATCATTTAAGAAAATTTTTATTGAATTATAATTTTATGTTCTCTTTCATTTCATTATTCTCATCTGGTTTTTTATGTTTAATTTTACTATCACTTTCAAACTAATGGATAAACAAGTCCATTTGTTTAAAGGATTAGCGTACCCTTTTTCAGGTTTATTCTGGGAAAATTATAAATATTGGTCCTACAGTTCCGGGAGTTGGGACTTTTTTTGGGAAATTTCCCGATTAAATCTTCTTTCAAATTTGAAAAATCTTATTGTTAGTGTCTTAATTTCCTCTCGAAATCTTCGATGTTTCGAATCGAATAAATCTTCATTGCATGGATATTGTTATCGATCATCTACATTTGAATGTTTACAATTATGCAGGATCGCCGAGGATATCATTATCCCCATTACATAGGTAATTAAAAGAATTGAAGGCTATATCGGCCTGAATTATTCTGATGGAAAAACATAATTTTCTGTTCACGACAAATATTGTTTCATTATGTAATAAAACCGTTATTCGAACATAATAACTATAACCGTTGTCGTTGCGCTGAACATTCTCAGATAATATAACGCTTGAAACAATAAAAACGATAAAGATAACGACTCTGGAAAATCACAGAGCTATTGTAGTTTTCATCAAGCAGGGGGCATAGAGAATAATAGTATTTTCTTAGGAAACATCATAAAGTGGATTCCATAATTTATCCGTTTGAGCAAGTATGCTTATACTCACGAAATATAATTGAATTTTTTTCATTGAATAATAGGTCTCCTTATTTCGAAAGTACAAAGAAAATCTTGAAATCCAGTCAATATATTTTAATACCTGTTTTCTCAAGATAATACAGCAGCATTTCTAGAGAATACCTATTTTCTGGAGGACCATTCATAGAATTAAAGCGATAGAAATACGAGAGTCCTAAGTATGCCCAAATACAAGGTCTTTACAAATGACTATAACATCGCAATTGGCTTTTGCTTTTAATTTTCCACTTCTTGTTTTCTGTTTATATCATAGAATTTATAAACAGCCAATATTGAATTATTGTCAATTCTTAAGATTCTTTTTGAAATTCGTGAAAATTCAGTTTCATGAATATTTAAATCTACGATGACTTATGATTTAGAAGAAAACACATTTATTGTGATGTCCTATTACCGCAATGGTACATTAATCAAGAGTGAATGGATTTACTCCGAAGAGGCCTGTAAAAATGAACATCTAACGAAATATCCTGATGTTCAGATGCTTGAGTATTCTCTGAAGGCCCACATCAGAGGTGTTATGAACAGATTAATGCAGAATGGAAACCTTAACGAGGGAAAATCGACAGTAAGACCTCAAGTTTTTGAAGAAGTGAGAAGACGAGTTGAACAAAATCCTCAAACGTTCCTGAATAAATTACTTTACATTCTGGTGGCCCATAGATTACTTGCCACAAAGTATTAAAAAAAAACTGCATTTGTAAACTTACAAAATAACGATGGTACAGCAACTCCTGACAATAGATATTCCATGTCGTCTAGAGTACTGGAATTTGTTTCTAAATAATCTTCTTATTATTATTATTAGTATTAATTGTTGAAGAGCAGAGGTTAAACCTATAAACTCACAAGTTAACAAAAAAAAGAAATATTCCACATGTAAGGTAAAGAGAAAGAACAGAACAAAAATATATATATGTCCAGAATAATGAAAAATTACGTACACGCACTATAAATACACTTCACAAAGCACTCCCATGGAGTCTCCATCCATCGTAGCTGTTCTTAAATGTATTCACACTACTGGACTCAACAACAGATCTGGGTAAACCGTTCCACCGATCGAATATTCTATTGGACAGAAAATATTGCCGTGTACTGGTCCTAAATGGCTCCTTGGCAAGCTTGTGACTATGTCCCCAGAGGTTATTCCTGTTGAACTCGAACAAATGACGCAGATCAACTCCAAATTTATTATTTATGGCTCGATAAGATACTATTAAATCCCCCCTAGTACGGCGATCCTCGAAGGATGTTAGACCAAACATCTGCAACCTGGTATTGTAGTCGGGTCGGCCATAGGCGGAAAACGGAACCCTGGTACACCATCTCTGGACGGACTCCAGAAAATCTCCTTGGAGAGCAACCCACCAGGCAGGTCCGGCATATTCCAAAATTGGTCTCACGTAGCTCTCGTATAGCAATCTCAATGTCAGAATACTGCAGTTACAGAAAGACTTTTGAATCAAGTAGGTGATTTTCTTGGCTCTAGCACAGACAGGTGAGATATGCTCAGACCAGTCCAAGTTAGAAGTGACAGTCAATCCCAAGTCCCTCTGCATCTCAACCACTTTAAGGGGACAGCCAGCGAGTGAGTACGGTAACTTAACTTCGACAGATTGTTGGACTTAACTATTTTTAGTGATGAAGCTTGGTTTCACTTGTCGAGTTATGTGAATTCTCGAAACTACAGATTTTGGAATCTTGTAATCCCCACAGTGTAATTAGCAGTTTCTCGTCGTAGAATATATGGCCCAGTTTTCTTTCATGATACCATTCATGGTGAAAGCTACAAAAGAATAATGCTGGAGCCATTCATAAACCAACTAGATGACGAAGAAATACAGTTGAGTTATTTTCAACAATTTGGGGCAACTACACACACTACTACTATAAATCTAAGCTATTTGCAGGAGGTTTATGATAACCGTATAATAAGTCGAGGACTCCAAACCTTCCTTTCCAAGACGCCCTCCAGACTAGACTCCCCTGATATCTTTGCTTATCGAAAGATGACGTTTTCAAAAGACTAGACCATACGATAATACTGAGGGCCTCCAAACATCAATAACAATGTGCTGCCAAAATATTGGCCCACAAATGTTTAAAAATATATTTGACAACAAACGAAAAAGAATTTATAAATGCCTCGAGAATAATAGAGCATATTTTGAACATTTTACGTGAATTCATTGTTGGAATTAACACAAATGGCCAAAATCCCAAACTGAGAGTTATCTTACAGCTATTCAATGTGTTCTGTTCATGTGTATTGATTTATTACCTGCATCAATATTATTTCAACGGTATGCAGTTATCATATCATCTGAATAGAATTTCAAAAATTCTTCCATGCAAACAAAAGGAACAGATTATTCATATCGGTGCAATAGCTAATATGGTATCTCTTGAAAATGACTCAGGAGAAAAGAATCCCAACTAATAAATGATTCACTCTCGATTCCATTAGCTTCTGAAAAAAAAAACTCTTTAAAACGGACTGAATTCCAGTATCTTTCCTCATTCATCATTCTTTCAATCAAATTGTCCTACTCTGGTCATCACCTGATCTGTTGTAAGCCCAGAGAAGGAATTAGGATCAGCTATAATCCCCCCCAATGTTGAACGGTGTTTTCAACATTTTCAACACAGTTGGAAAAATTCCGAAGGAGTTGGAAAAATTTCTATGGAGTATGAAAAAAAATCGAAGAAGTTGGAAAAAATGTCGAAGCAGTTGGAAAAATTTCGAAGGAGTTGGAAAAAATTTCGAAGCAGTTGGAAAAATTTCAATGGAGTTGGAACATTTCCGAAAAAATTGTTATAAAATGTGAAGCAATTTGACCGCCTGACCGGATAAATGCAAAGCTGGCAGATAATAGGGACGGGATAACATGGAAAAACACCATGTACCCTTGTACACATTCCTGTTGCCGTAAATTCAATATTCAATAGTTTTCGGCACAATGTGTGTAGCCTGCAAAAAAATAATATTTATCATAATATTGCATTATCCCAAAGCGAGTATTTAAGACATAAAACAAACCATCTGGTACCAATTTGAGCTGTTTCTCAATGTCGAGCGGCATTTTAGAAAGCTTTTATTTCTATTGAATTTAGCATCGTAAATATGTGAGTACGCACGCAGTTTGCTCCTTTCTTTTAATATTTTAATAATAGAAATAGATAAGTTTGAATTTCCAAAACAAGTTTTGATGTTCTGTTCTGGGTTTCTTGCAAATGAGCAGTTGTACGGGCGGAATAACGATTACCAGGGTCGGTCCTATAAGGGGGGGGGGATCTCCCATATGTTGGCAAATTTTCAAAGCAGTTGGAGCAAACCCCCCTCCCCATCACCATCAGTTTTTTTATGTAATCCTTCATGCACAGTAGGAAAATTTGGCTTCGGCCCGTCCCTGCAATCATTTATAAAGACAATCAAGATACTTTGGGAGGTAGTTATGTTCATTATTAAATGGTTTCTTTCTGAGTTTTCTCTCCCAAACTCTGAAACATATCTATAAAATAATAAATGTTTTATTTTATATATATTTATCACAGAATACCCAGAAAGGAACCATTTAGTAATTTATAAAGACCTGTCCATACATAATGTTTCTGAGGGTATTTCACATACTTTACCTGACCAATGTCAACAAATGAGATTCCTCTATGTTACCGGCCGAATCCGATTTCAGGCTAAACTAGTTTATCCTAGATCAAATTAATTTATATTTCGCATGTCAGGCTGTACCAATTTAGCACAGGGCAATCTATTTTGGCCTAAATACTTAAGGCCAATATCGCTGAAAAATTTTCGAATCAATAATGTTGGAGTAATTGAAGAAATACTGGAAACGTAGCAGCGTTGGAAGAGTTCCGTATCTGGTGAGGTGACCGTTACCACGAACGGAAAGAGATACTGACTTGCAATTTCCAGGGTAGGTTGTGCATCCTAATGCGACACTTAAGTTCTTTAATGGGCATAATCGGCCAAATGATTTCGGAGTTATACCCATCTGAAATGATGTTGTTATTTCCTCAATAACTCCAAAAATACAAATCCAATCCAATTTCAACTTGCTAATTACTTGTAAAATGCCGACGCAAACAAAAAAATTAAAAAATTTGTTTGTTCAAAAATTTCATATTTGAGAAACTATATGTTCAAGCCCAATTTCATTTCCCCAATATGTAAGTATATTCAAAACTACAGATCCGATGGAAATTAAATCTAGTAGGTACTTGGTTGAAAAAAGACGTCTTGGAGATTCATGCAGTATTTCATGTGAGGCATGAATTAACAGAAAAAAATGCTCGCAAAATCTTCTGACTTCACGTCAGCGCTTTTTAAGAATGTTTTTCTTCTTCCTTTGGATTTATGGGTCTTACCTAAACCCTCATTAATGTGTAAATAAGTAAATAAATTATTTACCAAACTGCATCCCAGGTAACACAGGGACCTCCTAGAGATGTCTCGGCGAGCTCTTGCCGGTATATTGTGACGCCTATTGCGATATCGCTGGGAGGTCGCCAAGAGCTCCCTATCAACTCGATATGTCCGCCACAGGGGATGAGCCCAGTAACATCTCCGAGATATCACATGGGGAAGTTCTCAAACTGCTCACCCTGGGGAATATTTCGAGAGGTTTATTGCGATATTGGTTATTGCGACTATTGGGATGGGCGTGCCACAAGGTACCATATTAGGTCCCGTACTTTTCCTAATTTACATCGACGATTTACCAGAGATATTTCAGTCAAAAGAAGAGCCGAAACAACCACCAGAAAACCTGGTAAAACCTGTTGACCACATTGGAGCAAACCCAGATCTGTTGAAAATCTTGTATGAGGCGGTGATAGAGGCATTTCTCTATGCAGATGATACAAATATTGTGGTATCGTGCAAGGATATCGATGGAGTAGTGATCAATTTGAGGCGATCCATGTCACTAGCTGAGAATTGGTGCGCTGAAAATGGCCTATCACTTAACACTGACAAAACAAACATATTAATATTCTCGAACAGCAGATCAAGTTTCGCATCTATCAACAGCATAGATTTTGGTTGTGGTACGGTACGAGCGGGTTCTCACGCGAGGCTTCTAGGTGTGCATGTGGATGGTAGTTTGAATTGGTCGGTACACTGCGATTCATTGATGAGCAAGCTAAATTCTACGATATATATGTTGAGAGCTTTGAAAAATCAAGTAGACAAAAATACTTTAATGATTGTTTATTACTCAAATTTTCAGTCTTTGATGTCTTATGGAATAATTTTCTGGGGGGGTAGTTCATCGGCCGAACAAGTTTTTAGAACACAGAAACTCGCCCTTAGGACCATGTTCAGTATGAAATATAGAGAATCTTGTCGAGGGGTATTTAGAAACAATAACATCCTTACAATGTCTGGCTTATACATATACAGAGTTTTATTATTTTTTCATAAAAACATTCATTATTTTCAAACTTATAAAAATGTAAATGCTACACGAAGAATGAATGACTATTTTTTTCCTCCACACAGATATACAATGACTGAACAAAGTACTTTCTATATGTGCATAAGACTATTTAATTATTTACCGAAAATTATAAGAAATATGAATGATGTCAAAAGCTTCAAGAAAAAAGTTTTTTCAATCATAGTCGAGTGTGAACCTTATACAATACTTGAATTCAAAAATTATTGCAGTGGTTTGTAAAGTTTGTATTTCGTCTTTGACTTTATTTCTTTTGTTATGGTAACAATTTTGAAAATAAACATATATTATTATTATTATTATTATTATTATTATTATTATTATCGCAGGGAGGTCGCCCAGACCTCCCTATCACCGCCAAATGTCCGCCACAGGGGATGAGCCCAGTAACATCGCAGAGACATCGCATGGGAAAGTTCTCAAACTGCTCACCCTGGGGAATATTTTGAGAGGTTTATTGCGATATCGCAGGGAGGTCGCCCAGACCTCCCTATCACCTCCAAATGTCCGCCACAGGGGATGAGCCCAGTAACATCTCCGAGATATCACATGGGGAAGTTCTCAAACTGCTCACCCTGGGGAATATTTCGAGAGGTTTATTGCGATATCGCAGGGAGGTCCCCCAGGCTTCCCTATCACCTCCAAATGTCCGCCACAAGGGATGAGCCCAGTAACATCGCAGAGACATCGCATCGGAAAGTTCTCAAACTCAGACCTCCATATGACCTCCAAATGTCCTCCACAGGGGATGATCCCAGTAACATCTCAGAGATATCACATGGAGAAGTTCTCAGGCTGCTCAACCGGGGCAGTACTGAGAGAAGATGGCTGCGATATGGATCTATAATATATATATCCTCCAAATGTGCAATACATGTGTGGCGCCGAATAAATCACTTCGATGCGTAGATCGATATTCCACTCGGGTTATTAGCGATGGGGTTGTTCTTCCGGGTACAGAGTAGACGATTGCGCCATCTACCGGTGGAAACGAGAAGTGCAGGGTAAGGTTAGAGTAGATCCCTGCAACAC
Source organism: Halyzia sedecimguttata (assembly GCA_937662695.2). Classification (NCBI taxonomy): domain Eukaryota; kingdom Metazoa; phylum Arthropoda; class Insecta; order Coleoptera; family Coccinellidae; genus Halyzia; species Halyzia sedecimguttata. The sequence goes on from OW569418.2 coordinate 9,733,744, forward strand.
GCCACCTGGTTTCCTATTCTTGTTGAATTTGCGAAGTTTTTAGGACCTCGCAATTGAATGTGTTATTCCCGTTACACTTGTGATATCTTCAGGAGCTCGCAATAGGAGTGTCTTTTTCTAGTTATCTGCGTGATATCTATAGGAGCTCGCAATGGGAATGTCTCATTCTGTTTACATATGTGATATCTTGAGGATCTCGCAACAAGAATGTCTTATTCTGGTTATCTTTGGGATATCTTTAGGAGCTCGCAATAGGAATATCTTATTCTGGTTACATATGTGATATCTTGAGGATCTCCTCAATAGGAATATCTTATTCTTGTAATACTTGCGATGACTTAAGGAGCTCGCAATAGGAATGTCATATTCTGGTTATCTCTGGGATATCTTTAGGAGCTCGCAATAGGAATATCTTATTCTGGTTATTTGTGTGATATCTTCAGGAGCTCGCAATGGGGATTTCTTATTCTGGTTACATATGTGATATCTTGAGGATCTCCGCAATAGGAATATCTTATTCTTGTTATACTTGAGATGACTTGAGGAGCTCACGACAGGAATTTCTAAGTCTGGTTATCTGTGGGATATCCTTAGGAGCTCGCAAAGGAATATCTTATTCTGGTTACATATGGGATATCTTGAGGATCTCGCAACAGGAATGTCTTATTCTGGTTCTCTGTGGGATATCTTTAGGAGCTCACAATAGGAATATCTCATTGTTGTTATCTGTGTGATATCTTTAGGAGCTCGCAATAGGATTATCTTATTTTGGTCATCTGTGTGACATCTTGAGGATCTCACATTGGGAGCTCGCATTCTCATCCACATTGTAACCTCTCAGAGACCTCTATGCGAGGTCTGTGTTACCTGGGATGTAATCAACATTATTGGACTGAACAAAAATGAGTACATTTCTGGCAAATTTATGAATTGGTAAAATTATAAAATGATTCATCAGTTGTTTTCAAAAGTCCGTTCCATTTATTTTCAATATTTTGTGAAGATCTGCAAGAGATTTTCTAATGTTCTCAATTAATTTTTTTTTACGTTAAAAACTTGTGTTGATTCGTATTACAATAATAACCGTGTAGTGGATTGTTGTGTTGTCATCCCTAAATTTTCAATACCTTATTAATTAAATGAAATATTTTCTTTTACGAATAATGAATATACCAACATGATGATGGTTTACGGATTTTGTAGTTGTAATGATTGTCAAGATCGTGGAATACCGTAGACGATACCCAGATCGTCGAATTCCAAACACTCAAAAATGTCAGTCGCAATCACTTCGGGAAACCGGCAAGCTTCCGTCAGCCGTCAGTAATTCAACGGAAATCCAACAGCAGATATTATAAGTAGTAAAAGGAAATTCCTCTAGCAGCACTGGGCATGTCCCTTTATTTTGGAGGTGACGGTGCGGCACATTGTCAAGTCTGGAGAGTCCTGCATTCTGAAAGTGACATCCATTTAATACACAGTCCATTCAATTCTTGGAACCACGAACCAGGCGATAAACTGCTGAGCACACTAACATAATTTGCAATATCGTTTGAGGGTTCAACCAAAGAGTGTGGATATTCGTCCAATTCAGGGAAAACACAGGATGTAAAAACAACTATGGTATACGTGTCCAGGCTTCCCTACCTAAGCTACTGGATAGTTTGATAACTCATCAGTTGAAATTTGATTCTAAAGAGTGCTTCATAAATAAACAACTTGGATTTTCTCTTCATGAGTGTTACCGACACGAAAAGCCATAGCAGAGTCAAGATACCCTTCCTCTTAAATGAAGATCTGTAATCGTCTCTATATTTCAAGTTATCAAGATCCTAAATGCCTTACCTTGGAATTTAAACAGTCTATCCAACCCTGAGCAGGTGCTCCATGACAGAATATAATATCTTAGTTAAGTTTCAATAAGATAAAAATACTATTTTCTGATAATATCTTGTAATAAAATATCATCAATGACAACTGAATAATTATGCTGGAAGATAGCCAGTGTAATTACCACAGGTGAGTGTTGGATCCATGATCATATCCAAAAAACGTACCTACTGCATCAGAAATCTCCGATTTTCATTATTACCTATTTTTATCCAGCATAAATCTCTTATTCTAACTGTTAAATTCTCATTTTCTATTATATGATTCATCTAAATGTCATTCTATGTTCATTTCTATGATAGTGTGGTAATAAATATGATTGTATACTTCTTTTAAATATCACTCTTCTTCTATATTCATTATTTTCGTAGAGATGCTGTATCTTCATTGTTTATCATTATATTTAATCTTTAATGTTGTTCTGATTTCATTTTATCTTCATTACATAATATTATTCTTTTCATGATTATATTTTTTAAATTGTAATTCAATTCTTCTTTCTTCATTTTCTTGTATTAATCATTTACTGATAATTGCACTTAGTGCAATTATCTCTTCCTCTTTTTTTATCCCCAGAGTAAATTTCTATTGTATGTTCTTCTATCTTGTTTATAAATCTTTCTGAAAATTCTTTAATTTTTTTAGTTTTCTTCTATTTAATTTTCCATTCTTTCTGAATTATTCACTTAATTTCTTGTATAATTCTTTCTGAATCATCCAACTTGTTTATTATTTCCTTAAAAAAAATTAACCATCTTTGTTCTGTTCTTTACTAATTCCTTGTGTTTTATATTCCTCATCTCCTTCCTTCCCAATCAAAGTTCTTCTCCTGGTTTCCATTGAAATTATTCAGGCCACGTTGGGCGACAATTATGAAGGATATCTTGCTAGAAACAATAGTTGTTTTCTAATTATTATTTAATTGAGACTCTTTACTCGTTTGAGGATTCTTGATACAAAATTCAAGATCTTTTTCTCTTGAAATTATATTGAAATCTATTCAAAATAATTTTATATTTCTCTCTCCAGCTTAATATATTTTTAACCATTGGCAATTATTTTCTGGTTTCCATGGATCTTTTAAATTCTAAAAACACACACACTTTGGTTTATAACTTTTCAAAATTCATATCGTAACAATACTCACCTTCTAAAGGTAAACGTCCACATATCCGCATCGTACGTATCGGATGCATCGTATCAAACGGATTAATTTATCACATTGCGTCCACTGTATCGGCAGGGTACGGATTTACCGACGCAACTACGACGTAGCTATGCGTCGGCATTGCCGACGAGCCGATTTAAGCGAACCGTACTAGTGGACGCACTTGTGTGAATTTCTATAGAAAGAATACTTCGATCCGTTTAATGCGATGCGGTGTGGACGCTTAACTTTAAGGTAAGGGTCCACATGTCCGCATCGTACGTATCGGATGCATCGCATAAAACGGATCGAAGTATTCTTTCTAAAGTAATAAACACAAGTGCGTCCACCTGTACGGATCGCTGGAATCGGCTCGTCGTCACTGTCGGCAATGCCGACGCCGTTGTTGGCATAGAGCTACGTCGTAGTTGCGTCGGTAAATCCGTACGCTTCCGATACAGTGGACGCATTGTGAAAAAATAATCTGTTTGATACGATGCGAATATGTGGACTCGCTTTTAAACTTGGGTGTATTTTTTTTTTAATTATTATTTGTTCTCTTATCTGAAATATAATCCTAAAACTGGTATATTTGGGTGAAATAAGACAACCATCACATTCTTCAAGACCTGTGAGATTTAATTGTTGTGAGAAATGTATTTAATTATTGCGAGATTGACAAGTCCAGGTTTATTATGAATTGAAGTCATATCTGACATTTAATGCTACATCGATGGCTTATGGCGATTTCCATTGACACGCTCGGATCACTGGGAGTCATATTTGACAGATATTTTAGGTTCAATTTCGATTTCGAGTGCTCCGAGCGTATAAATGGAAATCGCCATTAGAGTGCATACCGGCTGACTCCAATTTGATGAAAATAAGTAATAAGTCGGTGTTGGCCATAAATCCATGATCAGGTGTTGAATGAAGTTTTCTTCTTGATTAGACAGTGCTATATTTCCATGTATGCCGAACAGTAACAACAAAATTCTGAAATATAAATTAAATCAAATCAAAATTGTTCTTTAGATTTCCTGAACAGTTTTTTCATTTCTGTAGTTAACAGGTTTACAAATTGAGCCATCGACATGAAATATTGATACGGAGAGGGTAGGGATGCTAGGCTTACTTGATAGAGGAATTGAATGTACTTTCAAAGCGCACATTTGTTTTTGACAAAATTTATGTAGGTACACATGTACATATCTTCTTATATATAAAAATGAATTGCTGTTCGTTAGTCTCGCTAAAACTCGAGAATGGCTGGACCGATTTGGCTAATTTTTGTCTTGAATTATTTTTGGAAGTCCAGGGAAGGTTCAAGAGGTGAATAAATATAAAAATGTCTATAGGGTGTTTTTCTTTAAACGTCAATGGTAACTTGCTCTCTTTCACGCCATAGTCGAACAATTTCATTCAATTGAGTTAAAAAATATACTTTCGGGGCATACATCATTGAAAATAAACCATAAATATACAGAGTGTTCTTTTTCGCACGGCACAATTGTACTCGATTGAAATGATTTGTGCCACATACAAAGCATTAACTAAATAGGTACCTTGGATGGATTCTCATAATGTATTTGTCTGAAATTTTCATACAGGGTGTTTTTCTTTTAACGTTAATTGCAACTTGCTGTTTTTCGCGACAATCGTACAATTTCTTCCAATTTTGTTAAAAAATACACTTTCGAGGCATACATCATTGAAAATAAACCATTACTATACAGGCTGTTCTTTTTCTCAAGGCACCATTGTACGCGATTGAAGTGGTTTGTACCACAAGCAAAACATTAACCGAATAGACCTTGGATGGATTCTCATTATGTATTGGTCCGTCATACAGGGTATTTTTCTTTTAACGTCAATTGCAACTTGCTGTCTTTCACGCCATAGTCGTACAATTTCATTCAATTCATCGAAAATAAATGATAACTATACAGAGTGTTCTTTTTCTCACGGCACAATTGTACGCGATTGAAGTGAAATGTGCCACAAACAAAGCACTAAATAGGTACCTTGGATGGATTCTCATAATGTATTTGTCTGAAATTTTCCTACAGTGTGTTTTTCTTTTAACGTCGTATTTGTCAGAAATGTTCATACAGTGTGTTTTTCCTTTAACGTCTATTGCAACTTGCTGTTTTTCGCGCCAATCGTAGAATTTCTTTCAATTGTGTTAAAAATTATACTATTGAGGCATACATCATTGAAAATAAACCATTACTATACAGGGTGTTCTTTATATCACGGCACAATTGTACGCGATTGGAGTGATTTGTGCCACAAACAGAGCATTAACCAAATAGGTACTTTGGATGGATTCTTATAATGTATTTGTCCGAAATTTTCAATTTTCACACAGGGTGTTTTTCTTTTAACGTCAATTGCAACTTGCTGTTTTCACACCAATCGTACAATTTCATTCAATTGTGTTAAAAAATATACTTTCAAGGCATATATCATTGAAAATAAACCATTACTATACAGGGTGTTCTTTATATCACGGCACAATTGTACGCGATTGAAGTGATTTGTGCCACAAACAAAGCATTAACTACATAGGTACCTTTGATGGAATCTCATAATGTATTTGCTAGAAATTTTGATACAGGGTGTTTTTCTTTTAACGTCAATTGCATCTTGCTGTTTTTCATGCCAATCGTACAATTTCATTCAATTGTTTTAAAAAATATACTTTCGAGGCATACATCATTGAAAATAAACCATTACCATACAGGATGGGCTTTATATCACTGTACAATTGTACGCGATTGAAGTGATTTGTGCCACAAACAAAGCATTAACTAAATAGGTACCTTGGATGGATTCTCATAATGTATTTGTCCGAAATTTTCATACAGGGTGTTTTTCTTTTAACGTCAATTGAAACTGACTGTTTTTCACGCCAATCGTACAATATCATTCAATTGTATTTTGAAAATGATCCATTACCATACAGGGTGTTCTTTATATCATGGCACAATTGTACAGAATTGAAGTGATTTGTGCCACAAACAAAGCATTATCTAAATAGGCACCTTGGATTGATTCTCATAATGTAACAATTTTGTTTTTCTTCTGATGTGTGGACATGGCGCATGGATGAATTATACGTCGCGTGTTCGCGCGTCGGAAAACCATCATCTTTGTTCAATTACGCACCAAAAAACAAAATAAGAAATACAGTTTATCAGAAAGCTTTAAATTGATTAAAGAGACTGTATCATAGCTGTTTGTGTCTGTCAATAACAAATTGAAACCTTATAAATAGCCAATATTTCAGAAGTTAGCTTCTCATACGAAATATATATATATATATATATATATATATAAATTCTAGGGAAAGTTTTCTTGGGTATTGTTGCACGTTGTGTTTGACTAGTAAAACAATATTTACTTTTTCATTTTATAATCCAACATATGTTTCGGCCTTGATTGGCCTTTTTCAAGGATGTATAATATAACAATCTAATACTAATTTTTGACAAATTACAACTGTCAAAATTGAAAACAATGTCATGATTCAAAATATCAAAAAATTTTATCACTTCAAGATAGCGATAGCTGTGTAAGTTGATAAAATTAAGAAACTGGGATCTATATTTTCATTTTCTATCATTTTATTAAATTGAAATATATTTGTGCCAAGTTTTTGGTGTCAGTTTTATCGTTCATAGCTTCTTTCTCTTTTTTGATATGAATCATTTCTGATATATTTCGGGTTTTACAATTTTTTTCTATATCTAAAATATGAAAGTTTTCAAAATCCATTTTATGCCCTTCAATTTGTTCGTGTTTTTTAAGTGCTGTGGTATTTTTACAAAATTTATGGCCATTGATACGTTCTTTTATATATTGTGATGTTTGACCTATGTATACTTTAGGGCAGTTTATACAGTTAATTTGGTATATACAATTTGAAATTTTATTTTTTGGAATTTTTGATTTTAAATTTGAGTTTAAGAATTTCAAATTATTCACATTTTTATATGCTAAATTTATTCCATAATCTTTTAATGTTGTATTTAGTTTTTCCGATAGGTCTTGTATATATGGTAAAGATATGTATTTTAGAATTTTAGTTTCGCTTTTTTTAGTATTTTTTTTCTCTGTGTTATATAGGCCGAAAATTTTGTTTTTGAAAATTTTGTTTATTATTTTTAGAGGATAGTTATTTCTTATCAGCATATTTTTTGCTTTATTTATTGTTTGTTTTCTGAATTCTGGACTTGTGAGTTTTAGAGCTCTGTCAGCGATTCCTGATATCACACTTTTCTTATGAATCATTGGGACTGTAGCTTCAAAATTTAAATATCGTCCGCTCCAGGTAGGTTTTGTATACCAAATTGTCTTTATTTTAGTGTTTGTTCGTATAAGTGTTAGGTCCAAGAAATTGATTTTATTTTGTTCTTCTAATTCATGGGTGAATTTCAATTTTGGATGGTAGTTATTGAAATCGCTAATAATTTCACATATTTTATCTTCAGGTGCTGCTGTGAGACAATCATCTACGAAACGTTTAAAAAATGGTATTTTGTATGTTAATCTATTTATAACAGTTTCTTCTAAATCTTCCATAATAAGTTGTGCTATTACTGCAGAAATCGGAACTCCCATGCCACATCCATTTATTTGACAATAAAATTCGTTTTTAAATTGAAAATACGAGCATGAAAAACATAGTTCGATTGCTTTTATGAATTCTGTTTTTGGTAGGTCTGTATGTATTTTTATTTCATTCCATTTCTTCATAATTAAGTCTTTTGCTACGTCAAGTGGTAAATTTGTGTATAAGCTGACAACATCTAGTGAGAACAATTTTTCATTGTTTTTTAATGATACATTATCTATGAATTTTTTGAATTGCCATGAATCTTTTATATAAAATTTATTTTTTCCAAGTATTGGGGTTAAACAATTAGCTATGTATTTTGATAATTTATAAATAGGACTTTGGATACAACTAATGATTGGTCTAAGAGGTATTTCTTTTTTATGTAATTTTGGAAGTCCGTATATTTGGGGTGGATTTGCGTTATGTATTTTTGATTCATTGCAAAGTTTTTTAGGTAAAATATTTCTTTTTTCCCATGATTTTATTAGATCATTATTTTTATTTTGAATTAACTTTGTTGGATCTTGTTTTATTTTTTTATAAGTTGTTTCATCGTTTAGGATATCAAAAATTTTTTTATTATAGTCACATGTATTCATTACTACTGTTTTGTTAGATTTATCTGGTTTAAGAACTGTTATTTCAGGGTGTTTTTTGAGAAATGATTTTGTTTTCTTGATTCTGTTATTTAATTGTAATTGGCTCTTATTAAGTTTTGTAGATCTTTTTTTGAAGTTAGTAATGTTATTTACTACTTTATTACGTATTTCTGTTTGAGTATCTTTGTCAAAATTGTCAATTCCTGTTTCTATATTTGCGATGATATGGTGTATGGGAAGATTCGTTTTTTCTATTGGGATACAGTATTTCGGTCCTAAATTCAAAACTTCTTCTATATTTTCAGGAATAGTTGTATCTGAAATGTTTACAAACCAGTCTTTTTCTTTATCTTTAACTTCAATTCTGTTTTTTAGTTTTTTGATTTTATTTACTTGTTTAGTTCGGATGTTGTTGAATATTTCTTCTATTTTTCGGTCTTGTTTTTCTAATGATGTATTCACCCATTCTTCAAAATTTCTCTCCAGAATTTGATTTGTTATATTAATTATGTTTTTTTCTAGATTTTTGATACTTTTTGAAGTATCATTAATGAGGAGGTTAATGGTTTTGAATTGAAATCTCTTGAAACTTTCGGTGAATTTCTTTTCATTTCTTTGGTCAGTTATTTTAATATGTTCAATATTTAAGTTGAGGAATGTTGGAATCAGTTCATAATGTTTGCATTGCAATAGAAATATTCTTCGGTTTTTTTGCTTGATTAATTTAGTTTTCAATTTCTCCAATTTCTTGATATTTTTTGATGTTTCATGATTGTTATATGTATTATTGATGTTTATACCTTCCATTTTCACCCGGAAGTAAAATGTATTATTAGTTCTTGAGTTTTCTTGTGCTTCTTCTTTATATACCTAAATTCTAGGGAAAGTTTTCTTGGGTATTGTTGCACGTTGTGTTTGACTAGTAAAACAATATTTACTTTTTCATTTTATAATCCAACATATGTTTCGGCCTTGATTGGCCTTTTTCAAGGATGTATAATATAACAATCTAATACTAATTTTTGACAAATTACAACTGTCAAAATTGTAAAACAATTTTGTCAAAATTGTTTTACAATTTTGACAGTTGTAATTTGTCAAAAATTAGTATTAGATTGTTATATTATACATCCTTGAAAAAGGCCAATCAAGGCCGAAACATATGTTGGATTATAAAATGAAAAAGTAAATATTGTTTTACTAGTCAAACACAACGTGCAACAATACCCAAGAAAACTTTCCCTAGAATTTAGGTATATAAAGAAGAAGCACAAGAAAACTCAAGAACTAATAATACATTTTACTTCCGGGTGAAAATGGAAGGTATAAACATCAATAATACATATAACAATCATGAAACATCAAAAAATATCAAGAAATTGGAGAAATTGAAAACTAAATTAATCAAGCAAAAAAACCGAAGAATATTTCTATTGCAATGCAAACATTATGAACTGATTCCAACATTCCTCAACTTAAATATTGAACATATTAAAATAACTGACCAAAGAAATGAAAAGTAATTCACCGAAAGTTTCAAGAGATTTCAATTCAAAACCATTAACCTCCTCATTAATGATACTTCAAAAAGTATCAAAAATCTAGAAAAAAACATAATTAATATAACAAATCAAATTCTGGAGAGAAATTTTGAAGAATGGGTGAATACATCATTAGAAAAACAAGACCGAAAAATAGAAGAAATATTCAACAACATCCGAACTAAACAAGTAAATAAAATCAAAAAACTAAAAAACAGAATTGAAGTTAAAGATAAAGAAAAAGACTGGTTTGTAAACATTTCAGATACAACTATTCCTGAAAATATAGAAGAAGTTTTGAATTTAGGACCGAAATACTGTATCCCAATAGAAAAAACGAATCTTCCCATACACCATATCATCGCAAATATAGAAACAGGAATTGACAATTTTGACAAAGATACTCAAACAGAAATACGTAATAAAGTAGTAAATAACATTACTAACTTCAAAAAAAGATCTACAAAACTTAATAAGAGCCAATTACAATTAAATAACAGAATCAAGAAAACAAAATCATTTCTCAAAAAACACCCTGAAATAACAGTTCTTAAACCAGATAAATCTAACAAAACAGTAGTAATGAATACATGTGACTATAATAAAAAAATTTTTGATATCCTAAACGATGAAACAACTTATAAAAAAATAAAACAAGATCCAACAAAGTTAATTCAAAATAAAAATAATGATCTAATAAAATCATGGGAAAAAAGAAATATTTTACCTAAAAAACTTTGCAATGAATTAAAAATACATAACGCAAATCCACCCCAAATATACGGACTTCCAAAATTACATAAAAAAGAAATACCTCTTAGACCAATCATTAGTTGTATCCAAAGTCCTATTTATAAATTATCAAAATACATAGCTAATTGTTTAACCCCAATACTTGGAAAAAATAAATTTTATATAAAAGATTCATGGCAATTCAAAAAATTCATAGATAATGTATCATTAAAAAACAATGAAAAATTGTTCTCACTAGATGTTGTCAGCTTATACACAAATTTACCACTTGACGTAGCAAAAGACTTAATTATGAAGAAATGGAATGAAATAAAAATACATACAGACCTACCAAAAACAGAATTCATAAAAGCAATCGAACTATGTTTTTCATGCTCGTATTTTCAATTTAAAAACGAATTTTATTGTCAAATAAATGGATGTGGCATGGGAGTTCCGATTTCTGCAGTAATAGCACAACTTATTATGGAAGATTTAGAAGAAACTGTTATAAATAGATTAACATACAAAATACCATTTTTTAAACGTTTCGTAGATGATTGTCTCACAGCAGCACCTGAAGATAAAATATGTGAAATTATTAGCGATTTCAAGAACTACCATCCAAAATTGAAATTCACCCATGAATTAGAAGAACAAAATAAAATCAATTTCTTGGACCTAACACTTATACGAACAAACACTAAAATAAAGACAATTTGGTATACAAAACCTACCTGGAGCGGACGATATTTAAATTTTGAAGCTACAGTCCCAATGATTCATAAGAAAAGTGTGATATCAGGAATCGCTGACAGAGCTCTAAAACTCACAAGTCCAGAATTCAGAAAACAAACAATAAATAAAGCAAAAAATATGCTGATAAGAAATAACTATCCTCTAAAAATAATAAACAAAATTTTCAAAAACAAAATTTTCAGCCTATATAACACAGAGAAAAAAAATACTAAAAAAAGCGAAACTAAAATTCTAAAATACATATCTTTACCATATATACAAGACCTATCGGAAAAACTAAATACAACATTAAAAGATTATGGAATAAATTTAGCATATAAAAATGTGAATAATTTGAAATTCTTAAACTCAAATTTAAAATCAAAAATTCCAAAAAATAAAATTTCAAATTGTATATACCAAATTAACTGTATAAACTGCCCTAAAGTATACATAGGTCAAACATCACAATATATAAAAGAACGTATCAATGGCCATAAATTTTGTAAAAATACCACAGCACTTAAAAAACACGAACAAATTGAAGGGCATAAAATGGATTTTGAAAACTTTCATATTTTAGATAGAGAAAAAAATTGTAAAACCCGAAATATATTAGAAATGATTCATATCAAAAAAGAGAAAGAAGCTATGAACGATAAAACTGACACCAAAAACTTGGCACAAATATATTTCAATTTAATAAAATGATAGAAAATGAAAATATAGATCCCAGTTTCTTAATTTTATCAACTTACACAGCTATCGCTATCTTGAAGTGATAAAATTTTTTGAATCATGACATTGTTTTCAATTTTGACAGTTGTAATTTGTCAAAAATTAGTATTAGATTGTTATATTATACATCCTTGAAAAAGGCCAATCAAGGCCGAAACATATGTTGGATTATAAAATGAAAAAGTAAATATTGTTTTACTAGTCAAACACAACGTGCAACAATACCCAAGAAAATTTTCCCTATAATTTATATAAAGAAGAAGCACAAGAAAACTCAAGAACTAATAATATATATATATATATATATATTTCAGGAAAACTGTGTTTTGTAAGTAAGCAACATCATGTGCAATTAATCGAAAATAATAAAAAAAACTTCATTCATACCGAGCATTTTTTTTATTAAGTTAGGCGGTGCGAAGTTCGCCGGGCCAGCTAGTCAAAAATATATTTTTTTCAGCCTATTGTTTACTAGTATTCATTAAAGAATACTGTGGGTGGTATATTCATCATTAAATGGTTTCTGTCTGGGTTTTCTCTCCCAAACTCTGAAAAATATCTATAAAAATAAAAAAATAATTATTTTGTGATTTGCTTCTGCGTAAGAACACAAGATATTTGTCAGAAGCAATCAATCGAACAATGTTGCCTGACAAACAACAACGAAACAACATCAACGAAGAAACAACTATATCGTAAATCAACAAGTCCAGAGCGTTCCTGCCAATAGGGTCTTCATAATGGCTTCGTATAATTAATATACTTATGCATATATTACACAAGTCAAATAAACCCCAGATGATTCATTGATTTGCCGAGAAAGCAAGAGCAGACGCGTTTCTGGCTTCGTGGTCTTCATCATTACTCTGTAGCTTCTCAACAAATTCAACTAAACTGAACCGGGTTAAGCCTCTCAGAGCCAGCTTGGTCGATCAGACCTAATCGCCCACGACACCTATGCGACAAAACACGGAATTCAGCCTTTCCCCACCAGTGAAAATTTGAAGCGTGAAATCAGATGCCACCATTCGCTCGATTTTAATCGAGAAACGAGTCCCGCAGAGCTCAGACAGTATCTTCCCTTGGCCATGAACGCTGTTTAACGTTTTCAAAAATAATAATGAAAAATGGCGATATCGTTGTTAATAAATCAACAAGTACAAAACCTTTCTGCCAATAGGGTCTTCATAATGGCTTCGTATAATTAATATACTCATGCATATATTTCACAAGTCAAATAAACCCCAGGGGATTCATTGATTTGCCGAGAAAGCAAGAGCAGACGCGTTTCTGGCTTCTTGGCTTTCATCAGTACTCTGTAGCTTCTCAACAAATTCAACTAAACTGAACCGGGTTAAGCCTCTCAGAGCCAGCTTGGTCGATCATACCTAATCGCCCACGCCACCTATGAGACAAAACACGGAATTCAGCCTTTCCCCACCAGTGAAAATTTGAAGCGTGAAATCATCCATTCCATATTAATTATACGAAGCCATTATGAAGACCCTATTGGCAGGAACGCTCTGGACTTGTTGATTTATTAACAACGGTATTGCCATTTTTCATTATTTACTATATCGTAACGTTTCGGAGTCTATATCAGACTCCTTCGCCAGACACTTAACGAAAATCTTTAGAATTATTTTGTTGATATTCTGAAATTCAAAAGTTATACTGAAATTCTCAAATTGCAGAATAACTATCAACAAAATAATTCTAAAGTTTTTCGTTAAGCGTCTGACGAAGGAGTCTGATATAGACTCCGAAACGTTACGATATAGTTGTTTCTTCGTTGATGTTGTTTCGTTGTTATTTGTTAGGCAACATTGTTCGATTGATTGCTCCTGACAAATATCTTGTTCTTCTTACGCAGAAGCAAATCACAAAATAATTCATTTTTTATTTTTATAGATATTTTCAGAGTTTGGGAGAGAAAACCCAGAAAGAAACCATTCAATATTGTTTATTAATAAGAATTGAATATGTTCCGGGACTTATCCCTTGAAGTTTTCAATAAAATCTATCGAAGCGTTCAAGTATTATACCGGTTGTAATTTTTTGTATGCATGAAACACCTTGTATCCCATAAACGAATAGGCTCATTTTGAACACTGAGAAACAAAGGTCTATCCAAAGTTAGAGGAATGGAACTCATCAAGTCATCCAATACCTAAATAGAACGTCTTCATACAAACAAAGGTAACAAATATATCTAATGCAAAGTTTAATGAAAAATATATACCAATACATTTTGTTTATACATTTATAATGTATTTTCAAAAGTGGATACTTCCTCTTCGATTTTAACATGGTCAGAATTATATTCAGCGTCCTTCGCCATTTTTATTGCTTTCATTTCCAAGTTACCAACAATTTCACAAATTTTAACTCTAGCCTCCGCAACAAACTCTGGAGGTAATTGTTTTACAGATAAAGCCATACTATGGAAGAATGCAAAAATTGGATCGGTCGTTATGGCTTCATTTTCTCTTTGCTTCAGTTGGACCAATCTGATGATATCCTGCTTTCCTATTGCATTAGTTCTAAATTTTGATTCAGAGGTGGAGTCGTTATCGTATTGTTGATATTCCTCAAAATAATCGAGACGCTGCTCAGAGGGCGTACCTGGTTCTTGACTATGACTGGCTGCAGATTCGTCACAGACAGTGTCCATCTCTTCTTCTTTGAGACAATTTTCTTCTAGGTGATTATAGGACTCATCTGATGCAGTCCTGAAACATTTTCATGGTATATGGTCTACAAAATCGTGAATGGTGAATGATTATTGAGTGATTTGCAAAAGAGGTGCTATGTTGTTTAAGATGTGTACTATCTTGGGATTTTTTGTCGGTTTTAGACGAAATCTAACATTTTTTACGCGCAGGTTCTGGGGAACAGCGTGCCACAATTTTGCCCAAATGTCTGTAACTTTCGAATTCGCCGAAAGTGGACTCAAATGATTAGGTTCGACTCACTGATAAAGAATCCGAGGTCAAATTTGATTCTGTCCGGCCGGCCGTTGCCACGATAACTTGAGAACGGAAAGAGAAGAGCAACTTGAAATTTTCAGGGTACGCGGTACGTCCAAATACGGACCAACGGTTTTCGAGTACTAATTTTCTCTTCAACCAATACAGATCCGATCAAATTGAAACTTGGTAGCTAGTAACTGTTGTAGAATACTGGCACAAAGACGTTTGTGGAATTTTGTGAGAATCGTATCACTAGAAAATTTAAAAAACATGATTAAAAATATTATTTATCTCACGATAACCTGAGAACGGAAAGAGATAGCTACTTGTAATTCTTAGGATATTTCGCGCATCTGAATGTGACATTTGATTTCATTAATAGGCATAATCGGCCGAATGTTTTTGGAGTTATACCCATCTGAAATTTGGTTTTTATTTACCCAATAACTTGTAAAATACGAATCCGATACGGTTCTAACATAATTAGTTATAGAATGCCGACGCGAAAATGTTTGCGAAATTTCGTCAGGAACATATCACTAGAAAATTTTAAAAATTGGTTCAAGCACTGACGCGAAGTCAGAAGCTTTTGCGCGTATGTTCTATTGTCCATTCTTCTGTATTGGACACCTTTAATCGAATTTACCATGGTAAATTATGTTGTCCATTCTCCTGTATTGGACACTCTTAATTCGATTTTACCATGGTTAATTCGAATTAAGAGTGTCCAATACAGGATAATGGACAACATAATTTATCATGGTAAATTCGATTAAAGGTGTCCAATACAGAAGAATGGACAATAGAACATACGCGCAAAAGCTTCTGACTTCACGTCAGTGCTTGAACCAATTTTTTATTCCGTGATTTTTTTGAAATTTTCTAGGGGTACGGTTCTTAAAATTTATTTTTCCGTATTTTTTTTCAAATTTTTTAGGGGTACGGTTCTTACAAAATTTTAAACATGTCTTTATGATGATTTTCTACTACTAGTTACCAAGCTTCAATTCGATCGAATATTTATTTTTTGAGTTATCAAGGAAATAATATTCCAGGTGGGTATAACTCGAAAACCGTTTGACCGATTATGCTCAAAAACGGTGAAAATTTCAAGTCCCTATCTCCTTTCGTTCGAAAGTTATCGAGGCAACGGTCACCCATCTACTGAACTCACACAAGAATGCTCGAATCTCCAACAATATTCAACCGATCGTGTTAATACTTGAAACTTGGCAGTAGAGTTAGGTTATGAAGGCTCTTGCAAAATTTCAGCAATTTCAAACGAATAGTTACTGATATATAGAATTTTTTTTTCAATTTTCAATGATTTTTTTAAAATTTTTTACAACTACTATCCTCACGAAGTTTTGCAAGAATTTTCGCGTTGGCATTCTACAACTAATTACCATGTTTGACTTCAATCGGTTTAGTATTTTTCGAGTTAATGAGGAACAAAAAACAACCAAATTTCAGATGACTATAACTCTAAAACCGTTTGGCCGATTATGCTCATAAACAAACTGAAATGTCGCATTCTGGTGCATATCCTAACCTGAAAACTTCAAGCCGCTATCTATTTCCGTTCTCAAGTTATCGTGACAACAAAAATATTTTTTAATAATTTTTTATGAATTTTTTAGCCATACGATTCGCACAAAATTTCACGAACGTGCTTAGGTTCATATTCTACAACTACTCACCAAGTTTCAATCCGATCGGATTCATATTGGTTGAAAACAAAATTATTACTCGGAAACCACTTGGCCGATTATGCCCATTAACGAACTTGTCCGTCGTATTGGGATGCGCCACCCACCCTGAAAATTTCAAGTCGTTAGCTCTCTTCGTTCTCAAGTTATCGTGGCAACGGCCGGACGGCCGGCCGGACAGAATCAAATTTAAACTCGAATTCTTCATTGGGGAGTCGAACTAAATCGTTTGAGACCATTTTTGTAAAAACATTCGAAAGTTACAGACATTTGGGCAAAACTATAACGCGATGTTCCCCAGAACATACGCACAAAAAGATCTTTGAAAAAAATTCCATACACGGTGGGCCACGGTCGATGGTACCCTGGACTTTTACGGAGAACGGGACGTACGATTTTATTGAAAATTTGGTTTCATGGCTAGGAACCACTGCTCCATCGTCCTAGAATATTTTCAGCGCTGCGGTGTTGCCGCTTTTATTTTTCAGGTATGGATTTTTCAGGTATGGATTACCAATATCCAGTGTATCAATTACGTATAATGACATACATTCCTAATCATCCAGGGTTGATCAAAATCCGAGGCGATTCAGAGACAGATTTAAACGATGAAAAGTGCGTTTTTTCAAATGGAATGACTTGTATATCATAAGATGTATTGAAAGAGAAATAAATTTCCGATCAAAAGATATAACATACTCCTATACCTAAATTGTAAGATTTTCGAATTAAAAACAAGTTTTCATGCCAATGGGAATATTGAGCTAAATTTTGTATTAGGTATCCATGAAATGCCATAGAACATGTAAATTATGATAATTTAACAATCGGCATCGATTGTAGGTATTGTTGAATTTATTGACGGAGATTTCATTGAAAAATGATTGAAATGGAAGGCAATAATTATACGAACGAACATTTGATACAATTGTTTATTCTTCACGGTAAATGCAATCAAATTGTAGCAAGAACATGCAGAATGTTTGATGAGATGTATCCTGACTTCAATCAATGAACAAGAGAAAATTTGTAGGATTACATAATAATTCCATCCTCTATGGATCAAAATGATCAATGCCGAAGCCTATAATTTCAAAAGAAGAAATACATCAACTTATTATAGCGCAAATCATCATGCTTTAACCAGAAGTACAGAAAAAGATTCAGGTCTAACCAGAACTTATCTTCAGGATTCAAAATTCTGCATGTTCTTGCAACAATTTGATCCCATTGACCCTGAAGAATAAACAATTTCATTCATACTTCATTTGTATAATTATTTCATTCCATTTGAATAATTTTTTCAATCAAATCTTCGTTAGTAAATTCAACATTACTTTACAATATCTCGGAAACACCTCAGATTTTGAACAACCCTTTATGATTTGGGACGCATGTCATTGTAATCAAATGATACACGGGATATTGGTAATCCATGCCCGAAATTTCGGCTTTCTAGGATTTCAAGTAACGAAACAATGAATGCTGAATTGAAGCTATGTTTTGCACAAAAAAAGAAATAAATCAATTGATTACTCGAAAACTGCTAGGGATAGAAATGAGGAAGTGGATAAAAGCAATAATATATAGGCTGTTTCATTCGAAATATCAAAGTTGTTAGTACTTTTTGATATAAGCGGCAACACCGCAGCGCTGAAAATGTTCTAGATCGATAGAGCAGTAGTTTTCAATAAAATCGTACATCCTGTTCTGCGTAAAAGTTCAGGGCAACATCGACCGTGCCCATCCTGTATATCAGAAACCATTCGACTGACATCGCTGAAAGTCGAATTGCGATAGCCTTCAAAACCTAACTCTACAGCCAAGTTCCAAGTTTGAACACGATCGGATCGATATTGTTGGAGAACCGAACAGCCTAGGGTGAGTTCAGTTGCCTCAATAACTTTAGAACAGAAAGAGAAAGGGACTTCAGGGTAGGTTGCGCATCCATTTTTTTTAAGATGCAGTATGCAGTTTCATCATAAGAATCTAGTAATATCATTTTCAACTCTAACAAATTAATGCTTCCGTAGATATGATTTTTTGAAAATTCCAATATCAAATAGTAACTCTATGATTTCGCAGAACCCTGTATCGAAAATTAACGTCCGTGTCTGTGAATTTCATCTGTGTTCATACATTTCATCATTGTCATCTGATCTACAGATAAGAGACATGTCAAGCAAAGTATGATTGAAGCTCTTGGATAATCCATACGATGATGATGATGATGATGAAAATATCCATATACTTTGGCAAGTTGATCAAATTGGTTCAGAATATCTCCAGTAAAAACTAAACTGGAATATTGGCTAAGTTTCAATTGATATAATAAAATTTTCATACTAGATTTGAGGAATGAATATCAGGTATAAGTTCCTTACTGGGTAAAATTGACTGTTGGTTATGGACTAATAATTTTTAGCACTCTTGTTGAATGTAAATTCTTTTATGATGTTTGAATTTAATTTATTTTATGATGATATTTATGATAATGCGTCAGAAACCGGCCGGTTTCTGACGACAATTGAATGGAGTTTATTTTCACTTTATCTACTGAATTCTATTGAATTGGACAGATAAACGGAAGATAAACCACATGTTATATTCCTCAGAAACCAGCCCTAAATTGCATTTTACCACTGAAAGATTATGTCGCGCCATATTTATTTCCAGCTGTTCGAAATGTATGAAAGTATGAACTTGTAATTCCGAAGTATAAATTCGGGAATGACAAAAATATGCACCAGATGACACCCAAAGATTAATCTCTTTAATCTTTGGATGTCACCCATAAATTCTATCGATCGTTAAACGAACCTCTCATATCCCGCCCTCTCGTCTAAAATTCCGTCAATGGAAATTCGAAACATCAAAGCATTCGAAACGAAGACGAGATATCTCGGCATTCTCGTAACTCGAGTCGCGTTATATCTCTCTCGGCACCACATGGTAGACGACCGAAAATTATTCTAAAGGTTCGATTATTTTCACTCACTCTAGAGGTCTCATCTCTAGTTTCGAGATGCATACGGCGAAAAAACCTATTGACACTATTGACAGGCTACTGTGCGGTCTATGTTTGGCGAAGTCGGGCATCCCGAATGTAACTGGGTGCTCGTTAAAAATACCGCCACTGTACGAGTCCGCGGTAGGAGAACCTTAATTTTTTGAGGTTGGTTAAATACTTACGCTACTTGATATATCCTTCAAATCCCAATATTTTTTAAGACAAATAAATACTCACGCTTCAACATTCCTTCCAGCTGAATCTAAAAACTGCAGTCGCTTCATCAGTATCCACGACGTCTTGGATTTTCTTCTCTTGAATCTGAAATACGTATCTTTCATACTGCGCCATCTTTTCTTGCATTCTTCAACTGTAAACCCCGATTCATTATAAAATTATCATTATTCAATTAAATACAACACTAAGATATCATTAAAGGATACTGTGGGAGGTACATTCATTATTAAAGGGTTTCTTTCTGGGTTTTTTCTCCCAAACTTTGAAAAATATCAATAAAATAAAAAAATAATTATTTTGTGATTTGGTTCTGCGTAAAAAACATAAGAGATTTGTCAGAAGCAATCAATCGAACAATGTTGCCTAACAAACAATAACGAAACAATATCAACGATGAAACAACTAAGTATATCGTAACATTTCGGAGTCTATATCAGACTCCTTCGTCAGACAGTTAACGAAAATCTTCAGAATTGGTTAGGGAGATGAATATCTCGGTTAAGTTCGTTATAGGCCAAAATTGGCCAGATTTAATTTGATTTCTTCCATGGTGCAGTTCTCATTCTCATGATTGCTCATTTAATCTTGATAAATAAACTATCATTTGAAATGAACTTCCTTTATGATGCAGTTCTATCATATGAATACATTGATATAATTCCCAACTCTGAGAAACCAATACTTTCGGAGATATAATTTGTCTGTTTGAACTAGAGCGCCAGAAAGCTCCTGTCCACAGGGCTTGAACCCATTTTTCTCCATGTGATTATCGAGCTTGCGAAAAATCTTTAGACTTATTTTGTTGATCGTTATTCTGAAATTCGGGAATTGTCACATTGACAGTATTTGAAAATCATAGCTAACATAGTTTTACTTTGTATAGAAATTTCCAAGTTCCACCTCCTTTTTCAATAAATTCAGCCAAATATGGTCAATACCAATTGAGCAATTTGCAAAATTGCATTCTCTGTTCAATAAAATACAAGTTGACTCCTTTAGGCATCTCAGTTTTGAGTCACTCAAAATATGTGGCTGTCTATTCTCGTGTGATGGTGTGTTCTTCTGATACTTAGATTTAAGATGCCGTATTCCTACTGTGTACCGCGATGCCAGGTAAACTCGGGTCTCTGACCTCACAGTTGCGTGTAGGGAATCCAATCCCGCAAATGCGGGATCCCGCTGAAATTGTGCGGGATTAACATTACGGGATTTTCCGTGCGGGATCTGCGACTCGATATTAAAATTCCGTATCGACAATGAAAGCGCAAAAATCCCAGAAAAAGAAAAAGTACTTTTTCGTCCGCTGTGGTCACTATGAATACGGCATGATATGGTTCAATACAAACATAAGTGCATATGAGAATACCTGTCATTTGCTATTGTGAAATTATTTAAGAGGTTCGAAATTCATAAAAGTATGTAGAGGTCGACGAGAAAATGAAATATGCACTTTGGCGAAAAACTGTCCATTGCCTCGCCTGCTTGCTATCCTCGGCTGCTCCTCGGATAGCAATTTGCAGGCCCGGCAATAATAGACAGTTTTTGGTCATTGGTATATAAATAACTATTATGCTACTACTAAAGTATGTTTTAAATTACATAAGACCTTTTTGCGCGTATGTTCTGGGGAATATCGCGTTATCATTTTGCCCAAATGTCTGTAATTTTCGATTTTTTGCCGAAAATGGTCTCAAACGATTGGGTTCGACTCGCCGATGAAGAATTCGAGGTCAAATTTGATTCTGTCCGGGCGGCCTTTGCCACGATAACTTGACAACGGAAAGATCTAGCGATTTGTAATTTTCAGGGTAGGTGGCGTATCCCAATGAGACGGATAAGTTCGTTAATGGGCCTAATCAGCCCAATGGTTTCCGCTCGGGTTTCCGAGTAATAATTTTGTTTTCAACCAATACAAATCCAATCGAATTGAAACTTGGTGAATAGTTGTAGAATTTAAACCTAAGCACGTTTGATAAATTTCGTGAGAATCGTAGAAAATTCAAAACAAATTATTAAGAAGTATTTTTTATGTCACGATAACCTGAGAATGGAAAGAGGTCGACCAAACGGTTTTGGAGTTATACCCATTTGAAATTTGGTTGTTATTTCCTCAATAACTCGAAAAATACAAAACCGATTAAATTCAAACATGGTTAAAAGTTGTACAATGCCAACGCAAAAATTCTTGAGGATCGTATCACTAGAAAATTTCTAAGAAATCATTGAAAATTATTGAAAAAAATTCTATATATCACTAACTATTCGTCCAACATCGCTGGAATTTTGCGAGAGCCTTCAGAACCTAACTCTACTGCTAGGTTCCAAGTATGAACACGATCGGATATATATGTTGGAGATTCGAGCAGCCTTGGGTGAGTTCAGTAGATGGATGATTATCGTTGCCTCGATAACTTTCGAACGAAAGGAGATAGGGACTTGCAATTTTCAGGGTATGTTTCGGAGTTATATCCACTAGGAATATTATTTCCTCGATAACTCAAAAAATATAAACTCGATCAACTTGAAGCTTGGTAACTAGTTGTGGAATACCTGTAATATACAGTTATTATACAATATAGGAGAATGGACATAGAACATACGCGCAAAAGCTCCTGACTTCACGTTAGTGCTTGAACCAAATTTTTATTAGCATGTTTAATAGTTTGAGTACAAAGAGTATATATATTGTGAACAATCCCGCATTTTTGCGGATCCCCGGGATTGATAACTTTCATCCCGCTCGTTTGCGGGATTGAGGTTTTGGTACGCGATTGGATTCCCTAGTTGCGTGACGTGTAAGTTTTGAAGGCTCTTGCAAATTTTCAACGGAATTGGACGGATAGTTCTGAGATTTTTTTTAAATTTTCTATTAATGTGATTCTCACCGAATTCTGTGAAAGATAGATAATTTGTATTACATTACTAATACGACCTATGGAAAGCACAAAATATAATTCATAAAATAATTTAGTCACTTTGTTGAAATCTTATTTTTTCGAGTGTAATACAGTTGACCAGTACATCTCGGTCGTTGGAATATTTCGATATTTCGGCTGAAATTTCACCAATACAGATCCGATCGAGTTCGAATCTAGAACTTTACGGTGAAATAAGGTTTTTGAAGGCTCTCGCAGTATTTCAACGATATCTGTCTGGTAGTTTCTGAGCTACTTACAGAATTTTTCAAATATTTTTTTAAATTTTCCAGTCATGCGATCGTCACATAATTTTGCATAAGTCTTCGTGTCGGTATTTTTCATCTAACTACCGCGCTTTAATTCGTTATTCCAGAGGGCTATAATTCCAGAACTGCTCACCGAATTTTGTCCATTAACAAACTTAGCCGGCGCATTTGGACTCCAAACCACCTCTGAAAATTTCAACTGTCTAACTCATTTTGTTCGAGCGTAATCGTGCTGACGACCGGACAGAAATACGGAATCAAGTTTGACCTCGGATTCTTCATCAGTGAGTCGAAACTAATAATTTGAGACCATTCTCGGACAAAAATTAAAAAATTACAGACATTTGAACGAATTCATAGACACTCTTTACACCTCAACCTGAAAATTAAAGTGGAGGACGGCAGTTTTCAAAATAATTCCGCTTTAGCCGGGGCTCAAGCTTTTCTATCTGAGTAACTAAAATTACATACATAAAAAATTGGTTCAAGCACTGACGTGAAGTCAGAAGCTTTTGCGCGTATGTTCTATTGTCCATACTTCTGTATTGGACACCCTCAATCGAATTTACCATGGTAAATTATGTTGTCCATTCTCCTGTATTGGACACTCTCAATTCGAATTTACCATGGTAAATTCGAATTAAGTGTCCAATACAGGAAAATGGACAACATAATTTACCATGGTAAATTCGATTAAGGGTGTCCAATACAGAAGTATGGACAATAGAACATACGCGCAAAAGCTTCTGACTTCACGTCAGTGCTTGAACCAATTTTTTTTTTCGTGATTTTTTTAAAATTTTCTAGGGGTACGGTTCTTAAAATTTTTTTTTTCGTCATTTTTTTCAAATTTTCTAGGGGTACGGTTCTTACAAAAATTTAAACACGTCTTTATGTTGATTTTCTACTACTAGTTACCAAGCACCAATTCGATCGAATATTTATTTTTTGAGTTATTAAGGAAATAATATTCCAGGTGGGTATAACTCGGAAACCGTTAGACCGATTATGCCCAAAAACGAACTCAACTCTCCCTTTCGGATACGCAACCTACCCTGAAAATTGCAAGTCCCTATCTCCTTTCGTTCGAAAGTTATCGAGGCAACGGTCACCCATCTACTGAACTCGCACAAGAATGCTCGAATCTCCAACAATATTTAACCGATCGTATTAAAACTTGAAACTTGGCAGTAGAGTTAGGTTATGAAGGCTCTTGCAAAATTTCAGCAATTTCAAACGAATAGTTACTGATATATGGAATTTTTTTTTTTATTTTCAATGATTTATTAAAAATTTTTTACGAATGCTATCCTCACCAAATTTTGCAAACATTTTTGCGTTGGCATTCTACAACTAATAACCATGTTTGAATTCAATCGGTTCAGTACTTTTCGAGTTAATGAGGAACAAAAACCACGAAATTTCAGAAAATTTCAGATGGCTATAACTCTAAAACCGTTTGGCCGATTATGCTCATAAACAAACTGAAATGTCGCGTTCTGGTGTTCATCCTAACCTGAAAATTTCAATTCGCTATCTCATTCCGTTCTCAAGTTATCGTGAAAACAAAAATATTTTTTCATAATTTTTTATAAATTTTCTAGCTATACGATTCGCACAAAATTTCACAAAGGTGCTTAAGATCATATTCTACAACTACCCACCAAGTTTAAATTCGATCGGATTTATATTGGTTGAAAACAAAATTATTACTCGGAAACCACTGGGCTGATTATGCCCATTAACGAACTTGTCCGTCGTATTGAGATGCGCCACCTACCCTGAAAATTTCAAGTCGCTAGCTCTTCTCGTTCTCAAGTTATCGTGGCAACGGCCGGACGGCCGTACGGCCGGACGGCCGGACGGACAGAATCAAATTTGACCTCGAATTCTTCATTGGGGAGTCGAACTTAATCGTTTGAGACCATTTTCGTCAAAAAATTCGAAAGTTACAGACATTTGGGCAAAACTATAACGCGATGTTCCCCAGAACATACGCGCAAAAACAAAGCAAGATATCGTTATTCAAATAATACTTTGATTTATTCACCTATCCTTGAAATAATATGTTTCATGCTTACAAATAAACATTTTGGTGTACTGTGGAAAATCGAACGACCGATTGGCGAAGCCATTTAAAGGCATAAAGACGTAAATTAAACAAATTAACTAAATATAGGCCGTTTTGTTGAAGTGCTTTATGGATTGTACTTTGAAACGTTTTTCCATAATAAAATCGAATGGGATGCGACGAAAGGTCAATTTGACGACTGGTACCCACTTGAATCAAAAGCAACTTCAACAATTTTATATGTGCGTGCTAGAATACAGGGTATTTGGCAGAAGGTTGAACACACGAAAATGGTGGATAGATGGGGTCATGTGCTACTCACTAAGCCCTAATTTATTTGGCATGGCCTCCTGGATATTTTGAAAAAAAAATTGTTGCTTTCTTCGAGTTTCACCACTTTCTTAACTTCGAAGTGTAATTTTTATTAAAAATGAGTAAAACAGGCAATATTTTTGTTTTTTTTAATCTTTAATGTTGGCAGATTCTTATAAAATGATTGTTTTATTCAGATGTTAGCTGGAAAAAAGTTATGAGTCCCCAAACTTACGGAAAGATGTAGAAAATACTTAAAACTTAACTTCAACTTGCATTTAAAAAAAAAACAAAAATTGATTGAGGAGATCCAATTATAGTAAAACATCCCTAGTGCGTAACCTAGGGTACAAATGGTATGTTTTTGCTTTTATAAGAAAAGACCTTTAAGAGTTTCGTAATTCTATCAAGTTGGAAATTTTCGTCGAAACTCTACCTTTACGGAAAGGAAAATGTTTTGCGAAATTTAATATTGCAATGTTGGTAAAAATTAAATGATCTACGGCTTGCCAGTAGTAGTGGTGCAAATTGAAATTCACTATTCCCTTGGGATGGTTACACAAAGCAGGTAGAAATTATTAATTAAATATCTTATTTATTTGTTTCATTAACGCACCTAACTGGTAGAGCTATTTTCTTTTGTACTTAATTCAATAATTTCAATCGATCATTTAATTTTCACCAACCTTGCAGAATTAAATTTCGCAAAACATTTCACTTTCCGTAAAGGAGAGTTTCGTCGAAAATCTCCTACTTAATAAAATTATGAAAAAACTCTTGAAGGTTTGTTTTTGCGCGTATGTTCTGGGGAACATCGCGTTATAGTTTCGCCCAAATGTCTGTAACTTTCGAATTTTTTGACGAAAATGGTCTCAAACGATTGAGTTCGACTCCCCAATGAAGAATTCGAGGTCCAATTTGATTCTGTCCGTCCGGCCGTCCGGCCGTACGGCCGTCCGTTGTCACGATAACTTGAGAACGAAAAGAGCTAGCGACTTGAAATTTTCAGGGTAGGCGGCGCATCGTAATACGACGGACAAGTTCGTTAATGGGCATAATCGGCCCAGTGGTTTCCGAGTAATAATTTTGTTTTCAACCAATATAAATCCCATCGAATTGAAACTTGTTGGGTAGTTGTAGAATATGAACCTAAGCACGTTTGTGAAATGTTGTGCGAATCGTGTGGCTAGAAAATTAAAAAAAAATTATTAAAAAATATTTTTGTTGTCACGATAACTTGAGAACGGAATGAGATAGCGGCTTGAAGTTTTCAGGTTAGGATGTGCACCAGAACGCGACATTTCAGTTTGTTTATGAGCATAATCGGCCGAATGGTTTTAGAGTTATAGCCATCTGAAATTTTCTAAAATTTGGTGGTTTTTTGTTCCTCATTAACTTGAAAAATACTGAACCGATTGAATTCAAACATGGTTATTAGAAATTTTGCAAGAGCCTTCATAACCTAACTCTACTGCCAAGTTTCAAGTTTTAATACGATCGGTTAAATATTGTTGGAGATTCGAGCATTCTTGTGTGAGTTCAGTAGATGGGTGACCGTTGCCTCGATAACTTTCGAACGAAAGGAGATAGGGACTTGCAATTTTCAGGGTAGGTTGCGTATCCGAAAGGGAGAGTTGAGTTCGTTTTTGGGCATAATCGGTCTAACGGTTTCCGAGTTATACCCACCTGGAATATTATTTCCTTAATAACTCAAAAAATAAATATTCGATCGAATTGGTGCTTGGTAACTAGTAGTAGAAAATCAACATAAAGACGTGTTTAAATTTTTGTAAGAACCGTACCCCTAGAAAATTTGAAAAAAATGACGAAAAAAAAAATTTTAAGAACCGTACCCCTAGAAAATTTAAAAAAAATCACGAAAAAAAAAATTGGTTCAAGCACTGACGTGAAGTCATAAGCTTTTGCGCTTATGTTATATTGTCCATTCTTCTGTATTGGACACCCTTAATCGAATTTACCATGGTAAATTATGTTGTCCATTCTCCTGTATTGGACATTCTTAATTCGAATTTACCATGGTAAATTCAAATTAAGTGTCCAATACAGGAGAATTGACAACATAATTTACCATGGTAAATTCGATTAAGGGTGTCCGATACAGAAGAATGGACAATAGAACATACGCGCAAAAGCTTCTGACTTCACGTCAGTGCTTGAACCAATTTTCTATAAAACCAAATCACATACCATTAGACAGGTCACACACTAGGGATATTTTGCTAGAATTGGAACTCCTCAATCATTTTTTGTTTGCTTTTTAATGCAAGTTGAATTTAAGATTTAAGTATTCTTTACATCATTCTGTAAGTTTGTGGACTCATAACTTTTTGTATAGCTAACATCTGAATAATGCACTAATTTCATGAGAATCTGCCAATATGAAAGATTAAAAAAATTGGTTCAAGCACTGACGTGAAGTCAGAAGCTTTTGCGCGTATGTTCTCTTGTTCATTCTCCTTTATTGGACACTGATTAGGCCTTGGTTTATTTAATATTAAAATAAATTCAATCCAAGAGACCTTTGCAATAATGAATTCAACCAGTTAAAATTTAGCAGACTGTAATAAGGAAAACGAAGAAAAATAAAATGTATGCACATAAACCAGTTCAATGCCCAAATAGACCACTTACCTTTGTTCTCTGGTAGTATTCCTGATGGGTTTTATGGTATTCTTACGACCTTTCTAGGTGAAATATTAGGAAGGCTTGAAAGGAACAGTAAGGATTAAAGATAATAAGATATACCCACTGATACCAGAAACTGGAGAATAGATGTTGTCTCCTTAACCTTCTTCAAAAGTTCTAAATGAGCGTTGTTACACCACACTAATTGGGATTTCACAAAACTAATCAACTATATTAATTAATTCGGAAAAATCTAATAAAGCGAAACGAATAATAATTCTATCGAAATAAGAGCGATTACATTCATGGATCGACGAATACTGAATCAAAAAACACATATGTACATACGCGTAAATAACGCATATGGTCCCCTTAATTTATACGCGAATTGAAAACAAAAACTGGAAAATAAATATACGGGGCGCCAACATTCTCCCCCAACTTTGGGAAAATTATCATTTTTCCAAACAAAATACCAATTGAAAAACAAAGCATTGAATTGAAAAAAAAGAAAAAAAAACAAACTAATTGCTTTTTATCAGTTATCAATGTTATTGGGTGGGTAGTGGACACAACTTTACAACCGGTCTTTTATAGACTCCAGTTCGAGTCTTAACGAGAGCAACTCTAACAGTAGGTACCATCCGAACCGGGAAAAACCTGCGTACCGATACCTATTGGCCATCTAAGGCGTACGTCACTATCATCCATAAGAATAACAATTTTTCCTATTTCAATTGGGGTGGAATTGACATTCCACTTGAGTCCTGTTTGTAATTGATGGAGATATTCGCTTTTCCATCTAGTCCAATAAGATTGTACTATTCTATCTAAAAGTTGCTTCCTGTTCAATCTACCTACATTTTCTTGCGAAACATCATACGATGGTACATGCTGTAATGAAGTTAAAGAAAAGTGTGCTGGTGTCAGCATTAGCGGGTCGTTTGGATCATCAGAAACGTAACTGCATAAGGGTCGACTGTTTAAAAGCGCTTCGACCTGTGTCAAGACTGTTATAAATTCTTCATAACAGAGTATTTGGGAACCAATTGCCTTGAAAAGATGATTTTTCATGCTCTTCACATTTATCTCCCATAGACCTCCCATGTGGGGTGTTAAGGGCGCATTAAACGTCCAACATATTCTCTCAGACAACAAATACTTTTTCAAAGATTCTTCGTAGTCAGCTGAAAGGATAAATTGGTACAATTCATCGAGATATTTTTTAGTTCCAACAAAATTAGTACCTTGATCCGAATAGAATTTTCGAACATATCCACGACGACTCAAAAACCTTTTCATACAATCAAGAAATGTTGCGGTAGACAAATCTGATGCTAGTTCCAAATGTATAGTCTTTGTTGCTAAACAAACGAAAAGGCAGACATACGCCTTTTGTGTTTTAACACCTCTATGCCTAGTTAACGTTATATTAAAGGGACCAGCATAGTCAACGCCAGTATCAACGAATGGTTTGATCTGACTAGTTACTCTCGGTGAAGGTAGATTAGCCATGAGTGGATATTTGGGTTTAGGTTTAAATTTGAAACAGAAATTACACGCCTGAGTGCGTTGTCTAATCAAATTTCTCGCAGACAATATCCAATATTTCTGTTTAAGTAAGGAGTTCAAGAGGTATGGACCGGTATGTAAATTCTTCCTATGATAATAATCAACCAGAATTGTTACAAAATGATTTTTTTTCGGCAATAGGAAAGGATGTTTGTAATCAAAACCTACTTTCGCATTTTTTATTCGGCCACCCACTCTAATACAACCAAAATCATCTAAAAATGGCGACAATTTTCTGAAAGTGTGAGGTACACATTATTTCAACTTCAATGCACCCATCAATTCCTTGAAATAGACTACTTGTAATGTCCTAATAATGTATTTTTCAGAAATTTCTAAATCTTTCGAAGTAATCTCTTTCGAAAGTGGCAATATGTGCGCAAAGCGCAAAACGATCGTCATACTACGCAACAATTTATTGAACGAAGAAAATCGTTGAAAGTAAACATTTAGGGGGTTTTCAACGGATTCTGTTACAGAGACTAAAGCTATAACTTGCTGTTCTGGTAAATCACAAAACTCCATTAAGTTCAATGATTTTATTGGCCATTCAATTATATCTTTTTTCAGCCATGGTGGGCCAAACAACCATTCTGTTTTGTCTTCCACAAATTTTGCAGATGATATACCACGAGAAATAATATCAGCGATATTTTGTTCACCCGGAACAAAAAACCAATGAGCGGAAGTAATATTACTTTGAATTTTGGAAACTCGATTCGCGATGAATGTTTTCCATCTATGAGGTGAATCTGACAACCAACCTAAAACGATTTGGGAGTCAGTACAACAAATAACTTTATCGATTTTACATCGGCATAAATAAACTGATTCGATATACTTCATCAATTTGGAAAGCAGTAAAGCGGCGCATAATTCAAGTCGAGGTATTGATTCTATCTTTAGAGGGGAAACTCTAGATTTTGAACTAATTAAACCAACATGAACTTCCTCCTCAAAAATCACACGCAAGTAAACTGCAGCGCCATACGCATTCTGGCTTGCATCTGCGAAGCCTATCAAGGTGATAGGGAAGTCAGGTGTCACATGTAGCCACCGTGGAAAATTCACCTGCTTTAAAAGAGGTAATTCAGCTACAAATTGTAACCACTTATTACGCAAACTAAGAGGGATTTCTTCATCCCAATCCAATTTGATCGACCAGAGATATCTAATAAAAAGTTTAGCATATAAAACAACCGGACCCAAAAGACCAAGGGGATCAAATATTTTACTGATTTGGGAAAGTATGATTCGTTTAGTGGGAACCTGGTTGCCGATCGTAACTTCATTTATGTCAAATGAGAGAACGTCTAATTCAGCCTGCCACTGAATTCCTAAAACCTTAATAGTCCCTTTTTCAAGTGGAAATGGTTTCTGTGAACGTTTTTCCTCGGGTATAAACTCCCTAAGTTCAGAAGCATTCGTATACCACTTCGTGATTTCAAAACCACCAGTTTTGAATAAATTTGTCAACTGAAGGTATAACTCTGTTGACTTACCTATGGACTCTATACTTGTAGTTAAATCGTCAACGTACATATCCTCAAGAATGGTTTTCGATGCTTGTGGATAATTATGTGCTTCATCTAAAGCTAACTGTCTCACAACTCTCAAAGCAAGATAGGGAGAAGTTTTAACCCCAAACGTAACTGTAGTGAGTTCATATACATCAATTGAATCACTCGATGAAAATCGCCACAAAATGCGCTGGAATCGTTGATCCCGGCGATTAAGACGTATTTGTCGATACATTTGACAGATATCAGCTATTAATGCTACTTTGAAAATTCTAAAATTCAAAAACATCTTCAGGATGTCCGCCTGAAGTTTCGGACCTGTGTATAAACAGTCATTGAGGGAAAATCCTGAAGGGACTGTCTTCAAGCTAGCGTCAAATACAATTCGAATAGGGGTTGTTTTACTATCTTTCTTAAAAACTGGATGATGTGGAATAAAATACCCATTCGATTGATCAGAAAAATCTCCTAATTTCCCGACAAACCGCAAATGCCCCTGAGCCAAATAATCTCGAATAACATCAGAATACATCTGTTTCAAATCCGAAGAAATCTCAAATTTTTTCTCCAAAGCATTGAATCTTTTAATGGCCAAATTCACCGAATCAGTCAAATTATCAGGAGAAATCCTGAAGGGCAAAGAAACCGTATATCGGCCATCCCGTTTACTCCGCGAACAACACGACTTAAAATGATTCTCACATTCTACTTCATCAGGGCTGAATTTGTGAATTTCAGGGACTTCCTCTAACTTCAAAAGATTTCTAACAAGTTTTTCAATTTTTTCCATATCACTTATAGCGCTAAAAGATATGCTATCTTCTGAATTCAAAGAATTAACCTTAAAAGCTGTTCCACACAAAATATATCCTAAAGTAGTATCTAAAGCAGTCAATGAATCGGAAGTATCACCCATGATTTTATTACCCTTTATAATGGAATTAAAAAGCGTTATTCCGATAATCCCATCGATTTCGCAAGACTGGGAAAATTTTGAATCAGCCAACGGAAGATCCTTAATGTGTTCTAAATTTCTCATTGAAATATTACTGGTGGGCAAGTTTATTAACAACTTATCTATGATCAAAGCATTCAATCTATATTTTAATCGCGAATCAAACTTAGAACCAATGATTATATTCTCTACATAACCTCTTATATGACTTTGTGTATTTCCGATACCAATAACCGACGAATGTCTCTCAACAAAAGCTAAGTTCAAACGTTCACAACATTTGAATGTCAAGAAATTCTCTTGACTACCAGTATCCACAAGAACGCGAATTATTTCCGTGCATCGATCAGAAATATGTACTAAAACTTCTGCAGTAGGTAAAACTGTCGTTATATCTCGACCTATAGGTTTTTGAACACTTGTACAAGAAATACTTTTCGATTCTGTTTGTTCGATGTAATTGTTAGCTGAAGAAGTTGAGGGTTGTGAATTCAGCGTGACAACAGCAGAATTATTGTGATCAAAATGTAGCAAAGTATTGTGGCGGCTATTACAAACATTACAATTAGTTTGAGATTTACAAGCAGATATGCGGTGTCTAGGACTCAAACAATTTATGCATAAAGATTTTTCTTTCACCAATTTGAAGCGCTCCATTGGAGTAATTTTCGAAAATTTCGAACATTTATTGATTAAATGTGAACTCTGATTACAAATAGGACAGGGAAACGAAATTGTTTTTCCGGAAGAAGCTGCCATAAACGAGTGAGTTTTCAATTTGGGATGTCTAGAATTTACCATTGAATTTGACGAATTCTGATTACTAGATTTCGAGGTTCTATCCAAAACTTTAGCTTGCAATTTAATGAAGGTAATCAACTTATCGTATGTAGGTATCTCTCGATCCTTTAAAGACATTTCGAATGTTTTTTGAGTGTTTGAATCTAGTTTAGAAAGAGCGATAGACACCAACAAAAAATCAGCCAAATTATTTATGGGCAATTGTTTCAAAGCACTCACTGAAACGTCGAACGTCTCCAAAAATATTTCCAGATTATGCGCTGATTCAACAATTATTGATTTAAAATCAA
The DNA here is from genome assembly GCA_937662695.2 of Halyzia sedecimguttata. Taxonomy (NCBI): domain Eukaryota; kingdom Metazoa; phylum Arthropoda; class Insecta; order Coleoptera; family Coccinellidae; genus Halyzia; species Halyzia sedecimguttata. The sequence goes on from OW569418.2 coordinate 9,767,032, forward strand.
GAATTGACTTCAAATATGTCATTGCTAACAGTCTTTCGTCCTGAAATTTATCGACCAAAATATTCCAAATTGTTTCATAATTTTCGGCAGTAGGAATTACTCCTGAACACAAAGTTAAAGCGCGATCACTGAGTTTACTCATCAGGTAATGTACCTTACAAGCATCATCTAATGAAGAGTTATCATGTACACAACTTTTAAAATTCTGATAAAAAATAGGCCAGTTTTTTGGATCACCTGAAAAATCGACTAAATCCATTTTAGGTAACCTTGGCTGCGATTCTACTAATTTTTTTGAAGAATGTGTTTTATTTTCAATATTTTGTGCGGCGGCCATAATGTGGCAATACAAATTTTCAGCAGATTCAACTACCTGATAACTAGGAGTAAAGTTTGGTAAGATTTCTAACGAAAGTAAATTTATGTCCTCCACCACATCCATGAGTTGAGTTCTACTTTTTTCTAAAGAATTCAAACCAATTTTGAAATATTCAATTACTTTCGACTTATCCAAATCCTTTATATAATCATATTGTTTTTGAAATCTAGAATATATAGCTTGTTTCTTAGCTTCCAAAACTTTCAATCTAATTTGTCCCTTTTCACTCATCTTGAGTGAAAGAATATCAACAAAATTTATAACCTAAAAAATACTAATATGGATGAAAATGTTGGGCGGAGCGCGAATACTAGTCTGATTGAATATGTCAACCGAACAAAAGAAAACTGACAAATTAATTCGCAAGATGGTGAATTTGGGCTAAAATTGAAATGGCTGAAACTATGGAAATTGTGGTAAATATACGGCCCGAAAGGATCAAATGATTAGGCCTTGGTTTATTTAATATTAAAATAAATTCAATCCAAGAGACCTTTGCAATAATGAATTCAACCAGTTAAAATTAAGCAGACTGTAATAAGGAAAACGAAGAAAAATAAAATGTATGCACATAAACCAGTTCAATGCCCAAATAGACCACTTACCTTTGTTCTCTGGTAGTATTCCTGATGGGTTTTATGGTATTCTTACGACCTTTCTAGGTGAAATATTAGGAAGGCTTGAAAGGAACAGTAAGGATTAAAGATAATAAGATATACCCACTGATACCAGAAACTGGAGAATAGATGTTGTCTCCTTAACCTTCTTCAAAAGTTCTAAATGAGCGTTGTTACACCACACTAATTGGGATTTCACAAAACTAATCAACTATATTAATTAATTTCAGCGTTGGAAAAATCTAATAAAGCGAAACGAATAATAATTCTATCGAAATAAGAGCGATTACATTCATGGATCGACGAATACTGAATCAAAAAAAACATATGTACATACGCGTAAATAACGCATATGGTCCCCTTAATTTATACGCGAATTGAAAACAAAAACTGGAAAATAAATATACGGGGCGCCAACAGACACTCTTAATCGAATTTACCATGGTGAATTCTATTGTCTGTTCTCCTGTATTGGACACTCCGAATTTACCATGGTAAATCCAATTAAGAGTGTCCAATACAGGAGAACAGACAATATAATTCACCATGGTAAATTCGATTAAGAGTGTCCAATACAGGAGAATGAACAAGAGAACATACGCGCAAAAGCTTCTGACTTCTCGTCAGAGTTTGAACCAATTTTTTTTTCGTTGATTATTTAAAAATTTTCTAGTGCTACGATCCTCATGAAATTTTGCAAGAATTGTCGCGTTGGCATTCTACATCTAATTACCATTATGTATTTGAATTGGACCGGATTTGTATTTTTTGAGTTATTGAGGAAATAACAACCAAATTTCAGATGGATATAACCTCAGAATCATTTGGCCGATTATGCTAGTTAACGAGTTCAAATGTCGTATTTAGATGCGCAATCTACCCTGCAAGTCGCTATTTCTTTCCGTTTTCAAGGAATCATGAGATACATAATATTATTTCGTAAATTTTTATACATTTTCTAGTGTTACACAAAATTTCACGTCTTCATGCCGATATTCTACAACTAGATACCAAGCTTCAATTCGATCGAGTCTATATTTTTTGAGTTATCGACGAAATAATATTCCAGATGGGTATAACTCCGAAACCGTTGGGCCGATTATGTCCAACAGCGAACTTAACTCTTCCATTCAGATGTGCAACCTATTGCCGATTATGCCTATAAACGAACTCAACTGGCGCATTAAGATTCCCAACCTTACCTGACAATTTCAAGTAGCTATCTCTTTCCGTTCTTAGGTTATCGTGACGTACATAATATTTTTTAATAATGTTTTCGAAATTTTCTAGAAATACGATGTTTACAAAATTCCAGAAACGTTCTTAGGTTTATATTTTACAACTACTCACCAAGTTTCAATTCGATCGGATTAGTATTGGTTGTCGACAAAATTATTACTCGGAAACCGTTAGGTCGATTATGCCCATTAACGAACTTGTCCCTCCTATTGGGTTGCGCCACCTACCCTGAAAATTTCAAGTCGCTATCTCTTTCCGTTCTCAAGCTATCGTGGCAACGGCCGGCCAGACAACCGGCCGGCCAGACAGAATCAAATTTGACCTCGAAGTCTTGGTCAGGGAGTTGAACTCAATCGTTTGAGACCATTAACGGCGAAAAATTCGAAAATTACAGACATTTGGGCAAAATGATAACGCGAAGTTCCCCAGAACATACGCGCAAAAAACAAAAATATTGCCTGTTTTGCCCATCTTTAATAAAAATTACACTTTAAAGTTAAGAAAGTGGTGAAACTAGAAGAAAGAAATTTTTTTTTTGACTATCCATGGCGCCAGGGCCAAAAAAATTAGGGCTGAGTAAGTAGCAGGTGACCCCACCTATCCACCTTTTTCGTATATTCAACATTCTGCCAAACACCCTGTATAATAGAATAGAATTTTATTAGTGCGTATAATAGCTAAGCATTTTACAATCGAGTACCGAATTTCAGCTCGATCGACTTTGTATGAGGCGTGAATAGACAATGGAATATGCGCACAAAAGTTCCCGACTTCAAGTCAGTCCTTTTCAAGAATTTTTACTTACCAGTCCTGTCCATTTTCGTAGCCACAGTCTGCCATAATTTCGCTCTGAGTAGAAAGTCTCTGTGACCTTTATCTTGGATGTCATAGAGAACCCGATATTTTTGCACGATGTCTATCAAATACGAATCTTCTTCATTAGAGAAGTTCAGATATCTAGTTGAATTCTTGAACGACATTCCGTCTAGTGAAATATTATGCGATCGAAAATGTATTCGACAACATTCAGTAAACACGATACAATTATCACGATGACCTCACAGCAACAGCGATCAGATGAACGCTGCTATTGGCGACTGCGTTTTACGGCAGTCCGAGGTAACCGCAGTCGTGTACGCAAACGCAGGCGACAGGAATTCGATAAAGCGGATAAAGTTAAAGGTTCATTCATTAGCGTACCGTACAGACAGCGTACACGATTGTGTCGATGCGGTTGTATGCTAAGGATTTAGTCGAACAATTTATTCTTTCTTAGTATGTTTAACCCGAAATTGTCTCGAACGGTTACATCAGAACTCTTGTGTAGAATTCGTAGGCAAATTAATTTAGGATCATATTGATATCGAAAATTGGCTCAAGCACTAACGTGATGTCAGAAGCTTTAGCGCGCGTGTTCTATTGTCTACTCACCTCTATTGGACACTGTACTAGGAATTTAATATCGATATATACCGTTTTCTCAGCTTTTATAATATATGAATACATTTCATACCATTCTAATGACAGACTTCAGTGACGTATATGATCGAGGAATGTTTAATTCTATTGCAATCGAAATACGAGAAAACTTTCGGCTCAAGTAACTCCAGGATACGATATTCACGAAATTCCGAGAAAATTACAGGGTCAGCATTACACATGTAATCACAGAGTTTTAATTGGATGAGATTTCTATATTATGAGTTATAGAGGAAATAACAACAAAATTTCAGATGAGTATAAATCCAAAACAGTTAGGCCGATTATGCCAATTAACGAACTTAAATGTCGCATTCGGATGCGCAACCTACTCTGAAAATTGCAAGTCGCTATCTCTTTCCGCTCTCAAGGTATCGGGAGATACATAAAATTATTTAGTAATTTTTTTAAAATTGTGTAAAAGTGATACGGTCCTCACAAAATTTGCACACGTCTTTATGTCGATATTTTACTACTAATTACCAAGTTTCAGTTCGATCGAATCTATATTTTTTGAGTTATCGTGGAAATAATATTCCAGATGGGTATAGCTGCGAAACCGTTGGTCCGATTATGCCCAACAACGAACTTAACTCCCCCTATTCGGATGAGCAACCTACCTGGAAAATTGCAAATCCCTATCTCCGTTCGTTATCGAGGCAACGGTTACCCATCCAGCTACACACAAGGCTGCTCGGATCTCCAACAATATAGATCCGATGGTGTTCAAACTTGGAATTTGGTAGGAGAGTTAGGTTCAGCGATTGTCAGCGATTGCGGACGAATAGTTACTGATATATAGAATTTTTTTCAATGATTTTTTAAAAAATTTCTAGTGATACAATCCTCAAGAAATTTTGCGAATTTTCGCCTTGGCATTCTACAAATAATAACCATGTTTGAATAGGTTCAGTTTTGTATTTTACTAGTGATTGAGAAAACAACATCCAAATTTCAGATAGGTATAACTCCGAAACCGTTTAGTCGATTATGCCTATAAATAAACTCAACTATCGCATTGAGATGCACAACCTAACCTGAAAATTTCAAGTCGCTACCTCTTTCCGTTCTCAGGTTATCGTGAAATAAATAATATTTTTTGATTATTTTTTTGGATATTTTCTTGCGATATGATTCTTACAAATTCTTTCGAGTCACGTAAAAAATCAAAAACTGTCGACTTGTTTGGTCGAATGTAAAAACAGTGGACCAGTACACACCGATCGTTGGAATATTTTGATATTTCGGCAATATCTTCACCGATATAGATCCGATCGTGTTTAAATCCTAAACTTTACTGTAAAATAAGGTTTGAAGGCGCTCGTAGAATTTTAACGATATCTGACGGATAGTTTCTGAGACTCAGAATTTCCTTAAATATATTTTTTTTTAATTTTTCTGTCATGCGATCCTCACAAAATTTTGCAGACGTCTTCATGACGGTATTTTTCAACTAATTACAGTCCTTTGACTCGATCAGATTAGTATTTCTCGAGTTATCGGAAAAACAAAATTTCAAATGGCTATACCTAACTCTAAAACCACTCGTGGAAATATATGTTGTGCTTCTCCGAAGGTGTCTAGTACATATGCATGACATTAAAGAAGAAAAAAATTGAGAAAAGCACTGACGTGAAGTCAGGAGCTTTTGCGCGCATGTTGGCAAGGCCGTCTTAAACTATGCTGGTGCCCTTGGGCACACAATAATGTGGGGCCCTTTTGTGAAGTAAAGAGAGCGATTTATACATTTTTCTACCCTGATAACTCTTGAACGGAATAAGCTAGACAGTTGAAATTTTCAGAGTTGGTTCTGGATATAAATATCTCGGTTAAGTTTGTTATTGGGCAAAATCAGTGGTTTGAGATTAACGAAAAAAAATTTTATTTAACACTACAAATTTCAAATTCAATTTTTTTTAAGATGCAGTTTCAACATAAGAATACACTGATATCATTCTCAACTCTATCAAACTAATATTTTCGGAGATATGATTTTTCAATATGTATGATGTAGTCAAAGTTTGAATAATTACTCGCTAGTACTTTGACAAGAGCGCCAAAGCCCCTGTCCAAAGAGCTTTCCCACTTTTTGCGCGCATGTTCTGGGGAACATCACCGTTGTCACGATAACTTGAGAACGGACAGAGATAGCGACTTGAAATTTTCAGGGTAGGTGGCGCATCACAATACGACGGACAAGTTCTTTAATGGGCATAATCGGCCCAATGGTTTCCGAGTAATAATTTTGTTTTCAACCAATACAAATCCGATGGAATTGAATCTTGGTAAGTGGTTGTAGAATACGAACCTAAGGATGGGAAATTTTGTGAGGATCGTATCACTAGAAAATTCTAAAAAAATATTATTTATGTCACAATAACCTGAGAGCGGAAAGAGATAGCGACTTGAAATTTTCAGCTTAGGTCCTGAATCTGAATGCAACATTTGAGTTTGTTCATAGGCATAATCGGCCAAACGATTTTGGAGTTATGCCCATCTGAAATTTGGTTATTATTTCCTAAATAACTAGAAAAATACAGAAGCGATCCAATTCAAATACGGTTATTAGTTGTAAAATGCCAACGCCAAAATTCATGCTAAATTTCGTGAGGATCGTATCACTATAGATGTAGGATTTTGAGCTATAGTGAACTGTATATTAATGGTTTAAGATGTTATCAAAACCTTCAAATCCTGCCTTTATTCTCTGGCTTGGTTGGGTAGGTACTTGGTGTGCATGTGTGTGTCTTGGACTGGAACTCCAGGTCTTCTTTGGATAGGGCTCCAAAAGCACTAATCTTGTGGTCAACGAAATATAACGAGAATAATATGAATTTTCTAATTGAAGTATGACGCTTAGCTCGAAGTATATCTATTCGGCTTCGTATCGAAAACGGAATGAATTGTCTTCATATGTTGTCGGGAGACGTGAAGATAGATTTAAAGGTATACAGGTGGATATAAAGTGAATGACATTAATTTGAAGTGAAATTATGAAGTTATGAAATCTAATTATGATTATTATAATGAAAATATCTAATTATTAAAGAATTTAATAGCTAAGTTAAATTTAATTAAAAAACTGAATAGAATTAAATGTGAGGTTGCAACAATAGAGAATTTAAAAAAAATCATTGAAAATCATTGAAAAAAATTCAATATATCCGAAACTATTCGTCCGACATCGCTGAAATTTTGCGAGAGCCTTCAAAGCCTAACTCTCATGCTAAGTTCCAAGTTTGAACACGATCGGATCTATATTGTTGGAGATCCGAGTAGCCTTGTGTGAGTTCAGTAGCTGGATGGGTAACCGTTGCCTCGATAACTTTCGAATGAAAGGAGATACGTACCCCAAATTCAGGGTAGGTTGCGCATCCCAATGAGAGGGTTAATATCGTTTTAGGGCATAATCGGTCCAACGGTATTGAAGTTATACCCACCTGGAATATTATATCCTCGATAATTCAAAAAATATAGACTCGATCGACTTGAAGCTTGGTAACTAGTTGTAGAATAATATCGACATAAAGAGGTGTGTAAAATTTTGTGACAACCGTACCCCTAAAAAAGTTCAAAAAATTACGAAAAAAAAATTGTTTCATACTGACGTGAAGTCAGGAGCTTTTGCGCGTATGTTCTATTGTCTCTTAATTGAATTTACCTGCATGTCCAATAAAGGAGAATGGACTATTGAACATACACGCAAAAGCTCCTGACTTCACGTCAGTGCTTGAACTAAGTTTTTTGACGTATATTAAGCCAAATACAAGCCAAGTTTTGTCTTATATGACATTCTTGTCCCAAATCGATCCTAACTGAGCTGATTAAGTCAAAATCAAGTCAACTGTTAGGGAAATTTTATACTTCTAAAAAAAAATAGGCAAAGTTTGACTTGAGTTTGTCCTTATTGTCTCAATAAACATAATTTTGATTTAAATTTTAAGACCAAAGTATATTTTATTTTCGACTCGGGTGCTTACTGTTACTGTGCCCGACAAAAATATTTTTAGAATAAATGTGAGAGAAATTGTCTGTCTTTCGGGTCCCCCCTAAGGATGGGGGCCCTGGGCACGGGCCCTGTGTGTCCTTATGGTAAAGACGGTAATGCATGTTGGGTGCTCGATTGTAAAATGGAGGTTATGTGAGGAATTTCAGCTAACTTTAACGCATATTTATGAAATTTAAAATTTTCAAGAAAAAAGTTTTTTTATTTTTTTTAGTGCTACGATATTCACGAAATTTTGCTAAAATTGGCGCGTCGGCATTCTACAAGTAATTACCGAGTTTAAATATGATCGGATTGGTATATTTTGACTTAGGTATAGAGGAAATAACAACAAAATTCAGATGGGTAAAAACCGATAATCGGCCAAACGGTTTAGTTATACCCATCTGAAGTCAGAATCCGCTGTAATTCCGCACATACCTTCGAAGAATGTTTTGGAGATCCAATGTGCTTGACTTTTAGGCCTTCTATATCTATACTTACTTTACATTTTGTTCATACAGTTCATAAGATCCCATATATCGGAGGTTAACCATGGGGCGGGCTGCTTTGTCACTCGACGAGTTACAATAGCCCAGCGATGATCAAAGTTGAACTAGTAATTGCATTCAGATATTATGATATATTTTCATCTAAATTCGCAGCTTCAAGGGATGAGTAAAAGCAAACAACGGAAAAGTTTACAACATTCCTACAGCATCTGAAATCTTGATAATTGGCTATGAGAGGAACATCGATAGAAAACCTCACAACATCCTGATGATAATCAATAACCTAAACATCCGAAATAAAATCCATGTTTTGGTAAGAGTATGATCAAGAGTTGCGTCTACCATATAGTAGGCTCCTCAAACTTCCATAAGCCAAATGGTGAATTCATAGATCTGTGCATTCTGGACTTGTATTTTTTGAGACATCTACGTTCATAATCATATCAAGTTTATCAGAAATAGAAACAGATTTCAAGACCAAGGGACCGTGTCCCGAATATTTCATTATTACAGGATTTACCGTGTTGATTTGTAGTCGGCTTTCTATTTTTTCGCGCGTGTTCCGCAAGGAACAGCGTGCTATTATTTCGTCACAATGTCTGTATTTTTCGAATTTTTTTGGGTCTCAACGATTCAGTTCGACTCACTGATGAATAATCCGGGGTCAAATTAAAATCTGTACGTCCGGTCTGGCCGGTTCGGCCGTTAGCACGATAACTCTCGAACGGAACGAGTTAGAGCGTTGAAACTTGCAGGGTAGTTTTGCAACGTAAATATCTCGGACACGTTCGTTAATGGGCTCAATCCACCAAGCCGTTTCGGAGTTATGGCCATTTTTCGTTAAAACGTTTTTCAAGAATATTTCCGAAACCGATCTCTCGATCTATCTGGAATTTAGCATCGAATTGTAGAATCATGACCTCCATATGCCTGCGAAGTTTTGTATTTATGGGATTTATGGGCTATAAAGTAGGAAAAAAAATGTCAAATATTTGAAATTAAAATTTTGTTTTCACTGTAACTCGAAAAATACTGATTACAAATTATTTCAGTTCGAATTGCTACGTGGAATACGAGTATATAACATCTGGAGAACACATTTCGACTTGATTTCTGCACGTTTATCTCAATCAATGCGATATGTACGAGGGAAACTGATTAAAATATGGACCAGTAACTAGCGTGGCAATTGAATTAATGCGTGAACGATGTGTGGAATTTTAAATTGGTTTTCAAAATTTGTCTGAACGACTGGGGGTGCAACTGCCTCTTTTGGGCATTTTTTGTTATTCGCATAAGCAGACGATAAATAATAAAAATGCTCGCGTTATTTCTTGTCTGAACGGTGAACGACTAGGGGTGTAAGTGCCTCTTTTGGGATTTTTTTGTTATTCGCATAAGCAGACGATAAATAATTCTGCTTGAGTTTTCTTCTGAGAGGATTGGGGTTTTGGGGTGGAGGATGCTATTCCTCCATAGAATCCCCTGGCGCGGGTCTGTGAAAGCGTGGATTCAAGATACGATATCTCCTGAACCACTAGGTTGGAGTATTGGAGTTTTTGTGAGGTACGTGATTTCGAGAGAACTTTCAGCTGTGAGTGGATTACGCATGCGCAGAGAAGAAGTGACTGTTTTTGGGTTGTATGTGTTATGTTGGGAGTGGCTTAGGACTATCGGTCATGGGTCTGATGCTGAGCCGATATTGTGAGGTTTTAAAAGAATATTGATGGCAATTCTGTGCACGGACCAGTCAGGTTGAGGGAAATAGCGTTTTTTCCGAGTTGCAGTGTCCGTACCGTGGTCCTGGGACTAATTTTGAAATTCATGTAACCCCTTACGGGCATTTACGTTATGCGCATGAGCAGACGAGAAGTGACTTAACTGCTGGAGTTTTCGTCTGAGAGAATTGGGGCTTGGAGGTGCAGGATGCTGTTCCTCCATAGGCTCCCCTTGGGAGTTTCCGTGCATGCGTGGATTGAAGCTTATGTATCTCCTGAACCAATGCTGTTGAAGAATCAGAGTTTTGTGTGAGGTGTGTGATTTTGAGGGGCCTTTCAGACACGAGTAGATTGCGCATGCGCAGAGGAGACGTGGATCTTTGCGGGTTGTATGACTTATGTTGGTAGTGGTTTGCGTCTAGCGGTCATGGATTTGGTGCTGAGCTGATATTGTGAGGTTTTAAGAGAAATTTCCTGGCATTTCTGTGCAACGGCAAGCCACTTTCGAGTAAATAGCGAGCTGAGTTGTTTGTATCGTGACCTTCGGGTCAATTTTTGAATAACTATATTTGGAAGAGCTATTTTAAAATACGTTCGGATTTAGAGATTTGGCGTAAGCAATTGCTTTCCCAACGGAGGTTCCATAAACGCATTTTTTTATTTCGATCTACGTTAAAACGAATAGCCAGACTGTATTGATAGCCAGATTTGTTAAAGGACCTTGGAAAAATAAAAAAGCACTGACGTGAGTACTCTTTGGCGCGCGTGTTCACGTTGGCTTATTTGAAATTAATGATGAGGGTTTCAAGCTTAGCGGATAGCACGAGCCGGAGATCTACCCAGAGGGTAGTGGATACCATTCACGTTCGAGTCATAAATTAATAGTGTCTAAGCTGGCATAAGGATAGAGTTACAAAGTTGACAAAGAACACAACTGACTCTCCTTAGTCGCACAAGCTCCTAGGAGCTTCCGAGGGATCTCCATGGGGAATACTTGAGAGGGTCAGTATAAATATGTTTATAGTACGCTCGCCAATTGCAGATTGAGTTCACAATAAAAAAAGGCTAAAACAGCATCGACGTGGGGTCAATCCGCTTTGGCGCACGTGCTATAAACATGATTATACTGACCCTCCCAAGTCTTCCCCACGGACATCCCTCAGAAGCTCCTAGGAGCTTGTGTGGCTGAGGAGAGTCAGTTGTGTTCTTTGTCAAGTTTGTAACTCTATCCTTATACCAGCTTAGACATAGCACTGTTAATTTATGACTCGACAGTGAATGGTGTCCACTGCCCTCCGGGTAGATCTCCAGCTCGTTCTATAATAATAATAACTTTATTCTCCAACAATCATTACAGTAAAAATACAAGAATGAAACTGGGAAACGTCAAACAGAAAATCCACTTAGAAGTGACAAGTATCGGCTGCCAAATCAATATAATCTTTAATATTATAGTGTTCCAATTGTAGCAGAAGCTCATGAATCTCTTTCCGGAAAAATCTATATTCATTAATTTCTCTTATATGAGAAGGCAACAAGTTGAAAAATTGTATGCACATATATGTAGCAGAATTATGTGTACATGCAAGATGGTGCTTGGGGTATATGAAAAAATTATTCCTGGTATTATAAGATCCTGTCTTTTTAAATGTTTGAAAATAATCCGGATGAGCTTGAAACCCTCATCATTAATTTCAAATTAGCCAGCGTGAACACGCGCGCCAAGGACTCCTGACTTCACGTCAGTGCTTTTTTATTTATATTTTTAAGATTCATTCGATAACATTGATCACTCCTTATATTCTTTAATTTCAGTTCTTTGTCAAGTAGATGAACATTTTCATCCACGGTGGAATACCAATCAGACGTAAGCATTTCGACATTTGCTTTTGCTCCATCGAATTCATTTTCTGTTTCAGAGGTTTATTTTCATTCTGCAGGTCATTCAACTTCGACTACTAATCAGCTGTTTTCGAATTCAGTTCATCAAGGTGACAGCTGTTCAATAACAAGATCGGCTACGCTTTGCGCCAAGATCGCCAAAAAATTCTTATCCTTAAAACATGTTGCCATAATTTCCCTCACATCAGATCACTGTTGATTTGTTAAAATCAGAATGAAAGCAAAATATTATGTATACGTTCCAGTATATGAATTGAAATTATCACAATAATTATAGTCACAAAATTTTTACGAACGATATCGTAAAGATTTGCTACCAAATCGTACTCCAAAAACGCGACCTCTCTCAGATGAAATAATATATGTGTACAATATGTGTACAAATGTCACACAGTGTATACGTTTCACATAGTAAATCACATGGACCACCATCGTCAGAACTCTTACTATGAAAAATTCGTCATCATAGTTTGTAATCCGCTTAGAGATGGCGATTCTTTCGGGAAAAATTCGATTTTTGGAATGGATTCGAATCGATGCACAAAAAAATGGAGGTCCAAAAGATCGACTTTTTTTAGTTTCACTTACAATATAATTCAACTTCATGAAAAACAAAAAGAACAACATGATAATCGATTCCTTACTATTTTCAACGGAAAAAAAATTGTTTACAGAGTAAAGTTAATTTATCATCCGTACTATATTGAAGAATAAAGTTGATTATCAGGTTGTGGTCTGGGGCTAATATACCTCATTCGTTAAAGCACAATATTTTGTCCTACATTTCAGCAAGTTCGACTCCCGATTTTATAGAGTGAAACAGCGATTAACTGGATCGTTTGAATGTGATGTTATCGACTAAAAAAATCATTTTTGATGCTCTTGTTCTTTGGAACTAAGTGCTTATCAATTTGCCCAAATGTCTGTAATTTTCGAATTTTTGGCTGAAAATGGTCTTAAACGATTTGGTTCGACTCATTGATCAAGAAGTCAAGAATTGGGCGTTATTGGGCAAAATCGGCCTGGTACAGAAGTCAAATTGAAAAAGTGGGAAAGCCCTGTGGACAGGAGCTTTGGCGCTCTTGTTCAAATTTTGACAAATCATAACTCTGAAAATATTGGTTCATCCGAGTTGGAAATGATATCAACGAATTATTATTCAATTTATTTCATTTTATGCAGTTCTATCATAAGATTTCATTGATATCGTTCCCAATTCTGAGAAACTAATACTTCCGGAAATATAATTTGTCAAAGTTTGAACAAGAGCGCCAAAGCTCCTGTCCACAGGGCTTTCCCACATTCTTTTCAGCTCAAAAAATCGATTCTCCGATGAATCGACCTCAGTTCGCCATCCCGAAATCCGCTGTATAGTGGTTCTGAGACGACATCCTGTGCCCCTTTCTCTTGTTGTTCAGCCTTCTCGGAACCATTCTTGACGAGCACCAACTACAGTAGGTAGTTCTGTTCGTCCTATATTCACTTTCTCTGAAATGCAAACAGGCTACCCTCAATCCCACTGTTCTATGTTCATCAAGCTGGCTGGAGGGAAATAAATTTTTCCTCTCGTTCTAGGTATACATATAGACCAGGGCTGAAACGGTGAAAAAAAAATAGTTGAATGAAACTCATTGGAAAAGGATTCTCCTGTATTGGACACTCTTAAACGAATTCACAATGGTAAATTATATTGTACGTTCTCCTGTATTGGACACTCTTAATCGAATTTACAGGAGATTGGACAATATAATTCACCATGGTAAATTCGTTTGAGAGTGTCCAATACACGAGAATGGACAATAGAACATACGCGCAAAAGGTCCTGACTTCACGTCAGTGCTTGAACCAATTTTTTTTCGCAATTAATTAGAAATTTTCTAGGGGTACGGTTCTCACAAAATTTTACACACGCCTTTATGTCGATATTCTACAACTAGTTACCAAGCTTCAATTTGATCGAGTCTATATTTTTTGAGTTATCGATGAAATAATATTTCTGCTGGTTATAACTCCGAAGCCGATGGACCTATCATGCCCAAAATCGGACTTAACTCTACAATTGGGATGTGCAACCTACCCTGAAAATCGCAAGTCGCTATCTCTTTTCGTTCAAAAGTTATTGAGGCAACGGTCGCCCATCCAGCTACTGAACTCACACAAGGCTGCGCGGATCTCCAACAATCTAGATCCTACCGTGTTCAAACTTGGAATTTGGCAGTAGAGCTATTTTTTGATGTAAACAAATTCATAAAAAATAATACATAACCTTTCAAACGTCCCCTCTCACAAATATACTCCTCTGTAGCCGCATCTCTTGAAAAAGAATCGTCTCCGCTAGTTTTCAGAAAGATATTCACTCTTGTTCTTAGAAGTCCCTTTGATATTTGATTTCAAAAAGGAAAATATCGACCCTCCTGGCCTTAGGAGGGTCTCTTTTAAAATGAGGTCTGACCAATGCAAACGATGATTATTCAGAACTTCAGATGTTCGAAGACCGCTACAGGACCCTAATTGGGCGCATGTTCATCTTCCTTGTGGCCCGTACTGACCAGTAAAAAAAAAAAGCAGTATCATGTTGAATACCTTAATATTATTGATTATTATATAATAATCGATGAAAATACTGAGAGAGACCCAGGAAATTTGACACATTTTGTCTTATATCTCCAGAAATTGAAATCGTATAGAGCCAAAATTTTGCACAATGTTGCAAAATACTACAATTGACGTTAGTACAAGTTTTTGTTGCAATCTGATGAATAGTTCACGAAAAAAAATTTTTTTTTTCGAAAAAATTAAAAGAAATATTTTTTTAAAAATTACCAACATTTCGATCATAACAGAATCTTGCCAAAAGTTGAGCGTTTATATCCTCGAACTGACTACCAAGTTTCGATTCAACATCTTCTTTAGTTCCTGAAATATCAGGGAAATAACCTCAAAATTTGAAATGTCTATAACTTCTAAACCGTCCGGCCGATTTTGCCCGTTAACGAACTTAACCGTCGCATTTTGATCAGAAACCTACCCTGAAAGTTTGAAGTCGATAGGACCTTCGGTGCTCCTGTTATCGTGCCTACGGCCGGAAGGCCGGCCGGCCGGCCGGACGGCACCCAAAAATCTGACACCGGATTCGTGATCAGGGAGTCCGAATTAGTCTATTAGCCAATTTTCAGCTCGAAATTCGAAAATTACAGACATTTGGACGAAATGATAGGACGATGTTCCCCTAGAACATGCGCCCAAAAAGGCAAAATATTCGAAAACATTTTAACTAACTCTGACCTTGTTATCCACAACACAGGGGCCCATACACATTTCATTGAATCTAACGGAACCTTCTCTAGCATCGATCTTACCCTATCAGATACTAACATCAGCTCCTCTATTGATTGGGAAGTACTAGACAGCTTGTACGGTAGTAACCATTTCCCAATAAAAATCACCTATCAGACAGGGAAAACTAAAGGTGATATGACCGAGAGCTGGAAACTAAACCAGGCAGACTGGATGGCCTTTACATGTTACATAGATGAAAAATTAAAAGACTTTCAACTTAACGATAATGTTGATATTGCCACCAAGGACTTTTCAACCCTTATTATCGACGCCGCAGAGAAATTCGTTGGGAGACGTAAAGAATCAGAGGAAAAATACTCCGTCCCATGGTGGAATAAAAAATGTGAAGAAGCTGTTAAACAGAGCAAACATGCTTTCTATAAAGTCAAACGAAATAATACAACAGAAAACCTAGTCGAATACAAGAAACAGAGAGCTATGGCACGACGCATAATAAAACAGAGCAAAAAAAGCTCATGGCAAGATTACGTATCACAACTTTCTACAAATTCTGATATGAAGCAGGTATGGAACAAAATAAATGCTATCAATGGCAAAAGGAAAAAACAGAGTATAACGGCACTGAAAACCCCACACCAAGTTATAACGACAAGCAAAAAGGATATTGTTGAAGTCCTAGCTCAAAATTTTCAGGCACAATCATCTGATACGAATTATGACCCTGATTTCTTAGTTCATAAAAGAGAGACAGAAACTAATGAACCACTTATTATCAACGATGAGGATACTGATCCCCACAACTTACCTATAACAATGAAGGAGCTACAGCAAGACCTCGACTCCTGCAAGAATAGCTCGCCTGGACCTGACCGAATCCCAGCAGTCTTCCTCAAGCACTTACCTCAGTCTGGACTCAACACAGTGCTTATAATATTCAACAAAATCTTCCTAGGAAAAACATTTGTGAATAAATGGAGAGAAGCAATAATCATACCCATCCTTAAAACCAATCATTCTAAAATAGAACCGAAAAGTTACCGCCCGATTTCTCTCACATGTACAATTTGCAAAGTTATCGAAAGAATTATAAACAGAAGATTATGGTTTAACCTCGAAAGAAGCTACATAATCAACAGATTCCAAAGTGGCTTCAGAAAACATCGCTCGACTACAGATAACTTAGTTCAATTACACACAGAAGCACTGGACGCTTTTGCTAACAAACAAGAACTTATCGCGGTCTTTCTCGATATAAATAAGGCCTTCGATACAACTTGGCGCCATAGAGTGTTGAGCAAGCTGAAACAGTGGAAAATCGATGGCAATATACTGTACTTCATCAAGAACTTCTTAGATGAAAGAACTTTCATGGTGAGATTGGGAAACACATACTCTGATCAATACTTACAACAGAACGGACTTCCGCAAGGTTCCGTCATGAGCCCTACGCTATTCCTCATAGCCATCGAGGACGTCGTTGACTTCATCAAAACTCCCATCAAACCTTCAATCTTTGCTGATGACCTATTGATTATGTGTCGTGGACATAACTCAGATACTACAACAAAGCTTCTACAAAGTTGCATAGACAAATTGGTAGATTGGTCGAAAACCTCAGGATTTATCTTCTCACAGACAAAGACTGAAGTAATGAAATTCACGAGAAGACGCTTCAAGATATGCAACTTGAAATTGAGGAATAAACCAATCCCAACTGTGAAACATCATACCTTCCTCGGAGTTATCTTTGACACCAAACTCACGTGGTATGAACATATAAGACAGTTGAAGTCGGATTGTACGAGGTGATTGAATATAATGAAGGTATTAGCTAATAACCACTGGGGCGCCGATGAAAACACCCTGTTGACAATATACAGAACACTCATACGATCAAGACTAGACTACGGTTCCATAATATACTCAACAGCTAGCAAGACCTTATTGGCTAAACTGGATGTCATACAAAACACAGCTATTAGATTGGCGACAGGTGCATATATAACAAGCCCTTCGGAAAGTTTACGCAGAGAAGCCGGTGAATTACCACTGAAATTGAGAAGACTTATGCTACAGTCAACATATGCTGCTCGAATATCAGCTGATACAAATAACCCTACCCAACTTCAACTCTACAGGCCAAGGTACAGTCAAGTCTATACAAATCAACCAAACTTGAGGCAACCACTTTACCACATAGTCAACCATGATCTTCTGGAGACCAATTTCCCAAAGAGCTTTCCCTACAGGAACACAAGATCCCCACCCTGGACAATGAAAGGTCCAATTATTGATACTTCCTTAAAACCTTTTAATAAGAATGAAACACATTGTGATATCATAAAGAACCATTTCAAAGATCGAATATCCCAATACAGGACTGAAGATATTATTTTCACAGATGCCTCGAAGTCTGCCGAAGGAACAGGATGTGCGTTCCTCACAGCGAGCTCAGTAAAAAAGTTCAAACTCCCTAAAGATTGTAGCATATTCACAGCTGAATTAGTTGCAATTAAAAAAGCTTTAGATTGTATAGCAGAACTGGAAACATCCCATCCGATTATTATTACAGACTCTCTCAGCTCACTGTATGCCATCCAGAGGACCTATAGTGACAATACGATTGTTAATGACATTACAGACCTCATCTGTTCCATCCAAGACAATAATAAATCCTTGACATTGATGTGGATTCCCTCACACTGCGGAATTGACGGTAACGAGAAGGTGGATGTAGCAGCAAAGCTTGCACTGATAGATTCCACAATTCACACAAAGCCACCAATCACACAACTACGTCAAGACCTGGTAGTACTCAGAAGACTCAGAATTGGCCATACAAGAGAAACACACCAATATTTGCTAAGAAAAGAATCTCCTCCATGGTGCCAAAGGTGCAACTCACAACTCACCACACGTCATATAATCATAGAATGCCAACTATTCGATGCTCATAGAAATCTACACAACGTCAGCACCAAAATGGAAGAAGCCCTCAACATCAGTTCGTCAGCATGCCTTAACACAATATCTTTCATCAAAGACACCAAATTCATAATATAATTCTTTAAATGTAAAATACAGTAACATGTATATAATACTGAACATACTGTGCACCAAATCGAACTATAACCGCTAATGACCTAGTTGTCGAAGCGGCAATAAATAAATAAATAAATAAATAAATATATTATAAAACCGGAGAAAACGATATATATCGATGCTACATTCGAAAAAAGTGAGTAGACAATAGAACGCGCAAAAGCTCCTGACTTCATGTCAGTGCTTGAACCAATTTTACTTTAATATACTATTTATCAATTTGTGGGTTGGACGTTTTCTGCTTAACGACGTTCAAATGTAAATTAGTTTTACCTTCGTGTTCTAATTGTTTTGAATTATAAATCGAATGCTTATTTTATTCAGCTTCATTATTGTTATTATTGTAATCAGATGTAGTTTGGTACTATTTATTTAGTTCCTCGCAACTGAATGCTTATCAATTTGCCCAAATGTCTGTAATTTTCGAATTTTTCGATGAAAATAGTCTTAAACAATTTGGTTCGAATCACTGATCAAGAATCCTTGGTCGAAATTCATTCTGTCCGGCCGGTCCGGCCGGCCGTAGGCACGATAACTCTCGAACGGAATGAGTTAGACAGTTGAAATTTTCAGAGTAGGTTTGGGAGATAAATATCTCGGCTAAGTTCGTTATTGGGCAAAATCGGACAGATGGTATCGGAGTAACAAAAAAAAATTTTTTTTTTACAAAACAAATTCCAAATTAAATTTTTTGAGCAGTTTTACCATAAGAATCCAATGATATCATTTTAACTCTAACAAGCTAATACTTCCGGAGATATGATTTTTCAAAATTTCAATAATAAATCGTATTTCACAGAATGATATAATTATTCTATGTATGAATTGTCATAATGTCAACTTATTTTCCTGAGACATGACATTATCTAATCAATCGAAGAATTATTAGAATAATGTGTATTCCGAAATGTGAGCGAAGTGAGAAAAATCTCAGTTGTTTGCTCCGAAATTAGTTTTTCTCAGAAAAGTCTTACATTTCGGAACGGAACATGAAGTAAGAGAATGCTCAGTTCGTATTGGGGTTGAAATACTCGTATTTTAGCGATGCAACGGGGACCTCATCCAAAAATGTTTGAAAATATTACGTAAATATTGAAAGCATAATTCTGTAGTTCGAGAGAGGAGAAAATTTGGTGAACGTAGATCAGGAAATTTTTGATCGATTACAAGGTAATTTTTCATTATTACTCTTCTTTCATACATGTTTTATGGAATATCTACTATTTGTAGGTTTTGGGCAATTGTCATACGAAACTTGTTGGCGCTCTAGTTTTATTATTTATTATTATTGATAAGGGGGTTACGTTGCACCGCGACCTTGAGATCTATTGTGCCCCCCAACAGAGCTGTTCTCACCATTACGCCATCTACAGCTCGCCCTCCAGTTCCAGAGTATAAATGAACCGGCGCTCTAGTTCCTCGGAACTGAGTGCTTATCAATTTGCCCAAAGGTCTGTAATTTTCGAATTTTTCGATGAAAATGGTCTTAAACGATTTGGTTCGACTCACTGATCAAGAATCCGAGGTCGAAATCGATTCTGTCCAGCCGGCTGGCCGTAGGCACGATAACTCTCGAACGAAAGGAGTTTGTGGATTGAAATTTGCAAGGTGGCTTTGGAGCGTAAATATCTCGGAGGAGCTCGTTAATGGGCGAACTCCATCAAGCGGTTTCGGAGTTATGGCCGATTTTAGTAAAAATATTTTTTATGAATATATCCGAAACCGATCACTCAATCTATCTGAAATTTAGCATCAAATTGTAGAATCATGAACTTTATACGCATGTGAAGTTTTGTATTGACCAGATTACCGCAAAGTGTAAAAAAAAAATTTTGAAAATTAAAAAAAAAAATTTCTACAATAACTCTCGAACGGAATGAGCTAGGTAGTTGAAATTTTCAGAGTAGGTTAGGGAGATGAATATCTCGGTTTAGTTCGTTATTGGGCAAAATTGGCCAGATTTAATTCGATTTCTTCCATGGTGCAGTTCTCATTCTCAGATTGCTCATTTAATCTTGATAAATAAACTATTATTTGAATTGAATTTCCTTTATGATGCAGTTCTATCATAAGAATACATTGATATAATTCCTAACTTTGAGAAACCAATACTTTCGGAGATATAATTCGTCTGTTTGAACTAGAACACCAGAAAGCTCCTGTCCACAGGGCTTGTTTATCCAAGCGAATACCGATTCTGGGATTGTCCTGAATGTATTCCTATTCATCATAAATTATTGTGTGACTTCCTGGGAGACCCTCAGATGCTGAGTCAGGAGAATCAGTTGTCTTCTGAGTATAAAGAGGGTGGAATTTGAAAATCTTGAGGTCACTTCTTGACATAAATGTCTCATCTTATTCCCTTATCTTGTATCACTCAAATTGAATAAATTTATTTCGTTAATTTAGAATTTTTTCGAGTATTAGGTTCCAGGTTAGCTGGTAGATACATAGTTAGATAATTATACAAGAAGAAATGTAACAGGACTAAAATTAACACCGTTTAGTCCGGTAATGAAAAGATGATGAAAAGGATGTTGGACCCGATATCCCCAGAAATATGAGTTGATTCTTGTGCCGAAAGAGCAGATGTCGAGCGGGCACGGGCAGCAGTACCGGCAGGTGAATTACCAGGTGCTAGAGAACATCTGCACGACGCAGACGGTCTTTGTGCATGGCTCGTGATGCATTCTAACACGATCCAATACCCAGGGGATTAAGAACCTTTCATATTTCTTCCAGCATCTTATTACTTCCGGAAGTGTTCGAACATTAAAATCTAATGAAAACGGCATCAGATACTCGTTACGACAATTCAATAGATAATAAGACGTCCCTACTTGTAGTACCATTTTCCTTTTTTTGTGTCGCCACGTCTATACTTGCATTACTATTTAAGGAGTCACGATCCAGGATGAAGGAAATAAAAATTAGTTTATAAAATGAATTATCGTCAGACATAAATTACTTCTTCCGCTCATTTCGCAGTTTTCCAGTCGGAGAGGTTGAGTTATTTTCTCTGTTGTGGTTATATTGACACCATGTGACATAGTACACGTATTATCTACCAGAGTTATTATAATCCTATTTGATGTACACCTATTCATTGGTTACCAGTTCTTTCAAACATTGTCTTGCCCCACATTCGTATACTGTTTTGAATTCTTGGAATAAATTTCATTCTTTTCCGAATTCCACTCCTCCCCTTAACAGAAAATAAAATTCCCTGATTGAAATCGCGGAAACTGAGAAGTAATTTGCCAGTCCGAATGGATTTCTTGCGATATTTTCAACAAAGATTTAATTACCTACTGGTGCTTCGAATGAAGTTCCGGTGTTTGATCTTCCTAGGAAAATATGGTCTCTTCTGAATCGTTCAAGGACGGGTCACGGTCGTTGCAATAGCATGCTTTTCACATGGAACACAGTTGAGAGCCCTAGTTCTGAGGGCGTGAAGGCAGGAATGAAGAGGAAACAATAGATCATTTGGTTAATAATTATCCCATATATACATTTTAGGATGGTTTTAGGGATATTCTATAATCTATTCGATAAACCATAGAAACATGGATATTCCATTTTTAATTTGAACATTTTCTCATTTTGCCGTTTCCTGTTTCAGGTTGAGTTTCAGGTACCTTGGAGAGATCTGTCTTAATTCGCATTTACCATGGTAAGTTCGTATTTAGAGTGTCCAATACGGGAGAATGGACAATATAATTTACCATTGTAAATTCGATTAAGAGTGTCCAATACAGGAAAATGGACAATATAACATACGCGCAAAATCTCCTGACTTCACGTCAGTGCCTGAACCAATTTTTTTTGTAATTAAAAATTTTCTAGGTATGCGGTTCTCACAAAATTTTACACACGCCTTTATGTCGATATTCTACAACTAATTACCAAGCTTCAAATGGATCGAGTCTATATTTTATGAAGTATCGAGGAAATAATATTCCAGGTTGGTATAACTCCGAAACAGATAGACCGATTATGCCCAAAAGAACCTAACACTCCCATTGGAATGTGCAACCTATCCTGAAAATTACAAGTCCCTATCTCCTTTCGTTCGAAAGTTATCGAGGCAACGGTCACCCATCCAGCTACTGAACTCACACAAGTAGGGTCGCAAAATTTCGGCGATGTCGGACGAATAGTTTCTGAGATATAGAATTCTCTCCAATGATTTTTTAAAAATTTTCGAGCTATACGATCATAACGAAATTTTGCAAGAATTTTCGCGTTGGCATTCTACAACTGACAACCATGTTTAAATTGGATTGGTTTTATATTTTTCGGGTCATTGAGGAAATATCAACCAAATTTCAGATGGGTATAACTCCAAAACAGTTAAGCCAATGATACCTATAAACAAACTCAAATGTCCCATTCAGATGCACAACCTTACCCGAAATAAAAGTCGCTATCTCTTTCTGTTCTCAGGTTATGGTCACATAAATAATATTTTTTGATTTTTTTTTTATCTATCTAGTTATACGATTTTCACAAAATTTCACAAGCGTCCTTATTTTTGCATTCTACAACCACTCACCAATTCAATTTTTTTTTTTTTCAATTTTTTTCAATTCGATCGAACTTGTATTGGTTGAAAACGAAATTATCACTCGGAAAACGTTGTACCGACTATGACCTTGTCCGTCGTATTGGGATGCGCCACCTACCCTGAAAATTTCAAGTTGCTGTCTCTTTCCGTTCTAAAGCTTTCGTGGTAACGGACGGCCAACCGGCCGGACAGAATGAAATTTGACCTCGAATTCTTGATCAGGGAGTCGAACCCAATTGTTGAGACCATTTCCGGCGAAAAATTCGAAAATTGCAGACATTTGGGCACAATGATAATGCGAAGTTCCCCAGAACCTACGCGCAAATATTAGTTTATGAAATGAATTATAAAATATATAATCTATAAAGTTTTATAATAAATTATATATGTTTTATAATTCATTTCATAAACTAATATTTTCGCGTAGGTTCTGGGGAACTTCGCATTATCATTGTGCCCAAATGTCTGCAATTTTCGAATTTTTCGCCGAAAAAAATGGTCTCAACAATTGGGTTCGACTCCCTGATCAAGAATTCGAGGTCAAATTTCATTCTGTCCGGCCGGCCGGCCGTCCGTTACCACGAAAGCTTTAGAACCTCGAAATGAATTATTATTATTATTATTATTATTATTTTACTGATCCTCCTGGGTCTTCGACAAGTAGACCCCTCATAAGCTCTAAGAGCTTGCCCTGAGTTAGGAGAACCAGTTGTGTTCTGTGTAGGCTTTGTTACTGTGTCCTTACGCCACCTTAGGCACAGCACTGTTAATTTTTGACCCAACAGCGAATGGTGGCGATTACCGTGACTAGAAAATTTCTTTCCTAGCCTCGGAAGTGAACTTGGGGCTTCCGCTCCCAAGTCAATTACTCTACCACTGAGCCAATCGCATTTATCGTCAGACATAAATTATTTCTTGTATTATCCTATTAGATCTACACCTATTCATCGGTTACCAGTTCTTTCAAACATTCAGATCTATTCTGTTTGCGCATAGCAATATTGCTAAGAAAAAGATATTGCTTTCGCAGCAAGATTGGAAAAATTTCTATTCTGATCATCGATTTTGAGCAATGTGATCCGTCATTTTTAGAAACATATTGCTATCCACATTGCTATCTCAGCAACCTTATAATAGTACTTGCTAAGAGGATGACGAGATTTGGAATATGGCAGAGAACCACTTTTTTCTCCCAAGAATTAGAATATATTGAAAATAGGTAGGTCCTTTAATAAATATAGGTATACATAATCGTTTATATTTGTTAAAGGTACTTTAAAATACTTCATTTTGAGGAAATTTCTAAGACTTAGTTGATAATAAAATTGATCCTTTTGATTTAATTGAAGAGCTGAGGGAATTTTGCCCATTTATTTATTTATTCATGAGCAAACTAGGATAGATACTGCTTCTTTTGAATTAGAGATATACATTCGAATACTGACAGGATGAAAAAAATTAAATAAACTATTACCTCAGCCTTAGTAGAAAGATTACTTCTTTTGATTTAATTGCAGAACTGAGGGACTTTGTTCAGGAGAAAACTAGGAGACATACTGTTCCCTCTAACTTAGAAGTGTGCATTCAAAGTCTGACTGACTACAGGTAAAAATTAAAATTTAATATTTGTTTAGGTATTTGCGAGTGTTTCCTGAAAATTGATCAATAACTCCATCTTGTTAGTTTCATAATCAACATAGTTAGTTTTTCACCTTCGTGACATTTTATATATTTGATTAGGAAATGTTTATCAAGTAAGGTTAAATTCTTCTTCTATTTCACATAAAATTCATGAAATACAGTGTTGTCTGCTCTCAAATCAATGAATTTTGAACTACTTCATAGAAATATTGCTGGGAGAAAATTGATTACCAACATTGCTATAACAGTCCGAACAGAATACTTAATTTATTTTTATTTAGCGTATGGCGCTTTACACACTATACAATATATATGGACACATATTTCTAGATACAAAAATATAAAAGATTAACTGGACGTTCTCTATGTCTGATCTAGCATAAGTTGCTATGCCATGGGCGTGGTGGTAGGTTGCGCCAATAATGGCATAGCCGTGAATTATTCCTCTCGAGTTCATGTCTGCTTCAGTTGCGACGTGAGTTTCTTGGACAACTGCCTTATCGATATTTCGGCTAAGCAGAATTTTGGAGATGCATTGATTTTTTCCCTTGCTAGATCCTTTTATGTTCAGCTGGCATATCCGGACAGATGGTCCCAGATATCTGGTCGGTTGGCGCTGAGAAGCGCCGTTCTGTGAGTCAATTTGCATCGTTCGGTACAGTGTG
The DNA here is from genome assembly GCA_937662695.2 of Halyzia sedecimguttata. Taxonomy (NCBI): domain Eukaryota; kingdom Metazoa; phylum Arthropoda; class Insecta; order Coleoptera; family Coccinellidae; genus Halyzia; species Halyzia sedecimguttata. The sequence goes on from OW569418.2 coordinate 9,792,138, forward strand.
TAAATAGTAGTCAGGAGATCACCCGAGAATGATAGTTTGACTGCCAATTGGTTCTAGTTCTTTAGCGTTACCCAGGGTGCACCACGTGGAGGCGATAGGTACATCAAAATCGTTCAATAGAAAGAAACATAACCTTGTACTTCTTGTATATATTATTCGTGAATAGTGAAATAGTGAATCTGAATATTGATTGAAATTTAAAATCGAAAACCGAATACCTGCGGATTATGGATCTCTGGTTAAAAAAATGTTTTCTAGGGGCTCGGTTATCACTAAATTTTACATACGGCTTCAATTCGATCGAATCTATATTTTTTGAGTTATCTAGGAAATAATATTCCAGGTGGGTAATACTCCGCAACTGTTGGCCGATTCGGCACATAAACGAACTTAACTCTCCCATTCGGATGCGCAACCTACCCTGAAAATTGCCCAATGTCACAATGAGTTATCCAGGCAACGGTCACCCATCCGGCTACTGAACTCACACAAGGCTACTCGGATCTCCAACACTATAGATCCGATCCGATCGTGTTCAAACTTGGAACTTGGCAGTAGAGTTGAGTTCTGAAGGCTTTCGCAAAATTTCAGCGATGCCGAACGAATAGTTTCTGATATATAGAATTTTTTTCAATGGTTTTTTTTTAATTTTCTTGTGATACGATCCTCGCGAAATATAGCAAGGTTCCGCGTTGACTCCAAAACCGTTTGGCCGATTATGCCTATAAAAAAAACTCAAAAGTCGCATCAAGATGCACAACCTAACCTGAAAATTTCAAGTCGCTATCTCTTTCCGTTCTCAGGTTATCGTGACATTAATTATTTAATTAAAATTTTCCTAGCGATTCTTAAGTTTGTATCGGACAGAATCAAATTTGACCTTGAATTCTTCATTAGAGAGTCGAACCAAATTGTTTGACACCATTTTCGGCAAAAAAATCGAAAATTACAGACATTTGGGCAAAATGATAACGCGATGTAACCCAGAACATGCGCGCAAAAAAGAGGCCTGTATTTTCGAATAGAGCGAAAAGCGTAAGTTTTGGCGATTGCTGACACATAGTTTCGAGGAAAGTAACACCTTGTGAATCTCCATTCAACAACTGCACTGACAGATTGAACTATAAAACTAGACATGGCTGCTTTTGGCGCTCTAGTTCCTCGGAACTGAGTGCTTATCAATTTGCCCAAATGTCTGTAATTTTCGAATTTTTCGATGAAAATGGTCTTAAACGATTTGGTTCGACTCACTGATCAAGAATCCGTGGTCGAAATTCATTATGTCCGGCCGGCCGGTCCGGCCGGCCGTAGGCACGATAACTCTCGAACGCAATGAGCTAGACAGTTGAAATTTTCAGAGTAGGTTTGGGGGATAAATATCTCGGCTGAGTTCGTTATTGGGCGAAATCAGACAAATGGTTTCGGAGTAACAAAAACAAATTTTTTTTTTACAGAACAAATTCCAAACTAAATTTTTTTCAATAAGCAGTTTTACCATAAGAATCCATTCATATTATTTTTAACTCTAACAAGCTAATACTTTCGGAGATATGATTTTTCAAAATTTCAATGTAAATCGTATTTCTACGTTTTCACAGAATGATAGAATTATTCTGTGGGTATTCTATGAATTGTTATAATGTCAACTTATTTTCCTGAGACATGACGTTGTCTCATTGTCATTCATTCCAGCAATCGTATAAATATGAGAATTATAATATAATATCATACTTTTTGTTGGTTATTATTTTATGCCTATGGTCAATCTATATGATGATGGGAATGGTAATGGTAAGTTAATAATATTGAGTTCAGAATATCTCCACTAAAAACAAAACTGGAATGTTGGTGTATTGGAGTAGATTTGAGGAAAGATATATATTATCGTTCATCATAGAATTGAGGAATGAATATCTCGGATGAGTTCGTTGTTGGGTAGAATTCGTCTATTTGTTTTGGATTGATAAATTTTGGCACTCTTGTTGAATTTAAATTCTTCTATGATGTTTGAATTCACTTTCTGCTAAGATGAAGTTCTAAATTTCAATAATGAATCGTACTTCTATGTTTTCACAGAATGCTATAAATATTCTATCTAAGCGTTATTATATGATCTGTGTTCATACTCGTACATTTCATCCTGTTCTATAAGAGAGAGTCAAATTCATTTCAGCTATTTTAATTTGGTTTCTTCCATGGTGCAGTTCTCATTCTCAGATTGCTCATTTAATCTTGATAAATAAACTATTATTTGAATTGAATTTCCTTTATGATGCAGTTCTATCATAAGAATACATTGATATAATTCTCAACTCTGAGAAATCAATACTTTCGGAGATATAATTTGTCTGTTTGAACTAGAGCGCCAGAAAGCTCCTGTCCACAGGGCTTGAACCCATTTTTTTCGTGAAATTTTCGATTGGGTGACATCGATGATTTAATTTTCTATGTACATACTACAACAATTTTCAGGGTGATGAATACAAAAATATTGCTTTAATTCAGGAATTACAAAAAACTCATTCCAATATTCCAAATAGCATATTATATTTTCGAAGAATTGTTAGAACATTCCACTCTAGATAGCAGCAGGGTAACATGACATTATTGCTATAATATAGCAATATTAAAACGAACACTTTCGAAAAATGATATTATCATTTTTCGAAAGTTTTCGTTTTAATATTTTTGAACTCATCAGATAATTCTTATCATCTCGAAAGCTTGATGTATGATGTAGGTATATATTTATTTTTGTCAAATACAATTCTTTTTTGGTCCTGGATCTTTTGAGAGATGCAAAAAATATTTTTCACTTAAGAACACGAATTCAGAACGTAGTCTTGTTTGTAAAATAATTTACATTCATACTTATATTAATTTATAATTCATTCTTTATTAAGAAACTATGTAGTATTCATCAATATATGTACACTTTATCCATATTTTTGTGTTTTTCAATTTTTGTATATTTTTTCAAATTAGGGGCGACAAAAGGCGTTTCTCCCCCCCCCCTCGGAAAAGCTCTTAGCTACGGCCCTGATAATAGGTATTATTGTCTCGTCCCACATTCGTAGGTAGACTACTGTTTTGAATTCTTGGAATAAATTTCATTATTTTCCGAATTCATTTCCACCTCGCTCGTATACCAGAAAAAAATCCCAGATTAAGTTCGCGTAAACCTTTAAGGTCCAACCGAAACTAATTTGAATAAAAGCGACAAGTAATTTGAAAGTCCGAATGGATTTCTTCCGATATTTTCAATGAAGATCTAATTACTGATCCTTCGAATGAAGATTCGGTGTTTGATCTTCCTAGGAAAATATGGTCTCTTCTGAATCGTTCAAGAACATGTCATGGTCGATGCAATAGCATGCTTTTCAGATGGAACTCAGTTGAGAGTCTTAGTTGTGAATGCAGGGAAGCAGAGGAAACAATAAATCATCTGGTTAATAATTTTCTCATATATTAATTTCAGGATGGTTTTAGGGCTATTCACAAAGTTTCTGATTCATGTTTTGGAATGGGTTGTGGATTTAAAATATATTTGATAAACCATGGAATTTTTCCTTTTTGGGGCACATCGCGTTATCAAGCCCAAATGTCTGTAATTTTCGAATTTTTTGCCGAAAATGGCCTCAAACGATTAGGTTCGACTCCCTGATGCAGAATTCGAGGTCAAATAATATTCTATCCGGCTGGCCGTTACCACGATAACTTGAAAACGGAAAGAGATAGCGACTTGAAATTTTCAGAGTAGGTGGCGCGTCCCAAAACGACGGACAAGTTCGTTAATGGGCGTAATTGGCCCAATGGTATCCGAGTAATAATCTTGTTTTCAACCAATACAAATCCGATCGAATTAAAACTTGAGTGAGTAGTAGTAGAATACAGACCTAAAGACCTAAGGAAATAAGATTTATGTCACGATAACCTGAGAACGGAAAGAGATAGCGACTTGAAATTTTAAGGTTAGGTTGTACATCTGAATGCGACATTTGAGTTTTTTATAGGCATAATTGGCCAAACGATTTCGTAGTTATACCCATCTGAAAGTTGGTTGTTATTTCCTCAATAATTCGAAAATTACTGAATCGATCCAATTCAAACATGGTTATCAGTTATGGAATTCCAACGCAAAAATTCTTGCGGAATTTCGTAAGGATCCTACCACTAGAAAATTCTTAAAAAATCATTGAAAAAAATTCTATAAATCAGAAACCATTCGAGAGACTTCAAAACCTAGCTCTACTGTCAGCTTTCAAGTTTAAACACGATCGGATCTATATTGTTGGAGATCTGAGCAGCCTTGTGTGAGTCGAGTAGCTGGATGGGTGACCGTTCTACGATAACTTTCGAACGGAAGGAGTTAAGGACTTGCAATTTTCAGGATATGTTGCGCATCCGAATGGGAGAGTTAAGTTCGTTGTTAGGCAAAATCAGCCAACTGTTTCGGAGTTAAGCCCATCTGGAATATTATTTCCTGGATAACTCAAAAAATATAGCCTTGATCGAATTGAAGCTTGCTAATTAGTTGTAGAATATCGACAATTGAAATAAAAATTCTGTGATCATAGACATCGACTTCGTTCGATTCGTTCGTGAGGTGAAGACGTGTCGTTGATTTCAGCTATTTTAATTCACTATATGGGTGCATCATTGAAAAATTCCATTCAATCTGTGAGTAGATAACTTTTGTCAAAGTCCGTCAATCAGAAGATTCTTCACAAATCTTTTGTTCAACAATTAGTTTTTGAGTTTGTTCATTTATTTAATACATTCATAAATTGGTGAAATATTTGCATTTCACCTCAATATACGACCTTGATATCTCGCTGCAGGCGTCCGAGAACCGGTTTTATTCCCCCTGCGTCAGCTCCGAATTTTGAAATTCGAGCTGAAGTTGGTCGCGCAGAGCGGTGTGATCCACTGACTTATCAGCTTGTATGTTTGGATTTTCGATTTCCCAAAAAACACACGCTACTGTATTCGTGATATATCCATCTCTCAATCATTCATTCTCCTAATCCGTGGCCGCCCTATTCTGTTTAAGTCTTCCTTACAGGCCCAAGGAAGTGAAGTGTGTTTATATTTTTGTATCTCCTTTCTCTATCCTGACTCATACAGATCTTCAGACATGCCGCGTAATTGCTCAAACTGCAGTAAAGCTTTCTCAGGAGCTAATCTGCCAATCACGTGCCCAAAATGTAATAGAGTTTTCCATCCGGAATGTGTTAACTTGACCAAGAGAGAACTGGACTTTTTAAAAAGTTCTAAGGATGCATGGTCTTGCCCAGCATGCACATCTTCCGAGAGACTCCTTCGCAGCAGCTCCACCGTAACTCGTCCAAGTACTCCATCAGTTTCAGAGCAGGATGTAAGCTCTAACGATGCGATTACACTCAAGCATTTCAGCAAACTAATGGAACAATTAAGCTCACTACAGTCTGGTTTGGCCAGAGTGGAGAAGAGGCAGGAGGACATATGTTCTAGACTTGACTTGTGCTTTGCAACTCTCAGTGTTCATTCGGATACCTTGGCTTCTCATGAGACATCTCTCCAAACATGTACTTCAAATATAACAGCAATTCAAAAATCGCAAACTGTCCTCGAACGAAATGTTTCGTCATTGTCTACAAGGCTATCTGCCGCAGATTGCGCACTGTCAAATATCCATAACGGAAGTGCCACTTATTCACTTCCAGAGATTCTGGAAAGAGTTAAGCGATCTCATAACTTAATAATCGTTAACGCACCAGAAGATAAAGATGACGCAGCCACCGTTGTCCAAATTATAGAACATGTTGCACCATCAGCAAGCAAGTCAATCACCAACGTTACTAGACTACCCTCGAAGGATGGAACCAGGCCTCGTTGGATGAAGGTGTCATTCTCGAATTCTGAGGTTGTATCCAATATACTGAGAAAGAAAACATCCCTGAATGGTAATCCCAAATTCCGAACAATAAAAATACAAGATGACAAAACCAAGGAACAGATTTCAACCTTGAATGCGATCAGAAACGAGCTCAAGAGGAGACAGGCAGCTGGGGAAGCAAACTTAACGATCAAATACATTAAAGGATGTCCTACTGTTGTGAAGTTGAAACCGACCAATAAAGGAAACAACTCAAAAAACTGAATACTGTTCACTCATGGCCGGTTATGTATACTAATATACAATCTATATCCCCCAAGTTCCCCGAATTATTAGCATTTGTTCAGGTCCACAACCCGTATCTCGTATTCATTTCAGAATCTTGGCTTCATCCCTCTATACCTGATTCAATTTACGCCATTCCAAATTATGATCTTTATCGTGATGATAACCTGGAAGCTCCGGGCTTTAGAGGAGCTCCCGTATCTCTGATTCGTTTAAAGTGGACGTAATACACAACGACTGGGAGGGAATCGACAATCTATTTCTTAAAATTCACAACCAGGATTTTGTTTTGTTCGTTGGGTGCATCTATCGTCCACGTCCTTGCGCAGCGGACATAAGCTGTGTGGAATACTTAAAGCAATCCTCTTTCCAATACAATAATATGTTGATCACTGGGGACTTCAACTGCCCTGATGTCAAATGGCCCCTGACAACATTGCCATCTCAAAATTCTTCTTCTTTTCCATATGCGGAGATGGTTGATTCGTCAGTTATTCAGCAACTTATCATCAATCCTACAAGATACCGCGTTGGACAGACGCCCTCAGTTCTTGACCTCTTCTTCACCTATGATGACAGCCTTTTATCTGAGATAAACTATCTTCCTCCTTTTGGAAGATCAGATCACGTAACTTTAACAACAGAAATCCAACATCAGTACTACTCTAGGGCAGGAGCTCCAACCAAAACCCTAAAAATAGTAGATTATAATGCAATTTCCTCAGAGCTGCTGTCACTGAATTGGGGTGAATTGTTTGCCGGGGTGGACTTGGATTCAATGTGGTCTATATTCCTTAGCACTGTGAGGGAGGTCCTATCTTTGAATACTCGCACTAGATGCATCCGAGTAAGCCCAACTAAACCATGGATCAGTGAACATTTGATTAGACTAATAAAACAGAAAAAATCTATGTGGCAGAGATACTCTCGTTCCAGGACAGAATTGGACTATCAAAATCATCGCAGCTTCTCTAATTTTGTCAGCCAACAGATTGAACTTGCGAAGTCGAACTTTGAGAATAAGTTGGCCGCAACAAAAAACTCAAAGATATTGTTCAAATACGTTAGGTCAGCACTTAGTTCGAAAGTTGGTATACCCTCCGTTAAAAACGCCAATGGAGTACTGTGTGATAGTTCAGAGGAATCTGCAGATGTCTTCGCGGAAGTCTTCGCTGCTGCCTTTTCCCATGAGTTACCTGGAATGGTTTCATCTCCTCTGGTGGCACGGGGTGTCGCCAGTTTAACTGACATAACCATCAGTGAGGAAACTGTAGAGAAATACCTCGCCAACGTTAAGCTCAACACATCCCCAGGCGGGGATGGAATCACAACAAACCTTCTCCGAAGTTGTGCTAGAGGTTTTGTTGTCCCTTTGCATTTGATTTTTTCTACATCCCTCATATCATCTACTCTTCCATCCGATTGGTTAACTTCATATGTTACTCCCATATTTAAAAAAGGCGATAAGATGTCGCCCCTCAATTACAGACCTATCAGCCTGGTATCATCGGTAGCAAAGGTATTGGAGAAGATTATCTGCGATCAACTGATGGAGTTCTCTCTGGTTAACGGTATCATACCTCAGGAGCAGCACGGTTTTGTTCCAGGACGTTCTACACTCACTAACCTGGTATCATGCTTATCTGATTGGACGAAGGCTTGGGACTGTGGGGATCCTGTTGATGTTGTATATCTCGATTTCTCCAGAGCATTCGACCGGGTCCCTCATCGGCGGCTCCTTGTGAAGCTTGAGCACTTGGGCATCCGAGGAAACCTTCTGACATGGATCAGTGCTTTTCTATCAAACAGAACCTTCCGTGTAAGAGTCGGAGGTGTCTACTCCTCCTCGGACACTCCTGTTAAATCTGGTGTTCCACAGGGCTCCGTGTTAGGACCTATATTGTTTCTGCTCTACATTTCGGATCTACCGCGCCTGTTCGTATCCAAGAGTGTATTCTTTGCTGATGACGGTAAATTATACAACCGTGCTATTTCCGGCTCTGTTACCCTTCAGGATGATTTGAATGCTCTTCGCCAGTGGTGCTTGGACTGGATGCTGCCTCTGAACATAGATAAATGCACAGTGCTTCATTTAGGAAGAAGTAATCCTAAGGTTGTCTACAACATCTGCGGTCAGGCTCTGCGTGTGGTTAATAGTCATAACGATCTCGGCGTCACCGTATCGGCTAACTTGAGTTGGACAGAACACATCTCGAACATCGTTTCTAAATCCAGACAAACCGCATATCTTCTTTTCAAGTGCTTCAAGGGCTGTGATCCCAAAACATTCAACCTGCTTTATCGCCACTATGTACGCCCTATTCTAGAATATGCTGGTCCTGCCTGGTATCCCTGTACACAGGGAGACAGGAATAGATTGGAGTTGGTTCAGCGCTGGATCACAAGGTTGCCATATGGTCCTGTGCGTCTTTCCTATGGGGATAGATTGCGAATTTTTGATTTGCCATTTTTCGAGGATCGAAGATTGCGCGGTGACCTGATTTTCACATTTAGAGCTCTGCATGGTCATTTTGGAGATCAAATAGCGAACATCTTCAGGTTGAATCCAAATAATTTACGTGGTCATTCACTCAAGCTTGGTAGAGAGGCGTTTCGCACATGTGAGCGCCAATATTTTTTGAGTAACAGAATCTTTCGTCACTGGAATGGTCTACCTGGTGGGGCGGTTGACGCCGGCAGTACGAACGCTTTCAAGAATGCTTACGACAGGCTTCGGAGATGATACTTACAGTTTCTTCCGTTTTTATATTGAGTTCAAATTAATTAATTTTGTTTTTTTTTTCACTCACTTCAATCGAATATTATTTTATTTTTGTTGAGTATATAGGTGTAAACCTCTACTCTTGATGATGTATTAATAATAATAATAATAATAATCACTGAAGTCTGTCATTAAAATTGTATGAAATGTATTCAGATATTATAAAAGCTGAGAGAACGGTATATATCGATTCTAAATTCATAGTAGAGTCCAATATAGGTGAGTAGCCAATAGAACATGCGCGCAAAGGCTTCAGACTTTAGGTGAGTGCTTGTTATTTGATCATTTCTTGTTTTGTCTTTTCTTTTTTTTTAGTTTGATTTTCGATTACCTTTGAGAAACCTCTCTGCTTTTTGAAGAAAGAATAGAAATTTAACTACAGCTTATTTTGAATTTTAATTTTTACAAAGCACGACAGTAACTGGAAGACAGGCTTTTTTTAGCTAAGGTTTTTTCCCAATGCCCTAGTATCATACATCGAATTCTATAGTACCTACCCTGTTACAATAACCTCTGCTAGCACTTTTAATGTGATGTTGGCCATACCGTACAAGCAGATTCTCTATGGTTCTGTCTTTTCTGAGCATATACCTAATAGAATATGGACGGAGCATAGTACACGTATTACCTACCAGAGTTATTATTATACTGTTAGATCTACACATATTCATTGGTTACCAGTTTTTTGCGCGTATGTTCTGGGGAACAGCGTACTAACATTTTGCCTATATTTCTGTAACTTTCGAATTTTTTGCGACTCACTGATAAATATTCGAGGTCAAATTCGATTCTGTCCGGTCAGCCGTTGCCACGATAACTTGAGAACAGAAAGAGATAGCGACTTGAAATTTTCAGGGTAGGTGGCGCGTCCCAAACAACGGAAAGTTCGTTGATGGGCTTAATCGGCCTAACGGTTTCCGAGTAATAATTTTGTTTTCAACCAATACAGATCCGATCGAATTGAAACTTGGCGGGTAGTTGTAGAATACAGACTTAAAGAAGTATGTGCAATACATATCACTAGAAAAAATCGGTTGTTAGGCAATCAATGCCATATAAAATATTTCGTGTTCGATCTGCTGTTTTCGACAACAAAAACTAAGGTGGCTTAGAGAATATAACGCCGAACGACAAATGTCATCAGTTTGTTCAATATAAAAAATAGATTCGTAGTTATTTCCAAGAAATCAGATCATTAATATGGAAAGTGATAGTGACAGTGACTTGGAATTGACTCCTCCAAATATAACAGAAGCAAATTTAACAACACTAAATTCATTACCGGACACTTCCAAGAAAATGTACGAACGGGGTTATAACCTATTTTTGGATAAACGAGAACGTTTTAATGGCTTATTTTGGCGACTTGGCGAAAAAATTCAAAAGTTCCACAATACGGACACAATATTCTATGCTGCGAACGACTCCGAGTATTCATAATAATATAGATATTGCACGGTACTTAAAACTGAAAGCATTCCTTAAGCGACAGTCTACAGGCCAAACAGTCGAAGATCCTTACCACAAATGACATCAATAAAATTATTAAAGAAGCTCCAAATGAGATATATTTAGCGACAAAAGTAAGTTTTATATAGCCACTAGCGGCCCGGTGCGTGCTTCGCTACGTTTAAAGTGAAATAATAAAATAATTTAATTGGAACAACAAATTCATTTATTCAAACAAAAAAATATGTTATTAATTGCTAGCTATTTTAAAACTTAATCCAAAACATTTGGATAAACAATATTTTTTGTTTTTCCATTTTCAGCATGTATAAACAAATGGCTGGGGGTTTTTCATTTTCGAACGTTAATGTTCTACTTAATGTTTGACTTTTTTGAGTAATTTTAATGCAAAAATCCGTCCAATCGAACGGATAATCATTATAGATTTCGTAACTCATCGAAAAGATCCAAATCCCAAGATACGTTTACTGGAGTAACACTCCTTCAAGTTTTTCATGAATGAAAAAACTTTAAGAGAAAGCTATTTCGGACGCCCTGAGATTCGATCCCGCTGCCCAGTAATGCCCGGGAGCCCCAATCTTGGATTGGATTCCCAATCCAACACCTCAGGTCACTCGGCCACGTTGCCTACGTGAATCAACTCCGATTTTGTACCAAATAAGGATTTTTAGTACTCGGATGATATCCGTCTTTCGATTTTCAGAATATCGTCAATCCTGTCAAGCGATCGATCGAAATCGGTTACACGTTCATATTTCTCGCAGCTTTTCTAGACGATTCCAAGCTTTTCGAGTAATTCAGTTGGAAATTCAAATTCGATTTGACATTTCTCGTCGCTCATTCAGACCGAAAACGTCTACCTTGAAGGAGCCGCGTTAAAATTCGCCACAGAAATACGTAAAACGTCAGAATTTTGTCGATTTTCTCGAAAATTCACATTTTCCTATCGTTCTTCCGGGAAAACGAAAGAGAGGATCGAAAAAAGGGCTCCGTTACGGACTAATTTCGAATCTCGTCTTCGCGTTTCCGCAAATACCGTCGTTCCGAACGCCACCATTCCTCCGAATACGTTCTCGCAATTTTGCTCCTTTTGCCAAAACCGGCATTTTTTCGCCTTTTCGTAAAATACCATCTACTTCAAAAAATTGCCAAAATCAAGAAAATTTTAGTTTCCAACATTCCACAAATTCTCCAAAAATGATAATAAAATAATTGCACATTTAACTTCAACAATAAATAAAATACGTAGGTAGGAAGTATAGTATAGTATAGTATAGTATAGTATATGGATTATACTGATCCTTCCTAGGTCTTCCCCAAGGAGACCCTCATAAGCTCTCGAAGAGCTTGAGCGAGTAAGGAGAACCAGATCGTGTTCTGTGTAGGCTTTGTTACTGTGTCCTTACGCCACCTTAGGCACAGCACTGTTAATTTTTGACCCAACAGTGAATGGTGGCGATTACCGTGACTAGAAAATTTCTTTCCTAGCCTCGGAATTGAACTTGGGGCTTTCGCTCCCAAGTCAATTGCTCTACCACTGAGCCAACCACAAGTGATTTCATAGTTCTTCTTCTAAAGTGGTTGGGCATTGCAGTCGAGGCTCTGCTAATGAATAGGAAATTTCATATTTTCATGGATCCAAAGGAATAAATAAAATATTTGTATATTTACTTCTATCTATTTTTACGCGCATGTTCTGGGGAACATCGCGTTATCATTTTGCCATAATTTTTTACCGAAAATGGTCTCATTTGGCTCAAATTTGATTCTGTCCATTCTGCCGAACGTCCGGTCGTTGCCAAGATAACTTGAGAACGGAAAGAGATAGCGGCTTGACATTTTCAGAGTAGGTGGTGCGTGCCAATACGACGGACAAGTTCGTTAATGGGCATAATCGGCCCAATGGTTTCTAAGTGATGATTCTGTTATCAACCAATCCAGATCCGATTGGATTGAAACTTGCGAGCTCATTGTAGAACACTGATAAAAAGACCTGTCAAATTCTGAGAGAATCGCAACACTAGAAAATTTTTAAAAAATTATTAAAAAATATTATTTACGTCATGATAACCTGAGAACGGAAAGTGATAGCGAATTTTTAGGGTAGGTTGAGCATCTGAATGCGACATATAAGCTTGTTGATAGACTTAATCGGCCAATTGGTTTTGGAGTAATACACATCTGAAATTTTGTTGTTATTTCCTGAATAACTCGCTAAATACGAATCCGATCCAATTCAAGCATGGTAATTAGTTGTAGAATGCCGGCGCGTAAATTCTAGCAAAATTTGGTGAGGTTCGTATTACTAGAAATTTTTTTTTAAATCATTGAAAATCGTTGAAGAAAAATCTATTTATCGGAAACTATTCTTCCGACATCTCTAAAATTTTGCGACAGCCTTCAAAGCCTAACTCTACTGCCAAGTTCCAAGTCTGAACACGATCGGACCTATATTGTTGGAGATCCGAGCCGCCTTGTGTGAGTTCAGTATCTGAATGGGTGACCGTTGCCTCGATGACTTTCGAACGAAAAGAGATAGAGACTTGAAATTTTCAGGGTAGGTTGCGCATCGGAATGAGAGAGTTGAGTTCGTTGTTGGTCATAATCGGCCAAACGGTTTCGAAGTTATACCCATCTGTAGTATTATTTTCTCGATAACTCGAAAAATGCAGACCCGATCGAATTTAAACTTGCTATCTAATTGTAGAATATCGACATAAAGACGTATTTCAAAGATATTATGAGAAGGGTATAGCTTGAGAACGGGAAGAGATAGCGACTTGACATTTGAAGGGTAGGTTGCGCATCTGAATGCGACATTTAAGTTCGTTAACTGGCATAATCAGCCAAATGGTTTCGGAGTTATACTCATCTGCAATATTGTTGTTATTCCTCTATAACTCAAAATATACAAATCTGACCCATTTAAAACTCGGTGATTACTTGTAGAATGCCGACCCACTAGTTTTCGCGAAATTTCGTGAATATTGTATCCTGGAGTTATATGTGTCGTAAGAATAATAGATATGAGAGAATTGAAAATTATGTGATCATAGATGCTCTCGCTACTGGAGTATGTCATTAAAATATTATTAAATGTATCAATTTATTATAAAACTGAGAAAACGGTATATATCGAAGCTACATACGATAAAGAGTGTCCAATAGAAGTGAGTAGACAAAAGAACATGCCCGTAAAAACTCCTGACTTCACGTCAGTGCTTGATCCAATTTTAATTATAATTGTCGTTGTCACACACAAAATAGAAATATTGCAATGTGCATAAGTTTTTGTCTCACACAAAATAGAAATATTGCAATGTGCATAAGTTTTTGCTTGTTACATAATATACTATTACATTTCAATAATTTCCTCCGAAAAGTTATGGAATCATTTATGGAAGGGGTTGTTTGTATCAACTCCATGTAGATATCATAGGAGGTTGTAAAAGTAGTGGTACTTGTACCACGTATGGTATATTACAACTTTTATAAATCTATCTGTCTAAGTATTTTGATTCGGTTGATAAAAATTCAAAACTGAAAAATCAATTCATCCTTTCAAGGGATTAATTCATTTAGGGGAGTGAATTCGAAAAAGTTTTATATAACATATTAGTTCTTTTTATGGCCAAGGAATAACCACCTGAAATCTTTCGCAGTTATTTTTTAACACCCTGAAGTGAAAAGCAAAGTCTGAGTACATTCAATGATCGAAATCCTGTAAATTCAATTATGCTAAGAAAATTCTACATAATTCTGATAATTTTTGTAAAGCAGTTTGGAAATTAATTAATGAGGAAATGAATGATTCAATAACAAAATAACACTGAGATTTGATAATGAACTTATTTCCTGTCCCCAAAAGGTTGCAGAGGCTTTTGCCAGATATTTTACTGAATTGAATTGTGTACTATCCTTACGGCCGGTATCATAAGTTCCTTTAAATTTAAAGTATCCTTCAAAGTGACATTTTGGTTCAAAATATCCAACTAAAGGATGCTTTAAATTTAAAGAGACTTTAAAACTTATTATGAAACCGGCCGTTAAACAATTTGGTGATACGTGGTCGGAGATTTCTGCAGATTATTATTCCTTATTTTCAATTTCAGACAAAAGTCAAGCAGATGAGCTTTGAAATTCTAAAAGGAATCCAGTTCAATTACTAGGTATTTAGGATTGTATGTTTCAAGGAAAAAACCTAGAAAAGTTCCTAATCCAAGTTTTGGTTTGATAGGTACGTAATAGATGCATAGAATACATGGTGAAGACACTCTTTGACATATTTTCGGCCGATTTGCGGTCCAAATACTGTCAAAATACAAGGATTTTGTTTTACTTTAATTTTCACCGATAGATGCCGGCAGTAGAAATTTTATGGACAAAATTACCGACATGTCAGATTAAATTTGAATCTTTGCTTATTCCAGTTTCTTGTGGAAAGTCGTCTGCCGCGCCGAAAGTAAGTCAAATGTTTGCTGTGTGAACTCTGAACGAGTATCCAGAACCATTTTAATCAAATACTATTTTCATTTCGAAAATATTTCGTTTTTATGCGAATATATTTTTTTAACAATAATTGTATATTCTTACCGGATCAGGGGCAGATTTCTAGTATCAAGATAGTTATTAATTTTAATATTAATAATATTGAAAGATCGCTGATACCGTTAATTGTTAATAAATCAACATAGGAGAACGCAAGACTTGTTGATTTACTATAATCTTGCCGGTTGATGAACATAAACTGTTTTAACAGTTGAAATTAAGATATAACTCTATTGATTAATAATTATATTCATTATACAATTCAGTTATATATTGAGAAGTAATGAAATGCCATGTTATGAAAACTAACAATATTATTTGTGAACGATGAAAGGACTAGCAGAGAACAAAGTTCAGAGCAACCACACAGTGTGATTTCATCAATTTGAATAGCTTTCCTAAGGCGTCATTCTTTTTGGCGCTCTTATACTATAATATTATTTGTTTCAAGGATATTGTTAAACGACAAGAATGGCAACTGGCTTGTGCTAGAGGTAGGGTATCGAAAATTAGAACATTTGTTTGTTCAAAATATTTTTCTAGCGAATATATGTATATTGAATAAAAGATTGAAACGTAGTACACTACCCTCTATTTGGTTAGTTTATCAATTTAATGAATCATTTTTCGATATTTCATCAGTATATACTTAGTTCTGAATAATAGCTATCGAATTAAATATCTATATTCAGCAATCTAATTGCTGAGAACATGAAAAGTTGTCAAGGGGTATTGGGTGACTGAAAAAATGCTGTATACATGAGAATGTTTTGATGAAATTTCAAATTATACATATAATATAATAAGTAAAATGCTCAATTTAAAAGAGCCTTACATAATAAAGGAATTACTACATTTGAATAATAATATGATATCGAAAGATATTGTATGTAGAGGTATTACAGAAAATTCTGTATCATTCAATGTATTTCAAAATACATAAATTAAATGCCTGTACTCTAATGACGTTGGATGTGATCTTTCGTAATGGAAAAATAATGATTTCACAGATTTCTTCATTTACAGTTCCATTCAAAATGTTCCAAAGAAACTCCTTTACTGATAAATCCCTTATTTGACCTCATTATGTATTATGTCTTGGCAAGATGAAATTTCTGTTCCAAACCAATGTGGTTTACATATTATCTCCGAACAGATATCTGATTAATCAAAAAATGGATTGATTTTTCAATAAACTGCTTCATTATATTCTTTTAATTTGAATTTACGAACTAGCAACGGTGAATAGTGAACTTTGTCGCTTGTCAGTTTTCATTTATTCGCTTGTCAGAATCTTCGAAATCGACCCTAGCGGCACCATCGTTAATAAAGTGAAGTAGTACATAAAGTACGTGATTTGACAGTTATTGGTCCGTTTTTCGGCCGAAAATTTTAGCAGGAATTAGTAGGGAGTGTCCACACCTTGTTATTCTATGCATCTTGGGTACGTAGATTGCAATTTGACACTGATTTATACCTACCTAGTTCTCCTAATTATTCAAAATAAACGTGGGAGAAATCAATAGAAAAAAATTGTTTATGAGCATAAACCTATAATTGCATGCAATTGATTACAGTTAGAACTGGAAATCGACATACACATGATTGCGTTCCAACAATGCTATATTCTACTTTTATTCCCGATGCAATTTAGAACAACGCAGCAACGTCCTTGCGAAGGCGCCAATTTAACTGGAGATCTGACTCGTGAGTCATTCACACAATTTATTTTTTGATTCATTATGCTTGGCATATAAAGCCGAGATGCTAAATGCGTTCACAGACAAATACTGAGACAGAAGGAAGATGAACCTGAGTTTTTGTTGATATCGTTAATTTTAAGTTAGATTCATACGTTTTCTTATTTTTGTATGCGTAGAAATTTAAAATATTTTGAGCGGAGATGACCTTCGTCATCTTTTGTAATAAGGACGTATTATAAACACCAAGAATCAAAATATCCCGAAAACTTCTTAGTATTCTCTTCTATACAAGCCATTCTTCCCAACAGCACCTACTATGTGATAAATTTTTTTCCACGTCCTTTTGTAAAAATATTAGGTAAGTTTTTCACAGGATGAGGACAGGCTCAATCAAACAACTTTATAATGCCGACGTTTCGTTAGATATTCTAACTTTTTCAAGGCTGGAAAAGAGGTACAATATTGTTAAAGAACAATGTCGCTCAATGACAGATGAGATCAAAAAACTTACCCTTAATTATATGTTGTTACATGTTGCAATCTCAGAAATCATAGTCGAACATGAATTGACGGAATTCCACGGTCCTGATGTATAAAGGTGAATATGTTAACACAATGACAAATATGCTTTTCGATTCCAATAGATATAAGGTGATAAATGAGAACCCCACAAAGAAATTTCAAACACAATCGAATGATATCATTAATGAATTGTTGGGGTACGATTTTATTGATGAGACGACTGCTAAGCGACTAAAGTTCATAATGCGGTTGCTCCGAAAATCTATGGCCTTAGAAAGACTCATAAACCAGGAATTTGTACCTAGCACTTACTATTTTAAGCCTTTGACTGATTTGTCGTAAATCACATAAAAAAATTCTTAAAGAGCGCATGTTCTTTTGCCTATTCAAGCCTCACAATCACGCACCCTGACGAAATACTGCATGAACCTTCAAGCCGCATTTTTTCAACCGAGTACCTACTATAGATTTTAATTCGATCGGATCTATATTTTTGGAAAAATTGGGAAAAATGAAATGTGGGTTGAAGGTTTCAGTGTAGTTTCAGGAATTTCAGTGGAATCAAATAGTTTCTGAAGTATAAAATTATTGAACAAATTTTTTATTTTTTTTTAAAGAAATATTTTTATTTTTCAATGTTTGTACTTCTGTAGCGTCCACAATTTATATTCCAATAAAATGATAAGGGCTAATTGGACTTTTTATATGAACTAATAATCAACTCCCAACAATACCAACATTTTGGAGAACAGTATGCTTCTTCAAGGGCCAAAAAAAGTATTCAAGATTGCGACAACACTTAAATAATAAATTTCGAAAATACATAAACAGAATTGTGCAAATACTTTCACAGTTGTGGTGACAGAAATAATTGACACGACACCACTTTCTGATTGATTTATGGGAGAAATTTGTCATTCAAATACTTACTTGTTTATATATATTTTAACCTCAAAATTCAGTAAGTAAAAGGGATCCATTCTAACATTAAACTTATACTGTTGTTGGTAAGTACAGTTGCCCTGAAGAAGAAACAGAAGGTTTCGAAAGCTTGGCTATGAATACAGAGTAAACATCTAATTCTTTTGATATATGGTCGACATCCCTTATCCTAAATTCTACATATATAAATATACAGTGCTTCCCAGCAACCCCGAACCAAGAGGGACATTTCTTTTATATTGATATTTCCGAATTTTATTCTTCAGAAAAAGTTGGTGCATCAAAAATGATGAGAAATGATATAAAAGTGAGCCAACTACGACTTCCGATTTCAGCGGAAATCGCCATTTTTGGCGCTCTAGTTCCTCGGAACTGAGGTTAGTTATTGGGCTAAATCGGACAGATGGTTTCGGAGTAACAAAAAAAAAATTTTTTTTTTACAAAACAAATTCCAAATTAAATTTTTTCAATAAGCAGTTTTACCATAAGAATCCAATGAGATCATTTTTAACTCTAACAAGCTAATACTTTCGGAGATATGATTTTTCAAAATTTCAATAATAAATCGTATTTCTACGTTGTCACAGAATGATATAATTATTCTATGTATGAATTGTCATAATGTCAACTTATTTTCCTGAGACATGACATTATCTACTCCATCGAAGAATTGTGAGCGAAGTGAGAAAAATCTCAGTTGTTTGCTCCGAAATTAGTTTTTCTCAGAAAAGTCTTACATTTCGGAACGGAACATGAAGTAAGAGATCTGAGAGTAGTGAGACTGCTTTTCATCCATAGACATAGAATGCTCAGTTCTCTCAATTTATGACGGGAATGACGGAAGGGAATATTATAACTTCAAAAATATTGGGGTTGAAATTCTCCTATTTTAGCGATGCAACGGGGACCTCACCCAAAAATGTTTGAAAATATTACGTAAATATTGAAAGCATAATTCTGTAGTTCGAGAGAGGAGAAAATTTGGTGAACGTAGATCACGAAATTTTTGATCGATTACAAGGTAATTTTTCATTATTACTTCTCTTCTTTCATACATGTTTTATGGAATATCTACTATTTGTAGGTACTTTAAACCTGTTTTGAGCAATTGTCATACGTAACTTGTTTTTTTGGCGCTCTAGTTCCTCAGAACAAATTGATTATCAATTTGCACAAGTGTCTGTAATTTTGGAATTTTTGGCTGAAAATGGTCTCAAACGATTTGGTTCGACTCACTGATCAAGAATCCGAGGTCCAAATCGATTCACGATCACTCTCGAACGAAAGGAGTTAGCGGATTGAAATTTGCAAGGTGGGTTTGGAACGTAAATATCTCGGACGAGCTCTCTAATGGGCGAAATCCATCAAGCGGTTTCGGAGTTATGGCCGATTTTAGTAAAAATATTTTTTATGAATATTTCCGAAACCGATCACTCGATCTATCTGAAATTTAGCATCAAATTGTAGAATCATGACCTTTATATGCATGTGAAGTTTTGTATTGACCAGATTACCGCAAAGTGTCAAAAAAAATTTTTGAAAATTTAAAAAAGGTTTTTCTACAATAACTCTCGAACGGAATGAGCTAGGTAGTTGAAATTTGCAGAGTAGGTTAGGGAGATGAATATCTCGGTTAAGTTCGTTATTGGGCAAAATTGGCCAGATTTAATTTGATTTCTTCCATGGTGCAGTTCTCATTCTCATGATTGCTCATTTAATCTTGATAAATAAACTATTATTTGAATTGAATTTCCTTTATGATGCAGTTCTATCATATGAATACATTGATATAATTCCCAACTCTGAGAAACCAATACTTTCGGAGATATAATTTGTGTGTTTGAACTAGAGCGCCAGAAAGCTCCTGTCCACAGGGCTTGAACCCATTTTTTAAATTAAAAACTTTTTGTATGAAACGCTCTGAGTAAACTTGTTCGAAATTACAATTTACATCAATGTGGAAAAATTCAGATCGGACAACCGAGAAAAATATTTTTCCTTTTTTTGCTAATAACTCTTTTAAAAATTGAATGAATACAGAACGGAATTTCTTCTGAGGACTAGAGAATATTAGTGTCAGCATGGAAAATATAGAAAATTTTGTTTGAACTCAATTTTTCGACATTTCATCGAATTTTCACAAATCTGTGATCATAGAAAATAATTAACTGGCCTTGAAATTGAACTAACGATGGATATTCTATTTCAATCAAAAATCTCACTATAAATTGGCAATATTTACATTCTTGGGATTCTCGGACGTGAATTGAATGTGAAATTGAAAGATTTTAGTGACGAAAATAAGAATATGAGCTACTTTGCACCAGAATGAAACTACTTTTGAGGGACAATTCGAACAAATGTCGAAAAACCAAGTTCAAGCAAAATTTACTAGTTACAATCATATTATTAGTTATGAGCAAAAAAAGAAAAACAAATTTTAATGGTTTTCTGACCTGAAATTTGGCACATGGATCTAAATTGTTATTTCAAACAAGTTTACTTAAAGCGCTGCACAGAAAAAGTTCAAATCAGGAAATATTAATAGAAAAGAAAAGTCCCTCTTTGTGCGGAGTTGTTGGGAAGCACTGTAATATCTGTATATCGATCCTAAATTCGAATAATAGTGTCCAATAGAGGTGAGTACAATAGAACATGGGCGCAAAAGCTCCTGACTTCACGTCAGTGCTTTAATCAATTTTTTTTTGATAAATTTTATGTCTTTCACGTTTTTCAAAAAACTAGATATTTATTCTTCAATATGGGATAAAATTGTTTGTTGTATTTTCTTGATTTTCTGTTACACCGGCAATATTTCAATATTTCTAAAGTAGGTATATTTAGTGGAGATGGACCACTGTTATTATATGCGCCTTTTATCATACATTTCTTGAATATTTAATTAAATATGATAAATGATTGAATTTTCATGTTATATGCTATGGAATCGAGTGTGTTACTTTCTATCCAAGACATGCATGATAGGTAATAACAATTCATTTAATATTCTCTAACAGAATAGAATGTGATGAAGGAAAATCCACTTATCTAAATAAAATTCGACCTTGCATTTTATTTAGCGTTGGTTTCAAAATCAGTATGCATGGTATAAGTTGATTTTCAAACAGTGATTCATCAAATAGGAGTTTTCGCGTGCTGGTACCAGGGCTGTATCATTTCGTACGAATGTCCGAATATTGCGAATTTTCAATGGAAAAAGGTCCCAAACTATATTACATTAAAGATTCCGGTTAGAGTTATCTGTGGACTGTGATCGAGGTGTGGTTACACTTCTGAAATTAGCATGATTTGAAATACCAGAAGAAGTAGATATCAGTTCGAAATTTTGTTTTCACATTACCTAATTGCTTAAATGCAAAGCCGATCGAGCTGAAATCTGGTAATCGATTGTGAAATAGTGGCTTGAAAGTTTGCGCTGAATTTCAGAGGAATCTGATAGATAATTTCTGAAATATAAAACTCTTGAAGAACAAAATTTCTTCCGAATTTGCGTGTCCACAATCTACAACTAATTACGAAGTTTTAATCCAATCGGATCTATATTTTTGCGCGTATGTTCTGGGGAACATCGCGTTATAGTTTTGTCCAAATGTGAAATTTAATTATGTGGTGCCGTCCGGCCGTCCGGCCGTTGCCACGATAACTTGAGAACGGAAAGAGCTAGCGACTTGAAATTTTCAGGGTAGGTGGCGCATCCCAATACGACGGACAAGTTCGTTAATGGGTATAATCGGCCCAATGGTTTCCGAGTAATAGTTTTGTTTTCAACCAAAATAAATCCGATCGAATTTAAACTTGGTGAATAGTTGTAGAATATAGACCTAAGCACGTTTGTGAATTTTTGTGAGAATCGTATCGCTAGAAAATTATTAAAAAATTATTAATAAATATTTTTGTTGTCACGATAACTTGAGAACGGAAGGAGATAGCGGCTTGAAAATTTCAGGTTAGGTTGTGCACCTGAATGCGACATTTGAGTTTGTTTATGAGCATAATCGTCCAAACGGTTTTAGAGTTATAGTCATCTGAAATTTTCTGAAATTTGGTAGTTTTTTGTTCCTCATTAACTCGAAGAATACAAAACCGATTGAATTCAAACATTGTTATTAGTTGAAGAATGCCAACGCGAAAATTCTTGCAGAATTTTGTGAGGATGGTATAACTAGAAAATTAAAAAAAAAATAGTTGAAAATTATTGAAAACAAATCTATATATCATAAACTATTCGTCCGGCATGGCTGAAATTTTGGAACAGCCTTCAGAACCTAACTCTACTGCAGAATTCCAAGTTTGAACATGATTGGATCTATATTGTTGGAGAACCGGGCAGCCTTTTGTGAGTTCGGTAGCGTAGTGGTAGCCAAGTGGCAGCGGTAGCGGATGGGAATCGTCGTATGATAATATGTAGTCTATGGTCGTATTTTTGCGAGAACCTTCAAAAATAAAAATATGAATGTCATGATGACATATTTTCGCTCGTATATTATGGGAAAATCGTGTTATTTCATCACAAATCTATGGGAGATGATAGCCCTACATTAGTGGTCAGACCTGGTTTTGAAAGAGATCCTCCTTAGGAGGAGGCAATTAAATATTGAAGGGATTTCTATGAACAAGAGTGAATATCTTTGAGAAATAGAGAAGGCGATTCTTCTTCAAGAGATCCATGTGCCTTCAGAGGAGTATATTTGCGAGAGGGGACTTTTGAAAGGTTATGTATTATTTTTAATATGATATCGCTGAAATTTTGCTGAAGGCTTCTGATCTTGTAAGGTGAGAGGCTCATTTGTGGATATTAAATCTTGTGATGGGTAGAGAGGAATTTTAGGCCAGTTTTTCTAACACTAAGGGCCACTTGCACGAATGCGGGTTATCTAATTAAATCCGGATTTACTCTAAACCTAGGGTTAAATTGATAATAGGTCTTGCACCTTCAAGAGTTAGAGCCTAACCCTGGATTAAAACTATAAAAATTTAACCCGGCAAAATAGCAGGGTTAAATGGCTAAGTCTGGGTTAGTCATATAAAAATTGACATTTCTAATTTAAATAGTTTCGATTTGTGATGAATTTCTGGTAAATAATAAATATTAGCAGTGATCGGTAACTTGCTTGTGTGGTATTTTTGAGAATGATTCATGATTAATGGATATACTACAAACTACATTCTGATCTACGCATGCGCCCCGTTTTAACCTCAACATCGAATCTGAATCTGATCAAAACACAAATACAAAACGTAAACAAAATATTCTCAATCCACGAAGTACGAACGAGTATTCTTTCCGTTGAAAATAATCGAGATTACCTTGTATTTGAAGATTGGAGAAATCTAGAAATATTGTTTACGTATGTGAAAGAAATTCCAAATTATGGAGAACTGTGGAAAAGTTGTTCAGAAAGAAGATATCTGGTATATGTCCTTCAGGATTTCTGGCTAAAAATCAGCAGTAAGTAATAGAAGTGAATTGAATGAATTACTTTACTCAGAGAAATCCAAGTCTTAATATTTCCTTTCAGGTTGGAATGAATTAAGGTCCAGTTGACGTAGAGCAAAAAAGTAATGCTTTTCGACAAATAGAATGCATGAGTTACTCTTGGAGTTACTGCAGATAGAATTCTTAAAAACAAGGTATATGGAACTTAGTCGATTGAATATTTGTGAAGATTAAGTATATCTCATGAGAAAATTTAATATTGATAAGAGGCAACCAAGATGACATGAACACTAAAATTTTTAAAGTTCAAGAGTGGAATAACCAAGAAGAAAATCTAGTGTTTCTATTCAAACAAATTGGTGGTGGTTCTCATATCGTTGAAATGACAAAGGGACGTATCTGCAATAAGCAAATTTCAAGATATTCTCGTTTTGAAATTCGAGAGTGAACGATAAATCAGGGAGTGAACGAAATAAACCATAAATGCTCGATTCAAGGTGCATTTAAATATGTTCCGCAATCTACTAAGGAAGTGGTTGTTATGCGTAGGCTATGACTATAAAAAATAAAGCCAACTCAAAATTTTACATTTTACACTTAATTCTGTTTTGTCATTTTGCCGAAGCTATATATATTATGGGATAAGTATTCTATTCATCATGTACTTAGGTGAAAACCACCCAGTGCCATGCCTAAGCTGTCGTAAGGATACATTAATAAAATATACACAGAACAAAACTGACTCTCCTAGGAGCTTCTGTGGGATTTCCTTAGGGAAGACCTAGAATGGTTAGTATAATCATAAACATGTCATTAGCAAGCAAAACTGCATGAATTACATTTCAAATGACTTCTGCACCTACTCTATTATTCAGATTTGGCCCTTAGCCACTTTTACCTGTTTACACATAACATTTGCATAATACTATTGCACAAAAAAAAACAGTTGAATTACGCTTAGACCAGTGAATTTTGAACACTTTTCTGTTTTCCTGATATCATGGGTCTCTTACGATCCATCATCAGGGTGTTTGGATGCCAGCGTGTACCTATATAATAGGCATTTTTAACGAAACATTTTAATTTTTCTAATTGCAGAATATTTTAAAATATAGGAGTAGAAGGTGATGCAATATAACATGTGTGTAGGTATATATTATATATATTGTTTTCCCGTGGAACTTCAGGTATATGTTTCTTAAATGCTTGTTGCTTAGCATGCTTAACAATGAATACCTCTGAAGAACAGATTTTACTAATATTATAATAGAATGGCTTGATAATTCAACGCTAACTTTGAAAATGATGTATCCTAGTGTTGCGGAGGAAAATCCAAGTATATTTTACAACGAGAAGTAGTATATAAGGAAACGGAGAAAGTCAGTTATCATATTTTAATAATAATCTATATACAAGTATTTATCCTCCCTGCAGTGTTTCACGAATCCTCCATGATTATGTGGGCAGCAGTGGTCCAAACTCGAAAAAATGTATTGCATGCTGCTTGATGTAGTATTGAATTTTCAAAATGAATGTTATTCTTGATCTCTCTTGAAGTAATTAATCGAATATGTTAATAGAGTTTTATTCGAAATTATTTCCTTTGTTTGTATTATGGCTTCAGTGAG
Organism: Halyzia sedecimguttata; assembly: GCA_937662695.2. NCBI lineage: Eukaryota > Metazoa > Arthropoda > Insecta > Coleoptera > Coccinellidae > Halyzia > Halyzia sedecimguttata. The sequence continues at coordinate 9,817,354 of OW569418.2, forward strand.
GTATACAATTTTTTTGTTCCATGGTGGCTGATATATTTTACGACCTGTAAACTGTCAAGTAGCCTTACCGAAAGGAAAGTAATCTGTAAATTTTCACTTTAAAGGGGATCAGTAAATTCAACGAGCACATAGTTGAAGAATACTTTACGGAGAGGTTGAATAAATCGGCCCTTAGAATGGACAATAGAACATTGGTTCAAGCACTGACGTGAATCAGGAGCTTTTGCTCTTCTTAATCGAATTTACCATGATGAATTCTATTGTCCGTTCTCCTGATTGGACCCTTTTAATCGAAAAAAAAAATTGGTTCAAGCACTGACGTGAAGTCAGGAGCTATTGCGCGTATGTTCTATTGTCCATACTCCTGTAATGAACACTCTTCTTAATCGAATTTACCATGATGATTTTTATTGTCTATTCTCCTGTATTGGACACTCTTCTCAATTGAATTCACCATGATGAATTCTATTTTCCATTCTCCTGTATTGGAGACTCTTCTTAATCGAATTTACCAAGATGAATTCTATTGTCCAGAATGGACAATAGAAATTAATTCGGCTATAACTATAAAACCGTTTGACCGATTATGCTCATAAATGAACTGAAATGTCGCGTTCTGGTGCACATCCTAACCTGAAAACTTCAAGCTGCTATCTCTTTCCGTTCTCAAGTTATCGTGACAACAAAAATATTTTTTAATCATTTTTTTTTAATTTTCTAGCCATACGATTCGCACAAAATTTCACAAACGTGCTTAAGTTCATATTCTACAACTACTCACCAAGTTTCAATTCGATCGGATTTATATTGGTTGAAAACAAAATTATTACTCGGAAACAACTGGGCCGATTATGCCCATTAACGAACTTGTCCGTCGTATTGGGATGCGCCACCCATCCTGAAAATTTCAAGTCACAATGAAGTTTGCATTGGTCAATGCAAACTTCATTGTGACGCCATTTAGCATGAGACATTTGTGAGCTCCATTGTAGTTAAGAATTGAAAAGAAAAAATTATAATAATTCTGATATTTTAAGTTTTGTTGTTCGATACCTACTCGTCTATATTGTGTTTTGCCCTGTTCGATGGACGCTTGTTCTGTGCTTAAAACTGACAAGGTAGCACTGAAGATGGCCTAGAGGCCGAAAGCGCTCTGCTTTGAATAAAGAATTTGCACAGAATACGGATTTTCATTGGTAATTATTAAATATTATTTACGTCGCGATAACATAAGAACGGAAAGAGATAACGACTTGAAATGTTCAGGTTAGGTTGAGAATCTGGGTGCGCCATTCGAGTTTGTTTATAGGCATAATCGGCAAAACGGTTTTGGAGTTATACCTATCTGAAATTTTGCAAGCATTTTCGCGTTGGTATTCTACAACTAATAACCATATTTGAATTGTATCGGATTTCTATTTTTTGATTTATTGAGGAAATAACAACCAAATTTCACTCTTAATCGAATTTACCATGGTAAATTCGAAGTGCCCAATACAGGAGAACAGACAATAGAATTCACCATGGTAAATTCGATTAAGAGTGTCCAATAAAGGAGAATGGACAAGAGAACATACGTGCAAAAGCTTCTGACTTCACGTCAGTGCTTGAACCAATTTTTAACATGTTACACTGCGTAGTTTTGCTTTGTTCATACATATCATATCCTTTTCTGATAAAAATAATCCAACATTATAATCAAATTTGGTCAACGTAGAAGAAATTGTCGAAAAATGAACTAAGGTGAGAAATCTTCTAAAAATCACCAGAACTCAAATATCTGGGAAACTGTTGATTTTCGGTTATCAATAAACATAGCTCAAACAACAGGAAATGAGTCTACACCTCCAAGGTGCAAGTCTAATTTGGAATCATCTTGTATATTTTAATAACTAATTTCAAATTAATTCTTTTCAGAGTAAAATTCCTTTCCTGCTGCTAATTTCCCGTATAACTGAATCGCAGGCAGAAATATTCTTCAGCATCATTAGTGCCGAACAGAATTGGCATTCACACATTCCCTCTCGTTTCAAGGAATTAATAACATCCTTTCATTCCTTGACCTTTCACAAATCGAGTGTTCTCCACCCCATTCATAGTTTATGTAGTTGGAATTGGAAATAGAATTGAAAACGTTAGAAAGGTCGATGTAATGCTATATTTTCTTTGAATGGTTTCTTTGATTGCCTAAGAACACCGGATGTTGTGTTGTCACGCATTCGTGCATTCAGTCACATTACCAAGCGAAGAAGGAGTAGGCGTCAAGTACTTCCGTACTACCGAGTACCAATACTCATTAATAATCACAACGCAAGACTAGGAATTCCAGGCTGACCATACAATACAGGAATTAACTGACAAATTTGGTTCTTTTGCATTTATTGGAAATCAAATGGAACAAGGAATGTCCAACTGGTTTCGAGAAAATCTGAAATTAAATAACTAAAAGCAAGGCATGGATGAAATATGTATTGATATGCTTTGAAATTATTAATTTTTGATAGGTTTGAATATTATATAATTATATATTTATAGAGTTTGTGATATAGAATTTTGAAGGTCCATGGAAACATGGAGATAATTGTAGGTAGTTTGAAGATATATGAATTGAATAGAAGTGTTAGTTGGTTTTCGAAGAGATTTCAATAGAATTTGAGATAAAAAAAGTTAGATTTTGTTGTCAGAACTCTCAAATGAGTATAAGAGTTTTATTTAAATAATAATTTGACAACAATTTGTAATTTATAACAAATTTTTTAACATTTGGCACCCAACGCGAGGCTAGAATGGAAATTAGGAGAAGAACTTTGATTGGGAGAAAAATGATTAAGAAAATATGAGACAAAGAAGTAATGAGGAACAGGATCAGATTTTGGATGTGTCAAGTACTGCATATATATTACTAGCATTGAAAGCAGTTTCACAAAGAATGCAGCTGAATGTAGGGACAACTGAAGGAAGAAATGAAGAAGAAGACAGAAAGAATTCAGCAGAATGTAGGGACATTGAAAGAAGAAATAAGGGAGAATTCAGAAAGAATAAAGAAGCAGATGGAAGACAACTACGGAAAGATGCATAGAAAATTAGAAGAAAATATAATAGCCCTTAATGAAATATTGAGTTAAGAAATTAGAAGAGAATACAATTGAAGAAAGAGACTTTGGAAAACAGGGAAGAGAGAAAAGTTGAGTTATATTATATTACAGTGAAGAGTGTAATCATGATGTAGACAGTACTGAGGTTAATGTTAAATTGGAACAATATGAAATGTTAAATGTAATAATGAAGAAGGAAGATATCTACAAAGATGATGAATATGTAGGAGGAGATTATATTATACAAGGTATACAAGATGAAATGAAGACTAATGAAGAGTATATAGAAGCCAACATGAAACGGAACATAATTAATATACAACATATGATTGAAAGAGATAATTATTATTATAGAAACAATTTTATACTTCTCATATGAGAAGTATGGAGGAGGTGATGGTCATGAGGAAATTAATAAACCAATAAGAGATGGAAATTGAAAATTGTAACTTCAAATTGAAAAACAAATAAGAAAGGAAAAGGTTAAATTTATGGGAATAATTTCAAATTAATTTTTTTGAAAATTTAAAATATTTATTTCCTAAATTGATCATTTGAGAAAGAGACATTTTGATTTTGCAGATGTTGATATGGTTTGAAATTATTATTTTTGATAGGCTTGAATATTATGTAAATTCAAATAGAGAATCTGATATAGAATTTTTGAGGATCCATGCAAACATGGGGATAATTGTAGGTAGTTTGTAAATATATTGATTGAATTGGAGTGTCAGTTTGTTTTCGAAGAGACCAAAAGAATTAGATTTTGTTGCCAGAACTGTCAAATGAGTACAAGAGTATTATTTTAGTGATAATTCGACTATAATCTGTGATATATTACAAATAATTATATCAGTATAGTATTATTTTTGGCGCTCTTGTTCCTCGGAATAGGCTGCTTATCAATTTGCCAAAAGTCTGTAATTTTCATATTTTTGTCAAAAAACGCTTTGGTTCGACTCACTGATCAAGAATCCGTGGTCAAAATCGATTCTGTCCAGTAGTTGAAATTTTCAGAGTAAGTAAGTTTCGGAGTAACGAAAAAAAAATTTTACATTCCAAATTTCAAATTAATTTTTTTTAAGATGAAGTTTCATCATTAGAATATATTGACTCAACTCAAGCAAACTAATACTTTTGCAGATATGATTTTTCAAAATTTCAATAATTAATCGTAATTTTATGATTTCATAGAATGCTCTAATTCTAATTTGCGGATGTATATAAATCCAACATATGGGGTGGGTCAAAGACCTACTTTTCGAATTTGTTTTCTTATTCATTTTTTCATATTATATTATGATGATGAATTAATTTTTTTATGATATATTATAGAATCCATTGATATCATTCCCAACTCTGAGAAACCAATACTTTCGGAGATATGATTTATCAATGTTTGGATAATTACTCGCTAGTAGTTTGACAAGAACGCCAAAGCCTCTGGCCACAGGATTTTCCAACATGTTTTTACTTGAGGTCATGCTCGAACATCAGCTTGCCTGCTATCAGCTGATTCAGTAAACGTATTTGCGACATTTGAATTTTCGATAACCTATGGGTATACTGACATATAAGCGATATTTGACACAAGTGTCAAAATGTGGGAAACCCCTGTGGTCAGGAGCTTTGGCGCTCTTGTTTAAACATTGACAAATCAAACCACCAAGTATTGGTCTCTCAGAGTTTGGAAGATATCAATGGATTCTTATGATAGAACTGCATCATAAATATAATTGAAGAGTTAGAGGAAGAAATATTGTTTGCGGCCATGCCACACTGAATGTGCTCGCTTAGTACTGGGATGGGTGACCGCTTGGGAACACCGCGTCAGTTATCAAGAATGTTCGTAATTGAATTCAAAACGTAGGTCTATGACTCACCTCATGTTGGATTTACATACATCAGCGAATTAGATTCTATGAGAGCATAGAATGAAGCATAATTATTATTGAAATTTTTAAATATCATATCTCCGAAAGTATTGATTTGTTACAGTTGAGAATGATATTAATGCATTCTTATGATGAAACTTCATTATAAAAAAAATCAATTTGAAATTTGTAAAAAAATTTTTTTTTCGTAACTCTGAAACGTCGAATTTTCCCAATATAAATATCCTAACCGAGATATTTATTTTAATTTCAACTATCTAGCTCATTACGTTTGAGAATCATCGTGGTTACGACCGGCCGGACAAGTTTGATTTTGACCACGGATTCTTGATCAGTGAGTCGAACCAAAACGTTTAAGACCATTTTCAGCCAAAAATTCGAAAATTACTGACATTTGGGCAAATTGATAAGCACTCTGTTCCGAGGAACAAGAGCGCCAAAAACTGCAAAAATGATATGTTCAGTTTCTTGTTATCCAGAGCTGTTCAATTTTCGGGGGTTTGGCAAAAGAGGAGGTACTTTTCGTGACATTGGTGATAAATTATAACGTTAAGGGCACGGAATACATGCATAAATGCATATCTTTCATATTTAGCAGATTTTTGAGCTTTTTGAAATCATACATTATTTCTACTGCATATATGACATATTATACATCTAAAAATAGGCTAGCGACAGCATACAATACAAAACGTTTGCAGACATCCCTTTGATGACCCAAACTACCATGAACATTTATTACTGGTGCATTTATTTTTGTTGCGGGCTATTTGAAAAAAAGGTCCAAGATCTGACGTGAAGTCAGGAGCTTTTGCGCTCATGTTCTTTGGTCTACTCACCTCTATTGGACACTCCAATACAAATTTAGCATCGGTATAATAGTGTTTTCTCAGCTTTTAAAAAATACTAGCTGGCCCGGCGAACTTCGTACCGCCTAACTTAATAAAAAAAAAAGTTCGGTATGAATGAAGTTTTATTATTATTTTCGATTAATCGCACATGATGTTGCTTACTCACAAAACAGAGTTTTCCTGAAATACTGGCTATTTATAAGGTTTCAATTTGATATTGACAGACACACACAGTTATGATACAGTATCTTAATCAATTTAAAGCTTTCTGATAAACTATATTTTTTGTTTTGTTTTGTGGTGCGTTAATAAACAAAGATGACGGTTTTCCGACCCGTGAACACGTGACGTATGATTGTCCATGCGCCATGTCCACACATCAAAGGAAAAACAAAATTGTTACATTATGAGAATCCATCTAAGGTACCTATTTAGTTAATGCTTTGTTTGTGGCACAAATCACTTCAATCACGTACAATTGTGCCGTGAGAAAAATAACACCCTGTATAATAATGGTTTATTTACAATTATGTATGCCTCGAAAGTATATTTTTCAACACAATTGAATGAAATTGTACGATTGGCGTGAAAAACAGCAAGTTGCCATTGACGTTTGAAGAAAAACACCCTGTAAACATTCTTATATTTCTTCACCTGCTGAACCTTCCCTGGACTGTCAAAAATAATTCAAGACCAAAATTAGCCTAATCGGTTCAGCCGTTCTCGAGTTTTAGTTAGACTAACGAACAGCAATTCATTTATATATATATATATATATATATATATATCGTAACAAAAAATTGCCGGAAATATTATATTGAGAAAATTTATTGGGAAACTCAGCAAATAAGGCTTTAAATCATACAACCATTGGTCGATACATCTATATTTCGATCCTTGTTGGGATCTTCATCAGGATGCTAAAATTACATAGGGACAATTAAAAACTGCAAAACCCTAGTACTGTAAAATCATTTTTTATTTTTACAAGATTTTACAGTACTAGGGTTTTGCAGTTTTTAATTGTCCCTATGTAATTTTAGCATCCTGATGAAGATCCCAACAAGGATCGAAATATAGATGTATCGACCAATGGTTGTATGATTTAAAGCCTTATTTGCTGAGTTTCCCAATAAATTTTCTCAATATATATATATATATATATTTGGATTTAATATTCTTGTACTTTAGTATATGAATTGTTTAAGTTTTCTTGGGAATATAGTACTTTTAAATGAAAACAAAAGTTTTTCATACAATATTGAAAAAATATTTATTGTATGCTTTCGTCTCAACATATGTTTCGGCTTCGGTGCCTTTTTCAAGAGATCAAACACAACTACCTAAAAAATAAATAAGAACATATACGAAACAGAAAACAAATTACATTGATGATAATTCTTTGTACCTTGGATAGATAGATGTCTTTTCCTTAAAAATTCGATAATCCAAAAAATAAAACCTTAATTAAATATTGAAAATTGCAAACTACTTCGCTACACAGTCAAAACGACTCAATACTAACAGCTGGCTATACATATTAACATACTTTCCTTTCTTTGTTCTCATTTCAACCAGTTTCAGGAAATTAATACGGAAATATAATTCATTTTGAAATCTACAGTGTCATCTATGGGAACAAAACAAAATACATTACTTTCAGGATTACAGAAACAATTCAGTGTTAGAATGCATTGAAACAAACCTGCAACAGATGGAGGAAGGGACATGAAAAATCAAGTTAAATTAAGTTATAATAAATTTGAGCTAGTCCGTTAATATCTGTTTTGCTATTTACAGAATTGGAGTTTTTTTTAATTTGTATCATCTCTAGGAAACTTCTTGTTGTTAAATTATTTGCTCTATCTAAAATCTTAACATTATCCAAATTAAAATCAAAATTATGATCTTGAGAAAGTTGATGGTTTTTGAGGGCTGTTATATTTTTGGAATATTTATGACCATTTATTCTTTCCTTCAGATATTGAGAAGTTTGTCCGATATATACACCTGGGCAATTCTGACAGTTTATTTGGTAAACACAATTTGAGATTCTTTCCTTAGGTGTTTTGTTTTTAAGGCTTGAATACAGACATCGTTTTAATCCATTATCGTTTTTAAAAGCTATATTTATGTTGTATTTATGGAATGTGTTAGAAAATTTCTCAGATAGATCTTTTATATATGGCATTGTAATGTATTGACTTTTACTTTCATTTGTGTGGTCATCTACTTTTTTCGCCGTGGATGCATTATGTAATGTATTATATGTTGCAAAAATCTTCTTTCTGAAAATCTTCTCTATTAACCTTGGAGGGTAACTGTTCTGAACAAGAGTTTCTTTTGCTTTGGAGATTGTTTCTGGTCGATATTCTGGACTCGTTAATTTGATGGATCTGTCAGCAAGACTTGTAATAACACTAATTTTGTGTTGATGGGGTACCACTGCATTGTAATTGAGGTATCTACCAGACCAAGTGGGTTTTGTAAACCATTTAGTTTCAATTTTATTATTTTGTTTTATTAATGTAAGATCCAAAAAGTTAAGTTGACTATCATTCTCTATTTCTATGGTAAATTTAAGTTTTTGATGGTAACTATTGAATTCATTATGCAAAGGTACAATGTAATGTTCTGGTAGAGCGAGAATGCAATCGTCTACATATCTCTTATAAAAAGTGGGTCGAAAATTAGTGTTTTGAATGATTGATTCTTCTAGGTCTTCCAGGACAAGTTGAGCAACGGGGGCAGATATTGGTACACCCATACCGCAACCTGTTTTTTGATAGTAAAAATCGCTTTCAAATTGAAAATAAGACCTTGTTAAGCATAACTCAAGAGCCTCTAAAAACTCTTTCTGTAGTAACTCCGTATAATCTTTTAAGTCATTCCATTTTTTTATAATAATATTACGAACCAATTCAACAGGTATATTGGTATAAAGACTTTCCACGTCCAATGAGACCAACATATCATTTGAACGTATGTTAGTATTGTCTATGAAATTCTTGAACTGCCATGAATCTTTAATATAAAACTCATTCTTGCCTATTATGTGTGCCATGCAGTTGGCTAAATATTTTGATAGTTTGTAAGTGGGGCTTTGAATGCAACTGACTATCGGTCTCATAGGAATGCCATTCTTATGCAATTTGGGAAGGCCATATATTTGGGAAGGTAAGGAATTATGGGTTTTCAGATTAGTGCATAATTGCTTAGATATTATTCCTTTTTTTTGCCATCCGTTTAACATATCATTAGTGGTTTTTTGAAGAACATTTGTAGGATCGGTTTTTATTTTCTCGTACGTGATTTTATCGTCAAGAAGTTTTTGCATTTTTGATTTGTATTCACTTCTATCCATAACAACTGTCTTATTAGATTTATCTGGCTTAAGTAACATAATTTGAGGGTTATTTTTCAGAAAAAATTTAGCCTTATTGATTTTATTATTTAAACTAATAGTGTTGATGTCTTTTTTATCTTTTTTTTTCCTAAAATTAGTTATATGGTTAACAACTTTTGATCTTATGTCATTAGCTGTTGTTCTATCAACTCTAGTCAAACCAGCTTCTAAATTTGCAATGACTCTATTAATGGGAATGCTATTATTTTTATATTGTATACCAAAATTTTTTGACCAAGTGATAATATTTCATTAATTTCATCTGGGATAGTGGTACCAGATATATTCTCAAGCCATTTGACGTTCCCACCAACAGTAACATCTTGCTTCATCCTATCTATTTTACTCTTTTGTCTATGTTTCAGATTTAAAAACATCTTTTCAACTTTTTGGTTTTGTCTTTGTATATGCAAATCAATAGTATCACGATCATTGCATAAGAGGTCTGTTTCAAGCTTGATTATATTGCTTCCCACTAATCTAAGCTGTTTATTAACATCTGATATTAAGAGCCCCATTATTCTGAATTGAAAATTACTTACATATTTCTGAAATGTTTCTGCACTCCTAGCATCTATAAATTTAATGTGTTTCAACCTAAACCTAAGGAAATTGGGTCGTTTTGACTGTGTAGCGAAGTAGTTTGCAATTTTCAATATTTAATTAAGGTTTTATTTTTTGGATTATCGAATTTTTAAGGAAAAGACATCTATCTATCCAAGGTACAAAGAATTATCATCAATGTAATTTGTTTTCTGTTTCGTATATGTTCTTATTTATTTTTTAGGTAGTTGTGTTTGATCTCTTGAAAAAGGCACCGAAGCCGAAACATATGTTGAGACGAAAGCATACAATAAATATTTTTTCAATATTGTAAGAAAAACTTTTATTTTCATTTAAAAGTACTATATTCCCAAGAAAACTTAAACAATTTATATATATATATATACTCATAACGCGCCTTCTACCAGGCCCGGTACGTTGCACAGGCAACCGGAGGCCCGCCTTTTCTGATTGGTTTAGGAGAGTGTATTTTTTTGGAAAACATTCAGAACAGTCATATCTTCAAGAGCAACTTCAGAGGGGAAGATTATTTTCTATATACAAAAAAATATATGAATTGAAGATTTTCGGAATCCCGACATGTTTCTAGGTGGATTTGACGCCCTCTGTGTAAAAAGTATGCACTTGTACGATTATCGGAAGCCCGGCGGTGTTGTCACTATGATCGCCTTAGATTTCCATCGAATTCTATACAAATTTAACAGTTTCAAGAGATATGTTCTGAATATTCGATGTCTCTATATACAGGGCGTTAATCAGTAATTGTGCATTTGAGAGGTTATTTATTGTCAAAATATAGGGTGGGTTTTTTATAGGTTTTTGTTGGGCAGCCCTTTATTATATACAGCCCCCTAAAGATGTCACCGAAAAACCACTTTACATTTTATTTAAACCAACTAAAAACAATGAATAAAATTAAGAGGATATTATATGCGAGCGAGAAGGCAGTGAAGGCACTCAAAAAAATATTGAGTAGTATTCTATGTATTATAAGTAGTCATTAGAGGATACTGTGGGAGGTACATCTTCATCAATAATTGTATTCTATTATGTTTGCAAGGGATAGAAGAAATAGCCACCCCTTAAATTTGTTTCGCAACAAATTTTTTTTCCTATTCATACTCTATAATTTAAAAATAATTTCCTCGTCGACCTCTATGAAAAACAATATTTTATCATTTCAACTGTATGTAGAGGTCTACGAAAAAATGTGATATGCACCTCGGCGAAAAACTGTCTATTGACTCGCCTGCTTGCTACCCCCGGCTTCTCCTCAGATAGAAATTTGTGACCTGGACTTTTATGGACAGTTTGTCGTCCTTTGTTCATAAATAAATGAAAAGACCTTGACTCTTTCTGAACAAATAAGGTCTCCGGTATTTCCCTGCTAAAATTTAAATTTTAGATTTCACAATCGACTATCGGATTGATCTCGATCAGATTTGTATATTTGGAATTATTTCATTTCAAAATACAATATAGTATTTCATGAGGGTATGTGAGGCGTGAATATAGAGAATATGCGCAAAACATCCATAAATCTTGAAACAATCAAGTGTCAGATTTCGAATTTTGCAACTATATCACCCCTTTTGTTAAGTTTCCACCTGCGTAATTGAAAGGACCAGAGTAGGAGAATTTGCTAATATCATTGTTAGAACGGGTTCGTGAGGCATCGGTATGAACCTAGCAGACTATTTCAGCAGACTTTTTGGCGGAAACACCCGAAATTTGGCTCAGATAAAAAGTTTAAAGCGTTTAACGATTTCAGAATGTGCCAATACACTCCTGCATATAAATTATCTATAACATTAATGCTGGACGTGAAAAAGGTACGGTAAAGTGGCTTACAGCTTGATGAGGTTTCCAACGCTCAGGGACGGATCCATATAAGTATTGAAATTTCGCTAGTTTACAATTTTATAACATTCAATGAAGAACATCTCAAAAACGGTGCGTTTAAGGAGGAATGATGAAGAATAATTCAATGTTCTGAAACGATTAGATATTCTTAAATTGTCTCTAAAAGAACATTTCCATCTTTATGGTAATTTCGTTTAGTTTTATGAATCCACGAGTCTATGACTAGAAAAACACTAGAAGTAGGAAAAAACTATTGTTTGGAAAATATGTATCATAGTTATAGGAAACTTTGGCGTGAAGTTTCCTTCACACACATTCATTTTATTCAGAAAAAGGATGTCAAAGCCATAAAATAAAAACGGGTTTTTTTTTTATTTCAACAGCCTGTATCTTTTTACCTGAGCCGAATTTATAAAAATGGTAAAGCAAAAAGTGTTTCATTTGATGTTAATAATCTATGGTTAAAATGAATGTACAACTTAAAGTTTCAACCAGTATTTTATCTCCGGAACTATTCGCCGGAGCAAATACTGATTTTGTGTGTTGGTTAACTATACCAATCAGGACATTCCCTAAGAATTTTATGGACTTCCCGATGGGCTGCGGGGTAGTTTTTTCGATCCTTAAATTTAAAAAATTTTTATCTCCGGGATTATTCGCCGGAACACATACAGATTTTATAAACTTATTACTTATACACATACCTATATCCCCTGAATTGGGTTGAAAAAACTACCCCGCAGTCCCTCGGGAACTCAATGAATTTTTCTGGGTTATCGGTATTGTAGGTACAAGTAATACGTGTACGAAAAATGTGTATGTCGTTATCGGTATCATTAACCCATATACGAAATATGTATGTGCTTCGTCGAATAGAGAGAAATTAAATTTTGAAATTTAAAGGTTGAAAAACTACCCCGCAGCCACTCGGGAAGTTGATCAATTTTCCAAGGATTATTGGTATGGGTTTATGCAATACGTGTCTGAAATCTGTATGTGCTACATTGAATAGTTCCAGAGATATTGAATGTTGAAATTTGAGGGTTGGAAAAGCTATGCTTCAGCCCCTCGGGAAGTCTATCCTTTTTTCAGAAGATGTCGTTATCGGTATAATCAACCCACATGCAGAATATGTATGTACTCCGGCGAATAGTTCCGAAGATATTAAATTATGAAATTTAAGGGTTGGAAAAACTACCCCGATACCCCTCGGAAGGTCGATCAATTTTTCAGAGCATGTCGTTATCGGTATAATTAACCCGCATACAAAAACTGTTGTGTTTCGGCGAATAGTTCCGGAGATATTATATTTTGAAATTGAAGGGTTGAAAACCTACCCTGCAACCCTTCGCAAAATCGATTAATTTTCCATGGTTTATGGGTATGGGTATTGGGTATATGTAATACGTGTATGAAATATGTATGTGCTTCGGCGAATATTTCCAGAGATTTTTAATTTTGAAAGTGTTCTATTGTCCATTCTCCTGTATAGGACACTCTTAATCGAATTTAACATGGTAAATTATATTGTCATTTCTCCCGTATTGGACACTCTTAATTCGAATTTACCATGGTAAATTCGATTCAGAGTGTCCAATACAGGATAATGGTCAGTATAACAAACGCGCAAAAGCTCCTGACTTCAGGTCAGTGCTTGAATCATTTCTTTTTCATAATTTTCTTAAAATTTTCTAGGGGTACAGTTCTTATAAAATTTTAAACACGTCTTTATGTCGATATTCTATAACTAGATACTAAGCTTCTATTCGATCAAGTCTATATTTTTTGAGTTATCGAGGAAATAATATTCCAGGTGGGTATAACTCTGAAACCGTTGGACCTCTAATGCCCATAATGAAACTCAACACTCCGGATAAGCAACATACCCTGAAAATTGCGAGTTCCTATCTCCTTGCGTTCGAAAGTTATCAACGCAACAGTGACCCATCCATCTACTAAACTCACACAAGGCTGCTCGAATCTCCAACAATATATATCCGATCATGTTAAAACTTGAAACTTGGTAGTACAGTTAGGTTTTGAAGGCTCTCACAAAATTTTAGTGATGTCGGACGAATTGTTACTGATATATAGAATTTTTTTCAATAATTTTCAATGAAATTTTAAAAATTTTCTTATGATACGTTCCTCACAAAATTTAGTAAGAATTTTCGCTTTGGCATTATACAAATAATAACCAAGCATGAATTCAATCAGTTCTGTATTTTTCGAGTTATTGAGGAAATATCAAGCAAATTTCAGATGGTTATAACTCCGAAACCGTTTGGCCGATTATGCCTGTAAGCAAACTCAAATGTTGCATTGAGATGCACAACCTAACTTGAAAATTTCAAGTCGCTATCTCTTTCCGTTCTCAGGTTATCGTGATATAAATAATATTTTGTAATTATTTTTTTTTGAATTTTCTAGTGATGCGGTTCTCACAAAATTCCACATACGTTCCTATGTTCATATTCAACAACTATTCACCAAGTTTCAATTCGATCGGATTTATATCGGTTGAAAATAAAAGTATTACTCGGAAACCGTTTTTTCCGATTGTGAACATTAACGAACTTGCATTAACGAACTCCGTCGCATTGGGAAGCGCCACCTACCCTGCAAATTTCAAGTCGCTATTTCATTCCGTTCTCAAGTTATCGTGGAAACGGGTGGCCAGCGGGCTGGACAGAATCAAATGTGTCCTCGAATACTTCATCAGATAGTCGAACTCAATCGTTTGAGACCATTTTCAGCAAAAAATTCGAAAATTACAGACATTTGCGCAAAATGATAACGCGATGTTCCCAAGATCATACGCGCAAAAATTCACGATGTGAAAAGAAATGAAATTAACAAAATAATTGTTCATATTCTCCTAGTAAAATTTGCGTATATGATAGCAACAGTAAAATACTGACAAAAGTGTGTACTTGACATGAGCCTTCTATGATATTTCAGATCATACCTCAATGTTCTCTCGATTAATCGAACTCTGTTAGAATATGTGAGTGGTGCGATAATTTTGGATGAGAAATTATTATCTCCGATGATGCCAAATTTATGGGACTGCCATATGCAGATGAACCTATACGGGCTTCGTAGAATGCGTAAAATCTGTAGAATGTGTATAAAATTTATACAGACTGACCGAAGCGCTCTCAGCGCGGACGTTCCGTGAACCCGATCGCGTATGTTTTGAGATGTATAAGGCATTTTTGGTGCCCGGGCAAAAATTTGAGAGAATGGTCCCTGAGGTGTCAGGAATCTCCAGACCAATTTATGCACGTTAGTTTTGGGAAGCCCGAAGTCGGGCTTCCCAAAGGTGGTGCGGGCTTCCGATAAGCTGCGGAACATGCATTTTTGGGCCTCCGAATGGCTGTTTATGAGTGTATATATATATATATATATATATATATATATATATATATATATATATATATATATATATATATATATATATATATATATATATATATATAGATTTGAATACATTTCATACCATTTTAATGACAGACTTCAGTAGAGAATCGTATATATGCACGGAATTTTTAATTGGGACATATGTATTCTATTGGAATTGAAATACGAAAAAACTTACGCCTCAAGTAACTTCAGGATACGATATTCACGAAATTCCGCGAAAATTAGTGGGTCGCCATTCTACAAGTAAGCTCCAATTCGATCCGGACTGTATTTTTTGAGTTATCGCAAAAATAATATTCCAGATGGGCATGACTCCGAAACCGTTTGGCCGATTATGCCCAACAACGAACTCAACTCTCCCATTCGGATGCGCAATCTACCCTGAAAACTGCTACTCCCTATCCCTAGCACCTAGGATACGACGGCCTCCATGTTAGGAGCGGTAATCTGACAGCGTCTGTTCTCCACGTAGGAGCGGCTGAAAATATAGTCAGGAAAGCAATGGGAAACTAACTGACTTACATACATTCCCCAAGACATCACAATGGATACATAAAATCGAGCAACGGCCCTCAGTCCCGGGCACCCCTTAAATGGGGAGAGGGTGCTAAGAATCTTCCAATGATGTCTTCAAACTGAACCAGGAAAATAGAATTGGCACGTGGAATGTGCAAAGTATGTATCTACCGGAAAGGCTGCAAATATAGTGAAAGAGATGAAACGACTCCAGATCGGCATACTAGGATGCAGCGAAACAAGATGGCCAAACTCCGGTCACTGCACCATAAACGAACACCACATATACTTCTCTGGAGACAATACCACCAGAAACAAAAAAGGAGTAGCATTAATTCTCAATAATCAAGCCAACATGGCCGTAAAAGTATTCATCCCTGTTTCGAATAAGGTCGCGTTACTCAAGATCAAGGCTAAGCCATTTGACCTTAACATCATACAGTCATATGCGCCGACATCCGAAAGCAATGAACAGGAAACAGAGGAGTTCTATGAACCGCTTAGAACTGCTCTCAAACACACAAAGAAGGAAGAAGTTAACATAACTTTAGGCGATATGAACGCTAAGATCGGACAGGGAAAGGTTGATGATGTGGTTGGTGGTTTTGGGCTGGGAGTGAGAAACGAGAGAGGAGAACGATTAATAGAATTCTGCCAAGAAATGGACATCACAATCATGAATACCTTTTTTAAACTGCCTCCTAGAAGACTGTATACTTGGAGATCTCCAGCTGAGGACAACCATAGAATCGTGAAGAATCAGATCGACTTTATGATGATAAACAGAAGATATCGCAACGCAGTTGTGTCTTGTAAAACATACCCAGGCGCAGACATACCATCTGATCACAACCTGTTACTAGCTCGCACTAAACTTCGACTAAAGAAAATTGTCAAAAAGAAACCCTCTAAAATTGCTGACATGTGGAAACTCAAACAAAACAACGTATTCCAACAAACAAAAGAACGGCTAAACAAGGAACTCAAAACTATACGTGAAGACGATAACCAGGAAACAGAAATAGAAAATCTGTGGAATAAAATAAAAATTAAAATAACTTCCGTCACAAATGAAGAACTAAGACCAGATAGGATGGTGGAGAGAAAACAATGGATGACAGATTATATCCTGGAACTTATGGAAGAAAGAAGACAACACAGAAATAGGGATAATGTAAAATACAAGGAACTACACAGAAGAGTCCTAAGAGCCATTAAATAGGCTAAAGAACGGTGGCTACAGGAAAAATGTGTCGAAATCGAAATCTTACAGGAAAAACACGACAGCTTTAACCTTCATAAGAAAATAAAAGAAGCAACAGGAAGTTATCAAAGAAGGGGTCATGGAATAATTTTGGGCTCGAATGACAACATCATTACCGAGAATGATAAGAAACTCATAAGATGGAAGGAGTATATGGAAGAACTGTTCGGAGACGACAACATCAGTAGTATGTCCGCAGCAGTTGGCGAGGAAGGGCCTACCATCACTCCGGAGGAAGTAGAATCAGCTATCAAACGACTTAAAAACAACAAAGCTCCTGGGTCAGACCAGATTCATGGAGAAGTCCTCAAACTATTGGACCCAGAACAGATAAAACTACTGACTAAGCTCTTCAACAAAATTTACATAGGCGGTCAAATACCAAATGATTGGCTGCTGTCGACATTCGTTCCGCTTCCCAAAAAGGCGAACGCAAGTAAGTGTTCCGACCACAGAATAATCAGCTTGATGAGTCATATCCTAAAAACTTTTCTCAATATCATCCAAGCACGCATATATAGAAGACTCGACGAGAAAATTAGTGACACGCAGTTTGGTTTCAGGTAAGGACTTGGCACCCGAGAGGCTTTATTCTCCATACAGGTCCTGGTTCAACGAGCACGGGACGTCAACACAGACGTCTTTACATGCTTCATAGATTTCGAAAAGGCATTTGATAAAGTACAACATGGTAAACTGATCTCAATCCTACGTGAGTCAGGAATTGACGACAGAGATTCAAATATAATAGCAAAGCTATACTTACAACAAAAAGCCATTGTTCGAATAGAAAACGAAACATCGGAAGAGTTTAACATAAGGAGAGGAGTGCGTCAGGGCTGTATACTATCGCCTCTTCTATTCAACTTGTACTCAGAACATCTATTTAAAGAGGCATTGGACAACATGGATGATGGAGTTGTGATAAACGGAGAAATAATAGATAACCTAAGATATGCGGATGATACCGTCCTCATGGCAGATACTGCTGAAGGACTTCAGAGACTCATAGACCGTGTAGAGGCTGTGTGCAACAGATATGGTATGAAGATAAACTGTAAGAAGACAAACATATTAATTATCAGTAAAAACGTCATCGATAACCTACAGTTTACCGCTAACAATGTAGCCCTCACAATAGCCGAGACCGTTACATACCTGGGCTGTACCTTGAATAAGGATTGGGATCACTCTCGAGAAATAAGATGCCGAATCAAAAAAGCAAGGGGTACATTCAATAAGATGCGTAATATACTGTGCAACCTATCTCTCAGCGTTCATACCAGAATAAGAGTTTTAAAATGCTATGTACTCTCAACTCTCCTTTATGGGTCAGAAGGGTGGACCCTTACCGATGCCTCGTGTAGGCGTATAAATGCATTTGAGATGTGGTGCTATCGCCGCATACTCAGAATCCCATGGATACTCCACGTTTCAAACGATGAGGTATTACAACGCATCAGTGGGCAGCTGCAATACCTACAAAATGTCAAACGCAGAAAATTGGAATACTTCGGACATATTATGCGAGGCGAAAAATACCGCCTTCTTCAACTGATCCTACAGGGCAAGATAGAGGGTCAAAGATCAGTAGGACGCAGACGAATATCGTTGCTGCGAAATTTACGAACATGGACCGGAATTACGTCGACAGCTCTATTCAGAGCGGCAGTGAATAGAGTGATTTGGACCAACGGGATGGCCAACATCCATAGAGGATAGGCACTTCAAGAAGAAGAAGATCCCTTTTCGTTCGAGGCAACGGTCACCCGTCGAACCCACCCAACTACTGAACACACCGAGGACTGATCGGATCTCCAACAATATAGAGCTGTTCAAACTTAGATTGGCAGTAGGGTGTGAAATGAAATTTTGCAATAATTTTCGCGTTGGCATTCAATAACTAATAACCATGTTTGATTTGTATCTGTTTCATATTTTTCGAGTTATTGAGGAAATAACAACCACATTTCAGATTGGTATAAGTCCAAAATCGTTTGGCCGATAATGTCTATTAACAAACTCAAATGTAGCATTCAGATGCACACCTACCCTAAACATGGCAATTCGCTATCTGCTTCCGTTCTCAGGTTATCGTGACATAAACAATAAATTTTTTAAAATTTGATTCTGTCCGGTCGTTGCCACGATAACTTGAGAAAGGAAAGAGATAGCGACTTGAAATTCTCAGGGTCCAATACCACGGACAATTTCGTTAATGGGCCCAACGGTTTCCGAGTAATAATTTTGTTTTCCACCAATACAGGTCCCATCGAATTGGAACTTGATGAGTAGTTGTAGAATATAGAACTAAAGACGTGTGTGCAATTTCGTGAGGATCGAATTACTAGACAATTATAAAAATATTATTAATTTTTTTTTTCATCTCACGATAACTTGAGAATGGAAACAGATAGCGACATGAAATTTTCAGGGTAGATTGAGCATCCCAATGCAACCTTTGAGTTTGTTAATAGGTATAATCGGCCGAACAGTTCTGGAGTTATACCTATCCGAAATTCTGTTTTTATTTCACCTCATCTCGAAAAAAATGGGTTCAAGCCCTGTGGACAGGAGCTTTCTGGCGCTCTAGTTCAAACAGACTATATATATATCTCCGAAAGTATTCGTTTCTCAGAGTTGAGAATTATATCAATGTATTCTTATGATAGAACTGCATCATACAGGAAATTCAATTCAAATAATAGTTCATTTATCAAGATCAAATGAGCAATCTGAGAATGAGAACTGCACCATGGAAGAAACCAAATCAAAATAGCTGAAATGAATTTGACTCTCTCTTATAGAACAGGATGAAATGTACGAGTATGAACTCAGATCATATAATAAAGCTTAGATAGAATAATTATAGCATTCTGTGAAAACATAGAAGTACGATTCATTATTGAAATTTAGAACTTCATCTTATCAGAAATTGAATTCAAACATCATAGAAGAATTTAAATTCAACAAGAGTGCCAAAAATTATCAATCCAAAACCAATAGACGAATTCTACCCAACAACGAACTCATCCGAGATATTCATTCCTCAATTCCAGTTTTGTTTTTAGTGGAGATATTCTGAACTCAATATTATTAACTTACCATTACCATTCCCATCATCATATGGATTGACCATCGGCATGAAAATATCAAGCAACAAAAACTATGATATTATATTATAATTCTCATATTTATACGATTGCTGGAATGAATGACAATGTTATTAACTTACCATTACCATTCCCATCATCATATGGATTGACCATCGGCATGTAAATATCAACCAACAAAAAGTATGATAATATTATAATTCTCATATTGATACCATTACTGGAATGAATGACAATGAGACAACGTCAAAGTTGACGTTATAACAATTCATAGAAGAGCCACAGAATAATTCTATCATTGAAATTTTGAAAAATCATATCCGAAAGTATTAGTTTGTTAGAGTTAAAAATGATATGAATGGATTCTTATGGTAAAACTCCTTATTGAAAAAAAAATTAATTTGGAATTTGTTCTGTAAAAAAAAAATTTTTTTTTGTTACTCCGAAACCATCTGTCCGATTTTGCCCAATAAGTTATCGTGCCTACGGCCGGACGGCCGGACCGGCCGGACAGAATGAATTTCGACCACGGATTCTTGATCAGTGAGTCGAACCAAATCGTTTAAGACCATTTTCATCGAAAAATTCGAAAATTACAGACATTTGGGCAAATTGATAAGCACTCAGTTCCGAGGAACTAGAGCGCCAAAAATATGAAATCAATCCAATTCAAACATGGTAAGTAGTTATAGAAAATCTACGCACAAATTTTTACAAAATTTCGTGAGGATCGTATTACTAGAGAATTAAAAAAAAATCCTTTGAAGAAAATTCTAGATCTCATAAAGTATCCGTCTAATATCGAGTTAATTATGTGGAAGGCGTCAAAACCCATCTTCACAGCCAAGCTCCAAATTTGAACACGATCGGATCTATATTGTTGGAGATCTGAGCAGCAATGAGTGAGTTCAGTAGCTGTATGTGTGACCGTTTCCACGATAACTTTCAAACGGCAAGAGACTTGCAATTTTCAGGGTAGGTTGCGCATCTGAATGAGACAGTTATGTTCATTGTTGGGTATAATCAGCCAGACGGTTCCAGAGATATACTTATCTGGAATATTGTTTTCTCGATAACTCAAAAAATATAGATCCGATCGAATTAAAACTTGGTAAGTAGTTGTAAAATACCGACACAAAGAGTTTTTGATATTTTATAAGGATCGTATTACTAGAAAATTAAAAAAAAATGATTCAAAAATATTATTCATCGTAAGAACAGAAAGACATCCTAATGCGATATTTGAGTTCGTTAAAAGGCATAATCGGCAAAACGGTTTCGGAGATATATCAATCTGAAATTTGGTTGTTATTTCCTCAATAACTCAAGAAATACGATGCCGATTCAATTCGATTAAG
This sequence comes from Halyzia sedecimguttata, assembly GCA_937662695.2. Taxonomy (NCBI): domain Eukaryota; kingdom Metazoa; phylum Arthropoda; class Insecta; order Coleoptera; family Coccinellidae; genus Halyzia; species Halyzia sedecimguttata. The sequence continues at coordinate 9,838,705 of OW569418.2, forward strand.
AGTGTCCAATAGAGGTGAATGGGCGATAGAACATGCGCGCAAAAGCTCCTGACTTCACGTCAGTGCTTGAAGCAATTTTATGCCAGGAAATAAGATTTTCTAGGATATAATCGGCAAGAATTGACAAGATGTTGTGTTTCCGAAAGTGACCCCTGCAATATTCTCTCTATTTGACTCCAAAAATTGTTCTTATTACTCTTGTTGGCGCTCTTGTTCCTCGGAACTGAGTGCTTATTAATTTGCCCAAATGTCTGTAATTTTCGAATTTTTTTATGAAACTGATCTTAAACGATTTGGTTCGACCCACTGATCAAGAATCCGTGGTCAAAATGTATATTGTCCGGCCGCTCTGGCCGGCCATAGGCACGATAACTCTCGAACGGAATGAGCTAGACAGTTGAAATTTTCAGAGTAGGTTTGGGAGATGAATATCTCGGGTCAGTTCGTTATTGGCAAAATCGGTCGGATGGTTTCGGAGCAACAAAAAAAAAAGTTTTTTTTACATTACAAATCTCAAAATTATTTTTTTTTCAAGATGCAGTTTCACCATAAGAATCCATCGATATCATTTTCAACTCTAACACGGATATATAATTTTTCAAAATTTCAATAATAAATCGTACTTCTATGTTTTCATAGAATGCTATAATAATTCTATCTATGAATTATTATCATATGATCTGTGTTGATACATGTCAACTTATTTTCCTGAGACATATCAAGTCAAATCCATTTCAGCAATCGTAGAATTATGAGAATTATAATATGATATCATACTTTTTGGTTGATATTTAATGCCCATGGTTAATCCATTTGATGATGGGAAACGTAATGGTAAGTTAATGATATTGAGTTCAGAATATCTCCAGTAAAAAAAACTGAAATATTGGCTAAAGTTTCAATTGATATAATATAATTTTCAGAGTGGATTTGAGGAAAGATTATATCGTTCATCATCATAGAATTTAGGAATGAGTTCGTTGTTGGGTAGAATTGGTCTATTGGTTTTGGATTAATAATTTTTGGCACTCTTGTTGAATTTAAATTCTTTTATGGTGTTTCAATTTAATTTCTGCTATAATGAAGTTCTATCATGAGAATCCATTGATATAATTCCCCACTCTCACCAATATCTTCGAAGATATGATTTGTCAAAGTTTGAACAGGAGCGCCAAAGCTCCTGTCCACAGTGCTTGAATCAATTTTTTTAATGTGAAAATTCAGTAAAGAACTGCTGCCATAAAAAAATTATCCAAATCTAATTAACCTCTCGAAATTTGCACAATAAAATACCCTTAGGGAACTGCTAATTAGATATCTACTTAACACTTTTATACCTACTGTAGGATACTGAGTTAAATTTTTTTCCATGCTCAACAATGTGATTGTTTCAACTCAGATGTTCGTCTATATACATTCCTAAAAACTTTATTGATTTTTTTACTTTCTTTTCACTATCTGATAAGCTAACTAGAGCGGGTATATCAATTGTTGTTTTGTCCGAAAAAGTATGGTTTTTGTTTTTCCTGCATCAAGCATCAAGCCATTCCTCTGAAACCAGTCCCTCAAACAGTCGAAAGGAACCCTTGACTACCGGATTAACTCCATATAGCTCAAATTCACAACTAATTGGCTGGTGTCGTCTACATAGTTAGTTAGATGACCTGCAACATTACTTTTTTCGAAAACTTCTGCTATGTCGTTCATGAATATTATTAATAACATTAGACCCAAAATGCTCCCTTGTGGAACGCCAAAATTACATTATTTTATTGAAGACTTGGATGTTACTCCGTCTTTACAAAATTTTGCTCTCTGTTGCCTGTTGTTTTAATACAATTCTTCACGGAGATATTCCGTATTTAATCAGTTTCAAACAATCGGAGTAAACAAATGATTTAACGATTTGTAGATTTATTCAGGTAGAATTGTCCAATTTTTTTCTTTCTGAAGTAATCCCACAGAAAATCTGGTGTTGTTTCTTTCCGATGCTGCTCGATCTTGATACAGTAGAGCATCGATTATTGGAACTAATTGAGGGACATGGGTATTCGGAAAACCGTCACGAATGCTTTAATTTTTTTCCTACGCATGTATTAATGCTTACGTCAAATACCATCAGCTCCACCGGGTTACACAAACATAACTGCGAATTATTCTCAAAATTTCCATCATTCATGAACTTATCAGAAGTTTTCAACGGTCATACATATATGAACATTTTTTTTTTTAGATATTCAAGCTGGTGGGGGAACAATATTTTGGGATTATACAGGGTGGGCCACGGTCGATGGTACCCTGGACTTTTACGGAGAACGGGACGTACGTTGAAAATTTGGTTTCTTACCTAGGAACCACTGCTCTACCTATCTAGAATATTTTCAGTGTGCGGTGTTGCCGCTTATATCAAGAAGTACTAACAACATTGATGTTTCAAATGGAACACCCTATATGTTATTACTTTTTGCGCGTATGTTCTGGGGAACATCGCGTTATTGTTTTGCCCAAATGTCTGTAATTTTAAAATTTTTTGCCGCAAATGGTCTCAAACGATTGAGTTCGAACCCCTGATGAAGAATTCGAGGTCAAATTTAATTCTGTCCGGCCGGCCGTTGCCACAATAACTTGAGAACGGAAAGAGATAGCGACTTGAAATTGTCAGGGTAGGTGGCGCTTGGGATGCGCCACCTACGACGGACAAGTTCGTTCATGGGCATAATCGGCCCAATAGTTTCCGAGTAATAATTTTGTCTACAACCATCACTAATCCGATTGGATTGGAACTTGGTGAGTAATTGTAGAATATAAACCTAAGAACGTTTTGAGAGAATCGTATCGCTAGAAATTTTTTAAAAAAGTATTACAAATGATTATTCACGTCACCATAACTTAAGAACGGAAAAAGATAGCGACTTGAAATTTTCAGGTTAGGTTGAGAATCTGAATGCGCCATTTGAGTTTATTTATAGGCATAATCGACAAAACGGTTTTGGAGTTATACCCATCTGAAATTTGGTAGTTATTTCCTCAATAACTCGGAAAATACACAACTGATCCAATTCAAACATGGTTGTTAGTTGTAGAATGGCAGCGCGAAAATTTCGTGAGGATCGTATCACTAGAAAATCTTAAAACAATCATAGAAAATAATTGAAAAAAATCTATATATCAGAAACTATTCGTCCGACATCGGTGACATTTTGCGAGAGCTTTCAGAACCTGTCTCTTCTACCAAGTACCAAGTTCCAAGCTTTCAGAACCTAACTCTATTACCAAGTTCCAAGTTTGAACATGATCGGATCTATATTGTTGGAGATCCTAGCAGCCTTGTGTGAGTTCAGTAGCTGGATGGGTGGCCGTTGCCTCGATAAATCTCAAACTATAGGAGATAGGGACTTTTCAACTCAATTTTCAGGATAGGTTGCACATCTGAATGGGAGAGCTAAGTTCGCTGTTGGCCATAATCGGACCAACGGTTTCGGAGTTATACCCATCTAGAATATTATTTCGTCGATAACTCAAAAATATAGACTCGATCGAATTGAAGCTAGGAAACTAGTTGTAGAATATCGACATGAAGACGTGTGTAGAATTTTTTGAGGACCGTACTACTAGAAAATGTTTTAAAAATTACGAAAAAATATTATGTATCTCATGATTTCTTGAGAACGGAAAGAAATAGCGACTTGCAGTTTTCAGGGTAGATTGCGCATCTGAATATGTCATTATGTTCGTTAACTAGCATAATCGGCCAGATGGTTTTGGAGTTATATCAATCTGAAGTTTGGTTGTTATTTCCTCAATATCTCAAAAAATACAAATCCTCTTAATCGAATTTACAGAACCAGGCTACACAATTCAGATGACAAGTTCAATAAAATCCTATAATAATCCCCTATACAGAATTCGTTTTATATGTTTTCTGATCGAAACAGAATTAGTTGAGAAAAAGTAACTTTCTCTGCACTCTTTCGATTCTATTTATGTGTGTGTTCTTCGGAAGTTATAAGCTTCGGCATTGTTCGTTCCGCATTAAGTTTTGATCCATACAGGATGGAATTATTCTGCAATCCTAAATATTAATCTCTTGTTCATTGGTCAGGATACATCTCATTAAACATTCTGCATGTTCTTGCTACAATTTGATCGCATTGCCCGTGAAGAATAAACAATATCTTCTAACCTTCATTATATATTATTATATTATTACCTTCCATTTAAATAATTTTTCAATCAAATCTCCATTAACCAATTCAACAATCCTTTACAATCGATGCCGAACGTTAAATTATCATAATTTACACGTTCTATGACATTTCATGGATACCTAATACAAAATGTTATCCAATATTCCCATTGGCATGAAAACTTGCTCTTAATTCAAAAATCTTACAATTATCTATAGTAATATGTTATATCGTTTGATCGAAAATTTAATTCTCTTTCAATACATTTTATGGTAGGCAGGACATTCCATTTGAAAAAAACACACTTTTATCGTTCAACTATGTCTCGGAAACGCATCGGATTTTGAACAACTCTGTATGATTAGGAATGTATGTCATTATACGTAACCCATTCCCTAAATTTCGGCTTTCTAGGATTCCAAGTAACTAAGTAATGAATGTCGAATTGATGCTATGTTTTGCACAAAAACTGGGTTCAAGCCCTGTGGACAGGAGCTTTCTGGCGCTCTAGTTCAAACAGACAAATTATATCTCCGAAAGTATTGGTTTCTCAGAGTTAGGAATTATATCAATGTATTCATATGATAGAACTGCATCATAAAGGAAATTCAATTCAAATAATAGTTCATTTATCAAGATTAAATGAGCAATCTGAGAATGAGAACTGCACCATGGAAGAAATCAAATTAAATCTGGCCAATTTTGCCCAATAACGAACTCAACCGAGATATTATCTCCCTAACCTACTCTGAAAATTTCAACTACCTAGCTCATTCCGTTCGAGAGTTATTGTAGAAAAACTTTTTTAAATTTTCAAAAAAAATTTTTGACACTTTGCGGTAACCTGGTCAATACAAAACTTCACATGCGTATAAAGGTCATGATTCTACAATTTGATGCTAAATTTCAGATAGATCGAGTAATCGGTTTCGGAAATATTCATAAAAAATGTTTTTACTAAAATCGGCCATAACTCCGAAACCACTTGATGGATTTTGCCCATTAACGAATTTGTCCGAGATATTTACGCTCCAAACCCATCTTGCAAATTTCAATCCTCTAACTCCTTTCGTTCGAGACTTATCGTGCCTACGGCCAGCCGGCCGGCCGGACAGAATCGATTTCGACCTCGGATTCTTGATCAGTGAGTCGAACCAAATCGTTTGAGACAATTTTCAGCCAAAAATTCGAAAATAACAGACATTTGGGCAAATTGATAAGCGCTCTGTTCCGAGGAACTAGAGCGCCAAAAAAACAAGTTTCGTATGACAATTGCCCAAAACAGGTTTAAAGTACCTACAAATAGTAGATATTCCATAAAACATGTATGAAAGAAGAGATGTAATAATGAAAAATTACCTTGTAATCGATCAAAAATTTCCTGATCTACGTTCACCAAATTTTCTCCTCTCTCGAACTACAGAATTATGCTTTCAATATTTACGTAATATTTTCATTTTTAACATTTTTGGGTGAGGTTCCCGTTGCATCGCCAAAATACGAGAATTTCAACACCAACATAATATTTTTGAAGTTATAATATTTCCTTCCGTCAGTTCCGTCATTAAGTGAGAGAACTGAGAATTCTACGTCTATGGATGAAAAGCAGTCTCACTTCTTTCAGATCTCTTACTTCATGCTCCGTTCCGAAATGTAAGACTTTTCTGAGAAAAACTAATTTCGGAGCAAACAACTGAGGTTTTTCTCACTTCGCTCACATTTCGGAATACACTTTATTCTCATAATTCTTCGATTGATTAGATAATGTAATGTCTCAGGAAAATAAGTTCATACATAGAATAATTATATCATTCTGTGAAAACGTAGAAATACGATTTATTATTGAAATTTTGAAAAATCATATCTCCGAAAGTATCAGCTTATTAGAGTTAAGAATGATATCATTGGATTATTATGGTAAAACTGCTTGTTGAAAAAAAATTAATTTGGAATTTGTTGTGTAAAAGAAAATTTTTTTTTTGTTACTCTGAAACCATCAGTCCGATTTTGCCCAATAACTAACTCAGCTGAGATATTTATCTCCCTAACCTACTCTGAAAATTTCAACTGTCTAGCTCATTCCGTTCGAGAGTTATCGTGCCTACGGCCGGCCGGACAGAATGAATTTCGACCACGGATTCTTGATAAGTGAATCGAACCAAATCGTTTAAGACCATTTTCATCGAAAAATTCGAAAATTACAGACATTTGGGCAAATTGATAAGCACTCAGTCCCGAAGAACTAGAGAGCCAAAAATGAAGTAAATCACTTAATTACTCGAAAACCGCTAGAGATAGGAATGAGGAAGTTCATAACGGAATTCATCAGGAGGCTACATTGAATCGAAAGGAGCAATAATATATAGGATGTTCCATTTTAAATATCAAAGTTGTTAGTACTTTTTGATATAAGCGGCAACACCGCATCGATAAAAATACTCTAAATCTTTTATTTCTCGTTTAAATGTCCGCCGCCTGGTATGATCTCAGTAAATATTATCTCACATTGGGCCGGTTTCTCAATAGCGAGTTAACCCAAGATTGCTGGTAACCCGAGTGTTGCGCATTCATGAATATCGCTAAATACATGCGTCAACTCGCAACCTCGAGTTAACTCGCAATTGAGAAACCGGCCCATTGTGTACCAAGTGAGGACAATCGCTCATATTCCTCTCATATTGACGTCCCTGCTATCTCTCATGAAGGCATATTTGTGATAATCACAATCAGGTCCTATTGGTCAGCTATCGTAGAATTATAATAATCCATATGATGATGGAAATTATAATTTGGTAGTTAATCGAATTGGGTTCAGAATATCTCGCGTAAAACCAAAACTGGAATATTGGCTAAGTTTCAATTGATATAATATAATTTTCAGAGTATATTTGAGGAATGAATATCTCGTTATTGGGTAGAATCGGTCTGGTGGTTTCGGATTAATAATTTTGGCACTGTTTTTGGCGCTCTAGTTTTTAACGACACTTTTGAATTTAATTTATTTTATTATGCAGTTCTATGGATAGGGGATGGGAGATGGGGGGGATGATCTCCCCCCCCCCAATGTTGAACGGAGTTCAAATTTTCAACACAGTTGGAAAAATTCCGAAGGAGTTGGAAAAAATTTCTAAGCAGTTGGAAAAATTTCAATGGAGTTGGAATATTTCCGAAAGAATTGTCATGAAATGTTAAGGAATTTGACCTAGGGACCGGATACATTCAAAGCACGCAGATAATAGGGACGGAATTAGATGGAATAACACCATGTACCCTTGTACACATTCCTGTTGCCGTCAATTCAATATTCAATAGTTTTCGTCACAATGTGTGTAGCCGGCAAAAAATAATATTTATCATATTATTGCATTAGTATTAGTTGAACACATAAATTATTTATTTTCTTTTGCGATATACCAATGCGGACAGCTCTCTAGATGTTTCAGTTTCGCCGACTGGAGTATGTCATAAAACAAACCATCATCTGGTGCTAATTTGAGCTGTTTCTCACTTTTGAGCGGCATTTTGAAAAGCTTTTATTTCTATTGAATTTAGCAACGTAAATATGTGAGGGGGCAGGATCCACCCAATGTTGAAAGGAGTTGCTCCCCCCCCCTCGGTTTAATCTAATCCTTCAATGCACAGTTGGAAAATTTTCGATGCTTACTCCCCTTCCAAAAAAAAATTGGCTTCAGCCTTTCCCTGCTCTTTTTTCCACCGATTATATTGGGACCTATGAACTTAGTTAAAACTAGACAAAACTAGAGTTTTGTCCAATCTTTTACACGATGGGCAAACGGTTTTGGAGTTATACCCATCTGAAATTTGGTTGTTATTTATTCAACAATTCGAAAAAATACATGTCCGATCCAATTTAAACTTGGCAATTAGCTGTAGAATGCCGACGCTCAAAATTTCGCGAAAATTCGCTAGAATAGTATCACTAGATAATTTTTAAAAGGATGTATATATATTTTTTTTCTTCAAAAATTTTGTGGAAACTATGTGTTTGATTTCGCTGAAATTACGCACAAACCTTCAACCCGAATTTCATTTTCCCAATATATTCAAAAATACAGATCCGCTCGAATTGAAATCTAGTACTCCGTTGAAAAAAGACGGCTTGAAGGTCCATGCAGTATTTCGTTCGAGTTCGAGAAGGGGTAGGCTTCTCGTGGTTCTTGCTGAATAATGAATTGTATAGCAACTATCTTCCTATTTCAGCTTTATCTCAAGATTATTGTGCGGAAATGTAGTTACTCAATTAATTGACCAAGTAGGGTCTCATATGGTTTATTCTTCCAGGGATTCCTAATTAAATATATAATTCAATGAATTCGCTAATGTTTTAAATTCTTAATGAGCGATACCCCGCGCTATCGCATTTAAGGAATTGGCCCCCGTGGACATTCAAATGCGGCGTTGTCAGACTGTGTTCCAGACTATCTCTATGGACGGCTGTGTTTGTAATAACATCCATCCGATTCTGAGAATCTCTGGTATTCCTCTGATGTGTGACTTCTTTAGATATCGCATAGTCACCAAGCCCTAGCCAGCGTTCAAGATTAGAATAATTTTTTTCGGAGAATATTTCATTCAAGGCGTTATGAATGAATGCTGCTGCACTCCACTTGATTTTTATTACTTCTTCGACCAATAAGAACGTCTTGTGTAATTGTAATCTAACGGACTATCCATTGAACACTTGATACACGTAATTTCGATGGAATGTATAAAATTTGCAATCACGCTGAGATATCGTTGTGATAACCTTGCCGATAGCCAGAAGGGACAAGGTACGATTCCTTCACTAGATGTCGTTATTTATAGAAGCAATTTTTTATAGAACTTTATGGAGGTAACGTAAGAAGTTAATTAAACAGAATATTCGAATGTATACTGAAATATATATAATTATGTATCTACAAACTTCTAGTTTTACAGCCTCTAAGTAGGGGAGAGCGGGGCTGAAAGTGCCGGGGGTAAGTTGTGCCGATGCGAATATCTCGGAAACAGAAAAAGATAGATATACGATCGGATTGTGTCATTTGTGTCGCGTATTGCCTAATACTTGGCCACAGACGGCTGCCCTTTTAGTTGCGTCAGCGACGAGTACCGAATGGTAGTGCATGTGAGATACCTCTAACGACAAGTAAGAAAATATTTTCTTTCCGATACTTTTTGGTCCTAAGAGAGCATTTTTTGTGCTTTTGATATGACATTTTTAGTAAAATGTTAGTTATTTATCCTAGTTTGTTATGCAGTGTAATTTTAATGCTTTGAGCAGAGTTATTTTTATATATGAGACAAAATATCACTCTATAATAAACGGGGTAAAATGTGCCGTTCATGTGGGGCTGGTTGTACCGCAGCACAACCAACCCCTAAGTAACCTTTATTGGTTTCAATATTGTTTATGATTACGCGAGCACTTATGAAAGAAAGAAAATACTTTTTGACATGATACATAATACTTCATTTATTGTCTAAGACAGAATGGGGACATACAAGCGAAAAACTGAAAGAGGTACTACATCTCAGGAACTTTTTCAAAGGACTGGTGATGCAGTCATCTAGGGATGACATAAATTTAGCGCTGTTGCACGTAAATAAGAAATTTATCACCTCCCTGATTAATTGGACATAATAAAGGACGTAAAAGAAAGACAGCTGTTCTTACTGACACGCAAAGACAAATGCTTTTGCCGAAGAACAGACTGATAAAAAAAAGACGAATGAAAGTGAAACTACAAAGAAGGTTAAGGAAAAAGGGAAGGGAAAAGCGCAACAAATAAATAAACCGACTAAGAACCCCACTAGGAGAAGAGTTTTGCAAGATGACGACAGTTCTGATGGCGAGCAAGAATGGTTCTGTATCATATGTTGAGATTCCCATAGGGGAAAAGGGTTTGAATGCAGAGAATGTAGGAATTGGGCCCATTTGCAATGTATTGAAGATATAGAAAGCCTATAGCATTTGTATTCCCTAATTGCTATTCTTATCAGACATCTGAGAAATAAATAGTTGTGATATATTTTTTTAATTTCTTAAAAAGACTCAAGAGACTGATCAATAAGATAAGAACTCTGGAAAATACTCTGTTACTTTATAACTTAAGATAAATCTCTATTCTTTTTTAAATGTATTCCCTAGAGACTGATATTTTTGTTAATTGATCTAAATCTCATGAATAAGTAAAAATTTTTTGATTAAAAATATGCTTCTATGTTTGAAATAATTACATAATTAAAAATAATTTGTTTTTTATGATAATACTCAGAATTATAAGCAACTGAATTTTAAAAACTGTTAATTTATAGTGAATAAATATATCATTGTAAAATTGATGCCTTTTTTTAAACTAAATATATTTTTATAAATGTAAAACACATACAATTATCAACGGCACAACCGACCTCAGCTACGGCACAACTTGCCCCAAAGTGAGGTTGGTAGTGCCTTTCTGCCGCTGTGTAAATATATCACTTTTTCTTAAAAATTATTGAAAACGTGCAAAATCTGTAGGTAAATTGGTATTTAGGACTAAATTTGGCTTAGAATGATTCTTTGCTTTCAGGCATAGTAGTTGTTTTATCCGAATCATAAAAGGTTTTGTCAAAATCGGCACTTTCAGCCCCGCTCTCCCCTATATTCAAATAATAAGGTGAATTTGTTTATACGAATAAAAATCTGTACCTAACTATTTGTTCTTATAAATAAACTATAAATCAACTTCGTCGCCATCAAAGTGCTGTCCGTCTGACACAAAAATTCTGCCTTATCGAGGAGCAAACGACCCATAAAACTAAACTACCGTGACCTCGACCGTGACCGTATGAATGAAAAAATGGATTTATTTTCTCCCCTTTCGGGAATATGTAAAAATGGTTTGATAAGTCAAAGTAATTTCTTTTTTAAGGAACATTATACCGTCAGAAAGTCCCTATTTTTGTCTTAACATGGATAGGTCACAAAATTCTTAGTTCAGTAATTCTCGTGTAATGCCATTTGGAACAATAAATCTCGAGATATTAATTTTTTTAATTTGAAAAACATGTGAAAATTTTCAAATTAAGTCCTCATCGTTTATTATATAATTATTCTTATTACAAAATGCACTTTGGCCAGCGGCTTTGGCGCGCTGTTCAAATTTATAGCCAGAACACTCACCCATCCAGGTGACAAGGCTAACTTAGCTCTAGGAAAAAAAAATGGTTCAAGCCCTGTGGACAGGAGCTTTGGGAATGATATCAATGTATTCTTATGACAGAACTGCATCATAAGGGAAATTCAATTCAAATAATAGTTTATTTATCAAGATTAAATGAGCAATCTGAGAAAGAGAACTGCACTATGGACGAAATCAAATTAAAATAGCTGAAATGAATTTGACTCTCTCATATAGAACGGGATGACATGTACGAGTATGAACACAGATCATATAATAATTCATTGATAGAATAATTATAGCATTCTGTGAGAACATAGAAGTACGATTCATTATTGAAATTTCGAAAACTCATATCTCCGAAAGTATTTAGCTTGCTATAGTTGCTATTGATATCAATGGATTTTTCTGGTGAAACTGCATCTTAAAAAAATTGAATTTGAAATTTGTAAGCTTAAAAAAAGTTTTTTTTTAGTTACTGCGAAACCATCAAACTTATCTTTCCCAATGGCGAACTTAACCGAGATATTTATCTCTCAAACCTACTCTGAAAATTTAAACTGCCTAGCTCATTCTGTTCGAGAGTTATTGTAGAAACAAAACTCAAAAATTAAAAAAAAGATTTTTTGACACTTTACGGCAATCCCATCAATACAAAACTTCGCATGCATTCAAAGGTCATTATTCTACAATTTGATGCTGAATTTCAGACAGATCGAAGGTTCGGTTTCGGAAATATTCATAAAAAATATTTTTACTAAAAACGGCTATAACTCTGAAACTGCTTGGTGGATTCCGCCTGTTAACAAACTCGTCCGAGAGATTCACGCTCCACATCTACCCTGCAAATTTCAATCCTCTAACTCATTTCGTTCGAGAGTTATAGTGTTAACGGACGGACGGCCGGACGGACGGCCGGACAGAATCGATTTCGACCACGGATTCTTGATCAGTGATTCGAACCAAATCGTTTGAGACCATTTTCAGCCAAAAATTCGAAAATAACAGACATTTGGGCAAATTGATAAGCACTCAGTTCCGAGGAACAAGAACGCCAAAAATAATATTCTCAATATTTCCAAGAATATGAATCCGACTGTAAAAACAAGCGTCCAAAAAAAAAACTGATCCACTTTATGGGTGAGAGTGGTCTTAAACGATTAGTTTCGACTCAAATGCATAAATTCACTGTTGGGTTGAAAATAAACAGTTAAAACAGTGCTGTGAGACCCTCCTGGCCTTACGAGCAACATTTTCCTTTTTGAATTCAAACATTCTAGGGAATTCTAAGAACAAGAGGGACTATCTTTGAAAACTAGCGGAGGCGATTCTTCTCGAAGATATCCCATGCGCCTACAGAGAAGTATATTTGTGAGAGGGGACTTTTGAAAGGTTATGTATTATTTTTAATTTGTTCGTTTTTACTCCTCTTGCCTTTTCATTTTTCAGGTTGAGTTTCGGGTACCTTGGAGAAACCTCTCCTTTTTGCGCGCGTGTTCCGCAAGGAACAGCGTGCTATCATTTCGTCACAATGTCTGTATTTTTCGAATTTTTTTTCGAAAATGGTCTCAAACGATTGGGTTCGACTCCCTGATGAAGAATTCGAGGTCAAATTCAATTCTGTCCGTCCGGCCGGCCGGTCCGGCCGTTAGCACGATAACTCTCGAACGGAACGACTTAGAGCGTTGAAATTTGCAGGGTAGTTTCGTAGCGTAAATATCTCGGACAAGTTCGTTAACGGGCGAAATCGACCGAGCGGTTTCGGAGTTAAGGCCGTTTTTAATAAAAACGTTTTTTATGAATATTTCCGGACACGATCACTCAATCTTTTTGAAATTTTGCATCAGATTGTAGAATCATGACCTTTATATGCCTGCGAAGTTTTGTGTTGAACGGACGGCCCTAAAGTGGCAAAAAAAAAATTTGAAAATTTGAAAATTTTGTTTTCACGATAACTCGAAAAATACTGATCTGATTAAATTGAAACTCAGTAGTTAGATGCAAAAGACCAAAGCAAACACTTTTGCAAAATTTCGTGATGATCACGTGACATGAAAAAAATAAAAAAATTACTACTATTTTGCGGAATACTTTGCTTTTAATGCCGAAACATATGTTTTTGAGGTTCATGCTGCCCTTTCCAGGCATTTTCCGTATTGCGCATGCGCAGATGAGAAGTCCTTTAACTGCTGTAGTTTTCGTCAGAGAGGATTGGGGTTTTGGGGTGGCGGATGCTATTCCTCCATAGAATTCAGATCCCTGATGAGGGTCTGCGCATGCGTAGATTAAAGATGCGATATCTTCCGAACCACTAGTTTTGGAGAATCGGAGTTTTTTGTAAGGTGTGTTATTTTGAGAGGACTTTTAGCCGCCAGTAGATTGCGCATGCGCAGAAGAGAAGTGACTATTTTTGGGTTGGATGGGTTATGTTGGGAGTGCTGAGTCGATATTATGAGGTTTTAATAGAATATTCATAGCAATTCAGTGCAAGGACAAGTCAGTTTGGGGGATGTAGCGTTGTTTCCGAGTAAAAGTGTCCGTACCGTGGCCCTGGGGCAAATTTTGAAATTGATGTTACCCCTTACAGGCATTTTTCGTTATGCGCATGAGCAGACCATCAGTAATTTAACTGGTGGTGTTTTCGTCAGAGAGGATTAGGGTTTTGGGGTGGCGGATGCTATTCCTCTATAGAATCCCCTGTTGAGGGTCTGCGCATGCGTGGAATAAAGATGTGATATCTCCTGAACCACTAGTGTTGGAGAATCGGAGTTTTTTGTAAGGTGTGTTATTTTGAAAAGTACTTTTAGCCGCGAGTAGATTGCGCATGCGCAGAAGAGAAGTGACTGTTTTTGGGTTGGATGGGTTATGTTGGGAGTGCTGAGACGATATTATGAGGTTTTAAAAGAATATTCATAGCAATTCAGTGCAAGGACAAGTCAGTTTGGGGGCTGTAGGGTTGCTTCAGAGTTAAAGTGTCCTTACCTTGGCCCTGGGGCTAATTTCGAAATGGATGCAACCCCTTACGGGCATTTTTCGTTATGCGCATGAGCAGACCATCAGTGATTTAACTGGTGGTGCTTTCGTCAGAGAGGATTGGGGTTTTGGGGTGGCGGATGCTTTTCCGCTATAGAATCCCCTGGTGAGGGTCTGCGCATGCGTGGATTCAAGAAGCGATATCTCCTGAACCACTAGTGTTGGAGAATCGGAGTTTTTTGTGAGGTGTGTAATTTTGGGAGGACTTGCAGCCACGAGTATACTGCGCTTGCGCAGACGAGAAGTGAATGGTTTTGGGTTGTTTGGGTTATGTTGGGAGTAATGAGCCGATATTGTGAGGTTTTAAAAGAATATTCATGTCAATTCAGTGCACGGACACAAGTCAGTTTGGGGGAAATAGCGTTGTTTCCGATTTGAAATGTCTGTATGGTGGCCCTGAGGCGAATTTATAAATAACTATATTCGGTAGATCTATATTAAAATGCGTTCGGATTTGGAGAAGATGCAATTTCGTCCCTAACGGAGGACCCACAACCGAATTTTTTTCTGATCTACGGTAAAACTAACAGCCAAACTGTATTGATAGCTATATTTGTTAAAGGAACTTGAAAAAAAAAAAAAAGCACTGACGTGAAGTCAGTACTCTTTGGCGCGCGTGTTCACGGTGGCTAATTTGAATTGAATTATTCAAAATTTAACAGTGCTGTATCTAAGCTGCCATCAGGATAGAGTAACAAAGTTGGAAAAGAACACAAGTGACTCTCCTTAGTCGCACAAGCTCCTAGAAGATTTGGGAGGGTCAGTATAATCCTAATCATGTTTATAGCACGCGCGCAAAAGCAGATTGACTTAACAATGAAAGAAAAAGTGTAAAAAGTCAATCTGCTTTGGCGCGCGTGCTATAAACATGATTAGGATTATACTGACCCTCCCAAATCTTCTAGGAGCTTGTGCGACTAAGGAGAGTCACTTGTGTTCTTTTCCAACTTTGTTACTCTATCCTGATGGCAGCTTAGATACAGCACTGTTAAATTTTGAATAATTCAATTCAAATTAGCCACCGTGAACACGCGCGCCAAAGAGTACTGACTTCACGTCAGTGCTTTTTTTTTTTTGAAGAACGAATCCATATTGAAGAAATAAATGCCTATCAATATTTTTACATTTCAGCAAATTTTGTAAACAATAGTTACAAATCACAACACCCACGGAGAGACAGGGTTTTTTTGCTCAGGTTTTGCCCTAAGCTCTTGTACCATCGAATTGTATGGTACCTTTTACACAAACCTCTGCTAACATATATATAAAGCTCACAGTCAAAAGAATATATATATATTTCCTCAATAACTCGAAAAATACTAATTCGATTCGATTCAAACATGGTAATCAGTTGTAGAATACGGACGCGAAAATGCTTGCAAAATTTCGTGAGGATCGTTGAAAATCACTGAAAAAAAATCTATGCCTATATCAGAAACTATTCGTCTGACATCGCTGAAATTTTGCGAGAGCCTTCAAAACCTAACTCTTCTGCCAAGTTCCAAGTTTGAACACTATCGGATCTAGACTGTTGGAGATCCGAGCTGGCTTGGGTGAGTTCAGTTGCTGGATGGGTGACCGTTGCCTCGATAACTTTCTGAAGAAAAGAGATAGGGACTTGCTATTTTCATGGTAGGTTGCGTATCCGAATTGGAGAAAGTTCGTTGTGGGGCATAATTTCAATCAGCTCAGCGGTTTCGGAGTTATACCCATCTTTAATATTATTTTCTCAATAAATCAAAATATACAAACCTGACCGAATTGAAACTTGATAACTAGTTGTAGAATATCGACATAAAGGCGTGTGTTAAATTTTGTGAGGACTATACAACTAGAAAATTACAAAAATTACGATAAAATATTATGTATACTCCATTCACTTTTATAAAGTCTCCCGGTTGGCCATGAAAGTTTGACATACTTCACCGCATATATTTTGAAAATGTTAGGTTATAGTAATTTTCCTGTCTGATAACTACGCAACGTTGTCTTCTCTACATAGAGGTCGTAGTAATTACATATTTTTCACAATGTGAATTTACTTCAGAAAAATAATGAATTTGAGAAGATATTATGTGAATTCAACAATTCCAAAGACCTGGCGACTGTTGAAGAAAACTTTTCCTCTGACAGGAAATCTGCTAAAAGAACAGACGTACCTATGGAATTTCTCCACTTTTCGAAATTCTCAAGAAATAACTACAGAAGACATTGTTGCACTACTTGAAATACACCAGCTCAAAATGTAGTAGTACTACGAAACCCGGGTCACTGTTAAACCTTAATAAAATATAGTGATAGGAAACTAAGTAATTTCATTCGAGAGTTCAACATGTCCTGAGACATAATGAAGTGTCCCTATTGCAGATTTCAGTTCTGTATAGCACTTGCTGATACTGTTTCTGCTTCTTCAAAACTACTTTCGCTATTTTCAATTTCAAAGCGAAGAGTTCTTCATTATTCGAAGATAACGGTCTGTGATAATATCTCGTCTAAGATGGTAGATTACGTTAAGAGTAGAAATTGGCAACGTCTCAGATAATTATTTTGACATTGACCATATTTCAGAAGTACAGACCTGCCTCAGTTTTAGTTACAAAAACGTGATAGATCTAAATCATGGCCAACCGGGAGACTTTATAAAAATGTATGGAGTATATGTCACGATAACTTGAGAACGGAAAGAGATAGCGACTTGCAATTTTCAGGGTAGGTTGCGCATTCGAATGCGCCATTTAAGTTCGTTAATTGGCATAATCCGCCAAATGGTTTTGAAGTTATACTCATCTGAAATTTTGTTGTTATTTCCTCTATAACTCGAATTACACAAATCTGATCCAATTAAAACTGGGTGATTCCTACTTGTAGAATACCGACCTACTAATTTTCAAGGACTTTCGTGAATATCGTATCGAGTTACTTGAGGCGTAGGTTTTTTCGTATTTCAATTTCAAAGGAATTCATATTATGAAAGAATTAAAATTATGTGATCATAAATTCTCTGGTTACTGAAGTCTGTCATTAAAATGGTATGAAATGTATTCATATATTATGAAAGCTGAGAAAACGGTATATATCGAATAAATACGATCAAGAGTTTACAATAGAGGTAAGTAGACAATAGAACATGCGCGCAAAAGCTCCTGACTTCACGTCAGTTCTCGAACCATTTTGAACACTTTGATCATTTTTGTAAGTTATGACAACTTCAAGTTTCGTATTTGCATTAAAAATGCGTTTATTCGGTGAAGACTTCATCAATTTTACATGTTTTTCAATTTGAAAAAAAATATATCTCGAGAATTGTTGACCCAAATTGCGTTACATGCATATTACTGAACTCTGAATAGTATGATTTATCCATGGCAAGAAAAAAAGGGGCTTGCAATTTTTAAAAATTATCGATGTTCTCACATGGTAAACAATAATAATTACGGCAAAATGTTCCCTTAAAAATAAATCAATTTAACCCATCAAACTATTTTTTGGTATTCCTGAAGGGGAACAAAATAAATCCAATAAGTATTCCATACTTTTGACTCTCACTGTCTACACATATATTGTTATGATATGAAATGTTAAACGAAGCATAAAATTGAATGTTGAACATTTTGACCTATTATAATGTTTTGAAATGAGAATGTAGTATGAAGTATTATATTTAAAATTATGAAAAGAGCATAGTATTTTATTGATATATTTCAAAATATCAAAATAATTTGTTCGTAATCCACTACCTACTCAAATATCAGAAATGATTGGACAATCTGCTATGATTGTCTGTGACAATTTTTTAAGCTTTTTTTTTATAAGATAATTTTTGAAGCATTTTTTTTGAACGACACTTTTTTTAAATTTAATTTCTTTCATGATGCATTCCTATCATAGGAATCTATTGATATAATTCCCAACTCTGAGAAACCAATACTTTCGGAGATATAATTTGTCTGTTTGAACAAGAGCGCCAAAAAGCTCCTGTCCACAGGGCTTGTTCGTCACCAGTTGTATAATATATTACTTTGACGTTTCATAACGTCAATCAGTTCTAAAAAGTGTCATTTTATATATCAAGATTTTAAAAATTAATATATATGTACCTACATATGAGCTTAATGTTTCGGAAAGGAAGGCGGTTACAAAGACTCATTTAGAAACTAATGAATTAGAGTGCGTATGGCAGTCTGAAAAGAGAATGGTAGCCAGAAAGAAATTAATTAGCAAGACAGCAATTAAAAAAAATCAATCCGAACGTATAATCCCCAGATGATTATCATTTCGAATCTAAAATAAATAAGCACTTATTAAAAGGTTAAAATTGTCACATTGTGACAATGTGACAATTCTTGAATTTCAAAACAACTATCAACAAAATAAGTCTAAGGATTTTTCATTAAGCGTCTGACGAAGGAGTCTGATATAGACTCCGAAACGTTACGATATAGTTGTTTCTTCGTTGATGTTGTTTCGTCGTTGTTTGTTAGGCAACATTGTTCAATTGATTGCTTCTGACAAATATCTTGTGTTTCTTACGCAGAAGCAAATCATAAAATAATTAATTTTTATTTTATAGATATTTTTCAGAGTTTGGGAGAGAAAACCCAGAAAAAAACCTTTTAATAATGAGTATACCTCCAACAGTATCCTTTAATGATTACTAAAAATAAGAACTTGTTAAAGAAGTTTTGATGGAAAAGTAATAAAGAATCTTTGCTGACTTACTGAGGCAGTTAAAAGTTGGAAATGAAGCACATATTAGTTTAATACAAGAAACTAAAGAAAAGCAAAGTGAAATACGATCAAAGATATATTAATCATGGAATAAGCAATAATGAAGATAAAATGAAATATTAAACATAATGATAAACAATGAAGATGCAGCATCTACAACAATAATAAATTTGGAAGATGAGATACAAATATTGAAAAGAAGTACATCCCCATTATAAAATAAAATCCAATTAAGATGAAGAAGTTGACATAAATAACATTAAAATAAATATATAAAATGATTTAAAAAGATATGATATTATATGCGATATCAAAAGTAGAGATTCGTATATTTATCACTATAATTCTTCTTCTAGTAATTGTCAGAATCAATTACTCCGATAAAAGCCCAACTGTTTTAACGTACAATATATACCGAGCGCATATCATAGGTTTATATTATATAGCATATATCACGCGCGCCAAAGCAGATTGACCCCACGTCAATGCTTTTGTAGCCTCTTTCTTTCATAGTGAAGTCAATCTGCATTTGCGTGCGTACTATAGACATGATTATGACTATACTGACACTCCTAAGTCTTCCCCAACGAGACCCCTCAGAAGCTCATAACTACTTGTGCTTGAAACAATAATCATTCAATTGAAATTAGCCAACGTGAAAACGCGCGCCAAAGAGTACTTAATTCACGTCAGTTCTTTTTTATATTTTTTCAAGTTTCTTTAGCAAATCTGGCTATTAATACAGTCTGGCTATTAGTTTTACCGTAGGTCGAAAATAATAAAAATGCGGTTATGAAACCTCTGTTAGGAACGCAATTGCTTATGCCCATTTTTCAAATCCGAATTTAATTAAATATAGACCTTCCAAATATAGTTATTTACAAATTGGCCCCAGGACCACGGTACTGATATTTCAACTAGGAAACAACGCTATTTCCTCGAAACTGACTTGTCCGTGCAAAGAATTTCCATGAATTTTCTTTTAAAATCTAACAATAACGGCTCATTTCCAGACCCATGGCCACTAGACCGTAACCGCTCCCAACACAAGCCATACAACCCAAAAAGAGCTCTCCTCTTTGCATGCGCAATCTACTCGTGGCTGAAAGTCCTCTCAAAATCACACACCTCACACAAAACTCTTCAATACCATTTGTTCAGGAGATATCACAGCTTCAATCCACGCATGCGCGGACCCTCCAAGGGGAATCTATGGAGGAATAGCATCCTGTACCTCAATTCTCACAGACTATAACTCCAGCAGTTAAATCTCCTGACTTCACGTCATTGGCTGAACAAATTTTTTTTCGTAATTTTTTTAAAATTTTCTAGCTCACACAATTTTACACACGTTTTTATATCGATATTCTAAAACTAGTGTAACTCCGAAACCATTGGGCCGATTATGCCCAAAAACGAACTCAACTCTCCGGGACGCCGGACAGAATCAAATTTGCCTTCAAATTCATCAGTTAGTCGAACCCAATCGTTTGAGACCATTTTCGAAAAAAAATCGAAAATTAAAGACTTTTGGGCAAAATGATAACGTGATGTTCCCAGAACATGAGCGCAAAAAATAGGTTTCGGAATTTCAAGAAAAATATTCCGCATATATTTCTAGTAATTTTTTGAATTTTTTCAAGTCATGGGATCCTCACGAAATTTTGCAAAAGTGTTGGCTTCGGTCTTTGGCATCCAACAACTCTGTCAGGTCAATAATTTTCCAGTTATTGTGTAAATAAAATTTTATGCCAGTTTAATGCCATCCGATCAATACAAAACTTCACATGCATATAAAGGCTGTGATTCTACAATTTGATGCTAACTTTCAGATAGATTGAGTAATCGGTTCCGGAAATATTCATAAAAAATTCATTTAAAACAAGCACTGACGTGAAGTCAGAAGCTTTTGCGCGTATGTTCTATTGTCCATTCTTCTTTATTGGGCACCCTCAATCGAATTTACCATGGTAAATTATGTTGTCCATTCTCCTGTATTGGACACTTAATTTGAATTTACCATGGTAAATTCGATTAAGGGTGTCCAATAAAGAAGAATGGACAATAGAACATACGCGCAAAAGCTTCTGACTTCACGTCAGTGCTTGAACCAATTTTTTTCTCGTAGTTTTTTTTTTAATTTTCCTGGTTGGTATAACTCCGAAACCGTTAAAACGATTATGCCCAAAAACAAACTTATCTCTCAAATTCGGATGCGCAGCATACCCTGAAAATTGCAAGTCCCTATCTCTTTTCATTCGATAGTTATCGAGGCAACGGTCACCCATCCAGCTACTGAACTCACACAAGGTTGCAATATAGATCCGATCGTGTTCAAACTTGGAACTTGGCAGTATAATTAGGTTCTGAAGGCTCTCGCATAATTTCAGCGAGGTCGGACGAATAGTTTCTGATACATAGAATTTCATATTTTCATTTTCAATGATTTTTTTTAAATTGAACCAATTTTTTTTTTCGTGAATTTTTTGAAATTTTCTAGGGGTGTGGTTCTTAAAATTTATTTTTCGTAATTTTTTTCAAATTTTCTAGGGGTACGGTTCTTACAAAATTTTAAACACGTTTTTATGATGATTTTTTACTACTAGTTACCATGCTTCAATTCGATCGAATATTTATTTAATGAGTTATCAAGGAAATAATATTCCAGGTGGGTATAACTCGGAAACCGTTTGACCGATTATGCCCAAAAACGAACTCAACTCTCCCTTTCGGATACGCAAGATACCCTGAAAATTGCAAGTCCCTCCTTTCGTTCGAAAGTTATCGAGGCAAAGATCACCCATCTACTGAACTCACACAATAATGCTCGAATCTCCAACAATATTCAATCGATCGTGTTAAAACTTGAAACTTGGCAGTAGAGTTAGGTTATGAATATATAGAATATATGAATATATAGAATTTTTTTTTTTTCAATTTTCAATGATTTTTTAAAATTTATTTACAAATACCATCCTCACGAAATTTTGCAAGTATTTTTGCGTTGGTATTCTTCAACTAATTACCATGTTTGAATTCAATCGGTTCAGTATTTTTCGAGTTAATGAGGAACAAAAAACAACAAAATTTCAGATGGCTATAACTCTAAAACCATCTTGATGATTATGCTCATAAACAAACTGAAATGTCGCGTTCGGGTGCGCATCCAAACCTGAAAACTTCAAGCCGCTATCTCTTTCCGTTCTCAAGTTATCGTGACAACAAAAATATTTTTTAATAATTTTTTTAATTTTTTCTAGCAATACGATTCACACAAAATTTCACAAACGTGATTAGGTTCATATTCTACAACTACTCACCAAGTTTCAATTCGATCAGATTTATATTGGTTAAAAACAAAATCATTGCTCGGAAACCACTGGGCCGATTATGCCCATTAACGAACTTGTCCGTCGTATTGGGATGCACCACCCACCCTGAAAATTTCAAGTCGCTAGCTCTTCTCGTTCTCAAGTTATCGTGGCAACGGCCAGACAGACCAAATTTGACGTCGAATTCTTCATTGGGGAGTCGAACTAAATCGTTTGAGACCATTTTCGTAAAAAAATTCGAAAGTTACAGACATTTGGGCAAAACTGTAACGCGATGTTCCCCAGAACATACGCGCAAAAATGTTTTAAAAAAAAATGGCCATAACTTCGAAACCACTTGGTGGATTTCGCGCGTTAACGAATTTGTCCGAGATACTTACGCTCCAAAACTACCCTGCAAATTTCTATCGTCTTAATCCTTTCGTTCGAGAGTTATAGTGCTAACCGCCGGACCGGTCAGACGAACAGAATTGAATTTGATCCCGGATTATTCATCAGTGAGTCGAACTCAATCGACCATTTTCGGCAAAATATTCCAAAAATACAGACATCCGGCAAAATGATAGCATGCTGTTTCTCGCGCAAAAAGGCGTTATTTATAATCTCCAGATAATTTCCATTTGGAATCTGAAATAAATAAGAACTTATTGAAGAGCTGAATTTTGATGGAAAAGTAATAGGTAATTAATTACTTTTTGTTGGCGTACCAACTCTCTTAGAGTTGGATTGAAAATTTTTTAAGAGTTATCAGAGGGAGTAAATCGCATCGAGATTTAAATTATCTGAACAAACAAGAATAACTAAAAAAAAACACACGGTGAAATATTTATTGATTTTAATCATCAACAAATGTTCCGGGCTAGATCACATCATCGCTCAGTGTTCCCCAAAGAGGAAAGCGTCATATTCGAGGGCAGGCACAAACCCGGGTTTCATGGTTATTACCAATCATCAGTGTGACTTAGCCAACACTGAATGACAACCGAAGGAGTTCTAGGAAACTGAATTCCATCAGTTGCGAACTGGTAGGGAAAGAATCCCACCTGTGGCACCTATGGAAATCCTTACGAACTCCAACCCTCTGCGACGAAGAAACCTTGAGCGATGTTCAGCGACGTTCATTCTTTTGCCGTAAGAAGAAGAAGACGAAGAACAACAAGTTTTCTTCTTCGTTTCGAATATCATTTGAACTTTAAAGGACAATAATTATACAATAAGATTAGTTGATAGTTTAATCAGAGAATATTTATAATTCTAAGTTTTTTTATCGTTTGTCAAATTTATATTTGTAAAAATTATTTCAATTTCTTCCGGAGTTTTTTTTATATTCCAATTAGATTAGAATCCTCCAAAATTTTTCAGATAGTCTCAATTAAATTAAATTTCATCCAAAAAAGTTAAATTCATTAAAGCCGCAAAATTTAAAACATAAGAAAAATGTAGTATTTTCTAAATTTCCAGTTTTACTATCCATAACAATATATATATGGGGTAGATCTTCAAGTTGTACATTAATTTGAACCATAGATGCTCTAATTCATCAAATAGAATACTGTTTTTATTTACCATGGTGAAAGAGAAAAAGGTACAGCAAAATGGCTTATACCTTGATTCGGGGATTCCAAAGCTCAGGGTCCGCTGCATAAAAGTAGTGAAATTTCTGGAATTTCAGATTTGATAACATGCAATGAAGAATTACTGAGCAATAATCTAATTTTCTTAAATAGCCGAGTAGTTATATGAATCCGCGAGTCTCTAACTAGAGAATAATAATTAGAAAATATGTGTCATAACTTCATACCAAAATTCAATTAATTCGGAAAAACCATGTCAAAACTACAAAATAAAAAATGTGGGAAAGCCCTGTTCACAGTAGCTTTAGCGCTCTTGATCAAACTTTGAAAAATCCGAATGTATTGGTTTCTCAGAGTTGTGAATGGATTCTTATGATATAAATACTTCATAAAATAAAATAAATTAAAGTACAGTAATTCAGAAAAAATTGGTTCAAGCACTGTCACGTGCTTGAACCAATTTTTTTTTTCGTGATTTTTTTGAAATTTTCTAGGGGTGCGGTTCTTAAAATTTTTTTTTTCGTCATTTTTTTCAAATTTTCTAGGGGTACGGTTCTTACAAAATTTTAAACACATCTTTATGATGATTTTCTACTACTAGTTACCAAGCTTCAATTCGATCAAATATTTATTTTTTGAGTTATCAAGGAAATAATATTCCAGGTGGGTATAACTCGGAAACCGTTTGACCGATTACGCCCAAAACCGAACTCAACTCTCCCTTTCGGATACGTAACCTACCTTCAAAAATTGCAAGTCCCTATCTCCTTTCGTTCGAAAGTTATCGAGGCAACGGTCACCCATCTACTGAACTCACACAAGAATGCTCGAATCTCCAACAATATTCAACTGATCGTGTTGAAACTTGAAACTTCGCAGTAGAGTTAGGTTATGAAGGCTCTTGCAAAATTTCAGTAATTTCAAACGAATAGTTTTTTGAAAATTTTTTACAAATAATATCCTCACGAAATTTTGCAAGAATTTTCGAGTTGGCATTCTACAACTAATTACCATGTTTGAATTCAATCGGTTTAGTATTTTTCGAGTTAATGAGGAACAAAAAACCACCAAATTTCAGATGGCTATAACTCTAAAACCGTTTGGCCGATTATGCTCATAAACAAACTGAAATGTCGCGTTTTGGTGCACATCCTAACCTGAAAACTTCAAGCCGCTATCTCTTTCTGTTCTCAAGTTATCGTGACAACAAAAATATTTTTTAATAATTTTTTTAAAATTTTCTAGCCATACGATTCGCACAACATTTCACAAACGTGCTTAGGTTCATATTCTACAACTACTCATCAAGTTTCAATTAGATCGGATTTATATTGGTTGAAAACAAAATCATTACTCGGAAACCACTGGGCCGATATGCCCATTAACGAACTTGTCCGTCGTATTGGGATGCGCCAATCACCCTGAAAATTTCAAGTTGCTAGCTCTCTTTGTTCTCAAGTTATCGTGGCAACGGCCGGACGGCTGGCCGGACAGAATCAAATATGACGTCGAATTCTTCATTGGGGAGTCGAACTAAATCGTTTGAGACCATTTTCGTCAAAAAATTCGAAAGTTACAGACATTTGGGCAAAACTATAACGCGATGTTCCCCAGAACATACGCGCAAAAAACGAGAGTGCCAAAAATTATTAAGCCGAAACCACCAGACCGATTCTACCCAATAACGAACCTATCCGAGATATTAATTCCTTCAATTTACTCGGAAAATTCTATTATATCATTGAAACTTAGCCAATATTCCAGTTTTGTTTTTACTGGAGATATTCCCAACCCAATTTGATTTGAACGAGCGCCAAAAGCAAACTTTATATTATGTGGTTTCATTATTGCATTGGATAATCCTGTTATCGAATAAAATGAAATGATGATCTTAATGACATGAAACCTGAAAATCTGCGTCCTTCAACATTAGCTTACCCGCTTCAATTTACTTTCCCTCTTGCCTGGATTTTCAAGAATTTCACTTCAATTTCTTAGGTAGACTCTGGGCCCATAACCAGTTAAAATATATTGATTAGTAGTGGAAGAAACCAAAAGGAAATCACAAGTAGGTAGAAGAACTGTATATATGGAATAACTATCTGATAATGATTAATTCAAATTAACATCTATTCTACTGTTGACAATTGATGCCATACTGATGGATAGCAAGACTATCTTTCAACTCAATCTCATAGGGTAGTGGGTACAGTTATCGGCCATTTAAGGATGTACCCTTGTATTTTCTAGTATAGCTCTATGTATGTCTGTAATTATAAAAATGTTTGCCGAAAATGGTCTCAAACGAATAGGTTCGACTGCCTGTTGAAGAATTCGAGGTCAAGTTTGATTCTGTCCGGCCGGACGTTGCAACGATAACTACAGAACGGAAAAAGAAAGCGACTGTAAATTTTCAGGGTAGGTGGCGCATCCCAATACGACGGACAAGTTCGTTAATGGGTATAATCGGCCCAATGGTTTTCGAGTAATAATTTGGTTTTAACCAAGCAGTTGTAGAATACAACCTTAAGGACGTTTGTGAAATTTTGTAAGATTCGTATCACTAGAAAAATTTAAAAAATCATTAAAGAATATTATTTATGTCACAATAACCTGAGAACGGAGAGAGATAGCGACTTGAAATTTTCAGGGATATTCGAGTTTGTTTATAGGCATAATCGACCAAACGGTTTTGGAGTACTACCCATCTGCAATTTGGTTGTTATTTCCTCAATAACTCGAAAAATACCAAACCGATCCAATTCAAACATGGAAATCAGTTGTAGAATGCCAACGCGAGAATTGTTACGGAATTTCGTGAGGATGGTATCACTAGAAAATATTTAAAATATCATTGAAAAAAATTCTATAGATCAGAAACTATTCGTCCGACATCGCTGAAATTTTGAGAGAGCCAAGAACCTAACTCTGCTGCTAAGTTCCAAGTTTGAACACGATCGGATCTATATTATGTAACTTAAATCAGTTGGATCAGTTCGAAAGCATATCCCTATTGTTGGAGATCCGAGCAGCCTTGTGTGAGTTCAGTAGCTGGAAGGGTGACCGTTGCCTCGATAACTTTCAAACGAGAGGAGATAGGTACTTGCAATTTAAAGGGTAAATTGCACATCCCAATGGAAGAGTTAAGTTCGTTTTTGGGCATAATCGGTCAATCGGTTTCGGAGTTATACCCACCTGGAATATTATTTCCTCGATAACTCAAAAAATATAGACTCGATCGAATTGAAGCTTGGTAACTAGTTGTAGAATATCGACATATATGCGTACATATATGCGTACAATACTGTGAAAACCATTCCCCTAGAATTTACTATGGTAAATTCGAATTAAGAGTGTCCAATACAGGAGAATGGACAATAGAACATACGCGCAAAAGCAAAAACTTCACGTCAGTGATTGAACCAATTTTTGCGCGCTTGTTCCTCAAGGAACAGCGTGCTATCATTTCGTCACAATGTCTGTATTTTTCGAATTTTTGTGCAAAAAAGGTCTCAAACGATTGGGTTCGACTCCTTGATGAAGAATTAGAGGTCAAATTCAATTCCGCCGGCCGACCGGTCTGGAACGAGTTAGAGCGTTGAAATTTGGAGGACATGTTTGGAGCGTAAATATCTCGGACAAATTCGTAAATGGGCAAAATCCATCGAACCGTTTCGGGGTTATGACCATTTTTAGTTGAAAGGTTTTTCAAGAATATTTCCGAAACCGATCACCCGATCTATCTGAAATTTAGCATCAAATTGTAGAATCATGACCTTTATATGCCTGCAAAGTTTTATATTGATCGGATGGCTATAAACTAGAAAAAGAAAATGTCAAATATTTGAAAATGAAATTAAAATTTTGTTTTCACTATAACTCGAAAAATACTGATCCGATAGGATTGAAGCTCGGTCGTTAGATGTAAAGTACCGACAAAAACACTTGTGCAAAATTTCGTGGGAATAGCATGAGTAGAAAAAATTTGAAAAAAACTTTTACTATTAGCGGAATATTTTGCTTGAAATTCCGAAACCAAATATCGGATTGAGTTCAATTTTGGTACTTCGGTGAGCAATGATGACTTCTTGGGGTGTGCGAAATTTCACTGTGAACAGACCACTAGGAGCCTAAAAAAAAATTAATGATTTTGAACTCCCAAAGTAGACAAATTATTTCAGACGAATTCCTACACGGAATTTCCAACATCTGGTGTGAACATATTTTGACGGGTTTTTCTGAACGGTGATTACGGTGAACAACTGGGGGTGTAACTGGAAGGTCATATTAACAGCTCATGGACTCGTGCTGCGCCGATATTGTGAGGTTGTAAAAGAAAATTAATGACAATTCTGTACACGGATAAGTCAGTTTGGGGGAAATTACGTTTTTTCCGAGTTGAAGTGTCCGTACCGTGGCTCTGGGGCTAATTTTGAAATTCATGCTACCCCTCACGGGCATTTACGTTATGCGCATGAGCAGACCATAAGTGATTTAACTGCTGGAATTTTCATCTGAGAGGATTGAGGTTTTGGCGTGGAGAATGCTATTTCTCCAAATAATCCCCTGATGGGGGTCTGCGTATGCGTGGATTCAAGATGCGATATCTCCTGAACCACTAGCGTTGGAGGATCGGAGTTTTTTGTGGGATGTGTGATTTTGGGAGGACTTTCAGCTGCGAGTGTTCTGCGCATGCGCATAGGAAAAGTGACTGTTTTTAGGCTGTATGGGTTATCTTTGGAGTGGTTTAGTACTATCTAACATGGGTCTGGTACTTAGTCGATATTGTGAGGTTTAAAATAATATTCATGGCAATTCTATGCACGGACAAGTCAGTTAGGGAGAAATTGCGTTGTTTCCGAGTTGGAGTGTCTGTGCCGTGGCCCTGGGGCTAATTTTGAAATTCGTTATAACTCCTAACGGGCATTCACGTTATGCGCATGAGCCGACGAGAAGTGATTCAACTGCTGGAGTTTTAGTCAGAGGATTCTTGTTTGGAGGTGCAGAATGCTATTAATCCATAGAATCTCCTTGTGAGTGTCCGCGGATGCGTGGGTTGCAGCTGAGATCTCTCCAGAGCCACGGGTGTTGAAGAATCAAAGTTTTGTGTCAGGTGTGTGATTTTTAGAGAAGTCTCAGGCACGCGTAGATTGCGCATGCGCAGAGGTGAAGTGGTTCTTTTTGGGTTGTATGGCTTATGTTGGGCGTGATTTGCGTCATAGTGGTCATGGATTTGATGCTGAGCAGATATGTGAGGTTTTAAGAACAATTTCATGGCAATCCTGTGCACAGACAAGTCAGTTTCGAGGAAATAGCGTTGTTTCCGAGTTGAATTGTCTGTAAACTATACTAGGAAAGATCTATATTAAATTACGTGTGGATATTTGGAAGGTCTACATTAAATTACGTTTGGTTTGGGAGATTAGGCGTAAGCAATTGCGTCCCCAACGGGGGTCCCATAACCGCATTTTTAAATTTCGATCTACGGTAAAACTAATAGCCAGACTGTATCGATAGCCAGAATTTGTTGAAGGAACTTGAAAAAAATAAAAAAGCACTGACGTGAAGTCAGTACTCTTTGGCTCGCGTGATGACGTTGGCTAATTTGAATTGACTGATGAGGGTTTCAAGCTTAGTGGATACAACGAGCCAGAGATCTACCCAGAGGATAGTGGACACCATTCACTGTCGAGTCATAAATTAAGAGTGCTATGTCTAAGATGGCATAAGGATAGAGTAACAAAGTTAACAATTAACACAACTGACTTTCCTTAGTCGCAACAAGCACCCATGACCTTCTGCGGTATCTTCTTGGGAAAGACTTGGGAGGGTCAGTATAATCATAATCATGTTTATAGCACGCACGCCAATTGCTGATTGACTTCATAATGAAAGAAAAAGGCTAAAAGAGCATTGACGTGGGGTGAATCTGTTTGACGCGCGTGGTATAAACATGATTATGATTATACTGACCCTCCCAAGTCTTTCCCAAGAAGATACCGCAAAAGCTCATGGAAGCTTGTGCGACTAAGAAAAGTCAGTTGTGTTAATTGTTTACTTTGTTTCTCTATCCTTATGCCATCTTAGACACAGCACTCTTAATTTATGACTCGACAGTGAATGGTGTCCACTATCCTCTGGGTAGATCTCTGGCTCGTTATATCCACTAAGCTTGAAATCATGATTCAATTCAAATTAGCCAACGTGAACACGCGCGCCAAAGAGTACTGACTTCACGTCAGTGCTTTCTTATTTTTTTAAATTGATATTTGTAAAAATCGTTCCACTAATTCCAAAGTTTTTTTTGGCGTATGTCCTGGGGAACATCGGGATAACATTTTGCCCAAATGTCTGTAATTTTCGAATTTTTTGCCGAAAATCGTCTCAAAAGATTTGGTTCAACTCCCTGATGAAGAATTCGAGGTCTAATTTGATTCTGTGATTTGAAATTTTCAGGGTAGGTGGCGCATCCCAATACGACTCCCAGTTCGTTAATGGGCATAATAGGCCCAATGGTTTTCGAGTAATAATTTTGTTTTCAACCGATACAAATCTGATCGAATTAAAATTTGGTGAGTAGTTGTAGAATACAAACCTAAGGACGATTGTGAAATTTTTTGAGAATCGTGTATCAGTAGAAAATTTCAAAAAAATTATTGAAAAATATTATTTATGTCACGATAACCTGAGAACGGAAAGAGATAGCCACTTGAAACTTTCAGGTTAGATTTTGCATCTGAATGCGACATCTGAGTTTGTTTATAGGCATAATCAGCCAAACGGTTTTGGAGTTATACCCATCTGATATTTGTTGTAGAATGCTAGCAAAATTTCGTGACGATTGTATCATAGAAAATAAAAAAAAATTATTGAATAAAGTTTTATATTTCAGAAACTATTTGTCCGACATCGCTGAAATTTTGCGAGACCCTTCAAAACTTAACTCTACTATCAAGTTCCAAGTTTGAACACAATCGGATCTATACTCTTGGAGATCCGAGCAGCCTTGGATGGGCTCAGTAGCTGGATGGGGGCCTAGATAACGTTCGAACGAAAAGAGATAGAGACTTGGAATTTTCAGGGTAGGTTGCACATCTCAATGGGAGGGTTAAGTTTGTGTTGGGCATAATCGGCCAACGGTTTCGAAGTTATACCAATCTAGAATATTATTTTCTCGATAGCTCAAAAAATACAGACCCGATCGAATTGAAACTTGGTATCTAGTTGTAGAATATGGACATAAAGACGTGTCTGAAATTGTGTGAGGACCGTACCACTACAGAATTTTAAATAAATTATGAAAAATATTATGTATCTCAGGAAAACTTGTGAACGGAAAGAGGTACCTACTTGCAATTTTCCGGGTAAGTTGCGCATCGGAATGCGACATTCAATAAGTTCGTTTTTTGGCATAATCAGCCAAATGGTTATGGAGTTATAGTCATCTGAAATGTCGTTATTATTTCCTCTATAACTTAAAATATACAAATCTAGTCCAATTAAAACTCGGTGATAACTTGTAGAATGCCGACCTACTAATTTAAGCGGAATTTCGTGAATATCTTTTTCTGGAGTTACTTGAGGCGTAAGTTTTTTCATATTTCAATTCTAATAGAATACATATGTCCGAAATAATATTCTGTGATCATAGACGATTCACTCGTTACTGAGTTAACTTTGTCATTAAAATGTTATGAAATCCATTATAAAAGCTGAGAAAACGGTAGGTATGCATAGTGTCGCATTTAAAAGTGTCCACCCTCAATAACTCAACAACGAATCAGAATTTGTGACAACACTCAGACAGGTCGATTTTTGATGACATGATCTGGTATACAAAGCTTGCTTCTACTAGCAACCCCCTGCAGAGGGTTGCAACCCCATCAGGAATTTGAATAGGAAAAGTGGGTAGTTTTGTAGTGCAAATTGTATGCATGGATTCAAATTTGTATGAACCTGCAGTTTGTGTTCTTATAAAGTGAATATTCATAAAGCTACAGGGTGTTTTTTATGGAATTATGGTACCGATAATACTAAATGAACCAGATATGTTCTAATTGATCGTATAATTTCTATTGAAAGAAATTTTTGTAACAAACAGTTTAGTAGCAAATGCTCAAAGTGCTCGCCATTAGATTGCATGCAGCGATGCAATAGTTCTTCAAAATTATTTCGTACATGCTGTCGCATTTCAGGAGTAATGTTACGACATTCTGCCACAATTCGTGCCTTAAGGTCGTCTAAATCTGCCACTCTGGTTTTAATAATGGAAAATGGCGATACCGTTGTTAATCAACAAGTCCAGAGCGTTCCTGCCAATAGGGTACTTCATAATGGCTTCGTATAATTAATATACTTTTGCATATATTTCACAAGTCAAATAAACCTCAGGGGATTCATTGATTTGTCGAGAAGCAAGAGCAGACGCGTTTCTGGCTTCTTGGCCTTCATCAGTACCCTGTAGCTTCTCAACAAATTCAACTAAACTGAACCGGGTTAAGCCTCTCAGGGGCGGCTTGGTCGAGCTATTTTTGATAACGCTAAACAGCGTTCATGGCCATAGGACGATACTATCTGAGCTCTGCGGGACTCGGTTCTCGATTAAAATCGAGCGAATGGTGGCATATGATTTTACGCTTCAAATTTTCACTGGTGGGGAAAGGCTGAATTCCGTGTTTTGTCTCATAGGTGGCGTGGGCGATTAGGTATGATCGACCAAGCCGCCTCTGAGAGACTTAACCCGGTTCAGTTTAGTTGAATTTGTTGAAAAGCTACAGGGTACTGATGAAAGCCAAGAAGCCAGAAACGCGTCTGCTCTTGCTTCTCGACAAATCAATGAATCCCCTGGGGTTTATTAGACTTGTGAAATATATGCATAAATATTAATTATACGAAGCCATTATGAAGATCCTATTGGCAGGAACGCTCTGGACTTATTGATTAACTCTGTTTTTATAATCTTGTGATATCAAGTGGCCCCAGAGAAAAAATCTAGCGGTGTTATATCCGGCGATTGCGCAGGCCACACCACTGGGCCCCTTCGGCCTATCCAACGTCCAGGAAACCTACCATTCAGGTACTGTCTCACCTGAGCTGCAAAGTGCGGCAGAGCTCCATCCAGCTGAAAGTAACTCCTCTTCATGCTTATCAGAATCTGCACTGCCAGGCCATACGCAAAGAGATTATTGCTTGCAGAAAATTTCGTTTGTATTGCAGAATTATTAGAGGTGCGTTTTATCAGTTCTTAATAAAAATTACAAAATGGTTTGGAGAGAAAGGAAATGTTGAAAAGTTATATGCAGAACAATGACTGTGCCAGGGCTACTGCGAGGATTTTTAATGAACGACATTCCTGATAAAAATGTATATCATTCATTTATCATTCAGTTGCTACATAAATTTCAGCTAACAGGAGTTGCAAACAAAAGGTAACAGGAGTTGCAAACAAAAAACACAAGCGCACTCGTACGGTTACGGGTGAAAATGATCAAGTCGCCGTAATTGGTCAACTAATGGTTGAACGGTAACAATGTGTAAGTGTTAGAAAGTTGTCACAGGAAACTGGATATTCAAGGGCAAGTGTCCACAGAATATTGAAGCGGGCTAAGTTCCATCCTCATAAAATGACACTTGTTCATGAACTGAACGAACATGATGGTGATCGGAGAATGGAATTTTGCCGAATAATTTCGCAAGAAATTATTGCAAATCCTGTGTTTTTTTGAAACGTGTTCTTTTTCCTTAACGGAAACGTCAACTAACATAATTGTAGGTGTTGTTCCGATGAAAATCGTCACCTCTTTAGGGAGGAACATTTCCTGGATGTTGGATAGGCCGAAGGGGCTCAGTGGAGTGGCCTGCGCGATCGCCGGATCTAACACCGCTAGATTTTTTTCTCTGGGGCCACTTGAAATCACAAGAGTATAAAATCAGAGTTGCAGATTTAGACGACCTTAGGGCATGAATAGTGGCCGAATGTCGTAATATTACTCCTGAAATGCTACATCATGTACGAAATAATTTTGAAGAACGATTGTATCGCTGCATGCAATCTAATGGCGAGCACTTTGAGCATTTGCTACTAAACTGTTTGCTAAAAAGTTTTCTTTCAATAGAAATTATACGATCAAGTAGAACATCTCTGGTTCATTTAGTTTTATCGGTACCATAATTCCATAAAAAACACCCTGTAGCTTTACGAATATATACTTCATAAGATCACAAACTGCAGGTTCATACAAATTTGAATCCATGCATACATTTGTGCTACAAAACTGCCCACTTTCCTTATTCAAATTCCTGATGGGGTTGCAACCCTCTCCAGGGGGTTACTAGTAGAAACAAGCTTTGTATCCCAGATCATGTCCCCCTGTTATCAAAAATCGACCACAAATTCTGATTCGTTGCTTATTTATTGAGGGTGGACACTTTTAAATGAGACCCTGATGTATATCGATGCTACATTCGATTAACAGTGTCCAATAGAATTCAGTAGCCACTAGAACATGCGCGCAAAAGCTCCTGACTCGTCAGGGCTTGAACCAATTTTAAGATTTTTTAAATTTTCTAGTGATACAATCCTCAAGGAATTTCGCATAATTCTTTGTGTCGACATTGTTCAACTAGTTAACAAGTTTCAATTCGATCAGATATAGATATCAGACTCGATTGTCTTAATGATTTTTTTTTATTTTCTAGTAATATGATCATCACGAAAAGTTCAAATTGGGAAGCAACTGTATTTTTTTAGTTATTGAATAAATAACAACAACATTTTAGATGAGGATTACTTGAAAATCCTTTGGAGGATTACGCCTATTAACGAAATTAACTGTTGCATCCGGATTCGCAACCTACCCTGAAAATTGCAAGTCGTTATCTCTTTCCGTTCGAAAGTTATTATGGTAACGGTCACCCGTCCAGATACTCAACTCGTCGAACTTATTTTATATTCTAGTAATATGATCATCACGAGAAGTTCAAATTGGAAAGCATCTGTATTTTTTGAGTTATTGAATAAATTACAACATCATTTCAGATGAGTATTACTCGAAAATCGTTTGGAGGATTACGCATATTAACGAAATTAACTGTTGCATTCGGATTCGCAACCTACCCTGATAATTGCAAGTCGTTATCTCTTTCCGTTCGAAAGTTATTATGGTAACGGTCACCCGTCCATATACTCAACTCGTCGAACTTACTACCGAGTTTCATTTCGAAATCAGTATTTTTAGAGATATTGGGAAAACAACATTTCAGATGGCTATATCACCGAAACCACTTATTGGTGGATTTTGCCCATTAACGAGCTTAACCGGTGCATTCGAACCTACCCTGCAAATATGAACTCGCTAGCTAATTTCATTCCGAGAGTTATCGTGCCTACGGATGGACGACCGGACAGTCAGAATTAGATTTGACCTCGGATTCTTCATCAGTGAATTCAAACTAAACGCCAAAGAATTCGAAAATTACAAACATCTGGGCAAATAAAAGGGCGAAAACCAATTTTTTAGCAATTTACTGTGTTTCGAATGAATGTTCTATGGGCCCACTTCTACAATGCATACAATTTTTCCTTAAACTGAACTAAGTTATCAACCAATTATACATGATTCCTAATATACTATAGGCAAGACTGACAAGCCAAATTCATTCCGATAGGTGGTGCTGGATTCAAACTTGCTGTATCACTTGAAGGAAATTTTTATTGTAGGAATAAACATTGTTTCAGTATCCACTGCCTCTAACAGATGGTAGTGCAGTCACTTATTCCCTTTGAAATTGTCGTAAACATTATTAGTGCCTATACCCTTCCTTTCAAACAGCCGGCCTCACACAGTGTTATTTACTATTTATAAATTGATGGGTGTAATTGGGTTCATATTGCAGAAACTGAAAATATGAACATGAAATTTGGTAATGTAGGAAGTCTGAGAAAGAAAACGCAAGCTCTTTGACTTTTAACCTATGATATTTGACATCTGACATTTGTTGTGTCAAATTCAAGTACAAATATGTATAAATAAATTAAAATCCTAATTGTTCAAGAATCAAGTCTACTTTTTAGGTCGTACAACTGAGTGATATTTTAGGAGCAAGTTATTGTGACTGTTGTTATGTTAAGAGGCATCGATGCAAAAATACAGTTACGTTTCTACTTGATAATGTGAAAACTGAGGTAACATGATTATTTCAAAGAACTGGATATTAAAATAAAATTTTATGAGTACAATATGCTACGATATTCTGCGATACCGAGAGATATCAGCGAGGATAAATACCGAATAAATGAAGAGGAAATACATTATCCTAGTCAGAATTCCAGAACTCCTTTGAAATATGGAAAACAAGATATTAGGAAAAGGAAAATATCTATTCCAGCAATTTTAGGTAGTCCAGGTCCACCTGAAAGCTCTTCCAATTATATACCAGTGATCAACAAAACTCAAAGTTTACCAAATCATGCTTCTACTTCTCATAGTAGTGCAAATTCAAGCTATGGTTGTGTTTTCGATATATTAAGAGCATCACCTGATGATGTTGCAGCACAGCTGACATTGCTAGATTTACCTGTATTCCAAGCGATACAACCTGATGAATTAGCCAGTTGCTCGTGGCATAAAAAGAACAAATTAATAATTGCTCCAAATGTTGTAGCTTTTACTCGCAGATTTAATCATGTTAGTTTTTGGACTGTGCAAGAAATACTCCAGAGGCCTACTCCAAAACAAAGATCAGAAATGCTCTCTCTCTTTATCCGTATCTCGAAGAAATTGTATGATCTGAATAACTATCATTCTTTATTTGCAATAATTTCTGCTATGCAAAGTGCTCCTATTTATAGATTATCTAAAACATGGGCATGCCTTTCAAAGAAAGACAAAACCAATTTTGATAAATTAGCCGAAGTATTTTCTGATGAAAGTAACTGGGCTAACTTGAGAAGTCATATTGAAAGCTTAATATTGCCTTGTATTCCATACTTAGGTATATACTTAACAGATCTTGTTTACATTGATATGGCACATCCACATTCTGGCGGATTAGAATCCCAACCAAGAAGCTTAAAAATGAATAATATACTCAGAATTATAAGCAATTATCAGCAGTCAAATTATTCTCATTTAAATAAAATACCTCACATTCAAGGCTATTTGAATTCAATTAGATATATAGAAGAACTCCAAAAATTTGTTGAGGCCGATCAGTACAAATTATCCCTGAAATTGGAGCCAATGTCACCTCGAAACAGTTATTCAAGCTCTAAAGAGTCGGTTAGCCAAGAGGCATCAAAAGCAATTGCATCACTCAATCTGTCTCCTGCTAAAGTGGCAAGTGGCTCATTACGACTTCATAATACAGCGAATAAGTTCATACCAGGCCATCGAAAATGTAGAAGCCTTGGAACTAACATTTTCAACAGAGGGCTACAGCTAGAAACTATAAGACCAAACAATGTGCTGAAAACTCATTTGCTAGATGATTCTGCACTTGAAGACTACACCAAAAATCACAATTTAGCATCACCGAGTGCAGATGTACCTACCCATGCATCACAAAGTACTTCAGAAGATTGTACATTGTTGTCTCGTGCAACTGATGAAAGTTTGAGTTTCGATGGACATTTTAGTAGGATGCAGGGATTTGTGCAAAGAAAAACCTTGGTTAAGAATGGCAAGAAAATTAAGATGACAACATGGCAACGTTACTGGTTGGAGATCTGGGCATCAACTTTGGCATATTTTGCTCCGAAATCTTTCAAAGGGCTCTCATTGAATATTGGATGTGCCTCGGCTAATATTACAAGGTAAGATCTAACAAGTTTTATTTATTTCTTACATTTACAATACTTTATAAACATGGTTTTTTCGAATCATTTTAATTCCTTTTGAATTAAACCCGAGATTAATAATATACCGGTTGTTTCTAATTTGATGCAAAAGATTTTATGAGCTGATACTTCGGTAAAAATTAAGGACGGTCTTTCTTGTAATTTTTTATTCTAAGATCCTTCCCCTCCAAGTTCCCCTTTGAAATCTGGGGAAAAATGTTGTTTTTGCGCGCACTCACTTATTAAGAATTCGAGCTCAAATTCGATTCTTTCCGGCCGGCCGGCCGTTCACACGATAAATTTCGAACGGAAGGAGATAGCGACTTGCAATTTTCAGGGTAGGTTGCGCATCCGAATGGTACAGTTAATTTGTTTGTTGGGCATAATCAACTCAACGGTTTCGCAGTTATACCCATCTGGTTTATTATTTTCGCGACAACTCAAAAAATACTGTTCCGATCGAATTGAAACTTGGTAACTAGTTGTGGAACACCAAAATAAAGACGTATACTCCATTCACTTTTATAAAGTCTACCGGTTGGCTTTGAAATTTCGACACATTTCACTGTGTATATTTTGAAAATGTTAGGTTATGCTCATTTTCCTCTCAGATAACTACGCAATGTTGTCCTCTCTACATAGAAGTCGTTTTTTTCACAATGTGAATTTTCTAGGGAAAAATAATGAATTTGAGAAGATAATATGTGAATTCAACAATTCCAGAACTGTTGACTGTTGAAGAAAATTTTTCTTCCGTTGTTACCATGGAAATATTTCACGTATATAAACTGGTTGGAAGATTTTCTTGTACGTAAATCAAGTGTTGAAATTTTATTGAAAAATAATGGATACAGTAGTCCTTTACGATGTGATATTTCATTTGAAAAATTGGACAAGCCATGTGGACAGGAGCTTTCTGGCGCTCTAGTTCAAACAATTATATCTCATAAAGTATTGGATTCTCAGAGTTGAGAATTATATCAATGTATTCTTATGATAGAACTGCATCATAAAGGAAATTCAATTCAAATAATAGTTTATTTTTCGAGTTGATATCTCGTAACCCTGGGGCCGATTTATAAATAACTATATTTGGATGATCAATTTTAAATTACTTTCGGATTTGGAGAATTAGCGAAGAAATTGCGTTCCTAATTCGAAATTCATGTAACCCCTTTCGGAGATTTTTCGTTTCACGCATGAAAAAGAAGAAGAAGTGATTTAACTGCTGGAGTTTTCGTCTGAGAGGATTGGAGTTTTCACGTGCTAGATGCTATTCCTCCATAGAATCCCCTTGGAAGTGTCTGCGCATACGTGGATTGGAGCAGTGATATCTCCTGAACCAATAGTGTTGAAGAATCAGAATTTTGTGTGAAGTGTTATTTTCAGGGGACTTTAAGCCACGAGTAGATTGCGTATGCTCAGAGGACACGTTTGGATTGTATGGCTCATGTTGGTTGGTAGTGGTTTGCGTCTAGCGGTGATGGATTTGGTGCTGAGTCGTCATTTTATGGTTTTAAGAGAAATTTCAAGGCAATTATGTGCACGGACAAGTCAGTTTCGGGGAAATTGCGTTGTATCCGAGTTGATATGTCTGTATCGTGGCCCAGGGGCGAATTTATAAATAACTATATTCGATAGATCTATATTAAATTACGTACGGATTTGTAGAAGAGGCAATTGCGTTCCTAACGGAGGTCCCATAACAGCAATTTTTTTCGATCTACGGTAAAGCTAAGAGCCAAACTTTATTGATAGCCATACTCGTTAAATGAACTTGAAAAAATAAAAAAAAGCACTGACGTGAAGTCAGTACTCTTTGGCGCGCGTGCTCACGGTGGCTAAATTGAATTGAATGATGAGTACTTCAAGCTCAGTGGATAGAGCGAGCCGGAGATCTACCCAAAGGATAGTGGACACCATTCACTGTCGGTTCAAAACTTAACAGTGCTGTATCTAAGCTGCCAGAAGGATAGAGTAACAAAGTTGAAAAAGAACACAACTGACTCTCGTTAGTCGCACAAGCTACTAGAAGATTCTGAGGGATCTCCTTGGGAAATACTTGGAGGGGTCAGTATAATCATAATCATGTTTATAGCACGCGCGCCAAATGCAGATTGACTTAAAAATGAAAGAAAAAGTGTAAAAAAGCATTGACGTGGGGTCAATCTGCTTTGGCGCGAGTGCTATAAACATGATTATGATTATACTGACCCCTCCAAGTCCTTCCCAAGGAGATCCCTCAGAATCTTGTAGTAGCTTGTGCGACTAACGAGAGTCAGTTGTTTTCTTTTTCAACTTTGTTACTCTATCCTTATGTCAGCTTAGATACAGCAATGTTAAGTTTTGAACCGACAGTGAATGGTGTCCACTATATTTTGGGTAGATCTCCGGCTCGCTCTATCCACTGAGCTTGAAGTACTCATCATTCAATTCAATTTAGCCACCATGAACACGCGCGCCAAAGAGTACTGACTTCACGTCAGTGCTTTTTTTATTTTAGTTGGAGTTCGAGCAGTCAGTAATACGAGTAAGTCTATATCTTCACCAACAACAATAGTTGTATTTGTCAAATTGAATTGCTCAATTGCTGTTTCAATTATCAATACATCAGATGTATTAATACGTGGCGTACTCATGCATATTATGACGATTACAACTTTTTGAATCGTTATATCTCAAAAACTGTGGCTCGTAGAGAAAAGAGTATTAATCCATTTTTTGTAGATAATTTTATGATCTATAATTTTTGTCTGAGGTATTTTTATGATAAAACTCACCGTTTTGCTAAAAATCGCGAAAAACTCATTTATTTGACCTTTGACCTTGAATGAATTTTTTTCCTTACAGGGGAAAGATGAGCAACTTTCAAATTTTATTTTTAATGATATTTTAAACAATCTTACTGATTTTCAGCTTGGTGGGAATTTAGGTAACTTTACGCTTATTTTTGTCTAATTGGTCT
Source organism: Halyzia sedecimguttata (assembly GCA_937662695.2). NCBI lineage: Eukaryota > Metazoa > Arthropoda > Insecta > Coleoptera > Coccinellidae > Halyzia > Halyzia sedecimguttata. The sequence continues at coordinate 9,879,527 of OW569418.2, forward strand.
AATGTGAAATTTTGTGAGGATCGAATCACTGGAAAATTTTAAATAAATTGAAAATATATTATGTATCTCACGATAACTTGAGAACGGATAGAGATAGCGACTTGCAATTTTCAGGGTAGGTTGCGCATCGAAATTTGATTATTAAGTTCGTTAATAGGCATACTAATCTTAATTTTTGTTGTTATTTCCTCAATAACTGAAAATATACCAATCCGATCCAATTATAACTTGTAGAATCCCGATGAGCTAATGTTCGCAACATTTCGTGAACATCGTATCCCTAGAAAAAACATGTTTTTGGCGCTCTAGTTCCTCGGAACTGAGTGCTTATCAATTTGCCCAAATGTCTGTAATTTTCGAATTTTTCGATGAAAATGGTCTTAAACGATTTGGTTCTACTCACTGATCAAGAATCCGTGGTCGAAATTAATTCTGTCCGTCCGGCCGGCCGTAGGCACGATAACTCTCGAACGGAATGAGCTAGACAGTTGAAATTTTCAGAGTAGGTTTGGGAGATAAATATCTCGGCTAACTTCGTTATTGGGCAAATTCGGACAGATTGTTCCGGAGTAATTTTTTTACAAAACAAATTCCAAATTAATTTTTTTTTAATAAGCAGTTTTACCATAAGAATCATTTTTAACTGTAACAAGCTAATACTTTCGGAGATATGATTTTTCAAAATTTCCATAATAAATCGTATTTATTTCTACGTTTTCACAGAATGATATAATTATTCTATGTATGAATTGTCATAATGTCAACTTATTCTCCTGCGACATGACATTATCTAATCAATCGAAGAATTATGAGAATAAAGTGTATTCCGAAATGTGAGCGAAGTGAGAAAAATCTCAGTTGTTTGCTCCGAAGTTAGTTTTTCTCAGAAAAGTCTTACATTTCGGAACGGAACATGAAGTAAGAGATCTGAGAGAAGTGAGACTGCTTTTCATCCATAGACATATAATGCTCAGTTCTCTCTCTTTATGACGGGACTGACGGAAGGGAATATTATAATTTCAAAAATATTGGGGTTGAAATACTCGTATTTTGGCGACGCAACGGGGACCTCACCCAAAAATGTTTGAAAATATTACGTAAATATTGAAAGCATAACTCTGTAGCTCGAGAGAGGAGAAAATTTGGTGAACGTAGATCAGGAAATTTTTGATCGATTACAACGTAATTTTTCATTATTACTTCTCTTCTTTCATACATGTTTTATGGAATATCTACTATTTGTAGTTACTTTAAACCTGTTTTGGACAATTGACATACGAAACTTGTTTTTTTTTGGCGCTCTAGTTCCTCGGAACAGAGTGCTTATCAATTTGCTCAAATGTCTGTAATTTCGGAATTTTTGGCTGAAAATGGTCTCCAACGATTTGGTTCGACTCACTGATCAAGAATCCGAGGTCGAAATCGGTTCTGTCCGGCCGGCCGGCCGGCCGTAGGCACAATAACTCTCGAACGAAAAGAGTTAGAGGATTGAAATTTGCAAGGTGGGTTTGGAGCGTAAATATCTCGGACGAGTTCGTAAATCCATCAAGCGGTTTCGGAGTTATGGCCGATTTTAGTAAAAACATTTTTTATGAATATTTCCGAAACCTATCACTCGATCAATCTGAACTTTAGCATCAAATTGTAGAATCATGACCTTTATACGCATGTGAAGTTTTGTATTGACCAGAATACCGCAAAGTGTAAAGAAAAAATTATGACAATTTATAAAAAGTTTTTCTACAATAACTCTCGAACGGAATGAGCTACGTAGTTAAAATTTTCAGAGTATGTTAGGAAGATAAATATCTCGGTTAAGTTCGTTATTGGGCAAAATCGGCCAGATTTAATTTGATTTCTTCCATGGTGCAGTTCTCATTCTCAGATTGCTCATTTAATCTTGATAAATAAACTATTATTTGAATTGAATTTCCTTTATGATGCAGTTCTATCATATGAATACATTGATATAATTCCCAACTCTGAGAAACCAATACTTTCGGAGATATAATTTGTCTGTTTGAACTAGAGCGCCAGAAAGCTCCTGTCCACAGGGTTCGAACCCATTTTTTTCTTAAAAAATTGTATATTTCAGAAAGTATCCGTCATAATCCGCTGAAATGCCTTCGAGCCACCATTATACAATCGAGTACCGAATTTCAGCTTGATCGACTTTCCAGAAGGCGTGAATAGAAAATGGAACATGCGCGCAAAAACTCCTCATCGTACTTTTTGAGATTTTTTTCCGCAAATCACTAGGAAATTCTGACATTCCAGATAAAATTTCTTAAAGAAAGAGTGGGAAAGACCGACAGCATTGTAGAAAACTCTGTTGCTGCTAGAGACTAGATGGCAGGAGTGGGGAATTCCCTACCTTCCCTGGCTATACATCAAAATCGTTCAATAGAAAGAATCATAACCTTGTACTTCTTATATAAATTATTCGTGAATAGTGAATTAGTGAATCTGAATATTGATTGAAATTTGAAATCGAAAACCGAATACGGATTATGGATCCCTGCCAAAAAAAATTTTTTTTTCCTAATTTTCTTAAATTTTCTAGGGGCACGGTCTTCACTAAATTTTACACACGTCTTGATGTTGATATTCTACAACCAGTTACCAAGCTTCAATTCGATCGAATCTATATTTTTTGAGTTATCGAGGAAATAATATTCCAGGTGGGAACTCCGCAAACGTTGGGCCGATTATGCACATAAACGAACTAAACTCTCCCATCCAGATGCGCAACCTACCCTGAAAATTGCCAAGTCCCAATGAGTTATCCAGGCAACGGTCACCCATCCGGCTATTGAACTCACACAATCTCCAACACTATAGATCCGATCGTGTTCAAACTTGGAACTTGGCAGTAGAGTTGAGTTCTGAACGCTTTCGCAAAATTTCAGTGAAGCCGAACGAATAGTTTCTGATATATATAATTTTTTTCAATGATTATTTGAAAATGTTGTAGTGATACGATCCTCACGAAATTTCACAAGGTTAAGCGTTGACTCCAAAACCGTTTGGCCGGTTATGCCTATAATCAAACTCAAATGTCGCATCAAGATGCACAACCTAACTTGAAAATTTCAAGACGCTATCTCTTTCCGTTCTCAGGTTATCGTGACATAAATAATATTTTTTAATTATTTATTTAAAATTTTCTACCGATACGATTCTCACAAACATTCACCAACGTCCTTAAGTTTGCGTTGTACAACTACTCACCAAGTTTCAATTTGATCGGATTTGTATTGGTTGAAAACAAAATTATTACTCAGAAATCAATGGGCCGATTATGCCCATTAACGAACTTGTGCGTCATATTGGTACGCGCCACCTACCCTGAAAATTTCAAGGCGCTATCTCTTTCCGTTCTCAAGTTATAGTGGCAACGGCCGGCCGGCCGGACAGAATCAAATTTTACCTCGAATTCTTCATTAGAGAGTCGAACCAAATTATTTGAAACCATTTTCGGCAAAAAATTCGAAAATTACAGACATTTGGGCAAAATGATAATGCGATGTTACCCAAAACATGCGCGCAAAAAAGGAGACTGTATTTTCGAATAGAGCGAAAAGCGTTAGATTTGGCGATTGCTGACACATAGTTTTTATGGAAAGTAGCACCTTGTGAATCTCCATTCAACAACTCCACTGACAGATTGACTATAAAACTAGACATGACTGATGTTTTATCGTGGAATTTTCGATTGGGTGACATCGACGATTTAATTTTCTATATACATACTACAAAAATTTTCAGGGTGATGAATACAAAAATATTGCTTTAATTCAGGGTTACAAAAAACTCATTCCAATATTCCAAATAGCTGATATTTTCGAAGAATTGTTGGAACATTCCACCCTAGATAGCAGCAGGGTAATATGAAATTATTGCTATATAATTTTTCGAAAGTTTTCGTTTTAATATTTGTGAACTCTTTAGATAATTCTTATCATCTCGAAAGCTTGATGTATACAGGGTGACACAGACTCATGGTACACGCCCTTTTCTCCTTTGTTTCTGTAGCTATATTTCTGAAGTTTGGAACATTGAATATACTCACTATAGGGCACTTTTTGACATATTTGAAAAAAAAATCCTACATCTGGTTTTTTCGGAAATGACATCAACTTTCTATTTTCAAATGGGACAACCAGTATATTTCAACATTTTTGAAATCTCCATAATTTTCTGAATCTAATGATACCTCATAGTTGATATTTCATTCTTCAGAACACCTATTTTATTTTTCGATCTAGAGAGCCATGAACTCCCTAAAATGAGCCCAAATAATCAAAATAATGCTACACTATCGTAATTTCGATTTAAAAAGTATCGTGGTTCGAAATACGTGCCAAAAAAGTAAACCAAAACCTTTTTTTACTCAAAACTCCGTTTTTAAATGGTACCATAATGGTACTCTGACGTCATTCGAAAGTACCATCGGTGGGGTATCCATCCATATTAACTTATTTTTTGTATAACCAATACGAACACGATAATTGAGTTTAGACAAGTTTAAGTATCTTCTCGGTTCAATCACAATAATTTATCAAGGTAGCTACGGAACACAAACAACAATTTGACGTTTCGAATGTCACGGAGATCTAGTCAATATTTTATCCAACCGATAGAGCTCCTAAATCTCGAAGGCTCAAGGCCTTGGTTGAAATTGCAATGTAAGTAAGTAATAAAAATTATGTTTTCTCTCACAATTTAATTAATAACGAAACAAAATAAGAGAAATCTTATAATAGCTGTTCGAAATGTCCACCACCAACAGCCAAACATTTTCGAGTTCGTTTGGCGGTATTTCGAATAGCATTGTTCAATTGTTGAGGCGTTATACTTTCAATGGCTTGTCTAACTCGTAATTCTAGGTCATCGCGGGTCGTTGGGTAGGTTTTGTAAACGATGTTTTTCAAGTGACCCCAAATAAAAAAATCTAAAGGGGTTAAATCAGGTGATCTTGCAGGCCACCTAACAGGACCATGTGTTCCGATCCAATTTTCCCCAAATCGGTCACGAAGGTAATCCGTCACGATCCTGCTATTGTGCGGAGGTGCACCATCCTGCTGAAAGAACAGTCGATTTTCCAGATTTAGCGGTAAATCTTCTAAATAATCTTCAATTTCATTTCTGAGGAAACTTAGGTATCTACCACCATTCAAAGGTCCATCAAATATTATGGGACCAATTATTCGATCTCCCAATACTCCCAGCCATACATTAAACCCAAAACGTTCTTGGAAATTCCCCTGCGTCCAATATCGTGTATTTTGTTTGTTAAATAAACCAAGATTGGTGAATCTTGACTCATCGGAAAATACAATTGTTTTCAGGAACTCATTATTTTGCTGTACATTGCGTAGTACCCACCGGCAATATTCCATCCTTCTTATACTGTCGTCTTCGTACAAATGTTGAAGTTTTTGATATTTATAAGATCGATAATTATGTTTTTTCAAAATTCTTCTGACACTTTCACGACTGGTATCACACTCGGAAGCAATCTCCCTAAGAGATACTGTTTGGTCGATTTCCACTCTCATGAGAACACTTATCTCCATGCCTTCAGAAACAATATTATGCTCATTACCAACAACAGGCTCTCTCCTGAACTGCTCTTCAAGACGCTTGAAATAATTTCGAGCCGGACATTGTCGATCGGGGTATCTTTCCGAGTAAAGCTGTTGAGCAACAACTGAATTTTGCCGACATTCCCCATACACTAACAGCATCTCCACTTTTTCGTTTCTGTTATAAACTGGTGGCATTCTTAACTTATTTCTATTATTAATCCGATCAATACAATAATGTATTCAGTCACTAACTGACAATTACAGATTAGATTATTGAATCGTCAAATTGTTGTTCGTGTTCCATAGCTACCTTGATAAATTATTGTGATTGAACCGAGAAGATACGTAAACTTGTCTAAACTCCATTATAGTGTTCGTATTGGTTATACAGAAAAAAAGTTAATATGGATGGATACCCCACCGATGGTACTTTCGAATGACGCCAGAGTACCATTATGGTACCATTTGAAAAACGGAGTTACGAGTAAAACAAGGTTTTGGTTTACTTTTTTGGCACGTATTTTGAACCACGATACTTTTTAAATCGAAATCACGATAGTGTAGCATTATTTTGATTATTTGGAATCATTTTAGGGAGTTCATGGCTCTCTAGATCGAAAAATAAAATAGGTGTTCTGACGAATGAAATATCAACTATGAGGTATCATTAGATTCAGAAAATTATGGAGATTTCAAAAATGTTAAAATATACTGGGTGTCCCATTTGAAAATAGAAAGTTGATGTCATTTCCGAAAAAACCAGAAGTAGGATTTTTTTTTCAAATATGTCAAAAAGTGCTCTATAGTGAGTATATTCAATGTTCCAAATTTCAGAAATATAGCTACAGAAACAAAGGAGAAAAGCGCGTGTACCATGAGTCTGTGTCACCCTGTATATTTATTTTTGTCAAATACAATTATTTTTTGGTCCTAGATCTTTGAGCGATGCAAACAATATTTTTCACTCAAAAACACAAATTCAGAACGTAGTCTTGTTTGTAAAATAATTTTCATTCATACTTATATTAGTTTATAATTCATTCTTTATTCAGAAACTATGTAGTATTCATCAATATATGTACACTTTATCCATATTTTTGTGTTTTTCAATTTTTGTATATTTTTGCGCGTATGTTCTGGGGAACATCGCGTTATAGTTTTGCCCAAATGTTGTAACTTTCGAATTTTTTGACGAAAATGGTCTCAAACGATTTAGTTCGACTCCCCAATGAAGTATTCGAGGTCAAATTTGATTATGTCCGGCCGTCCGTCCGTCCGGCCGTTGCCACGATAACTTGAGAACGAAAAGAGCTAGCGACTTGAAATTTTCAGGGTGGGTGGCGCATCCCAATACGACGGACAAGTTCGTTAATGGGCATAATCGGCCCAGTGGTTTCCGAGTAATAATTTTGTTTTCAACCAATACAAATCCGATCGAATTGAAACTTGGTGAGTAGTTGTAGAATATGAACCTAAGCACGTTTGTGAAATTTTGTGCGAATCCTATGGCTAGAATATTTTAAAAAAATTATTAAAAAATATTATTGTTGTCACGATAACTTGAGAACGGAAAGAGATAGCGACTTGAAGTTTTCAGGTTAGGATGTGTACCAGAATGCTTCATTTCACTTTGTTTATGAGCATAATCGGCCAAACGGTTTTAGAGTTATAGCCATCTTAAATTTGGTTGTTTTTTGTTCCTCATTAACTCGAAAAATACTAAACCGATTGAATTGAAACATTGTAATTAGTGGTAGAATGCCAACGCGAAAATTCTTGCAAAATTTCGTGAGGATAGTATTTGTAAAAAATTTTTAAAAAATCATTGAAAATTGAAAAAAAGAATCTATATATCAGTAACTATTCGTTTGAAATTGCTGAAATTTTGCAAGAGCCTTCATAACCTAACTCTACTGCCAAGTTTCTAGTTTTAACACGATCGGTTGAATATTGTTGGAGATTCGAGCATTCTTGTGTGAATTCAGTAAATGGGTGACCGTTGCCTCGATAACTTTCGAACGAAAGGAGATAGGGACATGCAATTTTCAGGGTAGGTTGCGTATCCGAAAGGGAGAGTTGAGTTCGTTTTTGGGCATAATCGGTCGAACGGTTTCCGAGTTATACCCACCTGGAATATTATTTCCTTGATAACTCAAAAAATAAATATTTGATCGAATTGAAGCTTGGTAACTAGTAGTAGAAAATCATCATAAGGACGTGTTTAAAATTTTGTGAGAACCGTACCCCTAGAAAATTTGAAAAGAATGACGAAAAAAAAAAAAATAAAAGAACCGCACCCCTAGAAAATTTCAAAAAAATCACGAAAAAAAAAATTGGTTCAAGCACTGACGTGAAGTCAGAAGCTTTTTCGAGTATGTTCTATTGTCTGACTTCACGTCAGTGCTTGAACCAATTTTTCAAATTAGGGGCGCCAAAAGCCGTTTCTCCCCCCCCTCGGGAAAGCTCTTAGCTACGGCCCTGTCTCCGAAAGTATTGGTTTCTCAGAGTTGGCAATGATATCAACGGATTTTTATGATAGAACATCATCATAAATATAATGGCATAGATAGAGGAAGAAATCGTCGTTGCGCCTTCAAAGTGCGACATGTGCATATATTGTGCAAAATGCGTTGAGTGTATATTTCGATTAAGAACTGCGCAAGCTGGATATTTTGTTAAAAGCTGCCATGTGATAATCACACTAGTTTCGGTTCTAGTTGGATTTGATCGAAAAGCGACAAGTAGGAAATCGAAAATATGCTCCCGCAAAACACGCTAAGTGTATGAATGCACAATTTATCAAAAGTCACATGTCGCACTTTGAAGGCGCAACGACGAAATATTGTTTGTGGCCATACCACACTAACGGCCGTTCCCAATAAACAATCTCTATGGAATGATACATAACTATCTTCTGTCGATGGTAACCGGTCCTCTATCTGTAGCACCCGTCCCACAAATTTGGATAAGTCTGGACAATCTGTTGATAGTAGGCCAGTAGGCCACTTATCCGAGCCCTCTCCTGGGGTCCTGTTCGGGTAAATTCATAGAGAGTGTCAGTTATATCCTTAGACTATTGCAGAGAGAAGACGGACAACACATTCAGACCTATTCTGTTTGCGTATTGCTATAAACATTGCTATTCAAGTCATATTGCTATCCTCCTAATTTTTAACAATATGACTATGGTATTACGTATTCTTTTCGGACTGTTATAGCAATATTGGTTGTCAATTTTCTCCCAGCAATATTGCTATCTAGTAGGTCTAAATGTATTGATTTTAGAGCTGACAACACTGTATTTCATGAATTGCGAATTAGAAGAAGAATTTAACCTTAATAGATAAGATAAACATTTCGTCCGTTTTTCGGAGGTTATTCGTAATTCCTAACCAAATATATAAATCAGGAAAGCGAAAAACGAACTATTTTATTTAAGAAACTAACAAGATGGAGTTATTGTTCAATTTTCAGGAAACACATCGAATATTGGTAACCGCTACCATGACCGAAAAATTGAAGACTTGCAAACACCCAAACAAATATTATAGTTTACTTTTTGCCTTTCTTCAGTCAGACTCCGAATTCACAAGTTAAACGGAACAGTATGCCCCCTAGTTTTCTCCTGAACAAATTCCCTCAGTTCTTCAATTGAATCAAAAGAAGTCATCTTCGTTGTAAGGCTGAATTAATAGTTTATTTAATTTTTTTCAGTCAGTCTTCGAATGCATATCTAACTCAAAAGAAGCACTATATCCCATAGTTTGCTCATGAACAAATAAATAAATGAATAAAATACCATCGGCTCTTCAATTAAATCAAAGGCAGTCAGTCATCTTTTTACTAAGGCTGAATTAATAGAGTTTACTTAATTTATTTCCTTCAGTCGGTCAGTCTTCGAATGCATATCTCTAACTTAAAAGAAACAGTATCTATCCTAGTTTGCTCATGAACTAATAAATATATGAATAAAATTCTCTCAGCCTCTTATTATTGAGGTTGAATAGTTTATCAATTTTTCTGTTTACAAATAGAAGGGATTGTTAGTGTCAGACCTAAGTCTTAGCAATTACCTTGAAATTAAGTATTTTAAAGTACCTTTAATAAATATATACGTTTTTGTATACCTATATTTATCAAAGTACCTACCTATTTTCAATATTTTCGATTTCTTGGAAGAAAAAAGTGGTTCTCAGCCATATTCCAAATCTTGTTATGCTCTTAGCAAGTACTATTTTGAGGTTGCTGAGATAGCAATATGGATAACAATTATTTATAAAAATGACAGATCATATTGCTCAAAATTGATGATCAGAATAGCAATATTTCGGATCTTGCTGTGGAAGCAATATCTTTTTCTTAGCAATATTGCTATGCGCGAACAGAATAGGTCTGATTCCCTGACATTGAATCCAAATAGGCACCACATGACCTCAGAAACAAGCTCCTTTTTCCTGCTGTGGCTTTTACATCCTTAAGCTGCACATCCTACTATTATGTGTAACACAGTTTTATAACAAAACAGTCCGTAAACGCGCAGATAAACACAAGAAACACTGTCAAAATTTTGGTTTCAGATCGATAGCGTTGCGTAGTACGGTATTTCTTTTCGTTACTCCGGAACTACCTGGCCGATTTTGCCCAATATCGAACTCGACCGAGATATTTATCTCCCAAACCTAATCGGAAAATGTTAACTCTCATTCCGTTCCTGAGTTATCGTGTTAACGGCCGGACAGAATCGATCCTGACCATGAATTCTTGATCAGTGACTCGAACCAAAACGTTTAAGACCATTTTCAGCCAAAAATTCGAAAATTACATACATTTGGGCAAATTGATAAGCACTCTGTTCCGAGGAACAAGGACGCCAAAAAGTCATTCCGTTTTTTCAGAACGATTAAAGTGACTTCCGCGGGAATTCGAAAAATCACAGTTTCATTGAAATTTCTCAACGTTGCTTTTTGGCGCTCTTGTTATTAGTTCATTTCAAATTCGAACGAAACGATAAAAATTCCGTGGTAAAGATAAATTTAGGCAAAATCCGGCTAGGAGCAAATAGTTATTATCGATAAGGCAAATACTGGAAAATACAACGATATTTTACTTTCTCAGTAACCTTGAATTTTTAGATATAAGTGTAACGACTTGAAAATGTATGAGACACGATATTGATAATTAAAAGGGAATTCCGTTTATAAGTTGATGTATACATCCTGTATGAACGGATGTGACATATCGACTAAATTAATTTCCATACATCATACGCCTAACAATTCTGATATACAATCATTCGGTATTGTTTATGGAACAATTCTGGAGGAACGTGTAGGAAAACTTTGTGTGAATAATTCTCTATATTCCTTTTCCCAAAAAAGGCTTTCAACCGAGCTTTCAACTTGATTCTGGCAATTTGAAAAATCTGGGGGCACGGCATAGGCTCCCCTCGATTTCGAAACCAATTACGAATTTGTAATTTCAAAGAAAATTTCATATTATTTCAATACAAAATTTAAAAAGCACAGACAGTGTATTCAGGAGCTTTAGCGGGCATGTTATTCTGTCCATTCACGCCTCACACACCCTCACGAAATACTGCCTGAGCCTTCAAGTCGTTTTTTTTTCAACCGAGTACTATACAGGGTGTAACTAAATAAGTGTAAAATATTTAAGGAGGTGATTCCTCATCGAAAAAAAGATAGGATCTTTCATATAAAGAAACTTCATTGGAGCATCCCTTGTTAAGATACAGCCCCTTAAAGGGGGTACATAAAATTTGTTTAATAATTTTTTTCCCAAGCACTAAAAAAGTCACAATATTGAAATTAACCTGATATTTTCTAATACCAAAAAGACACTTAGCCAGTAATTTATTTGGTTTATACTATGGTTGTAAGGGGTAGAAAACGCAACCCCTAAAATGTATTTCCAATGTAACTATTTGTCTTATTATTTGTTTACCAATTTAAAATTTAATTCCGATAACCTGTTTCATTCTAAACGAAAAATGTTTCTTGAATTTTTTGCCCAAAATAAACCAGATCGCAGCAAAACATTATTTTACGAACAACTACAGAGATACATCGTCATAAATGCGATCTGGATTTATTGTTATTTTGTAGTTACTACCTGTATTAAATGATTGAAGGGCAATAAACAAAACTAATTTATTAATAACACTCATAGTAAATACTCACAGTAGTTAATAACAATCATAGTAATTAATAATAATCATATTATTAAACAAATTTTCTGTACCCCCTTTAAGGGGCTGTATCTTAACAAGGGATGCTCCAATGAAGTTTCTTTATATGAAAGATCCTATCTTTTTTTCGATGAGGAATCACCCCCTTAAATATTTTACACTTATTTAGTTACACCCTGTATAGGTGTTTTAATTCGATCGGACCTTTTTTTTTAATATTGGGAGAATAAAATTCGGCTTGAAGGTTTGTGCGGATTTCCAACGAAATTTGTCAATTTGTTTCTGAAATATGAAATTTTGCAGAAAAAAATTAATTTTTTGATTTTTTTGTAGTGATACGATCCGCTCGAAAATTTGCAAAAATTAGTGCGTCGACATTCAACAAGTTTAAATTGGATCTGATTTGTCTTTTTTGAATTATTGAGGAAATATCTAAATTTCAGATGGGTATAACCCCAAAACCGTTAGGCCGATTATGCCCATTAATTATCGTATTCGGATGCGCAACCTACCCTGAAAATTTCAAGTCGCTAACTTTTTCCGTTTTTAAATATCATGAGATTCATAATTTTTTTTTTCATATTCTAGTGATACCATCCTCACAAAATTTCACATACGTCTTTGCGGTCGTATTCTACAACTAGTTACCAAGTTTCAATTCGCCCGGATCTGTATATTTTGAGTTATCGAGAAAACAATATCCCAGATGGGAATAACTCAAAATCCGTTTGGCTGTTTAATGTCCTACAACGAACTTTACTGTCCTATTCGGATTCGCAAACCTATCCTGAAAATTACAAGACGCTATCTCTTTCCGTTCGAAAGTTATCGTGGCAAAGGTCACCCACCCAGCTACTGAAATCGCCCAAGGCTGCTCAGATCTCCAACAATACAGGGTGATTTTTTTAAGTGTTTCATTAGAAGTTTTCGAGGAAGGAATTGTAATGCAGATTCAAGATTTTGGATTTTCGTTTTAGAGTACATGAACTTTAATTGTAAAATATTTTCAAGATGAATCTACTTCCGGTTTCACCGGAAACGAATGTAACTTCGCTATTTCAAATGCAACACCCTGTATATTTTTACGTATTCGAATTCTTCGTTTAATTCTACACTGATTTGATGTATGATATGTGCAACCACTCAAGCGGTTCTTGAATTATAGCCTGATTATCAATTTTTTTGAAAAAAAGGTTGTTTCAAATTAGTGTCCATATCTTCAAAATCCCTCATTACAAGAATTTATTTTTGCGAAAGTGGAACAAAAGAAAGTACGCTGATACTGTTTCTCGTATAACTTATGAGGAAATATTTACAGGGTGTCTGAAAAAGGGCCCCAAAATGAGCCTCAATAAAACTATGAAATCTCACTTTTTTCAAATGGCAACCCTATAATTTTGTAATTCCAATCGATTGCTCGTCAAAAACCAGTTATGGTGTCCCGAACATTTCATGCCTCTAAAGACAGTAGTTTTGCCGTTATTGAATAAAATTCGAATTTCAGGATTGAATCAAGGTTTCTTAGTCTAACCATAGATTTATTAGGATAGAAGTTTTCAAGAAGGCTATGTCTGTTGATTTATAATGCATTTTAGAGAACTGTCATTTATACTTTTTTGATTAATCGGGCACTATGCAAAATACATAGACATAAAATAACATGGACTGGTTGTGAGAAAGAGACCATTGAAATCAGCATTGAAAAAAGACAGAATAGTTAAAGGCAAACCATGGTATATGAATATTTTCTTATAATTTGGCGTTTGGCAAAACCACAGAATACAAAACATTGGTTTCCTTTATTCTCTGACCTTTCTTGTAACTGTATTGTTTGGTTTCGTGTATTGTGTACGTGTTTTGGTGATTTGTAGACAGAATATTTAAAGGCAAAACATTTTCATTTAAATCCGACACTCGTTTCTGAATATTCTGATACTTATAAAAAAACATCATTATTTTTATACCATTATTTGCCTTTAAGTATTCTATCCTTCATAACATCTCTCTCTCTAATGTATTCCGCAACGAACTGTGTGATAAAGTTACGTGAGGGCCAGTCCATGTTATTCTATGTCTATGGCAAAATATGAATTACAGTAACAGTGGTGTATTGAATATGTTCTTCATTTATGGTGAATGTAACAAAATATTAGAAAGGGCAGTCAGAACTTTTAACGAAAGAAATCTACATTTACCACCTTTAACAAAATCGAAGTTCAGGAAGTATCAAAACAATTTTCTCTGTAGTGGATAGTGTATATTTTGAGTTATCGAGAAAACAATATCCCAGATGGGAATAACTCAAAATCCGTTTGGCTGTTTAATGTCCTACAACGAACTTTACTGTCCTATTCGGATTCGCAAACCTATCCTGAAAATTACAAGACGCTATCTCTTTCCGTTCGAAAGTTATCGTGGCAAAGGTCACCCACCCAGCTACTGAAATCGCCCAAGGCTGCTCAGATCTCCAACAATACAGGGTGATTTTTTTAAGTGTTTCATTAGAAGTTTTCGAGGAAGGAATTGTAATGCAGATTCAAGATTTTGGATTTTCGTTTTAGAGTACATGAACTTTAATTGTAAAATATTTTCAAGATGAATCTACTTCCGGTTTCACCGGAAACGAATGTAACTTCGCTATTTCAAATGCAACACCCTGTATATTTTTACGTATTCGAATTCTTCGTTTAATTCTACACTGATTTGATGTATGATATGTGCAACCACTCAAGCGGTTCTTGAATTATAGCCTGATTATCAAATTTTTTGAAAAAAAGGTTGTTTCAAATTAGTGTCCATATCTTCAAAATCCCTCATTACAAGAATTTATTTTTGCGAAAGTGGAACAAAAGAAAGTACGCTGATACTGTTTCTCGTATAACTTATGAGGAAATATTTACAGGGTGTCTGAAAAAGGGCCCCAAAATGAGCCTCAATAAAACTATGAAATCTCACTTTTTTCAAATGGCAACCCTATAATTTTGTAATTCCAATCGAGTGCTCGTCAAAAACCAGTTATGGTGTCCCGAACATTTCATGCCTCTAAAGACAGTAGTTTTGCCGTTATTGAATAAAATTCGAATTTCAGGATTGAATCAAGGTTTCTTAGTCTAACCATAGATTTATTAGGATAGAAGTTTTCAAGAAGGCTATGTCTGTTGATTTATAATGCATTTTAGAGAACTGTCATTTATACTTTTTTGATTAATCGGGCACTATGCAAAATACATAGACATAAAATAACATGGACTGGTTGTGAGAAAGAGACCATTGAAATCAGCATTGAAAAAAGACAGAATAGTTAAAGGCAAACCATGGTATATGAATATTTTCTTATAATTTGGCGTTTGGCAAAACCACAGAATACAAAACATTGGTTTCCTTTATTCTCTGACCTTTCTTGTAACTGTATTGTTTGGTTTCGTGTATTGTGTACGTGTTTTGGTGATTTGTAGACAGAATATTTAAAGGCAAAACATTTTCATTTAAATCCGACACTCGTTTCTGAATATTCTGATACTTATAAAAAAACATCATTATTTTTATACCATTATTTGCCTTTAAGTATTCTATCCTTCATAACATCTCTCTCTCTAATGTATTCCGCAACGAACTGTGTGATAAAGTTACGTGAGGGCCAGTCCATGTTATTCTATGTCTATGGCAAAATATGAATTACAGTAACAGTGGTGTATTGAATATGTTCTTCATTTATGGTGAATGTAACAAAATATTAGAAAGGGCAGTCAGAACTTTTAACGAAAGAAATCTACATTTACCACCTTTAACAAAATCGAAGTTCAGGAAGTATCAAAACAATTTTCTCTGTAGTGGAAGCATTAACCCAAAACGGAATCGTGTGAATACAGTAACAGATAATGAAGAAAATCAAATAAATATTCTAGGAGATATTCACGCAAATCCAAGAGGTTCCATCAGACAGGTTGCACAGGAATTAGAAGTCTCATATTCGTCATGTCAAAAAGTGCTCAAAAATGCCAATATGCATAATTATAAATTCCATAAAGGTCAGGCCCTGGTAAATGGAGATCATCAGAGAAGAACTGTATTTTGCGAGAACCTTACTGGAATGCTGAACGCTGATCCCCAAATTTAAAAAAAAATTATCTGGACAGATGATGCCAAATTTTCACAGGATGGAGTGTTCAATTCAAGAAATAAACATTTTTGGGCGGATACAAATTTTTGTGATAGTTTTAAACTAAGAGATCATTCATTATCTATTACTGTATTCACTCGAGTCCGTTTAGGGTTAAGGCTTCCAGTACCGAGAAAATTGTTTTGATACCTCCTGAACTTTGATTTCGTTAAAGTCAGTAAATGTGAATTTCGTTCGTTGAATTTCTAATTACCTTTTCTAGTAATTTGTTACATTTGCCGCAAATAAAGAACATACCCTTGATATATCATTCCACTGAAATTATTATTGCATGTTTTGCTTAGTGCTTGATCTGTAAGAAAAAGTAAGAATGACATAGCCTACTTCAAAAATGCAAGCTTACAAACTGTGCGAAACCTGTCTTTGATCGTGAAATTCGAATTTTATTGAATAACGGCAAAAATACTGATTTTAGAGGCATGAAATGTTCGGGACACCATAACTGGTTTTTGACGAGCAATCGATTGGAATTACAAAATTATAGGGTTGCCATTTGAAAAAAGTGAGATTTCATAGTTTTATTGAGGCTCACTTTGGGGCCCTTTTTCAGACACCCTGTATAATATTTCCTCATAAGTTATACAAGAAACAGTATCAACGTACTTTCTTTTGTTCCACTTTCGCAAAAAGAAATTCTTGTAATGAGGGATTTTTAAGATATGGACACTAATCTGTGACAACCTTTTTTTCGAAAAATTTGATAATCAGGCTATAATTCAAAAACCGCTTGAATGGTTGCACATATCATACATCAAATCAGTGTAGAATTAAACGAAGAATTCGAATACGTAAAAATATACAGGGTGTTGCATTTGAAATAGCGAAGTTACATTCGTTTCCGGTGAAACCGGAAGTAGATTCCTCTTGAAAATATTTTACAATTAAAGTTCATGTATTCTAAAACGAAAATCCAAAATCTTGAATCTGCATTACAATTCCTTCCTCGAAAACTTCTAATGAAACACTTAAAAAAATCACCCTGTATATATCCGATCGTGTCCAAATTTGGAACTTGGCTGTAAAGTTAGGTTTTGAAGGCTCTCGCAGAATTTCAGCGATATCGGACGGATAGTTTCTGATATAGGATTTTTTTAAATAATTTTGAATTATTTTTTAAAAATTTTCTACGGATCCTCACGAAATTTTGCAAAAATTTGTGTTTCGGCATTTTACAACTGAACGTTTTAGGTAAAAAACTGATTTTTACTATGTTCTTTTGATAAAGAAAACACAGTGTCACTTTGTTGTATATTTTAATGTGTAATATTGCAGAAATAGCTTATATGTGTGATTTCCCTAATGTGTGAATTCTTACTGGCTTTAGTACCTGGGGTGAAGTACTACATACCCAAATCGAGGGATGGGCGAGCCCATTCTCATTATGCGGGGGTGGACGGCTGTTAAAATAAGTGATACAATTCTGGACTAAACATGCCGCCCCCCTTGAAAGAACCTATCTTTCAGACTCAAAGAAAAAAAAATATATACAAAAATGAAATGCCTAAAACAAAGAGAAAAAAAAAATATATATATACAGATACGATTAAATATTATACAAAAATGATAGAAAAAAAATATATACAAGAATGATTGAATATACAAACATGAATTCCCTTCATTAAAGGGAATGAAACGACTAAATCCCAAATAGTCTTCAAGACTGGAATCCCTAGCCCTTTAATTAGTCTTTGGTGCCGTTTCAAATGGTAACGGACACACCTTAGCCGCAGCTCGTTTAATCACACCCTTCGAAGTTAACACCGATACCACTCGCACAATATCGTCGGCACCAGGATGTACTTGCACTACACGACCTAATTGCCACTTGAGCGGAGGTAAATTGTCTTCTCGTATTACCACCATGGTCCCCAGTTGTAACTGAACTGAATTGGATGGAGATGTCTTCCATTTGCCCCTCTGCTGTAGTTGTGATAAATAGTCTCTTGACCATTGAGACCAAAAATGTTGTACCATCTGAGTCAACTGATGATATTTCTTCAATCTGGTAGTTTTCTGGGAACTCAAATCTTCTTGGGGTAAAGACACTAGTGGAGCACCGATCAAGAAGTGCCCAGGAGTGAGTACATCTAGGTCTTGTGGATTCTCGGATAATGGGGTGAGAGGTCGTGAATTCAAACAAGATTCTATTTGTGTAACTACTGTGTGCAATTCATCGAATGTAAAATTAGTGTTGCCAATTACCCTTTTTAGGTGATACTTGGCAGACCGGACAGCTGCCTCCCATAATCCCCCAAAATGTGGGGAGTGTGCTGGTATAAAGTGCCACTTTATTGACATTTGTGTAAAGTATTCATGGAAACTCGAACTTGTTGAAGGGTTTCGCATGAATCTAAACAGTTCGTGCAATTCATTTCGAGCGCCTACAAAATTGGTTCCGTTATCGGAATAAATATTAGAGCAAATACCGCGTCGGGCAACAAATCGCTTGAAACAGTTCATGAATGCTTCTGTAGTTAACTCATTAACTAGCTCCAAATGTACAGCCTTAGTGGCAAAGCAAACAAAAACAGAAAGATATCCTTTCACAAATTTATGTCCTCTCAATTTATTTGTCTTCATATTAAATGGACCCGCATAATCGACACCACAATTTGTGAAAGCTCTGCTGGGAGTAATGCGTGAACGTGGTAGGTCACCCATTAAATATTTGTAAGGAGTTGGCTTAACTCGAAAACAGATAAGGCACTCGTGTAGATATTTTCGTATCGTTCTTCTACCACCGATAGGCCAATATTTCAGTCGAATTATTGAAAGTAACGTTTGAGGCCCAGCATGCAAATGTTTGTAGTGCTCATATAAGATTATTTGCTTGGTCAAAATATGGTTACTAGGTAACAAAATGGGATGTTTTTGGTCAAATGAAACATCCGAATGCCGTAGACGGCCACCTAACCTCAATATTCCTTGGTCATCTATGAAGGGATTCAAACTTATAAGTGCACTTGAATTCGCTATTTGCTTCGATTTAAGCAAATGATGCACTTCTTCCGTGAATTCTTGGTTCTGAGCTGTTCTAACAGCTACAAATGTTTTCCATTCGCAGGGTTCTGAACTAAGCCACGATAAAACTATTGTAGAATCGCTCCAAAATTGCACCGAGTCAAAGGTGACCTGTAGTGTGTCAATTATATCCCGTGCTAAATTTGCCGTTAATAATGCTGCACATAATTCAAGTCGTGGCAAATTGATCGTTTGCACAGGGGCCACTCTTGATTTGGCACAGATAAGTTGGACATGATGGTGATGATTTTGATCTGTTGATCTAATATAAATGGCCGCCCCGTATGCAACTTCTGACGCATCAGAAAAGCAATGCAATTGAATCGTTTTGGATTCTTTGCAAATGGTTTGTCTTGGTATTTTCAGATCTTCCAAAGACATGATTTGTTTTTTGAATTTAAGCCAGGATGTATTAAGTCCAAGCGGTAAAGATTCATCCCAACTTACTTTTAGTTTCCACAACTCTTGCATAATCAGCTTTGCCCTTAAGATCGCGGGACCTACCAATCCCAGAGGATCAAATATTTGAGATGTAACTGATAAAATTGTTCTTTTCGTAACCCTGGCTTGATTTTTGTCGATTTGTATCCTATACCGAAGAATATCCAGCTCAGAATTCCATAATAACCCTAGTGCTCGTGTTGTCGGATCATTTGAAAGGTAATGTTCAATTTCTAGATTATTGTCAGTCTCATCAGATAACACCTCCTTACTATTTGAAACCCACTTTCTCAATATGAATCCCGCACCTCTCAGAATTTCACTGATCTGTTCCCTCAATACCTTAGCTTCCTGAATAGATCTAGTACTCAATAATAGATCGTCCATGTAGAAATCATGAAGTATGGCTTTACTAGCTTGGGAAAATTTTTCCTTGCTGTCTAAACCCAGTTTTTGGAGACATTTCACTGCCAAAAATGATGCTGGAGCCGTCCCATATGTGATGGTGTTCAATTGATATACATCAATCGGCTCATCGATTGAAAACCTCCAAAGAATCCGCTGCAAGTTCCGGTGCTCAGGAGCAACAAGTACTTGGCGATACATCTTCTCAACATCTCCCGATATAACGATGTCGTATCTGCGAAATCGCAATAAAATGTTGAAGAGGTTTTCCTGTAATTTCGGTCCAACCATCAAAACATCATTAAGTGATATTCCTGTGTCCGTTTTAGCCGATCCATCAAATACCACTCGGCATTTGGTAGTGGAAGATGTTGCTTTAAAGACAACGTGATGCGGTAAATGGTATATATGTTCATTGTTATAGTATTGCTTAGCTACCTCATCTAAGGTACCCAATCTTGTAGCATGACCCAAATTGACGTATTCCTTAATAAATTCATGATATTGGTGTTGAGTTTGAATATCTCTTCCTAAACGTTTTTCAAGTTGTTGGAATCTCTTTTTGGCCGTACCAACAGAGTCTCCCAGATTTGAAATATTTTCCCTAACAGGTAAATTGACAATGAAACGACCTTGGTTATCTCGCATTGTTGTGTCGAGAAAAACACTCTCGCAGTGTCTTTCCTCCATGGAAAGATGTTTTTTCTGATCGAGTTCATCGATAGCCCAAAATTTTTCTAATTGTTCTTGTATTCGACTGTTAGAAGAAAAATGACAAGTTGAAATATTTGCTTGACCGTGCCTACCAATTATGGGTCCCGAAATAACCCATCCTAATTTTGTTTTCTGCAAAATTGGTTTATTGCTACCTAACTTGATTTGACCTACGCATATTAGTTCCCAGAAGATAGAAGCGCCAAGAATTAAATCTATTTTGTTAGGTTGGTTGAATGCAGCATCAGCCAAATATACATTTTCTGGAATAGTGATAGAAGTCGAATCGACCTGCACTCCAGGTAACTTGTCCGAAATGCTATCAATAACCAAAAAACCTGTTTCTAACCCGAAATCCCTGAATTTTGATTGAATTTTTGCCTTCACTGAATGTGAAATTTTCGTGGTTCCCTGTCCTATTCCTACTACTGGAATATGAACTCTTTGAGCAGGTAGTCTGAGTTTCTTCCAGAGTTCCCTGGACATGAAATTCGACTGGGATCCCGAATCCAACAGAGTTCGACACTCTTGCATTCTGCCAGCATGATCACGAATGTGGACTAATGCTGTGGACAACAAAGTTTCTATTGATCCTAGACTACCTGTACATTTGTATCCCTGCGTTTCTGTGACATGAACTTCCTTGTTCTTGGAAGATGGTTCACTAAGATGTAACATAGTGTTGTGCTTCCGCCCACATTGCTTACAGCTCCCAAAAGTGCAACTATCTGCCCGATGGCCTAGCTTCAAGCAGTTCCAACAAACCCCTGTCTTTTTAACTTCTTCCCTTCTATCCGAAACTGATAGCCCCTGAAACCTTTTACATGCGAATAAAAGATGATTTTCGTTGCATGATACGCACGTTTTCGTCATTGCGACGTAAGACTTCGACCCGTAGTGTCTTTCCCTTATATTTTTAGGCTCTGATGATTTGTTCACTATTTTACTTGAGTCAAGTGTTTCCAAAAGTTGGCATCTTTTTTCTAAAAACTCTTGAAATTCCGTTAATGTGGGAAATTCACTACTCGGCACACTTTTTTGCCATTCTCTTTTTGTGATCGCATCTAATTTTTGCTCCAAAATATATATAAGAAGTGTATCCCATGATTCAACTGGCTGACCTAGTGATTTAAGTGACCTTAAATCTCTATTGATTATATCTAACAGCTTTCGTAACTGTATAAATGACTCCTTATGTATTTGTGGAAAATTGTACATTGAATCGATGTGATTAAGCGCAATGAGTTTTTTATTCTCAAACCGATTTTTTAACAATTTCCAAGCTTCTACATAATTTTTCTCTGAAACTTCCAACGCACGAATTACCTCAGCAGCATCACCCTTCAAGGAATTTTTCAAATAATAAAATTTTTGTATGTCTGTTAGCTTCACATTAGTATTTATTAATGCGTTAAATGTGTCATGAAATTCTAGCCATTCCTTGTAGGAGCCATGAAATAATGGAATCTCCATTGTCGGAAGTTTCACATTTTTATCGATGTGTTGCCCTCCGGAGATTTGATTACATATTAAACTGCTACTTGAATTGCCGGTGCTCGAATTTAAATGACTTTCAGCAACACTTATGAGTTTGAAATAATTGTTCTCGAAATTTTCTCTCTCTTCATTTTGTATATCTGAGTCATCAAACGCTTCGATTGAAGTTTGTAATTTATCAAACTCTGCCCAATATTCCCTGAATTTTTCTATTCGCGCAGGTAATTGAGTAAGTGTATCACCCCCCGATATAGAATTAATGAAAGTTTCGAATCTCGTTACTCTCGATTTTAAAACACCCCTTTTACGAATCAATTCATTCAAATTTTCTGCCATCTTGCTTGTTGATTAATGAAAATATGTAACTAAGAATTAATTCAAATGAATATTAAAACACAAATAGAGTCCGTTGAATATGTGTATAATTGAGGAGAAAGTAATAGGAAGGGATGTACTCACTTACCTTCACTTCACCCTGTACTGTGTGCTTTCTGCTCCCACCGTGATTTATTGCCCAAATTTGTAGTATCCAATGTGCACCTGTCCACTGTACAACTGACCACTGCTCTTCTTGAATTCCTCGTCCAGTATCTTGATTTGTCCCTTTTGACTAATCCCCAAATGTGCGTGGTTGGAATTCTGCCCGTTGCAATGGATCACTTTTCTAATTGCTAATTATTCACTAACAATTTATTTTAATCCGTTTCGAAGGACCATGAACGTTTTAGGTAAAAAACTGATTTTTACTATGTTCTTTTGATAAAGAAAACACAGTGTCACTTTGTTGTATATTTTAATGTGTAATATTGCAGAAATAGCTTATATGTGTGATTTCCCTAATGTGTGAATTCTTACTGGCTTTAGTACCTGGGGTGAAGTACTACATACCCAAATCGAGGGATGGGCGAGCCCATTCTCATTATGCGGGGGTGGACGGCTGTTAAAATAAGTGATACAATTCTGGACTAAACAACAACTAACTAAGTTGGATCGGATTTGTCCTTCTCTGAGTTATTGAGGAAGTGACAACAAAATTTCAAATGAGTATAACCTTTTTGCCGATTATGCGCATTAGCGGAACTAACTGTCGCATTCGGATGCGTAACCTAACCTGAAAATTGAATGTTGCTATCTCTTTCCGTTCGAAAGTTATCGTGGCAACGGCCGCCCATACAGCTACTAAACTCGCTGAAGGCTGCTCCGATCTCCAACGATATAAATCTGATCGTGTTCAAATTTGGAACTTGGTTGTAAAGTTGTGTTTAGAAGGCTCTCACATAATTACAGCGATAGTTCCTGAGATAGGTACCTATAGAAATTTTTTTCAATGATTTTGAATGATTTTTTCAAAGTTTAGTTGTGATACGATCCTCACGAAAATTCGTAAAAATTTGCGAGTCGGCATTCTACATCTAACTAAATCGGATTGGATTTGCCTTCTTCGAGTTATTGAGGAAATAACAACAAAATTTCAAATGGGTATAAACCCGAAACCGTTTGGCCGAGTATGCCCATTAATGGACTGTCGCATTGGGATGCGCAACCTACCCTGAAAATTGAAAGTTGCTATCTCTTTCCCTTCGAAAGTTATCCTAGCAACGCTCACCCATCCAGCTACTGAACTCGCCCAAAGCTGCGAATATTTTTTCAATATCTCCAACAATATAGATCCGATAGTGATACGATCCTAAATAAATTTCGAAAAAAAATTGCGCGTCGGCATTCTACAAATAATTAACCAAGTTAAAATTGTATCGGATCTGTATTTTCTTAGTTATTGAGGAAATAACAACCAAATTTCAGATGGGTATAACTCCAAAACTTTTTGGCCGATTATGCCTATTAACTAACTCAACTGTCGCATTCGGATGCGGAACCTACCCTTATAATTTCAAAGTTATTGTGGGTGACGGTCACCCATCCAGATACTCAACTCACCCAACGGTGTCCGGTTTCCAGTATTTTTTCAATAACTCCAAAAATATATTTCCGATCGTGTTGAAACTAACATGAACAAGTGAGCTAACGCAAACTGACTTTACGTCAAAGCTATTTTAAATTCTGTGTAGCTTTATGACTTGAACCTTATAAGCTTTAAGTAGAACGTAGTATCATTCAATGACGAACATTCTTAAGCCCTTGACACAACGTCAGTGCTTTTATAATTATGTTCCATAGGTGCAAAATTTCAAATTTGTTGTTATTTCCTTCATTTCCATATCAATCATGCAAGTACGATACCTCAAAAGTCAACGACTTCTCAATTAACGGAATATTCCAAGGTTGTAAAATATGCAATTATATCTCTGCTTGTTCTACATTCCACAAAAAAATATTATATCATATTCGGAATTCATGTAAATGATAATTACAGATGAATTCTACTAAGGCTGTTGAGGTCGTGACATCTCCTTTATTTCTTGAGGGTCACCCATTAGCACCATAATACAGATATTTATTGTGTTGCAAAATAGGGATATAATGAAAATGTATAACTGCCGTTGTCACAGAGAACATTTAGCTAAGATCAGACTTTCGTTATCGAGCGAAGAAATTAAAATGTTTCATTCTAAAGTGGTTCATTGAAATTTATATTCGGAATAATAATAAAACATTTATATGACTCAAATATCTATTCCTAGAAAACTAAAATTTGGGATGCACACTTGAATTAACTCACAAACAACAAAAAAAACCAAGAAATCTGTAACTTTTACCCTCCTGGGGGTTGGAGGGTAAAAGGGGCGTTCAATTCTTTGTATTAAACTAATAAAACTATGTTACTTTCTCAAGCCCTAGACATTTGAAATTTGCTATACAGACTAGAATTAGCGAACGAACAACAGAAAAATTAGGAAATCTGTAACTTTCATCCTTCAACCCCCGTAAAGAGGGGTGCAGATCTGTGTATAAAACTAGGGTACTTTCTGAAGGCCAAGAAAGCTGAGATTTTGTATATAGGCTAGGATAAACAGACAAACAACGACAAAATTGGGAAATCTGTAACTTTTACCCTCCAACCTCCTTAACGGGGGTGCAAGTCTAGATATTAAACTAATAAAACTGAGGAATTTGCTGAAGTCCTAGAAATATTAAATTTGGTCTACAGACTAGAATAAGCGAACAAAAAAAATTATGAAATAGTTTCCCCCTCCAGCCACCATAAAGGGGATTGTAGGTCTGTGAATAAAACTAGGATTTTACTACGAAAAAAATTAAAACCAACCGAATATTCTATCTTTTTCCTTTCTTCCAGGATGTTTTTTTGCGCGTATGTTCTGGGTAACATCGCGTTATAGTTTTGCCCAAATGTCTGTAACTTTCGAATTTTTTGACGAAAATGGTCTCAAACGATTTAGTTCGACTCCCCAATGAAGAATTCGAGGTCAAATTTGATTCTGTCCGGCCGGCCGTCCGGCCGTTGCCACGATAACTTGAGAACGAAAAGAGCTAGCGACTTGAAATTTTCAGGGTGGGTGGCGCATCCCAATACGACGGACAAGTTCGTTGATGGGCATAATCGGCCCAGTGGTTTCCGAGTAATAATTTTGTTTTCAACCAATATAAATCCGATCGAATTGAAACTTGGTGACAGTTTTTCGGTTTCTTGTCCTAGGGCTTCTTGTAAGTACATAGTTCTTCATACCAGTTCGTTCTCGTTGGAGTTGGTATTCCGAGCAATCCACAAGGATATGCATGACGTTTATAGTTTGCTTACACTCGGCGCACACTGGGGCGTTATCTCTATTCAGCAGATGGGATAGTGTAAAAGCCGCTTCACACTAGGCAATATTGATGCAACGCAATAGCAATGCAACGCATTGCATTGCATGAATATGATTATTCCATACTGCAATTTAAGTGCAATACTATTTTCAAGGACTTGTACGATCAACTTAAAGAAAACTAAAAGCACTTTTGCATTTATACTTTTTATCATAGCTTTTATATTGCGCCGATATTAACTTGCCATAATGAGATCAGAGGAAATTTCAATTATTATAACGGTGTTTTATGTAAGAAGAAAATATGTCAACAAATAAAAGGTAGGCTGAGGTGGGTCATTCGATTAATAGAAGTTATGGATAATTGGGCATTCCGCGAGCTTTTATTGAATAGGATTATCTACAAAGTTATTAAAGTTTTGGGCAATATCAGTCAGTGCTCTCGAACGTGCTATTTTATTATGATAATCATCAGACTTGATGGAATATAAGCAAGCATGCTTTTCATACAATAGTATTAAACTTGTTATGTTCCTGTAGACTAAACATACTTGCGAACCCATACCTTCATGCTTAATTCATCGAGTGATAAAAATAAATTGCAACCATATAAAATTGATGAAAATAGATAGAGCTGAAAAAAGTTTCGAATGATAGGTTAAGTCAAACACATCTAACCGCCGTATTCACAAAGCACTGTTAAGTGTTTGAATCTCCGTTAAGTCCTAACTGAGGTCCTCAGTTAACGATAAATTTAAGTCGCAACCTCAGTTAACGTATGTAACAGTGGTGAAACAGGCCTGTTTTACCACCTTTATCCCTTATTGTCCCTTATAATCCCCAATTTATCCTTAACTGGGTACCTCAGTTAGGCTTGACGGAGATTGAATGCTTTGTGAATACGGCGGCTAGTGAATTTTTTCATATCATATTCATGTTGGTTTCCATTAAAGTCGCTAAAAAACAAACCAGAATTGCCAAATAATTGCATGAAAAATAGCCCCAGCTCTAATTTTAAAAGTTGCATCAGCTGATCAGAAAATCGCCGTCACGCATGAGCCATTGGGTCATTTCACATTGCATTGCACCAATATTGCATAGTGTAAAGCGGCTTTAAGCCTGGTACAACCTAGTCGCAGTCTCGATATTTTGACTTGGAGTAGACGATTAGTGGGAAGGGTCATCACTTTAAGTGGATCAGGCTTGATCTGTTTCAGAAACGTATTATTTTGAAGCCAGTCTAATTTCCATGAATATTCGACCTTTTATGTTGCGGATGTTTTTATATCCTCATTTGTATGGGCGTGAAGCAACCTCTCTACATTTCTCGATGACCATTTTGCTGCTAAATCCGCCATTTCTCGCCTAAAAGTCTAGTCAACAAGTGCTTTTTAGGTCAAAATTTTTGCGTATTCTCCGAAAATTATGATTGAGATTTCATTCGATTCGGAATGGGATGAAGATAGTTTTTTAGAAAATGCTAAGGCGGCTCGCAAAAATTGCAATAGTTATAAATAATTAAGTGAGAACAAAAGAAGGAGGTTTAGGTTTTGGCCAATATCTCAAAAACTATTCGAGATAATTCAAAGTTGAAAAAAGATTCAAATAGAGGAGGAAATTTCCTAGAAAAAAAGTCCCAACTGCCAGAACTGTAGGACCAATATTTATAATTCTCCTAGAGGTTTGAAAATACGCCCGAAAACTTGTACTCCGCCCGCTTCGTGCCCTTGATGAATAAATATTATTTAAACTTATTAAATATGAAAATAAATAAGTTTAAAAATTCAGAGGCCTGCAGGATAGATTAATGAACAATAATCCGTGGTCCAAAAATGTTTATCGCGATTTTTCAATTAGTTATCCATTAATTAATTAACAATTTTTCCTAGCACGAACATTAACATTGCAAGTACGATAATTGTTAAACTAATAATCTGAGAATTTTCTCCTTTCGTGGAGCTATTTTTCAAAGGACTTAGAATAGATTCCTGTTGGAAAATTCTAAAAATTGTTAATTTTCGTTTTGTTATGAACTATTTACTTGAGTGAAAAATTATAAAGCTTCAATTTATAATATTACTATTGATCCGCTTTCTTATGATCAGAAACTACTTAAAAATAAATTTTAATCATTTTGATCTCCTATTGTTTAGAAAATTGTTATAAACCAATGCGTTGTTCATGAGACAATTTAAAATTTTCTTTTGAAAACATAATTGAAGCTTTATAATTTTTCACCTAAGTAAATTGTTAATAACAAAACGAAAATTAACAATGTTTCAAATTTTCCAACGGGAATCTATTCCAAGACCTTCAAAAAAAAGCTCCACGAAAGGAAAAAATTTTCAGATTAATAGTTTAACAATGATCGCACTTGCAATGTTAATGTTCGTGCTACAAAAAATTGTTATTTAACTAATGGATAATTAATTGGAAAGTCCCGATAAACATTTTGGGACAACGGATTATTTTTCATTGATCTATCCTGCAGACGCCTGAATTTTTTCAATTTTTTATTTTTGCGCGCGTGTTCCGCAAGGAACAGCGTGCTATCATTTCGTCACAATGTCTGTATTTTTCGAATTTTTTTTCGAAAATGGTCTCAAATGATTAGGTTCGACTCCCTGATGAAGAATTCGAGGTCAAATTCAATTCTGTCCGTCCGGTCCGGCCGGCCGGTCCGGCCGTTAGCACGATAACTCTCGAACGGAACGACTTAGAGCGTTGAAATTTGCAGGGTAGTTTCGTAGCGTAAATATCTCGGACAAGTTCGTTAACGGGCGAAATCGACCGAGCGGTTTCGGAGTTAAGGCCGTTTTTAATAAAAACGTTTTTTATGAATATTTCCGGAACCGATCACTCGATCTTTTTGAAATTTGGCATCAGATTGTAGAATCATGACCTTTATATGCCTGCGAAGTTTTGTGTTGAACGGACGGCCCTAAAGTGGCAAAAAAAAATTTTGAAAATTTGAAAATTTTGTTTTCACGATAACTCGAAAAATACTGATCTGATTAAATTGAAACTCAGTAGTTAGATGCAAAAAACCAAAACAAACACTTTTTCAAAATTTCGTGAAGATCACGTGACATGAAAAAAATAAAAAAATTACTACTATTTTGCGGAATATTTTGCTTTTAATGCCGAAACATATGTTTTTGAGGTTCATGCTGCCCTTTCCGGGCATTTTCCGTATTGCGCATGCGCAGATGAGAAGTCCTTTAACTGCTGTAGTTTTCGTCAGAGAGGATTGGGGTTTTGGGGTGGCGGATGCTATTCCTCCATAGAATTCAGATCCCTGATGAGGGTCTGCGCATGCGTAGATTCAAGATGCGATATCTTCCGAACCACTAGTGTTGGAGATTCGGAGTTTTTTGTAAGGTGTGTTATTTTGAGAGGACTTTTAGCCGCCAGTAGATTGCGCATGCGCAGAAGAGAAGTGACTGTTTTTGGGTTGGATGGATTATGTTGGGAGTGCTGAGTCGATAGTATGAGGTTTTAAAAGAATATTCATAGCAATTCAGTGCAAGGACAAGTCAGTTTGGGGGATGTAGCGTTGTTTCCGAGTTAAAGTGTCTGTACCGTGGCCCTGGGGCTAATTTTGAAATTGATGTTACCCCTTACAGGCATTTTTCGTTATGCGCATGAGCAGACCATCAGTGATTTAACTGGTGGTGTTTTCGTCAGAGAGGATTAGGGTTTTGGGGTGGTGGATGCTATACCTCTACAGAATCCCTTGTTGAGGGTCTGCGCATGCGTGGATTAAAGATGTGATATCTCCTGAACTACTAGTGTTGGAGAATCGGAGTTTTTTGTAAGGTGTGTTATTTTGAGAGGACTTTTAGCCGCAAGTAGATTGCGCATGCGCAGAAGAGAAGTGACTGTTTTTGGGTTTGATGGGTTATCTTGGGAGTGCTGAGTCGATATTATGAGGTTTTAAAAGAATATTCATAGCAATTCAGTGCAAGGCCAAGTCAGTTTGGGGGATGTAGCGTTGTTTCCGAGTTAAAGTGTGCGTACCGTGGCCCTGGGGCTAATTTTGAAATTGATGTTACCGCTTACAGGCATTTTTCGTTATGCGCATGAGCAGATCATCAGTGATTTAACTGGTGGTGTTTTCGTCAGAGAGAAATAGGGTTTTGGGGTGGCGGATGCTATTCCTCCATAGAATCCCCTGTTGAGGGTCTGCGCATGCGTAGATTAAAGATGTGATATCTCCTGAACCACTAGTGTTGGAGAATCGGAGTTTTTTGTAAGGTGTGTTATTTTGAGAGGACTTTTAGCCGCGAGTAGATTGCGCATGCGCAGAAGAGAAGTGACTGTTTTTGGGTTGGATGGGTTATGTTGGGAGTGCTGAGTCGATATTATGAGGTTTTAAAAGAATATTCATAGCAATTCAGTGCAATGACAAGTCAGTTTGGGGGATGTAGCGTTGTTTCAGAGTTAAAGTGTCCGTACCGTGGCCCTGGGGCTAATTTCGAAATGGATGTAACCCCTTACAGGCATTTTTCGTTATGCGCATGAGCAGACCATCAGTGATTCAACTGGTGGTGCTTTCGTCAGAGAGGATTGGGGTTTTGGGGTGGCGGATGCTTTTCCGCTATAGAATCCCCTGGTGAGGTTCTGCGCATGCGTGGATTCAAGAAGCGATATCTCCTGAACCACTAGTGTTGGAGAATCGGAGTTTTTTGTGAGGTGTGTAATTTTGGGAGGACTTGCAGCCACGAGTATACTGCGCTTGCGCAGACGAGAAGTGAATGGTTTTGGGTTGTTTGGGTTAAGTTGGGAGTAATGAGCCGATATTGTGAGGTTTTAAAAGAATATTCATGTCAATTCAGGGCACGGACACAAGTCAGTTTGGGGGAAATAGCGTTGTTTCCGATTTGAAATGTCTGTATGGTGGCCCTGAGGCGAATTTATAAATAACTATATTCGGTAGATCTATATTAAAATGCGTTCGGATTTGGAGAAGATGCAATTTCGTCCCTAACGGAGGACCCACAACCGAATTTTTTTCTGATCTACGGTAAAACTAACAGCCAAACTGTATTGATAGCTATATTTGTTAAAGGAACTTGAAAAAAAAAAAAAAAAAAAAGCACTGACGTGAAGTCAGTACTCTTTGGCGCGCGTGTTCACGGTGGCTAATTTGAATTGAATGATTCAAAAATTAACAGTGCTGTATCTAAGCTGCCATCAGGATAGAGTAACAAAGTTGGAAAAGAACACAAGTGACTCTCCTTAGTCGCACAAGCGAAGATTTGGGAGGGTCAGTATAATCCTAATCATGTTTATAGCACGCGCGCAAAAGCAGATTGACTTAACAATGAAAGAAAAAGTGTAAAAAGTCAATCTGCTTTGGCGCGCGTGCTATAAACATGATTAGGATTATACTGACCCTCCCAAATCTTCTAGGAGCTTGTGCGACTAAGGAGAGTCACTTGTGTTCTTTTCCAACTTTGTTACTCTATCCTGATGGCAGCTTAGATACAGCACTGTTAATTTTTGAATCATTCAATTCAAATTAGCCACCGTGAACACGCGCGCCAAAGAGTACTGACTTCACGTCAGTGCTTTTTTTTTATATCCAACAAGTTGAAACAATATTTATTCATCAAAGGGATACGAAGAGGCGAGGGTTGCGCAAGCCGGAGTACCCGTTTTCGGGCGTATTTTCAACCCTGTAGGAAAATTATAAATATTGGTCTTACAGTTCCGGCAGTTGGGACTTTTTTTAGGAAATTTCCTTCTCTATTGGATTTTTTTTCAAATTTGAATTCTCGAAAAGTTTTCGAGATATTGACGAAAAACTAAACCTCTTTCTTTTTTTTTTCACTTAATTGTTTATAACTATTGCAATTTTGGCGAGCGGCCTCAGCATTTTCTCATATACTATCTACATGCCATTCCGAATCGAATGACACCTCAATCATAATTTTCGGAGAATTCGCAAAAAGTTTGACCTAAAAAGCACTTGTTGACTAGACTATAAAGTGCGATTTGAAATCTTTAGCAAGATATCTGGGGTACATTATCATATAATTTCAAATTTTTGTATATTTCCTATTTTTCTTTCCTTCCACATACTCAAATAATTATTCTTTTTACAACATGCATCTTGCTATTATAGGTATTATTGAATCTATTTCCTATTATAAAACCTTCAAAAATAATTAAAATTGCATTAAAAGTAATATTCTCGAAATATAAAAGCCACTTTACACTATGCAATATTGGTACTATGCAAGAGCAATGCACCAATATTGCATTGTTTGAAGCGTCTTTAAATGATATTTTCCAATTTCGAAAAGGTGTGTTATTAACGGGAAATCAATATCAATGGAACTAAATAAAAATACTATATTAGTGATCAAAACATAACAACCTAACCTATAATCATCAACATTTCTCAGCTTTCTGTTCTTATATTCATCGGATTGATTAGGGAATTTCCGATGGATTTTGATGACGTCACGTCAATCATTTTCTCATCGCTGATTGAATCCATCGCAAAAGCTGATTAAAATGAAAACACACCCATGTTGTCTATTACATGATAATTCATTAAATTCACTCCACAACCAAAAACTGTTGACTACTTAGTTTGTCGAGTGTAAAAAAGTGGACCAGTACACCTCGATCGTTGGAATATTTCGGCAATATCTTCATCAATATAGATTCGATCTAGCTAAAAAACCAACTATAAAAAAACGTCCCAACATTGTATACTGCAATGCAATGGAAATGCTTTCAAGAAAATGTTACAGCTAGGTAAAGTCTACATTGGGTTGAGATGCTGCGAAATGAGAGAAAACGTTGGAGTAAGTAGATGTTATAAATGCTTTAAATTTAACCATAAATCCAAGGATTGTAAATATTCAGGTCCTGAGAAATGTTCACTTTGCGCAGATAATCACCTATACACCCAATGTAAATGAGTTGAAATGCATAAATTGCACTGAGAGCAATAATAAATTCAAAACTGAATACACAACCTCACATTCCACTTTAGATAAAGGTTGCCCCATTATTGGTAAACAAATGATTAGACAAAAGGAGCGTACGGACTATAATTTAATGAATCTAATGGATTAATATGGAACAATATTCGCAAAGCTTCGAAAGACAGATTGTAAATATAATAACTCACTGTATAGGTATCTGAAATACAAAAATTGAATCATTTGTGCATTAATAAGGGATCCACTGATTTCCAAAATTTCCTTCTTAATATACGGAGTGTGAACAAAAACCTGAATGAACTAAAGATAGTTCTTAGTCAAATTCATAAAAACTATGATGTCATAGTGCTGACAGAAACTTGGCAGTTGCTTAACCCGGACATATTCAGCATGCCACAATATGACTTATTATATAATGGAGGTAGCATCAATCAAAACGATGGTGTATTAGTTTACGTAAGGTCAGATCTGCGATATAAATTTCTTTTGGAGGGTGTGGGTGGACTACAGTTCAGCCTTGTTGAAATTATGTTCTATGGAAAAACGATTAACCTAACCGCAGCATATAGGCCGCATACACTTTCCAAAGAAAACTTTAATGATTGTCTCATTTCATATTTTAATAAATACAAACATGATAAGGATATCAACTTATTTGTGGGTGATACAAATATCGATCTCTTGTCTCAGTCAGTTGAGCATGAACATTATGTGAACATTTTATGTGAGCGGGGCTTCGTTCCCACTATTGATGCGATCACCAGGCCAGCTAGCGGAAGCTGCGTAGACCATATCTTCTTGAAGGCTGCTAATATTGAAGAAAGAGCTATAACTCCTGTCGCGTTGCAAATTGATTTAACTGATCACTATCCAGTTATTCTCTACTTAAATATAGATGATTGTACAAAAACGGTCGCCCCTGTCGAATCTAAAGTTAAAACATATATCAATTATGATGGGTTAAATACTGACTTAGCCGGTTATACTTGGGAAAAACTTTATTCTGCTCCAGATGTGAACATAGCCACACAGATCTTTATGGAGAATTTGAAATTCTATACTAAAAAAAAATACTAAAACTGTCACCTTGAAGAAATCCAACAGGAAGCGGAAGGAGTGGATTACTGGAGGCATTGTTCCAGCAGTTAATAAAAAAAATATGATGTATAAAAAAATTAAAACACAGAAATTCACTTACCACGAACTTAATGAGAACTATAAAAATTATAAAAATAATTTGGAGAAACTAATAAGTGTTGCAAAAAATCAGTACTATAAAAACCAAATACAAATAAACAAAAATGAACCTAAACAGCTCTGGATGATTATACCACAAAAAAAAATAGAAATGAACAAATAACACTAAATAATGACGGAAATGATTCGCTAACTAATAATGAACAGATAGCCGAGGCATTTAATTCATTTTTTTCGAATGTTGGCGTTAATCTAGCAAAAACAATAGAAAAGAAAATTTCATATACCTGAGCCAACCAACCAACCCACTAAAATTAACTTTCACACCCTGTAATGAAACGGAAATAAAGAGCACTATAAACTCTCTAAAGTCCAATAAAGCCCCTGGCATTGACGGTATTAATACCACATTACTCAAACAAGTTGCAACGAATATAACCACTCCAATTGCTTTTTTGGTAAATTTCTCCATGAATACTGGTACTTTTCCTGCCCCATTAAAAACCACACTCGTTAAGCCATTCTATAAAACAGGGGACAAGACATCCGTAAACAATTACCGTCCCATATCACTTACGTCGAATATTTCGAAAATCTTCGAAAGAGTTGTACATAATAGGACAACGCAGTTTCTAGAAGAATGCAAAATTTTGAGCGAAAGACAGTTCGGATTTAGAGTCGGAAAATCAACACAAGACGCTATAGCTGCTTTAACTGGTGAAATTTATAAATGTTTGGACAAATCAAAGCCTTGCATATGCATTTTCATTGACTTAGCCAAGGCCTTCGACAGTGTGAGCCATAGTGGTCTCATAGAAACCCTAGATAAAATAGGTGTCGAAGGCCAATCATTGAACTGGTTTAAAAGTTTTCTTATGCAGAGGAAGCAATGCGTTCAAATTGGACAATCGTTCAGTTCATTTGCAGACGTACAGTACGGTGTACCACAGGGCACTATATTGGGGCCGGTGCTCTTCACTATTTATATCAATTCAATGTTCGCTCTGGATCGGAAAGGAAAGGTATTTGCATTTGCAGACGATACTGCGGTGCTGTATGAGGGGGAAGACTGGGTAGAACTACAGGAAACCATAAAAGAGATTTCAAAGATATAGTTCACTATTTCAATAACAAAACACTCACAATCAATATTGAAAAAACTAAATTCTTACCTTTTGCTAGCACCATATCAACATTACCAGTTTTCAAAAAACTAGAAATAGAAAGTGACTTCATTGTTAATTCAACTACCAAAATGAAATATTTGGGAGTGATAATTGACTCCCACTTACGGTGGAATTATCAAATTGATAGAGTGTGGTATCGAAAATTCGTATACTTATCCCAAAATTCAAGATCTTGAAAGGTTTCTGTGGTTCTGAGCTATTGAGAACACTATATCTTGTTCTAGTCCAGCCGCTACTGATTCGTGGTCTGCTAGGGTGGGGAGGTGTCGTAAAATATTATTTATAGAAAGTGGAAATAACCCAAAAATGGTTGCTAAAAATTATATTCAGTAAACCTTACCGCTTCCCAAGTGCACAATTGTTCTCAGAATCCGCAATTATGAACATGCGGCAACTTCATCTTTCTGTGCTTGCAATACACCAGAAGAAAAATATATCGGCTGCAGAAATTAATAATCATCCGCATGAAACCCGACGGAGAGGGCAATTTCTTGTGATACCGAAAACATCAAAAACCATCGGGCAACGCTCTCATCACTTTTTAGCCCCGAGAGTATATAATTCGATTCCAAGGAATATTAAAAATATTGAATCACCCCGCATTTTCAAAAGAATGCTAAAGTCATGGATAAAACAGCTTGATGATCACGCAATTACTAATCTACTAGATATTAAAAACTCATATGTACACTCATGATATTTCAATTACCAATACTGGGGAATATGGTGGCAGCATTTATTGTGTCGAATTCTGGGAATGAGGCTCTGTTTGGTTTAGTGTAGTCTGAATGTGGATATAGCAGCTTTTAAGAACATATATAGCAATAAACACGTCTTAAATGACTAGAATTGAATTGACTATTATATATTTGTATTTAGTCTTAGCATATCTCACACAAGGTTCTTTTGGATAAACAGAATCGTTTATCCAAATATCTACCTTCGAGGTATATATACTTTTGTTTGTTATTTTTTTTGTTACTTAAATTTTTATAAGTTTACCTATATATTAAAACTAAGATCAAATGTTAACACCTTATGTAAGTTAAAGATAATAAACATATAATAATAATAATAGTTCAAGTCTAGAACTTTACTGTAAAATAAGGTTTTGAATGCTCTCGCAGAATTTCAGTGATATCTGACTGATAATTTCTGAGATACAGAATTTTTTTGATATTTATTAAATTTTCCAGTCATGCGACTTTCACAAAATTTTGCATAAGTCTACTTGTCGGTATTTTCCAACTGACTACCGTGCTTTAATTCGATCAGATCAATATTTTTCAAGTTATTGGATAAACGAAATGTTAGATGGCTATAATTCCGAAACTACTCGACGGATTTTATCCATTAACGAACATAGCCGGCGCATTTGACCTCCAAACCTATTCAGAAACCTCATTGCGTTCGAGCGTGACGGCCGGCTAGAATCAAGTTTGACCTCGGATTCTTCATCAATGAGTGGAAACTAATCATTTGAGACCATTCTCGGCCAAATATTCGAAAATTACATACATTTGGACGAATTGATAGGCGCTCTGCTCACCTGAAACGCTAACTAAAAATATACATTCGATTATTAATATAAACATTGCATATATTATGTCGATGGCTTAAAGCACAGATATTGTATGTCCACTCATTGCGTTCGAGCGTATTCGTGCTGACGGCCGGCTAGAATCAAGTTAGACCTCGAATTCTTCATCATTGAGTGGAAACTAATCATTTGAGACCATTCTCGGCCAAATATTCGAAAATTACATACATTTGGACGAATTGATAGGCGCTCTGCTCACCTGAACAGCTAACTAAAAATATACATTCGATTATTAATATAAACATTGCATATATTATGTCGATGGCTTAAAGCACAGATATTGTATGTCCACTCATCACGTTCGAGCGTATTCGTGCTGACGGCCGGCTAGAATCAAGTTTGACCTCGGATTCTTCATCATTGAGTGGAAACTAATCATTTGAGACCATTCTCGGCCAAATATTTGAAAATTACATACATTTGGACGAATTTAGCCGCTCTGCTCACCTGTTCAGCTAACTAAAAATATACATTCGATTATTAATATAAACATTGCATATATTATGTCGATGGCTCAAAGCACAGATATTGTATGTCCACTTTTTGACAATGTTAGGGTAAAGTGATATTGTGAACGCAAGAAGATAGATATAGAGTCTGTGCAAATATTATAACGATATTATTCGGGACATACAATATTTGCTACATTTAAAATATCACTTTAGCCTAACATTGGTAAAAAGTGGACACACAATCCGCCGTATTCACAAAGCATTCAATCTCCGTTAAGTCCTAACTGAGGTCCTCAGTTAAGGATAAATTGGGGATAATAAGGGACAATAAGGGATAAAGGTGGTGAAACAGGCTTGTTTCACCACCGTTAAATACGTTAACTGAGGCTGCGATGCCTATTTATCCTTAACTGAGGACCTCAGTTAGGACTTAACGGAGATTCAAACACTTAACAATGCTTTGTGAATACGGCGGAATATCTGTGCTTTAAACCATCGATGTAATGTTCCTGTTTCACAAATGAAAATATAGTTCCTATGCATGAAATACTTTCTGTCCATTTTTTCTGGCAGGCATTGTAACTACACTTTATTAAATCATATTAATATTTTCAGCCAACGTCAGAGATACGATTTCAAGAGAGAACCTTGCAAGCTTGTGCCTCTAACTGGCTGCGGAATAATCCTTAACACCGACCACAATAGAGAAGATACCTTCGAGATAATTGACCACCAAAGAAGCACCATTTATGAGTTTCGTGTAAGCAGTAAAAGTACAGCAGAAAAATGGTGTAGATCCCTGCAACAAGCTGCTTCTGGGGAAGATACAGTGCCCCTACCGAACAATCTCATGTCTTTCGAATGATTGTTGATGATATTTTGTTTTCTATCTAGGTTTAAGTATTATTTTGTGTTCAGAATCAATATAAGCTATTTCATGTTATTCTTCTTATTGTCTCATTATTAGATTAAATAACGATCCGATCGAATTGACACTTGGTAACTAGTTGTAGAATACCGACACAAAAACGTGTAAAATTTTGTAAGGATCGTATAACTAGAACATTTTTAAAAATGGGTTCAAGCCCTGTGGACAGGAGCTTTCTGGCGCTCTAGTTCAAACAGACAAATTATATCTCCGAAAGTATTGGTTTCTCAGAGTTGAGAATTATATCAATTTATTCTTATGATAGAACTG
The DNA here is from genome assembly GCA_937662695.2 of Halyzia sedecimguttata. Taxonomy (NCBI): domain Eukaryota; kingdom Metazoa; phylum Arthropoda; class Insecta; order Coleoptera; family Coccinellidae; genus Halyzia; species Halyzia sedecimguttata. Next base: position 9,917,902 of record OW569418.2, read on the forward strand.
CATAATAAAGGAAATTCAATTCAAATAATAGTTCATTTATCTAGATTAAATTAGTGTTGAGTAGGACATACAAGAGGCGCTTCATTTGTCCCGGACATGACGTCAAAATGTAAGAGTGCCTCGAAATTTAAAATTGTACTACTTCAATTTATTTGTCGCGGTCGAGCGAGAGCGAGGCAGAGGCAGATAAAGAAATTCCATTTTGTGTCGGAACCTTTGATGTGAGGGTAGTAGAATTGCCTAATTTATTTATGACCCACCATCATTTATTGCTTCCGTCGGGTATCTGTAACTTGTAAGTATAATATATATTCATGTAAAGTTTGATTAAAATTCATTCAGTAGTTTTTGCGTGAAAGAGTAACAAACATACATCCATCCATCCCACATCCATCCTCAAAAACTTCTGCGTTCATTTTTAATAGGTATATTAGGTAAGAAATTTTATAATCGTAATCATTTGGTTACAGTACCTAACAGACTACAAACACATAAAATTCATTTTTTATACTTGTAAGATTTATAATTTCATAATATTTGTACTAAACAATCAAATGTGGCTCATCCTCCTAATATCTGTCCGTTAGATATGTTCTTGCCGAAACCCTCATTACATAAGCTAAGCACTCTTACAACTTTCCAAGTTCGAGTGACAAACCTCCTAGCATAGACCTCCTAGAGAGCTTACTCATCAATACCGCAGTGACAAAAGCACGTCGCGTCTAACATTTGAGGCGCCAGGAGGCGCGCATAATTCGTACTATAATAACTTCAAATGGTTCAGTACGCCTCGCCTCTTTTGAAGTGGGACATTGTACTGGCTCAGGACAAAAAAGAGGCTACTCTTACAAACTCTTTTTCAAGTCGTGTCCTACTCAACACTAGATTAAATGAGCAATCTGAGAATGAGAACTGCACCATGGAAGAAACCAAATTAAAATAGCTGAAATGAATTTGACTCTCTCTTATAGAACAGGATGAAATGTACGAGTATGAACACAGATCATATAATAAAGCTTAGATAGAATAATTATAGCATTCAGTGAAAACATAGAAGTACGATTCATTATTGAAATTTAGAACTTCATCTTAGCAGAAATTGAATTCAAGAAGAATTTAAATTCAACAAGAGTGCCAAAATTTATCAATCCAAAACCAATAGACGAATTCTACCCTACAACGAACTCATCCGAGATATTCATTCCTCAATTCTATGATGAACGATAATATATATCTTTCCTCAAATCTACTCCAATACACCAATATTCCAGTTTTGTTTTTAGTGGAGATATTCTGAACTCAATATTATTTACTTACCATTACCATTCCCATCATCATATGGATTGACCATCGGCATGAAAATATCAACCAACAAAAAGTATGATATTATATTATCATTCTCATATTTATACGATTGCTGGAATGAAACAACGTCATTTCTCAGGAGAATAAGTTGACATTATAACAATTCATAGAATATCCACATAATAATTATATCATTCTGTGACAACGTAGAAATACGATTTACATTGAAATTTTGAAAAATCATATCTCCGAAAGTTTTAGCTTGTTAGAGTTAAAAATGATATGAATGGATTCTTATGATGAAACTGATTATTAAAAAAAATTTAATTTGGAATTTGTTTGTAAAAAAAATTTTTTTTTTTGTTACTCCGAAACCATCTGTCCGATTTTGCCCAATAACGAACTTAGCCGAGATATTTATCCCCCAAACCTACTCTGAAAATTTCAACTCTCTAGCTCATTCCGTTCGAGTGTTATCGTGCCCTACGGCCGGACGGCCGGACAGAATGGATTTCGACCACGGATTCTTGATCAGTGAGTCGAACCAAATCGTTGAAGACCATTTTCATCGAAAAATTCGAAAATTACAGACATTTGGGCAAATTTATAAGCACTCAGTTCCGAGGAACTAGAGCGCCAAAAATTATGAAAAAATATTATATATCTCACGATAACTTGAGAACGGAAAGAGATAGCGACTTTCAATTTTCAGGGTAGGTTGCGCTTCCAAATGCGACATTTAAGTTCATCAATAGACATAATCGGCCGAACGCTTTTAGAGTTATACCAATCTCAAATTTTGTTGTTATTTCCTCTATAACTCAAAATATACAAATCCGATCCAATTGAAACTCGGTAATTACTTGTAGAATGCTGACGCACTAATTATCGCGAGATTTCGTGAAAATCGAAAGAAAAGAAAAAAAATTCAAAAAAATGTCTACAAAAATTTTATATTTCAGAAACTATATGTCAGAATGAGCTGAAATTCCGCACATAACTTCGAGCCACAATTTTACTATCGAGTTCCGAATTTCAGCTCGATCGACTTCGTATGAGGCGTGACTAGACCCTGGAACATGCGCGCAAAAGCTCCTGACTGCACGTCAGATCTTTTCTCAAATTTTTTATTGTGTAATTTCTATTCGTTTCATTTCCTTTACTATTCCAATTGTATCCCACAACATCGTAATATCATTCTCTATGACCTTGTTTTACACTGGTCCTTCATTACAGCGCTGACTAAAAGCCTTGGTCTGCTTTAGCTCGAGATGTCGATTGAGCAATACTTATTAATATTATATTAAACCAAACAAATGAAAATTTACCATGGTAAATTCGATTAAGAGTGTCCAATACAGGAGAAGGGATAATAGAACATACGCGCAAAAGCTTCTGACTTCACGTCAGTGCTTGAACCAATTTTTTTCTCGTAGTTTTTTTTTTAATTTTCCTGGTTGGTATAACTCCGAAACCGTTAGACCGATTATGCCCAAAAACAAACTTATCTCTCAAATTCGGATGCGCAGCATACCCTGAAAATTGCAAGTCCCTATCTCTTTTCATTCGATAGTTATCGAGGCAACGGTCACCCATCCAGCTACTGAACTCACACAAGGTTGCAATATAGATCCGATCGTGTTCAAACTTGGAACTTGGCAGTATAATTAGGTTCTGAAGGCTCTCCCATAATTTCAGCGAGGTCGGACGAATAGTTTCTGATACATAGAATTTCATATTTTCATTTTCAATGATTTTTTTTAAATTTTCTAGTGATACGATCCCGAGGGGTAAACCGCTAGGAATTCTGGTGTACAAGAAAGTAGAATTCCATGGAATTCGTATTGAATTCCGTGGAATTCCTATTAAATTCCATGGAATTCAGCAGAATTCCTATTGAATTATAAGGAATTCCTATTGATGTTAGAGTGCGACACCTATCGGACAATCGTGTAAACAGCTCCAAATAGTTGGTTTTAACCGAGGGGTAAACCGCTAGGAATTCTGGTGTACCAGAATATAAAATTTCAAAAGAATTCCTATTGAATTCCTAATGTGAATTCCTATTGAATTCCAATGAAATTCCGGTTGAGTTTGAATTCTGGTGTACAAATTTTTGTCAGCGGTTTCCCCCTCGAACGATACTCACAAAATTTCGCATGAATTTTCGTGTTGGCATTCTACAACTAATAACCATGTTTCAATTGGACCCGTTTTGTATTTTTCGAGTTATTGTGCGAAATAACAACTGAAATTCGGATGGCTATAACTCCAAAACAGTTTGGCCGATTATGCCTACAGACAAACTCAAATGTCGCATTCAGATGCACAACCTAAATTCCAAGTCACTATCTCCTTCCGTTCTCAGGTTATCGTGACATAAATAATATGTTTTCATATTTTTTTCTAATTCCTCTAGTGATACGATTGTCACAAAATTTCACGAACGTCCTAAGGTTTGTATTCTACAACTACTCACCAAGTTTCAATTCGATCGGATTTGTATTGATTGAAAACAAAATTATTGCTCGGAAACCATTGGGCCGATTATGCCCATTAACGAACTTGTCCGTCGTATTCGGATGCGCCACCTACCCTGAAAATGCCAGACCGCTATCTCTTTCCGTTCTCAAGTTATTATCGTGGCAACAGCCGGACAGAATCAAATTTGACCTCGAATTCTTCATCAGAGGGAGTCGTACCCAATCGTTTGGGACCATTTTCGGCAGAAAAATCGAAAATTACAGACATATGGGAGAAATGACAACGCGATGTTCCCCAGAACATACGCACAAAAATGATGTATTGAAACATCGAATGCGACTCCTTTTGGTAGAAGTATGAGTTCTATTATCGGGAGGATAGGACAAATATAGTTTACACTGTTATGATGAAAGACGACTGTTCATCATCATTTTTATTACTGTCGAAATGGCATGCTGAAATATACTACATATCACTAACATATCCCCATTTTGTCCGAAATATACCACAATCACCTCTTCTTTCCCTATAATTTTATTTAGAAATCTACGGTTTTTTATCATGACACGATCACTTGGTTGTTTGAACGCATGTTCTGGGGAACAGCCCGCTATCATTTTTCCGAAAATTGTCTCAAACGATTAGGTTCGACTCACTGATGAACAATTCGAGGTCAAATTTTATTTTGTCCGGCTGGCCGGCTGGACTACAAAAACCAAGAAGAATAATATCTTTCTCAAAGATTTTCCATAAAGATGACGACATTGCCATAAAAGTCAGAGGCAAATTTGAGAACATCTTCTGTTACCTAAGCAAGACACCCTCAGTATACTCCAGCAATGGTGTTCATCTGTGAGGTTGAGCATAAACCTAATATAAACAACACTAATACTGGACTGCTTTTCTCAATTTTTTTTATTGTGTAATTTCTGTTCGTTCCATTCTCTCCACTATTCCAATTGTATCCCCTAACTTCGAGGTAATAACATTCTCTATGATACATGATTGGCGTTTGAAGCAGTGGTCCTTCGTTACAGCGCTGACTAATAGTCTTGCAGTATTTTGGCTTCGCTTTAGCACGAGATGTCGATTAAGCTAATTCAGCTTTTGACCATCGTTTTCCATTGCTCTAATGCAATGTACTGCTGTTGAAAAATCTCTCTTCGAATTTGTAGAAGCTTCTTGACTGGGCTATTAACTTCAAGTTCACATTCAATCTCATGATAGGACTCTTGGCGATCTCTGCTACCTTTTCTTTGCCGTTTTGTTCCAACTTTCATTCAAAATTACTATTTATTCTACTGTGTTGAATAAGACGTCTGTTCGTCATCTATTTAATACTGTCTAAATGATATGCTCAAGTATACTATTTAGATATCACTACATAACAACCACTTCTATTCCAATCTAGGGTGTTTTAATGTTGATGTTTTTGCGCAATGTTCTGGGGAACAGCGTGCTACCATTTTTCACAAATGTCTGTACATTCGAATTGTTTTCCTCTCAAACGATTAGGTTCGACTCAATGATGAAGAATTCGAAGTCAAATGTGATTCTGACCGGCCGGTCGGCCGTTGTCACGATAACTTTCGAACGGAAAGAGACAGCGACTATCTCTTTCCGTTCGAAAGTTATCGTTTCCGAGTACTCATTTTGTCTTCCATCAATACACAGATCCGATCGAATTGAAACATGGTGGTTAGTTGTAGAATGCTGACAAAAATACGTTTGTGAAATTTTGTGAGAATCAATACACAAGAAAATTTAAAATATATTATTTATTTCACGATAACTTGAGAACGAAAAGAGATAGAGATTCGCATAGGGTAGGTTGCGCATCTGAATGCCCCATTATTTCAGTTTGTTGATAGGCATAATCGGCCAAACAGTTTTGGAGTTATGCCCATCTGAAATTTGGATGATATATCCTCAATAACTCAAAAAATACGAATCCGATCCAATTCAAACATGGTAATTAGTTGTAGAAAGCCGACGCGAAAATTTTTACGAAATTTCGTAAGAATCCTATCATTAGAAAATTTCAAAAAATCATTGAAAAAAGAACCAATTTCTCAGAAACTATCCGTCCGATATCGCTGAAATTTTGTGAGAGCCTTCAAAACCTAATATAATATAGCTTTACAGCCAAGTTCCAAATTTGAACACCATCAGAACTATATATCTGGTTTCGGAGTTATACCCATCTGAGATTTTGTTGTTATTTCCTCAATAACTCAAAAAAATACTAATCCGACTCAATTCAAACATAGTAATTAGTTGTAGAAAGCCGACGAGCAAGTTTTCCGAAAATTTGTAAGGATCGTAGCACTAGAACATTTTTAAAATATCATTGCAACAACTTCTATTTCTCAGAAACTATCCGTCCGATATCGCTGAAATTTTGTGAGAGCCTTCAAAACTCGCTTCAAAACCTAACTTTACAGCCAAGCCCCAAATTTGAACACGAACGGATATATATATATATATATGTATTGTTGGAGATCCGAACAGCCTTGGGCGAGATCGCTGCAGCTATCTCGATGTCCCATCCAGCTACCATGGTAACTGGATGGGTGATCGTTGCCACCATAACATTTGAACGGAAAGAGATTGCGATTTTAAGGCTAGGTTGCACATCTGAATGGAGCAGTTAAGTTCGTTGGCGGATTATCGATCAAACGGTTTTGGAGTTATACCCATCTGGAATATTGTTTTCTCGATAACTCAAAAAATACTGATCCGATAGAATTTCTTGGTAACTTGGTAACTAGTTGTAGAAAACCGATGCAAAAGACGTATGTGAAAGATGAGGATCGTATCTAGAATTTTAAAAAAATTATGAAAAAATATTATACTTATGTATATCCCAACACAACTCGAGAACGGAAAGAGATAGCAATTCGCAATTTTCTGGGTAAGTTGCGCATCCGAATGACCGAATGCGACATTTAAGTTCGTTAATAGGCATAATCTGCCAAATAGTTTTGGAGTTATACCTTATACCCATAGGAAATTTTGTTTTTATTTCCTCTATAACTCAAAATATGGAAATCCGATCCAATCAAAGCTCGGTAATTACCTGTACTTGCCGACGGGCTAATTTTCGTGAATATCGTATCACTAGAAAAAACAAAAAATAGTTTTTCTTGAAGGATGTTATATTTCAGAAAATATTCGTTTGAATCAGCTAATATTCCGCACAACTTCGAGCCACCATTTTACAATCGAGTGGTACCGAATTTAAGTTCGATCGACTTCGTATGAGACTTGAATAGCTAATGGAACATGTGCGCAAATGCTCCCTGAGTTCGCGTCATAGTTTTTCTCAATGTTTTTATTTCTCAAGGCACGAGAATTCTCGATCAGGATTTCTCGAGTAATTCGAGAAATTTTTAATAAAACAGGATGATATTTAGAAATGTTTGCTACTCAATGGTGTTTTTATAAAAAGTAAAGGGTATGGCGGTACTTGAACTTCACTCTTTTATAATTATTGGGTCCCTACCAGATTCCAAATGTACAACATCCTTTAGTTAAATAAAAAATAATTAGTGAAATTAGATCAACAAAGTTACTACCTATACCTATGGTACATTATTACTAGATGTAGGTAAGTTACTAGTAAATAGGAGCTAAATAACAGAACAGCTCTTTGGAGAAATAGTACAGGCAGGGCCGTCGCTACCGGGGGGGGGGAGCTCCCCCCCCCCCGGTATCTCAAAGGGCGCCAAATTGACCGCAGATAGAACACTATAGAAAAAGGATATAATAAAAACAATTTTTTTGAACTACTACTTGAATAAGACGATTATTATAATAGTCCGACAGCATTGTAGAAAACTTTGTTGCTGCTAGAGACTAGATGACAGAAGTGGGGAATTCCCGGCCTTCCCCCGGTACATCAAAATCGTTCAATAGAAAGAAACATAACCTTGCACTTCTTATATAAATTATAGGTGAATAGTGAATAAGTGAATCTGAATAATGTTTGAAATTTAAAATCGAAAAGCCAATACGGATTATGGATCCATGCAAACATTTTTTTTTCGTGATTTTCTTAAATTTTCTAGGGGCACGGTTATCACAAAATTTTACTAAAGTCCTTATGTTGATATTCTACAACTAGTTACCAAGCTTCAATTCGATCGAATCTATATTTTTTGAGTTATCGAGGAAATAATATTCCAGGTAGAAAATACTCCGCAACCGTTGGGCCGATTATGCACATAAACGAACTTAACTCTCCCATCCGGATGCGCAACCTACCCTGAAAATTGCAAGTCCTAATGAGTTATCCAGGCAACGGTCACCCATCCGGCCACTGAACTCACACAAGGCTGCTCGGATCTCAAACACTATAGATCCGATCGTGTTCAAACTTGGAACTTGGCAGTAGAGTTGAGTTCTGAAGGCTTTCGCAAAATTTCAGCGATGCCGAACGAATAGTTTCTGATATATAGAATTTTTTTCAATGATTTTTTAAAAATGTTCTAGTGAAACGATCCTCACAAAATTTCGCAAGGTTCCACGTTGACTCCAAAACCGTTTGGCTGATTATGCCAATAAATAAACTCAAATGTCGCATCAAGATGCACAACCTAACTTGAAAAGTCGCTATCTCTTTCCGTTCTCAGATTATCGTGACATAAATAATATTTTTTAATTATTTACTTAAAATTTTCTAGCCATACGATTCTCACAAAAACTCACAACTACTCACCAAGTTTCAATTTTATCGGATTTGTATTGGTTGAAAACAAAATTATTACTCATAAATCAATCGATTATGCCTATTAACGAACTTGTGCGTCGTATTGGGACGCACCACCTACCCAGAAAATTTCAAGGCGCTATCTCTTTCCTTTCTCAAGTTATAGTGGCAACGGCCGGCCGGCCGGACAGAATCAAATTTGACCTCAAATTCTTCATTAGAGAGTCGAACCAAATTGTTTGAGACCATTTTCGGCCAAAAATTCGAAAATTACAGACATTTGGTCAAAATGATAACGCGATGTTACCCAGAACATGCGCGCAAAAAAGAGGACTGTATTTTCGAATAGAGCGAAAAGCGTTAGTTTTGGCGATTGTTGACACATAGTTTTTATGGAAAGTAGCACCTTGTGAATCTCCATTCAACAACTGCACTGACAGATTGAACTATAAAACTATACATAGACTCATAGACATGACTGTTTTTTGGCGCTCTAGTTCCTCGGAACTGAGTGCTTATCAATTTGCCCAAATGTCTGTAATTTTCGAATTTTTGGCTGAAAATGGTCTCAAACGATTTGGTTCGACTCACTGATCAAGAATCCGAGGTCGAAATCGATTCTGTCCGGCCGGTCCGGCTGGCCGACCGTAGGCACGATAACTCTCGAACGAAAGGAGTTAGAGGATTGAAATTTGCAAGGTGGGTTTGGAGCGTAAATATCTCGGACAAGTCGTTAATGGTCGAAATCCATCAAGCGGTTTCGGAGTTATGGCCGATTTTAGTAAAACACATTTTTTATGAATATTTCCGAAACCGATCACTCGATCTGTCTGAAATTTAGCATCAAATTGTAGAATCATGACCTTTATACGCATGTGATGTTTTGTATTGACCAGGTTACCGCAAAGTGTCAAAAAAAATTTTTCAAAATAAAAAAAAAATTTCTACAATAACTCTCGAACGGAATGAGCTAGGAAGTTGAAATTTTCAGAGTAGGTTAGGGCGATGAATATCTCGGTTATGTTCGTTATTGGGCAGAATAGGCTAGATGAAATTTTCGATTGGGTGACATCGACTATTTAATTTTCTATATACATACTACGAAAATTTTCAGGGTGATGTATACAAAAACATTGCTTCAATTCGTGAATTACAAAAAACTCATTCCAATATTCCAAATAGCAGATATTTTCGAAGAATTGTTGGAACATTCCACTCTAGATATAGCAGCAGTGTAATATGACATTATTTGCTAAATCATTTTTCGAAAGTTTTCGTTTTAATATTTGTGAACTCTTCAGATAATTCTATTATCTCGAAAGCAAGATATATATATTTATTTTTGTCAAATACATTTCTTTTTTGGTCCTGGATCTTTTGAGAGCAAACAATATTTTTCACTCAAAAACACAAATTCAGAACGTAGTCTTGTTTGTAAAATAAATTTCATTCTTTTTTCAGAAACTATGTAGCATTCATCAATATATGTACACTTTATCCATATTTTTGTGTTTTTCAATTTTTGTATATTTTTTCAAATTAGGGGCGCCAAAAGCCGTTTTCCCCCCCTCGGAAAAGCTCTTAGCTACGGCCCTGACTCCAGGACTTGCACAGGCAAGAATATCCGTGGATTTCTCACCTATACCAGAATTCTCCTGCAGCTGCCATGAGTTGAGCTTTGGGTAATGGTGGGACTGCTGATGCAAATGCGACTTGTACCGCATGGCACACGTAACATGCAGGCTCTGTGGATCGAAAAAGGAAAAAGCCGACCATATGGTTTGCGAATGTCCACAGCAGGACAGCTTAAGAAACATATGGGTGAGCCTGTTCTAAATCCTCATGTCGTGAAAGCCCAGGCTCCTAAAGACGTCATCACACGCTTACTGAGACAGGATTTCTGGCAATAACGGATGCGTTCTGCACTTAACCAACGGTAACAATGGAAGTACTTCTTCATCTACCTCCTATTCACCTTATTTTTGTACCAAATGGCTATTAACCTGTCAGAGGCTATATTAATGAGCGACTCGACAGGGATGATTTATGACCTTTTGCCTAGCAGCACCCTAAGTATGCCCTCAGATCTACTGCCTCAATACACATCAACCATGATAGGAACTTCAAGCAATCACTCCCATTAGGGAGGATTGGATCCAGCATGCTGGCGTCCTGCTGAAACCGATCTTGGCTTGTTCACAGCAACCGGAATATAGGAGTATATGGTAGAGAACACGAAGGCTTAACAAATCGTAGAGTCTGAGACATACATTGAGCTGCGACATACCTGCTGATCCAACGGACCCTTCACAGAAACATACAAATATTGAGTAATATATTCATGTAGCTATTAAAGATCTTTGTTGCATTCCACTGCTGCACATAACCATAACCAAGAGGAAGATGAGTTTGCACAAATCGGGCAGACTTGTGTGGAGTGGCTCCGAAACAGCTACACTGGCTGTACGTAACGGTGGTGAGACGACAAATCACCAAAGCCAAAGAACTGCGTACATGATGGTGACGGCGGAGCATTTCGCTCCACCTCAGTGCAGCTATGGAATGCCTGCTAGACATCGCCCCTTTTCACCTAGTGGTCAGGAGAGTAGCCAGATGGCGACACAATTATTTCTCCATATGGCTCGCAATGAGCCTGATAGGATCAGGTTCATACCAGGTTCTCTGCAGGTCGACTTGGAGACCAACGAGATAATGAGCATGTATGGTCTGACGTATCTACTACTATTTAAAACCTACACTGTAAAAGCTTTCCTAGCAGGAACGATTGGACTATCTCTGTGACCCCACTGCTCGAAAGACCCTGTTGGTTCACAGGTTAGCACCCGAGGGGTGGGTGCAGGGGTAAGAGTTTGCAAAATTGCTAATGGAGAATCCATCAGCCTGGGTAGATTTGCGATTCAACAGAAATATTCACCATTAATCCCTGCGCGAAGCTCATACTTGAAAATAGATCGATTCAGAGATCAATTAAAATCCTTTCGGATAGCCAAGCCGACATGAAGGCCTTAGCTTCTTTCGACTTCACGTCCATATACTTGGGCAGGACTGCCGGATTATACTTGCTGAACTAGTATAGAGCACTGCAGGTTGCAGCTGATCTGGCTTCCGGGCCACTCAGGCATAGAAGGCAATGATTTGCGACGCGGGGGCTTTCACGGGACTCATTAGACCTGAACCGACCTGTGGCATCTCTTTCAAGGCAACAGGGTGAGAGAACAATATATGATTGGACCAAAAGGTTCAAGAACTCTGGTGCAGCATATCTGCATTATTGCATCCTTCAGCTGATGTAAGAGCCAAACGATGTCTCAAAGTATCCAGTCAGAACTGAGAGTTTCGACAGCTGTGTATACGGGGCTCTGCGGCCTCAAAAAACACCAGGGCCGTAGCTGAGAGCTTTTCCGAGGGGGGAGGGGGAAGAAACGGGTTTTGGCGCCCCTAATTTGATATACTAAAATCGAAAACACAAAAAATTTGGATAAACTATATAATATTGATAATTTACTTTCTTAATAAAGAATGAATTATAAATTAATATAACTATAAATGAACATTATTTTCTCTATTTCAGTAATGAGTTCAATACAGCACTAAAAACAGTGCTGTAATGAACTCATTGCCGCATTCTTGGCGCTCTAGTTCCTCGGAACTGAGTGCTTATCAAATTGCCCAAATGTCTGTAATTTTCAAATTTTTCGATGAAAATGGTCTTAAACGATTTGGTTCGACTCACTGATCAAGGATCCGTGGTTGAAATTCATTCTGTCCGGCCGGCCGGCCGTAGGAACGATAACTCTCGAACGGAATGAGCTAGAGAGTTGAAATTTTCAGAGTAGGTTTGGGGGATAAATATCTCGGCTAAGTTCGTTATTGGGCAAAATCGGACAGATGGTTTCGGAGTAACAAAAAAAAAAATTTTTTTTTTTACAAAACAAATTCCAAATTAAATTTTTTTTAATAAGCAGTTTTATCATAAGAATTAAAATTTCAATGTAAATCGTATTTCTACGTTTTCACAGAATGATAGAATTATTATGTGGGTATTCTATGAATTGTTATAATGTCAACTTATTCTCCTGAGACATGACGTTGTTTCATTCCAGCAATCGTATAAATATGAGAATGATAATATAATATCATACTTTTTGTTGGTTGATATTTTCATGCCGATGGTCAATCCATATGATGATGGGAATGGTAATGGTAAGTTAATAATATTGAGTTCAGAATATCTCCACTAAAAACTAAACTGGAATATTGGTGTATTGGAGTAGATTTGAGGAAAGATATATATTATCGTTCATCATAGAATTGAGGAATGAATATCTCGGATGAGTTCGTTGTTGGGTAGAATGCGTCTATTGGTTTTGGATTGATAATTTTTGCCACTCTTGTTGAATTTAAATTCTTCTATGACGTTTGAATTCAATTTCTGCTAAGATGAAGTTCTAAATTTCAATAATGAATCGTACTTCTATGTTTTCACTGAATGCTATAATTATTCTATCTCAGCTTTTTGCGCGTATGTTCTGGGGAACATACGCGTTATAGTTTTGCCCAAATGTGAAATTTAATTCTGTGGTGCCGTCCGGCCGTTGCCACGATAACTTGAGAACGAAAAGACCAAGCGACTTGAAATTTTCAGGGTGGGTTGCGCATCCCAATACGACGGACAAGTTCGTTAATGGGTATAATCGGCCCAATGGTTTCCGAGTAATAATTTTGTTTTCAACCAAAATAAATCCGATCGAATTTAAACTTGGTGAATAGTTGTAGAATATAGACCTAAGCACGTTCGTGAAATTTTGTGAGAATCGTATTGCTAGAAAATTATTAAAAAATTATTAAAAAATATTTTTGTTGTCACGATAACCTGAGAACGGAAGGAGATAGCGGCTTGAAAATTTCAGGTTAGGTTGTGCATCTGAATGCGACATTTGAGTTTGTTTATGAGCATAATCGTCCAAACGGTTTTAGAGTTATAGCCATCTGAAATTTTCTGAAATTTGGATGTTTTTTGTTCCTCATTAACTCGAAGAATACAAAACCGATTGGATTCAAACATGGTGAATAGTTGTAGAATATAGACCTAAGCACGTTTATGAAATTTTGTGAGCATCGAATCGCTAGAAAATTATTAAGAAATTATTAAAAAATATTTTTGTTGTCACGATAACCTGAGAACGGAAAGAGATAGCGGCTTGAAAATTTCAGGTTAGGTTGTGCATCTGAATGCGACATTTGAGTTTGCTTATGAGCATAATCGTCCAAACGGTTTTAGAGTTATAGCCATCTGAAATTTTCTGAAATTTGGATGTTTTTTGTTCCTCATTAACTCGAAGAATACAAAACCGATTGGATTCAAACATGGTTATTAGTTGTAGAATGCCAAAGCGAAAATTTTTGCAGAATTTCGTGAGGATGGTATAACTAGAAAATTCAAAAAAAAATAATTAAAAATAATTGAAAAAAATTCTATATATCATAAACTATTCGTCCGGCATGGCTGAAATTTTGGGAGAGCCTGCAGAACCTAACTCTACTGCAGAATTCCAAGTTTGAACACGATCGGATCTATATTGTTGGAGAACCGAGCAGCCTTTTGTGAGTTCGGTAGGTGGATGCGAATCGTCGTATGATATGTTGTCTATGGTCGTATTTTTGCGAGAACCTCCAAAAATAAAATATGAATGTCATGATGACATATTATTATACATATATATTCATGGTAAAATCGTGTTATTTCATCACAAATCTATAGGAGATTAGATGATAGCCCTACATTAGTGGTCAGACCTGGTTTTGAAAGAGATCCTCCTTAGGAGGAGGCAACTAAATATTGAAGGGATTTCTATGAACAAGAGTGAATATCTTTGAGGAATAGAGAGGCGATTCTTCTTCAAGAGATCCATGTGCCTTCAGAGGAGTATATTTGCGAGAGGGGACCTTTGAATTTTGCAGAAGGCTTCTGATCTTGTAAGGTGAGAGGCTCATTTGTGGATATTAAATCTCGTGATGGGTAGAAAGGAATTCTAGGCCAGTTTTTCTATCACTAATGAGAATATATCTTTATGTAATAACGGGTGATTTTTTGAGAGCTTTTGGATTTGATTTGAAAAAAATTGGTTCAAGCACTGACGTGAAGTCAGAAGCTTTTGCGCGTATGTTCTATTGTCCATTCTCCTGTATTGGACACTCTTCTTAATCGAATTTATTTTAGTTTGGATTCGTTAACATGGGAGCTCAGAGCTTTAATAGCAGCTTGACTGTTAGAGTGGATTAATACATCACATCTCTGATAGTTTCTTTCACACAGCAATTGGCCCATGGTCTCCCAATTTTGTGATTAATTATTTCATCATACTATTAATATAAATCAATAAGATTCAATCGAGAATTAATTGGTTTCATTAAAAAAGTAAATATCAAAACAATTATATGTACGCAAAAATTATTTTAACCAAGTAAATATCAAAAAAAAAAATTGGTTCAAGCACTGACGTGAAGTCGAAAGCTTTTGCGCGTATGTTCTATTGTCCATTCTCCTGTATTGGACACTCTTCTTAATCGAAAAAAAAATTGGTTCAAGCACTGACGTGAATCAGGAGCTTTTGCTCTTCTTAATCGAATTTACCATGATGAATTCTATTGTCCGTTCTCCTGATTGGACCCTTTTAATCGAAAAAAAAATTGGTTCAAGCACTGACGTGAAGTCAGAAGCTTTTGCGCGTATGTTCTATTGTCCATTCTCCTGTATTGGACACTCTTCTTAATCGAATTTACCATGATGAATTCTATTGAATTCGATTAAGAAGAGTGTCCAATACAGGAGAATGGACAATAGAACATACGCGCAAAAGCTTCTGACTTCACGTCAGTGCTTGAACCAATTTTTTATTATATGATCTGTGTTCATACTCGTACATTTCATCCTGTCCTATAAGAGAGAGTCAAATTCATTTCAGCTATTTTAATTTGGTTTCTTTCATGGTGCCGTTCTCATTCTCAGATTGCTCATTTAATCTAGATAAATGAACTATTATTTGAATTGAATTTCCTTTATGATACAGTTCAATCATAAGAATAAATTGATATAATTATCAACTCTGAGAAACCAATACTTTCGGAGATATAATTTGTCTGTTTGAACTAGAGCGCCAGAAAGCTCCTGTCCACAGGGCTTGAACCCATTTTTTTCTAGTTATATTTTTCGTTTTGTGGTAGTCAGCACACTCAGCACTGACATTCGATCCTCGCAAATGTCAACACACGTCAATTGTCAATATAATATACCTAATCTGGATATAGTGAAATAATTTTTGCGTGGAAAAGTTTTATATTCATTAAAAAATAAGGTACTAGAGATCTAATTTTGAATCACTCATGCTATTAGGAAACTGTTTTAAATCTGGACGTCCATTTCATGTCCAAATCAAGTCGGGATATCCGTGGATTTGAATTGGACATCCATTGGATATCCATCGAAGGATTAGGAATGGATATCCTTCAGTGAATATCCTATGGATATCCATAGGATATCCACTGAGGGATATCCGATTCAAATCCTCCAATGGACATCCATGAGATATCCATCGAAGGATTTGAAATGGATATCCTTCAGTGAATATCCTATGGATATTCATAAGATATCCATTGAAGGATATCCATTTCAAATCCTTCTATGGATATCTCATGGATGTCCATCGGAGGATTTGAATCGGATATCCTTCAATGGATATCTTATGGATATCCATAGGATTTTCACTGAAGGATATCCATTTCAAATCCTTAGATGGATATCTCATGGATGTCCATCGGAGGATTTGAATTGGATATCCTTCAACGGATGTCTTATGAATATCCATAAGATATTCATTGAAGGATATCCATTTCACATCCTTCGATGGATATCTTATGGATGTCCATCGGAGGATTTGAATTGGATATCCTTCAACGGATATCTTATGGATAGCCATAGGATATTCACTGAGGGATATCCATTTATCATCCTTCGATGGATATCTTATGGATGTCCATCGGAGGATTTGAATAGAATATCCTTCAACGGATATCTTCTGGATATCCATAGGATATTCAATGAAGGATATCCATTTCAAATCCTTCGATGGATAGCATATGGATATCCATCGGAGGATTTGAATCGGATATCCTTCAACGGATATCTTCTGGATATCCATAGGATAATTACTGAAGGATTTCCATTTCACATCCTTCGATGGATATCATATGGATGTCCATCGGAGGATTCGAATCGGATATCCTTCAACGGATATCTTCTGGATATCCATAGGATAATCACTGAAGGATGTCCATTTCACATCCTTCGATGGATATCATATGGATGTCCATCGGAGGATTTGAATCGGACATCCTTGAACAGATATCTTATGGATATCCATAGGATATTCACTGAAGGATATCCAATTCACATCCTTCGATGGATATCCAACGGAGGATTTGAGATGGATATCCTTCAACGGATATCTTATGGATATCCATAGGATATTCACTGAAGGATATCCATTTCACATCCTTCGATGGATATCTTATGGATGTCCTTTTGATGATTTGAATAGGATATCCATTTCAGATCCTTTTATGGATATCTTATGGATGTCCATCGGAGGATTTGAATCGGATATCCTTCAACGGAATCCATCGAAAGAATAAAAATGGATATCCTCTGGATCAATTATATATAGTTCGGAACTAATGCTCGAAACTAATATATCGGAAAATCATCACATAGTTCTTCCGTCCTATAGGCCATGAACCGCGATTGGATAAATTGTAGCTGCTGAACGAAATAATAAAAGCGTTATGATGCTGGGAAGAAGTATAAGATCTGTAGTTCCGTCTCCGCGTCAATTGACAGTTTCACGGGCTGACACTGTTGGGTTCTACCGCTTGATGGGAAATATTACGTTCTATGATTTAACCGTTAACGGTCGTCGTGAACGAGTCCTGACGTGTTGTGAGTTACTAAGTTGAGTTGTTTGTTAATGTCCTTTGCTAGTGGGATTTTGCTGAGTTTTAAGATTCATTCGTACGTGGAAGGAGTAAGAGGTAAATTGATTTATAATAATTAATCATCTTCCTTGTATATTTTGTATCATAATATATATATTCAGATGTGAGTAATAAAAAAATTGGATACCTATACTTAACGTGAACAAACGACGAAATGAAGAATTGATTGTATTATGATAATGAGAATTCGAAGGAAACCATACTGATTTGTTCCTCAGATTTTTTTGATACATTTCATCATCAATAATATTATACCCGTTGAAATACTGATCTGTGTTCAAATGATTTCAGATGCTGCTCACCTAAGTGATATGTGGCGACTAGCTCCAAAAAGAAATCAACAAGACAATATATTATATGATATTATATTTTAGTATAAACTCAATTTTTTTGTTTTCAGGATTGTGTTAATAAATTATTTTTCTTCAAAATACGGATATTTCATTTCCCTACAGATTGCTAACAGTAAGTTTCATCTTCTATGGATTTCTTTTGAACATCTATTTAACATATTCCATGGATATTCCTGAAGGATATGTCTTATGGATATTCTCAAAAGATATCTTTTAAAGATGTCTTATGGATATCCTCATGGATTTCATTTGGATATCCTTCAAAGATGTCCTATAGATATCCTTGAAGGATGTTCTATGGACATCCTTGGTGGATATTCTATGGATATCCTTGACGGATATCCTATGGATGTACAGGTTGTTCCATTCGGACATCCTATGGACGTCCATAAGATATCTTTTGGATATTATTGGATGTCCATTGGACATCCTTCAAGGATGTCCTATGGATATCCTTGAAGGATGTTCTATGGATATCCTTGAAGGATGTCTTATGGACATCCTCGCGGGATATCCTATGGATATCCTAGACGGATATCTTATGGATGTACAGGTTGTTCCATTTGGACATCCTATGGACGTCCATAAGATATCTATTGGATGTTATTGGATGTCCATTGGACATCCTACAAACATGTCCTATGGATATCCTTGAACGATGTTCTATGGATATCCTTGAAGGATGTCTTATGGACATCCTTGGGGGATATTCTATGGATATCCGTCAAGGATATCCTATGGATGTACAGGTTGTGCCATTCGGATATCCTATGGACGTCCATAAGATATCTTTTGGATATTATTGGATGTCCATTGGACATCCGTACAATTCATGAAGGATGTCCTATGGATATCCATCGGATGTCCTTGTGTTATCTGGGATGCCCTACGTACGATTCAAATTCAGTAATCTGTCAACTTTCTTAACAGTCACACCAACTGCCAAGATACAATAAAAAGGATGTATAATCCGAATTCTTCATTAAATTTCAACAGTATTTTAAAAAACTTGCCTGAAATAGAGAAAATATCGTCTAATACTCGTTGCAGAAGGCAATTCCAACACTCGTGCGTTCGAAAACTCGCTAGGAGCCCATTCTGCAACTTGTTTTAGCATATACTATTACAAACAAGACTACATTCAGAATTTGTGTTTTTGAGTGAAAAAACATTGTTTGCCTCTCTCAAAAGATCCAGGACCAAAAAAGAATTGTATTTGACAAAAATAAATATATACATCATCAAGGTTTCGAGATGATGAGAATAATCTGAAGAGTTCACATACAAATATTAAAAAGAAAACTTTCGAAAAATGATATAGCAATGTCATGTAACAATGCTATCTAGAGTGGAATGTTCCAACAATTCTTCGAAAATATCTGCTATATCAGTATTGAACGAGTTTTTTTGTAATTCCTGAATTAAAGCATTATTTTTTTACTCCTTCTGTATTCCGCTCCTGTCGGTTTGAACTTTCAATAATGCGTTTAAATTGGGTTTTCGATTTTAAGTTTCAATGAATATTCAGATTCACTAATTCACTATTCACTAATAATTTATACAAGAAGTACAAGGTTATGTTTTTTTATATTTAACGATTTTGACGTTCCCGGGGAAGGCCGGGAATTCCCCACTGCTGCATTCTAGTCATTATAGCAGCTTTCTACAATGCGGTCGCGCTAGTACAAATAAATCGACTAGATGACAGGGCGATCCTTATACTTATAATAATAATACTATGCAAGTAGTAGTTTAAAAAAAATTGGTTCAAGCACTGACGTGAAGTCAGGAGCTTTTGCGCGTATGTGATGAGGTGAAACACAAAGATATATATTCTCATTAGTGATAGAAAAACTGGCCTAAAATTCCTCTCTTCCCATCACGAGATTTAATATCCACAAATGAGCCTCTCACCTTACAAGATCAGAAGCCTTCAGCAAAATTTCAGCGATATCATATTAAAAATAATACATAACCTTTCAAAAGTCCCCTCTCGCAAATATACTCCTCTGAAGGCACATGGATCTCTTGAAGAAGAATCGCCTTCTCTATTTCTCAAAGATATTCACTCTTGTTCATAGAATTCCCTTCAATATTTAGTTGCCTCCTCCTAAGGAGGATCTCTTTCAGAACCAGGTCTGACCGCTAATGTAGGGCTATCATCTCCCATAGATTTGTGATGAAATAACACGATTTTCCCATAACATACGCGCAAAAATATGTCATCATGACATTCATATTTTTGAAGGTTCTCGCAAAAATACGACCATAGACAACATATCATACGACGATTCGCATCCAGCTACCGAACTCACAAAAGGCTGCTCGGTTGTCCAACAATATAGATCCGATCGTGTTCAACCTTGGAACTCTGCGATACGATTCTCACAAAATTTCACAAACGTGCTTAGGTCTATATTCTACAACTATTCAGCAAGTTTAAATTCGATCGGATTTATTTTGGTTTTAAACAAAATTATTACTCGGAAACCATTGGGCCGATTATACCCATTAACGAACTTGTCCTTCGTATTGGGATGCGCCACCTACCCTGAAAATTTCATGTCGCTAGCTCTTTCCGTTCTCAAGTGATCGTGGCAACGGCCGGACGGCACCACAGAATTAAATTTCACATTTGGGCAAAACTATAACGCGATGTTCCCCAGAACATACGCGCAAAAATGTCTTTTTGCGCGTATGTTCTGGGGAACATCGCGTTATCATTTTGCCAAATGTATGTAATTTTCGAATTTTTCGCCGAAAATGGTCTCAAACGATTGGGTTCGACTCCCTGATGAAGAATTCGAGGTCAAATTTGATTCTGTCCATCCGGCCGGCCGTTTTGCCACGATAACTTGAGAACGGAAAGAGCTAGCGACTTGAAATTTTCGGGGTGGGTGGCGCATCCCGATACGATGGACAAGTTCGGTAATGGGCATAATCGGCCCAATCCCAGACGGCACCCAATATTCCTGGAATATGCCTACAATATCCTATTTTCCAACAGATATTGCAATATCCCTGGAATATTCCATGAATATGCCATTATCTTATATCCATAAGGCATATTCCTGGAATATACTCCCACGAATATTCCACAGATATTCTCCTTGAATATGACTGGCATATTCAAACGGCATATCAAACTGAAATTTGAGCATTCGAATATCCTATGAATATTCAAAAAGCATTTTAATTGCACATTTCTCTATAGATACGTAATAATTTTTGTTATATCAATTTGAAACATTTCGTTAGAAAACCAGCTGGGAAAATTCTTAGTTGAAGCTTCGCAGCCAAAAATGGAGCATTTAGTAACGTTTTTCAGACTTTTAATTATGACAATGTATAACAACAAAATGCGCCTTTAAATAGGTTAAATTATATGTTTATACGCTATATGTAGGGAACTGCGGCTATATCTACACAGATCTACCTTATTTCAAAATACTCTTTCAAATCTTTTTTGTACATTCACACAACCCGTGTTGGGTTGTGTGAATCGATGCCTTGAGCGGGATACGAACCCAGGACCTCCGGTATCCTAGCTAGAACGAAGATAAAATTTAAATTTTATCCGCTGACAGATGTTTTGTGAGCTATGGACGAGGATGACCGTCGGGCGTAGTCGTTCCATCGCCGCGACCTACCGACCGATATTTTCATTATTTTTATACTGAGACCATATGAAGACTATATCTTGTCTATAGAAGCTTTATCCTGTATAGTGTTCTGTGGTCATCATCTGACAAATAAATCGTTTTTCTTTGTTTCCATTGTCAAAACAAAAGAATATCAAGTTTGAAACCTGTTTTGTAGTTGGCTGGTCTTTACTTGATATGGACAAACAGCATTCGCGCACCAGATTTTGATGAGGGAGGTTATAAATATCCTAATTGTCTAATCTATATCCGAACAGTGGAAAGTGAAGAGAATATCTTATCCTAGGTGCTTGTGTTTAATCCTATTTTTCCTATTGGTTGTGGTGAGTGTATCCTACTAAAAGGTGAATAACAAATAACCAAAATGAGTATAAACAGCCCGGGACCGGAAGGTTCCCGGGTCACAGATTGTCTAACTCCCAAAGCACAAAGTACGTTAATCAATTTAAATCAAAATGAATTTTTATGGGCAAATATTGCCGAATTGGAATTAGAAATGAACAAATTACAACGTCAAGCAGTTGAGAATAATGACCTTGAAATGATCGCGGAGATAACAAATTTATCACAGAACATATCATATATAAAAAACAACAAAACACATACAGAAATAGTATATTACGCACCGAGGGAGAAAAGTAGGACATTCACGCCCGCGAATGATTGTCTCCCGAGCCGGAGGCGAGGGTGACAATCGCGGGCGAGGATGCCCTACTTTTCTCCCTAGGTGCGTATACGATTTTTTTCTTCTCCGTCTAATTCACTTTCATCAGAGTAAATCAAATCCATTTTTGCGCGTATGTTCTGGGAAACATCGCGTTATAGTTTTGCCCAAATGTCTGTAACTTTCGAATTTTTTGACGAAATTGGTCTCAAACGATTCAGTTCGACTCCCCAATGAAGAATTCGAGGTCAAATTTGATTCTGTCCGGCCGGCCGTCCGGCCGTCCGGCCGTCCGTTGCCACGATAATTTGAGAACGAAAAGAGCTAGCGACTTGAAATTTTCAGGGTAGGTTGCGCATCGCAATACGACGGACAAGTTCGTTAATGGGCATAATCGACCCAGTGGTTTCCGAGTAATAATTTTGTTTTCAACCAATATAAATTCGATCGAACTGAAACTTGGTGAGTAGATGAAGAATATGAACCTTAGCACGTTTGAGCGAATCGTATGGCTAGAAAATTTTTAAAAAATTATTAAAAAATATTTTTGTTGTCACGATAACCTGAGAACGAAAAGAGATAGCGGCTTGAAAATTTCAGGTTAGGTTGTGCATCTGGATGCGACATTTGAGTTTGCTTATGAGCATAATCGGCCAAACGGTTTTAGAGTTATAGCGATCTGAAATTTTCTGAAATTATGTGATTTTTTGTTCCTCATTAACTCGAAAAATACTGAACCGATTGAATTCAAACATGGTTATTAGTTGTAGAATGCCAACGCGAAAATGTTTGCAAAATTTGGTGAGGATAGCATTTATAGAAAATTTTTAATAAATCATTGAAAATAAAAAAAAAATTCTATATATCAGTAACTATTCGTTTGAAATTGCTGAAATTTTGCAAGAGCGTTCATAACCTAACTCTTTTGCCAAGTTTCAAGTTTTAACACGATCGGTTGAATATTGTTGGAGATTCGAGCATTCTTGTGTGAGTTCAGTAGATGGGTGACCGTTGCCTCGATAACTTTCGAACGAAAGGAGATAGGGACTTGCAATTTTCAGGTTAGGTTGCGTATCCGAAAGGGAGAGTTGAGTTCGTTTTTGGGCATAATCGGTAAAACGGTTTCCGAGTTATATCCACCTGGAATATTATTTCCTTGATAACTCAAAAAATAAATATTCTATTGAATTGAAGCTTGGTAACTAGTAGTAGAAAATCAACATAAAGACGTGTTTAAAATTTTGTAAGAACCGTACCACTAGAAAATTTGAAAAAAATGACGAAAAAAAATTTTTTAAGAACCGCACCCCCAGAAAATTTATTATATCACCGTTTGATTGTTGTTGAGGTCGGTCACCGTTTACTCTTATTTTTATTCAACACGACGTTGAAAGGATTAAAAGTAGACCCGAATGTAAAAAAAATTACCGATTTTAATTAAATATTCTCTCGAATTGTTTTATTATTAGATAATGTTAGCTAGATGGCACATTCCTCTTTGGTACTAATATCAAATACTTCGTAATATTAAAAATTGCCCTTTCTTTTTTCCATTCAGATGGCGAATGATGTCCATGTTGATTTCTTTTGTTTGTCCTTGTCAGCATTCAGGCGCAATTTGTTGGGTATACTGAATTGATGGTTGAGGAAATTGTGAACGTTCGTTATAGTTTATAGTTTATATTGTATATAGTTGTTTATATGGGGGTTACCCGTTTAATCATCGCTGTATGATAAATAAATAAATAAATAAATAAATTTTTTTAATTTTATCTCATGAACGCTGGCATTGGTTAGAATAATCACCTTAGATTGCACAGTTTTCGTGCAGCCGTAATTTACACATGACGCCCTGAAACCAGTATACTTTAGATTTTGTTTTCTCAAAATTTTCAAAACATTCTACCCATCAATTCTGAAATTTGAAAGAGTTTCATCTGTTAGGTTGAAAAGTTTACTTACCTAATTGTTTTTTTTTCGTGAATTTTGCGAATAGGATGCTGCATTGTATTTTGGGTGTTAAGAGTTATAGCTCCATTTTTTTTTGTATTTAAAATCTTAGCTCTCTGTTCATTCGTCTTCTTCGAAGTAACACCAGATTTCTATTAGAGAGTCATCAGAAGCACAAGTTAACCTTCCGTTTGTTTCCTATGAAGATGTTCTAGCCATCTTTATCAGTATAGATTCGATTTTAAATTACCGCAATATCGGACGGATAATTTCTGAAATAAAGAATATTTGTTAATGATTTTTTTAAAATGTTCTAGTCACAAGAACTCACGAAATTTTGCAAAAGCCTTTGTGTCTGTATTCTACAACTAGTTAAAATGTTTCAATTCGATCAGATTTATATTGTTTGAAAACACGCATTCGGATGTGAAACCCACCCTAAAAATGGCATTTCGCTATCTCTTTCCGTTCGAATGTTATCGGCAAACGGCCGGCCGGACAGAATCAAATTTCACATCGAATTCTTCATCAGTGAGTCGAACCTAATCGTTTGAGACCATTTTCGGCAAAAACATCGAAAATTGCAGGCATCTGGGCTAACTGGTTGCGGAAATTTCTGAGATGATCCTCCGTGGTTTTCTCTCGGATCGTTTGACACCAAGGATTGAATAAAACAACTCAAAAAGTTATCGACGAATTTATATGAAATTCGAAATAATTTAATTATTTCGTTATCTTTAGACTTGAAAATTCAATGTCTACGATTGGTAATTGCAGAGTTATGAAGGATGGTGAAAATTTGAACAAACCAGGATATACATATTCTAGTTTGAGTTCTTTGACTTTTGACTGAATATAAACACTACACGGGTAACTACACTTTTTGCGCGCGTGTTCCGCAAGGAACAGCGTGCTATCATTTCGTCACAATGTCTGTATTTTTCGAATTTTTTTGCGAAAATGGTCTCAAACGATTGGGTTCAACTCCCTGATGAAGAATTCGAGGTCAAATTCAATTCTGTCCGTCCGGCCCGGCCGGCCGGCCGTTAGCACGATAACTCTCGAACGGAGCAAGTTAGAGCGTTGAAATTTGCAGGGCATGTTTGGAGCGTAAATATCTCGGACAAGTTTGTTAATGGGCAAAATCCATCGAGCCGTTTCGGAGTTACGGCCATTTTTAGTTAAATCGTTTTTCGAGAAAATTTCCGAAACCGATCTATCTGAAATTCAGCACCATATTGTAGAATCATGACGTTTATATGCCTGCGAAGTCTCATATTGATCGGATGGCTGTAAACTAGAAAAAAGTTAAATATTTGAAAATGAAATTGAAATTTTGTTTTCTCTATAACTCGAAAAAAACTGATCCGATTGAGTTGAAGCTCGGTAGTTATATGCGAAGTACCAACGAAAATACTTATGCAAAATTTCGTGGGGGTAGCATGAGTAGAAAAAATTAAAATAATTTTTAAATATTAGCGGAATATTTTGCTGGAAATTCCGAAACCAAATATCGGAATGAGTTCAGTTTTGGCACTTCGGTGAACAATAATGACTTCTTGGGGTGTGCAAAATTTCACTGTGTACAGACCACTAGAAGCCTCAAAAAAAAATTTATAATTTTGAACTTCCAAACTGGTCGAATTATATTTCATTTCGAATTTCTACATGGAATCTACAACATAGGTGATTTTGTTCCGACGTATTTTTTGCGCGTTTATCTGAATGAATGCAATATGTACGAGGGCAACTGATTAAAATATGGACTACTTACTAGCATGGCAATTGATTGATGCGTAAACGATGTGGGGAATTTTAAATTGGTTTATCAAAATTTGTCTGAACGGTGAATGACTGGGGGTGTAACTGCCTCTTTTGGGCATTTTTTGTTATTCGCATAAGCAGACGAGAAATAATTTAACTGCTCGAGTTTTCTTCTGAGAAGATTGGGGTTTTGGGGTGGATGATGCTATTCCTCCATAGAATCCCCCGGTGCCGGTCTGCGCATGCGTGGATTCAAGATGCGATATCTCCTGAACCACTAGTGTTGGAGAATCGCAGTTTTTTGTGACTGACAGGATGGCCATAAAGTGGCAAAAAAAATTCAAAAATTTGAAATTTGTTTCCACGATAACTCGTAAAATACTGATATGATTGAATATAAACTCAGTAGTTAGATGCAAAAGACCAAAGCGAACACTTTAACAAAATTTCGTGAAGATCACGTGATATGAAAAAATTAAAAAAATTACTCTATTTTGCTTGAAATTCCGAAACCTATTTATTTGAAATTCATGCTGCCTCCTTCAGGCATTTTTCGTTATGCGCATGCGCAGATGAGAAGTCATTTAACTACTGTAGTTTTCGTCAGAGAGGATTAGGGTTTTGGGGTGGCGGATGCTATTACTCCATAGAATCCCCTGGAGAGGGCCTGCGCATGCGTGGATTAAAGATGCGATATCTCCCGAACCACTACCCAGTAAACATTGATGCATCTCAGTAATATAGCTGAAACATTTCACGTGTAACATGAAACATTTCATTCATAGGGGTAGAGATGTTTCAGAAACATCTACGAGATCGTTAATGTCCAAGGACATTTATGCTTCAGTGGAAACATATCTCAGAAAACGTCTCAGTAACATATCATTGAAACATATAATATATGTTTCAATGATATGTTACTGAAATGTAACGTAGATATTATCTACGTTACTTTTAACGTTAATTTGGTCTCATTGCAATATACCAAGGATATGTTACAGACCAATTTTTCACTGGAACAAAAACATTCTTGATTCTACTTCAATCTTCAGGTGTTTCATTAGGTTTGTACCAAATCAAGAAATTATCGGAGAATGCATCGTCAGGATTCGGAGCAGTATAAAAAATGTGACTTTTCTACCTACTGCTCCGAATCATGACGCTGCATTGTACGATAATCTCTTGATTTGGAACAAACCTATCGTAAAGAGTAAATATATACAATATTACACTTAAATCCTTGGTGTCAACAAGAATACTATCGAAGGTTCTAGTCAATATATTAAACAAATGTTATCAAATCGAGTTTTTATTCTTCATTTATGCAAAGGTGTACAACAAAACCTGGAATCGAAATATTAAATAAAAATATATTATATAGCACAAAAAATTTAATAAAATGAAAACAACTTATTTTATTTATAACTTTCGTCGTTGCTCCATGATATAATATAAATATATTATTAGAAAAGTTATCAAAAAAAAAAAAATCAAGTAAGTATGATATTATAAAGAATTCACCTCCTTATCACCGCTGGATGAAACCATATATTTATTAATCACTTATTAGTTTCAAAGAGTATGAACTAATTTATCCTATCGCACGTAGTGTTGGAGAATCGGAGTTTTTTGTAAGGTGTGTGATTTTGAGAGGACGTTTATCCACGAGTAAATTGCGCATGCGCAGAAGAGAAGTTACTGTTTTTGGGTTGGATGGGTTATATTGAGAGTGCTGATATTGTGAGGTTTTACAAGAATATTCATGGCAATTCAGTGCAAGGACAAGACAGTTTGGGGGATGTAGCGTTGTTTCCGAATTGAAGTGTCCGTACCGTGGCCCTGGGGCTAATTTTAGAAATCGATGTTACCCCTTACAGGCATTTTTTGTTATGCGCATGAGCAGACCTGATTTTCACAGAGCTTGTTATTTTGAAATCATACATACTGAGTTTAGTGTAAAAAAAAAGCACTGACGTGAAGGCAGTACTCTTTGGCACGCGTGTTCACGGTGGCTAATTTGAATTGAATGATGAGTACTTCAAGCTCAGTGGATAGATCGAGCCAAAGATCTACCCAAAGGATAGTGGACACCATTCACTGTCGGTTCAATAATCAACAGTGCTGTATCTAAGCTGCCATCAGGATATAGTAACAAAGTTGGAAATGAACACAACTGACTCTCCTTAGTCACACGAGCTCCTAGAAGATTTGGGAGGGTCAGTATAATCCTAATCATGTTTATAGCACGCGCGCAAAAGCAGATTGACTTAACAATGAAAGAAACAGTGTAAAAAGTCAATCTGCTTAGGCGCGCGTGCTATAAACATGATTAGGATTTTACTGACCCTCCCAAATCTTCTAGGAGCTTGTGCGACGAAGGAGAGTCAGTTGTATTCTTTTCCAACTTTGTTACTATATCCTGATGGCAGCTTAGATACAGCACTCCTGTATTGGACACTCTTAATTCGAATTTACCATGGTAAATTCGAATTAAGTGTCCAATACGGGAGAATGGACAACATAATTTACCATGGTAAATTCGATTAAGGGTGTCCAATACAGAAGAATGGACAATAGAACATACGCGCAAAAGCTTCTGACTTCACGTCAGTGCTTGAACCTATTTTTTATTATATTTGTCGGTATTCACTGAAATAATTAACCTTTTTTTGACTCAGCTGTCATCAACTTGAGATATAAACACGCGGTTGCTAGGTAACCGCCAACCGGGAGATAAAGTAATGCGTACATTTGCCATCTCACCGGGAGAGAATCGGGTACTTTTCTCCCGTGTGACAGGGACGAAAAGTGAACTTTTCATCCCGGAGGAGAAAAAAAGTTGTTTACACATACTTGCCAAGTGATCAGGGACCTTTTTTTGTTTACATTGAAGGAAGGAGAGGTACATTAACTAATGTGCATCCTTTAAAACTGGGTAAATTATTATTTGAAAACGAAAACTTTAATTTAAGCATTAAAAACATTAAGAGAAAAGGTAAAAACAAGGTGGGGATAGAGTTTGGAAATTATAAAGATGCTAACACTTTCGCTAAAGAAGCTAACTTTGAAGATTGCGATATATACATACCACCCACATACATAGTATCGATGGGGGTCATATCGGATATCGATGTAAGCATTGAGGAAGAGGAAATTCTGAAAAACGCCAAATCCACATGTGAAATACTAAAGGTAAGACGATTAAAAAGAAAAATATATAACGAAACTGATAATAAACCGATGTATGTTAACTCCAAATCATGTGTTCTAACGTTCAGAAAAGCCAATATTCCCTATAATGTCATACTATACCACAATATATTGGAAGTACATCAATATGTAAGCCCAGTAGTTCAATGTTTCAATTGCCTGAGATATAACCATACTGCTAAAATATGTAATAGTCATGCTAGGTGCAACAAATGCGGTGAAAATCATTCAGAATCACAATGTGAACAAAATGACCCTAAATGCATTTTTTGCAAATTGAAGCATAAATCAACAAACAGAACATGCGAAGAGTATGAACGGCAAAAAAAAAATTAAAGATCTAATGGCAGTATTTAAATACACATATTTTGAAGCTGATCTAGTATTAAAGAAAAAAAATTCAAATACTCAAAAATTAATGTTAAACGATAGCAAACAATTTCCGTCATTATCATACACACAATCGGTAGTAAATCAGCCTCAATTGCCACCAACAGTAACACGTTCTTCATACGTACAAGCTACCAAAAATACACCTTCAATCCAGCAAGATGAATCACTACAAACACGGTCCCATGTTACCAAAAAAAACACTAAATTCACACAACATATCGTAAAAAATAAACCTATTAGAACCAGACCCGCCTTTAATCAATCAGAATTAGAGGAATGTTATATACAGTATACTCCAGATTATAAAAAAAATAAGTTATCAGATTGGAAAGAAAGAACTTTGCAAATAGAAAATACGGATTTATCATTGACAACCCCGGATTCCATAATTAATGTTATGGAATATGAAAATAATAATGATTCCAACGATTCACAATCATGCCAATATAACATGACAACCCCTATGGTAGTGTCAACAGAAGTAGAAATACATAACGAACCAGATCTTACTTAAGAAAAAAAAAATATATATATATAATAATCAATAATAATTCAAATCTTTAAATATCACTTACATATAATAACAAAATTAAAATCATATTAGCCCATATAGTATAATAAAATATAGTATATATAAAATTTAAAAAAATAATAAATAAAAAAAAAAAAAATTTTAAAAATAATAATAAAAATTATATTGCTTTTAATAAAACAATAACGCACATAAATGCAATCGTATATCTTGTATTGGAATATTTTCTCATTGTATGACTTAATTATTGCAGTGGTTTCCCACCGGAGCGCAGCTTTCTTATACGTCACAAAGTCAACTGTATTTCATAATAATGACCAACACAGCCTTAAGAATACTACAGTGGAATATCAGGTCAATAAACGTTAACTGGCTAGACCTTATGGGGAAATTGCAATTCTTCAAACCATCTCTTATTGCACTATCCGAAACGTTTCTAAAACAAAACAAAAAGGTAAATATATCCAACTATAATATCCTTAGGGAGGATCGGGATGATGGTGCCGGAGGCATTGCATTATTTATTAAAAATGACATTAAATTTGAAACAGTACATTTACAACTCACCAATAAGCCTGCCAGAATGCAATGCCAAGCTATAAAAATAGATAATATGGTGATAGTCCATATATATAACCCCCCGGATTTAACCCTTAAAATAGGGATAATGAACCAAATTCTCAATCAAATTGGTGAACAGTTCATGATTATTGGGGATTTCAATGCCCAAAGTCCTCAATGGGGATCAGGATACATCAACGCAAACGGGAAAGTAATTGAAAACTTTTTAGAATCACAGGAGCTAATCATATTAAATGACGGAACAGTAACAAGATACACACCCCCGGAACAACGAAAAAGCGCACCAGACCTAAGCATATGCTCACCCTCAATAGTAAATCGATGCCAATGGAAAGTTTATTTTGATACAGGGCAAAGCGACCATTATCCAATCATCCTGAACATGAACTTGATAAAAGACATCCCCACGGTTGCACTGTACCACTCTACTCGAAGGTTTGATACCGACAGAGCAAGCTGGGACGAATTCAATGAATATATAGAAAATAAATTAAAGACCTCAAACGTTCAAAGCTTGGGTACATTTAACAAAATTATCAAAGAAAGCGCTGAAATATATATACCATCAAAAAATCTTAATCTTAATAATCATTACAAAGTTAGATGGTGGGACGATGAAATCACTTTAATGGTCAAAAAACGTAGAGAGGCCCTTAAGCTTTATACAAGAAACCCTTCTAAAGAAAACTATCACAAAGCGAATGAAATACGAGCACAAACTAAAAAACTAATGAAACACAAAAAGATCATATCGTTTACGAATTTCTGTGAGAATCTGAATTTCAAAGGGGCAAATAATACATGGAGGGCAATTAAAAAATTTAAAAACGCTGATTCATCACATAATTCGCAAACTGTTCCGTCAATCCAAATTTTAACAGAGCTAATGAATAAAATCTCCCAACCACAGGAAGCTCATGTAGCAACAACAAAAGTTAGCTTGTATGTGGATAGCGTTTCACCCTCGTTTTCTATTCATGAGTTAATATTGGCGTTGAAGCAGTGTAAAACTTCTGCCCCGGGAATAGATCAGTTACCATATATATTATACAAAAATTTAAATTTGTGCTCAAAGGAAAGACTATTACATCTGTACAACGAAACCCTTAAAACACCAGAAAACTTAAAAGAGCTGAATAAAATATTAATTCTCCCCTTCGGGAAACCCGGTAGACCTCCTACAAGTGCAGACAACCTGCGACCAATAGCACTGTCACCGTGCATTTTGAAAATCCTTGAATCGCTAATCAAAAACAGAATTGAGAAAACAATCGAACAACACATAGAACAAAATAATCTCATGTTTGGTTTTCGTAGGGGGCTATCGGTAACAGACAGTTTGGTATACATAACATCATACATATACAACGCGTTTGCGGAAAAAAAATTTGTAATGGTTACGTTTCTGGACATTCAGGCCGCTTATGATAATGTTAATGTTTCTATATTAGGGGAAGATATGAGGCATATTAACTTGCCAGGAGACATTATTAGTCTAATCCTTACCCTTTTACAGAGCAGGGAGCTTTATGTACGTAACCCTGAAGAGGACAAACTGATGGGTCCATTCCATCCTAAAAAGGGAATATTGCAGGGATCAAAATTGAGTGCTATGTTGTTTAATCTATACACAAAATAGTTAGCAAAGAACGCAGAAGGGGACGTTCGTATCGGACAGTACGCAGATGATTTCTACGTGATGTGTGCGGGAGAGGATATAGGAAGCTTGTACGAAAAAATTTCAAACACCTTAGACGCCACTTCAAGCTGGCTGAAGAAAAGAAATCTAACAATTTCCTCCAAAAAAACAACAGCAGTACTGTTTGCAAGACGTAAGGTACCGGAAATAATCCCAAGCTTAATGATAAACAACGTTGCCATAGGGTGGAGAGCTCGAGTAAAGTATTTAGGAGTAATATTAGATGCTAGACTGACCTGGAAAGAACAGATAGAAACAAGCTGTAGTAGGGCAAAAAAAGGAATAAATCTTATACAAATTTTATGTAAAACATGGTGGGGTGCACAACCGAAAAATTTACTAACACTATGCACATCTTTGATTAGACCCTATCTTGACTTTGGCTCACTGCTTTATGGCAGTTGCCCGAAACAGAAAATTAAAAAATTAGACACCACTTTTTATCAAGCCTTAAGAACGGCAATGGGATGCATGCGATCAACACCCATTAACATATTATTAGCGGAAAGCGGAGAAATGACACTTGAAAAAAGAAGATGTTTATTAGCAACCAGATATCTTAGCCGGAAATTACAAACTAAAAACAATGTAATAATTAAGCAAATCAAACTAACACATAATCATCATCAATATTGGAACCATAAACAAAAACCTCCCTTTCTGTTAGCATACAATAAATTGCAACCCCACGAAAAGAAAATTTTTCCCGGCAGTAGACTTCCTTATTACAACTTGGACTATAATCATCATTCATCCCCATGTTCTATTATAATCCCATCGCTGGACAAAAATGATACCACTGTTTGTTTAAGATTTAACGAGCTCTGTGAGAGCAAACTTAAAGGATTTGAACAAATTTACACAGATGCCTCTCTAAAAAAAGAAGGATTGAAATGCTCAGTAGGGATAGGAATATACGCACCATCGATGAAAATAAAATCGGCCTGCAAATTACCAGATTTCTGGTCCATATTTTCGGCTGAAATGTTGGCAATAGGAGAAGCGTTAAAGCTTATCCAGCAAAAAAATATTAATAAGTCCGCAATTTGTACTGACTCGCTGA
This sequence comes from Halyzia sedecimguttata, assembly GCA_937662695.2. Classification (NCBI taxonomy): domain Eukaryota; kingdom Metazoa; phylum Arthropoda; class Insecta; order Coleoptera; family Coccinellidae; genus Halyzia; species Halyzia sedecimguttata. The sequence continues at coordinate 9,951,346 of OW569418.2, forward strand.
GTGCACTAGAAACTCTTAAAAATTGGAAAACTAATTCGCAGGTAGATCTAATAACAGCATCGGTTAAAAAATTGTGGGCAGAGTTGTCAGACAAGGGGTACAAAATATGTGGGGTCTGGGTACCGGGTCACTGTGGAATCATAGGAAACGAATGTGCGGACAAGCTAGCAAATGAGGGTAGAGAAATGGAACACAGTGTACATCATGCGGGTGGCTCTGGTCAAGTATATAACATCGTGAAACAGGAAATAAAAAAAAGAGTGGGAAAATTAATTGATAACATGGGGACAAACAAAGGGGCGCATATATACTCACATGAGAAATAGGAATAAATCTAACATATCTAAACCCTACTCAATGATTATAGCCGATTTGTCAAGAAAACATTTAACCACGATGATAAGAATACGGTCTGGTCATTGCCTGACACCAGAACATCTTAATAAAATTGGAATATTATCCAGTCCAAATTGCGAATGTGGTGAGCTGGGAACCTTGCATCATGTCTTCCTTCAGTGTGAAAAAAACAGGCAAAACTGTGAAATTCTTTATGGGAAAATACAAAATTTGGGATATCAGTTGCCCATCAACATGTATGAGGTGTTCTATTCGGAGAAAGAAGAGATAGTCAAGGTAATATTCGAATTTTTGGAGAAATCCAACATTAAGTTATAACAGGGGAGAGCGGAGGTTTTAATTTTTTTTTTGATTTGTGTAAATGATTTTGGTTATTTGGAGAGGATACTAACAAGTAGTGTGAATGTACTGTGTGTGTCATTTATGTCTCCTAATGTATACCCTTTCCTATCAGATTCCAGGGAGGGCGATACGAGGGAAAACAAATAGAAGTGCAAAATAAGAGAAAAGAAGAACACTGTAATCTGGGCGCATGCTTCGGCGAGCCCATTTCCCTCTTCTACAGCTGTAAAAGAGGATTAGACCAACAAACAAACATGGACAAACAGTGAATTGGTGAAATTAAGGAATTGTGTTGTTATTTAACAAGTAAGTAGTGCTTTCAGAGGAGTATTAAATTTATATAACTCAATTTTTGGTGAATACCATTTATCTGATATATCAACCTTTGGCTAGGTGAAAAGGTATCAAGGGTTTTGCAAAGTACCTATTTACTTGCCGTCCGTGTTTTGTTTTGCTGCATAATGAAGAAATCTTTTTTGAGCAAAGTGAAAAGATTGTCCGGCCAAACATTGTTGTTTACTGAAGAGCACAATATTACTGATAATTCGCAAGAATATGACCAGAGGACTGAAGATACTGTAGATAGTTGTTCTACTGAAACTATTCCAGCCTTGACTCTACCAGAAAACCGAAGAATTAGATTCAGTCACGATCTTCAGTTACCGAGTAATGTAGTTGGAAATACTTGTCTCTCAGGACCTAGCCAAAGTAACCACCTGAGTTTTCAGGAAGATATTAAATTGTGGGCTTTACCTATATATTGAGTTTCCCCACTGGTATAAAATCTCTAATTCTCTATTTCTAATGAAATTTATATTTATTTGCTTTTATATCATCAAATAGAAACATTAGATATTTTTCCAGCTAATCAGTCACAACAAGCCTGCTCATCACAGTCTGAAGCAGCATTTGAAGTGGTGCAAAGAAACTTGAATATAGAAAAGGAAGTGATACAGCAATACAATAATCCAAAACCTCAATTCGGATGCGTCTACCTCCAGAACTTCAACTTCTACTGCAGCAAAACTGAAATGTTTATCCAGTAAAGGTTAGTATACCTCTTATATATTTATGTATTTGTGACTTTGAACCTTATTTTGTTTTTTATAGACTCTACTGAAATTATAAGAATGCTACATAAATTTAATGGAAGGGTCGAGCAAAATACGGAATTGATAACGGCAATGCTGAATTCAAGGAGTGAAAATACTGCCCAAGATATCAATATTCCAAAACCAATGGTAGATATCAATATACCAGAGTAGAAATAGAAAACAAATCATTTTATTCATAGTTGACTAAGCTTGTCCATGTTGGAGGCACTGACACAAAAGATGTTGTCAGAAGACGCATGCCTCAGTTGGTCGATGATGTCATATTGAAGCAGTTAAGCTGGGTTGGAGGGCAAGAAGTTTTCTGTTCTTCACATGGCTACATTAATCAAAGGTAAAAATATAATCCAGTAGTCTATGTTAATTCCATTTTCTCTTTACTAATTTTATATTGGGTTTTTGACATATTTGAGAAACATATTCACTGTGTTGTCCAACTGTTCTTGAATATATTATTTGTGTTTCGGTATTTCCATAATCTGTATTTAGAACAACTCTGCCATAGGGATTTTTTCAATTGAATGACAATACCATCTTCACTTTACAAAATACAATTTCTATTCACCAAATGAATCAATATGCATAATTAGCAGAGGAAATATCATTGACATCGAGATAATATATTATGTAATACTTTTTTCAGTGGTATGCGGGAAAAACCCACCTACGAAGCAATGCACTGAAAAGGAAGTAGAAAAAAGGATTGCTATTTTCCTGACTAAAAAGCAACTGAAACTGTGAGTAAATTATTCTATGACGAAGTGTTTTTTCTTATATTTGATGGTTTTAGGAATAAGGAATACAAACAAAATCACCCGGAGGAAGAATTCGTGCTATAAATACATAGTAATATTAATAAGATGTTGTTTTAATTTATTATTTGTTCAATTTATCTAATATTAATTAGATATATTTACTTCAATGTATTTAATGACATCTCCAGAATGCAAATCTTCAGTGAAAAAAATCTGCGGTCTCTGTTAGTTTGTAAGATATTGGCGTGGTTTTTTTCAATAATATCCAATATTCATAACGTAAAAAATAATAATATCTGAGCGACTAAAAAATTTGCGGATTTACCGCAATATATACATATTTTATATATAATATTTTTTTTGTATTTTCTGTGAAAAAATATTTTTGTTTTTTGTAATAAATATTTTCTGATTTAGTTTTGTATTTCTCTAAATAACTAACCTACATTTGACCATATAGTAAAAGTAGAAAAAAAATATATACAGGGTGAGTCTTGTTGTACATTAATGTTAACCATAGATTCTTATCATCAAATGAAACACTTTTTTCATTTACCATTTTTCCCAATTCGGCTAAGGTAAAAAGATACAGGATCTTGAAATTTCGAAAAAAAATCAGTTTCTATTTTGTATAGCTTTGACATTCTTTTTCTGAATTAAACGAATGTTGGTGTTGAAGTTTCCTATAACTATGATACATATTTTCCAGAAAAACACGTCAAAGTTACAATGTAAAATGATATTTTTTTTTTTAAATTTCAACAGCCTGTATATTCTTACCTGAGTCAAATTTGGAAAAGATGTTGAATGAAAAAAGTATTCAATTTGATGAGAGGTTTTATGGTTAAATTTAATGTACGGCTCAAAGACTCACCCTTTATAATTTTTTTGATATTAATATTCAAAAAGCATATGCTATACAGTAGAAAAATATATTCCTAGCATATGCCATGAATATCTTTTAGGAGATTAAAACATATTCCCGGGATATCCATAGAATATGCGTATCATATGCTTGGAGGATATGGAATATCCCTGGCATATGCCAATATGCCGTTGGGATATGCATGGCATATTCATGGAACATGATTCATGGCGACCTTGGATATCCATGGAATATGCGTAGCATATGCTTTGGAGGATATGGAATATCCCTGGCATATGCCGGTGGGATATGCATGGCATATTCATGCAATATGTTTGTGCCGTCTGGGATGGTTTCCGAGTAATAATTTTGTTTCCAACCAATATAAAACCGATCGAATTGAAACTGAACAGTTGTAGAATATAAACCTAAGCACGTTTGTGAAATTTTGTGAGGATCATATTTCATACTAGAAGAAAATTTCAAAAAAATTATTAAAAAATATTTTTTATGTCACGATAACCTGAGAACGGAAAGAGACAGCGACTTGAAATTTTCAGGTTAGGTTGTGCATATGAATGTGACATTTGAGTTTGTTTATAAGCATAATCGGCCAGACGGTTTTTGAGTTATCCCCATCTAAATTTGGTTGTTATTTCCGTAATAACTCGAACAATACCAAACCGATCCAATTTAAATATGGTTATTAGTTGAAGAATGCCAACACGGAAATGTTTGCAAAAGTTTTTGCGAGAGCCTTCAGAACCTATCTCTACTACCAAGTTCCAAGTTTGAACACGATCGGATCTATATAATTCTCTTTATAATTTATGTCAATGATCTTCCAGAGCACATATCTGTTGGACGAGTATTTCAGTACGCAGACGACACATCTATTGTTATATCAGCCCCTACAATGGATGAATTGAGCCAAAAAGCTAACACCGTAATTAACGAATTTGGTGGGTGGTGTCTGCGGAATAATCTTTATGTTGAATCACACAAAAACAGTTTGCCTTAACTTTCGCAATAGTTTTATCCCCAAAAATGTAAATTTCACAGTTGAGATAAATAGTGAGCATGTTTTAATACCGGAAGAAACAGTAAAACTCTTGGGGGTACGTTTGGATAGTAGGCTAAACTGGGAAGATCATGTGGAGAAAATATGCAAAAAATTAAATAGCGGGTACTATGCTATATTAAATTTGAAGCAAACATTAAACAAACAAGGACTAATGAGCGCCTATTATGCGTTAATTTATTCAAGAATAAGTTAAAATATAATAGTATATGGTAATGCAACTGAAAGTGGAAGAGTGTTTATCGCTCAAAAAAGGATAATTCGCCTTATGTTCAACTTAAGTCCATTGGAATCCTGCAGAGAAACTTTCAGGAAAGAGAACATACTTACCTTCCCATGTATATATCTCCTGAAGGTACTCTGTCGTACGTATAAAAACAAGAGAGAGTTTGAAAAGGTTGGTGATAGACATGATTACAACACTAGAAAGGGTGATCAACTGAGACTAGGTAGATTTACTTACCATACATATAGAAAGACTCCCGAGTATGCAGGATGTTATTTTTTCAATTTACTGCCTCTTGAAATAAGAAATGCCACTATAGTTTAAGTGTTTTCAAAAGGAAACTAATCAGCATACTCAGGTTGGAGGTTTTTTATGATCTCTCAGAGTTCAAGAATTTTTTCAATGGCATATTATACAGAACTTGATTACTATAACGTGCATATTATGTTTCTTCTAATGGCCTACAGTTTTTCAACTTGGGATATTGTGTGTGCAATTGAATTTTTTTTTCTTCTGACGTGTCCAATATAGTGTAAATTGTGAATGATGGATCAATAAAAAATTATTATTATTATTATTATATTGTTGGAGATCTGAGCAGCCTTGTGTGAGTTCAGTAGCTGGATGGGTGACCGTTGCTCCGATACCTCCCGAACGAAAGGAGATAGGGACTTGCAATAATTTTCAGGGTAGGTTGCGCATCTAAATGGGAGAGTTAAGTTTGCTGTTGCAAACGCTTCGCGGTTGCTCAACGGTTTCGGAGTTATACACTGGAATATTATTTCCTCGATGACTCAAAAAATATAGACCCGATAAAATTGTAGCTTGCTAACTAGTTGTAGAATATCGACATAAAGACGTGTGTAAAATTTTGTGAGAACCGTACCCCTAGAAAATAAAAAAAAATTTCGAAAAAAAAATTGCTTCAAGCACTGACGTGAAGTCGGGAGCTTTTGCGCTTATGTTCTATTGTCCATTCTCCTGCTATAAGATTAAGAGTGTCCAATACAGGAGAATGGACAATAGAACATACGCGCAAAAGCTCCTGACTTCACGTCAGTGCTTGAACTAATTTTTATTATGTCATTTTGCTATAGTTTTTCAACTATCAGCGGTCAATTTGGGGCCTTTTGAGATATGATCCGGGGGGGAGGCTACCCTCCCTCCAACCCGGTAGCGACGGCCCTGAAAAACACCTGAGTAAGTTGGGTTGACTATTCCTGGAGGGGGACGAATCTATAAGCACATTATATATGAATGCCTCGCTAGGGACAGGACTTGAGAAATTAAGGAGCCCACAAGCTTAGACTGAGGGAACTGGACAAGTTCTCACCCACTCAGCTCATTTCCCATATCAGAAGCACAGAATATACCCTAGATATAAGGTATATTCTGTGATCAGAAGGCTTGATGAGCTTGTGGGTGAAGTATAGATTTGAGTGTTCCACAATTTTGGCCGCCTGGTCGCAGTGGTGGGGTGGGGTCCGTCCGCCCGACACAACATACAAATCATATCATCATTGGCAGAAATCATAGCTGTACTTCCCTTTGTGGAACCTGCTCCACTTCTTGGTATAGCAAATGACTCCACTAAAAGGGAAGAATGATGGTTAAATAAAATTCATTCTGGCTAACTCACCCTCTGGATGAAACATACGGAAGCTTTCATTAGGGGCAATTCGATTCAGTACAAAAAGGATTCCTACAGATCTAACAAACACTAAAACTTTCACACGACCTGTTCTGCCTGTTAGGTCATTATCAAGTGATACAGATGGTCTCAGGTTACAGATATTTATGCTAGAGTATCCATGAGTAATAAATGAGTTTACAATTGCCTGTTGAGTAGTTAAGATCCAATTGGTTATTATTATATCAAAATCAAAGACCATCTGTATCACTTGATAATGCATAGAATAGAAAAGTCATCATTTTTATATACAGGCTGAGTCTTTAAGTTGTACATTATTTTATCCATGGATTCCTCTCCTCCAATAAAACACTCTTTTCATTTGCCATTTGTCCAGATTCGGCTCAGGTAAAAAGTTGCATGCGAGATTTCACAACAAATGTTTTAGTGTTACTTTTTGTTGCAGAAGAAATCCCTTACACCCCTGCACTTATAACGTCAATTGGCAAAATTTCAAACTACGCCCTTGTTTCACAATGTGCTAATACACTCCTGCATATAAATTATCTATGACATTGATGGTGAACGAGAAAAAGGTACAGTAACTTTTTAAATTTCTGGCCATCGATATTTCGGTAATATCTTCACCGATATAGATCCAATCGAGTTCAAATCTAGAACTTTACTGCAAAATAAGGTTTTGAAGGCTCTCGCAGAATTTCATGGATATCTAAGGGATATCTTCTGTGATACAGAATTTTTTAAATAATTTTTTTTTTATTTTCCAGTCATGCGTTCAAAATTTTCCATAAGTTTTCCAATCGGTATTTTTCAACCAACTACCTCACTTCAATTCGATCAGATCAGTATCTTTCGAATTATTGGGAAAACTAAATTTCAGATTGGTATAACTCTGAAAGCATTCGGTTGATTTTGACTTAACAATTTTAACTGGCACTAACCAACTCTGAAAATCTCAACTCTATCTCATTGCGTTCGAGCGTATTCAAGCTGACAACCGGACAGAATCAATGTTGACCTTGGATTCTTTATTAGTCAGTCGAAACTAATCGTTTGAGTCTATTCTCGGTCAAATATTCGAAAATTACAGACATTTGGACGAATTGATAGGCACGCGCCAAAAAGTGTTTCATTTGATGATAGCAATTTATGGTTAAAATTAATGTACAACATCTGTTTAAAAAACTACTTCCTATCTTCATCTATACATTGGGATGTCACCTTCTAATTCAGGATAATAAATAAAATTAATTAAAAAACATGATTTATATTATCATACACTGAAATAGACAACAGATAAATAGATCATCACTCTTTCTTCAATAAATTAAGCCAAAAATGTTCTGACTGTGGCTTTAATTGTAGTTCGACATACTGGACAATCCTGTAAATTTGGAGCACAATTGACACATGTGGCAAAATGACCGCAGGGCAAAAATACAACACCTACTTCCATATCCATGCACACTTTACATAATCTCTGCTCCTTAAGAATTCTATTTTCCTCTTCTAAAGACAATTTATTTGACGTATTCGGGGGAATGGACGCTGAAGCATCTTCTGAAGTTGTAGGCGAGGAATCTGCAGGACTTATGTTATTGGAATAAGATTTGAACATGAAATCATTGTAGCTTTCTGTACATTCAGATTCTACTTCTGATCTCTGTTCGTCTATTTGCAAATTTAGTGTAGCAAGCACCAATGAATCAGGTTCACCAAAGGCAATTCCAGTTTGTTCCAATTTTTCTCTTAAAGCTCTTTTTATTCGATCAATGCTCAATCCGATATTTAATGCCATTACAACTACAGATGAACTCATATGTTGTTCTAAATCAGCCTCTGTTACTGGAAATTTTCTTACAGGTTTGGGTTGCATATTCTGTAGTTTCTTCTTATCCTGGAATGAATAGAACGATAAGGAATAAATATGTGATAATAGACGTACAGAAAGCATTCAACAGTGTATGGCATACAGGAATCTATTCTTAAAACTGTATTTTCAAGTACCCAGCATATACAGAGTGTTCCTTAAACAACTTCTACTATTAAAAATGCATGAGTTTTATTTGATCTGTCAAAACTAGTAATGGAACCATGAATTTATCGAAATATGCCAGAGCCTACTGAATTATATTGAGAATTTCGATTTCCCTAACGAATTTTTTTAGCAGCCCATAGGTCTCTTGCATGTAACACGAAATACCATATGTTTATGTTTTTCTTAATCTACTTCAATACCAGATCATCAAGTATGCCCTTATACACTTTCATGATTTATAAAATTTGAATATTTCGGTATTGAAAATCGGTAAATCAAGAAGCAATTTCAAATGAGGTGAAACGCTTCTGAATCGTTGCTATGACGGATGACGTGATCAAAATTTACCATCTGCTTGTTACAGCCAATGCTGACTTCTAGCTCTTTATAGGGAGCTGTGTTACACTGGAATAAAGAGTAAAACGGACACGAGAAGAGAGTGAGAGTAGATATGACGGGTTACGTCATGGACTGGCGCCAAGTTTCGATCATTTGAACAGGCATTATGTGCAACCAAATTTGAATGATCGTTTTCTCGTTGAAACTTGACATTTTTGACGGCGGTTGAACTTTTTCAGTATTCTTGTGGATATAATAATCGATTACAATAATAAAAAATGCATTAATGCAAGAGACCTATTGTATCCCCTTCCCCTAACTTTATGGCATGTCATATAATGAAATTTCAGAGTGTAATACTAAAATTGATCACTGCATTTCTGAATGATTTCAGTATACAGGTGTGCAGAAACTTCGGACTAGAACAAGGGCTACCTGAGGCTGGTTTTCCTGTCACGCTGACGGTCGGCGCTGATGGGTCAATATGTATGTAGCTATAGGTAGCGTTTTCGAGTCACGCGGCGCTGACGGCTGTCAGCGCTGAGCTATATTCGCGCACGTACGCGCCGGCGCGTCGGCGCCGCTGACTAGCTGGCGCCGACAAGCCTCCACATTCAGTGAGCCAGAGACAATAGCATCCTTCTATTTCTCAATGTGATCAGCGTGATCCGAGATGACTGATCAGCGCTGACCGTCAGCGCCGACCGTCAGCGTGACAGGAAAACCAGCCTCAAGGCTTTGTTTTGCTCTGATAGTAAGGACCAGATTAGTTAGGTTAGTTGGGAATTTTGAATTACGATCCAGCCGTGGATTCAACCACTGAATTCTCCAAGCATTTCATGCACCTAAAAATTACGCGAATCTTTCGTCTGTTTTTAGATGTTTTGGCAAATTTCTTAACATTTTTTTGGAACAGATTCAATGAACCTTTCCCAACAAGCTAGAATCTAATTTGTATAACAAAATTGTATATTTTCAAAACAATTTATGAATATAAAAGTGTTGGGCAAATTCGATTGACTTCAGATGTAATGGCAACCATATTTGATTTCGAAACACCCTTTGTAACGGTCATAAAAGGCCCTTTGAGTGTGGTGGACTTCGTTAATCGATTGTACAGGGTGATTCACTTATCTTGGTAACCCCAATTTTCTCGGAAACGGCCGAATATTTTTTCATTCTGTAAACGGCGTTTTGTACAAGTCAATGTTGACTTGCGATGCGCGTAAAATTTGGCGTAAAAAATAAAGATTGCTGGCGTCGCGGCGCCGTCAATTTTTTTTATGCCAGGAACATACCTTTTTGGCGCTCTAGTTACTCGGAACTGAGTGCTTATCAATTTGCCCAAATGTCTGTAATTTTCGAATTTTTCGATGAAAATGGTCTTAAACGATTTGGTTCGACTCACTAATCAAGAATCCGTGGTCGAAATTAATTCTGTCCGGATGGTCCGGCTGTAGGCACGATAACTCTCGAACGGAATGAGCTAGACAAATGAAATTTTCAGAGTAGGTTTGGGAGATAAATATCTCGGCTAAGTTCGTTATTGGGCAAAATGGGACAGATGGTTTCGGAGTAACAAAAAAAAAGTTTTTTTTTTACATAACAAATTCCAAATTATTTGTTTTTCAATAAGCAGTTTTACCATAAGAATCCAACGATATCATTTTTAACTCTAACAAGCTAATACTGTCGTATTAGGTATTTCTACCTTTTCACAGAATGATATAATTAACCTATGTATGAATTGTCATAATGTCAACTTATTTTCCTGAGACATGACATTGTCTAATTCCTTGCAGCAATCGAAGAATTATGAGAATAAAGTGTATTCCGAAATGTGAGCGAAGTGAGAAAAATCTCAGTGTTTGTTCCGAAATTATTTTTTCTCAGAAAAGTCTAACATTCCGAAACGGAACATGAAGTAAGAGATCTGAGAGAAAGAAGTGAGACTGCTTTTCATCCATAGACATAGAATGCTCCGTTGTCTCACTTAATAACGGGACTGACGGAAGGGAATATTATAACTTCAAAAATATTATGTTGGTGTACTCGTATTTTGGCGATGCAACGAGTACCTCACCCAAAAATATTTGAAAATATTACGTTAATATTGAAAGCATAATTGTGTAGTTCGAGAGAGGAGAAAATTTGGTGAACGTAGATCAGGAAATTTTGGATCGATTACAAGGTAATTTTTCATTATTACTTCTCTTCTTTCATACATGTTTTATGGAATATCTACTATTTGTACGTACTTTAAACCTGTTTTGGGCAATTGTCATACGAAACTTGTTTTTTTGGCGCTCTAGTTCCTCGGAAGAGTGCTTATCAATTTGCTCAAATGTCTGTAATTTTCGAATTTTTGGCTGAAAATGGTCTCAATTGTAGGATCATGACCTTTATACGCATGTGAAGTTTTATATTGACCAGGTTACCGCAAAGTGTCAAAAAAAAATTTTGAAAATTTTTCAAAAGTTTTTCTACAATAACCCTCGAACGGAATGAGCTAGGTAGTTGAAATTTTCAGAGTAGGTTAGGGAGATGAATATCTCGGTTAAGTTCGTTATTGGGCAAAATAGGCCAGATGGTTTCGGAGTAACGAAAAAAATTTTTTTTTTTGAATTTCTATTTAAGATGCAGTTTCACCATAAAAATCCATTGATATCATTTTTAACTCCAACAAGCAAATACTTTCGGAGATATGATTTTTCGAAATTTCAATAATGAATCGTACATCTATGTTTTCACAGAATGCTATAATTATTCTATCTAAGCTTTATTATATGATCTGTGTTCATACTCGTACATGTCATCCTGTTTTATAAGAGAGAGTCAGATTCATTTCAGCTATTTTAATTTGATTTCTTCCATGGTGCAGTTCTCATTCTCAGATTGCTCATTTAATCTTGATAAATAAACTATTATTTGAAGTGAATTTCCTTTATGATGCAGTTCTATCATAAGAATACATTGATATAATTCTCAACTCTGAGAAACCAATACTTTCGGAGATATAATTTGTCTGTTTGAACTAGAGCGCCAGAAAGCTCCTGTCCACAGGGCTTGAACCCATTTTTGGCGCTCTAGTTCCTCGGAACTGAGTGCTTATCAATTTGCCCAAATGTCTGTGATTTTCGAATATTTCGATGAAAATGGTCTTAAACGATTTGGTTCGACTCACTGATCAAGAATCCGTGGTCGAAATTCATTCTGTCCGGCCGGTCCGGCCGGCCGTAGGCACGATAACTCTCGAACGGAATGAGCTAGAGAGTTGAAATTTTCAGAGTAGGTTTGGGGGATAAATATCTCGGCTAAGTTCGTTATTGGGCAAAATCGGACAGATGGTTATGGAGTAACAAAAAAAAAATTTTTTTTTTACGGAACAAATTCCAAATTAAATTTTTTTTAATAAGAAGTTTGATCATAAGAATCCATTCATATCATTTTTAACTCTAACAAGCTAATACTTTCGGAGATATGATTTTTCAAAATTTCAATAATAAATCGTATTTCAACGTTGTCACAGAATGATATTATTCTATGAATTGTCATGTCAAATTATGTTCCTGAGACATTATCTAATCAATCGAAGAATTGTGAGCGAAGTGAGAAAAATCTCAGTTGTTTGCTCCGAAATAAGTTTTTCTCAGAAAATTCTTACAATTCGGAACTGAACATGAAGTAAGAGATCTGAGAGTAGTGAGACTGCTTTTCATCCATAGACATAGATATAACTCTCGAACGGAATGAGGTAGGTAGTTGAAATTTTCAAAGTAGTTTAGGGAGATGAATATCTCGGTTAAGTTCGTTATTTGGGCAAAATTGGCCAGATTTAAAATGATTTCTTCCATGGTGCAGTTCTCAATCTCATGATTGCTCATTTAATCTTGATAAATGAACTATTATTTGAATTGAATTTCCTTTAGGATGCAGTTCTATCATATGAATACATTGATATAATTCCCAACTCTGAGAAACCAATACTTTTGGAGATATAATTTGTCTGTTTGAACTAGAGCGCCAGAAAGCTCCTGTCCACAGGGCTTGAACCCATTTTTGCGCGTATGTTCTGGGGAACATACGCGTTATAGTTTTGCCCAAATGTGAAATTTAATTCTGTGGTGCCGTCCGGCCGTTGCCACGATAACTTGAGAACGAAAAGAGCCAGCGACTTGAAATTTTCAGGGTGGGTTGCGCATCCCAATACGACGGACAAGTTCGTTAATGGGTATAATCGGCCCAATGGTTTCCGAGTAATAATTTTGTTTTCAACCAAAATAAATCCGATCGAATTTAAACTTGGTGAATAGTTGTAGAATATAGACCTAAGCACGTTCGTGAAATTTTGTGAGAATCGTATTGCTAGAAAATTATTAAAAAATTATTAAAAAATATTTTTGTTGTCACGATAACCTGAGAACGGAAGGAGATAGCGGCTTGAAAATTTCAGGTTAGGTTGTGCATCTGAATGCGACATTTGAGTTTGTTTATGAGCATAATCGTCCAAACGGTTTTAGAGTTATAGCCATCTGAAATTTTCTGAAATTTGGATGTTTTTTGTTCCTCATTAACTCGAAGAATACAAAACCGATTGGATTCAAACATGGTGAATAGTTGTAGAATATAGACCTAAGCACGTTTATGAAATTTTGTGAGCATCGAATCGCTAGAAAATTATTAAGAAATTATTAAAAAATATTTTTGTTGTCACGATAACCTGAGAACGGAAAGAGATAGCGGCTTGAAAATTTCAGGTTAGGTTGTGCATCTGAATGCACAATTTGAGTTTGCTTATGAGCATAATCGTCCAAACGGTTTTAGAGTTATAGCCATCTGAAATTTTCTGAAATTTGGATGTTTTTTGTTCCTCATTAACTCGAAGAATACAAAACCGATTGGATTCAAACATGGTTATTAGTTGTAGAATGCCAACGCGAAAATTTTTGCAGAATTTCGTGAGGATGGTATAACTAGAAAATTCAAAAAAAAATAATTAAAAATAATTGAAAAAAATTCTATATATCATAAACTATTCGTCCGGCATGGCTGAAATTTTGGGTGAGCCTGCAGAACCTAACTCTACTGCAGAATTCCAAGTTTGAACACGATCGGATCTATATTGTTGGAGAACCGAGCAGCCTTTTGTGAGTTCGGTAGGTGGATGCGAATCGTCGTATGATATGTTGTCTATGGTCGTATTTTTGCGAGAACCTCCAAAAATAAAATATGAATGTCATGATGACATATTATTATACATATATATTCATGGTAAAATCGTGTTATTTCATCACAAATCTATAGGAGATTAGATGATAGCCCTACATTAGTGGTCAGACCTGGTTTTGAAAGAGATCCTCCTTAGGAGGAGGCAACTAAATATTGAAGGGATTTCTATGAACAAGAGTGAATATCTTTGAGGAATAGAGAGGCGATTCTTCTTCAAGAGATCCATGTGCCTTCAGAGGAGTATATTTGCGAGAGGGGACCTTTGAATTTTGCAGAAGGCTTCTGATCTTGTAAGGTGAGAGGCTCATTTGTGGATATTAAATCTCGTGATGGGTAGAAAGGAATTCTAGGCCAGTTTTTCTATCACTAATGAGAATATATCTTTATGTAATAACGGGTGATTTTTTGAGAGCTTTTGGATTTGATTTGAAAAAAATTGGTTCAAGCACTGACGTGAAGTCAGAAGCTTTTGCGCGTATGTTCTATTGTCCATTCTCCTGTATTGGACACTCTTCTTAATCGAATTTATTTTAGTTTGGATTCGTTAACATGGGAGCTCAGAGCTTTAATAGCAGCTAGACTGTTAGAGTGGATTAATACATCACATCTCTGATAGTTTCTTTCACACAGCAATTGGCCCATGGTCTCCCAATTTTGTGATTAATTATTTCATCATACTATTAATATAAATCAATAAGATTCAATCGAGAATTAATTGGTTTCATTAAAAAAGTAAATATCAAAACAATTATATGTACGCAAAAATTATTTTAACCAAGTAAATATCAAAAAAAAAATTGGTTCAAGCACTGACGTGAAGTCGAAAGCTTTTGCGCGTATGTTCTATTGTCCATTCTCCTGTATTGGACACTCTTCTTAATCGAAAAAAAAATTGGTTCAAGCACTGACGTGAATCAGGAGCTTTTGCTCTTCTTAATCGAATTTACCATGATGAATTCTATTGTCCGTTCTCCTGATTGGACCCTTTTAATCGAAAAAAAAATTGGTTCAAGCACTGACGTGAAGTCAGAAGCTTTTGCGCGTATGTTCTATTGTCCATTCTCCTGTATTGGACACTCTTCTTAATCGAATTTACCATGATGAATTCTATTGTCTATTCTCCTGTATTGGACACTCTTCTCAATCGAATTCACCATGATGATTTTTATTGTCTATTCTCCTGTATTGGAGACTCTTCTTAATCGAATTTGCCATGATGAATTCTATTGTCCAGAATGGACAATAGAATTCATCATGGCAAATTCGATTAAGAAGAGTCTCCAATACAGGAGAATAGACAATAAAAATCATCATGGTGAATTCGATTGAGAAGAGTGTCCAATACAGGAGAATAGACAATAGAATTCATCATGGTAAATTCGATTAAGAAGAGTGTCCAATACAGGAGAATGGACAATAGAACATACGCGCAAAAGCTTCTGACTTCACGTCAGTGCTTGTTTATTACACCATTCGAAATATGATTCAATTCTAAATTTCATTTCCAGATACCTTTTTTTCCCATTTCAAACCGTCATATGTTCTATATGCATACCATTATGATCCATACATCAATTATACCTTTTCCTTATTTCATTATAAGTCACTTTTGCCAGAATATTACGGTTTACATCGGCGCATGCGTTTGTTATTCTTACTTTTAAATGGTCTAAATTACTAGAATAATTTTTGTATACCATATTTTACATCAGGGTGCCCCAAAGAAAGTAATCCATGGGCGTTAGGACCGGTGATCTTGGGGGATATCTGAACCAAAATCATATATATGTCTCCAAATCAAAGCATATTGTCACAATACAGAAAAAAAATGGAATGGAATTAACATGAAACACCCTGTAGATCGCTAACGGATTGAAATGGGAAAAAATAGTAACTGGAAATAAAATTTAGAATTGAATCATCTTTCGAATGGCATAATAAAAAAGGTATGTTCCTGGGAAAAAAAATTGACGGCGCTGCGACGCCAGCCATCTTTATTTTTTATGCCAAATTTTACGCGCATCTCAAGTCAACATTGACTTGTATAAAACGCCGTTTACAGAATGAAAAAATATTCGGCCGTTTCCGAGAAAATTGGGGTTACCAAGATAAGTGAATCACCCTGTACATAAAGTCATCCATTTGATTTACGGATGGATCAAAACCAGATAAGGGTGTAGGTATTGGGGTATATGAGTGGAAACAGAGGATCTCTGTGCCCCTCGACATGAGCCTTCTATCTTACAGGCAGAAACCCTAGCTATCTATATTTGTGCCGAAAAGTGGTTGAAAAGGAACCTCACGGGGAAAAACATCTATATTATATCGAAAAACCAGGCCACACTGAAAGACTTGGAGTCATCCATCCAGGGTTCCCTACTGTCCTGGGAATGCCGGAATATCATAAAGCAACCGGCTAGAGGCAGAGCTAGAGCAGCTCTCGGGAGAAATACTCCAGGACTTGCACAGGCAAAATGATTCAGAGATTTTTCACCCTCCTATATTGACAGGGCCTTGTCGGTACAACTACCACTTGTACCATATAGGCAGATGAAACATGCACTGATAATCAGAGAAGGAAAGTGCCCAACATATGGTTTGTACTTGCAATAGAAAGATGCGTGGAAATGAACCTACAAAGAAACTATCAGAGATGAGATATAGCTATCCACTCTGACAGTCAAGCTGCTATTAAATCTCTGAGCTCCCATGTTATCGAATCCAAGCTAATAGGGGAGTGCGGAAGAAAACTCAATGAAGTAGGCAAGAACAACAGGGTCTCCTTGGTCTGGGTTCCTGGTCACGCAGGAATCATAGGAAATGAGGAGGCCAACACACTTGCCAAGAAAGGAGCACAAACCCCCTTTATTGGCCCAGAACCTTATTGTGGAGTTGGTAGACACGCCTACAAAAGTGAATTCCAGACGAAAGAAGAAACTGAGAGAGGTACTTTCTGGAGATCTCTCCCCAGAATGCATCACTCCAAGAAATTCCTCCGGAACTTTGATACTGTCAGATCCAAGAAATACTTGGACCTCAGTAAGAAGAAGCTGAACCTCCTCACTGGCTTCCTCACAGGGCACTGCGGCCTCAGGAAGCATATGATGAGATTAGGGCTAGCAGAAACTGACGAGTGCAGATTCTGTTGGGAGGAGGATGAAACTCCTGATCACCTGACAACGGAATGCCTCGCCATCTCAAACCAAGGCAGGGAATGCTTTGGGCAAGATATCTGCGGGAGCGAAGACCTAGCCACCTTGAAGCCATCCCAGATACTGGAGTTTATCAGAACTCTGGAACTGGAAGGCAAGCTGTAGATGGTAATGACATCGACAGCTCTGAAGGGGGGGCACAATAGACCTTAAGGTCGCAGTGCAACGTTACCCCCTACAAAAATATACTATATATACAACATATGGTTTACAAATACCACAAGGATCACCGCTCTCTCCTCTACTTTACAACTTATTCTGCTGGGACATGTACAGACAACACAGGGACATGAACGAAAATATCAACGAGCATGCATACACTCTTCAATTTGCTGATGACACAACTTTGATATCCCATCATAAATCACTGAAGGAATGCATGAGTGAACTACAGAAGCTGGCAGATGTCACGGTGGCATGGATGAGACGATGGAGAATACAGCCTAACCCAACAAAATCAAAACTCATCGTCTTTAATCACGAAATCAACGCAAGCTCTCCGAAAATAATACTTGGAAGTGACACAATTACTCCAAAAGAATCATGCAAATACCTGGGCATACAAATTGACAGCAAGATGAACTTTAAAACGCATCTAAAATGCCAAGAAAAAGCTGCTATCACACGAGCTGGGCACTTTAGGTCCCTAACTTATAAAAATCTAGGAATCAGTTGCAAAACAACAACCAAGATCTACAAAATGATATGCAGACCTTTATTGGACTATGGACATACAATTTTCACAAATTCACCAAAAACAACCCGGAATATAATAGCAGTAGCAGAAAGAACTTGCTTACGAAAGATTACAAAAATAAGACACCCCAACAACCCACTCCACAACCCATCCAATCAACTTTTATACCAGATGACGGAAATAGAGCCAATAACGGAAAGAATGCAGAAACTCAGCAAGAAGTTCATCACAAACCACGATAATGTCAACATAATTGAACCATTGCTACTCCGATACAATAGAGAATCTACACCAGGGGTCACCAATTAGTTTCATTGGAGGTCCGTTCACAAAATCTGTGTATCTGTCGCGGTCCGTTAGATAGCATTATAATAATAATAATAATAATAATAATAATAATAATAATAATAATATTTATTGAACAGGAACAAGACCACGCAAAGGGGACGCCACAAGTGGACACCCGAGCAACATGAAAAACTGACTGTTTTATACCGAAGATCCAGACCAGAAAGAAGGGGATATATGGGTAGACTGCATGGTCTGTGGTGTGAAAATAATCCAGATCTTAGTTTTATGACTCAGCAAAACCTGCGAGACCAGGTGAGCCATCTGAAGAAGAGAGGAATCTTGCAGCAGCTTCAAGAGCCAGAAGGAACAGAAGAACAAGCTGAAGAGCAGGTGAGAGATGCTCGGAACCAACAGCAGCAATCCACGATTCAAAGGAGAGAAGAACAGGATGGAAGGCAGGTGAGAGATGCCGCAAAGATCCAACCTCCAATGCCTGGATCGCAAGTCGAAGCACTGGACATGGAGCAGGTGACAGCTGCCCCATTCCGAGTGGAACATCCTGCACAGTGCAACAGGCGAAGAACGGAACAAGTGAGAGATGTTCCGGAACCAGTCATCAACAGAAAGGAAGCATTCGAGGCTGCAGTAGGGGATCCGAACAAAACGACTGCACGGTTGAAAACGAGACTCCAGGCTGAAGACCTAGCCATGATGAATAATATCATCAACGATCACCTAAAGGAGGACTGCTCACTAGAAGGTGTCGTGGCTGCAGTGAGAGCTGCTACTTCACTTCTATGCCCTCCAGGTAGAACAACAACAAGGGATGACAAACATAGGTCAAGAATGAAGAAGCTAGATAAGAAGATGAAGATCGTGAGGCAGCAAGCATCTTGGTACCAATGTATCATAGATGTTATGAAAGGACAACTGAAGCCTAGCATGAAGATAGAGGTCATGATGGGGGAGCTACGTGCGTTGCACCGTACGATTAGCTTGCCCATCATCAATCTACTGAAGCAGAAAGCTGTCGATAAGATAAGATCACTAGCGGCAGCGAGGAAGAAGCTGATCAGGAAGCAGAAATGGATAGAGGACAACAACACATTCACCGCAGAACCCTCAAAGCTATTTCAGCCTAAACAAATAGAGGCAAAAAACTCGCCATCGCCAGAAGAAGTCGAACGGTTCTGGAAGAAACTGTACGAGCGACCAGTGGAAACCAGGGATACTCCAGCACTTCACAGATTCCAGACATTATGCGATCAAAGTCTGCAACCGACAGAAGAAATGACTGAAGTAACAACCGAAGAAGTTAGACAAGCCCTAAAGAACAAAAATGATTTCACGGCACCTGGACTGGATGGGATCCAAAACTACTGGTGGAAGAACTTTCCAGCTACTCATCAACACGTAGCCAGATTATTCAGTGGGATAATAATTCACCGTGAGGCAATTCCATCATGGTTGGTAGAGGGCAGAACTGTACTGATACCAAAATCAGGCGATCTAGGACAGCCAAAGAACTATCGCCCTATCACGTGTCTCAATACGCTGTATAAAATACTCACAAGTGTCCTTCAAAACCGGATTCTGGAGGCTAGTGCACCAGTGTGGAACCAAATCTACGAGCAAAGAGGAGCACGGAAAGGAGTACAGGGGTGCAAGGACAACCTACTCATAGACAAGAGCATTTGTCAAGATGCAAAACACTACAAGCGCGATCTACATACATCCTGGCTGGATTACGCGAAAGCATTTGACACATCGTCGCACAGCTTGATATTACAGCTGCTTGAGATGCTCAAAGTCCACACAAATATCGTCCATGTGATGAAAAACATCATGGCGCTATGGAAGACTAAGTTCGCCGTTCGATCGGAAGGTCGAACCACGTATACGGGATGGGTGAAATACAGGCGAGGCGTATTTCAAGGAGACTCGCTAAGCCCTTTACTGTTCTGCATAACACTCCTACCATTAACAACGGAGTTGAGGGAAAGCAGAATAGGGTACAAGGCCGGGCCACCAGGCAGAAGGGAACATCTGGTTTCACATCTCCTGTACATGGACGACTTAAAACTGTACGCTCCCTCCAAGGCAGCGCTACAACAACTTCTTAACATCGTTGCGGAATACACCACAGCAATAGGAATGTCATTCGGTTTGGAAAAATGTGCTGTTTTCCATCTGAGCAGAGGAAGAACTGAAGAAGTAGGAGAAGACATCGAACTGGAAGGAGGAATAATCATTCGGCACCTCGATGAAGAGGAAAATTACAAATTCCTTGGAATGCAACAAAGAGGCGCACTGGAGACAACTCGAATCAAGGATGCTTTAACAGCCAGCTACAAAAAGAAGATCCGAGATATATGGAAATCACAGCTGTCTGGTAAAAACAAGGTGTCAGCTACGAACATCTTGGCAGTTCCGATAGTCACATACTCTTTCGGAATAATCAACTGGACAGTTAATGAGATTCTCGAACTAGACAGGGCCACACGTAAAGTGATGAACATGAATCGGAGCCTGCATCCCAACTGCTCGGTTCAAAGAATATATCTCCCACGAACGCAGGGTGGCAGAGGTTTGCAGAGTTTGGAATACCAACACCATCAACAAACGTTGGAAATGGCAATAAGGATATTGAGAAGTGAAGACCCGCTCCTCAAAATGGTAGCTCATCATGAAATCAGGAACCAAGGAGCTTTCCTATTTAGAGCTGGACGGAGAGCCTTGGAAAAACTCAGCATAACTGGAGTATCCATCGACTATGAGCTAGTGGGAACACCTATCACGCCAACAGACCAGAGAAGAGTAGGCAGAGAGATCAGAAAGGCACAACTGAAGACGTTACTCGAAGACCACATGAGTAAAAGTCTGCACTCTATATATTTCAGGAGTTTGAAAGATCAGGGCCTATCAGAGGAACTATCCTTTGCGTTTTTGAAGTCGGCTGGTCTAAAGTCGGAAACGGAGGGATTCGTTATGGCTTGTCAAGATGGAGTGATAAATACAAGATGGTATAAGAAGAACATCATGAAAGTGGACACCCCAACAACTTGCAGAGCATGCCACAGTCAGCAGGAAACTGTCATGCATATCTTGTCTGCTTGCAGAGTCCACGCTCCATCAGGATACACAGAAAGACACAATGCGGCGCTTCGGATTCTCTACTTCCATCTGAGAGAAGTTTATGATATAGACAAGGAGCCAGTGCTACCATTTGTGCCTCTGGAAATTGAATCAGTCATCGAAAATGATAGAGCTCGAATCTACTGGAACTATGCTTTTCCAACAACTCGGCAGATCCATGCCATAAAGCCAGATATAGTACTGGTGGACAAAGATCTCAGGGAATTATTTGTTGTCGAATTTTCCTCCCCCGCTGAAAATAATGTGGTGATGAAAGAACAACAGAAGAGGGAGAAATACAAGGATTTGCTGTTTGAGCTGGGAACCCTATATCCAGGGTATAAAGTAAAAATGGTCGTTCTGATCATAGGATGCCTTGGCGGAATGAGAGCGAACTATGTGACAGAATTGAAGATTATTCCGGCCTGTACATCCTTGGCCGAGGTTTTGGCGAACAGAATGCAAAAAGCAGTGTTGCTCGGGTCACTACGAGTGATGAGGTCCCATCAACTATGAAGGCCACTTGCAGCTCATCTCTTTTGTTAAGGGACGCTGTAAGGGCAGGACGAAGAACAGTCCAAGAATAGTGAGAGGTTTTTTAGTGAGTAACCAAATAACATCTGGAGTCTCACACTGCCGCTTGCGGCGCCTATAAAAGGTTTTTCCTCTTACGTGACAAAAAAAAAAAAAAAAAAATTTATTGATTTCAAATAATATGATGGCATAAGAATTTGACTAGCAGTTAATCTAAATCCAATATCAATAATTAATAAATAAAACGAAAAGTTATCTGAATTATTTCTATTAAGAGTACATTTTTTCTGGAAAAACGGTCCGCAAAAAAAAGGTTCGCGGACCGCGGTCCGCCATTTAGTGACCCCTGATCTACACCAAAGGTAAAGTTACCAGCTTTACCACTTTTCGAACACCTGGAATCCCTAGGATAACAATAATTGTCAACACTCAATTTAAATAAGTTGTATTCTAATTCTTTTATATACAAAATGTAGATAACTGGCTGGAAGACTGTGGTCGATAGCCAATTGATTGCAAGATCAATAAAGTTGATTTCTCTCTCTCTCTGGTTTACAAATGCCAAAAGCTGGGCAGAATTTTACATATGGGTAAGCCAGTTCTAAATCTGGTTCAGTCGATACTTCAATTTCTTCTTCAATTTTTTTAAATGGCTTCCGGCATGAAAAATTGATCGCTGCATGTTTTAATTCTAGGAAACTCCGCGTTCTGAAAATATGAATTTTGAATATTGAAAATTTACCCTATTCCGCCAGTACGTACCAACAACTCGGCTGCTCCATTCCAAAACACAGTATGTGAAAATAATGGAATTGTGTGGGAAACGAGATTTAGTGTTTTTGTTTGGCCCTGAGACGTTTTTAATGCAATTTTTTTTATTTTACGGTTACGTGTTACAGTTCGTCGTATAATTTTTTCTACATAATCAAATTGTACATATCTTTAGTTGTTACTATAGATTTGGCACATGCTTGGTTTTGGTATTGAATATGAAACATTTTTACTGGTTTCAAATCCGAGTATCTGCATCAAAATTTGAATAAATAACAGTTTATTATATTTCACCGAATTCAAGATAACAAACAGTTTAATTATGTCTAACGTTTATTAGTTTAGAAACACCACAATAGTTTAGAAATACTACAACCAAAGAATCTACTACATACTATCCTCTAAATTGCTGTTGTCATACTCCTCGACTAAATCTGGAGCAGAATCGCAGAATCTGATCATGTCTTTCAAATTGCCAAAACAGAGTATCTGGTATATACTGTGTTTTGCTCTGGGAAAAGCAGATGCTGTGTTTTGAAATGTGAAGATGAGAAAATTTGTGCAGATACTGGGTTGTGGTTATGTCATATCTCTAAATCTATTGAAATTAACAGCAAAGGGGCTAGGTTGAAAGATGCGTCCAAACACAGTATATCCAAATATTAAAAAATATCATTTTCTGAAAAAATGTTAGTTACTGTGTTTTGGAATGGAGCAGCCGAACTACCAAAGGGTACTCTCAAACAAAGAAAAAGCTAGCACATTCGCCGAACACCTTTGCGAGGTATTTTAATCGCCAGAAGTGAGAACTTATTTTCTGTACCGAAATATAAGAATTTTCTGGGAATAATTGCTGAGATTAACTAAGATAAACCAATTTCGGAATAAACTTCTGTGATTTTTCTCACTTCGCTCACATTTCGGAATATACAACTAATGATAGAAAATGTGCGACCTTATAACCTCCCATATCCTCAAAAAAAATTTCACAACGATCTACAATCGCATTCTACACTTGTGCTATTTCTCCGTCACATGGAAATACGCTAACATCAAAATGATCCATAGAAACGGCAAACCCAACGAAGAGACAACACTATATAGGCCGATAAGCTTACTACCTATACCCAGTAAAATAATAGAAATACTCTGGCTCAAAAGAATACAAGAAGAAGATGACATGAATATTCTCCTCGTCACTTTCTCGGCTAAAATCCAGAAACTCCTGAATGAGTTAAAACCTGGCATAAAAAATGTAGAATCAGAATCAACCACTCCAACCTGCTAGTCGTAATCGACGGAGTCTCCCTATCGATATAAACCAATTTGAAACACTCCACTTTGACGGTAGACTTTTTCCCGATTATATTAAAGAATGTAAAAACTTGATTAGCTTTAAAAGGAAATGAAGGCAATATGTGAGAGAAACAGTGCCCATTTAGATTTAGGAAAATGAATAATATCTGTTGTTTTAATTTGGTGCCATTTTTGCGCATATGTTCTGGGGAACATCGTGTTATCATTTTGCCCAAATGTCTGTAATTTTTGAATTTTTTGTCGAAAATGGTCCCAAACGTCTAGGTTCAACTCACTGATGAAGAAGTCGAGGTCAAATTTCGTAAGGATCGTATCACTAGAAAATTTTTAAAAAATCATTGAAAAAAATTCTATTTATCAGAAACTATTTCTCCGACATCGCTGAAATTTTGCGAGAGCTTTCAAAACCTAACTCTACTGCCAAGTTTCCAGTTTGACACGATCAAATCTATATTGTTAGATATCCGAGCAGCCTTGTGTGAGTTCAGTAGCTGGATGGGTGACCGTTGCCTCGATAACTTTCGAACGAAAGGTGATTGGGACTTGCAATTTTCAGGGTAGGTTGCGCATCTGAATGGGAGGGTTAAGTTCTATTTTGGGCATAATCGGTCCAACGGTTTTGGAGTTATATCCACCTGGAATATTATTTCCTTGATAACTCAATATATTATAGACCCGATCGAATTGAAGCTTGGTAACTAGTTGTAGAATATCGACATAAAGACTTGTGATAAATTTTGTAATAACCGTAGCCCTAGAAAATTTCAAAAAAATTATGAAAAAAAAATTGGTTAAATACAGGAGAATGGACAATAAAACATACGCGCAAAAGCTCCTGACTTCACGTCAGTGCTTGAACCAATTTTTTTAGTTTAGATTATTATGTATCGGCTCATGGGAAGGAAATCTAAACTATCTTGCAAAAATCTGTTACTACTGTACAAAGTAATGCCAAATCCTATTTGGATATACAGCCTGCAACTTTGGGAATGTGCAAACTCATCAAAAATCAACATCATTCAGATTCTAGTCAAAAACATTACG
This sequence comes from Halyzia sedecimguttata, assembly GCA_937662695.2. Classification (NCBI taxonomy): domain Eukaryota; kingdom Metazoa; phylum Arthropoda; class Insecta; order Coleoptera; family Coccinellidae; genus Halyzia; species Halyzia sedecimguttata. Next base: position 9,976,342 of record OW569418.2, read on the forward strand.
TTCAATAGTAAACGCTCCTTGGTATGTAAGCAACAAGACATACAAGAGAACCTTCAAATACCTTACTGAAGAAATGACGATAGTTACCAAAAACTATAAACATTGAATATCAGACCACTGAAATAACCAAATTGAAAATCAGTACCGGGATGGAACAGCCAACCGATGATTGAAAAAATTGTGGACCGATGATCTTCTCTAACACCAATAATAATATGTTTGAAAAAGTGGTAATGCTAATGGGCATCTCACTTTCAAGTCCAGAACCCTTCATCAAATTTACTCAATACTCTTATAGTAGGGGAGCCCAAGCGGGGATTTTGGGATTTACTACAGCGCGGCAGATTAATATATAGGGGGATACCTTGTACCTGGTTAAGTTTTTCCACCAAACATGAGCCATATATATATGGCCGCCCGTCAAGGATGAAGCATCAGATTAGTAAAAAAAAGTTGATCATCGGAAATTCTCCAGCGCGTCAGATTAAGGTAGGGTGAGTAAGTTACATGCTAAAAAGTGTATATTCCATTAATCTGACAATTTGAGAGTGACGTAAAGAAGGGGGAGGGTTACAAAGTTGTAAAAAAAAACGACATCTTGACATTCTCGAGCGTGGTAAATTTTTTTTTTATTTTGAAGGGAATAATGCAAGAGATACGAAAAATATATAATCTGACGATTTTCACAAGCCGAAGTAATAAAAATTAATTGATAAAGTTGAATGCGTGCAGCTATGCCATGCCTATATTCCCCTCTCCGTCTTTCTATTCTCCTCTCTCTCTTTCTCTATCTATTGTTATCTCACTCCGTCCCACTCCAGAAGAGGATTCCACTGATGAAGATGATTAAAAAAAATACCCTTAAAAATTAAATTTTGTATAATTATTATTTTTATAAATATTCTCCTCAAAACAACACAAGCTTTTTCATTTGCACGCTATTTCCTGAGCTTAAGATTAATTAAGTTCAATGATTTTAAAAAATTTAAAAAAATTTTTTTTATTGTCAGATTTAGCGAATCCCTCCAGACAATCGTCAGATTAAGAGACAGCACGTCTAGGCCCTATTGATGAACCACATATATCTTAATCTGACGCGCTTGAGTATTTCTAAATGGCGATTTTTTTTTGCATATTCTAATGATGACCACGAGTTTGCGTTACATCCCAATCGTCAGATTATTATACAAGAGCATCTTTTAAGGTTCACTTAACACCCCCTTAGAAAATCTGACGAGCTCGGTAAAAAAATTTTTTTTTTTCATTTTCAACCCTTACGTATGATCACCTCCATCATGGAAACGGTCAGATTAACATATGGACATGTTTTAAAATACGTAGAACACAGATGCTATCAATATCTGACGCGCTCGAGTATGTCCACGTAACGGTTTTTTTTTACATTTTTGAAAATTTATATCCGCTCACCCCACCGATGAACAGGTATATATTATATAACATTTTTTTCTTCTTATCATCTAAGCTTGACAACCCAATAGCTCTCTATGACGCTCGAGTAAATCCCGAATTAGCTACCTGGGCTCCCCTACTATTAGGAAGTAAAGTGTAAAATGGCAATAACTGTCGATAACAGAAAAAAAGAATAAAATGTAAGGTTGACACTGAGGTCAAGACAAGCCAACAAAATTTTCTATACAAAACATCGAAGAACCTATGATTGATGGAATTGCAGAAAGACTCAACAATCATGCTCATAAAATGAACCTGTTAGTGAAAATTAATAAAATCATAGTATATAGATGATTACTTACCCTATCATCCATTTGAGCCTTTGAACAAGAAACTATAAAATCTTGACCTTTCACTATTCTAACAAAAGAGCATAAGGGGAACCATCTAGCATGTTCTGTCCATGGATCATCCTCGGGATCCCAATGACGCAAACCACCATCACAATGAAAACACCTCACTTGGTCATTAATTCCTTCATAGTAAAAACCAGCTTCTGCCAAATCTTCTGGTGTTTGAATGAGTTCTGAAGGCCAAGTGTTGAATGTTCTCAGGCGCGATTCAAGAGTGGCGCAGCTTAATTTCTTAGGAATTTTATGTGCATTTACACCAAGGGTATCTAAATTTTCATTTGAAACTAAGTCTACATTTGAGAGTGAGTTATCCCTAGGTAACCGTTCTAAAAGCCTTGGACTTATAGTTGAAATAACAAAAGGACAGGTTGGGAAATGTCTTTTATGTTCCTTGTCGGGGTCATCTTCTGGTAACCAGGATGTCATGACACCATTGCAGTACGCACACCTAGCATTATCTCCACAATCATAATAGTAAAATCCAGCTTTAGCAAGAGATTCGGGCGTAACTATATGGGGTACTGGCCAATTTCCAAATGTAGAAAGTCTAACTGCTTCATCCTTATAATTCAAGTTAGCTGATACAGAAGGTGCTGAATAAGATTGTGTAATAATAGGAATATTCCCAGAGGTAGTTGGATCTAAAACGAAAGGACAAGCAGGGCTCACATTCTTATGTTTTGCCATAACTTGATCTCCGTAACTCCATTCCAATATCCGAATGTGACATGCAAAACATTCGACAGTTAGACCTTCTTTGGTTGAATAAAATCCAGCTTTAGCAATTCTTACTGGGCCTACGGGAGCATTAGAAGGCCAATCATTGAATGTTTCTAATCGATTTGCTTCTGAATTCATTGTATGATTTTAAACTTCAGGATAGGTTACAATCTTGGGAAATTTTGCATCTGTTGGATATACTTCATGAAATGACGACTCATTATTGGGTTATGATTTTAAAATTTCTAACATAAGTGCAGTTAATATCAGATAAGAGCATCACAAATTTTATACTTAGAATTCTAATTAGAATTATCTGACAAGAGAAGAATTCGAGTTACAGCTGAAGCTGACGTCAGAGTGCCAATGTCATTGTCAAGGAAATTGTTTGAGGTATATTAACTACCACATTTAATGTCTACTACAGTTTTGTAGGAATAAAATAGAGCTACGGAATTAATAATCTTTCTTCAATCAATGTACAAGTCAATGTACTAACAAAACAAGAGGGAAATAAATTTACAGGTTGGGGTTGCATTGTTGAATTCGAAATTATATTAGTGAGTTTTTTTTTTGTGTCGGGTCACCTAGAGTCCTAGAGACTAGAGAGTATATAGAAATATAGATAGTTGATAGATTTAGAAAAATACAGACTAATAGTAGTGACCGACCGAAAGTTCGGTTTCGGTTTCGGCCAGTTTCGGCCAAGAAATCTAGTTTCGGCCTTAGTTTCGGTTTCGGCCAAAAAATGGCCGAAACTTTCGGCCGGGCCGAAACTTGACTGTTCGTGAATTATCCTGGTCCTTTGGCCAGGAGTTAAAAGTAGGTATACATAATTGTCGTACAAGTTATTATAATCTATCTTTGTTAAGACTGAGAATTCATGAGAATTCACTTTAATGATTATTATATAGATTACATAGGGTGATTCCAAATAAGACGTGAAACTTGGAGGAGGAGCGAGTATGTCTCATTAGCTGTTGTTTAATCCATATTTATTAATAACCGAAAATCAACAGTTTTTGGAGTTCGGGTGATTTTTAAAAGATTTCTGAACTTAGTTCATATTTCGTCAATTTTTTCTACGTTGACCAAATTTGATGATAATTTTGGTTTATTTTCATCAGATAAGGATATGATATAACGAAAAAAACCAAACTATGCTGTATAAGAGGTTGAAAAAGAATTAGTATGATTTGAAATGTGGTATATGAATAAATGAAAAATCAATTTCTAATATCAATTTGTCTGCAACTTTCGAATTTCTCAATTTTGTATGCCAAAATTATTTTAAAAACTTGCCAAATTCCTTCTTCATTCTATAAAAGATTTCGTTAGATTGCATAACCAGCAGATTTTTTGTAAGCAACCTTTTGAATGTCCGGCATATAAAATAGAGAATGTGTATCAAAAGACAGCGTGAGTAAATTTCAGGTGGAAAATAACAACTGAAGATATCAGAAAGACGGCATGTGCTTGCCTTAAGTAATCATTAAAGGATACTGTGGAAGGTATACTTATTATTGAAAGGTTTTTTTCTGGGTTTTTTCTCCCAAACTCTGAAAAATATCTATAAAATAAAAATTAATTATTTTGTGATTTGCTTCTGCGTAAGAAACACAAGATATTTGTCAGAAGCAATCAATTGAACAATGTTGCGTAACAAACAACAACGAAACAACATCAACGAAGAAACAACTATTTCGTAACGTTTCGGAGTCTATATCAGACTCCTTCGTCAGACGCTTAATGAAAATCTTTAGAATTATTTTGTTGATAGTTATTGTGAAATTCAACAATTGTCACAATAATTCAAGAATTTCACAATAACTATCAACAAAAAAATTCTAAAGATTTTCATTAAGCCTCTGACGAAGGAGTCTGATATAGACTCCGAAACGTTACGATATAGTTGTTTCTTCGTTGATGTTGTTTCGTTGTTGTTTGTTAGGCAACATTGTTCAATTGATTGCTTCTGACAAATATATTGTGTTTCTTACGCAGAAGCAAATCACAAAATAATTAATTTTTATTTTATAGATTGTTGGGAGAGAAAACCCAGAAAAAAACCTATCATTAATGTGCTTGCCTATATGGAATGGTGGAACATAATTTATGAATACATTTTCTAATGAAATTTCGAGCTCATTTGCAACAAAAAAATATTGAATTCGTTATTTTTCTCTATTTGCTTCTTACATCCCCTTTCAAATCATACTAATTCTTTTTCACCAGAACCAGAACTCAAATATCTCGGAAACTGTTGATTTTTGGTCATCAATAAAAATGGCTCAAACCACAGCAAATTATCCATACTAACACCTCCTCCAAGGTTGACGTGTCTGATTTGGAATTACCCTGTATACTTCGACTAATTATTGTTATAACTTGGTAATACCAAAATAATGAATAAGGATATCAAAAAAGTTGTCTCTTTATTTTATTTAACACTGCTTAACTGTTTTTATGTATATGCAAATAAAATTGTAAAAAATACAGTAGATTTCAGTATGAAATAAAAAGTTTCGGTTTCGGTTTCGGCCGAAACTGAGACCCTGGCCGAAAGTTCGGTTTCGGTTTCGGCTGAAAAACCAGTTTCGGTCGGACACTAACTAATAGTGTACTGATCCCTACCAAAAATGTTATTGAACCTGTGATTGGCTGTTTCATTTTGATCGTCTGCAGAACATAGAAGGACTTTTCGTTGCATATGCAACCCAAGATACTTTTAGTCCAGAATAGATGCATAGAATGTTATTCTATGCATCTTGAGTCCAGCAACCCTGAGCCTTTTTGACAAATAAATCAAACAATAATTAATACACGGCTAATTTTTCGCAAACGGCTTCATTTTACCGGGAAGACCAAATTTTTTCGTTTGGGAAAATTATTGGAACAGTACACAGGCACGCTTGTTCCGCAAGGAATAGCGTGTTAACATTTTGCCGGATGTCAGTATTTTTGCAAATACTTGCCGAAAATGGTCTCAAACGATCGACTTCGGCTCACTGATGAATGATGAATAAATTTAGTATCAAATTGTAGAATCATGACCTTTATATGCATTGCAAAATTTCTGTTTCAACTTCAAGTTGTTCGAATAGATAAAGTAATGTTTTATTCCTTTTTTGACGTGCATGTTTTTGTTTATAATAAATATACTATTTAGCGTAACCATAAACAAGGTATACTACAACTGAACGTGATTTTTATTGCTTTCTGGGCACCCGAGTCATCATTGAGAATCGCATTGAACTAGCTGGTCTTTGAGTGAGGACGTTTGCCGTTTCCACGGTAACCGGCGATTTCGCTTGGGCGTTCGAGATATAGCCCGGCATAGTGCCGACGCTCTTAGTATACCTACCTTGTCTATGCGGACGCTTAACGCTAATGTAATTATTGTGAAATATATGTAGATGGTCGCTAGGTAGAAATATTTCAATTTTAATTGAATCCATTTTGAAGAGGAAAGCACGAATATGAAATTAATTGATTATGTATGTACGTCATTTTTATTGGGAGCAGTCCTTCCTCACCAGCCGCCCCTGGTCAGTTGTGTTCTTTATCGACTTTGTTACTGTATCCTTGCCCCAGCATAAGCACAGCACTGTTAATTTTTGACTCGACGGTGAATGGTACCACTACCCCATATACAAGGGATATACACTACCCTCTGACTAGATCTCCCACTCTGGCTCGCTCTATCCCCTGAGCTTGAAGCTCTCACCATCAACTTAGTCAACGTGAATAAGTGCGCCAAAGAGTACACAGTTCACGTCAGTGCATTTTTATATTTTTTCAAGTTTCTTCGACCATTCTGTCTTCTAATATAGACTGGCTATTAGTTTTACCGTAAGTCAAAATAAAAAAAAATGATTCGAGCACTGACGTGAAGTCAGAAGCTTTTGCGCGCATGTTCTATTGTCCATTCACCTCTATTGGACACTCTTAATCGAATTGAATCGGCATCGTATTTTTTGAGTTATTGAGGAAATAACAACCCAATTTCAGATTGATATATAATATCTGATTTTAACGAACTCAAATGTCGCATTAGGATGCACATCTTATGCTAAAAATCGATGCAAATCTTATCCGTTCTCAAGCAATCGTGAGATAAATAATATTTTTTAATAATTTTTTTAAAATTTTCTAGTAATACGATCCTCACAAAATTTTACTTCTTTGCGTCGGACTTCTACAACTACTTACCAAGTTTCAATTCGATCAGATCTGTATTGGTTGAAAACAACTTTATTATTTGGAAACCATTGGGCCAATTATGCCCATTAACGAACTTGTCCGTCGTATTGGGACGCGCCACCTACCTTGAAAATTTCAAGGCGCTATCTCTGTCTGTTCTCAAGTTATCCGTGGCCGAACGGACAGAATCAAATTTGACCTCGAAATCTTCATCAGGGAGTCAACCAATTTCGGCAAAGAATTCGAAAATTACAGACATTTGGGCAAAACGATAACGCGATGTTCCCCACAACATACTTTCAAGAAGTTATTTCAAAGCTGGTAACAATCTTAAGTAATTGGAAAGTTTCTATAATTCTTTAAAATGTATTTATCCTTAACAACAATTGCAATTTGATTTTATTTATTTACTTATTTCAATTAATACATCCAAGAGGCCATTCGGCCGAATGAGAGGTGTACATAATGATACAATGTTGCTTTTGAATTCTTATTAATTCCTTTTTGCGCGTATGTTCTGGGGAACATCGCGTTATAGTTTTGCCCAAATGTCTGTAACTTTCGAATTTTTTGACGAAAATGGTCTCAAACGATTAAGTTCGACTCCCCAATGAAGAATTCGAGGTCAAATTTGATTCTGTCCGTCCGGCCGTCCGGCCGTACGGCCGTCCGGCCGTTGCCACGATAACTTGAGAACGAAAAGAGCTAGCAACTAGAAATTTTCAGGGTAGCTGGCGCATCCCAATACGACGGACAAGTTCGTTAATGGGCATAATCGGCCCAGTGGTTTCCGAGTAATAATTTTGTTTTCAACCAATATGAATTCGATCGAATTGAAACTTGGTGGGTAGTTGTAGAATATGAACCTAAGCACGTTTGTGAAATTTTGTGCGATTCGTATGGCTAGAAAATTTTAAAAAAATTACTAAAAAATATTTTTCTTGTCACGATAACTTGAGAACGGAATGATATAGCGGCTTGAAATTTTCAGGTTAGGATGTGCACCAGAACGCGACATTTCAGTTTGTTTATGAGCATAATCGGCCAAACGGTTTTAGAGTTATAGCCATCTGAAATTTTCTGAAATTTGGTGGTGTTTTGTTCCTCATTAACTCGAAAAATACTGAACCGATTGAATTCAAACATGGTTATTAGTTGTAGAATGCTAACGCGAAAATGTTTGCAAAATTTGATGAGGATAGCATTCGTAGAAAATTTTTAATAAATCATTGAAAATAAAAAAAAAATTCTATATATTAGAAACTATTCGTTTGAAATTGCTGAAATTTAGCAAGAGCCTTCATAACCTAACTCTACTGCCAAGTTTCAAGTTTTAATACGATAGGTTAAATATTGTTGGAGATTCGAGCATTCTTGTGCGAGTTCAGTAGATGGGTGACCGTTGCCTCGATAACTTTCGAACGAAAGGAGATAGGTTGCGTATCCGAAAGGGAGAATTGATTTCGTTTTTGGGCATAATCGGTCTAACGGTTTCCGAGTTATACCCACCTGGAATATTATTTCCTCGATAACTTAAAAAATATAGACTCGATTGAATTGATGCTTGGTAACAAGTAGTAGAAAATCAACATAAAGACGTGTTTAAAATTTTGTAAGAACCGTACCCCTAAAAAATTTGAAAAAAATGACGAAAAAAAAATTTTTAAGAACCATACCCCTAGAAAATTTTAAAAAAATCACGAAAAAAAAAATTGGTTCAAGCACTGACGTGAAGTCAGAAGCTTTTGCGCGTTTGTTCTATTGTCCATTCTTCTGTAGGTATTGGACACCCTTAATCGAATTTACCATGGTAAATTCGATTAAGGGTGTCCAATACAGAAGAATGGACAATAGAACATACGCGCAAAAGCTTCTGACTTCACGTCAGTGCTTGAACCAATTTTTATTTTCGCTCGCGTGTTCCACAAGGATTCAGTTCGTCCCACTGATGAATATAGCACAGGCAAATTAGCTTATCTAGCCCCTAAAAATTGCTCCAGAGCTGGAAATCGTTTTAACCCCTTTTTGGGGCCCTGAATAACAAGTCTCTGAGTTTGCGACGGTTTCTAGGTTGTGCTTCAAATTTGAGAACCTGAAAACCATGAAATTTTCGCACCTTTTTCAGTGTTCCGCTTATAACTCGAGACGTACATATCCTACAGAAAATTTCATTCCTTTTTGAAGAACATTAAATTTAGCGTCTAATGGCGTTCAAAACATCGAAATCGGTTTAGCAAATTTTGTGGTTTTTAGGCTTTAAAATTTGAAGCACAACCTAGAAACCGTCGCAAACTCAGATACTTGTTATTCAGGACTAGGACCCCCAACAGGGGTTAAAATGATTTCCAGCTCTGGAGCAATTTTTAGAGGCTAGACCCAGTTTTAGAACAAACTTTCCTGGGTTAATAATACGGAGTCAAATTCAATTTTGTCCGTCCACCCGTAAGCACGGTAGGTCTCGAACGGAATGAGTTATAGCTTTGAAATTTGCAGGGCAGTTTTGGAGCGTAACTATCTCGGATATCTGTGGATGGGCGGAATCCAGTGAATCCGCCAAGCGGTTTCGTAGTTATGGCCATTTTTAGTCAAAACATCTTTTAAGAATATTTCCGAAACCGAAATTTAGCATCATATTGTAGAATCTTGACCTTTTTTTGCATGCGAAGTTTTGTATTAATTAGATGGCTAGAAACAGGGAAAAATAAATTTCAAAAATTTTAAAATTTTGTTTCCACGATAACTCGAAAAATACTGATCTGATCGAATTGAAACTTAGTAGTTGGATGCAAAAGACCGAAGCAAACACTTTTGCAATATTTGATGTGGATCACATGACTTGAAAAAATTCGAAAAATTACCACTATTTCGCGGAATATTTTGCTTGAAATTGTGAAACCTATATGTTTGAAGTGCATGCAGGCTCTTCCGGGCATTTTTCGTTATGCGCATGCGTAGAAGAGAAGTTATTGCTGGAGTTTTCGTCTGAGAGGATTGGTGTTGCAGAATCGGAGTTTTGTGTGAGGTGTGTGATTTTGAGTGGACTTTCAGCCACGATTGCGCATGCGTAGAGGATAAGTGACCGTTTTTGGGTTGTATGTGTTATGTTGGGAGTGATTTAGGACTATCGATCATGAATGTGGTGCTGAGCCTTCATTGTGAGGTTTTTAGAGAAAATTCATGGCAATTATGTGCACGGACAGTTCAGTTTGGGGAAATTGCGTTGTTTCCGAGTTGGAATGTCCGTACCGTGGCCCTGGGGCCAATTTTGAAATTCATGTTACTCCCTTTGGGCATTTTTCGTTATACGCATGAGCAGACGAAAAGTTATTTATTTGCTGGAATTTTCGTCCGAGAAGAATAGGGTTTCGAGGTGCAGGATACTATTGCTCCATAGAATCCCCTTGGGAGAGTCCGCGCATGCGTGGTTTGAAGTTGCGAAGTTTACGTTTGCTAATTTGAATTGAATGATGAGTGCTTCAAGCTCAGGTGGATAGAGCGAACCGGAGATCTACTCAGATGGTAGTGGACACTGTCATGGTATTTGAGATTTTTGAATAGAATTTCAAGAATATAAGAGTTATATTGTGTTTCCAGCTCAAAACTATTGAATTGATTTTGATAATATTTTGCAAGCTTATTGTCGCTGACATACTTGCAAGAATCATTAACATCTTCGTGAAGAGGAGAAAAAATAGAAAAGAGCAGCTTATGCAATATGTGCAGTGTAAATCACTGCGCAAATGATAAAAAATCAACTTTGAAAATCTTCTATGGTAGGTACTGAGAGGTACTTAAAAGTCAAAGTAGGGGTATGTAATTTACAATTTACAGTATATGTGATACTTAAGTTAGTGCATTTGTGTTCATCATTGTAAGAAATTATCTTGATGCAGAGTATCCAAATCGGTAAAAGAGGTCCTAGAAGATGGCCAGCACGATCTCCTAATCCTACCCCAATAATGGGCCATTTTTTAAGGGGTCATTTAAAAAGTTAGCAAACTATTAATACCAGAGCTCAATTAATTCATAATTGATGGAGGATGTGCTGATATTCCGAATAACCCTCAAATCTTACGAAAATCTGTTTTAAATCAACCGAAGAGGGCTGAAAAATGAATAGTCGGTGGAAAACATTTCGTTTCGAGTAGCTTCTATGAAATTTCATTAGTTACTATCATTTTTGCGCGCATGTTCTGGGAAACATCGCGTTATCATTTTGCCCAAATGTCTGTAATTTTCGAATTTTTTGCCGAAAATGGTCTGAAACGATTGGGTTCGACTCCCCGATGAAGAATTCGAGGTGAAATTTGATTCTTTCCGGCCAGCCGTCCGGCCGTTGCCACGATAACTTGAGAACGGAAAGAGATAACGACTTGACATTTTCAGGGTAGGTAAAGCATCCTAATACGACGGACAACTTCGTAAATGGGCATAATCGGCCCAATGGTTTCCGATTAATAATTTTGTGTTCAACCAATACAAATCTGATCGAATTGAAACCTGGTGAGTACTTAGTTGTAGAATAGAAACCTAAGGACATGTGTGTAATTTTTTGAGAATCGTATCACTAGATTTTAAAAAATAGAAAAAATCAGGATAACCTGAGAAGGAATAGATAATAGCGACTTAAAATTTTCAGATTAGGTTGTGCATCTAAATGCGACATTTGAGTTTGTTTATAGGCATGATCGCCCGAACGGTTTTGGAGTTATACCTATCTGGAATTTGGTTGTTATTTCCTCAATAACTCGAAATATCTGAAACCGATTAAATTCAAACATGGTTATTAGTTGTAGAATGCCAACGCGAAAATTCTTGCAAAAATTCGTGAAGATCGTTTGACTAGAAAATTTTTAAAAAATCATAGAAAATCATTGAAAAAAATTATATATATCAATAACTATTCGTCCGACATCGCTGAAATTTTGCTAGAGCCTTGAGAACCTAACCATAGAGTTAGGTCCTGAAGGCTCTCGCAAAATTTCAGTGATGTCGGACGAATAGTTACTGGCAATACATAGTGCCAAATTCCAAGTTTGAAGACGACCGGATCTATATTGTTGGAGATCTAAGCAGCCTTGTGTGAGTTCAGTAGATGGATGGGTGACCGTTGCCTCGATAATTTTCGAACGGAGGGAGTTAGGGACTTGAAATTTGCAGGGTAGGTTGCGTATCCGAATGGGAGAGTTAAGTTCGTTTTTGGGCATAATTGGTCCAGCGGTTTCGGAGTTATACCCACCTGGAATATTATTTCCTCGATAACTCAAAAAAATATAGACTCGATCGAATTGAAGCTTGGTGAGTAGTTGTAGAATATCTACATAAAGACGTGTTTGTAACTTTGTAAGGACCGTACCCCTAAAAAATTAAGGAAAAAGAGTCAGGAGCATTTGCGCGTAAGTTCTATTGTCCATTCTCCTGTATTGGACAATAGAACACAAGAAACAATAGAACATACGTGCGAAAGCTCCTGACTTCACGTCAGTGCTTGAACAAATTTTTTTTCGTATTCTAATTTGATTTTTGCAACAAACATGAAAGTGATAACATTTCTGAATGACGCGATCTTTCAAACGATGTATTATAAGCCCATACTTCCTATTTGAAAAATTGGGGGTTGTACCTAGTCTTTCGAAGGGGGTTGAATGTAGGGTTTGCATTTTTACGAAGAAGAATGACAACTTAAAATTTCAATTTGAAGTGTTTTGGGATTTTCCATAATTATGTACGGTAACCAAGATAATGATTTTATTCCATTTGGCTTTTCCACATTTTAATGATTCTACAATTTGATGCTAAATTGCAGATGGATTGAGTGACAGGTTTCGGAAATATTAATGAAAAATGTTTGAACTAAAAATGGCCATAACTCCGGAACTCCTTGGTTGATTCCGCCCATTAACGAACTGATCCGAGATATTTCCGTTCCAAAACTACACCGAAAATTTCAACTTTCTAACTCATTTCGTTCGAGAGTTATCGTGCTTATGGCCGGACGGACCTAATTTAATTTTACCCTGGATTATTCATCAGTGAGTCAAATTCAATCGTATGAATCCATTTTCGGCCAAAAATTCGAAAAATACAGACATCGTGAAAAATTGATAACACGCTGTGCCTGGCGGAACAAGCGCGTTAAAAGACCGAAATTTCGTGAGGATCATATCACTAGAAAATAAAAAAAATTATATTCTCAGAAACTATCCGTCCGATACCTATCGCTGAAATTTGCGAGAGCCTTCAAAATCTGGTTTTACAGCCAAGTTCTAAATTCGAACACGATCGCATCTATATTGTTGGAGATATTGAAAAACTTTTGTTTCCACGATAATTTTCGAACGGAAAGATATAGCGACTTGCAATTTTTAGGGTAGTTTGCATATCCGAATGCGACAGTTGAGTTCGTTAATGAGCATAATCATCTGACTGTTTCGGAGGTAAACAAATTTGAAATTTTCTTGTTATTTCCTCAATACCACAAAAAATACAAATCCGATACAATTTAAACTTGGTAATTATAAGTAGAATGTCGGCCTGATAATTTTTGCGGAATTTCGTGAGGATCGTATCGCTAAAAAAATAAAAATACTGCTCAAAAGGAATTTTATATTTCAGAAACTATTGTTTAGTTTACGCTGACCTTCAAGAAAAATAACAAAAAATTTTTTTTATGTTAGGAACTATCCGTCCGATATCGCCGAAATTTTGCGACAGCCTTCAAAACCTAATTTTAAAACCAAAGACAAGTTCCCAATTTGAACACGAACAGGTCCATATTGTTCGAGATATTGAAAAATACTGGAAGCCGATCAGCCTTAGCCGAGTGCAGTAGCTGGATGGGTGACCTTTGCCACCATATCTTTAGAAAGGAAATAACTAGCGACTTACAATTGAGGGGTCTAGAATCCAAACCGGCAATCTCCATTTTTTGCGAAAATGAGTTAAGACACATAGACATACAGGGTGAGTCTTTGACCACTGCATTAATTTAAATTCAGCTCAGGTAAAAAGATACAGGCTGTTGAAATTTTGAAAAAAAATCAGTTTTTATTTTGTAGCTTTGACATCCTTTTTTCGAATAAAATGAATGTTGGCGTAAAGTTTCCTATAACTATGATACATATTTTCCAAATATTAGTTATTTTCTACTTCTACTGGTTTTCTAGTTATGGACTCGTGGATTCATAAAACTAAACGAAATTAGCATAAAGAAAGCTTATAAAGTTTTTCTTGAGTCATTTCAAGAATATTCCATCGTTTTAGAACATTATATTATTCTTCATCATTTCTCCTTAAACGCACCGTTTTCGAGATATTCTTCATTGAATGTTTTAAAATGGAAAACTCCAAAAAATTCACTACTTTTATGGATCCGTCCCTGAGCGTTGGAATCCCGAATCAAGCTGTAAACCACGTTACCATGCCTTATTCTCGTCCACCAACAATGTCATAGATAATTTATATGCGGGAGTGTAATAGCACATTGTGAAATCCCTAAACGCTTGTAACTTTTTACCTGAGCCGAATCTGGAAAAATGGTAAATGAAAAAAGTGTTTCATTTGATGAGAGGAATCTTTGGTTAAAATTAATGCAGTGGTCAAAGACTCACCCTGTATAGTTTAAAAGACGCTTAAGCGATTTGAATAAAGATACAGAACCAAATCCGGCAAAATCCGCTTGAATTTAATATTGAAAATGATGACGATGATGCAAACTGTGAGTTTGTTGAAGAGTACCTGTAGTTATGATTTAAAATAGTATAACTGATAATTTGTATAACCGTTCTGTTCACCTCAATGAATAGTATAAATATCCCACTCTTATTCTTAACAGTGAATTGCACACATATTTAGAATCAAATATGACAATCTCCTAAATTTGGTTGCAAAAGCGGCAATCTCCAAATTTGAATTTAATGTATAAAAACAACCGTGAGGTATTATATTATATTATATGAGTCAACATGGTTCTTCAACACTAATAATCATATAGAAGTAAATGAGACAATCCTTGGCCTTTTCAGGAACAAAAAAACAGTTTTTCACAATTATCCAGGAACCTCAAAAATGGAGATTGCCGCCTTTGATTCTAGACCCCTCAATTTTCAGTATTCATCTAAATACGACTGTTGAGTTAATGGGCACTATAGGCCCAACGGTTTCAGAGTTATACCCAACTAAAATTTTGTTGTTGTTTCCTCGATAACTCGAAAAATATAAATTTGATTCAATTTAAAATTGGTAAATAGGTACTTGTAGAATGCCGATGCACTAATTTTTGCGGAATTTCGTGAAGATCCTATCACTAGAAAAAATGAAAAAAAAAACTTTTCTTAAAAAATTTTATATTTTTTCGCCGAATTTTATTTTCCCAAAATTTCAAAAAATAAAGATCCGATCGGAAATAAATCTAAACACGGTTGAAAAAATATGAAAAAGCACTGACGTGAAGTCAGTAGGTACTCCTTGGCGCGCGTGTTCACGTTGGATAATTTGAATTGAATGATGAGTGTTTCAAGCTCAGTGGATAGAGCGAGCCGGATATCTACCCAGAGGGTAGTGGACACCATTCATTGTCAGGTCAAAAATTAAAATCAGTGCTTCCTTTAAGCTGGCGTTAGGATTGAGTAACAAAGTTGGCTAAGAACACAATTGACTCCCCTTAGGAGCTTCTGAGGGATCTCCTTGCGGAAGACTTAGTAGGGACAGTATAATCATAATCATGTCTATACCACTGGCGCCAAAGCAGATTGACCCCACATCAACGCTTTTGTAGCCCTTTTCTTTCATAGTGATCCTTCCAAAGGGAATATATGGAGGAATAGCATCTTGCAGCTTGAAACCCCAATCCTCTCAGACGAAATCTCCGGCAGTGAAATCACTTCTCGTCTGCTCATGTGCATAACGAAAAATGCCCAAAAGGAGTAACATGAATTTCATAAGGGGCCCTAGGGCCACGATATGGGCACTCCAACTCAAAAACAACTCTATTTCCCCAAAACTGACTTGTCCGTGCACAGAATTGCCATGAATTTTATTTTAAAAGCTCACAATATCGGCTCAGCATCATACCCATGACTGATGGTCCTAAACCACACCCAACATAACTCATACTACCCAAAAACAGTGACTCCTCCTCTGCGCGTGTGCGATCCATTCGTGGTTGAAAGTTTTCTCAAAATCACACACCTCACACAAAACTCCAATTCTTTAACACTATCGCCGGCTCAGGTGGTGCAGTGGGTATAAAGACCTGCTGTGGTACCGGGGTCGCGGGTTCGAATCCCGCTCAGGGCATGGATGTGGTGTTGGGTTGTGTGAATGTCCAAAAATAGATTTGACAGAGTTTGTGATATATAAGGTTATAACTGTGTAGATGGCCTACAGTTGCCTAGTAAATAAAAGGATAGAAAAAAAAAAACACTATCGCATCTTGAATACACGCATGCGTGGACCCTCACCAGGAGATTCTATGGAGGAATAGCATCCTCCACCTCAAAAGCCCAATCCTCTCAGACGAAAACTTCAGCAGTTAAATCACTTCTCATCTGCGCATGCGCATAACGAAAAATGCCTGGAAGGGGCAGCATGAACCACAGATAAGAGCGCCAAAAAATAGGTTTCGGAATTTTAAGCAAAATATTCCGCAAAATAGTAGTAATTTTTCTATTTTTTTAAGTCATTGTGATCCTCACGTTATCGTAGAAACAACATTCTAAAATTTTTGAATATTCTTTTTGCCACTTTGTAGCCATCTGATCAATACAAAACTTCGCGTGCATATAAAGGTCTTGATTCTACAATTTGATGTTAATTTTCAGATAGATCGAGTGATCGGTTCTGGAAATATTCATGAAAAATGTTTTACCTAATAATTTAGCGGATTTCGCCCGTTAACGAACTTGTGCGAGTTATTTACTCTCCAAAACTACGCTGCAAATTCAAATCCTCTAATTCATTTCGTTCGAGAGTTATCGTGCTAACGGCTGGCCGGACTGGCTCGCCGGACCGGACATACAGAATTGATTTTGACCTCGGATAATTCATCAGTGAGTCAAACTGAATCGTTTGAGACCATTTTCAGCAAAAAAATCCGAAAATACAGACATCCGCTGTTCCTCGCGTGTGGGTGTATGATAAATAGACAAATGAACATGAGTGCAAAACCTCCTGGCTTCACGTCGGCACTTTTTAAGAATACTTTGAACTGTGGTGACAAGAGGGATTTGGCATAGTACCTGGATCGAACCAAGTTTGTCATCGCATGTCTCAGAACAAAGATTTCTGCACATTTCTAATAATGGATTCATGGACTCGACCTCAACTTTCTAATTCCCGGTATAATACCAACTTTCTCTTGTAAAATTCCCGGTATCGGAAACAGGGAGAATAACGTCCCATCCGTCATGTAGAAACCTTACCAGGTGCAAGTCCATGAACCCATTGGGCAGGTAGTATAAAGCGAGAATCACCCGAGAAGGGTGATTATTAACAATTTGGGTGAATTAACGTTAGTAAGCCAAACAGGTCTCCTCGAAATAAAATTATGTTTTCGTCAAGTGTTTCAAGGTTTCCCGTAAACGTAGCATAACTCATAACTGTATAAATCAAAATAACACTAGACAGCACTAGATGGATATTTCCATGGCGTTTTACCAGGCATTCACTCACAAGTTATGAAAGGAGTATTGCTTCAAAAACTTCCAGTGTTTTGCCTGAAAAGCTCCAAAATATAAAGGAATATAAAAATTTTGAAAAAAAATCCACAAATCCGAACCGTTAAATGGTGAAAATGTTAAATTTTGCACCTTATTGTGTATTCGTATTGGCTTGTTTCGTCTTCGTGGCAGTATGAGCTGTTACATCGAAATAAACATTTACTTACTTCATATTCTCCATAAGTTGACTTTCATCATTGAATTTTGGCAATAATAACATAGTAAAACCACATTCTTGTGCACTCTTTTGTAACGGCTGAAGTAATTCACTATTTAAAATGTGAACATGCATAATAATAATAATAATGATAATAATGATTTATTATACCCAACAAGAGAATTCCCAATTACAGGGTAAAATAATACACCGATAACTTAAAATAAAAGAAATCATTTCCATATTAACATTGCAACTCAGAAAAAGCCCGGAACTCAAAACACTATGAAAACACATTGTAACTCAGTTTATTAGCACTATCACATGCTCGATATACAGGTGCCCGTTGGAGTATGTTGGTACAAGGAGTAGGCAGGACGAACGCCAGCGGATGCCTGGTCACCATTCTTGGTACAAGAAGATCAATTCGTGAGAGCAGGAAAGAGCAGTCAATCTTTCCGCTGAGGAGCTTATGGAATATGGATGAACTTTGCGCTCTGTAGACTCTGGCGCGCATGGAGGGTTGTAATTCTCATCTCTCCCATGGTCTCCCAAGGTCAGCACCACGCTCGGGATACCTTCCTGTCCTCCTGAACAAGATGTACTTCAAAAACTTCCTCTGAATTCGCTCGAGTGGTGCAAGATGGGAACCATATATTGGAAACCAAATCAAATTGGCATATTCCAATTTACTTATCACAAGCGAAAAGTAAACGCTTCTAAGAGCAGATAAATCATCGAATTCCCTGAAGCACCTGAACATGAATCCCAGTGACCTACAAGAAGAGGCACAGACCTCCTCAACATGTGGAATGAAACTTAATTCACTGTCGAACAGGACTCCTAGGCCACGAATGCGGTCCCCAGAAGCAATCAAATGCTCACCTACATGGTAATCAAAGGTGAGAGGCTGAGCTTTTCTCGTGTACGTCACCTTAAAACACTTCCTCAAATTCAGAATCAGACCATTTCTCAGGCACCAACTGTGGACAAACTTCTGACACGACTGAAGACGCAAAATATCAGCAATGCGACATATCTTCAAGAAGAGCTTCAAATCATCCGCATAGGCTAAAGCATTGCAACCAAGTGCGCACAACAAGTCGTTTATAAAAATGACGAACAATAAGGGACCCAGATTAGACCCCTGGGGAACGCCAGTTCTGAGCTCATACTCGAAAGATTTGAAGCCATTATAGAACACGTAATTTTTTCTTCCCTTCCAATAAGAATTCATTAGTTTCAAAAAAGAATGAGCGAAGCCGAAAGATGAAAGTTTGCTCAAGAGTAATGCGTGATCAATGGTATCGAAAGCACGTGAGAAATCCGTATAGATTACATCCACCTGACCTCCATCATCGAGAGCCTCAGCAAGATTCTGTGATAATGTTGCCAAGTTAGTTACCGTTGACATACCTCGTATGAAACCATGCTGATTTTCAGACAAATGAGGCTTAACATGATGATAAATATTTGAATATAATACCTCCTCATAGACCTTGGCAAAATTTGGTAGCACTGAAATAGGTCGGTAGTTCTCCACGAGAGATGAATCCCCTTTCTTGAATATGGGGATAACCCGAGCTCTCTTCCATCTATTGGGAAAGATAGAAGTGCGTAGGCTAATAGTCAGAACATGATGGAGGGGTCCAGCAAATGCTGAGCTGCATTTTCGCAAAAGAAATGAAGGGATCTGATCATCACCAACCGTCGATTTATCCGGGAATCCATCCATTATCGTCTTGATTTCAGTAGCGGTCACAGATGGAATAATAATAGGAGGAAACTGAGTTGTGTCGAATTCACTATTAGTGCTCACATCTAGATCTCTCACATCCGAAAAGTGTGTTCCGAATAGATCAACAATATCAGCTGGATCATCATAAAGACGTTCTTCGGTACGAAAAACCCCAGGTATTCTCGAAGCACATCTCTTCCGTTCCAAATACCCCCAGCATGATGAAGGATCAGATTTTATTTGGTCCTGCACCCCACTCAGATATTTCTCATATTCAGAAGAAATCTCCGACTTGACCGACGCTCTCAGTCGCCTGAATTCATTCAAACATTGAACACCACCTCCAGCACGCCATTTTCTTCTATAATAATTTTTAAGACGGATATTACGCTTTAGATCTCCAGTGAACTATACAGGAAAGCTACGTTGCGCAGACGAATAAGTTGTTTTAGGAACGAGTTAATCGAAAATCACAAATTGTTTGTCGTAAAAGTAATCCAAAGCCTTGTTCACACATCCGAAAGTTTCCAAAATACTCCAATCTACTGAATCAGTCGACGAACACAAGGAAGACAAATTAGCCCCTCGAAAATTATACCGCACACCTCTACGCTGTGGAAAACTCACTTGGCGCTTAGGAACTTCATGAGACAGCATTATTTGCAAGGCGGGATGATATGCATCCTCAGGAACAAAGGATGCATCAGCAGGCACTACCGAAACCCCAACGTCATCACTCGCGAGTACCAAGTCCAAACACTTACTATCTTTGCTGAGAACGGTGTTGAGCTGGCGTAGTTTTAAAAGATCACAAAAGTTCCTCAGTAAGACAGACTTGGGACAATATTCAGGTCCAGCAAAGTTTGGGCAGTTGAAGTCGCCCACCAAAACGACAGATTCTCCAACAAATTTCATCTCTAGAAGAGATGTAAACGTTTCAAGCTGGAAAACCGTTATGTCTGGAGGAATATAGAGTGCACATATAATCATAGGAAATGGTTCAGTACAACGAAATAAAACGACATCTATCAACGGAACACGATCTTTCAAGAATGTTGTTTCCAGAACGGTGTTGGCCAAGCTGTCAGAAAGCGCAACAAGCACACCACCACCGCGGGTTCTATTGACCCTAGCGAACGATCTATCACACCGCAATACCCCATAGCCTGTTTGTAACACTTCACCATCGTAAACCGAATCACTAAGCCATGTCTCTGTTATACAAATTATATCATACGTATATTCACAAGCAGATTAAAAAAACTGTGGCAGGAGCTTTGGCGCTCTTGTTCAATCTTTGACAAATCATATCTCCGAAAGTATTGGTTTCCCAGAGTTGGGAATGATATCAATGGATTCTTATGATAGAACTGCAACATGAAAGAAATTAATTTCAAATATGATACAACTGCATCATGAAAGTAATTAATTATCAAGAGCGCCAAAAACCACGAACTTACCCGAGATATAGATTCCTCAAACCTCTCTGAAAATTATATTATATCAATGGAAACATAGCCAATATTTGAGTTTCGTTTTTACTGGAGCTATTCAAAACCCATGCTGATAAACTTACCAATGTACATATATATTTCCATCATCATATGGATTATCCACGAGCATTAAAATATTACCAAAAAGTATAATATCATAGAATAATCCTCATAATTCTACGATAGCTGAAAAATGAATTTGACTCTCTCTTATAGAAAAACAAGATTACGAGTATGAACACAGATCATATAACAATTCATAAATAGAATAATTATAACATTCTGTGAAAACATGGGAGTACGATTTATTATTGAAATTTTGAAGAATCATATCTCCGAAAGTATTAGCTTGTTAGAGTTAAAAATGATATCAATGGATTTTTATGGTGAAACTGCATCTTAAAAAAAATTGGGTTTGAAATTTATAATGTAAAAAAAAATATATTTTTACTCCGTAACCATCAGGCCGATTTTGCCCAATAACGAACTTAACCGAGATATTTATCTCCCAAACCTACCCTAAAAATTTCAACTGCCTAGCTCAATCTGTTCGAGAGTTATTGTAACAAAATTTAAAAAATTTTGAAATTTTTTTGACTCTTTACGGCAATCCGATCAATACAAAACTTCGCATACATGTAAACGTCATGATTCTACAATTTGATGCTAAATTTCAGATAGATCGAGTGATCGGTTCCGGAAATATCAATAAAACAAGTTTTGAATAAAAACGGCCATAACTCCGAAACCACTTGGTGTATTTCGCCCGTTAACGAACTGGTCCGAGATATTTATGCTTCTAACATACCCTGCAAATTTCAATCCTCTAACCTCTTCGAGAGTTATCGTGCCTACGGCCGGTCGGACCGGCCGGACAGCATTAATTTCGACCACGGATTCCTGATCGGTGAGTCGACCCAAATCGTTTAAGACCATTTTCATCCAAAAATATTCGAACGTTATAGACATTTTGGCAAATTGATAAACATTCTGTTCCGATAAACAAGAGCGCAAAAATATGAAATAACTTTCACACATAGAACATCTAAGATGTGTAGCTTATACCTACCTAAAACAGACGGCGAAATATTTGTCGATTAACCATCAACAACGAGGGAATATTTCTTGATAATTAATCGAACGAATATTTCGCCGCGTGCCTTTTAGTTTTTTTGAAACACATATCGCAAAAATGTATTTCTCCTTTCGAGGAAGAATAAAATGAAAGTGTTATGAGCTTTTGAATCATTTATTTACGACAGACAATATCAATATATTCCTCTGAAGCTAAACAACAATTTTCACAACATTCTGTAGTATAAGTATCTAACATCTGATTATTTAATGTATTTTCTGAATGAGTCAGGAATAGGTTTAGAAGAACAGTGGAGTCACTCTTTCAAATCAAAAATTTTTGTATGTTTGGTATGTTTTGTATGTATGACATCGAGGAACTCAAATTCTATATCACAATGAATTTGTACCATAGAAATGAACAAAACTCATAGGATGAGAAATAGTAATTTTTAAGCCTTCGATCAGCTACGTCACGTACATGCCGTAAAGTTTACCTGCAAGCCTATTCCTACAGGTTGATAGACATTAATGTGAAAAAAAAAATATTTTCGACCAGACGACTAGAAAGTAGTAACAATGTTGGAATATGGGACATTCTGTATAAAATAATATTATTGGTAACTTCATTAATTTCCTGAAGATTATGATGAATGATATCAAGAAGCTTTCCATAGTTATTTGAGCTTTTAGAGAAATATTCTCTATTCGGGATGCTCAGAAAGATGGTTATAGCTACCTGCCCTTTAAGGATTAAATTGTCAGGAACTATTATTGAAGGCATGTTATACATTTTTCACACTTTTTGACAAAAAAACTCTTCAGGGTAACCTCAAAAACATCCCGATTTTCGATTAAAGTTTATATCAAAAACTTCCTTATTTCAAATAAAAACCCATATTTTTTGATCGAATTTTAATTATATTCCTAAATACAAATAAATAATATCCTATTTTACAAATATTTTTTAGGAAAATAAGGTATTCAGTTCTAATTAGGAATTCAGATGTGTGAAATTCATTTTCATTCAGTCTCATTTGTGTTCACTGTTAATTAAAGTTTCGACAAAATGCCCAAGTTCACGAATGAAGTCTACTTGAATCTCATTCTTATTCATGGCAAATGTAATCGAGTTGTGAATAGAGCAATAATTATACTCTACAATGTGAGATTTCCTGACCGACGTAGGCCATCAGAAGTACTATCAATAGAATAATGAACAACATGAAAAATTTTCCGCGGTGTGAACCCGCAAAATTCTCTAAATGATGCTGATAGAGATCTAGGAATATGTCCTGCTAGCGTCACGAGAAACATAAGATGCATCCTTACAAATTTCCTCTAGGTCAACATTTGAAGAAAACTGATTTTACGATAAGGATACAGTTTTGAGAAACAATGCTGATTCGACTTCAACAAGATGGAAACTTGGACTGTGACATTTGGACTGACGAATCGAAATTCGCAACGAATGGTACATTTAATAGGCATAACAGTCATTATTGGGACGAGGCAAACAATCACCACTTCAGACATCGGAACTTTCGAGAATCCTGGAGTTTAAATGTCCTTTGTGCAATCACAAATCAATTCTTGATGTTTAATTTTACGATGGAACTTCAACTGGTAACATAAGACACTCGAAGGATGTGTTTTCATTATTCTTATACCTACTTGTAGGAGATAGATATTGAGAGACGTTCTCCATTAGTAGAGAAAAATGTTCAGAACTTATCGTTCCAATCCAACAAGATGGTGCACCTCCACATAACTCAGTTGATGTGTCTAATATATTTTACAGAATGTTTGAAGACCGGCCACCATGTTCACCCGATCTAACGGCCATAGAATACTATGTTTGGGGACTGAAGAATATGGTATATGCTACTGATAAAGAGGATTTCATGCAACGCATCTGAAATGCTTCTAGTTTCATTTTCAATTATAAATAACCATTTTATAAATTCATTCACTAATTAAAACACCTTTGCAGATCTCTTCCTCCTGGTGAGATTAGGAGAGCAACGCATGAAGCAATTCTGAATAAATGCCTTTGACATGAACGGTGAACTTTGAGCACCTCCTCTAGATCAATTATTTGGAACAGGAGGTATTTTATATCATGAGTAACGAATTTTGAATAGAACCAGAAATAAATATGACATGTCTCTTATCGATAGATGAGATGACATGAATAAATACAGAAGAAGAAACTCATTCATACAACGGACGTTAATTTTCGATTACGGCACAAGAGCGCCAAAAATATGGGCCTCCATTTGAAATAACGAAGTTTTCGATGAAACTTCGAATCGAAATTTGACCTGTTTTAGTGAATACTCTGCAGAATATTTTCGAGGGAAAAACGTACAACATGTCTTCAAAAATAGTTCACGACAATAATCTCTTCGAAAAGGGTTATGAGATAGGTATTGCACAACATCAAGAGGAAATGTCAGGAAATTGATGTAGATGTTGGAGACAATACCATCTAAAGTATGTTCCATCTGAAATATCAGAGTTAAAATACTACTTCCTAATAGGAGAGAATCACCCTGTATATTTAGAATCTCAATATGTTGATTTGTCAATCTATGGTTTCTGTCGGAAATTGAATTCAATTATTTAGTGATAACAATAATTTCAGATGCACAGGTTGTTTCAAAGCTAAGGGAAAATACATGCCACATTTCCAATTTTTCGAGAAAGAAAAGAAACTGAAAACAGTTTTTTCGTTTTTTTTTCATTCCGATGAATGAACGAAATTTTAAATTTATTCATTTCCATTAAATCATCTTAACTTCCACATTATTAGTGTTATATGGATGAAATGATAACATATGAATAAAGCATAATTTTTTGTAGAATCTAAAACTTATTGTATTGTTATTGTGTATTTTGTAGATATTTTCGAAATTAATATTTTCACCAGAAATGGAAATATTCACAATATATCGTATTTTACACATTAATGGTAACTAGTTTTGTTCAATTCGGAATAATGCGTAGTTCTCTATGAAACCTCTATGGATTTTCAGTGGAGGCCAGTGACCACTGTCAAATGAAGTTTCTTGGATCAATAGAGACATTTGAGAGAATTTGAGTGGTACATAGTAATGCAGTAAGGCTGCATCTTAGATATCTTTACTTTCAGCTCCTCCTGTACATAATGCCACAAATACGATCAATTTTCTACAAAATAGTTCTGGACAAAATTTCATCGCCACAAATTAGATTCTAAAGGACTCCGATCTAATAGAACATCCGAAGCTATGGTTCTCTTTATTATTGCGTTACAAAAAATGACCTCAATCATTCCTATTTTCTTTTTAATTTTAGAATAACTTATTTCTAAGTTTTTAAAGTGTGGCAAAAAAGGATATCTTTAGGAATTCTATCTATTTGTGCCCAAAACATCTTCAAAGATCTGGATTTTGTCTGGTGAACTGACGTAGAGAACACCATAGTAGCTTGTATTACCCTGATAATCATTTATGTTCATATGTTATGCTTCACCTGTTACTTTCATTTTCGTCCACTTCGATTTGAGTTTTGTGGGAATTTTCAAATGGGACATCCTGTATATTGGGGTGTCTTCGCATTCTACATAAAATTACCCATCTGAGGATATCAACATGTTAGATGTTGAATCGATGTGAACAAAATGAAAGTTCTTAACATGTGAAGCACCCTGTACGAACATAAATGATTATCACTAGTAATATCACAAGTGATTGAATTTTCACGATATGTCTGTCAACTTATTTCTTAACAAAACTGAGTTACTTGAAAACACCGCGAGTCCGAAGGCTGAGTGGTGTTTTCTCTAAGCAACTCAGTTCAGTTAAGAAATAAAAGACAGACTTATGAGATAAATTCAGTCGCGAGTGATATTTCATTAGACTATTTCACTTACAAAATGACTCATGTTGACGTATGTAATTTATATTTATCATTTGTCAAACAGTCCGTATCCATTGTTGAGTCGTTGAAAACACCACAGTTGTAAGACCAATCATAATTCGAAGACAGTTGGTGTTTTCACGATAATACGAGCTGTCTTTGGCCTGTGGTGAGTGAAATAGTCAGAGCAATACACGCATCTTTGGTGTATACGTAATTTCATCAGACATAATCCAGTACTTTGAAGAAACAGCTTGAATACAGTTATTTCATTCAGATCCTATGTTTTCCTATTTTTCCAAAAATATTAATAACTTGGCACTGGCACATTGTGGCTGGAACACAATTTAGTGCTGAGCAGGGAACGGAGGAAAAATTTTACTGAGGGCACTCTTGGCAATACCCTGCACACTTCCATATGCATTGCTGCCAGGCGAAATAGGTAGAACCCTCCACTGTTAAGTGAATATTGGCAATGCTGAAAGAGCGAGCCATCACGGCCTACGTGGGGGACATGCAGGGGTTGGCCACATGGGGGTGGGTGCGATTAGCCCTGTTGTGAAGCCTGGTCAAGATTGGACTTCTGGAAATCATTTCAGCGGGCGGTTTCAATTCCCAGGCATACGATGAACACTTAGGCACACTGAGGCATTCATGAAGGAATACAGAATAGCCGAATGCAGGCTGCCCTCAGTATCATCGAAAAGTGGCGAGGAGAAAAAAGGACTTAACTTCAATCCCTCTAAGACCACCTCGATTACTTTCACTAGAAGGAAGATTCTGAATCTCAAAGCTCCGGCCTACATGGCGAGACTGTGACCAGTGAGTGAAAATATCCAGGAGTCATTCTGGATAGTAAACTCAACTGGAGAAAACAAATGGACAAAATTTTCTCCAAAGCCGCAGAGGCTATGCGGGACATGGGGGCTGAAACTGGAAATAGTGGTGTGGTTATACACAGCAGTAGTATGCCCCATTGTGACCCATGCATCCTCAGCATGGTGGACAAAAACTGACCACCACACGCAGTCGGTTGCAGAAATTACAACGGCTTG
Source organism: Halyzia sedecimguttata (assembly GCA_937662695.2). Lineage (NCBI taxonomy): Eukaryota > Metazoa > Arthropoda > Insecta > Coleoptera > Coccinellidae > Halyzia > Halyzia sedecimguttata. Next base: position 10,003,226 of record OW569418.2, read on the forward strand.
CCTGCGTTGGTGCCACAACTGTCACAGGAGCTAGCTATGCTACTCCTACAGCAACTCTTGAAGTCATACTTAATCTGCCTCCCTTGCACAATCATTTAAGGAAATGTAGTCTGCTGGATGCAATATGAATTTCTCGTAATGAAAAACTCATACCTGGTAACGGGGTAGAACGTATGAGGTTACTGGACCAACTGGACTCATACCACTTGGCAAAGCCCTCAGATGTAATACCAACCATATTTGATTTCGAAACACCCTTTGAAACGGTCATAGGAGACTGTCAAAAAGTCATCCATTTGTTATACGGTATATAGACCGAAACTGTGAACCTCTGTGTCCCTGGGAAATGAGCCCTCTATCTTACAGGCAGAGACACTAGCTGTCCACAATTGTGCTCAAGAGTGTCTGAAAAGGAACCTGAAGGGGCGGAATGGATAGCCATCCCACACTGAAAGACCTGGAGTCTCCCATCCAGGGTTATCTACTGTCCTGGGATTGCCGGAATACTATAAAGCTACTGACTAGAGGCAATATGGTGACTCTTCCATGGATGCCAGTGCACTGTGGTATTGAAGGACATGAGAAGGCTAATGAACTTGCGAAAATGGGTCCAGGGTAATACCTGCTGGACCAGAACCCTCCTCTGGGCTTGAAAAAGACCACTACAGGGCAGCGGTTCAATATTAATGGGAGCTGCAAGTTGCAAGAAAGAATGAGGCATGAAATTCCTACCATTACCACTCTCGGGATTTTATTTTAGATTCACTACATAATTTTGTTCAGCGAATTCATTATTGTCAGGCGCCTCATTAAATAGAATTCCTCAGAAATTAATTGTTTTTTATTAAAATTTGTTTTCTCTCTTTTTTCGGTATAACGATTATTTTCATGAAATTAAAAATATCCAGGACATACATTTTTTCGTTTCATGTATTTCATGCATGTTATGTAAAACAATTATGCTTTTTATAATTTTTTATAAAAAAATGATAATTAAAATTTGATCATATCCATAAAGTCTACCTTGCGTAATTTTCATAATAAATATTCACCATTTCAGACTATTTCCTTAATAAATTTGAGACTAATAAAAAGATATTTTCAAAACTCGATATCTCGAAAACTATTAAATTTAGAATATGATGTGCTAAATAAATTTTGTTTAGGATTTTGGGAAAAATTGTAACATGGAATAATGTACAGGTATTCCATTAAAGAAGAAGCAACTTTGTTTTGTCATGAATGATACTTTATACTTAATTTTTATTTACTGTAATAGATTTTAAAAAACTTTTTAATTTTGTAACATTTTTCTTAATTATCTTACTTTGGGAGATAATCGACCGTTTACATGCAAATTATCGAAATAGAATAAAAAATGTGGTAGTATATGAATCGGTGAGAATAGTAAACTACCTAATTTAATCGAGAATGATATACGGTTTTCAGATCTTCTTGTTTCCATGTAAAATTTGCTGAAAAGATTTAACAACCAGGTTCGCCTTAGTCCACTAGTTTCGGAGATCCTACAGGGTCGGATGTCTAATTTTGACCTGCAATCTCTTACAGCATACAGTTTACGCTCTATTAGTGCTGACATCATTTCGCCATTTTAGTTATCCAGGGTCAGGTCATTTTCATACCATTGTATCCAAACAAACATTTCTTCGAATACAAAGGGATTATCGGTTTAAGTTAAAGCTACCAATTCCTCGAATATTTAGATATTTGGGAAATATGTACAACTAACAGGCTACATTTCCATTGTAGTTCTTCTAGAGACCTCAGAGGCATCATCTTGAACACATGATACCCTAAGAACATTCATATTTGTAGGTTATGAAAAGTGTTCAATTTTGTAAAGATTACCACAAATATAATATAATTACATGTTTTGTAAAGCCTTATATGCACGCTCACACTGTTACGTTCGATAACGAGCCCTGCTGTCTGTCGAAAATTACGTCTGTTTACAAGCCCAACGTTAAGCAAAGAGGAATAACTTTTTGTGTAGAGACAATGCCATGATAACGCCCTGCGATGACTAAAATGGCGAAATGACGTCACATTAATAGAGCGTATTTAATTACATATTATTATGGGTGTGGTTTCACATCAGTAGTCACTTCATGAACATACGAAACTTGATTGATAAAATATAGTAGGTAGATAGGCAGCACCGGTTTAAGCGCAATTTCGGTGATTTTTACATGTAAATTCCCATAAGGAAATGTGAGGTCGATTTTAGCTAAAACGGTTTTATTTTAAGTCAGTCAGAGAGTCACTGTCTTCAAGCTATCTTCTACATGTACATATCTATACAGCTCCGGTACAGGACCTGTTTTTAGCTGTACAGGTCCTGCTTTCAGCTGTTCTGGACTTGTTTATTAGCTTTACAGGACCCGTTTTTAGCTGTACAGATCCTGCTTTCAGCAGTACAGCTACTGTACAGGATCTGCTATAAGCTGTACAGCTGCTGTACAGGAACAGTTTTTAGCGGTACAGCTTATGTACAGGTCGTGCTTTTAGCTGTACAGGACCTGTTTTCAGCTGTCAGGTCCTGTTTTTAGCTGTACAGCTCCTGTATAGGACCTGTGTTTAGCTGTAGAGCTCATGTACAGGTCCTGCTTTTAGCTGTGCAGTACCTGGCTTTAGCTGCACAGATCCTGTACAGGACCTGCTTTCAGCTGTACTGCTCATGTACAGGACCTGTTGCGTTGGGTCGCGCCCCAGAGTATGAGGAGTGTTCTATAATATATCTCAGAAAAATTTCAAGTAGAACCGTTTTCACTAAAATCGACCTTGGATTTCCTTATGGGAATTTACATGTAAAAATCACCGAAATTCCGCTAGAACTGGTGCTGCCTATCTACTAAAGATTTTTAGTGTTTTCGTGAAGAATACTCGTATAATGATAAAGAAATATAACACAATCCTCATTTCATTCAGATATGGAGAACCTATTCCTGACTAATAGCATTATGTAATATATAATTATCACAGAAGTATTGAAACTGAAAAAAGAACCTCCTTCGTCCAAAGTTGGTTCGAAAAACGTACTACATAGATAGATATAATTTCTGTTTATACATAAAATTCATTTATGGAAGGACAATAGATTATTTGGCACATAATAATTCAAATAAAATTCATAGATCACAGTCATATTGAAGTAATTATTGCAAATCTAGTAGAGGTTTCCGGAATTGTGCAGAAAAGTATTCAAGATCCTAGTTACATACATTTTTTGTATAATATTCAGAGGTTCCACATAAGCTAAATAATCAACATTTTTTATTATATATTCCTCAATGTCGAACAAACTGAAAATTGAAAAACTTCTTACTAAAAGTATGATTATAGAAATCTTTCTACGAATGAAAATAACAATTTCCATCCTAAAACATAATCATGAACAAATGAGACTCAAGTTCCATCAATGACGAATCGAATGATCAATTTTTTTAACTGAATTGTTACTAATTTTTTCTCCTGTCGATATTTATCCCTTTCATCGGCCTGATTTTCAACAAAATTCTAATTCAATAGATATTTTGTTATCATTGTATATAGATTATGTCAATACAAGGTGTTTCAGAATATGATGCTGATCCTCAAAGGTGATTTTAAGAAGAAAAGTTCTAATAAACCATCATCCTAAACCTCATAAATTTTGAGCTACAGGATGTTTAAATTCAAAGAAAAAAAACGTTCATATCATAGCTTTAAGAATTTCATGGATATTTCAGGAAATTTGGCACTAGTAGCCAGAAGCAATATTAAGAACAATGTTGTCTTCTAAGTAATGTGTTATTTCGTTAGGTACTGTTTATTAGGCAACATTGTTCTTAATATTACTTCTGACAGATATTTAGTGTTTCGAACGCAGAAGCAATTTCAAAACAATTAGGTACATTTTTTATATAAGATTTATTTAATGGGAGAGAAAACCCAATAAAAACATGAATGATGAACGCACCTCCCAAAGTATCCTTTAGATTATCATAGAGGCGCTTTATATCACGCAGGAATATAATTATGGAAAATCAGAAAAATGTCAATTAAATGATCAACATGAATTATTCTCATTTTTGGAAGTTTGTATATTTTGACTAGGAGCATTCCAGGAAATTTTCTTCATACAAAATCTAAAAATTGATTTCTTTGTAAAATATCTAGAATTGAGCATCTGATTCACAGGAAATATCTGAAATTGTCAATAGATTTGGGACAGCTCTGTATTCATTCATCATATAATATGTAGCAGAGGAGAGTTTCCCAAGTACGTAGGATATTTTTTAGTTAGTTTTAATGATTCTTGATAAATAGACCGATACTTCAATGAATTCACGAAAAATTACTTGAACTGAAAAACAAAAAATATATAAATCAGCTCAAAAAACCGTGGACCCCCAAAAATTTTCACTACCCCATTATAGGTCAATACTCAGTTCTAATATGGGGTACCTACCCTCATAGACATAGAATAACATGGACTGGCCCTCACGTAACTTTGTCACACAGTTCGTTGAGGAATACATAAGAGAGAAGGATGTTATGAAGGATAGAATAAGTAAAGGCAAATACATGGTATAAAAACAATGTTATTTTTATACCATGGGCAAAAATACAAATTGGAAATTGGTATATATTGGAACACCCCGATTTTTTTCAAGATTGATTATTTTGAATGAGTATCGAAAAAACCGAATGAATTACAGTATGAAAATTTAAGAGACATATTTTCAGATTATAAGTATCAGAATATTCAGAAACGAGATTTAAATGAAAATGTTTTGCCTTTAACTATTCTGTCTACAAATCACGAAAACACATACACAATACACGAAACCAAACAAGACTGTATACAAGAAAGGTCAAAGGATAAAGGAAACCAATGTTTTGCATACTGTGGTTTTGCCAATTGCCACAGTATAAGAATGTATTCTTATACCGTATTTGCCTTTAACTATTCTGTCTTTTTTCAATTCTGATATCAATGGTCTCTTTCTCACAACCAGTCCATGTTATTATATGTCTATGGGTACGTAATATGAAGTATTCCATCTCGAGAGTGTGATGTGTAAATATGAATTGAATTCGTGCCTTCAAAGGAATCCAGAAAATACTTTGGCCCAGCAAACTCCACAGCAATACTGAAAGAATTTTTAATTTAATCCATCTGCATACGCATCGAGATTCGAGAGGGAGGCGACTGCGCTAGTTGCCAATAGACTAATGGCACACGGCAAAATATTCATCGATTGAACATCAACAATCATTCCCCCGTGATCCAAACTAGCCACGTCATCACCTAAAGCGCCTCCAAAGCTTGGCCGATTTTGATAAAATCTTGTGTGTGTGTTTTAGTGGGTCTCGTATTTATTCACAATTTGACATGGTTGGTGGTGCAGCAATCGGTTTATAGGCACTCAAAAATGGCTTGACAGGTGAAACTTTGTGTGTGTATTTAAGTGGTTCTCGGCGTACAATAGGATCCGGTAGGTGGGCTGTAATTGAAAAGAACTCAAATATGGTTTGACCGATTTCGATTAAGCTTTTTGAGTGTGTTTGAGTATGCCTCAGGTTTACAATATGCCCCATAAGTGGCGCTGCAGGCGCTTTATAGAAACTCAAAAATAGCTTCACTGATTTTGATTAAACTTTGTGTGAGTGTTTGGGTGGGTCTCAGGTTCATAAGTGGACCCGGTAGGTGGCACTGCAATTGTTTTCTAGGAGCTCAAAAATAGCCTGATCGATTTCGATCAAACTTTGTGCGTGTGTTTCAGTGGATCTCAGGTTCACAACTGGACCCGGTAGTTGGCACTTCAATCGGCTTATTGAAACTCGAACACATCTCTACCAATTTTGATGAAATTTGATTTGAGTGTTTGGATGGGTTTCAGGTTCACAACTGTACCCGATGGTCGCACTGCATTCGTTTTATAGGAACCCAAAAGTGTTCTAACGGATTTCGATGAAACTTCGTGTGTCGGTTCGGGTGGGTCTCAGGATCACAATATTACCCAGCAGATGGCATTGCAATCAATTTGGATTATTGGCTCGGCAGATTAATGGCTTGGTATATTAATAACTACGTGGATTAATGGTTTAGTACATTAATAGGCTTGATGGATTAATGGCTCGGTAGATTAATGGCTAGGTAGATTAATGGCTTGGCGGATTAATTACTTACTAGTAAAACCTAAATCAGGAAAACCACGCAGACATTTTGTTCTAGAAATAGGGAAAAATGCTTTATGAGGTGTCCATAATTAGTAAATCGCATACAAAATAGATATTGTATATATTATTCAGCTAAAAAAGCACTTCCCCATACTAGGAGCTACCCTCATACTAGGGAACTTTCCTCTTATACTCACCGAATTAATTATTTCATAATTGGTTCGAGTCATTGATGGAATAAAATTTTTATAATAAAAATATCAATTAATAACAAATAACTGTAACACTTCCCATACAAGTAATACATTTTTTCATAGAAATTAGAAAAATATATATTCTAACTATGTTACATCTCTCGTTCAGTTCTGGACCTTATATTAGCAATACAATAAGAGACCATTTTACATGTAAAAAATGACTTGTAATCATTATCAAACTAATTTTATGAAAATATGTTGCGAATGTTTACATTTAAATTTCGTGGTCAGTGGTGAACATTACAAATAGATACTTAGATACAACATCAATATATTCTAGCACAGTAAATATGGTAAAGAGCAATTTCTTCAGGTTCGTACATTTCTTCGCAAATTAATTTCTCATTCAACTGAAAAATTATTTTTAGAAAATAAAATATATTCTATACAGTCTTCAAGTTTTAGAAACTCAAGTTGTTGTCCCAGCTAAAACTAGTCTTTGGAATAGCTGTGGGGGTGAAGTGATACAGCAAGTAAAACTTTACACAAGATCTTCCCAAAACAATGTCGAATTATGACTGAAGAGGATCACATTTTTGAAGAAAAAATATTCAGTTATGAACATTGTGAAGATTTTAGGGCTATTTCCATATTTGCAAAAGGAAACTGAAAAATTTGATGATCTTTTCTAAAACATCACTCCCCGACAATACATTTCGGACAAGAATAATTTGAGTCATTTTGATATCACTGTAACTTTTTGAATTGTTGTGTATATTTTTTTGTAAAAATCGTAGAGTTCAAAATTACTTTTCGCATGGTGATTTCACCGGTAATGCTCATAATTTCAACAGCCAATAGAGCTCAATGATATGAACTATCCCACAAAAATACCGGCTATGAAAATGTTAACAAAATATAGGAGTATTCTTGATTTGAATTTTAATTCAATGTAATTATAAATCTAATACGGATCTGGACTCGGTCCTTCGATTCTTATGCACCTTCCTCTACACTGAAGCGCTATCCTAGACAGCTTCTGACGTATGAGGTTGTTTTTGATTATTCTAATCGAAATGGCTAAAATTCATGAAGAAATAGTTTTACAACTTTTATCTGTATCTACAAACTATTATTTCCTATCTACAACCATTAATGCCGTAAACGTAAACTGCAAATCTAAGCATATAAATGATTGATAGATGGAAAAAAACTGACGACGCCACCAGACGATGTCGGTTGCAGTAACTGCAACGGCTTGTTAGACCAGGGTCGATCATTTTTGAAACCGAAAAAAATTATAGTAGAATGAAACCCGTTGTAAAAGGAAGAGAATATAACAAAAATGATAGGAAAAATAATTTACGAGTGATCTGAGGTCGGGAAGTGGACGGGGGTGAGTTTTTAAGGGTAAAAACGGTTTATCTCGATTTCCGGCAAAACTGCAAGTCCTATGGAAAAAAGTTTAATTGCAAAGTTGTAGGTAATGAAAAGATCTACAACTTTTGGTTTAACACATTTTTCACATAACCTCAAAATTTATGTGGAAAATACAAATAACCACGCTTTTGGTTTTTAATTTTTATCTTTTACAAAAAAATTTTTTTCACCAAATTAGGTAAAAACTTACCTTTTTATGTCCCAAATACACTGTAATTTTTTGGATTTGATATATTTCTTTTTACACCTTAATTTGACTTAATATCGAAAAAGCAGCCTAATTTTCAATCAACAATTCTCACGTCAAAATATCTGCTTTTTTAAAAAAGTAGGTGGGCTTTTTGTTCGTTGAAATCTCTACTTTCTGATGGTCTAAAAAAAAATATACATTACTATGGTAAATTTTCCCAGAAAATACTAAGAAATAACGGGCAATAAGGACCAGACCCACCTAGTTCCTTCCCCACTTCTCTATGAAAAACCTTTTGATGGGCTGAAATTTTTCGTAGGTTACTCCGGTATATAAGTTATCATAAAATAGCAACAAATAGGCATCTACGCATATAATTTAGAGGATGATTGATTCTAAACTTTCTCAAAATATTGTAGATGACTTATTAAATAATAACATTCTTAGCATTTTCTGAGAAAATTTACCATAGTAATGTATATTTTTTTTAGATCATCAGAAAGTAGAGATTTCAAAGAACAAAAAGCTCACCTACTTTTTTAAAAAAGCAGATTTTTTGACGTGAGAATTTTTGATTGAAAATTAGGCTGCTTTTTCGATATTAATTCAAATTAATGTGAAAAAAAAATATTTTGAATCCAAAAAATTACGGTGTATTTGGGACATGAAAAGGTAAGTTTTTACCAAATTTGGTGAAAAAAAATTTTTTTTTGTAAAAGATAAAAATTAAAACCAAATACGTGGTTATTTGAAATTTTCAGATGAATTTTGAGGTTATGTGAAAAAATGTTAAAACAAAAGTTGTAGATCTTTTAATTACCTACAACTTCGCCATTTAACTTTTTTCCATAGGACTTGTAGTTTTGCCGGAAATCGAGATAAACCGTTTTTACCCTCAAAAACTCACCCCTACCCCTTCCCGAACTCAGATCGCCGGTAAATTATTTTTCCTATCATTTTTGTTATATACTTTTCCTTTTCCAATGGGTTTCATTCTACTGTAATTTTTTTTCACTTTTTACCATTTTTAAGGCTTCGACCCTGGTCTATGTCTGTGTTGGTGTCACAGAAGCCGACTACACGACTCTCACAGTAGCGCGGGAGGTCACATTTGATCTGCCTCCCTTGCATTTACATGTAAGGAAATGTAGCGTGCTGGATGCAATAAGAATTTCTCGTAGTTGGAAACTCCTACCTGGCACCTGGGTAGAACATATCAGGATACTGAAACAACTGGATTCAAATTTCTTGGCAAAGCCATCAGATGTAATGCCAACCATATTCGATTTCAAAACACTCTTTCCATTGGTGATCGTCAAGTGGACCTCATTATTCGTTTGGAAAAAAAGTCATCCATTTGGTATACGGATGGATAACAATGAGATAAGGACGGAGGCGTTAGGGTATATGGGTCGAAACTAAGGATCTCTACGCCCCTGCGACATGAGCCCTCTTACAGGTGGATATACTAGATGTGTATATTTGTGCTCAAGAGTGATATGAATAGTAAAATCAACGTTATAATGAACAGCCAGCTTACACTGAGAGTCCTGGATTCACTCATCCGGGATTCCCTACTGTCCTGGGAATGCTAGAATACCATAATGCAACTGCCTAGAGGCAATAAGGTGATTCTTCTATGGGTGCCAGGCGGGTACTTTGGTGTTGAAGGTAATGAGACAGCCGATGAACTTGGGACCTCAAGTACTATACCTGCTGGACCAGAACCCTTCGGTGGGCTTGGAAATTACCACTGCAGGGCAGAGGTACAACAATGAGAGCTAAATATCAGAGAAGCTCTTTGAATAAATTCTCCAGCACTTGCACAGGCAAAATGATTTGTGGATTTCTCACCATCCTATAGCAGAAAGCTCATGCAGCTGAGCTTAGGGTAATGGTGGGAATGCTGACAGGGAACTGCTGGTACAAATACTACTTGTACGTCATGCGCAAGTCAGCAGACAAAACATGCAGGCTCGCTGGACCGAAATCGAACATTAGTTTGCCAATACTCAGAGCTATCCAGCTTAAGAATTTTACATATGGATGAGCTAGCCCTAAATACTCAAGACGTGAAACCCTAGGCTCCTAAGGATATCAGGTATGTTAACGCCATTGACAATGTCCTTAGGATTGAATAAGTAGGGTAATAGAACAAAAGACCGTATCGGTAGCAGTTCGACTGAAAGGCTGAACCAATCAACACGACCCCGTTCTAATAATAATAATATACCGTATTATTATATTATGTTAGTTATAACAAGAAAAAGAACTCATAACAAAAGAAATTATGTTATTACACAGATGCCGAAAAAAAATTTTTTCGCCATTTTTCAATTGATTTTCATTAAAAATATTGTGAAAACGGAGCTATGTTCACATGACCTTTTTGGCTGCAAATTATGCTCATATTAAGCTGGCTGTCCAGTGAAAGTGGCCTTAATGTGTCTTCCGAAATGTAAGTGAAGTGAGAAAAATATCAGAAGCTTGTTCCGAAATTGAATTCTCTCGCCAATTTCTTAGAAGAAATTCTTATATTTTGGCACAGGACGTGAAATAACAGATCTGAGAGAAGTGAGACTGCTTTGCATCAGGCTTACTTGTCTCGCTTAATGGCGGGAGGAAAAGTTATAACCTAAAAATTTTATCATTGTGCTTTATTCCGGAGTGCACATCCTTCAAAAATATTTCATAGATTTCATAGAAATATAATTATTGTTCTTTCAATTCATATTCTGATTTGGAAATTAATAGTTTTCTATCAGGTGCAAAAAAGGATAAAATAATTATACATGAATTATGATTCCTTTATGAGTCTTCTCTCCCAAACGTTGAAAAATATCAATAAAATAAAAAAATTATTATTTTGAAATTGCTTCTGCGTTAGAAAAATTTGTCAAAAGCAATATATAGAACTATATGTTGCCTAACAAACAGTTACGAAACAACATGAACGATAAAACAACTATTCTGTAACGTTTCAGAAACTAAATCAGTCTCCTTCTTCATACACCAAGTGAAAATTATTTTTTTTTAACAATTATTCTGAAATTCAGAATTTGCTACAGTATGAGTCTTTGAAAAAAACATAGCAACAGGGTTTTACTTAACATGGCAGTTTCCATGTTCCAACTCCTTCAACAAATTCAACCAAATATGGTCAATTCCAATTGAGAATTAGGCAAAATTGCATACTCTGTTCAGCAAAATACAAATTGAGTCCTTAAGTTTCCTTAACTTGACAAGAAAGGAACACGAACATCGTTTATTGGCTCAGAGCTCTACTGTGGGGCAGGTAGATACACCTACAAAAATGAATTTCGGATGAAAGAAGAAACTGAAACAGGTATATTATGGAGATGTCTCCCAGCAATGTATCACTCCAAAAAGTTCCTCCAGATTTTTGATACTGTCAGATCCAAGAAGTATATGTATATCAGTAAGAACACGCTGCACCTCCTCACTGGTTTCCTCACGGGGCACTGCTGACTTAGGAAGCATATGATGAGATTAGGACTACCAGAAACTGAAACATGAAACTCCTGATCACCTGATTACGCAATACCTCGCCGCCTCAAGCCAATGCAAGCAATGCGTTGGGCAAGAAATCTGCAGGAGCGAAGACGTAACCTCCTTGAAGCCATCCCAGATGCTGGAGTTCATCAGAACTCTGGAACTGGAAGGTGAAATGTAGATGGTGGTGACATCGACAGATCTGATGGGGGGCACGATAGACCTTGAGGTAGCAGTGCAACGTTACCCTCCACAACAATATACAATATATAAGTTTCCTTTTTATGTCCTCGGACTCTGTCATCAGAACCTTTGTTTTACTCAAATCCATCATGTCATCTCCATGGATTGTTCATACATGTTCCTCTATTTTTGGCGCTCTTGTTCCTCGGAACAGAGTGCATATCAATTTGCCCAAATGTCTGTAATTTTCGAATTTTTGGCTTAAAATGGTCTTAAATGATTTGGTTCGACTCACTGATCAAAAATCCGTGGTTGAAATCGATTCTGTCCGGCCATCCGTCCTTTAACACGATAACTCTCAAACGAAAGCAGTTAGAGGATTGAAATTTGCAGGGAAGGTCTGGAGTGTAAATATCTCGGAGGAGTTCGTTTACAGGCAAAACCCACCAAGCGGTTTCGGAGTTATGGCCGTTTGTTAGTAAAAACATTTTTCATGAATATTTCCGAAACCGATCACTCGATCTATCTGAGATTTAGTATGAAATTGAAGAATAATAACCTTTATACGCTTGCGAAGTTTTGTATTGATCGGGTTGCCATAAATTTAAAAATTTTTGAATTCTGTTCCTACAATAACTGTCGAACCGAATGAGCTAGGTAGTTGACATTTCTAGAGTAGGTTTGGGAGATAAGTATCTTGGTTAATTTCGTTATTGGGCAAAATAGGCCGGATGGTTTCGGAGTAACGAAAAAAAAAATTTTTTTAACTCACAAATTTCAAATTAATTTTTTTTAAGATGCAGTTTCACCATAAAAATCCATTGATATCATTTTCGAAATTTCAATAATGAATCGTACTTCTATGTTTTCACAGAATGCTCTAATTATTCTATCTATGAATGATTATATGATCTGTTATACTCTGATATACTCGTTCATGTCATTCTGTTCTATAAGAGAGAGTCAAATTCATTTCAGCTATTTTAATTTGATTTCTTCCATGGTAGGTACAGTTCTGTTTCTCAGATTGCACAGTTAATCTTGATAAATAAATTATTATTTGAATTGAATATCCTTTATGATGCAGTTCATAAGAATACATTGATATCATTCCCAACTCTGAGAACCCAATACTTTCGGAGATATGATGTATCAAACTTTGAACAAGAGCGCCAAAGCTCCTGTCCACAGGAGCCAATTTTTGATCTACGTATGTATCTATTCCTTAAGTTGTTCTTATGTCCCGCCTTTTTACCACTATTGGTCTTGATGTTTCTCCTGTATACAATTGAGCACAAATACAAGGATTATTCTGTACACAGTTTTTAGATTTTTCTTTAATCGGTTTTGTCTTATATCATTTTGTGTCTTAAAAACGGTTCTTACATCCGTACAGAGTATTTTAAATCTTTAATATTCCTCCCAGTATAGCAAGATACCGTATAGTTACTGCTAATTTCTCCTCTGCGCTGATTGCCTTCTTCGTGCAGGTGTCTTGTTTAGTAAGGTAAGATTTTTCCATTTGCAACAAAGGATGAAATCAGGATTCATTCATCCTATAATAATTAGAAAAGTACTATTCTTCTCCTTTGTCTCTTATCTCATTCAATACATTTAAGTGCGAGTAAAATTCTCTCAGCATAAGACACATTTTACAACATCGCTTCCTTTTACTACGATTGCTCGTAGACAGGGCTTATATTATATCACATGCTTTTTCCCTGTTAATATCCATACCTATCACTGTTACCACGTAGACATTTTCGGTTAGACTTATGGTCAGTCTGATTACTTCGTCAGTCCATCAATCTGGCATCAATCCGCAGCAGTCTCATCTATCACGGACTGAACTGATCCGAGATTGACTGTCTAAACTCCGTATATGACTGCACTGTGACAAATTTCGGATTAACTGGCAGCAAAAAAATTATTCTGAAGATTTTCGCTTGGTGTCTGAAGAAGGAGACTGATTTAGTCTCCGAAACGTTGCAGGGTAATTGTTTATCGTCGATGTTCTTTCGTTACTGTTTATTAGACAATATTGCTTCAGACAAATATCTTGTGTTTCGAACGCAGAAGAAATTTCAAAATAATACATTTTTTATTTTATAGATATTTTCCAGAGTTTGGGAGATAAAACTCAGTGATGAATTATCCTCCCAAAGTAACCTTTAATGTTTACCTATACATGAAATGCCTAGGTAGCTATTCCTTCTCTAGAACTAACTTTGAAAATTTTCATTAATAGAAAATTAAATTTGTGTGAACTGGAAATATCAACAATGGAAAGATAAATATCAAGAATGTACGAATACATTAGAGCATAGCGTATGATTGGCTGGAGTAACCCATAAGATGTAGCAATAAAAATGACAAATATCCTTTGCAATCAAAAAACGACTTGTTTTGCCATAACTGTGTAAATATACTGAACCCAAAAGGTATTTCATGTGAAATATAGCGTTCTGGTTGGGACATTTAGTATCGATAATATAACAGTAGGTATTTACCAAACTATCTTGTACATATACATACATATCTCGTACTATACATTAATATAGTAGGTATATAAATTAAGGTCCTGAAATGTCAAATAAGAAATGATAAATCAGATCAGATTGAATTCCCTGAAAAGTTTAGATAAGTCTCATAGAGTGAAGGTACAGAGAAGGTTGGTGTTCCTAGTTCTTGAATTTTTTTTCAATGTTCAGTTCAGTTTGTTGAATGAGCATACTGAAATATCTGAGTTACGTATACAACATTTAAGAGATCACTTGAACTTTTCGGTTATTGTGTTGATTATTATTAGTTGAAGATGAAATTAAAACCATTTAATAAAAACATTTAATATCGTTCTACTTTGGGGTATAATAGTTAGCTTAGAATAAAGTTCAAGGTCACGCTGGAGGCCACCAACATGTCTTCCCTTAATAACCATTATTAAGAAAATCAACACGATTTCGATGATTGAGTTCAAATTGAATGCTGGTGGCTTTCATTTGATGCAAAGCCTTTGACAAATAATGATCTCCTTATACATGGTTAGAATAATTCGTATGTATTAATTTTGTTGTAGTAGTGTTCTTTGATTCTTGTTCCAAAATGTATCTTATTTATTGCTTTTAGATTTATTGTTCTCAATGAGTTTTGCCGAAACATTTAAATTTGGTGACTCGGTCTGTCAAAATATGTCAGCTGCTGTTGAATTGTTTTTTTGAATTGTTTTTTTCTGAAACATTTTCCTGGTTAACTCTCGTTTATATCGATTGTTTATCGGATGAAAAAAAATGAATTCATCATCTTATCATATTTTAGCAAACCGAGTCAAAAAGCCATTTGTTAAATTGCGGTAGTTGATAGGTAGGTAGAAATTTTGGAACAAGAATAAAAAAACAACTGCAAGGCTACCAACACAACAAAATCAAATGGAATCATTTCAGCCATTCATCATTAGAAAAACATAAGTTTAACCTATATTTAATTCTACACAATTTGAATGAAGGTGAGCAACTAAATTACAGGGAAATTGTGAGAATAAATAAAAACATGCGAAAAATATGATCTCAATTTTTCTCCGTTATTTATCTTCTGAAATGAAGAATAAATTTAAACAAGTTGGAAAAGCACTATGACTGTGAGCTTTGTCGCACTTGGTCAAATTTATAGCCAAAGTGGTCGCCCATCCAGGTACTCAACTTGCCCAAATCTGCTCAGCTCAAAAAGAAAATAATATTCTTAATATTTCCAAGAACAGAAATCCGACAGTAAAAACAATCGCCGGAAAAAACTGGTCCACGTTTTGGCCGAGAATGGTCTCAAACGATTAGTTTCGACTCAAATACATACCATTCAAAATTGGGTCGAAAATAAACATTGCTGTGGCTGTGGTGTCGTAAGGACCCATTCGAATATATATACATTTGTTGTTTGATCGAAAATAAACGGTGCTTTGTTTGTGGTGACGTAAGAACGTAAGTCAGTTCAATCAAACAATTGTGCCATGAGATAAATATCACACGGAATTGAAATCCGTAAAATAACTAATAATATAGGAAATTATTCACGTTTAAGAAGCAAGGGCTCTAGCTAGGCGCTATAAACGCCGTGTGCAGATTTACGGTGGAAGCAGGGACTTGAACGAATGTTATTACTTATTTTAAATATGTTTTTACAATTTTTTAATTTCATGAAATTAGCATCATGTTACTTACATATTCTTCGACGGTTTTTATCCCTCATCTTCACGTTTTGCCATCTTTCCTATTCGAAAATAGTCCGAATTGGCATATTACGCGGTCCACAAAAACACGTCATGATTTTTTAAATCCTCTCCAGGCACGTCAATCATCAAAAACTGTTAACAACTTCGTTTGTTGAGTGTAAAAAAATGTAGCAGTACATCTCGATCGTTGTATATTTCGATATTTCGGCAATATCTTCACCACTATAGAACCAATCGAGTTCAAATCTAGAACCTTACTGTAAAATAAGGATTTGAAGACTCTCACAAAATTAAAACGATATCTGATGGATAGTTTCTGAGATAAAGATTCAAAAACACATTTTTTTTTTCAATTTTCCGGTCATGCGATACTTACAAAATTTTAAGGTCTTTGTGTCGGTATTTTTCAGTTGATTACTGCGCTTTAAGACGATCAAATCAGTAGTTTTCGGGTTATTGGGAAAATAAAATTTCAGGTGGCTATAACTCTGGAACCACTCGGTGGATTTTTCCCATAAATGAACTCAGCATTTGGACTCCAAACCTACTCTGAAAATTTCAACTGTCTAACTCATTGCGTTCGAGAGTATTCGTGCTGACGGCAAGACAGAATAAAGTTTGACATCGGATTCGTGATCAATGAGTCGAAACTAATCGTTTGAGACTATTCTCGGTCAAAAATTCGACATTTGGAAGAATTGAGAGGTACTCTGTTCATCTGAACAGCATGTCAAAAGGCAGTAAGAATGAATGATTTCAAATTTTTATAATCAACTACAAGTCATGAGATAGTTTTAGAATTTGTAACCAGGTGCAAAATTGTCGCAAGAAGAACAAGGAAAATTCTATTACCAGGTCATCGATTGCAATATATAAGATAAGACGTGTATATGATAAGTCAGGAGTTTATGAAGGGTAAGTAAAGTAAAAATCATTTCGCCAAAATGTCTGTAATTTTGGAATTTTTGCCGACAATGGTCTCAAACGTTTAGTTTCGACTCACTGATGAAGAATCCGAGGTGAAACTTATTTCCCTGTGGCCGGTCGTTCGTAGGCTCAATTACTCTCGCACGAAATGAGTAAGACAGTTGAAATTTGCAAGTGAGGTTTGGAGACCAAATGAGCCGGTTAAAGGGCAAAATCCGCCAAGTGGCTTCGGAGTTATAGCCATCTAATTTTGTTTTCACAATCACCCGAAAAATACTGATCTGTTCGAATTGAAACTCAGTAGTTGCTCGGTTTTTTTCCAACCGTTTAAATCAAATTTAAACTTTTTTTATGAAGATGCAGGTTATTAATTTGCACTAAAAAATATATATTCCCTTTGAAAAATATCAAGTTGACGTTGAAATAATCTTGAAGTCAAGGTCAAGGTTAGAAAGATGTATTCATTTTCTGTCCCCCGTGCTACCTAAGAACTTTTATTTGAAACATTTTTTTTTTGAAGCACATAGTTTTTGCGCGTATGTTCTGGGGAACATCGCGTTATAGTTTTGCCCAAATGTCTGTAACTTGCGAATTTTTTGACGAAAATGGTCTCAAACGATTAAGTTCGACTCCCCAATGAAGAATTCGAGGTCAAATTTGATTCTGTCCGTCCGGCCGTCCGGCCGGCCGTTGCCACGATAACTTGAGAACGAAAAGAGCTAGCGACTTGAAATTTTCAGGGTAGGTGGCGCATCCTAATACGACGGACAAGTTCGTTAATGGGCATAATCGGCTCAGTGGTTTCCGAGTAATAATTATGTTTCCAACCAATATAAATCTGATTGAATTGAAACTTGGTGCGTAGTTGTAGGATATAAACCTTAGCACGTTTGTGAAATTTTGTGCGAATCGTTTGGCTAGAAAATTTTAAAAAAATTATTAAAAAATATTTTTGTTGTCACGATAACTTGAGAACGGAATGAGATAGCAGCTTGAAGTTTTCAGGTTAGGATGTGCACCAGAACGCGACATTTCAGTTTGTTTATGAGCATAATCGTCCAAACGGTTTTGGAGTTATAGCCATCTGAAATTTTCTGAAATTTGGTGGTTTTTTGTTCCTCATTAATTCGAAAAATACTGAACCGATTGAATTCAAACATGGTTACTAGATGTAGAATACCAACGCAAAAATGTTTGCAAAATTTGGTGAGGATAGCATTTGTAGAAAATTTTTAATAAATCATTGAAAATAAAAAAAAAAAATTCTATATATTAGTAACTATTCGTTTGAAATTGCTGAAATTTTGCAAGAGCCTTCATAACCTAACTCTACTGCCAAGTTTCTAGTTTTAATACGATCGGTTAAATATTGTTGGAGATTCGAGCATTCTTGTGTGAGTTCAGTAGATGGGTGACCGTTGCCTCGATAACTTTCGAACGAAAGGAGATAGGGACTTGCAATTTTCAGGGTAGGTTGCGTATCCAAAAGGGAGAGTTGAGTTCGTTTTTGGGCATAATCGGTCAAACGGTTTCCGAGTTATACCCACCGGAATATTATTTCCTTAATAACTCAAAATATAAATATTTGATCGAATTGGAGCTTGGTAACTAGTAGTAGAAAATCAACATAAAGTCGTGTTTAAATTTACCATGGTAAATTCGAATACAGAAGAATGCACAATAGAACATACGCGCAAAAGCTTCTGACTTCACGTCAGTGCTTGAACCAATTTTTTTAGATAATTTTCTGTCTCAAGTTAAATGCCTCATCCTGTATATTATTGGGAATATCTGCAAAATATCGAAATATTATAACGATTAAAGTGTGTTGACCACAAAACTTGTCGTCAGTCATATCGTTTCGGAAACATATATCAGACGACAAAATTTGTTGTAGTATTTGTGTAGTTACTAGTGCAGTGATAAAACAACAAACAATGAAAAAGTGTGAATAACTTATAATGCTTCTCCAGATTATTACAGTTTTTTACAAATTAGCTCGAGAAATTCATTCTGAAAATTCTTAAATGTCAGTTTCGGAGAAGGTTCGAAGTTAGATGCAGTTATATCGATATTTAAAGCATTCCACTGTCAGAATAAATCGAATAGGTACGGTATATAGGACGTATTTTGATGAATTGAAACAGATACGTCTTTTCAAACCAGAGACCCAGAAGCAGATATTTTTGTTCTCTACTGAGTGAAGGTTTTGTTTCTAAAATTAATTTGAAATCGATATTCAAACGCAATACTGGCTCGAAATGCGTAAAATAGGCTATAGTGGACGTATTCTAAGTTGAATTCTTAGAACAAAAACTTCACCCTGCACCATTTATACAAGATTCACGCTTTCTTATAATTTTATTTTTTTTACTTGTATCACAGTTCAAATATCGCTAAGTTCTAAATTTAAACTCAATCATATCTATATTGTTGGAAATATCACATAAATAATATTTTTTTTCCTGGAAGCCAAGTAAGTAGCTTTGGGGGAGTAGACTCTGACTATGAATTTGAAAAAGCGTGCTATAGCAGACTGACCTCAAGTCAGTGGTTTTCCAACTTTTTGATAATGTGTTTGGACCGTCTATTATAATTACAAGATGGGAGGCTCCCAATATTTCTACTTTCATTGAATCATCATTTGAAAATATGTGAACTACCCACTATTGTTTCTCTTATCTTTGGGTAATTCAGATATTTCATCATTGCATAATTTCTAAGTATTCAACTATGACTCAATAAAGTATGCTCATATTATAACAATGACCGTTCAATAGAACACCTGCGAAGTGGTGAAAAATGATAATGATAACATTTGATCCTGAGGAAGAAAAAATATTTTTGATCCACTGAACAATATGAATTTCCCATTTTGAACATTGATTTTCTTCTTATTCCCTTTCTATGTACCTTATTTAATTTACCGTTTCAAATTGAAGGTATTTGTACGAATATCAATTGAGGCCCAACCATTTCTTCTTATCATCAAGCTTAATTTAAGGCATGCCAATTCGGTAACGACTGTCCTCCTCGATAAGCCGAGTGATTCTTAACAATACTATAGTAAATTGTCTCACCACCTGCCAAGATAGCACCCCATTCACCATAAGTACCATAATCAAATATAGAATGGTTGCATGAACTCAAAAGGGCCAGGTCCAAAGCTGGCGAGTTAGGGTGGTAACTAACAGACACGTACAGGTTCTTCATGTTGGAAAAATTTTCTTTACACCACTTGGGATCATCACTAACCACAATGAAAAGCACTCTCCGATACTTTCTCTCAAAATAATTCATTGCCGATTTGTAGAAATTTCTATCAGCCGGTTTGACACCGTGTTTCATCATGAGAAAGTTTCTGTAGTCTGTCCTTCTTATATGTACACCGACGAAGGTACAATTGATTCTATCGAAGCTCATCGAAGCTAAATGCAGGAGAATCTGAGCCTTGTGGAGGAGTTCTTTTTTTATGGCGAATTCTTGTTTGATATCTTGGACCCATGGCAATACCAGTTCATAGTGAATGATGTACTTTGGCAAAATTATACTTTGATTCGTATAATTCCACTCTTCTAATGATCTAACGAATGTGTTCATCTCGAACGGACAATGAGCTATCTCTTCAAAAGTTGGCAAAGATAAAGAATTGAAAACTTGTTCTAACTTCAACTTAATACAACGTGGAATGTAGGGCTCCAAACCAGTCCTCCTTGCAAGTGCCCAAACAGAAGCATATTCCCATATTTGGTTTCCAATTCTGCCTCCTTGCATCACGGTGACTATCCCATAATTGGGACATTTGGCTTTTTTCCAGGTTTTATGATGTCTGATATTGTTCATACACAATGATTGTTCGAGAGCTTGCAACGTTTTGACTGTGGTCTGTTGCGTATCCAATCCATATAGTGGAAACAGAAATATGTGCACTGACGATATCACACACAGCGCTAAAATGATGGCTTTGAACAAAATATTATTGTGGCAACTAAACATATTTCTTAAGCACTTCACTACTAGCACTACTACGAATAATTTGAGCGATTAGGCACTACATTTCTGTGCATGAATGCTCGCTACTGTGGAAATGTCGAGTATGCAACCCACAAACACATCTCTGGATATTGATTTTCATCTCGACATCCCTTCTCGGGTGTTTCTCTGGAGATGGAGTGGGAAGTAGGAATTTCCTCTGGAGTTTCGCGATTATACCTACACGTGGATATATCATGTGGCGTTGAACATATGGTTGCTTCCGATTCTCCTACGGAGGTTCCTTGAAAGTTTCAAAATATACACATATTTCAATTTCGATTTTTCATCACAGTTGCGCATTATCCCTTATTTTCATTCAGGATGGAATGTACTCAGGGTGAAATTATATGTATATTAAGAAAAACACACATCAGTATATTATTTACTCATGAAACTGTATCAATTGTCTTCATTCTAAATAACATAGAAAACATAGAACTTTGATCAGTTTCAGAATTGAAACTATTTTTTTTCATGAAATATGTCAATAAAATTAATAATAATAACTAGTTGGAAAAGCACAGAGGTCGGGAGCTTTGGTGCGCTTGTTCAAATTTATAGCCAGAGCGGTCGTCCATCCACGTACTGAACTCACCCAAGGCAGCTTGGCTTTCAGGAAAAATGATAATATTTTCATAATTCTTCCAACAATATTGATTCGATCGAGTTTAAACCTAGAACTTGGCTTTAAAATAAGTTTTTGAAGGCTCTTGCAAAATTTCAGCGATATCTGAACTGTGATATAAGAAAAAAAATATCAAGAAAATTCTATGAACTCATTGGAATCGTGCACCATCTTTGGATCGTGCAGGTTATTATGCAATTCAATCATAGGTCAAAGAACTGTTCTAGCAATCAATTAATCAGTATTTCCAATTGAAATAGTAGAGTTGTGTCAAGGGAAATTATGAGTTTTAAAAAATTTCAAAATCAAACCCTATATATCATTGGTTATTTTTTTCCATTGTATATTTCGAAAGTAATATTTCTGACAAAAGTCAGTCCAATCGTACTGTTGTGTCATGAGAAATCGTGAGTTGCCATTCCACAAAAAATACCTTGTATTGGAGAGGTAATTTTTTTCGATTATTTATTTCAAGAGTAATCTATAAGCCAGAAATCAGTATTATGCCAGAAATCAGTACAATCGTACGGATGCGCCATGAGAAATTATTAGTTGAACATTCACAAAAAACAACCTGTATTAGCAGTAGTATTTTTTTCCATTGTTTATTTCGAGAGTCATCTTTATGCCTGGAATCAGTTCAATCATATGGTTGAGCCACGATAAATTATGAGTTGACACCCTGTATAGCAGTGATTAAGTTTTTCGACTGTTTATTTCGAGAGTGCTCTTTGTTACAGAAATCAGTCTCATCTTACAGTTGTGTCGTGAGAAATTATGAGTTGGCATTGCAAAAATAACACCCTGAATAGTAGTGATAATTTTTTGGCGCTCTAGTTCCTCGGAACTGAGTGCTTATCAAACTCTCGAACGAAATGAGCTAGAGAGTTGAAATTTTCAGAGTGGGTTTGGGGGATAAATATCTCGGCTAAGTTCGTTATTGGGCAAAATCGGACAAATGGTTTCGGAGTAACAAAAAAGAATTTTTTTTTTACAAAACAAATTCCAAATTAATTTTTTTTTAATAAGCAGTTTTATCATAAGAATCCATTCATATCATTTTTAACTCTAACAAGCTAATACTTTCGGAGATATGATTTTTCAAAATTTCAATGTAAATCGTATTTCTACGTTTTCACAGAATGATAGAATTATTATGTGGGTATTCAATGAATTGTTATAATGTCAACTTATTCTCTTGAGACATGACGTTGTTTCATTCGAGCAATCGTATAAATATGAGGAGAATGATAATATAATATCAGGTCCAACCTGTCACCTCCTAGTGGTGAGAGTCGGTAACGTCCCTTTCGGGGGGCGGCTAAGAACAGGCAATGGCAACCATGGGGGGAGTGAAGTGCCAACCCAGCGCGCCTCCAGGTGGCGGATAGGAGGGGGCCTCCAACGATGATTTTTTTTATGAGGAGGAGGTCTGCGTGGGAATACTGGGGGCTCGTTGTGCGTAAAAACTCAATTGGCAGCCCTCAAATACCATGCCGCGGACCAACTTCACCTGTCCCGGCTGTAGTGTCGTGGCTAAGGGATTGCACACAAGGTTACGATGCCAAGTGGTATCTCGAGTCAACCTCGGGACCATCTTGTTATACCAACGCACCCTGGCTGTCTGTGGTCATGTCTCACGGGTCAGTGGAGTGGGGGGGGGGGTCTTGGCTTAATCGCCCGGACCGAGAGGAAATAACCTCATTAAAAATTCTAAATCCAAGGTGGGAACCCAGGCCGAGGGATGCGTGGCTAGATAGAAGACTAGTCTTAACTGGATTCGACCTTGGAGTACCGGGGGGAACTCCATTGTATTCAACCCCTTACCTCTGCAAGCGGGGCTCTGCAGAGGTGGACCGTTAGGACCCTAGCTTTTCGTGGGAACAACATGGAAAAAGAAAGAGAAAAAAATGCTACCACTGGAAAGGGAGTGGAGAAACCCTCCACCCCCTCATCCGGGCACCCAGCAGAGGGGAATAAGGTCAAGGGACCAAGGAAACACCGTCTGCCGTTCGACCTGCCCAAACTGGGTCAACCGGGCGGCAGAGATGATCCACTGAGGAAAGGACTCAGTGGAGCAGGGGTGCGGAAGTACCTGCGACTCCTCCATCAAGGTCTTGCACCTGAGGAGGCTAGGAAGCAGGCTCTTCAGCGCCCAGCCCCGACGGAGACTCCTTCGGGGAAAGCACATGGTAAGAGAGGCCCGGAGCTTATAACACCTCCTCAGCGGCCTCCGCTGAAGAAACAAAGAACAGCTGCAGCAAAAACCGGGCAAGCCACTGGCTATGCAGCAGCTGTTAAAACAGGAAAGGTGACCAGGGTGGAAATTGTGCCCAAGGATTACCCTAGGGCCACCCTGGAAGCCGGGCAGCTCTCCGCCCTAGAGGATACTCTGGTGGAGGAGATATGCCAGAGCAAAGAAAGGGGGATCCACTTCACAGGAGTTCATTTCCGCTGTGGAATGATGCTTGTGGATTGTGGGTCCCAAGGATCGGCGGACTGGCTAATGAAGTCAGTGCCGAAACTTAATTCTTGGGAGGGACCCGAATTGGTAGCGCTGAGTGGAGATGACATCCCTAAGCCTACCAATATAACGGTCTTCTTCCCAAGAAGCCTCGACATGGAGACGGAGAAAATCCTCCGACTTGTCGAGGTCCAGAATTCCAACCTCAAAAGTGGGGCTTGGAAAATTCTGAGCTCCAGGAAGGAGGGAAAAGGCACAGTCCTCACGATTGGGATTGATCAGCAATCCGAGGAAGCTCTGAAGGCAGAGGGGGGTCGTCTGAACTTTCGCTTTGGACGTATCCCCGTCTCAGGGCTAGGAAAGAAGGACAGCTCTGCTGAGGGTCAGGGAGACGTGGAGATGCCCTCCACATCCCGAGAACCCGAAGAGCAAGGTTCTGTCCGGCCGTCCGGCCGACCGTTAACACGATAAATCCCGAACGGAATGAGCTAGACAGCTGAAATTTTCAGAGCAGGTTTGGGAGATAAATATCTCAGTTAACTGCGTTATTAGACAAAATTGGCCAGATGGTCTCGGAGTGATGAGAGAAATTTTTTTTTCCACATTACAAATTTCGAATTAATTTTTTTTTAGTTTCATCATAAGAATCCATTGTTCATCATTTTCAACTCTAACAGGCTTTCGGAGATATGGATTTTTCCAATTTCAATAATACATCGTATTTCTATGTTTCCACAGACTATCTGTCTGTGTTCTATCTTTGGTCACTTTTCATGCATGTAGTCTTATTTACCTACACGGGGGACTGGGCAGAGCTGCTCGGTGGCTGCGTGTCTGACCGCAGGCCAAGAGACTCCCTCGAATTCTGGAGAGAATAACTCTCCCATGGAATTAGAGGAGGGACAGGGGAAGTTGAAGGAGGGGGACATTTAGAAGCTGGATAACCAGCTTCTATCACCTCAAACAATTAGCCTTCATCTTCACGAGGGTGGCGCAAGTTAACCTGCATCATGCGAAGGGAGCTTCAGCAGTGATTGTGAGGTTATTTGCAAGGTTGCAATTGGGCATTGTTCTGATCCAGGAACCCTGGATCAACAAAGAAGGCCAAATCAAGGGTTTGGCTTGTAAGGACTCAAGTCTGATCTATGACCATAGGCAGGTATCTCCACGTGCCTGTGTGCTCATAAGAAACAACATTAAATATATTTGTGTTTCAGATTATATGTCTCGGGACCTGATTCCCATCATGGTACACCTCAATCTAGGGGGCATTGAAAGAGACATTGTCATTGCATCCGCATACTTGGCTGGAGACGGGACAATAACACCGCCAGAGAAGGTGCAGGAGTTAGTACAATACTGCAACAGCAAAGGGCTGCCAATTATAATTGGTTGTGACGCCAATGCACACAATACTGTTTGGGGAAGCACAAACAATAACGCTAGAGGTGAGTGTCTACTTGAATATCTTTTAGCTAACAACCTCGAGACTCTAAATGTAGGGACAACACCCACTTTTGTCACGAGAGCAAGAGAAGAGGTCCTGGACGTAACAATCGCTAATGTTGCTGCCAAGAAAAACATCACTTCCTGGAGAGTGATGAACGAACCATCACTCTCTGATCATAGGTTCATCGAGTTCAGGGTAGAGGGAGATAGCACCTCGGTGTCCTCAATCCGAAATCCCAGGAAGACGGACTGGTTTCTTTACAGGACCCGTCTGAAGGAAAACCTAGAACAAATCGGGACAACTGGGGCAAAGCACCTTTATGACCTGGAAAAACAGGTCAGCAGGTCGAGCAGGTCAGTGAGGCAATAATGGGGGCTTTTCACTCCAGCTGCGCATTGACCAAAGCTCGACTAAGTAAGGAAGCTCCTTGGTGGAATAAGAACCTGTCAATCCTCAGAAAGGAGGTGCGTCGGCTCTTTAATAGGGCTAAACGAGACGATAATTGGCAGGGGTACACTGAGAAACTCACTGAGTACAACAAAGAGATAAGGAGGGCCAAGAGGCTTAATTTTCAAGCATTTTGTGAAAATATCACTTCCACTCACACAGCAGCCAGACTGCAGAAAGTCATGGCAAGAGGGGGAACTAACCCAACAATGTCGCTCAAGAAGCTAGATGGGTCATACACTGAAGGAGAAGAGGAGCGATCGACTCTTCTTCTCAAAACACACTTTCCAGGTAGCGAACCCGTAAGTAGTACTGAAACAGCAATGGAGCATACCAAGAACGCCCGCAAGGATGATTGGGATATTGCTAAGGAACTATTTACAAAGCAACGTCTTGAATGGGCAATAAGTACCTTTCAGCCGTACAAATCCCCAGGAGTGGATGGAATTTTTCCGGTACTCCTGCAGAAAGGGATGGAAGAAATTCTACCCCATCTGCTGAAGATTACTAGAAGCAGCTTAGCATTGGGCCACACACCTAGAAAATGGAGAAGGGCTAGAGTAACCTTCATTCCAAAAATAGGGAAAAAAGACGGGACTGACCCTCGATCATTTAGGCCCATTTGCTTAACATCATTTTTACTTAAAATGATGGAGAAAGTAGTGGATAACTACATAAGAACGGAGAGTCTAGAGAATAAACCACTTCACAAATGTCAGCATGCCTACAGGGCGGGTCGATCAACAGAGACTGCCTTGTATCAACTGACTGAAGTCATCCAGAGAACTCTGAATAGTAAAGAAATCGCAATGTGTGCATTCCTGGACATATCTGGGGCCTTTGACAACACAACACACGTGTCTGTCAGAGAAGCACTTAAAAGGCGGGGTGTCAACAATACCATAATAAAATGGATGTATGACGTGCTGACAACGAGGACAGCTAAGACATTGGGGGGAAATCAACCCATCTCTGTCAAAGCCACTCGCGGGACACCTCAAGGGGGGGTATTATCTCCCCTCCCATGGAGCCTGGTAGTAGATGAACTACTACACAGGCTAACGGAGCATGGCTTCGAATGCGTAGGCTATGCTGACGACATAGTTCTAATAGTGAGAGGCAAATTCGAGGGCATCTTATGTGACTTACTACAGGAGGGCCTCAGAATTATTGAGCAGTGGTGCCAGTCGGTGGGGCTGAGTATTAACCCAACCAAGACCACAGTAATTCCATTCACCCGGAAAATAAACCTTCCAGCCATAAAATCCCTCTCATTAAATGGAGAAGTGATTGACTGGAAGACTGAAGTTAAATATCTGGGAATAACTCTGGATAGAAAGCTTCTGTGGAACAAGCATGTGGATATCACTGCAAGTAAAGCAATAAGAGCTCTGATGGCGTGCAGAAATCTATCCGGTAAGACTTGGGGCTGTAGCCCTAAAATACTGCGATGGATGTACGTCATGATTGTGAGACCAATAATTACCTGTGGGGCAGTAGTCTGGCATGCCAAAGCAGATCAGACAACTACTAGGAAAGCGCTTGACAAAGTGCAAAGGCTAGCTTGTGTGTGCATCACGGGAGCTATGAGAACGTGTCCAACCAGGGCACTTGAGATCATCACAGATCTCTCACCTCTGCATCTAGTGATTGAGAGGTTAGCCCATGAGGCCACCCTCAGAATATCTAAGGAAGGTACAGGAACTGAGAGGATTAAATGTCAGAGAGCCTGGACCTCTTTGACTAATTACATCCCATCAGTGAACCTTCCTAGTGATGCAATGGTCAAAAAAGTAAGCATTGAGAAGAACTTCACCACGATGATAAGTAGAAAGGAAGAATGGGAAAGGGAGTTCACCACCCAGACTTTCAAAGAAAATACCATAAAATGGTACACAGATGGCTCAAAAACCACGACGGGAGCTGGCGCTGGGGTATATGGGACAGGCACCAAGTGCGCACTGTCGGTAGGCTCCCGTTTGAGTATCTTCCAGGCAGAATTACTCGCAATCGAAAGATGTGCAGATATTAACCTAGAAAGAAAATATCAGAAATGCGACATAGCAATCCATTCGGATAATCAATCTGCTATCAAAGCACTGAGCTCCCATGCCATCGATTCAAAGTTGATATGGGAGTGCCGAAGAAAACTAAATGAAATTGGCAAGAATAATAAGGTCTTTTTAGTCTGGGTCCCCGGTCACTCGGGAGTCAAGGGGAACGAAGAGGCCGATACACTTGCCAGAAAGGCAGCACGAACTCCTTTTATCGGCACAGAACCTTTCTGCGGTATAGGAAAATGCACCTACAAGAAAGAGTTTCTGGAGAAGGAGGAAACCAAAAGAGAGACACTCTGGCGGAATCTTCCAGGTTTGGTTCATTCCAAAAAGTTCCTTAGGAACTTTAAAGAAGTGAGATCCAAAAGGTATCTGGATCTCTGTAAGAATAAGTTACACCTGGTCACTGGCTTCCTCACAGGACACTGTCGCCTCAGGAAGCATTTGATGAGAATAGGTTTATCAGATACTGACGAGTGCAGATTCTGTGGGGAGGAGGAAGAAACTCCTCTTCACCTTGTTACAGAATGCCTCGCCATTGCAAGTCAGCGAAAGGAATGCTTTGGACAGGAAACTTGTGGGAGTGAAGACGTAATATCCTTGAAGCCTTCCCAGATATTGAGGTTCATTTATACTCTGGAACTGGAGGGCGAGCTGTAGATGGCGTAATGGTGAGAACAGCTCTGATGGGGGGCACAATAGATCTCAAGGTCGCGGTGCAACGTAACCCCTTATCAATAATAATAATAATAAATAATATCATACTTTTTGTTGGTTGATATTTTCATGCCGATGGTCAATCCATATGATGATGGGAATGGTAATGGTAAGTTAATAATATTGAGTTCAGAATATCTCCACTAAAAACAAAACTGGAATATTGTAGATTTGAGCAAAGATATATTATTATTATTATTATTATTATTATGTCTTTATTTCCACATCTCTAATTTACATTACAAAATAAAGAGAATATATTATCGTTCATCATATAATTGAGGAATGAATATCTCGGATGAGTTCGTTGTTGGGTAGAATTCGTCTATTGGTTTTGGATTGATAATTTTTGGCACTCTTGTTGAATTTAAATTCTTCTATGATGTTTGAATTCAATTTCTGCTAAGATGAAGTTCTAAATTTCAATAATGAATCGTACTTCTATGTTATTATTATTATTATTGGCGCTCTAGTTCCTCGGAACTGAGTGCTTATCAATTTGCCCAAATGTCTGTAATTTTCGAATTTTTCGATGAAAATGGTCTTAAACGATTTGGTTCGACTCACTGATCAAGAATCCGTGGTCGAAATTCATTCTGTCCGGCCGGCCGGTCCGGCCGTAGGCACGATAACTCTCGAACGGAATGAGCTAGACAGTTGAAATTTTCAGAGTATGTTTGAGGGATAAATATCTCGGCTAAGTTCGTTATTGGGCAAAATCGGACAGATGGTTTCGGAGTAACAAAAAAAAATTTTGTTTTTTACAGAACAAATTCCAAATTAAATTTTTTTCAATAAGCAGTTTTACCATAAGAATACATTCATATCATTTTTAATTCTAACAAACTAATACTTTCGGAGATATGATTTTTCAAAATTTCAATGATAGAATTATTCTGTGGCTATTCTATGAATTGTTATAATGTCAACTTTGACGTTGTCTCATTGTAATTCATTCCAGTAATGGTATCAATATGAGAATTTGAATATTATCATACTTTTGTTGGTTGATATTTTCATGCCGATGGTCAATCCATATGATGATGGGAATGGTAATGGTAAGTTAATAATATTGAGTTCAGAATATCTCCACTAAAAACAAAACTGGAATTGAGGAATGAATATTTCGGATGAGTTCGTTGTTGGTTTTGGATTGATAATTTTTGGCACTCTTGTTGAATTTAAATTCTTCTATGATGTTTGAATTCAATTTCTGCTAAGATGAAGTTCTAAATTTCAATAATGAATCGTACTTCTGTTTTCACAGAATGCTATAATTATTCTATCTAAGCTTTATTATATGATCTGTGTTCATACTCGTACATTTCATCCTGTTCTATAAGAGAGAGTCAAATTCATTTCAGCTATTTTAATTTGGTTTCTTCCATGGTGCAGTTCTCAGATTGCTCATTTAATCTTGATAAATAAACTATTATTTGAATTGAATTTCCTTTATGATGCAGTTCTATCATAAGAATACATTGATATAATTCTCAACTCTGAGAAACCAATACTTTCGGAGATATAATTTGTCTGTTTGAACTAGTTTATGAATATTTCCGAAACCGATCACTCGATCTATCTGAAATTTAGCATCAAATTGTAGAATCTTGACTCTTATACGCATGTGAAGTTTTGTATTGACCAGATTCCTGCAAAGTGGCAAAAAAAAATTTGAAAATGTGGTGCAGTTCTCATTCTCATGATTGCTCATTTAATCTTGATAACTAAACTATTATTTGAATTGAATTTCCTTTATGATGCAGTTCTATCATATGAATACATTAATATAATTCCCAACTCTGAGAAACCAATACCAGATATAATTTGTCTGTTTGAACTAGAGCGCCAGAAAGCTCCTGTCCACAGGGCTTGAACCCATTTTTATTATTATGTCTTTATTTCCACATCTCTAATTTACATTACAAAATAAAGAGAATATATTATCGTTCATCATATAATTGAGGAATGAATATCTCGGATGAGTTCGTTGTTGGGTAGAATTCGTCTATTGGTTTTGGATTGATAATTTCTGGCACTCTTGTTGAATTTAAATTCTTCTATGATGTTTGAATTCAATTTCTGCTAAGATGAAGTTCTAAATTTCAATAATGAATCGTACTTCTATGTTTTCACTGAATGCTATAATTATTCTATCTAAGCTTTATTATATGATCTGTGTACTCGTATATATTTCATCCTGTTTTATATGAGAGAGTCAAATTCATTTCTGCTATTTTAATTTGGTTTCTTCCATGGTGCAGTTCTCATTCTCAGATTGCTCATTTAATCTAGATAAATGAACTATTATTTGAATTGAATTTCCTTTATGATGCAGTTCTATCATAAGAATAAATTGATATAATTCTCAACTCTGAGAAACCAATACTTTCGGAGATATAATTTATCTGTTTGAACTAGAGCGCCAGAAAGCTCCTGTCCACAGGGCCTGAACCAATTTTTTGATTGTTCATTTCGAGAGTAATCTATACGCGTGAAATGGTTGAGTGATGAGAAATAATGAGTTGCCAATCTACAAAATACACCTTGTAAAGCAGTGTTTTTTGCGCGTATGTTCTTGGGAACATCGCGTTATCATTTTGCCCAAATGTCTGTAACTTTCGAATTTTTTTACGAAAATGGTCTCAAACGATTCGGTTCGACTACCCAATGAAGAATTCGAGGTCAAATTTGGTTCTGTCCGGCCGTTGCCATGGTAACTTGAGAACGGAAAGAGCTAGCGACTTGAAATTTTCAGGGTAGGTGGTGCATCTCAATACAACGGACAAGTTCGTTAATGGGCATAATCAGCCCAATGGTTTCCGAGTAATAATTATGTTTTCAAGCAATAAAGATCCGATCGAATTGAAACTTGGTGAATAGTTGTAGAATATAAACCTAAGTAAGTTTCTGAAATTTTGTGAGAATCGTATCGCTAGAAAATTATGAAAAAATTATTTAAAAATATTTTTGTTGTCACGATAACCTGAGAACGGAAAGAGATAGCGGCTTGAAGATTTAAGGTTAGGTTGTGCATCTGAATGCGACATTTGAGTTCGTTTATAAGCATAATCGGCCAAACGGTTTTAGAGTTATAGCCATCTGAAAAAATTCTTTTGTTCCCCATTAACTCGAAAAATACAAAACCGATTGAATTCAAACATGGTTATTAGTTGTAGAATGCCAATGCATAAATTCTTGCGAAATGTCGTGAGGATAGTTTCTGTACAAAATTTTAAAAAAATCATTGAAAATTCGAAAAAAAAATCTATGTATCAGTAACAATTCGTCTGAAATTGCTGAAATTTTGCAATACCCTTAGAACCTAACTCAAGTTTTAACAGGATCGGTTTAATATTGTTGGAGATTCGAGCAGCCTTGTGTGATTTCAGTAGATGGGTGACCGTTGCCTCGAAAACTTTCGAACGAAAGCAGATAGGGGAACAGATTGCGTATCCGAATGGGAGAGTTAAGATCATTTTTGGGCATAATCGGTTTAACGGTTTCCGAGTTATACCCACCTGGAATATTATTTCCTGGATAACTCAAAAAATGAAGATTCGTTCGAATTGAAGCTTGGTAACTGAGAAGTGTTTAAAATTTTGTAAGAACCGTACCCCTAGGAAATTTGAAAAAAATGAAGAAAAAAAAATTTTGTAAGAACCGTACCCCTAGAAAATTTCAAAAAAATCACGAAAAAAAAATTGGTTCAACCATTCCATGTCCATTCTCCTGTATTGTACACTCTTAATTAGAATTTACCATGGTAAATTCGAATTAAGTGTCCAATACAGGAGAATGGCCAATATAATTTACCAAGGTAAATTCGATTAAGGGTGTCCAATACAGAAGAATGGACAATAGAACATACGCGCAAAAGCTTCTGACTTCACGTCATTGCTTGAACCAATGTTTTTATTCATTACGAGATTAATGCTTATGACAGAAACCAGTTCAATCCTACGGTTGTGTCAACATAAAGTATGAGTTGACATTTCACAAAAAATAAACGGTATAGCAGTAGTTTTTTGGCGCTCTAGTTCCTCGGAACTGAGTGGTTATCAATTTGCCCAAATGTCTGTAATTTTCGAATTTTTGGCTGAAAATGGTCTCAAACGATTTGGTTCAACTCACTGATCAAGAATCCGAGGTCGAGATCGATTCTGTCCGGCCAGTCCGGCCGGCCGGCCGGCCATAGGCACGATAACTCTCGAACGAAAGGAGTTAGAGGATTGAAATTTTCAAGGTGGGTTTGGAGCGTGAATATCTCGGACAAGTTCGTTAAAGGGCGAAATCCATGAAGCAGTTTCGGAGTTATGACCAATTTTAGTAAAAACATTTTTTATGAATATTGCCGAAACCGATCACTCGATCCATCTGAAATTTAGCATCAAATTGTAGAATCATAACCTTTATACGCATGTGAAGTTTTGTATTTACCAGGTTACCGCAAAATGTCAAAAAAAATTTTTGAATTGAATTTCCTTTATGATGCATTTCTATCATAAGAATACATTGATATACTTCCCAACTCTGAGAAACCAATACTTTCGGAGATATAATTTGTCTGTTTATTAAATTTAATTTCTTTCATAGGAATCCATTGATATAATTCCCAACTGTGAGAAACCAATACTTTCGGAGATATAATTTGTCTGTTTGAACAAGAGGGACAAAAAGCTCCTGTCCACAGGGTTTGAACCAATTTTTTGATAGTAAATTTCAAGAGTAATTTTTTACTTGCATGTTCTGGTAAACATCGCGTTATCATTTGCCCAAACGTCTGTAGTTTTATTTTTTTTTGCCGAAAATGGTCTCAAACGATTGAGTTCGACCACCTAATCAAGAATTCGAGAATAAATTTGATTTTGTCCGGCTGGCTGGCCATCCGTTGCCACGATAACTTGAGAACGGAAAGAGATAGCGACTTGAAATTTTCAGGGTAGGTGGCGCGTCCCAATACGACGGACAAGTTACTGGGCATAATCGGCCCAATGGTTTCCGAGTAAAAATTTTTCTTCTCAATGAATACAAATCTGATCGAATTTAAAATTGGCGAGTAGTTGTATAAAACAAACCTAAGGTCGTTTGTGAAACTTTATGTAAAATTGTATCACTAGAAAATTTTAAAAAAATTAGCAAAAAATATCATTTATGTAACGATATCCTGAGAATGGAAACAGATAGCAACTTGAAATTTTCAGGTTAGGTTGTGCATCAGAATGCGACATTTGAGTTTGTTCATAGGCATAATCAGCCAAATGGTTTTGGAGTTATCCCCATCTGAAATTTGGTTATTATTTCCTCAATAACTCGAAAAATACAAAACCGATCTAATTTGAACATGGTTATCAGTTGTAAAATGACAATTTTCTCGATAACTCAAAATATACAGTCTCGATCGAATTGAATATTGGTAAATAGTTGTATAATATCGACAAAAAGATGTGTGTGAAATTTTGTGAGGAACGCACCGCTAGAAAATTTTAAAAAAATTACGAAAAAATATTGTTTATCTCACGATAACTTGAGAACGGAAAGAGATAGCGACTTGCAATTTTCAGGGTAGGTTGCGCATCCGAATGCGACAATTGAGTTTGCTTATTGACATAATCGGCCAAATTGTTTTGAAGTTATACTCATCTAAAATGTTGTGGTTATTTCCCCTTCAACTCAAAATAACAAATCTGATTCAATTAAAACTAGGTGATTACTTGTAGAATGCCGACTCACTAATTTTTAGGAATTTCGTGAATATCGTATCTTGGAGTTACTTGAGGCGTAAGTTGTTTCGTATTTCAATTTCAATAGAATATACATATATCACAATAAGAAATTCTGTGATCATATACGATTATCTACTGTAGTATGTCATTAAAATGGTATGAAATGTATTCATATATTTTATAAAAGCTGAGAAAACGGTAGATATCGATGCTAAATTCATAGTAGAGTGTCTAACAGAGGTGAGTAGACCATATAACATGCGCGGAAAAGCTCCTGACTTCAAGTCAGTGCATAAAGATGCTTTTGCTTTTTTATATTTTTTCAAGTTTTTTTGACAATTCTGTCTATAAATACAGTCTGGCTATTAGTTTTACGCAATTGCTTACGCCTATTTTCCAAATCCGAACGTAATTTAATATAGATCTTCCAAATATAGTTATTTATAAATTGGCCCCAGGGCCACGATACAGATAACTCGCAAACAACGCTATTTCCTCGAAACTGACTTGTCGGTGTGCAGAATTGCATTTAAATTTCTCTTAAAACCTCACAATATCGGTTCAGCATCAAATGCATGACCGCCAGACGCAAACCACTCCCAACATAAGACAGGCAAACCAAAAAAAGCAACTTCTCCTCGGCGCATACACAATCTACTCGTGGCTGAAAGGCCTCTCAAAATCACACACCTCACACAAAACTCTGATTCTTCAAGACCATTGGTTCATGAGATATCACAGCTTTAATCCACGTATGCGCGGACATTCCCAAAGGGGATTATATGGAGGAATAGCATCCTGCACCTCAATTATCTCAGACGAAAACGTAGCCCCAGGGCCACGGTACGGACACTCCAACTTGGAAACAACGCTATTTCCCCCAAACTGACTTGTCCGTGCACAGAATTGCCTTTTCTTTTAAAACCTCACAATACCGGCTCAGCATCAGAAGTTGAAAACGAGAAATAATATTCTGCAGAAATTAGCTGGTACTTCATGGGGTGCTGATGCAGCTACTCTTCGAACGGCTGCCTTAGCCTTGGTTTTTTCTGCCGCTGAATATTGTTGCCCCGTCTGGTTTAATAGTGCTCATACTCAAAAAATTGATGCACAGTTGAATTCATCTATGCGAATCATCACTGGAACTATTAGATCTACACCTATTCATTGGTTGCCAGTTCTTTCAAACATTGTCCCGCCCCACATTCGCAGGCAGACTGCTGTTTCAAATTCTTGGAATAAATTTCATTCTTTTCCGAATTCATTTCCGATTATCTCCTACATTCCAAACAATAAGATTCCCAGATTGAAGTCACGAAACCCTTTATGGTCCAACTGTTTTCTTAATTCGAATAAAAGTGACAAGGAAGTTTGGCGGTCTGAATGGATTTCTTGCAATTTATTCAACAAAGATTTAATTTCTGATCCTTCAAATAGAGTTCCGGGGTTTGATCTTCCAAGGAGAATATGGTCTATTCTGAATCGTCTAAGAACCGGTCATGGTCGTTGCAACAGCATGCTTTTCAGGTGGAACTCAGTTGAGAGCCCTAGTTGTGAATGTGGGGAAGCAGAGGAAGCCATAGATCATTTAGTTAATAATTGTCGCATATATAGATTCAAAGATGGTTTTAGGGCTATTCATAATGTTTCTGAATCTTTTTTAGAATGGGTAGCGAATTTTAAATCTATTTAATAAAATATAGAATATTCCATTTTTAATTTGTTCCTTTTCTCCCTTTGCCTTTTCCTTTTCCAGATTGGGTTTCGGGTACCTTGGAGAAACTTCTCTGATTGTTGAAGGAAGAAGCGATAATGAAGAAAAAGATGCCCTTCAATATTTAATATTTCAGCATATTTTGTTAACAATTTCAATTTTCATAAATCACAACACTAACGGGGAGATAGGGTTTTTTTGCTGAGGTTTTTTCCCTAAGCTCTAGTATCATATATCAAATTATATGGTACCCCGTTACACTAACCTCTGCTAACACTTTTTTCATACACATGCTTTATTGTTAGATGAAAAATTAATTGTAATGCTCAAGTTCAAAAGAATATATATATATATATCAGAGCCACTCCCAACATAACAGATACAACCCAAAAACAGTAACATTTCCTCTGCTCATGCGAAATCCACTCGCTGCTGAAAGTCCTCACAAAAAATTTCGTTTCTCCAACACTAGTAGTTCAGGATATATCGCATCTTGAATCCACGCAAGCGCATATCCTCTCCAGGGGATTCTATGGAGGAATAGCATCCTCCACCCCAAAATCCCAATCCTCTCAGACGTAAACTACAGCAGTTGAATCCTTTCTCATCTGCGCATGCGCATAACTATCAATGGATTCTTATAATAGAACTGCATCATAAACGAAACTAAATTAAAATTAAATAACGAACTTATCCGTGATATTCATTCCTCAAATCTCCTCTGAAAATTATATTACATCAATTGAAACTTAGCCAATATCCGGTTTTGTTTACACTGAAGATATTCTGAATATATTTTCATCGTCATATGGATTATCCAAGGGCATATAGGGTACGGGTAGTTATAATATCCTATAATTGTTTATTTTGCATTCAATCATACTTCTTCAACAGAAATCAATATATTTGACATATCTGTCATAGGTAGATAAGATTATATGTATGAACAGTGAACACAGATAGAACACAGACAGATAGAACTCGCATTCGATGATAACATAGAAGTACGATGTATTATTGAAATTTGTTAGAGTTGAAAACTATTCGAACTCCGAAACCATCAGGCTGATGTCGCCCAATAACGAACTTAACCGAGATATTTATCTCCTAAACCTACTCGGAAAATGTCTAGCTCATTCCGTTCGAGAGTTATCGTGTTAACGGATTGCTGGCCGGACGGCCGGACATAATCGATTTTGAGAACGGATTCTTGATCAGTGAGTCGAACCAAATCGTTTAAGACCATTTTCATCCAAAAAATTGAAAATTACAGACATTTGGGCTTATTGATAAGCACTCTGTTCCGAGGAACAAGAGTGCCAAAAAGCTAGCTATTTCCGCCCAGGGAAAAAATCCCGGTACTTACGGATGATGAGCCAGAAGTGTTGCCGCTACGTTAAAGATAAGGACAAACTGAGGCCACGTACGCAACGTATGCAAAGCATTATGACGTCTTGACTCATACATATCATCTAGCATATCATAAACAACGCATCATCTGTTTTAATGTAAATACGTCATAATGCGTTGCCTACGTTGCGTACGTGGGCTCAGTTTGCCTTTACCTTATTCCTTCTACACGGAGTTTTGGAGAAACCTGGAATACGAACATTTATTTATTTATTTATCGTATGGCAATTCAGACATAGTAAGGTTTAAAGCTAATTTACACTATAAGTTAATATAACATACTTACATACTTCAGGTTTTCACAAGCAAATATCAAGTCGGTAAATATAATCGATCGACCCGACGGTTGCCTTCAAGAAATCTTCTGGTCTGCCGTTATATGATATCGAGGGATATTCCTCCGTGTCCGTGATGTGTTTAATCGTTTGGTATTATCTGCAGTCGCGTTAATGGTGATGGTTGTTTGCCCCATTTGCGTAGGAGGTATACTCATCTCCCATGCTATATTCTAATCCTGTTAAGTGTGGACCAGGTTCTGCGTGGTAGGTCAAACCCCGGGGGCTTTTGGGTAATGCATGGCATCTTATTGTCTTGTTGAGTGATTCATGGATCCATGTATTGGTCAAGTTGAACTCCTCTTTTATTGCTGCACCTTCGTTTAAGTCGGTTGATTTCTGGAGCGGAGACGGTTGACGGTTGTGGTTAGCATCCTCAATGTTTTGATGTATTGGCAGATTTCTATCTTTTTGTATTCTCGTGTAAGGACGTTTATCCGTCGCAACTGGATATGGATATGGCTTAGTACTAGGAGCCACTGCGTGGGGGTCGATTTAATGACGCAGCGATCATCCTCATGGTGTTATTGTTATTCAGTTGGGTGTCCACCTCCTTTACTTGCGGATTGTTAAGTCAGACTGGGACGCAGTATTCAGCAATTGAGTAGACAAGTTCCAGTGCGTACCATGTGGTACCACATAGCATCTGGATTACGATATTTCTGGTTTTCAGCTTCTCGGCGGTTTTGATTAGGTGTTCTTTGTACGATAGTGTTCTGCCAGTGTCACTCCTAGGTATTTCGTTGTTTTATTATGGGTTGATTTGGTGCCATCGAATCGAATGTCAAGCTCTTCTCTGACTAGTTGTTGTTGAGGGGGAAGCTGCTGACCTTTGTTTTGGTAGGTTTTGCTTGGAGCCTCCATTTGCGGAAGTATTTACCCATTGTCGCCAGGTCTGCTTTTATGATTTCCTCGGGTAGTCTAATTGAGTAACATCTTGTTGCAAGCACCTAAAATTGCAGTACTTACCTTCAATATCATTTTCAACTTTCCATATTCAGGAAAATATCAACATGTTACATATTATTTGACAGTTTTTGCGCGCATGTTTTGTGGAAATGTGTTCTATCATTTTGCCCGAATCTATGTAATGTAGGAATTTTTTGCCGAAAATGATCTGACTAACTTTACAGCCAATTTCCAAATTTGAACACGATCGGATCTGTATTGCTGGACATATGAGCAGCCTTGGATTACTTCAATAGCTGGATGGGTGACCGTTTCGAACGGAAAGAGATAGCGAGATAGCCCATTTTTGCGCGTATGTTCTAGGACACATCGCGTTATCATTTTGCCCAAATGTCTGTAATTTTCGAATTTTTTGCCGAAAATGTTCTCAAACGATTGAGTTCGACTCACTGATGAAGAATTCGAGGTCAAATTTGATTCCATCCGGCCGGCAGTCCGTTGCCACAAGAACTTGAGAACGGAAAGAGATAGCGACTTGAAATTTTCAGCGTAGGTGGCGCATCGCAATACGACGGACAAGTTCGTTAATGGGCATAATCGGCCCAACGGTGTCCGAGTAATAATTTTGTTTTTAATCAATACAGGTCCGATCGAATTGAAACTTGGTAAGTAGTTGTAGAATACAGACCTAAATACTTTTTGTGAGAATCATATCACTAGGAAATCAAAAAAATATATTAAAAAATTTTATTTATGTTCCGATAATCTGAGAATGGAAAGAGATAGTGACTTGAAATTTTCTGGTTAAGTTGAGCATCTGAATGGGACATTCGCGTTTTTTATGGGCATAATTGGCCAAACGGTTTTGGAGTTATGCGGGCGATTCTCTGTAAGCTCGTAATCGGCTGTCCCGACAGATGTTTTCGAGAAATGATTTAAGGATTTAAGAAAAAATCATTTCTAATGGAACTTCAACCTCGAAACTTCACGGGCCCATTGATTTTATAACCACAACAATGGTAAGTTTTTTTATAGACGTGATAGAAGCTCCAAAAACACAGTCCCCTGGCTGTCCCCATCAACGTATTCCCGCCTAGAAACGATATTTATGAAGAAGTTATTGAAACTTCCGACATTTGGAAGTTAGTAACATGCATAAAAATAATCGAATCATATTATTTTCGTAAAACAGTTTTTCATTACGTATTTTGTTTATTTTGTAAAGTCCTTTGAACTTTGTCCCCAGAATTTCCATACAGTCCCCTGCCAAAAATTTAAAGCCATAATAAAAGAAAACTGTAATATTTACAAACTATATTTTGATTGAAACGAAACGCAATTGTTGTGAAGTTGGCAATCTTCTCGAATGCGGCGGCGATACGCCGTTTTGTTTAGTGTCCGAGTGTCATTTGTGCGACTGACACGCGTTTGGACTGCTACCTCACACAGTCCTCTGGTAAGTAATAACATTTATGTTAATTATATTAATTAAAACTATTTATATCTTATTGTCATATTACTTATGTCTAAATTGATCGATATGTTTTAAAAAAACTATTTTACATCAGTTTTGTAAACATTGTTAAATTTAACCGAAATACACAGTCCCCTGGCAACAGTCCCCTGTCTGAAAATGCAGCAGGTGACTGTTCTACACAATAGGGTACTGTCTTTTGCGTATTGAATATTATTTTTATGTATTATTCGTGAAAATTTGTCCGCTACGCGGTTTTACGAATGTAAGAGTCATCAAACTATCATTGCTCCGCATTATTTTCTTTTATAAACTGATATTATTTTGCACAGGCTGATCGAACACACATGATATGGGTCCTTAAAAGATGAAGTTACCTGGAAGATCTATGTTGCGGCCGGTATAATGTGGATTGTTTGGCGAGATCATGTCATACTTGTCTTGACAAAAACCCGAATTATAAAGAATATGATGATAG
This sequence comes from Halyzia sedecimguttata, assembly GCA_937662695.2. Lineage (NCBI taxonomy): Eukaryota > Metazoa > Arthropoda > Insecta > Coleoptera > Coccinellidae > Halyzia > Halyzia sedecimguttata. The sequence goes on from OW569418.2 coordinate 10,043,925, forward strand.
AAATATCATAAAATATAGAATGTGGGTTTCCGAAAGACAACAAATCCAAGATTTCAAGACTAAAAGACCCGACAGGTGACCAAATATTTGAAAAAAACATTTGTACATCCAATAAAGCTCATAACACATTTCGAGGAAGATTTACAGAATATTTACCATGGTAAATCCGATTAAGAGTGTCCAATACAGGATAATGGACAATATAATATACGCACAAAAGCTTCTGACTTCACTTCAGTGCTTGAACCAATTTTGTTTTTTCGTAATTTAAATGTTCAATTATTCTTTTATAATTTTCTAGTGATACGATTCTCACGATATTTCGCAAGAATTTTCGAGTTGGCATTCTACAACTAATAGCCATGTTTGAATTGGATCGATTTTGAATTTTTCGAGTTATTGAGAGAATAACAACCAAATTTCAGATGGGTATTTCTCCAGAACCGTTTGGCCGATTATGCCTATAAACAAACCCAAATGCTGCATTCAGATGTACAACCTGACCTGAAAATTTCAAGTCGCTATCTCTTTCCGTTTTCAGGTTATCGTGGCATAAATAGTATTTTTTAATAATTTTATTTTATTTTCTAGTCTTACGTTTCTCACAAAATTTCACAATCGTCCTCAGCTCTATATTCTACAACCACTCACCAAGATTCAATTTGATCGGATTTGTATTCGTTGAAAACAAAATTATTACTCGGAAACAATTGGGCCGATTATTCCCATTAACGAATTTGTCCGTCATATTGGGATGCGCCACCTACCCTGAAAATTGCTAGCTCTTTCCACTCTCAAGTTATTGTGGCAACGGCCAGCCTGTCAGGATCAAATTCGACCTCGAATTCTTCATCAGGAAGTCGAACCCAATCGTTTGAGACCATTTTCGGCAAAAAAAAATCGAAAATTCAAACATTTGGGCAAAATGATAACGCGATGATTCCTAGAACCTACGCGCGAAAATAAGATTGTATGTTGATCTCGGTGAGTACAACATGTTTCTACCACTTAAGACAAATTTTTGATATGCATGTTTGAAGAAAGTTATATTTTCTGTTGATTTTTTCTGAAGAAACTTTGTTGATTATTGATGCGCAAATATGCCATGAAAATAATAAATGATTGATTAATTTAAAATGACTTTTTTCTATACTATAACAGTCCCCTGATGCCTCAAACAGTCCCCTGTCATAATTTTTTGTAATATCGCTCATAAATCGGAAAATACGTATAAATTCAGAAGGCCTCCATATTTAACTAAAATAATAGTTATTTTCTTCGAAATAGAACACGTTTTCTTGACAAATGTTAAAAAAAAAGGACAGCATTAGTAGGGACCTGTACGAGCTTACAGAGAACTGCCCATACCCATCTGAAGTTTGGTTGTTATTTCCTCAATAACCCGAAAAATACGAAACTGATCCAATTCAAACATGGTTATTAGTTGTAGAATTTAAATGAGAAAATTCTCGCAGAATTTTCTGAGGATCATATTATTAGAAAATTTTTAAAAAATCATTGAAAATCGTTGTAAAAAATTCTATATACCAGGAACTATTCGTCCGACATAGCTGAAATTGTGTAAGAGCCTTGAGAACCTAACTCTGCAGCTAACTTCAAAGTTTGAACATGATCGGATCTATATCGATGGAGATCCCAGCAGCCTCGTGTGAGTTCAGTAGCTGGATCGGTTACCGTTGTCTCGTTAACTTTCGAACGAAAGGAGATTGGGACTTGAAATTTTAAGGGTAGGTTGCGCATCCGAATGGGAGAGTTAAGTTCGTTTTTGGGCATAATCGGTCCAACGGTTTCAGAATTATACCCATCTCGAGTATTGTTTTCTCGATAACTCAAAGAATACATATCCGATCGAATTGAAACTTGGTTGCTAGTTGTAGAATACCGACGTAAAGACGTATGTGAAATTCAAGAGGATCGTAGAACTAGAAAATTCTAAAAAATTATGAAAAAATATTAGTTATCTCACGATAGCTTTCAAATGGAAGGGTAGCATGCGTGCTCGAATGCGACATTCAGGTTCGTTAATAGGCATAATCGGGTGAACGATTTTGGAGTTATACCCATCTGAATTTTTGTGGTTATTTCCTCTATAATACAAAATATACGAATCCGATCCAATTAAAATAACGCGCTAATTTTCGCGGAATTTCGTGAATGCGATATCTGAGCTGTTAATAGGTATAATCAGCCAAACGGTTTAGGAGTTATACCCATCTGAAATTTTGTTCTTATTTCGTATTTATTTATTTGTTTACGGGAAACCTCTTTTCATACAACAAATGAACATTTTACGCGTGATAAACAACATTAATATATGAGAAGAGTAAGTCACAAATTCTACACAATCCAAAAGAAAAAAAAACAAAAAAATTATATATTGCAATAATTAAAAAGCCTTATGACACAATACAATAAAGCATATTCTCGCTAAAATTCAGTTTATAATGGCTACGATACGTTGCTACGATAACTTTCGAACGGAAAGAGATAGCGACTTGTAATTTTCAGGGAAGGATGCGCATCCGAATGCGACATTGAAGTTCAATAAACGGTTGTGGAGTTATACCCATCTGAAATTCTGTTGGTATTTCCTATATTAACTCAACATACAAATCCGATCTAACTAATACTCAGTAATTACTTGTAGAATGCCGACGCGCTAATTTTCGCGAAATTTCGTGAATATCACTAGAAAAAAATAAAAATTTCTTCACTTCAAAAATTCTATATTTCGGGAACTATGCTTCAGAATCAGCTGAAATTCCGCACATAGTTTCGAGCCACCATTTAAGAAAGAATCGAGTGCCGAATTTCAGCTCGATCTACCTCATATGAGGCGTGAATAGACAATGGAACATGCGCGCAAAAGATCCTGATTCCACGTCAGTGCATTTCTTAATTTGTTTGTTACTTGTATTGTATTTATGAAAGTATACCGTTTTTGGTGCTCTTGTTCCTCGGTACAGAGTGCTTATCAATTTGCCCAAATGTCTGTAATTTTCGAATGTTTGGCTGAAAATGGTCTTATACGATTTGGTTTGACTTACTGATCAAGAATCCGCGGATGAAATCGAATCTGTCCGGCCGGCCGGTAGGCTGTTAACACGATAACTCTCGAACGGAATGGGCAAGGCAATTGAAATTTTCAGAGTAGGTTTGGGACATAATTATCTCAGTTAAGTTCGTTATTGGGCAAAACCAGCAGGATGGTTTCGGAGTAACAAAAAAAAAAATTTTTTAACGTTACAAATTTCGAATTCTCAACTCTAACAAACTTATACTTCCGGAGATATTATTTTTCAAAATTTCAATAATACATCGTACTTCTATGTTTTCACAGAATGCGAATTCTATCTGTCTGTGTTCTATTTGTTTGCGGTAGGTGGCGTTTTGTCCAGTTTGAAAGATAACGTCATTGATAATGATGAAAAATGGCGATACCTTTGTTAATAATAGTAGGCATATGATTTCACGCTTCAAATTTTCACTGGTGGGGAAAGACTTAATTCCTTCTTTTGTCTCATAGGTGGCGTGGGCAGTTATGTATAACTGCTCGAGCCGGCTGTGAGAGGCTTAACCCGGTTCAGTTTAGTTGAATTTGTTGGGAAGCTACAGAGTACTGATGAAGGCCAAGAAGCCAGAAACGCGTCTGCTCTTGCTTCTCGACAAATCGATGAAATCCTCAGGGGTTTATTTGCCGTGTGAAATATATATGCATAAGTATATTCATTATACGAAGCCATTATGAACATCATTGATGTTAAACGAAACTGAAAGTATATTTCTGGAGAGTTTGGTTGATGTAAGCATGTAGACAATTTGAAATTTGTATTCACTTAGTTCATAGGCAGAGTTTTTTAGTTAGTGAGTCGAAAATGAATGATGAAAGGAAGTCCAGCATAATTTACGAGTCATTCTCTAATTATGGAAGATTTAGAACGGGATTTCCAACTAATGAACAGGTAGTTATTCCTTATTAACACTAATTAGAAAAAATGTAAGATTTCCTACATAAATTTTCAGGTCTGAGTTCCCTCTGGACTCATCACATCAGATTTGTTCCACAAATTAAACTGGCTATTTCATTTACTCAAGTTTTCAGAATGACTACTGATAGTAAATCAACAAGTTAAGAGCGTTCCTGCTAATCGGGTCCTTCATGAATGGCTTCGTATAATAAATATACTTATGCATATATTTCACAAATCAAATAGACCCCAGGGGGTTCATTGATTTGCCGAGAAAGCAAGAGCAGACGCGTTTCTGGCTTCTTGGCCTTCATCAGTACCCTGTAGCTTTCCCAACAAATTCAACTAAACTGACCCGGGTTAAGCCATTCAGAGCCGGCTTGGTCGATCATTATAATCGCCCACGCCACCTATGAAACGAAACACGGAAATCAGCCTCTCCCCACCAGTGAATATTTGAAGCGTGAAATCATATGCCACCATTCACTCGATATTAAATCAAGAACGAGTCCCGCAGAGCTCAGACAGTATCTTCTCAATGGCCATGAACGCTGTTTAGCGTTTTCAAAAATAATAATGAAAAATGGCGATACCGTTGTTAAAAAATCAACAAGTTTTTCATTATTATTTTTGAAAACGCTAAACAGCGTTCATGGCAATTGAGAAGATACTGTCTGAGCTCTGCGGGACTCGTTCTTGATTTAATATCGAGTGAATGGTGGCATATGATTTCACGCTTCAAATATTCACTGGTGGGGAGAGGCTGATTTCCGTGTTTCGTTTCATAGGTGGCGTGGGCGATTATAATGATCGACCAAGCCGGCTCTGAAAGGCTTAACCCGGGTCAGTTTAGTTGAATTTGTTGGGAAAGCTACAGGGTACTGATGAAGGCCAAGAAGCCAGAAACGCGTCTGCTCTTGCTTTCTCGGCAAATCAATGAACCCCCTGGGGTCTATTTGATTTGTGAAATATATGCATAAGTATATTTATTATACGAAGCCATTCATGAAGGACCCGATTAGCAGGAACGCTCTTAACTTGTTGATTTTTTAACAACGGTATCGCCATTTTTCATTATTATTATGACTACTGATAGTTTGAAACACTTGTAGCCAAAATTGGACCGTCATATAAAGATAAGATGCAAGGGGATTTTAATTTCTTTCATGATGTAGTACTATCATAATAATCCATTGATATCATTACCAACTCTGAGAAACCAATACTTTCGGAGATATGATTTGTCAAAGATTGGACAAGAGCGCCAAAGCTCCTGCCACAGGGTTTTCCCCATTTTTGCGCGTATGTTCTAGGAAACATAGCGTTATCATTTTGTCCAAATGTCTGTAATTTTCGAATTTTTTGCCGAAAATGGTCTCCAACGATTGAGTTCGACTCACTGATGAAGAATTCGAGGTCAAATTTGATTCCATCCGGCCGGCCGTCCGTTGCCACAATAACTTGAGAACGGAAAGAGATAGCGACTTGAAATTTTCAGGGTAGGTGGCGCATCGCAATACGACGGACAAGTTCGTTAATGGGCATAATCGGCCCAACGGTATCCTAGTAATAATTTTGTTTTTAATCAATACAGGTCCGATCGAATTGATATTTGGTAAGTAGTTGTAGAATACAAACCAAAAGACTTTTTGTGAGAATCATATTACTAGGAAATAAAAAAAAAATTATTAAAAAATTTAATTTATGTCACGACAATCTGAGAATGGAATGAGATAGTGTCTTGAAATTTTCTGGTTAAGTTGAGCATCTGAATGGGACATTCGGGATTTTTATAGGCGTAATTGGCCAAACGGTTTTGGAGCTATACCCATCTGAAGTTTGGTTGTTATTTCCTCAATAACTCGAATATACGAAACTGATCCAATTCAAACATGGTTATTAGTTGTAGAATTTAAATGAGAAAATTCTTGCAGAATTTTGTGAGGATCATATTACTAGAAAATGTTTAAAAAATCATTGAAAACGTTGTAAAAAATTCTATATACCAGGAACTATTCGTCCGACATAGCTGAAATTTTGTAAGAGCCTTAAGAACCTAACTCTGCTGCTAACTACAAAGTTTGAACATGATCGGATCTATATCGATGGAGATCCGAGCAGCCTCGTGTGAGTTCCGTAGCTCGATGGGTTACCCTTATCTCGATAACTTTCGAACGAAAGGAGATAGGGACTTGAAATTTTAAGGGTAGGTTGCGCATCCGAATGGGAGAGTTAAATTCGTTTTTGGGCATGATCCAACAGTTTCGGAGTTATACTCACCTGGAATATTATTTCCTCAATTACTCAAAAAATTTAGACTCGATGGAATTGAAGCTTGGTAGTAAGTTGTAGAATATCGACATAACGACGTGTGTAAAATTTCATGAGAACCGTATTCCTAGAAAATTTTAAAAAAATTGCAAAAAAAATTGGTTCTTGCACTGACGTGAAGTCAGAAGCTTTTTCGCGTATGTTCTATTGTCCATTCTCCTGAATTGGACACTCTTAATCAAATTTACCATGGTGAATTATATTGTTACAGGAGAACAGACAATATAATTCACCATGGTAAATTCGATTAAGAGTGTCCAATACAGGAGAATGAACAATAGAACATACGCACAAAAGCTTCTGACTTCACGTCAGAGCTTGAACCAATTTTTTCCATTTATATTCTCGTGAAATAGTCATGTCGAGTTAAAATTTCTCTCGTGTAATACCAATTCAAGGTTATTGCTTTTTGGATATTTCGCTCTTGACATTTATTTCCAAAATCACTCGCCTGACGGCTCGTGAATTTGATATAAATATCATTCGCAAAATTTCCAGGCAAGATACTTTCAGATAACAATCAAGAAATTTGGTCGGCAAAATTTTATCTCAGTGGTATTACACATGAAAATACATCCTGTGCTAGTCTCTAGATTACATGATACAGCTCACGGAATTCCGTCACAATTAGTCACCTGTCCTAGTTCCGCTTCGTCTTCAACTAGAACGATGACTCTACGCTCCTCTTCCGAGATGGGGATTCCCGACATCCCGTTCTGTTATACCAGTCGTCGAACTGCAGCTAGGTGTTCCCCCAATCGGTGACGTAGCTCTAGAAAGCACATGCCGCGAATCATGTCGACACATTTGAAAAACCCTGATGGGTTCGTTCGTCACTGTCAGTTCTGTTCTTTGGTAAATTTTGTTTTATCAGCAACATGCTTTAGTGAGACTGAGATGGCTGTTCTTCATATTATGGTACGTGAAGTGGTCGGTTGTGTTAGGATAACTTTTAGTCAGGTAAGTGATAAATGATCAAATTCTAAATTTCGTGCATATTTAGTCGTGTAGAATAGTTTGTGTTGATATATACAGGGTGTTTAATTGAAAAAAAACTATAGAGAGTGTTAAAAAAGTATACGCTGTCCAACTTTAATAGATGACTCCTTGCGCGATTTTTAAACAAAAAAAATTGGTTCAAGCCCTGTGAACAGGAGCTTTTTGGCGCTCTTGTTCAAACAGACAAATTATATCTCCGAAAGTATTGGTTTCTCAGAGTTGGGAATTATATCAATGGATTCCTATGATAGAAATGCATCATGAAAGAAATTAAATTTAAAAAAAGGGTCGTTAAAAAAAATGCTTCAAAAATTATCTTATAGAAAAGAGCAATCTACAATGCTTAAATGACTTAATGCTTCAAAAATTGTCATTAAATTTATTTATCAAGATTAAATGAGCAATCTGCAATGATTCAACCTCGTGGAATGGGTTGTTGCAACTTAGGTACACTCGGTGCATAGTTTTCACAACTCGAAATACCTAAGGAAAGTATCATCGAAATGTCTTGAGCAAGGCTGGAGACAATCATAGCAGATTGTCCATTTATTCCTGATATTTGAGACCGGTGTGAAGTTATCCACATCCACACATACACTCAACGACCAAAAAATGTTCAAATTGAAATATTAATAACTCGATAAGTACTTGGTGAATAATGATGAAATTTGAAAGTGTTGCTCATGGATGCCTAAAGAATCGAAATAAAATGTCAAATAATTTGTGTAGCCCCCAGGGGGCGGTACACCGAAAAATGCTATAACTCGGAAAATATTGAGTGTTCCACGATGAGCTTTGGATATGTTGTCTAGAATGGCATAAATACAAAGATGTAGTAGGTCCCATAGTTTGTGTGGCACCAGGGGGGCGGCGATCGGGGGCGGTATATCGAAAAATGCCATAACTCGGAAAATATTGAGTGTTCCACGATGAGCTTTTGATATGTCGTCTAGAATGGCGTAAATAAAAAGATGTAGTAGGACCCATAGTTTGTGCGGCCCCAGGGGGGCCGCAATCGGGGGCGGTATATCGAAAAATGCCATAACTCGGAAAATATTGAGTGTTCCACGATGAGCTTTGGATATGTCGTCTAGAATGGCGTAAATTGAAATATGTAGTAGAACCCATAGTTTGTGCGGCCCCAGGGGGGCGGCGATCAGGGGCGGTATATCGAAAAATGCCATAACTCGGAAAATCTTGAGTGTTCCAAGATGAGCTTTGGATATGTCGTCTAGAATGGCGTAATTAAAAAGATGTACTAGGTCCCATAGTTTGTGTGGCCCCAGGGGGGCGGCAATCAGGGGCGGTATATCGAAAAATGCGATAACTCGGAAAATATTCAGTGTTCCACGATGAGCTTTGGATATGTTGTCTGAAATGGCGTAAATACAAAGATGTAGTAGGTCCCATAGTTTGTGCGGCCCCAGGGGGGCGGCAATCGGGGGCGGTATATCAAAAAATGCCATAACTCGGAAAATATTGAGTGTTCCACGATGAGCATTGGATATGTCGTCTAGAATGGCGTAAATAAAAATATGTAGTAGGTCTCATAGTTTGTGCGGCCCCAGTGGGGCGGCGATCGGGGGCGGTATATCGAAAAATGCCTTAACTCTGAAATTATTGAGTGTTCCACGATGAGCTTTGGATATGTGGTCGAGAATGGCGTAAATAAAGATATGTAGTAGGTCCCATAGTTTGTGCGGCCCCAGGGGGGCGGCAATCGGGAGCGGTATATCGAAAAATGCGATAACTCGGACAATATTGAGTGTTCCACGATGAGCTTTGGATATGTTGTCTGGAATGGCGTAAATACAAAGATGTAGTAGGTCCCATAGTTTGTGCGGCCCCAGGGGGGCGGCGATCAGGGGCGGTATATCGAAAAATGCCATAACTCGGAAAATATTGAGTGTTCCACGATGAGCTTTGGATATGTGGTCGAGAATGGCGTAATTACCAAGATGTAGTAGGTCCTATAGTTTGTGCGGCCCCAGGGGGGTGGCAATCGGGGGCGGTATATCGAAAAATGCGATAACTCGGAAAATCTTGAGTGTTCCACGATGAGCTTTTTATTTACGCCATTCTAGACGACATATCCAAAGCTCATCGTGGAACACTCAATATTTTCCGAGTTATGGCATTTTTCGATATACCGCCCCCAATCGCCACCCACCTGGGGCCGCACAAACTATGGGACCTACTACATATTTTTATTTACGCCATTCTAGACGACATATCCAATGCTCATCGTGGAACACTCAATATTTTTCGAGTTATGGCATTTTTCGATATACCGCCCCCGATCGTCGCCCCCCTGTGGCCGCACAAACTATGGGACCTACTACATCTTTGTATTTACGCCATTCCAAACAACATATCCAAAGCTCATCGTGGAACAGTCCATATCTTTCGATATACCCCCCCCGATTGCCGCGCCCCTGGGGCCACACAAACTATGGGACCTACTACATCTTTGTAATTACGCCATTCTCGACCACATATCCAAAGCTCATCGTGGAACACTCAATATTTTCCGAGTTATGGCATTTTTCGATATACCGCCCCCGATCGCCGCCCCCTGGGGCCGCACAAACTATGGGAACTACTACATATCTTTATTTACGACATTCTAGACGACATATCCAAAGCTCATCGTGGAACACTCAATATTTTCCGAGTTATGGCATTTTTCGAAATACCGCCCCCGATTGCCGACCCCCTGGGGCCACACAAACTATGGACCTACTACATCTTTTTATTTACGCCTTTCTAGACAACATATCCAGAGCTCATCGTAAAACACTCAATATTTTCCGAGTTATGGTATTTTTCGATATACCGCCCCCGATCGCCGACCCCCTGGGGCCACACAAACTATGGACCTACTACATCTTTTTATTTACGCCTTTCTAGACAACATATCCAGAGCTCATCGTAAAACACTCAATATTTTCCGAGTTATGGCATTTTTCGATATACCGCCCCCGATCGCCGCCCCCCTGGGGATGCACAAACTATGCGACCTACTACATATTTTTATTTACGCCATTCTAGACGACATATCCAAAGCTCATCGTGGAACACTCAATATTTTCCGAGTTATGGCATTTTTCGATATACCGTCCCCGATCGCCGCCCCCCTGGGGCCGCACAAACTATGAGATCTACTACATCTTTGTATTTACGCCATTCTAGACAACATATCCAAAGCTCATAGTGGAACACTCAATATTTTCCGAGTTATAGCATTTTTCGTTTTACCGCCCCCAGCCACCGCCCCCTGGGGGCTACACAAATTATTTGACATTTTATTTCGATTCTTTAGGCATCCATGAGCAACACTTTCAAATTTCATCATTATTCACCAAGTACTCATCGAGTTATTAATATTTCAATTTGAACATTTTTTGGTCGTTGAGTGTATGTGTGGATGTGGATAACTTCACACCGGTATATTTGAGTAGGTAGTGGATTACGAACAAATTAATTAATATAGTTAATAAAATACTATCCTCTTTTCGTAATTTAAAATTTAATAGTCCATACCACTAACACATTCTTTTCTGTATTATGAACCTTAACTCAAGAAAAAATGATTGATACACAAATGTAGATCCATATTTTAGTACTTTTATACTAGCAACATTATGAAAATACTGTATATAGGAACATGCCTCACTACTTAATGAAGTAAAAGGTAATATTAACCTCAGTGGTGAACGAACAGTAATTATTTCTTTTGATGATTCCATTATTTTCTTCTTTCCTATTGCCTCCATAAGCTACATCAAAACAGTCTTGTATATACTCACAAATTCAAGAATCGAATACTTTCCAAGAGAAAATAACAACTATGAATTGAAAATCTCTAATAGCTGGAAAAGATGACATTTATGAATAGTGATCACAAACAGATTCTGTGTTCACATTCTGTGAATACATAGAACTTACGATTTATTATTGAAACTTTGAAACATCATATCTCCGAAAGTATTAGCTTGTTAGAGATGAAAATGATAACAATGAATTTTTATGATGAAACTGCATCTTAAAAAATTTGAATTCAAAAACTGTAATTTAAAAAAAAATATTTTTTTTCGTTACTCTGAAACTATTAGACCGATTTTGCCCAATAATGAACTTAATTGAGATATTTATCCCTCAAACCTTCTCTGAACATTTCAACTGTCTAGCTCATTCCGTTCGAGAGTTATCGTGTTCACGGCCGGCCGGACGGCTGGACGGACGGCCGGACAGAATCGATTTCGATCACGGATTCTAGATCAGTGAGTCAAACCAAATCGTTCAAGACCATTTTCAGCCAAAAATTCGAAAATTACAGACATTTGGGCAAATTGATAAGCACTCTGTTCCGAGGAACAAGAGCGCCAAAAATGTGGGAAAGCCCTGTGGACAGAAGCTTTGGCGCTCTTGTACAAACTTTCACAAATCATATTGCCGAAAGTATTGGTTTCTCAAAGTTGGAAATGATATCAAGTTCTTATGATAGAACTGCATCATAAAAAATTCAATTCAAATCAAAGGTCTTTGACTCACCGTCACAATCATTAAATTACGATTGATTATTAAAATTTTGAAAAGTCATATCTTCGAAATTATTTTTTTGTTAGAGTTGAGAGATGATATCAGTGGATCCTTTTAATGAAACTGCATCATAAAAAAATTGAATTTGAAATTTGTAATGTAAAGAATTTTTTTTTTCGTTACTCCTAACCACAGAGCCGATTTCGCCCAATAACGAACTCAACCGAGATATTTGTTTTTCAAACATACTCTGAAAATTTCAACCGTCTAGCTCATTCCATTCGAAAGTTATCGTGTTAAAGGCCGGCCGGACATAATCGATTTTGCCCACGGATTCTTGATCAGTGAGTCGAACCAAAACTTTGGGACCATTTTCAGCCAAAAATTCTAAAATTACAGACATTTGGGCAAATTGATAAGCCCTCTGTGCCGAGGAACAAGAGCGCCAAAAAGATACAGCTTGTGAAAGTTCTGTGAAATAAATAATTGTTTTTTTAACATTTCATAAAATTTAGTGTACCTACATCTTTTAACCCTGAAAGGTCACATGAAATAAGCAGAAACGGATTTACGTAAAATTACCATTGCAGTTTTTTAGCGCGCATGTTCTTGGGCCATCATTTTGCCCAAATGTGTAATGTTAGAATTTTTTGCCCAAAATTATCTCGATTACGATAGGGTTCGACATACTGATGAAGAATCCGAGGTCAAATTTGATTCTGTCCGGCCGGTCGGCCGTTGCCATAATAACTTTCGAAAGGAAAGAGATAGCGACTTTAAATCTTCAGTGTATACTCCATTCACTTTTATAAAGTCTTCCCGTTGGCCATGAAATTTTGACACATTTCACCCTGTATATTTTGAAAATGTTAGGTTATCCTCATTCTCCTGTCAAATAACTACGCAATGTTGTCCTCTCTACATAGAAGTCGTAGTAATTACGTATTTTTCACAATGTGAATTCTCTTGGGAAAAATAATGAATTTGAGAAGATATGATGTGAATACAACACTTCCAAAGACCTGGCGACTGTTGAAGAAATTTTTTATCTGTTATTACTATGGAAATATTTCACGTATATAAACTGGTTGGAAGATTCAGTTATGCTATTTTCTTGTACGGAAATCAAGAATCAAGCGTTGAAATGAAAAATAATGGATACAGAGTCCATTACTTTGTGCTAGTTCATTTGAAAAAAGAATAAAAGCAACTGAATAACCCGGCAGGAAAACTTCTGAACGAACTGACGCACCTTTGGAATTCTCCGCCTTACGAAATTTTCAAGAAATGAGCCTACATAAGATATTTAAATACCTTGTAGCACAACTTGAAATACACCAGTTTCAAAATGTAGTAGTACTACGAAACCCGAGTCACTATTAAACCTTAATAAAATTTAGTTATAGGATAGGAAACTAAGAAATTTCATTCGAGAGTTCAACATGTCCTAAGACAGAATGAAGTTTCCTATACTGTTTCCTGATACTTTGTCTCTGTTTCTTCAAAACTGATTTCGGCATTTTCAATTTCCAAGCGAAGAGTTCTTTATTATTCGAAGATAATGATCAGTGAGAATATCTTGTCTAAGATGGAACATTATGTTGATTGTTTGGAGTAGAAATTAGCAACGTCTCAGAGAATTGTTTTGACAATTGACGATTTTTCAGGAGCGCCAACCTGCCTTAGTTTTAGTTACAAAAACGTGATAGATCTAAATCACGGCCAACCGGGAGACTTTATAAAAGTGAATGGAGTATAGGTTTCCTAGCAGTCCAAATGCGACGGACAAGTTCGTTAATGGGCATAATCGGCCCAACTGTATTTCAGCTCGATCGACTCCATATGAGGCGTGAATAGATAATGGAACATGCGCGCAAAAACTCGTCCTCCCGTCAGCACTTTTCTCGAATTTTTTCATTACGGTAAAACCTTGCGTCGTTGGAAAGGTAAGTCTTCGGAACAAGTTAGCTCCAAATTGATTAGGAATTCCGAAAATCAGTGGTGAACGGTTTTTTCTTTAAATATATTCAGTCCAAACCCATTATGGAAACTGCCTTTTAATGGTTAAAAGACCAAATTCGATAAAAATATATTTCTAAAACAATTTCATTGCATTGCGAGCATCAGATGATGAAGCTTGTGGATTATTATACAATATAATGGATCCAGTGAGGGTTTCTGAGGTCAACATGTAAAGAAAGTCCAGAAGTGTATTAGCACATTGTAAAATCTTCAAACGCTTATATATATAATAACATCACAGATGAAAGGAGTAGCAAAGACCAATTGTTCAGAGTTATCCACAGAGTGAGATTTCATCAAAGTTGAATAGCTACATATCGCAACCGGTTTCATCCTTATTTGGAATCATCAGTGGAGCATAATTCAACGCTGATGAAATAACCCTTCGAAGACACCGGCTTTATTAATTTCCAATCACTTATGAGTGGAAAGTAGGCATAAGTGACACCTGGTATTCAATAGACCAAGCTCCTCGCTGCAGCTACTTAGAACTATAGATCCCTACGTACATTCTTTTTCCCAACATGGCTACCAGCAAGTACTCTGTTTAGAGCCTCATGCAATCACCAAGAGGAAGCGAAAACGCCCAGGTTAATACGCATAGCGCAATTTGGTAAAGGAAGTATAGAGAGAATAATGCTTTGGAAGCTGTGTACTAGTATATCACTCTGTGGATAACTCTGAACTATTGGTCTTTGCTAGTCCTTTCATCTGTGATATACTTGTACACTGCTTCCAAAGCATTATTCTCCTTAAACTTCATATAATTATATATAACTTCTTACGTGTGCCGAATCTGGAAAATATAAAAAAAATTTTAAGAACCGCGCCTCCAGAAAATTAAAAAAAATCACGAAAAAAAAATTGGTTCAAGCACTGACGTGAAGTCAGAAGCTTTTGCGCGTATGTTCTATTGTCCATTCTTCTGTATTGGACACCCTTAATCGAATTTACCATGGTAAATTATGTTGTCCATTCTCCTGTATTGGACACTCTTAATTCAAATTTACCATGGTAAATTCGAATTAAGTGTCCAATACAGGAGAATGGACGATATAATTAACCATGGTAAATTCGATTAAGGGTGTCCAATACAGAAGAATGGACAATAGAACATACGCGCAAAAGCTTCTGACTTCACGTCAGTGCTTGAACCAATTTTTTTTTCCTGATTTTTTTTAATTTTCTGGAGGCGCGGTTCATAAAATTTTTTTTTTCGTCATTTTTTTCAAATTTTCTAGGAGTACGGTTCTTACAGAATTTTAAACACGTCTTTGTGTTGATTTTCTACTACTAGTTACCAAGCTTCAATTCAATCGACTATTTATTTTTTGAGTTATCAAGGAAACAATATTCCAGGTGGATATAACTCGGAAACCGTTAAACCGATTATGCCCAAAAACGAACTCAACTCTCCCTTTCGGATACGCAACCTACCCTGAAAATTGAATGCTCGAATCTCCAACAATATTCAACCGATCGTGTTAAAACTTGAAACTTGGCAGTAGAGTTAGGTAATGAACGCTCTTGCAAAATTTCAGCAATTTCAAACGTATAGTTACTGATATATAGAATTTTTTTTTTTTATTTTCAATGATTTATTAAAAATTTTCTACAAATGCTATCCTCACCAAATTTCGCAAACATTTTCGCGTTGGCAATCTACAACTAATAACCATGTTTGAATTCAATCGGTTCAGTATTTTTCGAGTTAATGAGGAACAAAAAACCACCAAATTTCAGATGGCTATAACTCTGAAACCGTTTGGTCGATTATGCTCATAAACAAACTCAAATGTGGCATTCATATGCACAACATAACCTGAAATTTTCAAGCCGCTATCTTTTTCCGTTCTCAGGTTATCATGACAAAAAAAATATTTTTTACAAATTTTTTTAAAATTTTCTAGCCATACGATTCGCCCAAAATTTCACAAACGTGCTTAGGTTCATATTCTACAACTACTCACCAAGTTTAAATTCGATCGGATTTATATTGGTTGAAAACAAAATCATTACTCGGAAACCACTGGGCCGATTTTGCCCATTAATTAACTTGTCCGTCGTATTGCAATGCGCCACCCACCCTGAAAAATTCAAGCCGCTAGCTCTTTTCGTTCTCAAATTATCGTGGCAACGGACGGCCGGACGGACAGAATCAAATTTGACCTCGAATTCTTCATCGGGGAGTCGAACTAAATCGTTTGAGACCAATTTCGTAAAAAAATTCGAAAGTTACAGACATTTGGGCAAAACTATAACGCGATGTTCCCCAGAACATACGCGCGAAAAAGCACTGACGTGAATTCAGGATTCTTAGGCGCTCGTGTTCACTGTGGCTAATTTGAATTGAATTATGAGTGTTTCAAGCTCAGTGGATAGAACGAGCCGGAAATCTACCCTGAGAGTAGTGGACACCATTTACTGTCGGGTCGTAAATTAATGGCTTAAGTACTTCAAGCTCAGTGGATAGAGCGAGCTGAAGATCTACTCAAAGGATAGTGGACATCATTCACTGTCGGTTCAAAAATTAATAGTGCTGTGTCTAAGCTGGCATAAGGATAGAGTAATAAAGTTGACGAAAAACACAACTGACTCTCCATAGTCGCACAAGCTCCTAGGAGCTTCTGATGGATCTCCTTGGGGAAGACTTGGGAGGGTCAGTATAATCATAATCATGTTCATAACGGGCGCGCCAAAGCAGATTGACCCCACGTCAATGCCTTTTTGGCCTTTTTCTTTCATTGTGAAGTCAATCTGCTATTATAGCAGATTGGGTTCGACTCCCTGATGAAGAATTCGAGGTCAAATTTGATTCTGTCCGGCCGAGAAATAAGCATTTTAGAGCAGTAGTATGTATTATAAAAATACACCATTTTTTAACGTAGATTCTAGCTGACCAATAAAAAAATGGGTTCTCATTTGAAAAAAATAAGTTTTGAGATTTTTGTCATGATTGACTTTGAAATTGAAATAGAAACACCCTGTATGTTCAATTGAATATTTAATTAACGAAAGAGAAGCAGTGGTATGTCTTCTGATAGAAGCTAGACAATTAAGAATTTTCATGCAAAAATCTACAAGTTATTACATTGGAATGAAGCCCTATTTGAGAAAATTTAAAGGGTTTTTTCAGATTTTACACGAATTTTCTGAGAATAATATGTAAGTGACACATTAAAACAGTAGAATTCAATGGGTAATCTGATTATCAATGTAAAAACTGGGTATTACATTTAAAAAACGGAAGTTGGTATCACTTTCGGCGAAACCGGAAGTCGAACGAATCTGAAATGTTTTCCATGAATTCATCTCTCCTAACAAAGCTTAACTAGAAATTTCAAGTGTTCCTCTCGAGTCTTTCTTTGAAATATTCTAACGAACGGTCTTCGTGAATCACCATGTATATGTCAAAATGTCAACAACATATTATTATATTGTGAAACTACAGCTACAGAACACAGTGGAAGACCAAGAAGTCTTCAACGTTTCTCTTCTTGCTTTTCGGCAAGTCAGTGAAATTCCCTGACTGTTAATTTGATTTATGAACTATATGCATGAATATAAAAATTATACACGAACCCATTTGGAGATCCTATTTGCAGAAAGCTCTGAACTAGGCTGATTTATTTTCAATGTTGTTTTTCATTTTCAGTGTATTCACTCAAGTAAGAGATTCCAAACAGGTGACTATGAAAGCCCCAGAAGATTTGAGACCAAAGAGTGAAAAAGATCTCCCATTCCGAAAAAGATTTCATAAAATATTTACAGCAGGAAAGCAACCTGATTCTGATCAAGTGAACGATGTCTCTTCAAATTTTAAACTCAGCCAAGAAGACGCCAATATTCCACAATTATCAACCGAGGTACGAACATTTGAGGAACAGAACACTTCTCAATCGGCATCTAGAATATCTGGTGGTACAGATGAAAGTACACAAAATTACCAACAGGTAACAGGAAGTTCTTGTGCAAGAACCAATTTCCAGACAAAATTCGAGAACCTCCATCTTTTGGCAGACGTAACCAGTGAGGGTGAAATAGGAAATCCAGGAGATGAAGACTCTATACCATTAACTGTTGCATCTATGCCATCTTCTAGTACTAGTCAGACTAAAAGAGCTCCTTTCACTTGCTTACATTGCGGGAAAGAATTTTACCATAAAGGAGATATGAATAAGCATTTGAGGAAGCATACCAAAGAGCAGCCCTACAAATGTAAATATTGTCCGTCGAAGTTCTCTCATACCTCGAATTTACATAGGCACCTTCGAATTCACACAGGATGTAAGCCCCATTCTTGTGAACATTGTAATAAAACTTTTTCTAGGATAGATAAATTGCATATACATCAGAAAAACGATGTTTGTAGAAAAAATAAAACTGACTGAATTTTGGGTGTGATGTGATTTCTATTTTGTACACCCACAAAAATTTTAGGTCTTTTAATTTCTGTGAAACTGAAAACACCAAGAGCATTTTTTTTGAGTCCGTGTTAGAGGTAATACCTTCTATAGGCTACCTTGAGTAGGTCCACTCAATCAAGAGTGTGAGACTCCAGTTGTTGTTTGGTTACTAACTAAAAAACCTATCACACATTCCCTGGAGTACTTCTTCGTCCTGTCTTACAGCGTCCCTTAAGAAAAGAGATGAGATGCATGCGACCTTCACAGTTGATGAGACCTGATGACTCGAAGTGATCCGAGCAACACTGCTTTCTGCATTCTGGGCGCCAATACTTCGGCCAGAGATTTACCGGCCGAATAATCGCGATTCGCTCTTATTCCGCCTAGTCCATAGACATAATATCAATATACTATATTGGTCTAAAGCCTAAGCAGTCTCTACAATTAGTACTGTACTAGTGGGTCCGCAGATCTACCTAGCCAGTAGATCTACATTTTTCGGGTAGATCCACATTTTTTCGGTAGATCTACATTTTTCCGGTAGATCTACATTTTCCGGTAGATCTACATTTTTCCAGTAGATCTACATTTTTCCGGTAGATCTACATTTTCCCGGTAGATCTTTATTTTTCCGGTAGATCTACATTTTTCCGGTAGATCTGCATTTTTAATGGTAGATCAATATAATCGGTAGATCAATCGAACCCGTAGTTCAACGCCATCTAACGTGTCCTGTTGTGTGAAAGTCCTATCGAAATATGTCGAGGCGTTTTTGAGTTCCTAGAAACCGAATGTAGCGCCACCTACCATATCGTATTGTGAACCTTAGGCCTTCCGAAACACAATCACAAAGTTTCATGAAAATCGGTATAGCCATTTTCGAGTTCCTGTGAACCGATCATAGCGCCACCTATGGAGGGTATATCGTGGATCTGAGACCTCCTCAGACACACAGAAAGTTTAATCGAAATCGGTCCGATCGTTCTTGAGTTTATAAAAGCCGAACAGGGCACCATCTACCGGGTTCCTATTGTGATTCTGAGACCCACTCAAGTACGCACACGAAGTTTCATCGAAATCGGTGGAGCCGTTTTCGAGCTTCTATAGATCAATCGAGGCGCCCCCTACAGGATGCTATTGTGAATCAGAGACACGCCGATACAAAGTCACAAAGTTTTATCAAAATCGGTCCGGGCGTTTTCGAGTTCCTATACATTGATTGTAGCGCCACCTACAGGATCTAAAAAACACGAAAAAGTGTGATTCCCTCTCCGGGATTCGACCCCGCCTTCTCTCGGTCTGACACCGAGAGTCCGATCGTCAGACGCATGCGCCACCGGCTTCAACGTAAATTGTGACCGATCTGCGGTATTCGAATAATTAGTCGGTACTTACCGGGGATAGATATTCTTAATTTTAACTTTTCGAAATAAAATCACCACATGGCGGTTTATTTGACGGTTTTTTACCCTTATCTTAGCTTTTCGTCAACTTTCAGGCCCGAAAACGACCTAAAAAGGCCGTTAGTCCGTCTCTCATGTCAATTTTGACGTTTCTCGGAATCTCTTCTAGCAAGGAAGATTCCCGGAAGCGAAACTTCCAGAACTTGTATCGATTTAGTATATTTTGACTTATCGTAGGGAAAAGTTGAGCTGGTTTTTGTCGAACCGATACTTCTTCTTCGTCTCGACGAAAAATTCGGAGCCAGAGCGGTTGTATTTTCGAAGCCTTATGCGAAATAAAGTCGGTCTCGTTTTTTCGCCGGGCGAAGGATAAAATAGTTATTTTTGTATCTAGTGCGCGAAATGCTACTTTGGTGATCGAGAACTGATTTTTTTTAACGAGGCGCAGCCGAGTTAAAAAAAATAGTCGAGATCACCAAAGTATTTCGCGCATGAGATGCAAACAAAATTTTTTCTACAAACTTCAAAAATATTGTTCTAAAATAAGTAACATGCTTAGCTTAATATGAAAAATAGTATGGAACTGGCTTAAACTGTTTTTCCAAATCAAGTAATTACTGTAACTATGGAAATAAAATGGCATTTGTTGACCATTATTTCAAAGTGACAGTTCTTGATAATTATTTTGGAGTGACTTTTTAATCGCGTCAATTTCGTGCGTGATATTTATAACTGTGAAATAATGGAAATTTCGAGTGACGATGATGTAAGCAGTACCTCACCTAACTCGGCAGATGCGGCCAATTCTGTAATTTTAAATCTTTCACCGGAGAAATCGAGGAACATAAAGGTTAAAATATAAAAATTCCATATAGTTTACATGCAGTGTGCGAAGTAGGTATTTCGCGCACTACTTCGCGCACGGTGTCATGGTAACGAAGGAAAATGAAAAAAAGGGTCACTTCGCATATTGTTGTCAATGCGCGAACCTTGTCATTTTTTGACGTTTGTAGAAAAAATACATTTTCGTTCGTTACGGGAAAACCGCGATAGATATCGACTTAGGGTCTTCGGATCTACCATTTCCCCCTCCCTAAGATTCGATATCCACCCCCTTCGAACCTCGATCCGTCCTCTAGATCCTTAAAACAATTCCCAAAATTCCCGATTTACTTAGGAAAAATCGCAAAAATTTCGTTTATTTCTCGAATTTTTTTAACGCATAAGGACCCCTCCGAAAAATCTTCTCGATAGCCTATTGCTGTAGAAATCTTTTCCCTTTCCCCTCCCGTCGTAATATAGCGGTTATATAAGAGGGTTTAGCCATCCAGAGACCGCCCGTTTTTACACATATTTCCCTAAGTAATCGGTTGCCATGACTCAATTTCAATTAGTTCCTTCGCCGGGCGAAGGATAAAAAATACATTTTCGTTCGTTACGGGAAAACCGCGATAGATATAGACTTAGGGTCTTCGGATCTACCCTTTCCCCCTCCCTAAGATTCGATATCCACCCCCTTCGAGCCTCGATCCGTTCTCTAGATTTTTAAAACAATTCCCGATTTACTTAGGAAAAATCGCAAAAATTTCGTCAATTTCTCGAGTTTTTTTAAAGCATAAGGACCCCTCCGAAAAATCTTCTGGATAGCCTATTGCTGTAGAAATCTTTCCCCTTTCCCCTCCCGTCGTAATATAGCGGTTATATAAGAGGGTTTAGCCACCCAGAGAACGCCCGTTTTTACACATATTTCCCTAAGTAATCGGTTGCCATGACTCAATTTCAATTAGTATATATGGAAAAAAACGTTAATTAATTTCTGGACGGGTCCTGTACGCGTAAATATCATAATTTGAGGTCTGTAATTATTTCTGTCTGAGAAACATCGAATTCAAATCCAGTTGTTCGATATTTTCAAGGGGCACCCATGGAAAAAAAGACGCGTGGTACCCGATGACATTGCCTTTTAGAAGGGAATGTTTCGATTTCCTTCTGGAAGGACATGATCCGTAACGTTTTTCGCGGGAAGTCAAATTGTCGAAGTTTGGAAGAACGACCGTTAGTGAAAACTTTTTTAAGTGAGACAGGATTCTAGTGTTGTGCTAGCAAGGGTACTAGATCGGTAAGGCCCGCCGTTTTACTATTTATTTATTTATTTATTTATTTACAAACATGAATGCACACAGGTGAACAAACACCCAAAACAGCATTCACTGAGCATTTACAGATAGTGTACATAATATAATTAATCTACATATATATCTGCTAATTTACAACAAAAAAATTTTAATTCAAATATTCAACCAGCAACAAAAGAAAAACAAACAAGAAATGCGGATGCAAACATTTAAGTGAAAATAGTCCACAAATTCTTTTTGAAACAACGCAAGCTCACATCAGAAAACAAATCCAATCTAGCCCCATGAACATTACATAGGTCCAACATTCTAGACAGAGGTGAATTCTTAGCGGAATTGGTTCTCCTTGGCGGCAAGTGAAAAAGGAAGTGCTGTCTAAGATGCCTCGATGGGACGTGAAAATCGACCGATCGCAGAATGTCAGGACAATCTAGACGGTGTGACATTAGTTGAAAAATAAACAAAATATCGTTGATCTTCCTCCTGTTCTCCAAACTTATCATCCCAAAGTGTCTAATACGTATTGAATAATTCTCCGGATCGCCAGGAGCCAACCGAAATCCAGTCCTGAAACCGACAAATCTGAGAAATCCAGCCTGTACCCTCTCCAACCTATCGATGTAAATCCCATAAATGGGACACCATACTGAGGATGCGAAGTTTAACCTGCTAAATACAAAGGCATAATAGACAGAGAGAAGAGCTTCACGGCTAAAAAATTGACCACAGTGCCTGACAATATATCCCAGCATTCTATTGCAAGAAGCTACCACATTATTTACGTGTTCATCGAAGAGTTGCTTCGAATCCAGTGTCACACCCAAATCCCTGACACTATCTGTGCGGTTCAAAACTGTTCCAGCGGCCGAATATGGAAAATAAATATGGGTCTTATTTCGCGTAAAGGATATTACATGGCATTTTGAAGTATTCAAGTACAAACTGTAACTCCCACAAAAACTCACCAGTCTGTCGAGATCACCCTGGAGCGCTAAGCAATCTCGAGCATCCCTAATAGCCGCAAACATCTTCAAGTCGTCCGCAAATAACAAGAATCTACATATGCGGAAACAAACAATAATTTTATTAATATAGATGATGAACAATAGGGGGCCCAAGTGAGAACCCTGGGGTACGCCAGATGTTGAAACAAAAAGTTCAGACTTGAAGTTTCCTATTTCGACGTAATAACTTCTGCCCCTTAAATAGGAATCAAACCACCTCAACAACAGTCCCCCCACTCCAACACTATCCAGTTCATATAGAAGAAGATCAATATTAATCCTATCGAATACCTTGCTAAAATCGGTGTAGATGGCATCAACCTGAACTCTATCATCAAGATTTTCCTGAACGCATTCAATGAAGCGAATAAGATTCATTTCAACAGATCTTCCCCTAAAGAATCCATGTTGTTCAGATATTATTTGTGACTTTACATGATGAAACAAGTGGGGATAAAGTAGTGACTCAAATATCTTTTCGAAAACGCAAAGCTTACTAATTGGACGATAATTCTCCACAAGGTTATTATTTCCAGCTTTGAAAATTGGTACTATACAGGCTCTTTTCCAGATGTCGGGGAATATGCCAGTGCGAAGAGACTTGTTAAAAATCAAAGTTAAGGGTAGGCTTAGCGAAGAGCTACAATTTTTCGCAAAAATTGAAGGAACTAAATCGGGACCAGATCCCTTATTACCATCTAGACTCATCAAAGCATCCTCAACACGGGCTACAGGAATATCCGGTATATTCAAACTACCGTGATCAGAGTGGAAGTCCTCGCCACCGTTATTATGGACCTTACTAGGATTTATGAAGACACTTTTAAAGTATTGGGCAAATAAATTACAAGTTTCCTCTCCTTGTACAGTTATTATAAGACATTTTGCTTGGAATGTTGGAATTACCAGACTTAACAGAAACAAAACTGAACAACTTTCTGGGATCACTGCACACATTGGATTGGACAGATAGTAAATATCTGTCATAATCGGATTTCATGAGGAGTTTTGTTTTGGATCGTAAGACCTGAAATGTTTTGTAGTCACCAAAATTCTTATAGATCTTCCATTTTCTGTGAAATTTATTTTTTTGTTTAATCAATTTGATTGTGTTACTAGAAAAGTATGATGGAAAACCTCTAACTTTAGTGACTCTTGGAACATGTTCATCAATAACCCTGTTCAGTATACAATAAAAAGTAGTCAAATCATTATTAACATTATCATTAATAAGTAGTTCATCCCAAGGTGTACGAATCAAACAATCATTAATCTGATCATAATTTGCCCTTTTAAAATTATAGAAGGAAGTTTTCTGACGTAAAGGCTTAACATAGTCTATACTAAATAAAAATTCTATTGATGGGTGATTTACGTCCTCGGGCACCAATGGGTTAACACATCTCATCAATTCTTGTATTCTGAAGGTATTGGTGAGTACTAAATCTAATATTCTATTATTGATATTTACCAAATTATTAAATTGCATGAGCTCAAGTAATGAAAAAGAGTCAATCAAATCGGCATACCTAGCGTTTACGTTCCTAGGCATAAGGCAATTGCCTGAATTGTCTGCAACCCAAGAAACCCCAGAACAGTTAAAATCACCCACCATCAAGATGATGCTATCTCCCAACGCATTGATTACATCATTCAATTTGGAAACAAAACTAAACATTGCCAGAGTATCATCGGGAGGGATGTATACGCAGCACATGTAAACTTTCAGACCATTTATTGAGACTCGTATCCATAGATCCTCTGCACCGCTCTGAAATTCCAGTACAATACATGGATCCAGATCCTTCCGGACTCCAATGAGAGCACCACCATCATCACACTTCGCACTGGCCGCGGAGGCACGATCCCTTCGAAAAATTTCGTACTCACGAAGATCCATAATTTCCGAGTCGAACACATTACCGTTAAGCCATGTCTCAGTTATAAATAATATATCATAACCAGCGGCTGAAGAATTACACTTGAACACCGGAAGCTTAGTCCTTAGACCACGAACATTCTGATAAAATATGTGCAAGGCCATGTCGAGACGATAGGTTCTGATCAGTTGCGAGGCAAGCCCCACAAACCATTTTACAATTTCTGAATATCCGAAACATCAGCGATCTGAATAATCTTGGAAGTCTCATTTTTCCTCACCAAGATATTGCCATTCTGAGTCCACACGAAACCATACTCCAGCAGAGGCACGAGCCTCTTTGAAGAGCAGTTTGTTCTGCATCGTCAAATGCTCACCGATGAACAAGCCATCAGCGACATCCTTCACCGCGATACCAGCTCTATTATTGGAGTTACTACGTCGCAGGGCTTTGTACGCGGTCAAAAGATTATCCCTCTTGATTTTAGATATAAACCTCACTACAATGTTCTTAGGTTTATTAGGTAATTTAGTTGGAACCCTGGCAACATGATCCAATGAGGAAGCATCAACCGGCACATTCAGGTGGGAGCCTATCCTCGAAACGATTATAAGTACTATTCCGTCAAGGTATCGTCACTCCTGTTTGCTTCGCTGTAGTGCCGACCATTCTCATACCATTGGGGCATCGTGGTGAAATATCTTTGGCTAGGTCACAACGGTCGCACGGGGTCGTTCCTTTCGGGCCATTTCACCCTCGCTAATAGGTAAACCGAGTTCTCTTGCTGATCATTCGGAGAGCCTTGACCGAGAGTTGTGCTGCAGCCCTGCTCTGCGATACCTGTAATTCGCAGATCACTGTGGTGGTGTGGTGAAATATCTCTTGCTTGGCCACAACGGTCTCACGGAGCCGCTCCTTCCAGGCCATTTCACCCTTGCCTAATGCCTATTCGTTTGCTGAAGTCTCTTGTCGGCACAGTGAGTTCCTTTGGGCACGAACTGACCGGGAATTGTAGACGTTCCAGGCTTTCCACCACACTGTATTCATCAACTGTCCACTTGGCGTTGGTGTTTGGCTAGGTCACAATGGTTTCACGGGGCCGCTCCTTCCGCACCATATGACTTAGCTACTTAGTAAAGGAGCAGTGGATGCCGTACCGAGTAGCCTTGACCCGCCAACTCAAACTCAGGGAGCGAAATACAGGTGGCTCTAGCATATACAACAAGTCTAGGCAATACTTTACCTTGGCCGATTGCTAGGGATTGCAATCCGCAAAAACCGGACCGGAAATCCGGTGAATTCGGCATCATTTAGCCAATACCGTATCCGGTACCAATATATACCGGAGCCGGCACGGGATCCGGTTCCGGATTTTTGTCATATTTGACGTGAAATTAACGCTGATTATTCTAGAACTTTAAATTCTCCCCACTACCCCACTCCTTAGTAGGCATCACCGACTCTACTGCATCACTGGTTTAGTCTAATTCGTCTCTTTCTTCATGATTATTTTTAGACAATAAAGCCAACAAGTGTGGAAGCTGAAAGGGCTTGTTCTATCGCAGGCTATATTTGTAGCTCTAAGAAGTCGACTGACAGATGGCTCAATAAACGCCATTTGTTTACTAAGATCCTTTTTCCGAATTTGAAATTGACTTCTAGTAATGCTCATTGAAATAAATAATATATTGTGGTTATAGTGTAATACAAGAGACAGATGATCTGTCTCTTGTCTCTTCAACCAAGTTGAACATACCAAATTTTTGGGTGTGTTTATAGATGAAAAACTAAATTGGAAGTACCATTGTGAAATGTTGGTTTCAAAATTACATTCTGTTGCGTATAAGTTCAGGAATTTGCGATACACTCTGACGGCAGAGCAGCTTATTATGGATTACTACGCGGAAGTAGAATCTCGCTTAAGATATGGTGTTTGTTTCTGGGGTTGGTCTAGTAACGTTAATGAAGTGTTCCTAGCCCAAAAGCGAGTGATAAGGAGTATTGCCGGAATAAGCAGCATAACATCGTGCACTGAATATTTCTCTCGGTATAAGGTACTAACATTGTACGGCATATATATTTTTGAGATGTGTGATCATGTTCATAAGAACTTACATATATTCACACAGGTGGATAATTACCATGATGTCAATACCAGACGAAAAAACAAGAATATTCTGCATCTACCCTTCGCTAGGCAAGTTCTAGCATAGAGATCACCAAGTTCGCAGGTCCCCGAATTTACAATCTGCTCCCAAATGAATTTAAAGTTCTTCCCTTGCCTCGGTTCAAGATAAGACTTAAGAAATACTTAGTTGATAGGTGCCCATATAATATGAATGATTTTATGGAGGACTGAAAACCTTATGTATTGAACTTGACTATTCCTTATACAATTGTAGCATTAATTGTCTCTTAGGAAAATAAATGTATTATTATTATTATTATATTATTATCTCAATTTCATAGTAAAGGTAGATCCTTTATTTATTTGATATTTCGTTACTGTGAAATCTGGAAATGCAAGACTAAGAAACTCGTTTTGTTGTTAGAATTATATTATTCGTTTAATATTTTGTTACTATGAAATCTAGTGTAAGACTGAGAAAGTAGTTTTGTTATTTAAATTTTAATTGTTCGTCATTACATTAGATATAAGGTTTATTTGGTTCATATGTTTTTCAATCAAGTACCTTACGAAGTCCAATCACATTCGATTTTCTAACTTAGAGCTCATTCTGAACAGAAAAGAGAAAATAGTCTTGACTTGATCAATCCGGCCGGATTGTTGGAAATTCGGTAAAATCCGGCTGGATTAAAAATCATGCCGGATTACAATCCCTACACTTAGCAAATCCACACCTCCGTCTGCCTGTTTCAGCACAATCCCTCTTCTCACCTCGGACACATGCGGACACACATGAAATCCATGTATGAAAATATAGATGTCGTGCTCTTCTTGCTTAGGTGGTGGCAAAAATTACAAGTAGGTAAACTAATAGATCACAAATAAATTAACACTGCATTTAATTGAAATTAAGCACCTTGTATCGAGTTGAAGAATGGCAAACATTCAAACTTAGTCTGCTCGTTGACACAGGTATAATTCCGGGATTTGAGCACTCTATTTATCTACAAGATTTCCAGAAGATCTAATTGAAGACCCTTCTCACAAACGTGTAGAAAGCTTACATCGGTTCTAGGGTCGAAACTGTGAGCATACAGTAAAATGCACAACATGCCGCTCGAGTTCAACCAATCAGCGTAAGGCTGAAACCCGCAACTCCCAACAATCCACCAAACAAACTAACCATCATTAGGTTCTTTCGTCTCTTTTTAATCTAACCTGCTTTCTGCACTGAGGCTGTCAGATTCACTTGTGTTTTGTGCTGTTGACTGTTATCTGTTATCATTGGTATTATTAAAAATATTAATACAGACATTTTCAGAATCCATACAACATCAATGGACACAAGTAAGTTTTTTATGATTGTTTCATTCATAATTAATAACTATCAATTTTTAGCGGTCATGCAATTGGACACGTTTGCCAGAAAACTTTTTCCAGCTTATCAACAAGAAATCGTCGTTTGAGATTAGTTCATCATGAAGAAATAAAAAAAACTGTACACAACAAGTGTCCTGTTTGCACTGAGGAAGTAAAATATCCTTCAGAACTGAACTCACAATCTCTTAACCAATCATTTCAAACCAGTGCTCCTTTGAATATTAAAATCTCCTCTTATGAATTCGGGAATATGGAAGAATTTGAGTCTTGGCGAGCACTAAATCATATAAATATGGATTATGCACTGGTTGCATGCATTACAGTGCCGAAGGATATAATAAAAGGTATATATTTTAATGAAAGCGATTGCTAAGGTTTGTATATGTATAATTGCTGAAAATTGACAGTCTTATAATACTCTTGTTGCTTAATGAAAAATATCGGATATTTTAAAAACAAGAAAGCAATGTTTCCATAGATTCTAATAGAAAACGTTAGGTACGAGTGGGGAAATTTTTGTGGGAATATAGTATCAGTAAATTGGAGAATTTTTAGATAGTGCATGAATATGATATTGCTTGATGATGAAAATTTCTGGAAAATTAATAGTTTAATTGGAGATTTCTTTAGCCATGTAGAAAATGAAAATAATGGTGCTGTAAAAAAAATAGAAAAACAATTGTATTTACCAAGTAAAAAGTAGAATATAGTTTGTTTAGAATGGGTGAAGTGAGTTACATTATGTATCATATTTTTTCTCAATGTTTTAGGAACAGTTGAAAGGAGGACATGCTGGTAGTTGGTGGGTCAATTCTTTCAATCCATAAACAGTTGCTTGTAAATAATATGAAACAATATTAGTGAAATGGAGAGAGGTAACATTGTAAATTTATATTCTATATAGTTTGTTTTGAGTGGATGGAGTAAGCTTCCTAAATGTGAGCGAAGAGAAACAATTTCGAAGCTTGTTCTGGAATTGTTTTCTCAGGTGAGTTTCATATTTCAGTACAGAACATGAAGTAAGAGATCTGAGACAACTTATGTTCTGTACCGACATATAAGAATCTTCTGGTTAATTGCTAAGATGAACAGATTTTGGAACAAGCTTCTCAGATTTTTCTCACATTGCTCACATTTCGGAATATACATTATGAATATTTTATTTTTCCTTAGGAGGTTGTGCTGGAGGTTGGTTTATAATTTATATGTTATTAACTTATTGAAATTTGGTCACCTTTTGTGGTAAAATTGGGTAGTAATTAATGGCACTATAATTTAATAAAATGCTTGATACTCAACAAGGGGCCTTATATCATAGCCATTGGCCTAGCCGTTCGAATCTTGGGAGATCTTAACCAGCACTTAGAAAGAGTATGCAATATGTATAACTTATTTTAGCTCTTTGCTTTAAGGAAAAATTCTTTTATGTCCTCAATTATTTGTGATTATTATTCGATCAGAAAAAATGTGCAAACAAAAGTGGTAGTAATAAGTTTTACCATATTCCTCAAAATATTGCAAGCACAGGAATCGATGCTGTTACTCCTTTCAATTCATTTAGCTTGAAGCAAGAGATGGCCCTGCCTACATATTATATTTGCTACCCATATTAATCGATTTCATGAAATGAATTTCCCCATGCATCATTATTGTTTAATTTCTATATTGCATGTTTCGTAAAATTTTAGTTGTTAATGCATGCTATATGAAATATATTACATTTCATAAGATTGATTTTTCTTTTTTGTATATTCTAGAGCACAAATATATATTTGAAAATACCTATAATGGATGGTCCCTTTTTTTTAAATAATCCTCTGTTTATAGGTACTATATATAATAATAATGTTATTTATTGTTTCCGAATGGCCACCGACTGAGGTCCTTCAGCCCTACATAGGTACTATTTTCCACAAATAGTTTATGTTGAAAATCACAATAGACAAAAAACAAACTTATCTTTCACAGAACTGAATATCTGGATTTGGACTAAATATATTATCATATATAGTTTTCCAATTATTGTATCTCCAGGAAAATATTTTTTATTCTTGAAATCAAATGCCAAATTACTGCAACATTTTCTGTAAAAGGAACTTTAATAATCGTGCAGTAATCACAATTTTCGAACCGTTTCTGAACAAAATTTGACGCCTTTCTTCTCTATCATTTATATCTGAGAACTTAGGCAAGTTGGCCATGAACTTTTTAGAAAGTTCTCCTCTAATTTCATAATTGAAGAATCTGAGAATTATTGGCAATTTCTTTCAAATAGCTTCGATCTTGCAGTAATTGAGTATTCTAGTGTTGTTGGCTCGGAGCATTCTGCTGGAATTAAATATCTGGTTTATTTTGGTCCGGAGTTCTGAACGGTTCTACGTCAGTATACTGAGACCTAAATGCAGAATCTTACCAATATTTCTGTTCAAATAATAATTATGATTTAGTCTTTAGTCATTATATACTGTATAATCTATAATCTATGCTGTATATTCCGTTTGAGATAAATAAAATACGAATTATAAGAGGCTTCCACAGCTGTCAGAGTTTGAATATTAATTCCAAATTTGAATAGAATGTGGTTACGAGCATGCCGCCTTCTCATTTGTTGAACTCGAGCGGCATGTTGTGTATTTTACTGTATGCTGAAACTGTGCCTTGATCCCAATATGTGGTTGGCGAATTGCGATGGGGTGTTGACTACAGTGACTTTATACAAAAGTAAGACAGTGGCGACAATGCTCGTCAGCGTTTTGATTGGTTGGATTCATTTCGACCGTTGATGGCGGATTGGATTGTTTATATTTTTGTACTGTGCTAGTTAACACGTTTTAAACGTTTTTTTTGGGTTCTTTATCGCCTTAATCAAAGTAAATTTCTGTGAAATAGTCTATCGTGGTTAACTCACAAAAAGACAATAACTTGTGTCTTTAGACTTATTCATCTTGAAAGGATTATAAAGAGCAAGGTGAGTGTAAATAAATATTTTAACGGAAAATAATTATGTCAATATTATCTGCACAAAGTAACACATTGCAAGTTTCAGAGCTAGAAAAATTACGATGGCTACAGTCTTCACTTTTGAAATTATAGTGAAGAAATTTACATTTTGTTCTTTCTAAAAGTATGCTCAAATGCACTGTTATGGGATTAAATTTAAATGTGAATAAAAAGAATGAAGGTGAGGTATATTATGTGATCAAAAAATTAATAGTCAGTAGTTAATAGGTTCATATTATAATCATTTAATTTTTAGGTGAATTAACATGCCTGGGTTGTGCTGCAGTTGGTTGCTCCAATTCATCAGAAAAAGGATTTTCTATGAAATGTTCTCCCAAAGATCCCAAGCGTAGAAAAGAATGGGCAATCAAAGTAAAAGGAGACAACTTCTTTCCAACTGACCATTCTCGATTATGTGAGGTAATTTATTTAAACATTCCTTAAAATAAGGTTCACCTAGTTTTATTCGGATAAACTATGATTATACAGTTTATACTTATACTTCATAAACTCAGTAAATCTTTTCATTGAACTAATCATTAAAGGATACTGTGGGAGGTATACTCAATATTGAAAGGTTTTTTTTCTGGGTTTTATCTCCCAAACTCTGAAAAATATCTATAAAATAAAAATTAATTATTTTGTGATTTGCTTCTGCGTAAGAAACACAAGATATTTGTCAGAAGCAATCAATTGAACAATGTTGCCTAACAAACAACAACGAAATAACATCAACGAAGAAACAACTATAGCGTAACGTTTCGGAGTCTATATCAGACTCCTTCGTCAGACTTCGTCAGTTATTGTGAAATTCAAGAATTGTCACATTGACACTATTTAAAAATCATAGCTAACATAGTTTTACTTTGCATAGAAATTTCCAAGTTCCAACTCCTTTTTCAATAAATTTAGCCAAATATGGTCAATACCAATTGAGCAATTTGCAAAATTGCATTCTCTGTTCAATAAAATACAGGTTGACTCCTTAAGTTTCCTTTTAATATAATCGTGTTCTTTCATTAGAATCTTTGTATTACTCCAATCCATCATGTGATCTCCTTGGATTGTACATACATGTTCTGCTATTTTTGATTTCTGTATGTCTCTATTTCTCAAGTTATTCTTATGTTCTGACTTTCTTACTTCTAGTGGTCTTGATGTTTCTCCTGTGTATGATTTACCACAAATACAAGGAATATTATATACACAGTTTTTGGCGCTCTAGTTCCTCGGAACGGAGTGCTTATCAATTTGCCCAAATGTCTATAATTTTCGAATTTTTCGATGAAAATGGTCTTAAACGATTTGGTTCGACTCACTGATCAAGAATCCGTGGTCGAAATTCATTCTGTCCGGCCGGCCGGCCGTAGGCATGATAACTCTCGAACGGAATGAGCTAGACAGTTGAAATTCTCAGAGTGGGGTTTGGGAGATAAATATGTCGGCTAAGTTCGTTATTGGGCAAAATCGGACAGATGGTTTCGGAGTAACAAAAAAAATATTTTTTTTTACAGAACAAATTCCAAATTAAATTTTTTTCAATAAGCAGTTTTACCATAAGATCCCAATAATATCATTTTTAACTCTAACAAGCTAATACTTTCGGAATATGATTTTTCAAAATTTCAATAGTAAATCGTATTTCTACGTTTTCACAGAATGATATAATTATTCTATGTATGAATTGTCATAATGTGAACTTATTTTCCTGAGACATGACATTATCTAATCAATCGAAGAATTATGAGAATAAAGTGTATTCCGAAATGTGAGCGAAGTGAGAAAAATCTCAGTTGTTTGCTCCGAAATTAGTTTTTCTCAGAAAAGTCTTAAATTTCGGAAAGGAACATGAAGTAAGAGATCTGAGAGTAGAGAGACTGCTTCTCATCCATAGACATAGAATGCTCAGTTCTCTCAATTTATGACGGGACTGACGGAAGGGAATATTATAACTTCAAAAATATTGGGGTTGAAATACTCGTATTTTTATAGCGATGCAACAGGGACCTCACCCAGAAATGTTTGAAAATATTACGTAAAATATTACGCAAAAACAAATTAAAAATATGATGGCGGTGTATAAGTATACTTATTTTGAAGCTAACATCATCTTAAAAAGAAAAAATAATGATATTAATAATAACTATATTAATACAAAAAACGACATGATAAATTTCCCGCAATTAAAACAAGTTGAAACAATAACACAAAAAAAAGAAGTAGTACCCCCTACTATTGCGCAATATACATATAATCATGTAATAATACCCCCTATTCATTAAATACCTTTATAATTAGAACGCATAAGAATATAAATATGACTGTGTTAAGAATTGCTGATGTAGCTTTTACTGATAACGCCACGTGCGACGCTTCCCATTGTTTATAAAACTATAAATAGCCTCCCACTCAATTAGTCGAGGAGAATTAGAGAATCGGAGAATCATATAGAGTACGAGTCAGTAAGAACGTAATTGTATCATATCATCCATCAATTTCTTCCGCTGTAAATAAAATCTGTTTCAATTTTTAAAAACAGTGTTTTTTACCCCAAATTCATAAATGGCGACGAGCGATGTGATTAAACGCCGGTTTTCGTGAATAGATTGTGAAAAATCGTAAAAAACAAACTTTCCGAAAAACTGTCAATTTCAATTGTTAAGGTGTAGAGTGAACTAATACGAGAATATTGTGGTAGAAAACAAGAAGCCCTGATCACTGGAGTAGCGACCGTGACGACTTCAACCCTTCAACCCTTCAACAGCGTAGAACATTGGTGAGTGAGAGCAATTCCCTTACTCCTCTTTAATTTTTCCCCAGATTCCTAATCTGGTCCAAAATTAGTCAACCTTTTATCCAAGTTTTGTGTGTAAAACTTGTACAAATAGTTTTTCCTAGGTTTCTTTCAAAAAACCGACTTAGATAGTTTTTCCCAGGTTTTTCTATTGTATAAAAACCGAATTAAAAAAGTTTTCCCTGTGTTTCTTATAATAAAAAACCGCGAATTTCTAAACTTTAATTAATAATAATTGAAAATAATCAATATTACGTCAATTAAGCATTTTTCTGGCCATAAAACTAAAAAATCAAATCGCAAAATGGCTATGGAAAGAATAGATTTGTCAATAGCGGAGAAATTTGGCACTCTCCTACCGAAATTTTCGGGTATTGAAAATGAATTACATTCATTCATTAAAAGCTCGGAACAATATTTAATGATGTTTTTAAATGAACCGCAGATAGTTAAAGATTATTGTTTTGCTGTCGTAAAATCGAAATTAATAGATAGAGCTTTAGCAGAAGTTTCAACTTCGGATGTTCCAAATAATTGGGAACTTTTAAAACAATTTCTCTATGTAAAGTTTGGAGCTCATATTAATTTAGATGTTTTGATACATCAATTACAGTTTCTAAGTAAAAAACCAAATGAGGATTTATTGAATTTTATAGATACTGATATTTCAATGAAAATCAGGATAAATTATAGAATAGATGCCGATATGATGCCTGATCCTGAAAAGCAATTATTCAAGACAAATGTATTGAGAATATGTAAAACGGTACTTATTTCGAATTCACCTATTGAATTACGAACATACCTTATTACCAATAATAATTTCACATTTGACCAAACTATAAATGCAGTAAAAGATTATATTTCTAATATGGCACAATACGATTTACTCGACAGGAGCCGTCGAAATAAAAATACTCAATCTCATCAGAATGTGAGAAATTTTCCTCAAAATAATTTTTTTCCTAATTACAGAAATAATTTTCAGAATCCAAGAAAGAATTTTAATAATTTTAATCAAAATCCTTTTAATAATTATAATAATCGAAGCTTTCCGTCACAACCCATAAATTTCCAACAAAGAAATGTTAGTACAAATTATCCAACTAATCGACAAGTATTCGGTACCCCTAATACAAATTATATAAATACCCCTAAACAAAATACAAATGTTTTCAAACCGAATCCTAATCAAAGAATACAAACCCCTCCAGAAAGAATGTCGATACAGACAAGAAACTACCCCCAAAAACGTGGCAATTATTCCACCCAATTTCAAATAAACCCCCAAAAGAAATTTTATACTAATAACCAGAATCCCCAAAGAAATTTTAATATGAATAATCAAAGCCCTCATTATACATTTGAAGAGCTAACTCATTTAGAATCTCCTTCTACTTCAAAACAAGAAGTCAATAATTTTAACAATTCTACGAAAATAAATTTTCGAGGAAACGCCTCAACCGAAGCGTTGACATAAATTCGACATTAGATAATTTTAATCAACTTCCTTATATTGAATTCCAAAATCCCAAATGTAAACTTTTAATAGACAGTGGATGTTCTGTGTGTCTGATAGACCCAAAATTTGCTTACAATAATTTCCCTCAAAATATTTTCAAGGAACAAACGACATTAACTTCATGTCATAAAAAACAAACTACTAATGAAAAAGTTCTAATACCATTATTTTCTGAATTTCACTTAAATGATTTGCATCCGTTTGTTGTGTATAAATTTCATAAAAATTATGATGGACTCATAGGAGCCGACTTCATGAATAAATATGGCCTAAGCCTAGATTTTAAAAATCAAATTTTGAGAAATGAATATTGTCAAATACCTTTTAGCTATCAACAAGTTTGTCAAAAACAGACAAAAATTCCAATTGACCTTTCTCATTTACAACCAGAGATAAGCACCCAATTAACTAAAATTTTTCAAACGAATAAAAAAGTACTTCAACTACCGGGTCAACCATTAAATTTTTCAAATAGAGTGAAACATAATATTCGAACAATGGACGAAGTCCCTGTTCATTGTAGAATTTATAGATATCCCGAAGTACATAGGGAGGAAATACAACGACAAATTAAAGAAATGTTAGATAAAAAAATAATTAGACCTAGTATTTCACCTTGGTCTTTTCCTGTGGTTATAGTCCCTAAAAAGGAAGATTTATCTGGTAAAAAGAAATGGCGCATTGCAATTGATTATAGAAAGTTGAACGATAAAACTATTGATGATAAATACCCTTTACCTCAAATTGAAGCTATTTTAGATAAACTTGGAAATAAAAAATATTTTACAACACTTGATTTAGCATCCGGGTTTCATCAAATTGAATTAGATGAAGAATCTATAGAAAAAACTGCATTTACTATCGAAAATGGACATTATGAATTTTTGAGAATGCCATTTGGACTTAAAAACGCTCCAGCGACTTTTCAACGATTAATGAATGACGTTTTAAAAGATTATATTGGAAAAAATTGTTATGTTTATATGGATGATGTTGTTATATTTTCCGAAACAATTGAACAACATTTAGCAGATATCCACAACATTTTAGAAGTTTTCGAAAAAGATAATTTCAAAATTCAGTTAGATAAATGGAATTTTTTCTAAACAGAAATTGAATTTCTAGGACATATTATTACACCTGATGGAATTAAACCTAATCCAAACAAATTGAATGCTATTACAAAATTCCCAATTCCAAAAACTCAAAAGGAAATTAAGTCATTCCTTGGTTTAGTAGGATACTATCGTAAATTCGTTCCTAATTTTGCAAAAATAACGAAACCTTTAACAACTTGTCTTAAAAAAGAAGCTAAAATAGATATTTATAATTCAAAATATATTGAAGCCTTTGAAATTTGTAAACGAAGTTTATTGAATCATCCTATATTGAAATATCCAGATTTTAAAAAAGACTTTATTTTAACAACAGATGCTTCTGGATTCGCACTAGGGTCAGTTTTGTCCCAGGGTATCATTCCTAACGATCTTCCTATAGCTTTCGCAAGTAGAACATTGAACGATGCCGAAACTAGATACAGTACAATTGAAAAAGAATTATTAGCTATTGTATGGTCATGTAATCACTTTAGACCGTATCTTTATGGTAGAAAATTTACTATTTATACAGACCACAAACCTTTTACATGGTTGTTTTCATTAAAACAACCAAATTCACGCCTTATGCGCTGGCGAATTAAATTAGAAGAATTCGATTACGATATCAAATATAAAAAAGGATTGACTAATAATGCAGATGCTCTTAGTAGAATTATTTTAGAATCAACCAATGAATTAACTTATGAAAATTTCATTGAAGTAAATGAAAACAATGATATCAGAAATGCCCCTAATATAACTGAGAAAGTAGAAAATTTATTTAAAGTTCAAAAAAAATATGCTTTAGCACATTGTGTTTCCCGAGATTTCCATATGAATAAAGGTATAGCCTTAAATTTTAAACAAAAATTCGGTCGAGTAGACGAATTAATCGCACAAAAGAAATTAATAGGCGAAGTAGCGACATTACGTATAAATGAAAGAAATATTTATTATTTAATCACGAAAGAATATTATAATGACAAACCGGAATATAAAGATGTTTTCCAGTCACTGTTAAATTTGAAGGAATTATGTATTTTTAATAATGAAAAATATTTAGCGTTACCACGCATTGCTTGTGGTTTAGACCAATTGGAATGGTCTATTGTATTTAAAATGATAAAATATATTTTCCTGAATTCTAATATAAAAGTTGTCATACATTCAATGACCAACCGTCGTCAAGAATGCTTAGAAAACAAAAATATTGAATTTAACGGAATAGAAGATGATGTAATTTCTATGATGAATCAAATAACCGATGAAGAGTTAGATGAATGTTTAGATCTCTTGAATGTTAAAGATCAATGTGAAAATAGTGATTTAGAAGTTTTAGATGGTGATTTATTTGAACAGGACGCAAGTGATTTAACTATTCATAGTAATGTAGAAAATCCTATTTTAGAACTTCCTTATACAGAAAGAAGTTTGAATTCGTCAAATTTTCAAATAATTTTCAAAATTACTCCGAATTATAAGGTGACAAAAACTAAAATTTTTGGAGAAAAACTTAGATTTAGAGTTGAAATAAATTCAATAGGCAAAGATCTATTCAAATTTATTAAAGAATATATCCGACCAAAATGTTCGTATACTTTATATTTTATATCTCAAGAACTAGAGAAACCCCTTATACGAATATTACAAAAAAAGTTTGATTATAAATCATTTGACTTAAAAATTTCGAAAACATGGTTAGAAGACGTAGAAGACGAAGAAGAACGTTTACTCAGAATACAGCAATATCATGAAACAAAAACTGTTCATCGTGGATTAAGAGAAAATTTAATTAGTCTCAAATCGAAATATTACTGGCCAAATATGAATAAAGATGTTCAAAATTATATTAACTCGTGCGAGATATGTCAAAAAAGTAAATATGAGAGAACTCCTATACAGTTGCAATTTAAACCTAACCCTATAGGATCGAAACCATTTACACATATTTATTGCGATACAATAAGATTCGGTCAAACAAACTGTTTAAGTTTAATCGATTCATTTTCAAGACTAGGACAATGTTATCCTTTACTCCAAAAGACAGGATTAGAAATCGTAGATAAACTAATAATTTATTTCAGTCATTATGGAATACCTAACAAGATAACATGTGACAATGGAATAGAATTTAAAAATAGTGTTGTCCAAGATTTCTGTAAAATTCATAAAATCGAAATTCATTATATTACAAATTACAATCCAAATTCAAATGCCCTAGTAGAAAGATTTCATTCCACATTAATTGAACAATTAAGAACAATTGACAATAAAAATTCCACTTTTCAAAATAAGCTTTCTCGAGCTTTATTGAGTTATAATAATTCCAATCATTCCAGTTTGGAGATGACTCCAATGCAAATTATTAAAGCCGACTTAAATTATTCCTTACCGATTGAGCGAACTCATAATGAACAAGTCGAAGATTATGTAGAAAATTATGTAGAAAACTTAAGGGATATATCGAAACACTTAGAAAAAGGCAAAGAAAAGAATTTAAAACGTTTAGAAAAAACTAATGAAAAACGGTCAGCTAAAGAAAAATATACTCTAAATGAAAATCCCGTTTATATTAAAGGACGTGTTATACGAAAATTAGATCCAGCCTACAAAAGAATAGAGGCTAGAGAAATTGATACTCATAGGATACAAGATGACAAAAATAAACACATCTATAATAAGAAAATAATGAAACAAAGAAAGAAAGTATTTAAGTAATATTTTATTTTATTGCAGATCCACTATGGAAACCCTAGTTATAATCATATTATTGAAAATAATCACTACAACCGTAGCTATAGAAATTATACCTTTACAAAATAATGTATTGCCTATTTTATTGGGAAAAGCTTATGTGACCAATAGAAACTTACAATTGATTTATCATATAGATCTAAATAAAATGGAAGAATTAATTATCAGATATCAAAGAGAAATTGAGAATTTGAAAGATCAACAATTAGGTTTTGCACAAACGGCAAACCATAGATATTTGCAGCATTCGAATAAAATTAATATTAACACTCTCGAAGAACTTCTTAACGAGAAAATTAGAATTAAAAGAGGATTGATAAATTTAGGTGGCAAAATTTCAAAGATATTATTCGGAACCTTAGATTCTGACGATGAGGAATTATATAGAAGTTATTTTAATAGCATAGAGAAGAATGAGAATACACTTATGAGGAATCAAAAACAAATTGCTACTATAGTAAATGATTTGAAAAATAAATATATTGATAAATTCCAAAAGATGAATGAAAATCTTGAATTATTAAAAATTGTTCCAGAGTTAAGAGCTGTTGAACAAATGCATCTTATGACCTTTGAACTCAAAGATATCAAAATTATATTGGATGAAATTCAAACTGCAGTAAGCTTTGCAAGATTGCACCTGCTACATGAATCTATTTTACCATATACAAAATTTGCAGAATTGATCAAAAATGTTACTATAATACCAGTATACCATCTGAAAGATTATTATCAATTATGTCATACAAAAGTAGTCTTTCGAAATAAAACTTTATTATTCTTAATATCGATTCCCACTATTTATGAACGGAGTTATGATCTGTACAAGTTTTATTACCTATCCCAAAGTAATTTAACCCTTCCTCAAACCTATCCTTATATGCTCTCCCAAGAAGAAATTCTAAAATGGTCGACAAACCAATGTCATCCAATAGAA
The DNA here is from genome assembly GCA_937662695.2 of Halyzia sedecimguttata. Lineage (NCBI taxonomy): Eukaryota > Metazoa > Arthropoda > Insecta > Coleoptera > Coccinellidae > Halyzia > Halyzia sedecimguttata. The sequence goes on from OW569418.2 coordinate 10,084,248, forward strand.
GAAGACTTTTTATGTCATCAAGATTCCCTCAACAAACCTCCACAATGTTTGGAAAATATTCTTAGGAATCATACAGAAAATTGCCCAAGAACCAAATCTATTCCTGCATCAGATTTAAAGTTATTAGAAGATGGAAGCATTCTATCATTAGAGAACGAGAAAATCCAAGAGAAATGTCCTCAACAAATAAAACATTATTTTATTCCCCCAGCTGCAATTCTTCGATCCAAATGTGTAATTAGTAATACTCAAAAAGACATTTTTCCCGTAACTACTGTCAACGAAGAAAAATACATTATTCTACCGAGGATGACCACATCCATAAAGAACCATTCTAACGAAGAAGATTTCAAGAAAGAAGATGAAATTCCAGACATCGACATAGAAGAACTGGATCAGTGGAATCATCACCCTTCGAAATTCAGCTTTTTATTATTTCTATTGATAACCATTATAATCATTATAATCATTGCTTGTATTTTGAAATATTTTAGAAAATACTTAAATTTTACTAAAGTCACACCTTCAGGTGATGCCTTTCTCCAAGAAGGGGAGGAATCATGTAATAATACCCCCTATTAATTAAATACCTTTATAATTAGAACGCATAAGAATATAAATATGACTGTGTTAAGAATTGCTGATGTAGCTTTTACTGATAACGCCACGTGCGACGCTTCCCATTGTTTATAAAACTATAAATAGCCTCCCACTCAATTAGTCGAGGAGAATTAGAGAATCGGAGAATCATATAGAGTACGAGTCAGTAAGAACGTAATTGTATCATATCATCCATCAATTTCTTCCGCTGTAAATAAAATCTGTTTCAATTTTTAAAAACAGTGTTTTTTACCCCAAATTCATAAATATATGCACAACAAGCAAGCAAAAATCTAGATAACAAAGAAGAACAGAGACGAACAAGTGAGCAAAAACGGATTACTACATACAAAACCAAAAACAGACCTCCGAAAAGCAAACCCGGATATAATAAACAAGAGGTGGAAGATTGTTTGCAAAAGTACACCCCTGCTTATAAAAAAAAAACAAACTATCAGATTGGAGGCAACAATCCACAAAAGGGAATGTTGATAATAAACAAAAATCCTCATTTACGGATATGGAAATCTCAGAATATTATACAGAACCAACACAAAACATCACCCCATCCTTTTCTAACTCACCATCCCAAAATAATATAGAATATGAAGATTTAAGCAATGAAATATGTACACAGGCCATGGTACATAAGACTATAAATGATATATAAAAATAATTCAATATCAAACATAATAATAAATAATCGATTAGTATTATAGTATTGAATAAAGTAAAATATATAACGGTTTTAAATATAACCCAAAAAAAAAATTAATAATAATAAACAAAGTATACCAATAATAATAGTAATCAGGTTCCGAATAACAGATAGATTGAATTAATGGATTATAAACAGGTAAAAATACTGCAGAGGAATATTAGATCTATTAATACGAATATGCTTGATTTTTTGGGAAAACTACAACAATTTAATCCAGAAGTGGTCGCGATTTGAAACAATTGATGGAACAGTTGGGAGATAAATTTATGATTATAGGTGATTATAATGCACAGAGTCCAAGATGGGGATCAGACAGAGGTAATTTAAACGGTAGAATTGTTGAAGATTTTTTGGATGAGGAAGATATACATATTTTAAATGATGGTACAGTGACCAGATATACACCGCCACATGAAGGAGATAGTGCTCCAGATTTGAGCATTTGTTCATTGAATATACCTAAGAACTGTATGTGGAAGGTATTTTTCGATCCAGCACAGAGTGATCACTATCCCATTATCATCGATATAAATAGGGTAAATAATACGGAGGATGTTAATCTTTATTTTTCTACCAAAAGGTATAAAACGGACAAAGCGGATTGCTATAAGTATAATAACAGAATAGGGTCAGACTTATAAATTTCGAATATAAGAACCTTGGAGCATTTCAACAAAATTCTAGTTGATAGTGCAGAGGAATATATTCCCCGTAAAAAGACAACACGTAATACAAAGTACAGAAGTATTTGGTGGGATATAGAATTAAACAATATGGTAGAGTTACGAAGAATCACGCTTGAAGAATACATTGAGAATCCAACAAAAGAAAATTTCATTAGAGCCAACAATATTAGATCGAAAGTCAAAGCAGTCATAAAAGAGAAAAAAAATAAATCCTTCACAAAATTCTGCGAAAACATAAATTTTTGCCTTTGTCTACGGCATGGAAATCGATTAGGAAGTTTAAAAACCAAGAGGGAACGTACAGCATACAGAATTTGCCGACCACGGAAATATTGGAAGAACTGATGAATAATCTATCAACAGGAAATAATAAGAGCACACAAATAACAAGTGAAAATAATGTGGAAAATAGTAGGTCGAGTCCTTTCAAAATTTCGGAATTAGAATTAGTGTTGAACAAGCACTCACGTGAAGTCTTCTGACTTCACGTCAGAGCTTGAACCAATTTTTTTTTCGTCATTTTTTTCAAAGGTTCTAGGGGTACGGTTCTTACAAAATTTTAAACACGTCTTTATGTTGATTTTCTACTACTAGTTACCAAACTTCAATTCGATCGAATATTTATTTTTTGAATAATCAAGGAAATAATATTCCAGGTGGGTATAACTCGGAAACCGTTAGACCGATTATGCCCAAAATCGAACTCAACTCTCCCTTTCGGATACGAAACCTACCCTGAAAATTGCAAGGCCCTATCTCCTTTCGTTCGAAAGTTATCAGGACAACGGTCACCCATCTACTGAACTCACACAAGAATGCTCGAATCTCCAACAATATTTAACCTATCGTATTAAAACTTGAAAATTGGCAGTAGAGTTAGGTTATGAAGGCTCTTGCAAAATTTCAGCAATTTCAAACGATCAGTTACTGATATATAGAATTTTTTTTTTATTTTCAATGATTTATTAAAAATTTTCAACGAATGATATCCTCACCAAATTTTGCGAACATTTCCGCGTTGGCATTCTACAACTAATAACCATGCTTGAATTCAATCGGTTCAGTATTTTTCGAGTTAATGAGGAACAAAAAACCACAAAATTTCAGCAAGTTTTAGATGGCTATAACTCTGAAACCGTTAGGTCGATTAGGCTCATAATCAAACTGAAATGTCGCGTTCTGGTGCACATCCTAACCTGAAAATTTGAAGCTGCTATCTCTTTCCGTTCTCAAGTTATCGTGACAACAAAAATATTTTTTAATCATTTTTTAATAATTTTTTAGCCATACGATTCGCACAAAATTTCACAAACGTGCTTAGGTTCATATTCTACAACTACTCACCAAGTTTCAATTCGATGGGATTTATATTGGTTGAAAACACTGGGGAAGTGCTATGAGGTCGGGGTTCCAAGGAAGAGAAATCCAAGGATAGAAGTGTTTGGTGTCCACAGTAAAGAACTAGAAGACGAAGATACTTTAGTAGACAAGCTGGTAATACAGAATACAATTGATACAGATCCTAAGGTAAGAGAAATAAAGATGGTGCACAAATATCAGAATAAAAAAAAAAAAAGCACTGACGTGAAGTCAGTACTCTTTGGCGCGCGTGTTCACGGTGGCTAATTTGAATTGAATGATTCAAAAATTAACAGTGCTGTATCTAAGCTGCCATCAGGATAGAGTAACAAAGTTGGAAAATAACACAAGTGACTCTCCTTAGTCGCACAAGCTCCTAGAAGATTTGGGAGGGTCAGTATAATCCTAATCATATTTATAGCACGCGCGCCAAAGCAGATTGACTTTTTACTTTTTTTCTTTCATTGTTAAGTCAATCTGCTTTTGCGCGCGTGCTATAAACATGATTAGGATTATACTGACCCTCCCAAATCTTCTAGGAGCTTGTGCGACTAAGGAGAGTCACTTGTGTTCTTTTCCAACTTTGTTACTCTATCCTGATGGCAGCTTAGATACAGCACTGTTAATTTTTGAATCATTCAATTCAAATTAGCCACCGTGAACACGCGCGCCAAAGAGTACTGACTTCACGTCAGTGCTTTTTTTTTTTTTTCAAGTTCCTTTAACAAATATAGCTATCAATACAGTTTGGCTGTTAGTTTTACCGTAGATCAGAAAAAAAATTCGGTTGTGGGTCCTCCGTTAGGGACGAAATTGCATCTTCTCCAAATCCGAACGCATTTTAATATAAATTCGCCTCAGGGCCACCATACAGACATTTCAAATCGGAAACAACGCTATTTCCCCCAAACTGACTTGTGTCCGTGCACTGAATTGACATGAATATTCTTATAAACCTCACAATATCGGCTCATTACTCCCAACATAACCCAAACAACCCAAAACCATTCACTTCTCGTCTGCGCAAGCGCAGTATACTCGTGGCTGCAAGTCCTCCCAAAATTACACACCTCACAAAAAACTCCGATTCTCCAACACTAGTGGTTCAGGAGATATCGCTTCTTGAATCCACGCATGCGCAGACCCTCACCAGGGGATTCTATAGCGGAAAAGCATCCGCCACCCCAAAACCCCAATCCTCTCTGACGAAAGCACCACCAGTTAAATCACTGATGGTCTGCTCATGCGCATAACGAAAAATGCCCGTAAGGGGTTACATCCATTTCGAAATTAGCCCCAGGGCCACGGTACGGACACTTTAACTCTGAAACAACGCTACAGCCCCCAAACTGACTTGTCCTTGCACTGAATTGCTATGAATATTCTTTTAAAACCTCATAATATCATCTCAGCACTCCCAACATAACCCATCCAACCCAAAAACAGTCACTTCTCTTCTGCGCATGCGCAATCTACTCGCGGCTAAAAGTCCTCTCAAAATAACACACCTTACAAAAAACTCCGATTCTCCAACACTAGTGGTTCAGGAGATATCACATCTTTAATCCACGCATGCGCAGACCCTCAACAGGGGATTCTATAGAGGAATAGCATCCGCCACCCCAAAACCCTAATCCTCTCTGACGAAAACACCACCAGTTAAATTACTGATGGTCTGCTCATGCGCATAACAAAAAATGCCTGTAAGGGGTAACATCAATTTCAAAATTAGCCCCAGGGCCACGGTACGGACACTTTAACTCGGAAACAACGCTACATCCCCCAAACTGACTTGTCCTTGCACTGAATTGCTATGAATATTCTTTTAAAACCTCATAATATCGACTCAGCACTCCCAACATAACCCATCCAACCCAAAAACAGTCACTTCTCTTCTGCGCATGCGCAATCTACTCGCGGCTAAAAGTCCTCTCAAAATAACACACCTTACAAAAAACTCCGATTCTCCAACACTAGTGGTTCAGGAGATATCACATCTTTAATCCACGCATGCGCAGACCCTCAACAGGGGATTCTATGGAGGAATAGCATCCGCCACCCCAAAACCCTAATCCTCTCAGACGAAAACACCACCAGTTAAATCACTGATGATCTGCTCATGCGCATAACGAAAAATGCCTGTAAGCGGTAACATCAATTTCAAAATTAGCCCCAGGGCCACGGTACGGACACTTTAACTCGGAAACAACGCTACATCCCCCAAACTGACTTGTCCTTGCACTGAATTGCTATGAATATTCTTTTGAAACCTCATAATATCGACTCAGCCCTCCCAACATAACCCATCCAACCCAAAAACAGTCACTTCTCTTCTGCGCATGCGCAATCTACTCGCGGCTAAAAGTCCTCTCAAAATAACACACCTTACAAAAAACTCCGATTCTCCAACACTAGTGGTTCGGAAGATATCGCATCTTTAATCTACGCATGCGCAGACCCTCATCAGGGATCTGAATTCTATGGAGGAATAGCATCCGCCACCCCAAAACCCCAATCCTCTCTGACGAAAACTACAGCAGTTAAAGGACTTCTCATCTGCGCATGCGCAATACGGAAAATGCCCGGAAAGGGCAGCATGAACCTCAAAAACATATGTTTCGGCATTAAAAGCAAAGTATTCCGCAAAATAGTAGTAATTTTTTTATTTTTTTCATGTCACGTGATCTTCACGAAATTTTGCAAAAGTGTTTGCTTTGGTCTTTTGCATCTAACTACTGAGTTTCAATTTAATCAGATCAGTATTTTTCGAGTTATCGTGAAAACAAAATTTTCAAATTTTCAAAATTTTTTGCCACTTTAGGGCCGTCCGTTCAACACAAAACTTCGCAGGCATATAGAGGTCATGATTCTACAATCTGATGTCAAATTTCAAAAAGATCGAGTGATCGGTTCCGGAAATATTCATAAAAAACGTTTTTATTAAAAACGGCCTTAACTCCGAAACCGCTCGGTCGATTTCGCCCGTTAACGAACTTGTCCGAGATATTTACGCTTCGAAACTACCCTGCAAATTTCAACGCTCTAAGTCGTTCCGTTCGAGAGTTATCGTGCTAACGGCCGGACCGGACGGACAGAATTGAATTTGACCTCGAATTCTTCATCAGGGAGTCGAACCCAATCGTTTGAGACCATTTTCGAAAAAAAATTCGAAAAATACAGACATTGTGACGAAATGATAGCACGCTGTTCCTTGCGGAACACGCGCGCAAAAAGGAATGAATAATGTCATGTTTCAAGTAGATACACAAACATATGAATGTATAACAAAAAAGGAAAAAATTTCTATTGGATGGAAGACTTGCTTTTATAAAGATAGCATTAGTGTGAAACAATGCTTTAATTGTTGGAAGTTTGGGCATTTGGCCAAGGATTGCAAGAAATCGAAACCTACCGTTCAAATATGTGCAGGTGAACACAAAGTGGGGGATTGTTGATCAAAAGAAGAGTGTTGTGTAAATTGCAAATATGCATTGGAGATACTTAAGTTGCCAAATATTGACTGTAAACACAGGGCTTATGACAGACAATGCGAGACATATAAAAGAGTGGCCAATCTATTACAGGAGAAAATAAATTATCCTGAACTATATACCAGTCAAAACAGTAAGTAGCAATCAAAAACATCAGTATTGTATTTGAATATTCAAGGACTACATTCGCATAAAACTGAATTAACATGGATAGTTAATCGATATAAACCAATAATTATATGTCTCTCCGAAACACACATTACAGAGAATTTTACAGAAAATGAAGTAAATATCACTGGTTATAATGCAGTTTTCAGTCTTTCGGAAAGCTCCCACACAGGGGGCACTCTAATACATATAAGGGAAAAGTATAAGTATGAAGAAATTGTAAAAATTGGGAATATGAATATGTGGATAAATGGAATCAAAGCCATTATCAATAAACAGAAGTATTACATATACAGTGTGTACTGTGTATCATTCACCGAGTGCAAGCGATGCGGAGTTTTTGCAGAGGCTGAGTGAGTTTTTGGACAACATAGATCTGGATGCTGTGTTTTTGATGTTGGGTGACTTCAATATAGATCTATCAGTCAATACTTTCTACGCCAATAAAATGATTAACCTGATTCATAGTCATGGATTCTACCAGTTGGTTGAGGAGTATACTCGGATTACAAGAGACTCTGCAACAAGAATAGATCTTCTCATCACAAATAAAGAGGACATTGGTCACAAAGTACATTTAACTCCCAAAATAACGGATCACTCAATGATAACAATTAATTTGAATGAACAAAGCTATGAAACTAGTAAGACAGTGTTAATCAGAAATTACAAAATTATGGATACACTAGCATTTCAACTTGAATTAATGGATATGAAATGGCAAACGATTTTTCAGACATAAATGTATTATCTGACAACTTAACCGAGGGTCTGCTGTCGGCACTTGATAAGTACGCACCACAAGAAGTGAAAACCATATCACCGAAATGGGGTAGCCAACTATGGTGGAATAATGAAATAAATGATGAAATAAAGGAGAGAGATAGATTGTATAAGAGGGCAATATTATCGGTGAACGATCAGGCGTGGAAAGAATTTAGACAAAAAAGAAATCAGGTAGTAACATTAGTACGGACAAATTTTCTTGACAGTATTGAAGAAATAATAAAGAACATAGCACCAAGTAAAACAGCTAAAGAAAGTGTCCAGCATATAAACGTTAATTGTAAAATGGAAAAATTCAAAAAACTGGAGATGTCACACCTTAAAAAAATTATATCAAACATGAAGAATAAAGAAAGCAATACAAATGGCATTACTGTACGAATACTGAAGGCAGCGTTTGAAACAATAGGTGATAAGATCCTTGGCGTAGTTAACTGTTCCTTGGAGACAGGAAGATTCCCAGCAAATTGGAAGTTGAATACAGTTATTCCAATTGAGAAGAAGAATGGTACTATAAGGTGTGAAGAATTTAGACCGATCAATATGCTTCCACCATATGAAAAACTTTTGGAAATGTGTGTTAATGATCAGATAGTGAATTATATAGAAACCAACAGAATTTTAAGTGAATGTCAGGCAGGTTTTCGAAGTAAGAATTCATGTGAAAGTGCACTTCAGACTGTTTTGTTCGACTGGAAAGGAGCATTGGAAGCAGGTAAAATGGTTGGAGTGGTATTTTTGGATCTCAGGAATTATGTTTTAGTAGTGAGCTACTGACTTTTTAAAAAAACATTTATTTACTAATTACAAAGGATGGAAAATGTGACGGACGATTCGTACATAAATTCGCGATCCCGAATATGTCAAGACTAACTAGTGTAAAGAAAAGGTTCAGTATATGTATATTGTAAATATGCCATTCAGCAGAATGGCCAGAGTGGGAATGTCCCTGTCAGCATTAGGTTGAGTTGGGATCTCCTGGATCTAAACGTATAACTCCTCCCTTCCCAGAAGTTGCGTCACGGGGTGAAGAAGGTTTTGCTGGTTTGTTGGACGGCCGCTTCCGGTTCCGGTCCTGCAGCTGGTTTTCTGGAATTCCAGCATTCTTTTGCTTTCTTGTAACAGAAAATGGTAATGATAAAAAAAAATAATGTGTACAAAATTCCAATAAGTTCTCCATGGAACTTTTTGGTTGAGATTCTTCCATGATGGGCCGAATTTCTTCTTGTTTCCTCTTGAGGTTGTGGATCTGGTCAAGCGGAACATTTTTCAATTGAATTTTGAGGTTGTTGATTTTTGATGAAGTCCAATTGGTTACAATTCTAGGGAGTAGCATCGGCTGTCTTTCGATGACCTCTTTGTCGTTGAAGTACTTTTCTTCTTCCGTCTCGAAATAACATCCTTTTGGAATTGTGATTAGAAAGTTTCCTTTCAGTAGGGTGAAATCTTTCTTCTTGCACGAAGTTTGAATTTTGGTTTCTTGATGGATGATTGCAATAAATTTTGAATTGTCAATTCTCTGGATAACATTTTCATTGATTACTACTGAATGCTGTTGACATTTCCCAAATGGATTCTTCAGCTGAAGTAGTTGAAAAATACAGTCTTCCACCTTGGCACCTTCGACTAGATTGTTCTCCTCACAGTAGAATATGTTTTGCATCTTTACACAAGAGGACGAGGTATACTGATACAGTTTTTCATTCAATGTCAGATAGGTGTTTTGGGGTAAGATTATAGTGTTATTGATCGTTGGAATGGAATACAGATGATAATGAGAAAATGATTGAGAATTCATAATTGGAAAATGTAAAATGAAAACAATTCTGGATTGAATTTTGTATGCATCAACTTTGATTAGTTCATAAAAATTATGAAAGTCTTCTTCGTTCATGAACATTAAATTATCCTGGGAATATTGTTTTGATATTTTTATAATGACTGATTTCAATTCGGAAATTTTGATAATGCTGTGATGTAGAACTCCTAATTTTGAGAAACTGATAGCATTTTCAATTTCGTCGATCATTGTCATAACAATATTGACTGATGTTCCAATTTGATCCATAATATTTTTAATTCTCATGAAATAATAAAAATTATCCTCAAGCTTATTGAATTTTCCATAGATTTTTTCGAACTGGGAAGTTATCATTTTTTGATTCTGTCGAAGTATAGAGATAGTTTTATTGAAATTATCAATCACTTCTCCCGTTAACGAAATTTCAGAATTTAACTTTGAAATTACTTCTTTTTGGTTGTCCTGAAGGTTCCTAAGAGCTTTTTCATAATAAACTGCATCGTCAGCATCCAAATTTCCTGAGATACTTTTGATAATTGTACCTAAGCCATTAATTAAACCTCTTCTTGTTCTACCATTCGGTATTACACTATTCAATTTTTGTTTCGCAATATTAAATTGATTTCACAACATTTTTACAAGGTTGAACAACTTAAAAGTAGAATTCAATTCGTCTAACAAAAAATTAAAATTAGCCCATTTCAATCTTCGTTCAATGTTTCATAAATTCGATGCATTTGTAGAGCTGGTAAATTTCCACAACTTTGATATTGTTTGTATGTCTGAAACTTGGCTGACTTCGGATATCTCAGAGCGGGCAGTGTATGTTCCGGGTTTCAGGATGATTCGTAGGGACCGTGGTTCGAGAGGTGGAGGGGTCGGTTGTTACGTACGTGATTCAATCAACTCAAAGGTGGAATTTTCTTATATGCATTCCCCATTGGGTATCGAACAATTATGGATATCTATGAAAATAAAAAAAATAACGCTTTTAGTTGGCGTTATTTATAGAACTGAGGCTTGCTCGATGCACAATTTCGTTGAGTATTGTGACGACACACTTTCTCACATGGTTCCGCTGTTTGATCATATTGTTGTGACTGGGGATGTGAACGTGGATCAGCTTGTGGGAAATCCCATAGGCGTCTGTTTTGAATCTTACGACTTTATGCAATTGATAACGGAACCTACCCGTATAACTAATACATCTCAAACATTACTTGATGTGATATTTATAAATGGGAGTGAACTTGTTGTGCGCTCGGGTGTTCTGGATCATGAATTTTCTGACCATAGGGCAGTTTACTGTGAGTTTGATTTGAGCATTAAATTTAGGACTCAATTTTTGAAAGTCTATAGAGACTTTAAGTATTTCTCACTTAACAAATTTAATATAGATCTCAAAAACATATCATGGGATAACATACTTTATGAAAATTTTATGAACAACAAAATTGAGCTCTTTAATGATATGTTGATTTCTTTGTTTGATAAACATGCTCCATATGTGGAGTCTAGAATTACAAAGCCTCATGCACCTTGGCTCACCCCCACAATACGGGATATGATGAAAACTAGAGATGCTGCTTTGGCCCAATACAGGAGATCTAAAAATGTTATTGATCATAATCATTATAAAGACCTCCGGAATTCTGTTACAAGTGCGGTCCGTTTAGAGAAAAGGGGGTATTTGAACTATCGATCTGCTCTTTTGAATAAAAAGGAGTTATGGAAGGCCATGAAAGCACTTAAGGTTGCCCATAAGCCAGTAATAGAGATCCCCCAAGAACTGAGGGACCCCGAAGCTATTAATGATTATTTTGCTTCTGTGTTCAGTCCTATGAATTGTTGTTCTGAGACGTCCCAATGGTACCGGTCGAGAACATTTAACACCGATATTGGTTTTTCCTTTGGTTTGGCAACCGTTGATGCAATTAAATCGCTTGTGCTGGATTTGAAATCGGATGTTGTTGGAAGTGACGATGTTTCTGCAAGGATGTTGCAGCTTTCTCTTCCTGTCACTGCCCCATATATAACCCATATTGTTAATTGCTGCTTGGAGGTGGGCTTCTTTCCGGATTCGTGGAAATATGCGTTGATAAAACCGTTGCCTAAATCGAGCAAACCTGAGTCTCTTGGTGATCTGCGCCCGATAAGTAGTCTCCCAGCACTCTCTAAAGTTTTAGAAAGAGTTATCTATCGACAGGTATACGATTATGTATTGAAGAATAATATACTAACTGATTTACAATCAGGCTTTCGAAGGGGGTTTAGCGCAACTACCTTGCTTCTCGATTTAACAGATAGCGTGCTTCGATCATTGGACGAGGGTAAAGCTGCGTCAGTCATTCTGTTGGATTTTTCTAAGGCCTTCGACACTATAGATCATGCTCTTCTCTGCGCTAAACTAAAATACTTTGGTTTTGATGTCATCTCGTTACGTTTTTTCGAATCCTATTTTTCAAACCGATATCAGAGGGTGCTTGTTGAGGATGGCTCATCAAATTTTACATCTGTCACTTCAGGGGTACCTCAGGGCTCTGTCCTCGGGCCTCTTCTTTTTTCAATTTATACTTCTGACATTTTTAAGCCTTTGAATAATTTGAAATTACATTCATTTGCAGATGATACGCAGCTGTCTTTTTCCTTCGAACCTCAATCTGCAAACTTAGCTACTCAAAAGATAAATCGGGATTTAGAGGCCATTTATGCATATTCAGCTGATCATAATCTTAGGCTTAATGCTAAGAAATGTTATCAATAACGAACCATAGCTACTCAAAAGATAAATCGGGATTTAGAGGCCATTTATGCATATTCAGCTGATCATAATCTTAGGCTTAATGCTAAGAAATGTAATTCACTCTTATTTTGTTCAGATACATCCAGATCCACTGTTCAGGAAAACCTGAAACTAGTTATCAATAACGAACCATTGAGCGCAGTAAATGGTTGCAGAAATTTGGGAATAATTTATGATTGCACCCTTCGTTTTCGGGAACACGTTACCCTTCTAGTAAAAAAATCTTATCTAGTTTTGCGTCAGTTATATAGAAGTAGAGGTATTTTGAACTTTGAATTGCGCAAACTGCTTTGTGAGACTATGGTTATGTCAATTCTTAATTATGGGCTTTTGGTGTTTTATCCTTGCTTGGACCAGGTCACTAAGTTTAGATTGCAGAAGATTCAGAATAGTTGTTGTCGATTTGTTTTTGGAATTAGAAAATATGATCGCGTTTCTAGCAAAATAAAACAACTTGGTTGGTTGAATGTTGTTAACCTGTATAAATATCACCTCGCGGCTTTTGTATATCGTGTTATTTTGACGTCGAATCCGTCTTACTTAAGGTCCAAATTGGTTTTTCGTGGTGATGTTCACGGTCTGTCTCTGAGATTTCCGCATAGTCTTATGCTGCCTAAATATAGGTTGTCGATTTTTCAAGGGTCATTTACTTATAATGCAGTGTTAATTTTTAATGGTATTTCTATGGTATTTAAGGACAAATCTCTTAGATTCTTAAAGCGTCATTATGGAAAAAGTTTGCTGCAAAGTCAGTAACCCTGAAATGCTATGTTGCTATAAAACTGATCTAGTGTTGATCCTTGGGCATAGCTTTGTAATGCGGTGTTAATTTTAGTAGCACTTGACCTGTATAAATGTTTTTTTTTGAAGATTACTTTTAATTTTTTTTTTGTATTATCATTTTAATTTTTGTTGTATTATTTGTAAAAATGTGGTTGAGTAGAGTAGCTTAAGCTAGACTCCGCCTCTTGAAGCAATTGTTTGTATTTGCAAACGAATAAAGGCAGTTTATTATTATTATTATTATTATATTCAAAAATATTTCCATGATTTTCCAATTCTTTAAAAAATATACTATTCGGTTTGTTTAGAAGGGATTCTTTTACAGACAAATATTGATTTTGAAGATAATTTAGTTCGTCGATGATAGGTTCGACATCGTAAAAATGTATGAAATCGTGGTATTTTGTTTTAATTTTTGCTTTGCCCAGGTAAATCGGGAGGATCCCTGGATTCTCTTGAAGATTCGTTATTTCTATTTCCTGGGCTGCTACGAGATGCACTAGGAGCATCCTGCAAAATTATTTTGGATTTAGATTTTGGTTTTTTCAAATTTTGCTTATGAATTATTCTACTATCGCTATGTATTTTAATATTTGCATTAGTTAAAACATTCTCTTTTGCAAATTTTGGAGTGAGCTTATTTCTAATGTTTGACTTAAGTTTACGATATGCTATAGTGTTTGATTTATAATTAAGAGGTTCATGCCTCTTTTCATTATGTTTTTCAATTATATGAATTTTTCTGTTCCTTATTTCTTCGTTCAACTTTTTGTAGATTTCCTTAGTTTTTTCTCTATGATTTTCAATGTAATTATTCACTAATTTTTCGTTGATATCGATATTCAATGGGTCTTTTATATCAAGGTGGCCATTAATAATATCAATAGGTTTTTGTTTAGTGGGAGAATGGATCGAATTGTTATATCCGAAAATTGCATAAGGCATTAAGTTCTCAATATTACTCGTTTCTTTGTCTTGAATTCTTACTATTTTCAAGTGTTCTATAAGTGTTGAATGAAATCTTTCAATTAATCCATTCGATTGAGGGTTATTAGGGGTTATATAGTGAGGGGTGATCTGATGCACTTTAAAAAATTCTGTAATTACACTATTTTTTAGTTCTGTTCCATTGTCCATTATTATTGTTGAAGGCGAACCATGATGTGTCATGAAGATTAAAAGTGAACGTACAACTTCGATACCTGTTAGGGAAATCAGTGGGTAGGCCTGAGCATATTTTGAGAAGGCATCAATAATAGTTAAAAACTTTTTATTTTGAGCTTGGAAGGTGTCAATGTGAATAATTTCGAATGGTTTCGACGGTGTTGGAGTGAGCATAAGCTTTTGACATGGAGGATCTCGATCGTATTTATTTATCTGACAATTTTCGCAATTATTGATGTATTCAGTGACGTCATTTTGAATACTAGGCCAATAATAAGTTCTTCTGATTCTAGCTATGGTTTCAGTAATTCCTCTATGATTAGTTTTGGATTCGTGCATGAACTGAATAGTTTGAACTTGTAAATCTTTATCAGTTACATCTTCTAATATGTCATTGCTCTTAACTAAATTGAAAGCAGATTGCTTGAAAGTTTTCCTTAAAATTTCACAAATATCGAGATAGTGTTTATCTTCCTTAAAATATAATGCGTATAATATTTTCGGACGAATATAATGTTTGAAAAATTCTATTATATCTTTTTCTAAATTATTGATTGATAATTGAGCGAAAATTCTTTGTTTGTTGGAAAAAATTTTTTCTACCCTAGCTTCGGCTGGCGAATGAAACACGAAATCAAAAACTATTTGGTTGTCGAAAACATTTAATACTTTTTCTGAAATGGGGATCTCCTGAATTGGGTTCTCACGATTGGAATGAACAGTATTGTCATCCGATATTTCCGCCTTGATAACTTCTACGAATGCTTCTTGGTTCTGTTCAAGTAAATAATAAATTACGATATTCATATTACTCTCAGCGAATATAAACTTTAACATCTCAAATACCTTTTGCCAACTCAGTTTATCAAGTCCGCAAGAAATTCTTGGTAATGCAAGGTATCTATCTCCATTCTGTTCACATGATTTTCTGAGATTAACAAGTGTTTGGAAGACGGTTTTATATTCAGGTTTCTCGTAACTGAATTCCTTTGTTATGAGATAATAAATTCTACGGTTCTTAAAATTGATTGAAGCAATTTCACCGACTTTTTTATTTTGGGATTTCAAATTATGAACTTGACCAAATCTCTGTTTAAATGTTAATGCAATCCCTTTGTCCATATATAAATCTTCTGAAACACAATGGGCTAGTGAGTAAAATTCTGGAGATTCAAATAAATCACCTTCTCGTTCAGTAATGTGACAAAAGTTTTTTATATTATTTGATTCATAAAGTTCTAGAAATCTTTCATATGATAATAATTCATCTTCGATCTTATTGTTCTGAATAACCGATTTATCCACGTTTACAATCATAGATTCATTATCGCCATTTAAGTTTGATTTTGAAAAAGCTTCATTGAATTTTTCCATGTATTCAAAAATTTCTTTGTTATGATTTTCGATGCGAGAAAGCGCATCGGCATTAGTATTGGCAGTACCCTTTTTGTACACGATTTCGAAGTCATATTCTTCTAATTTCAACCTCCATCTCAAAAGTTTGCTACTCGGTTCTTTGAGTGACATGATCCATTGTAAAGGTTTATGATCCGATACAATTTTGAATTTTCTGCCAAAGAGATATGGCCTAAAATATGTTGTAGCCCAAACGATAGCCAAAAGTTCTTTTTCAATGGTGCTATAATTTTGTTCACTGTCATTTAATGTTCGTGAAGCGTATGAAACTGGTCTATCCGATCCTATTTTTCCTTGAGATAGGACAGCACCCAATGCAACGTTACTCGCGTCAGTGGTTATGATAAATTCTTTTGAAAAATCTGGGTATTGCAGAATTGGTTCATTCGTTAAAAGATTCTTACAATGTTTGACACAATTAATGAATTCTGAAGTGTGTTCAATTTTTGCACCTTTTTTCAAACATGAAGTTAGAGGTTTGGTAATATTAGCAAAATCTCGAATGAATTTCCTATAGTAACCTACTAAACCTAGAAAACCTTTTATTTCTTTGGTGGTACGCGGCAAAGGATATTTTTGAATCGCACGTATTTTATCGGGATTTGGTTTCACGCCCTCTGGGGTTACGATATGCCCTAAATATGCTACTTCTCGCTTTAAAAATTCGGACTTGTCCAATTGAATTTTGAAGTTCGCTTCTTTTAGTCTTCGAAAAACTTTACTAAGGTTAACAATGTGCTCTTGCAAGGAGGTGGAAAAAATTATTATATCATCAAGATAGACTAAGCAATTTTCTAATCCTCTAAGAACATTATCCATTACACGTTGAAAGGTAGAAGGAGAATTTTTTAATCCAAACGGCATTCTTAAGAATTCGTAATGCCCATTTTCTACGTTGAAAGCTGTTTTTGCAATATCTTCCGGATTCATTTCAATTTGGTGAAAACCACTGGCCAAATCTAATGTTGTAAAATATTGACACTTTCCAAGTTCATCCAAAACATCATTAATATTGGGAATGGGGTATTTATCGTCTATAGTTTTCTCGTTGAGTTTGCGAAAATCCACTACGATTCTCCATTTTTTCTTTCCAGATGCATCAGTCTTTTTAGGAACTACCCAAATAGGAGATGACCAAGGGGATTGACTAGGCCTAATAATACCTTGTTCCAACATTGAATTAATTTGATTTTTTACTTCCTCTTTATGAACATAAGGGTATCTGTAAGATTTTGTATATGCAAGAATATCATCTTTTGTTTTAATGTGATGTTTAATTTGATTCGAAAATGAAAGAGGTTGATTTTCTCGTTATTCATATGTGCCGTTCTAATTAATTTTTCTATATCGATATTATCTGATGAAATATTCGTATCTATTTGAAATATTTCGAAATCATTATTATTGAAAAAAAATGACTCAATTGGATTATTCAAAATTAATATTATATCTTCATTAGTCTTATTCGAAATTTCCACATTGGCTAATCCATTTTTAGAAAGAGTTAAAATTTCAGGTATTTGGCAATTCTGTATAGTTTGTTTGGGAACTATGATATCGCCTGATGTTTGTTTCACTGGAATTTTAGTGATTATTTTTGAATTTGCGTCAACTTTAATTTTGAAAGGAATTTTCTTCGCGGTTTCCTGATACTTAATCGTTAAGATAGAAAATGGTGTATTCAACTTTGAATTTTGAAAATCGAGGGTAGCATTTAGAAGTTTTATGTTATCTAGTCCTATAAGACCATCATAAACATTGTGAAACTTGAATAAGTAAAATTCGAAATTACCATGTTGATTAAATTCAGAAAAAATTGGGATATTAGCACAAAAATTATGGGTTGATGTTTGATGTACGGTGGAAACAGTAAAGGATTTTTTGAAAATGAATTTTGAATAATATTTTTTTGCAAGTTCAGGACTTATAAAAGATTTCGTTGAGCCTGTGTCTATAAGTAGCTTTAAAGGAGGATTTTGTATAGATATAAAAGGCAATTCTCGTTTATTAGAAATATGAAATTCTATCATCTCAATTGGTTGTCTGTTTGAAAATTCTGAAAATTTTCTTCCTTGCTATAATCTTCGAATTCAATATTATTTTGATCATAATTTTCCGAATTATACAACTCTTCACTTATAAAATCTTGATTTCTATTCCTGTTTGAAAATTTTCTCTGGGTTGAATAATCTGTTTTGAATTTTGGAACTGTATTATTGGTAGATATACTCATTGGAGTTGGGTAATTTTGATGAGGTTTTTTAAAAACTTGAGAATGTGTTGGAAATCTTGGAGGAATGTGATTGAAATTTCTTTGTAGAGTTACTGGTCTACTAGGAAAATGTTGGTGATAATCTCTAAAATGTTGCGAATTTGCAAATTGACTATTACCATAAGATTGCGGTGATTGAAATTGAGGATTTCCATTATGAACTGGATTATAATTTATTCTATTTTGTTTCGTATTAACTGTTTTTCTAGGAATTTGAAAGTTTTTACTTTTTTGCAAATGTTTTATATTATCCTCTTCTATTATAAATTGTATGGCCTGAGCCAAAGAAGTAGGTCTCATTGCTCTAATGATAGGGCCTAAAGGATCTCTTAATCCGGCTAAAAAACTCTTCAAAGCTTGATTCTTGAAAAAAGTTCGCTTACTTTCTTTTTCTGCCGCATTACACCTTAGATCTATATAGTTACAAATTGAATTTAATAAATGTAATATTCTTTCGTAGAATTCTTGAGGTGATTCGTTCCACTTTTGAATTGAATTCACCAAATCTGGATTCAGACTATTTTCGTCTCTTTGATCGCTAAAGTTCAAAATAAGTGCATTTTTAATTTCTAGCCAATCGTTAGTTGCGCCATGGATGACGACAATTTCTTCGGCACGACCATGCAGTTTATTTAGAATACCATTTAGCAACAATAGATTTTGGAAGTTATTCGCATTATTTATGTCGAAATAATGTGCTAGAAGAGCTTCCGAGGCCGTAATAAACCTATGGAGTTTATTCGGATTCCCGTCAAAATCGGGAACAATACTTAATTCTTTTGAGTCAAATTTTGGAACCGTAGCCATTTTAGTTTGAGGGATTGTGTGAATGCTTAATTTCTCAAAAGAATTCAATAAATTTTGCTCCAAATCAGAGTCGTTTTCAATGATGGAATCGGACAAGGATTTAGGAGGGTCTGACATAAAATGTAAAAAATGTTATAGTATCAATATAACTCACCACTTAGTAAAAAATGCAATATCCATACGTATTCCCTGATGGACCCGATGGATGATAGGTTCTTGATTCTTGTATTTTCTGCTGTAGAACTTCACAAAAACTCCGTCGACTGCGCCAATTATGTTTTAGTAGTGAGCTACTGACTTTTTAAAAAAACATTTATTTACTAATTACAAAGGATGGAAAATGTGACGGACGATTCGTACATAAATTCGCGATCCCGAATATGTCAAGACTAACTAGTGTAAAGAAAAGGTTCAGTATATGTATATTGTAAATATGCCATTCAGCAGAATGGCCAGAGTGGGAATGTCCCTGTCAGCATTAGGTTGAGTTGGGATCTCCTGGATCTAAACGTATAACTCGTGCGTTTGAGACTATAAATAGAGAAATATTGCTACAAAAGTTGGAGAGATACGGTTTTGGTCCTACAATATTAAGCTGGTTTCTTGAATACCTAAGTGAGCGAACTCAAGTGACCAGATACGTTGGTACATCTACGGCTGTGAAAACTATACATGGAGTGCCACAGGGAACTGTTTTGGGACCTACACTTTTCATTTTGTACGTGAACGACATTGTAGAGGCAGTGAAACAGAGCAGCATTCAACTTTTTGCAGACGATACTCTGATATATGTTGTCGGTGACAAAGTGGAAGAGATACAGCAAACACTAAATAATGATCTCAACAATCTTCTTGAATGGCTTAGTAATAATTCTCTTGAGTTGAATGTAGATAAAACCAAAATGATACTTATTAAGACTAAATACAATAAAACAAGCTCAGATTGTAGAATACAACTAAAGGTTAATGGTGGAATTATACAGAGAGTGAGTCATTTTAAGTATCTGGGATGCATTATAGATGATAATTTGTCATTCTCGAAGCATTATGAATATGTAAATAGTAAGATGTCTAAAAAAATTAATGTATTGGGACGTGTGGCGAGTGAGTTGAGTTTCTGGGCTAAGCTTACAATATATAAAACAATAATAGCACCACATTTATATTTCTGTTCTACACTGTTGTTTTTAATGAATAACACTGAAATGGACAATCTTCAGAAGAAGCAGAACAAAGCCATGCGTATTATTCTAAGTTGTGGCAGATATACCAGCAGAACCAGCATGTTGGCAAGCACTGATTTGTTGAGTGTACGACAAATAGTAACTCTTAATGCTATGTTGTTTATATATAGAATCCTAAGTGGGTTATTACCCGAACATCTCCTAAGGAACATTTGTGAAGGATATCCACAGTTAGAGTACTCGCAATAAAAACAATTTCTACGTGTCAAAGGTTAATAAAAATTATAGTCAAAATAGTCTCTTCCATAAAGGATTGAAGCAATATAATGAACTACCTGAGGACATCAAGGCTTGTGATAGCTTGTCCAGCTTTAAAAGTAAATGTCAGAGATATATTCGGGAGAATATTGTGATTTAATGGTCTTTTTGTTTTGTTGTTTTTTGATACATTTATGACTTATTGCGAATATTTGTTGTGTTTTTAAGTTGTTTAAATTTTGTATGAAATTGTAAGGTGACTAGCTATATGCTAATAAAGGGGTTTATTATATTATTATTATTATTATTACAAAATTATTACTCGGAAACCGCTAGGCCGATTATGCCCATTAACGAACTTGTCCGTCGTATTGGGATGCGCCACCTACCCTGAAAATTTCAAGTCGCTAGCTCTTTTCGTTCTCAAGTTATCGTGGCAACGGCCGGACGGCCGGCCGGCCGGACAGAATCAAATTTGACCTCGAATTCTTCATTGGGGAGTCGAACTTAATCGTTTGAGACCATTTTTTCAAAAAATTCGAAAGTTACAGACATTTGGGCAAAACTATAACGCGATGTTCCCCAGAACATACGCGCAAAAATAATAATAATACCTCCCCAGGTCTAGACTCGATAACGTATAATATGTACAGCAATCTAAGTGAAAAAACAAAAAATAAATTTCTGGATATTATGAATGAAATATTGAAAAATCGAAGTTATATAGGAAACCAAAATAAAATATTAATTCTACCCTTCAATATACCCAATGAGCCCTTAGTAAATGCAGATAGCCTAAGCCTTAGGCTATCTGCATTAGGGCCTTAGGCCCTAAGGCCAATCGCCCTGTCTTTGTGTAGTATCAAAATTCTGGAAAGTATGGTCAAAAATAGAATTGAAAACATAGTTGAAAAAAATTTGCAACAAAATAAATTAATGTTTGGTTTCAGGAGAATGAAATCAGTAAATGACAGTCTGATATTTCTGACTTCGAGGGTGTATAATGGATTTGCGGAGAATAAATTTACAGTGGTCGTTTTCTTGGACATCAAAGGGGCTTATGATAATGTCAATATAGATAAGCTTATACAGGATATGCAAGATATAAATTTACCATCCGATATTGTAAAACTGATTTCACAACTACTCAAAAACAGGGAAATGTATATAAGATGCTCAAGGGAGAATAAGAATATGGGCCCATTTTACAATGATAAGGGTCTCCTACAGGGTTCAAAATTGAGTCCAATGTTGTTTAACCTGTATATGAAAGATATAATTAAACGTAGGACCAAGGGCGTACAGATTGGACAGTATGCAGACGACAAGTATGTGATTTGTTCTGGGTCAGAGATAGGATCAATATACGAAAAAATTTCCGAACCTTTGGATAATTTCAATCAGTTCCTTATTGCCAGAAACCTAAATATTGCCCCAGACAAGTCCTATTCTATGTTGTTTGCAAGAAGAAAGACCCCGCACGTGTTGCCCTGTTTCAGAGTTAATAATAGGGATATATTGTGGAAAAAGCAGATAAAATATTTAGGTGTTATCCTAGACCCAAAATTAAATTGGACTCCACAAATAGAACAAAAGAATAGTAAAGCCAAAAAGGGAATAGATATAATGAAAGTCTTGTGTAGGACCTGGTGGGGAGCCCAACCTCAAAGTTTGTTGACAATATACAGAGCGTTAGTCAGATCATACCTCGACTATGGATCAATGATATATGGTGCAAGCCCTAGACGTAACATAGATAAGATGAATACGGTACAATATCAGGGAATAAGAACTGCAATGGGCTATATGAGATCAACACCAATCAATGTAATATTGGCTGAAAGCGGCGAACTGCCCTTGGAAAAGAGAAGAAAACTATTAGCGTCAAGATATATATTGAAAAACTTTCAAATTAAAAATAATATCATAATGAAACAGATAACTAAGATGAACACACATCAACATTTCTGGAATCGTAAGCATAAACCAGCCTATCTAACAGCTTTTGAGGAGAACAAAACGTATGAAAGTAGTGTATACAGCGCGGAGCAAATACCCTTTTTCGCGTTAGATTATTCACATCAGGCCGCACAATGTAATATAATAATTCCAAATCTAGTTAAAAACGATAATTCAACAAAAGTCAAATTTAAAGACCTATGTGAAAACAAATTTAAAAATTTCCAGACCTTCTACACAGATGCGTCATTGAAATGTAAGGACAATATTGTTGAGGTTGGCATTGGAATTTATTCACCCACCTTGCAATATAATAGAACGTTACCAGCATATTGGTCCATTTTTTCAGCGGAAATGTTGGCTATAGGTAAGGCATTATCATTTATTCAGAACGAAAATATTTCAAGGGCAGTTATATTTTTGATTCGTTAAGCGCACTGTGTAAGTTGAAGAACTGGAAAATTGGAGTCTAGATCCAGTCTATATCAGACTGCGCTGTGCTTAATGCTCAATCTCTGTCTTTTGTGATCTGGCTATTTCTTTTGTTTAGTTGATCCGGTGGAGAACACAGGTTTCACACTTAGACAAACAATGGATAATTTTCTGAAAGGACATTGGGATAAGGACAGATTACATGCTGATCAGTTCTCAAAGCGATACTAAATTCATGCGTAAAGATCTAACTCAGAGCATCGAATAAAATTCAACAATAAGTTCATTACCTCTGTTTTGGTTGAAAAAAACACATCATAGATATTGACTGGAGCAGGGAACTTGAGAACCATTAGTTCTACGTAAAATTTTTCAATTCTGTGATAATTCTCCTCACAGGAGAAGAATATGTGTCTCAAGTCTCCTACCTCCCCGCAGCTGCATATAGAAGAGTCCTTGATCCTAATCCTATTCAGATGTACCGGAAATAACCAATGACCAGATTTAAGCCGCCCAATGGTTGCAATGTTTCTCCTGGACATCTCCAGTCCTCTGAACCATGTTTCTCGGCGATATCTACTCGGCAATATTAATTCTGCATATACCTTGCCCTTACTTCCTCCCATCATGCGAAACTCTCCGTGCCATCTACTCCAAAGCTCACTCCTGTACGAAGGCCAAAGCTGTCGAGGATCTCCCCTCAGCCTGGAACACCCAGGAAGAAGTCTTCCACGGTTGGCCAGCATGTCCGCAGTGTCATTGTGTGCAATGTACGAGTGGCTTGGTACCCACAACAATGCAATGTAGACTCCCATGCTCTTTGCTCTAGAGAGCGAAATCATGACATTAATTGTGTGTATGTCGGTGTTGGCGTCTATTTTACTCTTTTCTAGTTTTTCAAGTGCCCCAAGTGAATCTGACACAATCACAGATCTTCTAATTCGTCTTTCTAATATCATCATAACGGCCCTATATATAGCGTACATTTCCGCCGAAAAGTTCGACCAATGATCGGGCAGTCTTCCGCATATTTTCAATCACATTGATGGTATCCACAGGGCAGATCCAACAGAATCCGGGCATTGTGTCCTGGACGCATCAGTATACACATCAGTGCATCCGGAAACTTTCTCCGAAAGAAGTGCATAGAAGTCCTGTGCATTTAGCGCAGACTGTCGTTCCTCCTTTCCGCTCTCATTTTCACGTTTGTCAGAAAATATGGGAGAGACGCCTGAATGTAGCTAGGGACTGTGTCGTTGAACCAAAGTCCATCAAGTCTCTCTGGATTCCGGACGACTCAAAGCAGGGAGTGACTGGAAAATCTATATATTTTGGACACATATCTATAGGATAGCCACAGTCTACGATACTTGAGGGGGAGTTCACCACTCTCCGCCAATATGACGTTGATGGGGGTCGATTTCATAAATCGCAGTGATATTCGAATGGCCGCGAATTGTGCCCTATCCAACTTTCGAAGCTCTGCCTTAGAGCATCTGCCATACAGGATGCTGCCAAAATCCAGGTACGGTCTGATAAGGCTCCTATAGACGTTGAGGAGAGTAGAGGGGTTCGATCCCCAGGATGGTCGACACAAGGACTTGATGATTCTGCACTGAGTTATCGCCTTGGAGCACATTAGTTCTATCTGTTTGCCCCATTTCAGCTTCTGATCAAGGTACAACCCCAGGTATTTAACTTGTTGCTTCCAAGGAATGAGTTGGTTGTTGATCTCAATGGGGGTTGGGGTGGGAGGTCGGACGTGCTTGGAGAAGATGATAGCAGAAGACTTCCTGACATTTATCCTGAGTTTGTGAACGGATAACCATTCGCTTACTCGAATCAGGCTGGACCTGAGGCGTTTAATCAAATCGTTCAGATCCCTTCCGGAACATATCACCGCAAAATCGTCTGCGTATTGGACCATATCGACTTCCTGGTCCAGTAGGTTCCGCGGGCAAACAGTATATAAATCGATCAAGGGGCGCTAAGAACGGACCCCTGGATCAGTCCGTCATAAATGCTCTCCACAAACTCGAATGAGCACCGTTCTGTTGTGAAAAAATTGATAGATACGGTTAGCGATATTCCTTGGGATACGACCATCTATCATGTCCTGGCAAAGAATGTTCAGATCAACATGATCATAGGCACAAGAGAATAGGGATATCCAGGAATACCACCACAGTAAATGTTTTTTTGTCAAATGCTGAACACACATGTGCCGTGAGGAGTGTGAGACAATCACACCCTACGGAATCCGAAACTCAAGAAGGGCCCAATTTTTTCCTCCACATGCTTTTCAATTCTCTTCTTAATCATTCTCTCAACCACCTTTGTTATACAAGGTGAGGTAGTTATGGGGTGATAGCTGGTAGCATCGTTGGCCGGGAGGCCGTTCTTAAGGATAGGAACTATGATGGAGGTTTTCATAGTGTGCGGGGGGTCCCCCCATCGTAGGAGGCGATTAATAAGGTCAAGAAAGATGATCCTTGCAGAAGTAGGCAGATGGGAAAGTGTCGTGTAATCTATACCATCTAATCCCGGTACCGAATTCCTCTAGAGCTTGAGAGAGTAATTCAACTCTTCCATCGTGAATAAGTCTGAAAAGCATTCATATTGTATAGGGGTAGGGTGTGTACTATTGAGGAAGGAAAGCTTACCCAATATCTCCCTACAACATTAGTCAGATATGATGTGATCCCCACTAACAGCAGGCTGCCCTGAGAACTTCTTTACTGTTCTCCAGAAACGACTGGTATCATCCAAGGTCAGATTCTAGCAAAATCGGTGAAAAGAATCTCGTTTCTTTTTCCTCACCAATAATCTCGTCTTTGCTACTTGATTCCTGAATCTTAGGTAATTTTCCAACGTGGGGGAGCTCTTATAGATTGTCAATGCAGACCTAGAGGCCTAGAGGCTATCTCTCCTGCCACCTCATCATCCCACCTTTGTACACAGTATTTACTATTCGAATGTACTCTAAATTTGGGGACAGATACCTCCGAAGCCTTCCGAACAGCTGCCATGAACTCGTCTACATCACCTATCATGCGCTCGTCCATTTGCTCCGTAACCTTTCCTGTAAAGTGAAGCCAATTAGCTTTCTTTGTATTGTATATGCGGATGGAGGTTCTCCGTATTGCAGTCCCACTCACGCCCTGCTCTATTTTAGTTAATGTCATTCAGCAGCAAGACATTGTTGTCCCTCAGGAAAGACTGCACTGTGCGTCCGTTATGATTGGCAATTCCTGACCCCCATTGTGGATTTTGTGCGTTAAAATCCCCTGTGATAATACCCGTCTTGGATAAGTATGGAAGCAGCTGCTCAAGGTGAGCATCTACCAATAGCAC
This sequence comes from Halyzia sedecimguttata, assembly GCA_937662695.2. NCBI lineage: Eukaryota > Metazoa > Arthropoda > Insecta > Coleoptera > Coccinellidae > Halyzia > Halyzia sedecimguttata. The sequence continues at coordinate 10,110,292 of OW569418.2, forward strand.
ATCGGTGTTCAGGATGCTATGACCTGCACATCGAATACCCATAATTTGGGCCCTGAATGGGAGCTTAACCTCCTGCATATTGACATGCTCGAATGCCAGGAATCTGCGAACAGCAAAAGCCAGTCCCCCATATCCATCAACCCTGTCCGCTCTCAACAAAGTGAACCCAGAATGGGATACAACTTGGTGAGTCTTCAGCCACGATTCGTTCAGTGATATGTTGTCGGGTTCCAAACTCTTGACCAGGATTTTGTGGTCATAAAAATTAGCCGAAAGCGATCTGATATTCCACGTCAAAATCTTCAACATTGGTCAGAAAGAAAAGAGAGAAAAAACAAAGCCCAAAAGCAGAAGAAAAACGGTATTGACTCGGAGAAAGGCATAAGTGATAAGACAAAGAGAATAAAAGAGAAGAAAGAAGAAACCAAATAAACAAAAAAAAACAAACAAAAACAGAAAACTGAAACTATCAATATAAAATAAATCTATGTTGAGGATGTAATATAATATATATTAGTGCTTTGTGATAATAAGTTCAAGAAGTAGTGGAGGACGACCCAACAGGTCGGGGGTCCTCGCCAGATGTGTTATTCTGACCTATTACATTATATTCTTCTTCCATGAATGACTGGTCGTTGTAACTAGAATAATAGGTACTAGTCTGTGAGAATTGGGCATCAGATGGGGAATGGATCATAGCTTCTGTAGTGAATTGACCCTGCGGTCCTAATGCTGAGACTTTATCAGGTAAGGATGTCGAGGTGTTATTTGTAATCGGGGAGGGTGTATCATATTGATTCAAACATGCATTGTGAGCGACTGTATCGTAGCCTGGTTGAGGGGAAGCTTTTCTTTTGGGGCGCAGCCTCTCATTATCTTCTGTGGCAGAATTGGTATACGAAACCCTGGGGGAGGAAGTGGCCCTCACACAGGAGTGATTACGAGTGACTGCCGAGTAGCTAGGTCTATCAGCACTTTTATTGTACAACGCTGGAAATTCAGATGAGATGGGGCGATTTAGGGCCTGCATGTTTGTCTGCCTCAAAGAGGGAGACGTTATGTAAGGCCATTATTTCTCTCAGTTTGGTTTGTCGTAGATATTCAGGGCACCTTCTGTCTGTTGCTTCGTGATTTCGTCGGCAATATAAGCAGCAGAGATCAGCTTCACATGAATTTTCTTCTTCGTGATGTGATCCACACCTTCGGCATCTGAATTTATCCTTGCATAAATTCCTGACATGACCGAACGGTAAACATTTGTTGCATTGAACTACAGGTGGAATGTCAATTTCCACTGGTAGCCTGATGGTGTACATTTCAAAGGATTTAGGTAGTGAGGTGCCCTCGAATGTTAAAACGCGGGTATTAGTTTTGACAAAGATATTGCCATTTTCGATAGCTTTTCTTCTGTTGAATCGTTTTACCCGTATGACATTTACGCTGGGATTTAGTCCTTTCCCATGTTTATAATTTCCTCATCTGTAATAAAGGGTTTTCCAATAAGAGGTGTTATTTTTATATTCAGAGAAAAATGCCATTTTTCAATATAAATGATCAGATGTTTATTTAATTATAAAGAAGAAGCTATGCCCTTAATAGTGGAAAATAACATCAGGCAAATGATCACCACGACCACGCTTACAGCACCATATCCTTTTAATGAAATTTTCCATAACCAAATCGCAAAGTGGCTGCCCTATGTCCTCGATAGCCTCACGAATTCCATCTTTGAGGTCTTGAATAGACGCTGGGCTATTGGCGTAGAACCTCTCTTTCACGTGGTCCCAAAGGAAGAAGTCGCAAGGTGTTAAATCACAAGATCTCGGTGGCCAATTGTGATCACCCCTTCGAGAGATAACACGGTCCGGAAACTTTTCCCGCAAAATAGCAATGGTTTAGTTGCTTGTGTGGCACGTAGTGCCGTCTTGTTGAAAGTAAACGTTGTCCAGATCAATACCATCCAATTCCGGCCATAAAAATCATTAATCTTCTCTCGATAGCGCAATCCATTCACCGTAACTGTTGCCCCAGCCTCATTTTCGAAAAAGTAGGGTCAAATGACTCCGCCGGACCATAAACCGCACCAAACAGTCACACGTTGAGGATAGAGAGGCTTTTCAACAATAACTCTTGGGTTTTCCGAGCCCCAGATGGGACAATTTTGCTTGTTGACGAAGCAACCGAGGTGGAAATGGGCCTCATCACTCAAGATGATTTTTCGATGGAATTCCGGATCATTTTCATTCATTTCAACGACCCAATCAGTAAAGACACGACGTTGTTGATGATCGGCCGGCTTGAGTTCTTGTGTTAACTGAAATTTATAAGCCTTAAGACCCAAATCTGTATGCAAAATACGGTGTAATGACGTTTGTGGAATGCCTAATTCTAAAGAACGACAAGGAATGGACAAAGCTGGGTTTTCTTCAACACTTTCGACTACAGCAGCAATATTCTCGGCTGTTCTTGAGCGACGTGCACGGGTTTTATTCTTCACATAACTAACTTGTCCCAACAGCTCGAATTTTTCCACCAATTTCTTTATTGCGGTCCGACAAGGTGCTTCACGACGACCCAAAAATGTTCGAGTTTTACGAACCGTCAGTGCCAAATTTTCACCATTTTTATAGTGAATTTTAATAATTTCAATGCGTTCTTGAAGCGTGTATCGTTCCATTTTCATTATTGGCGTAGTTTCTACTTTTTAAATGTCAAAAAATGACAGCTTCATAAGTGACATCTACCGAAATAGCGGGTTATTCAAAATAACACCTCTTATTGGAAAACCCTTTATCTTGCCCTATGTCCCTAACGATTCCCATGATGGAAACAAACCTACCCGGGATATACACTTCATAGGCATTAGGATCAAACTCATTATATTTAACAAAACAGTTTGCTTGATCTGCTGATGTAAACCTTCCTCCTACCCTTTTTATCCCCTTTCTATTAATGTTAACAACTTTATAATCCCTATAGCTATTTTATTATAGATAATCTTATCAATATTTAGAGGATTGAGATTTTTTATTTCCCTATCAGTGCTCTCTATGATAACCTCATATGGACCCTTGTCTTTCTTTGTGTGAAAGCATTGAGTTTTTTTTTAATTTTTGGTCCGCCCTGACGGATTTTTCCTAAAATTTCATCTATTTTATCGACTATTAATGTATTATTGTGTACAAGGCTTCGATTCTGACTATCGATATTTCTTCCTTTAGTAGGCCTATATTTACGGAATTCCATTCATCCCCATCTAATTGAGTAATTGCAGCTTTAGCCCTAGGAGAAAGTGCAGCTAGAACCCGAGGCCAAGCCTCGGGCTCTGTTTCATCCATTTTAATATAAAAACAGAGATAACGAGCTTACTTTGTGTAAACAATGATATAAAAAATATGCAAAAAAAATTAAAACTAAATGAAAATATGACGCGATGGCCCGAAGGCCGTATAAGCTTCGATTGTTCAGCAATGTATTTTTGGGAATAACAAAACTCACCAAGGAAGGATAGCTACCACAGTACGGCACAATCGAGGGGAAAATGCAGGTTTTTTAATCTCCACAAACCCTGATCAACCATCCGTTGACAAGCCAGCACACCGAATAAATTCTTATAAATATGTTTCAAAAATTCTCAAATTAAATTAACTTGTCTGTCAACATATGTCATGTCATGAAACTGGAACATAGAGAAATATGAATATGAAAGACATCACAGAATACGAAAAATAATGATCTATGGAAACACGTCATGATTATACTTAGTATATCTTGTCTATGATACTTATTTTCTTGCAACAAAAACTGTTGAGAATTTGTTTGGTTGAATGTAAGAACAGTGGTCCAGTTGGCCCCACTCGTTGAAATATTTTGAAATTTCGGTAATATCGTCACCAATATAGATCCGATTGAGCTCAAATCTAGAACTTTACTGTATAATAAGGTTTTGAAGGCTCTCTTAGAATTTCAACGATATCTGACGGATAGTTTCTGTGATATAGAATTTTTTTGAATATTTTTTTTTTAATTTTGCATAAGTCTTCGTGTCGGTATTATTAAACTGATTACCGTGCTTTGATTCGATCAGATTAGTATTTTTCGAGTTATTGGGAAAACAAAATTTCAAATGGCTATAATTCTGAAACCACTCGATGGATTTTGCCCATTAACGAACTATGCCGGCGCATTCGCACTACAAAGCTACCCTCAAAATTTTAACTCTATAGCTCATTGCGTTCGAGCGTAATCGTGCTGCCGGCCGCACGGCAGTACAGGATCAATTCTGACCTCGGATTCTTGATCAGTGAGTAGAAACTAATCGTTTAAGACCATTCTCGTCCAAATATTCGAAAATTACAGACATTTGGACGAATTGATAGGCACTCTGTTCATAGAACAACGCGCCAAATAATGTATTCAAGCCCTGTGGACAGGAGCTCTTTGGCGCTCTTGTTCAAACAGACAAATTATATCTCCGAAAGTATTGGTTTCTCAGAGTTGAGATTCTTGTGATAGAACTGCATCATGAAAGAAATTAAATTTGAAATAATGTTTCAAAAATTATCATTTAAATAAGAGCACCAAAAAAGAGATCAATCTACAATGCTTCAAAAATTGTCATTAAATTTATTTATCAAAATTAAATGAGCAATCTACAATGATCCAACCTCGAGGAATGCGTTGTTGCAACTTACACTCGGTGCATAGTTTTCACAACTCGAAATACCTAAGGAAAGTATCTTCGAAATGTCTAGAGCAAGGCTGGAGACAATCATAGCAGATTGTCCATTTATTCCTGATATTTGAGTATGTAGAGGCTTACGAACAAATTATTTTAATACTTCAAAATATATTACTAGCAACATTATGAAAATACTGTATATAGGAACATGTCTCACTACTTAAGGAAGTAAAATGTAATATTAACCTCAGTGGTCAACGAACAGCAATTTGTTTTGATGATTCCATTATGTTCTTCTTTCCTATTACCTTCATAAACTGCATCATTAAAATGATCCAATTCTAAATCTTCTGAAACATAATTCCGAATTTATACGTAAATTATTCAATATGCAACATGTCAATATTATTTTCGGTTTCAAAACAGTCTTGAATATATTCACAAATTCAAGAACCGGATACTTGTTTTCAAACTACGAATTGACATGACTCTAATAGACTAGATAAGATGACGGTTATGAAGAGTGAACACAGACAGTGAATACATATAGAACGATGTATTATTGAAATTTTGAAAAATCGTATCTCTGAAAGTATTAGCTTGTTAAAGTTGAGAATGATATCATTGGATTCTTATGATAAAATTGCTTCTAGAAAAAATTGATGTCCAAAGTTGTAATGTAAAAAAAATTGGTTTTCGTTACTCCGAAACCATCAGGCCATTGCCCAATAACGAACTTAACCGAGATATTTATCCCTCGAACCTACTCTGAAAATTTCAATTGTCTAGCTGATTCCGTTCGAGAGTTATCGTGTTAACGGCGGGACGGCCAGACAGAATTGATTTTGACCATGGATTCTTGATCAGTGAGTCGAACCAACGTTTAAGACCATTTTCAGCCAAAGATTCTGAAATTACAGACATTTGGGCAAATTGATAAGCACGCTGTTCCGAGGAACAAGAGCGCCAAAAAATGGGTTCTAATTTGAAAAACAGAAGTTATGGCCAATTTTTTATTACAATTTTCGATACAAAATTTGAAACACCCTGTGATGATATTTCTGAGATTCAAAAGATGCATGACCTTTCCACATTCTTCCTCTTCGATGTTCTAGAAACGGTTTACGCTCAGGATGTTTAAAACAACAATAATGAACATAATACTGACTAAACATATTCTACTTTTTTTCCGGTTTTTTTGGATATTTTGAAAACTATTCGAATGAATACAATGGTTTTAACAGAAATATATTCAGCATTGAATAGTTGATCATACAAGGAATGCAAAACTTGAAAAAAAATGTTTTCATCAAATTTGGGCTTCAAAAATATTTAAGCTCTGCAGATAATTTCAAGCAATATCATAAGGGGCCGTCCATAAATTTCGTGAGGTGTTTTTTAAATGTTCTGTCCCTCCCTCACCCCCTGGTGAGATGTCGTGAGATTTTATTCAACCCCCTCCCCCATCCCCCAATCTCACGACATCTTCACATGCATTTAAAGGTTATGATTCTACAATTTGGTGCTAAATTTCAGATAGATCGAGTGATCGTTTTGGAAATATTCATAAAAAATGTTTTTACTAAAAACGGCCATAACCCCGAAACCGCTCGATGGATTTTGCTGGTTATAGAACTCGTCCGAGATATTTACCCTCCAAACCTACCCTGCAAATTTCAATCCTTAACTTCTTTCGTTCGAGAGTTATCGTGTTAACGGACGGGCGGCCAGCCGGCCGCACGGCCGGACAGAATCGATTTCGACCACGGATTCTTGATCAGTGAGTCGAACCAAATCGCTTGATACCATTTTCAGCCAAAAATTCGAAAACTACAGACATTTGGGCAAATTGATAAGCACTCTGTTCCGAGGAACAAGAGCGACAAAAACGTGATAGACCTAAATCATGGCCAACTGGGAGACTTTGTAAATGTGAATGGAGTATACAACTGAATTTATGAATGTGTTGAAATATGGAAATCGAAATACTGTGACGTCAACTTTGAGGAAGCCAGGTTACCAGCAAGAATAAGCTCGCGGCTTAGACTCAGTGAAGGTGGCGGTGAGTTTATGAAGGTGAATGGAAAGGGCGCCAGGTAGATATGTGCTGGTCTATTCCCAGGAAGGAATTGCTTACTCTTCTACCAGAGAAGCAATAAATGTATCGGTCAATCGCTCCAAAATGCATTTTGTCCTCAATAAAAAAAAAGGCAAATGCAACGGTTGAACAAAAATGTGGGAAAGCCCAGTGGACAGACGCTTTGGCGCTCTTGTTCAAACTTTGATAAATCATATTTTCTCCGAAATTATTGATCTCTGGGAATTATATAAATGGATTCTTGCGATAGAACTGATCATGAAAGAAATTCAAACATACCGATTCTCCCCAATAACGAATAACGAATAACGTCCGAGATATTCGTTCCTCAAATCTACTCTGAAAATTATATTATATCAATTATAACTTAGACAATATTGCCGTATTGTTTTTACTGGAGATATTCTGAACCCAGTTTGATGATGATGTATTTTACCAAAGAATATATTTCCATCATCATAATATGATGATGGAATAATCCATATTATAGATTATCCACGGCCATTACCCACTAAACATAAAAACATAACTTAAACGTAAATGTAATGTCACATTGTGACCTTGTGATGTTGTATAGAGAGATGCTTGATGTTGCAGCTACGTAGTACACATAGCAGTTTGTGCCTCTTTTTAATATTACAATGCAACGTTTAATGATAAATATTACATAAACGTAACATCGTTACATATATTTAATGTTGCTTGAAATATTTATGCAACATTTGTATGATGTATTTAATTTTACATAACTATAATGTAACTTTGTTACATATATTTAATGTTACTCAGAACATTTATATAATGTTCCTTACCCTTTTATAGTCAAATTAAAGCAAGTAACCAAAACCGAGTGTCAAGACCAATCCCTTCCTATCATAACCAATTGGTTATGATTGAAAAGAATTAGTCTTGACACTCTGTTTTGGTTACTCACTTAAATTCGACTATAAAAGGGTAACGAAAAAATTATCAAGAAAATTGAATGATGGATGAACAAAAGTTGAGTTTAGTGGGAGAATCATATTTAATCAAAACTTCCATCTGCATAAAATATATAATACAACTTAAAAAATTGACCAAATTTCCATAAAAAAATATATCATAAAGTCTTAGAAAATAATAAATAAGTACTCTATAAAACAATATAAACAAATTCATCACTAAATATCTCAATATCTTTGGTATCTGTTGCAGTCTTCAGTATCGTTCCACTTAAACCTCAGTTACTACTTTTTCCTTGTCAGCCTCTGTTAAGCGAATATCATCCACTCCACAATAATGAGTTGAAACTCCTTATCAGATTCTGAAAATAAAGTCACCACTGAAAACACAAATTAATCTTGATGATATATTGGCAAAAATATGAGTGTAGTATGATTGTTGAAAATAAGATCACTTATAATTCATGTTAACGAAAGGTAAAGAAGTGAAATGAAACTAATAGTAGATACCTACTTTACAAGATAGGGCTGGTTGCATAAAAAATTAAACGAAGAACTAAATATTTAATTTTTTTATTACTATGATAAGGCATAGCTTTTAGCAGATTAGTTAGCACTGTTAAAAATTGAGTTAACAGAGCACTTTATGCAACCAGATCCTAAAGGTTGAAGAAAACAATCACTGAGAAGTACTTACGTTTGAGTATTTTCATTATTTCCAAATCTGACATTTTGAAATTCGGTATTTTCCAGTCCAGGTTCAATGCTGGGCAAGCTCATCTTGGATTATCTGTTGGACGCACATCCTTATCGAATTTTTGTAATCTGAGTAACAGTTTATTCATCTAGAATAATAGACATGTGTAAAAATCCATATTATTATTAAACTTTCTGACTTAATGTCTGAATTGAAAAAACCCTTTGGACGTGAATAGTAGGATACAATTACCAGTGGAGATGAACATTGAGATTTAAAACTTCAAGTCATTTCTGATGAACTCGAGATCTATTATTTCTATAAAAAATTGATAACAGAGTAATGGAATTGAGAAGGACCAGGGATACACTGTAGTTCATAGGTACTTTTCGGTTTACTTACTAATTGAGCAGCAACATTTTTGTTGGTTTTCAGAAGGTCTTCTAGATTCAGTAAGCTTTACATCGTTCCATCCATGATTTCCAAAGACTTTTCCTTATGTATTATTATTATTATTATTATATATACAGTAAGAGTTGAGGAAATTCCTATAAACTCAAAGTTACAAAGATAGTACACGAGTAGAACTAGTATCGAAGAGATCCAGAGCATTCTTGAAAGCATTGACGCTTACAGCATCCACCACTCCACCGGGCAACCGATTCCATCCTTCGAAAATTCTGTTAGTTAGGAAATGCTGACGTTGTGTGGTTGAAAAGTTTTCTTTCGATAACTTGAATCGGTGTCCTCTCAAATTGTTGTTGTTAATTCCATAGAGTTCACGAATACTAAGCGACCAGTGATTGATTTATATGAGAATATCAGATCACCTCTCTCACGTCTTGAATGGAAGGATGGCAAATTGAAAATGGTGAGTCTGTCTTCATAGGAAGACATAATATTCTAGCATCTGAACATAGATTTCCCAAATTCAATCAAATTGAAAACTTTCAACAATTTTGAAAAAGCAATTTGGGAAATTCAGTTTTCTATTGACATGTTCTTAGATGAGTTGAAAAAACCCAACTTGAGGGAATCATCTGAAGGTATTGCAGTAGTTTTCATAGAATTACTTATCTCCTGTTGATCGATGGTAGGCTCCATATTATACGACAGCATTATACAATGTTTATGGATTATTTAGAGCAGATAATTATGTTGGTTCTGTACAAGGTAATGATGATATACCTAGTACTTTCAGTATGTTTATCATGATTGACCTCTTTATTAATCAACCTTTTGAGGTAGCGGAGAAAATTATTATTCATCTTGAGCTTCTTTTCCTGAAAAATTATCATGTATTAATAGTGTGCATGTCTTAAGAATGAAAAAACATTCAGTCGAATACTTTATAGTTAGATATTAATCAGTTATTCAACGGTTGTTGATTAAAATAAAAATTTGAAACAGCAATGAACCAAAATTGAGCACATTAAATAGGGTTATATCTCATTATATTCGGAATTTGTATAATAAATAAAAATACTTTCAGACATGAAAGAAATATTTGATGCCTGTTGGGCCGACTTTATAGTGAAGCAGAATCTCTCAAAAGTATGGATATAAGAACAAAGAAAATAAGACTCACCTGCTTATACCTATCTCCTTTCACACGTTATTTTACTTTTATTCATACTTCCAGCAGGGGAGAAAAACTCAATAATATGATGGAACAACGACGACTAACGAACAAGAATAATTGAAATAATGGAACTATGAATCACAATACTAAACAAGTTTACTTTTGGATCTCAGGGATGATCTCTGCTCCTTGCTTCACATTTCGAAATTTATGATATGTTGTTATATGGTTATGTTGAAATATTAAATTAATGACATGGTTATTATCCGAAAAATACATTCACCAAACGTTTCAAGATAATATTAATTCCAAGTCTACTGTACACATCTGAGTAATGTTTTGAGGTAGTTAAACAAAAACGTTTGACAGATAACATAACCAATATGTAGGAGACACATCTGGGAAACATAAAATCAACATTTTATTTATATATCATCTAAAGAATATTATTGATTATGTTATTTGGATGTGGCATGAACATGTGAATGAAAACGTTGGTTCGGTTACTTGATGACAACATTAATGCAATGTTAGTTTGCCAATATCACAAAAATGATCTAATGAATATTGGTGATTATGTTATTTAGATGTGACATAAACATTGGGATGAAAACGTTGGTTTGGAAACTTCATGACAACATTAATGCAATGTTAGTTTGCTAATATTACAAAAGTTATCTCTGAACAATATAACATAACATTATTGTTATGTATCATGTTTAGTGGGTATATTATCATCTTGAAGGTATAATATCATATCATTGTCATAATTCTACGATACCTGAGGTTATTTCATTGGTCATTTTGTATTCATTCATACTTTGTCTTCTAGAACAAGAGGTGTATTTTATATCAAGAACAACGAACCAGAAATAATTTGGACATTTATCTCTCATAGGAAAATAAGATGACATGTAAGAACACAGATCATATAATAGGAGAGGAGGTATGGGAGTTCTGAAGTTTCCGAGTGGGGGGGGGGGGTGAGATCGTAGAATCTCGGAATTTATCGTAGGATGACGTAATGGTTATATAAGATGACGCAATCCTTAGTAAAATATTTCAAAGATGGCGTAATGTGGGGGGCGTGTCCACGTGTACGAGGGGTGTGTGTTAAATTTTCGACCAAAGTCGCAATCCTTAATAAAATATTTCAAAGATGGTGTAATGTGGAATGTATCAAGATAACGTATGACAAATATTTATCCAATAGGATTTCTAGCTTTTGAATGGAATATGAATATTGAACTTCAGCTTGACCTATATCTATATATAGTTTTTTCTCAATAGTTTAGATTATATAGTCTAGACGATTGGAAGCTGGGCAGAGAACAATTCATTGTCGTATCAGATTTATAGCTTTTGAACTTCAGCTTGACCTTATCTGGTAACCCAGATATCCATCGTATAATTATCGATTTGCAAACAGGTATGTTGGCGAACTGGTGTTGATGAACAGGTCCCTTGGCAAACAGGTATGTTTACCAGCAGGTCTGTGGATGAGCAGGTCTATCGAGGAATAGGTCTGTTCTTCTGTTACAAGAAAAAAGAAGAAGATAGGATTTATATTTATTATTCAAATAGAAAAATGTTCAAAATAATCATTATCATTTTACAATATAAATTTTAAAAATATCTTCATTTTTATGACCGGTGTAAGCATACATCTTCAAAAAACATTTAAAAAAATCTTTTTTCATCGAAAAAAACTTTAGTCCATTTATTAACGGTGGTTCTCTTATTATGTTCCATTAGTCATTGATATATTTTTTCACAATTAACGAGAGCACAGATTTTAGAATATCCTTGATGTGCCATACATTTGGGTGACTCATTTTGGGTAAGTGATGGTGGTGAATCTTGATCTTCCAAATTGATAATTGTTGTTGATGTGTTAGGTTTTAATATTTCTACCAAAAAGTCATATTTCAGAGATCCGTTTACATAAACAGTATCGATTCCATCCAAAATCTGATTAACTATCTTGACTTCAGTATACTTAATAAATCCATCACTGTATCTCAGCCCATGATGATAATTCTCCAAATATCTGACAGTTCGTTTTTCTGAGCATGATAATGAAAAGAAGTTCGTTGGTGGTTTAAATATAAAATGATATATTTGATGTCCATTGAAGGCTGCCAATTCCTTCACAATAAATTCATTATTAACGATAAATTCTTGTATATCAAGTACAATAGTACCAATCATATTGAAGTCAACTTTCTTACTGATTCAGTTAGTGGTAAGTATTCCATTATACAGTCATAAATTATTACGCAATATGCTCTTGTATTGGGGGGAAATCCCTTTATCGATTCTATTTCAAGTTTTACGTCTACAGTTGAAGATTTGAATGATTCACTACGTCTAGAACAATCTATAACAAATAAACATTTTTCCTTGAAATCGGCATAACCAAGCACTGGATTACGTTTCAAATTATTATAACTTACTGAAAATTCTGTATAGTTATAAAATGCTTCTGCATACTCATTTCTATTGAAATTCAGACGTAAATTCTCTTGTGGAATAAATTCTCCATTCAATAACAATCGAACGTCATATATATCGATATTGTCGAATAACGTTGGATTTTCAGTAATAATGTTCTTCTTATTCGTTTGAAAACAGCAAACAATGAATCTGGGGTATTCAATATTGGAAGTTGTTTTAACGGTCCATACTTCTGTCAGAGAATTTTGTGTTAGGGAGGGTAATTCATGAATTTCCCATTTTCTGAATGGAAATAGTATTGCACGATTGGATTTCATAGATTCAAGTAATTCCAGCTTCACGACATCATTAGGATATACATGTTTATTTTTTAGTTCAATGGAATTGATTCTAATTTGTCCTTTTGTGGTGCCGGCAGCTTCTTCAGCAGCAGGTGTTATTTGAATTGCATTATTATCATTTTGTGATCTAATTAATCTAAAAGTCTGCTTTCCAGAAATCGCTAAACGATAGTCATCAAAGAAATTCAATAAATGTTTGAGTGGTATTCTGAATATGAAACTTTCATCTGTTTCTGTTCTTGGATTGTTTGGATAGGACCAGCCTGCTGCCTCTAGTTCTCCCACATAATCTTTATCATAGCACATATATACTTTTAATGTACTTATCAATCCAGGATCTCTTACTGAGTCCACTTCTGTTCCATGTAATTCATAGGAAATTGTATCGAATAGGAAAGCTCCACCATTCATAACCATCTGAACACTGCCATTACCTGCAGTTTTTTCAAGTGTTCCTTTGATAATTAGTGCAGCGTCATGCATCAATAGCCATGTATCAGAACGATTTATAGTTATTTCAATACTATTATTATTATTGAAAGATTTAATGAATGGTAGATACGTTCTCGTTTCCACTTCAGCAATTGATTCATCATTGTTGAATGGTTGATACAGGTTGAAAGTGTTGTTGGATAACATAGCCCAAAGATTTTAAGAATGATTTATTTTTAATGGTGAGTTTTCCACCTAGTTTCTTAGAAGTCTTTTTCACTACTGATCTCTCTGGAGCAGAGGGCTCATATTTATAAGGTGTGTTGAATATTAAGGCCATCTCTTCAATTCTAGTCTTATAATTATCTCTTCACCTCTAAAGTTGATCAGTTCTGAATTTTGATCGAGTACCTTCAATGTTATAATATATATTCTAGTTGTTGATAATGGTAAATAAATCCAATGTCTAGGTCGATACTATATCCTGGATCAGAATCTATCGAAAATTCATATATCGTATGTGAAGGTGAATCGTTATAGAAAGCTCCCTCTGTATTATTAATATTACATAATGTATATATGTATAATATGTATGTATAATATATGTGTATCGTTTGAACTTTCACAATCTTAACAGGTATATCAGATTCATGAATTTTATTCCATTTTAGAATTCTATTGGAAAAACCCAAAAATTTGCCTATTGAATCGTTTTGAGTGAAATCAATATCGAAGTTTTTATGATAAATTTCACACTTCAGCGTATTTAAGTTAGACCGCAAAAAAAAATCTCTTCTTCACCCTTCTCTTTGAGCTGTTCTTATGTTAATAATTTCTTCCTCAAAAATTCTTCAATATCACTTATTTCATATGTTCCAGTAGGAATATTGATGGTACTTATAGATTTCTTCTCAATCCTAGATTCTTCGTTATAATAATAAAACTTTTGATTTTCAATATTTGGAAGTGTGTTGTAAGTATAAAATCCTATTAATGCAAGACCGTATTGATAATTTGAATTTAATTCTATTGGAATAGGTAAGTCTATTGAAAATATCGATGATCGATCTTTCAACGTGAACAACATAGACTTGACTGATAAATTTAAATCATTTCATTTTATTTTATAATATTTTGGACATTAAAAATTTCAAACATAGATGACCACAATTATATGAATTATTTTTCTGATAATTAATTCTATTGTATTTAATCACAGAATCTTTAAAATATTTAATTAATTCCTTAGGTGGTTTTAAATTTCCATAGCTATCGAAGTATTCCAAATTGTTCTTGTTTTTAGCATATGCAACCCAGTGACTTCCTGGTTGATCACTTGTATTCAAATTGACTACAGCACACTCCTTGTTGTTAACATTGTTTGGCACGGTATTTCGCATGAAAACACCTCTAAAATGTGGAATATTCTTAGCATAATCAACTACTTCATAATCATATAATGCTCTCTTAGGTAAATTATTCAATCGAAGATTTTTTTTGTTGCTTTCTTCAAATATATGCCGTAACCCTTTTTCATCTTTCTCAGGTACAATCCATGCCCAATGGATTCCATAACCCTATCATTACGTTTTTCTTCTTCCAATTTTTTAGCTGCACTTTTTGTATTTATTATCGCATTGGCTACCGCACTACTACCTCCTAGAATTGTTCCTAGAGTACTTAGACCTGCTAAAATACCCATAAGCGGTAACACTCCTCCACATTTGTTTTCGAAAGGAATAATTCTCGGAATACTTATCTTTTTTTTTCCCAGCTTTTTTATAGCCGCTCTTGCTGCTCTGAAAGCTATAGATGTAATTTTCTTTAAATTTTCTGTTTTCGATTTACGTAAAATCTTGGAAACTGGTTTCAAAACAGCTGCTCGAAAAGATTTTCGATGACCCATACCAAGCTTTCTCTTTGCTTTCATCATTTCAGTAACAAAAAGAGACACCTTCTTTTCTTTCGTTGAAGCGTCTTTTGAACGAAAACGCTCCCAAGCTCTGTCTTCCAATTCCTTATCTGCTTTGTGTCGATTTTCAAGATTATTGCTTTTACTATATGCTATATCATGAACCTTACACGCTTGATCTAATGGATTAATTCCAGGATCTCCTCGAAGCAGTCGTTCTTTCAGCTTAGTACCAGGACCACAATATGAATATCCTGGTAAGTGGAGTTCAATAGGAAGCTTATTGATGATGGTGTTGATGAGACCTTCACCATGTGCAAACGTCAACATATTAATGGCGAATTCTGAGTGATGCTGTTGATTATATATATAGAGTATGAAATCATATATGATCTCAGTCAACATTAAGATGGATATTGAACAACAGCCATAATGTTACATATATTTAATGTTACACAGAACATTTATATAATGTTCCTTACCCTTTTATAGTAAAATTTAAGCAAGTAACCAAAACAGAGTGTCAAGACCAATCCCTTCCTATCATTACCAATTGGTTATGATTGAAAAGACTTGGTCTTGACAGTCTGTTTTGGTTACTCGCTTCAATTCGACTATAAAAGGGTAACGAAAAAATTATCAAGCAAATTGAATGATGGATGAGCAAAAGTTAAGTTTAGTGGGAGAATCATATTGAATCAAAACTTCCATCTGCATAAAATATTTAATACAACTTAGAAAATTGACCAATTTTCCATAAAAAAATATATCATAAAGTCTTAGAAAATAATAAATACTCTATAAAACAATATAAACAAATTCATCACTAAATATCTAAATATCTTTGGTATCTGTTGCAGTCTTCAGTATCGTTCCACTTAAACCTCAGTTACTACTTTTTCCTTGTCATCCTCTGTTAAGCGAATATCATCCACTCCACAACAATGAGTTGGAACTCCTTATCAGATTCTGAAAATAAAGTCACCACTGAAAACTCAAATTAATCTTGATGATATATTGGCAAAAATATGAGTGTAGTATGATTGTTGAAAATAAGATCACTTATAATTCATGTTAACGAAAGGTAAAGAAGTGAAATGAAACTAATAGTAGATACCTGCTTTACAAGATAGATATGATAGCATAAAAAATTAAACGAAGAACTAAATATTTAATTTTTTTATTACTATGATAAGGCATAGCTTTTAGCACATTAGTTAGCACTGTTAAACCTTGAGTTAACAGAGCACTTTATGCAACCAGTTCCTAAAGGTTGAAGAAAACAATCACTGAGAAGTACTTACGTTTGAGTAATTTCATTATTTCCAAATCTGACATTTTGAAATTCGGTATTTTCCAGTCCAGGAACAATGCTGGGCAAGCTCACCTTGGATTATCTGTTGGAGGCACATCCTTATCAAATTTTTGTAATCTGAGTAACAGTTTATTCATCTAGAATAATAGACATGTGTAAAAATCCATATTATTATTAAACTTTTTGACTTAATGTCTACATTGAAAAAACCCTTTGGACGTGAATAGTAGAATACAATTTCCAGTGGAGATGATTATTGAGATTTAAAACTTCAGGTCATTTCTGAAGAAGCTTCTTTTCCTGAAAAATCATCATGTATCAATAGTGTGTATGACTTAAGAATGGAAAAACATTCAGTCGAATACTTTATAGTTAGATATTAATCAGTTCTTCAAAAGTTGTTGATTAAAATAAAAATTTGAAACAGCGATGAACCAAAATTCAGCACACTAAATAGGGTTATATCTCATTATATTTGGAATTTGTATAATAAATATAAATACTTTCAGCCTGTTGGGTCGACTTTATAGTGAAGCAGAATCTCTCAAAAGGATGGATATAAGAACAAAGAAAATAACACTCACCTGCTTATATCTCCTTTCACACGTTATTTTGTCCACGTTTATACATTGCAATTTTACTTTTATTCATACTTCCAGCAGGGGAGAAAAACTCAATAATATAATGGAACAACGACGACTAACGAACAAGAATAATTGAATTAATGGAACTATGAATCACAATACACTAAACAAGTTTACTTTTTGATCTCAGAGATGATCTCTGCTCCTTGCTTCACATTTCGACATTTATGATATGTTGTTATATGGTTATGTTGAAATAATAAATTAATGACTTGGTTATTATCTGAAAAATACATTTACGAAACGTGTCACGATAATATTAATTCCAAGTCTACTGTACACATCTGAGTAATGTTTTGAGGTAGTTAAACAAAAACGTTTTACAGATAACATAACCAATATGTAGGAGACACATCTGGGAAACATAAAATCAACATTTTATACAGGGTCTTTCACGAGGAACCTCACCCATATTTTTACGGGAAACTACTGAACGTATTTTCATGAAATTCAGCACTTATAAGTATTTCACGATGCTGATGAAATATAAAATATTTTCAAGGCATGAGCACTTCCGGTTTTTCCGGAAATGACGTCAACTTTCGTTTTTCAAATTAGAACATTTTTTTTTATTGCAGAAATAGATTCCTTAGAAAATTTCAAGTTATTTTGATGCAACATTTTTCAGTTTTAGTTGGAAAATTCTCTCTGAGCGGGAAAATTCGAAAAAAAAATCGAAAATAGAGCTCCGCTGAAACAAGAATAACTTCGAGGTTTTTGGATGGAAAATTTTCATTTTTGGGATTTTTCAAGATGTAAGATTGATGTATCCACTTTAAAAATTGAAATCGCGATTCATGATACAGGGGGTGAAAAAATCGCTTTCAAAGTTAGGGATGACAAAATCGTGAAAAATCAATTTTTTCAAATTAGAACCCCATTTTTTTATGGCAGATACTGAATCTACGTTAAAAAATAATGTGAGTGTATGCATCACACCCTTGCCCTAAAATGGATATATTCTGAGTTATTCACAAAAAGCTGTTTTTCGTCTTGAATTCTCAGCTATTTCTTTTCCCTTCACGCCAAAAAGATGAAATTTTCAGGAACTGTTATTTGAACCATGCTGTAGATTTTTCACCCCTTCTTGAAACCGACTTCAAGTTACTATTAGTAGAACCATGGCAAACTCTCGCAGTTATAACTAGAGAAGATGCTCAAAGTTTTGACCGTTAATTTCTAGACATTTATTTATACGTCTCAGGAATGCTTCGTGCGTTGCTCTTCTTATTTCATCGGGAGGAAGAGATCTGCAAAAGTGTTTAAAAACCAAATTGAGTTTCAAAACTATGAATCTAAAAATCTAAACAAACCTGAACGCATTTCTGACTCGTTCTATGCAGTCCTCTTTATCAGTCAGGGGAGTAGAGTAGACAATATTTTTTATCCTACCCCAAACATAATAGTCTAAAGGAGTTAAATCGGGAGAACGTGGTGGCCAAAGATGTGGACCATTGTTCGCCAACCATCGATCTTCAAATAGCCTGTAGAGGATATTTGACACATTGAGTGAATTGTGTGGAGGCGCGCCATCTTGTTGATACCATAAGTCATTATGGTTCTGTACTAGCGGCTCAATTATTTGAGTCAATATGTCAGAATATCTATCTCCTAAGGGAGAACATTCTTTAAATAATGCAAACATGTGTAGTGTTCTATCTTACCAGTTAAAGTCCCATCATAAATGTGAACATCGGGAATTGCATTATTTTTGATGGCGCAAAAAACATTGAAACTCCAGGTCTCTTGAAAGTTCCATTGTCTGAAGTGGTGGTTGTTCTCTTCATCCCAATAATGACTGTTATGCCTATTGAAAGAACCATTCTTTGTGAATTTAGATTCATCTGTCCAAATTATACAGTCCAAAAAGTTTTCATTCTCTTTAAATCGAATCATCATAGCTTCGCAAAACTCTGTTCTCCTGACGAAATCAGTTTCCTTCAAATGCTGTACCCTATTGAATTTATATGGGTGCATTTTATGTTTTTTTTTAATATTCTCCAAACACTCGATTGAGATAATCCCAGATCAATCTCGGCATCTTTGAGAGAATTTTGAGGATTCACACGAAAATATGCAAGAACTGTAATTTCGTTGTTCTCATCTTCTACTACACTTTTTTCTCTGTGTATAGTTTTCTTAACGAAAGATCCGACATTTCTCAAGTTTGTCATGGTTCTGTTAATGGTATCTCTCGTTGGTCTGGGTCGGTCAGGAAACCTCTCAATGAACAGTCGAATCGTTCTATCTACAACTTTATTACATTCTCCATGAAGTAGAATGAGATTTAAATAATCTTCATTGGTAAAATTAGGCATAGTGATCGATTTTATACTTAATACGAATTATCACCAAATTAATAGTAAACACAAAATGCTACTGAATAAAGAGGAATTTGGCAGATGTAATTAATGATATCTATCATTAAAAAAAAAGAATGTAAAACATGGTAAGTTTTTGCATATGGTTCATAAGGAATTATTTATTTATCACTGGAGAGAAAACCGATGGCCGATTAGTTGAAATAAAGAGGTTTCCGATACAAATTCGAATCAAAATTCGCCATCTATTTAGGAACAACCTGTAACTTTTTTCTCTTGCATATTAGGGTAGTAAAATCTAAAACATGGTTTAAGTAACAGTTCCTGAAAATTTCATCTTTTTGGCGTGAAGGGAAAAGAAATAGCTGAAAATTCAAGACGAAAAACAGTTTTTTGTGAATAACTCAAAAAATATCCACTTTAGGGCAAGGGTGTGATGCATACACTCACATTATTTTTTAACGTAGATTCAATATCTGCCATAAAAAAATGGGGTTTTAATTTGAAAAAATAGATTTTTCACGATTTTGTCATCCCTAACTTTGAAAGCGATTTTTCACCCCCTGTATCATGAATCGCGATTTCGATTTTTAAAGTGGATACATCAATCTTACATCTTGAAAAATCCCAAAAATGAAAATTTTCCATCGAAAAACCTCGAAGTAATTCTTGTTTCAGCGGAGCTCTATTTTCGATTTTTTTTTCGAATTTTCCCGCTCAGAGAGAATTTTCCAACCAAAACTGAAAAATGTTACATCAAAATAACTTGAAATTTTCTAAGGAATCTATTTCTGCAATGAAAAAATGGTGTTCTAATTTGAAAAACGGAAGTTGACGTCATTTCCGGAAAAACCGGAAGTGTACATGCCTTGGAAATATTTTAGATTTCATCAGCATCGTGAAGTTCTTATAAGTGCTGAATTTCATGAAAATACGTTCAGTAGTTTCCCGTATAAATATGGGTGAGGTTCCTCGTGAAAGACCCTGTATATCAAGAATATTATTGATTATGTTATTTGGATGTGGCATGAACATGTGAATGAAAACGTTGGTTTGGAAACTTCATGACAACATTAATGCAATGTTAGTTTGCTAATAATACAAAAGTTATCTCTGAAAAATATAACATAACATTATTGTTATGTATCATGTTTAGTGGGTTCGAAACATGAAGATCTTTTTCCTGATAGTTGTCGAATTTTATTTGCTGGACCGAGTTCTTCGGGGAAATCAAATTGTCTTTTAAGTTTACTTTTATCCCCAAACGGACTACGTTTCAAAAATATTTATATTTATTCAAAAAGTCTCTATCAACCTAAATATCAGTTATTAGAGCAAGTGCTGAAAGGTGTACCTAAAATATGTTATCATCCCTAAAAGGAAAATGAAGATATCATTGATCCCAATGAAGCTAAAGAAAACTCTATATTCATTTTTGATGATATTATTGGAGATAAACAAGATAAAATAAAATCCTTTTATTCAATGGGACGTCATAAGGCAATCGATGTGGCATTCCTGTGTCAAACATATGTAATGGCTAGCAAGCACTTATATCGTGATAATTTGAATATTATTGTTTTACTCAAACAGGATGATAACAATTTGAGACATGTATTCAATGAGCATGTTTCACCAGATATGACATATGAAGAATTCAAAAAACTGTGTGCATACTGTTGGAATACGGACAAGTATGGATTCCTTGTAATCGTTAAAAATTTTGATATTGAAAAGGGGCGTTATCGCAAAGGTTTCGATAAATATATAAGGAACTTCAAACACTTGGACTAAATACAAGTTTCAATTTGAAAGATATGAATAATCTCAAAACCTGATCAGATAAATATGAAGGAATCCATAAAATACTATCAGTATAAGATCATCTCAACCAAAATGAAGAATGATCTTGAACGACGTAGAAAACTTAAAATTCAACAGCTTATAAAGGATGTAAGAATAAATTACTTCATTTCAAATTAGGGAAAACTGAAGATGATCGATCAATTTCACAATTGTTTGAACCGATTACCAAACGACTAGATCGTATTGAAAATAAACAGACAGCTGGTTTGTTGCAGCAGCAGCAAATACGGTCTGAAACAGTTCCAAGACCGTTTCTATCACATCAAATACACCTCAAACACAGTGAACAGCCAACTGCTTTACAAATTGAAAAAACCTCCCATGCATTCACAGGGAAGACTGATAATATATATCCAAGCTCTATTTTCAAACCAAAACCATCTTTTGAATTACCTGAGTATTTCAAGTCCCCTCGATTCATACCAATAAAAAATATGCTGAAACTGAAGGTGAGGAGGAAGAGGACAGTAGTTTATTAGTTGAGGATGCCAGGGAAGAAGAACTTCAAAAAGTATATGACGAAGTGAAAGATCACTCAATTTTCGAGGAATATTTAAATCAATATCCTGTTGTAGCCAGAAGTTACATTTCCTCAATATGGTCTTCAGATGAAAATAACATACTTGATACAGATATTGGCTAAAATATGACTATAAAATATATAAATGTTTCATGGGCAAAAAGGCTATTACATTGGATAACGAAACGAAGGAAATAATTATTGATAATAGAGAACGCTTTCCCGGCCCACCAGGCCTTTACAGTTTGGTATTCAGAAAACAGCCAACTGAGTACACTGATCAGGACCTACAACATTATAAATCAATTTTGAATTTAACAAATATTCATTATAGAAATTATGATGCATTGAAACAGCATCGTGGAACTAAAGTATATAAATAGACTAATATAATTAAATTGGGTTTCACAAAGCTTTGACAGCTCTTAATTGCCGAATTAGTGCGATTCTATGTCGATTTTCAGTTCATTTTTCATACAACCATCGAATTAAATCCACGATTAAGCTAATCGAAGCTTCGTGAAACCCAACATTAGACCTATACTTTCAGATAAGACAGGAGGAACTTTGATGACATAGAATGAAAAACCTATTGAGTATATTTATTGGGATAACGTGAACGAATTAGTTGATCATTTATGATTACTGCCCGGATCAAAATTAGCAGGGAATTCATCAGTTGATAACGAAATACAATCTATAATAGAAGAATTACATGAAGCTCATGTTATATATTAAACAACTCAGCTTGTGAAGATTTATTTGAACAATAACTCAATAAGTTCGGAGGTACCACCACCTCCTCTCATGGTGAAAAAAATAGATTAAAGCGTAAATATATTGAATGTAATCGCTTCCCATTAACTGCAGAAGGAGATTATGATTTTAATCGTCATAAATTGTGAAAATTGCAAATTCCCACACATGAAACTGATGGTGCTAACAAGCTTTATGTTGATAATGTTGTCAATACTCTGGTTGAAGATTTGTCTGAAATGGAATCAAATATATCACTTCAAAATCAGAATATAAATCAGATAAATGAACAATTTCAGAACTTTTTACAGAGAACGCGGAAAGATATAGATAAATTAGATCATTTGATTAAAGATTTCGTCGAAATCAAATCAAAAAAAATAGAAGAACTAAATCGGAAGTTGAATATAATTTCCCCTGAAATCACAGCAAATACGAAATATGCTAAGTCTTCCAATACCAGTACCAAGTTAGCTTTCAATAACATCGATAATAAAACTACTGACTTGCAAAAAATAATAATTGACAACAACGCTCCCTGCTAATATTTAATATGATGAAATATTCTACAGAAACAATGCAAGTAGTTAAAGAGCTTCATCGTCCAATTAGCTTCAGACGAAGGCGTACCATCGTTAAAGGTATATCAGATTTGTGGCTGGCCGATCTTGGACAAATGGATTCTTAAGCTCATTTTAATAACAAATTCATTCTTGTGATTATTGATTGTTTTTCCAAATATGTTTGGGCAAAACCATTGAAATCTAAATCTGGTGAAGAAGTCTCTAGAGCATTCCAACAAATTCTACAACAAAATCACATCAGTCCAAAAAATTTGCAAACTGATCAGGGGAAAGAATTTTTCAATACGAATTCTCAAACCTTAATGAAAAAGTATAATATAAATCATTACAATAGTTTCTCAATAACGGAAGCTTCAATGGGCGAACGTGTTATAAGAACTATAAAAGAGAAATTATTTAAATATTTTAGTTCACAAGGATCCTACTACTGGATTAATATTTTACAAAATATAATTGATGAGTATAATTCAACTAAACATAGTACGATTGGTATGAGCCCCAACAAAGTCAATATGAAAAAAAAAGCACTGATGTGAAGTCAGTACTCTTTGGCGCGCGTGTTCACGGTGGCTAATTTGAATTGAATGATGAGTACTTCAAGCTCAGTGGATAGAGCGAGCCGAAGATCTACCCAAAGGATAGTGGACCCCATTCACTGTCGGTTCAAAAATTAACGGTGCTGTATCTAACCTGCCATCAGGATAGAGTAACAAAGTTGGAAAAAAACACAACTTAACTCTCCTTAGTCGCACAAGCTCCTAGAAGATTTGGGAGGGTGAGTATAATCCTACACTGAGAAAAAACTTTAATTACAACAAATGAAAATTGTGACTTGCTATAGGCACAAATAACTTTTTTTAGTTGCAACAAGTTCGCGTGTTATCTGATAAAAAGTAGCCTATCACAAGCTAGCAAAGTTAATTGTAGTAAGTATTTCATTTTTATTCAGAATAACTGACTTTATTGACTTGATCCAAGTAGCATGTGTTACTTGATAGAAAATCCAGCTAAACACCAGAACTAAAAATGCTATTCGGTGTAAGTAACGTTTGAACGTACCCTTATCATAATGTTTTCATATCGCAAGTAATTTTGTTACTGCTGTTAGTAAGAACCTCTGTCTGTTACAAGTAACTTTTTCACTTAGATCAAATAAAACGTTTGTGTTGGCAATTACATATTTTGTTTACGTTAAGAGACACTCTTACTTAGCGCAAGTACACATTGTCAAAAATTTAGAGGTAAGTCAAACCTTTCAGTTTTTTAGTAAAATGTTCATATATAAATGCATATTGAATGGTTTATTTCTGGGTTTTCTCTCCCAAACTCTGAAAAATATCTGTTAAATAAAAATTCATTATTTTGTGAATTGCTTCTGCGTAATAATGACAAGATATTTGTCAGAAGCAATAAATCGAACAATGTTGCCTAACAAACAATATCGACACAACATCAACGATGATACAACTAAATTTCGTAACGTTTCGGAGTCTAAATCAGACTCCTTCGTCAGACACTTAACGAAAACCTTCAGAATTATTTTTTGTTGATGTAGCTATTCTGAAATTCGAGACGAAGAAGTCTGATTTAGACTTCGAATCGTTACGAAGTTTGCTTGGACAATTCTCGAATTTCAGAATAGCTACATGAACAAAAAATAATTCTGAAGATTTTCGTTAAGTACGTCTGACGAAAGAGTATGATTTAGACTCCGAAACGTTACGAAATTTAGTTGTTCTATCGTTGATAATGTGTCGTTATTGTTCGATTAATTGCTTCTGACAAATATCTTGTGTTTATTACGCAGAAGCAATTCACAAAATAATACATTTTTATTCAACAGATATTTTTCAGAGTTTGAGAGAGAAATCCCAGAAAGAAACCATTTAATTTGCATATATATTTGAAAATTGTACTAAAACACTGAAAGGTTTGACTTACCTCTAAATTTTCCACTTAATATTCGAACCCCCATTGCTGGAAGATATCTTCGTAATCCATTTTAGGAAAATACAATAAACATGCACAAGTAAAAGTGGAGAAATTTAACACTAAACGTATGAATATAACCGCAGACTCTGTTCGAAAGAACATCTCGATTAACTCTAGTAATCAATCAGTGAAACACAACTCGACGATACCGATGGGGTGCGATTTCAACCATTCTTTATAGATGATGATTCCTTTGACCTTTACGCTCTGAATTCTGACCAGATGTAACATCTAACGGCTATCTTCAAAGGATCAACGAGATCGGGTGCTCTTCGGCTCAAATCGGTTACTTTACGAATATTTTTTACACTTATTATAATAAACACTGGTACCTTCCCCAAGTCGATGTTTGAATATGCCAAATAACTTTGTTATTCGCTGCTAATGAAAATGCGTAAGCGAAAAAGTAACTTGTGATAAGTGAATTGAATGCTTGGCTTGTAAACGCAGATTATTTATCATTAGCAAACAAAATTTAAATAACAGCGCTATTCGGATTCAATAACTTTTTAAGTGGTATTAAGAAAAACAGTTACTTCTAACAATTGTCAATTTTTAGGTGAACGTGTCTGTTTACGATAAATATATGATTATCTGCAGCAAATAGATGTTTGTTTATCGCTGATAAAAATTTATTTATCTCAAGTAAAACGTAGTCAAGTGAAAAAAGTTACTTGTAACTTTTTTCTCAGTGTAATCATGTTTATAGCACGCACGCCAAAGCAGATTGACTTTTTACACTTTTTCTTTCATTGTTAAGTCAATCTGCTTTTGCGAGCGTACTATAAACATGATTAGGATCATACTGACCCTCCCAAATCTTCTAGGAGCTTGTGCGACTAAGGAGAGTCAGTTGTGTTCTTTTCCAACTTTGTTACTCTATCCTGATGGCAGCTTAGATACAGCACCGTTAATTTTTGAACCGACAGTGAATGGTGTCCACTATCCTTTGGGTAGATCTTCGGCTCGCTCTATCCACTGCGCTTGAAGTACTCATCATTCAATTCAATTTTGCCACCGTGAACACGCGCGCCAAAGAGTACTGACTTCACGTCAGTGCTTTTTTTTTTTCAAGTTCCTTTAACAAATATAGCTATCAATACAGTTTGGCTGTTAGCTTTACCGTAGATCGAAAAAAATTGCGGTTGTGGGTCATCCGTTAGGAACGCAATTGCCTCTTCTCCAAATCCGAACGTATTTTAATATAGATCTACTGAATATAGTTATTTATAAATTCGCCTCAGGGCCACCATACAGACATTTCAACTCGGAAACAACGGTATTTCCCCCAAACTGACTTGTGTCCGTGCACCGAATTGACATATACATATATATATAATATTCTTTTAAAACCTCACAATATCGGCTCATTACTCCCAACATAACCCAAACAACTCAAAACCATTCAATTCTCGTCTGCGCAAGCGCAATATACTCGTGGCTGCAAGTACTCCCAAAATTACACACCTCACAAAAAACTCCGATTCTCCAACACTAGTGGTTCGGGCGATATCGCTACTTTAATCTACGCATGCGCAGACCCTCATCAGGGATCTGGATTTTATGGAGGAATAGCATCCGCCACCCCAAAACACGAATCCTCTCTGACGAAAGCACCAGCAGTTAAATCACTGAGGTTCTGCTCATGCGTATAACGAAAAATGCCCGTAAGGGCTAACATCAATTTCGAAATTAGCCCCAGGGCCACGGTACGGACACTTCAAACGGAAACAACGCTATATACGCCAAACTGACTTGTCCTTGCACTGAATTGCCTTGAATATTCTTTTGAAACCTCACAATATCGGCTCAGCACTCCCAACATAACCCATACAACCCAAAAACAGTAACTTCTCTTCTGCGCATGCGCAATCTACTTGCGGCTGCAAATCCTCCCAAAATCACACACCTTACAGAAAACTCCGATTCTCCAACACTAGTGGTTCAGGAGATATTGCATCTTGAATCCACGCATGCGCAGACCCCCACCAGTGGATTCTATGGAGGAATAGCATCCGCCACCCTACAATCCCAATCCTCTCTGACGAAAATACCAGCAGTTAAATCCCTGATGGTCTGCTCATGCGCATAACGAAAAATGCCCGTAAGGAGTAACATCGATTTCAAAATTAGCCCCAGGGCCACGGTACGAACACTTCAATTCGGAAACAACGCTACAGCCCCCAAACTGACTTGTCCGTGCACTGTATTGCATTGAATATTCTTTTAAAACCTCACAATATTGGCTCAGCACTCCAGACATAACTCATACAAGCCAAAAACAGTCACTTCTC
The DNA here is from genome assembly GCA_937662695.2 of Halyzia sedecimguttata. Taxonomy (NCBI): domain Eukaryota; kingdom Metazoa; phylum Arthropoda; class Insecta; order Coleoptera; family Coccinellidae; genus Halyzia; species Halyzia sedecimguttata. The sequence continues at coordinate 10,137,725 of OW569418.2, forward strand.
TTCAGCGCATGCGCAATCTACTTGCGGCTGAAAGTCCTCTCAGAATCACACACCTTACAAAAAACTCCGATTCTCCAACACTAGTGGTTCAGGAGATATCGCATCTTGAATCCACGCATGCGCAGACCCTCACCAGGGGATTCTATAGAGGAATAGCATCCACCACCCCAAAACCCCAATCCTCTCTGACGAAAACTTCAGCAGTTAAATCACTGATGGTCTGCTCATGCGCATAACGAAAAATGCCCGTAAGGGGTAACATCAATTTCAAAATTGGCCCCAAGGCCACGGTATGCACACTTCAACTCGGAAACAACGCTATTTCCCCCAAACTGACTAGTGTCCGTGCATTGAATTGACATGAATATTCTTTTAAAACCTAACAATATCGGCTCATTACTCTCAACATAACCCATACAACCCAAAAACAGTCACTTCTCTTCTGCGCATGCGCAATCAACTCGAGGCTGCAAGTCGTCCCAAAATCACACACAAAAAACTCCGATTATCTCTTACCAGGGGATTCTATGGAGGAATAACATCCGCCACCCCAAAACCCCAATCCTCTCTGATGAAAACACCACCAGTTAAATCACTGATGGTCTGCATATGCGCATAACGAAAAATGCCTGTAAGGGGTAACATCAATTTCAAAATTAGCCCCAAGGCCACGGTACGGACACTTTAATGCGGAAACAACGCTACATTCCCCAAACTGACTTGTCTTTGCACTGAATTGCTATGAATATTCTTTTAAAACCTCACAATATCGACTCAGCACTCCCAACATAACCCATCCAACCCAAAAACAGTCACTTCTCTTCTGCGCATGCGCAATCTACTCGAGGCTAAAAGTCCTCTCAAAATAACACACCGTACAAAAAACTCCGATTCTCCAACACTAGTGGTTCGGGTGATATCGCTACTTTAATCTACGCATGCGCAGACCCTCATCAGGGATCTGGATTCTATGGAGGAATAGCATCCGCCACGCCAAAACCCCAATCCTCTCTGACGAAAACTATAGCAGTTAAATGACTTCTCATCTGCGCATGCGCACAACGAAAAATGCCCGGAAGGGGCAGCATGAACCTCAAAAAAACAGGTTTCGGCATTTTAAGCACAGTATTCTGCAAAATAGTAGTAATTTTTTGATTTTTTTCATGTCACGTGATCTTCACGAAATTTTGCAAAAGTGTTTGCATTGGTCTTTTCCATCTAACTACTGAGTTTCAATTTAATCAGATCAGTATTTTACGAGTTATCGTGAAAACAAAATTTTAAAATTTTTAAAATTTTTTTTTGCCACTTTAGGGCCATCCGGTCAAAACAAAACTTCGCAGGCATATAAAGGTCATGATTCTAAAATTTGATGCCAAATTTCAGAAAGATCGAGTGATCGGTTCCGGAAATATTCATAAAAAACGTTTTGACAAAAAACGGCCTTAACTCCGAAACCGCTCGGTGGATTTTGCCCGTTAACGAACTTGTCCGAGATATTTACGCTACAAAACTACCCTGCAAATTTCAACGCTCTAAGTCATTCCGTTCGAGAGTTATCGTGCGAACGGCCGGCCGGCCGGACCGGACGGTAGAATTGAATTTGACCTCGAATTCTTCATCAGGGAGTCGAACCCAATCGTTTGAGACCATTTTCGAAAAAAAATTCGAAAAATACAGACATTGTGACGAAATGATAGCACGCTGTTCCTTGCGGAACACCCGCGCAAAAATGAGCAAAATATACTTAAAAGTCGGTATAACCACATAAAAATAGCTGGACATGGAAAATTTCAAGTTGGCGATAATGTTCGTATAAGCAAGTTTAAACACATATTGGCTAAGGGTTATCCACCAAATTGGACCACTGAAATATTCAAAATCAGTAAGATTCAAATTACCAATCCGGTTACTCACCTTCTCGATGATTTACTAGGACAACTAATCAGTGGTGCTTTTTATGAAACTGAACTACTAAAGGCTACGTTTTCTGATATATTTGTTGAAAAAATTCTACGAGGAAAAGGCAACAAAGTTCTAGCAAGATGGCTTGGGTTAGATAAGTCTCATGATTCATGGATTGATAAATCGAATACATTATAGAACAAACTAATATCAAAATAATTAACATTTGTAAGTTACACACCAATCAGCTAACATGTTTCACCAGAACATTGAATTCAGTCCTATATCATACAACTCTAGGATAGTTGATATGGAGAAGACATATAATAATAATATAATAATAATGGTCTTTATTCAATTCCAAGAATTAGAAATATTAGAATATTACAAATTCAAGCAAAAATGAATTGAAAGGGCGAGATCCAGCACACTTCATCCAGCGTACTGTTCAATCTAACCCAGTGATTCGTCGCTTCATATTCAAAGAAAAAAAAGAAAGAAAAATATATATACACATACAGCTCATACACATTATCAAAAATAAAACTAGAAGTGAATACAATCTCAAGTAAGAACAATTTTCACACTCATTACTCAGGTAATACAGAGTTCTGCTGATACAATAGCCCGCTGAATACCAAGGCTCGTAGACGACTCACATTATTAACCGCCCTGACTTCAATGGATAAATTATTTATGCATCGCGTAATATAATAAGAGTAACATCTACGAAAAAACTGTGTTCTAAATACAGGCGGTGTACCTTTGAAACGTAAATTCAAGTTGTGGACGTCAGAGCGGAAAGTAATCTTATTGTAGAGGTAAGGGGGAGTTCGGCTAGCTAAAATTTTCATGAACAATAATATAGCATGAAGACATGTTCTCCTCTCCATATTAAGCCAGTTTACAATGCGTAACGTATGGCTAATTCGATCAAACTTTCTTATCCCAAATATAAGGCGCAAACAGGAGTTCTGGAGTTTCTGTATCCTCAGCTTGTCAGAGAATCTTAAACAGGGACCATAGACACAATCAGCGAAATTAAGATGTGATAGAACCAGAGATTCACATAGCTGAACTCTAACATTCCGGGACAATGCAGACCTGTTTCTATAGAGAACCCTCAAGTTACCATATGCCTTCTGCAAGCAAGCAGATACATGGTCCGTGAAGCGCATATCAACGTCAATCCAAACTCCCAAATTCCTAACCTTGTCGCATAACTTGACGACATCTGAACCAACCCTTATCGGAAACCCTTCTTCTAGAAATTTAATCCTATCACCTTTTCTCCCAAACAACATGGCGACGGTCTTATCCCCATTGAGCTGTAGGCAATGAGCACTAGACAATTCCCTAATTACATCCAATTCATAGTTCAGAGCTGAAACTGCCTGAGTTGACTCACTTAAATAGAAGGAGATATATAGCTGAGCATCATCCGCATAATAGTGAATAGAACAAGATTGAATGGACCTTACAAACTGTGAAATGTAAATAATAAACAAAATCGGTCCAAGAATTGACCCTTGCGGTACACCCCTCAAAATTTTGAGGGGGGATGACAATTTGCCATTATAAGAGACTGCCTGAAAACGTTCAGAAAGATAGGAAACGAGAAGAAGAATAGAATCATCACGAAGTCCAACATGTCTCAATATTGCTGCTAAAAGCTCGTGACTGAGACTGTCAAATGCTTTCGAGTAGTCTAAAAGTGTAAGCATAGTGAGTTTGCCCTGATCGGTTGCCCTGATTATGTCATCTGTAATGTTCAGCAAAGCAGTGGTACAGCTGTAATTTTTTCGAAAACCAGATTGTGCGGTAGGTATAATTTTGTTCGTATCCAGATGTGACCACAGTTGTTTACACATAATCTTCTCTAATATTTTGGATAAAGCAGGTAAAATGCTAATAGGTCGTAGATTACTCATGCTATTCGGATTAGATACTTTTGGTACAGGTAAAACAACAGCTTTTTTCCACTGACTCGGAAAGACAGAATTTTCTAAACAGAAATTGATGACATGAGTGATATGTGGAAGTATATGAGGTACACATAAGTGCAGGGTCAGTATATTTATGCCATCATAACCAACAGCTTTACAGCTTTTGAATACAATTTTATTTCTGGGTGATCACAGCATTCAATGTGGATTCAGTGGTGTTCGGAACTTCGAACAATCAATTAAAATATCAGCAAGCGAACAGTCAATGTTCTTCAATAGGAAAATATCCATTACTTTTGATTCTCATCAATGGCTTGTGTTAATTGGAATTCTCCATCTGAATGAAGATAATGATTTAAACTGCATTGATGATATTACTGTTGTAACCACAACTATAAATGGATATAAGACGGTACATATATCGAGGAATGATAATCATTTATATTTCGTTTCTGATGATGTAAATTTTGTAAACAATAGTTACAAATCACCAAACTCACGGGGACAAAGGGTTTTTTGCTAAGGGTTTTCCCTAAGCTCTTGTATCATACGTCAAATTGTATGGTACCCGGTTACACCAACCTCTGCTAACACATATACAGCTCTCAGTCATAAAAATATATATACAGGGTGAGTCTTTGACCACTGCATTAATTTTAATCAAAGATTCCTCTCATCAAATGAAACACTTTTTTCATTTAACATTTTTCCAAATTCAGCTCAGGTAAAAATATACAGGCTGTTGAAATTTTGAAAAAAAATCAGTTTTTATTTTGTAGCTTTGACATCCTTCTTTCGCATAAAATGAATGTTGGCGTAAAGTTTCCTATAACTATGATACATATTCTCCAAATATGAGTTATTTTCTACTTGTACTGGTTTTCTAGTTATGGACTCGTGGATTCATGAAACTGAACGAAATTAGCATAAAGAAAGCATATAAAGTTTTTCTTGAGTCATTTCAAGAATATTCCATTGTTTTAGAATATTATATTATTCTTCATCATTTCTCCTTAAACGCACCGTTTTCTAGATATTCTTCATTGAATGTTTTAAAATGGAAAAGTCCAGAAATTTCACTACTTTTATGGATCCGTCCCTGAGCGTTGGAATCCTGAATCAAGCTGTAAACCACGTTACCATGCGTTTCCATGTGTTTCTCGTCTGCCAACAATGACATAGATAATTTATATGCGGGAGTGTATTAGCACATTGTGAAATCTTTAAACGCTTGTAACTTTTTACCTGAGCCGAATCTGGAAAAATGGTAAATGAAAAAAGTGTTTCATTTGATGAGAGGAATATTTGGTTAAAATTAATGCAGTGGTCAAAGACTCACCCTGTATATATCTAGGATCCTGGAAATTCATAACAACTTTATAAGGACCTGATTGGAAATGTTAACAAATCTCAATTTCAATGCATACTATAAGAATGTTTTATTAATTTTAAACGATTTGAAAAAATATAGTAGTAAGTCGCTTGATGAATTAATCAAAATATTTTGTGATCTCAATTTTTCAATTGAGAATTTAATATTATGTGAATGTAGTGTTTTATTGAGAGACAAAATATTACATAGATGATTTACTACAAATTGAAAAATGAAATACAATTGAGAGAATTCAATATTATGTAATCTCAAACAGAAAAAATAAAAACATTTTAGATATATAAAGATTTTCAATATAAGCTATTATCACTTAGATTTTATCCCATTCGTATTCAGTATTCCAATCAGTATGGCCGAAAAACGTCCAAAGAAATAATAGTGGCCTGTATATTCATATCACTCTATGTGATGATTACATTTATAATGATATTCCTAATAAGAATGTATGGTAGAAGGAACAGGCAAACCATAATACTTGATAGATATCAATTTGAAGATGATCATGTTCAATGTCCTAATTGTAGGATAACATTATTCTGTTTGAATAAAAATATTCAATCAGAAGTATAAGAATTTTCATTAATTCTAAATGATTTGATATTATGTGAATGTAGTGTTTTATTGAGAGATAAAATATTATATGATGTACTGCAAAACTGAAATCTCAATTGGGAGAATTCAATATTATGTAACTTCAAACAGAAAAAATAAAAAACACTGTTGATATATAAAGATTTTCATTATAAGCTATTATCACTTACATTTTATCCCATTCGTATTGTATATTTCAATCAGTATGGGTGAAAAAACGTTCAAAGAAATAATAGTGGCGTATGGAGTCATTGCACTTTATTTCAGAACTGCATTTATAATGATATTCCAAATAAGAATGTATGGAGAAGGAATAGACAAACCATAATACCTGGTAAATATCAATTTAAAGATAATCATGTTCAGTGTGCTCATTGTAGGATAACTTTTTTCTATTTGAATAAAATTATTCAATCTGAATGCTTTAAAATGTGTGAAGAATCAAAATATATATTCAATGGATTAAGATACTGCTGTCTCCTGAAATGTGAAGGAGAATCTCTTGATGAAGACTCGGTGGATGGAATTGCCTGTTTAAAATGTGAATCTTTTGGAGATTGCAGATGTAATTGCGTGATTTACCAAACTATTAAAAATAAGGAAAATGAAAAATAAAAAAAATGTGAAAATAAATTATTTTTTCTTCTATTCATTCATCCTCTTCGCATATTTATGAATGCATAAGATTGCTAGCTTTTGAATGGAATATGAATATTGAACTTCAGCTTGACCTAATATAAAATACCCATATCTATATATTTTGATGAGTTTTTCACTAGCGTATGTAATCTAGACGTTCGGAAGCGGCACAGAACTTGCAACAATTTATTGCCTTATCAGATTTATAGCTTTTGAACTTCAGCTTGACCTAATATAGATCTGAAATTTATTATACTCATATTTTGGTTTATCGGATTTATTGCTTTTGAACTTCATCTAGACCTAATATAAATTTGAAATTTATTGTACTCATATTTTGGTTCATTCTTTAAATAGAGTGATTTCTGTGACTTGAGGGTGGTATATGATTCATTTCAATGAACGAATTATTGTTATATAGATTACACTTCCTGAATGATTAATAACTTGATTGTGTAATCTAAACGTTTGGAAGAGGCAGAAAATGCCGAATATTGAACTTTGGATCTTGTGATTGTTTTATAGGCAAAACTGTATAAAAGGGAATTTCAAACGAAACCAAGTTAGACTCAAAGCAGGTGTTTACTGATTAACATCTATATCATATCTTCTAACGTGTTTGTCATTCAACATACATTCGTAAGTATTAATTGTTAAATTTAAATAATTCCCATTTAATATCATGATATACAGGGTGGTCCAGATCGTAACCAAGAAACTTTAACCACGTATTGTATGTCAAAAATAAGCCCTAGTTTGACATATAAATATATGTCGAGAAATGCTTTCTCTACGAGATACAGGGTGTTGAAATTATAGAAAAAAAAAATGTTTTTTATCAATAACTTTTACAGTTCTTAAAATATTTTCATGAAATTTGGGACAGAGGTTTTAAGGATCAAGAGGCACTTTTTGAATACAATATTTTTTTTTATTTCACCAATGGTGTCCGTACTGCATCGAGACTGAATATTTTTGGACAAAAAAATGATACGCCAGTGGTTTTTCCAACAATAAAATTTATTCTTGAAATCCTTATTCAATTTGAAGCAAATTCATTTTCCTGACTTTTTGACGTACGAGGCACCGTTTCCGAGTAAAAAAATTAAACACTCTCATGCATGAGCATATCGCTGAAATTTGATATGGTACATAAAAATAATACTCGTAATAATAAGACTATCTTTGTAAAAAATGTGTAATTACGAAAAAATAAGCGTTAATATCCACACTCAAATACGAATTTAAAGAAGATGTTCGAAGTAATGAAAAAAAAACATTTTTTTTCCTAATAATTTTAACACCCTGTATCTCGGAGAGGAAGCATTTCTCGACATATATTTATATGACAAACTAGGGCTTATTTTTGATGTAGAATACGTGGTTAAAATTTCTTGGTTAAGATCTGGACCACCCTGTATTTAATATTTTTTTAGAAAAAAAAAGGATATTACTAAAGTTAATTTGGTAGGAACTCTTTCAGCGATAGGGAAGCCTATACATCATATGAGTGAATTGGAGATAAATAAAATTTATGCGATCCATACCTGTAAAATAACGAAAACAAAATATGGAGCAGATTTTTTTGCCGAAGAGAGTGACCACAACCTTGAGAGATCATCTAGACCAGTTTCAACCAGGACGCTACGGATTGAAATTCCTGGGATTGAAGAAGATCAGCAGTACAATATCTACACCTTTGTTTGAGATAGTGGAATTGTAAAAATTGGTTCAAGCCCTGTGGACAGGAGCTTTCTGGCGCTCTAGTTCAAACAGACAATTTATATCTCCGAAAGTATTGGTTTCTCAGAGTTGGGAATTAAATCAATGTATTCTTATGAAAGAACTGCATCATAAAGGAAATTAAATTCAAATAACAGTTTATTTATCAAGATTAAATGAGCAATCTGAGAATGAGAACTGCACCATGGAAGAAATCAAATTAAAACAGCTGAAATGAATTTGACTCGTTCTTATAGAACAGGATGAAATGTACGAGTACGACCACAGATCATATAATAAAGCTTAGATAGAATAATTATAGCATTCTGTGAAAACATAGAATTACGTACGATTCATTATTGAAATTTAGAAAAATCATATTTGCGAAAGTATTAGCTTGTTGGAGTTGAAAATGATATCGATGGATTTTAATGATGAAACTGCATCTTGAATAAAAATTACAGACATTTGGGCAAATTGATAAGCACTCAGTTCCGAGGAACTAGAGCGCCAAAAAGTCCCGTCTTCTCTCGTTCCGAAACCGAAAACCCGACAGCCTAGACACACCGGCTTCGGGCTCCTCGTGCGATCTTGTCGATCTCCGGTATTAGAATAAAACGTCGGTACTTACCTGGGATATATATATTATTAATTTTAACTTTTCGACATAAAATCGCCGCATGGGGGTTTATTTGACGGTTTTTTACCATTGTCTCTCTAAGTCGATTTTGACGTTTCTGGAACCAACTATTAGCAAGGAATTAGAAATGTCATATCTCAGGCAAATAAGTTGACATTATGACAATTCATACATGGAATAATTATATAATTCTGTGAAAACGTAAGGATACGATTTTTTGTTGAATTTTTGAAAAATCAAGTATTAGCTTGTTAGAGTTAAAAATGATATAATTGGATTCTTATGATAAAACTGCTTATTGAAAAAAATTTTATTTGAAATGTTTTGTAAAAAAATTTTTTTTTTGTTACTCCGAAACACTCTGTCTGATTTTGCCCAATAACGAACTGAGCCGAGATATTTATCTGCCAAACCTATTCTGAAAATTTCAACTCTCTAGCTCATTCCGGCCGGACAGAATGAATTTCGACCACGGATTCTTGATCAGTGAGCCGAACCAAATCGTTTAAGACCATTTTCATCCAAAAATTCGAAAATAACAGACATTTGGGCAAATTTGCTTATCAATTTGCCCAAATGTCTGTTATTTTCGAATTTTTGGATGAAAATGTTCAGTTCCGAGGAACTAGAGCGCCAAAAAATGAAATCATTAAAATCAATACTGTTTTTTGTTGTCAGTTCATTACGAGAAGCGGTAACGATGAATTAATGGATTTTAAATATTTTCCAACTAAAAATTAAACAATTGATGCTAGTACAAATCTTAATCATTGGTTTGAAAAAAATGTTATCGAAGCTTTGAGTGTAAAACTTGAGTCGTTTCAGGAAAAAGAAAGTGGATTTGCTCTTCATTCAGAAGTGTCATTAGAAGTCAATATGAATAATGTTGAAATGGGAACTGGTGGAAGCTCATATATATGTTTACCTAAAGAGATGGAATCAAAAAAAGCTTGTGTAAATATCCAAAATGAAGATAATTTATGTTTTATGTGGAGCATTCTTGCGGGCTTATATTCATCAACGAATATAAATTATCAAATAGACATAAAGTGTCATCATATTCCCACCCCAATTCAATATTTAATACTGATGGAATTACATTTCCAATATCAATTAAAGATATTACGAGGTTTGAAAAACTGAGTGATTTATCAGTTAATGTCTTTTCCCTAAAAATGGACAAACGAAAAAAATTCTCAGTAATCCCCATACGTATTTGTAAATCAAAAATTCTAGATAGACATGTAAATTTGTTGCTTGTACAAAATATATATCAACCTGATGATTATTAAGAATCAACATCTATCGCTGTAGAGATTAAGTATCATTATGTATATATTACAAATTTATCACGGCTAATATCAAAGCAATTGAGTAAACGTAATGGTAAGAAATGGATATGTGAAAAATGTATTAATTATTTCCATTCGGAAAAAAATTGAATGATTATACTCGGCTTTGTTCAAAACACGATTCATGTCGTATAATGTTCCCAGAAAAGTCTCATATCTCTTTTACCAAGCATCGTTATAAACAGAGAAGTCCTTTCGTTGAATATTGTGACTTTGAATCATATTTGAAACATATCAATGAAGTGAAATTCAATTCAATCAAATATCAAAAACATAATGCTATCAGTGCAGGATTTTATTTGAAAAGTATGTATGAAGAATGTGTACCTTCATATTTTGATAGTTATCTGGCGATGATTGTATGGAGTGGTTTGCTGCTCAATTGGAGCGCATAGGTAAAATTTTAGAGGAAAAGATAAAATATGTGAAACCAATGGAATTTATAAATTCAGATGATGAGGAAAAGAATATTTGTCATATATGTAAGTTAACTTTAACATCAGATGATAAGGTTGTGCGGGATCATAATAATTTCACTGGAAAATATCGCGGACTAGCACATAATAAATGTAACCTAAATTTCAGAAAAAGTTATATCGTTCCTGTAGTGTTCCACAATCTCGGTGGTTACGACGCGCATTTTATTATAAAAGAGATTGCGAAACACAGTTCAGTTTCTGTTTTACCGCTGAACAAGGAAAGATATATAAGCTTCACAAAACATGAATCTCAGACCAACATCCAGTTTAGGTTTATGGATAGTTTTCGATTTTTAAACAGCTCGCTTGAAAACCTTGCTTCATTTCTAACATCAGATCAATTCATTGAGTTGCGAAATCAATTTACTAATTTGAGTGAAGATAATTTGAAACTATCAACAAAAAAAATGGGTTCAAGCCCTGTGGACAGGAGCTTTCTGGCGCTCTAGTTCAAACAGACAAATTATATCTCCGAAAGTATTGGTTTCTAAGAGTTGGGAATTAAATCAATGTATTCTTATGAAAGAACTGCATCATAAAGGAAATTAAATTCAAATAATAGTTTATTTATCAAGTTTAAATGAGCAATCTGAGAATGAGAACTGCACCATGGAAGAAATCAAATTAAAATAGCTGAAATGAATTTGACTCTTTCTTATAGAACAGGATGAAATGTACGAGTATGAACACAGATCATATAATAAAGCTTAGATAGAATAATTATAGCATTCTGTGAAAACATAGAAGTACGTACGATTCATTATTGAAATTTAGAAAAATCATATCTCCGAAGGTATTAGCTTGTTGGAGTTGAAAATGATATCGATGGATTTTAATGGTGAAACTGCATCTTAAATAAAAATTACAGATCTTTGGGCAAATTGATAAGCACTCAGTTCCGGGGAACTAGAGCGCCAAAAAGTGTAATTCCCTTTCCGGGATTGGAGCCCGCATTCTCTCGTTCCGAAACCGAAAACCAAATCAAAAAACCGAAACCGAAAACCCGACGGCCTAGACCACCGGCTATCGAACGATCTTGTCGATCTCCAGTATTAGAATAAAACGTCGGTACTTACCTGGGATATATATTCTAAATTTCACTTTTCGACATAAAATCGCCACATGGGGATTTATTTGACGGTTTTTTACCCTTGTCTCTCTAAGTCGATTTTGACGTTTCTCGAACCAACTATTAGCAAGGAACTAGATAATGTCCTGTCTCAGGAAAATAAGTTGACATTATGACAATTCATACATAGAATAATTAAATAATTCTGTGAAAACTTAAAAATACGATTTATTATTGAAATTTTGAAAAATCATATCTCCGAAAGTATTAGCTTGTTAGAGTTAAAAATGATATCATTGGATTCTTATGATAAAACTGCTTATTGAAAAAAAATTTAATTTGGAATTTGTTTTGTAAAAAAAAAAATTTTTTTTGTTACTCCGAAACCATCTGTCCGATTTTGCCCAATAACGAACTCAGCCGAGATATTTATCTCCCAAACTAGCTCATTCCGTTCGAGAGTTATCGTGCCTACGGCCGGCCGGCCGGACAGAATGAATTTCGACCATGGATTCTTGATCAGTGAGTCGAACCAAATCGTTTAAGACCATTTTCATCGAAAAATTCGAAAATTACAGACATTTGGGCAAATTGATAAGCACTCAGTTCCGAGGAACTAGAGCCCCAAAAAGGAGTTTTTCCCTATGACTACATTGATAGTGTAGAGAAATTATCTGTTACACATCTACCATCTATCGAAAAATTTTATAATCAATTAAATTAGGATGGAATTAGTGAGGAAAATTACTTGCATGCTCAACAAGTTTGGTTTACATTTAAATGTCAAACTATAAAGGATTATATAAATCTGTATCTCAAAACTGATATAATGCTTTTAGCAGATGTTTTTGAAGAATTTAGAGATAGTTGCATAAAAGAGTATGAGTTTGATCCTATTCATTACTACACTTTGCCAGGATACACGTGGGATTGTATGTAGAAGATCACAAATATAAATTTCGAAATCATCAAAGATATGATATATTGCTCTTCCTAGAAAATGGAATCAGGGGTGGTATCAGTCAGTGTTCTAATAGAATATCTCAGGCAAATAATAAATATATGGGATTGAAATTTAAAAAAGATGAAATAGAAAAATATCTGCTGTATTTGGATGTGAATAACTTATATGGTTGGGCTATGAGTCAATTTTTACCATATGGTAGGTTCGAATGTGTTGATACAAACATTTATATTACACAGATACCAGATGATTCTTCTGAAGGGTATATCCTGGAGGTTGATTTAGAATATCCTCAACATATCCATGATCTTCATAAAGATCTACCATTTTGTGCTGAAACGTGAATTCCTCCTGGTTCAAAGCAACCCAAATTATTAACCACCTTATTTCCAAAGGAAAATTACATCCTTCACTATCGAAACTTGAAGCAAGCTCTTAGTCACGGTCTTGTACTCAAAAAAGTTCATAAAGTTCTCAAGCTCAAACAATCTGCGTGGCTCAAAATTTACATTGATAATAATACATGTCTGAGACAAGCTGCTCGAAATGAATTTGAAAAAAATCTATTCAAACTAATGAATAATGCTGTATTTGGGAAAACAATTGAAAATGTGAGAAAACATCGTATTGTAAGACTGGTAAATAAGTGGAAGGGTAGGTTCGGTGCCATGAATCTAATCGAAAGTGCTAGTTTCAAAAGTAGAATGATATTAGATGAAGATTTGGTTGTAATAGAAATGCAGAAAAAAAGGATAATTTTCGATAAAGCAATATATGTAGGAATGTCCGTTTTAGATATTTCAAAGGTTTGTTTATATGAGTTTCACTATGATTATTTTTTACCTAATTTTGCCGATAGCAAATTAAATTATGTTGATACTGATAGTTTAACATATGAAATATGTAATCAAGATCCATATGAACGCATCACACGTGATTGTTATACTCATTTCGATACCTCTGATTACCCTGAGGAGAATCCCTATGGAATTCCTCAGGTTAATAAGAAGGTGTTAGGATTGATGAAGGATGAGAACAACGGATTGATAATGACCGATTTTGTTGGTTTACGATCAAAAATGTATTCCTTCCGCGTTGATTCGAATGAGATCAAGAAAATCAAGGGAATAAAAAAAAATTTTGTAAAAAGCTTATCATTCGATGATTTTTTAACATGCTTATTGAATTCTACCAATAAATCCGTTAAACAGAGAACTATCATTTCAAAATGCCATGATGTCTTTTCAATAGAACAAGAAAAAATTGCTTTATGTAATAAAGATGATAAAAGTCATATAGTTCCAAATAGTCATTATTTCTGTATAAAATGTACCCGGAATTGTTAAAAAAAACACATAAATTTAAATTTAATCATCAATATTTATTTTGTCTCCTTCAAAATAGTCCCCATTGCTTACAATACAACTATGATATCGGCGAACCCACTTTTCCATGCACCGCTCATACGCCGCCAAAGGTATGGCCTTCAATTCTCGTTGCGAATTTGTTTTGATGGCTTCAATGGACTCAAAACGCGTTCCACGTAGGGGCAATTTGAGTTTTGGGAATAGAAAAAAGTCGCACGGAGCTAAGTCAGGTGAATACGGCGGTTGTTCGATGGTATTTATTGAGTTTTTGGTCTTGTATTCCTTAATAATTATGGCTCGGTGCGACGGCGCGTTATCATCATGCAAAATCCACGAATTGTCTTTCCATAAATCTGGCCGTTTACGACGAACATTCTCACGCAAACGCCTCAATACACCTAAGTAATACTCCTTATTCACTGTCTGTCCTTCAGGAAGAAATTTTGAGTGCACAACACCACGATAATCGAAGAAAACAGTGAGCAAAACCTTAATTTTCGATCGACTTTGACGTGTTTTTTTCGGATTCGGCTCGTTTGGTAGGCGCCATTCGGCCGATTGTTGAGCTGTTAACGTGTCATACTCATAGACCCATGTCTCATCGCCAGTTATGATTCGTTTCATGAAATTTGGATCACTAGCAGCTCGAGAAACCATGTCTTCAGAGACCTGCTTTCGATGCTCTTTTTGCAAAAAATTCAGCTCTTTTGGAACGAGTTTTGCGCCGACGCGTTTCATACACAAAAAATGGGTTCAAGCCCTGTGGACAGGAGCTTTCTGGCGCTCTAGTTCAAACAGACAAATTATATCTCCGAAAGTATTGGTTTCTCTGAGTTGGGAATTATATCAATGTATACATATGATAGAGCTGCATCATAAAGGAAATTCAATTCAAATAATAGTTTATTTATCAAGATGAAATGAGCAATCATGAGAATGAGAACTGCACCATGGAAGAAATCGAAGTAAATCTGGCCAATTATGCCCAATAACGAACTTAACCGAGATATTCATCTCCCTAACCTACTCTGAAAATTTCAACTACCTAGCTCATTCCGTTCGAGAGTTATTGTGGAAAAACTTTTTTTAAATTTTCAAATATTTTTTTTACACTTTGCGGTAATCTGGTCAATACAAAACTTCACATGCGTATAAAGGTCATGACTCTACAAATTGATGCTAAATTTCAGATAGATCGAACAAACTTGTCCGAGATATTTACGCTCCAAAACCACCTTGCAATTTTCAATCCGCTAACTCCTTTCGTTCGAGAGTTATCGTGCCTACGGCCGGTCGGCTGGCCAGACAGAATCGATTTCGCACTCGGATTCTTGATCAGTGAGTCGAACCAAATCGTTTGAGACCATTTTCAGCCAAAAATTTCAAAATTACAGACACTTGGGCAAATTGATAAGCACACTGTTCCGAGGAACTAGAGCGCCAAAAAAACAAGTTTCGTATGACAATTGCCCAAAACAGGTTTAAAGTACCTACAAATAGTAGGTATTCCATAAAACAAATATGAAAGAAGATAATAATAAAAAATTACCTTGTAATCGATCAAAAATTTCCTGATCTACGTTCACCAAACTACAGAATTATGCTTTCAATATTTACGTAATATATTCAAACATTTTCGGGTGAGGTCCCCGTTGCATCGCTAAAATACGAGTATTTCAACCCCAATATTTTTGAAGTTACAATATTCCCTTCTGTCAAGTTGACATAATGAGAATTCATACATAGAATAATAATTATATCAATCTGTGAAATACGATTTACATTGAAATTTTAAAAAATCATATCTCCGAAAGTATTAGCTTGTTAGAGTTGAAAATGATATGAATGGATTCTTATGATAAAACTGCTTATTAAAAAAAATTTGATTTGGAATTTGTTTCGTAAAAAAAAATTTTATTTTTGTTACTCCGAAACCATCTGTCCGAATTTGCCCAATAACGAACTTAGCCGAGATATTCATCCCCCAAACCTACTCTGAAAATTTCAACTCCCTAGCTCATTTCGTTCGAGAGTTATCGTGCCTACGGCCGGACGGCCTGCAGGCCGGACCGGCCGGACAGAATGAATTTCGACCACGGATTCTTGATCAGTGAGTCGAACCAAATCGTTTAAGACCATTTTCATCGAAATATTCCAAAATTACAGACATTTGGGCAAATTGATAAGCACTCAGTTCCGAGGAACTAGAGCGCCAAAAATTAGTCAAAATGTTATGAACGGTCATTTTATCAATGCTCAACTCTCGAGCCAACTCTCTAACACTTAAATGACGATTTTCGAGCACTAATTTCTTGATTTGGATGATGTTATCGTCGGTTGTTGACGTTGAAGGCCGTCCAGAACGGGGCAAATCTTCGACCACTTCACGACCGTCTTTGAATGATTTGTACCAATCGTATGCTTGTGTTTTGACATACAATTATCACCAAAGGCTTTTTTTAACATTTTCAATGAATCGGCACAAGAAAATTCGTTTGCAAGACAAAATTTGAGGCAAACTCTTTGATCAACTATTTTTTCCATTGTAAAATTCGCAGAGCACTTTTGAGGTCGACTGATATTGACAGCTGTTGTAAACACACTAGTTGACAGATCGCGCTCAAGTTTGGCTTGGTAATAAAGGAAGGTCCTACCAACTTAAAAAAAAAAAATTACCGATTCCTTTTTGGCGGTTCATTTAAATAACATTTTCCGGGTACTTTTTATACAGAGAGCCGTGGGGCCATTATACTATACAATAATTATTTATTTTTTTTAATCAGATAAATTTTTCATTACCATTCATATCGAAAATTGCTGAAGGAACAGTAAGAGATAGTTTTTCATATAGACCGGAACTTGGAAAAAGGTTCAAAGAATAATATCCACTGGAATTCGAAGAAGCAAATAAATTACCTACATCTTCATGGATAGTTGCAGGAAATTTCATTTCCTACCTAATGGGAATTACTAATTCATTCAATCAAATCAATTTATGGATTATATCAAATTTATCAGAGGAGATATTTTGACGATAATAAGGATGAGTGGGAGAGTCAAACACATTTTTTTCTACGTCGCTGTAGAAGCGTTAAATCAAAACTTGATATTAGTATAATAAGAGTGTTTCCTGTGTAAACCGATAGTTCTTTGACAAACTTTTATTGTTTACTTGATATTGTATTAGATTGTCACATCTTAATAACAGGTTTACATGTTTCATCAAATATTTTGATCGATAGCAATCACGGAAATAACGAGTCAATGTCTCCTCTTAAAAGAATAAAACTTCAAGAAATATATGAAAATATGGCATACAACCCAACACCTCTGATATATTAAGCTTTGTGTAAAGTAACCGTGACAATTGATCTTGGAAACATTTATAAATACACATTATTACGATTCTTTTGTGATAGATTTTATTTTATGTATAGTGATTTATTAAATAGAGATTTGCCCCCTCCTTAATGATATGCTTGTGAAAAAAATAGCTCATTATATTATATCAAGCTTATAAAAATGATGAATTTTTTCTTTCCATATATGTATATTGTAAAATGATGATTATTTTGTACATTTTCTAATCAAATAATAAAATTTGTTCTATACATACATTATTTGTGTATTTTTCTATTCCAATAATAAATGATTGATGTAGACTGATTTTTAATTTATATTCCTATAAGAAAAACACCTATATGTTAAGAGAACCTATCTGTTACATGTCAGTTTTGAACAAATAGGAGCTGTATGTGCTGTGTAGCTTTCTCATTATGATGCTTTATTGTTAGATAAAAAAAAATTGTAATGCTCAAGTTGTAGAGAGTATAAATATATAAATAACAAGGTCGAGACCCTGAATCCGAGATTCCTAGGTCCGACGATCATAAATCGGTGATTATACGATGGATATCTGGGGTACCAGATAAGGTCAAGCTGAAGTTCAAAAGATATAAATCTGATACGACAATGAATTGTTCTCTGCCTAGCTTCCAATCGTCTATAGGTCAAGCTGAAGTTCAATATTCATATTCCATTCAAAAGCTAGAAATCCTATTGGATAAATATTTGTCATACGTCATCTTGATACGTTGGACACGCCCCCCACATTACGCCATCTTTGAAATATTTTACTAAGGATTGCGTCATCTTATATCACCATTACGTCATCCTACGATAAATTCCGATTCTACGATCTCACCCCCCCCCCCCCCACTCATCTTGATACGTTGGACACGCCCCCCCACATTACGCCATCTGTGAAATATTTTACTAAGGATTGAGTCATCTTATATCACCATTACGTCATCCTACGATAAATTCCGATTCTACGATCTCACCCCCCCCCCTTGAAAACTCCAGAACTCCCATACCTCTTCTACTTATAATAATTCATAGATACAATAATTAAGTACAGCATTCTGTGAAAAAGAAGTACGATTCATTTTTGAAATTTGGAAAAATCATATCTCCGAAAGAATTAGCATCTTAGAGTTCAAATGTTATCAATGGATTTTTATGGTGAAACTGCATCTAAAAAAAATTGAATTTGAAATTTGTAATGTGAAAAAAAATTTTTTTTTCCTTTCTCCGAAACCATCAGGCCAATGTTGCCCAGCAACGAACTCAACCGAGACATTTATCGCTCAAACTTACTCTGAAAATTTCAACTGCCTAGCTCATTCTGTTCGAGAGTTATTGTAGAAACAAAATTTAAAAATTTAAAAAGAATTTGTTGACACTCTACGGCAACATGATCAAAACAAAACTTCGCATGCATATAAAGGTCCCAATTCAACAACTTTATGCTAAATATCAGATAGATCGAGTGATCGATCTCGGAAATATTCATAAAAAATATTTTTACTGAAACGGGCCATAACTCCGAAATCGCTTGGTGGATTTCGTCAGAGATATTTATTATACAAACCTACCCTGCAAATTTCAATCCTCTAACTCCTTTCTTTCGGGAGTCATCGTGCCTACGGCCGGCCGGAACGGCTGGACGAAATTGAGTTCGACCACGGATTCTTCATCAGTGAGTCGAACCAAATCGAAGACCATTTTCAGCCAAGAGCGCCAAAGAAGAACTAGATCACAAGTCCTCGATACCTATTCGAATCCTAACCATGTCAAATCTAAACACGAAATATCCAAAATTAATGCCAGAAGGGCTAAACTATACTTTACCAAATAAATGCCAGAACGGCCAAGCTATAATATCCCAGATATGTGCCTGGGGGACCAATCTATATAACTACACCAAATACCCTGAAATAATCGTAAATGAATCAAATGGCAGATTGCCAACAATACAATAGGTTATAGGTATATGTAGAGGAAAACTATATAAAATTAAATCCTGAGGGGATATTACAACCACCATATACTGGTATCAAATGCAATTGTCTGGAGTGGTTGGTTGTTGGTGTAGATGGTAAATTCCTTCGTTCAATATAGTTGCATCCTCAAGGTAGTTACCGCTTGGATACCAATGCATATCAACGATCGTAGGTTCAGCAGCACGAATATCATCTCGTGAATAGCCCTAACCCGAAAACCCTAATAAAAGAATATGAGACAATGGTTTACCAAATACAATAAATTCATAACTCTGGTGTTCTGAGGGTATATCTCTAAGAATTGGAGTCCTCGTGGAAAAATTCATTTATCACGCATACAAAGTTGTAAATAAACTGTCGTAAATAAACCACAACAACAATTATGGAACCTAACCCCATTTGAGAGTCCGATGTCACCAATGGGTTACGTGCAGTTCTGACAGTTGACCAACATTGGAGGACCAACAAAGCGGGAATTAGTACTGTTATTGTTTGTTTTGCTCTTATTTTCCTGGATTTTTCGATATTTGTGAGTGTTATATCAATTGAATTGCTGTTTATGAAGTGAAGTGAATATTTTGCTATCTTTATTTGTTCCAAAAACATTAATTTTTAGTAATAAAATGCCAAATTTTTGCAAGTTCATGAGCTGCAGTAGCAAGGGCGAACTAAAAAACGTACAAATATCACATTTTTCACGTAAATTTATATGCAGAAAGTGCGTAAGTAAGTGAGTAAGGTATAGATCTATTTTAATATCTTGGTTTCAATTTGAATCTTGTATGAATGTAGAGCATAGACCAAATTTAAAGGTCTATGATGTAGAGCTGAACTTAACCGATCACCTTGAGAGATTATAAGAAAGAATTAGGTATATTCCTAGCTTTCTATTTGACGCTGTATCACTTCCAAAGTGATGCGAAATCAGTTCAAACCAGAGAAATAGAGGGAAATCCCTCTATTTCTCTGGTTCAAATTGATTTCGCATCAGTTTGGAAGTGATACAGCGTCAAATAGAAAGCTACTATTGTTTTCAAAGGCAAGAATTCTATTGCATCAGTATGTCACTACGATTGGAAACTGTGGAAAATTTAGAAGACAAATAACACTTTCCAGCTTGTTAATTCTGTATAATTATAGGTACATATAAAAATGTTTCACTTAGTCACTCAGTTAGCTGCATGAATAGTAATGTATGAATCTATAATATTTCATTATAAATTTCTCAATTAATTTAATTTCTTTATTGAAAGGATTTCGTCAGTTTTTGATAAAGTTCGCAAAATTTGTTACCTCAGCAAAAACCAGAGATTTATGGATTCCTCCGCTGAAGAGATTCGACTTAACAGCTTCGAAACTCAAATTTGGTATGATGTATTTAACACGTTTTCATTCAAATATGAAAGGAAATAAAATTCTGATTTGTTTCTCATGTTAGAATATAGAAAATTGTACACCATGTTTTCACTAGGTAAGCCAGCAGATTTGTCCGATAAAAATCATCCTGATTGGATTCCATTATAGAATATGATTGTGTATGTAATTTATCTGTTATTTTTTATAATCTAATGTAGTTAATTCGTGATGAATAAATTTAATTTTCCCAACTCTGATGCCATATCCAAACCAAGCGAACAAAAACGAGAATAAGGCTGTTACAAAGCAAAATGTATATTGTAGATTAATTTATTTAAACAGAACTGCTTAGACATGATGAATGTTGTAAATAAAGTATACAATGTGTTTTTTACTCTATTAATATTAGTGTAATTTTTTTTAAATATGCTTGCTTCAGTTTAAACTATTACTACAAATCATTGTAATGACGAGCATGAATAACCCATTGTCACTGTGAAATACTTCTTAATCCTACACATGCTTAAAACCAACTCTTGATATTCAACTGCTCCCTGCTTTCTATTTCAATAGAATTAGATTCAACCACTGTCAAATTGATGCTTCTGCCTGAAAAATATTGATAAATAAATCATTCTACTAACGTTGATAGAAGCTGCATTCATATAATATCCTTGAAGAATCATTCATTACTGCCACTAATAAATTCAACAGCACACATAAGATAAAAATCACCAACAAGTATCAAATTTTAAGAACTAAAAGTTTGATAGATTGGGGCTTACCGATATCCTGCAATTCCTTCGATGATATATTCAAATACTTTTCTTCAAATAAATCCATGATAGATATAGTGAAATATATGAATTTGAAGATGATTGTTGAACCTATACCTTTGCAATTATCAAACTATGATTGCCAGTCTTTATTATGGAGATATTCCATACCCATCCACATGCTGTCTGATTATAAGCCTCCAAACTTTTATTAGAACTCATATCATCTGAAGTATATTTGTCCTTGGTAACCACAAGGTGCATAAAAATGTCCGGGTACAGTATTTTCGTAAAGTCATCAACTTTTGTTGAACACTTCTGCTTCCTGATAGTATAAGGATCTAAACGAACCACCAATGATGGAAATTTGATCGATATAGAGCTTTTTGTCACTCTCAGAATGTTTTTCAGAGTAATCACTATAATCCATCATGAT
Organism: Halyzia sedecimguttata; assembly: GCA_937662695.2. Taxonomy (NCBI): domain Eukaryota; kingdom Metazoa; phylum Arthropoda; class Insecta; order Coleoptera; family Coccinellidae; genus Halyzia; species Halyzia sedecimguttata. The sequence continues at coordinate 10,159,705 of OW569418.2, forward strand.
TATTTACAAATATAAATTGGATTACAAGGTACCTGAAAACATGGAAATGAGCAAACTGTTCAGATAAGGAAGATATTAGCATTCTTACCTATGAAATACTATTTTTTTCGCAATATATACCCCTTTTATGGATCAAATAACGTTTATGAGATATTCATTACACTACATAAAATTCGTAAACAGCATATAACTTGATATAACATTCAACAATTAGGAGAAATACGAGCTAAACAACCAATAACAGTGCTAATTCCTGTTTTGTTGGTCCTCCAATGTCGTGTCAACTGTCAGAACTGCACGTAACCCATGTGCACGAGTCACAGTACAACAATATAACCCCACAATATCGAAAATATCAACAACATGATTGTTGAAACAACTAATATGAAATATGAATACGGAATACAATTAAGGATTAGAAATTAATTACTTTACGTTACGTTAAATCAGAAAAAGATAGTTTATTGAACAAGGAAAATAACTAATAATTAAGAAATATATTCTCGTTAAGTGAATTCAGAAAAGGTAACGTATTGACTATGGAAAACGTTACAATACAAGAAAGTATTTGACGAGAACTACTACAAAAGAAGTATGAAGCGGATTGAGATTATTGATATGATTATGATTGATATTGATACATTGATACTGACATTGTGAGGACTTCTGAAGAGCCCCCTCTGAAGAGCCTGTGCGAGTTAGGAGAATCAGTTGTGTTCTCTGTAGGTTTGGTTGTTTTTGCGCGCGTGTTCCGCAAGGAACAGCGTGCTATCATTTCGTCACAATGTCTGTATTTTTCGAATTTTTTTTCGAAAATGGTCTCAAACGATTAGGTTCGACTTCCTGATGAAGAATTCGAGGTCAAATTCAATTCTGTCCGTCCGGTCCGGCCGGCCGGCCGGTCCGGCCGGCCGTTAGCACGATAACTCTCGAACGGAACGACTTAGAGCGTTGAAATTTGCAGGGTAGTTTTGTAGCGTAAATATCTCGGACAAGTTCGTTAACGGGCGAAATCCACCGAGCGGTTTCGGAGTTAAGGCCGTTTTTAGTCAAAACGTTTTTAATGAATATTTCCGGAACCAATCACTCGATCTTTCTGAAATTTGGCAGCAAATTGTAGAATTATGACCTTTATATGCCTGTGAAGTTTTGTTTTGATCGGACGGCCCTAAAGTAGCAAAAAAAAAAATTCAAAAATTTTAAAATTTTGTTTTCAGGATAACTCGAAAAATACTGATCTGATTGAATTGAAACTCAGTAGTTAGATGCAAAAGACCAATGCAAACACTTTTGCAAAATTTCGTGAAGATCACGTGACATGAAAAAAATGAAAAAATCACTACTATTTTGCGAAATTCTTTGCTTAAAATGCCGAAACCTATTTTTTTGAGGTTCATGCTGCCCTTTCCGGACATTTTTCGTTGTGCGCATGCGCAGATGAGAAGTCATTTAACTGCTGTAGTTTTCGTCAGAGAGTATTGGGGTTTTGGGGTGGCGGATGCTATTCCTCCATAGAACCCAGATCCCTGATGAGGGTCTGCGCATGCGTAGATTAAAGATGCGATATCTTCTGAACCACTAGTGTTGGAGAATCGGAGTTTTTTGTAAGGTCTGTGATTTTGAAAGGACTTTTAGCCGCGAGTAGATTGCGCATGCGCAGAAGAGAAGTGACTGTTTTTGGGTTGGATGGGTTATGTTGGGAGTGCTGAGTCGATATTGTGAGGTTTTAAAAGAATATTCATAGCAATTCAGTGTTCGGACACTAGTCAGTTTGGGGGAAATACCGTTGTTTCCGAGTTGAAGTGTGCATACCGTGGCCCTGGGGCCAATTTTGAAATTGATGTTACCCCTTACGGGCATTTTTCGTTATGCGCATGAGCAGACCATCAGTGATTTAACTGCTGAAGTTTTCGTCAGAGAGGATTGGGGTTTTGGGGTGGCGGATGCTATTCCTCTACAGAATTCCCTGGTGAGGGTCTGCGCATGCGTGGATTCAAGAGTCGATATCTCCTCAACCACTAGTGTTGGAGAATCGGAGTTTTCTGTATGGTGTGTGATTTTGGGAGGACTTTCAGCCGCAAGTAGATTGCGCATGCGCAGAAGAGAAGTGACTGTTTTTGGGTTGGATGGGTTATGTTGGGAGTGCTGAACCGATATTGTGAGGTTTTAAAAGAATATTCATGGCAATTCAGTGCAAGGACAAGTCAGATTGGGGGATGTAGCGTTGTTTCCGAGTTAAAGTGTCCGTATCGTGGCCCTGGGGCTAATTTCGAAATTGATGTTACCCCTTACGGGCATTTTTCGTTATGCGCATGAGCAGACCATCAGTGATTTAACTGCTGGTGCTTTCGTCAGAGAGGATTGGGATTTTGGGGTGGCGGATGCTATTCCTCTATAGAATCTCCTGGTGAGGGTCTGCGCATGCGTGGATTCAAGAAGCGATATCTCCTGAACCACTAGTGTTGGAGAATCGGAGTTTTTGGTGAGGTGTTAAATTTTGGGAGGACTTGCAGGCACGAGTATATTGCGCTTGCGCAGATGAGAAGTGAATGGTTTTGGGTTGTTTGGGTTATGTTGGAAGCAATGAGCCGATATTGTGAGGTTTTAAAAGAATATTCATGTCAATTCAGTGCACGGACACAAGTCAGTTTGGGGGAAATAGCGTTGTTTCCGAGTTGAAATGTCTGTATGGTGGCCCTGAGGCGAATTTATAAATAACTATGTTCGGTAGATCTATATTAAAATACGTTCGGATTTGGAGAAGAGGCAATTGCGTTCCAAACGGAGGTCCCACAACTGCATTTTTGTTCGATCTACGGTAAAGCTAACAGCCAAACTGTATTGATAGCTATATTTGTTAAAGGAACTTGAAAAAAAAAAAAAAAGCACTGACGTGTAGTCAGTACTCTTTGGCGCGCGTGTTCACGGTGGCTAATTTGAATTAAATGATGAGTACTTCAAGCTCAGTAGATAGAGCGAGCCGAAGATCTACCCAAAGGATAGTGGACACCATTCACTGTCGGTTCAAAAATTAACAGTGCTGTATCTAAGCTGCCATCAGGATAGATTAACAAAGTTGGAAAAGAACACAAGTGACTCTCCTTAGTCGCACAAGCTCCTAGAAGATTTGGGAGGGTCAGTATAATCCTAATCATGTTAATCGCACGCGCGCAAAAGCAGATTGACTTAACAATGAAAGAAAAAGTGTAAAAAGTCAATCTGCTTTGGCGCGCGTGCGATTAACATGATTAGGATTATACTGACCCTCCCAAATCTTCTAGGAGCTTGTGCGACTAAGGAGAGTCACTTGTGTTCTTTTCCAACTTTGTTAATCTATCCTGATGGCAGCTTAGATACAGCACTGTTAATTTTTGAACCGACAGTGAATGGTGTCCACTATCCTTTGGGTAGATCTTCGGCTCGCTCTATCTACTGAGCTTGAAGTACTCATCATTTAATTCAAATTAGCCACCGTGAACACGCGCGCCAAAGAGTACTGACTACACGTCAGTGCTTTTTTTTTTTTTTTGCCAGTTTAGGTTCAACATTTTTCATTTTTTGAACCAACACAATGGATGTTGGGCACTACTGCCTAATTATAAAATTCTCTCCTAGCTCGGGACCGAACTCGGTACCTCCCAGTTTCAAGTCCAAAGCTCAACCACCCAGCTGAAGTATTACTGATTGATGGTATCCATTGAAAGCAACGCGTGAGGAAGATATAAATACTTGTCATTCAATGCATCACAACCGAAACTTTGCGAATGATTTCAAGATGATGCAGATATGTAAAATGGTTTCTCTCTGGGTTTTCTCTCCCAAACTCTGAAAAATATATGTTTGATGAAAATTTTGTGAATTGCTTCGGCGTAATTAACACAAGATATTTGTAAGAAACAATAAATCGAGCAATGTTGTCTAACAAACAGTAGCGACACAACATCAACGATGAAACAACAAAATTTCGTAATGTTTCGGAGTCTAAATCAGACTCTTTCATCATACTTAACGCTAAGTGTCTGACGAAGGAGTCTGAGTTAGTCTGATCAGAGTGTTTCGTCAGACTCATAAAGTTAAGTGTCTGACGAAAGAGTCTGATTTAGACTCCGAAACGTTACGAAATTTACTTGTTTCATCCTTGATGTTGTGTCGTTATTGTTTGTTAGGCATCATTGTTCGAAAAATTGCTCCTGACAAATATCTCGTGTTTATTACGCAGCAGCAATTAACAAAATAGTAAATTTTTATTTAAAATAGTTAATTTTTATTCAAGAGATATTTTTCAGAGTTTGGGAGAGAAAACTCAGAAAGAAACCATTTAATAATGAATGTACCTCCCACAGTATCCTTTAATGATTATTTGATGCCAATATGATCAACCAATAATATTCGATTCACAAGATATTTGAACATTAGACGATTTGCCTAACTACAAAGATCACAATGACCGACAAGAATTCATCTAGATTCAATCAAGACAAATAATTAAAGATTTTCACATATTTAGTAATGTTATATTTCTACTCACCATAAGCCACAATACACAATACTGTGGATAATATTGTGAATTTCGCCATAGCTGATGAAAAAATGTTGAATAGAGTAAGGAGTTTTGGTTTATATAACTGAAAGCTTATCATGTTAATTATATGCTATGTTTCATTTGCTGCTTCTTATGATAAATTTTCAGATATGAAGAAAATGAGGACATTTTTATGTGAATAATTAGTTTTATTCCCGTTAATAGTGTGACGAACGAAGCAAGCGAAGTACGGTCCTGCAGCCCAATTCCGTTTATGATGTCACGCAATCGAACGCCGACAGAGAGAGAGGTTGAGTCATCCTTCTAGAAGCTCGAGAACGAATGGAACATCCGGAATACTCGGGAACTTTCTGGATCTTAATCTTCCCGATATAAATATCGGGACCGGAATTCACAGGAGTTAGTTACTTTGACGAGTTAAACCGAATCGTTACGTTTGTGAAATATAATTGTGAATATAAATTTCCTGTAGATAAATTATTTAAGTGTTCTAAATAAATTAGACTTAGTAAATTTGTGGGTTTATTGTGAAAAACGCTACATTGGTGTCAGGTGTGGGGTATATCGAACTGCAGTGTTTTGAGGAATATTCCTGAAGATTTTGAATGCCGATAACGAGAGCTCAAAGTGAAAAAATGGATCAGGCCAACATGGATTTTTTCAAACAAGCCTTTGAACAATTGACGAAGAAAATGGAGGAAAATGGCAAGGATATATCAAATAAAATGGAGGAAAATGCCAAGGATATGTCAAATAAAATGGAGGAAAATGCCAAGGATATGACAAATAAAATGGAGGAAAATGCCAAGGATATGACAAATAAAATAATATCCATGGAGACAAAAGTTGAAGACAGTCTGAGAATGATAACCGATAATTACTCGAAGCTAGAAGATAGGATCGAAAATGTGGAAGAGATGGTAGAAACCATGAAGGACGGAATAGACATGTTAGAAACCATGAAGGACGGAATAGAAGAACAAATGCAAGGGAAGCTTGAAGAGCATACCGAGTACATGATGAAAATTATCGAAGATCGATTGTCCAAAATGAACAGACGGTCAGACGAGGTCAGTAAAGGTAATTCCGGTCATTCAATAAAATTAGAAAGCAGTGGAGAGCCAGGCCGAGCGAGGATTAAACCTCCTACCTTTGATGGTAAAACTGCATGGTGCACGTATCAAAAACAGTTTGAAGCTGCAGCTAATGCTAATGGCTGGAACGAAGAAGACAAAGCAACGGCCTTGATTGTCGCATTGAGGGGAGATGCTCTGAATATTCTCCAGATTGTTCCAGCCAGTCAACAGAATAATTATGCAGCTTTGATAAGTAAACTCCAGATGAGATATGGTGATGGACACCTACAACAAGTGTATCATGCCCAGATAAAGAGTCGTCTCCAGAAGAGCTCAGAGACCCTACAGGAGTTTGAAGCTGATATAGCACGATTGGTGCGACTGGCATATCCTACTGCACCGGAAAGCTTCCTGGAACAACTAGCTGTACAGACATTCGTGGACGGGCTGAGAGACAGTGAGACCCAACAAACTTTGCGGTTGGCCCGACCTAAGACCTTGGACGATGCTCTGGCCCACGCATTGGAGTTCGAAGCAGCCAAGCAAGCTTCACATAGGGGCCAAAACAAAATAAGACGTACTGTGGATGATTCCGAGGTTAGCGCTGAGAACATGGAAGATGTTATACGTCGGGTTCTCCAACAGCAACGAACCCGAGGACCCAGGTGCTGGAATTGCGGCGATGAAGGGCATATTCGCCGCCATTGCAAGAAACCTGTCAAGCCTAAACAACAAGATCAGGAAAACTAAAACGGGTTGGTGATAAGGGGCATAAACCGACCTGCCTAGACAATGCCCTAGAAGTTGTCATCCAGACAATCTCGCAGTCCAACAGCGTTTATGTCGACGGTAGAATCGACGGGCGGTCGGTTAAAATGTTAGTCGACACAGGAGCAACCCGAACGATTGCGAGACCCGATATGATTAAGGAAAATATCTTACCGACTACGACACGTCTACGAACTGCTACCGGAGAGGGTGTATTAACTCACGGAAGGAAGAAAATCGACCTTGATATTGGAGGAATGTCATTCAAACACGAGGTACTGGTGGCAGATATCATGGAGGAAGTCATCCTAGGAATGGATGTAATTAAGGGAAAGGGTTTCCAGATAGACATGGGGAACGATGTCCTGAGAGTTGGAAATCTAGAAATTCCATTCCTGGGAAGCGAAGATGCGATGAATAGAGTCTTGCTCACAGAGGACGTTACCATTCCTGGCCAAGCCGAAACAGTAGTGAGGGGGTACTTGGACGGAAAACTTCGCAATGGTCACGTCAGACTAATTGAACCAGCTGTCGGTAATAACCCTGGCAAAGGGCTTCTTGTTGGAAAAACATTGGTGAGAGACAGAAGGGAAGTACCTGTGAGGATTTTAAACACTAATATGTACCCAGTAATTTTAAAAAAGGACACGGTAATAGGGGAAAGCTGCTCAGTATCTTGTGTGACGGGTGGTAGTCAAGATGGACAGAACAACGTACCCAAGAAGACCAAGGTTTCACAAAAAGCAGTTGAAATGCTGACATCCTCCTGCACAAATTTGAAACCAGAATACATCAGTGAGGTAAGGAAACTGATAACTGAATACAGTGATGTATTTGCCATGGACAATAATCAAATGGGGAGAACAAATGTTGTGAAACATCTCATCAATACCGGAAGCACAAGACCTATTCGCCAACACCCGCGAAGACTTCCCATTGCGAAAAGAGAAGAGGCTGAGGAAATTATCAAGGACATGCACGATCACGGCATCATAGAACCTTCAGATAGTCCTTGGTCATCACCTGTGGTTCTGGTCAAAAAGAAAGATGGCAGCACTAGATTCTGCGTCGATTATCGTCATCTAAATGAAGTCACCAAAAAAGATTGTTACCCCATCCCAAGGATAGATGACACTTTGGATACACTATCTGGCTCGAAATGGTTCTCCACCCTGGATCTGAAGAGCGGGTACTGGCAAGTTGAAATGGATCCCAAAGACAAAGAGAAAACAGCTTTTACCATTGCGACGGGATTGTGGCAGTTCACAGTGATGCCATTTGGTCTTTGCAATGCACCTGCAACCTTCGAGCGACTGATGGAAACCATCCTTCGAGGACTATCTTGGAAGACGTGTCTGGTGTATTTGGACGACGTGATTGTTTTTGGACGAACATTTACCGAACATCTGGGAAATTTAAGAAATGTCCTTGAGAGGCTTCGCGTCGCGAATTTGAAACTCAGTCCGAAAAAGTGTCACATTTTCAAAAAGGAAGTAAAATACTTGGGACACGTAGTATCTGAAGCTGGAGTAAGTGCTGATCCGGAAAAGATCCAAGCTGTACGCGAATGGCCAACACCGCAAGATAAACACCAGGTCAGAAGTTTCCTTGGACTGTGCACGTACTATAGAAAATTCGTGCTTGGGTTTGCCAATATTGCGAAGCCTTTAACAAAATTGACTGAAGAAGGGAAGAACTTCGAATGGGATCTAGAATGTGAAGAAGCCTTCGCTCAATTGAAACATGCCTTAACATCGGCCCCCATCCTGAGTTATCCCCAGACTGAAGGAAGGTTTATATTGGACACAGATGCGAGCAACATGGCAATAGGAGGCATATTGTCTCAAGTTCAAGACGGAAAGGAAAAAGTTATAGGGTACTTCAGTAAAGTCTTGTCGAAACCAGAACGTAACTACTGCGTTACGAGAAGAGAGTTACTCGCTGCAGTCAAGTCCATGGAACATTTCTATAAGTACCTGTATGGAAGGGAATTCCTCTTGAGGACAGATCATGCTGCGCTGAAGTGGCTTCTCCAATTTAAAAATCCTGAAGGTCAAGTGGCACGATGGATTGAAAGACTTCAGGAATACAATTTTACCGTGGAGCATCGTGCAGGGAAGTTACATAGCAACGCTGACGCGATGTCTAGGAGACCATGTCCTATGGACTGCAAGCACTGTAGTAAGCTGGAAGACAAGGAGTGCTGTCGGAGGACTACTATAATGGATGAGAACTGGCTGCCAGACCACCTAAGACGAGACCAAGAGAACGATCCAGAATTAAAATTATTTTTGAAATGGAAATCGGAAGGACGGAGACCTGAATGGGGAGAACTGTGCCAGATGAATTCGACGGTCAAAGCATATTGGGCACAGTGGGACTCCCTCCTCATAGAAGATGGACTACTGAAGAGGATCCTAGAGAACGAGGAAGGTACCGGATCCAGGAATCAGCTCGTAATCCCAAGGAGCCGAGTCCCCGAGGTATTACAGAAGTTGCATGACGGAATCTCCGGAGGGCATTTCGGAATCAAGAAAACACTAGAAAAGGTGAGGGAGCGTTTCTACTGGCTCAACTGTAAAGAAGATGTCAAGGATTGGTGCCGAAAATGCAGACTGTGTGCTTCGGTTAATGGCCCGAGAGGAAGCCGTAGAGCCCCAATGAAACAATATAATGTTGGCAGTCCAATGGAACGCGTAGCAATAGACATAGCTGGTCCATTTCCAGAAACTGAAGATGGAAACAAGTATATTCTGGTTGCTATGGATTATTTTTCTAAATGGGTGGAAGCTTATGCAATCCCGAACCAAGAAGCTGCAACGGTTGCTGATGTTTTGGTCAAGGAGATGTTCTGTCGATTCGGAATACCACTGGAGCTACATTCTGACCAGGGACGAAACTTCGAGTCCAGCTTGTTCCAGAACCTGTGTGAGTTGCTGGGAATTAAAATGACCAGAACAACTGCATTCCACCCACAGTCAGATGGCATGGTCGAGAGAATGAATAGAACTGTGGGGAAGTACTTGGCCAAGGTTGTCTCCGACCACCAGAGAGACTGGGATAGGTACCTCCATCTGTTTACCATGGCTTATAGATCATCTGTGCAAGAATCAACTGGAGAAACCCCAGCATGTATAATGTTCGGCCGGGAGGTGAGATTACCTTGTGACCTGGAATTTGGTTGTAAGCCTGGAGTAGAGATAGCTGGTGAGGACTATGTGAGCCGTCTAAAGGGAAGGCTCCACTACGTTCACGAGAGAGTCCGGAGAAACCTACAAATTGCAAGTGACCGCATGAAGACCCGGTACGATACCAAGGCTGCGGAAGGAGGATATGAGGTGGGTGATTTGGTATGGTTATTCAACCCACAGAGAAGAAGAGGGCTATCACCAAAGCTACAGAAGAATTGGGAAGGACCTTACAAGGTTGTTAAAAGGATCAACGACGTAGTTTATCGCATTCAAAAGTTGCCCAGGGGGAAGAAGCGCGTGGTACATGTGAATCGCTTAGCAAGATATGAAGCCGACCATGACTCTCAGGATGAGAATGGATTAAGAAGGACCACCACCCAGGCCCCACATCACGAGGACTTGAACTTCGACCAATTCATGGCGAACTATGGGGAGACCGGAAAAGCCAGGTTTGGAATCACCACCGAGCAGCAGCAAGACCTTTTTACGGTCCCGTCAGACTATTCTATGGCCCATTGTGTAGCTGAAGACCTGTACATGTCCAAGGGAATTGCCTCCGTCTTTAAGAACAAATTTGGTCGTATATCAGAGCTCTTGAAGCAACAACCGAGCTCTGGTCAAATCCTAAAGTTGACCGATGGTCCTCGTTACCTTTTCTATCTAGTAACTAAGAAGAGATCCTGCGAAAAGCCAACCTACCAAACCATGTGGACCACCTTACTGAACCTTAGGGGCGAGCTGGCCAGACTGGGTGTGAAGAAGCTTGCGGTTCCAAAGCTGGGATGCGGACTGGATCATCTTAACTGGAGGGTCGTACGCAACATGCTGGAAGTGGTGTTTGAGAAGACCGATGTGCGAATACTGGTTTGCAGTTTCAACCCGAAGGACGGCCCAATGGAGAAAACGGTAGCCTGTTATTTCGACCAACAAGGATACTGCCGAAATGGGGACGCTTGCAGATTCAGCCATAATGCACAAGGTGTTCGGGGACCGAACATCTTAAGGAGGGAGCAATGTGACGAACGAAGCAAGCGAAGTACGGTCCTGTAGCCCAATTCCGTTTATGATGTCACGCAATCGAACGCCGACAGAGAGAGAGGTTGAGTCATCCTTCTAGAAGCTCGAGAACGAATGGAACATCCGGAATACTCGGGAACTTTCTGGATCTTAATCTTCCCGATATAAATATCGGGACCGGAATTCACAGGAGTTAGTTACTTTGACGAGTTAAACCGAATCGTTACGTTTGTGAAATATAATTGTGAATATAAATTTCCTGTAGATAAATTATTTAAGTGTTCTAAATAAATTAGACTTAGTAAATTTGTGGGTTTATTGTGAAAAACGCTACAATAGGTATAACTAATTATTTTTAAGTGAGCACAATAAATTCTACGTGCGAATCATGAAGTCCAAATGAATAAGGTAGCAAATGTGGTGAACCCTCCATACCGTCAGGTCCCTCACGTTGGTGACGGATTTACTATAGTAGGAATTTTCTGCCCATTTTATGCCAATTCTTGCCATATAGAATAATTTTATGCCCACGCATTTTCTACGATATTTTGAATATTTCAAGTGTCACCATCTTGACGCATGTGGAATTTTTAAAAAATAATCTTATAGGTATTTTCTGCCCATTTTGTAATTCCAAATTTGTGTTTGTGATGAGTTGAGGATAGATCATATTTTATGTTCACTGCGATAGACCTGTCTATATGACCGATCAGATATATTTGATTTGTTGCATATTTTTGCGCGTGTGCTATCATCTCGTCACAATGACTGTATTTTTCGATGTTTTTTCTGGAAATGGTCTCAAACAATTCAGTTCGACTCAGTGATGAATAATCTGGGGTCAAGTTCAATTCTGTCCGTCCGGTCCGGCCATTGGCACGATAACTCTCGAACGGAATGAGCTAGAGCGTTGAAATTTGCAGGATAGTTTTGTAGCATAAATATCTGGGAAACGTTTATATTAAAGTATATTATCGTTGTTTTAGTATGACATTCAACTATCTAGATTAATATCTAGTTTTATTATATTATCTATAGTCAGTTATTCATATATATCCCATCGGTTTTTGGATTTAAAAAAAAGTCCACAGCAAAGTCATCATCCTCGGTTAAATGTCATTGTAGGTATCCTTCTTGCCATAAACCTTACAAGCGAAATCTCCCAAAAAAAGAAAAAAACATGCGATCTTTCTGTTTCCCTGAAAACCACTCTTCTTTGATTTTATGGTAGAGAGCCATGTAATGTTGATTCTTCCATCGACTGTACTAATTTCAGTAGATGCTGGGACCCTTTTCTATTATTGGCTTTTAACAATCCAAATAATCCTACAAAGCTTCGTATTGATGCTATTCCCAGGTCTCCAATAAATCATCTGCCAAATGATCATAATTATGCATGTGAATATAAATCTGTTGGGTATGCCATGAAGGCAGCATGAATATACTCAACATTGATTCTGGAAAGACCACCAAATACACCTTTACAAAAGTCTGGATGATCATGTATTCAATATGACATAAATAATTTTAGTGAAGATTCTGAAAGGAGATGTGTAATGCACTCAACTCATAATCAGAGTTGGAGTTCGCATATAGTATTCACAGATCTACTTCTTCTAAAATATGAAAGCTGAAAACATTGTTGAATAATGAACGTAGTTATTTGAAAAGTTTGTATGAATATGGAAGATTTCAATTCATTGAACATAATTCGAATAGGATCATGGTATTATTACTTATGTCATCATGACATAAGTCGTAATTTGTCTGGCGCATTTTTTCATTCTTTTATACAATATAAAGTAAAATATGGGAGATGATAGCCCTTCTTAAGGGCCCTGTAGTGGACTTCGAACATCTGAAGTTCTGAATAATCATCGCTTGGAGTTGGACCGGTCAGACCTGGTTTTGAAAGAGACCCTCCTGGCCTTACGAGCAACCGGTGTGAAGAGAGCAGATAAAGATAGCGGATGAAATCTCCGGAAACACCCGAACTGCGCAACCAGTGGCGCACCGATCGATTCAGTCATAATCATATAGAACCAATATATTCTGGCATGAATTGAAGAAAATCGAAGTTCTGCGTTAATATATATACACAACAACTTGAACTGATGGTTTCTTCGAGAGATGAACTTAATTTGGAACTTATTTTGTGAGTCCGATCAAGCTCTTGTTGAATATTGATAGATTTATCAATGCTGGGGCATGAATGTTATTTTGGCATGGGAACATTTTGGCAAGATAATGGTAATGCAGATTCGGTTCTTTACACAAAAAAGTATCCGCATTGGATGAGACCCTGGGGTTGAAATTTCAACCCTTAACACAAAAAACCCGGGTTTTATCCGTTTTTCCCAGAAGGAAGAGTTTTTTCATCAACAGATTTTGAGAACATTTTGACAACGACGATATCGATATTCAGTAAAAAAATGGTCCACTTCGGATGGGGCCCTGGGGTTGAAATTTCAACCCTTAACACAAAATCTCGGTTTTTCCTGTTTTTTTCATAGAAGGAAAAGTTTTTTCATCAACAAATTTTGAGAACATCTTGACTACGACGATACCGAAATTCAGTAAAAATTTGGTCCACTTCGGATGGGGCCCTGGGGTTGAAATTTCTACCCTTAACACAAAATCTCGTTTTTTCTTGGGTTTTTCATAGAAGGAAAAGTTTTTTCATCAACAGATTTTGAGAACATCTTGACTAGGACGATACCGATATTAGGTAATAAAATGGTCCACTTCGGATGGGGCTCTGGGGTTGAAATTTCAACCCTTAAGACCAAATCTCGGTTTTTACTGTTTTTTTCATAGAAGGAAAAGTTTTTTCATCAACAGATTTTGAGAACATCTTGACTAGGACGATACCGATATAAGGTAATAAAATGGTCCACTTCGGATGGGGCTCTGGGGTTGAAATTTCAACCCTTAAGACCAAATCTCGGTTTTTCCTGTTTTTTTCATAGAAGGAAAAGTTTTTTCATCAACAGATTTTGAGAACATCTTGACTATGACGATACCGATATTCAGTAAAAAAATTGTCCACTTCGGATGGGGCTCTGGGGTTGAAATTTCAACCCTTAACAGAAAATCTCGGTTTTTCCTGTTTTTTTCATAGAAGGAAAAGTTTTTTCATCAACAGATTTTGAGCACATCTTAACTATGACGGAATCGATATTCAGTAAAAAAATGGTCCACTACGGATGGGGCCCTGGGGTTGAAATTTCAACCCTTAACTCAAAAATCTCGATTTTTCGTCGTTTTTTCCCAGAAGGAAAAGTTTTTCCATCAACAGATTTTGAGTACATCTTAACTATGACGATATCGATATTCAGTAAAAAAATTGTTCACTTCGGGTGGGGCTCTGGGGTTGAAATTTCAACCCTTAACTGAAAATCTCGGTTTTTCCTGTTTTTTTCATAGAAGGAAAAGTTTTTTCATCAACAGATTTTGAGGACATCTTGACTACGACTATACCGAAATTCAGTAAAAAAATGGTCCACTTCGGATGGGGCCCTGGGGTTGAAATTTCTACCCTTAACACAAAATCTCGGTTTTTCTTGGGTTTTTCATAGAAGGAAAAGTTTTTTCATCAACAGATTTTGAGAACATCTTGACTACAACGATACCGAAATTCAGTAAAAAAATGGTCCACTTCGGATGGGGCCCTGGGGTTGAAATTTCTACCCTTAACACAAAATCTCGGTTTTTCTTGGGTTTTTCATAGAAGGAAAAATTTTTTCATCAACAGATTTTGAGAACATCTTGACTAGGACAATACCGATATTAGGTAATAAAATGGTCCTTTTCGGATGGGGCTCTGGGGTTGAAATTTCAACCCTTAACAGAAAATCTCGGTTTTTCCTGTTTTTATTCATAGAAGGAAAAGTTTTTTCATCAACAGATTTAGAGAACATCTTGACTACGACGATACCGAAATTCAGTAAAAAAATGGTCAACTTCGGATGGGGCCCTGGGGTTGAAATTTCTACCCTTAACACAAAATCTCGGTTTTTCTTGGGTTTTTCATAGAAGGAAAAGTTTTTTCATCGACAGATTTTGAGCACATCTTAACTATGACGATATCGATATTCGGTAAAAAAATTATCCACTTCGGATGGGGCTCTGGGGTTGAAATTTCAACCCTTAACAGAAAATCTCGGTTTTTCCTGTTTTTTTCATAGAAGGAAAAGTTTTTTCATCAACAGATTTTGAGCACATCTTAACTATGAAGGAGTCGATATTCAGTAAAAAAAAATGGTCCACTTCGGATGGGGCTCTGGGGTTGAAATTTCAACCCTTAACAGAAAATCTCGATTTTTCCTGTTTTTTTCATAGAAGGAAAAGTTTTTTCATCAACAGATTTTGAAAACATCTTGACTACGACGATACCGAAATTCAGTAAAAAAATGGTCCACTTCGGATGGGGCCCTGGGGTTGAAATTTCTACCCTTAACACAAAATCTCGGTTTTTCTTGGGTTTTTCATAGAAGGAAAAGTTTTTTCATCAACAGATTTTGAGCACATCTTAACTATGACGATATCGATATTCGGTAAAAAAATTGTCCACTTCGGATGGGGCTCTGGGGTTGAAATATCAATCCTTAACAGAAAATCTCGGTTTTTCCTGTTTTTTTCATAGAAGGAAAAGTTTTTTCATCAACAGATTTTGAGAACATCTTGACTAGGACGATACCGATATTAGGTAATAAAATGGTCCACTTCGGATGGGGCTCTGGGGTTGAAATTTCAACCCTTTACAGAAAATCTCGGTTTTTCCTGTTTTTTTCATAGAAGGAAAAGTTTTTTCATCAACAGATTTTGAGAACATCTTGACTACGACGATACCGAAATTCAGTAGAAATTTGGTCCACTTCGGATGGGGCCCTGGGGTTGAAATTTCTACCCTTAACACAAAATCTCGTTTTTTCTTGGGTTTTTCATAGAAGGAAAAGTTTTTTCATCAACAGATTTTGAGAACATCTTGACTAGGACGATACCGATATTAGGTAATAAAATGGTCCACTTCGGATGGGGCTCTGGGGTTGAAATTTCAACCCTTAAGACCAAATCTCGGTTTTTACTGTTTTTTTCATAGAAGGAAAAGTTTTTTCATCAACAGATTTTGAGAACATCTTGACTATGACGATACCGATATTCAGTAAAAAAATTGTTCACTTCGGATGGGGCTCTGGGGTTGAAATTTCAACCCTTAACAGAAAATCTCGGTTTTTCCTGTTTTTTTCATAGAAGGAAAAGTTTTTTCATCAACAGATTTTGAGCACATCTTAACTATGACGGAATCGATATTCAGTAAAAAAATGGTCCACTTCGGATGGGGCTCTGGGGTTGAAATTTCAACCCTTAACAGAAAATCTCGGTTTTTCCTGTTTTCTTCATAGAAGGAAAAGTTTTTTCATCAACAGATTTTGAGAACATCTTGACTCGGACGATACCGATATTAGGTAATAAAATGATCCACTTCGGATGGGGCTCTGGGGTTGAAATTTCAACCCTTAACAGAAAATCTCGGATTTTCCTGTTTTTTTCATAGAAGGAAAAGTTTTTTTATCAACAGATTTTGAGAACATCTTGACTACGACGATACCGATATTAGGTAATAAAATGGTTCACTTCGGATGGGGCTCTGGGGTTGAAATTTCAACCCTTAACAGAAAATCTCGGTTTTTCCTGTTTTATACATAGAATGAAAAGTTTTTTCATCAACAGATTTTTCGAACATCTTGACTACGACGATACCGAAATTCAGAAAAAAAATGGTCCACTTCGGATGGGGCCCTGGGGTTGAAATTTCTACCCTTAACTCAAACATCTCGATTTTTCGTCGTTTTTTCCCAGAAGGAAAAGTTTTTTCATCAACAGTTTTTGAGCACATCTTAACTATGACGATATCGATATTCAGTAAAAAAATTGTCCACTTCGGATGGGACTCTGGGGTTGAAAATTCAACCCTTAACTGAAAATCTCGGTTTTTCCTGTTCTTTTCATAGAAGGAAAAGTTTTTTCATCAACAGATTTTGAGAACATCTTGACTACGACGATACCGAAATTCAGTAAAAAAATGGTCCACTTCGGATGGGGCCCTGGGGTTGAAATTTCTACCCTTAACACAAAATCTCGGTTTTTTTGGGTTTTTCATAGAAGGAAAAGTCTTTTCATCAACAGATTTTGAGCACATCAACCCCAGGGCCCCATCCGAAGTGGACCATTTTTTTACTGAATTTCGGTATCGTCGTAGTCAAGATGTTCTCAAAATCTGTTGATGAAAAAACTTTTCCTTCTATGAAAAAATCAGGAAAAACCGAGATTTTCTGTTAAGGGTTGAAATTTCAACCCCAGAGCCCCATCCGAAAGGGACCATTTTTTTACTGAATATCGACTCCGTCATAGTTAAGATGTGCTCAAAATCTGTTGATGAAAAAACTTTTCCTTCTATGAAAAAAACAGGAAAAACCGAGATTTTCTGTTAAGGGTTGAAATTTCAACCCCAGAGCCCCATCCGAAGTGGACCATTTTTTTACTGAATATCGACTCCGTCATAGTTAAGATGTGCTCAAAATCTGTTGATGAAAAAACTTTTCCTTCTATGAAAAAAACAGGAAAAACCGAGATTTTCTGTTAAGGGTTGAAATTTCAACCCCAGAGCCCCATCCGAAGTGGACCATTTTTTTACTGAATATCGACTCCGTCATAGTTAAGATGTGCTCAAAATCTGTTGATGAAAAAACTTTTCCTTCTATGAAAAAAACATGAAAAACCGAGATTTTCTGTTAAGGGTTGAAATTTCAACCCCAGAGCCCCATCCGAAGTGGACCATTTTATTACCTAATATCGGTATCGTCCGAGTCAAGATGTTCTCAAAATCTGTTGATGAAAAAACTTTTCCTTCTATGAAAAAAACAGGAAAAACCGAGATTTTCTGTTAAGGGTTGAAATTTCAACCCCAGAGCCCCATCCGAAGTGGACAATTTTTTTACCGAATATCGATATCGTCATAGTTAAGATGTGCTCAAAATCTGTTGTTGAAAAAACTTTTCCTTCTATGAAAAACCCAAGAAAAACCGAGATTTTGTGTTAAGGGTAGAAATTTCAACCCCAGGGCCCCATCCGAAGTGGACCATTTTTTTACTGAATTTCGGTATCGTCGTAGTCAAGACGTTCTCAAAATCTGTTGATGAAAAAACTTTTCCTTCTATGAAAAAAACAGGAAAAACCGAGATTTTCTGTTAAGGGTCTAAATTTCAACCCCAGAGCCCCATCCGAAGTGGACCATTTTATTACCTAATATCGGTATCGTCCTAGTCAAGATGTTCTCAAAATCTGTTGATGAAAAAACTTTTCCTTCTATGAAAAACCCAAGAAAAACCGAGATTTTGTGTTAAGGGTAGAAATTTCAACCCCAGGGCCCCATCCGAAGTGGACCATTTTTTTACTGAATTTCGGTATCGTCATAGTCAAGATGTTCTCAAAATCTGTTGATGAAAAAACTTTTCCTTCTATGAAAAAAACAGGAAAAACCGAGTTTTTCTGTTAAGGGTTGAAATTTCAACCCCAGAGCCCCATCCGAAGTGGACCATTTTATTACCTAATATCGGTATCGTCCTAGTCAAGATGTTCTCAAAATCTGTTGATGAAAAAACTTTTCCTTCTATGAAAAAAACAGGAAAAACCGAGATTTTGTGTTAAGGGTAGAAATTTCAACCCCAGGGCCCCATCCGAAGTGGACCATTTTTTTACTGAATTTCGGTATCGTCGTATTCAAGATGTTCTCAAAATCTGTTGATGAAAAAACTTTTCCTTCTATGAGAAAAACAGGAAAAACCGAGATTTTCTGTTAAGGGTTGAAATTTCAACCCCAGAGCCCCATCCGAAGTGGACCATTTTATTACCTAATATCGGTATCGTCCTAGTCAAGATGTTCTCAAAATCTGTTGATGAAAAAACTTTTCCTTCTATGAAAAAAACAGGAAAAACCGAGATTTTCTGTTAAGGGTTGAAATTTCAACCCCAGAGCCCCATCCGAAGTGGACCATTTTTTTACTGAATATCGACTCCGTCATAGTTAAGATGTGCTCAAAATCTGTTGATGAAAAAACAGGAAAAACCGAGATTTTCTGTTAAGGGTTGAAATTTCAACCCCAGAGCCCCATCCGAAGTGGACCATTTTTTACTGAATATCGACTCCGTCATAGTTAAGATGTGCTCAAAATCTGTTGGTGAAAAAACTTTTCCTTCTATGAAAAAAACAGGAAAAACCGAGATATTCTGTTAAGGGTTGAAATTTCAACCCCAGAGCCCCATCCGAAGTGGACCATTTTATTACCTAATATCGGTATCGTCCGAGTCAAGATGTTCTCAAAATCTGTTGATGAAAAAACTTTTCCTTCTATGAAAAAAACAGGAAATACCGAGATTTTCTGTTAAGGGTTGAAATTTCAACCCCAGAGCCCCACCCGAAGTGTACCATTTTTTTACTGAATATCGACTCCGTCATAGTTAAGATGTGCTCAAAATCTGTTGATGAAAAAACTTTTCCTTCTATGAAAAACCCAAGAAGAACCGAGATTTTGTGTTAAGGGTAGAAATTTCAACCCCAGGGCCCCATCCGAAGTGGACCATTTTTTTACTGAATTTCGGTATCGTCGTAGTCAAGATGTTCTCAAAATCTGTTGATGAAAAAACTTTTCCTTCTATGAAAAAAACAGGAAAAACCGAGATTTTCTGTTAAGGGTTGAAATTTCAACCCCAGAGCCCCATCCGAAGTGGACCATTTTATTACCTAATATCGGTATCGTCCTAGTCAAGATGTTCTCAAAATCTGTTGATGAAAAAACTTTTCCTTCTATGAAAAACCCAAGAAAAACCGAGATTTTGTGTTAAGGGTAGAAATTTCAACCCCAGGGCCCCATCCGAAGTGGACCATTTTTTTACTGAATTTCGGTATCGTCGTAGTCAAGATGTTCTCAAAATCTGTTGATGAAAACACTTTTCCTTCTATGAAAAAAACAGGAAAAACCGAGATTTTCAGTTAAGGGTTGAAATTTCAACCCCAGAGTCCCATCCGAAGTGGACAATTTTTTTACTGAATATCGATATCGTCATAGTTAAGATGTGCTCAAAATCTGTTGATGAAAAAACTTTTCCTTCTGGGAAAAAACGACGAAAAATCGAGATTTTTGAGTTAAGGGTTGAAATTTCAACCCCAGGGCCCCATCCGAAGTGGACCATTTTTTTACTGAATATCGATTTCGTCATAGTTAAGATGTGCTCAAAATCTGTTGATGAAAAAACTTTTCCTTCTATGAAAAAAACAGGAAAAACCGAGATTTTCTGTTAAGGGTTGAAATTTCAACCCCAGAGCCCCATCCGAAGTGGACAATTTTTTTACTGAATATCGGTATCGTCATAGTCAAGATGTTCTCAAAATCTGTTAATGAAAAAACTTTTCCTTCTATGAAAAAAACAGGAAAAACCGAGATTTGGTCTTAAGGGTTGAAATTTCAACCCCAGAGCCCCATCCGAAGTGGACCATTTTATTACCTAATATCGGTATCGTCCTAGTCAAGATGTTCTCAAAATCTGTTGATGAAAAAACTTTTCCTTCTATGAAAAACCCAAGAAAAAACGAGATTTTGTGTTAAGGGTAGAAATTTCAACCCCAGGGCCCCATCCGAAGTATACCATTTTTTTACTGAATTTCGGTATCGTCGTAGTCAAGATGTTCTCAAAATTTGTTGATGAAAAAACTTTTCCTTCTATGAAAAGAACAGGAAAAACCGAGATTTTGTGTTAAGGGTTGAAATTTCAACCCCAGGGCCCCATCCGAAGTGGACCATTTTTTTACTGAATATCGATATCGTCGTTGTCAAAATGTTCTCAAAATCTGTTGATGAAAAAACTCTTCCTTCTGGGAAAAACGGATGAAAACCCGGGTTTTTTGTGTTAAGGGTTGAAATTTCAACCCCAGGGATTGCGGATACTTTTTTCTGTAAAGAACCGAATCTGCATCACCATTATCTTGCCATAATGTTCCCATGCCAAAATAACATTCATGCCCCAGCATTGATAAATCTATCAATATTCAATTCAACAAGAGCTTGATCGGACTCACAAAATAAGTTCCAAATTAAGTTCATCTCTCGAAGAAACCATCAGTTCAAGTTGTTGTGTATATATATTAACGCAGAACTTCGATTTTCTTCAATTCATGCCAGAATATATTGGTTCTATATGATTATGACTGAATCGATCGGTGCGCCACTGGTTGCGCCGTTCGGGTGTTTCCGGAGATTTCATCCGCTATCTTTATCTGCTCTCTTCACACCGGTTTACGAGCAACATTTTCATTTTTGAATTCAAATATTGAAGGGATTTCAGGAGTTAATATCTTCGAAAACTGGCGGAGGCGATTCTTCTCCACCCATCCGCCTACAGAGAAGTATTTTTGTTGAGTTTCGGGTACCTTGGAGAAACCTATCCGTTTTTTGAAGAGGGAATCCACATTGAAGAAATATATCCCCATCAATATTTTTAAGTTTCAGCAAATTTTGTAAACAATAGTTACAAATCACCACACTCACGGGGAAAAAGGGTTTTTTGCTGAGGTTTTTCCCTAAGCTCTTGTATCATACGTCGAATTGTATGGTACCCCGTTACACCAACCTCTGCTAACACATATACAGCTCTCAGTCAAAAGAATATATATATCTTGTATTGAATCAGAATTGAGAAATGCTCATAAGTGTCCAATACGACGGAGGTTCTATAGAAGACAAAGCATTTTCTCTTTCAATTTTCAAAAGGAGTCCATAGTTATGAAATATCTCTTTATTTTTTTTTCAACTTTTATCCCTCTAGGTCACTTCAAATTATTTTATCATCTATTCCATTTGAGTATGGATTCCGTAAACCCGTTTTGGAACAATTGAAAATTTAGAGCGACGAAATGGAGAGCTGGATGGATATTTGTGACTTGATATTTAATAAGATTTCCTTTTACAGCGTTTTTTTTTTGAAAGTCATAAAAAACATAGAATATATTTCGAATATTTAGGCATCAAAGATTGAACATCGAACCCTGCTCGATGTTCAATATTATTTTTCCAATATTTTCAAAAATACAGATCCGATCGAATTGAAAAAAGAAGACTTGAAGTTTTATGTATTATTTCGATAGGGTGTGTGAGGCGTAAGCAGACAAAATAACAAGCGCGCAAAACAATACTGACTTCACGTCAGTTCTTTTTAAGATTTATTTTAAATTTAGATGTTTGTTTGGTAACTTGGAGCTTACGAAATCTTTGTGCTAATCTTTTACCCAATAAAGTAGCTTATTGTTATTTTATTGAATGCTAGTTATTTTATAGTGGAGCCTGCCAATTGCTATCCAAGGCAAAGCTGAGGATAGCCTAGCAGGCGAGACAATGTACAGTTTTTCGCCAAATTGCATATTGCATTTTTTTATGGACCTCTGCATACTTCTATGAATTTCGGACTTTCTGACAGTTATTCTAATAGACAATCATGTTTGTATTGAACCGTATCATGCCGTATCCATAGTGACCACAGCGGACGAAATGTGTTTACGGACGAAAAAGTTATTTTGCAGCCGAAAAGTATTTGAGATCGACGAAAATAATTATTTATGCACCAAGGACGAAAAACTGCCTATTTTAGTGCCTCGGATTGCAAACAGGCGAGACAATAGTGAGTTATTCGCCGAGGTGCATATTACATTTTTTCGTCGACCTCCACATATTCTTATGAATTTCGGACCTCTTAAATTATTTTACAATAGACCAGTCAGCAAGTAGCATCCTGTCACTATATGCAGGGTGAGTCTTTAAGTTGTGCATTAATTTTAACCAGATATTCCTCTCATCAAATAAAAAATTTTTTTCATTTACCATTTATCCAGATTCGGCTCAGGTAAAAAGTTATAAGCGTTTAAAGACTTTACAATGGGCTGATACTTCCCTGAATTTTCTCTGTTGAGCACAGATTACTTTAAATGTAACTCGTATTGTATATTGACCATCATTTGATGCTTGAAATTCACTGAATTTGTTTGAGAAAACTTATTTACTAACTCAATTAATATGATTTGGCCTTCATGGAACATTTCCATGAGTGTGTCAATGGAAATCGCCATATGAGTGAGATCAATGATAGAAATCAGCTGATGTGGGTCAAATCATTGTGTTTTGCAATGTTGGGTTTCACAAAGCTTTGACAGCTCTTAATCGCCGAATTAGTGCGATTCTATGTCGATTTTCAGTTGATACAACCATCGAATTAAATCCACAATTAAGCTAATCGAAGCTTCGTGAAACCCAATCTTAGTAAATTATCATATTCTATTCGTTTTTTCCATGTTCATTGAATTGTTTTTGACTTATTTAAAGTTTTATGAAGATTAATAGATTACGAGATAGATTATATCTAACAATGGAGATGGTGAACGGTCCACGGACTGCGCAGTGGTGTGAAAGCCTTCCTTTTATACCACCGCTCAGTCCGTGGACCGTACACTGTGCGGTTCGGTCGTTGTAGGAACAAATCTAATAGGTTTGTTCCAACTGTGTTGTTGTACTGTGACAGAAGCAGGCACAGAAATGTAATAATCTAACCTGTTCTATCGTCTAACCTTAGATTATTACGCCGGCGATTCTTAGTTTACATACATAATAACGTAGATCCAGATACAGAATTTCTCGTCAAGAATAATTGGGATGTATTTGTGGAATGATACTTATAATTGATATTTCCCTCATGCATACTAATATACTACAAACTGATAAGATTCAATTATGTATGTGAGTTATATCTGTTGAAAATTAGGTTGATGATATTATGTTCCATATATTAGAGAAATCCTTAGAATGATTGTGCAGAATCGAAGCAGTATAAAAATTAATGTTTAGATGGCATAGATAACAGATTATTTATAAGATTCATATTCACTATTAGGGATACATGGATGAATACGGATCATGGTAAGCCTATTCATCTATTTGCCAAAAGATAACTCACCAGCGAACTATTTGAATAAGTTGTTATGACTTATCCCATTTTAAGATGGTAATTATAACCAATCAATTTGGAAACAAGCGAGATAAAATTGAATTTCTATAAGTGTCAACTTTGAAATCAATACTCAGTCTATGCCTTTATTCGAGCAGAACATCTGTGACTGTTTTCCAGGTTCGGATCGATAAAAGCAGGATAATTTCTGTAACTTTTTTCATATTTTATGACATTCAACGTCGAGAGAATACGGTACGTTCTAGAAGAAATGAATAAGAAAAATTTAATTTCCTGAAAAGATAGAGTATTTCAAAAATGACTCAAAATAACCTTCAACTGCTTTTATTATGCTAATTTCTCATAGTTTTATGGATTCGCGAGTCAATAACGAAGAAACCAGTAGAAGTAGGGTAAAACTGTTAATTGGAGATTATGTACCATAGTTATAGAAAACTTCATACCAAAATTCATTCAATTTTGAATAACCATGTCAAAGCTACAAAAGAAAAACTGATTTTTTTTCAAATTTCAACAGCCTGTATCTTTTTTCTTGTGCCGAATCTGGAAAAATGGTAAATGAAAAAAGTATTTTATTCGATGAGAGGAATCTATGGTTAAATTTAATGTACAACTTGAAGACTCACCCTGTATGTTGAATTTAGAATTAAGGACCTATCGAAATTTTCGTTCTCGGAGGTAATTTAAATGGGTTAGCGAAATAAGAGAAGCACACACAAACACAGTCTAGATTTTTATTCATAACACAATCTATTTCAAAATGGTACTTACTAGTCTTGGTTACACTTCGCAGAGAGTGGCAAGAACTACCCGAACTACCTGAGAACTCCCTGAGAGCCACTTGACAACTGCGGGGAAACCCCCGAGACTACATGATAATTGCGCGAGAACTGCCCTTTTCTGTGCGTTTCCGCCTATTTCAATTAATTACCTCCACCCTTTTCTCCCCTTCTCAATCTACCGGCACCAGCCGAACCCCCGAAATCTAGAGGTTTGCAAAGTTGCCGATAGGGGAGACGTTGTCAGATTTAACATCCTCCCACCACCGAGAAAAGAGTGAGGATATCACAACTTTGCAGGATTTGGATATTGGGTCTCAACACTATATGTATACCTACGCTAAAAAATATACAAAAATAATCTATATACAACCGAGTAAGTACCAACAGCGTTTTCAAAAAATCACAAATGAATGAATATAAAAATAACACAGGATATTACAAAAGAAAGAACATTAATAACGAAAAGGAAATAACCGTCAATACATATTTATAAGTCGAGGCGTCTAGGTTCTTCCGACATACGCCCGCTTCTAGTTTTATTTTCGAAGTTTACAAATTGTTCGAAGCTATCAACACTCGCCACGCAATTATCCCCATAAAAACTACGTTTTAGCTTCGACATTCAAAAATGTTGCTTTCACTTCATATCTATTTCAAATAATCCAAAAACTACCCGACAATGTCTGAACACGAGCAAATTACCTTGCGCGTCATACCAAAGAAATCGCAAAAAATCCCTATCGGGATCAACACTTATCTGTAGAAAATTTTTTCAAAATCAGAAATTACACCAATTTCACCTTCTCTGAACCTCAATAAAATGTCCACCACTTTCTCGACTAAATTCCGCCTATTTCCGAACAGCTATTCAGGGCTGGACTACCTGCAGACGCATCGAATATGGACCTCACCTTTGTCGTAGATTCTTCCTTGAAAACCGGGTGATGGGGTAAATGTACACCACACTTGTCGGTTTATTGTACTGGTACCTGCTCTTTTATACCCTCGTGGCGCCATTCTTGTATTATCCCATCGTATTCCTGGAATTTGTGTGTTTCTTGTAATTTCTTGACCATTTTATCTAAACTTTGGATGACCATATTGTTGTTGTCCTTGAGCTCGGGATGACAATCCAACCAAGGCAATTTCACTCATTTTCGGCTGATGAGGCTAAAACACATTCTTTCGGAATATTAACCGCACTCACTGAGCTTTTCGAACCGTTTCGCGAACTGGGACAACTTTTTTGTGCAGAGCACATTATGTCCACATATCTTTTTCTGCACTTTGAGCGTTTCACCATTTTTCTACAATGCCTCTTTAAATGTCCGCTTTGCAAGCAACAGAAACAAACTCGTTGTGTTTTTGCTGCCTCTTGTCTTTCCGATAGCGACATTTTTCGCACTTTGAAGCACCGCTTACTGAAGTGGTTAGTTTTTCCACAAAAGACACATGGGTCCTTTTTCACTGCCGAAACAAGCAGATCCCGCGTACTCCGCCAGTTCTTTTCTGCTTTTCGGTCACGTTCCGCCCTACCTTTTATGTTGAATCCTTTCAAGGCCATAGATATTCTAAGCTCTTTTTGAACCTCGGATTCCAAAAAACGGATAAGTCCATTGAGTCGCGTTTTTGAAATATCCGACACTTTTCCCACGTTACCATTTTCAGCCGCATTATTGGACCGCTGCCACACGCGCAATAGGTCTTCTGGAAACGAGGATTCAACTAACGGATACAGCATCGCCGCACACTTATCCGTCGTTACGCCGAGAGTTTCTAACGCCCAAATATATGACTCAATTCAGTCATAGAGCGAAGCGAGCACCACTTTTTTTTTCATTACGGCGTTTTCTAAGACCAACTGTAGCAGTTCCCTCACATACACCTTGATTTGTAGGTCCTCGCGCCCGAAATGTTTCTTCAGACTATTGATGGCCTTTTGATAATTTTCGCCGACTGGAGGGTAACTACTCACTAGCTCTGCTGCTCTGGATCCTGACACCATTGACTGCATCAAATACTGGAATGTATCCTCATCACGTAGTCCATCGTCCCCGTGAATCTTGCTGAAGAGACTCCAGAATTTCAGACATTCCCGAATGTCCCCACTGAATCTGGCAAGTTCTAATTTAGGGAGATTGCACCTCGCTCTGGGCGTCGAACTTCTACTACTGAGGATGTTTCGTGCCTTTTCTACATTCGAGGCCATCCTATCTTCGAACGTGCATTTCGCAGTCAAGAATTGGCTCTCATACCTGTCGTTGTCCTCGGCGTTTTTAATTAGGTCGTCGTCATCAATGTCTTCACTAGTGAACATGTCCTCCAATATCATCGTGGAAACTTCTTCTAATTCCTGGTATTATTTCACCAGTACTTCATAGGCTGCTCTGATCTCCACAGTACTCGATTTTTCTAGGGCCAACACGGTGTCGAAAGATTTGAGTGCCTTCGTGAAGGACATGTGTCGAACTGTCCTCTTTCTGATATTGAGATCCATTTTACGATTATTTCACCCAACACGAAACAAATTACCTCTGAATTCTGATACTAAGTCCTGTCACGGTCGCCAGATGTTGAATTTAGAATTAAGGACCTATCGAAATTTTCGTTCTCGGAGGTAGTTTAAACGGGTTAGCGAAATAAGAGAAGCACACACAAACACAGTCTAGATTTTTATTCACAACACAATCAATTTCACAATGGTACTTACTCGTCTTGGTTACACTTCGCAGAGAGTGACAAGAACTACCCGAACTACCTGAGAACTCCCTGAGAGCCACTTGACAACTGCGCGAGAACTGCCGAGACTACATGATAATTGCGCGAGAACTGCCCTTTTCTGTCCATTACCCCCACCCTTTTCTCCCCTTCTCAATCTACCGGAACCAGCCGAACCCCCGAAATCTAGAAGTTTGCAAAGTTGCCGATAGGGGAGACGTTGTCAGATTTAACACTGTATATATATTAGATGTGATAATGGTCGCACTCGGTAAATGTATTTCTTCGTACAAGGGTTATCGATCAAAATGCGTTTGTTTACACTCTCTTTATTCTACTACCTCAAATTGTAACATTCGAAAAAATGTTTGTGCTGTTTAACCTCAACATTTTGTAAGTAGTAGGTTCCCCCCTTTTTTGTCTGCTTGTAATGACTATTTTTTTGTAGTTGCCCTGATGAAGAAGCGAATTGCTTCGAAAGCTTGGTTGTAGAATAAAGAGAGTGTAAACAAAAGCGTTTTGATCGACAACCCTTAAACGAAGAAATAAATTTACCGAGTACAATCATTATCACATCTATTATAATCATATAATTCAAAATGGGTTGGTTTCTATCAAGTGTTTGCTACGAGATATGGTGAAACAACAGCGTCACTTATGAAGTCATGGACCTCGAACAACATGAAGTCAGTAAAGTCATTGAACAGGAGAGTGTTCTTATTGGAGTGTAAAAGGAGACACCTAATTCCTGAACATGTTTGTGCAAATGTCTGGAACATACAGAAACAATTCGAGATAGAGGCAGAAGCGAAATTCAATCGGAGATTGGAAAGATTAAGTGATAGGTTTATAGTTGGTATTATTAGGTTAGAAATATGTCACAGCAATTATAGTCTTAATTTTATAAAGAGTGCCCAACAACAAGATAATGATACAGATAATTGATGTTGTTCACATTGACTCAGTGAAAGAATTGAAGATGAGACAAAGTGTATCTTATAACAGACATTTCCATAATATTAAAAAAGTTAATATAGATAAAATCAACTGACTAAATGATCGAAATAACGTAAACATTGATATTCAGGAGAAATGGTTCAAAAACATAGCAGGAGTGGCCATTCCAGAAAATGTCATGACGACTTTGTCATTGGGAGCCAGGTTCAGTATGCCTTTCTCAACTAGAGACATCGCACTCAATACATTAATAGCAGATATTGAGGACATTATAGACAAAACAACAAGAACTGACAAGAATATTATAAGAAATCGAGTTACCAATATCATCACTCAACATTTACATAGGAACCAAGATATAACATACAACACTGATAAAATATTCAAGGAAACAAAAAGGTTCTTGAGAGACAACCCTGATTTGATGGTATACTCAATAGTGATAAGGGTTCCGTTACAGTAATGAAAAAGGAGGAATATATAACGAAGATGCTACTGATCGTGAATTCAGATGATTTCAGGAAACTGCCAAGTGATCCTACTGCTTCTATTCAGAGCAGGTCCAACGTAAGAGTGGGTAAGCTGTTCGACAGTGGCTTTATAAGTCAACAAATGGCTAAACAAATGAAATGCTACAACTCCATTTGCCCAAAAGTTCATGGCAATCCTACTGGTGTGAAGTTATTCACATCCACACATACACTCAACGACCAAAAAATGTTCAAATTGAAATATTAATAACTCGATAAGTACTTAGTGAATAATGATGAAATTTGAGAGTGTTCCTCATGGATGCCTGAAGAATCGAAATAAAATGTCAAATGATTTGTGTAGCCCCAGGGGGCGGTAAAACGAAAAATGCTTAACTCGGAAAATATTGAGTGTTCCACGATGAACTTTGGGTATGTGGTCAAAAATGGCGTATATAAAAAGATGTAGTAGGTCCCATAATTTGTGCGGCCCCAGGGGGGCGGTGATCGGGGGCGGTATATCGAAAAATACCATATCTCGGAAAATATTGAGTGTTCCACAATGAGCTTTGAATATGTTGTCTAGAATGGCTTAAATACAAAGATGTAATAGGTCCCATAGTTTGTACGGCCCCAGGGGGGCGGCGATCGGGGGCGGTATATCGAAAAATGCCATAACTCGGAAAATATTGAGTGTTCCACGATGAGCTTTGGATATGTCGTCTAGAATGGCGTAAATAAAAATATGTGTAGGTCCCATAGTTTGTGCGGCCCCAGGGGGGCGGCGATCGGGGGTGGTATATCGAAAAATGCCATAACTCGGAAAATATTGAGTGTTCCACGATGAGCTTTGGATATGTTGTCTAGAATGGCGTAAATAAAAAGATGTAGTAGGTCCTATAGTTTGTGCGGCCCCAGGGGGGCGGCACTCGGGGGCGGTATTTCGAAAAATGCGATAACTCGGAAAATATTGAGTGTTCCAGGATGAGCTTTGTATATGTGGTCGAGAATGGCGTAATTACAAAGATGTAGTAGGTCCCATAGTTTGTGCAGCCCCAGGGGGGCGGCAATCGGGGGCGGTATATCGAAAAATGCCATAACTCGGAAAATATTGAGTGTTCCACGATGAGCTTTGGATATGTCGTCTGGAATGGCGTAAATACAAAGATGTAGTAGGTCCCATAGTTTGTGCGGCCCCAGGGGGGCGGTATATCGAAAAATGCCATAACTCGGAAAATATTGAGTGTTCCAGGATGAGCTTTAGATATGTGGTCGAGAATGGCGTAATTACAAAGATGAAGTAGGTCCCATAGTTTGTGCAGCCCCAGGGGGGCGGCAATCAGGGGCGGTATATCGAAAAATGCCATAACTCGGAAAATATTGAGTGTTCCACGATGAACTTTGGATATGTTGTCTGGAATGGCGTAAATACAAAGATGTAGTAGGTCCCGTAGTTTGTGCGGTCCCAGGGGGTGGCAATCGGGGGCGGTATCTCGAAAAATGCGATAACTCGGAAAATATTGAGTGTTCCACGATGAGCTTTGGATATGTCGTCTAGAATGGCGTAAATAAAAAGATGAAGTAGGTCCCATAGTTTGTGCGGCCCCAGGGGGGCGGCTAACGGGGGCGGTATATCGAAAAATGCCATAACTCGGAAAATATTAAGTGTTCCACGATGAGCTTTGGATATGAGGTGCCCTCCTGGGGCCGCACAAACTATGGGACCTACTACATCTTTTTATTTACTCCATTCTAGAGGACATATCCAAAGCTCATCGTGGAACACTCAATATTTTCCGAGTTATGGCATTTTTCGATATACCGCCCCCGATCGGCGCCCCCCTGGGGCCGCACAAACTATGGGACCTACTACATATTTTTATTTACGCCATTCTGGACGACATATCCAAAGCTCATCGTGGAACACTCAATATTTTCCGAGTTATGGCATTTTTCGATATACTGCCCCTGATCGCCGCCCCCCTGGGGCCGCACAAACTATGGGACCTACTACATCTTTGTATTTACGCCATTCTAGACGACATATCCAAAGCTCATCGTGGAACACTCAATATTTTCCGAGTTATGGCCTTTTTCGATATACCGCCCCCGATCGCCGCTCTCCTGGGGCCGCACAAACTATGGGACCTACTACATCTTTTTATTTACGCCATTCTTGACCACATATCCAAAGTTTATCGTGGAACACTCAATATTTTCCGAGTTATAGCATTTTTCGTTTTACCGCCCCCAGCCACCACCCCCTGGGGGCTACACAAATCATTTGACATTTTATTTCGATTTTTTAGGCATCCATGAGCAACACTCTCAAATTTCATCATTATTCACCAAGTACTTATCGAGTTATTAATATTTCAATTTGAACATTTCTTGGTCGTTGAGTGTATGTGTGGATGTGGATAACTTCACACCGGTGGCAATCCTTAAGTCCATAAAGAAGGAATTCCTTTAAGACCAATATTAGCTTGCATTCAAGGACCAACATCTGAAATTTCTGAAGTACTTGCAAATATATTGAAAGCAGCGTATGTCACTCAAAGATTATTATGTTAGAGATTCTTTCACATTCTCAGAACATGTTCACAATCTTACACTTCCACCAGACCATGTAGTGGTTTCTTTACATGTTGTTAACTTATTTGGAAATCTTTATGGGGAACTTATCATCAGAGTGTTGGATTTGAAATGGGATGTTATAGAAGGCTACACAGATATAAGTAAAGATCTGTTTTTTGAGATGGTTTCGTTTGTTTTGGATAACGTTTGTTCCTCTTTCGAAGGTGAGTATTATAATCAGATATTTGTATGCGCCATGGGTTCAAAGCTAAGACCTATTTTGGCACAATATATGATGGACTACATTCTTGATGTTTGAGTTGAAAGACTGCCGTTCAACTTGGGTTTTCTGAAGAAATTCGTAGATGATTTAATAATGTCCCTTCCATCATCAGAGGTAGACACACTGTTGAGTGTATTCAATGCATTTGATCCACATGTGAAATTTACAATGGAGTTACAATGGAGTTGAGAATGAAAACTTCAAAACATTTCCATTTCTGGAGCGAGGGTATGTAGAGACAATAATATTATAAAGTTAAACGGGTACAGAAAAAGTATACCGTCAAATAAACTAATTCATTACCAATCAGTTCATTCGATTAAAATGAAGATCAGTTCCATCAAGGAAATGAAACAAAGAATAATAAATATTTGCTACCCTACAAAATAATATGTAGATGAAAATATCGGACTTTTGTTCGAAATAATGCTGGAGAATGGATATCCTACACGCATGCTAAGAAAATTATTGTTTGAATCTGTGACTACACCAATACAAGTTAAATCAGCGCATATCCACCACCTCAGGAGGAAGAAGCAAATAACAGAGTGGTGTATGGTAGTCTTCCGAACATAAGAGGACTAACAAGTAAGATTAAAAATGGGTTCAAGCTAGTGTCCGACCGAAACTGGTATTTCAGCCGAAACCGAAACCGAAACCGAACTTTCGGCCAGGGTCTCAGTTTCTGCCGAAACCGAAACCGAAACCGAAACTCTATATTTCATACTAAAATCTACTGTATTTTTTACAATTTTATTCGCATATACATAAAAATAGTTAAGGAGTGTTAAATAAAATAAAAAGACATTTTTTTGAGATCTTTATTTATTATTTTGGTTTTAACAAGTTATCAAAATAATCAGTTGAAGTATACAGGGTGATTCCAAATCAGACGTGAACCTTAGAGGAGGTGTTAGTATGGATCATTTGCTCTGGAATGAGCCATTTTTATTGAGGACCAAAAATCAACGGTTTCCGAGATATTTGAGTACTGGTTCTGTTGAAAAAGAATTAGTATGATTTCAAAGGGGATATAGGAAGCAAATACAGGAAAATAACGAATTCAATATTTTTTTGTTGCAACTAAGCTCGAAATTACATTAGAAAATGTATTCATAAATTATGTTCCACCATTCCATAGGCTAGCACGTGCCGTCTTTCTGATATCTTCAGTTGTTATTTTCCGCCTGAAATTTACTCACGCTGTCTTTTGATACACATTCACTATTTTAAATGCCGGACATTCAAAAGGTTGCTTATAAAAAATCTGCTGAAACGAAACTAGTTAGGCAATCTAACGAAATCTTTTAGAGAATGAAGAAGGAATTTGGCAAGTTTTCAAAATAATTTTGGCATACAAAATTGTGAAATTCGAAAGTTGCAGACAAATTGATATTAGAAATTGATTTTTCATTTATTCATATACCACATATCAAATCATACTAATTCTTTTTCAACCTCTTATACAGCATAGTTTTGCTTTTTTCGTACATATCATATTCTTTTCTGACGAAAATAAACCAAAATTATCACCAAATTTGGTCAACGTAGAAAAAATTGACGAAATATGTACTATAAGTTCAGGAATCTTTTAAAAATCACCCTAACTCCAAAAACCGTTGATTTTCGGTTATTAATAAATATGGATTAAACAACAGCCAATGAGTCATACTCCAAGTTTCACGGTTTATTTCGAATCACCTTATGTAATCTAATTAATAATCATTAAAGTGAATTCTCATGAATTCTCAGTCTTAACAAAGATAGATCACAATAAATCGTACGACAATTATGTATACCTACTTATAACTCCTGGTCAAACGACCAGGATAATTCACAAACATTCAAGTTTCGGCCTGGCCGAAAGTTTCGGCCATCTTGGGCCGAAACCGAAACTGAGGCCGAAACTAGATTTTTTGGCCGAAACTGGCCGAAACCGAAACCGAAACCGAACTTTCGGTCGGTCACTAGTTCAAGCCCTGTGGACAGGAGCTTTCTGGCGCTCTAGTTCAAACAGACAAATTATATCTCCGAAAGTATTGGTTTCTCAGAGTTGGGAATTATATCAATATATTCTTATGATAGAACTGCATCATAAAGGAAATTCAATTCAAATAATACTTTATTTATAAAGATTAAATGAGCAATCTGAGAATGAGAACTGCACCATGGAAGAAATCAAATTAAAATAGCTGAAGTGAATTTGACTCTCTCTTATAGAACAGGATGACATGTACGAGTATGAACACAGATCATTTAATAAAGCTTAGATAAAATAATTATAGCATTCTGTGAAAACATAGAAGTACGATTCATTATTGAAATTTAGAAAAATCATATCTCCGAAAGTATTAGCTTGTTGGAGTTGAAAATGATATCAATGGATTTTTATGGTGAAACTGCATCTTAAATAAAAATTGAATTTGAAATTTGTTACTTAAAAAAATTTTTTTTTTCGTTACTCCGAAACCATTTGGCCTATTTTGCCCAATCACGAACTTAACCGAGATATTCATCTACTTAACCTACTCTGAAAATTTTAACTGCCTAGCTCATTCCGTTCGAAAGTTATTGTAGAATTTTTTTTTTAATTTTCAAAAAAATTTTTTGACACTTTGCGGTAACCTGGTCAATACAAAACTTCACATGCGTATAAAGGTCATGATTCTACAATTTGACGCTAAATTTCAGATAGATCGAGTGATCGGTTTCGGAAATATTTATAAAAAAATGTTTTTACTAAAATCGGCCATAACTCCGAAACCGCTTGATGGATTTTGCCTATTAACGAACTTAGCCGAGATATTTACGCTCCAAACGCACCTTGCAAATAACAATAATCTAACTCCTTTAGTTCGAGAGTTATCGTGCAAATTTCAATCATCTAACTCCTTTAGTTCGAGAGTTATCGCCGGCCGGATCGGTTGGACAGAATCGATTTCGGATTTTCGGATTTCAGATCAGTGAGTCGAAACAAATCGTTTGAGGCATTTTCAGCCAAAAATTCGAAAATTACAGTCATTTGGGCAAATTGATAAGCACTCAGTTCCGAGGAACTAGAGCGCCAAAAATTAGCTAAAGTCACCTCATTCTATAATCTAGGATATACCATCAACAGGATCAAGATGCCGATAATCCCCTCCCATTTATCCCCGCATTTTTCAGCGAACGTAGTTTTTCCAAATGGGGTAGAGAAACATGAGCAATCGATAAGAATAATTTACCCGAAGGACCCCCTAAAACTGAGGAAACGGAAGAACTGCGTAGATTGAAACGTTGAGAGAACAAACAGACAAATTATATCTCCGAAAGTATTGGTTTCTCAGAGTTGGGAATTATATCAATGTATTCATATGATAGAACTGCATCCTAAAGGAAATTCAATTCAAATAATAGTTTATTTATCAAGATTAAATGAGCAATCGGAGAAGGAGAACTGCACCATGGAAGAAATCGAATTAAATCTGGCCAATTCTGCCCAATAACGAACTTAACCGAGATATTCATCTCCCTAAACTACTCTGAAAATTTCAACTACCTACCTCATTCCGTTCGAGAGTTATATCTATGTCTATGGATGAAAAGCAGTCCCACTACTCTCAGATCTCTTACTTCATGTTCAGTTCCGAAATGTAAGAATTTTCTGAGAAAAACTAATTTCGGAGCGAACAACTGAGATTTTTCTCACTTCACTCACAATTCTTCGATTGATTAGATAATGTCTCAGGAACATCGTTTGACAGTATGACAATTCATAGAATAATATCATTCTGTGACAACGTTGAAATACGATTTATTATTGAAATTTTGAAAAATCATATCTCCGAAAGTATTACCTTGTTAGAGTTAAAAATGATATGAATGGATTCTTATGATAAAACTTCTTATTAAAAAAAATTCAATTTGGAATTTGTTTCGTAAAAAAAAAATTTTGTTTTGTTACTCCGATACCATCTGTCCGATTTTGCCCAATAACGAACTTAGCCGAGATATTCATCCCCCAAACCTACTCTGAAAATTTCAACTCTCTAGCTCATTCCGTTCGAGAGATATCGTGCCTACGGCCGGCCGGACCGGCCGGACAGAATGAATTTCGACCACGGATTCTTGATCAGTGAGTCGAACCAAATCGTTTAAGACCATTTTCATCGAAATATTCGAAAATTACAGACATTTGGGCAAATTGATAAGCACTCAGATCCGAGGAACTAGAGCGCCAAAAATGTTTCGGAGATGATAATACAAAAATATCTCCACATAATGTGAATACTGTCTCGAAATTGTACACAAAATTCAAAGATCCTACACCTAGAGAGCTGCAGTCAAATGTTGTCTACCAAATACCCTGTGGGGGTTGTGAGGGAACGTACATGGGTCACACTTCACAGTGGCTGAGGAGTAGAATATCGTTGCATAAGAGTGACATAGGAAAAAAGAAGTGCCCTTGCTGCACACTCAATTCAATATGATCATGAGGTTGACTATGAAAATGTGAACATCTATATACAAGGTGAGTCTTAAAGTTGTACATTAATTTCAACCATAGATTCCTCTCAACAAATGAAACACTTTTTTCATTCACAATTTTTTCAAATTTGGCTCTGGTAAAAGTTATAATAGTTTGAAGATTTCACAATGTGCAAATACACTTCTGCATATAAATTATCTATGACATTAATGGTGGACGAGAAAAAGGTACGGTAACGTGGTTTACAGCTTGATCCGGGATTCCAACGCTCAGGGACAGATCCATAAAAGTTGTGAAATTTCTGTCGTTTTCCATTTAATAACATGAATAAGACTATCTCAAAAACAGTGCGTTTAACGAGAAATGATGAAGAATAATTTAATGTTCTAAAGCGATTGAATATTCTTTAGATGACTCAAAATAATTTATCTGCTTTCTTTATGGTAATTTCGTTTAGTTTAATGAATCGATTAGTCTATAACTAGAAAATCACTAGACGCAGGAAAAAACCGATAATTGGAAAATATGTACCATAGTTATAAGGAACTTCACACCAACATTCATTTCAATCGGAAAAAGGATGTCAAAGCTACAAAATAAAAACCGATTTTTTTCGAAATTTCAACAGCCTGTATCTTTTTACCTAAGCCGAATTTGGAAAAATGCTTAATAAAAAAAGGATTTCATCTGAGGAACCGAATCTATGGTTGAAATTTAATGTACTACTTAAAGACTCAACCTGTATATAAAATTGGTTCAAGCCCTGTGGACAGGAGCTCACGGGTTCCTCACTTCAGCCGGGTGGCCTTTCTACAGTGTAGAGGGTTCTGTTGTAATCTAAGGTGATAGCGATTACTAAAGCAACTTTCTTTCACTAATGGCTGATCAAAAGAGATGCCGTCAATTTATAACATTTAAATTCTGATAGTTTTCCATTGGTGGAGTTGCATAGATAAGAATACTCATATAAAGGTCTGCTCCACTTGAAAACGATTTATTCCTGATGTTCAGGATGCAATGCATTTCGGCAAGAGATCTCGCCATCATCAGGCATTCTAAAACCAAAGGCGTCAAACAAAATAAAAGATCTAAATATCAAGCCATAACCTACAAAAAAATTGGTTCAAGCCCTGTGGACAGGAGCTTTCTGGCGCTCTAATTCAAACAGAAAAATTATATCTCCGAAAGTATTGGTTTCTCAGAGTTGGGAATTATTCTTATGATAGAACTGCATAATAAAGGAAATTCAATTCAAATAATAGTTTATTTATCAAAATTAAATGAGCAATCAGAGAATGAGAACTGCACCATGGAAAAATCAAATTTAAATACCTGAAATGAATTTGACTCTCTCTTATAGAACAGGATGACATATACGAGTATGAACACAGATCATATAATAAATCATAGATAGAATAATTATAGCATTCTGTGAAAACATAGAAGTACGATTCATTATTGCAATTCAGAAAAATCATATCTCCGAAAGTATTAGCTTGTTGGAGTTGAAAATGATATCGATGGATTTTAAACAATTGAATTTGAAATTTTTTGCTTAAAAAAAATATTTTTAAAATATATTTTTTCGTTCCTCTGAAACAATCTGGCCTATTCTGCCCAATAACGAACTTAACCGAGATATTCATCTCCCTAACCTACTCTGAAAATTTCAACTGCCTAGCTCATTCCGTTCGAGAGTTATTGTAGAAACAAAATTTTAAAATTTTGAAATTTTTTTTTACACTTTGCGGTAACCTGGTCAATAAAAAACTTCACATGCGTATAAAGGTCATGATTCTACAATTTGATGCTATAATTCAGATAGATCGAGTGATCGGTTACGGAAATATTCATAAAAAATGTGTTTTACTAAAATCAGCCATAACTCCGAAACCGCTTGATGGATTTTGTCCATTAACGAACTTGTCTGAGATATTTACGTTCCACACCCACCTTGCGAATTTCAGTCCTCTAAATCCTTTCGCTCGAGAGTTATCGTTCCTACGGCCGGCCGGCCGGACAGAATCGATTTCGACCACGGATTCTTGATCAGCGAGTCGAACCAAATCGTTTGAGACCATTTTCAGCCAAAAATTCGAAAATTACAGACATTTGCGTGATATTTGCCGAGACCCCCTTCCCACTCTCTCCAACGTAAGATTAGATGAGATTTGACTCGACCCCCTCCCCCCCTTAAACATCTCACGTAATTTATGGACGCCCCCTAATCATAATTTTCAGATTTCAAATATGTCCAGTTCTCCAGAAACGTCTAATAAGCACTCGAACTTAGGACACCCTGTATAATACTAAACTTTCCTTTAAACGAAGCATACTGGAAAGAGCATTTGGACTGTTGATGTTCAAATGGAGAATATAAAATATTTGGATATCAGTGATTTTACGTTAGGACAGAACTTGTGTTCTCCATTATTTTATGATTAACTATAGCTGACCCGGCTGACTTCGTACTGCCTCCTCAACGCCTAACCCACGCTAACGCCAACTCCAACGCCAACTTCAACGCCAACTCAAACTCCAACTCCATTTCCACCTCCATCTCCATTTCCACCTACAACTGCAATCCAACTACAACTACAACTACAACGCCAAATCCATAACCAACGCCAACCACAATGCCTACTCCAACTTCAACTCCAACCCCAACGCCAACTTCAACGCCAACTCAAACTCCAACTGCATTTCCACCTCCATCTCCATTTCCACCTCCATCTCCTCCTCCAACTCCAATCCAACTACAACTCCAACTACAACGCCAACTCCATAACCAACGCCAACCACAATACCTACTCCAACTTCAACTCCAACACCAACACCAACTTCAACGCAAACTCAAACTGCAACTCCATTTCCATCTCCATCTCCATTTCCACCTCCATCTCCACCTCCAACTCCAATCCAACTACAACTCCAACTACAACGCCAACTCCATAACCAACGCCAACCACAATGCCTACTCCAACTTCAACTCCAACCCCAACGCCAACTTCAACGTCAACTCAAACTCCAACTGCATTACCACCTCCATCTACATTTCCACCTCCATCTCCACCTCCAACTCCAATCCAAGTACAACTCCAACTACAACGCCAACTCCATAACCAACGCCAACCACAATGCCTACTCCAACTTCAACTCCAACCCCAACGCCAACTTCAACGCAAACTCAAACTGCAACTCCATTTCCACCTCCATTTCCTCCTCCAACTCCAATCCAACTACAACTCCAACTACAACGCCAACTCCATAACCAACACCAACCACAATGCCTATTCCAACTTCAATTCCAACCCCAACGCCAACTTCAACGCCAACTCAAACTCCAACTCCATTTCCACCTCCATCTCCATTTCCACCTCCATCTCCATTTCCACCTCCAACTCCACCTCCAACTCCAATCCAACTACAACTCCAACTACAACGCCAACTCCATAACCAACGCCAACCACAATGCCTACTCCAAATTCAACTCCAACCCCAACACCAACTTCAACGCCAACTCAAACTCCAACTCCATTTCCACCTCCATCTCCATTTCCACCTCCAACTCCAATCCAATTACAACGCCAACTCCATAACCAACACCAACCACAATGCCTACTCCAACTTCAACTCCAACCCCATCGCCAACTTCAACGCCAACTCAAACTCCAACTCCATTTCCACCTCCATATCCACCTCCAACTCCAATCCAACTACAACTCCAACTACAACGTCAACTCCATAACCAACGCCAACCACAATGCCTACTCCAACTTCAACTCCAACCCCAACGCCAACATCAACGCCAACTCAAA
The DNA here is from genome assembly GCA_937662695.2 of Halyzia sedecimguttata. Classification (NCBI taxonomy): domain Eukaryota; kingdom Metazoa; phylum Arthropoda; class Insecta; order Coleoptera; family Coccinellidae; genus Halyzia; species Halyzia sedecimguttata. The sequence continues at coordinate 10,199,441 of OW569418.2, forward strand.
CTCCGACTCCATTTCCACCTCCATCTCCACCTCCAACTCCAATCCAACTACAACTGCATTCTCCTGTGTTGGACACTCTTAATTCGAATTTACCATGGTAAATTCGAATTAAGTGTCCAATACAGGATAATGGACAACATAATTTACCATGGTAAATTCGAATTAAGAGTGTCCAATACAGGAGAATGGACAACATAATTTACCATGGTAAATTCGATTAAAGGTGTCCAATACAGAAGAATGGACAATAGAACATACGCGCAAAAGCTTCTGACTTCACGTCAGTGCTTGAACCAATTTTTTTTTTTCGTGATTTTTTTGAAATTTTCTAGGGGTGCGGTTCTTAAAATTTTTTTTTTCGTCATTTTTTTCAAATTTTCTAGGGGTACGGTTCTTACAAAATTTTAAACACGTCTTTATGTTGATTTTCTACTACTAGTTACCAAGCTTCAATTCAATCGAATATTAATTTTTTGAGCAATCAAGGAAATAATATTCCAGATGGATATAACTCGGAAACCGTTAGACCGATTATGCCCAAAAACGAACTCAACTCTCCCTTTTGGATACGCAACCTACCCTGAAAATTGCAAGTCCCTATCTCCTTTCGTTCGAAAGTTATCGAGGCAACGGTCACCATCTACTGAACTAACACAAGAATGCTCGAATCTCCAACAATATTTAACCGATCGTATTAATACTTGAAACTTGGCAGTAGAGTTAGATTATGAACGCTCTTACAAAATTTCAGAAATTTCAAACGAATAGTTACTGATATATAGAATTCTTTTTTTTTTAATGATTTATTAAAAATTTTCTACAAATGCTATCCTCACCAAATTTCGCAAACATTTTCGCGTTGGTATTCTACAACTAATAACCATGTTTGAATTCAATCGGTTCAGTATTTTTCGAGTTAATGAGGAACAAAAAACCACCAAATTTCAGAAAATTTCAGATGGCTATAACTCAAAAACCGTTTGGCCGATTATGCTCATAAACAAACTCAAATGTCGCATTCAGATGCACAACCTAACCTGAAATCTTCAAGCCGCTGTCTCTTTCCGTTCTCAGGTTATCGTGACAACAAAAATATTTTTTAATAATTTTCTAGCAATAAGATTCTCACAAAATTTCACAAACGTGCGTAGGTTTATATTTTACAACTATTCACCAAGTTTCAATTCGATCAGATCTATATTGGTTGAAAACAAAATTATTACTCGGTAACCACTGGGCCGATTATGCCCATTAACGAACTTGTCCGTCGTATTGAGATGCGCCACCTACCCTGAAAATTTCAAGTTGCTAGCTCTTTCCGTTCTCGAGTTATCGTGGCCGGCCGGACATAATCAAATTTGACCTAAAATTCTTCATTGGGGAGTTGAACCAAATCGTTTGAGACCATTTTCGTAAAAAAATTCGAAAGTTACAGACATTTGGGCAAAATGATAACGCGATGTTCCCCAGAACATACGCGCAAAAAAAGAATTAGCAAAATTGGTCCAGGCACTGTTGAGTTTTGCGCTTACCAACACATTTTGCGATTCATTTTTGGCGCTCTAGTTCCTCGGAACTGAGTGCTAATCAATTTGCCCAAATGTCTGTAATTTTCGAATTTTTCGATAAAAATGGTCTTAAACGGTTTGGTTCGACTCACTGATCAAGAATCCGTGGTCGAAATTCATTCTGTCCGGCCGGTCCGGCCGTCCGGCCGTAGGCACGATAACTCTCGAACGGAATGAGCTAGACAGTTGAAATTTTCAGAGTAGGTTTGGGAGATCATATCTCGGCTAAGTTCGATATTGGGCAAAATCGGACAGATGGTTTCGGAGCAAAAAAAAAAAAATTTTTTTTTTACATAACAAATTCTAAATTAAATTATTTTCAGTAAGCAGTTTCATCATAATAATCCAATGATATCATTTTCAACTCTAACAAGCTAATGCTTTCGGAGATATGATTTTTCAAAATTTCAATAATAAATCGTATTTCTACGTTTTCACAGAATTATATAATTATTCTATGTATGAATTGTCATAATGTCAACTTATTTTCCTGAGACATGACATTGTCTAATTCCTTGCTAATAGTTGGTTCGAGAAACGTCAAAATCGACTTAGAGAGACAAGGGAAAAAAACCGTCAATTAAACCCCCATGTGGCGATTTTATGTGGAAAAGTGAAAATTAAGAATATATATCCCAGGTAAGTACCGACGTTTTATTCTAATACCGGAGATCGACAATTTCGTACGAGGAGACCGATAGCCAGTTGGTCTAGGCCGTCGGGGTTTCGTTTTCGGAACTTGAGAAGGCGGGCTCACATCCCGGAAAGGGAATTACACTTTTTGGCGCTCTAGTTCCTCGGAAATGAGTGCTTATCAATTTACCCAAATGTCTGTAATTTTTATTTAAGATGTAGTTTCACCATTAAAATCAATCGATATCATTTTCAACTCCAACAAGCTAATACTTTCGGAGATATGATTTTTCTAAATTTCAATAATGAATCGTACGTACTCCTATGTTTTCACAGTATGCTATAATTATTCTGTCTAAGCTTTAATATATGATCTGTTCCTGTTCCAAAAGAAAAAGTCAAATTCATTTCAGCTATTTTAATTTGATTTCTTCCATGGTGTAGTTCTCATTCTCAGATTGCTCATTTAATCTTGATAAATAAACTATTATTTGAATTTAATTTCCGTTATGATGCAGTTCTTTCATAAGAATACATGGATTTAATTCCCAACTCTGAGAAACCAATATTTCGGAGATAATTTGTCTGTTTGAACTAGAGCGCCAGAAAGCTCCTGTCCACAGGGCTTGAACCCATTTTTGCGCGTATGTTCTGGGGAACATCGCGTTATAGTTTTGCCCAAATGTCTGTAACTTTCGAATTTTTTGACGAAAATGGTCTCAAACGACTAAGTTCGACTACCCAATGGAGAATTCGAGGTCAAATTTGATTCTGTCCGTCCGGCCGTCCGGCCGGCCGTTGCCACGATAACTTGAGAACGAAAAGAGCTAGTGACTTGAAATTTTCAGGGTAGGTGGCGCATCCCAATACGACGGACAAGTTCGTTAATGGGCATAATCGGCCCAGTGGTTTCCGAGTAATAATTTTGGTTTTGAACCAATATAAATCCGATCGAATTGAAACTTGGTGGGTAGATGTAGAATATGAACCTAAGCACGTTTGCACGAATCGTATGGCTAGAAAATTTTAAAAAAATTATTAAAAAATATTTTTTTTGTCACGATAACTTGAGAACGGAATGAGATAGCGGCTTGAAATTATCAAGTTAGGATGTGCACCAGAACGCGGAATTGCAGTTTGTTTATGAGCATAATCGGCCGAACGGTTTTAGAGTTATAGCCATCTGAAATTTTGTGGTTTTTTGTTCCTCATTAACTCGAAAAATACTGATCCGATTGAATTCAAACATGGTTATTAGTTGTAGAATGCCAACGCGAAAATGTTTGCAAAATTTGGTGAGGATAGCATTTGTAGAAAATTTTCAATAAATCATTGAAAGTAAAAAAAAAAAATTCTATATATCAGTAACTATTCCTTTGAAATTGCTGAAATTTTGCAAGAGCCTTCACAACCTAACTCTACTGCCAAGTTTCAAGTTTTAATACGATCGGTTAAATATTGTTGGAGATTCGAGCATTCTTGTGCGAGTTCAGTAGATGGGTGACCGTTGCCTCGATAACTTTCGAAAGAAAGGAGATAGGGACTTGCAATTTTCAGGGTAGGTTGCGTATCCAAAAGGGAGAGTTGAGTTCGATTTTGGGCATAACGATCTAACGGTTTCCGAGTTATACCCACCTGGAATATTATTTCCTTGATAACTCGAAAAATAAATATTCGATCGAATTGAAGCCTGGTAACTAAAAGTAGAAAATTTTGTAAGAACCGTACCCCTAGAAATTTTGAAAAAAATGACGAAAAAAAAATTTTAAGAACCGTACCCCTAGAAAATTTCAAAAAAATCACGAAAAAAAAAATTGGTTCAAGCACTGACGTGAAGTCAGAAGCTTTTGCGCGTAAAAAGCTTCTGACTTCACGTCAGTGCTTGAACCAATTTTTATATTATAGATAGTGGAGAAACAAACTTTGGTCAAGATATTGAAAATGATTTGATATAGATTTCCAATGACGAAAATCCAAAAGAACATCACAACAGAAACAATTTGGCCATAGATAAGAGAAATGGAATTATTATTTTGTTTAGTTGAACAGAATGAAGAAATTAATATTATGTCAATTAATTGTTGTTGAACTTATGTCAATGATGTAATTTAATGGATATAAATAAAAACAAAAAGCAGTATTCGTAATTTCATTTTGAAACACTATAATGAATACAAGATAACACATTAGCAGTTCATTTATTAAATCATAAACAGTTGTGAAAAAATATTCAACAAAAACAATTATTAATAATTTTGGTATTCCAGAAGAATTTTTAGGGAAAAGGAACTTATTTATTAAATCATTTCTCTCCTGCTGAATGGCGTTGCTTGCATTCAACGACTTTGTAAGGTTCTCAATTGCAGCCACTCTTCTCTCTTCAATCTCAAGTTGCTTTTTCCTCAAATTATATAAAGATTTGTTTCTTGAGTTACCTATTTCCTCTGAGGGAGAATATATTTCTTGAGACAATTTTATAGCGGGCAATACTGATTCCATTATTTTGTGATCCGAATTCTCATGAAATAATTACCCAATGGCAGGATTATTAATATATTTTCCTTTTTCTTCCACTGTTGAAGTTCCAGATGGTCCAGGAATTGCTGGTGAAATTAAATGGGACTACAACGGTGGTTTGAAATTCATAGTAACAGCATTTGAGAAAATTTCCTCAAATGTGTCATACTATTTTCAAGCAACACGGCCTCTTCCTGTTGTAATTGATTTATTGTTATCTTTTATACTTTTGTAGGGCCTCTTCATGTTCCTCATTTTCCGGTCCAATATATCCTCTTTCACATTTGAATATCCATGCTCTATCATTATTTGGACTATTTCTCCCCACAAATCTTTTTTTTAATTCAGGATAACGGAAGCTCTCCTTCCTTTCGGAATAAACTTGAAGAAATAGCTTAGTCGCATTTGAGCCCCATGAAAAGCTTTCATATCTATTGTCTGAAAATAATTTTAATCAGGTTATTATATCAACATAATTATAGAATTCGGTTGTTAGTAGTGACTGTAATATGTAGGATTCCAAGTCGGTTATTACATTTACCTAAATATAGAATTGGATAGGTACTGCTGACTCTGTAATACATTGCATTACAACTAAAGCAACAAATATTGGGGCAGTCAGGTTGGGGACAACAAACAATTAGGGCAAAGTCGAGCGAGTTTACAGAAAGTATGACGTTCTTTAGCGGTCTTCTGGACATGTGAAAAGCGGATGCGATTCTTTACACAAAATAGGTACAAGTGAGTGCTCCACATTTTACATTCGAAAAATGGGAGTTGACCTTTCTATTATGCGGCGTAGGTTTGAAAGAATTAACCCCCTTTGCATTATCTGACAAAGTCGAGGACTTCAATGACTCTATGGTACAACAATATTTAGTTAAAACCTCCACGATCGTACCAGATTTAGGGATTTCAGTAGAACCACGTTCGAGGTCAAACCTCGTTACCAAAGAATTATCCATTCGTTTTAATAACATCTGAGCCAAAATAAAAACCCCAATCATCCACCGGAAAGTTGTGTGTGTTTCAATGCGGCTAAATGTTCACTGAAATTGTAAAGTAAAAGACGCAAGGTACTGGCGATATTAGAACTTACTTTACTTAAATTTTCTAAGGCATCCCAATGAGCTTGAGCCGTTTGTTAGAATAACTTTGCACTAATGAATCAGAAGCGATTTCATAATTATCCCTTACCTACCATAGGTAAGGTGCGTACCAAAGAAAGAGGTTGATCTTCGAGGGAGGAAACTGAATCATTTAATATCTCAATTCCGTTAAACCGTGGTTAATATACATGAGAGCGTCGAATAAATCTAAAAATATAGGAAATTTTGTGAAATCTCCACTAAACTTCCCGATTTTAATCTCCGGAAGTCTGATACTAGGCGAACGTAATCTCGAAAATAAGCTTGAAATGCGAGAAGTAGCGTTTAAGTCGGCTTCCTCGGAATCAAAAAGTTCGGAAAAAATAGTTTTTACCAGAAAAAAATCATTCTGAAACTCAGATCTTACTGTTTCCTCAGCTGCCATGTCGGAAGAGTCATCTGATAACAAAATAATTATGATACTTTGATGACATTTGTTGAAATCATCCATAAGAACATCAATTTCTCCGAAACGGATCCTAAAATGCGTGTGTTTATATTTATCTGTTTTAGCCTCAATTGCCAAAGCCTTTAGGCATTGCATTTCCGAACTACAAATGCCTCTTGTGGGTTTGGTCTTCTTTAGACGCGAGTCAGTCATATTGAATACGAGTGACAACGAAAGCGACAAGATACCTATCAAGTTTAAGTTTAGAACTCGAGCGAATACAGTTTATGAACAAATGCGTGTATAATTAATATAGGAAGGTATTTGATTGTATAACAAAGACAGAATACGCTAGTGCGTTGCGATCTTATTTTGAGATATATTTACTATAATTGAACAAACTATTTTACAGAACGAAATTTGTTTGTATTGTTCATCTTTCCTCGGCGAGCGTTGAAAGAAAATGATCTGCTCACGCGTGCTGCGACAAATCAGAGACTACTCTGAAGTCACCTGATTCACTAGATGCGTAAAATTACTAATTTGGCAAATCGAGCTTACTTGCGCCCTTTTAATTTTCAAAGAACTCGATGAAAATGGTGTAATATGAAATTCCAAAGAGTAATTCTACAATTAAGAATTATCGATTGCGTAAATATCAATAAAACATCACTATTGTCTTAGGAAAACAATGATTTATTCTATTTGTTGCGTTTTCCAAGTGGTTTTGAATAATAAATAAGTCCAACAACCCTCCGGTCGCGAAAAATGAGTACCCAAGAATAAACATAATTGAAAAGAGGAGAAAGGACCAAAAAATGTAAGCGCTTTACCGCAAAATCTACGTAGAGCTAGTAAGGACTGTATTGAAAAGGATGTTGTGATTAATAGCAGATACACAATTCACAAAATGTTTAATAAGCAACCGAGTATAAAACGTCTTACCGTTATTCTTCACAGCTGATAATATAGGGTCTTCCATATCTTTCAAAGGCTTGGAGGCAGTGGCGGATTTACAGATTTGCCGCCCGTAGGCTATTCAACACAACACAAATATTTCAATTTCTCTCTAATTTTCGAAATTCGTATTTTGTGTGTGAGTAATATTTTTTTCAATATGTAATTCGAAATAAAAAATTTATGAACTGAATTTGCCAATAATGCGCCCCTTGAAATTTGCCGCCCTAGGCTCCAGCCTACTCAGTCTGCTGGTAAATCCACCACTGCTTGGAGCGATCAAAACAATGGAGCCACGCCATTCTTCTTCCACTTAGGGTAATTCTGAACTTCTATAACTCATGCTAACTATTCATAAATTCACTGTCTATATCAGTATTTCGCACATTCAGTAATATTCAAAACAAAATGCGATAGAAAATCACTATTGAATTGGCGAATGTGAAAAATCAAGGTTTTTCAGCGGCGAGAGTTCTATTTCGTACTAGAAGTGTGGCGAAGTACTGGAAAGAAAATATTACCAGCGCCACCTAGGAAGATGTGTCTTTTAGTTATTAGCAATTAGCTACAGTCACTTTATTCTATATGTTTTCTCTAAAAGAATTTTATGACGATCTGACGTTCCGTTCCAAAGTGCAAGTAATTTTTGTGAGACAACTTTTTCAATTTTCAAAACAATGGATAGAACGAAAATTCTGCGTTTTTCAATGTAAGTAAATCATTGTTCCATTTCGATGCTAAAACACCGTTGAAACGATAGCTTGGTTTGATAACTGCAATTCATTATTGAGTGGTATGAATTCACACGTGGTAGTACGAATTTCAACCGTATCGTCCATTACAGCACTATAAAAACAGTGCTGTAATGAACTCATTCCCGCATTGTTTCTAGTTATATTTTTCGTTTTGCGGTAGTCAGCACTGACATTCAAACCTATCAGATTTCAACACACGTCAATTGTCAATGTGATATAATCTGGTTTGATCTGGTTATAGTCAAATAATTGTCGAGAGGAAAACTTTTATTTCCATTAAAAAATAAGGTACTAGAGATTTCCTTCTTACTAATTTTGAATCATTCATGCCATTGGAAACTGTTTTGAATCTGATCTCCATGCCCAGTCATCCCCAGCTTATGTGTTTTCTGAGGCCACATTGACCTGTGTATACAGCTGTTGAGATATATAACAGGAGCAATTTGAGCCATTGTCTGGCCCTTTCAGTTGATGGGACAATAAGCCTTGACAGATTTTTACGAATGAATCGCCCATCTCAAGATCCCAGGGTTGATGATCAGTTCAGCAGTTCTCCAGTCTTCCCCGCACGTCCTACAGCGCCGGTCCTGGGAAACATAGGGTGAACCGCCATCTGACTCATCGTATACGTAACAATCTGGAAAGTGTATACTCGGAAGAATCTCTAACGTTTTTTTTTCCAGAGTCCGTAAGAACGCCATCAGATCTCGAGATAGATCCCAGCCCTCCTGACGGTTCTCTGGAGAGGATTATGTGAAGTCTGGCACTCTCCAGGGTAGACTTGACTTCCCCACAGAACGTCTTCCAGGAATCTCTTTGTCCTTCTTATTTCTATTTTGGAGTTTGTTAGAGTATTTATATAACTATCTCAGTTGCCTTAGCTCTGTTGAATAGTTTCTGAACTTCTTTGCTTCGTCGAGGGTGGGGTTCCACCAAGCGGTTTTCCTGCAATCAGGTTTCCTTCTTAGTGGGCAGTTTTCCTCATACGCCGAAGTAGTAGTCTTAGACTAAGTCTTCAGTTAGTCTCTCGACGTCCTCGCATGAGTTAGTTAGAGAAGAAATATACCCCAGGTGGCACCCAAGGATCGTTTGAAACCACCCCGCTCACTTCTATGGTTTCTATATTCCACCATCGCTCTTGGACCAAACGCAATTGAAAATTGAATGTGTCTATGGTTAGAGCCTGGGGGTTCACGAGAAACCCTCCAATCCGGGATTTTGTTTCCCAGAGAGTTGAAACAGAATGTAATATGCAGTGCCCCTGATCGACTTTCAGTCACAAAGGTCGATTCAGCCTTCGTGTTAATCACTAGGGGAGCCTCTGCCATGAGAAAGTCAAGTAGACGTGCTCCCCTTCAGTTGGCGTATGTGCGGCTCTACACCGCATTTGCATCACATACCACTAGGAGATGGTAGTTTTTCCTCCTGCAGTGGAGTCTTACACTGGCAGGTGGCAGGTCCCAGCTATGGCCCCTCCTTATTCCTGACCTCGGTAGCCTAAGCATAACCCTCCGACGAGGACGTCATTACTTCCGTTTCAGATTATGTTTCGAACATTTTGTATAGAATCAAGAGTGAATTTGCTGCGGCTTTATTCAGTTCTACAAGCGAACGTACCTAAAAATTGTGATGGATTAGATCAATTTTTTCTAACTTCGATTCTAAAAAGTTCAGTATTTATGAAAATATTAAGACAAAAACAAAGATAATTGTGGAAACCGTAATATGATAATATTCTGATGGCAGTTTTGACTTTATTCACATATGACCCAGAAACTAATTATGTCAAAATTTCTATGATTAGCATTTATTCTATTTCAATGTGTTAAACGAAAAATATTGGGAAGGCCCATGGTAAAATATATATATATCCATAACCCTCGATAGTTCATATTCGCAGTGTTCGTAAAGTTCATTTAAATTTATATCTCCCCATTTATTATAATGCAATAAATAAAAAAATACAGAAAAAACTTTATTGGAGTAAAAAAAATATACAAAAAATTACAAGGTTAATATTATCATCATACGTAACAATACCTCCAAATGGCGGATAATATTGGGGGTGAGATCTTATATAAGTTCTCACTTCTACTTCTACAACTACAAAGAGCAAGCACATGACAAAAGAACTCATAATAAATACATACTGTATCACAATAATTATTGTCAAAGGTTAATTCTGCCAGTGAAGGATTTTCGTCGACTATGCTACAATCGGAACAATAAAATTTGATGAATCTTACGTGGAATAAGCCGAAACCAAATTAAAAAGACAAAATGTAGAATATACAACTGACTATCAAATATTCATGGTTGCATAAAATCTTGAATTGATCATTGAAATTTTCATTCGAAACTAGATGATTTTAGTTCAGACAGCATTTTCGATATAATTTCTGGTTTAAACTAACTATTCTTGCCTTGGTGTTCGACTACTTCATGTTAGAAGTCTTTCTACATTTATATATTTATAATCAATTTCATATGAATCTAATATTAGGTTAATTGAAAAATGTCTCATGAGCATAGTAGGTTTTTAATTAATCACAAAATACTTATTCTAATAAATTGAGAGATTTCAGAAGATGAAAGTATCTTTGGTTGAAAACATATGGACGAGACAGGGTGTTGTCACATTTTACGTTGAAATTCCAGGGAGTAAATGAACAAATAGAACATTAGATATATACAAGTAAAACAATTTATTCTAATATCTGAGAATTTAATACCTGTATATCATATGTGTTTTTTTGAGAATGCAGTATTTTGTTCCAGAATATATAATTGCAACAATTCAGTAATAATACCAGAATATGGTTAATGTTTCAACATTGTCTCATTAAATATTATGACTAGAACACTTAAGTGAAAATTTTCATCTATCCTATTAAAATAAGATGCATTTAGACTAAGTTGAAAACTAGGCTAACTTTATTTCCAATCTTTCAGTTCTGAATACTTTTGTATCAAAATAGACACACAATGAAAATGAATAGGAACACACATTTAATATATTACACTAATAATTGATGTTTCTTTGGAGACAGAAAATGTATTGCATGTATTGAGAGAATGGGGCCCTAAATCGAACATGATGAAGTTTTGAAGGAGATGCCAAAGATTTCTCTGGACAATAAATGGGTAGATAATACTTATTATTCTTTCGATTGATTGCATAATATTCAATACTTTTTGACCTGAAATATGAAGGTAGCTAATTCCGCTTGTAATTTTTACAACCAGTCTTATATTTACTGAAAACTAAATTAGATATTTTCACATCGAAACACTTCTCGTTGAGCGAAAAATGTTGGAATTCGGAAAATGTAAGGATAACAGGAATTATAGTCCGTCTAGAAAGTATCCAGAATTTATTATTTTTCATAATTTTGATATATTTCTTTTTTGTAACATTCTAAGACAACAGTAATGTATAAAATAGGTTGTGCAGATAGTCGGCTATGGCCAAAGTTGCATGGCAACACTATTTGTCGAATATTGTTGATTGTCAACAGGTATACAATTCATGAAATAATTTCGCAACTAGAAAAAAAGGAACAGGTAAAATATTTGTAGAGGAAAGGTTTTCGAAACGTTCAAAAATTAGTTCAATTGACTGAACTCGGAAAAAGTGCAGTATATGAGACAATAAAGAGGATAAAAATGGCATAGATACGAGGCATAGACCAATGCAGTTTCAGGTATACCGCTTAAGATTAAAGGAAACAATTCAAACGCTTTATTGGCCTTAAGGACAACACAATCTGCGCCTAGGGTTTCGCAAATTAGTTAACAGATTTGGAAATCAACGAAATATAAAAATATGTCCAGAAACCGAAACTGAACAGACAAGGCTACATATCAAGGAAACAAAAAAAAATCCTATAATGACACCATTACAAAAGGAACGAAGGATAGAATTTTGTCAAAGTTTTCAAGAAGATACTTTTAATAATGTCTTTATATCCGACGTAAGTTGTTTCCAACTTGGTAGAAATACTATCAAAACAACCTGTTACCATTAAAATTTCCAAATTTCATAGCAGCGCCACGAAATAAATATGTTTTAATTCCTGGACTACCATCACCGAAAATTATGGAGGTGATCTAGTTTCGGGTGTACCTCGATGTTTAGTCAAGCATTTACACTTAAATGGAGGTTGTATAAGTGAATAAGATGAATAATTTATTATCATTTTCTAATTCAAGAATTAAAAATTGTATATACTAAATAATTACAATTGAGCTTTGTTTTTTCCGAATGCTTTCTAGACGCACTTTACATTTGATTTTTTTTTGTGAAAACGAATTTCATAGAAAATATTGCCAAGATTAAATGATGGAAACTTCTCAATAGAAGATTCCATATCGAAGTAAAAATAATCAATCTAAAAGAATTTGAAAAATTCTCTCTTTCTTCAGAATTCCTTCGATCATTACAAAACGTTTTAACACGAATTTGGGCAAATGAATTTTAATTGCGCATGTGAATTTTCACTTGCGCATGTGAATTGAAATTATCAGATTACGGTCTTGCAATTGCAAAATTCAGTATAAATCATTTAACTCCTCAAATAAAGCGTCATAACTTTTGAGATCTCGTACATCTCATTTTTAACTACTTATCATGCCAGAAATATAAAGGAAATAGTTTAAGAAGTTGATAAGTTATTCTGCATATTGGCAAGAAAGGAGAGAAAACATTTCTAAGTACCCATTTCGTGATGCTGACGACGGACCCTATATATGGTAGCAGTACGAGTATGTAAAGTTCCTGTTTGGACATCCTGTATATTATATGACTTCATTCGAGAGGTTGATTTATTAGCATTTATTCATTTGATTGATAATGAAATGTAACAATAATAACTGGGTATATAATAGCGGTCAAAGGAACAAATCCCAACAAAGTCCCTTTTGTTTATGTTTACGTTGATGACATCATCATGTCATTACCAAAAGATAAAACTATTCCCACATTAAATATCTTCAATAGTTATAATGTACACCTAAAATTTACTTATGAGGGGGAGGTTGATGGTCGGATACCGTTTTTAGATTTGATGTTGATAAGGAAAAATAACACGATCATCACTGATCTTTATAGGAAATCAATGTCCTCAGGTCGATTACTACACTATAAATCTTTACATTCACACAGACAAAAGGTTTCAATTATTAAATCCATCAAGCACAAAATAACAACGCTGAGTGATGCCTCCTTTCATGGTAAAAATTTTAGGGAACAATCCCAGTTACTCAGAGACAATGGTTATCCGAGATATTTGATAAATTCAATTTTTTATTCGTCTTCTCAAAGCCAACATAATGTGACGACAAATGCTGATCGGAATTCGTCTGAGGGTGGGACTGCGTTCTTTAAGTTACTTTTTGTCAACAAACTATCCAGCGATCTCACGAGAGTAATGAAGAATAGTACATCGAAATTAGTATTCTACTACAAAAACACGGTAAAAAAGATTTTCTCCAGATTGAAGGATGTGGACCCTCCGGAAAAGCAGTCCAGTTTAATTTATAAAATTGATTGCAAAGATTGCCACAGTTGTTATGTTGGACAAACAAAACAATATTTGTCTAACAGAATTGCACAACATAAACGTGACTGTAGGAATGGAAGTGAGAGTACAGCTTTATCTAGCCACTCAATGTCGCAAAATCACAACTTCAAGTTCGATGATGTTAGAATTTTGAATAAGGAACCCAACTGGAGCAAACGCAATTTCAAAGAAATGTTTTACATCCACAAAATTGACAACACCGTTAATTCAAGGACAGACACGGCATCGTTGAACGTGTTTTACAATAATCTTATAAGAAAATGTTGGCATCTGGAACGGTAAGGGTTTTGCATTATTTAAATCAGTCTGTTCGTCGCATTGTTGACTGAATCTTCTAACCTAACTATACGAAGAATTCGATCTTCCATGAGCTTGTTCGTTATAAAAATCGCCTAAACATTTACATCTAAATAACGTAATGTTCAAAACATGGTGTCTTTTTACCGACGAAGTTGCGTGTGGGCAATGTAGTTCTTAGTCATTCCCAGGTAAGTCGAATTGACAGTTTTTAAATTTTATATCTCTCTTTCATATTGTTGGTCCTGTCACTTCGCCCCTTGGTATCTTGTTCATTGCCTAGTGCGTTTTTTCTTTTTAACTTAGTCTATTTTACTTTTTTGTACGTTACAATAAACCTTTCGTAGCTTCAAAATTAATTTTTATATATGATTTTAAATCGGGTTTTGAATACTATATAACTTTCAAATGTTTAAATAATTTAAGTTTGTGTTGAGTTTTCATTCGAGAAACCTTGAGTATAATTATGATTTATCTTCTTTGATCTTAACATCTATTGATAAGTGTGTTTATTCCATTTTTAGCCTGAAGAAGGAGCAATAAAGTTCCTAAACGTTGCTGTAGGATTGACAGAGTTTTATTAATTTGTTCCTTTGACCGCTATTATATACCCAGTTATTCATAACAGTGGAACGTTACAACATATATACTGTAACAATAATTTAAACATAATAATGTCAGTTTTTCAATGATCACTATGTTAATTTTCCATTTGCCATATTATATATCTGTTTTAAATACGATTATATTTTCAAGTAAAAACATGGAATATATCTCTATTTCCCTCATATTATTATCAAAATCTCTGCAATATAGTTCTATTTTTTGTTAGATACTCTTATCCAACATAACTTGTTTATGAAATACAGTATGTTTCGTTTCCCAAAAAAGTTTGGAATTTGAACATTGAATAATTGAAAAATGATATTATTTGGGAATTTGCTCGAAATTTTGTTTAATCTGGAATTGTTCAGCTGACTAGACCAAGAACTAAGATCCTTATCTATTATTAGGTACTCATATTAATGCAAGATAGAAAGTAAAAGAAGTAATTTCACACTAGTATCTCCCTCCAAAATCAGTTTGTCAGAAAATACCTTATCAATTGTTTAGTCTTTTTTTTCTTCTTAGCCTTCGTTTTCATCTTGTCATGAATCATGTACAGACTATCACGTCTCTATTTTACGTAGAAATAAATACCCAAATAGTATATAGTTATAGTCTTCAATCTAAATAGTGAGATCCTCCCAATCTTCCATCTCTCTCTGAGTTAGTATTATTCTTATATTTGAGCAGCGTCCAATTTCATTTTCACAGTTACGTGTTAGTGGATTATTCGATAAATCTACAGTTTCCAACGAGGGTGCAGCTTGCAAGCATTGTATTTCTACATCTGAAAAAGAAAAAATAAATAAAAAAAACTATATGTCACAAAACGAAAATATATCAGCTACAGAGGTCGTCTCGACTTTGTTTATAACATTTGAAATTCTTTCCATGTTCATTTTCTCAAGTGAGTGAAATATATTTTCCCCCCCACTATGCAGGTCTGGCAAGGACCAAGCAGTAAAACCGATTTCAATGCATTGGAAAGAAATCTCATAGTTGAAAAGGAAAATCTCTCCTATAGTTGTCCTATCACTACTACCATTAAAGCAGAGAAACACTTAAGGAGGGTTTTTATCATATTATATTATCGAAAACCCTAATTATAGTTCATAGAAATCGTCAAAAATTTGTTTTTTTTTTAATATTATACGAATTATCTGGTAGTTTACGTCTTTTTTGGCTATATCACTGACTGAAAAAGAACTTGAGTACTACGATAATATTGTAGGAATTATATTTCCACCCTTGTAAATAGTAGGCTAAAGATTAGCTTCAGGGGTGTAGAGATGTGTACCTAAACTTCAGAAGTATTTCTGGCTTTACCCCCTACCTGAAGAGAACTCAAACCATCCCCTTACCATGTAAAGATTAACTTTAGAGGCACCTCGAAGAAGATAAATCCGTTTAGAGACACCTAATACTTTTTTCCTGAACTGGAAATGCTAAGAACCGAATAATGACCCACGTCTCATAAATTTTAAAGAAAAACTCATCTCAAATCGCCGGAAGCCCAAGTCCTCCGGAATATGTCTCAAACACTCGGATCGATCCCGTGGAACTCGATTGGTCTAAGCGGAGTATCTCAGCCAGGGCATTCACAAATACGTGTTGAATACTACCTTGGGAGTATAACCCTATGAGAACACTGAAAAGCTCAGGTAGAAGGAGTGGAAGGTACCCCGTATGCGCGGAGTGCATGAGAAGGGGAATTAATAGAGTCGAGTGGGGTTGAAATCAGTATGGAGTTCGAAGGAATCCTATTTAGACACGTGAAAGACGGCTATAGACGTGAGAGACCAAGGGCCGTTTTCTGAGGAATATAACATGTGGTTTATCTTCGGTATATCTGTCCATTTCAGTAGAATTCAGTAGATAAACTGAATATAAACTCCATTCAAAAGCGTCAGAAATCGGCCCTTAGTGCGAGTGTTTAAAGACGTGCTATGTTGAAGCATTATCAACACGTTATGAATCTTAGCGGTTGACTATTGTATATTGTGTATTTTTGATTACGATGACGATACGTTGAAGATTCTAGAGTTTTGTTGATAAACCTGAACATATTAGCATACATCATTTAATTTATTGACCCAAGAGTGTAGGCAAGAATCCATATACCACTAGACAACGATGAAGAACCCACAATATTATGTTCATTCATGCCAACATTTATTTTATGTTTGTATACCTAAAGCCATATATTCATATTCACACTGATATACCTACTACGAGTTTCATGGCAGGTGCACAAATGTCGCAAGTCGTAGTTGGCAGCCTAGGCAAGAACGCAAACTACGAGTAATCTCGTAGTTGGCAGTCAACGTGCAAATACTGAGCATACTACTACATATTAGCAATATTAATAAGTTAGAAATATTGAAACATTTCATAAATTGGTATAACATTTCCATTACGACTATTTTCATCAGACTTTGATTAAAAAAATCGCGTTTTTAATTTTGGTGCTCTTGTTCCTCGGAACAGAGTGCTTATCAATTCGCCTAAATGTCTGTAATTTCCGAATTTTTGGCTGAAAATGTTGTCAAACGATTTGGTTCGACTCAATTATCAAAAATCAGTGGTCGAAATCGATTCTGTCCGGCCTTCCGCTAACACGATAACTCTCGAACGGAATGAGCTAGAGAGTTGAAAATTTCAGAGTATATTTGGGACCTCAACATCTCGGATAAATTGATATTGGGTAAAATCGGCCAGATTATTTCGGAGTAACAAAAAAAAAAAATTTTTCACATTACAAATTTTGAATTCAATTTTTTTCAAGATGCAGTTTCATTATAAAAATACAGTGATATTATTTTCAACTTGAACAAGCTAATACTTTCGGAGATATGATTTTTCTAAATTTCAATAATACATCGTACTTCTATGTTCTCACAGAATTCTATCTGTCTGTGGTAAATCCAGTTTGAAAGGTAAACTTCATTAATGTCAAACGAATCTGAATGTGTATTTCTGGAGAGTTTGGTTGAGGTAAGCATGTAAACAATTTGAAATTTGGATTCGCTAAGTTCATAGGCAGAGTTTTTTTGTTTGTGTGTCGAAAATGAATGATGCAAGGAAGTCGAGCATAATTTACGAGTCATTATCTAATTATGGAAGATTTAGAACGGGATCTCCAACTAATGTACAGGTAGTTATTCCTTAGTAACATTATTTAAGATTTCCTACATAAGTATTTTGGTTTGCGTTCTCTCTGGTCTGATTGCATTAGATTTGTTCCATAGATAAAACTGGCTATTTCATTTACTCAATGTTTCAGAATGCTTCCTGATAGTTTTGAAACACACACAAAATTGGACCGTCATATAAAGATAGGATGTAAAGGGATTTCAATCCTTCCATGATGTAGTTCTATCATAATAATTCATTGATATAATTCCCAACTCTGAGAAACCAATACTGTTATAACATCCCCCCAATAGATATTTGGAAGTTCTCAAAGCCATACTCAGAAAAAATTTCAAATAATTGCTAAAACATGTTAAAAACCTATGATATTTCATATTTTGTCATATAAATAAACATGGTCCTATTCAAGGAATTCCAAAAAAATTGGTTCAAGCACTGACATAAAGTCAGGTGCTTTTGCGCGCATGCTCTATTGTCCAATCACCTCTATTGGACACTCTAAATCGAATTTACCATCGATAGAGACCGTTTTCTCAACTTGGTTGTAGAATTAGATTTTGAAGATTCTCGCAAAATTTCAGCTAGTCGGACGAATACTTTCTAATACATAGAATTTTTTTCAATGATTTTCGATGATTTTTTTGAATTTTTCTATTATACGATCTTCACGAAATTTTGCAAACAATTTTGGCGTCGATATTCTAGAACTAATTTCTATGTTTGAATTGAATCGGCAACGTAGTTTTTGAGTTATTGACGAAATAACAACCAAATTTCAGATTGATATAAATCCAAAATTATTCAGCCAATTATGTCTTTTAACGAAGTCACTATGTCTTTCCGTTCTCAAGTAATCGTGAGATAAATAATATTTAAAAACATTTTTTTTTAATTTGTCCAAACTTCTTCGCGTCGGTATTCTACAGCTACTCACTAAGTTTCAATTCGATCGGATCTATATTTTTTGAGTTATCGAGAAAACAATATTCCAGATGGGTACAACTCTGAAACCGTTTAGCCGATTATTCCCAACAATGAACATAGGTGTCAATGATGATGTCAATGAACATAGTAGGGATGCAATCCGGCTTGGTTTTCAATCCGGCTGGAATTTACTGGATTTACAAGAATCCGGACGGTACCGGATCGGATCCAGCGGGATTGATCAAATCAAGACTATTTTCTCTTTTCTGTCCAAAATGAACAAGTGAGAAAATCTAATGTGATTTTACTTCGTAGGGTATTGGATTGAAAAACATATAAATGGAATAAACTTAATTTCTAATGTAAAAAATAATATTTAATAAATGAAATTCAAATAACAAAACATTAAATGAATATCAAAATAATAATAATAAGACGATTTCCTCAGTCTTACACTTCCAGTTTCCACAGTAACAAAATATTGAACGAATAAGGTACTATGAAATTGAAAACATGGTTTTTTCAATATGTCTTTTGTATTGCACAATAAACACAATAAATTATTTTTTCTCTGATTTTGACAGCAAATATTAATTTTGCAGACACATATCAATCAGCAAACTATTACTTTTCCTGCCTAGGCACCAAAATAAGGACTTTCCTTGCCTAGGCAGCTAAATGATTATTCTCAAAGGGAATAAAACATTTGATATTTTTGACAAAAAAAATAACAAATTTAACTCAATATTTTTTGCCACCTCCCTCAAGTACTTTTGAGTCGCTATCACTGTCCATAATATAAATATAAAAATAATGTTTTTCCACAAAACTGTCAGAAATTTCATAAGTTGTCAAACTATAATTATTATGGACATATACCATAGCAACCAACCATTCCAACAATTGCGATTTCTATCAAATTTTGTTTTAATTTATCACTATGTGAAAAATAGAAAGATTGTTGGAATTATAATAATTTGCCAATACAATATCCCACATATATCCTTAGAAACAATCGGAGAAAAAATTATATGTTCAACTCGGCAGCAAAGTAGATTGACTGCCTTAGCTGAATTCCTAGCCTCGCTACGCTACGTCAATCTACTACTTTGCTGCCTGGTAAAACAAATAATTATTATTTATCTCAATGAGCATTACTAGTCAATTTTGATTTTGGAAAAAGAATCTTAGAAACGAATGGTGTTTATTGAGTCATCGGTCAGTCGACTCCTTTTGCTACAAATATAGCCTGCGGAAGAAAAAGCTCTTTCAGCTTGCACACTTGTCAAAAAATAATCATGAAGAACGAGCTGAATCAGACACTAAACAGGGCCAGTCATTCAGTAGAGTCGGTGAGGACTACTAAGGAGTGGGAAGAATTTGAAGTTACAGAAGAGTCAGCATTAATTTCTCGTCTCATATGACAAAAATTACTAAGACCGGATCCGGTAGATTGGTACCGGATCCCGTATAGGATAAATGATTCCGGATCCGCTGGATTTCCGGTCCGGTTTTTCCGGATTGCAATCCCTACATCCAAGCAAGTCGCTATTTCTTTCCGTTCGAAAGATATCGTGGCAATGGTCACTCATCCAGTTACTGAATTCTCTCAATGCTCAGATCTCCAACAATATGGATTCGATCGTGTTCAAATTTGGAATTTGGCTGTATAGGTTTTGAAGCTTTCAGTGATATCAAAGAGCTAGTTTCTTCCCAAAAGATTTCCCAAAGATTTTCAATAATTTTTAAAAAATTTTCTAGTGATACGACCCTCACGAAATTTCGTAAAAATTTGTGCGTTGGCATTTTACAACTAACTACAGTGTTTGAATTGGATTGGCTCAATATTTTTCGGGTTAGAGAGGAAATAAAAACAAAATTTCAGATAGGTATAACTCTAGAACCGTTGGGCTGATTTTGCATATTAATGTAACGAAATGTTGCATTCGGATGGTCAACCTACCCTGAAAATTGCAACTCGCTATCTCTTTACGTTGTCGAGTTATCGTGAAATGAAAAATATTTTTCAATAAATTCTTCAAAATTTTCTAGTGATACGATTCTCAAAATATTGCACACTCGTCTTTATATCTGTATTCAACAACTACTCACCATTTTCAATTCGATCGGATCTGTATTGGTTGCAAACTAAATTAATAGGTACTCGGAAACCGTTGGACCAATTATGCCCATTATCGAACTTGTTAATCGCTAAAAATTGCAAGTCCCTATCTTTGTCCGTTCTCAAAATCTCGTGGCAAAGGCCGGCGGGAAAGAATCAAATTTGATCTCGAATTCTTCATCAGTGAGTCGAACCTATTCGTTTGACATCATTTTCGGAAAAAAAACTCGAATGTTACAGACATTTGGCGCTCTTGTTCCTCGGAACAGAGTGCTTATCAATTTGCCGAAATGTCTGTAATTTTCGAATTTTTGGCTGAAAATGGTCTAGAACGATTTGGTTCGACTCATTGATCAAGAATCCATGGTCAAAATCGATTCTGTCCGGCCGGCCGTTAACACGATAATTCTCGAAAACGGAATGAGCTAGACAATTGAAATTTTCAGAGTAGGTTTGAGGGATAAATATCTCGGTTAAGTTCGTTATTGGGTCAAAATGGTTTCGGAGTAAAGAAAAAAATTTTTTTTTACATCACAACTTTTGAATTCAATTTTTTTTAAGATGCAATTTTATCATAAGAATCCAATGATATTATTTTCATCTTAAAGAAGCTAATACTTTCGGAGATATGATTTTTCAAAATTTCAATAATACATCGTAATTCTATTCACTGTCTGTGTTCACTGTTCATAAATGTCATCTTATCTAGCTATTAGAGTCATGTCAATTCGTAGTTTGAAAAACAAGTATCCGATTCTTGAATTTGTGAATATATACAAGACTGTTTTGAAACCGAACATAATATTGACTGGTTGCATATTGAATAATTTACGTAAAAATTCGGGATGATGTTTCGGAAGATTTTGAATTGGATCATTTTAATGATGCAGTTTATGAAGGCAATAGAAAAGAAGAACAAAATGAAATCATCAAAACAAATTACTGTTCGTTGACCACTGAGGTTAATATTACATTTTACTTCCTTAAGTATTAAGACATGTTCCTATATACAGTATTTTCATAATGCTGCTAGTTAATATATTTTGAACTATTAAAATAATTTGTTTGTAAGCCTCTACCTGTTCAAATATCAGGAATAAATGGACAATCTGCTATGATTGTCTCCAACCTTGCTCTAGACATTTCGATGATACTTTCCTTAGGTATTTCGAGTTGTGAACACTATGCACCGAGTGTAAGTTGTAACAACCCATTCCACGAGGTTGAATCATTACAGATTGCTCATTTAATCTTGAAAAATAAATTTAATGACAATTTTTGAAGCATTGTAGATTGCTCTTTTTTTTGGCGCTCTTGTTCAAATGATAATTTTTGAAACTTTTTTTTTAAACGACACATTTTTTTAAATTTAATTTCTTTCATGATGCAGTTCTATCATAAGAATCCATTGAAATAATTCCCAACTCTGAGAAACCAATACTTTCGGAGATATAATTTGTCTGTTTGAACAAGAGCGCCAAAAAGCTCCTGTCCACAGGGCTTGAACCAATTTTAAGAAAAACTTAAATACACCGCATCTCGGAAATCGAAGCATTTGCGGACAAAAGTTATTTTTTCATGCAGGATCAACTCCTGATGTTTGTCACACTTATTCACGAATACCCTGTATAAATGCCAATAAACTATCAACTTACCGGTTATGTGGTTGTTACTGGCATTCAACTCCTTCAAGTTGGGTATTTTGAAAATGCAATTTGGCAGGGATATGAAGGAGTTGTGGGATATGTCAAGCCTGCTCAACGATCCCAAATCTGCAATTTCTTCTGGCAGCATTGCCATCTGATTGTGCGATAAATTTAGCCTTTTGATTAGACTGAATTTCATCATGAACTTGGGTGGAATTTTTGTGATAACATTATCGCTGAGATCACAGGATTTCAGCTCTGTATGTCTCATCAGGTGATAGACCGCGTCTGGCACTTGCATTAGTTCACACTGGGAGAGATCTGGAAAATAAAAACACTTAATTATTATGGAAATAAATAATGTGATCTCTAGTTTTACGACTAGCCAATTTAAATTTATAATGAATCCAAATAAGCAGGTAGGAACGTGAATCATATGTTCATCACAATCGGGTTTTGCACGCTTGTATGATTCATCTGATTCTTGAGATCGGTTTGGTATTATATAGGGTGAGTCCCGATGAACTGTACCGAGTATCCCACTATAATTTGACCCCCCTTTAACTTTTTTACGAATGGAGATACAAAAAAATTGGTTCAAGCCCCGTGGACAGGAGCTTTGGCGCTCTTGTTCAAAATTTGACACTATTTGTTGTTATTTATCAAGAATAAATGAGCAATCTGAGAATGAGGACCATGGAAGAAATCAAATTAAAATAGCTGAAATGAATTTGACTCTCTCTTATAGAACAGGATGATATGAACACAGATCATATAATAATTCATAGAAAGAATAATTATAGCATTCTGTGAAAACACAGAAGTACGATTCATTATTGAAATTTCGAAAAATCATATCTCCGAAAGTATTAGCTTGTTAGAGTTGAAAATGACATCAATGGATTTTTATGGAGAAACAGCATCTTAAAAATAATTGAATTTGAAATTTGTAAGTTAAAAAATTATTTTTTTTTCGTTACTCCGAAACCATCCGGCCTATTTTGCCAAATAACGAACTTAACCGAGATATTTATCTCTCAAACCTACTCTGAAAGTTACAACTGCCTAGCTCATTCTGTTCGAGAGTTATTGTCGAAAAAAAAATTTAAAATAAATTTTATTTTTTCTTACATTTTACGGCAATCCGATCAATACAAAACTTCGCATTCGTATAAAGGTCATTATTCTACAATCTGATGTTAAATTTCAGATAGATCGAGTGATCGGTTTCGGAAATATTCATAAAAAATGTTTTTACTAAAAACAGTCCTAACTCCGAAACCGCTTGGTGGATTTCGCCCGTTAACGAACTCGTCCGAGATATTTACGCTCTAAACCTACCCTGCAAATTTCAATCCAACTCCTTTTGTTCGAGAGTTATCGTGTTAACGGACGGCCGGACAGAATCGATTTCGACCACGAATTCTTGATCAGTGAGTGGAACCAAATCGTTTGAGACCATTTTCAGCCAAAAATTCGGAAATTACAGACATTTGGGCAAATTGATAAGCACTCCGTTCCGAGGAACAATAGCGCCAGAAACATTCTGTACAAAAGTTGGACGAAATCAACTGAATTTTTGCGCGTATGTTCTGGGGAACATCGCGTTATAGTTTTGCCCAAATGTCTGTAACTTTCGAATTTTTTGACGAAAATGGTCTCAAACGATTAAGTTCGACTCCCCAATGAAGAATTCGAGGTCAAATTTGATTCTGTCCGTCCGGCCGTCCAGCCGTTGCCACGATAACTTGAGAACGAAAAGAGCTAGCGACTTGAAAATTTCAGGGTAGGTGGCGCATTCCAATACGACGGACAAGTTCGTTAATGGGCATAATCGGCCCAGTGGTTTCCGAGTAATAATTTTGTTTTCAACCAATATAAATCCGATCAAATTGAAACTTGGTGGGTAGTTGTAAAATATGAACCTAAGCACTTTTGTGAAATTTTGTGCGAATCGTATGGCTAGAAAATTTTAAAAAAATTATTAAAAAATATTTTTGTTGTCACGATAACTTGAGAACGGAATGAGATAGCGGCTTGAAATTTTCAGGTTAGGATGTGCACCAGAACGCGACATTTTAGTTTGTTTATGAGCATAATCGGTTTTAGAGTTATAGCCATCTGAAATTTTCTGAAATTTGGTGGTTTTTTGTTCCTCATTAACTCGAAAAATACTGAACCGATTGAATTCAAACATGGTTATTAGTTGTAGAATGCCAACGCAAAAATGTTTGCAAAATTTGGTGAAGATAGCGTTTGTAGAAAATTTTTAATAAATCATTGAAAATAAAAAAAAAATTCTATATATCAATAACTGTTCGTTTGAAATTGCTGAAATTTTACAAGAGCCTTCATAACCTAACTCTACTGCCAAGTTTCAAGTTTTGATACGATCGGTTAAATATTGTTGGAGATTCGAGCATTCTTGTGTGAGTTCAGTAGATGGGTGACCGTTGCCTCGATAACTTTCGAACGAAAGGAGATAGGGACTTGCAATTTTCAGGGTAGGTTGCGTATCCGAAAGGGAGAGTTGAGTTCGTTTTTGGGCATAATCCGTCTAACGGTTTCCGAGTTATACCCACCTGGAATATTATTTCCTTGATAACTCAAAAAATAAATATTCGATCGAATTGAAGCTTGGTAACTAGCAGTAGAAAATCGACATAAAGACGTGTTTGAAATTTTGTAAGAACCGTACTCCTAGAAAATTTGAAAAAAATGACGAAAAAAAAAATTTTAAGAACCGTACCTACCCCTAGAAAATTTTAAAAAAATCACGAAAAAAAAATTGGTTCAAGCACTGACGTGAAGTCAGAAGCTTTTGTGCGTATGTTCTATTGTCCATTCTTCTGTATTGGACACCCTTAATCGAATTTACCATGGTAAATTATGTTGTCCATTCTCCTGTATTGGACACTCTTAATTTGAATTTACCATGGTAAATTCGAATTAAGTGTCCAATACAGGAGAATGGACAACATAATTTACCATGGTAAATTCGATTAAGGGTGTCCAATACAGAAGAATGGACAATAGAACATACGCGCAAAAGCTTCTGACTTCACGTCAGTGCTTGAACCAATTTTTTTTTTCGTGATTTTTTTAAAATTTTCTAGGGGTATGTTTCTCAAAATTTTTTTTTTAGGATGTTTTCACGAATCGAAATATATACAGGTTGGACAAGATATTGAGTGCGACTTCACTTTTTTTGAAGAAACACTCTATATATTATTTTATATTTGGCTAGCTCTTCCTCACCTGATTTCGAATATATATATATATATATATATATATATATATATGCATCTGTTGGTTTATCCCTCTTATTTTGAGAACTACAGAGTCTTGAATTCTGGGAACCACCTGGCAAATTCAGTAGTCAGTTCTCAAGTGGGAGGCTGTGATTAATTAACTTACTGCATTGGTAACGATATCACATACTCCATTGGTAACAATATTTTCACTTTATGTGAAGAACAATAAAAACAAAGCATTACCAATGCATTTAGTTGATTTATCACAGCCTACCACTTGACAACTGACTACTGAGTTTCCAGATTCTTCCTAGAATTTAAAACTCTGTAGTTCTCAAAATAAGAAAGATAAAACAACACATAGGTACATGTATATTTGAAATCAGGAGAGATATACCTAGCCAAATATAAAAAAATATATAGGGAGTTTCATTAAAAAAATTAAATCGCACTCAATATCTTGTCCACCCTGTATATATTTCAATTCGTGAAAACGTCCTGAAAAATTCAGCTGATTTCGTACAACTTTCGAACGGAACATTTTATTGTATCTCCATTCGTAACAAAGTTGAAGGGGGGGTCAAATTATAGTGGGAAACCCGGTTCCATATTCCATACAGAGATAGAGCACACTTATACGGTTCCAAAAATACCTCACATGAGGGGTCTTCAACCATTATATTCAATTCAACATTCAATTATACAAGGTGATTATTCCAATTGGGAATCATATTTTTGAAATGCCCCATTTGACAAACAATTATAACACATTCGAAATTTTGTATGTAGGAGGTCTGAATGGTCGCCATAAAGCTGGCATAAAAGACTATCAATTTCCAGGACCAGATTTTTCCAATATTCTCCTAAATCATAAAGAATATCACCATGTATATGGAATAGTAGAAAACCTGATGTGGTAGTTCCAGCTAGACTATATACAGGGTGGGCCATCTATTGGTACGTTTTTAAAAATGCGATCAAAAGAGTATGCATTGATATTTTTTATTAATTTTTTTTTGTTGTTAAGCTAAAAGTATCCCCGTCAAGAATGAAAAACGATTTCGTTCATGTGGCTCCCTCTACTGGCCTTACAGTATGCCATTCGGTCACTCCAATTAGTGATGACATTTTGAACTACCTCGGCACCAATTTCACTAAAAACAGTCCTAATGTTGTTTTTAAAAGCTGGAATTGTCTCTGGATTATCCGCATAACATCGGTCTTTAACGGCACCCCACACGAAGTCCAGCGTTGTCAAATCGCAGCTACGCGCAGGCTAATTGACATCTCCTGAACGGCTGATTAAGTGGTTGTTAAACTTGGTGCGCAGAAGGTCGATCGTAAGTCGGCTTGTATGGCATGTGTCGCCATGTTGTTGAAACCAAAGGTCGTCCACATTCATATCGTCGATTTTAGGCCATAAAAAGTTGGTCAACCTGGCTCTGTAGCTTCGCCATTGACGGTAACAGCGTTGCCAGCATCATTTTCGAAGAAAAATGGGCCAATTATGCCACCACTCCAAAATCCACACCAAACTGTGACTCTTGGAGGATGCATTGAATCTCTACGATTGCGTGTGGCTGTTCCGAACCCCAAATCCGGCCGTTTTGCTTGTTCACATATCCGCCGAGATGGAAATGCGCTTCGTCCGAAAAGATGATCTTTCGACTAGAATCGACGTCATTATTGAGCTGGTCTATGGCAAACACAGCGAAGTGATATCGAAGCGGATGATCATTTGCTTTCAACTCCTGAGTCATCTGGATCTTGTAGGCGAATAATCCGAGGTCTTTGTGCAGTATTCTCCTCAGGTTGCTGCGATCGGCGTCGAGTTGTGTCGTCGGATTCTGTCTCACACTTTGGGACACAGCCTCAATATTCTCGGATGTGCGCACTGTCCGAGCTCTGGGACCACTTCTGTCATCCACTAACATCCCTTTCCCACGAACTTTCTTCACCAATTTGCGTATAGCGCCTTCGGTGGGTGCTTTATCACGACCCATATTTCTTTTCAAAATTCGCACAGTTTCGGCGACACAGCACTGACTTTGAAAATAAGTTTTAAAAATTACCAAACGCTCTTCAAGAGAAAACATGTTGTTACGTGCCGCGGACGGTATGGCCAATGAACTGTAAAAATTTCGGGTCTCTAGCTCGTTTGCCGTTGTCATACGACGAAATTCAAAAACGTACCAACAGATGGCCCACCCGTTACCATCCATATGGAGTCATAGAATATCATGGCTAACCTAGAGATTCCGAGTATAAAGAAAATGAATACGGCGTAAGTTAAGTTTCATGAAAAAATACATGAATGTTGCTGCCAATAGGATAACATCAGTTTGAATCCTCTCAATATGAAAGAATTTCAATATCATCAATCATATTAACTTCCGAGCTCAAAATATATTCAGATGCAGGGAGGCCATTTCGATTATCTTTTGTGAACCTACTTTCTACTTTATTTCTCGTTTCACTCAATATATCGATATGCAACTGTACAATTATTCTTTTTGCGCGAATGTTCTGGGGACCATCACGTTATCATTTTGCTCAACTGTCTGTAATTTTAGTTTTTTTTCGCCGAAAATGGTCTCAAATGATTGGGTTCGACTCCCTGATGAAGAATTCGAGGTCAAATTTGATTCTGTCCGGTCAGCCGGCCGTCCGTTGCCATGATAACTTGAGAAATGAAAGAGATAGTGACTTGAAATTTCCAGGGTAGGTGGCGCATCCGAATACGACGGACAAGTTCGTCAATTGGCATAATCGGCCCAACGGTTTTCGAGTGACCATTTTGTCATCAACCAATATGGATCTGATCGAATTGAATCTTGGTAGCTAGTTTTAGAATACTAACACAAAGACGATTGTGTAATTTTGAGAGAATCGTAATAGGTACGCCATTTTTTTCAAAAAATTATAAAAAAAATGATTACGTCACGATAGCGTGAAAACAAAAACATTTGAGTTTGTTTATAGGCATAATCGGCCAAATAGTTTTGGAGTTATACCCATCTGAAATTTGGTTGTTACTTCCTCAATAACTTGAAGAATACGAAACTGATCCAATTCAAACATGGTTATTAGTTGAAGAATGCCAACACGAAAATTCTCGCGAAATTTCGTGAGGGACTTATCACTAGAAAATTTTGAAAAAATCACTGAAAAAATAGTGGAAAAGCCATGTGGCAGGATTTCTTGTTCAATTTTTGACCAACCATATCTCCTAAAGTATGTATTAGTTTCTCAAGAGTTGGGAATGATATCAATGGATTCTTACAATAGAACTGCACCATAAAAGAAATTAAATTCAAATAATAGTTTATTTATCAAGATTAAATGCTTTCGTTCGAAAGTTATCGATCCATCCAGCTACTGAACTCACAGTAGAGATAGGTTTCGAAGGCTCTCGTAAAATTTCAGCGAATAGTTTCTGTTATATTTAAAAAAATTCTACACATTTTCCAATTGTAATTCAGAAAACGTAAAATGTAATTGAGAAAAAGCAAATTGAATTTCAGAATATGTGAATTTTGATTCAGAATTCATAGTTCATATTCAGAATAGGGAAATTGAAATGCAGAAACGGTTATTTGAATTTTAGAATAGTAATATGTAATTCAGAAAGGGTAAAATTGATTTCAGAAAATATAAATACAAATTGAGATTTGGCGATATGAAATTAAGAAATAGGAAATTGTATTTCAGAATTGCTAACATGTACTCAATAAAGAATTTAATAATAAAAAATATAAAAAAAATGGGTTCAAGCCCTGTGGACAGGAGCTTTCTGGCACTCTAGTTCAAACAGACAAATTATATCTCCGAAAGTATTAGTTGCTCAGAGTTGAGAATTATATCAATGTATTCTTATGATAGAACTGCATCATAAAGGAAATTCAATTCAAATAATAGTTTATTTATCAAGATTAAATGAGCAATCTGAGAATGAGAACTGCACCATGGAAGAAACCAAATTAAAATAGCTTAAATGAATTTGACTCTCTCTTATAGAACAGGATGACATGTACGAGTATGAACACAGATCATATAATAAAGCTTAGATAGAATAATTATAGCATTCTGTGAAAACATAGAAGTACGATTCATTATTGAAATTTAGAACTTCATCTTAGCAGAAATTGAATTCAAACATCATAGAAGAATTTAAGTTCAACAAGAGTGCCAAAAATTATAATTTTTGGCACTTTTTTTGATAATTATCAATCCAAAACCAATAGACGAATTCTACCCAACAACGAACTCATCCGAGATATTCATTCCTCAATTCTATGATGAACGATAATAGATATCTTTCCTTAAATCTACTCCAATACACCAATATTCCAGTTTTGTTTTTAGTGGAGATATTCTGAACTCAATATTATTAACTTACCATTACCATTCCCATCATCATATGGATTGACCATCGGCATGAAAATATCAACCAACAAAAAGTATGATAAGTATCATTATTATAATTCTCATATTGATACCATTACTGGAATGAATGACAATGAGACAACGTCAAAGTTGACATTATAACAATTCATAGAATAGCCACAGAATAATTCTATCATTGAAATTTTGAAAAATCATATCTCCGAAAGAATTTGTTTGTTAGAGTTAAAAATGATATGAATGGATTCTTATGGTAAAACTGCTTATTGAAATAAATTTAATTTGGAATTTGTTCTGTAAAAAAAATTTTTTTTTGTTACTCCGAAACCATCTGTCCGATTTTGCCCAATAACGAACTTAGCCGAGATATTTATCCCCCAAACCTACTCTGAAAATTTCAACTGTCTAGCTCATTCCGTTCGAGAGTTATCGTGCCTACGGCCGGACCGGCCGGACAGAATGAATTTCGACCACGGATTCTTGATCAGTGAGTCGAACCAAATCGTTTAAGACCATTTTCATCGAAAAATTCGAAAATTACAGACATTTGGGCAAATTGATAAGCACTCAGTTCCGAGGAACTAGAGCGCCAAAAACTGACGTGAGTTCAGTACTCTTTGGCGCGCGTGTTCACGTTAGCTAATTCGAATTGAATTATGAGTGTTTCAAGCTCAGTGGATAGAACGAGCCGGAGATCTACCCAGATGGTAGTGGACACCATTCACTGTCGGGTCAAAAATTGGGAGTGCTTTGTCTAAGCTGGCATGAGGATAGAGTAACAAAGTTGACAAAGAACACAACTGACTTTCCTTCCTCGCACAAGCTCCTGGGAGCTTCCGAGGTATCTCCTTGGGGAAGACTTGGGAGGGTCAGTATAATCATATGTTCATAGCACTCGCGCCAAAGAAGATTGACCTCACGACAACGCTCTTTGAGCCCTTTTCTTTCATTATGAAGTCAATCTGCAATTGGCGCGCGTGCTACGAATATGATTATGATTATACTGCCCTCCCAAGTCTTCCCCAAGAAGATACCCTCGAAGATACCTCAGAAGCTCCTAGGAGCCTGTGCGAATAAGGAAAATGAGTTGTGATATTTGTCAACTTTGTTACTCCATCCTTATGCCAGCTTAGACAAAGCACTTTTAATTTTTGACCCGTTAGTGTATGGTGTCCACTACCATCTGAGTAGATCTCCGGCTCGTTCTATCGGATTCTATCCACTAAGCTTGAAACACTCGTAATTTAATTCAAATAGGCCAAAATGAACACGTGCGCCAAAGAGTACTGACCTCACGTCAGTGCATCTTTATATGTTTTCGAGTCCGTTTTACAAATATGGCTATCGATACAGTCTGGCTATTAGTTTTACCGTAGATCGAAATAGAAAAAAATGCGGTTATGGGACCCCGTTGGGAACGCAATTACTTACGAATATTCTCTGAATACGAACCTAATTTAATATAGATCTTCCAAATATAGTTATTTATAAATTGGCCCCAGGGCTACGATACAGACAATTCAACTCGAAAATAACTATTTCCTCGAAACTGACTTGTTGGTGCACAGAATTGCCATGAAATTTATCTTAAAACCTCACAATATCGGCTCAGCACCAAATCCATGATCGCTAGACGCAAATCACTCTCAACATAAGCCATACAACCAAAAAAGAACCACTTCACTTCTTCGCATGCGCAATCAACTCGTGGCTGAAAGTCGTCTCAAAATCACACACCTCACACAAAACTTTGATTCTTCAAAACCATTGGTTCAGGAGATATCGCACCTTCAATCCACGCATGCGCGTACACTCCCAAGGGGATTCTGTGAAGTAATACCATCCTGCAACTCAAATCCCCAATCTTCTCGGACGAAAATTCCAGCAGTTAAATCACTTATGGTCTGCTCATGCGCATAACGTGAATGCCCGTAAGGGGTAGCATGAATTTCAAAATTAGCCCCAGGGCCACGGTACGGACACTCCAACTCGCAAACAACGCTATTTCCCCCTAACTGACTTGTCCGTGCATATAATTGCCATGAATATTCCTTTAAAACCTCACAATATCGGCTACCCATACAACCCTCAAACAGTCACTTCTCCTATGCGCATGAGCAATCCACTGGCGGCTACAAGTCCTCTCGAAATCACAAATCCCACAAAAAACTCCGATTCTCTAACAATAGTGGTTCAGGAGATATCGCATCTTGAATCCACGCATGCGCAGACCCTCACCAGGGGATTAGTTGGGGGAATAGCATCCTCCACGCCAAACCCCAATCCTCTCAAACAAAAACACCAGCAGTTAAATCTCTCCTCATCAGCTCATGCGCATAAGGAAAAATGCCCAAAAAGGGTAATATTAATTTCAAAATTAGCCCCAGGGCCACGGTACGGACACTCCAACTCGGAAACAACGTCTTTTTCCCCAAACTGACTTTTCCGTGTACATTGTCATGAATTTTCTTTTACATCCTCACAATATCGGCTCAGCACTAGACCCATCACAATATACCTTAATCACTCCCAACATAACCTATACATCCCAAAAACAGTCATTTCTCCTCTGCGCATGTGCAGTCCACTCGTGGCTAGAAGTCCTCTAAAAATCACAATCTTAACACAAAATTCCGATTCACCAACACCAGTAGTTCAGGAGATATCGCATCTTCAATCCACGCATGCGCGGGGCCTAACAAGTAGATTTTATGGAGGAATAGCATCCTTCACCTGCGAATAATGAAAAATGCCCGAAAGAGGCATTATGAATTTCAATATTGGCCCCAAGGATTATGTTAATAATGCTACACCTCGGACACTACAGTGTCTCCTCGAAACTGGTTCGCAAACTCACAGAATTGACATGAGCTGTTGATATGGCCTTTCAGTTACACCTCCAGCCGTTCACGGCTTAGACAAATTTTGAAAACCAATTTAAAATTCCACATATCGTTCACGCATTACTTCAATTGCCACAGTAGTTCCTCGTCCATATTTTAATCAGTTGCCCTCGTACATATCGCATTGATTCAGATAAACGAGCAGAAAACCCGTCAAAATATGTTCGCCAGATGTTAGATATTCCATGTAGGAATTCGAACTGAAATAATTTGTCCAGTTTGGAAATTAAAAATTATATTTTTTTTTTATTAGGCTTCTAGAGGTCTATTGGCAGTGAAATTGCACACCCCAAGAGCTCATCATTGGTCACCGAAGTGCCAAAATTGAACTAAATCCGATATTTGTTTTCGGAATTTCAAGCATTCCGCTAATACTTACACGTTTTTTGAATCTTTTCTACTCATGCTATCCCCACGATATTTTGCACAAGTATTTTTGTCGGCACTTTGCATCTAACTACTAGTTTCAATTCAATCGGATCAATATTTTCCGAGTTATAGTGAAAGCAGAATTTCAATTTCAATTTAAAATTTTCGAATTTTATATTTCTAGTTTATAGCCATCCGATCAATACAAAACATCGCACGCATATAAAGGTCATGCTACTACAATTTGATGCTAAATTTCAGATAGATCGAGTGATCGGTTCCGGAAATATTCTTGAAAAACGTTTTAACTAAAAATGCCAATAACTCCGAAACGGCTTGTTGGATTTTGCCCATAAACGAAATTGTCCGAGATATTTACGCAACAAAACTACCCTGCAAAACTCATTTCGTTCGAGATTTATCGTGCTAACGGCTGGACGGACAGAATTGAATTTGACCCCGGATTATTCATCAGTGAGTCGAACTGAATCGTTTGAGACCAATTTCGGAAAAAAAAATCGAAAAATACAGACATTGTGACGAAATGATAGCACGCTGGTCGTTGTTCCTTGCGGAACACGCACGCAAAAATAATAGTCATATCTATGATACCTAATGTGTAATTCAAATTGAGACATGATTTCGGTCAAAATGGGTGGTGAAAAATAATATATTAATAATGGCTCTCGTGGGCATTGCTGGCTTTCTGAAGTACATAGTTACTTTGTAGATAAGTCACTGTTGAGACCACATAGTCATATCTATGTTGCATGTCACTTGATACTTGAATTACATATTACATTATCTGAAATTGAATTGATAACTTCTGAAATAAAATTTGTTTTTTCTGAATTTCAATTCACTATTCTGAATTACAAAATTTCTTTTTCTGAATTTCAACTTCCTAATCTGAATTTCAATTCCGATTATCTGAAATTAAATTAACTATTCTCAAATCCGAATTATCCTTTCTGAATTACAAATTCTTATTCTGAAATACATGTTCACTTTTTTGAAATCGAACTTTGATTTTCTGAAAATGGTGTAGAGATACGATCCTCACGTAATTTCGCAAGAGTTTGGCATTCTACAACTGATAATGTTCGATTTGGATCGATTTTGTATTTTTCGAGTTATTGTAGAAATAACCAAATTGCAGAAGGGTATAACTCCAGAACCGTTTGGCCAATTATGCATATAAACAAATTTCGCATTCAGATGCACAACCTAACCTGAAAATTTCAAGTCGATATCTCTTTCCGTTTTCAGGTTATCTTGACATAAATAATATTATTAAGTGGTTTGTTTCTGGTTGTTCTCTCCCAAACTATGAAAATAATGTGTTAAATAAATATAAAAACACGAGATATTTCTCAGAAGCAATAAATCGAACAATGTTGCCTAACAAACAATAACGACACAACATCAACGTGGAAACAACTAAATTTCGTCTAAATCAGACTCCTTCGTCAGACACTTAACGAAAATATTCAGAATTATTTTTTGTTGATATAGCTATTCTGAAATTCGAGAATTGTCACTTCGACAGTTTCTGAAAATCATAGTAACATAGTTTTA
The DNA here is from genome assembly GCA_937662695.2 of Halyzia sedecimguttata. NCBI lineage: Eukaryota > Metazoa > Arthropoda > Insecta > Coleoptera > Coccinellidae > Halyzia > Halyzia sedecimguttata. Next base: position 10,234,245 of record OW569418.2, read on the forward strand.
CTTTTCCAAGTTCTCCTTTTTCAATAAATTCAGCCAAATATGGTCAATTCCAATTGAGCAGTTTGCAAAATTGCATTTTCTGTTCAAGTAAATACACGTTGATTCTCACCAAATTTCACAAATATCCTTATTTTATTACTCGGAAACCATTGGGCCGAATATGCCCATTAACGAACTAGTCCGTCTTATTGGGATGCGCTAGCTACCCTGGAAATTTCAAGTCACTATCTCTTTCCGTTCGCAAGTTATCGTGGCAACGGACGGCCGGCCGAACAGAATCAAATTTGACCTCGAATTCTTCATCAGAGAGTTGAACTCAATCGTTTGAGAACATTTTCGGCAAAAAATTCGAAAATTACAGACCTTTGGCTAAAATGATAACGCGATGTTCTCCAAAAAATACGCGCAAAAAATCAATTCCACCAACACTTTTGAGTTTTCGACGATATCTTAAATGAAATGCAAGTAGAACGAAGAATAAATAGTACTCGTCCGTTACCATCAACACTTGCAATATTTCTTTGGGTTATGAATTATGCATACGAAATATATGTAGAACAAGTGTTTTGCACTTTACACCCCTCTCGACTCAATATCCATGCGGCGGTACCTAGAATTCAAAGGGAATATGAACAATTTGTAATCATTATTGGGAATTCCCAATCGGTACACGGTTGCCAACGTTGACGGAATTTATTGCAGGCAGACAGCCCTGATTAGGGTAACAAAAGTATGCAGAACCTTTGATGGTATGTTTTTACTACTAACGGCTGGATTTTTCTCTAGGTCTTTTGCTTATCATTCAATTGCCTTTCCTGTGGCTGTGATAATTTACATGTTATCGTTGCTTATACATTATAGCAGCCTAAGGAGGCAAAGACAATTTTTTTTCATTTTCACCTACAGACAGAATTTTTTATTTTAAAATTATTGTCAAAATCGGATCGGGGGCCACTGTGGGTCTCGCTCAAGCGTCCTGATTAATCCGCCACCACATCCGTGAGTCGAACATAATCGTTCAGATATTTGGGCAAAATTATTGCATTATTGCGTAAAAAAATGGGTTCAAGCCCTGTGGACAGGAGCTTTCTGGCGCTCTAGTTCAAACAGACAAATTATATCTCCGAAAGTATTGGTTTCTCAGAGTTGGGAATTATATCAATGTATTCATATGATAGAACTGCATCATAAAGGAGATTCAATTCAAATAATAGTTTATTTATCAAGATTGAATGAGCAATCTGAGAATGAGAACTGCACCATGGAATAAATCAAATTAAATCTGGCCAATTTTGCCCAATAACGAACTTAACCGAGATATTCATCTCCCTAAACTACTCTGAAAACTACCTACCTCATTCCGTTCGAGAGTTATATCTATGTAGATGGATGAAAAGCAGTCTCACTACTCTCAGATCTCTTACTTCATGCTCCGTTCCGAAATGTAAGAATTTTCTGAGAAAACCTAATTTCGGAGCAAACAACTGAGATTTTTCTCACTTCGCTCACAATTCTTCGATTGATTAGATAATGTCATGTCTCAGGAACATCATTTGACATCATGACAATTCATACATAGAATAATATCATTATGTGACAACGTTGAAATACGATTTATTATTGAAATTTTGAAAAATCATATCTCCGAAAGTATTAGCTTGTTAGAGTTAAAAATGATATCATTGGATTCTTATGGTAAAACAGCTAATTTGGAATTTGCCTTGTAAAAAAAATTTTTTTTTGTTACTCCGAAACCATTTGTCCAATTTTGCCCAATAACGAACATAGCCGAGATATTTATCTCCCAAACCTACTCTGAAAATTTCAACTGTCTAGCTCATTCCGTTCGAGAGTTATCGTGCCTACGGCCGGCCGGCCGGCTGGACAGAATTAATTTCGACCACGGATTCTTGATCAGTGAGTCGAACCAAATCGTTTAAGACCATTTTCATCGAAAAATTACAGACATTTCGGCAAATTGATAAGCACTCAGTTCCGAGGAACTAGAGCGCCAAAAATGAGCCTTGTTCCTGATTTGAGAATTTCGGAAATGATATTTCATGCAATGATGGTACTTTGAATTCTTTACAAACACACGGAGATTTAACACCAATCGAACGAGAAATTATATCTCCGAAAGTATTGGTTTCTCAGAGTTGAGAATTATATGAATTTATTCTTATGATAGAACTGCATCATAAAGGAAATTCAATTCAAATAATAGTTCATTTATCAAGATTAAATGTGCAATCTGAGAATGAGAACTGCACCATGGAAGAAACCAAATTAAAATAGCTGATATGAATTTGACTCTCTCTTATAGAACAGGATGAAATGTACGAGTATGAACACAGATCATATAATAAAGCTTAGATAGAATAATAATAGCATTCTGTGAAAACATAGAAGTACGATTCATTATTGAAATTTCGAACTTCATCTTAGCAAAAATTGAATTCAAACATCATAGAAGAATTTAAATTCAACAAGAGTGCCAAAAATTATCAATCCAAAACCAATAGATGAATTCTACCCAACAACGAACTCATCCGAGATATTCATTCCTCAATTCTATGATGAACGATCATATATATCTTTGCGAAAATCTACTCCAATACACCAATATTCCAGTGTGTATTCTGTGAAAACGTAGAAATACGATTTACATTGAAATTTTGAAAAATCATATCTCCGAAAGTATTAGCTTGTTAGAATTAAAAATGATATGAATGGATTCTTATGACAAAACTGCTTTTTAAAAAAAATTTAATTTGCAATTTGTTCTGTAAAAAAAATTCAGAATGAATTCCGACCACGGATTCTTGATCAGTGAGTCGAACCAAATCGTTTAAGACCATTTTCATCGAAAAATTCGAAAATTACAGACATTGGGGCAAATTGATAAGCACTCAGTTCCGAGGAACTAGAGCGTCAAAAATCGATAATGTTTGAACATAGTACGCAAAGATAGGGAGTCCAATTACGGACTCATGTAACCTTGCCCACTTAACGTTGAGTGTCTGGACAGCCTGTAATATGTATATAGGTTAAACAGAACGTATCTGATGACCAATATTCTATTTGCTAACATGTATAACTTCAAATTTATGCATTCTTCAAAACAATACCAATTCTTCCGTACAAATGAGAGAAAATCAGACTTCTCGATTTCAAAATCGTTCTCCATCACGAGGTCAATGAGAACAAGGAAGTAGATATTGTGATATTATGTAACGAACGTGATTATATGAGTGTAACATCATGAATACTCAATGAAGGCAACTGAATGAACTAATTGGCCAACTATTTGCGAAATATCACCCTGTATAACGTTGCTATGGTTATGCTCCATTTACGAATAAATCTGAAACATCTCAAGCTAGATAAAATCACTTCCGCGGTTTACTAGCAGCCACAACGTCAGGAACATTTTTAGCGAATTCCAGAAGATGAATCCTTTATACAGTGTTCCAATTTTCTATAAATACGCACTTATTTTCGGTTTATAAACGGTGAAGTTTGCACGTCATTTTGTTGGCGTAATTACCTATGAGAGACTCGCATCAATTTCGGGGAAACGGCTTTTTATCCTTGTGAACGATCTCTGGAACGAAAAGATTAACATCTGGAAGCTCACATAGGATAAGGAGTTTTTTATATTCAATTAAGGTGACCCCAATTTATTTATAGTTGAATGATGTTTTTCGGAGGAAATTGATGAGGCCCCGACGTTTCGGAAATAATTTGGATGTAAAATATATTTCCGAAACGTCGGTAATCTCATCAATTTCCTGCGAAAAACATCATTCCACTATTCATTTAATGTGTGTGAAATTGGCTCTGCACTTTTCGATTTTCGAAAAAAAATAATTTGTACTGAAGTGTGCTAGGTTTGTGCTGTTTTGTGCCGTTGAAATTTTATTTTTATTTCGGACGGTTTTCACAAAATGTTTCAAATGGACCGGCGCTGCACTTTTCGAAAATAGATGATGAAATAGATTGTGCTATACATGTACACAGTTGTGCCTTCGAATTTTTCCGAAGTCCCTCTAATTTCTAGTAAAATCGAGAATAAAGAAAAAACTTAACCCAGCAATTCGTTTTCTTGGTCAAAAATCGTTTTGTACATTTGTGCTGACTAATTTTCAGAAAAAAAATTCAAGCACTTTCGTTTTTGCGCGTATGTTTTGGGCAACATCACGTTATCATTTTGACCAAATGTCTGTAATTTTCGAATTTTTGGCCGAAAATGGTCTCAAACGAATAGGTTCAACTCACTAATGAAGAATTCGAGCTCAAATTTGATTATGTCCTGCCAGCCGTCCGGCCGGTCGCTGCCACGATGACTTGCGAACGAAAAAAGATAGCGACTTGAAATGTTCAAGGTAGGTCCAAATACGACGGACAAGTTCGTTAATGGGCATAATCAACACAACGGTTTCCGAGTAATAATTTTGTCATCAACCAATACAGATCCGATCAAATTGAACAAGGTAGCTTAATGTACAATAGTGATACAAAGACGTTTGTGAAATTTTGTGAAAATCGTGTCACTAAAAAATTTTAAAAAAATTATTAAGAAATATTATTTATGTCACGATAACCTGTGAACGAATAGAGATAGCGACTTGCAATTTTTAGGGTAGGCTGTACATCTGAATGTGACAATTGAGTTTGTCAGTAGGCAAAATTGGCCAAACAGTTTTGGAGTTGGTTCTCAACTGAAATTTGGTTGTAATTTTTTCCATCAACGAAAAATATAAATCCGATCCAAGTCACACATGGTAATTAGTTGTAGAATGCCGGTACGAAAGTTCTTGCAGAATTTCGTGAGGATCGTATAACCAGAAAAAAAAAACCTAACTCTTCTGCAAGTTCCAAGCTAGTTTTCAAAGATATTTCACTTTTGTTCTTAGAAATCCCTTCAATATTTTATTGCAAAAAGGAAAATATTGTAGCTCTTAAGGCCATCTTTCAACACCAGATCTGGCCAATCCAAACGATGATTATTCAGAACTTCATATGTTCGAAGACCGTTACAGGACCCTAATGTAAGGCTATCATCTCCCATAGATACATGCTCCAATTTCTATTTTGTTATGAAAAAATCGGCCCGAAAATGTATGCTATAATTCAATATGTCATCACGGCATTCATGGTTTTGAAGGTTCTCGCAAAATTTCAGCGATGTCGGACGAATGCTTACTGGTATATAAAATTTATTTTCAATGATTTTTTAAAAATTTTCTAGTAATACGATCTTCACGAAATTTAACAAAAATTTTTCCGTCGGCATCTTAGAACTAATTACCATGTTTGAATTGAATCGGCATCATGTTTTTTGGGTTATTGAAGAAATAATAACAAAATTTCAGATTGCTATAACTCCTGAATCATTTAGCTGATTATGCTAATAAATGAACTTAAATGGTCCATTCAGATGCGCAGCCTAACTTGAGAATTCCAAGTCGTTATCTCTTTCTTTTCTCAGGTTATTGTGAGATAAATAATATTTTTTAATATTTTTTTTTTATTTTCTAGTGATACGATTCTAACAAAATTTCACAAATGTCCCTGAGTTCGTATTCTACTACTCATCAAGTTTCAATTCGATCGGATTTTTATTGGTTGAAAACAAAATTATCACTCGAAAACCATTGGGCCTCGAATTCTTCATCAGGTAGTCGAACTCAATCGTTTGAGACATTTTTTGGGAAAAAATTCTAAAATTACAGACATTTGGCAGAATGACAACGCGATGTTCCCCAGAACATACGCGCAAAAATCTGTGATCATAGACGATTATCTACTGCAGTCTGTCATTAAAATGATATGAAATATATTTATATTTTATAAAAGCTCAGAAAACGGTATGAATCGATATTAAATTCCTAGTAGAGTGTCCAATAGAGGTGAGTAGGCAATAGAACATGCGCGTAAAAGCCTCTGACTTCACGTCAGTGCTTGAACCAAGTTTTAGTTCAGTTTTTGATAATAGGTGGATTAAAATTAACAAACAGATTCGAATTAAATTCAGATACGACTACCAATTCCTAAGATATGCAATATTAACTGCTGGCAAGTAGGTATCTACTAGGAGAATTCACAAGACATCCAGATAGTCTAAAATATTTTTGTCAGTTTCAGTATCAACACTAGTATCGTTTGTTCGACAATTTTTACATATTTTTCAAATTTAAAAAATTGATTAATCGAGAATTGTTGACCGAAATGGCGTTACATGTGCATTATTGAATTCAGAATTTTATGATCTATTAATGTCAAGAAAAATTGGTTCAAGCCCTGTGGACAGGAGCTTTCTGGCGCTCTAGTTCAAACAGACAAATTAAATCTCCGAAAGTAATGGTTTCTCAGAGTTGGGAATTATATCAATGTATTCTTATGATAGAACTGCATCATTAAAGAAATTCAATTCAAATAATAGTTTATTTATCAAGATTAAATGAGCAATCTGAGAATGAGAACTGCGCCATGGAAGAAATCAAATTAAAATAGCTGAAATGAATTTGACTCTCTCTTATAGCACATACGAGTATGAATACAGAGCATATAATAAAGCTTAGATAGAATAATTATAGCTTTCTGTGAAAACATGGAAGTACGATTCATTATTGAAATTTAGAAAAATCATATCTCCGAAAGTATTAGCTTGTTGGAGTTGAAAATGATATCGATGGATTTTTATGGTGAAACTGCATCTTAAATAAAAATTGAATTTGAAATTTGTAACTCAAAAAAAAATTTTTTTTTCGTTACTCCGAAACCATCTGGCCTATTTTGCACAGTAACGAACTTAACCGAGATATTCATCTCCCTAACCTACTCTGAAAATTTCAACTGCCTAGCTCATTCAGTTCGAGAGTTATTGTAGAAAAAAAATTCTAAAATTTTCAAAATTTTTTTTTGACACTTTGCGGTAACCTGGTCAATACAAAACATCACATGCGTATAAAGGTCATGATTCTACAATTTGATGCTAAATTTCAGATAGATCGAATGATCGGTTTCGGAAATATTCATAAAAAATGTTTTTACTAAAATCGAAACCGCTTGATGGATTTTGCCTATTAACGAACTCGTCCGAGATATTTACGCTCCAAACCCACCTTGCAAATTTCAATCCTCTAACTCGTTCGAGAGTTATCGTGCCTACGGCCGGCCGGCCGGCTGGCCGGACCGGCCGGACAGAATTGATTTCGACCTCGGATTCTTGATCAGTGAGTCGAACCAAATCGTTTGAGACCATTTTCAGCCAAAAATTCGAAAAATCAGACATTTGAGCAAATTGATAAGCACTCTGTTCCGAGGAACTAGAGCGACAAAAAGAATAGGGGCTTACAATTTCTTTTTAAATATCGTCACTGCTTGGTAACGGAAAATGGTAGAAAAATAAGAATTATTGGAAAATGTAATTAAATTACTTTGACCATTTCTCGATGTTCCTGAAGGGGAGAAAATAAATCCATTATTCCATACTTTTGACGTTCACGTTAGAGTAAATATAGGTAGGTATGTATATGAATAATAGGTTGTTTCGAAAAAGCTCTTTAAGAATAGAAACTTGCCAAGGTAAGAAGGAAACCTATATAGGCACAATATCGTACTTGAGAATACTTCCGACTGTATGCTTTAAAAGCTATTATCTTCGTATAAATACAGATGAAACTCGTCCACATTGAAGTTAATGACATGATACAGGAAACAGGATTTCGAATAACGTACTTTATATGGTGCTACCAAGAACACAACATCAAGAGGACTCCCGCAATAGTAGAAAATTGGTATTACATTGTTTGAATTTATGAGCGGTGCATTTTATGTTACTCATTGTATAATTTATTGCGCGCTTGTTCCGCCAGGAACAGCGATTAATTTTGCCTAGATGTCCGTATTTTGGGAATTTGGCTGAAAATAGTCTCAAACGATTGGGTTCGACTCACTGATGGATAATCCGGTGTCAAATCCAATTCTGTCCGTCCGGCCGTCCGAAAGCACGATAACATTCGAACGAAATGACTTAGAGAGTTGGAATTTGCAGGACAGGTTCGGGTCATAAATATCCTCCTTAAGTTCGTTAATCGGTGATCTCCAACGAGTGGTTTTGGAGTTATGGCCATCTATTTTTAGCATTTAGGTGGCCAATAATGGCCTCTTGAGGGGTGCAAAATTTCATTGGAAACATAACCCTATAGGAGCCCCAATTTTTTTTTCAACAATTCAGGACTGCCAAAACTGGGCCAATTATTTCAATTGTTTTCAACGTGAATCTTAATCTGTTACTTACGAATTCGGTTCCAACACGTATTTTATCTGATTATTGCGATAGCTAGCATATGTAGAAGAGCAACTAATTCAAATGTGGACGTATAAGTACGGCTGCGATTCAACAAGTGAACAAGGTGAACGATGTGTGGAATTTTATTTTTTTTCAAAATTTGTCTGAAAGTTGATGCTAATTATATGATTATGATTATACTGGCCCCCAGGGTCTTCCCCACGGAGATCCTTCAGAAGCTCCTAGGAGCTTGTGTGACTTAGGAGAGTCAGTTGTGTTTTGTGTATACTTTGTTACTGTATCATCACGCCAGCATAGGTACAACAATGTTAATTTTTGATCCAACAATGAATGGTGGCCACTTCAGTCCGACTAGATATTCGGCTCGCTCTATCCACTAAGCTCGAAGCACTCATAATTCTATTTGAATTTTTCAACGGAACAAGCGCGCCAAAAGCACTAACATCACGTCAGTGCTTTTTGGCGCTCTTGTTCCTCGGAACAGAGTGCTTATCAATTTGCACAAATGTCTATAATTTTCGAATTTTTGGCTGAAAATGGTCTTGAGCGATTTGGTTCGACTCACTGATCAAGAATACGTGATCGAAATCGATTCTGTCCGGCCAGTCGTCTGGCCGTCCGGCCCGTTAACACGATAACTCTCGAACAGAATGAGCTAGACAGTTGATATTTTCAGAATAGGTTTGGGAGATAAATGTCACGGCTAAGTTCGTCATTGGGCAAAATCGGTCAGATGAATTCGGAGTAACAAAAAACAATTTTTTTTTACATTAAAAATTCCAAAATAAGTTTTTCTCAAGATGCAGTTTCGCCATAGGAATCCATTGATGTCATTTTTAACTTTAACAAGCTAATACTTTCGGAGATATGATTTTTCAAAATTTCAATAATAAATCGTACTTCTGTGTTTTCACAGAATGTGATAATTATTCTATCTATGAATTATTATAATATGATCTGTGTTGATACATGTCAACTTATTTTCCTGAGACATGATATGTAAAATTTCGATATTTAATGCCCATGGTTAATCCATATGATGATGGGAATGGTAATGGTAAGTTAATAATATTAAGTTCAAAATATCTCCAGTAAAAACAAAACTGAAATATTGGTTAAAGTTTCAATTGATATAATATAATTTTCAGAATGGATTTGAGGAAAAACTATATCGTTCATCATAGAATTAAGGAACGAATATCTCGGATGAGTTCGTTGTTGGGTAGAATTGGTCTATTGGTTTTGGATTATTAATTTTTGGCACTCTTGTTGAATTCAAATTCTTTTATGATGTTTAAATTTAATTTATGCTAATATGAATTTCTATCATAGGAATCCATTGATATAATTCCCAACTCTTACCAATACTTTCGAAGATATGATTTGTCAAAGTTTGAACAAGAGTGCCAAAGCTCCTGTCCACAGGACTTGAACCAATTTTTTTATTTTTTTCAGGTTTCTTTGACGATTCTGTCCATTACTACAGTCTGGTCTACGCCTATTAGTTTTACCGTTGGTCGAAATAAAGAAAAAGATTTTAATTAGGGGACCCCCGTTAGGAAGGCAATAATTGCTTACGCCTATTCTTCAAGTCCGAATGTAATTTGATATAGATCTCTCAAATTGTCACTCAACGGAATTCACTTGCATTCTAGCACAAACAAAACCATAAACACATACACTTGTGCACATGCTTAGTTCACTTGTTCCGGTAGTCCATAGTGAATTACAAAGTTGGCACCAGGGTCAAGGTACAAACACTCATAATCGGAAACAACACTATTCCCATGAAACTGACTTGTCCGTACGCAGAATTGCTGAAAGTCCTCTCAAAATTGCACCTCTCACACAAACCTCTGATTCTCCAACACCAGTGGTTCAGGAGATATCGGATCTTCAATCCAAGCATGTGCGGATCCACACAAGGAAATTTTATGGAGGAATGGCATCTTCCACCTCAAAACGCTAATCCTCTCCGACGAAAATTCCAGCGTCTGGATGCACGAAAGGAGCAGCATAAATTTCAAAATTAGCCCAAGGACTCCGTTATGATCATTACACAAGGGACACCATGCTACTTCCTCGAAACTGGTTTGCACATTCACATAATTGACATTAGGGGGTGATATGGCCTTCCAGTTTCTCCCGAGTCGCTCATCGTTCAGACAAATTTTTGAAAACAATTTGAAATTCCACACATCGTTCACCCGCCACTTATACAATTTCCACGGTACTTACAGATCCATTTTTAAATTTGTTGCCCTTGTACATGCTAGCGATCACTGCACCGAATTCGAAAGTAAACAGGGGGAAAAACTGAAATAATTTGCCCAGTGTTGGAAGTTCTAAATTGTTAAAGTATTTTTTGAGGCTCCTAGTGACCTGTTTTCAATGGAATTTTGCACGCCCCAAGAGGTCATTAATGATCACCGAAATGCCAAAATTAGACTCAATGCGATTTCTGGTTTAGGAATTTCAAACATAATATTCCGCAAAATAGTTGAACATATTTGAATTTTTCTAGTCGTGCGATCCTCCATCCGTGTTTGCGCCAGTCTATGTCATCTATCTAATGAGTTCCAATTCAATCAGATCAGTATTTCTCGAGTTATCGTGAGAGCAAAATTTTCAAATTTTGGAATTTTTTTTCCAGTTTCTTGCTATCCGATCAATCAACTTCGTATGCATATAAATGCCATGTTTCTAAAATTTGATTCTAGATTTCAGATAGATCCAGTGATTAATTTCGTAAATACACAAACAAGCCTATCGCAAGTTTATAGACATAACCTGGACCATATCTGAACTCATCTGACCAGAGAACTCTTTCCTAGTCATGATATTCCCAATTGACATGATCCCTATCCCAGTTCAATCTTCCACGTTTTCAAGCTGAGCCTTCAACATTCTTGTGGTGACAAAGCATTGGCACAAAGTCGAAATTCGCAAAAAGCGATCCGGGGCTGGCGTCAGGCGTAGTTCACCTATTCTGCCCTATACAGCTTTTCTGGTAATATCACCAGTTTCCCCATATCGTTGAAGCATTCTGGAAATCGATCTATGGGACACACCAAATCGGCTTGCTATTCTTCCATATATCCAACTTTGTTCCACGAGCTCGACAGCTTGGGCCAATTATCACGAATTAAATTTCTTGATTCTCGTTGCATTATAAGTAATTTTCGATTTTAAATGGAAATTTCAATTAACAAGTATAAATTATGCAGAACAAAACTGATTGTTGCTATGAATATTCACATAAGTATGAGGTGAAGAAATTATTAAAAAAATTTGGTTCAAGCCCTGTGGACAGGAGCATTTTGGCGCTCTTGTTCAAACAGACAAATTATATGTCCGAAAGTATTGGTTTCTCAGAGTTGGGAATTATATCAATGGATTCTTGTGATAGAACTGCATCATGAAAGAAATTAAATATAAAAAAAAGTGTCGTTTAAAAAAAATTTTTCAAAAATTATCATTCAAACAAGAGCGCCAAAAAAAGAGCAATCTACAATGTTTCAAGAATTGTCATTAAATTTATTTATCAGGATTAAATGAGCAATATGCAATTATTCAACCTCGTGGAATGGGTTGTTGCGACTTACACTCGGTGCATAGTTTTCACAACTCGAAATACCTAACGAAAGTATCATCGAAATGTCTAGAGCAAGGCTGGAGACAATCATAGCAGTTTGTCTGAGTAGGTAGAGGCTTACGAACAAATCATTTCAATAGTTCAAAATATATTAACTAGCATCATTGTGAAAATACTGTATATAGTAACATGTCTTTCTACTCAAGAAAGTAAAATGTAATATTAACATAGAACTACGATGTATTATTGAAATTTTGAAAAATCATATCTTCGAAAGTATTAGCTTGTTCGAGTTGAAAATAATATCATTGGATTCTTATGATAAAATTGCATCTTGAAAAAAATTGAATTCAAAAGTTGTAATTTAAAAAAATGTTTTTTTTCGTTACTTCGAAACCATCAGGCCAATTTCGCCCATTAACGAACTTAACCAAGATATTTATCCCTCGAACCTACTCTGAAAATTCCAATTGTCTAGCTCATTCCGTTCAAGAGTTATCGTGTTAAGGGCCGGACGGCCAGACGCAGGGTCGATTTTGACCATGCATTCTTGACCAGTGAGTCGAACCAAATCGTTTGAGACCATTTTCAGCCAAAAAATTCGAAAATTACAAGACATTTGGGCAAATCGATAAGCACTCTGTTCCGAGGAACAAGAGCGCCAAGAACATGAAGAGATATCCATATATATTTCATGAAAACACTTTGCTAGATTGCTTCGAAGAATCTTTCTATAACGGAATTAAATTGTGGTGATTTAATTCCTTGGAAAAGTTTATACAGTGAGTCTCAAAAGTATGGAATAATGGATTAATTGTCCCCTCTGCCAGGAAAAGCGAAAAATGTTACGATGTTTTGATACCAAGACGTGACGTCATAGAAATTTGTTTAAATTGCAAGCCCATATTTTTGTCTTGTCATAGATAGATCATGGAATTCTCATTTCAATAATGCACATGTAACGCCATTTGGATCAATAAATTTCGAGAAATTAATTTAAAAATTTGAAAAACATGGGAAAATGTTTAAATGAAGTCTGCACCTGATAAACACATTTTTATTGAAAATTGGTTCAAGCACTGACGTGAAGTCAGGAGCTTTTGCGCGTATGTTCTATTGTCCATTCTCCTGTATTGGACACTCTTAATCGACATTATCATGGTAAATTCGATTAAACATGAGTTTTCAATATAAAGTTCTGAACGGCTTTTTTGTGGCCCCCTGAATTCTGCAGTTGTTGTTCAATAGAATATAGAGTACCCGAAAGAAGATTAAGATCAAGGGAAACATTTGCTGTTTCTTTTCCTCGTTTGAACGTTACTCAGAATTCGCCAGTGTGTAGATTTTTGACGACGTTCAACTCTGAGTTTGGTGACACTAAATTCCTTTAGTACATCTCTTTCTCAATTTAAAAAAATTCTTACACGAAAGCTATCACAGGATGTTGTCACATGAGTGGGTTTACTTATTATGTCAGAGAAAATATTATTTTGCACTATTGTTAGTTTGTAATTATTGTAAATTTGAATTTATATTTTAATTGTATAATTTTTTTCCTAATAATTTGTTTATGGGTTGAAACGCCCGTTTGTATTTATTTTATATCTATAATGATAAAAATATAAAAAATTACTGAATTTTAAATTTTATGATCTATCCATGGCGAAAAGGAATAGGAGCTTCCAAATATACCGATGAGGTCACTGCTTGATAACGGCAAATGGTAGAACAATGAGAATTACGGAAAAATATTTCTTAAAAATTCAATTATTTTGATCTATCAAACCATTTTTCGCTATTCCTGAAAAGCGACAAAATAAACCCATACTTTTGACACCCACCATATAAAAATTGATCGCATCAACTATATGTTCGAGTAATCAGTCCACTTCGCTAAATGCAAGGTTATAAATAAGAACGTTCATGTTCGGAGGTTCCCACGAATGCGTGAGAGAAATTTAAAGAATAATTCAAACTAATCAATTAATGTTATTCTTCCATTCCGGGCAATCGCAATTTGTTTCATCGCGAAACTTGTTTCCCCTCTATTTGATAAATTCTCACACTCACTTCCTTGACAAAAATTAATCAATTGGATACAATATACATTTAGTGAGAAATAGAATCATGTTGATTCAAAATAATATCTGTTACCAAAAACCAATAGGTAGTTTCACAACTTCTTTTGCGCATCAATGGAGATTATGTACGTAAGTTCAAAAATCATTCGAAGCGAAAAGAGAGAAAACTTGAGTAAATGGTTGCAGTTATGATTCATCAAAATTATTCTACTGATCCATGAAGCCATTGAAAAAGAATCAGAGGCTGTAATCACTTAATAACGATATCAGCAGATGGGAAATATAATCGAATTAGAAAGTTAACACTATCGAACCACTTCTATGGTAAGGATACCTGGGATACTTTTATGCAATACCAGAATTTACTCCGAGTACTCATTATCAGTTCTCTTCGCAACAAAATTCGATCTTCCTGTTGCTGGTGTGTCCATATTTGCCAGAGAAAAATCCATGCGCGAGGGTTGTTCGTTCAGAAGTTAATAGTTTTTGCCCAGAAGTCTAGATTTTTGGAATTTTCGTGCGAAAATGATCGCAAACGATTGGGTTCTGTCCGTCCGGTCCTCCGTGAGCACGATAACTCTCGAGCGAAATGAGTTAGAGAGTTGAAATGTTCAGGTTAGTTTTGCGGCACAAAGAACTCGGCTAAGTTTGTTAAAAGGTGGTACCCACCGAGTGGTTTCGGACTAATGGCCATTTTTAGTTAAAGCATTTTTTTCTTAATATTTCCGACACTACTCCCCCAATTTATCTGAAATTTAGCATCAAATTGTAGAATCACGACCTTATACACGAGCAAAGTTTTGTATTGATCGGTTAGCTACGATCAGGAAAAAAGTATTGAAAAAATTTCAAGATTTTGTTTTCCCAACAACTCGAAAAATACTGATCTGATTGAACTGAAACTCAATAGTTGCAAAAGACCGACGCAAACACTAAAATGTCGCATTCGGATGTGCAGCCTACCCTGAAAATTGCAAGTCACTATCTCTTTCCGTTCTTAAGTTATGGTGAGATACATAATATTTTTTCGTAATTTTTTTTAAATTTTTTAGTGGTACGGTCCTCACAAAATTTCACACACTTCTTTATGTAAATATTCTACAACTATTTACCAAGCTTCAATTCGATCAGGTCTGTGTTTTTTTAGTTATCGAGAAAATAATATTCCAGATGGGTATAACTCCGATTATGGCCAACAACGTACTCAACACTCCAATTCGGATGCGTAATATACCCTGAATATTGGAAATCCCAATCTCTCATCGTTCAAAAGATATCGAGGCAACGGTTACCCATTCAGCTACTGAACTTACACAATGCTGCTCCGATCTTCATCAATATAGAACCGATCGTGTTCAAATTTGAAAATTGTGAACAAAATTTGGGCATCTTTTGTTTTTCAAATTAGAACCCCATATTATATAAAAATAATGATAGTATCCTAACATGATTAGGCTCTTAAATTCAATTTTATCAGAGTTATTTAACAGTTTCTTAATTTATGTTGTATGTAGAGTCAAAGTCATCAAATCTGTTTAATAAGAATATTCTGTGACCATAGAAGATATTTTTTTTTTATTATTGATAAGGGGGTTACGTTGCACCGCGACCTTGAGATCTATTGTGCCCCCCAACAGAGCTGTTCTCACCATTACGCCATCTACAGCTCGCCCTCCAGTTCCAGAGTATAAATGAACCTCAATATCTGGGAAGGCTTCAAGGATATTATGTCTTCACTCCTACAAGTTTCCTGTCCAAAGCATTCCTTTCGCTGACTTGCAATGGCGAGGCATTCTGTAACAAGGTGAAGAGGAGTTTCTTCCTCCTCCCCACAGAATCTGCACTCGTCAGTATCTGATAAACCTATTCTCATCAAATGCTTCCTGAGGCGACAGTGTCCTGTGAGGAAGCCAGTGACCAGGTGTAACTTATTCTTGCAGAGATCCAGATACCTTTTGGATCTCACTTCTTTAAAGTTCCTAAGGAACTTTTTGGAATGAACCAAACCTGGAAGATTCCGCCAGAGTGTCTCTCTTTTGGTTTCCTCCTTCTCCAGAAACTCTTTCTTGTAGGTGCATTTTCCTATACCGCAGAAAGGTTCTGGGCCGATAAAAGGAGTTCGTGCTGCCTTTCTGGCAAGTGTATCGGCCTCTTCGTTCCCCTTGACTCCCGAGTGACCGGGGACCCAGACTAAAAAGACCTTATTATTCTTGCCAATTTCATTTAGTTTTCTTCGGCACTCCCATATCAACTTTGAATCGATGGCATGGGAGCTCAGTGCTTTGATAACAGATTGACTATCCGAATGGATTGCTATGTCGCATTTCTGATATTTTCTTTCTAGGTTAATATCTGCACATCTTTCGATTGCGAGTAATTCTGCCTGGAAGATACTCAAACGGGAGCCTACCGACAGTGCGCACTTGGTGCCTGTCCCATATACCCCAGCGCCAGCTCCCGTCGTGGTTTTTGAGCCATCTGTGTACCATTTTATGGTATTTTCTTTGAAAGTCTGGGTGGTGAACTCCCTTTCCCATTCTTCCTTTCTACTTATCATCGTGGTGAAGTTCTTCTCAATGCTTACTTTTTTGACCATTGCATCACTAGGAAGGTTCACTGATGGGATGTACTTAGTCAGAGAGGTCCAGGCTCTCTGACATTTAATCCTCTCAGTTCCTGTACCTTCCTTAGATATTCTGAGGGTGGCCTCATGGGCTAACCTCTCAATCACTAGATGCAGAGGTGAGAGATCTGTGATGATCTCAAGTGCCCTGGTTGGACACGTTCTCATAGCTCCCGTGATGCACACACAAGCTAGCCTTTGCACTTTGTCAAGCGCTTTCCTAGTAGTTGTCTGATCTGCTTTGGCATGCCAGACTACTGCCCCATAGGTAATTATTGGTCTCACAATCATGACGTACATCCATCGCAGTATTTTAGGGCTACAGCCCCAAGTCTTACCGGATAGATTTCTGCACGCCATCAGAGCTCTTATTGCTTTACTTGCAGTGATATCCACATGCTTGTTCCACAGAAGCTTTCTATCCAGAGTTATTCCCAGATATTTAACTTCAGTCTTCCAGTCAATCACTTCTCCATTTAAGGAGAGGGATTTTATGGCTGGAAGATTTATTTTCCGGGTGAAGACCATAGAAGATAAATTATTATGCGATTGATTCACAAGTGACAGCACAAAATACATGGCTTCAAATATGAAAAACATAATTTCGAGTGACACAAGAGTGAGAAAGTTATAGTTTCTCACAAGAGTGAGAAAGTTATAGTTGTTTCCAAATTTAAATGTTGTTTTTTGCGCGCAAGTTCTGGGGAACATGCAGTAATTTTCGAATTTTTTGCCCCTTTTTTTTGCTATTGGTCCCAAACGATTAGCTTTAACTCACTGATGAAGAATTCGAGGTCAAATTTTATTCTGTCCGGCCGGCCGTTCCACGAAAACTTGAGAACGGAAAGAGATAGCGACTTGAAATTTTCAGGCTAGGTGGCGCGTCCCAATATGACTGTCAAGCTCGTTAATGGGCATAATCGGCCCAACGTTTCCGAGTAATAATTTTGTTTTCTACCAATACAAATCCGTTCGAATTGAGACATGTTGCTTCGTAATCATTTTCTTTTCAACCGATAAAGATCCGATCAAATTGAAACTTGAAGAGTGGTTGTAGAATACAGACTTAAAGATGTTTGTTCAATTTTGTGATAATCGTATCACTAGAAAATAAAAATAATTTTTTTTTAATATTATTCATCTCACAATAACTTGAGAACGGAAAGAGATAGAGACTTGCAGTTTTCAGGGTAGACTGATCATCTGAACGCAACATTTGATTTCGTTAATAGGCATAATTGGCCAAAGAGTTAATGCTTTCTCCCATCTGAAATTTTGTTATTATTTCCTTTCTTAACTCAAAAAATATTAAACCAATCTAATTCAAACAGGGATATTAGTTGTAGAATGCTTAAACGCGCAAATTTTCACAAAATTTTGTGATGATAGTTTCACTAAAAAAATAAAAAAAAATCATTTAAAATCTTTGAAAAAATTCTATATATCAGAAACTATCCGTCTGATATCGCTGAAACTTTGCGGAAGGCTTACGAACCTAACTTTACTGCCAAGTCCCAAATTTGAACACGATCGGATCTTTATTGTTGAAGATCTGAGCAGCATTGAATGACTTTCAGTAGCTGGATGGGTAACCGCACACAATAACTTTCGAACGGAAAGAGATAGAGACTTGCAACTTTCAGGGTTGGTTGCATATCTGAATGGAACTGTTATGGTTATTGTTGGGTATAATCGGCCAAACGGTTTAAGAGTTATACCCATCTGGAATATTGGTTCCTCGATAACTAAAACAATATTGATCCGATCAAATTGAAACTTGTTGAGTAGTTGTAGAATACTGACGAAAAGAAGTTTGTGATATTTTGTAAGGATCATATCACTAGAAAATAAAAAAAAAAATTATTGAATAATATTATTTATCTCACGAATACTTGAGAACGGAAAGACATAACAACACAAAATTTTTACACAAGGTTATGCATCCAACTACAACATTTGAGTCCTTCAAAAGGCATAATCGGCCAAACGGTTTTGGAGTTATAATAATCCAAAATTTGGTTCACCAAGTTGCAAGTTTGAACACGATCGAATCTCTATTGTCTGAGATAATTTAAATCTAATACTCAGTTGAATAAATACGGCAAGAGGATTTCTGCAGTACGTTTTCTCCTATATTATTAGCTATTTAATTAATTTCAATTCCGATAGAATAAATATTTCAGAACTAAAAATTCTCTGATCTTAGACGATTCTCTCATTACTCAAGTCCTTAGAATGGTACGAAATGTATTCATATCTTATAAAACGGACTTTATCGATGGTAAATTCGATTAAGAGAGTTCAGTAGAGGTGAATGGACCATAGAACATGCGCGCAAAAGCTACTGACTTCACGTCAGTGCTTCAACCAATTTTTTATATTTCCTATTTTGTGTTGTTACTTGAGAATTGATCGGATTATAATTCATCTTCAATGGTTAGAGAATATTCTTATGAAACAGATTCGATTTATTTGACTCTACGTTCAACCTACATTAAGATCTCGAATAACTCTGTAATTATTGAATTTATGATCATAATCATAATAGAATATTTAGTTTTTCTCGCGGAATCCAACACAATCGTAAACATATAAGATTCTACTTTGAAAAAGAAAACTTATGCTCAAATTTTGAGATCTGTCAGTTGATTGGTTCAATATTTATTGAACATTGAAATTTCACTACATATCCGAAAATCATCCAGTATATCCAGAGGCAAGGACCTCGCGATTAAAATCCCTCGATATTAGTCCGCCTAGATGACCTGAGTTTATGATTTCTGTTAGTCGCATTCCCTCGGGACACCATGTATTGATCCATTCGACATTCATGAGGTTCTCCGTTGAAACCTTTGGATAATATGTCTATGGTTGAAACCAAAGCTAAACATCACTAAACGAAAGATTAAGATCGACATCAACAAGTTCCATAATTAACTTCATTTTGCTGCTATTATTGCCCAGTTCTTGTGGAGTACCCTCTGATTTCGCTATTTAATTATAATTACAGATGTTCTCATGGTATCATGAACTTCCTGGTGAAAACGAAAGTCATTATTGCTAGTTTACTACTTTCGTTTGTATTAGTGGATGTAATTAATTGTTCTACAAATATTGAATTTAGATGTGCATTATCGTACACCTCATTAACTGTGAAAATAGTGGCATATTTTATCGAGTAAAAATTTCGAATGGCCTATGGAAATTAAGTGGAAGCTCTTAATAGTCAGGAACGCTTGTTACGCGTTCGTACAACAGCCAGCACGTTATAATTTCGTCCAAATGTCTGTAATTTTCGAATTTTATGCAGTGAATGGCGATTCCAATTGACTTGCTGATTAAGAATCAGTAGTCAAATTATATTCTATCCGTTCATCCAGAAACACGATAACTTTTGAAAGAAGTAACTAAAATTCAATGGTTCCTTCATGTATTTTCTCTCCCAAACTCTGAAAAATATATACAAAATAGAATAAAATGATTGTTTAAAATTTCCTTTGCTTTTGAAACACCAGATATTTGTCAGAAGCAATATACGAGGTGATTCCAAATTAGACGTGAACCTTGGAGGTGTTAGTATGGATCATTTGCTCTCGTTTGAGCCATATTTATTGATAACCGAAAATCAACAATTTTCGAGATATTTGAGTTGATTTTAAAAATATTTCTCACTTTAGTTAATTTTTCGTCAAGTTTTTTTACGTTGACCAAATTTGATTATAGTTTTGGATTATTTATATCAGAAAAGGATATTATATGCGTGAAGAAAGCAAAAATATGCTGTATTAGATGTTGAAAAAGAATCAGTATCATTTGAAAGGGTTTATAAGAAACAAAATAATTTTTTATTGGAACTAAACTCAAAATTTCATTAGAAAATGTATTCATAAATTATGTTTGAAATGACCTCCACCATTCTTTATACAAGCGCGTGCCCTCCTTCTAATTTCTTTAGTTGTTACTTTCCGCCTGATATTTACTCTCGCAGCCTTTTGATAACACATTTATTATTTTTTATTCCGGACATTCAAAATGTTGTTTATAAAAAATCTGCTGAAACGAAACTAGCGAATGCATTCTAACGAATTTTTTTTAGAGAATAATAAAGAAGGAATTTGGTAAGTTTTCACAATAACTTTGGCATACGTAAATCGATTCATGAATTCGAAGGTTGCTGACAAATTGATATTGGAAATTGATTTTCCTTTTATTCATATACCACATTTCAAATCGTACTAATTCTTTTTCAACATCTAATACAGAGCATAGTTTTGCTTTTGTAGCTCTTGTTCCTCGGAACAGAGTGCGTATTTTCATACAGATCAAACCATTTTCTGCTAAAAATAACCCAAAATTATAATAAAATTTCGTCAACGTAGAAAACATTGACGAAAAATGAACTAAGGTGAGGAATCTCTAAAAAATCACCAGAACTCAAAT
The DNA here is from genome assembly GCA_937662695.2 of Halyzia sedecimguttata. Lineage (NCBI taxonomy): Eukaryota > Metazoa > Arthropoda > Insecta > Coleoptera > Coccinellidae > Halyzia > Halyzia sedecimguttata. The sequence goes on from OW569418.2 coordinate 10,255,301, forward strand.
ATCTCGGAAACTGTTGATTTTCGGTTATCGATAAATGAGGCTCAAACAACAGCAAATCAGTCATACTAACACCTCCTCCAAGGTTCACGTCTAATTTAGACTAACCCTGTATTAATTAAATAACAATTAATATTTTGGTTCATTCAACCTCATTGTCGACCTTAGATTTTAATTAAATTATATTACGTTGGGAAAGATATTCCGCCGTATTCACAAAGCATTCAATCTCCATTACCTACGTTCTAACTGACGTCCTCAGTTAAGGATAAATATGAATCGCATTCTCAGTTAACGTATTTAAAGGTGATGAAACAGGCCTGTTTCACGTTAATTTCCACGTTAACTGAGGTTGCGATTCATATTTAACCTCAGCTGAGGACAGTTAGGACATAACGGAGATTGAATGTGAATACGGCGGATTATTATTTACATTATCATTCAGTTAGGTTAGGATAGATTTAGTTTAGGTAAGTCTTGTTTAACCTAAATATCTCATGAGATAGTGAAATAACTCTACTGTCAAGTTCTAAGTTTGAACACGATCGGATCTATATTGTTGGAGATCTGAGCAGCCTTGTGTGAGTTCAGTAGCAGGATGGGTGACCATTGCCTCGATAAATTTCGAACGAAAGGAGATAGGGAGCTAAGTTTGTTTTTGGGTATAATCGGTCCCACGGTTTCAGAGTTATACCCACCTGGAATATTATTTCCTCGATAACTCAAAAAATATAGACTTGATCGAATTGAAACTTGGTAACTACTTAGTTGTAGAATATTGACATAAAGACGTGTGTAAAATTTTCTAAGAACCGTACCCCACAAAATTTCAAAAAAATTACGAAAAAAAAATTGGTTCAAGCACTGAAGTCAGGAGCTTTTGCGCGTATGTTCTATTGTCCATTCTCCTGTATTGGACACTCTTAATCGACTTTACCATGGTAAATTCGATTAAGTTTGTTGATGTTCAAAATCAATGAATATTTTACCTTGTGTCTTTAAATTCTATAGAATATAAAACAATAAAGAATGGAAAGGCGTACGTAACATATATGTAATCTTCAAGACTATTCCAGATTATTACAATGTTTTACCGATTCACTGCAAAAAAGTTCATTCTGAAAATTCTCAAATGTCAGTTTCAGAGGAGGTTGGAAAACAGTTGTTTAGATGCATTTTTAACCACTTTATTTATTAAAATCATGCATTGGTCAAAAATAATCAAATATGGTGTTGTTAGACCTATTTTGATGAATTGAAACAGATATTTTCAGATCAGAGATGCTAATATATTTTTTTGTTCTGTATGGAATGAAGATTTTATTCGCAGAATTGATTTGATATCGATATTTTAACCCAACACTGGCTCGGAATGCGTAAAATATGGTATATCGGACGTATTCTAATGAATTGGATAGAATATTTTCAGAATTAAGAATGTGGAATATGTAGAATTCTTATAATATAATTGTAAGGTTGAATTTGAAAAAACTATCTACACAATTTATAGAAGATTCACGATTTCAATGATTTCATAGAGTTTCCTTGATATTTATATATATTAACTTATATCACAGTTAAGAAGTCGCAGAATATTTGGAGTTCAAATGCGCTGGTTGAGTTCGTTAATGGGCTAAATCCGCTAAGTGGTTACTTACTCAATAATACTGATCTGATCGAATTGAAGCTCTGTAGTTAGTTGAAAAATACCAACAAAATTTTGAGAGGATCGTATGACCAGAGAATCAAACAGAAAATATCTAAAAAAAATCTGTATCTCAGAAACTATCCTTTAGATATCGTTTAAGTTTCGTCTTCAAAACCTCTTTATACAGTTCTATTTAAACTCGATCGGATTTATATTGTTGGAAATATTATGGAAACATTAATTTTTCCTGGAAGCCAGGCAGTCTTGGGCGATTTCAGTAGCTGGATGGGTGACAACTGTGGTTACGAATTTAAAATAGCGCGCCAGAGCAGACATACCATCAGTACTTTTTCAATTACCTAGTTAATAAGAGAAATGATTCCGATGATTTCCACATAAAAAATATCTCACCTTTAAAAATACCCTGTATATCTGCGAATTGAGCAACATATATCGCACATGGATTTAATTAATTACAGTTGAACATCATTTCCGCAGTTAGATTTCTCTGATCTGCCGCTTCCTGAGATATGTATCAAAATAAAGACAGCCTTGGAATTGAGCTTGAGATACATCGAAAATAAAGAAACACGTAAATAGAAGGTCTAAATATAAGCGGGGTATCCACAGCGCAATTTCCGTGAAACTGTTCCAACAAACAAATGCGTGTTTTCATCTGGTTGGAGTGAGCGGGAGTAATGACTCGTACAAAAACAAACTAGGAATTGAGCGATTTGGAAACAGTTACTTTTTATGAACGGGAAATCAATCAGTAGAACTGAAATTATTTGTCCCATTGTACATTGCGAATAACGTTAGATTTTGTCACAGGGATTTTCCAGCGACAGTGAGGTGTTTCAAGCACGCAGCTGATGAAAGCTCACATTTATGAAATGACCGTGGCCTTGTTGAGTCTCTATTTTGCGCGGTCGTACCAGTTTAAATTTTGAGCATAAACAAGTTGGAAAAGCACCTTGGCCAGGAGCTTTAGCGTGCTGTTCGAATTTTTAGCCAGAACAGTCACATCCAGGATCTGAACTCACCCAAGGCTGCTTAGCACCAGGAAAAAAATCTCAATATTTCCAATCTTTTGGCGGAGAATTGTCTCAAACGATTAGTTTCCACTCAAATAACTAAAATTGGTTCAAGCACTGACGTGAAGTCAGAAGCTTTTGCGCGTATGTTCTATTGTCCATTCTTCTGTATTGGACACCCATAATCGAATTTACCATGGTAAATTATGTTGTCCATTCTCCTGTATTGGACACTCTTAATTCGAATTTACCATGGTATATTTATAATACGAAGCCATTTATGAAGGACTCGATTGGCAGGAACGCTCTGGACTTGTTTATTTATTAACAATGGTATCGCCATATTTCATTATTATTTTTGAAAACGCTAAACAGCGTTCATGGCCATTGGGAAGATACGGTCTGAGCTCTGCGGGACTCGTTTCTCGATTAAATATCGAGTGAATGGTGGCATATGATTTCACGCTTCAAATATTCACTCGTGGGGGAAGGCTGATTTCCGTGTTTAGTCTCATAGGTGGCGTGGGCGATTAGGTACGATCGACCAAGCCGGCTCTGAGAGGCTTAACCCGGGTCAGTTTAGTTGAATTTGTTGAGAAGCTACAGAGTACTGATGAAGGCCAAGAAGCCAGAAACGCGTCTGCTCTTGCTTTCTCGGCAAATCAATCTGGGATCTATTTGACTTGTGAAATACAGGGTGAGTCTTTGACCACTGCATTAATTTTAACCAAAGATTCCTCTCATCAAATGAAACACTTTTTTCATTTACCATTTTTTCCAGTTTCGGCTCAGGTAAAAAGTAACAAGCGATTAAAGATTTCACAATGTGCTAATACACTCCCGCATATAAATTATCTATGACATTGTTGGCGGACGAGAATAAGGCATGGTAACGTGGTTTACAGCTTGATTCGGGATTCCAACGCTCAGGGGCGGATCCATAAAAGTAGTGAAATTTCTGGAGTTTTCCATTTTAGAACATTCAATAAAGAATATCTCGAAAACGGTGCGTTTAAGGAGAAATGATGAAGAATAATATACTGTTGTAAAACGATGGAATATTCTTGAAATGACTCAAGAAAAACTTTATATGCTTTCTTTATGCTAATTTCGTTTAGTTTTATGAATCCACGAGTCCATAACTAGCAAACCAGTAGAAGTAGAAAATAACTAATATTTGGAAAATATGTATCATAGTTATAGGAAACTTTACGCAAACGTTCATTTCATTCAAAAAAAGGATGTCAAAGCTACAAAATAAAAACTGATTTTTTTTCAAAATTTCAACAGCCTGTATCTTTTTACCTGAGCTGAATTTGGAAAAATGTTAAATGAAAAGAGTGTTTCATTTGATGAGATGAATCTTTGGTTGAAATTAATGCAGTGGTCAAAGACTCACCCTGTATATGCATAAGTATATTTATTATACGAAGCCATTTATGAAGGACCCGATTGGCAGGAACACTCTAGACTTGTTGATTTAAATAAGGTTTTGAAAGCTCTCGCAGAATTTCATAGACATCTGAACGTATAGTTTCTGAGATGTAGAATTTTCTCAAATATATATTTTTTTAATTTTCCAGTCAAGCGATCCTCACAAAATTTTGCATAAACCTTTATATCGATATTTTTCAATTTACTACTGCGCTTTAATTGAAACAGATCAGTATTTTTCGAGTTATTGGGAAAACAAATCGCAAGATGCTGACGAAACTTCGCACAAAAATACGTGTTAGTATTTTTCAACCAACCACTGAGTTTCAATTTGATCTTATCAAAAGGCTACTTCTTCGAAACCACTCAACGTGACCTATTAGCGAGATATTCATGCCCCAAACCAATCCTGCAAGTTTCAACTCTCTAACTCCTTTTATTGTAGACTTATCGGGGACGGACCCCGGATTATACATCAGTAAGTTGAACCCAATCATTTGAGATCATTTAGGGCCAAAAATTAAAAAAGTACAGATAACTTACACGATACACGATACACGATACACGATAACTTTCGAAAGAAACTACACTTGAAATTTAGCAACCCAACAGACTACAACTATTAAGGCTGGTTTATACAGCAAATAAAATAAAATAAGAAACAAATTAAAATAAAATAACAATTAAGGGCTAAAACTATTGGTATATAGAGATGATCTAAAACAAAAAAAGAAATATGAGTGAACCAATCAAACCGCAGCTTTTTGTCAATTATATGACAAGTTCTGTGAATTTCACTCTGAGCATGCGCATTGTCATCTTCGAAACAAAATAAAATAAGGAATAATGATTAATGTTGGTCATCTCTCATTCTTATTCGTATTTCTCATTTTATCTTATTTCGTGTATAAACGGTATCATTGATATGTATATAATCAACTTTCTTATTTTATTTTCATTTGTTTCTTATTTTCTTTTATTTGCTGTATAAACCCGTCTTCATGATTCATTTATTTTAGTTGTACTATGGTCTGAAAATGGTTGAGTGCTTGAAAAGCGAAAATGAAAGTGAGGGTTTCGGGGATTCACTCATTTGAAATTACATTTGTCCAATATTTCCAAAACTATATCTCCAATCGAGATGAAATTTGGCATTCAGATGTAAAATAACAATTTAAGTTCGTACAAAATTTCATGGGAATCGTATCACAGGGGGTAAAAAAATTATTCTGTTCAAGAAATGTTCAATATTTCGGAAACTATTCACTGAAATTTTGTATGTACACCGGGGAAGCACAGGAAATAACGAAGACGTTATTTGACATATTCAATGAACTGGTCTGTTTGGCATATCTGCGGCTAAAAAATAGAACTCGATCATGCAAGCCTTTCATTGAAATCGGTTTATTATCAGGGTGAACATTGAGGGTGCAAATTTTTAGTACCACGATGCACTACGAGTGATTTATCGAAATAGTGCGTACATAATTAATATAAGCTTCATTGCTTGGAAATAATAAAATAGAATTTGCCTTGAAATTAATTCACTTTAACTTTTCAATGGAGAAACATATTAAATTATGAATATGTATATTATTTCGTAAAAATGTTATAAAACTATCTCTTGCGCAAAGTTACAAATCGTGAAACTTACCCAAATTACTATGCTCCTTGGCTTCATTGCACCTTCCAACAACCCTTATGACAGCCCTTCCAGCCAGCCTTGTGTAAATCATCATAGAAACAGCCCTTGGATCGGGCTCTTCAGCCTCAGTGGCCACAACACTATCACCGTACTGATTTGGGGGGCGCATTTTTATTTTCTTATTTTATAAAGTCTCTTTTTCTCGCACTCAAACTGATCCAACGAACCGATTGACAAATATCAGCAGCAGAATTCAATCTAGGCACCTTTGAAAATCACTTTTGAGCGCGTTTAAGTTGAATGTTCGTGAATTTTCGCTTTCAATTTGTTTATATAGAAGCGGAAAGTATTTGTGACTCCCACCAGGTAATCTGGATCAGCCTGAGATGCGCGAGGTCTAGAACACCAGATCGACGTGCGTTCCACCTGTCTGAGATTGCACGAGTCTGAATGAAACAAAGAATACGAGTGGGTTTCGCGAAAAGGTAAACAAACCAATCGTATATTACCTCTTTATTCCTTTATTTGAAAGAAACGATCAAACAGTTCGTGTGGAAGTCCGTATTATTTACAATTTTGAATATTATTCCTCAGACTATCAATAGATTAGTTCAAATGCAAGAAGAAAACATCTTATTCAGCTTGTTGACCGAATGTAGTCCTTGTACTACCTTGACTATCATTTCATATAATAGTTATTTATGTACCAAGGACGAAATACTGTCTATTATAGTCGAGTCTGCAAATTATTCCGAAATTCATAAAAGTATGTAGATGTCGATGAAAAAATGTAATATGCACCTCGGCGAAAAACTGTCTATTGTCTCGCCTGCTTGCTTTCCGAGGCGGTGCCGAGGACAGCAATAGACAGTTTCTCGCCATGGTCCATATTCCTTTTTTTCATCGACCTCTACGTACTTTTATGAATTTTGGACCTCTTAAATAATTTCCCAATAGCAAATGACATACAGTTATGTTTGTATTGAACCGTAAAATGTATTTTTCGTCGACCTCCATGAAAAGTGACATTTTACGTACTAATTAGCAGCCGTTAAATAAACTATTATTGAAGGCAAATACTTTGCGGACGAGACAATACTTTTTCGCCTTAAAATTCATAAAAATATGTGGAGGTTGTTGGAATTATATTCTAAATAATGATCACAACAATAAAAACAAAAATACATTGTTCTATGAACGGAAATATAGTTTTCTATGAATGAAAATGTAATAAAAAGGTTTTAAGAGGTTAAATAAATTAATTTACGTTGCTGATTGAAGTAGTGATTTATAATATAAAACCCACCATTAATAAAATAAAACCTTTAATATTCATCAGGTTATGGGCCCAGTTTAAGCCCCAAAGTACTACAAAATTAAAAAACGAATTAAAACAACCAAAATAAGATTTTCCGAATAAGAACGCGTTGGCACGTGGTAGGAAAGCTGAGCAAATTTCCAATAAAAATCAAGAAAGGACTGGAACCGACAAATAGGCAATCATGTCGGAAGAAATAAACGAAATGGGTTCAATTGAGAAGCTGGTAGATGCAGAATCCTTTGAGATGTGGAATTTTCAGATGACAGTGTATTTCAAAGCAAGTGGACTATACGCAATTGTTACTGATTGTGAAAAATTTGAAGTTCTAACTGAGGAAAAGGAAAAAAAATCGTGGATTCAAAGGGATGCGAAGGCACAGAAAATCATCATTTCTACAGTTGATAAAAAGGTACTCGTTCACATGTTTAATTGCCAAACCTCTGCTGAAATGTTTCAAAAATTAAAAACGATTTTTAAGAAGGACAATGAAGACCAGAAGTGTAGACTTCACAGGAGTTTTTTAGTTTTCAATTTGAAAAAGGCAGTGACATTGCAACACATGTAAGTACATTACAAAATTTAGCCTATAGACTAAAATCTTTGAAACAAGAAGTGAACGATGAAATGATGTGCTCTAAAATTCTAAGTACGTTACCTGGAGAATACAGATTCTTTAAGACAGCTTGGGAATCAACTCCAAATAGTGAAAAAACATTGACGAATCTTGTTTCAAGATTGCTTTCAGAAGAAAATACAAATAAAAACCAAGAAAAAGGGAAAACACCTGTAGCTTTCCAGTGTTCTAATAATGATAAAATCTGTTTTATATGTAAAAAGGCAGGACACATCGCTCGGTTCTGTAGAAATAAAAATAAAAATTATGTATGCAATGATAAAAAACAAAATACAAATCAAACTGGAAATAATAGTCGTATGGTGAATACAACACAGGAAATTATATGTAGAATTTGTAAGAAAACCAATCACACAGAGAATAACTGTTTTTTCAGGGATAAACATAGGTATAACATGAAAACCGAAAAACAAAGTGCTAATAAAGTTTCTTTTTTAACAGAATGCAGCAAATCCATAGACGTAAGTCGAAACATGTTTGTTCTAGACTCAGGAAGTACAGCACACATGGTGAATGATCATAGGTTATTTAACAATCTTATGGAAGATGAGAGCGAAATATGTGTAGCCAAAAAAGGTACTAAAATCACAGCTAAGGGAATTGGAGATATCGAGATGAAAGAATGTACATTGAAGGAAGTTTTGTACGTACCGGACTTAAGCAAAAACTTACTTTCAGTAAAGGCTATCACAGAAAATCATGGTCAAGTAGTATTTGAAGATGACAAAGTATATATTATGAAGGAAAATATAAAAATAATAGAAGGAACTAAGAACGAGAAAGGTCTTTATATAATAGAACTCACAAAAGATGATCACTGCAATGAAACTTTTCTCACTACAACAAAAGCAGAAAAAGTAAAACACTGGCATAGTAAGTTGGGGCACATTAACATAAATGATATGAAGAAACTGATAAATAAACAAATGGTAACAGGAATGGACATTAAAACATCAGATTGTGATTATTTTGAAACACCGTGTGAGATCTGCATGAAAGGAAAACAGGTGAGAGCTCCGTTCAATAGTGAAAGAACAAGAGCCAAAAGACAGTTGGAAATTATTCACTCGGATCTATGTGGACCAATAGACCCTCCAACATGGGATAATAAGAAATACATTTTAACCTTAATAGACGATTTTACACACTATGTAGTTATATACCTTCTAGAATACAAGAGCGAAACAGCTGATTACGTAAAAGAATATGTTGAAGAAGTAGAGAGAGATAAAACTGTAAAAATAAAAAAGATAAGAACTGACAACGGTGGAGAATATGTAAATAATAGATTAGAAAATTACTGTAATGTGAAAGGCATAGTAATGGATCCCATAATACCCTATTCGCCACAGCTGAATGGAAAAGCCGAAAGACTCAACAGAACCATGATAGAAAAAGTAAGAACCCTTTTATTCGACATGAATGTAAATAAAAAGTTTTGGGGTGAAGCAGCAAGGGTTGCAGCTTATATCCTAAACAGAAGTCCAACAGAGTCATTATCACTTGATTCAACACCAATAGAGATGTGGACAGGTAATAAGCCAAATCTAAATATACTACAAGTTTTTGGATCTGAAGTCTACGCTAAAAACTTGGGGTATCTAAACAAATTAGACAGTAGAAGTGAGAAATATTTGTTTATGTGATATGCACCAACAGGATATCGTCTGTGGGATGAGAAAAAGCAAAAAATAATAATAAGAAGAGATGTGGTATTTAAGAAGAAGAAAGATATAAAGGAAAATATGTTGAGAATGAATTTAAATGAACCAGAATTGTCAGAAAACGAAGAAAGTGACTGGAGCCTTCAACACAACAGTAGTCTACAGGAAAATTGGACAGAAAACTGTGAGGAAGAACAAAATGAAAATCCACTACAGGAAAATGAGATAGAATACATTGATGTAGAAGATTTGAAATCAGGACAAGGTAATTCAACAGAAAGGCAAGATACAAGAACCAGATCAGGAAGAAAGATTAACAAACCAAAGCTTTATGAGGATTTTGTTTTGCTGACATACGAAGAGGCAATGCAAAGTGATGACAGAGACAGATGGAAGAAGGCGATAGATGATGAGAAGGAATCATTAAGGAAAAACCAGACATGGGAATATATAGAAATGAAGGAAGCTAATGCCACAAAGATTCTAACAAATAAGTGGGTATTCAAAGTTAAAGATGATGGCACCTATAAAGCAAGACTTGTTGTAAGAGGATGTCAACAACAAAAAGGTCTTGATTACACAGAGGTGTTTAGCCCTGTAGTTAATATCAGTTCGCTACGAATGATATTAGCCATATCTGTGAAAAACAACTTCAAACTCAAAAAGTTCGACATAAAGACTGCATTTCTCTATGGAAGAATCACTGAAGATATCTACATGAATATACCAGAGGGATATGAGAAACAAGAGGGAAAAATATGCAAACTCAAGAAGTCGTTATATGGCTTGAAACAAGCACCAATGAAGTGGAATGAATGTTTCACAAAATGTTTGAAAGAAAATGGTATGGAACCTTTGAGTGTTGATCAGTGTATATTTACGAACAAAATCGGAACTATGTTTTTGGCTATTTATGTTGATGATGGATTGGTAGCAGGAGAAAGAGATGAAGACATAGATAATTTATTAAGAAAATTGGAAGAGAATTTTGAAATTAAGAAGTTTGGAGAAGTTGATATGTTTTTAGGCGTTAGATTAACAAAAGGTGATGACTGGATAAAACTAGACCAGAGGAAATATACAGAAAGTGTTTTGGAAAAATTTCATATGGAAAATGCAAAATTAGCAGTTACACCGATAACAGATAATGATGATAATTATCAGATAGAATCCAAACCAGAAAAATTCCCCTATCGTGAAGCAGTTGGAAGCTTATTATACCTATCTAATAAGACGAGGCCAGATATAGCTTATGCAGTTGGGTTTTGCAGCAGAAATCTAGGAGGTACTTTATGTGAAGACTTTATTTGAATGTATGACTTTGAGAAATATCAATGTAATCTTAAGTATTGATAACCAGAGTGCGATAAGCATCATTAAAAATGCTCAGTTTAATAGACGATCAAAACATATTGATGTAAGATTTCACTTTATACATGAAAAAGTGAATGAAGGACTAATTAATGTTAAATATTTATGTACAGAAGAGAATATAGCAGATATATTTACTAAAGCTTTAAATAGTTTAAAGTTTCTTAAGCATAAAAATGAATTGGTTAAATAAAATTAATGTTTCTTTTTTGAAATTTTGTGATCATTAGGACAAGGTGTTGGAATTATATTCTAAATAATGATCACAACAATAAAAACAAAAATACATTGTTCTATGAACGGAAATATAGTTTTCTATGAATGAAAATGTAATAAAAAGGTTTTAAGAGGTTAAATAAATTAATTTACGTTGCTGATTGAAGTAGTGATTTATAATATAAAACCCACCATTAATAAAATAAAACCTTTAATATTCATCAGAGTTCGACGAAAAAATGTAATATGCACCTCGGCGAAGAACTGTCTGTTGTCTCGCCTGCTTGCTATCCTAGGCATCGCCTCGGAGAGCAATTCGCAGCCTCGACTATAATAGACAGTTTTTCGTCCTTGGTATACATAAAAAAAAGTCTGAAAGCCTTGTGGACATGAGCTTTGATGCTCTTGTTCAATCTTTGACAAATCATATGTCCGAAAGTATTAGATTCACAGAGTTGGGAATGCTATCAATAAATTATTATGATAGAACTACATCATGAAAGAAATTAATCTCCCTTTGCATCTTATCTTTATATGACGGTCAAATTTTAGCTACAAGTGTTTCAAAACTATCAGGAGTAATTCTGAAAAAAAATCACTGACATGAAGTCAGTACTCTTTGGCGCGCGTGTTCACGGTGGCTAATTTGAATTGAGTGATGAGTACTTCAAGCTCAGTGAATTGAGCGAGCCGGAGATCTACCCAAAGGATAGTGGACACCATTCACTGTTGGTTCAAAAATTAACAGTGCTGTATCTAAGCTTCCGTAAGGATAGAGTAACACTGTTGAAAAAGAACATAACTGACTCTCCTTAGTCGCACAAGCTTCTAGAAGATTTTGGGGGATCTTCTTGGGAAAGACTTGGCAGGGTCAGTGTAATCCTAATCATGTATATAGCACGCGTGCCAAAGCAGATTGACCCCGCGTCAATGCTTTTTTACACTTTTTCTTTCATTGTTAAGTCAATCTGCATTTGTCACGCGTGCTATATACACATGATTATGATTATACTGACCCTGCCAAATCTTTCCCAAGAAGATCCCTCAGAATCTTCTAGAAGCTTGTGCGACTAAGGAGTAATTGAGTAAATGAAATAGCCAGTTTTATATATGAACAACAAATCTAATGTAATCAGTCCAGAGAGAACTCAAACCAGAATACTTATGTAGGAAATTTTAAATAGTGTTACTAAGGAATAACTACTAGTTGGAAATCCCGTTCTAAATCTTCCATTATTAGATAATGACTCGTAAATTATGCTAGACGTCCTTGCATCATTAATTTTCGACTCACTAACCAAAAAACTCTGCCTATGAACTCAGCGAATCCTAATTCAAAATTGTTTACATGCTTGTATCAACCAAACTCTGCAGAAATATTTCTTCTCAAAAGCTGCCTGATAGGTCACCAACTGCCTCTTGATAACGCTGGGCAGCAATCATGAGCTCAGCATTCACTGCTGTGCACTCAAATTCAATACCTCTTAAGCATTTAACTGCTTGGCGCCCGGAGACAACAGGAATCTGAGCACTGCTCATACTAAACCACTGTTGAAAGACTTTCAAGTTTTCTTCGTCATGCCATGCGTTTTTAATGGAAGCAAAGCTGAGGACTAATAGCATCATCAAAGCAGGAGAGGAAGGGGGATGATACAGATATGTGGATACACTTAGGGTACCACCAAGCAGGATGGAGGATACATCACAAACACACATGCAGAACCAACAATCTTTCTAAAGGAGGGCAGCTACAATTTCAGCTGCGACGCGGCAATAAAATCAAAGGTCAACTGAAGGACCTTCTGAGAGGAACTATAAATAAATTCATGCACAGAAAAACGAGCAGACAAAGTTATCACGCTCAAATCCCGATAAAATTTGTTAGTTATTCAAGTTGTTAGGGCATTCGAAAAATATATGCGTTATGGAGCCGACTTCTCCACATTGATTTTGTAGAAGTGTCAGTCTGTGCAGGTGTACGGGCACACAAGAGTGTCCCGATCGGACTCTAGACATAGTCGTAATCATACATCTAGGTACCATTCTTTCTTTTGCCAACCAATAAGGCTCAGTTCTGCTTTCTTCCTGCACAAAATGGGTATAGACTATGCCCTTAGCCCGTCCGATCATCTTCCATTCACTGCTCAACTCCGCAATCAAATTTCTCCGAAACAGCAAGCGAGGGTCTCCCCTGTATGCCCTGACGTGGTCTAGCTATCTTCCTTCATTGGCCAGCTGATCGGCCATATCATTTTGTCTTATTCCCGAGTGACTAGGTATCCACATCAGTATCGGATTCAAATTGCGTTATTTAGTCCTGTATAACATATCCTTGACATGAACCGACAGAACAACGATCCCAGCCTCATTCCTCCAATGCAACACACTCAGAGAATCTGCAACAACGAGAACGTCAGTAGCATTCTTAGAGAGAACACTCCAGTAGTTGGGAAATCGTCTCTTAAAAGACCGACCAAAGTCCTCCGAGAAGACTCCTATTCCTACCCTTTCACTCCCCACACCAACGGAGGCATCCGTATAAATGGATCTATATCCATCATATTTTTCAGAGCAGAGACTCAAAAATAGCTTACAGGTGTCAGGGGCTCCCTTACGAAGTCCGGACTGCACAATACTCGGGTGATCCGCATGTACCATCGACGGAAATATAAAACAGGGGAGACTTTGTCCTTCCAGATATGTACAACCAGCAGCTGTATCTTTGTAAATGCAGTAAGAACTGCAGGGTTGATCTTTCTGCGCCAGAATCCATCAAGGCCAGCCACCTCCTGTACAACTTTAACTATAGGATTATCCATTATTCGGTAAGCTCTAGTCAGAAACTTACGGCCAGCCAACTTCATTCAGCACAACATTGGTCGGGGTCGACCTTATCAGTCCCAGCGCCACAAGGAGTGCCGAGCACTGTATACGGTCCAATCTGAGCAACAATGCCTTAGAGCAACTACCGATCAAAGAAGTCCCATATTCCAAATGCGATCTAACCAGTGCTCTATATATTTTTAATAGAGAGGAAAGGTGTGAGCCCCACCATGTCCTGCAAAGGGTCTTCATCACATAAATATTCTGCAAGGCTCTCCCACAAATAGAATCAACATGATCTCGCCACAGCGTTCTGGAGTCAAGCGTCGCAGTCAAATATTTGACCCTGCTCACCTAGGGAATCCTGTCTCCATCCAGATACAGAGAAGGCAAAGAGGGGGGTAGACTGCGCTTGCCAACTACCATCGCCACCGTTCTTAGAACCTCCGCAGGCAGGAATCTTCCTCGTAAATGGGAATACAGGAGTTCAAGTTTACTTTTTCTGCGACGACGAACAGACCACTGCCCGATACCCGTAGGTATAAATCATCAACATACTGTCCAAACTAAATATTCTCCGGAAGCGCATCTGATATCTTCGATGAGTAAATATTAAACTTAGTTTCGATTCCTGTCCAATACCAGACTGTGGCATCCTAGGTCCCAGCAGCTCTGAGGATTCATCACTCTGGGAAAAACGTCGGCGACCCCTGTTTAGGTCCAGAATGAGCGCAGTCATTTGATCAGGTACCCCAAGGTACCTGATCATTATCTAGAATCTCATAATTCACAATATCATACGCACTTTGAATATCAACAAAAACGATAACTGAAAAATTCTTAAGGGCAAGCTCCCTATAATGCGACAATGTGAGATTTGCCAAACAATCCTGCACCAACCTACCCCTACGGAACCTGAACACAATCTTCGATGAAGAGAGCTTAGACTCAAAAAGAGGTTTCTTACGATCCCTAATTAGAGCTTCCAAGATTCTCACCCCACAGGAGATGAGTGAAATTGGGTGATAACAAGATGTCTGACAAGGCGTTTTTTCCTTTTTCTGAATGGGCAGTACTAAAATATCATTCCGCTCCTTGATCGACGAAGAGAACATAAGCATATTATTGTATATAGAAAATAATTTAAAGACAACCACCTCCAGCAAGTGTTTGTAAAAGAAATAGGTTTGTAAATTCAATCAATGCCTGGAGTGATTTTAATGAATCATCATGTCATAAACAACATATCAACTCTTTCTATGTTCATACTTATGCTTCCCAGCAACCAATACGTCAAGCGCATGTCGAAATTCGAGGTTCTGGCCCTCCGTCCGGCCTTAAGCTCGATTACTCTCGAACGAAATGAGTTAGGCTTGTTTCACATGCATACGGTTCCATTCGGTTCGGTTCGTTTTCGGTTTCAACCGAAAACGAATGAAGTCCTTTCACACATATACGGTTCATATTAGGTTTGATGTTATCTTCCCACACGGGCTCACAATTCCAATTTTTCCGAGACGTCAGATTCATCAAAGCCATTCAAAATTGAACACATACATCTTTGAATGCATCCTACGTCTTTAATTGATCTTTATATTTTTCGGAAGTTTGTCCCGCAGCATTGGTTTAGATTTACAGCAGAAATCAGTCGATCCACATTTGGTAAACCATCATCATTTTCTCATGAATACTGAGATAGCAACATATCCCGAAAATATGTATGTTTGTATTTCTATATTTGAACAATGGGTTACGTGCAGTTCTGACAGTTGACACGACATTGGAGGACCAACAAAACAGGAATTAGCACTGTTATTGGTTGTTTTGCTCATATTTCTCCTAATTTTTGAATGTTATATCAAGTTATATGCTGTTTACGAATTTTATGTAGTGTAATGAATATCTCATAAACGTTATTTGATCCATAAAAGGGGTATATATTGCGAAAAAATAGTATTTCATAGGTAAGAATGCTAATATCTTCCTTATCTGAACAGTTTGCTCATTTCCATGTTTTCAGGTACCTTGTAATCCAATTTATATTTGTAAATAATCATGATGGATTATAGTGATTAAACTGAAAAACATTCTGAGAGTGACAAAAAGCTCTATATCGATCAAATTTCCATCATTGGTGGTTCGTTTAGATCCTTATACTATCAGGAAGCAGAAGTGTTCAACAAAAGTTGATGACTTTACGAAAATACTGTACCCGGACATTTTTATGCACCTTGTGGTTACCAAGGACAAATATACTTCAGATGATATGAGTTCTAATAAAAGTTTGGAGGCTTATAATCAGACAGCATGTGGATGGGTGTGGAATATCTCCATAATAAAAACTGGCAATCATAGTTTGATAATTGCAAAGGTATAGGTTCAACAATCATCTTCAAATTCATATATTTCACTATAACTATCATGGATTTATTTGAAGAAAAGTATTTGAATATATCATCGAAGGAATTGCAGGATATCGGTAAGCCCCAATCTATCAAACTTTTAGTTCTTAAAATTTGATACTTGTTGGTGATTTTTATCTTATGTGTGCTGTTGAATTTATTAGTGGCAGTAATGAATGATTCTTCAAGGATATTATATGAATGCAGCTTCTATCAACGTTGGTAAAATGATTTATTTATCAATATTTTTCAGGCAGAAGCATCAATTTGACAGTGGTTGAATCTAAATCTATTGAAATAGAAAGCAGGGAGCAGTTGAATATCAAGAGTTGGTTTTAAGCATGTGTAGGATTAAGAAGTATTTCACAGTGACAATGGGTTATTCATGCTCGTCATTACAATGATTTTTGGTAATAGTTTAAACTGAAGCAAGCATATTTATTTAAATTTACACTAATATTAATAGAGTAAAAAACACATTGTATACTTTATAATTTATTTACAACATTCATCATGTCTAAGCAGTTCTGTTTAAATAAATTAATCTACAATATACATTTTGCTTTGTAACAGCCTTATTCTCGTTTTTGTTCGCTTGGTTTGGACCTGGCATCAGAGTTGGGAAAATTAAATTTATTCATCACGAATTAACTATATTAGATTATAAAAAATAACAGATAAATTACATACACAATCATATTCTATAATGGAATCCAATCAGGATGATTTTTATCGGACAAATCTGCTGGCTTACCTAGTGAAAACATGGTGTACAATTTTCTATATTCTAACATGAGAAACAAATCAAAATTTTATTTCCTTTCATATTTGAATGAAAACGTGTTAAATACATCATACCAAATTTGAGTTTCGAAGCTGTTAAGTCGAATCACTTCAGCGGAGGAATCCATAAATCTCTGGTTTTTGCTGAGGTAACAAATTTTGCGAACTTTATCAAAAACTGATGAAATCCTTTCAATAAAGAAATCAAATTAATTGAGAAATTCATAAAATTTATAATGAAATATTATAGATTCATACATTACTATTCATGCAGCTAACTAAGTGAAACATTTTTATATGTACCTATAATTATACAGAATTGACAAGCTGGAAAGTGTTATTTGTCTTCTAAATTTTCCAGTTTCCAATCGTAGTGACATACTAATGCAATAGAATTCTTGCCTTTGAAAACAATATACCTAGTTCTTTCTTATAATCTCTCAAGGTGATCGGTTAAGTTCAGCTCTACATCATAGACCTTTAAATTAGGTCTATGCTCTACATTCATATAAGATTCAAATTGAAACCAAGATATTAAAATAGATCTATTATATTATATATATACCTTACTCACTTACTTACGCACTTTCTGCATATAAATTTACGTGAAAAATGTGATATTTGTACGTTTTTTAGTTCGCCCTTGCTACTGCAGCTCATGAACTTGCAAAAATTTGGCATTTTATTACTAAAAATTAATGTTTATGGAACAAATAAAGATAGCAAAATATTCACTTCACTTCATAAGCAGCAATTCAATTGATATAACACTCACAAATATCGAAAAAACCAGAAAAATAAGAGAAAAACAAACAATAACAGTACTAATTCCCGCTTTGTTGGTCCTCCAATGTCGGTCAACTGTCAGAACTGCACGTAACCCATTCGGGAAATATTGAAAGATATCTGCTCGATTTGAGGTTAAAACCACAGAACGAGACAGAAAACATATTATGTAAATATTTATTACTTTATGGTTAAAACCGAAACTAAACCGTATTCTGTGAACGCCCCGGTTGATCTGTATTCCCTAGACACGAATCCAAACCTGATAGAAACCTATTCGATTCGAGGGAGTATTCGATGCTGTACGGTTTCTATTCGGTACCGAATCTAAACCGGAGCACCGTTTCACACTTGTCGCCAGCGACCGAATTGAATACGAAAACGAAACGAACCGAATGGAACCGTATGCATGTGAAACAAGCCTTAGAGAGTAGGTTTGTCGTCCAAATACGCCGATAAGTTCATTAATGGGCAAAGTCGTCTAGTGGCCATCTGAAATTGTGGTTTTAGCCAGGGCAAATTAGTGCTCTAGCCCATAAAAATTGCTCCAGAGCTGGAAATCGTTTAACCGCTTTTGGGGGTCTTGAATAACAAGTATCTGAGTTGGCGATGGTTTCTAGGTTGTGCTGCCGATTTGGGAGCTTAAAAACCGAGAAATTTTCACACATTTTTCAGTATTTCGCGTTTAACTCGAAAAAAAAGCATCCTACAGAATTTTTTTTTTATACTTTTCGAAGAACATTATATAAAGCGTCTAATTGAAATCGGTCTGACAGTTCAGCCGCAAACGCCCGTCATTAATGATCAATTTTTACAAACTTAGCTGAAGTTGACAATCCCCAACTTCTAACGCTTCTAGGTCGAAAAAGACTGCACGGATTGAAAAATGTCATAGAGCTAAACTTGTAGAAAATTCAA
The DNA here is from genome assembly GCA_937662695.2 of Halyzia sedecimguttata. Lineage (NCBI taxonomy): Eukaryota > Metazoa > Arthropoda > Insecta > Coleoptera > Coccinellidae > Halyzia > Halyzia sedecimguttata. Next base: position 10,273,977 of record OW569418.2, read on the forward strand.
TTGTGAATCAGATGCTTTATGAAATTCGAAAGTTGTTCACTTCAGCACTGAGATATGAATTTTAAACCGAAAGAGTTCGTAACACCAAATTTCCGCTAAGGCAGTCCAACGCAGGAAACTTCGGCTGAAATAAAAACTTCTCACTATCGTGCATTTTTGGCGCTCTAGCTCCTCGGAACTGAGTGCTTATCAATTTGCCCAAATGTCAGTAATTTTCGATTTTTTCGACGAAAATGGTCTTAAACGATTTGGTTCGACTCACTGATCAAGAATCCGTGGTGGAAATTCATTCTGTCCGGCCGTCCAGCTGGCCGGTCTGGCCGTCCGGCCGTAGGCACGATAACTCTCGAACGGAATGAGCTAGAGAGTTGAAATTTTCATAGTAGGTTTGGGGGATAAATATCTCGGCTAAGTTCGTTACTGGGCAAAATCGGACAGAAGGTTTCGGAGTAATACAAAAAAAATTTTTTTTTTACAAAACAAATTCCAAATTAAATTTTTTTTAATAAGCAGTTTTATCATAAGAATCCATTCATATCATTTTTAACTCTAACAAGCTAATACTTTCGGAGATATGATTTTTCAAAATTTCAATGATAAATCGTATTTCACAGAGATATAATTATTCTATGTATGAATTGTCATAATGTCAAACTTATATTCCTTAGACATGACATTATGTAATCAATCGAAGAATTATGAGAATATAGTGTATTCCGAAATGTGAGCGAAGTGAGAAAAATATCAGTTGTTTGCTCCGAAATTAGTTTTTCTCAGATAAGTCTTACATTTCGGAACAGAACATGAAGTAAGAGATCTGAGAGTAGTGAGACTGTTTTTCATCCATCGACATAGAATGTAAATATTGAAAGCATATATATATATATATATATGGAAAGGTTTAACGGGTAATTCCGCAAAAGAAGCAGATTAAAAATAATTCTGCTGGTACCTGCCGACACGTGTTTCTGCTAGTTGGCTTCTTCAGGACAGGGCAACCAAGAAACCAAGGAAAAGATGGAAATCAAAGTGAAATTAGGTGACACCACACCAGGAGCGAGCAACCAATTGTGCCTTCAGCTCTAGGACCTCCATTTCGGAGGTAAACTATGGCATCGGCACGGAGCAAGCATAAGCTACCTGTGCGATGCGACCTCAACCCGAGGATATGAAACATAGAAATATGGATCATGCGGAGTAATATATATATATGGAAAGGTTTAACGGGTAATTCCGCAAAAGAAGCAGATTAAAAATAATTCTGCTGGTACCTGCCGACACGTGTTTCTGCTAGTGGTTGCTAGTTGGTTGCCCTGTCCTGAAGAAGCCAACTAGCAGAAACACGTGTCGGCAGGTACCAGCAGAATTATTTTTAATCTGCTTCTTTTGCGGAATTACCCGTTAAACCTTTCCATATATATATATATTACTCCGCATGATCCATATTTCTATGTTTCATATCCTCGGGTTGAGGTCGCATCGCACAGGTAGCTTATGCTTGCTCCGTGCCGATGCCATAGTTTACCTCTGAAATGGAGGTCCTAGAGCTGAAGGCACAATTGGTTGCTCGCTCCTGGTGTGGTGTCACCTATTTTCACTTTGATTTCCATCTTTTCCTTGGTTTCTTGGTTGCCCTGTCCTGAAGAAGCCAACTAGCAGAAACACGTGTCGGCAGGTACCAGCAGAATTATTTTTAATCTGCTTCTTTTGCGGAATTACCCGTTAAACCTTTCCATATATATATATTACTCCGCATGATCCATATTTCTATGTATATATATGTATATATTCTTTTGACTGAGAGTTTTATATGTGTTAGCAGAGGTTGGTGTAACGGGGTACCATACAATTCTGCGTATGATACAAGAGCTTAGGGAAAAACCTCAGCAAAAAACCCTGTCTCCCCGTGAGTGTTGTGATTTGTAACTATTGTTCACAAAATTTGCTGAAATTTAGAAATATTGATAGGCATTTATTTCTTCAATATGGACTCCTTCGTCAAAAGACGGAGAGGTTTCTCCAAGGTACCCAAAACTCAACCTGAAATTGAAAAGGCAAGAGGAGAAGAACGAACAAACTAAAAATTATACATAACCTTTCAAAAGTCTCCTCTCACAAATATACTCTTCTGTTGGCGCATGGGATCTCTTGGAGAAGAATCGCCTTCGCTAGTTCTCAAAGAGATTGATCTTAGAAATCCCTTCAATATTGAATTCAAAAAGGAAATTGTTGCTCGTAAGGCCAGGAGGGTCTCTTTCAAAACCAGATCTGGCCAGTCCAAGTTATGATTATTCAGAACTTCAGATGTTCGAAGACCGCTACAGGGAATTTTTGATCGATTACAAGGTAATTTTTCAATATTAAGCTACATTCACAACCACCAAATTACAATTAAAATTAGCAATTGGAATTAGTCGTAGAAGTTTGGTATACGCTATAGAATTGGATCATTCACAACCTCCAAATTAACGTTTCCAATTATACTTACAATTACACTTAAAATTAATACTTTGTAATGTCCAAACTTCTACGACTATAATTGTAATTGGAAATCTTCGCGCGTGCTCAGTATGTTTGTTTTGACAGAATTCGTTTCGTATTCCTCATAGACCTAATATCCCATATGGGATATTAGGTCTATGGTATTCCTATAATTTTAATTCCAGAACCTCACATTTGATTAACGTTTTGGCGCTCTTGTTTAAGAAGTGTGAATACACTGAATATTGAATAATGTCGAGGCGAAAAGTCAACTTCGGAAAAAACATTGGGTTCCCTTGCTTTGGCGTTGGGGGAGTACTATCTCGAATTGAAAAATAAGCGGAAGAGTAAACGTCAGTCAGTGGTGGATCAGACCAATTTTTGCTGTTCGAAAAGAGTTTGGGGATTATGAAAACCTCTTCCAAGAGATGCGAATTACTGATCATGAAATGTTCGTAAATTACACGAGAATGATGTAAATTGTAAATAAGTTTGATGAACTTTTGAGCATAGTTGGACCTAGTAGAAATCTGCCATAACTACTTACCCTACTTCATAATATATTCGATAGGTGGCTGATGAAAATAATTGACCTTCAATTTCTATTAATTTCACTGTTAAGTGGACGTTATGACTGATCAAAATTTGTTAATTTTTTTATTACGTCCAATTGTAATTCCAATTGCTAATTTTAATTGTAATTTGGTGGTTGTGAATGTAGCTTTACTCTTCTTTGATACATGTTTTATGAAAAAACTACTATTTGTAGGTACTTTAAACCTGTTTTGGGCAATTGTCATACGAAACTTGTTGGCGCTCTAGTTCCTCGGAACTGAGTGCTTATCAATTTGCCCAAATGTCTGTAATTTTCGAATTTTTCGATGAAAATGGTCTTAAACGATTTGGTTCGACTCACTGATCAAGAATCCGAGGTCGAAATCGATTCTGTCCGGCCGGCCGGAGGTAGGCTCGATAACTCTCGAACGAAAGGAGTAAGCGGATTGAAATTTGCAAGGTGGGTTTGGAGCGTAAATATCTCGGACGAGCTCGTTAATGGGCGAAATCCATCAAGCGGTTTCGGAGTTTTGGCCGATTTTGGTAAAAATATTTTTTGTGAATATTTCCGAAACCGATCACTCGATCTATCTGAAATTTAGCATCAAATTGTAGAATCATGACCTTTATACGCATGTGAAGTTTTGTATTGACCAGATTACCGCAAAGTGTCAAAAAAAAATATGAAAATTAAAAAAAAAGTTTTTCTACAATAACTCTCGAACGGAATGAGCTAGGTAGTTGAAATTTTCAGAGTAGGTTGGGGAGATGGATATCTCGGTTAAGTTCGTTATTGGGCAAAATTGGCCAGATTTAATTCGATTTCTTCCATGGTGCAGTTCTCATTCTCAGATTGCTCATTTAATCTTGATAAATAAACTATTATTTGAATTGAATTTCCTTTATGATGAAGTTCTATCATAAGAATACATTGATATAATTCCCAACTCTGAGAAACCAATACTTTCGGAGAAGAATCTTTGTATTACTCCAATCCATCATGTGATCTCCTTGGATTGTACATACATGTTCTGCTATTTTTGATTTCTGTATGTCTCTATTTCTCAAGTTATTCTTATGCTCTGACTTTCTTACTTCTAGTGGTCAAAAATAGCAGAACATGTATGTACAATCCAAGGAGATCACATGATGGATTGGAGTAATACAAAGATTCTAACGACAGAACCTGATTTTATGAAAAGGAAACTTAAGGAGTTAACTTGTATTTTATTGAACAGAGAATGCAATTTTGCAAATTGCTCAATTGGTATTGACCATATTTGGCTAAATTTATTGAAAAAGGAGTTGGAACTTGGAAATTTATATGTGAAGTAAAACTATGTTAGCTATGATTTTTAAATACTGTCAATGTGACAATTCTTGAATTTCACCAAATAACTATCAACAAAATAATTCTCTCGATTTTCATTGAGCGTCTGAAGAAGGAGTCTGATATAGACTCCGAAACGTTACGTTATAGTTGTTTCTTCGTTGATGTTGTTTCGTTGTTGTTTGTTAGGCAACATTGTTCAATTGATTGCTTCTGACAAATATCCTGTGTTTCTTACGCAGAAGCAAATCACAAAATAATTAATTTTTATTTTATAGATATTTTTCAGAGTTTGGGAGAGAAAACCCAAAAAAAAAAAAAAAACCGTTGAATAAAGGAGTTATTTACTTGGGTCGTAATTATGAGAGAATTGTGGCAGCCGTCTTCTTCTTTTGACCAGTACCTCGTCTAAGTAAATTCTGTAGGCAGAACGTAGTAAGTTTTAGATTATAGGTACTGATTATCAGGAATTGCTATACTACATATTATGAATTCTTAATTGCAATAATTTACCATATATGATGTCTAGCGGGTTCGCCTTCTTTTAGAGGGTCCGAGTTGTTCAGGGAATTCTTTTTCATACTTCAGATCATCTTTGTTTTCGAAAGTACTAGGGAGTTCTGTGGAGTCGATAGTTATGTCATGCTGCTCACCTGTTTTGCAGGCATAGGAAATTGAGTTTAATAGTGCCTCGGGTGCTGGAGGCGTCAAACCATCTGGGGTGGATTTCCATCCCCATTGCTCTGCATTCATCTCTCAGTCCCTCCACATCTGCAGCTGCAAAAACGCCCTGAAGGAATGTTGGTGAGCGACCAGTTCAGTCGGGGGCAACGTCACTAAGTTGAAAGTGTTTTTACAGAGGGCCCACTGGAAGAGTTGAAATCTCAGTTGGTTGAGAGACTACCCAACCTGGTCAGAAGTGGCTTTGTGGTAGAGGAAAATCTAGATAACACTTAGGAGGTCAGGATTTTTGGCGAGAATTTTAAAGAATTCGACCTTGCGTGATCGGAAAAACGGAGAGGTCGTCTCACAGTCGCTGAAGGCATGGAGAAACAAGATGTGTCGTTTTGCTTCTAAGGATAGCTTACTGTTGTTAGGACTATAGATCGCGGTTTGCGGATCGCGCTTCATTAGGAATATGTTGTCAATTAACTGTAAATTGATCTTCGCTGTTAAGTAATATTTGGTCAGTCTGCAAAACGATTAAATCTACGTTATCCCCCACAATGAATAAATTCCAACCATGCCTGAATCTTTCCACCGCAGTAGCAACAATAATGGTATCTGCATCTTCAACGGCCTGTATAACTCGAATCCCTGTACCTATTTACATGTCCATGAGGATCGCAATCAGGCATTTCTTGTTGTTTTCGTTGGCAAGGAATGGTTCTTTCGGCATCGTTGCAATAATCGATTCATCAAATATCACAGAAGGAGATGACACGGTTCGAGCTCTACGGGCCCGTTCAGCTGACTTAGTGCTTTTTTTGGAAGTCTCAAGACATTACAAGAATCTGACCCAAAATTACTTTTAACGTCGTCCAAGTACTTTGTGATGACTGCCAAAAACTTTTTCTCTGCGTTCCAGACAACACGAAACCGTCATCCACAAAAAAATATTTTGAGAATTCAACTTTGGTTGGATGGAAAAGTTTGTAGAGATCTGATCTTTTGTGCCCCGCATCAATTCATCCTCATCAAAAAGGCGCCGACTCCTCTTTGGCTGGAAGGAAGGCAAAAATGAGAAGCCTGAAATCTTTGGGTGTTTCTTCCAACCATTTCTACACTGTTTAGACACACTTTCTTTCTAAAGAAGAGTAACAAATTTAATTATGTGACATAACTTGAGTTTAAATTCAATTGATTACGTTCACTTTTGCTTGAAAAAACGTGGGAAAGTCCTGTGGACAGGAGCTTTGGTGCTCTTGTTCAAACTTTGACAATTCATCACCGAATTTATTGGTTTCTCAGAGTTGGGAATGATGTCAATGGATTCTTATAATAAAACTGCATTAAAAGAACTAAATTACAATTAAATAACGAACTTATCCGAGATATTTATTCCTTAAATGGTTCAAGCACTGACGTGAAGTCAGACCTTTTGCGCTTATGTTCTATTGTCCATTCTGCTGTATTGGACATCGAATTTACCATGGTAAATTCGATTAAGAGTGTCCAATACAGTAAAATGGACAATATAATTCACCATGGTAAATTCGGTTAAGAGTGTCCAATACAGCAGAATGGACAATAGAACATCCGCGCAAAAGCTACTGACTTCACTTCAGTGCTTGAAACACTTTTTTTGTATTCGTGTTATTTTAAAAATTTTCTAGAGGTAGGTACGGTCCTCACAAAATTTTACACACGTCTTCATGTCGATATTCTACAACTAGATACCACGCTTCAATTGGATAGAGTCTATTTTTTTCAGTTATCGAGGAATTTATATTCCAAGTGGGTATAACTCCGGAACCGTTAGACCGATTATGCTCAAAAACGAACTTAACCCTCGGATGCGCAACCTACCCTGAAAATAGCAAGTCCCTATCTCCTTTCGTTTGAAAGTTTTCAAGGCAACGGTCACTCATGCAGCTACTGAACTCACACAAGGCTGCTCGGATCTCCAGAAATATAGCTCCGATCGTGTTCAAACTTGGAACTGGGTAATAGAGTTAGGTTCTGAAGGCTCTCGCAAAGTTTCAGCGATATCGGACGAATAGTTTCTGATACATAGAATTTTTTTCAATAATTTTCTATGATTTTTAAAAAAATTTGTAGTTATATGTTCCTCACAAAATTTTGCAAGAATTTTCGCGTTGCCATTCTACAAGAAATACCCATGTTTGAATTGGATCGTTTTCGAATTTTTCGAGTTACTGAGGAAATAACCAAATTTCAGGTGGATATAACTCCAAAACCATTTGGCCGATTATGCCCTATAAATAAACTCGAGTACCGCATTCAGATGCATAACATAACCTGGAAATTTCGAGTCACTATCTCTTTCTGTTCTCAGGTTATCGCGATATAAATAATATTTTTATAAAATTTTCTAGCAATACGATTTTCACAAAATTTCACAAACGTCCTAAGGTTTGTATTCTACAACTACTCACCAAGTTTCAATTCGATCAGATCAGTAATGGTTGAAAAAAAATATATTACTCGGAAACCGTTGGGCCGATTATTCTCATTAACGAACTTGTCCCTCGTATTGGGATGCGCCACCTACCCTGAAAATTTCAAGTTTCTATCTTTTTCCGTTCTCAAGTTATCGTGGCAACGGACGGCCAGACAGACAGAATCAAATTTGACCTCAAATTCTTCATCAGTGAGTTGGACGTATTCGTTTGAGACCAATCTCGGCAAAAAATTCGAAAATCACAGAAATTTGGGAAAATAAAAAATATGCGCAAAAACAATCTACAAGAAGTATACAGGGTGGTCCGCGAGTAACTGTACAACGTTTAATGGTGAATAGCTGGTACCTTGGGGAGCCAGAAAACAACAATCAAATATGGGCTAAGTCTTTTCGTTTCTGAGATACAGGGTGATTTATTGATTTTGGCAAAACATTCAGATAGCTATAACTCCTGAACCGTTCTACGTATTCGCTTCAAATTTGGCACGTGTTGTCATCTCAGGCCATCAAATTGTTCATATACACCGCACCGAAATTGTACAGACCAGGACTAGGAAATTTTGATTTTTACTTCCAGGTCAAATAAAACACCCTGTACATGGAATGCCAAATTTTCGGATTCACCATCGGATTCTGCATAGATTTTCCTGCCAAATTCCGTTTTCCGCGTGAACGGCACACCTCCCGTTCATTTTTTTTTCTCGAAAATAAGATCACACCTCCGAATATTAAGTGGTGTTACGGACCTGCATTTTGCAATAGGAAGCTCATGACATTAAATTCGGTTATAAAAACATCTTATTGAAAGAATAGAATTAAGTTGTAGCGAGATACGGAACCAGCCTAATACTATTAGAAAAGCTGTCAATCAACTTAGACTTAGAGCAAGAAAATGTATTGATGAAAACGGGGGAATCATTGAAAATCAACTTTAATCAAAGTTTTGCTTCGAAAGTTATTCAAATGTGTTTTGAATTTCTTTTTTTTTTCTTTAATTTTTGATTTATTATTTATGTTCAGTTCGATTCTCAATATAAAAAATGTTTTTATAACCGAATTTAATGTCATGAGCTTCCTATTGCAAAATGCAGGTCCGTAACACCACTTAATATTCGGAGGTGTGATCTTATTTTCGAGAAAAAAAATGAACGGGAGGTGTGCCGTTCACGCGGAAAACGGAATTTGGCAGGAAAATCTATGCAGAATCCGATGGTGAATCCGAAAATTTGGCATTCCATGTACAGGGTGTTTTATTTGACCTGGAAGTAAAAATCAAAATTTCCTAGTCCTGGTCTGTACAATATCGGTGCGGTGTATATGAACAATTTGATGGCCTGAGATGACAACACGTGCCAAATTTGAAGCGAATACGTAGAACGGTTCAGGAGTTATAGCTATCTGAATGTTTTGCCAAAATCAATAAATCACCCTGTATCTCAGAAACGAAAAGACTTAGCCCATATTTGATTGTTGTTTTCTGGCTCCCCAAGGTACCAGCTATTCACCATTAAACGTTGTACAGTTACTCGCGGACCACCCTGTATAATGGGGCTTAATCAATAAAACAGTAAATTTAATCGGCGAGTTTTATATAACAATAATTATCTTCTTCTTAATTAAGATAAGATTAATTTGGCAGTAACAATCGAATTTATACATATACCACACATAATATGAATGAATTGGCATGAAGAATGTGTGACATAATATGGGCTACTTAATACTTATGGTACAAGAAAATTATCCAAACGGAACTTATTCCGTGAATAATTATTACATACATTGAGGTAACTGGGTGAATTTTCGGTTCACAATCCACAACGAATATTCATTACTATCCCACGTAATAATCAATGATTAAATATTTCAGAGCTAATGCATTGTGTATAGCTATATCCTAAGCCAGATAATCACATTTTAGTTCATTAATATACCGTGTGTACATAAAGAAAGGAATTATCTAGAAATGGAAAAGCTTTTTGGAGCAATCTTGTGACACGTCAACCTTTGCATTGATGACGTTATTACTGTTCCAGATATGATGTCATCGAAATATTTTTCAAATAGCGGCCATATATATTTTTTTTATATTACATGGAAAAATTTTCGACGAATTTAATGCTATCATGATCTGTACTTCAATCATTTTATTCACTCATTTATTACGTGCTGTGGGGTCATTTGAAGAATGTCATAACTACACTCACATAAAAAAAATGGTTCAAGCACTGACGTGAAGTCAGGAGCTTTTGCGAGTATTTTCTATTGTCCATTCTCCTGTATGTGTCCAATACAGGAGAATGGACATAAGCGCAAAAGCTCCTGACTTTACGTCAGTGCTTGAACCAATTTTTTTTCTCGTAATTTTTTTAAAATTTTCTGCAGGTACGGTTCTTACATAATTTTAAACACGTCTTAATGCTTCTTTAACATTAAATTTAATCGAGTCTATATTTTTTGAGTTATCGAGGAAAAGATCTTCCAGGTGGATATAACTCTGAAACCGTTAGACCGATTATGCCCGTAAACGAACTTAACTCTCCCATTTGGATACGCAACCCTGAAAATTGTGTCCCTATCTCCTTCGTTCGAAAGTTATCGAGGCAACGGTCACCCATCCCTCTACTGAACTCACACAAGGCTGCTCCGATTCTCCAACAATAAATATCCGATCGTGTTCAAACTTGGAACGTGGCAGCAGAGTTAGGTTCCGAAGGCTCTCGTAAAACTTCAGCGATGTCGGAGGAATAGTTACTGCTACGTAGTATTTTTTTCGAAAATTTTCAATGATTTTTCAAAAATTTTCTAATAATACGATTTTCACGAAATTTTGCAAGAATTTTTTGAGTTATTGAGGAAATATTCCACATTCTACAACTAACAACCATGTTTGAATTGGATCAGTTTCGAATTTTTCGAGTTACTGAAGAAATAACAACCAAATTTCGGATGGATATAACCCCAAAACCATTTGTCCGATTATGCCTATAGACAAACTCAAATGTCGCATTGAGATGCACAACCTAACCTGAAAATTTCAAGAATTTTTTGAGTTATTGAGGAAATATTCCACATTCTACAACTAACAACCATGTTTGAATTGGATCAGTTTCGAATTTTTCGAGTTACTGAAGAAATAACAACCAAATTTCGGATGGATATAACCCCAAAACCATTTGTCCGATTATGCCTATAGACAAACTCAAATGTCGCATTGAGATGCACAACCTAACCTGAAAATTTCAAGTTGCTATCTCTTTCCGTTCTCAGGTTATTGTGATATAAAAAATAGTTTTTAATATTTTTTCAAAAATTTTCTAGTAACACGATTCTCACAAGATTTCACAAACGTGCTCCGATCTATATTCTACAACTATTCACCAAGTTTCAATTCGATCGGATTCATATTGGTTGAAAATAAAATTATTACTCGTAAACCATTGGGCCGATTATGCCCATTAAACGAACTTGTCCGTCGTATTGAGATGCGCTACCTACCCTGAACATTTCAAGTCGCTATCTCAATCCGTTCTCAAGTTAGTTATCGTGGAAACGGACGGCCGGCCGGACAGAATCGAATTTGTGCTCGAATTCTTCATCAGGTAGTCGAACTCAGTCGTTTGAGACCATTTTCGGCAAAAAATTCGAAAATTTCAGACATCTGGGCAGAATGATAACGCGATATTCCCCAGAACATACGCGCAAAAACGCAACAAGTTGATATATGATAAAATTTCAGGTCTCATAGTTTTATTATTTTTAGTTTATTTTTCAAAATAATAATAAATATTATTAATTTTAACTTGCACATTCAGTCTTCAGTTAAAAGCTGGCTTATTAGTCATTATACAGGGTCTTTCACGAGGAACCTCACCCATATTTATACGGGAAACTACTGAACGTATTTTCATGAAATTCAGCACTTATAAGTACTTCACGATGCTGTTGAAATCTAAAATATTTTCAAGGCATGAGCACCTCCGGTTTTTCCGAAAATGACGTCAACTTCCGTTTTTCAAATTAGAACACCATTTTTTCATTGCAGAAATAGATTCCTTAGAAAATTTCAAGTTATTTTGATGTAACATTTTTCAGTTTTGGTTGGAAAATTCTCTCTGAGCGGGAAAATTCGAAAAAAAAATCGAAAATAGAGCTCCGCTGAAACAAGAATAACTTCGAGGTTTTTGGATGGAAAATTTTCATTTTTGGGATTTTTCAAGATATAAGATTGATGTATCCACTTAAAAAATCGAAATCGCGATTCATGATACAGGGGGTGAAAAAATCGCTTTCAAAGTTAGGGATGACTAAATCGTGAAAAATCAATTTTTTCGAATTAGAACCCCATTTTTTTATGGCAGATATTGAATCTACGTTAAAAAATAAAGTGAGTGTATGCATCACACCCTAGCCCTAAAGTGGATATTTTCTGAGTTATTCACAAAAAACTGTTTTTCGTCTTGAATTTTCAGCTATTTCTTTTCCCTTCACGCCAAAAAGATGAAATTTTCAGGAACTGTTACTTAAACCATGTTTTATATTTTACTACCCTAATATGCAAGAGAAAAAAGTTACAGGTTGTTCCTAAATAGATGGCGAATTTTGATTCGAATTTGTATCGGAAACCTCTTTATTTCAACTAATCGGCCATCGGTTTTCTCTCCAGTGATAAATAAATAATTCCTTATGAACCATATGCAAAAACTTACCATGTTTTACATTCTTTTTTTTTAATGATAGATATCATTAATTACATCTGCCAAATTCCTCTTTATTCAGTAGCATTTTGTGTTTACTATTAATTTGGTGATAATTCGTATTAAGTTATAAAATCGATCACTATGTCTAATTTTACCAATGAAGATTATTGAAATCTCATTCTACTTCATGGAGAATGTAATAAAGTTGTAGATAGAACGATTCGACTGTTCATTGAGAGGTTTCCTGACCGACCCAGACCAACGAGAGATACCATTAACAGAACCATGACAAACTTGAGAAATGTCGGATCTTTCGTTAAGAACACTATACACAGAGAAAAAAGTGTAATAGAAGATGAGAACAACGAAATTACAGTTCTTGCATATTTTCGTGTGAATCCTCAAAATTCTCTCAAAGATGCCGAGATTGATCTGGGATTATCTCAATCGAGTGTTTGGAGAATATTAAAATAACATAAAATGCACCCATATAATAATAATAATAATAATAATAATACATTTATTCTCAACAGGTTTACACCCAATTACAGAGAAAAATTAACAAGTGTGAAAAACTAAATAATCATATGCAAAATACACTCTTATACTAGTATGCAAGGAAAACACAAATAATATATCGTAATAACCAATGAAGTAATAATACAATTTAGATAACAGCAATAAGTTAAAAAAAAGAAAAACAGCCCAACAACCTCTACCATATCCCAAGTGTGCAACAGATTCAACAAAAACAGAAAAAAAAAAACGAAAATTATTATACCCCAGCGTATTGTTCTAAATGGCACATCAAAATCACTGAAAGCTCATCGAAGTATATATCACATTGACTACAACACCTGTCATGTAAGCTACACATGAAGTTAACAGGAGAACGTGACATAATATTCAACCTGCTATAATCCACATAAAAGTTGTTATTCCGCCTCAGCCCGGGCCTTGGTACATGAATATTCACCTTGCTCAAGAGAAATGGACAGTCAATTCTATTGCGCACCACCTTATAGAGAAACGTTAAGGCGAAACGCTCACGCCTTAATTTCAACACCTCAACTCCAAGGCTATTGGTGAGGAGTGAGTGGTCGAAGCCTCTCGAAGGGTACTGCCCATAACATCTGAAGTACATATATTTCAGACACTTTCTTTGAACAGCTTCCAAGTTTACAACTGAATTATTGTACAGAGGACACCAGATTACAGAGGCATATTCCAACCTACTACGAATAAAGGCATAATATAGAGTTTTCATCGTACCAGGATCCACAAAGTTATTCCAGTTTCTCACAAAATAACCCAGCATTCTAGAGGCAGAAGCAGTGACCTGACTTATGTGCTCCACAAAGGATAACTTACAGTCAAAAACAACACCCAGATCCTTGAACTCAACACATCTCTCCAGAACCTGACCATCCAGTGTATAGTCGTGGAGAACCGGAGTCAATCTACGAGTAAATGACAGAACTTTACACTTACTAATATTTAGTTTTAGTCCATTTTGGGAACACCACAAACTAATCATATCCAACGCAGTCTGCAATCTGGCACAGTCATGTTGATCACCAATAGAAGCAAATATTTTTAAATCATCGGCAAAGAGGAGATGCAGACACTGAAGTAGTAGAGACAAATCATTGATGTATAACAGAAATAGTAGCGGGCCCAAATTGGAGCCCTGAGGCACACCGGATGAGGCCAGATAGAGTACAGACTCACAACCTCCATGCTGAACATATTGATAACGATCCGAGAAGTATGACCGCATCAACAATAAAAACCGTGACGAGAATCCAATGGACCCAAGCTTAGAAATCAATATTCCATGATCAATCTGGTCGAAAGCTTTCTGAATATCCGTATAAATAACATCCATCTGACCATGGTCATTTAATGATTCAGAGAGAGACTGAGCGATACATGCCAAATTGGTAACAGTTGAGCGATTCTTCATGAACCCGTGTTGATGCGGTGAAATAAGTGCACGAACTGAGGGATATATAGAGTCATATAGTATAATCTCTAATATTTTAGCAAAATTGCACAAAACTGCTATGGGCCTATAGTTTGTTATAAGGGCAGGATCACCAGATTTCAAAATAGGACAAATTTTCGCCATTTTCCATATTTTAGGAATATGCATCTTCTTCAAAATAATATTAAAAATTAAAGATAATGGTTTGGCCAGAGAATAAATGCAGTCCTTAACAAGAAAACTAGGTACATGGTCCACACCAGAAGTTAATTTATTTTTAAGTTTCTTTGAGGCCCTAACTATGTCATCCTCAGTAATAGTCGGAAGCGAAATTGAGTTATTATTAGGATATAGTCCATCATAACGTTCAGAAGCGGAATCTATGTCTGAAGTAGTGAAGACACCGGAAAAAAAATTGGAAAATCCGTCCACAATACTCTGCGAATCATTCAGCTCAATATTCTGGTATGACATGACACCAGGAATACGGGATTTAGACTTTTTTGTTTGCACATAAGCCCAGAAGCTATTTGGGTCTTCACGAATTCTTGCCTCTATGCACTGAATATAAGCCGAATAAGAACTATCTATATCTCTCTTAATTTTAACGCGTAGAGTTTTAAATTGAAGGTAATCATAATCACGCTTGTACTTCCTAAATAGCTTATGGTAACGATCCTTCAGTCGTATGTTGGATATTACATCATGTGTAAACCAAGGAGGATAACGCCGACCCCCAGATGTATAAAATGGCACACAAGTATCGAAGATATTATTGAGGTTGGTATACATTACCTCGCAAGCCGAATCAGAGTCATCCATCCGTTGAATTATAGACCAATCAATAGAATTAATTAACTGGTACATGAGGGGAAAATTCGCTTTTTTAAAATTATAAGTTCTTCCTTCATGATTACAAGCGAAAGCAGGACCAGACATCTCAGACGTTACATCGAATGAATAAGCCAGAGCAGGATGATGAGCATCTTCCCTAACCAGGGGATGAGCATCACGAGCAACATCACAAGAGAAGTTGGCGAATATCAGATCTAAAAATCTTCCATTCACATTAGCAATATTGTTGTGTTGCTGAATATCCAAAAATCGACACATATTCCCCAAAACATCACATCTTCTATCAACCACCACTGAACCATAGGCAGGCACATTAAAATCACCACAAATTAATATTTTATGCTGAGGGAACAAACTAGCGAAAGTTTCAAGGGAATCAACAAAACCTTCAAATTGCTGAAAAGTGATGGCCGGCGGTACATAAATACTAATGACCAGCAACCTAAGACTACAATAACTAATTTTACATACTACAATATCTATAGTGGGAAACAAATCTCGTATTGACTTGACATCAACACGAGTAGTCTTTAAGCTACTATTCACAGCAATAACTGCGCCACCACCTGTAGACATACCTGTATTAGCCAAGTCACGATCACATCTAAACACAACATAGTGACTGGAGAATAGCTCCGAACTGCACACCTTATCAGAAAGCCAAGATTCAGTTAAACATATGATATCATATTCATAAAGTGAAGTGTTGTTAAAAAATGTAGTAACCTTGGTGTTAAGGCCACGAACATTCTGATAATATGCCTCGAAACTACTCTTACAATAATTGGGTGGGGCTAGTGGTTTAAATTCATAATCTTGGGGCTGCCGTTTACATATTTAATAACTAAATTTGTTTCACCTTTCTTAAGTCTTTCATTCAGTAATGCCTTTAACTCCCTATAATATTCCACCTGCATAGGAGTTCTGTCATAAGACAGAGATACACCCCTGAAGCGATCAGTAGCCCTAATGTCCCTGGCTTTCCTCATTATTCCACGCACTTCATCGACCGAATTCATGACCACCCTAAGTGGCCTATTCCTACCCTCAGTGCGCCTCCCCAAACGAAATACCTTGATATTATCGACGTTCATGGAAGGAATCACCACCCTACACATTCCGGAAACTTCAGCTCTATCAGCGGATATTCGTTCCCGAAATGACGTATGATCATGTTCAACCAGTCCAAAAACAATCAAATTGGATTTCCTCATCTCTCTCTCAGATATCTCCTGCACAACATCTTCCATTATAGAGGCATCAGTCACGGAGGAACCGGATGCAGAGCGCAGCTTGCCAATTTCATCCTGCATGCCAGCAATAGCAGATTTCAGCTCTTTAAACTCAGATTGAGTGGAATTGAAAATTTTCTCTTCGAACCTGGTAAACTTATCATTCATATCCGACAGCATCTTCTTGAAGTCTCCGAGTTCGCCCATGCACATATTACAGTTTACACACAGGATCTTAATGGACTTCGATTTATTACGGGTAATGCGGATATCATCAGCGTTAAGTCCCACACAACCCAGGTGAACCTCAGACTTACAGCCATCGCAGACAGTACATGGAGAAGACTTGGACGCGTTCCCACAATTTGGACACTTTCCTGAACCCATAATGGTATGATCGGATTTTATCTGGCAAACTGCAGGAATAATTTCTGGAAGCGGCAACACCGTAGCAGAGCACCAGAGCACAATAAGAGTACTTCGCTGACAAAAAAGGATGCAGAAAAATAATCGCTTATCTCAAGAAGACAGGTGTTGTTACTGTTACTCTTCTGCGCGAGGACTTCTTGAATTAATTAAAAATTCTCGAATGAAATATCCAAATGTCATTCAATTGAATGATCGAAAAATCGGAATCGAACATAATACACGGAACTGACACCTCAACAGCCATACAACTTACGAAATCAAAGTCAATGTAGATCACTTAGGAATCGACAATAAAGCAAGAGCATAAGAGTCACGTCTTAACGTCTTGACAACACTTGCGGAAATAAATTCAATAGGGTACAGCATTTGAAGGAAACTGATTTCGTCAGGAGAACAGAGTTTTGCGAAGCTATGATGATTCGATTTCAAGAGAATGAAAACTTTTTGGACTGTATAATTTGGACAGATGAATCTAAATTCACAAAGAATGGTTCTTTCAATAGGCATAACAGTCATTATTGGGATGAAGAGAACAACCACCACTTCAGACAATGGAATTTTCAAGAGACCTGGAGTTTCAATGTTTTTTGCGCCATCAAAAATAATGCAATTCTCGATGTTCACATTTATGATGGGACTTTAACTGGTAAGATAGAACACTACACATGTTTGCATTATTTAAAGAATTGTCTCCCTTAGGAGATAGATATTCTGACATATTGACTCAAATAATTGAGCCGCTAGTACAGAACCATAATGACTTATGGTATCAACAAGATGGCGCGCCTCCACACAATTCACTCAATGTGTCAAATATCCTCTACAGGCTATTTGAAGATCGATGGTTGGCGAACAATGGTCCACATCTTTGGCCACCATGTTCTCCCGATTTAACTCCTTTAGACTATTATGTTTGGGGTAGGATAAAAAATATTGTCTACTCAACTCCCCTGACTGATAAAGAGGACTGCATAGAACGAGTCAGAAATGCGTTCAGGTTTGTTTAGATTTTTAGATTCATAGTTTTGAAACTCAATTTGGTTTTTAAACACTTTTGCAGATCTCTTCCTCCCGATGAAATAAGAAGAGCAACGCACGAAGCATTCCTGAGACGTATAAATAAATGTCTAGAAATTAACGGTCAAAACTTTGAGCATCTTCTCTAGTTATAACTGCGAGAGTTTGCCATGGTTCTCCTAATAGTAACTTGAAGTCGGTTTCAAGAAGGGGTGAAAAATCTACAGCATGGTTCAAATAACAGTTCCTGAAAATTTCATCTTTTTGGCGTGAAGGGAAAAGAAATAGCTGAAAATTCAAGACGAAAAACAGTTTTTTGTGAATAACTCAGAAAATATCCATTTTAGGGCAAGGGTGTGATGCATACACTCACATTATTTTTTAACGTAGATTCAATATCTGCCATAAAAAAATGGGGTTCTAATTTGAAAAAATTGATTTTTCACGATTTTGTCATCCCTAACTTTGAAAGCGATTTTTTCACCCCCTGTATCATGAATCGCGATTTCGATTTTTCAAGTGGATACATCAATCTTACATCTTGAAAAATCCCAAAAATGAAAATTTTCCATCCAAAAACCTCGAAGTTATTCTTGTTTCAGCGGAGCTCTATTTTCGATTTTTTTTTCGAATTTTCCCGCTCAGAGATAATTTTCCAACCAAAACTGAAAAATTTTACATCAAAATAACTTGAAATTTTCTAAGGAATCTATTTCTGCAATAAAAAAATGTTCTAAAGTGTTCTAATTTGAAAAACGGAAGTTGACGTCATTTCCGGAGGTGCTCATGCCTTGAAAATATTTTAGATTTCATCAGCATCGTGAAATACTTATAAGTGCTGAATTTCATGAAAATACGTTCAGTAGTTTCCCGTATAAATATGGGTGAGGTTCCTCGTGAAAGACCCTGTATAGGGTTTATCAGAAGTTTATTGTTAAAATATCCTGTGAAATAATTCTCGCAAAATACTAATTTTTGTTTCGAATCATTCCTCTGCAACATTTTGTTTTCAGATTCATGCCTATAAGTGCACTAGTTTATTTTTTTAAGAGAGAAATGAACTGGAAATAAGAATTTACCCAATGTTAAGATTTTTTTTTGACGAGGTTACTTTGCTCGTTCTGCCATAATGTCAGTTTAACTGCTCAGTGTATGAGCCTGGCAATGAGAATAAAATAATAATAAGCAATTATTGCAAAATTCATTTATGCAAACTCATTCCGTTCAAATTAACAACCAATTCAACTGTAACTCAAATAACCTGAAGAAACGTATTTTTTTTACAACAAATTCAGCTCAATATTTTGTATTAGCACCTCTAGCTCTTGTTAATGCCTGCCTGCCAGCTGAATTTGTTGTAAAAAGTACGTTTCTTTAGGTTATTTAAGGTACAGTTCAATGGGTTTGTTGTTTCGAAGTTTGAATTTTAATTTGAATTGAATAAGTTTGCATAAATAAATTTTGCAATAATTGCTTATCATTAATAATGAACAATTTATTATTGCCTACTCATTGCTAGACTCATAAACTGAGCTGTCAAACTGACATTATGACACAATGAGCAAAGCAACATCGTCAAAAAAATTGGGAAAGCTCTGTGGACAGGAGCTTTGGCACTCTTGTTCAAACTTTGACTAATCATATCTCCGAAAGTATTGGTTTCCCAGAGTTGAATGAGGAATGATATCAATGGATTCTTATGGTAGAACTCGATCATAAAAGAAATTCAAACATCATAAGAGAATTCACATTCAACAAGAGTGGGTAAAATTATTAATCCAAAACCAAAAGACCAATTCTACCCAATAAGGAACTTATTCCAGATATTCATTACTCAAATCTACTAAGAAAATTATGTTGT
The DNA here is from genome assembly GCA_937662695.2 of Halyzia sedecimguttata. NCBI lineage: Eukaryota > Metazoa > Arthropoda > Insecta > Coleoptera > Coccinellidae > Halyzia > Halyzia sedecimguttata. The sequence continues at coordinate 10,293,569 of OW569418.2, forward strand.
ATCAATTGAAACTCAGCCAATATTCCAGTTTCGTATTTATTGGAGATATTCCGGAACCAAATTTGATTAACTTGCCAAAGTATATAGGTATTACCATCATCATCATCATCATATAGCGTATCCAAGAGCTTCAATCATACTTTGTTTGACATGTCTCGTATCTGTAGATGGGATGATAATGATGAAATGTATGAACACAGATGAAATTCATAGATGCGGACGTAAATTTTCGATACAGCATTCTGTGGAATCATAGAGTTACGATTTAATATCGAAGTTTTGAAAAATCGTATGTCCGAAAGTATTAATTTGTTATAGTCATGATATCAATGGAATCTTCTGATGAAACCGCATTGAAATTTTTAATGTAAAAAAACTATTTTTTTTTCGGTTCCCGAAACCATCCTGCCGATTTTGTCCAATAACGAACATAACCGAGATATTTATCTCCCAAACCTACTCTGAAAATTTGAACTGTCTAGCTCATTCCGTTCATTCCAAGGCGGTCGGACAGAATCAATTTCAACCACGGATTCTTGATCAGTACAATTTGAGCAAATTGTTGTTTGGAGTTCATTTCTCTCTTAAAAATGAACTAGTGCACTTTAAGGCATGAACCAAAAAACAAAATGTTGGAAAAGATTGGTTCTTAACTGAAATTGGTTGTTTGAAAGAATTAGAATACGAAATTATCCCACAAGATGTTTTAAAATTAAGGTTTAACAACAAACTTCTAATTAAACCTATATTTAACAAATGACTGAATGTGCAAGTTGAAAAAATTAATAATTTTATGCATAGTTTGCTGAAAAAATTTTGAAAATTGAACTAAATATAAAGAAACTATGAAACCTCAAATTTTGCCAAATATTTACTTGTTGCGTTTTTTTGCATGTGAGTGTAGTTCGTAACAAATGAATGTGGGTTATTCTTTCCAAGCTGGAATTGCTTTGAAATTTGGCAGGGGACTGTGCATTATCTCCGAAATCATTGGTCTCTGGGAACGACATAAATGGATTCTTACGATAGAACTGCATCATGAAAAAAATTGAATTCAAACAGACCGATTCTCCCCAATAACGAACTTATTCGAGATATTCATTACTCAAATCTACTATGAAAATTGTATTATATCAATTAAAACTTAGACAATATTGCACTTTTGTTTCTTCTGGAGATTTCTGGCGTTTTATTCCCTATTATTAAACTGTTATTTTCCAAATCATTGGTAGGTTTTTCTTTCAAGAAAATGAATATGACCGGTCAACTCTACTTGGGCCAAAACGCCATTTAACAATATTTCTCAAAAAGCTGTTAGTATGGTCCAAGGAGAAATTATCGACCGTCTTAGATACTGATAGGTTCGGGATAGACAATTTGAACAATTAATTCATCAGTTTGTTAACCAAGCCGAATAAAATGTACTAATTTTTTGATTATGATAACATTGTTTTTGGCGGAAAACTTAACCTGGCGAAACTTTTGATTTACTGTGTGCAGAAAAGTATACTATTTCAAATGATATTGTCTTAAAATTAATGAAACTAAATCAGTACAAAAAACATTCACTAAAAAAGAACATCCTCGGCATACATTCCGACCAACGTCTCACCTGGAAACAGCACATCCAGGCAAAAAGTAAGCGAATTGATCCTGAGATCTCCAGCATGCATTGACTCATAGGCAGGAAGTACAAACTATCTCTCAGAAACAATCGAATACACAAGGCAATCATAAAACCGATATGGTCGGAATTCAATTCTGGGAATGTGCAAAACCATAAAATACTGAGAGTTCAATCAAAAATACTGTGGTCACTAGTACGTCTCGAATCTTACCATTCACATTCACACCAGTGATCTGGGAATACCATTCATCACATAACAGATGAAATTAGAATTTGCCCTGATGAACATCGACAGAAGTTGCAGGGTCAAGAAAAACCTCATGATAGTGATTGCAGAAACCTTGGCCAATTGACTTGAATTAAGTAAATATTATTTATCTCACGATAACTTGAGAACCAAAAGAGATAGCGACTTTAAATTTGTACGGTAGGTGGCGCATCCTATGCTACATTTCAGTTTGTTAATAGGAATAATCCCAGGTAACACAGGGACCTCCCAGAGATGTCTCGGCGAACTCTTGCCGGGATATTGTGACGCCTATTGCGATATCACTGGGAGGTCGCCAAGAGCTCCCTATCACCTCCAAATGTCCGCCACAGGGGATGAGCCCAGTAACATCTCTGCGATATCACATGGGGAAGTTCTCAAACTGCTCACCCTGGGAAATATTTTGAGAGGTTTATTGCGATATCGCAGGGAGCTCGTCCAGATCTCCCTATCACCTCCAAATGTCCGTCACAGGGGATGAGCCCAGTAACATCTCAGAGATATCACATGGGGAAGTTCTCAGGCTGCTCAACCGGGGCAGTACTGAGAGAAGATGACTGCGATATGGATCTATAATCTATATATCCTCCAAATGTGAAGTACATGTGTGCCGCCGAATACATCACTTCGATGCGTAGATCGATATTCCACTCGGGTTATTAGCAATGGGGTTGTTCTTCCGGGTACAGAGTAGACGATTGCGCCATCTACCGGTGGAAACAAGAAGTGCAGAGTAGAGATGGAGTAGATCCCTGCAACACGCCAACTGATTTCCTATTCTTGTTGAATTTGCGAGGTTTTTAGGACCTCGCAATGGAATGCGTTATTCTCGTTACACTTGTGATATCTTGAGGACCTCGCAATAGGAATGTCTTTTTCTAGTTATATATCTTAGATATATCTTAGATCTTATATCTTAGATATATATCTTAGGAGCTCGCAAGGAGAATGTCATATTCTGGTTACATACGTGATATCTTAAGGATCTCGCAACAGGAATGTCTTATTCTGGTTACATATGTGATATCTTGAGGATCTCCGCAATAGGAATATCTCATTATTGTTATACTTGCGATGACTTAAAGAGCTCGCAATAGGAATGTCTTATTCTGGTTATCTGTGGGATATCTTTAGGAGCTCGCAATAGGAATATCTTATTCTTGTTATCTGTATGATTTCTTTAGGAGCTCACAATAGTAATGTCTTATTCTAGTTGCTTATGTGATATCTTGAGGATCTCCGCAATAGGAATATAGTATTCTGGTTACAAATGTGATATGTTGAGGATCTCGCAACAGGAATGTCTTATTCTGGTTATCTGTGGAATATGTTTAGGAGCTCGCAATAGGAATATCTTATTCTTGTTATCTGTGTGATATCTTTAGGAGCTCGCAATTGGAGTGTCTTATTCTGGTTACATATGTGATATCTTCAGGATCTCGCAACAGGATGTCTTATTCTGGTTATCTGTGGGATATCCTTAGGAGCTCGCCATAGGAATATCTTATTTCGGCTATCTGTGTGATATCTTGAGCATCTCACATTGGGAGCTCGCATTTTCATCCACATTGTAACCTCTCAGAGACCTCTATGCAAGGTCTGTGTTACCTTGGATGGGCCATTAGGTTTTGGAGTTATACCTATCTGAAATATTGTTGTTATTTCCTCAATAACTCAAAAAATACGAGAACGATCCGATTCAAACATGGGATTGGTTGTAGAGTGCCGTCGCGCAAATTTCGTGAGGATCGCATCACTAGAAAATTTTCAAGAAATCATTGAAAAAATTTTATATATCAGAAAGTAAAAGACGTATTTTGTGAGAATCCTAAGACTAGAAAATATTAAAAAAAAATATTATGTATCTCATAACTTGAGAACGGAAAGAGATAGTGACTTGCAATTTTCAGGGTAGGGTGCGCATCCGAATGCGACATTTGAGTTCGCCAAATGGTTTTGGAGTTAAGCACATCTGAAATTTTGTTGTTATTTCCTCTATAACTCAAAATATACAAATCCGATCCAATTGAAACTAGGTAATTACTCGTAGAATACCGACGCGCTAATTGTTTCGTATATTATTGGATATTTAACGAATTTTAATTCCGATAGAATACATGTCAGAATTGAAAAATTCTGTGATCTTAGACGACCCTCTCAGTACTAAAGTCTGTCATTGAAATGGTACGAAATGTATTCATATCTTGAAGCTGAGAAAACGGTCTATATCGATGGTAAATTTGACTAAGAATGTCCAATAGAGATGAATAGATAAAATAAAATGCACGCAAAAGCTCTTGACTTCACGTCAGTACTTGTTTTAGATAGGGTTTTGTAAGACGATTCGATTGGTAATAATTTCCACTCTAGGAAACTTATATTCAAGAATATAATATTAATTTCCAGTTTTGCGCGCTTGTACAGCAATTTTGCCCAGATGTCCTTATTTTTGGGATTTTCCACCGAAAATTGTCTCAAACGATTGGGTTCAATTCAATGAATAACCCAGGTTCTAATCCAATTCTGCCGGCCGGCCGTAGGCATGATAACTTTCAAACGAAATGAGCAAGACCGTTGGAAGTTGCAGGGTAGGGTTGACGCATAAATATCTCGGTTAAGTTCGGAAATATTCGAAATCCGCTGAGTGCTTTTGAGTTTCCGTCAATTCGAGTTGAAGAATTTCTCTGAATATTTTTGAAACTACTCATTCCATCTATGTGAAATTTACCACCAAATTGTACAATTAGGACCTTTATATGTATGCAAAGTTTTGTATTGTTCGGTTGACAAAGAATAGAAATAAAATTTCATAAATTTGAAAATTTTGTTTTCCAATAACTCGACAAATACTGATCTGATCGAATTGAAACTCGGTACCTAGTGGCCCAATATCGACGTAAAGGCTTATGCAATATTTTTTGAGGATGACATCTCCAGAAAATAAAAAAAATTTCAACTATTTTGCAGATTATTTCGCTTGGAATATCGAAATCGCTAATCAGATAGAGTCTAATTTTGGCATTTAGGTGGCCAATAATGGCCTCTTGGAGCGTGCAGAATCTCATAGAAAATAGGCCCAATATGAAATTCGAAATAATGACCAAATTATGAATGCTCTGATTACAACGTGAAATTCTTATCGAAATCGGCTTTTGCGCACAGCTCATGTTAATGAAATCATGCAAGAGGCAATTTTGCGTCTATACGAGCACAGATCTGATCGGATATGTGTACAAGCGCAGAAGCGAATGAAAAAGTGGATCAACGGTTCAGTTTGATGAACGGAATGAGCAATTTCATTCTTTTTGCGCACGTGTTCCGCAAGGAACAGCGTGCTATCATTTCGTCACAATGTCTGTATTTTTCGAATTTTTTTTCGAAAATGGTCTCAAACGATTGGGTTCGACTCCCTGATGAAGAATTCGAGGTCAAATTCAATTCTGTCCGTCCGGTCCGGCCGTTAGCACGATAACTCTCGAACGGAATGACTTAGAGCGTTGAAATTTGCAGGGTAGTTTTGTAGCGTAAATATCTCGGACAATTTCGTTAACGGGCGAAATCCACCGAGCGGTTTCGGAGTTAAGGCAGTTTTTAGTCAAAACTTTTTTTAAGAATATTTCCGGAACTGATCACTCGATCTTTCTGAAATTTGGCATCAAATTGTAGAATCATGACCTTTATATGCCTGCGAAGTTTTGTTATGACCGGACGGCCCTAAAGTGGCAAAAAAAAATTTCATAAATTTTTAAATTTTGTTTTCACGATAACTCGAAAAATACTGATCTGATTAAATTGAAACTCAGTAGTTAGATGCAAAAGACCAATGCAAACACTTTTGCAAAATTTCGTGAAGATCAAGTGACATGAAAAAAATCAAAAAATTACTACTATTTTGCGAAATACTTTGCTTAAAATGCCGAAACCTATTTTTTTGAGGTTCATGCTGCCTTTTCCGGGCATTTTTCGTTGTGCGCATGCGCAAATGAGAAGTCATTTAACTGCTGTAGTTTTCGTCAGAGAGGATTGGGGTTTTGGGGTGGCGGATGCTATTCCTCCATAGAATCCAGATCCCTGATGAGGGTCTGCGCATGCGTAGATTAAAGATGCGATAGATATCCCGAACCACTAGTGTTGGAGAATCGGAGTTTTTTGTAAGGTGTGTTATTTTGAGAGGACTTTTAGCCGCGAGTAGATTGCGCATGCGCAGAAGAGAAGTGACTGTTTTTTAATTGGATGGGTTATGTTGGGAGTGCTGAGTCGATATTGTGAGGTTTTAAAAGAATATTCATAGCAATTCAGTTCAATAAGGACAAGTCAGTTTGGGGGATGTAGCGTTGTTTCCGAGTTAAAGTGTTCGTACCGTGGCCCTGGGGCAAATTTTGAAATTGATGTTACCCCTTACAGGCATTTTTCGTTATGCGCATGAGCAGACCATCAGTGATTTAACTGGTGGTGTTTTCGTCAGAGAGTATTGGGGTTTTGGGGTGGCGATTGCTATTCCTCCATAGAATCCCCTATTGAGGGTCTGCGCATACGTGGATTAAAGATGCTATACCTCCTGAACCACTAGTGTTGGAGAATCGGAGTTTTTTGTGAGGTGTGTGATTTTGAGAGGACTTTTAAACGCAAGTAGATTGCGCATGCGCAGAAGAGAAGTGACTGTTTTTGGGTTGTATGGGTTATGTTGGGAGTGCTGAGCCGATATTGTGAGGTTTCAAAAGAATATTTATGGCAATTCAGTGCAAGGACAAGTCAGTTTGGGGGATGTACCGTTGTTTTCGAGTTAAAGTGTCCGTACCGTGGCCCTGGGGCTAATTTCGAAATTGATGTTACCCCTTACGGGCATTTTTCGTTATGCGCATGAGCAGACCATCAGTGATTTAACTGCTGGTGCTTTCGTCAGAGAGGGTTGGGATTTTGGGTAGGCGGATGCTATTCCTCTATAGAATCCCCTGTTGAGGGTCTACGCATGCGTGGATTCAAGAAGCGATATCTCCTGAACCACTAGTGTTGGAGAATTGGAGTTTTTGTGAGGTGTGTAATTTTGGGAGGACTTGCAGCCACGAGTATATTGCGCATGCGCAGACGAGAAGTGAATGGTTTTGGGTTGTTTGGGTTATGTTGGGAGTAATGAGCTGATATTGTGAGGTTTTAAAAGAATATTCATGTCAATTCAGTGCACGGACACAAGTCAGTTTGGGGGAAATAGCGTTGTTTCCAAGTTGAAATGTCTGTATGGTAGCCCTGAAGCAAATTCATAAATAACTATATTCGGTAGATCTATATTAAAATACGTTCGGATTTGGAGAAGAGGCAATTGCATTCCTAACGGAGGTCCCACAACCGCAATTTTTTTTGACCTACGGTAAAGCTAATTGCCAAACTGTATTGATAGCTATATTTGTTAAAGGAACTTGAAAAAAAAAATAGCACTGACGTGATGTCAGTACTCCTTGGCGCGCGTGTTCACGGTGGCTAATTTGAATTGAATGATGAGTACTTCAAGCTCAGTGGATAGAGCGAGCCGAAGATCTACCCAAAGGATAGTGGACACCATTCACTGTCGGTTCAAAAATTAACAGTGCTGTATCTAAGCTGCCATCAGGAAAGAGTAACAAAGTTGAAAAAGAACACAACTGACTCTCCTTAGTCGCACAAGCTCCTAGAAGATTTGGGAGGGTCAGTATAATCCTAATCATGTTTATAGCACGCGCGCAAAAGCAGAGTGACTTAACAATGAAAGGAAAAGTGCAAAAAGTCAATCTGCTTTGGCGCGCGTGCTCTAAAAATGATTAGGATTATACTGACCCTCCCAAATCTTCTAGGAGCTTGTGCGACTAAGGAGAGTCAGTTGTGTTCTTTTCCAACTTTGTTACTCTATCCTGATGGCAGCTTAGATACAGCACTGTTAATTTTTGAACCGACAGTGAATGGTGTCCACTATCCTTTGGGTAGATCTTCGGCTCGCTCAATCCACTGAGCTTGAAGTACTCATCATTCAATTCAAATTAGCCACCGTGAACGCGCGCGCCAAAGAGTACTGACTTCACGTCAGTGCTTTTTTTTTAATTATTCTTTCATACGGTTTGTTCCATCTACCCATCAGATTTTGTCGTCAAGGATGGAATTTGCGATATACACCGATTGGATGAGTGTACTAAGGTTAGATACAATTTTCAAACTTTTGTTTGAAAGATGAGTGACTGAAAAAGGCATGTGAAATGCAGCCAGTAGAAATTGGGAGTCCTTATTGCCATCTCATTTCAATTCTGTGTGTTCTTTTGGTGGAAATTGTGTGTTTTTAGAGGTGCGCTGTCCAGTCATTTTCATTGTGCGCATGATTAGATGAAAAGTGATATGTCTGCTGGAGACCTCCTCCTCTAAGACTAGAGGAGTGGGTTTTGAAGTTGGAGGATAATATCACGCTATTTTCAGATTGCATAGGTTAGATTGGGAATGAATTACGTCTAGCGGTCGTTGGCCTGGTGCTGGTATTAAATTACATTCAGATTTGAAGAAAAGGCGCTCAACATAAAGAAATCGTTCATAACGTTATGGTTGGTTCCGACTGGTAGTTCGGATATTACCATTTAACTTATTCGGAATGAATGGAATTCGCGTATATACAGGAGCGATCAGACGAGTAATATTACATGGGTGATTGGATGAGTGGATTAAATTTTCAAAATTTTATTTGAAAGAAGAGTGACTGGATGAAGCAGCCAGTAGAATCTTGAGGGCTATATTGCCGCCTCATGGCTATTCTGCGTATAAGTGAGTTGTTTTAGTGGAAATTGTTTGTTTTTTGTGGTTGACTGTTCAGTGTCCACATTCATATAATCATAATCATGTCATTAGTCACTATGTCACTATGAAAAATGTAAAAAAGTTGCAAAAGCACTGATGTGAGGTAAGTCTGCTTTGGCGCGCTTGTAATGACATTATTATGATTATACGACCCTCCTAGGTGTTCCCCAATTAGTCCTCAGAAGCTCCTAGGAGCTTGTGCAAGTTAGGAGAATCAGTTATGTTTTGTGTAGGCTTTTTTCTAGGCTTCAAATTAGTCAACGGCTGCCAAACAGTACTGATTTAACGTCAATACGTTTTTATATTTTAATATTGGGAAGCTGTGTGCACAGTAGATGAACAATTACCAATGAAAATCTGTATTCTGTGCAAAATCTTTATTCAAAGCAGAGCGCTTTCGGCCTCCAGGCCATCTTCAGTGCTACCTGAAAAGCAAAGCACAACCTCAGTCAGTGAATCGAAATACAAACTAGAATACAAACGGTCAAATTGCAACATAAACAATAAAGTTGAATTCTTACAAGGACCTACAAATTTATTCAACGTCAATTGAAAGAGGTTATGCTCACCTTGTCAGTTTTAAGCACAGAGCAAACGTCCATCGAACGGGGCAAACACAATTCAGACAAGTAGGTATCGAACAACAAAATAATCAACTCTTAAAAATATCAGAATTATTACAATTTTCCTTATCAATTCCTGGATCTCACAAATGTCTCAGGCTATATGGTGTCACGATGAAGATTGCATTGACCGGATGTCGGTCCGGGGTATCCTGAAGTTTGACATTTCAACGGTAAGAGGCGGGAAATTCAATTCAAAATTGAGAGATAAAAGTATTTGTGCTAGATTTGTTTTTTGTTCTATTTTAACTAATTGTACCCAACTGAACACTATTGCAGACGTCTGTGTATAGGATTGTAGATTCTGTTCAAATTAACCTGTGTGTTGAGGCACAATACATTATATTCAAGCTCTTTTTGTATTTCAATGTCTTCCAAGAATTCAAGGCGATCAATCATTCATTGGTAATTGTTTTTATATTTTTATACGTAATTTCTGTCGTTTATTGTAAATCGTTTATTTTTTCTACGTTACGTTATTTGAATGTTCATTGAAATCCATATTTCAACCAATTTCTATAATTTGCCAGTTTGAAATTTTGATTTCTTGATAAGTATCAGATCTCTAATAACTATTAATTTCTGTAGTATATGGTGTTACAAATCAGTGATATAAGATGATGTATTGCGTCGAAATGAGAAAAAAATAAAATTGAAGAAACTAACATTTCAAAAGGTACTTCATATAAAGAATACACAACTCTACTATACTACTGAATGTGAACAGTGAAAATTGACGGCCAGAATTGAGTCTCAACCCTCTTTGATTTTAATCCAATTACTTCTTCTGATTCTTGATAATTGCAACGACGCAAAATTTTACAGCTTTGAGCATGCTTTCCGATAAGAATCCAGTTCACGAAAGAAGTGCGTATCGGAGGAATAATATACCGAAATATCTCAATATATTCTCAACGTCAACATTTCGTAATGAATCACTTAATCGGAGGAGGAATTTTTATTTACCGACCTCACTTCAAGTTCATCTTATGTTATATTTACCCCAAAATATCTTACAAAGACTTGATCTTTCAGGAAGCATAAAGTCAGGGATTCTCGACTCTTGCCAATCATCGGAGTTCAAGATATAATTAAATATCAGAATTTCGGCAGTCTGGTAAACTTTAGAGGTGTACCGGTCATATTTAGGATAAAATGGGTTCAAGCCCTGTGGACAGGAGCTTTCTGGCGCTCTAGTTCAAACAGACAAATTATATCTCCGAAAGTATTGGTTTCTCAGAGTTGGGAATTAAATCAATGTATTCTTATGCTAGAACTGCATCATGAAGGAATTTCAATTCAAATAACAGTTTATTTATCAAGATTAAATGAGCAATCTGAGAATGAGAACTGCACCATGGAAGAAATCAAATTAAAATAGCTGAAATGAATTTGACTCTTTCTTATAGAACAGGATGAAATATACGAGTATGAACACAGATCATATAATAAAGCTTAGATAGAATAATTATAGCATTCTGTGAAAACTAAGAAGTAAGTACGATTCATTATTGAAATTTAGAAAAATCATATCTCCGAAAGTATTAGCTTGTTGGAGTTGAAAATGATATCGATGAAATTTAATGGTGAAACTGCATCTTAAATAAAAATTCATATGCACTCAGATCCGAGGAACTAGAGCGCCAAAAAGTGTAATTCCCTTTCCGGGATTTGAGCCCGCCTTCTCTCGTTCCGAAACCCGACTGGTCAGACCGACCGGCTATCGGGCTCCTCAAACGATCTCATCGATCTCCGGTACTTACCTGGGATATATATTCTTAATTTTCACTTTTCGACATAAGATCGCCACATGGGGGTTTATTTGACTGTTTTTTACCCTTATATTCGATTTTCGTCAACTTTCAGGCCAAAAACTGTCATGTCTCAGGAAAATAAGTTGACATTATGACAATTCATACATAGAATAATTATATAATTCCGTGAAAACTTACAAATACGATTTATTATTGAAATTTTGAAAAATCATATCTCCGAAAGTGTTAGCTTGTTAGAGTTAAAAAGGATATCATTGGATTCTTATGGTAAAACTCTTTATTGAAAAAAATTTAATTTGGAATTTGTTACGTAAAAAAAGTTTTTTTTTCTGTTACTCCGAAACCATCTGTCCGATTTTGCCCAATAACGAACTCATCCGAGATATTTATCTCCCAAACCTACTCTGAAAATTTCAACTCTCTAGCTCATTCCGTTCGAGAGTTATCGTGCCTACGGCCGGCCGGACAGAATGAATTTCGACCATGGATTCTTGATCAGTGAGCCGAACCAAATCGTTTAAGACCATTTTCATCGAAAAATTCGAAAATTACAGACATTTCGGAAAATTGATAAGCACTCAGTTCCGAGGAACTAGAGCGCCAAAAATGGAATATTAAATTCCAATTCAACCCAAAATCTTCAGATTTAGTGACTGACATTAATTATGCTAATTCAGTAGGTACTGTGTGAAATTTTGATATTCAGGGTGTCCGGGAAAATGTGGGAAATCTCTCGGATTCAGATGAAACACAACAAAATAAGATGACAAGTTCCCATCAATTATTTTCCTAGCGGCCCTCCCTACGGAGATACGGCCTCCTAGATGACGCCACTGGAAATCCATTTTACTGGAATAAATTTAAAACTACTCAATATAATTTAATGTAATGTTCAAATGTTCAAGCACTGACATGAAGTCAGGAGCTTTTGCGCATATGTTCTATTGTCCATTCTCCTGTATTGGACACTCAATCGAATTTACCATGGTGAATTCTATTGTCCGTTCTCCTGTTTTGGTAACTCTATTAGACAAAATTTACCATAGTAAATTCGATTAAGAGTGTCCAATACAGGAGAACGGACAATATAATTCACCATGGTAAATTCGATTGAGAGTGTCCAATACAGGAGAATGGACAATAGAACATACGCGCAAAAGCTCCTGACTTCACGTCAGTGCTTGAACCAATTTTTTTTCGTAACTTTTTTAAAATTTTCTAGCGTTACGGTCCTCACAAAATTTGACACACGTCTTTGTGTAGATATTCTACAACTAGTTAGCAAGCTTCAATTCGATCAAGTCTATATTTTTTGAGTTATCGGGGAAATAATATTCCAGATGGAAATAACTCCGAAACCGTTGGGCTGATTACGGTCAATAGCGAATTGAACTCTCCCAATCAGATCTGCAACCTACCCTGAAAATTGCAAGTTCCTATCTCCTTTCGTTCGAGAGTTATCGAGGCAACGATCATGTATCCAGCTACTGAATTCAACAAGGCTGCTCGGATCTCCAAAAATATAGATCCGATCGTGTTCAAACTTTGAACTTGGTAGTAGAGTTAGGTTTGGAAGGCTCTCGCAAAATTTCAGCCATGTCGGATGAATAGATTCTGATATGTAGAATATTTTTCAATGATTTCCAATGATTTTTTAAAAATTTTCTTGTGATACGATCCTCACGAAATTCTGCAAGAACTTTTGCGTTGGCATTCCACACCTAATACCCATGTTTGAATTGGATCGGCTCTATGTTTTCCGAGTTATTGAGGAAATAACAATCAAATATCAAATGGGTATAACTCCAAAACCGTTCAAACGATTTCTCTTATAAACAAACTCAAATGTCGCATTCAGATGCACAACCCAATCTGCAAATTTCAAATCGCTATCTCTCTTCGTTATCAGGTTATCGTGACATAAATAATATTTTTTAATAATTTTTTCAAAATTTTCTAGCGACAAAATTCTCACCATATTTCAGAAACGTGCTTAGGTTCATATTCTACAACTATTCAACAAGTTTCAATTCGATCGGATTCATATTGTCCGAAAACAAAATTATTACTCGGAAACCATTGGGCTGATTATACTCATTAACGAACTTGTCCGTCCTATTGGGATGCGCCACCTACCCTAAAAATTTCAAGTCGCTAGCTCTTTCTGTTCTCAAGTTATCGTGGCAATGGCCGGACGGCCGGACAGCCGGCCGGACAGAATCAAATTTGACTTCGAATTCTTCATCGGGGAGTCGAACCAAATCGTTTGAGACCATTTTCGTCGAAAAATTCGAAAGTTACAGAGATTTGGGCAAAATGATAACGCGATGTTCCCCAGAACATACGCGCAAAATTTTGATATGACAAACAGTAGTAAGGACCTCTTAAAATACTGCCCTTAAATTAAAATTAGCTTGTTTAGTTCACCCCAGGAGCGGGCTAGGTTGTACATTTTAATGCTTACATTTTTATCACCCTGTATGATAAGGAGTTAAAAAAAAAACAAATTTGCATACCTTGAACATTAAGCTAAAGAAAAGGTACTCTCGTTCATTGTCGATAAAATTAACCATTTTCAAGGTATCCAAATTTGTTTTTACAGGAAATGGAAAAGAATCGAAATCATTCGGGACATAGAAGAAACGAAATATGATTTTATCGCAATTTTCATTAGCCTACCCTAGTTTTACAAATGTCATGTTTGTACAATTACGGTAGGCTAATGAAAATTGCGATAATATCATATTTCAACTACTTAATATAATTTAATGAAAATTTGATATGACAAACAGTAGTAAAGACCTCTTAAAATACTGCCCTTAGATTTAAATTAGCTTATAGCTTGTTTAGTTCACCAGGGGCGGACTAGGTTGTACATTTTAATGCTTACATTTTTAACACCCTGTATGATAAAGAGTAAAAAAAAACAAATTTGGATACCTTGAAACCGGTTAATTTTATCGACATTGAACAAGAGTACCTTTTCTTTAGCTTAATGTTCAAGGTATCCAAATTTGTATTTTTTACTCTTTATCATACAGGGTGTTAAAAATGTAAGCATTAAAATATACAACCTAGTCCGCCCCTGGTAAACTAAACAAGCTTTAAGCTAATTTAAATCTAAGGGCAGTATTTTAAGAGGTCTTTACCACTGTTTGTCATATCAAATTTTCATTAAATTATATTAAGTAGTTTAATAGTATATTCTAAAACAAGTTGCAGAATGGGCTCCTATTCAAACACGAATGCAAAATTTCAGACAAGTTTTGTGAAATACTGAAATTTAATAAAAAATTGGGATTATACATCCTAGTGACTTTTGTATTGTATCTTGGCAGTTGGTGTAACTGTTACGAAGGTTGACAGATAACGGAATTTGAAGTTGAATCGTACGTAGGACATGGAGATCAGATTGAAAACAGTATCCTAATAGCATGAATGATTCAAAATTAGCAAGAAGGAAATCTCTAGTACCTACCTTATTATTTTAATGAAAATATAGCTTTTCCTCTCAACAATTATTTCGCTATAAACAGATTATATTATATATATTGACAATTGACTTGTGTTGAAATTTGATAGGATCGAATGTCAGTGCTGACTACCACAAAACGAAAAATATAACTAGAAACAATGCGGGAATGAGTTCATTCCAGCACTGTTTTTAGTGCTGGAATGGACTCATTACGATACTGAAATAGAGAAAATTTATTCCAGTATAATGGATTTCCTGTGGCGTCATCTAGGAGGCCGTATCTCCGTAGGGGAGGGCCGCTAGGAAAAAAATTGATGGGAACTTGTCATCTTATTTTTTGCGCGTATGTTCTGGGGAACATCGCGTTTTCATTTTGCCCAAATGTCTGTACCTTTCGATTTTTTTTTGACGAAAATGGTCTCAAACGATTTAGTTCGACCCCAATGAAGAATTCCGGCCGTCCGGCCGTTGCCACGATAACTTGAGAACGGAAAGAGCTAGCGACTTGAAATTTTCAGGGTAGGTGGCGCATCCCAATACGACGGACAAGTTCGTTAATGGGCACAATCGGCCCAATGGTTTCCGAGTAATAATTTTGTTTTCAACCAATATGAATCCGATCGAATTGAAACTTGGTGAGTAGTTGTAGAATATGAACCTAAATAACGTATTTTGTGCGAATCGTATGGCTAGAAAATTATTAAAAAATATTTTTGTTGTCACGATAACTTGACAACGGGAAGAGATATCGGCTTGAAGTTTTCAGGTTAGGATGTGCATCAGAACACGACATTTGAGTTTGTTTATTATTATTATTATTATTGTTTATTGTCAATTCTCCTGTATTGGACACTTAATTCGAATTTACCATGGTAAATTCCAATTGAGTTCCAATACAGGATAATGGACAACATAATTCAACAACTGACTTCACGTCAGTGCTTGAACCAATTTTAATTTAATACACTGTTACAGATCATTGTTGAAATCGGGGTTGTCCCTAGTGTCCATAGGTTTGCTTTAGTGGAATTTGGGCATTCATTACAGTAAGTACCTACATTTTGAATTCGACAACGAGGACATATTATGTCGTCTTCACGTCCATTGGGACAAAAATGGTCAGGCAAGTTCATTCGAAAAAAACTGATGATAAGATAAATATAGATCACTAACAATAGGTACTCTATATCATCAGTAATCAGCTAATCACTTACAGGTCAAATTTAATTATGGAAAAGCCCGGGATTATTATGAAAAAGGGCAAACTACCCTATTAAAAATGGAAAGTCTACAATGTGGAACCTCCATATCAGATAGAGTATTTGAAATGTCATCAGTAGTGTGAATTCCTCAGATCAATAAGTAAACACTACATATTGATCTGAGGTGAACTCTTTAATATAATATGTAACACATCTAGTACTGTCATCACTGGAGGGAATATTATAATTGTTTATGCCTTCATTAAGTGTGGTAACAAATGAAAATAAATTATAATACATTAAAAATTGTATTGATTGTAGCGTTTGAGTAAAAAATGTGAAAAAAGTGATGAAGTCCTTACACTGATATTCCTCCCGCAGAATTACTTCATCGTATCATTATTACCGTAATTTGCATAAGTACCATGATTCCTACGAATTTTATTATTCGGAGCTTCCATTTTAATTTTTTTTCTAAGATTAAATCGTGAATATTCAGTCTACGATCGACAGTTATATCGCATTCTTTTATTAGTTGTATCCATTGCACCAATAAGTCGATAAAATGGGCGCACTTGTGATAACCTACAACAATGTTGGTGGATGGATGAGCTGGTAGGATGCTGGTCAGTTCAAAAATTGAAGCAATGAGGAGCCAAGGTATGCAGGTTCGAATCCAAATGAGGAACGAAAATTTAATTTATTACGTTAATTCAATATATGGTAATAGAGGTAAAATTGGAAGAATGATTAAGATATATCTTGAACAATAAAACGCAAAAATATAAGAAAAACTTTAAAACTATGTTTTTCCATCGTAATTCTTAATAATGTCACGAATCGATTATCGATATCATTTACTTCACAGTTACGTTTCTTGCTTCCAAAATAGGTATCTGTTCGATAAAGAATTTCTGTAGTAAAACTTTACAGTGTGGATGATAGTTTTTCGTTATTTGATCTGTATCAAAGGAGTAGAAGTTTTTGATAAGGTTTTGTTGCTGGTTCAGTCAGATAACGATTTTTCGTTAGCGTACCGGACATTCTGATATTCTACCTGTAACCAACCAATAACGAATTGTTATACGCGTAACCCCTTTCGGACGTTATGCGCATGAGCAGACGAGAAGTGATGTACCTGCTGGAATTTTCGTCTGAGATGATTGGGGTTTTGAGGTGCAGGATACTATTCCCCCATAGAATCCCCTTAGGAGGGTCCGCGCATGCGTGGATTGAAGCAGTGATGTCTCCTGAAACATTGGTGTTGAAGAATCAGAGTTTTCTGTGAGGTATGTGATTTTGAGAGAACTTCAAGTCACGAATAGATTGCTCATGCACAGGGGTGAAATGACTATTTTTGGGTTGTATGACTTATGTTGGGAGTGGTTCACGTCTAGCGGTCATAGGATGGTTTTTGGATATTGTGAGTTTTTAAAAGAAATTTCATGGCAATTCTGTGCACGGACAAGTCCGTTACGAGGAAATAGCGTTTTTTCCTAGTTGAAAAGTCTGTATCGTGGCCCTGGGACCAATTCAAAAGTAACTATATTTGTAAGATCAATGTTAAATTATATTTGGATTAAAGAATAGGCGTAAGCAATTGAGTTCCTGGCCGCATTTTTTTCTTTATTTCGACCTACGGTAAAACGAATAAATAGCCAGACTGTATTAATAGCCAGATTTATCGAAGAAACAAGAAAATATATTTAAAAAAATGGGTTCAAGCCCTGTGTACAGGAGCTTTCTGGCGCTCTAGTTCAAACAGACAAATTATATCTCCAAAAGTATTGGTTTCTCAGAGTTGAGAATTATATCAATGTATTCTTATGATAGAACTGCATCATAAAGGAAATTCAATTCAAATAATAGTTTATTTATCAAGATTAAATGAGCAATCTG
The DNA here is from genome assembly GCA_937662695.2 of Halyzia sedecimguttata. Classification (NCBI taxonomy): domain Eukaryota; kingdom Metazoa; phylum Arthropoda; class Insecta; order Coleoptera; family Coccinellidae; genus Halyzia; species Halyzia sedecimguttata. The sequence continues at coordinate 10,311,245 of OW569418.2, forward strand.
AGAATGAGAACTGCACCATGGAAGAAACCAAATTAAAATAGCTGAAATGAATTTGACTCTCTCTTATAGAACAGGATGAAATGTTCGAGTATGAACACAGATCATATAATAAAGCTTAGATAGAATATTTATAGCATTCTGTGAAAACATAGAAGTACGAATCATTATTGAAATTTAGAACTTCATCTTAGCAGAAATTGAATTCAAACATCATAGAAGAATTTAAATTCAACAAGAGTGCCAAAAATTATCAATCCAAAACCAATAGACGAATTCTACCCAACAACGAACTCATCCGAGATATTCATTCCTCAATTCTATGATGAACGATAATATATATCTTTCCTCAAATCTACTCCAATACACCAATATTCCAGTTTTGTTTTTAGTGGATATATTCTGAACTCAATATTATTAAATTACCATTACCATTCCCATCATCATATGGATTGACCATCGGCATGAAAATATCAACCAACAAAAAGTATGATATTAAATTAGAATTCTCATATTTATAGGATTGCTGGAATGAATGACAATGAGACAACGTCATGTCTCAGGAAAATAATTTGACATTATAACAATTCATAGAATACCCACAGAATAATTCTATCATTGTGTGAAAACGTAGAAATACGATTTACATTGAAATTTTGAAATATCATATCTCCGAAAGTATTAGCTTGTTAGAGTTAAAAATAATATGAATGGATTCTTATGGTAAAACTGCTTATTGAAAAAAATTTAATTTGGAATTTGTTTTGTAAAAAAAAAAATTTTTTTTGTTACTCCGAAACCATCTGTCTGATTTTGCCCAATAACGAACTTAGCCGAGATATTTATCCCCCAAACCTACTCTGAAAATTTCAACTGTCTAGCTCATTCCGTTCGAGAGTTATCGTGCCTACGGCCGGCCGGACGGCCGGACCGGCCGGACAGAATGAATTTCGACCACGGATTCTTGATCAGTGAGTCGAACCAAATCGTTTAAGACCATTTTCATCGAAAAATTCGAAAATTACAGACATTTGGGCAAATTGATAAGCACTCAGTCCCGAGGAACTAGAGCGCCAAAAAGCACTGACGTGAAGTCGGTACTCTTTGGGGCACATGTACAGGTTGGCTAATTTGAATCTAACCAGAGGGCAGTGAACACCATTCACAGTCGGGTCAAAAATTAACAGTGCTGTTTCTAATAGCTGGCGCAAGCATAGAGTAATAAAGTTGACAAAGAACACAACTGACTCTCAAAAGTTGGACTGACTTCACGACAGTCCTTTTTTATATTTTTTCAAAATTCTCCTGACACTAGAACTACATAATCTAGATCTTTTTCACCTAGAACATTTTGAGGGTTCCTTATTTTCGTCATCCACAACAGTTCTCTGGTTTCTGATCGTTTTCACGCGCATATTCTGGGGAACATCGCGTTATCATTTTGCCAAAATGTATGTAATGGTCTCAAACGATTAGGTTAGACTCACTGATGAAGTATTCGAGGCCAAATTTGATTCTGTTCGTCCGGTCCGGCTGCGGCACGATAACTCTCGAACGAAAGGAGTTTAGGAGCGTAAATATCTCGGACAAGTTCGTTAACGGGCAAAATCCACCAAGCGGTTTTAGAGTTCCCGTATAAGAATTCGTTATCGATTCGTTACAGGTATAATATCAGAATGTCCGATTCGCTAACGAAAAATCGCCATCTGAACCAGCAACAAAACGTTATCAAAAACCTCTACTCCTTTGATACAGATCAAATAACGAAAAATTATTATCCAAACGGTAAAGTTTTACTTACAGAAATTCTTTATCGAACAGATACCTATTTTGGGAGCAAGAATTACTGTGGAAAAACGTAATTTCAAAGTTTTTCTTATATTTCTGGGTTTCATCGTTCAGATATCTCAATAATGCTTTCATTTTACCGCTATTACCATATATTGAATCAACGTATTAAATTATTTTTTTTTCCTCAATTTGGATGTGAACCTGCATCCTCACTGCTTCAATTTTCGATCTGACCAGCACCTTACCAGTTCATCCAACCACTAACCTTGTTGTATAGGATATCACAAGTGCGTGCATTTTAATGTCTTATTGGTGCAATGGACACAATTAAAAAAATAATGCGATATAACTATCGATCAGAGACTGAATATTCACGATTAAATCATAGAAAAAATAGGCACTTACGTGAAGTCAGAAGCTTTTGCGCGTATGTTCTCTTGTCCAGTCTCCCGTATTGATCGATTAAGAGTGTCCAATACAGGAGAACAGACAATAGAATTCACCATGGTAAATTCGATTAAGGGTATCCAATAGGAGATTGGATCCAGGAGATTGGACAAGAGGACATACGCGCAAAAGCTTCTGACTTCACGTCAGTGCTTGAACCAATTTTTTATGTTTTATCTGAATCCGAGAGATTTCCCACATTTTCGCGGACACCCTGCACAATTCAGCTCGATTGACGGAAATCTCATGAAGGATAATTGAAGCGTCAATATTTTTGAAGCGTTAAATTGAACGTAATTAGGATAGGGCCGAGTGTTGAGAATCGATAACATTTGGGTTTTTATCAAAATTTTCGGTCATTATAGTAAATGCGGCTCTATTTCTGCAATTGCACGTCTAATGTTCTTCTTTGTGCACCCGAAGGTTGACAGTTACAATTGTAACTGTGACGCGGCATTAACCTTTCGGGGCTGGCGCGCGGACTCAGACTCTGCAGCGATATTAAATTCCCGGTATTTTCGGATCCGCCTATTTGTTCAGTTTGACCCCTTCCATACCTTCTTAGGCTATCAGTATCTGAGTTGGGAAGAAATGTCAGTTGCATTGTGACAATCGTTAGAAAGATATTAGAGTTTGCGGAGCGAGAGTCCGCGTGCCATCTTCGGTGTTACATATTCATATGTGGAGGAACACTCTATACATACTTGTTCCGAGTGCTATGAAGAACATTTTCTTGAAGAAATATAAAAAACTTAAGTATTGAGACTTCATAATGAAAATGTTTCGTAATATTTTGCGCTTTTGATTGAAAAAATTCGATTATATAAAGGAAATACGGAAATGAATGTATATTGATTTGACTTCATATTTTTTTATTAAGAAATGCTGTATTTGTTTTTTTTCTGGAATAAAACTCATGTTGATAGAATGTTGATTATGTTTTCGTTGTTTAATCTACTTTACACAGAATATTTTTTAGAGAAAAACATGCGGACTGTCAGTCCGCGCGCCAGCATTCATTTCCCAGATATGAGCGCCAGCCCCGAAAGGTTAAAGTCAAACAATACTTGAAGAACCTTTGATATGTAGTAAAGGTAACCTCGTACACCTGAATAGGTGATAGCACGCCTAACTTACTCAGTTCTCGACAAATTAAATTACATTTCAATGCGTTTCATGAACACTCAAAAATTATGTGTTAGTGAACCAGTTTCCCGACATATATACACCGTGAACTATCAAGAATACCTATCTTATAAAGATGGGCTGGTATTTCACAGTGCCCAGACCGACGTCTAGATATGGTAGTTACCATACTTCTTGGTGGAAGTTTTCCTTATTCAGCCAGTATGGCTCCATTCTTTTCTCCTGTAATAAAACCATAGGAGCTTTGACGTATTAACAGTCTGGCACTTGTCATCAGTATTTCTAAGGCATTTCCGAAAGAACATTGAGTCCGTCCTTCCCGCACGAAGAGGGAGTCTTATGTTAAAATTTTTCTGGTGATCAGGAAAGGAGAGGAAACCCCAGTAATATTCAAGATTAATAGAGAAACTTAAAAACTATATTCAAGAAACTTCGGTACATCGCTGTCACGCATTGGACCTTCAACAATACAAATTGATCATTTCTCGGAGGAGCCGAAACCATCTGATCAAAAGCAAACTCTTCATTTATAAAAGACTCCAATTATGTTAACAGAAAACACATCAAATATGACCATATTCCCATTATTCAGAATACACTTCCGAAATAGAACAACATTTCAATTACTCAAGATAAACTCCCCAAATATAAAAATATTTCAATTACTCAAAATAAAACCCCGAAATATAACAATGTTTCAATTACTCAGAATAAAACCAACTCATCAAAATAGTTCTCTGGTCGAGATATGTTAGTAATATTCTGGGAATGCTATGCAACACAAACTCCTCAAAATTCACAAAATTTACTTAACGCTTGCCACCAAACTGGTTTTCCCGAGCCCGTCCTTATAATACATGTTCCGGTCTTACCTAACGTTCGCTACAAGACCTCGGCCTAATCTACAAAAAAGTTCAACCGAATTAAACGATATTCTAAAAAAACACTAACGGCGAGATATATGTAGTATCAAATATCAAATTATATGGTACCCCGTTGCACTAACCTCTGCCAACACTTTTTTCATACACATGCTTTATTGTTAGATAAAAAACAATTTGTAATGCTCGAAGTTCAAAAGAATATATACCACCAAAGTAACTCCCTGGAGTTCCCGACTGTAACTGCCTAATTTCTTCGGTCCCAACAACGAATGTGGAGCCATACCCTTTCCCTTAGTCCCTTTTTTCCAAAGCTAACATTTTTCTGAGCCCCTCTACTTCCACAGGATTGACAGTCACCCACGCAGATGTGCTTACTTTAGCAAGCCAAAATAGTTCCCAGGCTTTCGACTCAACTCATGTCGATTCTTGGGAGGCTCTATGATCTGCACTCTTCTACTCTTATCGCTGCCGAAATGCGGTGTCTTAGAGTCCCGCAAGAAGTCCGCACCTATTAATTTTCGTTTATCGGGCGGCTTCCTAATTTACACAAGGAACCATGAACCACATAGGAATTTCATATGCATCTCCGACCGATAACTAGCTCCAATTAATTCTGCTCGAGAGTAATATCTTATCAATGTCAGAGAGTCAAGTCCAGGGGCAGTGTCCTGCTCAAACTACTGCACCTTATCAAGTCCATTCAGAGTAAATGTTTAGACCCGTTCAACCTTTTTATTGACTTCCAGATGTTGGGATTGGCAGAAACATCCATGTCCTCACAAAATTACTGAAAGGATTTCGTCTTCTTAGGTCTTGTTTCCCTTCTGGTTTTTGCATCACCTCTGCGAGCCTCCACGAATCTTTCCCGAGTGGGATGCTTAACATATATTCTAAAGGCTGAGCGTCGATCACGTTGTTCGAGTCCATTCAGCTCCTCACCCCACCATGGCAGACACAACATCGGCTTCCCAACAAGGGGTCGAACCAGAAAGGTTTTTTTTCGCTGCCGAAAACAGTAGTTTGTTAAACCCATTAAGGTCCACAGGATCTGAAGAATCCAACAATTCCGTCAGCTCTTGTGCATAGGTATTCCACTCATCTTTCGACACATCGAATTCCTCAGTGGATATATGAAATGCCCATGAGCACTTTAATCAAGATAGCCCTAATCTTTAGTCACCGCAATGGGTAGGCAGTCACTGAAACCTGGGCCAGGAAGAACCCTCCTGGAGGTCTCAAGAACCATATCTGGTGAGCAGAAGATTAGATCTGGGACACTTGGCTGCTGAAGGGTCCTCTCTAGTGGGGGAGACATCATTAAGCTGTAGCATGTCACATGCATTCAAGAAATTCTGCACTGTAGGACCGTGGGTTGAGGCTATCAGAGTACCAGCTCTCCAATCATTAAGTTGTTACCCTTAAATAATGAAGCCAACTGCAACAGCAAGTCACCATCCAATCTCACATCCGTAAGGTAGTAAACATTAATAAGACTGAGTTCGCCAATCGTTCGAACAGAAAATTGGAACCTGTCCGGAGTCCCCAAGTTATCGATTATTTTTACCATAGCCATCTCCTCTATCGTTGCAAATTTTATTTTAGTCCCTAATCCTAAGAACTCCGTTCATCTTCGAAGAGGTTTCTGAAAGAGGAAAAACATCTGGCTTTTAAGATGCGATATTTTGTTATTATAATTGGACCGAAATGAGCTGCAGTATACTGTGTGGCACAAAAGCGTGCAGTATTTCAGAAATGAAAAAATAAGGTATGATGTACCTTAGACTAAATTTTCAATGAAATATTATCAAATGGCAAAGGGACATTTATTTCAAAATCGATTTCATTTGGCGATTGGTATAAAAAGTACTTGTTTGATCCATTTGTTCAAACGTCACTTCGTTCTCAGAGGTAAACTACTGCCTCATCTATGTAAGAGGTGAGGGCAGATCTCAGTGTATTCAAGGGGTTACCACAGCCACACTGTAGCTTCCTAGAGTGTGGCCGCTCTCCCAGAGCCTTGTTGTAGGTCTCCCTGTAACAAGGGCGTAGCCAGGGGGTTCAAACCCCCCCCCCCCCCGTATGGATTTATTCAAGTTGACTTAAGAGGATTTGGCCTGCTGACAGCCAGATACGAAGGTTCCTTGGCAAGAGACTGGGGAGGTGAAGATTGCTGCGTAATCGCTTGGACATAGGATTATCGCCTAGGAAATCTAGAAGGCCCAAGAAGCATTATCTTGGTATTATCTTTCATCTGCGAAGGAAGTTGGTGGAAATCATTGGGCTGCATAATAATGTGGATCGGTTTATAAGAGATGATTTTATTTATAAGAATTAATAGAAACAGAATGAAATGCCATCGCTTCCTAATCTTTTTCCGTCTATCTAACTCTGGACCAGAACGGTCAACTGACCTATGATCACTGAACTTCTCTGACATCTTTTCTTACCATTATCAAGTCTGAGTGTATGTCCATACCTCAAACATTGGAAACACTACCAGCGAAACGTACTGAGTAACCTGGACGTAGGTACGAAATTGAGTTATATAAGAAGGTAGGATCGTACCTTCAAATGTGAGTACACAAACTGGGAGGTACATTCATTATTAAATGGTTCCTTTATGGATGTTCTTTCCCAAACTCGGAACAATATCTATAAAATGAAAAATGTAGTATTTTGTGAATTGCTTCTGCGTTAGAAGCAATGTATATAACAATGTTGCCTAACAAACAATAACGAAACAACATCAACGATAAAATCACTATTTCCTTACGTTTCGGAGACTAGATCAGACTATTCTGAAATATGAAAATTGCTTTAGGAAGGCACTTGTATTTTCAAAGATGAAAGGACTAGCAGAGACCAAAATTAGAGCAATACATAGAGTATGATTTCATCAAATTTGAATAGTTACATACCGGTTTCATTCTTATTAGGAATCATCAGTGAAGCATAATTCAACGATGATGAAAACAACATTACGAAAAAACCGCGCTTGCTAATGACATGATTATGATTATACTGGTCCTTCTAGATCTTTCCCAAGGAGGATCCTCAGAAGCTCCTAGGGAGTGAGGAGAGTCAGTTGTGTTATGTGCAGGCTTTGTTACTGTATCCTTAGGCTAGCTTAGGCACATGTTAATTTTTGAATTAACAGTGAATGGTGGACACTTCTGTCTGACTACATCTCCAGTTCTCTATATCGACTGAAATTGAAGCACTCATCATTCCATTTGAATTGGTCAACGTAAAAAAGCGCGCCAAAGAGTAGTGACTCTACGTCAGTGCATTTTTTATTTTTTCAAAGTTTTTTCGGTCATTTTGTTCATTTTTACAGTCTGGCCTACGCCATTAGTTTCATCGTCGGTCTAAACAAAAAAAAAGATTGCGGTCTGGGGACCCCCATCAGAAATGAAATTGCTCACACCTTTTCTTCAAATCCGAATGTAATTTAACAAAGATCTTCCAAATATATATATAGTTATTTACAAATTCATCCCGAACAAAAGATGGCACAAAAGACTCATATTTCGGCTCAGCTCCAGACCCCCATGACCATTCAACGGAATTCACTTGCATCCAAGCAAAAACAACACCATAATCAACCAGCTTACTTAGTGCAGTTCGCTCATCACCGAGAATTCTCTATACAGGGTCTTTCACGAGGAACCTCACCCATATTTATACGGGAAACTACTGAACGTATTTTCATGAAATTCAGCACTTATAAGTATTTCACGATGCTGATGAAATCTAAAATATTTTCAAGGCATGAGCACCTCCGGTTTTTCCGGAAATGACGTCAACTTCCGTTTTTCAAATTAGAACACCATTTTTTCATTGCAGAAATAGATTCCTTAGAAAATTTCAAGTTATTTTGATGTAACATTTTTCAGTTTTGGTTGGAAAATTCTCTCTGAGCGGGAAAATTCGAAAAAAAAATCGAAAATAGAGCTCCGCTGAAACAAGAATAACTTCGAGGTTTTTGGATGGAAAATTTTCATTTTTGGGGTTTTTCAAGATGTAAGATTGATGTATCCACTTTAAAAATCGAAATCGCGATTCATGATACAGGGGGTGAAAAAATCGCTTTCAAAGTTAAGGATGACAAAATCGTGAAAAATCAATTTTTTCAAATTAGAACCCCATTTTTTTATGGCAGATATTGAATCTACGTTAAAAAATAATGTGAGTGTATGCATCACACCCTTGCCCTAAAGTGGATATTTTCTGAGTTATTCACAAAAAACTGTTTTTCGTCTTGAATTTTCAGCTATTTCTTTTCCCTTCACGCCAAAAAGATGAAATTTTCAGGAACTGTTACTTAAACCATGTTTTAGATTTTACTACCCTAATATGCAAGAGAAAAAAGTTACAGGTTGTTCCTAAATAGATGGCGAATTTTGATTCGAATTTGTATCGGAAACCTCTTTATTTCAACTAATCGGCCATCGGTTTTCTCTCCAGTGATAAATAAATAATTCCTTATGAACCATAGGCAAAAACTTACCATGTTTTACATTCTTTTTTTTTAATGATAGATATCATTAATTACATCTGCCAAATTCCTCTTTATTCAGTAGCATTTTGTGTTTACTATTAATTTGGTGATAATTCGTATTAAGTTATAAAATCGATCACTATGCCTAATTTTACCAATGAAGATTATTTAAATCTCATTCTACTTCATGGAGAATGTAATAAAGTTGTAGATAGAACGATTCGACTGTTCATTGAGAGGTTTCCTGACCGACCCAGACCAACGAGAGATACCATTAACAGAACCATGACAAACTTGAGAAATGTCGGATCTTTCGTTAAGAAAACTATACACAGAGAAAAAAGTGTAGTAGAAGATGAGAACAACGAAATTACAGTTCTTGCATATTTTCGTGTGAATCCTCAAAATTCTCTCAAAGATGCCGAGATTGATCTGGGATTATCTCAATCGAGTGTTTGGAGAATATTAAAAAAACATAAAATGCACCCATATAAATTCAATAGGTTACAGCATTTGAAGGAAACTGATTTCGTCAGGAGAACAGAGTTTTGCGAAGCTATGATGATTCGATTTCAAGAGAATGAAAACTTTTTGGACTGTATAATTTGGACAGATGAATCTAAATTCACAAAGAATGGTTCTTTCAATAGGCATAACAGTCATTATTGGGATGAAGAGAACAACCACCACTTCAGACAATGGAACTTTCAAGAGACCTGGAGTTTCAATGTTTTTTGCGCCATAAAAAATAATGCAATTCTCGATGTTCACATTTATGATGGGACTTTAACTGGTAAGATAGAACACTACACATGTTTGCATTATTTAAAGAATGTTCTCCCTTAGGAGATAGATATTCTGACATATTGACTCAAATAATTGAGCCGCTAGTACAGAACCATAATGACTTATGGTATCAACAAGATGGCGCGCCTCCACTCAATTCACTCAATGTGTCAAATATCCTCTACAGGCTATTTGAAGATCGATGGTTGGCGAACAATGGTCCACATCTTTGGCCACCACGTTCTCCCGATTTAACTCCTTTAGACTATTATGTTTGGGGTAGGATAAAAAATATTGTCTACTCAACTCCCCTGACTGATAAAGAGGACTGCATAGAACGAGTCAGAAATGCGTTCAGGTTTGTTTAGATTTTTAGATTCATAGTTTTGAAACTCAATTTCGTTTTTAACACTTTTGCAGATCTCTTCCTCCCGATGAAATAAGATAAGCAACGCACGAAGCATTCCTGAGACGTATATATAAATGTCTAGAAATTAACGGTCAAAACTTTGAGCATCTTCTCTAGTTATAACTGCGAGAGTTTGCCATGGTTCTCCTAATAGTAACTTGAAGTCGGTTTCAAGAAGGGGTGAAAAATCTACAGCATGGTTCAAATAACAGTTCCTGAAAATTTCATCTTTTTGGCGTAAAGGGAAAAGAAATAGCTGAAAATTCAACACGAAAAACAGTATTTTGTGAATAACTCAGAAAATATCCATTTTAGGGCAAGGGTGTGATGCATACACTCACATTATTTTTTAACGTAGATTCAATATCTGCCATAAAATAATGGGGTTCTAATTTGAAAAGATTGATTTTTCACGATTTTGTCATCCCTAACTTTGAAAGCGATTTTTTCACCCCCTGTATCATGAATCGCGATTTCGATTTTTAAAGTGGATACATCAATCTTACATCTTGAAAAATCCCAAAAATGAAAATTTTCCATCCAAAAACCTCGAAGTTATTCTTGTTTCAGCGGAGCTCTATTTTCGATTTTTTTTTCGAATTTTCCCGCTCAGAGAGAATTTTCCAACCAAAACTGAAAAATGTTACATCAAAATAACTTGAAATTTTCTAAGGAATCTATTTCTGCAATAAAAAAATGGTGTTCTAATTTGAAAAACGGAAGTTGACGTCATTTCCGGAAAAACCGGAGGTGCTCATGCCTTGAAAATATTTTAGATTTCATCAGCATCGTGAAATACTTATAAGTACTGAATTTCATGAAAATACGTTCAGTAGTTTCCCGTATAAATATGGGTGAGGTACCTCGTGAAAGACCCTGTATAATGCAGCCTACAATTAGAACCACGAAGAATGCACAGAACGAAAAATAACCGAAACGGAAGCGTGAATTCCAAAATTCGCCATTCGGTATGGACACTTCATCTGGAAACAACGCTATTTCTCCGAAATTGACTTTCAAGTGCACAGAATTGCCATGAATTTTCATTTAAAACCTCACAATATTGGCTCAGCCCCATACCCAGCTAGACGTAAACCACTCTGAATCTAACCCATACAAACTAAAAACAGCAACATCTCCTCTGCGCATGTATTAAAGTCCTCTCAAAATCACACACCTCAACTCCAATTCTCCAGAAGTAGTGGCTAAGGAGATATCGTTGCATCAATCCACGTATGCGCCGACCATCTCAAGTGGATTCTATGGAGGAGTATGGCTTCCTCCAATTCAAAACTTCGCCCCTGTCAGACGTATACTCTGGCAGTTAACTCACTTTTCGTCTGCTCATGCGCATAACGAAAAAAGAATGCCCTAAAGAGGCAGCGCGAATTTCAAAATTGGCCCAAGGACCACGTTATGGACACTCCACCTCGGAAACTATGGTATTTCCTCGAAACTGGGTTGCAACCCACATAATTGGCATGAGGTAGAAAGAAAAGACGGAAATGTAGAATTTTTGTAAAACCATCCTGTGCGGATGCAGAACTCGCAAATGATGTTTCATGCACTGGGTGATTTCGAATTAAAACATTAAAAGTTAAATAAACTTACACTCATCGTTCATCCACTTTTTGAATCGCTTCTGTAGTTACACTTATTCGATCCCGAATGAACGACTGTGCATCGTGAATTATATCATTAACTTATGCTTGCACTTATCTGCGATTAGAATGTATCGTAGAAATCAAATAATTCTTGATTCGACTACTAGGTATTTCAAATTTCATATTGGGGTTTGTTTTCTGAAGCTCCTAAGGGTATGTTTTCCGTGGAATTTTGTGAGCTCCAAGAGATCATTATTGATCTTTCAAATGTCAAAATTAAACTCAATCCGATATGTGCTTTCAGAATTTCAAGCAAAATATTCCGCAAAATAGTTGAATATTTTTTTGAAATGTTGAAATTTTTAATTTTTTTTACTGTAAGTAGTCATCTGACCAATACAAAACTTTGCATACATATAATGGTCGTAATTCTACAATTTGGTGCTAAATTTCAAATAGATCGAAAGAGGAGTTTCGCAAATATTCAGAAAAAAATATTGAGCTCAAAATGGACAATATCTGAAAACCTACATAGCTGACGGTTATAATCGGATTTGACCACAGATTATTCATCAGCGAGTCGAAAAAGCGCGCAAAAATTACATTTAGAATGTCTTTTTGTCTTCAATCCCTACTTTTAAGATATTCTGTCCGTGCTCCTGAGATTGAATCAGTTCAAATGTAGAGCCCGAAGAAGCCACAGTGGGGTGAAGCAATTGTCGTTTAATAAATACATTTGTGGAAATTCAAAATGGTAATTATTATTTATTAGAGATATAAAAAGCACTGTTAATGCTTTTTTATATTTTTCAAGTTTGTTTGACAATTCTGGCTATTAATACATTCTGGGGCTATTAGTTTTACCGTAGGTCAAAATAGAGAAAAAATTGGTTCAAGTCCTGAAGTGAAGTCAGGAGCTTTTGTGCGTATGTTCTATTCTCCATTCTCCTGTATTGAACACCCTTAATCGAATTTACCATGGTACATTCGATTAAGAGTGTCCAATACAGGAGAACAGACAATAGAATTCACCATGGTAAATTCGATTTAGAGTGTCCAATCAGGAGAATGGACAATAGAACATACGCGCAAAAGCTCCTGAGTTCACGTCAGTGCTTGAACCAATTTTTTTTCGTCATTTTTTGAAATTTTCGTCCCCGTTGGGAACGCAATTGCTTACGCGTATTCTTCGAATCCGAATCCAATTCATTATAGATGTTCCGAATATAGTTATTCATAAATTGGCCTTAGAGACACGGTACAGACATTTCAATTCGGAAATAACGCTATTTCCTAGAATCTGACTTGTCAGTACACAGAATTTCCATGAATTTTCTTTTAAAACCTCAATATCGGCTCAGCAGTAAATCTGACTGACTTCACGTCAGTGCTTTTTTATATTTTAATTGTGACATATGTATTATGTTGGAGTTTAAATACCAAAAAAATTGGTTCAAGCATTGACGTGAAGTCAGGAGCTTTCGCGCGTATGTTCTATTGTCCATTCTCCTGTATTGGACACTCTTAATCAAATTGAATTTACCATGGTAAATTCGATTAAGAGAGTGTCCAATACAGGAGAACGGACAATAGAATTCACCATGGTATATTTGATTAAGAGTGTCCAATACAGGAGAATGAACAATAGAACATACGCGCAAAAGCTCCTGACTTCACGTCAATGCTTGAACCAATTTTTTTTTTCGTAATTTTTTTTTATTTTCCAGGGGTACGTGGCTCACAAATTTAACACACGTCTTTATGTCGATATTCTACAATCACTTAGCAAGGTACAATTTGATCGGAGCTATATTTTTTTAATCATCGAGGAAATAATAGTCCAGATGGGTATACCTCCGAAACCATTGGGCCGATTATGGCCAACAGCGAACTTAACTCTCCCATTTAGATGAGCAAACTACACTGAAAATTGAATGTCCATACCTCCTTTCGTTCGGGAGCTATCGAGGCAACGGTCACCCATCCAGCTACTGGACTCACACAAGGCTGCTCAGATCTCCAACAATATAGATCCGATCGTGCTCAAACATGGAACTTGGTAGTAGAGATAGGTTCTCAAGGCTCTCGCAAAATATCTGCCATGTCGGATGAATAGTTTCTGATACATAGAATTTTTTTCAATGATTTTTAAAAAAATTTCTAGTGATACGATCCTCACGAAATTTTGCAAGAATTTCCGCGTTGGCATTCTTAAACTAATAACCATATTTAAATTGTATCGGTTTGGTATTTTTCGAGTTATTAAGGAAATAACCAAATTTCAGATGGGGATAGATAACTCCAAAACCGTTTGGCCGATTAGGCTTATAAACAAACTCAAATGTAACATTGATAATTCTCAAATTTTCGAATTTCAGAATAACTATCAACAAAATAATTCTGAAGATTTTCGTTAAGTGTCTGACGAAGGAGTCTGATATAGACTCCGAAACGTTACGATATAGTTGTTTCTTCGTTGATGTTGTTTCGTTGTTGTTTGTTAGGTTAGGTTAGGTTAGGTTTTGTTAAGTGTCTGACGAAGGAGTCTGATACAGACTCCGAAACGTTACGATATAGTTGTTTCTTCGTTGATGTTGTTTCGTTGTTGTTTGTTAGGTAACATTGTTCGATTGATTGCTTCTGACAAATATCTTGTTTTTCTTACGCAGAAGCAAATCACATAATAATTAATTTTTATGTTATAGGTTTTTTTCAGAGTTTGAAAGAGAAAACCCAGAAAGAAACCTTTTAATCATTCATTGATATTAAAATTTGAGTAATTTGATTCTTGGTAATATCGGTCAATACCAATTTTGTTTTGTTTCGAACTGAATCGTCCCATTCAGCGGAATGTTTTCGTAACGTCTAATATTTGGATCATAAATCCATCTGAAATAAGAAATAAACTGAGGATCGAAATGGAAAACCTTCAATGTATTTTTGGCAACTGATCACAACACGTGCTTCATGGAAACTCCGTCGTTTTCCTTCTTCTTTGTGTGCGAAATTCCATTTTGTCTTGGCAGTTAAGTCCAATTGAAGACGTAAATGCTTATTTTAAGATCTTTGGTTGGTAGCCAAGATGTTTGCCGAAAATTATTGTTTTTCATAATGTTAGGGAATATTCCTATGTATTTCGGAAAAAAGGCCACATATGCGCAGTAAGGAACCAGGGTTAAAATAAAAATGCGTATTTGAGCGAATAATAAAGAGCAAGGACAATAATGAACTTCATTCTGAAGTCAATAATCGGAACATGTGTGTTCCGAAAATAAGGTGATTTTCTTGTTAGTACGCCCGCTTCGAGGAGAAACCCAACGAGGTTTATTGCTTGCTCGTAATTATTTTACCCATATGTCTGTTTTTTGCGCGTATGTTCTGGGGAACATCGTGCTATCATTTTGCCCAAATGCCTGTAATTTTCGAATTTTTCGCCGAAATTGATTTCAAACGATTGGGTTCGACTCCCTGATCAAGAATTTGAGGTCAAATTTAATTCTGTCTGGCCAGCCGGGAGGCCGTCCGTTGCCACGATAACATTAGAACGGAAAGAGATAGCAACTTAAAAATTTTTAGGGTAGGTGGCGCATCCCAATACGACGGTCAAGTTCGTTAATGGGCATAATCGGCTAAACGGTGTCCGAGTAATAATTTTGTTTTCGACCAATACAAGTTCGATCGAATTGAAACTTGGTGAGTAGTTTTAGAAGGCAAAACGAAGCACGCTCGTGAAATTTTGTGTGAATCGGATCATTAGAAAATTTTAAAAAAATTATCAAAAAATATTATTTTTGTCATCATAACCTGAGAACGGAGAGAGATAGCGACTTGAAATTTTCGGGTATGGTTGTGCATCTGAATAGGATACTTGGATTTGTTTATAGGTATAATCGGCCAAACGGTGTTGGAGTTATACCCATCTGAAATTTGGTTGTTATTTCCTCAATATCTGGAAAAATATAAAACCGACCCAATTCAAACATGGTTGTCAGTTGTAGAATGTCACCGCAAAAATTCCTGCAAAATTTCATGGAGATGGTATAACTCCAAAATTATTTAAAAATCATTGCAAAAAATTCTATATATCATAAAATATTCCTCTGACATCGCTGAAATTTTGCGAGAGCCTTCAAAACCTAACTCTATTGCCAAGTTCCAAGTTTGAACACGTTCGGATCTATATTGTAGGATTTCCGAGCAGCCTTGTGTTATCAGTAGCTGGATGGGTGACCGTTGGCTTAATAACTTTCGAACGAAAGCAGATAGGGACTTGCAATTTTCAGGGTAGGTTACACATCCCAATGGGAGAGATAAGTTCGTTTTTGGGCATAATCCGTTTCAGAGTTATACCCACCTGGAATATTATTTCCTCGATAATTGAAAAAATATAGACTTGATCGAGTTGAATATTGGTTACTAGTTGTAGAATATCGACATAAAGGAGTGTGCAAAATTTTGTGAGAACCGTACCCCTAGAAAATTTTTAAAAATTATAAAGAAAAACAAATTGTGAGAACCATACCTACCCTTAGAAAATTTTTCAAAATTACGAAAAAAAAAATTGGTTCAAGCACTGACGTGAAGTCAGGAGCTTTTGCGCTTATGTTCTATTGTCCATTCTCCTTTATTGGACACTCTTAATCGAATTTACCATGGTAAATTATGTTGTACATTCTCCTGTATTGGACACTTAATTCGAATTTACCATGGTAAATTCGAATAAAGAATTACTCTTACTCTTACTTTTACTCTGGAGTAAGAGTAAGGGTACGTCGAAGTATATCTTGACAGATAGAGTAAGCTGAGTTTTGGAACAGTGATGAAGTAGGGCAGTTCAGTGTTTTTTTGGCGGCTATTCTGAACTGTTGCTGAATAATTGTTTTCTCGAAAAATACGAAACCGATCCAATTCAAACATGGTTATTAGTTGTACAATGCCAACGCAAAAATTCTTGCTAAATTTCGTGAGGATCGTGTCGCTAGAAAATTTAAAGATAAATAATTGAATATCATTGAAAAAAATCTATTATATCAGAAACTATTTGTTCGACATCGCTGAAAGATCTGAAAAGAGCCTTCAAAACCTCACTCTACTGCCAAGTTCCAAGTTTGAACACGATCGGATCTATATTGTTGGAGATCCGAAAAGCCTTGCGTGAGTTCAGTAGCTGGATGGGTGACCGTTGCCTCGATAACTTTCGAACGAAAAGAGCTAGGAACGATTTTCCGGGTAGGTTGCGCATTCAAATGGGAGAGTTAGGTTCGTTTTTGGGCATAATCACCCCAGGGGTTTCGGAGTTATATCCATCTGGAATATTATCTCCTCGATAACTCAGAAAATACAGACCTGATCGAATTGAACCTTGGAAACTAGTTGTAGAATATTGACATAAAGACGTGTGTGAAATATTTTGAGAACCGTACCACTAAAATTTTTTTTTTAAATTAAGGCAAAATATTATGTATCCCACGATAACTTGAGAACGGAAAGAGATAACGACTTGCAATTTTCAGGTTAGGTTGCGCATCCGAATGAGACATTTTTTTCAATTTTGTTTTTATTATTTATTGTGCAAAGGAATACGAACAGGCAACGCCCAGAAACAGCATTCACCCAATTAAAACAACTTATTGTGCAAAATCATACACATAAATAATAAACAACCTTCAATACAAATGATATACAATATCCATAAACAATCTCGACCTAAAAAACAAAGCAAAAGATGTTATCAAGAAAAAAAGAAAAAAACAGCAACAAGCATCAAACTGAGCAAAACGCTTCAGCACAGTCACAGAAATGTTTTCCTCAGTAAGCGCCGGAGGGCATCTAAGGATGTATAATTGAACATATCTATGTCAGCAAAAGACGCATTATAACTGTTCAACATTCTACAGATGGGAGAATTACGTGCACTATTAGTCCTTCGGAAGGGAACGTAGAACAGATCATTTTCTCGAAGCCTTAACTCGGAAACTCTAAATGGTATATTTCGCAAAATATCTGGAACCATGATTACACTATTCAATATTTTATTAAGTAAAATTACGTCAGTTATTTTTCTACGATCTTCCAATCTAATTAATTTGAAATAACTACGGACATCTGTATAATCGTGATTACTAATAAGGAAATTATTCCTGAAACACAGATAGCGAATAAATTTATTCTGGATACTTTCAATCCTTTTAACATAGCACGTGACGGAGTATAAAACCAAGCATTCTATTGGAGCTGTTAACAACGTGCAAGCAGCTGTCCACCCACACCGACCTTAGCGAGCCTCCGAAGCAAAACTAAGTGACTGATTTTATCGAATGCCTTCCGAAAATCGGTAGAAATCACGTCCATCTATCCGCCCGCGTCCACCCTCCTGAAGGTTTTCAGAGAAACATAATAAATTTGTCTCCAAATTCCTGCCCTTAAAGAAACCGTGTTGTTGATCTATTAAGATATTCTTTACGTGGGATGACAGATATCTATAAATGAGTGCTTCGAAGAGTTTGGGAATCGTCGACAATATACTTATTGGCCCATAGTTTTGTATGAGATTTTTTGGGCAGTTCTTGTGTATAGGCGTTATTGATGAAACCTTCCATGACAATTTTAAATATTTTTTTGCCAGTAAATTGTTTTATTTTATAAAAGTAAAAAATATTGTATCATCAAATAAGGTTTCGACTTGATTTCATAGAAATTTCAGAAAAAAATATTAATAATTTTGAAAGTAATGGCTGTTTGTGTTGATCCAGTTCCGACCGAAGCTCCTGGCGGTGACCATCACTTATCCTTGGAGATTCATCAAAAATCAATCGGACAAAAAAAATTTGTTTCATTAATAGATAATCTTGTGCCTGATCGAAGTTTTTTTTTCTTTTAAATTAACTAAATGGCAGCCTCAGGATTTTTTTTTCCATATTTTCGAGAAAAATCCAACAGTTAATTATTTATAAAAATTTGAAATTAAAAGAAAATCCTTCGATCAGGCACGAGTCTCTCATGTTTTCGAAAAGCTGTATAAATTTCATTAGAATCTACCAATCGGTTTTCGAGCTACAGTGGTCACCAGTTCAAAGAACGTACTTATGAGATAAATGCATTTTAATTAAACACTCAATTTACGTATTATTAAATTACCTACAGAGTCATCTATTCCTGAGCCACATAATAGTTCTTCAGCCGTTGTGGCAGCCTCCTCAATATCTATTTGATGTTGTCTACGTATCATTCTACCTTCTGGAAAGTTGTCATTAGCACGTTAGCTGCTAGCTACTTGCTGTTAGCTACCAGCTCTCGCCCAGAGCGCCCGAGAGCTCGTTGCTCGAATTACTCGAAAAGTATTTGTCGGATTTACTTCAAATTTTCAGAGACTATTTCTGAGATATTATGCTTTAACAAAAAGCAAAGAAAGAAAAAAGGATTTTTTGAAAAATCTGACAACACCTAACCCTCGACCTAACCCCTTAACGATATCAACCAGACTTTCATTGCCTTTCTCCGTTACATTCACTATTTCCAGATTATGGCTTCTCATATTCTGCTCCATATTACCTATTTTTTCCTCCAAACTTGCGACTTCATCCCTCAGTAATTCATTTTCAGCTTGAATTTTATTGGTAATCTTTAACAGATCATCGACCTTTGATAATTTCATTTCAAAATCTGTGACCTTGTTCGAACAGAAATCTACAGATGCTTGAAGAGCCCGCAGATTGTTACTCATATCGGTGACTAACTTCATCAGCTGTTTAATATCGGGAATTCCCTTGCTGTCTTCTACCTCTCTCTGGCTGGATGCTATAACGGAGATATCACCTTCATGGGAACGGCATTCAAGGCATGTCCAACTGCCGCCGGGTAAATTATTGCACGTATGTTCTGGGGAACATCACGTTATCATTTTGCCCAAATGTCTGTAATTTTAAAATTTTTCGCCGAAAATGGTCTCAAACGATTAGGTTCGACCGACCGGCCGGCCGGCCGTTGCCATTACTACTTGAGAACGGAAAGAGCTAGCGACTCGAAATTTTCAGGGTAGATGGCGCATCCCAATCCCGTTAATGGGCATAATCGGCCCAATGGTTTCCGAGTAATAATTTTGTTTTCAACCAATATAAATCTGATCGAATTGAAACTTGGTGAATAGTTGTAGAATATAAACCTAAGCACGTTTGTGAAATTTTGTGAGAATCGTATCCCTAGAAAATTAAAAAAAATATATTATTTATGACATGATAACCTGAGAACGGAAAGAGATAGTGGCTTGAAATTTTAGGTTCGGTTGTGCATCTGAATGCGACATTTGAGTTCGTCTTTATGTATAATGGGCCAAACGGTTTTGGAGTTATACCCATCTGAAATTTGGTTGTTATTTCCTCAATATCTCGAAAAATACAAAACCGATATTATTCAAACATGGTTATTAGTTGTAGAATGCCAACGCGAAAATTCTTGCGGAATTTCGTGAGGATGGTATAACTAGAAAATTTTAAAAAAACCATTGAAAATAATTGAAAAAAATTATATATATCATAAACTATTCGTCCGCCATCACTGAAATTTTGCAAGAACCTTCAGAACCTAACTCTACTGCAAAGTTCCAAGTTTGAACAAGATCGGATCCATATTGTTGGAGAACTGAGCAGCCTTTTGTGAGTAGCGGTAGCTGGATGGGAATCGTTGTATTTTTGCGAGAACCTTCAAAACCATGAATGTCATGATGACATATTTTTTCATCACAAATCTATGGGAGTAGATAGCCCTACATTAGGGTTCTGTAGCGGTCAGACCTGGTTTTGAAAGAGATCCTCCTTAGGAGGAGGCAACTAAGTATTGAAGGGATTTCTATGAACAACGCCTGCAGAGGAGTATATTTGTTCAAAACTTAACTTTAAATTGACCACACTTTCTGATCTTGTGAGGTGAGAAGCTCATTTGTCGATATTAAATCTCGTGATGGGAAAAGAGGCATTTTAGGCCAGTATTTCTATCTCTAATGTGAATATATCTTTATGTTTCACCTCAACACCTTTAGATCTATCAATGTCCATTTATTGGTTAAGAATAAGTAATTGAATATTACTGGAATTCAATTGAATTTCATTCAATATGTTAGTAGCTAAACTTATAATTTTCTTTACTTTGATTATTTGAATATGACATTAATTCCAGTAATATTTTTTTTGAATAATTATGTATTCGCGCGCAAAAGCTCCTGACTTCACGTCAGTGCTTGAACCAATTTTTTTGCATGAAAGTAAAGAAAAATAAAAGTTTTGAAATTATTATTTTTTATAATAACGTACTTATGTTTTGAAAGATTTATCAGTGTTTACGACAAAATCAAAAATTACAATTCACAGAATATCTGCCAGTGCATGATTCTACCCTACCCTTCTTTTTGCGTCATCTCACTGATTAAAAATTCGAGGTCAAATTTGATTCTGTCCGGCCGGTCGTTACCACGATAACTTGAGAACGGAAAGAGATAACGACTTGAAATTTTCAGGGTAGGGGGAGCGTCCAAATGCGACGGACAAGTTCGTTGAAGGATACAATCGGCTCAACGGTTTCCGTGTACAACTTTTGTTTTCAACCAATACAGATCCGATCAAATTGAAACTTGGTAATTAGTTGTGGAATACCTACATAAAGACGTATGTAAAATTTTGTGTGGATCGTATCACAAATAAATAAAAAAAATCTATCATAAATTATTATTTATCTCACGATAACTTGAGAATGGAACCAGTAGCGATAGCCAGATAGCGATACCAGATAGCGACTTGAAATTTTTCAGGTAGGTTGCGCATCCAAATGGCACATTTGAGATTGTTAAAAGGCATACCGCCGTATTCACAAAGCATTCAATCTCCTTTAAGTTAAGTCCTAACTGAGGTCCTCAGTTAAGGATAAATAAGAATCGCAACCTCGATCGCAACCTCAGTTAACGTGAAAATTAACGTGAAACAGGCCTGTTTCACCACCGTTACATACGTTAACTGAGGTTGCGATTCTTATTTATTCTTAACTGAGGACCTCAGTTAGAACTTAACGGAGATTGAATGGTTTGTGAATACGGCGGACTATCTGCCAAACGGCTGTTATTTCCTCAATAACTCAAAATATACGAAACCGGTCCAATTCAATCATGTGATAATTTGAAGAATGCCGACGCGGAAATTTGCGCGTTAAGTTCGTTTTTCAGCATAATCGGCCCAACGGTTTCGGAGTTATATCCATCTGCAATATTATTTTCTCGATAACACAAACAATACAGACCCGATCGAATTGAAACTTGGCAACTAGTTGTGGAATACCCACATAAAGATCACTAGAAAATTAAAAAAATTATTAAATAATATTATGTATCTCACAATAACTTGAGAACGTGGAATACTGACATAACGATGTATATCAAATTTTGTGAGGATCATATCACTTGAAAATTTTTAAAAACATTATGAAAAAATATTACTTATGTATGTCACGATAACTTGAGAACGGGCTTGAAATTTTCTGGGTAGGTTGCACATCCAAATGCGACATTTGAGTTTGTTAATAGGCCGAATGGTTTAGGAGTTATACACATGTGAAATTTGGTTATTTCCCCTATAACTCAAAATATTCAGACCCAATCCAATTAAAACTCGGCTAAGTTTATTAGCATTTTTGGAGTACCTATATAGGGGCTTCAACTTCTAATTCTAGAACCCTTGTAGAAGGGGAAGAAGTCCTAAATGCAGGACATGTTATCATGTGTGGGAAAACAAATAGTGGTCCCAGTTTCATAGACATATGTTCCTTGTGTTTACAGAGTAGTGCCCTTAATACAGAGCCACACAAAATTGATGGTTCATTGATGATGGAGAATGGTAAATTTAAAATAAAAAGTATGTTATGTTCCTGTAAAGCCGGAGCAGGGAAGAGGTGCAAACACATTACGGCTGTTTTAATCAAGTTAACCAGGTGCATGATATTCTAGTTTATTTATGACGGAATCGTGTCAAATTAATTGATTCAGATAATATATTTCAAAACTCATAGTTTGTCTTTTTCTGCTTGCGTGTTTTTTTTTCAGACAAAATCTGTCCACTCTGGAACAAGTGTCACAGACGGAAATAAAGTGTATATGGAATCAGTAGAAGGCTGGTGTTAAGCAGAAATATAAGGCTTTGCCTATAAAGGATATGCCTTGTTTAAAAAACAAAATTTCATTACCGACCTATAATATTAATAAAGATGAAATATTAAACTATTTTATGGACTCTTTACCAGATTCAGCAATAGCCAAGCATAGGTTTGTGAAATAATGTGTTGTATGTGATAATACTCATATATATTATTTTACAGAAAAGGAAGAAACACAAATTTGCACATTAAAACATTTTACAACAATGACTACAATGAGTATAATGATCTATTGAATTGTAGGATTTTAGATAATTGTGCACAATCAGTCGAGATGCTTGGGTTATCTGCAGTTAATGCTGAATTTAAATTTCACTGTAGTAAAAATTCATTTGAAATTAATTTCGATGATGATCCAAATTTCACAATTGCTTTGCATTAAAACTCGACTGAGTGGCACAATTGTCGAAAATTCAGAATTACTGGATCAAGGTGTTATGAGATTTTTACATATAAAAGAGGAGATGAAGGCAAATGAAGGCATCAAAATATTTCTGGCCCAAAACTTTCAAAAATAAATATGTAGAGCATGGACAAATTTCTGAAGATAATGCGATAGGTGCATTTATTGCAAAAACAAATTTAAAAGTTCATAAATGTGGTATGATAATTCTTCACAATAATAGCTGGATGTCATTTTCCCCAGATGGCATAATAATTTCGGATGATAAACCTGTTGCCTTGTTGGAAGTCAAATGTTTATTTGCTGGTGAGATATATGTTGATTTTAAAAGCATACTTCTAAGTATCTTAAATTTCAGGTGCTTCAGTTACAATCACTGAAACTCTGACTTCATGCAAATTCATAAATGTAGAAAATGGAAAATATGTGCTGAAGAAAAACCATAAATTTCATGGTCAAATTCAAATGGGAATGGCAATTTTAAATTTCAAAAAAAAGTTTTTTAGTTTTATATGCTTCATATGACAACAGCTTGGAGAACATTGAAATTTATTTAGATGAATCTTTTGTTAAAGAATTGTTATAAACAATCAAAATGAATTTTTTTCAAAATATGATACATATAATATGTGAAAATAATAATTGACAATAAAAAGAATGTTGGAAGTTGTTATCTTTTGTACTTTTACTCGTAAACAACATGTTTTGAAGGAGAAATGGCCTTTTTCAAGAGAACGGACTATGATTGAATTATATTTTGATGCTTTTGGCTTAGGGCCGGATTCATAGTCGACCCTCAAGATGAGGTACGAAGGACAAGTTCTCCTTTGTTTTGCCGATCGTTACAACCAATAGAACTCGTTCTTTGTACCTCATCTTGAGGGCCGACAATGAATACTACCCTTAATCATGAAGAAACAAGCAAATCAAAATCTCTCATCAGACATAATAGGAGCCGATAAATTAGTTATTGCACAAGCTATTGTGAATATTTCGTTTATTTTTGGTACTAGTCTCCACTCTAGTTTTTCGCTCAATATTCTGCATATCTTTATCCTTTGGTTTGATCTTTCAATATGTACTCTAGCTGCTGCGATTTATCGATTCAATATAGCTTCCTCAGCAGACAGTTGAGGTTTTTTTTCTTAAGAAGGGTGGACGAATAAGTTTTATACCATAAAGATTGCATATATCATCAATCAGAAACCCTTTATCTACCATAATAGCATCTTGATTGGTATTTAGCTTATGTATCAATCCACTTTCTTCAAAAATAACCTTGTCAGAGGCTCGACCTCCATAGGGTTCGCTTATAAACGTTATAGTTCCAGCAGCAGACACCCCCGTCATAAACTTCACAGTACAATTACTTTTATACTGAGAATAAAACTTAATCCTACAACAGAGACATTGAGGTCTCTGAATACATATTTCTGTACAGTCTAAAACAACTCTGGTATTTTCAAAATCTTGGAAACAGGTTGGAATATTTCGACTAATTTCTTCTGCCGAAGGAAAATAAATAACTGGTTTGAGGACTGCTTGCAATACTGAAAGCATTTCATAGAAATATAGCTTACAACTCTGCTGAGATATTTGAAACAGTATCGATAAAGTAACATAAGATAAATTTAATTTCAATTTAGTGAATGTTAAAATTAATTGTTGCTTGATAGATAAATTTGTTTGCTCTGTTTCCAAGAGTTTTGTTGACCATTTCTTCTATGCTATTAAAAATATTGAAATTGTTTATACCTGTAAAACTTTTTAAAGATACTTTTTAAGATATCACTCAAAGTATATATTCCGGATACTTCAACCTGAACACAAGTATTAGGTGGACTGGTAACAATGTTCTCAACTACGTCACCACTAACATTATCATTGCTGTTCAACAAACTTAACAGTGCATGGGCGATGCTCAATTCTTCTTCTGTATGAGGTTCTTCAGCACAGCAAACGTCATCTACACATTCCTTCCTCTGTTCTCTTTCGAGGTATCTCCTTGTCCTGTCTAAAGCAGATGAAGATGATGAGGTTCCAGGTTGGGTACTCACAATTGGAAGATTCTGAGAGGGAATGGCAGTTTTTTTCAATATGCTTCTTTTCCCTGTTCCACCTTAGGACACAAAATAGATAATAACTATATAATTCCACATAGATAACCTCAACTATAACGACAAACGACTGTTCCCAAGTCGCAGTGGTTAAATTCGGAGCTACTAGAACTCAGGGATCCGCGGTCTAGTTCCAGTGGAGATGGGAGTGGGTTTCTAAAAAGGGAACCTAGTAAATGGGCGCCAGGTAAAGTTAAATCTCCCAGATACCCCCGCGTAATGTAATAATTCCTAAATTCACCAAAAGAATATTCACGCTAAAAACAAACAATTTATTCCAGTAGCTTACAACCCAGGTCTTTAGATTCACCAAAATAAAACTACTGTGAAACCCTGAATGAGGGTGGCGGAAATTGTACGTAGATATTTCTCTTTGATTCAAATACGCGTCGCTTGAGCTCAGGCGCATCCACGTTTCTTATCTATGATCTTGTATGATTTACACAAATCTTTCCCCAATTTCCGCTTTACAACAACAATAATTTATATAATTGATGATAATATTTGTTCAAGTGACATATAGCAGGTATAAGATATATTTCGAAAGATGTTTCCAATAACTTGTGTGCTATTCCTTATTCCTGAACGTAGTATTGCGTCGATGGTCTCACAATACTGTCCCCTTTCTCTCTGTGCTCGTAGTCTGCAACCCTCGATTGAATGTCCCACAGCGTTGCTTACTGGCCACCTTGTATATACACTCGTGATCTGCAACCCTACGTTGGCTGCCTCACAGCGTTACTTATGGACCACCTTGTATATACTCGAATGCCTCAGTGCTACTCTTCCTGACATAAAAATCCTTCTCTTCCTGACATAAAAACCATTCTCTTCCTTACATAGAAACCATTCTCTTCCTGACATAAAAACCCCTGATATTCGAGGTTGTCCTGTACAAGTTTGCTTCGAAACTAAATCTGGCCGTGCCTCCACCAAATAATCCTTCAAGCACACAGCGATGTTCTGTCAAAGTCGCCAAGATCGTTCACGTGGTCCTTGGATTTGCAAAAAGGTCTTTAGATCCTCTCTCGAGACAAGCGCAAGTTACCTGTTATCTTTCCAAATCAAACCAATATAACCCTCACTCCTAATTCGATTTTCGAAACTATATCCAACTAAGACGAATTCAACAATTCTTAAGTTTCGAAAATACGCACGACCTATTGCTCCTCCGTAGAATCTCCACAAAAATGGACGACCGACGCACTCACAAACTTTCAGACTGTCACAATGCAACAATATTGCCAACTCATTCGGCTCTTCGAATACAATAACTCTTTAGCGTCGATTGGTACCACTGAGACCCAACCTCAAATTTGATGTCAACATAAACGACATAAACAACATTCTCGCAAACCAAATGTAAACAAACCCCTGCCTGGGTTAAAAAGAAACGTTACACAACTTACCTTTATGAAAATCCTGTTCTGTAAAATGCAAGGAACAAACTTTCATAAATTTTGTAACAGGTTTCCCTATCTTCTGTTTATTGATCCAAGCCTTTCTTCGGTCTAACAGTTCTCCTCCTAATGCAGTTTCAATATATATTTTTATTTGGTTTTCCGGAGGAAAGAAGTGAAAACTCAAACCAATATTTTGCTCTTTTTTCGACCATGAATTGCATTGAGGCCCACAACAATAATCGTTTCTAGTCGAAGACATATTAGGCACGATATTATTCACTATTTCAGCTTCAATTTGTCTTTCAAACAAAAGTTTATGGACAAATACCGAAAAATTTAACTCAAACACGTGCAAAACGTCGGGTCATTACTAGCTTGGTTAGGTGCCGAATCCCGCCACCAGAGTTTTGGAAGTTCCCAATAGTTTCTTTCTAGGTTCTGAAGAGATTCGTATAATTTTCACTATAATTCTAATCTAACAATTGCATAGAAGGGAACGCACCTTAACTCAGCTGACGATCTTCATAGAACAACGTACGGAAATTATGACAGGGAGAATCTGTGATTGTTTACAAGAAAAGGACAGCAAGCAAGCCAGCCACTTGAAAAGAGACGCTACTCAGGATTGGGGGATTATAAAACCAGAAAGCTTGGAGGGATGCGCTCTCTTAGCTCTTCGGTTCCTGAACGTTCAACATTCAACAATTCATTGAGTACAAATATTATTAGTGTTCAACAAACTTGTAACTACAAGTTAGTCAATTAGTAGTGTTATGTGCCAAGGGGTAAGAAAAAGCCCATTGGGTGTTTTACATTATTAGTACCTGATCATTGTCCCCTTACGACTTCGGTCCAAGTTAACTGTATCCTTTTGAATGCATCTAATGGCGTACCTTATATTATGTAATTAATCTACTGGTATTAGGATCTGAATCATTAATGAATCTCTGTATTTCATCTTGTGCATAATTATTGATGTGATTAATTGGATGCCATCGATGTAAAGGGAAAACCCTGCCGCATTAAAGCTCACTAAGTTCATGTACGTAAGGATTATTATGTTATTTTGATTGCTTTTTGTGTCTGAGCTTTGCGGAGATATTGTAGAGCATTTATGGTGGATTGGGTAACATAAAAGGGTATCCTTTTAATAGTGTTGGAATTGGAAGCTCCGTAGCATCAGTAAGCAGGAATGTTAATAAAGTAGATTATGAATGAGTAATATGGCTTCCCAGGGATAACGAGAGTGAACCCAGAGTTAGTTTTATAATGCCCCGAACGTTTTCCTGCATTTTCATCAGCGTTGGCCACACAGATGAAGCAGGAACATGGTTTCGTTATTCAGAGCTTAGATCTCTGCGAGTTTGTTCAAATTCATTGATTCCTTCTGGCGAAGCTAAACGACACCGATCACATCTGCGGTTAGCGCATCCCCTGTACATATCCTGCGCCTCCCGATAGCTGTAGGTCAAGCACTGGCTTTAGGAAGAAAGTGTGAGGTCAAGCACTGCTCTTTAATCACCTCCTGAGTGAATGAATAAGGTAGAAAGGGTGAAGGTCAAGCACTGCTCTTTACTCACCTCCGGCGGTGGAATGTGGTATAAACACTAATGCTTACTGACCTCCGATCCAGTGAATATTCCAATGTCATATAACAAAGAATATACGATCCACCAGGTGCTCTCTTTATTGTTCTTAATTATTGTAGAAATGTGAATGTACCAGTTGGTTGATATAACTTTGTCTGATCACGATGATCACACTACTGGGGGTTTTTCTAAGCGTTCTTTTCCCCCAGTTATACCAAATATGCGTATCAGAACGCATCTTTAAACTTCCCGCCCATTTTCCTTGTTTCATTGAGTGTAACTTGGGTTGCCTACACAACGTAAGTAAGTAGTCCTACCAATTCATTAGACGATCACAATACAGCCAAGGTTAGATAAATTAGGTCATAGACTTCAATAGTAGAAGTCCCTGTGATACTAAAAGGTTATTAGAGAGGATTTAAAAAGCGGAATCAGTACAGTTCATTTCCACGCATCTTTCTATTGCAAGTACTTCTGCCTGAAAGATGCTCGGATAGGAGCCTAGCGATAGTGAACATTTGGTGCCTGGCCCATATACTCCAGCGCCAGCTCCTGTAGTGGTTTTTGGACCGTCTGTGTACCATTTAATGGTATTTCTTTTAGGAACTTGGGTGGTGGATTCCCTGTCCTAGTCATTTATCCTACCGAGCATCGTAGTGAAGTTCTTTTCGATGCCTTCTTTCATTTCGTCACTAGGAAGATTGTACCTGGTAAGATAGGACCAGGCTTTCTGGTTTTTAATACTCATTACCTGTTCCTTTCCTAGATATTCTGAGAATGGCTTCATGGGCCATTTTCTCTATCAGTAGATGAAGTGGCGTGAGATTTGTTATAATCTCAAGTGCCCCGTTAGGACAGGTTCCCATAGCTACAGTGATACGCACACAGGCCAGCCTTTGTACTTTGTCGAGGGTTTCACTCATGCTATTCTGGCTTGTTTTTGTGTACCAGGCTACTGCCCCATACGTGATTATGGGTCTCACAATAATGACGTACATCCATCGCAGTATCTTAGGGTTGCAGCCCCAAGTCATACCGGCTAGATTCCTGCACGCCATTAAAGCCTTTGTTCCTTTATTGGCAGTGATGTCAGCATGCCTATTCCAAAGTTTACTATCTAGTGTTACCCCTAAATATTTAACTTCAGACCTCCATTCTAATAGGTTGTCAAATATCTCCCTTCCGCTTTTTTGCTCTTTATTCAATGCTTCAGAAAAAGTGTTACAGTGATTGGATTTAGTTCAAATATGCGCCGTTTTGTTCGATATTCTGTTTCCATCTAGACGGCAACTTCATAATACCTCCCTCGTAGAAGCCCCCCTCCTTATTTGCAAAGAACTCGGTCAGCCACTTTTCACAATCCTCTTTTGATTTCAACTTTACACCACCAAGGGCGTTCGCCATGGACAGGAACAGGTGGTAATCACTTGGCGCTATGTCCGGGCTATATGGTGGATGCGATAAAACCTCCCATCCGAGCTCCCGTAGCTTCTGACGAGTCATCAACGAAGTGTGTGGTCTGGCGTTGTCCTGGTGGAACACTACACCCTTCCTGTTGCCCAATTCTGGACGTTTCTGGTCGATCGCCTGCTTCAAGCGGTCCAGTTGTTCGCAGTAGATGGTAGAATTAAGCGTCGGGCCATATGGGAGCAGCTCATAGTGGATGATTCCCTTCCAATCCCACCAAACACACAGCAAAACCTTCCTGGCCGTCAATCCCGGCTCGGTCACTGTTTGGGACGATTCACCTGCCTTTGACCACGACCGTTTTCGCTTGATATTGTCGTTTGTGATCCATTTTTCGTCGCCAGTCACCGTCCGCTTCAAGAATGGGTCGAGTTCGTTCCGTTTCAGCAGCATATCGCAGGCGTTGATTCGGTCCAGAAGGTTTTTTTGCGTCAAATCATGCGGCACCAGAACATCAAGCTTTTTTTGTATCCAGCCTTCTGCAGATGGTTTAAAATGGTTTGGTGACTAACTCCCATCTCCTGGGAGATGTCACGAGATGCCACATGCCGGTCTAACTCGATGTATTCCATGATTTGATCGGTATTTGTCGTCACAGGTCTTCCGCCGGCTGGCTTATCCATAGTGTCGTTTTCACCGTCTCTGAATCGTCGAAACCATTCCTCCGCGGTTCGAACTGATAGAGTACCATCCCCCAAAACACCATTAATCTCACGGAACGTTTCTCTAGCGGATTTGTCTTTAACGAAGGAAAGCTTTAAAATAGCGCGAATTTCGGCGTTAGTGAACTCCATGTTTACACGTCTATAACTGTTGAACGCAATATCCAAACTAATCATGCATAGAGTCGTTTTGTAGGTTATGTCAAGACCTTTCAAATTATGTATAGTATTGCCAGTTACGAGCTCTGTAGCGCTTTGTACATAGCCGCGAAATTTAAAAGACAAAAAGGCGGAAGGGAGATATTTGGCAACCTATTATAATATCTCCGTTCAAAAAGAGGGAATGTCAAGGCTGGAAGTTTCCTTCTTCGAGTAAACAGAATCACTGTGGTCTTATTCGGGTTTATGCTGAGCCCCACTGACAAGCACCACTGCGCGATAATTCTATGGCCCTCCTGTAGTAAGTTACACAAGGTGTCCTCGGATTTATCTCTAACCATTAGGAGTATGTGATTGGCATAGCTTATACACCCGAAGCGGAGCTCTCTTAGTCTGTGGAGGAGCTCGTCTACTACTAGGCTCCACAGAAAGAGAGAAGTTACTCCCCCTTGAGATGTTCCACGAGTGGCTTTGATAGAAGTGGTCTTATTGCCTACCTGTGCCTCGGCTATCCTCGTCGACAACAACTCATGCATCCATTTTATAATGGTTTTATTCACTCCTCGCCTTTCAAGTGCATCTTTGACAGACACATGTGTTGTGTTGTCAAAGGCCCCAGATATATCCAGGGATGCACACATTGCGATTTCTTCATTGACAGTTCTCTGGATGACTTCAGTCAGCGGATACAGAGCAGTCTCTGTAGATCGGCCTGGCCTGATGCATGCTGGATTTTCTGGAGTGGAATACTCTCGAGATTCTCCGATCTTATGTAGTTATCCACTACCTTCTCCATCGTTTTAAGTAGAAACGATGTCAGAGAAATGGGTCTGAAAGATTGGGGATCAGTCCCGTCCTTCTTCCCTATTGTAGGTATGAAGGTTAATTTTTCCCTTCTCCATTTACTAGGTACTTGACCCAAGGTTAAACTGCTTCTCATGTTTCTCAGCAGATGGGGAAGAATCTCTTCCATACTTTTCTGCAGGAGTGCTGGAAATATCCCATCCACTCCTGGTGACTTATACGGCTGAAAGGTGTTTATTGCCCATTCTAGGCGTTGCCTTGTGAACCTAATCATAGCAATATCCCAATCCTCCTTGCGGGAGTTTTTGTTGTGATTTTTTGCTGTTCCAGTATTCGTTACAGGTTCACTACCTGTAAAGTGAGTCTTGAGAAGAACGATCGATCGTTGCTCTTCCCCTTTCCGCGTATGACCCATCTAACTTCTTCAACGATATTTTGGGATTTCTTCCCCCTCTTGCCATGATCTTTTGCAGTCTGGCCGCAGTGGGAGTGGAAGTGATTTTTTCACAAACGGCTTGAACGTTAAGCCTCTTGGCCTTCCTAATCTCCTTCTTGTATTGAGTCAGCATCTCAGTGTACCCCTGCCAGTTACACAGTCTCTTTTGGCACTGTAAAAGAGCCGACAGACCTTCTTCCTGAGATTTGGCAGATTCTCTTCCCCCCAAGGTGCTTTCGTTTCTGATCGAACCTTTGACAGTGGACAGCTGGAGTTGTCATTATTGCCCCACTGACCTGTTCGACTCTTTGTTCCATATCGTAATTCCGGTCTTCTGCCCATTTTATACCAATCTGTTCCAAAGAGACCCTCAATAGGTCTTATACAGAGACCAGTCTGTCTTTCTGGGATTTCGAATTGAAGGCATCAAGGTGCTGCTTGCCTCTAACCTGATTTCAATAATCCTATGATCAGAGAGTGATGGTTCGTCCATCACCCTGTAAGATGTTACATTCTTTCTAGCAGTAGCGATAGCTATCGTTACGTCTAGGTCCTCTTTTCTCGCTCTCATGACAAAGGTGGGGAAGTCCCCACATTCAGTGTCTCGAAGTTATTCAAATACATGCATTCATTGTTGGTTCGAAAACGAACAGTGCTGTGTTTGTTGCGGCTTAAGGTCTCTGTTCGAATCATACATTCACTGTTGGGTCAAAGAAAGTGCTGTGTTTGTGGTGGCGTAAGGACCCCTTCGAATATATGCATTCATTTTTGGGTCGATAATAAAAAGTGCTCTGTTTGTGACGGCGTAAGGACACAAATCAGTTCAATCGTACAATCGTGCCACTGCCATGAGATAAAGAAAATTGGTTCAAGCACTGACGTGAAGTCAGGAGCTTTTGCGCGTATGATCTATTGTCCATTCTCCTATATTGGACACTCTTAATCGAATTTACCATGGTGAATTATATTGTCTATTCTCCTGTATTGGACAATCGTGAAGTCAGGAGCTTTTGCGCGTATGTTCTATTGTCCGTTCTCCTGCATTGGACACTCTTAATCGAATTTACCATGGTGAATTCTATTGTCTGTTCACTGTATTGGACACTCTTAATCGAATTTACCATGGTGAATTCGATTGAGAGTGTCCAATAAAGAAGACTAGACAATAGAATTCTCCATGGTAAATTCGATTAAGAGTGTCCAATACAGGAGAATGGACAATAGAACATACGCGCCAAAGCTCCTGACTTCATGTCAGTGCTTGAACCAATTTTTTTTTCGTGAAGTCAGGATAGAATGCAATGATGAAAAAATTAACACATTGTCTACCTTCAGTTCTCCTTTGGGAGAAGAATACATAATTATTCTAGGAAAATATTGCTGGAATTAATGTCATATTTAAATAATCAAAGTAGAGAAAATTATAAGTTTAGTAACTAGCATATTGAATGAAATTCAATTGAATTCCAGTAATATTCAATTACTTATTCTTAACCAATAAATGCCTATTGATAGATCTAAAGGTGTTGAGGTGAAACATATAGATATATTCTCAATGGTTATAGAAAAACTGGCCTAAAATGCTTCTTTACCTATCACGAGATTTAATATCGACAAATGAGGCTCTCACCTCACAAGATCCGAAAGTGTGGTTAATTTAAAGTTAAGTTTTGAACAAATATACTCCTCTGCAGGCGCATGGATCTCTTGAATAAGTATGGCCTTCTCTATTTTTCAAAGATATTCACTATTGTTCATAGAAATCCCTTCAATATTTAGTTGCCTCCTGCTAAGGAGGATCTCTTTCAAAACCGGGTCTGACCGCTACAGGACCCTAATGTAGGGCTATCATCTCCCATAGATATGTGATGAAAAAATATGTGATCATGACATTCATGGTTTTGAAGGTTCTCGCAAAAATACAACGATTCCCATCCAGCTACCGAACTCACAAAAGGCTGCTCAATTCTCCAACAATATGGATCCGATCGTGTTCAAACTTGGAATTTTGCAGTAGAGTTAGGTTCTGAAGGCTCTTGCAAAATTTCAGCGATGCTGGACGAATAGTTTATGATATATAGAATTTATTTCAATTATTTTCAATGATTTTTTTGAAATTTTCTAGTTATACCATTGTCACGAATTTCCGCAAGAATTTTCGTGTTGGCATTCTACAACTAATAACCATGTTTGAATTATATCAGTTTCGCATTTTTCGAGTTATTGAGGAAATAACAACCAAGTTTCAGATGGGTTTAACTTCAAAACCGTTTGTCCGATTATACCTATGGACGAATTCAAATCTCGCATTCAGATGCACAACCTAACCTGAAAATTTCAAACCACTATCTCTTTCCGTTCTCAGGTTATGGTGTCATATATAATATTTTTTAATAATTTTTTAAAATTTTCTAGTGATACGATTCCCACAAAATTTCACAAACGTGCTTAAGTTTATATTCAACAACTATTCACCAAGTGTCAATTCGATCGGATTTATATTGGTTGAAAACAAAATTATTACTCGGAAACCATTTATGCCCATTAACGAACTTGTTCGTCGTATTGGGATGCGCCACCTACCCTGAAAATTTCAAGTCGCTAGCTCTTTCCGTTCTCAAGTTATCGTGGCAACAGCCGGACGGCCGGTCGGACAGACAGAATCAAATTTGACCTCGAATTCTTCATCAGGGAGTCGAACCCAATCGCTTGAGACCATTTTCAGCTAAAAATTCGAAAATTACAGACATTTGGGCAAAATGATAACGCGATGTTCCCCAGAACATACGCGCTAAAACACCTATATAGCTGTGGTTTATTTTCAATAGTTCATTCCGAGAATTATTCCTATGCCACACGTCGACTCGTTCGGTTGTGCCATGAGGAACTATGAAATGACATTTTATAAAAAACGTCCTGTATAGCAGTATTTTATATCTAATAATATAAGAAAATACTCAGTTCTCACGTAATTTCATGAAAATATCGGCTTAATCGGGAATCGTCCATTTCCATTTTCTCAAAGTTATTATTTTAATAGAATTGGATAATAATGAAAATAGTTATTTTTGTATCTAGTGCGCGAAATGCTACTTTGGTGATCGAGAACTGATTTTTTTAACGAGGCGCAGCCGAGTTAAAAAAATAGTCGAGATCACCAAAGTATTTCGCGCATGAGATGCAAACAAAATTTTTTCTACAAACGCCAAAAATATTGTTCTAAACTAAGTAACATTCATAGTTTAATATGAAAAATTGTATTGAACTGGCTTAAAATGTTTTTCCAAATCAAGTAAATACTATAACTATGAAAATAAAATGGCATTTGTTTGTTTGATTGAGGAACATAAAGGTTAAAATATAAAAACTCCATATAGTTTACATGCAGTGTGCGAAGTAAGTACTTCGCACACTACTTCGCGCACGGTGTCATGGTAACAAAGGAAAATGAAAAAAAGGGTCACTTCGCATATTGTTTTCAATGCGCGAACCTTGTCATTTTTTGACGTTTGTAGAAAAAGATCAATAATTTCGGCTACAGGAATCGATCTCAGTACTTATCTGCTATGATCACGTATCTTTACTCCTGAGCTGTTCAGCCAGTAGAGGATATGATGAGAACCGGAACTTGAACGAATGTCATTACTGACCTTCGATGCCTTCTTTTCAAATGTCTAATTTCACAAATCAGTGCCATCAATACATCCAATGATATTTGGAAAACCTCCAATGTTGCAGAAATGAGCCTTTGTCTGCCTAATTTCTCCACCATTCCTTGGCATGAAAAAGAAAGGAGGAGCAAGCCTTGCTATTTATTTGCTAACTTTGAGACAGTTGTTTTATGAATATTCATGTCATCACCGATCACAATTTGGAAACTACCTGTAGCATAAAAGCGAAGAGTTATCAGCATCTTTTCTAAGAAGGATAATGCAACTCTTCTTTATGATATTAGAGTTAATGTTGGATTAACTTGTTCACAGAGGTACTCCACTGTACTTTTACTGAAAAAAAAAATTGAAATATAAGAGGCAAACTTGAAATTTGAGATATTATTGATGAAGGAAACTGAATTTGATATTGTTCTTGAGATAAAAATTGCAAATCATAAACTCATAAATACTAACACTACAAAGTATTAGTTTTATTGAAATTTACCTAAATCTATATCTCATTTTGATTTCTTAATTTGTGAACCTTCCCATGGGCAATCTTAAAATTCTTATGAATCGGGATATTATTGATAAAATCAAGAACTTCTTCTTCCGATGAGGAAGTTGAATCAATTGATACTTCAGTTGCAAAGGCCATAATATAATTATTTTCAACCAAACTGTACAGAAACTAAACAATAATAAACAAGTGAACTTCTCAACTATTGGGGTTAGAATGGAAACGTCAAATAGTTATTGAATCGATAACGGACACCGTCAAAGGGTTAGCTCAAGCGGAGTTTATCGGAACGATATCTGTTAGAGCGGTACTCAGAAACAGAAATCTCTGGATATCGACCCGATAAAGTTATGGAACAGATAAACTACCAATAAAATGGCCTCAGAAACCGGGCATAATTTGGGTATGACCAGCGAAACATTTGATCTACTTCTCACTACATCTCATTACAAACTAGAGACATTTTGTTGAATTATTTTAACGGAATTGGATCGACTACATGGCAGAATAACTCATTGCCTGAAAACATAATCCAACGGCATAATATACATTCACAGAATTAACGTATCATTGTAAAAAAATTAAATCACATTTTAGTACTTGAAATATTTTTCTACATCGTCCATACTGCTACCTCTGCCCATAGTTTCGTTAAGGCTACTGAATTTTTATGGAGTTCACTAGCTGGATTCCACAGAGGTTCTCTTTTGAAAACTGATGCAATTAATATGTCATCCAATTTTGACTTCTAAAATGCCTCGCGCCTAGTCTCAAAAAACCAACACATTTGTTTACTTCGATACACGCTAGCGACTAGCTAAGCGCTAAGCGTGCAGTGCGGCCGGTTGCGAAAGATCTAGAACGTTCGTTTTTCTGTTACTCGCTAGGTGACTCGCTTGGCTCTGGGCGCTAAGCAAGCCGCTTGTCTGTGCGGAAGTGCAAATTTTTCGATTTCATAATAATCTGCTTTCTTTTCTAGATGTTTCGATAATTAGGTATTTGAACCATTTCGAAGCAAGTGTCTTTAGGAAGCAGACACATACAAATATATATTTGAATTTCTATCAACCATCAAATTAGCGTGAAAAGAGGTATTATTAAAACACTTTACGATAGAGCTAACCTAATTTGTTCTACTCTTGAAATACGAACTAATGAAATTTATTTCCACAAAAAATTTCCTGGAGATAATGGATACCCGTGTTAATTAATAAATACATCAATCATGAATTTGGATAGAAGAGCTAAGCTAACAAATAATCAAGTTCAACAGAATAATCAACAGGAACAGCAATCCAATGTGTTCAATGTGATCCCTTGTAACGTTACAAACGCTCCACCATTGATTACCGTTTTAATCGCGAAAAACTGTCTACGGGTAGCTTCGATTCACACTCAAAAACGCCTTGCCTAGATTCTATGTATCGCCCAGCGCGTTGATAGAGTTTATGTTTCGCATGCGCACGATCCGCTGCAATCTCAAGCGGACATCTTTGTCTTTCTTTCGAGTACTGAAAGTCAAAGCGTTAACATCTCACCAGAGAGTTTAGCAAATTAAAGTACTACCGTAATCCATTATAATCGTATGAATTGGAAATTTATTTGTTTCTTACAAGACGTCTATTTAAAAGGCGGTAAGTACTACGTAGATTCGAACTGATATTTTCTGCTTTTGTGAATGCCAAGTTGTTATTTCCGTTTTATTTCATTTTCTGCAGGTTACACAGGTTAACACGTTTCTTTGTATAATACTTAATTTCTAGTCTCATTCTTGCGATCGAATAACGTGCTCTTATTCCTGGATTCTAGATATTTTATCCCATATTTATTGCTCTGTAAATAATTTCAAGTTCGTCTAGAGTTACTGGGAATGAGATCACGTCTTACATGCACTATCTTATGGGTCTGAATTTTTGCAGTCTTAGTTCCGGAGTGAACATTTGGAGATAACTTTTTTAGTTCCGGAGACAACTTCCTTAGTTCCGGAGTGAACATTTGGATTACGACTTTCTTAGTTCCGGATTGAACAATTGGAGAGAACTTTCTTGGTACCGGAGCATTAACTGGTGGAATATCTCAATACCTCAACACAAATCTGGTGGAATATATTAATACCTGAGCACAAATCTGGTGGAATATCTAATACCTGAGCATATATCTAGTGGAATATCTAATAGGAACAACTTAGTCCTGGAATAACAGTTGAAGACAACTTCCTTACTACCGAAGTACCTTTGTTCCGGAGAGAACGTACTACTACATGTGACATTTTGGACGGCCCTACCTCACCTATCGAACCCAGACTGCAAAGATAAGTGCCTCATCGATCTCAGACTTACCATTGATCCTTGTATATATTACTGAAATATTTATTTGTAAAGTTGGAATATATAGATAGGGAATAAGAGGTTTTATCTTTGCCATCAGATCAACGATTTGGGATGCATTCAGGAGTAGTATACTTTTTACTTAGGCGCTCTATGAGGCATTTTACTTAGGTAAGGTGTTTCCTAGGCGGACGAACAAACTTGCTAGCATAAGTCACTGAGCTAGTAACGGGCAAGCTAGTAAGTTTGATTTCACTGGCGCCCAACGTGGGGCACGAGTAACCTATTTTTTGAGTGATATTTTTTTTCCTGGGTGTGTTTCTGCCGTTTTTCTGGTGGTGAGGGTGACTTCGTCGTGAGTCTGAGTTCGAGTTCATTATTTTTTTTTTTGAGCTATCTTTCAACTTTTACCTTATTGCTTTTTCATATCATTGTTATCTGTATAACTGAATCATGAATCCCAACAACTTGAAGTCTCACGAGTTGAGTTATGAACTGACAATACGGATAGGCAAAGAGATACCAACAACTGTGGATGAGAAGCGTAAGCTTTTGAGGGGCTTGCTTGCTCAGGAAAAGGGCGATCGTAGTTTTATTGAATTAAGGGATGATTACGAGTTAGAAACCAGTTTCACAGAGTTAAAAAGGTCAATTACAGAAATATCCACGTTGATTTCTAACTTATCGGTTACATCTTCAGAAAATTATTATAAGCGGATCATAGACCGTTTAACTCACTGTTCAGCTAGGTTACACAGAATTTCTGTTGAAGAAGATTCTGATGAAAAACAGAAAAGATCTCTATTGTTCCAAATTATTACCTTAGAATCAGAGTTGGACGAACGTAAATGCCTTCAGCAGCTCCTGTTACTTCAACACCTACCAAAGCTCCCACATTAAGCAATACCACCGTTTCTTCAAAAAAGGTTCCCATTTATAAGTGGGCTTTTAAAAAATTCTCCGGTAGAGAGCCTCTAATGCCATTTCTTGAGTTGATAGATACCCTTAAGGTTTCACGTGGTTGTACAGATGCTGACCTTTTCGATTCAGCTTCGGATCTTTTTGAGTTTGACGCTTGGACATGGTGGCATAACCATTTTATTCGTAGTACCTTTAAGACATGGTCGGACCTGGTGGATGGTCTGAAGGACGCTTTTTTACCTTCAAATTATGACGAGAGGATAATGAGCGAAATAAAGTCTCGTAAACAGAAATTAGGCGAAAATGTTACCATTTTTATAACATCACTAGAAGCTAAATTTTACCGATTAAATACAAAACCTTCAGAGAGAGAAATGGTAGGGATCATTAGAACCAACTTGCTTCCCGATTTTGTTAAAGCATTAGTGCTTCAGGATATAGATACAGTGGCAAAATTAACTTCATTATGTAAAAGGATTGAGGATATCTTACGACTGGGTGATCTCCAACAGAAATTTTCCAAAAGTTTATCAATTGCCGAGGTATCTCTGGTTCAATGTTGGAATTGTGGTGTCAACGGACACACATATAATGTATGTAGAAAGCCAAGGGTGATTTTCTGTTACGGTTGTGGTAAGCGAGGCATAGTTAAGTCAAAATGTTATTATTGTTCAAAAAACGTACAAGCTGGTCATCGGTCGGCAGAACGGGTGATTCAGCCAAGTACCTCAAAACCAACTGCCACTCAAAAGAACAAGAGACAATAAACAGTTTCTGTAAAGATGACTGGAACGACTGCTCGAGAACAATCGATAATTTTTATAACAACTCTCTCTCAAAACCATCCAGTTCAAACCTCTCCAGTAATACTCCAGTCAGAAACAATGAATTTAACTTTGAAAATGTTAAGGCTAACTCCGCATGCCCACTACTGTTGCATAAACAGGGCGACAATAGACCCTATATTAATGTCGGTATCTCTGAAGAAAAAGTGTTAGCACTGCTCGATAGCGGAAGCAATGTCTCTATTCTTGGTTCTCCCTCTCTCTATCTCTCAAAGAAACTAAATTGATCTTTGAATTACGACGTGTCTATACACTTGACTACAGCAGATGGCCAGTTACAGAGTACATTGGGATATGTTTGTCTACCTATTAAAGTTAACAACTCGACTAAGTCTTTGAAGTTCCTTGTGGTCCCTACAATCTCCCATCGTATGATACTGGGAATGGACTTTATTAAAACGTTTAATATCGCTGTGGATTTTACTAACTTTTCTTTCAATTCCTCAGTAACTTCTACAGCGGCACTACATGCTATTAAACCCGCAGATAATCTATCAGATTTTCAAATGGAGAAACTGCAAGAAGTTGTAAATTTATTTAAGTCCATTGGGCCTAAAGATAAAATCGGTAGGACACATTTGTTAACACATTCCATCAAGACTGAAGGTCCTCCTATTAGGCAAAGACAATATCCTCTATCGCCCGCGACGCAGTCCGTTTTGAACAGTCAGATTGACGAGATGCTAAAACTTGATATCATTCGACCAGTCACTGAATGTTCTCCCTGGTTATCTCCTCTTTGGCTCGTCGGCAAGAAAGATGGAACGTTCAGGCTTTGTTTTGACGGTAGGAAATTAAATTCGGTAA
Source organism: Halyzia sedecimguttata (assembly GCA_937662695.2). NCBI lineage: Eukaryota > Metazoa > Arthropoda > Insecta > Coleoptera > Coccinellidae > Halyzia > Halyzia sedecimguttata. The sequence continues at coordinate 10,352,113 of OW569418.2, forward strand.
CTGTTCAAGATTCATATCCCATGCCATTAATAGACACGATCGTTAGTAAGGTGAACAATGCTTCATACATATCGACTATTGATTTAAAATCCGCTTTCTTTCAAATTCCGCTCGATGAAGAGTCCAAACTTAAGACCACATTCTCAGTCCCGGGTAGAGGACTATTTTGTTTCAACGTTTTACCTTTTGGTTTAAATAATGCCGCCCAAGCTCTATGTAGACTCATGGACGTGGTCATTGGCCCTTCATTGGAACCCTTTGTATTTTACTACTTAGATGTCGTTATCATCGTGACACCTGATTTTGAGACCCATCTTAGAGTTTTGAGGGAATTGGTCAAGCGGCTTAGAGAGGCTAACCTGACTGTAAATTTTGATAAGTGCAAATTCTGTCGTCCTTCGTTGAAGTTCTTGGGTTTTCTCGTCGATGAACAAGGTCTGAGAACTGACCCTGAAAAGGTTGAATCTATTCTGAATTATCCTGTACCAACCAACACAACCCAAATACGACGTTTAATTGGTTTAGTAGGTTATTATCGCCGATTTTTAAAAGATTTTGCTACTGTATGCTCCCCCATTTCTGATCTGCTAAAAGGACGCCGGAAGGGTCAACCTATTGTTTGGACTAAGGAGGCTGATGAAGCTTTCCTCAGTATTAAAAAAATTCTAACATCCACTCCTGTTCTGGCTAGCCAAATTTTGCTAAGCGATTTTACCTAGCTTGTGATGCTTCAGACGTAGGGGTTGGTGGGGTACTTTTTCAGGAAACGGACGGTTTAGAACATCCTATTGCCTTCTTTAGTAAAACCTTGAACAAATGTCAACGTAAATATACAACAACCGAAAAGGAATGCCTTGCAATTTTACTATCAATAGACCGATTTCGCCCATATATTGAAGGTACTGAATTCACTGTTATAACTGATCATTCTTCTCTACAGTGGCTGCATTCAATGAAGAACCCTTCTCCACGACTGGCTAGATGGATAATCAGATTGTCATGCCATAAATTCAAGATCATACATCGTAGCGGTTCACTGAATACTGTTGCCGATTCATTATCACGCATTCCTGAGTCTGTAGAGACTTCTGTATTGGACCTTGGTGCATTGAAGCCTGACCGGTGGTATCGGGAAATGCTGGAAAGCGTAACAAGTAATCCTCGTCTCTATCCTGATTTCCGTGTTAATGGTAACGTGTTGTATAAACATATATTTTGTAAGTCCAGATTATCTGATGATTCTCCTGAGTGGAAGATTGTTATTCCTACTGCTAATAGATTAGAGTTATTGAAGAAATATCATGATGATCCTGTTGCAGCGCACTTTGGTGTTTGTAAGACATTATCCCGTTTATCTTATCTTTATTATTGGCCAAAGATGCGTGATTCAGTTAAGAACTATATCAGAAACTGTAAAATCTGTGCTTCGTGTAAGTCAGATAACCTTCCTCAAGCAGGTTTAACAGGTAAATACAGGGATATCAGTTTTCCATTTCAGTTGATTTCGGCAGACTTACTGGGACCATATCCCAGATCAAAGAATGGGAATCAATATGTACTAGTCGTTACGGATTGGTTCACCAAATTCGTGCTTGTGCATCCCATGGCTCGAGCAACTGCCAAAGGTATCGTTAAGTTTATTGAAACTCAGGTCTTTCTAATTTTTGGTGTCCCTCAGATAATTGTAGTTGATAACGGAGCACAATTCATTTCAAAAGAGTTTAAGAATTTAGCTAGACAATATAAAGTCCAAAAGATTTGGTACAACGCGAGGTATTTTCCGCAAATAAATCCGACAGAACGTGTGAATAGAACGATTACAACGGCTATAAGATCCTTCATACATGAAAACCATAAAACTTAGGATCAGAACATATACCATATAGCCCAAGCTATTAGACTAAGTAAACATGAAGTCACTGGATTTTCTCCCTCCTACCTATGTTTTATGAGAAATGTAACAATTGATGGCGCTTTTCATGGTAAAATTTCAGAGAATGCAAATAATCCAATTGAAGTCCATAATAAAGTTTTAGATCCATTTTTGCAGAGAAAATTACCTGATCTCTATGAATCCGTACAACGGAAAATATTTCAGGCTTATAAGAGGAATTCTAATCGATATAACTTGAGAAAACGTGATGTTCAGTTTCATGTTGGTGACAGGGTTTGGAAAAAGAACTTTGTACTTTCCGATGCGACTAAGAATTTCTCGGCTAAGCTAGCTCCTAAGTTTGGGCCTTGCATTGTTCATAGAGTCGTGTCTCCATTAGTTTATAATTTGAAAGACTTGAGTGGAAATGATCTTGGCGATTTTCACGTAAAACATATTAAATTGGACGTTACACAAAGTGACGAAAGTGGAGATGATTCAGAATAGGGATGATGATTGTTTTTTTTTTGTATCTTGAGTTCCTAATACCTTTCCTCCTTCCTCTATCGCAAGGCAAGTGTTTGACTAGTTGGTACAAATGTATATATATATTTTTTTTTCTTGTGTACCTGACAATTTCATGAGGGTTGAGATTCATTTTTGAAGTTCACAGCAGCTATGCAGTACCTTGATTGGAAATTTGAGCGTAGTCTGCAGTTTGCTTTGAAGCTTTCTCAAGCCTTCAATTTGGCAGCTATCTTATCTCTTATGTCTTATGACACTTACCGTTTATCGTGTCTTATGACAATTATCGTATCTTTACCTGCCTGATGGCAATTACCGTATCTTTCTGCCCATCAATTTTTGCGCGCGTGTTCCGCAAGGAACAGCGTGCTATCATTTCGTCACAATGTCTGTATTTTTCGAATTTTTTTTCGAAAATGGTCTCAAACGATTAGGTTCGACTTCCTGATGAAGAATTCGAGGTCAAATTCAATTCTGTCCGTCCGGTCCGGCCGGCCGTTAGCACGATAACTCTCGAACGGAACGACTTAGAGCGTTGAAATTTGCAGGGTAGTTTTGTAGCGTAAATATCTCGGACAAGTTCGTTAACGGGCGAAATCCACCGAGCGGTTTCGGAGTTAAGGCCGTTTTTAGTCAAAACGTTTTTAATGAATATTTCCGGAACCAATCACTCGATCTTTCTGAAATTTGGCAGCAACTTGTAGAATCATGACCTTTATATGCCTGCGAAGTTTTGTTTTGATCGGACGGCCCTAAAGTAGCAAAAAAAAATTTCAAAAATTTCAAAATTTTGTTTTCAGGATAACTCGACAAATACTGATCTGATTAAATTGAAACTCAGTAGTTAGATGCAAAAGACCAATGCAAACACTTTTGCAAAATTTCGTGAAGATCACGTGACATGAAAAAAATTAAAAAATTACTACTATTTGGCGACATACTTTGCTTAAAATGCCGAAACCTATTTTTTTGAGGTTCATGCTGCCCTTTCCGGACATTTTTCGTTGTGCGCATGCGCAGATGAGAAGTCATTTAGCTGCTGTAGTTTTCGTCAGAGAGGATTGGGGTTTTGGGGTGGCGGATGCTATTCCTCCATAGAATCCAGATCCCTGATGAGGGTCTGCGCATGCGTAGATTAAAGATGCGATATCTTCCGAACCACTAGTGTTGGAGAATCGGAGTTTTTTGTAAGGTGTGTTATTTTGAAAGGACTTTTAGCCGCGAGTAGATTGCGCATGCGCAGAAGATAAGTGTCTGTTTTTGGGTTGGATGGGTCATGTTGGGAGTGCTGAGTCGATATTGTGAGGTTTTAAAAGAATATTCATAGCAATTCAGTGCTCGGACACTAGTCAGTTTGGGGGAAATACCGTTGTTTCCGAGTTGAAGTGTGCATACCGTGGCCCTGGGGCCAATTATGAAATTGATGTTACTCCTTACGGGCATTTTTCGTTATACGCATGAGCAGACCATCAGTGATTTAACTGCTGAAGTTTTCGTCAGAGAGGTTTGGGGTTTTGGGGTGGCGGATGCTATTCCTCTACAGAATCCCCTGGTGAGGGTCTGCGCATGCGTGGATTCAAGAGGCGATATCTCCTGAACCACTAGTGTTGGAGAATCGGAGTTTTCTGTATGGTGTGTGATTTTGGGAGGACTTTCAGCCGCAAGTAGATTGCGCATGCGCAGAAGAGAAGTGACTGTTTTTGGGTTGTATGGGTTATGTTGGGAGTGCTGACCCGATATTGTGAGGTTTTAAAAGAATATTCATGGCAATTCAGTGCAAGGACAAGTCAGATTGGGGGATGTAGTGTTGTTTCCGAGTTAAAGTGTCCGTATCGTGGCCCTGGGGCTAATTTCGAAATTGATGTTACCCCTTACGGGCATTTTTCGTTATGCGCATGAGCAGACCATCAGTGATTTAACTGCTGGTGCTTTCGTCAGAGAGGATTGGGATTTTGGGGTGGTGGATGCTATTCCTCTATAGGATCCCCTGGTGAGGGTCTGCGCATGCGTGGATTCAAGAAGCGATATCTCCTGAACCACTAGTGTTGGAGAATCGGAGTTTTTTGTGAGGTGTGTAATTTTGGGAGGACTTGCAGGCACGAGTATATTGCGCTTGCGCAGATGAGAAGTGAATGGTTTTGGGTTGTTTGGGTTATGTTGGAAGCAATGAGCCGATATTGTGAGGTTTTAAAAGAATATTCATGTCAATTCAGTGCACGGACACAAGTCAGTTTGGGGGAAATAGCGTTGTTTCCGAGTTGAAATGTCTGTATGGTGGCCCTGAGGCGAATTTATAAATAACTATATTCGGTAGATCTATATTAAAATACGTTCGGATTTGGAGAAGAGGCAATTGCGTTCCAAACGGAGGTCCCACAACCGCATTTTTTTTCGATCTACGGTAAAGCTAACAGCCAAACTGTATTGATAGCTATATTTGTTAAAGGAACTTGAAAAAAAAAAAAGCACTGACGTGTAGTCAGTACTCTTTGGCGCGCGTGTTCACGGTGGCTAATTTGAATTGAATGACGAGTACTTCAAGCTCAGTAGATAGAGCGAGCTGAAGATCTACCTAAAGGATAGTGGACACCATTCACTGTCGGTTCAAAAATTAACAGTGCTGTATCTAAGCTGCCATCAGGATAGATTAACAAAGTTGGAAAAGAACGCAAGTGACTCTCCTTAGTCGCACAAGCTCCTAGAAGATTTGGGAGGGTCAGTATAATCCTAATCATGATAATCGCACGCGCGCAAAAGCAGATTGACTTAACAATGAAAGAAAAAGTGTAAAAGTCAATCTGCTTTGGCGCGCGTGCGATTAACATGATTAGGATTATACTGACCCTCCCAAATCTTCTAGGAGCTTGTGCGACTAAGGAGAGTCACTTGCGTTCTTTTCCAACTTTGTTAATCTATCCTGATGGCAGCTTAGATACAGCACTGTTAATTTTTGAACCGACAGTGAATGGTGTCCACTATCCTTTGGGTAGATCTTCAGCTCGCTCTATCTACTGAGCTTGAAGTACTCGTCATTCAATTCAAATTAGCCACCGTGAACACGCGCGCCAAAGAGTACTGACTACACGTCAGTGCTTTTTTTTTTTTTAAGTTTAGAGCGGCTATGCAGTACCTTATTGGAAATTTGAGCGTAGCTCGTGACTTACTTTGAAGTTTTCTTAAATCTGTGAGTCTCGTAGAGATTCTTTTGGTCGTATCTTTGGATACAGTTGTTGTTTGTACCGACAGACGGACACTTCTCTTTCCTTAACTTACCTATTCCTATTATCTATCCCTATTACCTATTCCTATTATCTATCCCTATTTCCGCTACCTTATAAAGAACCTAATTCGCGATTCTTAATCGCTGGCGCCCAAACTTATCTTTCCTTCCCTACGCATTTCCGGGATTTTGAGCTGTTTCTCTAATTTAACTTTCATTATTTTCAAATATTAAGTATCACTTCATAGGAGAGGCTGGGTTGGGAAGTGATCTCTTGATATTATTAGTTAGATCATCTGCACATACACATTTAACATCTACTGTGAAATAAATTAGCTGTAAATCTTGAGCTTTGGAAATTGGAGAGACGCCTCAGAATATGATCGATAGTACCTAACCTGATATTTTTTTTTTCTTACAGTGCATCACTCCTATAAAGGAAAATTAAATTTTGTAATTTTTTTTTGTCTGCATCGTGCCACTCGTCATCCTTCAATGCTCCAGGAAGAAATATCTTTACCTAATCCACCATTAATTTTTGCCAATTATTACCGATTTTGAGTACCTTAGTCTGGATGATCTCAGGTTTTGATTCGTGTAGACTATCTTACCTGTCGACGAGTCGACACATACCTCTTCTTATATCTACACGTCTTAGATCCTGTCTTTGTCTAATGACTACTTTAACTTTATAACAACTATTACCTAACGCTATTTCCGCACTTGGCATCAGCTTGTGTTCACACAGGATGTGCAAGTATCTCTTCCCTTGCCTGATTATTGACATTGTCAATTATTACCGATTTTGACTGCCTCGCTAGGTGATCTCGGGATTTGGCTCGTGTGGGTATTGTTTTACAATAACTATACGCATCATCTTCCGATTTTCACCTGCGAACTTACTGATTTAGTACTATTTCTTTTTTTTTTTACCTTCTCGGAATTGACATCGTCTTGTGTTCGCTGAAACCGACACAGGATGATGGGAGTCTTTTAGTGGTTTTGGTCTCCAATCCATAAACCTCCATGCCCTGGCCGCTCAGTTCTCGTCTCGAACTGAGTGGTTCACTTTTTTTATTATTTGCGGAGGCTATGATGACTAGTTTCGGAGCTTCTATGCACTTGTTCTCTTTTTATTTGAGATGTTAATATTTTTTCTCAACCCCGATTTCTTCGAAAATTTCGAGAAATAAATAATTATTTTCGTCATTGACTTTAGTTAATGCTTGGGCATGTGCGACGTTTAGTCGGCCGACAGCGTATGCTCCGCAACGCTCTCGACCCTTTTCCGATGGAAATGGCCTTCAGCGTCTAAACGGCGCTTTTAACATTTTCTCTTGTGTCGTACATCTATGTTACAGATCGGTGTTGTGAGGTTTTGTTGGAACGTCGGGTATACGAGGATTTTGCTTATCTGGATTGCGCTTAATCGCACTGCTCGACTTGGGTGACGAACAACTGTCAACCCACGGCTAGTTCCGCAAACTTTATACTCCTTCTTTTTGAGTTTTGATCTCTCTTTGTGCACCGTATAAACTTCACCTGTATTTATGATTCAGTTATGCTGTGTGGCCTGTAAGTTTAACTTTTCTTTCAACAAATTGGCTTATCTTTCAATTTCGCATTTATCATTAAAAAAATTTTCTCTTCATCATTTTTCAAAATTAGTTTAAAAAAATTTTGGCATTTTATTCCTTTAATAAAAAAAATTTCTTCAAAATTTTTTTTCCCCGGTAAGTGGTGTGTGTAACGTTACAAACGCTCCACCATTGATTACCGTTTTAATCGCGAAAAACTGTCTACGGGTAGCTTCGATTCACACTCAAAAACGCCTTGCCTAGATTCTATGTATCGCCCAGCGCGTTGATAGAGTTTATGTTTCGCATGCGCACGATCCGCTGCAATCTCAAGCGGACATCTTTGTCTTTCTTTCGAGTACTGAAAGTCAAAGCGTTAACATCTCTCCAGAGAGTTTAGCAAATTAAAGTACTACCGTAATCCATTATAATCGTGTGAATTGGAAATGTATTTGTTTCTTACAAGACGTCTATTTAAAAGGCGGTAAGTACTACGTAGATTCGAACTGATATTTTCTGCTTTTGTGAATGCCAAGTTGTTATTTCCGTTTTATTTCATTTTCTGCAGGTTACACAGGTTAACACGTTTCTTTGTATAATACTTAATTTCTAGTCTCATTCTTGCGATCGAATAACGTGCTCTTATTCCTGGATTCTAGATATTTTATCCCATATTTATTGCTCTGTAAATAATTTCAAGTTCGTCTAGAGTTACTGGGAATGAGATCACGTCTTACATGCACTATCTTATGGGTCTGAATTTTTGCAGTCTTAGTTCCGGAGTGAACATTTGGAGATAACTTTCTTAGTTCCGGAGACAACTTCCTTAGTTCCGGAGTGAACATTTGGATTACGACTTTCTTAGTTCCGGATTGAACAATTGGAGAGAACTTTCTTGGTACCGGAGCATAAACTGGTGGAATATCTCAATACCTCAACACAAATCTGGTGGAATATATTAATACCTGAGCACAAATCTGGTGGAATATCTAATACCTGAGCATATATCTAGTGGAATATCTAATAGGAACAACTTAGTCCTGGAATAACAGTTGAAGACAACTTCCTTACTACCGAAGTACCTTTGTTGTACCTTTGTACATCTACATGTGACATTTTGGACGGCCCTACCTCACCTATCGAACCCAGACTGCAAAGATAAGTGCCTCATCGATCTCAGACTTACCATTGATCCTTGTATATATTACTGAAATATTTATTTGTAAAGTTGGAATATATAGATAGGGAATAAGAGGTTTTATCTTTGCCATCAGATCAACGATTTGGGATGCATTCAGGAGTAGTATACTTTTTACTTAGGCGCTCTATGAGGCATTTTACTTAGGTAAGGTGTTTCCTAGGCGGACGAACAAACTTGCTAGCATAAGTCACTGAGCTAGTAACGGGCAAGCTAGTAAGTTTGATTTCACCCTTATGTTCGTGGCCTTTCGGAAAAAATCAGGAGAATCGGTTCTAAATTCAATATAAGAACCATTTTCAAGACACAAAATGATCTTACGTCTTTACTAACAAAAACTGAACCCATTAATGAAAATCAAAAATCGAAAAACGTTGTATATAATATTCCTTGTATTTATGGTCAATCTTATACAGGAGAAACATCGAGACCACTAGAAGTACAAATGTCTGAACAGAAGAACAACTTAAGAAATAGAGACATACAGATACAGAAATCAAAAATAGCAGAACATGTATGTACAATCCATGGAGATGGATTAGATTAAAACAAAGATTCTGATGATAGAGTCGGATTATATTAAAAGGAAATATAAGGAGTCCACTTGTACTTTGTTGAAAAAAGAATACTATTTTGCAAATTGCTCAATTGGAATTGACCATTTATGGTTAGATTTGTTGAAAAAGGAGTTGGAACTTGGAAATTTCTATGCGAAGTGAAACTATTTTACTATGATCTTCAAAGATTGTCAATGAGACTATTTTCGAACCCCAGAATAACTATCATAAAAAAATAATTCTGAAGATTTTCGTTAAGTTTCTGACGAAGGAGTCGAGTATAGACTCCGAGACGTTACGAAATAGTTGTTTTATCGTTGGTATTGCTTGGTTATTGTTTGTTAGGCAACATCGCTAGATAGATTGCTTCTGACATCTTGTGTTTCTAACGCAGGAGCAATTCACAAAATAATAATTTTTTAATTTTATACATACTTTTCCGAGTTTGGGAGAGAAAACTCATAAAGGAACCATTTAATAATCATACCTACTGAATATAAGATAATAGTCCTAGGGAAGTTAGATGCGAGAATAGGTAACCGAATCATAGCCGGCATCGAAAATCGATTTAACGAGGAGGCAATAAACGAAAGTGGTGAACAAATGATACAACTATGCACACAAAATGAAGAATCAACAATACCTTTTACCCACATAAGTCATAACATAAATATACCTATGAAAACAAGCGAGGACAAAGATCAATAATAGATAATGTAATCACAAATAGAAGTATCCACCCAACAAGAATAGAGGTCTTAAGAACTCTAGTTTACGCCAATGCTGGGACGAATCACCATCTTGGTGAAACTGTGAACAAATAAGCAAAGATTTCATAGCAAACTCATTGAACAAATGAGCAAACTCAATATAGAATCCCTACCGGAGGACTCAACGAAAAACTATATCTACGCATGCTTACAGCAAAGATATCTTTCAATGAGATCCAAGAGCATGATAACATTGGGACAGCATGGTCAAAATTAAGAACCAATATAATAGAAGCAGCAGAAGAAGCACTCGGAAGAATGACTATAAAAAAGGAGGGAAGACCAAACACAGAACCTTGGTTCTAACAGGAAGTTAAGAGATTTGCTGAAGATAAAAGGAAATCATACAGATCCAACGCAATAATATGATGACTGCAAATCCGTTAGAAATAGAATCAACGAAAAAATTCAAAAAATCAAAAGGGGACAACCCACAAAATTATAGAGGTATCCGCTTAATGCGTGCAATAATGAGAATATTCACTAAAATCCAGGCGGAAGAGTTGGTGTCATCTGGTATTTGTGAAGAACAGCAAGGTTTTAGAGCAATGATCTGCTTCAGACACCATTTTCATATTCCGCCAAATAACCGAAAAAGCAATCGAGTTCAATAAACCTGGGTTTGTATGCTTGTCGACTTTACACAAGTATTCGATACGTTACGATAAGTTGATGTATTATCCCTGCTAAAACGAAGGAGCATTCATCCAAATATCGTGAAAATCATTGAAGAGCTGAACACCAACAATATTGCATATATGAGTACAGCTAATAACTTGAGTAATTATTCCCATGACAAGAGGCATCCGAGAAGTTTAACATCTTAATGGATGAAATCATAAAGGAGGTGAAACAAACTTGAAGAGGATATAGAATGGGAGATGAAGAAGTTAAAATAATATGCTATGCCGATGATGTAGTGATGGTATCAAAAGTCGAAGATAATTTATAAAGACTCTTGTATAGATAGGAACAAACAGCTGAAGCTTTTAACATGAAGATATCTGTGAATAATACAAAATCCTTTACAATAGCTTGAGTAGGTACTCAAAAATTGCAAACTCGCTATCTACCGGAGTGTGGAGCAGGTGATGTCGTTTGAATATCTCGGGGTCAACATAACAAGTGCGAGGAATCTTATGGAAAAAGTAAAGGCCCAAACAACAAAGGCATCATTAATATCAGGATACCTTATTATCTGGAGAAATAATTACACGAGCACCAAAAGCAAGATAATAATATTCAAGACATGTGTCCCACCAATCATGACGTATGCTTTAGAAACTAGAGCGGAAAATACAGTAACTTAACGCCTACTGCGAACACTAAGATAAATAATAGGGTACACTTTATTCGACTAGGAAAGAAATGATGAAATAAAGGGGATTTTTGGGGTACAGGATGTAGTCAGATGGACTAGAAGCAGAGGAAGGGAGAGATCATATCAGCAGAATGATGCAATGGGGATTTCTTATTTTCTTTAAACTTGCGATGACTTGAGGAGTTTGTAATAGGAATGCCTTATTCTGATAACATATGTGATATCTTGAGGAACTCCGTAATAGATAGGTTCTTATTCTCGTTATACTCACGATGACTTGAGGAGCACGCAATGTGAATGTCTTGTTCTGGTTACATATGCTATATCTTGAGGAACTCCTCAAGAGGAATATCTTATTCTCGTTTTACTTGCGATGACTTGAGGAGCTTGTAATAGGAATAACTTATTCTGGTTATTTATGTGATATCTTGAGGAACTCCGTAATAGAAATTTCTTATTCTCGTTATACTCACGATGATTGGAGGAGCATCGTAATGTGAATGTCTTGTGCTGGTTACATATTCTATATCTTCAGGAACTCCGCAATAGGAATATCTTATTCTCGTTTTACCTGCGATGACTTGAAGATCTCGCAATAGCCGCGTCTAATTCTGGTAACTTATGCGATATCTTGAAAAACTCCGCAATAGGAATTTCTTATTCTAGTTATACTTGCGATGAGTTGAGTTGCTCGCAATAGAAAAGTCCTGTTGCGATTACATATGCCATGTCATGAGGAATTCCGCAATAGGAATTGTATATTCTCGTAGCGCTTGCGATGGCTTGAGGAGCTCGCAATGGGAATGTCTTATTCTGGTTACCTATCGTCAGTCTTAGCTGACGATAGGTAACCAGAATAAGACATTCCAGCATCAAGCAACCAAAATTCCTACTTTTCAGGAGAATGAAAATACTGTTGAGTTGTGCTATGATGTTGCATATTTTGAGTTATTCGGTGAGGACTCAATCATGAATAGCGGCAGTCCACGTCAGCTGAGTCGGAAAATAACGTTTCAATAGAACCGGGCGCATAAATTTCAATGGAGAAGCGTCAACAACTCACTTTGGCCAAAAATTAAGTTATGCGATGCTTGTTCTAAAGCCGTCCGTTCAGTGAGAGCGGAAAGCTGCGAAAAGTTGCAAAATCAAATTCGCCCGAAGTCGATACCTATACCCTGTATGTGTCCCAAGAAAAATTTTTCCCCTCCCAGAACTCATACAAGAAGAATTTTCGATTTAAAAAAAGACAGTTCAACTTTTGTTTTGAGGGGGACGAACTTCCATGAGTTTGTTCCGATAAAACACCCCCCATGAAGGTGGCATCAACCTCCAACATTTTTTTAACAGGGAAGGGATGTCAAGTGTTGGTTAGATTGGAAATTATTCATGTTCTGTACACAACCCAGTTGAAATTTTTAAAATCTGTTCATTATTTAGGAAATAATGTAATAATTGAACTTACCGTCAAAAGGTGATGTTGAACAGACAGTTGAACCGCCCAAACTCAAGAACCTAAGAGTTTTGACTTTATTCATCAAATGCTTAACATATTGGTGACTTATATTTCTTTCTGGATGATTGTTATTAAAATATCTTGCTTTTAATCTAGCATTTTCGTCATTCCGATAGTATAATTTGAGAATTTCTATTCATTGTTCTATAGCATAGACCATTTTCACCCCCTTAAGAAGATCTGAAAGCGAATTATGATGCAGAAACGAAAGACTGAAACAGATTTGAAAAGATCTTAAAAAAAATGGGTTCAAGCCCTGTGGACAGGAGCTTTCTGGCACTCTAGTTCAAACAGACAAATTATATCTGGTATTGGTTTCTCAGAGTTGGGAATTATATCGATGTATTCATATGATATCACTGCATCATAAAGGAAATTCAATTCAAATAATAGTTTATTAGATAAGTAATAATAAATTACCTTGTAATCGATCAAAAATTTCCTGATCTACGTTCACCAAACTACAGAATTATGCTTTCAATATTTACGTAATATTTTCAAACATTTTCGGGTGAGGTCCCCGTTGCATCGCTAAAATACGAGTATTTCAACCCCAATATTTTTGAAGTTACAATATTCCCTTCTGTCAAGTTGACATTATGAGAATTCATACATAGAATAATAATTATATCAATCTGTGAAATACGATTTACATTGAAATTTTAAAAAATCATATCTCCGAAAGTATTAGCTTGTTAGAGTTGAAAATGATATGAGTGGATTCTTATGATAAAACTTCTTATTAAAAAAAATTTGATTTGGAATTTGTTTCGTAAAAAAAATTTTTTTTTTGTTACTCCGAAACCATCTGTCCGATTTTGCCCAATAACGAACTTAGCCGAGATATTCATCCCCCAAACCTACTCTGAAAATTTCAACTCTCTAGCTCATTACGTTCGAGAGCTATCGTGCTTACGGCCGGCCGGACAGAATGAATTTCGACCACGGATTCTTGATCAGTGAGTCGAACCAAATCGTTTAAGACCATTTTCATCGAAATATTCCAAAATTACAGACATTTGGGCAAATTGATAAGCACTCAGTTCCGAGGAACTAGAGCGCCAAAAATAATATAATGTAGGTAATGAATTGTCTCACTCATTTTCAGATCATGAACGATAAGAAAATCGAATGTTTCTGAAGTAAAAACTTTCAAAAATTCAAATTGTTCCACTAATAAAAAAATTTGAAAATTTCAACCTCGATGTTTAGGGAACGACAAAAACTTCTTAACTAAACCATATCCAACATCTCCTCCCAATTCCAAGATGTTGGGGGTTATTGCCACCCTCAGGTGGTTTTTTCAGAACAATGTTGTCATAGGAATTCTTTATCCCAAATACAGAACTTGAAAATTATTTTTGGATTCTTCAAAACTCTTAGGTTCTTGAGTTTGGCCGTTCAGCTGTCTGTTCAAGATCACCTGTTGACGGTGAGTTCAATTATTACATTATTTCGTGAATAATGAACCGTGAAAATGTTAACTGGGTTGTGTACAGATCCAGAGCTGTGCCGAGCACTGAAGAAAAGTGCTTCAAGCCCTAAGCACTAAGCCCTCAATAGAAATGCTCCCGAGCCTCGAGCACAAAGCACCGCGTTTTCACAAAATGCTTGCGATTACTAAGCACTTTATAAAAGTAATTCGATTTTTCGAGCACTAAGCACTAAGCACTTTTAAAATACTATTGGAAATGAGGATATTTACTCCGAATTGTTATATAAAATTGTATTCAATTGCAGAAACATCTGAACTAGCAAACTTGCATTCCTCATATGCGTCATTGACGGATTAGAAATGGAGTAGAGCGAAAAATATTTCTATAAAACTAGCGAACTCAAAATTTGTTCTGTTCTCACACAGTTTGAAATGTTCTTTATTTTTTTAGGAAATGATCAATTAATGGAAATATGAATTCCATAAGCGTCTCAGTTTTTTATGCACATGCAAAATGAATTTCCCAATTTCAAAATGACAACAACATAGTATAATAATAATAAATAATAATAATATTGTGAAACTAATGGCGATTTCCATTGACACGGTCGGATCACTCGGAGTCATATTTGATAGATATTTTCGGTTCAATTGGACAGATGCATGACAGATGAGATCGATTTCGTGTGCTCCGAGCGTGTCAATGGAAATCGCCATTAGGCCAAGTGTTTCTTTCCCTTACTAATAAAAAAAGCACTGAAGTGAATTCAGTGCACTTTGTGGTAGTCTTCCATTAATTCATATTTTAATTCGAATTGCTCAACATGACCTAAATGCTCTATTTAATTTTTCAAAATATCAAAAATATTAATTTGCTTAGAAATCGGATAGCAATATTTTCTATTGGAATTGTGTTCATAAAAATTCAGCATTGTAAATCACATGGAAATTTAAATATGAATATATCAGACAGATCTGTGAATTGATGCCCTCTATTACTGGTCTGCTAATTGGTGTTTACCTCTGAATCTCCAGAAGTGCGCTGTTGTTCACATGGGCAGGAATAATCCGGCAGTCGAGTACACTCTTGGTAGCTGCGTGATTTCTTCGGAGAGCTCCCACTGTGACCTTGGAGTGGTGGTTTCCGATGACCTTTCTTGGTCTAATCACACCCTACATGCTGTCAACAAGGCGAAGAGAATTCTTGAGTAGATCATTTTCCCGTTGCGATCCGACCACCTGCAGAATCCTATACACTACATATGTGTTAGTTTGGTCTCCGTCTCTGGTTCGTGATGCACAACTACTCGAGAGTGTCCAGCGTCGTGCGACCAGGATCCCTTATGGTGTGCTTCGACCCAGTTATCCTGAACGGCTATCCATTATGAATCTTCCCCTATTCTCTGAGAGAAGGATTCGAGGTGACCTTATAATCACATACAGAACTCTGAATGGATTTTTCAGCACAGACTTGGGTGAGGAATTCCGCAAAAGGAATTTCTTATCCTCGTTACACTTGCGATGACTTGAGGAATGTCTTGAATGTCTTAATCTGGTTATCTGTGATGTCTTAAGGAGCTCGCAATGGGAAAGTCTTATTCTAGTTAAATGTACGATAACCTGAGGAACTCCGCAATGCGGATATCCTATTCTCGATGTACAGGGTGATTTTAAAGGTGGGTCTTTATTTAACAGGGGGTAGAACCTATAAAATAAACCAACCATCGCTTATATGAAATAGTTCCTAATACAATAGTCCAGACAAACACCTCCTAAAAGGAAGGCCAATCAACTCCTCATCTCTTTTTGGAGTATGGCGGCGTAGATGGATGAAAATTCAATTGACAGCTGTTTTGTTTGTCAATAGTGAATGCTTAAATCACCGTTGAGAATTTGATTTCAAGTGGAGATTCGACTATTTTTAGTGAATAACGTTTCTACGGTTTAATTATTTTGTCAGTATGAAATTCTGCGGAACGAGCTACTATTGCATGTACCTACATTTATGATAAATGGCCTAACATCTCAACATAAGGATGTGGTTCACGTTGCACCAGTGAAAACTCAAAATACACTTGACTTGTATACATTTCACAGAAAAGTCTGCGGACTGGAAGATTCAGGTTTCGGGTTTTGGTAGCTGTAACAGATAACCATATAGGTAAACTGAAAAGCAATATCTGCTTTTGCCGAACACCCTCAATTTACCAATGAGTATAAACATGCTTATATTTTTAACATACACAAGAAGGGTAATCGTAAATTATGTCCAAATTACCAAGGACTCAGTATTACCAACTCATTGTCCAGATTATGTGGTAGTATAATAAAAGGTAGAATAGAAGATTGAATACATGTCATAGAAGATCAGAATGGATTCAGGGCAGGAAGATTATGCGTTGACAACATGTTTTGCCTAAAGCAGCTTGTGGAAAAAATAACAAAGAGAAACTTGATTTTTGCAGACTTGCAGAAGGCTTAAGATAGTGTACCACTCGCTAAATTGTGAAAGACCTTGGAAGAAAATGGCGTAAGCCATTTAGATATTAGGGCAGTGAACGAGCTCTTAACGGATATTTCAGCAAAGGTGAAGGTGGGAACCAAATTGTCTAAGGAGTTTCGTATCTCAAAAGGTCTCCGACAGGGCTGTCCGGTAGCCCCGACTCTGTTTAAGGTCTACCTTGCCTCGACTCTGAAAAATTTTTCGAAGAAAGTGTCGAAATATGGAAATTCTAATAGGAAATTATATACTTTTCAACCTACACTTTGCTGACAACCAGGTCATCATGGCCGAGGATAAGGAAGATATTTATTATATGTTGAGGAAATTAGATGAGGCATATATAGAGCGGGGTATGAACATAACAATAACAATAATTTTATTCTCAGAATTTTTAATACAATCAATACAAAAAAATGAGAAACCGTCAGTAATATTCAGAATGACTCAAAACATATTATATTCTACTATTCACATATAGGAATAGTTCAAAAATTCCGAAATCGTGCAAGGTTCGATATCGTTAATCCAATTTGTGAGTTCCCTCTTGAATTTATTAAAATTAAGAATACTCAAAATATTTTTAGGTAAACAGTTGTAAAATTTTATACACATATACTTGGTGTTCTTTTCAGTAAGTGTCAATTTATGTACTGGAAAGTGGAAAGGTATAGTTCTTCTTGTGTTATTAATATTTTTTAGATCTTCAAAATAATGTTGATTTTTTTCTGATAAAAAGTATGCTTTCCAGAATGTATAATCCGAAAAAGGTTAGGATTCGATTCTGCCTGAAATGCCCCCTGCATGTTTCTCTATATTTCAGACCGAGCATAGATCGTAACGCCGATTTTTGAATAATAAATAGTCTTTGGCCGTTAGAACTACCCCCCCAAATTGCTATTCCATACCTAAGTATAGACTCAAAACCCGAGAAATAGATGGTTCTTAAAAGTTGCCTGTCGACACGACTGGACAGAACCCTTATCATATACAGAGCACTATTAAATTTTTTTCTTAACTGATGTATATGTTCGTACCAATTCAGTTGATCATCGACACGAACTCCTAAAAATTTTGTAGATTGTGCTGTTTCAATGGTGGTATTATTAAAAAAAATTGTCTCTGGAAAATTTTCTCTACATCTATTAGTCCTGAATCTAATGCACTCAGTTTTATCTACATTGAGAAGGAGTCCGCCTCGACTACACCAATCATTAATGAGCTCAAAAACTGTACGAGTTTGCTCAATGCAGGATTCCATGTCCTTCATCCTGATCAGAGCACTGGCGTCATCCACAAATAAAAGAACATCAACCACTGTTCGGCAAACACCATCTAAAGCAGTAGGCAAATCATTTATATACAATATAAACAGGAGGGGTCCCAGAATACTCCCCTGAGGTACACCAACATTAATAAGCTCGTCCCTAGACGTATGAACGGAATCACCAATCTGTACTGAAACCCGCTGCATTCTATTGCTCAGGTAACTGCGTAATAGCTCAAGCTGGTTATCACGAATGCCATAAAGTTCCAACTTCTCTAACAACCTACGGTGATTTACACAATCAAAGGCCCTGGACATGTCCAAAAATAGCCCGATAGGCACATCACCCTGTTCAAGCGTCTCCGCAATACCAGATGTCAACTCGTAGAGAGCCGTAGTGGTGCTTTTACCGCGCAAGTACCCGTGTTGATTCCCCGAGAATATCCCGAATCTATGAAAAAAGTTCAGCAAACGGTTAACCAAAATTTTCTCGAAAACTTTTGAGAATGCAATCAGTAAACTTATAGGACGATAATTGCAAACATCATTTAAATCCCCCCCTTTATGAAGATCTATTTATAATTTGGGACAATGGTTTAGCAATTATATGAATCGATTTTTTAATAATTATTATAGGTATATAATCATAACCACTGGAATCTCTACTTTTCATTTTCTTGACAACATTCATTAATTCGTCCTCATCAACTGGAAAATAATAAAAAGATTTATCATTGCGATGTTTATCATTTGTAACCTCCAAAACATCAGAACCTCGTGAACTTTCCGAATTTGTGCTGAAATGATGACTTAATTTATTTACAAAGATCTCCGGGTCACCACAGTCACCTAGCAGATCTCGTTTAAACCGATCCCTACCTGTTAGCTTGTTTAGGATATTCCAAGATGTTTTGCATTTATTTTTACTTTCTAAAGTCCGTTTCCTAAAATAGTCTTGATTCATTTTCTGTAGTTCATTATCATACAGGAATTTAATCTTCTTATATTGACTTTTATAACCCGAATCATGTTCAGAAATAACAAATAAGGTGGTTAAATAATTACGCAGTTCCTGAACCCTGGGTGTGATGGGAATTATAAATTTATTATTAGTTTTAATTGAAATAAATGGAAATGACTCAACAAAAATGCGTTTGTAAGTCCCATGAAAATCATTCCACAAAGTATCCACATCTGTATCAACATCAGCCGAAAACTTGTTCCAATCTACATGAGACAAAGCTATCAAAAATGTCTCAGTGGTTGACTCGTTTATCAGACGAATTCTCCTTTTATTATTCTTCACAAATGACTCAACCGAGAAAGTAAATATTTGTGCTCTGTGATCAGAGATATGCTCTTCAACAACACTAGCTAATATGTCGTCTTTGATATTTGTTTTGATGTTATCAATACATGTAGAAGAAGTTGTTGTTATTCTTGTAGGTTCTCTAATTATACATTTCGCATCGAAACCTTCTATAAGTGAGATGATCCTTCCTCCACCTTAGTGTTCGTAAGTATGTTAATATTGAAATCACCGGATATCACGAAGAAACAAGATTCCTTTGTTATTTTCATGAGGAGATCATGCATTCTTTCAAGAAATATGTCTATTTCCGATATATTAGAACAGCTGGGCCGATATATGCAAACCATAATAAATTTTTTACTGTCTAACAGACACTCAACTGCCGAACACTCGAATATGAATGGAATCGAATACTTGAGGTCAGTTCGTTCTCTACAGGTGATCCCACTTCTACAATATATGGCGCAGCCTCCATGCTTACCCGATTCTCGCGAGAAAAATGATAATGAATCATAGTTCAAAAATCTGTAGCGAAGAAGTTCATCCTCACTTTTCCAGTGTTCTGTGATCATGACAAATGACACATCTAACTTATTTATAAACAATTCTAGTTGGTTGAAACAATTTCCAACTGATTGAACATTCTGATGAACTAAAGAATATTGCTTCATTATCCGTTGTTTCTGTTTTTCATTAGACGAAATAAAAAATTATTTAGTCTTACTCCTTTTGGTCATATTTCCGGGTTTATAATAGAATCAAAAAGATGTTCCGGTACCATGAGTTTAAAAGATGAATATTCTTCGGGTCTGTTTGATTTCATTTTGGTGCATTTCACATCCTTGACTCCATTATTTTCAAGATGACTTACTATTGTATTCTCCAACATATCAGGGTGTAGGTTAGATACGTGTAAATATCGGAATTTAGGAGCCGATTTAATAGTGATGTTATCACTTATACCAGTGCCCGTCAGAATAGTGTTACTGCGGCGAGTTCTTTTCCTTTTATTTTCAACCACTGTGAATCCCTCATCGTCAATTTTTCGTGCTGTTTTATTGCGTGATTCAGCATTTGAGAGTACAGACTGTGTTTCGGAGAATCCCAAGGTAGGAGTTTTTAGAACTAGATCTATTTGTTCATTCATATTTTCCATTTTTGATTCGTCATCCTTCTCCTCTTCGGTGTTCTGTTTTTTTGAAATATTTTCTGTGTTTATCGCGTTTTTGGCTCTATTTCCCCTATGTTTATGATTTTTCCCTGATTGGTCGACATTCTCTAGAGTCCTGTTCGGAACACCGGTTCTTTCTCGTTGAATATGGTCCTTGTTTATTCTTTCATTTCTATATGCATTTTCCAGAGCCTCCATGAAGCTTTTTTTTTCAGTTGATTTAAATGTTTGTATTTTTTCAATGAGCAAATCATTATTTTGCTGTAGAATTTTGTTTTTATCCTGAATTTCACGTATAAGTGCTTTCAGGTATTCATTCTCGATTTTTAATATCATTATATTTTGATCGGATTCCACGACACTTGCTTCGCCGTCAATATCCTTGAATGGTTTCAGTTGATGTTTGCAAGTACTGGATTTTTGGTTAGCTGCTAGGTCAAAACATGAGGGATGAAAATTTTCCATAGTCTTCACCCATTTCACATATTCCACCACCTTTTTATTGCAGTGAAAACATTTTGTTTCGCTTGATTTAGAGTCTTTCGTTCCTCTATCTACCGACACGTCTTTATTCGACGCCATCTTACATTATTTTCAGGTGTTGGTAATATTGACATATCGCCTTCCATTCCATGAATCAATAACCAACAGCTGATAATTACAAGTCCCGTTCATGCCTCAATTATTGGTACACACTCTGGTACACACTCCTCGGGCCACAGCGCGTTAGCGTCTATGCCTGTTACACCTCAAAAACAAAGTGAATAACGACAGGAGAGATGTTATCCTGCGAGATGAAATAATACAGGGAATAGATGAATATGTCTATCTCGTAGTGACCCTCACAGCCATCGGATCCAGTGAAAGGCAAGTAAAGGAAAGGATCGCCCAAGGAAGATCAATTACGAAACAACTGAATGGCGCACTTTGCAGTTCACAAACAAGGAATTATATTGAAAGAAAAATCTATAAAACCTTAATAGAGAATATGATGGAGTAGGTTCCTATGGAGCCGAGGTATGGGAAATGACAACGCAACTTGAGAATAAAATGATACCGATGCAGATGGGATATTGGAGGCGCTGCTCTAGACTAACGCTATAGAATCGAGTCAGGAATGAGGAGATAAGAGCTACAGTAGATGTTGATGCAGATATTAGAGACACAATTGAAGCAAAAAACCTACAATGGTTCGGGCACGTGTCAAGAATGAGTGACGAGAGATGGCCATTTAAAGTCCTCAATTGGGTTCCTCTGCAAAGAAGAAGAGGAAGACCCAAAAGAACATCGAGGGAAGGAATTCAGGAAGCGATGAACAAGAGAGGTTTGCAAGACCGAGTTTGGGAGAATAGGAGTCTATGGCGACTGAGATGCGAGAAATGACATTATTGTTGTATTCTATATAAAAATCCTTCTGATGTGAAACCAGTGCTACAAATTTTTCATCAAACCACCGTGGTAGCACTTATTGAACTTGATCTTAGGACATCACTCGAGTATCATGAAGATACTGCTATTATTTATTTATTTATTTATTATTATTGTTAGGGTTCAAAATTCGAATTTACCATGGTAAATTCGAATTAAGAGTGTCCAATACAGGAGAATGGACAACATAATTTACCATGGTAAATTCGATTAAGGGTGTCCAATACAGAAGAATGGACAATAGAACATACGCGCAAAAGCTTCTGACTTCACGTCAGTGCTTGAACCAATTTTTTTTTTCGTGATTTTTTAAAAATTTTCTAGGGGTACGGTTCTTAATATTTTTTTTTTCAAATTTTCTAGGGGTACGGTTCTTACAAAATTTTAAACACGTCTTTATGTCGATTTTCTACTACTAGTTACCAAGCTTCAATTCGATCGAATATTTATTTTTTGAGTTATCAAGGAAATAATATTCCAGGTGGGTATAACTCGGAAACCGTTAGACCGATTATGACCAAAAACGAACTCAACTCTCCCTTTCGGATACGCAACCTACCCTGAAAATTGCAAGTCCCTATCTCCTTTCGTTCGAAAGTTATCGAGGCAACGGTCACCCATCTACTGAACTCACACAAGAATGCTCGAATCTCCAACAATATTTAACCGATCGTATTAAAACTTGAAACTTGGCAGTAGAGTTAGGTTATGAAGGCTCTTGCAAAATTTCAGCAGTTTCAAACGAATAGTTACTGATATATAGAATTTTTTTTTTATTTTCAATGATTTATTAAAAATTTTCTACAAATGCTATCTTCACCAAATTTTGCAAAATTTTTGCGTTGGCATTCTACAACTAATAACCATGTTCAATCGGTTCAGTATTTTTCGAGTTAATGAGGAACAAAAAACCACCAAATTTCAGAAAATTCCAGATGGCTATAACTCTAAAACCGTTTGGCCGATTATGCTCATAAACAAACTGAAATGTCGCGTTCTGGTGCACATCCTAACCTGAAAATTTCAAGCCGCTATCTCATTCCGTTCTCAAGTTATCGTTACAACAAAAATATTTTTTAATAATTTTTTGAAAATTTTTTAGCCATACGATTCGCACAAAATTTCACAAATGTGCCTAGGTTCATATTTTACAACTACCCACCAAGTTTCAATTCGATCGGATTTATATTGGTTGAAAACAAAATTATTACTCGGAAACCACTGGGCCGATTATGCCCGTTAACGAACTTGTCCGTCGTATTGGGATACGCCACCTACCTGAAAATTTCAAGTCGCTAGCTCTTTTCGTTCTCAAGTTATCGTGGCAACGGACGGCCGGACGGCCGGACGGACAGAATCAAATTTGACCTCGAATTCTTCATTGGGGAGTCGAACTTAATCGTTTGAGACCATTTTCGTCAAAAAATTCGAAAGTTACAGACATTAACGCGATGTTCCCCAGAACATACGCGCAACAAGGTAAAAAGAATACTACTATTGTTCAGATATTCTCGAACATTTCGTCGATAGTGGGGAGGAGCTTCGTCGAGCAACAATCACATTATCTGTCTGAAAGTGAGAGGGACGTTTTCAAGAAATTCAGGCAAATTATTTTGAAGAAAATGTAGAAAATCTACATGCCCCAATGAACATAACACAGAGGAATCCAATCCAATTCAACATTCAATGAGAATCTCTGCTGAAAATTGGTTCTTCTCACAGCGTGGGGGTTTTCGGTTGACCAAATATGGGTATTATGAAAATTATCAACTCCATTCCTTGTGAATGAGGCTTCATCAGTGGACAAAATATAATTCGTCAGATTCGAATTATTCAATAGCGACGGACAAAAATCTCTTCGTGGATAATAATCTTGCACTTGTAGCGCTTGTACCCTCTGATAGTGGTAGGGCTAAAATTGTTCTAGCGTTATTGTCTTCCAGACTTCAATGTGGCTCACTTCCACTACTCCTGCTATGGACCTGGTACTTGATTTAGGTATTTCCAGAAATTGTTCCTCGATTTCTGCCACTTGAGATGTTACAGGTGTTCCGACGTGTGCTTCCCGAGATTCTTTCAAACACCCAATATATCTACACCTCGTTACCAAATTAATGAACATACGTGGATATGGACGGTTTCTCGACAGATATCTTTCTGTGTACAATCGGCTTGATGCACTAGCATTTTGCTTGCACTCATCATATACCAGAATTATGTCGACGAGTTCAATATTTGAATAAATCCGCGGCATCTCGAAAATAAACAAAATCACTGCTGTTCGATAAATTGTACTGAACATGATCTCTCTAGGTAAAAAAAAAATAAATGGATGGTTAGGTTTCCGGCATACACAGATAAGCAGTGGCGGGTGGTAAGGGAGTGCTGCTTGGCGCCACCCTCCCAAAAATTACGTACATACATAAACAAGTAATTTCTATATTTCATATTCGTGCTTTTCTCTTCAAACTGGATTCAATTGAAATTAGAACATTTTTACCTAGCGACCATCTATATGTCATATAATATATATATATATAATAATTACATTTGCGTTAAGCGTCCGCATAAACGAGGTATACTATGAGCACCCGCACTATCCCGGGCTGAATCTCGAAAGCCCAAGCGAACTCACCGGTTACGATGGAAACGTCACGCGTCTCCACTCACAGACCACGCGGTTCTCATTGACGATTCAGGCCATAGTGCTGTGATTCGGGCGTAAAAGTAGCAGCCCAGAGAGGAATAAATAGTTACGCTAAATAGATAGGTATTGCAGGTGCCAATTGTTTCGTGTTATAAAGTTGAGTAGAGGATTTAATTGAACTTCAGTTTTATAGTATGGTAGACAGGGTAAATACTAAAACAATGAAGACCTGTGCCCGTATTGAATTTAAGTCAATTGCAAACCGCGTATAAGACTCGGGCGGGGTTTACGCGGAAGTTTAACGCAAACATTTACGAAAAGACTTTATGGTTGTACGGATGTGAAGAAAACACAAGAGCGCCAAAAATGAGTTTTTTCGTTTTGTTGGCTAACTGTTTGGTGGATACGATAACTGGACTAAAGAAGGTGTACGTGATTTGAAATATCTGTGTGAAAATATAAAAAAAATAACAAAAGGTTAGCCAAACATCTGAACAAGATTGTAAGCTTCCAGCTATTGGGCACAACTAATATAATAGTTTTCAGTGGGAGAGTAATTGACTTGTGAGCGGAAGCCCGCAATTCCGAGGCTAGGAAAGAAAATTTTCTAGTCACGGTAATCGCCACCATTCACTCTTGGGTCAATAATTAACAGTGCTGTACCTAAGGTGGCGTAAGTACACACTAACAAAGCCTACACAGAACACAACTGGTTCTCCTTACTCGCTCAAGGTCTTCGAGAGCTCATGAGGGGTCTCCTTGGGGAAAACATAGGAGGATCAGTATAATAATATATAATACAATACAACATGTCGAAAATATTCGTAAGCACAACGAAAAATCGTTTCGGCCTGACAAAAATGATCGATATCCTGAAGTTGTGCGGCTAATGCAATCTTGCACTACGTGGTAATAATGAGTCGGAGAACTCAATTAATAACACAAGAAGCCGAGAACGTGACCGGTTGCTAACGTACTTCTAAGTTGATAGTGTATGGTTTTGATTCAACGTTTTGTGAAATACCCATGTATAGTTTTGGTTATTTTAACGGTGCCAATGACAACCAAACAAACTGAAAGATGTTTCTATACTTTAAAATTGAACAAGACGTTTTTGAAAGCTACAATATGTGAAAAACGACTGCGACAAAAACAGAAAGATTTATTTTCATTTCAAGAAGTCGGCATTCGGTGATTATTTCCTTTTAAAATATCTATTGGTATTTTTTTGTACTCTTGAATCAGCGCCCCCCTGAACAAAATCATCACCAGTCACCAGCCTCCAATACAGATAAGCATTGCTACTTTATATGCGACCTTGAGATAACGCGTTTAAAGCGTTGAAAAGCGTGCGGAGACAGAGCCATACTCGAAAATTCGTGGCATTGCATACGACTTCGGGGCTGGATAGCAGCCCTACCAGGCATATTTAATATATGCAATTTTTGGTGAAATGATTTCTTTTCATGAATCTCACCTTCTTATGAAAATCGAGTCACCTTTGAAAATACACTGTAGTTGTGATATCTTGAGTTTCTCATAATAGGAGCTCTCATCACTGCCTCATTGTAACATCTAAAATAATCTCTCTGCGAGGTTTATGTTCCCTGGATTCACAAATTTTTTATAGCGGGAGAAATATACTATAAAATAAATAATTGTACAAAATATTGAAAATAATATCTAGTGCAATTCCATCCTTTCGAATTCTTTGAAATATAGTACTTTAGAGGCCGTTTTCACTGGCATCTCCTCGTAGAAATCGAAATTGGAAGCGTCACCAGCGCCTTGTACTTTCGGCACGAAGGGTGATGAGAGAGTCTTCATAAGAACCGAGTTCCATTGAAATCCCCTGAAAAATGCGTGAGTCTTCATATCTCTAGTTCCATCCTTCAGCAGTCCATACCTGCAAAAAAGATTATCGTGATATATTATCGGATAAATTCCGTCATCATCTTGCCTTCAGCTATCGGAGTTCAAGCATACGAGAATTCTTGACATAGATAGCACAGTTTTTCGGTGAACGTGGCAGAAAAAGTTCGCCGATTTCCAAAAATAATTGTTATCAATACTATGATTTTCATTTTAAGTTCATACATTGCAACTTATTTTGTTCCAACCAATCAAAACTAAGATTATTCGAAAGAAACACGGGCAGAGTGAACATCAATCTTGAATTCTGTAGGAAATAAATTTTTCGAAGATGTTTTCCACGGTATTTCCTTGAACTTATTGAAATAGCTTGTGTCCTCGTCATCTGAAATGTTTATGCGAAAAGGGGCTGTCATCGTCTTATAATAAATTGTATCCCAAATAATATCTTTGAAGAACACATGTTGCTTCACATCTTTTACTCCACCACTCATGATTCCAAATCTGTAAAAGCAACATATAAAATACCGTGAAACGGGGTAACTTGATCAAAATTTTGGGATATTTCGTTATGTCCTGGAGTTGTTGAATTGATTTCCAAGTGTGTGTTGTGAGAAAATCCATCCTTTTACTCTAGGAATAGATCCTGATAGTTGGAGAAATTCCAGGATATTCTAGTTTTTGAGAAAAAAATTTTAAATATCATTTTTCAAGTTACCCCGTTTTATGGCACTATGAGAAATTATCGTTTTCGTACGGATTTCTCGTGTTAGAAACTTTGAGGTAACTCAAAAATCATTTAAAACAATTAATCACATAGAATCGCCCACAACATCTAATTCTGGATCTTCTAGCTTTTCTGTTCAGAGTTGTAACAGGAATTGAATATTCCTGACAGTTCCTTGTGCATGCTCTAGGTAACAGCATGCTATCATTTTTCCCAAACACCGGCCGGTCGTTGTCACGATAACTTTCGAACGGAAACCGATAGCGACTCACAAATTTCAGGATAGGTTACGCATCCGCATGCCATAGTTGAGTTCGTTAAAGGGTATAATCGGCCAAACGGTTTCGGAGTTATACCCAACTGAAATTTTATTGTTTTTTCGCAATAAGTCGAAAAATACCGATCCAATCGAATTTAAACATGGTAGTTATTTGTAGAATGCCAACGCAACAAACTTTGGGAAATTTCGTGTGGATCGTTACACTGAAAAAAAAAATTAATTCCTTTTCCTTTATTCCGAAAAATAAAGATCTCAACGAATTCAAATCTAGTAATTGGCTGAAAAATAATTGTAAGGTTTATGCAGCATTTCGTTAGGATATGTGAGATGTAAATAAACCAAGGAAAATGCGCGCAAAAGCTCCTGACTTCACGACATTGCTTTTTAAGAATTTTTTATAGGACCTCGAATTCTTCATCAGTGAGTCGAAACTAATCATTTGAGACCATTTTCATCAAAAAATTCGAAAGTTACAGACTTTTGGGCAAAAATGAAACTATCCATCTGGTATCGCTGAAGTTTTGCTAGAGCCTTGGAAGCCAAGCAGCCTTGGGTAAGTTCAGTAACTGGATGGTTGACCGATGCAACGATAACTTTTTTGAACTTTCAAACAGAAAGAGATGTTGACTTGCAATTTTCAAGGTATGTTGCGCATCCGAATGTGACAGTTCTGAGTTATACCCAACTGAAATTTGGATGTTATTTTCTTAGTTACTCAGAATATACGACGCCGATCCATTAATATTGGGTAATTACTTGTAGAATGAGTACGCTTTAATTTTTGCCCAATTTCGTCAATTCGTAATACTAGAAAAAAGTTAAAAAAAAAATGTCTTCAGATATTTTATCTTTCAGAAAGTATCATACATAATTGGTTGACATTTCGCAAATACCTTCGAGTCGCCATTTTACAAACGAGTACCAAATTTCAGCGCGATCAACTTCGTATAAGGCATGCATAGACAATGGAACATGTACGCAGAAGCTCCTGATTTCACGTCAGTGCTTTTCAAGAATTTCAAGTTGTCGTTGAAATCCTCCGACGTGACCGACGTGATTTTGATGAAATTTTGTGTGTTTTCGAGTGGGTACCTGGATGGTTTATAGTCGCAATTGTACCCAGTAGGATAACACCGCAATCATGTTATAGAATATTTGTTTGATTTTCAGTATTAAATGGCGGATGAGCTGACCCAGTTATTAGAACATTGACTCGCTTTAGTTCTCAGAGACCTGGAGATACCACTCTGACAAATTTTGAGTTCAATTAGTATATCTCAGTAAAAAAGTTTGAGACATATTACATTGAAGTATAATTAATGTGTGAAGGATTTTGAAAATTAGTCAGTGGGATACTTATTAACTCAAAGAAGTTAGCTATACATATTTATGTGATCTGCAACCACATTATTGAACCCACCACCAATCACTCGAAAAATGCAGCCAAATGAGCAAATTTCAAAGGGAAAATGGGAGTCAGTCTTTGATTTTGCTTTGGGCAACAGCAAATCACGTTCTGCATAACACTTCTACCATTAACAACTGAGCTGAGAGCAAGCAGAATAGGGTACAAGGCCGGCTCACCAGGCAGAAGAGAACATCTGATCTCACATACCCTCTACATGGACGACTTAAAACTGTACGCTTCTTCAAAGGCAGCACTACAAAAACTACTGAATATCGTTGCCGAATACACCTCAGCAATGGGAATGTCATTCGGTTTGGACAAGTGTGCTGTTTTTCACCTAAGCTAAGGAAGAACTGAATAAACAGAAGAAGACAACGACCTAGAAGGGGGAATAAGCATTTGAAACCTCGAAGATGAAGAAACATACAAATTCCTTGGGATGAAACAACGAGGTGCACTAGGGCAATCCAAATCAAGGATGCCTTAACTGCTACCTATTAAAAAAGATCGGAGATATATGGAAATCACAGCTATCCGGGAAAAATAAAGTATCTGCTACGAATAGCTTGGCAGTCCTGATAATCACCAACTCATTAGGTATAATTAACGGGACAGTGAATGAAATTCTCGAGCTAGACAGAACCAGTCGTAAAGTGAGGAACATGAATCGTAGCCTGCATCCTAACTACTCGATTCAAAAAATATACCTTCCACGAGCGCAGGGAGGCAGAGGTTTGCAAGGTTTGGAATACCAACACCATCAACAAACGTTGGAAATGGCCATAAGGATATTGAGAAGTGAATACCCGCTTCTGAAAATGGTGGCTCATCATGAAATTAGGAACCAAGGAGCTTTTCTATTTAGGGGTGATCAGAGAGCTTTGGAGAAGCTCAGTATAACTGGAATATCCATCGATCATGAGATAGCAGGAACACCTATCACGCCAACAGACCAAAGAAGAGTTGACAGAGAGATAAAACAGTCACAACTGAAGACACTACTCCAAGATCACATGAGTAAACACCTGCACTCCATAGATTTCAAGAGTTTGAAAGAGCAGGGCCTATCGGAAGAATTATCCTCCGCTTGGCTCAAGTCGGAAACCGAGGGATTTGTTATGGCTTGTCTAGATGGGGTGATAAATACCAAATGGTACAAAAAGGACATCATGAAAGTGGACATCCCACAACGCGCAGAGCATGCCATAGCCAGGAGGAAACTGTTATTCACATTATGTCTGCTTGCAGAGTCCGTGCTCCATCAGGATATGTGGAAAGACACAATGCGGTATTCCGAATTCTCTACTTCCATCTCAGAGAGGTTTATGGTCGCCATAAAGCCAGATATACTCCTGTTGGACAAAGAACTGAAGGAATTGTTTGTTGTCGAATTCTCCTCCCCCGCTGAACATAATGTGGTGATGAAAGAAGAACCGAAGAGGGAAAAATACAAGGATCTAATGTTCGAACTGGGGATTCTGTACTCAAGGCATATTAGGATGGTTGTTCTGATCATAGGATGCCTAGGCGGAATGAGATCGAACTACGTGGCAGAGTTGCGGATGATTCCGTCCTGTAGATGCCTGGTCGAGGAATTGGCACATAGAATGCAGAAAGCAGTGTTATTCGAATCACTTCGAGTCATCAGGTTCCACCAACTGTAAATGCCGCTTGCAGCTCATCTCTTTTGTTAAGGGGCCCTGTAAGGGCTGGACGAAGAACTACTCCAAGGAACGTGCGAGAGGTTTTTTAGTGAGTAACCAATCAACAAATGCAGTCTCACACTCCTGAAAGAAGCGGACCTTCTCAGGACGGGCCTGTAAAAGGTTTTTCCTCTCGAGCGGACAAAAAAAATCTATACAAGGACTTTCTCTATAACCCATTATTAAACAACCCTACATCGTGGTCAAGTATGCCCTGGATGCTTCGCACCCGTCGTACGACATTCCCCCTCGTACTTATAGTCAGAAGCTTAGATGTAGTGTTATGCAATAGGTATGAAGTTCTATGAAACAGCCAATAAGCCTTATATTTTTTGACCAAGATAGTGGGTTCGTGGAATTAGGACTTGTACAGTTAGGAGCTTGGCTCATTATGATATCGGATAACTTTTCAACTAAAAGACACACGGTGAAATATTCTATGATTTTTTTAAAATTTTCTAGTTATTCGATCCTCACAAAATTCTGCAAGAATTTTTGCGTTGCCATTCTACAACTAATAACGATGTTTGAATTGGATTGGTTTCGTATTTTTAGAGTTATTGAGGAAATAACCAACAAATTTTAGATGGGTATAACTCCAAAACCGTTTTGCCGATTATGCCTATAAACGAAGTCGAATGGCGCATTAAGATTGTCAACCTTACCTGAAAATTTCAAGTCGTTATCTCTTTCCGTTCTTAGGTTATCGTGACGTAAATAATATTTTTAAATAAATTTTTTGAAAATTTCTAGCTATACGATGTTCACAAAATTTCACAAACATCCTTAGGTTCATATTATACAACTACTCACCAAGTTTCAATTCGATCGGATTAGTATTGGCTGTAGAAAAAATTATTACTCGGAAACCGTGGGGCCGATTATGCCCATTAACGAACTTGTCTGTCCTATTGGGATACGCCACCTACCCTGGAAATTTCAAGTCGCTATCTGTTTTCGTTCTCAAGTTATCGTGGCAACAGCCGGCCGGCCCGACAGAATCAAATTTGACCTCGAATTCTTGATCAGGGAGTCGAACTCAATCGTTTGAAACCATTTTCGATGAAACATTCCAAAATTACAAACATTTGGGCAAAAAGATAACGCGATGTTCCCTAGAACATACGCGCAAAAATATATCTCTCTTAAAAGTGGCCCTTCTACGCCTTCGTAGAAAACTGGAAGTGTAAGACTGAGAAACTAGTTTTGTTATTAGAATTTTATTATTCATTTAATATTTTGTTACTGTGAAATCTTGGAAAATAGTTGTTATTTAGATTTTATTTGTTCGTCATTACATTAGACACAAAGTTTATTTTGTTTATATGTTTTTCAATCAACTACCTTAAGAAGTACAATCACCTTGGATTTACTAACTTAGAGTTCATTCTGGACAAAAAAGAGAAAATAGTCTTGATTTGATCAATCCGGCCGGATTCTTGGAAGTCCGGCAATATTGAAAATCATGCAAGATTACAATCCCTACTAATCGCCCAGTGTATCTCCAAAAAGAGAGTGCCATTAAGGGCCGATAGGTACGGGTTTCACGGTAGTTACCATTAATCAGCATAACTTAGCCACTGAATGACAAACGAATAAGCTTCACGAAACCATATGGTGGCGAAGTACTGGAAAGAAAATCATACCAACGCCACCTAGACAGATCACTACGAACACCAACCCTTTGTGATGTGTAAACCTACAGCGATGTTCAGTGACGTTCGTTCTTTTGTCGCAAGAGGAAGTCAGGGACAATGAGCAATTCGGTGGCTATCCCGGATCACGAGGGAATATTTGTTGATGGTTAAAAATGACGAATATTTAACGTGTGTTTTTTAGCTATTAGCCGTTAGCTACAGTAACCTTCTATAATGTTCACTGGTTTATGGTCTTCTCTAACAACACTAAACCGACCATTTTCACCACAAAATGGTGTCATATAGGTAGTCTGCATCGCAGTCCCTAACTCCCTCTTACAACAATGACTGAACTTCACTGAACAACGCTCAAGGTTACTGAATTACATAGGGTTGGAGTTCATAGGAATCTTCCAAAGTGGCGCTGGTAAGATTTTATTTCCATTAATACGCTACCATAGGGTTTAAGTTTCCTGGGACGCCTTGGCTTGTCGTTCAATGGCTAAAATACGCTGATGATTGGTAACAACCCTGGAACCGGTACGTACTTGCCCTGAATGACACTGACCGATGAGGTGGCTAGCCCAGGTCACGGGGTGATGTTTGTTGATGGTTAAAATCACCGAATATTTCGCCGTGTTCCTTTTAGTTGTAAGCAAATAGCTACAGCCACCTTCTGTAACTTTTTAAACGTGGAAGCTTCTTGAATTCTTGGTAAGGAAACCAATCTTACATGAAATGTTTTTGATGGCATGGAACTTACCGTTTAGTTCTATCCACTTGAAGAATATTATGTATGAGGTCCTTCAAACATTTGGAGAAATGGTTAGCAGGTATATATTTTCCGGACACTATTTTCTCGTAAATTTTCATAGGATCTCTAGAGTAAAAAGGAGGGTAGCCAGCTGCCATCTCAAAGATGAGGACTCCTAGTGCCCACCAGTCTACTGATTTATTGTAACCTTGACTTAGTATGATTTCTGGAGCCAAGTATTCCGGTGTTCCTTAAAAAATGATTTACACCAAATAGAAATATGTAATCTAAGTATGAAGGGTGGGCCACGGTCGAAGGTATCGTGGACTTTTACGGAGAACGGGAAGTACGATTTTATTGAAAATTTGATTTCTTGACCAGGAACTGCTCTATCGATCTAAAATAATTCCAGCGCTGCGATGTTGCCGCTTATATCAAAAATTGCTTTAAGCACTGACGTGAAGTCAGAAGCTTTTGCGCGTATGTTCTATTGTCCATTCTTCTGTATTGGACACCCTTAATCGAATTTACCATGGTCAATTATGTTGTCCATTCTCCTGTATTGGACACTCTTAATCGAATTTACCATGGTAAAATATGTTGTCCATTCTCCTGTATTGGACATTTACCATGGTAAATTCGAATTAAGTGTCCAATACAGGAGAATGGACAACATAATTTACCATGGTAAATTCGATTAAGGGTGTCCAATACAGAAGTATGGACAATAGAACATACGCGCAAAAGCTTCTGACTTCACGTCAGTGCTTGAACCAATTTTTTTTTTTAGTGATTTTTTTAAAATTTTCTAGGGGTACGGCCCTTCAAATTTTTTTTTTCGTCATTTTTTTCAAATTTTCCAGGGGTACAGTTCTTACAAAATTTTAAACACGTCTTTATGTTGATTTTCTACTACTAGTTACCAAGCTTCAATTCGATCGAATATTTATTTTTTGAGTTATCAAGGAAATAATATTCCAGGTGGGTATAACTCGGAAACCGTTAGACCGATTATGCCCAAAAACGAACTCAACTCTCCCTTTCGGATACGCAACCTACCCTGAAAATTGCAAGTCCCTATCTACTTTCGTTCGAAAGTTATCGAGGCAACGGTCACCCATCTACTGAACTCACACAAGAATGCTCGAATCTTCAACAATATTTAACCGATCGTATTAAAACTTGAAACTTGGCAGTAGAGATAGGTTATGAAGGCTCTAGCAAAATTTCAGCAATTTCAAACGAATAGTTACTGATATAGAATTTTTTTTTTTTATTTTCAATGATTTATTAAAAATTTTCTACAAATGCTATCCTCACCAAATTTTGCAAACATTTTTGCGTTGGCATTCTTCAACTAATAACCATGTTTGAAATCAATCGGTTCAATATTTTTCGAGTTAATGAGGAACAAAAAACCACCAAATTTCAGAAAATTTCAGATGGCTATAACTCTAAAACCGTTTGGCCGATTATGCTCATAAACAAACTGAAATGTCGCGTTCTGGTGCACATCCTAACCTGAAAATTTCAAGCCGCTATCTCATTCCGTTCTCAAGTTATCGTGACAACAAAAATATTTTTTAATAATTTTTTTAAAATTTTCTAGCCATACGATTCGCACAAAATTTCACAAACGTGCTTAGGTTCATATTCTACAACCACCCACCAAGTTTCAGTTCGATCCGATTCATATTGGTTGAAAACAAAATTATTACTCGGAAACCACTGGGCCGATTATGCCCATTAACGAACTTGTCCGTCGTATTGGGATGCGCCACCTACCCTGAAAATTTCAAGTCGCTAGCTCTTTTCGTTCTCAAGTTATCGTGGCAACGGCCGGACGGCCGGCCGGACAGAATCAAATTTGACCTCGAATTCTTCATTGGGGAGTCGAACCTAATCGTTTGAGACCATTTTTTTCAAAAAATTCGAAAGTTACAGACATTTGGGCAAAACTATAACGCGATGTTCTCCAGAACATACGCGCAAAAAAGACTAGCAACTTTGATATTTCAAATGGAACATCCTATATATTATTGCTTTTTTGGATTCGACGTGGCGTCCTATAAATTCTATATTAACCTCCGCGTCGCTATCCCAGCGGTTTTCGAGTAATTAATTGATTTACCTACTTCCTTTTATGCGCAAAAACAAGCTTCAACTCAACATTCATTACTTCGTTACACGCAATCCTAGAAATCCAAAATTTCGGGTATGAATTTGGATTACCAATATTAAAAGGTTTCTTTCTGGGTTTTCTCTCCAAAACTCTGAAAAATAATAATTCATTTTTTATCTCATAGATATTTTTCAGAGTTTGGAAGAGAAATCCCAGAAAGAAACCTTTTAGTAATGAGTATACCTCCCACAGTATCCTTCAATGATTACTTATGGATTACCAATATTCCGTGTATCATCATACGTATAATGACATAGGTCCCTAATAATACAGGGTTGTTCAAAATCCGATGCGCTTCCGAGACATACCTGTATTGTTGAATTTATTAACGAAGATCGAAATTATTTGTTCCACATTAAGTTTTGATCTATAAAGGATGGAATTATTCTGCCATCCCACAAATTTTCTCTTGTTCCTCGGAACAGAGTGATTATCAATTTGCCCAAATGTCTGAAATTTTCGAATTGTTGGCTGAAAATGGTCTTAAACGGTTTGGTTCGACTCACTGATCAAGAATCCGTGGTTGAAATCGATTCTGTCCGGCCGTCTGTCCGTCCGGCCGTTAACATGATAGCTCTCGAACGAAAGGAGTTAGAGGATTGAAATTTGCAGGGTACGTTTGTAGCGTAAATATCTCAGACGAGTTCGTTAACGGGCAAAATCCACGAAGCGGTTTCGGAATTATGGACTTTTCTAGTAAAAACATTTTTTATGAATATTTCCGAAACCGATCACTCGATCTATCTGAAATTTAGCATCAAATTGTAAAATAATGACCTTTATATGCATACAGTTGAAATTTTCAGAGTAGGTTTGGGAGATAAGTATCTTGGTTGAGTTTGTTATTGGGCAAAATCAGCCGGGTGGTTTCAGAATAACGAAAAAAAAAATTTTTCACATTGCAAATTTCAATTACAAATTTTCTTCAAGATGCAGTTTCATCATAAAAATCTATTGATATAATTTTCAACTCTAACAAGCTAATACTTTCGGAGATATGATTTTTCGAAATTAAATAATGAATCGTACTTCTATGTTTTTACAGAGTGCTGTACTTAATCTTTCTATCTATGAATTTTTATATGTCTGTGTGTTTACATGTCATCTAATTTTCCTATGAGAGATAAATGTCAAAATTATTTCTGGTTCGTTATTCTTCATATAAAATAAACCTCCTGTTCTATAAAACAAAGTATGATTGAATGCAAAATGACCAATGAAATAACCTCAGCTATCATAGAATTATAAGGATGATATGATAATCTTTTAAGGTGATAATATAGTGCCCGTGGATAATCCACATGATGATGGATATATATTCTTTGATAAGATACATAATCACATTGGGTTCAGAATATCTCCAGTAAAAAAAAAACTGCAATATTGTCTAAGTTTCAATTGATATAATATAATTTTCAGAGCAGATTTGAGGAATCTAGGATGAGTTAGTTATTGAGGAGAATCGGTCTGGTTGAATCTAATTCCTTACATGATGCAGTCCTATCGCAAGAATCCATTTATATAATTCCCAGAGACCAATAATTTCGGAGATATGATTTGTCAAAGTTTGAACAAGAGCGCAAAAGCTCCTTTCCACAGAGCTTGTTTAATCAATCTCCTTTAATAAATACAACAATACTTACAATTGATGCCGATTATTAAATTCTCATATTTTACATGTTCTATGACATTTCATGGATACCTAAGTACAAGATGACCAGAATTCCAACTCAACCGGAATTTCATTGGAATTCAATAGGAATTCATTAGGAATTCAATAGCAATTCTTTTGAAATTCTATATTCTTGTACACCAGAATTCCTAGAGGTTTACCTCTCGGTTGAATACCAACTATTTGGAGCTGTGTACATGATTGTCCGATAGGTGTCGCACTCTAACATCAATAGGAGTTCTTAATAATTCAATAGGAATTCAATAGGAATTCCACGGAATTCAATAGAAATTCCAGGAATTCAATAGGAATTCCATGGAATTCTACTTTCTTGTACACCAGAATTCCTAGCAGTTTACCTCTCGAGGCGCACAGGACCGTGAGGAAGTCTGGTGATCCAATGCTGAACAAGTTCAAGAATCTTCCTGTCACTTTGTGAAGACCGCCACCATGCTGTTTCGGCGTACTCGAAAATTGGGGCATACATAATGCCTACAGATTAGGTTGAAGTTTGGAGTTACAGTCTTTGAAAGGCTTCAAAATAAGATACGCTATTTGTTTGGATTTGGAAACCTTGTTAGTAATATGGGTCGTCCTACTCGAATCAAACGTGATGGTTATGCGCAGGTCACTGTGGCTGAAAACCTTATCCAAAACATGCCCACCAATGGTTTGCAAGGATGGGGTTGTTTTTTACAATATGTAGTACTTAACAGGTTAACTGGTTACTATCCAGTCCAAGCACTTTTGGCTGACAGTATTCAGATCGGTTTGGGGCTAGCATAGTCAGACATAGGGTTGTCATCAGCAAAAAACGCACTATCGGATCGGAAGAGGCGTGATAGACCAGTCGTGTCAACCAAAAACAGTACAGCCCCCAAAAAGGAACCTTGAGGTAAGCCGGACTGAAGTATTCGAAAAAATTTAAAAAAAAGCACTGACGTGAAGTCAGTACTCTTTGGCGCGCATGTTCACGGTGGCTAATTTGAATTGAATGATGAGTACTTCAAGATCAGTGGATAGTGGGAGCCGGAGATCTACCCAAAGGATAGTGGACACCATTCACTGTCGGTTCAAAAATTAACAGTGCTGTATCTAAGCTGCCATAAGGATAGAGTTGAAAAAGAACACAACTGACTCTCCTCAGTCGCACAAGCTCCTACAATATTCTGAGGGATCTCCTTGGGAAAGACTATTAGTATAATCAGTATGTCAGTATAATCATCAGAGCTGAACCAAAGCACTGTGCTTAGTGCTTGTAGATGTGCTTTAAGATTTTTTGTGCTTCCGAGTACTGTGCTCCCGAGCACTTTTCGAAATCAGTGGTTAGTGCTTTGTAATTCAAGCACTTCATGAAAAGGCTTAGTGCTTAGTAATCTCTTAAGTGCTCCCGAGCACTAAGCACTACTACTAAGCACTAGCACTAAGCCTTTCCGGAATCATGTCGTAACAGGAATAGACGCTAACGCGCTGTAGCCCGAGGAGTGTGTACCAATAATTGAGGCATGAACGGGACTTGTAATTATCAGTTGTTGGTTATTGATTCATGGAATGGGATGCGATATGTCAATATTACCAACACCTGAAAAGTATTCAGTATCAAAGCCGTATTATGTGGATCGTCTATCAGGAATATATCATTGATTTTTATTTGTAAAATGTTCATGTTAATTCACAGATCTGTCTTATATTCATATTTAAATTTCCATCTGATTTACAATGCTGAATTTTTATGAACACAATTCCAATAGAAAATATTGCTATCCGATTTCTATGCAGATTAATATTTTTGATATTTTGAAAAATTAAATAGAGCATTTACGTCATATTGATCAATTCGAATTAAAATATGAATTAATGGAAGACTACCACAAAGTGCACTGAATTCAATTCAGTGTTTTTTTATTAGTAAGGGAAAGAAACACTTGGCCTAATGGCGATTTCCATTGACACGCTCGGAGCACACGAAATCGATCTCATCTGTCATGCATCTGTCCAATTGAACTGAGAATATCTGTCAAATATGACACCGAGTGATCCGAGCGTGTCAATGGAAATCGCCATTAGTTTCACAATATAATACTATGTTGTTGTCATTTTGAAATTGGGAAATTCAATTTGCATGTGCAGAAAAAACTGAGACGCTTATGGAATTCATATTTCCATTAATTGATCATCATTTCCTAAAAAAATAAAGAACATTTCAAACTGTGAGAGAACAGGACAAATTTTGAGTTCGTTAGTTTTATAGAAATATTTTTCGCTGCACTCCATTTCTAATCCGTCAATGACGCATATGAGGAATGCAAGTTTGCTTGTTTAGATGTTTCTGCAATTGAATACAATTTTATATAACAATTCGGAGTAAATATCCTCATTTCCAATAGTTTTTTAAAAGTGCTTAGTGCTTAGTGCTCGAAAAATCGAATTACTTTTATAAAGTGCTTAGTAATCGCAAGCCTTTTGTGAAAACGCGGTGCTTTGTGCTCGAGGCTCGGGAGCATTTCTATTGAGGGCTTAGTGCTTAGGGCTTGAAGCTATTTTCTTCAGTGCTCGGCACAGCTCTGATAATCATAATCATGTTTAAAGCACGCGCGCCAAAGCAGATTGACCCCATGTCTATGCTTTTTTACACTTTTTCTTTCATTGTTAATTCAATCTGCATTTGGCGCGCGTGCTATAAACATGATTATGATTATACTGACCCTCCCAAGTCTTTCCCAAGGAGATCTCTCAGAATCTTCTAGGAGCTTGTGCGACTAAGGAGAGTCAGTTGTGTTCTTTTTCAACTTTGTGACTCTATCCTTATGGCAGCTCAGATCTAGCACTGTTAATTTTTGAACCGACAGTGAATGGTGTCCACTATCCTTTGGGTAGATCTCCGGCTCGCTCTATCAACTGAGCTTGAAGTACTCACCATTCAATTCAAATTAGCCACAGTGAACACGCGCGCCAAAGAGTACTGACTTCACGTCAGTGCTTTTTTTTATTTTTTCAAGTTCCTTTAACAAATATGGCTATCAATACAGTTTGTCTGTTAGCTTTACCGTAGATCGAAAAACAATTGCGGTTATGGGACCTCCGTTAGGAACGCAATTGCCTCTTCTCCAAATCCGAACGTAATTTAATATAGATCTACCGAATACAGTTATTTATAAATTCGCCCCAGGGCACCAAACCGATATTTCAACTCGGAAACAACGCTATTTCCCCGAAACTGACTTGTCCGTGCACAGAATTGCCCTGAAATTTCTCTTAAAACCTTAAAATGACCGCTAGACGCAAACCAATCCCAACATGAACCATACAATCCAAACGTCTCCTCTGCGCATACGCAATCTCCTCGTGGCTTAAAGTCCCCGAAAATAACACTTCACACAAAATTCTGATTCTTCAACACCACTGGTTCAGGAGATATCACTGATCCAATCCACGCATGCGCATATACTTCCAAGGGGTTCTATGGATGAATAGCATCCAGCACCTGAAAACACCAATCCTCTCTGACGAGAACTCCAGCAGTTAAATCACTTCTTGTCTGCTCATGCGTGAAACGAAAAATCTCCGAAAGGGGCTACATGAATTTCGAATTAGGAACGCAATTTCTTTGCCTATTCTCCAAATCCGAGTGTAATTTAAAATTAATTAATCTTTAATCCACGCCCTCACCAGGGATCTCTATGGAGTAATAGCATCCGCCACCCCAAAACCCCAATCATCTCTGACGAAAACTACAGCAGTTAAATTACTTCTCATCTGCGCATGCGCATAACAAAAAATGCCCGGAACTGCCCGGGCAGCATGAACTTCAAAAAAATAGGTTTCGGAATTTCAAGCAAAATATTCCACAAAATAGTAGTAATTTTTTGATTTTTTTCATGTCACGTGATCTTCACGAAATTTTGCAAAAGTGTATGCTTTGGACTTTCGAATCTAACTACTGAGTTTCTATTCAATCAGATCAGTATTTTTCTTGTTATCGTGGAAACAGAATTTTAAAATTTTTTTTTGTCACTTTATGGCCATCCGGTCAGCCACAAAAAACAACGATTCTCCAACACTAGTGGTTCAGGAGATATCGAATCTTGAATCCACGCATGCGCAGTGCCGCACCGGGGGATTCTATGGAGGAATAGCATCCTCCACCACAAAACCCCAATCTTCTCAGGAGAAAACTAGAGCAGTTAAATTATTTCAGGTCTGCTTATGCGAATAACAAAAAAAAAAGCACTGACGTGAAGTCAGTACTCTTTGGCGCGCGTGTTCACGGTGGCTAATTTGAATTGAATGATGAGTACTTCAAGCTCAGTGGATAGAACGAGCCGAAGATCTACCCAAAGGATAGTGGACACCATTCACTGTCGGTTCAAAAATTAACAGTGCTGTATCTAAGCTGCCATCAGGATAGAGTAACAAAGTTGGAAAAGAACACAAGTGACTCTCCTTAGTCGCACAAGCTCCTAGAAGATTTGGGAGGGTCAGTATAATCCTAATCATGTTTATAGCACGCGCGCCAAAGCAGATTGACTTTTTACACTTTTTCTTTCATTGTTAAGTCAATCTGCTTTTGCGCGCGTGCTATAAACATGATTAGGATTATACTGACCCTCCCAAATCTCCTAGAAGCTTGTGCGACTAAGGAGAGTCACTTGTGTTCTTTTCCAACTTTGTTACTCTATCCTGATGGCAGCTTAGATACAGCACTGTTAATTTTTGAACCGACAGTGAATGGTGTCCACTATCCTTTGGGTAGATCTTCGGCTCGCTCTATCCACTGAGCTTGAAGTACTCATCATTCAATTCAAATTAGCCACCGTGAACACGCTCGCCAAAGAGTACTGACTTCACGTCAGTGCTTTTTTTTTTTTTTTTCAAGTTCCTTTAACAATTATAGGGTAGATCAAAAAAAATTGTGGTTGTGGGACCTTAGTTAAGCAATTGCATCTTCTCCAAATCTGAACGTATTTTAATATAGATCTACCTCAGGGCCACCATACAGACATTTCAAATCGGAAATAACGCTATTTCCCCCAAACTAACTTGTGTCGTGCACTGAATTGACATGAATATTCTTTTAAAACCTCACAATATCGGCTCATTACTCCCAACATAACCCAAACAACCCAAAACCATTCACTTCTCGTCTGCGCAAGCGCAGTATACTCGTGGCTGCAAGTCCTCCCAAAATTACACACCTCACAAAAAACTCCGATTCTCCAACACTAGTGGTTCAGGAGATATCGCTTCTTGAATCCACGCATGCGCAGACCCTCACCAGGGGATTCTATAGTGGAATAGCATCCGCCACCCCAAAACCCCAATCCTCTCTGACGAAAGCACCAGCAGTTAAATCACTGATGGTCTGCTCATGCGCATAACGAAAAATGCCCGTAAGGGGTTACATCAATTTCAAAATTAGCCCCAGGGCCACGGTACGGACACTTTAACTCTTAAACAACGCCACATCCCCCAAACTGACTTGTCCTTGCACTGAATTGCTATGAATATTCTTTTAAAACCTCATAATATCGACTCAGCACTCCCAACATAACCCATCCAACCCAAAAACAGTCACTTCTCTTCTGCGCACTCGCAATCTACTCGCGGCTAAAGTCCTCTCAAAATAACACACCTTACAAAAAACTCCGATTCTCCAACACTAGTGGTTCAGGAGATATCACATCTTCAATCCACGCATGCGCAGACCCTCAACAGGGGATTCTATAGAGGAATAGCATCCGCGACCCCAAAACCCTAATCCTCTCTGACGAAAACACCACCAGTTAAATCACTGATGGTCTGCTCATGCGCATAACGAAAAATGCCTGTAAGGGGTAACATCAATTTCAAAATTAGCCCCAGGGCCACGGTACGGACACTTTAACTCGGAAACAATGCTACATCCCCCAAACTGACTTGTCCTTGCACTGAATTGCTATGAATATTCGTTTAAAACCTCATAATATCGACTCAGCACTCCCAACATAACCCATCCAACCCAAAAACAGTCACTTCTCTTCTGCGCATGCGCAATCTACTCGCGGCTAAAAGTACTCTCAAAATAACACACCTTACAAAAACTCCGATTCTCCAACACTAGTGGTTCAGGAGATATCACATCTTTAATCCACGCATGCGCAGACCCTCAACAGGGGATTCTATGGCGGAATAGCATCCACCACCCCAAAACACTAATCCTCTCTGACGAAAACACCACCAGTTAAATCACTGATGGTCTGCTCATGCGCATAACGAAAAATGCCTGTAAGCGGTAACATCAATTTCAAAATTAGCCCCAGGGCCACGGTACGGACACTTTAACTCGGAAACAACGCTTTATCCCCCAAACTGACTTGTCCTTGCACTGAATTGCTATGAATATTCTTTTAAAACCTCATAATATCGACTCAGCACTCCCAACATAACCCATCCAACCCAAAAACAGTCACTTCTCTTCTGCGCATGCGCAATCTACTCGCGGCTAAAAGTCCTCTCAACATAACACACCTTTCAAAAAACTCCGATTCTCCAACACTAGTGGTTCAGGAGATATCACATCTTTAATCCACGCATGCGCAGACCCTCAACAGGGGATTCTATAGAGGAATAGCATCCGCCACCCCAAAACCCTAATCCTCTCTGACGAAAACACCACCAGTTAAATCACTGATGGTCTGCTCATGCGCATAACGAAAAATACCTGTAACGGGTAACATCAATTTCAAAATTAGCCCCAGGGCCACGGTACGGACACTTTAACTCGGAAACAACGCTACATCCCCCAAACTGACTTGTCCTTGCACTGAATTGCTATGAATATTCTTTTAAAACCTCATAATATCGACTCAGCACTCCCAACATAACCCATCCAACCCAAAAACAGTCACTTCTTCTGCGCATGCGCAATCTACTGGCGGCTAAAAGTCCTCTCAAAATAACACACCTTACAAAAAACTCCGATTCTCCAACACTGGTGGTTCGGAAGATATCGCATCTTTAATCTACGCATGCGCAGACCCTCATCAGGGATCTGAATTCTATGGAGGAATAGCATCCGCCACCCCAAAACCCCAATCCTCTCTGACGAAAACTACAGCAGTTAAAGGACTTCTCATCTGCGCATGCGCAATACGGAAATGCCCGGAAAGGGCAGCATGAACCTCAAAAACATATGTTTGGGCATTAAAAGCAAAGTATTCCGCAAAATAGTAGTAATTTTTTTATTTTTTTTATGTCACGTGATCTTCACGAAATTTTGCAAAAGTGTTTGCTTTGGTCTTTTGCATCTAACTAGTGAGTTTCAATTTAATCAGATCAGTATTTTTCGAGTTATCGTGAAAACAAAATTTTCAAATTTTTTTTTGCCACTTTAGGGCCGTCCGT
The DNA here is from genome assembly GCA_937662695.2 of Halyzia sedecimguttata. Taxonomy (NCBI): domain Eukaryota; kingdom Metazoa; phylum Arthropoda; class Insecta; order Coleoptera; family Coccinellidae; genus Halyzia; species Halyzia sedecimguttata. Next base: position 10,396,045 of record OW569418.2, read on the forward strand.
TCAACACAAAACTTCGCAGGCATATAAAGGTCATGATTCTACAATCTGATGCCAAATTTCAAAAAGATCGAGTGATCGGTTCCGGAAATATTAATAAAAAACGTTTTTACTAAAAACGGCCTTAACTCCGAAACCGCTCGGTCGATTTCACCCGAACTTGTCCGAGATATTTACGCTATGAAACTACCCTGCAAATTTCAACGCTCTAAGTCGTTCCGTTCGAGAGTTATCGTGCTAACGGCCGGACCGGACGGACAGAATTGAATTTGACCTCGAATTCTTCATCAGGGAGTCGAACCCAATCGTTTGAGACCATTTTCGAAAAAAAATTCGAAAAATACAGACATTGTGACGAAATGATAGCACGCTGTTCCTTGCGGAACACGCGCGCAAAAATGCCCTAAAGAGGCAGTTACACCCCCAGTCGTTCACCGTTCAGACAAATTTTGAAAACAAATTTAAAATTCCACACATCGTTTACGCATTAATTCAATTGCCATGCTAGTAAGTGGAACATATTTTGATCAGTTGCCCTCGTACATATCGACTTAATTCAGATAAACGCGCAAAAAACACGTCGGAACGAAATCTGATCACCAGATGTTAGAGATATTCCATGTAGGAATTCGAAATGAAATTATTCTTCCAATTTGGAAGTTCAAAATTATTATTTTTTTTATAGGCTCCTAGTGGTCTGTTCGCAGTGAACATAAGTGCACATAATTCGTCACCGAAGTGCCAAAACAGAACTCAATCCGATATTTTGTTTCGGAATTTCATGCAAAATATTACGCTAATAGTTAAAAAAAATTTAAATTTTTTCTACTCATGCTATCCCCACGAAATTTTGCACAAGTGTTTTCATTGGTACTTCGCATCTAACTACAGTCGACTCTCGATAAATTGACACTCGTTAATTTGAATCTCTCGGTAATTTGAAATTTTTTTCCAGTCCCTTGAAAAATACTCGATAAACAGAGTGCTTATCAATTTGTCCAAATGTCTGTAATTTTAGAATTTTTGGCTGAAAATGGTCTCAATCGATTTGGTTCGACTCACTGATCAAGAATCCGAGGTCGTAATCGATTCTGTCCGGCCAGTCGTTAACACGATAACTCTCGAACGAAAGGAGTTAGAGGATTGAAATTTGCAAGGTGGGTTTGGAGCGTAAATATCTCGGACAAATTCGTTAATGGGCAAAATCCATCAAGCGGTTTCGGAGTTATGGCCGTTTTTAGTAAAAACATTTTTTATGAATATTTCCGAAACCGATCACTCGATCTATCTAAAATTTAGCGTCAAATTGTGGAATCATGACCTTTATACGCATGTGAAGTTTTGTATTGATCAGGTTACCATAAAGTGTAAAAAAAGATTTTGAAAATTTTTAAATTGTTTTTCTACAAAAATTCTCGAACGGAATGAGCGAGGCAGTTTACATTTTCAGAGTAGGTTAGGGAGATGAATATCTCGGCTGCGTTCGTTATTAGGCAAAATAGGCCAGATGGTTCCGGAGTAACGAAAACAATTTTTTTTTTTTAACAAATTACGAACTCAATTTTTTTTACGATGCAGTTTCACCATAAAAATTCATTGTTATCATTTTCAACTCCAACAAGCTAATACTTTCGGAGATATGATTTTTCGAAATTTTAATAATGAATGGTACTTCTATGTTTTCACAGAATGCTATAAATATTCTATCTATGATGATCTGTGTTCATACTCGTACATGTCATCCTATATTTTGAAAATGTTAGGTTATAGTCATTTTCCTATCAGATAAGTACGCAACGTTGTACTCTCTACATGGAAGTCGTACTTATCACGTATTTCCAAAATCTGAAATTTACTTCGGAAAAATAATGAATTTGAGAAGATTATTATATTATGTGAATTCAATAATTCCACAGTCCTGGTGACTAGGGCTTCACACGAGATGAGAGTATAAAAAATCTCGTCTAGGTCTCGCCAATTCCCAAAAAGTTAAATCTCGTTTAAGTCTCGTTCTCGTCTCGTTATCAGTTATCTCGTCTCGTTTCGCTCAATTCAGAATAACGATAATAAATCCTTCGCTTTTGTTGATTGTCTTATTTCATTTTGTTTTAACTTTTGTAATTTTAACTTAACATTGTAATCTATTTTTGAAATGGGCTTGCCCGTAAATAAATAAATAAATAAATAAATAATATATCAACGAAATTGTAGATAGCAATAAATAATCCTGTGAAGCTATATTTATTACGCTCTTATACAACAATATTTGTACATGTGGGTACATAATTCTTTTGATTTTAAACATTGTTAATTTCATCTTGTAAATTACTCCAAGAATTCTTTCAATGATATATGTGTTTTTGCCATGATGATACTCGCTGTGGAAAATAATATTTAAACAGGTATGGATGTAGCCATTAATAAATCATCGGCAATCTTGGATAGTGTAGGAAGAACTTTATCATCACTTTCCACTACTGTAAAATATTTTGATTCCTATTTGCTCTTTCTATCAGCAAATATTCTTCAAACTCAGCTTTCCAATATTCCGAAGGTTTTGTTGATGTTTTAAAGATTAAAGACATTTGTTAGTAGTATTGGACCAATTGGTATAGTTTTCTCATAACACATTTCGAAACATTGAATAGCTTCAATTCTTCAGCAGTTTTATTATACGTACTTCCACAGATGTATACAATTATTGTTCACATTTTCACAACAAGAAGCACAAGACAATAAATTACTCCAGATGTTCATATAGAGACGAAATTTCAAAAGCATAGGGATTTAGGGGCAATAAAAGTTGTCCGTATTGAATTGATAATGGCATCAGTTTTATGGTTGTGAATTCTATTCTTTCTTGGAAAAAAGTCTCAATTATTGCAAGGTCATAACAAACATATTATTCTAAAAAATCGTGTATTTCTAAAACGATCGGTGTATGATATAGACAAAATATATTGGTAATTATAGTGGAAACTTCATATTCAATTGTTTTCTGTGGGTGTTGAAAAAGGTCGAGTCATGTATAAGAAAAGTTTCCTGTATGTATCTGTAGTAAATAAGACGATCTTCCAGGTAGAAAATTTCGAGCCCTTTCAATATTAGGTATAAATCGTGCCGATTCTACCCAATAATTTATTTATTTATTTAGCAGAATCAGAATATTACACTACATCACATATTATATCAACTTATATTATATGAACTTAACCGAGATATTTATCACCCAAACCTACTCGGAAAATTTCAACTACCAAGCTCTATCTGTTCGAGAGTTATTGTAGAAACAAAATTTAAAAATTTTTAAATTTTTTTTTGACACTTAACGGCAACCCGATCAATACAAGACTTCGCATGCATATAAAAATCATTATTCTACAATTTAATGCTAAATTTCGGATAGATCGAGTGATCGAAGGTTTCGGAAATATTCATAAAAAACCGTTTTTACTACAAAGGACCATAACTCTGAAACCACTCAATGGATTTCGCCCGTTAACGAACGCGTCTGAGATATATACGTGCCAAACCTACCCTGCTACTTTCATTCCTCTAACTCCTTTCGTTCGAGAGTTATCGTGTTAACGGAGGGCTGGCCGGACAGAATCGATTTTGACCACGGATTCTTGATCAGTGAGTCGAACCAAATCGTTCATCAAATAATTCGAAAATTACAGACATTTGGGCAAATAGGTAGGCACTGTGTTCCGGGGAAGAAGAGCGCCAAAAAGAATAAAATTACCTGAATAACCCGGCAGAAAAACTTCTGAATGAACAGACGTACCTATGGAATTTCCCACTTTTCTCAAGAAGAATTTAAATACCTTGTTGCACAACTTAAAATACACCAGTTTCAAAATGTAGTAGTACTACGAAACCTGGGTCATTCTTATACCTAAATAAATTATAATGATAGGAAACTAAGTAATTTCATTCGAGAGTTCAACATGTCAGAATGAAGTTTTCCTATTGCAGATTACGGTTCTGTATAGCACTTCATGATACCTTGTCTCTGCTCCTTCAAAACTACTTTTCGGCATTTTCAATTTCAAAGCGAAGGGTTCTTTATTATATTCGAAGATAATGGTCTATGATAATATCTTGTCTAAGATTGAAGATTATGCTGAGACTAGAAATTGACAACGTCTCGGCGAATTGTTTTGACCTTGAAGATATTTCTGCAGTGCCAACCTGTCTCTGTTTAAGTTAAAAAAAACGTTATAGACCTAAATCATGGCATACAAGTGAATGGAATATAATATGTGTGTGCGGGCTGAACGTCCCGGATTAAAACCTTGTTGTTCAGGAGGAAATATGGTGCTTGCTGACAAGAACTAGACTATAGTCTAAGGTCCCGACAACATAGTCTGCACAACTTGTATATCCTCGCTGATGGCACCTTGGGGTTCTAAACCATAAACAATGATGTCTTTTGATTTCCTGCGACATTCCTCTATTTCCATTATTAGTTCGTTGTGCAGGGTTCTCAGGATCACTGTGCACATATGATGACTGAAGAGAAGTGACTTGTTATTTCAACGAAGAAACATCTTGAGCCTGATAAATGACCTGTACAGACAATGCTTCTATGTTCTCATTCATCTCCAACATCTGTGAAAGATAGTCCCTTCTAATTTCCTCCCTGAGTTCCATGAACTGGCTCTCGAACAAATTGGTGATCTGCTTGATTATTTTGTCGGACTCCAAGGAACCGGGAGATAACACGGGCCTTCACAGAGCAACTGGGATGAAATGGGGCATCACAATCAGAGCAGTTGACAGAATTAGAAACAGGTCTCCTGCAATACGAACAGTCTGGTTTCGCACTTTCTTGGCTCGACCACAGCCCACTATAGAGATAGCCTGAAACACAGTCTGACAACGCCGCAATTAATCGTCTCTTAGAGGCATACTCCTTCAATGCGGTAGCGCTGGATTTTGATGAAATTTCGACTATTTCATCATTTTTCAAATGATTTACTGTCGAAAAATGATGAGGACTACAATAAGATCTTATTTATGATGAATACTTACCGATAAAACAGTTTAAAACAATGTAATTACGAGATGAAGTGTTGTGATTTTGGACACTTTGGGATTTAAAAAAAAAACTAGAAGAGAGCACGGATTTTCAACTTCAGATTCGTTATCTACAACCCAAAATTAGCAAGTGAGTAAATTTTCAGGACGATTAGACAGTTATGGGATGATCCAAGTCTATGTGAATTCAGAATATCAATTCAATGCTACAAAGAGTAAATTCACATTAAATTATTTTTGATCTGAACTGTGTAAAAATGTTGATAAAACAAATTGATAAATTCCGAATCTGAATCCCCATTAATTATATTTCTGTAGCGGGAAATGTTTACTTATTGATCTGAGGTTGAGACCATCTGCTCGGGTAAAGGTAAGATCGAAAGGAAGAATCCATTTCAAATCACTGCAGAAAATCTGAACATTTTTAATGAATAATTTAAGATGAATAATAAGGTCCTTATTGATTTCAACTGAAGCATCTACAGATGCAGACTTTTGGAAATTGAATACATATATATAAAAATAAATAGATTATTTGAGCTTCTTGATCTCCTATCCAGATGTATCAATTTTTGTTGAAAAATTATTAGAAAGGTCATCAAAATGTTTTATAAAATCGGAAGAAATGAAAGTTCTATTTCACTCATATTTCTAGTCCATCTTGTTGTCTATAGTCTGAACTGAAATGTACTCATCTCCAATAAGTAGAAATAATCCAAAGGAAATTTCACTATTTACACACTGCAGTTTAATCACAGAACATATAAATATCCGACCATATTTATCACTGCATTGCATTAATTCACATTTGACACCGTTGTACACAAAAAATACCACGATATGCCCGCGAAAAACAATAATGGTTAACTCCAGAATCAGAAGTAATCGTCCATTTTTACAATAACAAACTAACAAACGTTCGACTGACTTTTTAAAAAAAATAGGACCTTACATACTTTCACCCTTGGCTCATATTATAAACTCATCTTTTACAGAAGGAAAATTTCCTACCAGACTAAAAACCTCCCTAGTTACTCCAATTTTGAAGAGGGGTTCTTCCGAAAAAATTGAAAACTATAGACCATTGTCGGTACCCTCTGTAATATCTAAAATAATAGAGTATGCTATGCTTCGTCAGTTAACAATTTTTTTTAATAAAAACCACATAATCAATGAAAATCAACATGGATTTCGTGCACAACTTTCTACAATGACTGCAATTATTTCATTCTACGAAGAGATTTTAGATGGCATTGAACAAGCAGAGAGTCCGACGGGAATCTTCTGTGATTTCAGTCGTGCCTTTGACTGTGTTCAATCTGATACACTACTTGACATATTAAATAGTTATGGAATAAGAGGCATTGTTCATGATTGGTTTAAATCCTACCTAAAGGATAGACCACAAATGGTTAAAATTCCTGAATCTGGGAATTTTGCTTTCTCAACAACTGGTATTAACTTACATGGGGTACCACAAGGTTTAATTCTGGGGCCAGTCTTGTTTTTATTGTATATTAATGATCTACCTCTGATTATATCTGATAGTTTAACCACATTATATGCAGACGACTCCACATTACTCATAAAAGATAAGGATGCTAAATTACTGCAGGGAAAAATTACTGGTTCGGTGAATAAATTGTCTGCCTAGTGTTTCGATAGATCCTTGTTGCTAAATACTGTTAAAACTTACTACACAATCTTCCACACTTATCAGAATAAATATATCTCGCAATTCAATGTCAGTATAAATAATAATACCTACTATTGAAACCATAGATGACGTTAAGTTTCTTGGAGTGTGTTTTGATTCTACACTTTCGTTAAGAGCGCACTGCGATAAATAATGTAAAACTTTGAATTCAAAATGTTATCAGATAAGAAACTTGAAGTTATGCATTATGCCTGAACCATCTCCTCAAGTTTTATTATGCAGAAGTTCACTCAAGAATAGCATATGGTATGATTGTATGGGGAAACACTTCGGCTGCTCAGGGTGTCTTCCTTTCTCAGAAGCGCATTTTGAGGTGTCTTGTTGGCTGCCCACCAGATCAGTCATGTCGAAGCCTCTTCAAGGTGCATAAAATTTTGACAGTTAGTGGGATATTTATTTTTGAACTGCTGACGTATATTCATCAGAATCGGGGTATTTACTTAAGAAATAGCGTTCATATAATACAAGGAAAAAAGAAAATTATCATGTACCTTTCAAACATTTAGAAATATCCAAAAGATCTCCTAATACTTTTGGTGTCCGTTCATACAACTTGCTTCCACAGGAGTTAAAAAATATGACGTCTCAGAATTCAAATGTAACTTAAAGAAGTTTCTAATAGATCTATGTCCTTACACCATACGAGAATTTATTGATTCTGGCTAGGATTTTGTTTGTGAATTGTCCTCCTATATAGGCTTCTTGGCGCTCTAGTTCCTCGGAACTGAGTGCTTATCAATTAGCCCAAATGTCTGTAATTTTCGAATATTTCGATGAAAATGGTCTTAAACGATTTGGTTCGACTCACTGATCAAGAATCCGTGGTCGAAATTCATTCTGTCCGGCCGGCCGTAGGCACGATAACTCTCGAATCGAATGAGCTAGACAGTTAAAATTTTCAGAGTAGGTTTGGGAGATAAATATCTCGGCTAAGTTCGTTACTGGGCAAAATCGGACAGATGGTTTCGGAGTAACAAATAAAATTTTTTTTTTACAGAACAAATTCCAAATTAAATTTTTCTCAATAAGCAGTTTTACCATAAGAATCCAATGATATAATTTTCAACTCTAACAAGCTAATACTTTTGGAGATATGATTTTTCAAAATTTCAATGATAAATCGTATTTCACAGAGTGATATAATTAATCTATGTATGAATTGTCATTATGTCAACTTATTATCCTGAGACGTGACATTATCTAATTAATCGAAGAATTATGAGAATAAAGTGTATTCCGAAATGTGAGCGAAGTGAGAAAAATCTCAGTTGTTTGCTCCGAAATTAGTTTTTCTCAGAAAAATCTTACATTTCGGAACGGAACATGAAGTAAGAGATCTGAGAGGAGTGAGACTGCTTTTCATCCATAGACATAGAATGCAAATAGATTGTAAATATTGAAAGCATAATTCTGCAGTTCGAGAGAGGAGAAAATTTGGTGAACGTAGATCAGGAAATTTTTGATCGATTACAAGGTAATTTTTCATTATTACTCTTCTTTGATACATGTTTTATGAATAATCTACTATTTGTAGGTACTTTAAACCTGTTTTGGGCAATTGTCATACGAAACTTGTTGGCGCTCTAGTTCCTTGGAACTGAGTGCTTATCAATTTGCCCAAATGTCTGTAATTTTCGAATTTTTCGATGAAAATGGTCTTAAACGATTTGGTTCGACTCACTGATCAAGAATCCGAGGTCGACATCGATACTGTCCGGCCGGCCGTAGGCACGATAACTCTCGAACAAAAGGAGTTAGCGGATTGAAATTTGCAAGGTGGATTTGGAGCGTAAATATCTCGGACGAGCTCGTTAATGGGAGAGATCCATCAAGCAGTTTCGGAGTTATGGCCGATTTTAGTAAAAATATTTTTTAAGAATATTTCCGAAACCGATCACTCGATCTATCTGAAATTTAGCATCAAATTGTAGAATCATGACTTTTATACGCATGTGAAGTTTTGTATTGACCAGATTACCGCAAAGTGTCAAAAAAAAATTCAAAATTTAAAAAAAGTTTTTCTACAATAACTCTCGAACGGAATGAGCTAGGTAGTTGAAATTTTCAAAGTAGGTTGGGGAGGTGAATATCTCGGTTAAGTTCGTTATTGGGCAAAATTAGCCAGATTTAATTCGATTTCTTCCATGGTGCAGTTCTCATTCTCAGATTGCTCATTTAATCTTGATAAATAAACTATTATTTGAATTGAATTTCCTTTATGATGCAATTCTAAAATAAGAATATATTGATATAATTCCCAACTCTGAGAAACCAATACTTTCGGATATATAATTTGTCTGTTTGAACTAGAGCGCCAGAAAGCTCCTGTCCACAGGGCTTGAACCGATTTTTTATTTTTATACACAAGTTCTGTACATACTATTTATATTTTAGAAATGTATTTTTTGACCTGTCCTATAACTTGTATGTTCCAAAAGATTAATAAAATGATTGATTGATTGATTGATTGACGTACGTCTCTGAGCTGTGTTGCCATTTTATCATCTTCCTGGCTAGTAGATATAGTGGGTTGTGGCTCGACATATTAAAATCGGTATGCCACTGATAACGAGGGAACTCCACAAAAGTATTATTATCGGGAATTGAAACACTATAGTTAATTCTTATATGTTCTCAAGTGTATACCGAAAAAATGACGTTAATCAACAGTATGCATCAACAAATTTCACATTAAAAACCGTCGAGAAAACCTAACTTATTTCAAACAATCACGGGGGTGGAAATCAGTAGTTTCTAATATAGATCCGATCATCATGTTCAAATTTGGAAATTGGCTGTAAAGATGGGTTTTGAAGGCTCTCGCAAAATTTCAGCGATATTGGACGGATATAGTTTCGGATATACATACATATTTTTTTACGATCCTCACGATATTCCGCCAAAACTTGCACGTCGCCATTCTACAACTAATTACCATGTGTGAATTTGATCGGATTCGTATTTTTTGAGTTATCGAGGCAATAAAAACTAAATTCCAGATGGATATAACTCCATTGGTTGATTATGCCTATTAATGAATTCGAATGTCGTATTCCGCTTCGCCTGAAAATTGCAAATCGCTATCAAGTTTTCAAGTTATCGTGAGATACATAATTTCAGCGATATCGGACAGATAGTTTCTGAGAAGAATATTATTTAATAATTTTATCAAAATTTTGTAGTGATACGATCCTCACTGAAATCAACACGAAGCTTTTTTCGGCATTCTACAACTAGTTACCTAGTTTCAATTTGATCGGATCTGTATTGATCAAGTTATTGGGAAAACAGAATTTCAACACTGGAACCGTTTGGCCGATCATGGCCATTAACTAATTCAACCGTCACATCTGGATGCGCAACCTACCCTGAAATTTTCAAGTCGCTTTCTTTTTCCGTTCGAAAGATATCGTGGCAAGGGCCGGCCGGACATAATCGAATTTGACCTCGAAATCTTTATCATTGAGTCGAACCTATATGTTCGGTGACCATACTCGGCAAAAATTTTAAAATTACAGACATTTGGGCAAAACGATAGCACACTGTTCCCTAGAACATGCGTGCAAAAAGCCGAATATCATTTAAATCATTGTTATCGTATACAATAATAGTATAATTCCGTTTTCAGTCAATCAATATCAAATTGGAATCGTATATTCTGAAATTCAAAATAGTTTCTTCGTAATTTTCAGTCTGTGTATTTCAGCTCAGCTTGTATATTTATAAATCATGATATATACCTAGCTTTCTATTTGACTGATTAATTTCTGAATTTCTTCACTTCGAACTGATGTGAATTTGACAAATAGAAGGATTTTTTCAAATCAAGGTTATGTTAAACTGATTCCACTAGAGAGCAACATCAGTTGGAAGTGATGCGCATCAGTTCAAAATCACAACATTGTCAAATAGACCACAGATCCACGATCCACTGATTTCGCATCAGTTTGGAAGTGATACAGCGTCAAATAGAAAGCTACTATTGTTCGAATTAGTAGGAAATTATTCGAATTACTTCAAACGGATTCGTTTGCATAGATAAGAAACTGGCAAGTATCTTAAGTATCATCTGTTATAGCTCTATTGCAGGGGCTGAAGGAATACCTATATCGCTTTCCAACAGTTTTCCGATTCAGAAAGCATTACCGTCGAAAAACCCTAATTGTATGGTGAACATACAGATAATGTGCCCGAGACGCGAGATTCTGGTTCAGTACTCTTCACTCATCTTCATTATTTCATTTAATTTCCCGTCCGAGTGATATTTTGTCAGTAATCCATTAAACTATAGGTTAGTTCAGTCCCCAATGTAACGGGTGATTTTTCAAGAGCTTTCGGATTTGATTTGAGAGAAAAACACATATAATTCAGAAAAATGTATGAAATCTTCATTTGGTTCGATAGAATAATTCATATAATTTAATGTTTGAAGATTATTTCATGTAAATGTTGACCGCGGCTGCGCTTCAAATGGTCCATACGCCGGGTCCAATTTTGGCATGATCTCTCCAACATATCGGCCGGTATCTCACGATTAAATTCTTCAATATTGACTTCCAGTACGTCAACCGTTGCAAGTTTCTCGCTATAGACATGAGCCTTAACATAGCCCCATAAAAAATAATTTAGAGGCGTTAAATCACACGATCTAGACGGCGACTTAATTTAGCGATAAAAAAATGGGTTCAAGCCCTGTGGACAGGAGCTTTCTGGCGCTCTAGTTCAAACAGACAAATTATATCTCCAAAAGTATTGGTTTCTCAGAGTTGGGAATTATATCAATGTATTCATATGATAGAACTGCATCCTAAAGGAAATTCAATTCAAATAATAGTATATTTATCAAGATTAAATGAACAATCATGAGAATGAGAACTGCACCATGGAAGAAATCAAATTAAATCTGGCCAATTTTGCCCAATAACGAACTTAACCGAGATATTCATCTCCCTAAACTACTCTGAAAATTTCAACTACCTACCTCATTCCGTTCGAGAGTTATATCTATGTCTATGGATGAAAAGCAGTCTCACTACTCACAGATCTCTTACTTCATGTTCAGTTCCGAAATGTAAGAATTTTCTGAGAAAAACTAATTTCGGAGCAAACAACTGAGATTTTTCTCACTTCGCTCACAATTCTTCGATTGATTAGATAATGTCTCAGGAACATCATTTGACATTATGACAATTCATAGAATAATATCATTCTGTGACAACGTTGAAATACGATTTATTATTGAAATTTTGAAAAATCATATCTCCGAAACTATTAGCTTGTTAGAGTTAAAAATGATATGAATGGATTCTTATGATAAAACTTCTTATTAAAAAAAATTTTATTTGGAATTTGTTTCGTAAAAAAAAATTTTTTTTTTGTTACTCCGAAACTATCTGTCCGATTTTGCCCAATAACGAACTTAGCCGAGATATTTATCCCCCAAACCTACTCTGAAAATTTCAACTCTCTAGCTCATTCCGTTCGAGAGTTATCGTGCCTACGGCCGGCCGGACAGAATGAATTTCGACCACGGATTCTTGATCAGTGAGTCGAACCAAATCGTTTAAGACCATTTTCATCGAAATATTCGAAAATTACAGACATTTGAGCAAATTGATAAGCACTCAGTTCCGAGGAACTAGAGCGCCAAAAAGTGGATCATCATCCAACTTTGCCAACGCCCATTCATTAAAAGTTATCCGTTGTGGTAGGTCGTGCTGCTTCAAATCTTGCAACAGCTGTATTTCAAAAGATTTCACATCTGAATCCTTCTGCAAAATTTTCCACGTAGTGGAGTAACAGAGGCCCAATTGCTGCGAATGGCGCCAAATCGACAATTCACTATCATCACTAACACTGGCGGATACAGCTGCGATATTTTCTTCTGTCCGCACTCTACGTATGCGTGTTGGTGGTTTAATATCCAATAATGAAAATTTGGTGCGAAATTTAGTCACAAGAACAGCCGCCTGGGAAGATCGACCAAACTGACCATAAAATAGAAGAAGTGTACAATACACTTTCGTAACCGAGCATAAATTTTGATAATAAAATTCAATAATTTGCAAGCGTTGTCCGTTTGTAAGTAGATTCATAGTTAAATTATAGACCAAACTGAACATGTTTGACAGTCACACAAGGCACGAAACCTCCGTCAGCTGTAAAAAACAGGGTTGCCAAAAAGAAAGTTAAAAAATCACTCGTTATTACTATATTTTAATGAATCTGTATCATAATTTGAAGTGGTGTTTATTTGTTTTCTCATTGCATTGAATTCAATCGATAATACCTATTTAGACTGGGTTTCCGGAAATGATGAGCAAAACATTCAGGGGTGCTTTCTAGACCAAAAATAAATGGTACCTCTTCCTATATAAATTGTTTTCGACAATTGATGATTAACGAAGTTACAGGGGGTTAAAGTTAAATTTAATTCACAGTTTTTTTTTGCTCTACTCTAAAAATAGCATTATGCAATTAACTTCCTAGATAAAAATGACATTCTGTTGCTTTTAAATTAAAAAAAAATACTTTTATTCTCGGACAGTAGGTACAAGTAAATATAAAAAGTCCTTAGTGCGTTTAATAAATTGGCCAGGGACTGTAAGTGCAAGAAAAATTAGTATTCAGTAGGGCATTCCCAAAAGCTTCGTTCATGAAACAATACGCGAAGGTAACGTTTATCTATACCGCTCCCAAAAAGTGCTATCCCTATCCGCCGAGGATTCTGTTGCTCGTGTGAGATTCTGTAATACAATTTAAAGGCGACCAAAATTTTGTTCGTAATAACCTTTTCACAGACGAAGCTGGATTTGGCTGTGATGGATTGATAAACCTACATAATGAGCATTTATGGTCTGATGAGAACCCTCATTTATCAAAAGAGCGAGGTTACCAAAATAAGTTTTCTGTCAACGTGAGACTCAATGGTGAAGTTTACTTGGAATTTTTAAGAAACCACTTACCTCTTCTATTGAAAGATGTAAATCTCGAATTAAGAAATTCAATGTGGCTGCTTCAAGCAGATGGCGCGCCACCGCATTTTAGTTTCTCGGTCAGACAATTCTTGAATGAAACTTTTCCTAATAGGTGGATAGGACGCGGTGGTTTTGTGAAGTGGGCCCCTAGATCCCCTGATCTGAACCCAATGGATTTCATTTTTTGGGGCTATCTGAAGACGCTCGTATACAGGACACCTGTGAATAGTGTCGAAGAGCTGAGAGAGAGAATTGTTGCTGATTGTGAGGTATTAAGACAAAAGGAAGGAATATTCCATAGAGACCGTCGGAACTTTCTTAGAAGGATTAATTTATGCATTGAAGAGAAAGGACGTCACTTTGAACCTTTGATCTGAATGACTGATATATTGTTATGTATTATAATTGTTATGTGTGTATTGCTATGTTTAAGGTTGAAAATAAGTTAAAAAGATTTCGTATTCATCGCATGCAAGTAATGCTATTCTGTGTTTCCTCGAAAACGATTAGATTTATCGAAACAAAAGAATTATACCTTTCATATAATTTCAAAAAGTATATTATTTTTTTTAATTATTTTATTTATTATTCTCTAACGAATTCAAAATACGAAAGTCTGCTTCTGCTTTTCTAGTAGTCCGTTGTCGGCATACTGTTGTTTTAAAACGATCCAAATTCTCCCAGTCTTCGATGAATAGTACTGAACATTCGTGATTGGGGTATGTGTCTATTAGGAAATGCTCCATGATACAGACGCCGTGCTGCAAGTGCATCACCACCAGCTGAGCCGTGATAATAATGCATGTCTCGCAATTCTGCATTTGAGTAATTATTGTTATTCATTTCTCTTATCTTTATGACTATTATTTCAAAAGAACTTGTACAAAACTACTAACTGTCAAAACTAATTCTCCTCAAACGTATTTCTGTGGCAACCATAACACATGTGTCCAAAGAGTTCTATGTTTAAGGTTGAAAATAAATTAAAAAGATTTCGTATTCATCGCATGCAAGCAATGCTATTTTGAGTTTTCATCGAAAACGGTTAGATTTATCGAAACAAAAGAATACCTATTTTGTGTAAAAATCTCTAGGGAATGAAAATATTTGGTCAAAATTTGTATATAGTGTAGCACAAAAAAGTTGGGACCATTCAAACAAAAGTATAGGCTCGTATGTGGCGCCCTCTACAAAATGAGAAAAAATGGTTTACAAATTCGTTTTGATCATTCCGTAAAAGCCACAAATACGAAATTTCGTCGAAATATTATCAACGTGGCAAAACGTAGAGCAAAAAGATTGGTTCAAGCCCTGTGGACAGTAGCTTTGGCGCTCTTGTTCAAACTTTGACAAATCATATCTCCGAAATGATTGGTCTCTGGGAATTATATAAATGGATTCTTACGATAGAACTACATCATGAAAGAAATCAAATTCAAACAGACCGATTCTCCCCAATAACGAACTCATCTGCGATATCCATTCCTCAAATCTACTCTGAAAATTATATTTTATCAATTAAAACTTAGACAATATTGCAGTTTAGTTTTTACTGGAGATATTCTGAACCCAATTTGATTATGCATCTTACCAAAGAATATATTTCCATCATCATATGGTTTATCCACGGGCATTATATTATCACCTCAAAAGTATAATATCATATCATGCTCATAATTCTGTGATAGGTGAGTTTATTTCGTTGGTCATTTTGCATTCAATCATACTTTGTTTTCTAGAACACGAGGTGTATTTCATATCAAGAATAACGAACGAGAAATAATTTTGGCATTTATCTCTCATAGGAAAATAGGATCACATGTAAGAACACAGATCATATAATAATTCATAGATACAATAATTAAGTATATTATCTATGGTGAAACTGCATCTTAAAAAAAATTGAATTTGAAATTTGTGAAGAAAAAAAAATTTTTTTTTTCGTTACTCCGAATCCATCCGGCAGATTTTGCCCAATAACGAATTTTGCCGAGATATTTATCTCCCAAACCTACTATGAAAATTTCACCTGCCTAGCTCATTCTGTTCGAGAGTTATTGTAGAAACAACATTTTTAAATTTTTTAATTTTTTTTTATACTTTACGGCAACCCGATCAATACAAAACTTCGCATGCATCTAAAGGTTACTATTCTACAATTTGATGCCAAATTTCAGACAGAACAAGCAATCGGTTTCGGAAATATTCATAAAAAATGTTTTTACTAAAAACGTCCATAACTCTGAAACCACTTGATGGATTTGGCCCGTTAACGAACTTGTCCGAGATATTTACGCTCCAAACCTACCCTGTAAATTTTAATCCTCTAACTCCTTTGGTTCGAGAGTTATCGTGTTAACGGCCGGCCGTTCGGATTCTTGATCAGTGAGTCGAACCAAATCGTTTAAGACCATTTTCACCCGAAAATTCGAAAATTACAGACATTTAGGCAAATTGATAAGCACTCTGTTCCGAGGAACAAGAGTGCCAAAAACTGTGAATAAAATTTAGCTTTAACACCCTGTAACTTCGTTAATAATCAATTTTCGAAAACATTTTATAGGAAGAGGTACCATTTCATTTTGGTCTAGAAATCACCCCTGAATTTTTTGCTCATCATTTCCGGACACCCGTACATAATTCTTATCATGTTTCAATATTTTTCAGGTAATGTATGTGATCTGGCCATGAAAATGTTTTTAAAAATTCTCCTGTACGGTTGCCTTTTTTATGGACAACTGTTTTCAGTTCCGATGGAAAATAGCCACTCTCGAAAGCCAGGTCGTAAGATAATACTAATATCAATATATTAACAATAAACAACTTAACTTTTACTCACCACAAAGAGTATAGGTCCTTTGGTCATCGATTTTCTTACAAAAACCGTAGTCTGTCAACTTGAGGTAACCAACACAATCAATCAAAATATTTTCCGGTTTTAAATCTCTATAAACCATGCCCAGAAAATGGATGTACTCAAATGCTAAAATAACTTGAGCTGCATAAAAACGGGTTAACTCTTCAGAGAATTTCTTTTGTTGCCTCAAATGAGAAAACATCTCCCCTCCATTCACGAAAGGCATAACCAAACATAAGTATACATTATCCTTGAAGAAATATTCTAATTTGATTAAAAATGGAAAATCGAATGCATCCATAGTCCTAATCTCAGATATGGTATGTTTTACTTGTTTAGTTTTCACTACATGTGCCTTTTCCAACATTTTCAACGCGAATGGGCTCTCGTCTTTTTTCAGTTTCACTAACATAACTCTGCCAAAAGAGCCTGTTCCTAGGGTTTGGAGTAGTTTAAAATCGTCCAATTTTCCTCTTTCCACAAACGGTTGCTTCCATCTTTCATCGAATTGTTTCTTTGCGCCAATTAGTAATGCTTGAAAATTTGTAAAATGTGTGGTATTTGGATCCATAACAAAACATAATATTAGTAAAAATATGGGTTTGGGAAAAATGACATTCTTTGAAAATGTCACATTTTGTCAAACTCAAATGTTGTTAAATATAAAATAAACCTTGGATTGGCTACAGCTTAGTGAAGAGGATCAGTCATAACAAGCACTGACGTGAAGTCAGGAGCTTTTGCGCGTATGTTCTATTGTCCATTCTCCTGTATTGGACACTCTTAATTCGAATTTACCATGGTATTATTATTATTATTATTATTATTACATTTGTTAACAGAGTTGAGGTAAACCTATTTAACTCTAGCATAGAAATTATAATCTGTGCAACTGCAGAAGACAGGCCACAGCAAAAAATAATAAAGAAACATAAGAATTGACCCTAAGATAAATGACAGAAAAAAGAGAAAATCAAAAATTAATTCAAAATGAACAATATCGCCATAAAAGTACTAGTTTAAAGTCTATTCACATTCCACTCATCAAGTCTGTTCTTAAAGGCATTAACCGACTCCGCAGCCACAACACTCGAAGGCAAACTGTTCCAGTATCCGAACACTCGGTTACTAAGAAAGAACTCTCGGCACTTGGATCTAAAGGCTTCTCTATTCAATTTCAGATCGTGACCACGTAGTTGGTTTGAGTTCAGTGTATACAGGTGAGAGATGTCCAACCCGAAGAGACCTTTCAGTGCGCGATAAGTCATTATCAAATCACCTCTTAGGCGACGATCAGCAAAAGAAGGTAGTTGCATGATTTGAAGGCGCTCTTTGTAATTTGGTCTATTGGTGCCAAAAGGGATTCGAGTGATGCGACGTTGGAAGTTCTCGAGTAAGGCAGCATCGCCCAACAACCATGGATGCCATACAGGGCCAGCGAATTCCAGTAGGGGCCGGATATATGATTTGTAGATCTGGGCGATGGTCCCCACACTAGTGCCCCGGAACGAGTTCAGGACCACATGAAGTACACGCTTCGCCTTGTTTATCGTATGCAGAATATGTTCCGTCCATGAGAGATCACTGGAAATGACAACACCCAAGTCAACGTGAGAAGTGCAACCCTCGATTTGTACGCCATCGATGAAGTAGCTGAGTTTTGGATTATTGCTGCCAAGATGGAGAACTTTGCACTTGGAGGCATTCAGGGGAATCAACCACTCAGAAGTCCATCCCAACACCGCATCCAAATCATTCTGTAGACTAGCATGGTCATCAAGTGGGCAGTTGAACAATTTAATGTCGTCAGCGAATGAGGCGTTTCCCGACTTAAGGCCGTATGTTAAGTCACTCACATAGGCCAGAAACAGAAGAGGTCCCAGGACCGACCCCTGCGGTATATATATATATATATATATGAACAGTAATTTTACCTAGTTTTATAATATATTTAATATATCTATAACGATACAAAAATCCTGGGAATCGAACCCCAACAAAACCGAAGAGAGATACTTGAAATGATCCATATACAGACAAATATCGAGAAGACAGTGAATGACAAGTTAGACACAAAAAATCTCAGCCGTATTTATATGCTACTACTGAAAAGACCACAAAATTAAAAAAGAAGAAAAGACACGACATCAGACTGACGCTCGAAACTATGACATAAACATGACAGTACCCACTCGACGAAACCGAAACAACAACAATAACGCATAGTGAGATGTTTGCATGAAATTTATTTATTGTAGTTAATATATGTAATTTTTAGATGTCCATTGTGATGAATGTAATATACTGAAGAAGGCGGATGCGCCGAAACGTCTATATTAAATAAATTGTTCCACGGTTCTTAAACTCTAACCTAGACACCCAACTAATTGTTTCAAATATATATATATATATATTTAAATGGAGAAGTATTTTCTTATTATATATATATATATATATATATATATATATATATATATATATATATATATATATATATATATATATATATATATATATATATATATATATATATATATATATATATATATATATATATATATATATATATATATATATATATATATATATACATATATATCCCGACATCATTTCAGCGTCATTACATGATACTGACATCTTTGCGTCCCCTTGAAATCGAAGTGTATATCGACGTATGTTAGGTAGACTATCTCCGTATACACCTTACGATCATTTTGCGAGTCTCAGATCTCAATATACTTGAAAACTGGGGGAGAAAATTTTCTTGTCAACGGTAAAATGAACCTTGCGTCCTTAAAAAATACCGTAGTTTCTGCGTCCGTATATTTATTTGCCGATATTTCGATCATTTCTGCGTCATTCGTTTTATATACACGTCAACCATTCGGACATTGCTGCACAGGCTGTGTTGCCAAATGTATGAGGGTTTTTTTTATGAAGGAATAGACTGATTGGCCTTGACATTCCATTCGATGTGAACGCAGACCTGACCCACACAGATGTTACATTCAACGGATTTTCGCCCCTCTTGATAAGGAAGAAAACATATTGAGTACGGGAATTTTCGATAGGAATTTCTTCTGCGTGTTCGTTGCCTTAATTATATCGAATAGATGAATTAATAGAATAAGATGAGACCTAAAAAAAAATTTGGTTGAACAAATTGTAATATGATATTTTAATCTTGTGATAGCACAATAATTAAATGTAACGTCTTCCCTTTGTGTTAAGATACTTAGTTTTCTTGGACTAATTTTAGATGGATTATTCTGTTGTTCTGAGAAGTACTTGATTGCAGAGAGTTGATAATGAATAGCAATAATCAATAATAATATAATGCATTGCTTATTATTCGTAATATTATTATTCTCTAGCAAAAGACCGAATCAGCAGAATGACCAATTATTTGAATAAGATTGCATAAAAATTTTCTGTTTAGCAGTTGGTGACTTTTAATTCGACTTTAACTTTTTAACTTAAGGTTATACTATTTCAATAACAGATATGATTTTTTTTAAATGGCACCCTATATTTTATGAATGCCAAAAATGGAATTCACAATTAGTTTCACTTTCAAACATCACTCTAAGTTATGCAACTTTTTCAATTAGTTAAAAAACGGTTGATTTCAAAGTGTCTATAATGCATAGCCATAATTTAATTTTCGTTGAAATGAAATTCATTATTCCTAATATTTATTTCATGTTCGAATCGAGCTACTTATGAAAATGCCCTCGTTTCTAACCACACATTATTTACGTATGAAAAACTGCATATTAGTGGAAATATAAATTCTGATTCAGTGGAGTGTTAGTATTGAGTTGAAAGAGGTTCTAGTAAAGTACCGGAACGGAAGAATAACTAAGAGTTATTCACATAAGAGTATGAAATGAAGGAGTGCTAAAACAGATCCTTGAGGGATGGGGTTCATTATTCGAAATTCTAAAGTTATAATTATTATCATCATCAACAAAAACACGATGTCTTCTATCCGGCAAAATATTTTTTGAAAGACGATTCATCTTTCCACACTTCAAAAGCGTATACAGTTTAGGTGCTTAACCATCTTTCTACACAGCAGAAGATTATTCTATAAAAATTGGTTCAAGCACTGACGTGAAGTCAGAAGCTTTTGCGCGTATGTTCTATTGTCCATACTTCTGTATTGGACACCCTTAATCGAATTTACCATGGTAAATTATGTTGTCCATTCTCCTGTATTGGACACTCTCAATTCGAATTTACCATGGTAAATTCGAATTAAGTGTCCAATACAGGAGAATGGACAACATAATCTACCATGGTAAATTCGATTAAGGGTGTCCAATACAGAAGTATGGACAATAGAACATACGCGCAAAAGCTTCTGACTTCACGTCAGTGCTTGAACCAATTTTTTTTTCGTGACTTTTTAAAAATTTTCTAGGGGTACGGTTCTTGAAATTTTTTTTTTCGTCATTTTTTTCAAATTTTCTAGGGATACGATTCTTACAAAATTTTAAACACGTCTTTATGTTGATTTTCTACTACTAGTTACCAAGCACCAATTCGATCGAATATTTATTTTTTGAGTTATCAAGGAAATAATATTCCAGGTGGGTAAAACTCGGAAACCGTTAGACCGATTATGCCCAAAAACGAACTCAACACTCTCTTTCGGATACGCAACCTACCCTGAAAATTGCAAGTCCCTATCTCCTTTCGTTCGAAAGTTATCGAGGCAACGGTCACCCATCTACTGAACTCGCACAAGAATGCTCGAATCTCCAACAATATTTAACCGATCGTATTAAAACTTGAAACTTGGCAGTAGAGTTAGGTTATGAAGGCTCTTGCAAAATTACAGCAATTTCAAACGAATAGTTACTGATATATAGAATTTTTTTTTTTTATTTTCAATGATTTATTAAAAATTTTCTACAAATGCTATCCTCACCAAATTTTGCAAACATTTCCGCGTTGGCATTCTACAACTAATAACCATGTTTGAATTCAATCGGTTCAGTACTTTTTGAGTTAATGAGGAACAAAAACCACGAAATTTCAGAAAATTTCAGATGGCTATAACTCTGAAACCGTTTGGCCGATTATGCTCATAAACAAACTGAAATGTCGCGTTCTGGTGCTCATCCTAACCTGAAAATTTCAAGCCGCTATCTCATTCCGTTCTCAAGTTATCGTGACAACAAAAATATTTTTTAATAATTTTTTAAAAATTTTCTAGCCATACGATTCGCACAAAATTCCACAAACGTGCTTAGGATCATATTCTACAACTACCCACCAAGTTTCAACTCGATCGGATTTATATTGGTTGAAAACAAAATTATTACTCGGAAACCACTGGGCTGATTATGCCCATTAACGAACTTGTCCGTCGTATTGAGATGCGCCACCTACCCTGAAAATTTCAAGTTGCTAGCTCTTCTCGTTCTCAAGTTATCGTGGCAACGGCCGGACGGCCGGCCGGACAGAATCAAATTTGACCTCGAATTCTTCATTGGGGAGTTGAACTTAATCGTTTGAGACCATTTTCGTCAAAAAATTCGAAAGTTACAGACATTTGGGCAAAACTATAACGCGATGTTCCCCAGAACATACGCGCAAAAATTATATCTATTTTCAATTTCTTGTTTAAACCTGATTTGATAAAGATTTTAAAACTGAGAACATGTTATTTCAATTTTTCCCGAAACCGCCTTGGCAATTTTGAAGAACAAGATCCTGCAACTACAAAGCGTGTAGATGGCAAGATAATACATAACAAGAATTACGAAGTAATATTATTACCGAATTTTTAGAGCAATGCAAGAATATTTGAAACTGAAATCCTATTATTTATTGAACTAAAAACCTCAGAAAAAATTTCAATATTTCACCTTCATAAATCACACCAGACCTTGAGTAGATAGTCAGTATGGTGACAAATGACAGGATATTCGTGTATTCTTTATGAAAAATGGGTTCAAGCCCTGTGGACAGGAGCTTTCTGGCACTCTAGTTCAAACAGACAAATTATATCTCCGAAAGTATTGGTTTCTCAGAGTTGGGAATTATATCAATGAATTCATATGATAGAACTGCATCATAAAGTAATTCAATTCAAATAATAGTTTATTTATCAAGATTAAATGAGCAATCATGAGAATGAGAACTGCTCCACATTTTAAAATTTTTTTTTGACACTTTTCGGTAATCTGGTCAATACAAAACTTCACATGCGTATAAAGGTCATGATTCTACAATTTGATGCTAAATTTCAGATAGATCGAGTGATCGGTTACGGAAATATTCATCAAAAATATTTTTACTAAAATCGGCCATAACTCCGAAACCCCTTGATGGATTCCGCCCATTAACGAACTTGTCCGAGATATTTACGCTCCAAAACCACCTTGCAATTATCAATCCGCTAACTCCTTTCGTTTGAGAGTTATCGTGCCTACGGCCGGTCGGCCGGCCGGACAGAATCGATTTCGCACTCGGATTCTTGATCAGTGAGTCGAACCAAATCGTTTGAGACCATTTTCAGCCAAAAATTCCAAAATTACAGACCTTCGGGCAAATTGATAAGCACTCTGATCCGAGGAACTAGAGCGCCAAAAAAACAAGTTTCGTATGACAATTGCCCAAAGCAGGTTCAAAGTACCTACAAATAGTAGGTATTCCATAAAACATGTATGAAAGAAGATGAGTAATAATAAAAAATTACCTTGTAATCGATCAAATATTTCCTGATCTACGTTCACCAAATTTTCTCCTCTCTCGAACTACAGAATTATGCTTTCAATATTTACGTAATATTTTATTTTCAAACATTTACGGGTGAGGTCCCCGTTGCATCGCTAAAATACGAGTATTTCAACCCCAATATTTTTGAAGTTACAATATTCCCTTCTGTCAAGTTGACATTATGACAATTCATACATAGAATAATTATATCAATCTGTGAAATACGAATTATATTGAAATTTTGAAAAATCATATCTCCGAAAGTATTAGCTTGTTAGAGTTAAAAATGATATGAATGGATTCTTATGATAAATCTGCTCATTAAAAAAAATTTAATTTGGAATTTGTTCTGTAAAAAAAAAAATTATTTTGTTACTCCGAAACTATTTATCCGATTTTGCCCAATAACGTACTCAGCCGAGATATTTATCCCCCAAATCTACTCTGAAAATTACAACTCTCTAGCTCATTCCATTCGAGAGTTATCGTGCCTACGGCCGGCCGGCCGGCCAGCCGGACCGGCCGGACAGAAAATAATTTCGACCACGGATTCTTGATCAGTGAGTCGAACCAAATCGTTTAAGACCATTTTTATCGAAATATTCGAAAATTACAGACATTTGGGCAAATTGATAAGCACTCAGTTCCGAGGAACTAGAGCGCCAAAAACACTGATCAGGGATAGATGCAAGAGATGAATAACTGTAATTTATGCAATGGAGAAATTTTGTAAAACAAGTGCCAGGTTCTCTTTCTAGGAGTTGCCTTGCAGGCCCCAACATCAACTTAAATTTTTCGCTCTATTCATTTCTGGTATGAAAAATATGGCATGTAATGTAAACAAACATATTTCACCTTATCTTCGAGCCCGATATCAAGGTGAATATTAAATTGATCTCCTCTATGGAAACTAGGGTTTGAAACTTTTTTCTCAAAAATGCTCATCAGTCAACCCTTCTGGGATTGCTCTACTTGCTACTTTCTATTGAATGGTAAAACGGATCGAAGACTTTGATTCAATTTGCCAAATATATTTTGGTTCGAAGTATAACAAGGGACGAAAGAACTAAACAGATTCATGTAGACTTATGGGACTGTATCGATGTACATTGGCAGAAAATATTCCGAGAAAATCAATAACTACAGCGTGCGAATTGACTTTCTCCTCTCAGGTCAGACAGAAATTGTATAACTCAAAATTCCTGTTGTGGGAATTATGGTACGCTTATGTTTTTTGAATATTTGTGATTCGATTATTTTATTCATTAAGACCAATAGGAACCGTTCCAAGTATTACAAAGTTCCTGCCATTGGTGGAAGAAAGATAACTAACTAACTCTGTTTAGGCCTAGTAAGCTCGAGGAAATATCCCTTTAATTAACATACTATTTTTCTTCTTTTCACCATTGAGGACGAATTATACTGCGCTTACAGCCAGCATTGACACTATCAGGCATTAAAAGTAAAACTCCTTTGTTTCTCTCTAAGAACTCTATTTTTTAATGGACAGGGATAGGTGTAATACCAGCAGTGATAAGTCAATGAAAAGATGCAGAAGTGATTTTCTATTTATTTGTTTTGAAAATTATATGTATGTTTTCATAGTATATTCCAGAAAATTTAATTTAATACAATAGTCGAAGTCGATAAAAGATTTTTACATGATATATTTGGCACATTAGAAAATTTATGCTACTAGTGGTAATTCACGAAGGACGAAATTTTTGCACTTATTCACTCTATTTACTTTTCACATTGTTACTCTCAAAATTCTATTTAAGGAAAATACTCCTTATTTATCATTGAATTTGCAATAATTTGGGTTTAATTAGAATTCTATGAGTCGAATAGATGATGATGAGATATGGCACTCACCGTTAAGCTGATCTTTTCCTGAAAGAATTTTTTTCATTGCTCCATATTCATTTAGCTTCATTTGGAGTACCAATTTAAGCATATAGTACATTTGGTTCTCTCATGATCGTAAGAAGGCTTAACTTATAAGGAAAAATATGAGAGAATAGTTTGGGTTGGTTCTTAAAAATAAAAATAGCAGTTTTGCATAAAGTTGGTATTTTTGAGAAACCTCATGTGCTTTCTGCCTGAATTAGTACTCATATTGGAGCCGACTGCGTTGATATTCGAAAGTGAATCACGACGATAAAAGCTAAAGCTTTTGAAAGAAATCAGCCAAATAGCAAATACCTTCTGTTATTATCATTTGGACTTTTTTCAAATGACCATTGTTTATGTATATTGAATGGAGTGCAAAACTTTTTTCGTTAATTCCACAAAAAGCACAGAAAATTTAGTTATTGCTCTTCAAGTGCCACTTACAAAAATTCAGATTTACTTGCACTTTTGCTGAGTTAGTAATTTATGTGACGGTTTTGACTGACTTATGTTGGGTTTCACGAAGCTTCGATTAGCTTAATCGTGGATTTATTTCGATGGTTGTATCAAAAATGAACTGAAAATCGACATAGAATCGCACTAATTTGGCAATTAAGAGCTGTCAAACCTTCGTGAAACCCAACGTAAGAGTGCTATTATGCAGCTTACTGACTAATTCACATTGTAATAATTCATGATTATCAATTTTGCTTGGTTTTAATTTATTCAGTCATGTTGAAACAAGTATTCCCGTGAATTTTTCACAATTAAGCTAACTTATTTATAAAAATCCTCAACATAATAAATGTTGTTTGATGATTCAGAACATAACATGATGAATCTGAAAATAATTATTCGATCTTAAAGTGTACTGAAGCTACGTTATGTGAGAATTTGAAATTATCATTAGGCTCCATTATAAATGCTAAGGTACCTGAATCGTAGGAAGTCGAATTTTTGTGACCTTGAAGCTTCGAATACTGCTTCAACATGAAAAACGTAAACAACTCACATCTGGAAATCATTGAAGGACGCAGAAATATCGGTTTGATGGTTAGCGATATACGGAACAGTGTTGCCGGTTTTATTGACGCATGAATGTCGGGATGGTGTAATAGTAATATACATTTCGAATATACACTTCCCGACTGCAGCGCCACGAGTGAAGACAACACGAACTACGGTATTCAAAAAAAGTACACGATACCGCCATTGGGACGTCATCGCCGTATTACAATGAAACGAACGAGGACGTTATAATAAAGCGTTTAGCATTGACTTGCATTTCTGCGTCCGTATACAGACGCAGCAATGCGGTGGACGCAGAATTACATGTAAAAAACATAATGTATGGACGCAGAATTACAGGAGGGCTATAAATATACATATATATATATATATATATATTCCTAAAACTTATTCTTTGGCTAATATATATATATATATATATATATATATATTAGGGTGGTCCAAAAAAAACGAAATATTTTTTTTCGAGTCTCGTACCAAAATATGTAAGTTTATAATGTTTTAAGAGTCCCCTCCAAACGACAAGTCAAAAAAAAATTTTTAAGGGTCACTCCAAATTTTTAAATATTTCCAAAATCGTCAAAAATCGCTTTTTTTTCTTTAAGTATTTTTCTCATTATTTTTTTTTTTCTACAAGAAAAATGATAAAGATCCTGAAAAACTCAAGTCGAAATTTCAATATTTAAAGGTCGCTCCAAATTTTCCAAGACAAGTACTTTATATCTTTTCGAGCTACTTCTGAATATGAATATCAACGAACTTGATATTTTTTTTCTTGCATTTGACATACCAAAGAATGGAATTAAAGCACGAGAAACAAAAAAAAAATTAAATACATTTTTTTTACGATTATAGTGTAATTGTCAAAAAATCATAATCATAATTTTTTAAATTCTTTAAATTTATTTATTTTTCAAAAATGAACATTTTAATTAAATTTTTATAACTTCTTATAACATATTTATAAAATTTAAACACAAAAATAGTCAATTATTAACATTATTTAGAGTAACAACATTTTTTAACTTTTTTAGTAACGTATTTTTTATATATTAATTAACGCTCATAAAAATTTTACTTTAGTTCAACACTTAACCAAATTAAAACCAGAATTAAAAATTTACTTCAACAATCTTAAAGTATTGTTAAATATATTAAGTATAGTTAATTTACCTTTGTAGCTATATCAAAATGATTTATAAAACTTGTTTTTGTAGCGTTTGGAATCATTTTTCTATTCTCTTCAATCACTTGCAATAAGTATTGTTTTTGTTTCTCGTCAGTCACAGTATCATGATACGATTGCATTGAAGCAATCCCACGTTCAGCTGAATCATTTACAACTTGTAGCTCCTGAACAATCTTCAATCCTTCTAAATAACTTTTATTTGATTTCCAGATACGAGGATGTAGTTTTAAAAAGGAATCATGAAGTTTTAGGGACTCGAAAAAATATTTGGTATTTTCCGTTACGAAGTCACTGATATCTTTATCCAGTATTTGATTTTGATCAATAATTAATCGGTTTTCAACTGTTTTTTCTGAAGATTTTTTGTTTAAAGCTGAAACCATTTTTATTTTAGTCGTAACGGAAATTTGATCATCGAAGAAAGATAGTCCAACCAAATGTTCATTCAAGTACCAAAGATGTCGAGAAAATACCTTTAACGCAACAGCTGCTACTGATTCATCTTGATTTTTATAATTTACTAAATTTTTTAGCACTTGCAAATCATTTCGTGGTGCCGATGTAGCGTTAGACGAGAAAAACCAAGCTTTTAAATAAATTTGTGTTACAAATTTGTTAAATTTCTCAAAGCCTAATAGTTCTGTTGGCGATAATGTGAATCGATTGCGAAAAAAATATATTTTCAGGCAATAAATAATTTTGCCATCCATCTGGCTCTGTGATAAGCCCCGGGAATGTTAATTCGTATCGTTTGGTCATTATGATCAGTTGTTTTTCCGAAGAACAACAATGATAATTTCAAAAATTCTCTGTAATCATCGCGAGGTTGTTGTGTTTTTAGCTGATTGATAATAAATTCAACCGTATCAGATTCATCATCAACTGCTCCACTTACAAAATCAAATTTATTAAAATTTTTCCACTGATTCTTTGAAACGTTCGAACAGTTTAATATTAGGGCCACTGACTACTGGTTCTAGCAATAATCCAAATGTTACAGTTAAAATTAATTCCAAGATGTGATGTCTACAAGCAAGATGGAGTAACTTTTTTTGAAGTTTTTTTCCAGCAAAGTACAAGCTCCAACCTTATTGCCAGTATTACTTGCAGTCGTATCAAATCCCATCGACATGATATTTCTTTCAAGATTCCATTCTTCGATTAAACTGTAAACAACATTTGACTGACTTAAACCTGTTGACTTTTCAATTATTATGACACCAAGCACTTTTGAAACTCCCTGACCAGATACTACCACTGCTAAACGGTCTTCTGATTCAGTAGATTTATAGGCATTAAAAATTTTTGTATCCCAATGTACTGTGAGAGGAACTTTTGGACAAAAAGACGATTTCAAACTTGATGCTGTCTCAGTTCGGTGCTTCTGTCGTGTGCGTCTTAATAGTTTCTTTGCTTACCGTGACATCTGAGACTTTACGGTCTAAAGCTGCTGAAACTGCCGACATCAAAGTACACCGTTTCGATGAGATGTTTTAGTACGATCAAACATTGATGACAGCTCTGGAGGAATCTTATACTTGGGCTTTTTTTTTAGGAGGAGAAGCATAAAAAGTTCGTGGGAAGATGTGCTTGATTGAGATAAATTTCTTTTTTGAGAAAGAGGCTTACTTAATTCAATATTATTGTGCAAAGTCACTGCAGTTGACGTAGGAGCCTCATTGTGAGTTTGTTTATTAGGCAATAAGCATTTTAGTGAAATATCAAATAATTCTTCGAGTGAATTTAAAAATTTAACTTCATTCAGCTTCTGAGTCTTAGATGACCTCAATCGATTTTTTTTTCAAACTTTTCCAAACTGTAAATAACTTATTTATTTTTTCTTTAACATGAAAACGTTCTCATCATTCCAAATATTTAAAACTTCTTTTGTTGTCCTATTCAAACTTTCGGTCACTGTTTCTTGATGCTCATAGTGATAATATAGGAAAAAACTAAGCAATGAACGTTTTGTAGGCAGCTGAGAGTAATTCCATTCAGTAATATATTGTCCCAGTAACCATTCACCGAGTTGCGACTTTTCTGATCGTAATCTTTGCCGAGAGCTCATTTTAAATCTATGAAAAAAGTATATTAATTAGTATTATTATTAGCAGCAATTGCTAGATTAATAAATTAAATAAATTTAAATAAAACTCTAAATTATTGACAATATACAGGGTGGTCCGCGAGTAACTGTACAACGTTTAATGGTGAATAGCTGGTACCTTGGGGAGCCAGAAAACAACAATCAAATATGGGCTAAGTCTTTTCGTTTCTGAGATACAGGGTGATTTATTGATTTTGGCAAAACATTCAGATAGCTATAACTCCTGAACCGTTCTACGTATTCGCTTCAAATTTGGCACGTGTTGTCATCTCAGGCCATCAAATTGTTCATATACACCGCACCGAAATTGTACAGACCAGGACTAGGAAATTTTGATTTTTACTTCCAGGTCAAATAAAACACCCTGTACATGGAATGCCAAATTTTCGGATTCACCATCGGATTCTGCATAGATTTTCCTGCCAAATTCCGTTTTCCGCGTGAACGGCACACCTCCAGTTCATTTTTTTTTCTCGAAAATAAGATCACACCTCCGAATATTAAGTGGTGTTACGGACCTGCATTTTGCAATAGGAAGCTCATGACATTAAATTCGGTTATAAAAACATCTTATTGAAAGAATAGAATTAAGTTGTAGCGAGATACGGAACCAGCCTAATACTATTAGAAAAGCTGTCAATCAACTTAGACTTAGAGCAAGAAAATGTATTGATGAAAACGGGGGAATCTTTGAAAATCAACTTTAATCAAAGTTTTGCTTCGAAAGTTATTCAAATGTGTTTTGAATTTCTTTTTTTTTCTTTAATTTTTGTTTTATTATTTATGTTCAGTTCGATTCTCAATATAAAAAATGTTTTTATAACCGAATTTAATGTCATGAGCTTCCTATTGCAAAATGCAGGTCCGTAACACCACTTAATATTCGGAGGTGTGATCTTATTTTCGAGAAAAAAAAATGAACGGGAGGTGTGCCGTTCACGCGGAAAACGGAATTTGGCAGGAAAATCTATGCAGAATCCGATGGTGAATCCGAAAATTTGGCATTCCATGTACAGGGTGTTTTATTTGACCTGGAAGTTAAAATCAAAATTTCCTAGTCCTGGTCTGTACAATTTCGGTGCGGTGTATATGAACAATTTGATGGCCTGAGATGACAACACGTGCCAAATTTGAAGCGAATACGTAGAACGGTTCAGGAGTTATAGCTATCTGAATGTTTTGCCAAAATCAATAAATCACCCTGTATCTCAGAAACGAAAAGACTTAGCCCATATTTGATTGTTGTTTTCTGGCTCCCCAAGGTACCAGCTATTCACCATTAAACGTTGTACAGTTACTCGCGGACCACCCTGTATATAAGCACATGCAATGATTGCATGAAAAAATTTTTAGGTTAGAAAAATTTTTAGATGCAAAAATTAAATAGTTACCTTTGATAGTAATTTTAAAAACAGTGATGAATATTCCTGATTTTATTTCAATTTGATCACTTGTAAATAACTTGAATTGTTAAATTACGTATAAGTTACGTTCAGTACATAAGCCAACGCTGACAGTAAATAAAAAAATAAAAAAAAGCACTGACGTGAAGTCAGTACTCTTTGGCGCGCGTGTTCACGGTGGCTAATTTGAATTGAATGATAAGTACTTCAAGCTCAGTGGATAGAGCGAGCCGGAGATCTAG
This sequence comes from Halyzia sedecimguttata, assembly GCA_937662695.2. Taxonomy (NCBI): domain Eukaryota; kingdom Metazoa; phylum Arthropoda; class Insecta; order Coleoptera; family Coccinellidae; genus Halyzia; species Halyzia sedecimguttata. The sequence goes on from OW569418.2 coordinate 10,427,231, forward strand.
CCAAAGGATAGTGGACACCATTCACTGTCGGTTCAAAAATTAACAGTGCTGTATCTAAGCTGCCATAAGGATAGAGTAACAAAGTTGAAAAAGAACACAACTAACTCTCCTTAGTCGCACAAGCTCCTAGAAGATTCTGAGGGATCTCCTTGGGAAAGGCTTAGAGGGGTCAGTATAATCATAATCATATTTATAGCACGCGCGCCAAATGCAGATTGACTTAACAATGAAAGAAAAAGTGTAAAAAAGCATTGACGTGGGGTCAATCTGCTTTGGCGGGCGTGCTATAAACATGATTATGATTATACTGATCCCTCCAAGTCTTTCCCAAGGAGATCCCTCAGACTCTTCTAGGAGCTTGTGCGACTAAGGAGAGTCAGTTGTGTTCTCTTTCAACTTTGTTACTCTATCCTTATGGCAGCTTAGATACAGCACTGTTAATTTTTGAAACGACAGTGAATGATGTCCACTATCCTTTGGGTATATCTCCGGCTCGCTCTATCCACTGAGCTTGAAGTACTCATCATTCAATTTAATTTAGCCACCGTGAACACGCGCGCCAAAGAGTTCTGACTTCACGTCAGTGCTTGTTTTTATTTCTTTCGGAACGAATTCATAAATAACTAATACAGTACTGCAACCTATTTAATCCGGACAGTTGATGGCAAGGTGGTTGTCCGTATTTTCGATTTGTCCGGATTATAGGACAACAGAATTATTCTTAAAGGTTGTTTATTGAATAAAACAATTTATTCATAAAAGTAACAGAACATAATAAATTTGTTAAAATTCTCAACTACAAAAGCAATATAAATTATTAGTTTAATTAATAAAATATAATATTATACAAAAAGGTAACAGAAAACATTAATTGAATCTGAATTTTTATAAACAAGATATTACATTTAAATTTATATATATTTATTTTCAACTTTGAAGTTTTAATTTGAACTTTTGAGTCTGCTTTATTTTTCACTGCTATATTTTTCATTTCGAACAGCATCTTCGAACGTTGTGTGCTTTCTATTCGGCATTTCTGGACAACAATCGTTGTAGCGAACTGCACGCAAAACAACTAACAAACCTACGCTGGTACACTAGCCGAGTGCTGGATGTCCGGAATTGAATGTGTCCGGATTAGAGAGGTTATGCTGTATTTGGATGATTTATATTAAATTGCATTCGAATTTGAAGAATAGGCGCAAGCAATTATACATACGTTCCCAACGGGGGTCCCGTAACCGCAATCGTTTTTTTTTTAATTTCAACCTTCTGTAAAGCTAATAGGAGTAGACCAGACCACATTATGAACAAAATTGTCGAAGAAAAAATGTAAAAAGCAGCTAGTCGAAACAAATTTTTTATACCATTTTCGGCAAATAATTCGAGAAATACAAACCTTTGTGCAAAATGATAGAACATGGTGGAGGATAGTTGAAAACAATATGGGAAAGTTTTGTGGGTAGGAGCTTTGTGTCATTTAAACTAGCGAGTAATCATTCAAACTTTGACAAATCATATCTATGAAAGTATTGGTTTCTCAAAGTTGGGAATTATATCAATGGATTCTTATGATAGAATAGAACTGTATCATAAACTGGGTAGTACAAAGCTGCGTATAAACTACGCGCGGCAAACCCTCTTACGATAGAGAAAGGAAGAAATATTATTTGTGGCCATACCACACTGAATTATATGCTAGGTCCGAACACTGAAGCCAAGCTGCGTCGGGCGCGGTTAGTACTTGGATGGGTGACCGCTTGGGAACACCACGTAAGTGCTGTAATATTTTTTCAATTTGGCTTCTGTGCGTGCGATAATTTTCAAGAATTAAATTCAAAACGTCGGTTTCTATAACTGATCACCTTATGTTGGATTCACATAAATCAGCAAATTATAATTAGAGTATTCGATGGCATCGAAGAATTAAGAAAAATTATTGAAATTTTGAAAAATCATTTCTCCGAAAGTATTATAGTTTGTTAGAGTTGAGAATTATATCAATGGATTCATATGATAAAACTACTTCTCAAAAAAAATGAATTTAATATTTGTAATGTAGATAAAATTATTTTCTTTACTCCGAAACCACCTGGCCGATTTTGTCCAATAACAAACTTAACCGAGATATTTATCTCCTAAATCTACTCTGAAAATTTCAACTGTCTAGCTCATTCCGATCGAGAGGTATCGTGTTAACGGCCGGCCGGCCGGACATAATCGATTTTGACCACGGATTCTTGATCAGTGAGTCGAACCAAATCGTTTAAGACCATTTTCAGCCAAAAATCCAAATTACAGACATTTGGGAAAATTGAAAAGCTCTTGAGGAACAAGGGAGCCAAAAATTGTTTCCAAGTGGCCATATTCTTCTGCTTTGAAATTCATTTATAATTTAGTGGATACCACGGAAGTTCATTCGATAAGGTGATGAATGCTCCAATTTTCTCGTCTTTTTATCCATATTTCAACAGTTTCTCGTAGTTTTCTTCTGATAGTAGTAGGGCTAAGCTGGTTCTAGACCAAAGTTGACCTATGACCTCCCTTAATGGTGTCTGGGGGTCTGATGTGGATGACGTCGGGCGGATGACGTCATGATCGAAAAAGTTTCTGGATGGACGCGGGATATGAACCCGGGGAGTTTGGGTGAGAGTAGTCTCTTCTACCGCTACGCTACAGGGGCCGTAAGAATTTGGGGTGTTTTGGTGCTATAAAGCGGACACATCAGAGTGACGCATGATTGAAATTAGCAATAACGTGAAGTCAGGAACTGTTGCGCGCATTGTCCATTCTCCTGTATTGGAATTGGATTGTTAATTGGGACTCGTATCGCTCTCAGGGACTTTCAGGTTATCATAATAATAAAATGAAATTGTCATATGAAGTTTGATGCATAAGGTACTAGATCCTTTTTTCGAATTATTATTGAAGGCATTTATCGTTTATATGAAAGTGAATACCATGGATTATCTGTGAATCATTCGGTTTACGCAGACGAGCAATATAAGGGATTCCAGTGTTCTCAAAAACAATTTATGTTGTGGTTTTCAGCAGACCCATTGTGATGCACTGACGTGAAGTCAGGAACTTTTGCGCGCATTGTCCATTCTCCTGTATTGGAATTGGATTGATAATTGGGACTCGTATCGCTCTCAGGGACTTTCAGGTTATCATAATAATAAAATGAAATTGTCATATGAAGTTTGATGCATAAGTTACTAGCTCGTATCGGTCTTAGGGACTTTCAGGTTATCATAATAGTAAAATGAAATTGTCATATGAAGTTTGATCATAAGGTACTAGATCGTTTTTTCGGATTATTCGCAGGTACTATATCCTTTTTTTTCGGATTATTATTGGGTAGGCATTTATCGTTTATTTGAATGGGAATACCGGGGATTATTTGTGAATCTTTTGGTTTACGCGGTCGAGAAATATAACTTTGGGGGATGATTGTGTGGTTTTGAAAATTTGTTGTCATAATGAATAAAATCAATGGAAAGCGTGTTTGTCTGCAAGCTGGGTGTACGGATTTGAAGATGGATCGAGGGATTTGAATATACAGAGAGTATTCATTGACAAGCACTGACGGTGGTGCTTCGAGTGGAAATTACATGGTTTGACTATTAAAAAATATTTTCAGGATGAGATTTTTTGTTGACTCAACATAATGTTAATTATCTACATCGTTCAATACTTTATTCCTATAAAAGTATATACATTCTAAAATTGCATCGAATTTCACAATTTTGTATGCCAAAATTATTTTAAAAACTTGCCAAATTCATTCTTAATTCTATAAAAGATTTCGTTAGATTGCATAACTAATTTCGTTTCAGCAGATTTTTTATAAGCAACCTTTTGAATGTCCGGCATATAAAATAGTGAATGTGTATCAAAAGACAGCGTGAGTAGATTTCAGGCGGAAAATAACAACTGAAGATATCAGAAAGACGGCATGTGCTTACCTATATGGAATGGTGGAACATAATTTATTAATACAATTTCTAATGAAATTTCGAGCTCATTTGCAACAAAAAAATATTGAATTCGTTATTTTTTCTATTTGCTTCTTACATCCCCTTTCAGATCATACTAATTCTTTTTCATCAGAACCAGAACTGAAATATCTCGGAAACTGTTGATTTTTGGTCATCAATAAAAATGGCTCAAACCACAGCAAACTATCGATACTAACACCTCCTCCAAGGTTGACGTCTGATTTGGATTTACCCTGTATACTTCGACTGAATATTTTTATAACTTTGTAATACCAAAATAATAAATAAAGATATCAAAAAAGTTGTCTTTTTATTTTATTTAACACTGCTTAACTGTTTTTATGTATATGCAAATAAAATTGTAAAAAATACAGAAGATTTCAGTATGAAATATAAAGTTTCGGTTTCGGTTTCGGTTTCGGCCGAAACTGAGACCCTGGCCGAAAGTTCGGTTTCGGTTTCGGTTTCGGCTGAAAAACCAGTTTCGGTCGGACACTAATTCCCAGCCATCGCACCAAAACCTTGTCTGCACGCCTGCGCAATACTCTTTCAACCAAATAAACATCAGGCTGCTTTGTCTTTTGCAATTCTTCTTGGTAGAAAGCTCCACTTATAGGTCTGCCTGTTAAATCTTCAATTAGGTAACTTACGGGGTTGGTCAATTGAACTTTTATAATTTTAAATAGTTCGGTAGTCCATTGTGGGAGATATCCTTTTGTAAAAACATGTCTAAATTTACTTATACGTACAATATCGCCCGTTTGAAATTTATGAGGTGCCGCTATTTTTATGTGACTGTATGCGAATTTATATATGTCTCACTCATTTTTCTTGTTTACATCACTTGGTTTCATTCCAATCGTTCGATGTATTTTATTATTATATACATTCACAACGTCTTGAAGTATGTCAATCCACCGATAAGTTCCTCTCAAACTGAATTTCATGAAAAGCGCCTCTTTCAATGTTCTTATCACTCGTTCCTCTATTGCTGCTTTCTTATCACTGTAGGTATTATAATGATTAATGTTATGTTTTCTAACTAGTTCTTGAAATTGTCTGTTGTGAAATTTAATTCTGTGGTGCCGTACGGCCGTACGGCCGTCCGGCCGTTGCCACGATAACTTGAGAACAGAAAGAGCTAGCGACTTGAAATTTTCAGGGTAGGTGGCGCATCCCTATACGACGGACAAGTTCGTTAATGGGTATAATCGGCCCAATGGATTCCGAGTAATAATTTTGTTTTCAACCAAAATAAATCCGATCGAATTTAAACTTGGTGAATAGTTGTAGAATATAGACCTAAGCACGTTTGTGAAATTTTGTGAGAATCGTATCGCTAGAAAATTATTAAAAAATTATTAAAAAATATTTTTGTTGTCACGATAACCTGAGAACGGAAGGAGATAGCGGCTTGAAAATTTCAGGTTAGGTTGTGCACCTGAATGCGACATTTGAGTTTGTTTATGAGCATAATCGTCCAAACGGTTTTAGAGTTATAGCCATCTGAAATTTTCTGAAATTTGGTAGTTTTTTGTTCCTCATTAACTCGAAGAATACAAAACCGATTGAATTCAAACATTGTTATTAGTTGAAGAATGCCAACCTTAAAATTCTTGCAGAATTTCGTGAGGATGGTATAACTAGAAAATTAAAAAAAAAATAGTTGAAAATTATTGAAAACAAATCTATATATCATAAACTATTCGTCCGGCATGGCTGAAATTTTGGAACAGCCTTCAGAACCTAACTCTACTGCAGAATTCCAAGTTTGAACATGATCGGATCTATATTGTTGGAGAACCGGGCAGCCTTTTGTGAGTTCGGTAGCGTAGTGGTAGCCAAGTGTAGCGGATGGGAATCGTCGTATGATAATATGTAGTCTATGGTCGTATTTTTGCGAGAACCATCAAAAATAAAATAAAAATATTAATGTCATGATGACATATTTTCGCTCGTATATTATGGGAAAATCGTCTTATTTCATCACAAATCTATGGGAGATGATAGCCCTACATTAGTGGTCAGACCTGGTTTTGAAAGAGATCCTCCTTAGGAGGAGGCAACTAAATATTGAAGGGATTTCTATGAACAAGAGTGAATATCTTTGAGAAATAGAGAAGGCGAGTCTTCTTCAAGAGATCCATGTGCCTTCAGAGGAGTATATTTGCGAGAGGCGACTTTTGAAAGGTTATGTATTATTTTTAATATGATATCGCTGAAATTTTGCTGAAGGCTTCTGATCTTGTAAGATGAGAGGCTCATTTGTGGATATTAAATCTTGTGATGGGTAGAGAGGAATTTTAGGCCATGTAGGCCACTAAGGCCCACTTGCACGAATGCGGGTTATCTAATTAAATCCGGATTAACTCTAAACCTAGGGTTAAATTGATAATAGGTCTTGCACCTTCAAGAATTAGAGCCTAACCCTGGGTTAAAACTATAAAAATTTAACCCGGCAAAATAGCAGGGTTAAATGGCTAAGTCCGGGTTAGTCATGTAAAAATTGACATTTCTAATTTAAATAGTTTCGATTTGTGATGAATTTCTGGTAAATAATAAATATTAGCAGTGATCGGTAACTTGCTTGTGTGGTATTTTTGAGAATGATTCATGATTAATGGATATACTACAAACTACATTCTGATCTACGCATGCGCCCCGTTTTAACCTCAACATCGAATCTGAATCTGATCAAAACACAAATACAAAACGTAAACAAAATATTCTCAATCCACGAAGTACGAACGAGTATTCCTTCCGTTGAAAATAATCGAGATTTCCTTGTATTTGAAGATTGGAGGAATCTAGAAATATTGTTTACGTATGTGAAAGAAATTCCAAATTATGGAGAACTGTGGAAAAGTTGTTCAGAAAGAAGATATCTGGTATATGTCCTTCAGGATTTCTGGCTAAAAATCAGCAGTAAGTAATAGAAGTGAATTGAATGAATTACTTTACTCAGAGAAATCCAAGTCTTAATATTTCCTTTCAGGTTGGAATGAATTAAGGTCCAGTTGACGTAGAGCAAAAAAGTAATGCTTTTCGACAAATAGAATGCATGAGTTACTCTTGGAGTTACTGCAGATAGAATTCTTAAAAACAAGGTATATGGAACTTAGTTGATTGAATATTTGTGAAGATTAAGTATATCTCATGAGAAAATTTAATATTGATAAGAGGCAACCAAGATGACATGAACATAAAATTTTTATTTGAATGGGAATACCGGGGATTATTTGTAGTAGGGGAGCCCAGGTAGCTAATTCGGGATTTACTCGAGCGTCATAGAGAGCTATTGGGTTGTCAAGCTTAGATGATAAGAAGAAAAAAATGTTGTATAATATATACCAGTTCATCGGTGGGGTGAGCGGATATAAATTTTCAAAAATGTAAAAAAAAACGGTTACGTGGACATACTCGAGCGCGTCAGATATTGATAGCATCTGTGTCCTACGTATTTTAAAACATGTACATATGTTAATCTGACCGTTTCCATGATGGAGGTGATCATACGTAAGGGTTGAAAATGAAAAAAAAAATTTTTATCGAGCTCGTCAGATTTACAAGGGGGTGTTAAGTGAACCTTAAAAGATGCTCTTGTATAATAATCTGACGATTGGGATGTAACGCAAACTCGTGGTCATCATTAGAATATGCAAAAAAAAATCGCCATTTAGAAATACTCAAGCGTGTCAGCTTAAGATATATGTGGTTCATCAATATGGCCTAGACGTGCTGTCTCTTAATCTGACGATTGTCTGGAGGGATTCGCTAAATCTGACAATAAAAAAATTTTTTTTTTTAATTTTTTTAAATCATTGAACTTAATTAATCGAAAAGCTCAGGAAATAGCGTGCAAATGAAAAAGCTTGTGTTGTTTTGAGGAGAATATTTATAAAAATAATAATTATACAAAATTTAATTTTTAAGGGTATTTTTTTTAATCATCTTCATCAGTAGAATCCTCTTCCGGAGTGAGAGAACAATAGATAGAGAAAGAGAGAGAGGAGAATAGAAAGACGGAGAGGGGAATATAGGCATGGCATAGCTGCACGCATTCAACTTTATCAATTAATTTTTATTACTTCGGCTTGTCAAAATCGTCAGATTATATATTTTTCGTAACTCTTGCATTATTCCCTTCAAAATAAAAAAAAAATTTACCACGCTCGAGAATGTCAAGATGTCGTTTTTTTTTACAACTTTGTAACCCTCCCCCTTCTTTACGTCACTCTCGAATTGTCAGATTAATGGAATATACACTTTTTAGCATGTAACTAACTCACCCTACCTTAATCTGACGCGCTGGAGAATTTCCGATGATCAACTTTTTTTTACTAATCTGATGCTTCATCCTTGACGGGCGGCCATATATATATGGCTCATGTTTGGTGGAAAAACTTAACCAGGTACAAGGTATCCCCCTATATATTAATCTGCCGCGCTGTAGTAAATCCCAAAATCACCGCTTGGGCTCCCCTACTATTGTGAATCTTTTGGTTTACGCGGTCGAGAAATATAACTTTGGGGGATGATTGTGTGGTTTTGAAAATTTGTTGTCATAATGAATAAAATCAATGGAAAGCGTGTTTGTCAGCAAGCTGGGTGTACGGATTTGAAGATGGATCGAGGGATTTGAATATACAGAGAGTATTCATTGACAAGCACTGACGGTGGTGCTAAGAGTGGAAATTACATGGTTTGACTATTAAAAAATATTTTCAGGATGAGATTTTTTGTTGACTCAACATAATGTTAATTATCTACATCGTTCAATACTTTATTCCTATAAAAGTACATACATTCTAAAATTGCTTAACTCTGAACACAAGGATTGATTCTACAGAAAGCATTTATGAAATCTTCAACAGAATTGTTGTTGTTATTTTTGCTGGAGTTTCGTATCAATTCTTTGATGGTGTCCACGAATTTAAAGTAATACAAAGTCATTCGGAGATATTTCAACATTTCAAGACGACTGATAATTATCAGTCGATTCAATTGAGATATCTTATTCAAGTCAACTTCACTGAAATATATGCAGTTTCCCCATTTTGTTACGCTAGTAATCATACATTCACCAGCACATCGTACAACTGTAGCTCCACATTCTTGTTGATAACCATTTTCGATTATTGCAATAAATGACTCCCATTCCCAATCATCAAAGGATATCACGCAGTCATTACAGCTCAGCTTAACAGCAGGTGTGAATTGTCTCGCCGGACTTATACCACAATCGATGTATAGAGAAGCAGACCCTAATCCACATTCAATTTCTAGGTGGAACTGGCCGTTCAACAGGTAGTGCTTTTCGTTTGTAACTTCAAAATTACATGATTCGAGATTCGAATCCGCATTTTCACTTAGCACCGACTCATATATTGGCGATAGCATGGTTATTCAAAGTTTGTTTTCTGACTGAATCCAGGAATCATGTTCTTCACCCATTCCCAGCCATCGCACCAAAACCTTGTCTGCACGCCTGCGCAATACTCTTTCAACCAAATAAACATCAGGCTGCTTTGTCTTTTGCAATTCTTCTTGGTAGAAAGCTCCACTTATAGGTCTGCCTGTTAAATCTTCAATTAGGTAACTTACGGGGTTGGTCAATTGAACTTTTATAATTTTAAATAGTTCGGTAGTCCATTGTGGGAGATATCCTTTTGTAAAAACATGTCTAAATTTACTTATACGTACAATATCGCCCGTTTGAAATTTATGAGGTGCCGCTATTTTTATGTGACTGTATGCGAATTTATATATGTCTCACTCATTTTTCTTGTTTACATCACTTGGTTTCATTCCAATCGTTCGATGTATTTTATTATTATATACATTCACAACGTCTTGAAGTATGTCAATCCACCGATAAGTTCCTCTCAAACTGAATTTCTTGAAAAGCGCCTCTTTCAATGTTCTTATCACTCGTTCCTCTATTGCTGCTTTCTTATCACTGTAGGTATTATAATGATTAATGTTATGTTTTCTAACTAGTTCTTGAAATTGTCTGTTGAAGAATTCCTTTCCTTGATCAGACTGCAAATTTATGGGCTTTCGACCGTCATTATGTTCAAGGATATCGAGAAAAGCCAAAGTCACCTCTTCGCCTGTTTTTCTTTTCACCGCTCTAACCCATACAAATTTCGAAAAGCAATCAATTACGACCAGAAAATATTTATAACCATCATTGCTTGTGGCGAGCCGATCACGTTGTCCTAAATCCATTTGCCAGAGATCATCTAACCCCTTGATGATAGTTCTTCGTCTAGGAAAATTTTTGCGTGCAGGTCGATGAAGTTCCTTAATTGCTTGCGCTATTTCTCTGGATGGTGGCATCTTTGTGACTTTCAGTACCCAACTTACGATTCAGGGTTTCGATTGAAGCTTTTATTTCGTTAATTTTTCTATCGATATCAAATCTTTCAGCAACAGTTTTTTGTTCGATTATGTGTATCTGCTTTGAAACGTGATCAAGTTGTTCATTAAGTTTCTTGTACATTTCAATATTGTTATAATTAGTGTTTTCCAATTCGCCTCCAAGTTTTGCACATTTCGTTTCAATAACACCCTTATACTGATAAAATACAATACCCAATTTACCTAGGTCTTCAAATATCCTTTTTGCCGTTAAATCAACATAATTCATGTTGGCAGCGTCAGATTTTCTTATAGGCCCATCAACATTACACAATTTATGTCCGGTAAAGTCATAATCACCATCACTGGTCATGGGAAAAGTATAACCAGACCGCGCCCATTTCGCTGAGGAGATCCTACGAGATAACGATACCCTACCAAATTTGTCCATTGTTGTAGGTGAAATGATTTTCAGTGCAATAAGCAACACTTAATATATAATTCCCGCTTCACGTAACTCCTCAACGATTGCTTCGATTTCGTTATCGCTTGAGTTATTACCAGCTTCTTTTGACGCATGCAATAAACACAAACAATCAACTAATTCATTAATGTTGTTCCAATATCTATACTCTATCGCTTTATCGTTGTATCGCATCATTCCACCACCAAGTTTCTTTATAATATATTTATATTTGTGACCATTATTTGCCTTGATCTGTTTCGATGGATTGAACTCCCTCCTATGTACGTTAGTGATATTTAATATCTGCTTATAATTTTCCACGTCTTCTCGTGTGAATCCTTCCGGTTCCTTGTTGAATAACAATTTCATGAGACCATCACTGCTGGGAAAATGAAATTTACCATCAACAATAATATTGCCACTTTGTAAATCAAAATTTAGTGAGCTACCGCCCAAGCTCCAACTTGATGTTCGATGTTCGTATCTAGGACCATATGTGAAATCAATTTGTGCCTCTTTATTTAACGATTGTCGAATAAAGTGCTGCACATTTTTGGGATATGCATCCAAAAATTCTTCGAGATTGTTGGAATGATGCATTTTCGAATCGGCAACTTTTTCATTATAATTTTCAATTTCTTCCACAAATGATGGTGCATTCGAGGAAGAAGAGTCTAGCTCTTTTTTGAATGTTCTACTATGGATTCGCAAAGGATCAACTTTTTTTTCTTCAATTACTCCAGCAGGCGATGTTTTCATAACACTAACTGTGGATGATTTTGGCTGTTTGGTTGCTAACAATGGTTCCTGCTTCAAATGCTGTGTCATCCTATCTAGACGATTTGTAATGGGCGAAATAATCCGATTAATCGATTCATCTGCTTCAGAACGACCCAATTTAAATGCTAAATATTTTCTTCTAACATCTTTGATGAGCCGTCTAAGTTTGAGTTTGCGATGTTGTGTTGACTTGCCACTCGACATGATGCTTATAAACTTATTAATTTTCCTTTATGCTTATGAATTTATCGAAACCATGTCGATAACGACCATTGTTCAAGTTGAAGTATTTAACGATCATTAAAAAACCATAATTATCGACGCTCCAGCATACGGAACAAATTTCTTTAAATTTTTCATAACTCATATCGGGGGATATGTGTTCGTTGAAAATGTGACGCAAATTCACATCATCACTTCTGAATACAACAATTATATTTGCATTGTCTCGAATCAGATGTTTATTTATTGACACATATGTCTGACATAGAAAAGCAACATCAATTTTTTTATGTCTACCCATAGAGTAGTAGGACCTGATTTTGTCTTGCTTGCTGTTACATATATCGTCAAATATGAAAATGGAATTTTCTTTAGCGTCTACAGTATCTATGATTTCATCATTTTCTCTAAAACTGTGATAACCTATACCATGAACGCCATTCAACACTTCTTCGAGTAGCTGATATTTGGGTTGATATAAACTCTTCGAGAATATGTAAACATTTTCGAATTTAAGGCCATTAGGATGAAAAAGTAAGGATAAAAGTGCGTTGGATTTTCCACAACCACTTGGACCTACAATCAAAAATCTACAATTGGCTGGAAATAAATCACCATTTTTATTAAATTCTGGTTGATCTTCAAAAATATCTAAATTACATACAGGTAAAGATTTTTGATGTTGCTTAATTCGCATCTTGAATGGAACTGATAATTTTTAGGAGGTGGTGGGTGAATATAAAGATAAACTGATTTCAAATTCTATTCAAAATAGCTCTTTCCTTTTTACATGTTGAAAGACCTGAAAATCTAGATTTATTATGAAAAACTAACGATTGCCAGATACATGTTGCAGATGATGAATTGTTATTTCGTCGATCCTCAGATTGTTGAAGGGAAAGCTTCTCAAATTGAATAATTATATTTTGATCTCGATCGTGGTTGTTTCCATCTTTGCTTAGGGACAGTTCTTCCTCTGCATATTCTTCTTTCAACATTTATCTTCGTGTGTGTGTGTGTGTGTGTGTGGGTTTAGTTATTTAATGAGGGATAGCATTCCAAAGCCAATTAAATATGTATCTGCAGTTTGCCATGCTGCACATGCGTGATACATTTCCATCATGATACATACACAAAGGTCGTTGCATCGTTAGATTTGGAGGTGGTGGATTGTAATGTTCAAGCTGATTCAGATCGATAACAATGGCCGACAGTCCAATCCCCAATAAATATTCCTTTTTTTGGCTACCCTTTACATAAACTATATCAACATCTGAGAGTAATCTCCTAAGAATATCACCAACATCACTGAGTTCCACACCACAACCAAGATTATATTTTATTCCATGAAAATTATTCTCCAGCCATCTTACTACCTTCTGATCTTGCATCGATAAAGATAAGAATTTTACTTCAGGTTTCACTAAAAAATGTGCAATTTGATGCCCATTATTCACACATATCTCTTTTGGTTGAAAGCTGCCAATAATTGTGAAACCTTGAAAATCTACTACTGCCAATGTTCAAAATCGGGGTTGTTCAGATTTTGTCAAAATTTAGAGTAGTGGACTGTTTCAGACGATTGAGTTGGAAAAACTGTTAAAAACAATTTATTTACATATATACACTGTTTCCAGAGAATGAGACATGAGAATACATATAAATGTATGAGCTGAGAGCAGACTAGCGCAGTGGACCAACGATTAGCTTTTATGAAATTTCAATCGAGAGTAGAACATGAGAGTAAGTTGAGATTTTAATTACTGAGGTAATTTGACATAGGTAAAAGCTTGTATGAGTTGGGTGCACATTACCATTCTTGAGTAAGTATTTAACTAGTGAAAAACAAGGGACCACTGAGATAAATTGAAACAATTTTCAAACAATAAACTATTGTGACTTGAATCAATTCTGTGAGCTATTTTGAGTGGATACCAGTAATAAATGTATTGATTGAATTTGAGCTGAAAGTGAGTTGAATAATTGAAGCAATTTTCAAACAATACTATTGTGACTTGAATCAATTCTGTGAGATCGAACATGTGAGACAATTAAAATGTATTGAGTAAATTTGAGCTGAAAATGAGTTGGATAATTGAAGCAATTTTCAAACAATAAACTATTGTGACTTGAATCAATTCTGTGAGATCGAACATGTGAGACAATTATTAAATGTATTGAGTAAATTTGAGCTGAAAATGAGGTGGATAATTGAAGCAATTTTCAAACAATAAACTATTGTGACTTGAATCAATTCTGTGAGATCGAACATGTGAGACAATTAAAATGGCGGAACTCTAGTGCAACCGGAAGTAAAATGGAAATGGTGGAAATTCGGAAAAATCATATACCACTTTGAAATGAGCAAACCTTGTGATATTTCATACTGCACAAATCATTGATTACTATATTTAGGTAATAAAAGAGTTGAAACGTTAGAGCTGATCAAAATGTGATATGCATAAGAGAAGTCATACACGAGTCATATTGAGAAGATCAAATAGTTTCATCGCAATACAGAAAACCATGTTGTATGCACGAGATTCAGTTGAGATGAAACAGTAGAGAGTTCAATTAAGTACGTTACATTTGTATGAGAATATGGCCTTATATCGGCCATTACATTTTAGGCACGTGTATGACGTAATTAATTATTCAAATACAATTAAGTTTGAGGACATTCACATCTATATGAGAAGCTATATGTTACCTGTGGTAATTCAAAATTCACACACCGATTGCACTAGAGTTAAGAGTTAAGAGTGGACAAAAATGATGAGATGGTCTAATGAGCTATGAGAGTATCAAATCGTATCAAATGCAAGAGAGAAATCAAGACGTTATTCGCTATGAATCAAGTTCGCAAGTGAAGTCGTGGTACTCGGACTTGGAGCGGGGCATCGTACTCGGCCCATGTTGATTGATTCGGGAAACATCGTTGTGGTCTTCCGTCTTGAATTGCTTGAAATCCAGGAAACGGAACAGGGGGTTCGAGACTATATAGTCGAAGGCGCCCAATTCAAAAAAGCAATGTAGAGCTGGTCTGTCTACGTAGAAGTAGTATCATGTAGATTGAAATTGAGGGGATGCTCAATTTTAAACATTCCGCCCGCCATCACCAACAGCATTGGTGATTAGTTGTTGAGTAGATCTTCTTTCGTGAGGTTGTCTTCATCTGAGGATGGCACAGGTAGAATAGCTAACTTGGTGATGGGTCGAGTGAACGTAGATGTGGAAGTCTTGAGTGTAACTACTCGAACGAGTCCATCCTGTCCAGGGTGTAGGGCCATCACTCGCCCTAATGGCCACTTGCATGGTGGGAGTCGTTCATCGGTGAGGAGCACTAGGGAACCAATTCTGATTTCATGAGATGGATGGTGCCATTTTGAGATGGAGAGTTGTCGTTGAAGGTAATGAGTAGACCAGATCGACCAGAATTGCTGGATGCGCTGTTGAATGAACTGCCACCTTGACAGTCTTGATGAGGAGAGTTCTTGCAATGAGGGTTCAGGTAATGTCGTCAGTGCTGTACCTATGAGAAAATGTCCAGGAGTCAGTGCTGAACAATCTTCTGGATCATCGCTTAATGGTTCCAGGGGCCTGGAGTTGAGAATGGCTTCGATCTGATTGAGCAAGGTTGTCAACTCTTCGAAGGTGAGGATCTGATCTCGAATGGTACGGTTGAGATGAAACTTGAAGGATTTGACGGTCGATTCCCATTTCCCCCCCATATGAGGGGCTGCAGGTGGATTGAAGCTCCAATTCGTTCCATCTTTCATGAGGAGATCTGCGATGGTCTTGTGTTGAGTGGTACATTGAGTGAACAGGTTCTTGAGAGTAGCATCTGCGCCTATGAAATTGGTTCCACAATCTGAGTAGAGAGTCTGAGAGAGTCCACGTCGTGCTGAAAATCTACGATAGGCTGCAATAAATCCATCAGCAGAGTAGTCACTTACAACTTCCAGGTGGACTGCAGAAGTGGCGAAGCAGACAAACACACACACCCAAGCTTTGTGTGTCTTGGCACCTCTTCCCTTCCATGTCTTAATGGTGATTGGTCCAGCATAATCCACGCCAGTGTGGAGAAAAGGTCTGGATGGTCTAACCCTTGCTTCTGGAAGTTGTCCCATGAGTTGTTGAGCTCGAACACCTCGCTGTCTTGCACAGATGACACACTTGAGAATGAACGATTTCACTGGGGCTCTTCCACCAATTATCCAATATTGTTGTCGGATTGTAGACAGAGTGATCTGGGTGCCTCCATGCAGAGTACGCCGGTGAGCTGCATCTATAATGAGAGAGGTGAGTTTGGAGTATCGTGGTAATATTGCGGGGTGCTTGCTATCTGGATCTAGCAGAGAGTTGGCTATTCGTCCTCCAACACGAATAACTCCTTCGTGATCGATGAAGGCTATGAGGCGATTGAATACATGAGACGTTGGCAGTGTTGAGTTCGATGATAAGGTCGTGAGCTCATGTGCAAAATAGGCAGCTTGAGTTTTCTTTATCCAGAAGATTCGAGATCTATCCAAGTCGGTTGAGTTGAGTGGAGTGGCTAGAGACGTATTTGGAATTTTCTTGAGTCGTGCGAGTACTCTAAAACAAATAGAGGTGATTCGTAATAAACGATGCAACGAGGAGTACTGGGATAGCAAATCCCATTGACACTTGTGAGTTGTAGCAACAAAGAGTGAGACTGTGAGTTTCGCTTCAGATTCGCTGGCATTGGTCGCTGCAGGCTGACGAAGAGGCCAAGAATCTGCTGACTTGGATAACCATGGTGGTCCCGTCCACCATAGGGAGCTGTTCAGGAGCTGAGCTGAAGTGATGCCTCTTGATGCACAATCTGCTGGGTTTTCTTTGCCGGAAATGTATCTCCAATGGGCCCTTGGAGTGAGTTCTTGGATAAGTGTTACTCGGTTCCGTACAAAGTCCTTCCAGCGTGATGGGTGAGTCTTGATCCACGCTACTGAGACAGAGGAGTCCGTCCACAAAGTTGTCGATGAGATTTCCATATCTAGAATTGAGTAAACATAGTGAGTCAATTTGGCCAAGAGTAGGGCAGCAGATAATTCGAGTCTCGGGATTGTTAATTTCTTGAGTGGCGACACTTTGGTTTTTGAGCAGAGATATGCAACTTTGGATCCTGTGGACGGTGAGTGAACGACGAGATAAATGACAGCAGCCATTGCAAGTTGAGAAGCATCAGAGAATCCATGAAGTTCTATTCGGAAGTTCTTTTGGGTACCAATCCAACGTGGAACTTTAATGCTGGCCAGCAATGTGAGATCTTCTCTGATGATGCACCATCGTTGGGCAAGGTGAGAAGGCAGCGGTTCGTCCCATGTCAACTTGTGGAGCCAGAGTTCTTGCAATAACATCTTTGCTCTGATGGTGACAGGGGATACAAAACCTAGTGGATCAAAAATTTTAGCAATTTGAGAAAGAACTAAACGTTTTGTGATTATAGATCCAGATTCGCTTGAGTTGATTCTGAATGAGAAGTAGTCTTCCTGGGGGTACCAGATAAGACCTAGTATTTTCGTTGTAGTAGGACAGTCATCAAATGAGATTGGAGAGGATGAGTTGGCCTCTTGATTGATCATGTGGAGCAGGTCAGAGTGGTTTGATTGCCATTTTGCCAGGGGGAAGCCGCCCGCCATGCAGAGATTCTTCAGGTCGGTCGCTATCTTGAGAAGTTCATCCTTGGTGTCGGCTCCACCATATATGTCATCGACATACCGTCCTTTTGTTAAGGGTGAGAGTGCGAGTGGATACTTGTGACCTTCATCTTCGATGAGCTGGAGTAGGACTCTGATCGCCAAGAATGGAGCTGATTTGGTACCATAAGTTACTGTAGTGAGGTGATATGGGGCAATATGGTTGTCACTGTCATACCATAGGATTGTTTGAAGATCCCAGTCGTCTGGATGGACCATAATTTGCCTGTACATTTTGGTGATATCTGTGGAGAAGACGAAATTAAAACGACGCACCCAAAATAATACATCAACAACATCAAGCTGTAACTTTGCTCCAGTATGCATAATGTCATTGAGAGAAAGTCGTGTTGAGGTGGGACTGGAACCATTGAATACCACTCGCAATTTGGTGGAGGTGCTGTCTGGCTTGAGAACTCCGTGATGTGGTAGGAAGTATCTGGATGACGTTCCTTCTTGAGGTGCCTTCTTCATGTGACCCAGCTGCTCGTATTCAGTCAAGAAGTGAGTGTACATCTGCCGATATCCTAGGTTCTTGTCAAACTTTCGGAGGAGGCCTTGTAAACATTGAAATGCTCGGGATCTTGAGGATCCCAATAGGGCAGGAGAAGAAACTAAAGGTAGTCTTACGATATATCTTCCTGATGCATCTCGTGAGTGGGTAGACTTAAAGTGCTCCTCGCATATCTGTTCTTCTGGAGTGAGTGAGACGTCCGATCTTGGGACAACTTCTTCTTGTTCCCAAAACTTTGTGAGTAGTCGTTGGAGCTCATCATCTTGAATGGAGTGGCAGTAGGATTTGTATATTGGATGATGCTGCTGATCAGAGTTGACAGGACCGAGGACTAACCATCCAAATATTGAGAGTTGAGCAGTGGGCATTGTGATCTCTGGACCCCTTCTTATTTGTGGGAGGATGATGTTACCATAAACGTCAGCACCTAAAATGACATCAATTTCTCGAGGCCTGAGGAAATGAGGATCTGCTAACTGTAGGTGTTCTATATGAGGCCAATGCATATCTAGGCACTGAAAGGAAGGCAATACAGTTAATGGTGAGCTGACTATATGTGCGTTGACGTTGATCTCTGACTTGCTGTGAATGGAACGAAGTGTGATGGAGATCATTCCCTTAGTACGAGAGGCTACAGATCCATTTATTCCTATAACTGTGAGGTTGGATCGTTGTCGATGGACGTTGAGTTGACTGGCTGCTTGATCAGAGATGAGGGTCAGTTCTGATCCAGGATCAATGAGGAGACGGAGTTGAGTTTCCATTAGTTGAGTGGCGACCTTAACTTGAGCTGTGGCTAAGAGAGTGCGGTGAGAGGTGGCATTGGATTTCTGGTGAGCTGAACAATTGATGACTGCCCGAACACTTCAGGCTTTTCGGTTTGAGCTGGCGGAACTGGACTTCGGAGTGGGCTTGGATGAGCTGGACGAG
This sequence comes from Halyzia sedecimguttata, assembly GCA_937662695.2. NCBI lineage: Eukaryota > Metazoa > Arthropoda > Insecta > Coleoptera > Coccinellidae > Halyzia > Halyzia sedecimguttata. The sequence continues at coordinate 10,446,227 of OW569418.2, forward strand.
GCGAGGGCTTCATGCACCATGGAGTGATGCTTGTTTGAGCAGATGTGGCATGTAGTTGTTGACCTACAGGCCCGTACAGTATGGCGACCCAGGCAGTTGAAACAGAGCTGTTGTCGTAACACCACGCTGAGACGCTGGTGAGCGGTCCGTTGGCGAAACTGTGGACATGTAACGATATAGTGATCGCCGGCACAATCGTCACAGGCGAAGGTTTTAGACGATTCGTTCTTCGTCGTTGTCTGGTGGAGAACTTGGCGTTGAGGTGTCTTGGTGAGCTGTCTAGGAGGAGGAAGTCGAATGGAGGGTGAGGCTGGATGTGACTCAATCCATTCTAAAGAACGAGCCTTTCCTTGCAGGAAGGTGAGTAGCTGCTCGAACGAGGGGTACTGAGTCGATGAACCCAGGCTGGATTCCCAGGCTTCCTGAGTAGTTCGATCTAATTGGCGCACAACCAAGTGGACCATGAGGCAACCCCATTGAGAGGGAGTCTGACCCAAAGACTCCAGATTGTGGATACACTCCGTGATAGTGGTGAGAAGGGCGTTGAGTGTCGGAGCAGTGTGCTTAGACGGGGGAGCAGGACTAAAGAGTTTCTCAAGTTGAGCTGAGATGAGAAGTCGCTTGTTCTCATACTGAGAAACGAGTTGCTTCCAGGCAACTGAGAAGGAGGCACCAGTGATGGCAAGACCAGATATTAACTGGAGAGGAGCTTTAGATAGAGTTGAACGTAAATAAAGTAACCGTTCGACTTCCGAGATACTGGGGTTCTCGACCACCAGAGACTGAAACAGATCTCGAAATGCTGGCCAGGAAGCATATTCGCCAGAAAACACTGGCAGGGAGATGTCAGGTAATCTGGGGTGAGAAGACTGTGATGGCTGAGGTTGAGAAGACTGAGCTGACGTTGGGTGAGAAGACTTAGAGTGATTGAGGCGGAGTTGCAGCAATTGAGTGCGTGCAGCAATGTAGTGATTCTCCTCTTCGCAGAACACTTGATCCACAAAATATGGATGGCTGACGTGGGCATTCGGCCAGCAGACCTCGAAATGAGAGTGGGCATCAGAAAACTTGGTGTGTTGTTCCTCCAATCTTTCTGTGAGCAGAGTGATGTCGGCGATTGACAAAGAATCAGCATCCTTCTGGATCCGCTGGCTCATCTCCTTGACTAGCTTCAGCCGGCCCATCTGAGTGGTCATTTTCATAAGGAGTTCGTTGGGAACTCCTTGAGAGCGAGTGGACGGAACCTCCCTTGGAGGTTGAGGTGAGGTGGATCTTTCCTCCACGGTGAGCTGGACTGGGGAAGATCTCCCTGAGCTGCTCTTTCCGGGCTTCAGACTGTCGATTGAGTTGGGCATTTTTGATATCTGTGGTACCTGTGTGATTATGAGGTGAAACAATGAGAATGTAAACCCAACTCAATCATCCGGCTCGAAGGACCAAATGTTCAAAATCGGGGTTGTTCAGATTTTGTCAAAATTTAGAGTAGTGGACTGTTTCAGACGATTGAGTTGGAAAAACTGTTAAAAACAATTTATTTACATATATACACTGTTTCCAGAGAATGAGACATGAGAATACATATAAATGTATGAGCTGAGAGCAGACTAGCGCAGTGGACCAACGATTAGCTTTTATGAAATTTCAATCGAGAGTAGAACATGAGAGTAAGTTGAGATTTTAATTACTGAGGTAATTTGACATAGGTAAAAGCTTGTATGAGTTGGGTGCACATTACCATTCTTGAGTAAGTATTTAACTAGTGAAAAACAAGGGACCACTGAGATAAATTGAAACAATTTTCAAACAATAAACTATTGTGACTTGAATCAATTCTGTGAGCTATTTTGAGTGGATACCAGTAATAAATGTATTGATTGAATTTGAGCTGAAAGTGAGTTGAATAATTGAAGCAATTTTCAAACAATACTATTGTGACTTGAATCAATTCTGTGAGATCGAACATGTGAGACAATTAAAATGTATTGAGTAAATTTGAGCTGAAAATGAGTTGGATAATTGAAGCAATTTTCAAACAATAAACTATTGTGACTTGAATCAATTCTGTGAGATCGAACATGTGAGACAATTATTAAATGTATTGAGTAAATTTGAGCTGAAAATGAGGTGGATAATTGAAGCAATTTTCAAACAATAAACTATTGTGACTTGAATCAATTCTGTGAGATCGAACATGTGAGACAATTAAAATGGCGGAACTCTAGTGCAACCGGAAGTAAAATGGAAATGGTGGAAATTCGGAAAAATCATATACCACTTTGAAATGAGCAAACCTTGTGATATTTCATACTGCACAAATCATTGATTACTATATTTAGGTAATAAAAGAGTTGAAACGTTAGAGCTGATCAAAATGTGATATGCATAAGAGAAGTCATACACGAGTCATATTGAGAAGATCAAATAGTTTCATCGCAATACAGAAAACCATGTTGTATGCACGAGATTCAGTTGAGATGAAACAGTAGAGAGTTCAATTAAGTACGTTACATTTGTATGAGAATATGGCCTTATATCGGCCATTACATTTTAGGCACGTGTATGACGTAATTAATTATTCAAATACAATTAAGTTTGAGGACATTCACATCTATATGAGAAGCTATATGTTACCTGTGGTAATTCAAAATTCACACACCGATTGCACTAGAGTTAAGAGTTAAGAGTGGACAAAAATGATGAGATGGTCTAATGAGCTATGAGAGTATCAAATCGTATCAAATGCAAGAGAGAAATCAAGACGTTATTCGCTATGAATCAAGTTCGCAAGTGAAGTCGTGGTACTCGGACTTGGAGCGGGGCATCGTACTCGGCCCATGTTGATTGATTCGGGAAACATCGTTGTGGTCTTCCGTCTTGAATTGCTTGAAATCCAGGAAACGGAACAGGGGGTTCGAGACTATATAGTCGAAGGCGCCCAATTCAAAAAAGCAATGTAGAGCTGGTCTGTCTACGTAGAAGTAGTATCATGTAGATTGAAATTGAGGGGATGCTCAATTTTAAACAGCCAATTTCATCTTGTTATGGTGACTGCTCCAGCTGAACTGAATCCTCAAAAGTTTGTTCATTTTCTTATAATTTCGCTTAGTGGGTGGTACTCGATGACGTTGTCGTGAACAATGATGCAGTACACCCTGGTGTTGGCGGGAAAACCTTTTCTCGCTTCAATCTCCAATTTAACGTCAACGGTGGAAAATTTATAACTATCATCTCGTTTGGAACAATCAATTGTAAAAATAAATCTTGTCTTGTATTCCCCATAATCGAGCACCGCAGTATTGCCTGTTCTACCAGTATAAGTGTTTGTAAATTCACAATAATTATAATGAGCTTCGCTATAGTCATTTTGGTCGAAATTCAATAGTAAACTTTCTTGAGGATAATATTCACCATTGAGTAATACACGTATATCTGAAATGTCAATATTTTCAAAGTAATTTGGATCTTTAGCGGGGTTATCTTTTCGATCAGAGTGAAAGCAGCATACAACATAACGAGGGCATTCCACAACTGTGCCCGTTTTAATACTCCATAATTCTTGAGTAGCTCCGACAGTAAGGGCAGGAAGTTGATGAACTTCCCATTTCCGAAAGGGAAGTAAAATGGGTTTATCACTTTTTATCATGGAGAGTAGATTGAGTTTGATTTCATCATTAGGATACACATGTTTAACTCTAAGCTCTATATCACTTATCGTTATTTCGCCTTCTGTCACTCCAGGCTGCTCTCCTGTACCGGCTGTGATAATCATGGAATTGCTATCGTTGCGAGCCCTGATTAACCTAATGAGCTGTTTACCACATATTGCTTTCGGATAATCATTGAACATGTTGAGCAAATGTTTGAGGAGTATACGTATTGCAAATGAGCCATCATCATTTTGCAATGGCTCATCAGGGAAATTCCATCCGGCTTCATTTAATTCACTATTATCACCTTTCTCATAGCACAAAAATCCTCTTATTAGTGATACAAGTCCAGGGTCTTTAACAGTTTCAACTTCAGTGCCACATAATTCGTAGGTTATCGAGTCAAACAGAAAAGCACCATAATTATTCACCAATTTCAAAGTTCCTCCGCCCGAGGTTTTTTTCAATTGTCCCCTTATGAAAAGTGCAGATTCATACATTAGAAACCATACATCTGGTCGGTTAATAACAATTTCAATCGTATAATTATTGTTGAATGATTTTATGAATGGAAGGTATGTTCGATTTTCTACACGAACGATTGAATCATCTTTATCTACCGATCGATAAATGTCAAACGTGTGGTCTGACAACATAGCCGAGCGATTGTAGTATTCTTTTATTTCTCTGGGATAATCTCGTAAGCTGCTGCTGCTGCTGCTTCTTCGAGCGGTGTTGTTGTACTAATGCGCTTTCCCTAGACTGGGTTACATATTTATTATGTTGATATTGGGGGAAAATCAAGACCATTTCCTCAGTTCTAGTCGAACAATAATCTCTTCACCTCGAAAATTCACAAAGTTGAAATCCTGATCTAGTATAGTCAAAGTGATATTGTCAATTGTTCCGTTGCTATTCACAGGTAGATAAATCAAGTGTTGCAGTGTTATATCAATAGCGTATCCTGGATCAACACCAACTGAAAACTCGTAGATGGTGTGACAAATTTTATTGTTGTAAAATGATCCGTGAGCAAGACTGCAATCTATATGAATACAGCGTACTGGAACTATATTCACAGGCAAATCAGACTGATGTTCGACTCCTGCTACCAAATGTTTTTGAGAAAAGCCTAAAAGCTTACCTAGTACAATGCTTTTGGTAAAATCAATAGATATCGACCGATGGAAAATTTCACACTTCAACGTTGTATTGTTTGGTCTCAGGTAAAAGATTTTATCTCTTTCGCTCCTCTCGTTCTCTGCAATCAGGTATTTTCCAAGATAATTTTCAATATCGGAAATTTCGTATGTTCCACTAGGGATCTGGAGCTTTTTTTCCCCTACTCCTTCTGCAGATGTTTCTGAATAATATAAATACGTATTTTCTTCATTGTTTGGTATTGTATTGTATGAATAAAAACCAATTAAAGCAATACCATACTGATGATTGGGATCTAGTTCGATTGGGGGCACAAAATCTGCTGATAGTGTCGAACTACGTCCTTTCAATGTGAATACTGTCGACATGACTGATGATTGATTATCAAAATAACACTATTTATGCTTTATTAATTTTACTCAATAAAAATTGCAAATATAATTTACCACAATTGGATGTATTATATGTCTGAAATACATTTCTGTTGTAGATTATATCACAACCACCTAAATATTTAACCAATTCTTTCGGAGGTTTCAGATCCCCAAAAGAATCAAAATACTCTGCATCGTTTCCTTCTTTGCTATATGCTACCCAATGTGTTCCAGGTCCATCTGAACAATCCAAGTTGATGATACCACATTCCTTCAACCTAGAACGTCTTCTTAATAAATCATCACGCATGAATACACCTCGAAAGTTTGGAATTTTCAATTTTTTCGCATAATCAACCAACTCATGGTCAAATAATGCTCTATTGGGTAGCTTCGCAATTAGTTTTTTTGTTTTTTAACAAAGAGCCCATAACCCTTCTTATATTTTTTCACATAAAGACCATGTCCTACCGCTTCCATCGCCTTGTTGTGACGTTGATGTTCAGCCAACTTTTTTGTTGCGTTTTTGGCATCGATAAAGGTCTTGACAACAGCACTTCCACCGCCAAGTAAGCTGCCCAAAGTGCTCAAACCAGCAAGAATTGGCATCAACGGCAATATGCCACCTGACTTGAATGGAATAATTTGAGGCACTCTGATGTTCTTCTTCCCCCCGGCTTTTTTGATAGCAGCTCGGGCTGCTTTTAATGCTATCAATGATGACTTTTTTATATCATCACTATTAGGTGACTTGCGCAACGCCTTTGTTAAGGGAACTATTAAGCTTCTCTTGAACGTCTTTTTCTCTTTGAAACCCATTCCTTGCTTGCGTTTAGCTTTCATTACACCTGCAACTATGAGTGCTGCAGTTTTTTCACCAACTGAAGCGTTTCTTGATTTTTCACGTTGCCAAGCCTTATCCTCTAGAATTTTATCTGCTTTATGTCTTTCCGCCAAATCCTTTTGCTGTGAATAAAATATATCGTGTTCCATACAACTCTCATCGAGCCGGTTGATACCCTTCTGTCCCTCACGTAAACGTTTTTCTAACTTTGTACCAGGTCCGCAGAATTTGTAGCCACCGGGTATATGCAGTTCAATAGGTAACTTATTAATGAGTGTATCAACAAGACCTCCTCCCTCTCTAAACGTTAGCATATTAAAGAGTTCAGAATAAAGTACATCCACACTTTTATAGCTTATTTATCAAGTGCCGGTCACCATGGAAGGTTCACTCTATGAATTAATTGTGAGATACATTTTCATTGGAGTTCACTTATCTACTACACTTTTATTTTTGACAACTTTATATAGTCTGAGAAATCTGATAAATGCTTTGTGCCCTAGTGGTAAATTTTTATTTGATAAAGAACATGTGAAATGTCTCAGTTGTGGGCTAACCATAATCTGCATGGAAAGTGATACTAACCTGTGACCTGTGCAGCAAAATGACTGAGGAAAGAAGTTTCAACATCATAGAGGGATCAAGATATTGTTGCCCTCTCAAGTGCATTGGTGCAGACCTAAGTGAAGATCAAGTGGATGGATTGGCTTGTCGAATTTGTGAATCTTTTGGTTCTTGTAGATGTGCTTGTATATTGTATCAGTACATGAGGAATAAAAAATAAAAAACAACCTGTACATAATAGTTTATTTACATTTTTTTTTTTAACAATTCAATTCATCTATATCACTATTAACATCTCCAGATGCTACATATCTTTCAGATTAATAGCATCAACATTTTTATCAATTCTAACAATCTATGTCACTATCTTCATCTGCAGAGTCTGTAAATCGTTTGGAATGTGCTTTGAAATTAGTTACAGTATTAGGCACTAAATCATGTAATCTATCACAACATGTATTCTTATCGTATATATATCAAAAAGAACTCCATCAAAATCTGCGTTACACCAATATTTTCTATTTCTATACAAGTTATATAGATTGTGTCGGCTAATGTATAAATGGGAGTGATCGCGAATGCTGAACAGTTTTGAATCAAACCTTCTCCTTTTCAATTCTTTTAGAAAAATGTTAAAGCAAATTTTACACAAAAATAAATTAAACTCTTTAATATGATAATAATTTCGCCATATACATAATTCATCCTCATCATATTCATCACTCCAGTCTTGTTTACATAGAATATGGCTTTGAGCTTTACGACTCGTGATAAATCTTGAAGAAAAGAGAGGATACTCAAATGAAGTTGTTTTCTTTGCATAGGTTCTGGCATCCGCGATGATTTGATTCCACTTGTATGCGCTAAATTTCTTCAATATTTCAATTGTAATTATTTCAGGCAAATTCAGGCGCATCACATTGAATATTGAATCAGTATTTTGAATTATTGTTTTGATTGCAGACTTTTGGAGAGAAAAAACCTTTATGGCTGATGTTAGATTCGAGTTGCTAAGTTGATGTTTATCTTTTTGTTCTAACTGATGATGTTTAAATTGGTCAATATTGGCCATTCTGAAAAAAAAAACAAAATTTGCACTTCTCTAAGTTTGTGGCGGTGGTGGTGGTGGTGATGGATTTGTTTGCAGTGAATAATGTCCCCAAGGTAGGGTGTCAAATGATGAAGAAATCAAGTAGCGTTTGTCATCTTGTGCGCTCAATACTATTTTTGATTGTTGAATCGAATAAATGTCTTGTGCAAAGGATCTTATTGTATTCTGTGATAAAACATGCCGTTCATTTCCTTTGAGGCATCTCACATAATCGTCAAAAGTTAAGCAGTTTTTAACAACACAATTTTTGACACCTTTTGATTTCTTGATGGTTTGCCCCCCTTGAACCTTAAAAGAGTACATTTTAGCCCGCAAACCGACAAAATGAGTGATAATTTTACCATTCACCTCATCTTTCATTAAACCTGGTACCTTTTTATTCAATAATGGAATTTTGAAAGCATTGTCTTTAGGATAATCGCTAGTATCAAAATGAGTATAACAATCTTTCTTTATTAATTCATATGGGTTAGAACCTTTAATCTCATAAAAGAATGAGTCCGTATCAATATACATGATTTTACAACCATCGGGATTATTAGGCAACATATATTTGTAGTGGAAGTTAAGCATGCAGACTTTTGAGATATCAAGAATCGCCATACCTATGTATAAAGGTTTATTGAATAAGAGCTCATTCTTTTTGAGTTAGATCGCCATCAAATCTTCTCCGAACACGGTACGACTATGAAATCTTGGGGATGCGATCATGTTCATCGCCCCATAGCGACCCCCATATTGATTAACCAGACGAACTACCCGGTGTAATCGAATATTCTCCATGGTCTTACCAAAAATAGCATTGTTCGCAAACTTGAACTGGTTTTTACCAAATTTGGTGGTCGCCTTCGCACGAAGTTCCGTATTAAGATCGATATAGGGTTTCAACCAGGGGGATTGTCTGAATTTCAAAACTTTTTTAATTTTTGTTAATCTCAAACCCAATTCTAAAACAGCCTTCAAATTCCGATAATGAATGATGTAATCTTTTTTATCTGAGAGTGTGCATAGTAATTTGGGTAGCTTTGAACCTGGAGGGACTATGTGCTCCGGACACACTGGTAGATCTTTATGTAGATCATGCAGATGTTGTGGATATTCCAGATCTACCTGAAGAATATATCCTTCTGGGCTATCATCAGAAACAGTGCTCACATCAACGGACGTATCACACCATTCAAAACCCCCAATTGGCAAATATTGACTCATCGCCCATCCATATAAATTATTTACATCAAGATACAGTAAATAAGATTCTGGCTTTGATGGATCAAAATTAGTCATCTGGGGATTGTTAGCTTCGGATAGTCTGTGCATGCAGCAACTGATCCCTCCACGTATACCCTGTTCCACAAACATAACCATATCAACATTTTTGAGCACCTGAAGCTGACATTTGGTGTATAAGAGCATACAGTCCCAGGTGTAACCTGGCACTGTGTAATACCATGCAGGATCAAGTTTGTACGTCTCCAAAGCTGTTTTCCGAAAATTTTCCATTACGTCTGTGAGTAGGAGTATATCGGTTTTCATATAGAGATCACTATATTCACCTAACGTTTTAATTTTGAATGTTTTCCAAACGGTTTGAGCATGCTGGTAAGTTTCATCATCTATGTGCGCGTCATTTAATTTATTATAAAATTCATAGATCTGTGGAAGTTTTGTATCGTTCAGTTTATCCATGTCCGTCATGTAGTCATAACAAAAAGTTCCCTTTCTTGTTAGCAACTCAAATTCACTATCTAGTAGACCAGAAAATTCCTTCTTGAGATTATAAAAATTATCTAAGATCAAAGTAGAGGCCAATTCATCCAAACTAGCCCCCATAAATTTGAAAGAGTCGATAAATCTGAATCTAAGATTGGTTTCCGCATGAAAATATGTAAAAGAAATATATTTTTCTTTATTAATAGGTAGAGTAGTGATATTACCCCGATGCAAAAGAGATTTTACAATGAAATGGCCATCGTAATTGGATAAATTATGAAAAACTATGGGCACAATAAAGAGTTTACGAAAATTTAAATTGCACTGCTGATGTGCCCATTCCCTAAATTCGGAAGAAAAATGATCGTGATCTCTAACTATTACATCTTTCTTGTTAAAACTTTTTTCACATATATGACAACTTTTACCAACTTCTCTGGGTGTGCCCGACATTGGTTCAATATGTTTCATATGAGAATGAACAAAGGAAGCAATTTTATCTATTTCATCAGAAAACCAATCCACGCAATTCTCACCACGAAAACTAGCGTAACGTGAAAAATTATCATTATATGTACATTTTAAATAATATCCTACACTATATGGTACATGCTCCTGATACTTGAATGAAGTTTCACCGATTTTCTTATTGCATTGCCTAAGTATTGATTCAAAGTCTGCGTACACAATAAAGGGACATTTTTGTTTATAAAAAAAATTTCGAAATTCAACATGATCGTAATCCGGAAAAGATACTTTTTGATTATTGAAATCTTTGCACAACTCATAATGTTCATTTAATTTTATCTGAGACGAAAAATAATTCAAACACCTATAACATATCATTTTTTTCCTGTTAGTTTTCGAGAGCTGACTTGAGATAAGTCTGGAAAGATCTTTAATCCAACAATAGTGATATTTAATTTCAAAGTCGTGTATATCTTCTGAAGGTGTGACATCATAGTCGCTCAAATTTGGAAAATATTTATCTTGAACTATTAGTAAATTCACATGTTTTTGCACCAAATGTTGTTGGGTTAGTCTTAAAGGTGACACTGTATAAAATGATCGATTTTCTTTCTCTATCAATTGTAAACCATACACATTTATAGATATACTAGCTGGCCCGGCAGACTTCGTACTGCCTCCTCAACGCCTGCCCAACGCCAACGCCAACGCCAACTCCAAATCCAAATCCAAATCCAAATCCAACTCTAACTCCAACTCCATCTCCAACTACGACTCCGACTCCTACTCCGACTCCGACTCCGACTACGACTCCGACTCCGACTCCGACTCCGACTCCGACTCCGACTCCGACTCCGACTCCGACTCCGACTCCGACTCCGACTCCGACTCCGACGACTCCGACGACTTCGACTCCGACTCCGACGACTCCGAATCCGAATCCGACTCCGACTCCGACTCCGACTCCGACTCCGACTCCGACTCCATTTCCACCTCCATCTCCATTTCCACCTCCATCTCCACATCCAACTCCAATCCAACTACAACTACTACAACTCCAACTACAACGCCAACTCCATAACCAATGCCAACCACAATACCTACTCCAACTTCAACTCCAACCCCAACGCCAACTTCAACGCCAACTCAAACTCCAACGCCAAAAACATTTTCCAGTAGACCAAATTGTAAATCTAAACCATTCTCGAATCTCCACGAACACACACAAAAAATTTCATCAAAATCGGTCCAGTCGTTTAGGAGGAGTTCAGTCACATACACACGCACACAAGAAATATATATATTAAGATTATTCTTCAAATTTTGCAATTTGCGATAGTTTCATGGGCAGTTCTAAACCATCAGTTTTTAGTACGTTATGGTAATTGGGGTAACTTCTGGTACGATTACTATGAGTTGTTGCTGGATGAAGTGCGCTAACAACACTCCAAAAAAAGCATGCGTTATCATCATTCTGAACGTTAATACATGCTTTTTTTCTCGAAATTTGATCAGGTAGTTTAATGTAAGATGATCCACCACCGTTATTTCCTATTTCAAATTTATTAATTGCAACTTCCAAGTGAATTATTTTGCTCAAAGCCCACCCGCTACCTTTATTGCTCATATCCTCGATGTCAGCTATGATACGATTAGTTATGTTAATATCAAACCAAAATTTCAATTCAGTGGATGAGTCAATTGTAGCATTAGGAGTGGTGAAAAATTTCCGATCCACAATTTCAACATCACCATTATTTTTAATGAAATCAGCACAAAAGGTTGTGTTAACTTTCAGAATTGGCATATCCCTCAAAACACTTAAAATTTTTGTTTTAAACAAATGGAAAGCATCTGTCAAAAATGGCTTAACATCAAGATGAGTTAAATTTATAACAATACCTGTTCTTACTCTACAATTATATAAAACATTCAAAGTGCGCCATATTACTCGAGAGCTGCGCCTTTGAGTTTGCCCTAATCCAGAACCTATGTATCTATTTGGAAAACATTTTATGAAACAACGCATTCTTTTTAATTGTGCAATTTTTGAATATATCATGCGTTTCTGACCAATACTGAAGTTACATTTTTTCAATGCCACATTACACCGATAAATATGCTTGCGTATTATATGTAACCATATTTGTGCATTCGCAGGAGAATGATTTTCTTCCATTGATTTTAATGTTTGTTCTATTTTCGTCGATGTACCTTCAAAACGATTCATTTCTTTGTAGTACAATAACACCAAAAAGAAAAAGAAAAAAGTGGAGATGCAGTGATATTGATGAATTACCTTATTTATCTACAATCTCCAAGGAAATGGCTGGATGTGTTTTCCCAGTATCTATGGTCCCTCGGAATATTAGCGAATATTTTCCTGATGACAGCTCGGTCGTATGTGCGCTGTAGTCCTCCGTCAGCCTTTTTGGCAGGAACGCTTTGAATTCGTTGAATTCAAAGAGCACAGCTGGACCGAACCTGGTCTTCACCAAAATACACTTTAGAATGTGGTATTTCTTATCCTTCTCCAACTCTGCTATACGCCTTGTTGGCTTATCTTCAAGAAGAGATTTTTGGTTAATTTTGTTTAAATCCATGTCTATAATGAAAATGAATAAGAAAAATATGTATGAGATATAAGATGAACAGAAACTTACTTTGTTCTGTAGGGATTAGTATCAAAATTTCTCTAATGAACCACTGCTACTGCTGTTTGGGTAATATACGATGAATGTTTTCTGCTACTGCTGTTTGGAAAGAAAAAATATTTTAATATATGGATACATAATTTTCTAATTGATGCTTACCCAAAGATCACACTATCACAAATTCAGATGCTCCGACAAAGTACAAATGAAAATTTCAATCGGCACACGAATGATCAACGATGTGTTCCTATATGGAAATAATAGAAAACTGACTTACGTTAAGCAAAACGGCTGTTTATATAATCAAGCCACCCTCAGCCGGAGATCGTGAGTCACGCAAATGCTTGCATTTTTAGTCAATCGTACACAAAAGAGTCTACCGCAGCTTTAAATATTGGAATTTGAGATTATCCATTTTATGTTTTAAGAAAAATCTCAAGTTTTCAGATCAGAAACGAACAGAAAAAATACATGAAATTGGAAAGTACAATATTTTCCTAGGCGTCTGTCAAATTATATTTTCAACCATATCTGAACAATCGAAATTAAAGGGGGAGCAATTCTTTTTTATACATTTCCGCTTTTTTCTACAATGCTATTTTAGATTCAAGGGAAAAATATCAGCTTTTCCCCAAATGCTTTTGATGTTGAATATGCAGATTATTTTTGAAAACCTCTTACTCGCATATCAAAGATGTGTAAATTCATGGAAACATTTTTTTTTCATTGACTTATTGAAATAGATTTGCTCAACTTTTTCATCTTTCCAAACATTTTCAATATTTTCGTTAAAGTCTGCTCAATGATATCTACAATCATCGAATTATTGGAAATTTTTTCGATACATTAAGGTTTTTCCTAAATATGGGATGAAAAATATCATAATTACATCTTTTTTTTTTTAGAGCACTTTGTTCACGGCTCCTTGCATAACGATAATATAACTGACAGATTTTATTTTCACTTGAACGAAATTTCTTCATTGAATCTACTGCTAACTAAATAGTTCTCAGATCTGATGTTTTTTCAAATCAACGAATTGAAAGTATAGATGCAAAATGGAAACTGAATATTGCTGCGATTTACAAAACCTACTCGTATTCGCATTTCAAAGATTGTTAAATTCTTAATGTTCATGGATTCATTCTTTCATCAACTTTCAAACGATTCTAATTGAATGAATTTTTTCAAACATTTCATTTTCACTAATTCTTCAGTTTCAAATTGGAAGAATAAGTACGGCCCTGCTCATCTTTGCTTTTGTTTATGCAATAGAACCCATAGTTGGCTACATAATGCGAACAACACGTATGTGGGCATATTGCAACTGACTCAACTAAAATTGCGGTTGCTTTTGTTTATGTCTACAAGCCTGAAATGTACCATATAGCGTTCGATTCTGGTTTCATCTAATTTCTATAACGTGGATTGAAAGATTATTTCTGAATATGAATTTATCTGAGAGGAATTGATCGTTTCTAGTTCTTCAAACAAGAATATTCGAAATAAGGGTCAATGAATACTCTCTGTATATTCAAATCCCTCGATCCATCTTCAAATCCGTACACCCAGCTTGCTGACAAACACGCTTTCCATTGATTTTATTCATTATGACAACAAATTTTCAAAACCACACAATCATCGCCCAAAGTTATATTTCTCGACCGCGTAAACCAAAAGATTCACAAATAATCCCCGGTATTCCCATTCAAATAAACGATAAATGCCTACCCAATAATAATCCAAAAAAAAAGGATCTAGTACCTGCGAATAATCCGAAAAAACGATCTAGTACCTTATGATCAAACTTCATATGACAATTTCATTTTACTATTATGATAACCTGAAAGTCCCTAAGACCGATACGAGCTAGTAACTTATGCATCAAACTTCATATGACAATTTCATTTTATTATTATGATAACCTGAAAGTCCCTGAGAGCGATACGAGTCCCAATTAACAATCCAATTCCAATACAGGAGAATGGACAATGCGCGCAAAAGTTCCTGACTTCACGTCAGTGCTTCACAATGGGTCTGCTGAAAACCACAACATAAATTGTTTTTGAAAACACTGGAATCCCTTATATTGCTCGTCTGCGTAAACCGAATGATTCACAGATAATCCATGGTATTCCCTTTCATATAAACGATAAATGCCTTCAATAATAATTCGAAAAAAGGATCTAGTACCTTATGCATCAAACTTCATATGACAATTTCATTTTATTATTATGATAACCTGAAAGTCCCTGAGAGCGATACGAGTCCCAATTAACAATCCAATTCCAATACAGGAGAATGGACAATGCGTGCAAAAGTTCCTGACTTCACGTTATTGCTAATTTCAATCATGCGTCACTCTGATGTGTCCGCTTTATAGCACCAAAACACCCCAAATTCTTAGGGCCCCTGTAGCGTAGCGGTAGAAGAAACTACTCTCACCCAAACTCCCCGGGTTCATATCCCGCGTCCATCCAGAAACTTTTTCGATCGTGACGTCATCCGCCCGACGTCAACCACAATAGAACCCCAGACACCATTAAGGGATGTCATAGGTCAACTTTGGTCTAGAACCAGCTTAGCCCTACTACTTCTGATTATTATTGAAAACCTATATAACGCCTGCTTTATAAGTTGCGTTCTGTCGGCTGAGAAATCTCGGGATGATGAAAGCACAAATAAGTTGAAACGATAGCGTTTATACCAGATATGGGCATAATCGAATGAGTTCAATAATCGAAATGTAGGTTCTCGAGAGGTTTCAATAATCGAATGATCGCTCGAGATATTAATCTTTCCGTGCTGTTCACAGTCATTATCGCGTGAGCTGCTTCCGTCATCCCTTATCTCAAATATGTTTCCTTCGGCTCGCTTTCATGCACAGTATTCAGTATTTACATTTTATCGCTTATTGCGTTTCACGCACACCATATTTATTTCCAACTCCGAAATGACGTATGAAACTATGAACCCAAAATCCCCAAAAATAAATTCGACAATGACAGCAATATGCACCAATTTTTACCTATAAACTCTATAGAAGGTTGAACCAACTTCTCATATCGCGCCCTCGAGTTTGAAATGCCACCAAACGAAATTCGAAATATCATAACGTTGACCGGATATCTGCATATTCTGGTAAATCGAGAGTCGCGAGTCATTCGAATGAAGTCGCTCGCATTTTTCAGAACAACTCGAAATATCTCGAGAGGTTTCAATAGTCGAAAGGTTCGATTATTTTCACTCGAGAGGTCCCATCTCTAGATTTATACACGTTCAGGTGCATTTTGCTTCGGTAGCAGATCCCGAAATTCCGGTCGAATTACGCAGCTCAATTTATAATGTCTGTCGTTCCGCGCATAGATAAATAGAAAGCTGTAATAGACAAAGATTACTTTAATATTTGGTAATAGATACTGCGATACTGGTTCCGCGCAGTGCAGTTCAGTTCGCCGTTGGGTGCAGTTCGTTCGTATGTCGAGAGTCAATTTATACAAACCCAGAGTTCGCAGTTCGGCGTCGTGATATGTCAGTACGCCTAACCTTTCTGGGTGATTTCAATAAAAAATGTTCAGCGAGGATACCGCTTATAACCCGGTTATTAACAACGGTTATCTAGTCAATGTCAAAAGTTTGTCTCCCACCCCATAATCGCAAAATGTTAAATTGTCAGTGTTCTCACTAAAACGTCAACGCGCGGTTAATCTTCGTAAATATTTGTTTACTTTTTATTATGCAAACTTACTTATTCAAACGTTTGATAAACAATTAACAGGAATAACATGCAAATGTTGAATTTATGTGAGAATTATTTTGCCATTTTGGAATTTCTCCCAGTGATGATAACACTATTCAAATTATAGATCATGCACTTCAGGCTAGACCTAGGGGATATCTGGCTTGAAATATATACTGAAATTGTATTTTTTCAATTGTTTCGAATGGAGAAAGAAACCGTCCATAATTAAATTTGTTTGATGAAATTATAGAAAACGATTCTCACCACCTAATTAAGAACAAGCACTGACGTGAAGTCAGGAGCTTTTGCGCATATGTTCTATTGTCCATACTCCTGTAATGAACACTCTTCTTAATCGAATTTACCATGATGAATTCTATTGTCCATTCTCCTGTATTGGACACTCTTCTCAATCGAATTCACCATGATGATTTTTATTGTCTATTCTCCTGTATTGGAGACTCTTCTTAATCGAATTTACCAAGATGAATTCTATTGTCCATTCTGGACAATAGAATTCATCTTGGTAAATTCGATTAAGAAGAGTCTCCAATACAGGAGAATGGACAATAGAATTCATCATGGTGAATTCGATTAAGAAGAGTGTCCAATACAGGAGAATGGACAATAGAATTCATCATGGTAAATTCGATTAAGAAGAGTGTTCATTACAGGAGTATGGACAATAGAACATACGCGCAAAAGCTCCTGACTTCACGTCAGTGCTTGAACCAATTTTTTTTTCGATTAAGAGGGTCCAATCAGGAGAACGGACAATAGAATTCATCATGGTAAATTCGATTAAGAAGACCAAAAGCTCCTGATTCACGTCAGTGCTTGAACCAATTTTGTTTTTCGATTAAGAGTGTCCAATACAGGAGAATAGACAATAGAATTCACCATGGTAAATTCGATTAAAAGTGTCCAATACAGGAGAATGGACAACAGAACATACGCGCAAAAGCTCCTGACTTCACGTCAGTGCTTGAACCAATTTTTTTTTTTATTTATAATATCATTTAAATTAATATTGTTGGACGTTACTTTGAAAGTTCTAAGCTATTAGAAGTATACCTACCTATTTTATTCTGTAAAGTCTATAATTCAAGAAACATTGTTGAATTCAAATATATTGTTTTTTTATTTATAATATCATTTAAATTAATATTGTTAGACTTTACTTTGAAAGTTCTAAGCTATACTGACTTACAGCAAAAATATTATAAAGAAAATAAGCAATTGGATAGTCAAACTATCATTTTAATAAAATGATGCATTTTTATTGTTCAAATAAAGATATTTTGTTAACTTACAAGAATTTCTTCATTCAATGGTATTTCAAAGAACTAATTACAGTTTTAAATATTTAATAAAAAAACCTTTTTAATTCTTCATAATCATTACAAGAATGTCTGTCGATATGGAATATGGTAATGTTTTGACATTTGAACACATCGTTTAATGCATAATCAATTTCAATACTTTTGTCACTCGTTGATGAGATGAGATATCTGAAATTATAGATAAACTCTAAATATTCCATTCAATATTGAAATATTAAAATTAAATTTCCACTTATTCATTTGTATTTCAAGATAATGAACGTTTGAAGCTAATGATTCATGTAAATTGTCTGTGAAAATTTGTTTTCATGGGTTAGGGGAAAAGAGTTATTGTGAAAATAAGATTCATTTATTTAGATACCAATCTATATATTGTTTTATACTATCTACTAAGGGCCGATTTATTCAACCTCTCCGTAAAGTATTCGTCAACTATGTGCTCGTTGAATTTACTGATCCCCTTTAAAGTGAACATTTACAGATTACTTTCCTTTCGGTAAGGCTACTTGACAGTTTACAGGTAGTAAAATATATCAGCCCTCAGTGAACAAAAAAATTGTATACCTCACTGAAGCCGTAATACAAACAAAGGAAATAATTTCGAATAAAACTCTATTAACATATTCGATTATTTACTTCAAGAGAGATCAAGAATAACATTCATTTTGAAAATTCAATACTACATCAAGCAGCATGCAATACATTTTTTCGAGTTTGGACCACTGCTGCCCACATAATCATGGAGGATTCGTGAAACACTGCAGGGAGGATAAATACTTGTATATAGATTATTATTAAAATATGATAACTGACTTTCTCCGTTTCCTTATATACTACTTCTCGTTGTAAAATATACTTGGATTTTCCTCCGCAACACTAGGATACATCATTTTCAAAGTAAGCGTTGAATTATCAAGCCATTCTATTATAATATTAGTAAAATCTGTTCTTCAGAGGTATTCATTGTTAAGCATGCTAAGCAACAAGCATTTAAGAAACATATACCTGAAGTTCCACGGGAAAACAATATACATAATATATACCTACACACATGTTATATTGCATCCCCTTCTACTCCTATATTTTAAAATATTCTGCAATTAGAAAAATTAAAATGTTTCGTTAAAAAAATGCCTATTATATAGGTACACGCTGGCATCCAAACACCCTGATGATGGATCGTAAGAGACCCATGATTTCAGGAAAACAGAAAATTGTTCAAAATTCACTGGTCTAAGCGTAATTCAACTGTTTTTTTTTTGTGCAATAGTATTATGCAAATGTTATATGTAAACAGGTAAAAGTGGCCAAATCTGAATAATAGGGTAGGTGCAGAAGTCATTTGAAATGTAATTCATGCAGTTTTGCTTGCTAATGACATGTTTATGATTATACTAACCATTCTAGGTCTTCCCTAAGGAAATCCCACAGAAGCTCCTAGGAGAGTCAGTTTTGTTCTGTATATATTTTATTAATGTATCCTTACGACAGCTTAGGCAAGTCACTGGGTGGTTCTCACCTAAGTACATGATGAATAGAATACTTATCCCATAATATATATAGCTTCGGCAAAATGACAAAACAGAATTAAGTGTAAAATGTAAAATTTTGAGTTGGCTTTATTTTTTATAGTCATAGCCTACTCATAACAACCACTTCCTTAGTAGATTGCGGAACATATTTAAATGCACCTTGAATCGAGCATTTACGGTTTATTTCGTTCACTCCCTGATTTATCGTTCACTCTCGAGTTTCAAAACGAGAATATCTTGAAACTTGCTTATTGCAGATACGTCCCTTTGTCATTTCAACGATATGAGAACCACCATCAATTTGTTTGAATAGAAACACTAGATTTTCTTCTTGGCTATTCCACTCTTGAAATTTAAAAATTTTAGTGTTCATGTCATCTTGGTTGCCTCTTATCAATATTGAATTTTCTCATGAGATATACTTAATCTTCACAAATATTCAATCGACTAAGTTCCATATACCTTGTTTTTAAGAATTCTATCTGCAGTAACTCCAAGAGTAACTCATGCATTCTATTTGTCGAAAAGCATTACTTTTTTGCTCTACGTCAACTGGACCTTAATTTATTCCAACCTGAAAGGAAATATTAAGACTTGGATTTTTCTGAGTAAAGTAATTCATTCAATCCACTTCTATTACTTACTGCTGATTTTTAGCCAGAAATCCTGAAGGACATATACCAGATATCTTCTTTCTGAACAACTTTTCCACAGTTCTCCATAATTTGGAATTTCTTTCACATACGTAAACAATATTTCTAGATTCCTCCAATCTTCAAATACAAGGTAATCTCGATTATTTTCAACGGAAGGAATACTCGTTCGTACTTCGTGGATTGAGAATATTTTGTTTATGTTTTGTGTTTTGATCAGATTCAGATTCGATGTTGAGGTTAAAACGGGGCGCATGCGTAGATCAGAATGTAGTTTGTAGTATATCAATTAATCATTTTCTCAAAAATACCACACAAGCAAGTTACCGATCACTGCTAATATTTATTATTTACCAGAAATTCATCACAAATCGAAACTATTTAAATTAGAAATGTCAATTTTTACATGACTAACCCGGACTTAGCCATTTAACCCTGCTATTTTGCCGGGTTAAATTTTTATAGTTTTAACCCAGGGTTAGGCTCTAATTCTTGAAGGTGCAAGACCTATTATCAATTTAACCCTAGGTTTAGAGTTAATCCGGATTTAATTAGATAACCCGCATTCGTGCAAGTGGGCCTTAGTGGCCTACATGGCCTAAAATTCCTCTCTACCCATCACAAGATTTAATATCCACAAATGAGCCTCTCATCTTACAAGATCAGAAGCCTTCAGCAAAATTTCAGCGATATCGTATTAAAAATAATACATAACCTTTCAAAAGTCGCCTCTCGCAAATATACTCCTCTGAAGGCACATGGATCTCTTGAAGAAGAATCGCCTTCTCTATTTCTCAAAGATATTCACTCTTGTTCATAGAAATCCCTTCAATATTTAGTTGCCTCCTCCTAAGGAGGATCTCTTTCAAAACCAGGTCTGACCACTAATGTAGGGCTATCATCTCCCATAGATTTGTGATGAAATAAGACAATTTTCCCATAATATACGAGCGAAAATATGTCATCATGACATTCATATTTTTATTTTTGAAGTTTCTCGCAAAAATACGACCATAGACTACATATCATCATACGACGATTCCCATCCGCTACACTTGGCTACCACTACGCTACCGAACTCACAAAAGGCTGCCCGGTTCTCCAACAATATAGATCCGATCATGTTCAAACTTGGAATTCTGCAGTAGAGTTAGGTTCTGAAGGTTGTTCCAAAATTTCAGCCATGCCGGACGAATAGTTTATGATATATAGATTTGTTTTCAATAATTTTCAACTATTTTTTTTTTAATTTTCTAGTTATACCATCCTCACGAAATTCTGCAAGAATTTTCGCGTTGGCATTCTTCAACAAATATGAATGTTTGACTTCAATCGGTTTTGTACTCTTCGAGTTAATGAGGAACAAAAAACTACCAAATTTCAGAAAATTTCAGATGGCTATAACTCTAAAACCGTTTGTACGATTATGCTCATAAACAAACTCAAATGTCGCATTCAGGTGCACAACCTAACCTGAAATTTTCAAGCCGCTATCTCCTTCCGTTCTCAGGTTATCGTGACAACAAAAATATTTTTTGATAATTTTTTAATAATTTTCTAGCGATACGATTCTCACAAAATTTCACAAACGTGCTTAGGTCTATATTTTACAACTATTCACCAAGTTTAAATTCGATCGGATTTATTTTGGTTGAAAACAAAATTATTACTCGGAAACCATTGGGCCGATTATACCCATTAACGAACTTGTCCGTCGTATTGGGATGCGCCACCTACCCTGAAAATTTCAAGTCGCTAGCTCTTTCCGTTCTCAAGTTATCGTGGCAACGGCCGGACGGCCGTACGGCCGTACGGCACCACAGAATTAAATTTCACATTTGGGCAAAACTATAACGCGATGTTCCCCAGAACATACGCGCAAAAAGTAAAGAGGTGGGCGGTGGGCACTAACCACTACAACAAGAACGTAGTCTACTAGTCTTTTTGTGGATATCCAAGCCAGATTGCCTTCATTCTATTAATAAAACATTCGCCGTTTAGCGGTCTGTAATGACGAAGTAATCCACTCCTTGGTAGTTTAGAGTATATCAAAAAAATTCCACGCATTCCTTTGCCACAGCCATTTCAATTGCTTTCAACAGTTTCAAACTTTTGACAATTTCAAACCTTTAACAGATGTCAACCGCCAGTAACTCACCTCAAGAGTCGAATTTAAGCGAATAACCAAAGCAGAGCGGTTAAAACCAATCCCTTTCGGTCTTAACCAATTCATTTAAGCGAAAACGGTTATTCGATCGGTTTAGGACGTCATGAATCAGTTGTGAACAGATCACGAGCATAACCAAAATTTTGCGGTTTTAACTTTTAACCCAGCTCTGGAGTAGTTTTACAAACGGTCCATCGAATGAGCGGGTAAAATGGCGTAAAACGATCAAATTTATAAATTTATTGTATTTCTATCAATTATGAGGGCACCGATTATAATGTGCAAGTGGAGAATTTTGAGACAGCCAATTTGCTTTTTTTATTCAGAACTACATAATAGTTATTTATGTAATAAGGATCATAAAGACGATCATTATGGTACAAGTCGTGAATGTTATCGGGCGAGGCGTAGCCGAGTCCGATAACACGGCGTGTGCCATAATGATTGTTTATGATTCGTATTACATACAAAATTTTATCTGATGGCATTTATATCTATACATTTTCGAAAATTTAAAAACTGCATTTTCGACATGTCACAATGAAAACTATTTTTAAAGGAGTAAGTATTGTGTAGTTTCAAATATTAGTAGGTGAGTGAGCTGTGCTTTGCCATTTCCTTGACAACGTCATCAGGTTGTAACGGCAATATTTATTTATCGCTGTCAAACTCAATAATTATTGTCAGGTAGAATTTAATATAATTTAAATAAAAAAATCACGAAAAAAAAAATTGGTTCAAGCACTGACGTGAAGTCAGAAGCTTTTGCGCGTATGTTCTATTGGACACTCTTAATTCGAATTTACCATGGTAAATTCGAATTAAGTGTCCAATACAGGAGAATGGACAACATAATTTACCATGGTAAATTCGATTAGGGGTGTCCAATACAGAAGAATGGACAATAGAACATACGCGCAAAAGCTTCTGACTTCACGTCAGTGCTTGAACCAATTTTTTTTTTCGTGATTTTTTTAAAATTTTCTAGGGGTACGATTCTTAAAATTTTTTTTTTCATGATTTTTTTCAAATTTTCTAGGGGTACGGTTCACACAAAATTTTAAACACGTCTTTATGTTGATTTTCTACTACTAGTTACCAAGCACCAATTCGATCGTCTATTTATTTTTTGAGTTATCAAGGAAATAATATTCCAGGTGGGTATAACTCGGAAACCGTTAGACCGATTATGCCCAAAAACGAACTCAACTCTCCCTTTCGGATACGCAACCTACCCTGAAAATTGCAAGTCCCAATCTCCTTTCGTTCGAAAGTTATCGAGGCAACGGTCACCCATCTACTGAACTCGCACAAGAATGCTCGAATCTCCAACAATATTTAACCCATCGTATTAAAACTTGAAACTTAGCAGTAGAGTTAGGTTATGAAGGCTCTTGCGAAATTTCAGCAATTTCAAACGAATGGTTACTGATATATAGAATTTTTTTTTTAATTTTCAATGATTTATTAAAAATTTTCTACAAATGCTATCCTCACCAAATTTTGCAAACATTTTTGCGTTGGCATTCTACAACTAATAACCATATTTCAATTCAATCGGTTCAGTATTTTTCGAGTTAATGAGGAACAAAAAACCACCAAATTTCAGAAAATTTCAGATGGCTATAACTCTAAAACCGTTTGGCCGATTATGCTCATAAACAAACTGATATGTCGTTTTCTGGTGCACATCCTAACCTGAAAATTTCAAGCCGCTATCTCATTCCGTTCTCAAGTTATCGTGACAACAAAAATATTTTTTAATAATTTTTTTAAAATTTTCTAGCCATACGATTCAAACAAATTTTCACAAACGTGCTTAGGATCATATTCTACAACTACCCACTAAGTTTAAATTCGATCGGATTTATATTGGTTGAAAACAAAATTATTACTCAGAAACCACTGGGCCGATTATGCCCATTAACGAACTTGTCCGTCGTATTGGGATGCGCCACCTACCCTGAAAATTTCAAGTCGCTAGCTCTTTTCGTTCTCAAGTTATCGTGGCAACGGACGGACAGAATCAAATTTGACCTCGAATTCTTCATTGGGGAGTCAAACTTAATCGTTTGAGACCATTTTCGTCAAAAAATTCGAAAGTTACAGACATTTGGGCAAAACTATAACGCGATGTTCCCCAGAACATACGCGCAAAAATGAGTGATTCTGAAGCTGATAGTTTACCTTCTGATTTGGAAGAAATGTCGAGAAATATCGTGGACTCCCTTTTGCCGGAAAAATCACGGAGTGTATATGAAATGGTGTTTAATCGGTACGAAGAATGGTGTTCTGCTAAAAAAAATCAAGAATATCACTCATGAAAAAGTATTGTTGGCTTACTTTGAATGCTTATCTAAGGAAAGAAAACCATCTTCTCTTTGGTCGTATTATTCGATGATAAGAAGTATTTTATCAACAAGAAAAAACGTCGATTTAGTAAGTACCTACCTACAGCTGGTTGCATTACTAAAACGTAAATCAGAAGGTTACAGAGCTAAAAAATCCAAAATGTTTACTAAACAAGATGTTACAAAGTTTTTAACGGAAGCATCAGATGATACATACTTATTTAATAAAGTTGCCATGATAATTGGACTAAGTGGAGCATGCAGAAGAGAGGAATTGACAAATATGCTTGTTGAAAATGTAATAGATGAAGGATCCGTTTTTAGAATTACATTACCGAATACAAAAACAAAGGTAATGCGAGAATTTTTTGTAACTTCGGGAAATATCCCAGGATTGAATATGGTAGAACTTGTCAGACAATATGTGAAAATACGACCTTGCAACACAAACCATCTACGTTTTTTTGTCACTTATAGAAATAAGAAATGCACAAAACAACCCGTTGGAATACATACCTTTGGTAAAATGCCAAAAGTTATTGCCACTTTCTTGAATTTACCTCGCTCTGAAGAATATACCGGACATTGTTTTCGGCGATCGTCTGCTTCGTTTTTGGCTGATTCTGGAGCTGATCTGTGTACCGTGAAACGCCATGGCGGATGGAAAAGCAATACTGTCGCTGAAGGTTACATCGAAAATTCGAAAGAGCAAAAGAAAAAAATATCAGAAGCAATTTTTGGTGCCAACAACCAAACAGGATTACAAGTTTGCCAACAATCATCAACTACTGATGTAAAAACTGTAGAATCCACTGGAATTAATATTACAAATTGTAGTAATTGTTCTTTTACCATTTATAATAAATAGTTTTGTACATAGTTATGCATTTTGAATAAACTTTTTTGATCAAACCATTACATGTCTTCCTTATAGAATTTCATTATGGTACTTAGTACCATAATGAATTCATTATGGTACTTAGTCCCATAATGAGCTTCCTTATGTCATCAAAATTGAGTGACATAACGTTGTCATTATGACATGCCATCAGATAAAAGGCAACAAGTTAAGAGCGTTCCTGCTAATCGGGTCCTTCATGAATGGCTTCGTATAATAAATATACTTGTGCATATATTTCACAAATCAAATAGACCCCAGAGGGTTCATTGATCTGCCGAGAAAGCAAGAGCAGACGCGTTTCTGGCTTCTTGGCCTTCATCAGTACCCTGTAGCTTTCCCGACAAATTCAACTAAACTGACCCGGGTTAAGCCTTTCAGAGACGGCTCGGTCGATCATTATAATCGCCCACGCCACCTATGAAACAAAACACGGAAATCAGCCTCTCCCCACCAGTGAATATTTGAAGCGTGAAATCATATGCCACCATTCACTCGATATTAAATCAAGAACGAGTCCCACAGAGCTCAGACAGTATCTTCTCAATGCCATGAACGCTGTTTAGCGTTTTCAAAAATAATAATGAAAAATGGCGATACCGTTGTTAAAAATTGATTTTTAACAACGGTATCGCCATTTTTCATTATTATTTTTGAAAACGCTAAACAGCGTTCATGGCATTGAGAAGATACTGTCTGAGCTCTGTGGGACTCGTTCTTGATTTAATATCGAGTGAATGGTGGCATATGATTTCACGCTTCAAATATTCACTGGTGGGGAGAGGCTGATTTCCGTGTTTTGTTTCATAGGTGGCGTGGGCGATTATAATGATCGACCGAGCCGTCTCTGAAAGGCTTAACCCGGGTCAGTTTAGTTGAATTTGTCGGGAAAGCTACAGGGTACTGATGAAGGCCAAGAAGCCAGAAACGCGTCTGCTCTTGCTTTCTCGGCAGATCAATGAACCCTCTGGGGTCTATTTGATTTGTGAAATATATGCACAAGTATATTTATTATACGAAGCCATTCATGAAGGACCCGATTAGCAGGAACGCTCTTAACTTGTTGATTTTTAACAACGGTATCGCCATTTTTCATTATTAGATAAAAGGCATTTACACATTTGTTTACATCATAATCATTCAAAATGTTTTTCCAAGGAATGGAAGACAACTCCTCTATAATTCATTCATAACTGGCATTGAAAAACTTGAATACAGATCTAGACTTAACTGAATTATCGATTGGTATGGTCAAGAATGTTGCATGATATAACTATTTTACTCTTTCTGTGCGATCTGAACTCTGCTGATTCTTGTTTCTTTTGGAATTATTTTGATTCAGATTATGATTGGCATCATCTTTTAAATGTGAACTGTTACTCAGATTTAATTCCTTAGACAACAGTTCCCGATCAGCTAGCTCTCCTTCGGGTACTTCCCCATTCATATAAACTCGTATTTCACCAGTATTAGTTATAAATATAAACTCAAAAAGTGATTGAGCATGTACCTACGTATGAAGAAACAACAGAAAATATATATCCGAATATTATTTATTTATTTATCGTATGGCAATTTAGACACAGTAAGCTTAAAAGCTAATTCACACCAGGGCCGTCGCTAGGGGGTAGGCAGGGTAGGCGGTCGCCTAGGGCGTCAAGATTTCAGGGGCGGCATTTGCAGCCAAGTAAACAAAACATATATCACATGTGGAAATTCAAAGTATCCAAATGAGAGCGCAATTCAATTATTCAGTGCCTAGCAACAGAAAAATAGACGAATTTAATATCGAAAAACATCAAAGGTACCGCTTACCGCAATATACCCGTAAATATGCAAGCCGACGCGTAATTCCCTTCAGTAGTCTTGGGTGGTCGCCCCTTTCTTTTTCGGTAACGACGCTGTAACTCATCACACTTGCCAAGATTTCAGGGGCGGCATTTGAACTTTGAAGTCAATTGAACAAAACATATATCACATAATTTGTGGAAATTCAAAGTGACCGAATGAGAGCGGCATTCAGTGCCTAACAACAGAAATATAGACCAATTTAATATCGGAAAGCATCAAAGATACCGCTTACCGCAATATACCCTCACCCAATTTTTTTCAGTAATCCACGCTTTAACTCATCAAAAGTGCCACGTGTCACAATTCTCTTAGATAAAATGCCGCTGACCTAATTATATTAGGGGCGGCTTCCTGATATCCCAGCAATGATTTTTATTTTCAAACAGCCAATCAGCGTGTTAATTTTGCAGAGGAATGAAAAAGCAGGTTACTGGAGAAACAATTTTATTTCATGTCAGTATCTTTTGGATATTAGAATATTACATTTAGAATTCTAGGGCTAGCGAAGTTGGATATTGTTGAGTGTGTGTATGTGCTAAGTGATTGTTTTTGTTCATATTCTCTGATTTGCACTTGTATTGAAGGATATTTTCTGAAGGTAAGTTATGTTGTTCTTTTCAAGCTTTTTTCAGCGCTGGATAATACCTACGGTTGAAGCGTCGGATGATAAAATAAATTAGATCAATGATCGATCACATTCACATGTTCTCTGATTCGACAGTATTGCATTATTTGTATTATTCCCAAAGAAATACGAAATACGTTAAATTCTTCTTGATTGGTAGCATCACTGCCATCCAGTTTGATAGAAAACTATGGAAAAACCGAAAATCATCTGAGTAGTTCAATACTACAAACATTTTCAATTCATGATACAGGACGTCAGGGCAACTTCATTATTTACATAATATTTTGCATATCGGCCGATTTTGATAATATTTTATCGAATCATTCTACAGGATAGACTATTACTAAAATTTCAATTTGAGTATTGGAAAATGATTCGTTTAATAGACAAAAAAATATCAAGGTTTATTTTATTTTTGATATCTACTGCTGAGTGCTGAGAACAGGTCGTACATCAGATTAGTTTAGGTTTTTGATCGGTCTAACTATGGCTACGTTATTTTTCTTTATAGCTCTTGTTTTTTTTGTCAAAATTCAGCATTATTTCTGAACTGATGGAGAAAGATGCTGGATCCGCAGAGGACAGAGGTTAGGTTTTTGGTGGGATAAGTAGGATAGTTTTTTTTTTAATTTTGTTTTGTGGAAATTACATCATTGATCTCTCTGTTTGCCGATCAAAAACTTCGAATTCGATTTTCCTAAGATTCTTACTAATTGCTGTTCACTTCAAATACCTACAATGCAAGGGCGTAGCCAGGAATTAATTTCGGGGGGGGTTTTGAAATAGGAATTAATTTCGGGGGGGGGGGTTTTGGGGGTGTAAGTGTCACTTTCTGCAGCAAATATTTTTTTTTTATGAGAAAGAATAACATTTCGGGGGGGGTTTGAACCCCCAAAAACCCCCCCTGGCTACGCCCTTGCTACAATGTTAATTTATAAATAAAACTGCGTGTGGCGGTGAATTGCATTATTAATTTTGTGAAAAAGAAAAAATATAGGTACAGAAAATATATGAACTCAAATCTTTTTCAAATTTCTTTTCATCATTTATCCATAACGGACATGTGACGTATAAAAAATTATAATGTACAACTTTCAATTTCTTATACCTTATACCTAATATGATTCATTTGTTGAATTAATAATACAATTTAATATATTGATTGTGATAGCTGTAAAATTTCAACTTTCAATGACTATAGGTTCGAAAATGTATCCAAAGAAAAAGGGAAGTGGGTTTTCTTTCCGAAAGAAGAAAGCGGAAAAAGAAAAAGCGTTAGCGAAACTCAGGAATTCATTTCATAGATATCTGCAGGATTCGCGCTCAGAAACAGGAGCAGTACACTCAGGTCAGTAATAAAAAAATTTCAAATCGGAATTGTCAAAATATTACGCGGTATCAGGAACTTGGTTGATGATTTTAAATTCATAGGTATAGGGGAACCTTCAATATCCAGTACAAAAATTATATTATCTAAATGATGAATCCTCAAATGGAGAATACCGAGAACCTGGTAAATAATCGTGAATATAAATTTTTTTCTATTCTGAATCTTCTTTTTATCTGATAGGTAACATAATTTCAAAAGAAGAATCAATGACTTCGAATAGAGTCCTAGTAACAGATGATGATTCATCAATACAGCCGTTTGTAGCAACAGAATCTCCAACTGGTAATACCTAATCGTTAATATTTTATATCGTATTTTACTCCAATAATTTTTCTGGGCAGGTGACAGTCTGCCGCAACACGATTATAGGGATTGTATCAACAAAAATACAGGATTGACCGAAATGATCAAGAATTTTCATCTTACCGATTCTGATTTAGATCTGTCTGATCCTGGTGAATGGCCACTTATAGATGATAACCTAAGGATTATTTTGATTTCAAAACAACCTCATCAGGTTGGCAGTGATTATGATTACCCGTGCAATTCAGATAAAAGACGTTTCTCAGTATATCATTACCAAAGGGTTTTACCCAATAAAGAAATCATTCCTCGGCGGTGGTTAGTCTATTCCAAATCGCTAGATAAGGTCTTTTGTTTCTGTTGTAAACTTTTCGAAAAACCAAGTAGCAAATCGACAGAAAATTTCATCAGTAAAGGAACAAACGATTGGAAAAATCTCTCGTCCAAATTAAAAGGTCATGAATCTAGTTCCAATCATTTCAATTGCTAAAAAAGTTGGAAGGAATTGGAAATGCGATTGAAAAGTGACAAAACCATCGACCAAGAAAACTTGAAAATAATCAAGGAACGGGAAGAATACTGGAGCCGAGTTTTAGAAAGAGTTGTATCTCTCGTGAGAACGCTTGGAGTACAAAATTTAGCTTTGCGTGGAACAAATGACACTGTGTTCACAGAAAAAAATGGCAATTTCTTGAAAATGCTGGAGTTTTTGGCACTTTTCGATCCTTTAATGAATGAACATCTGCGGAAATCTTCCGAAAATAAAAATTCTGTTAATTATTTGGGCCCCCAAATACAGAATGAAATAATTCAATTATTAGCAAATGCCATAAAAGATAAAATTCTGCACTTTGTTCAGAGTGCCACATATTACTCTATTATTATTGATACAACACCTGATGTGAGTCACATTGAACAGATGGCAATTATCGTCAGATTTGTAAAAATCTTACATCGTCCTACAAATGGGTTTGTTGATTGTGATAAAGAAATTGTGAAAATCAAGGAGCATTTCTTGGGATTCGTACCTTTAGAAAAAACTTCAGGGGCTGATTTCGAAAACGTAATCGTCAGGGAATTAGAAAAAATGTCTATACCACTCGAAAATATGAGAGGACAAGGATACGATAATGCAAGTAACATGAAGGGAAAGGACAAAGGCTTGCAAAGTCGAATTTTGAAAAGAAACTCTCGAGCTTTTTATGTTCCTTGTAGTGCCCATTCCTTGAATTTGGTAGTCAATGATGCTGCATCTTCTATGGAATCAATTATATTTTTCGATTTGATTCAACGAATTTTTGTTTTTTTCTCAGCCTCCACAGAGAGGTGGAGTATTTTAAAGCAACATGTTTCTTCACTCACAGTCAAGCCATTAAGTGACACCAAATGGTCAAGCCGCATTGATGCCTTGAAACCTCTGCGATATCAGCTGAGTGAAATATATGTGTCATTGAGATATATAGCAGAAGATGCCTCACTAACGGGCACTACAGGCTATTCTACACGTCACGAAGCTGACAGCATCTCGAAAAAAATTTTTAATTTCACATTCATTACATCGTTAGTAATATGATATGAGGTACTTTATAATATAAATGTTTGCAGCAAGCTTCTTCAAAGCAAAGAATTTGATTTGTCTGCTGCAATTTGTCAGATGGATAAAACTAAAGAATTTTTAAAAAAATATAGAAATGATTCTGGTTTCGAAACGATATTGGATGATGCCAAAGATATTGCTCAAAATTTGGGAATAGATCCATCCTTCAAATCAAATGAGGAGAGACTAAGAAGGAAACCTAGGCAGTTTGATTATGAAGGTCGGGATGAATTAATCGTAGATCCAAAACAAAGGTTCAAAATTAGTTTTTATTTCACTATTTTAGATAGGACGTTATCTTCTATCGAAGAAAGATTCATCCAAATCAATAATATAGATGAAACCTTCGGATTTCTTTTCGACATGAATAAAGTAGCTTCTAAACCGCAGAAGGAACTACTTGACAATTGTCTAAAAGTCGAACTGGCTCTCAGTGATGGGGAAGAAAAAGATATTGATGGATTGGATTTGAAGCATGAAATTGCGATGATAGCTGATATGCTTCATTCACAAGGTCCGTCTTCTCCAATTCAAACTCTGAGGTATATTCACGAAAATCAGTTGGAAGAAGGATTTCCAAACTTGAGCATAGTCCTCAGAATTATTTTAACTCTGCCTATGTCTGTGGCTAGCGCAGAGCGTAGTTTTTCTAAATTAAAATTAATCAAATCTTACGTTAGGAACAGTATGCTACAAGATCGGCTTAGCGGGTTAGCATTTCTTTCCATTGAATCTGAACTGGCAGAATCATTGGATATCAAAGAGCTCATAAGCAAATTTGCTAAACTGAAAGCACGAAAGGTCCCTTTCTGAAGAATTTGTCCAATTCAAGAAGGGTCGTACATCAGATTAGTTTAGGTTTTTGATCGGTCTAACTATGGCTACGTTATTTTTCTTTATAGCTCTTGTTTTTTTTGTCAAAATTTAACATTATTTCTGAACTGATGGAGAAAGATGCTGGATCCGCAGAGGACAGAGGTTAGGTTTTTGGTGGGATAAGTAGGATAGTTTTTTTTTAAATTTTGTTTTGTGGAAATTACATCATTGATCTCTCTGTTTGCCGATCAAAAACTTCGAATTCGATTTTCCTAAGATTCTTACTAATTGCTGTTCACTTCAAATACCTACAATGCAAGGGCGTAGCCAGGAATTAATTTCGGGGGGGGTTTTGAAATAGGAATTAATTTCAGGGGGGGGGGGGGGTTTGGGGGTGTAAGTGTCACTTTCTGCAGCAAATATTTTTTTTTTATGAGAAAGAATAACATTTCGGGGGGGGTTTAAACCCCCAAAAACCCCCCCTGGCTACGCCCTTGCTACAATGTTAATTTATAAATAAAACTGCGTGTGGCGGTGAATTGCATTATTAATTTTGTGAAAAAGAAAAAATATAGGTACAGAAAATATATGAACTCAAATCTTTTTCAAATTTCTTTTCATCATTTATCCATAACGGACATGTGACGTATAAAAAATTATAATGTACAACTTTCAATTTCTTATACCTTATACCTAATATGATTCATTTGTTGAATTAATAATACAATTTAATATATTGATTGTGATAGCTGTAAAATTTCAACTTTCAATGACTATAGGTTCGAAAATGTATCCAAAGAAAAAGGGAAGTGGGTTTTCTTTCCGAAAGAAGAAAGCGGAAAAAGAAAAAGCGTTAGCGAAACTCAGGAATTCATTTCATAGATATCTGCAGGATTCGCGCTCAGAAACAGGAGCAGTACACTCAGGTCAGTAATAAAAAAATTTCAAATCGGAATTGTCAAAATATTACGCGGTATCAGGAACTTGGTTGATGATTTTAAATTCATAGGTATAGGGGAACCTTCAATATCCAGTACAAAAATTATATTATCTAAATGATGAATCCTCAAATGGAGAATACCGAGAACCTGGTAAATAATCGTGAATATAAATTTTTTTCTATTCTGAATCTTCTTTTTATCTGATAGGTAACATAATTTCAAAAGAAGAATCAATGACTTCGAATAGAGTCCTAGTAACAGATGATGATTCATCAATACAGCCGTTTGTAGCAACAGAATCTCCAACTGGTAATACCTAATCGTTAATATTTTATATCGTATTTTACTCCAATAATTTTTCTGGGCAGGTGACAGTCTGCCGCAACACGATTATAGGGATTGTATCAACAAAAATACAGGATTGACCGAAATGATCAAGAATTTTCATCTTACCGATTCTGATTTAGATCTGTCTGATCCTGGTGAATGGCCACTTATAGATGATAACCTAAGGATTATTTTGATTTCAAAACAACCTCATCAGGTTGGCAGTGATTATGATTACCCGTGCAATTCAGATAAAAGACGTTTCTCAGTATATCATTACCAAAGGGTTTTACCCAATAAAGAAATCATTCCTCGGCGGTGGTTAGTCTATTCCAAATCGCTAGATAAGGTCTTTTGTTTCTGTTGTAAACTTTTCGAAAAACCAAGTAGCAAATCGACAGAAAATTTCATCAGTAAAGGAACAAACGATTGGAAAAATCTCTCGTCCAAATTAAAAGGTCATGAATCTAGTTCCAATCATTTCAATTGCTACAAAAGTTGGAAGGAATTGGAAATGCGATTGAAAAGTGACAAAACCATCGACCAAGAAAACTTGAAAATAATCAAGGAACGGGAAGAATACTGGAGCCGAGTTTTAGAAAGAGTTGTATCTCTCGTGAGAACGCTTGGAGTACAAAATTTAGCTTTGCGTGGAACAAATGACACTGTGTTCACAGAAAAAAATGGCAATTTCTTGAAAATGCTGGAGTTTTTGGCACTTTTCGATCCTTTAATGAATGAACATCTGCGGAAATCTTCCGAAAATAAAAATTCTGTTAATTATTTGGGCCCCCAAATACAGAATGAAATAATTCAATTATTAGCAAATGCCATAAAAGATAAAATTCTGCACTTTGTTCAGAAGGCCACATATTACTCTATTATTATTGATACAACACCTGATGTGAGTCACATTGAACAGATGGCAATTATCGTCAGATTTGTAAAAATCTTACATCGTCCTACAAATGGGTTTGTTGATTGTGATAAAGAAATTGTGAAAATCAAGGAGCATTTCTTGGGATTCGTACCTTTAGAAAAAACTTCAGGGGCTGATTTCGAAAACGTAATCGTCAGGGAATTAGAAAAAATGTCTATACCACTCGAAAATATGAGAGGACAAGGATACGATAATGCAAGTAACATGAAGGGAAAGGACAAAGGCTTGCAAAGTCGAATTTTGAAAAGAAACTCTCGAGCTTTTTATGTTCCTTGTAGTGCCCATTCCTTGAATTTGGTAGTCAATGATGCTGCATCTTCTATGGAATCAATTATATTTTTCGATTTGATTCAACGAATTTTTGTTTTTTTCTCAGCCTCCACAGAGAGGTGGAGTATTTTAAAGCAACATGTTTCTTCACTCACAGTCAAGCCATTAAGTGACACCAAATGGTCAAGCCGCATTGATGCCTTGAAACCTCTGCGATATCAGCTGAGTGAAATATATGAGTCATTGAGATATATAGCAGAAGATGCCTCACTAACGGGCACTACAGGCTATTCTACACGTCACGAAGCTGACAGCATCTCGAAAAAAATTTTTAATTTCACATTCATTACATCGTTAGTAATATGATATGAGGTACTTTATAATATAAATGTTTGCAGCCAGCTTCTTCAAAGCAAAGAATTTGATTTGTCTGCTGCAATTTGTCAGATGGATAAAACTAAAGAATTTTTAAAAAAATATAGAAATGATTCTGGTTTCGAAACGATATTGGATGATGCCAAAGATATTGCTCAAAATTTGGGAATAGATCCATCCTTCAAATCAAATGAGGAGAGACTAAGAAGGAAACCTAGGCAGTTTGATTATGAAGGTCGGGATGAATTAATCGTAGATCCAAAACAAAGGTTCAAAATTAGTTTTTATTTCACTATTTTAGATAGGACGTTATCTTCTATCGAAGAAAGATTCATCCAAATCAATAATATAGATGAAACCTTCGGATTTCTTTTCGACATGAATAAAGTAGCTTCTAAACCGCAGAAGGAACTACTTGACAATTGTCTAAAAGTCGAACTGGCTCTCAGTGATGGGGAAGAAAAAGATATTGATGGATTGGATTTGAAGCATGAAATTGCGATGATAGCTGATATGCTTCATTCACAAGGTCCGTCTTCTCCAATTCAAACTCTGAGGTATATTCACGAAAATCAGTTGGAAGAAGGATTTCCAAACTTGAGCATAGTCCTCAGAATTATTTTAACTCTGCCTATGTCTGTGGCTAGCGCAGAGCGTAGTTTTTCTAAATTAAAATTAATCAAATCTTACGTTAGGAACAGTATGCTACAAGATCGGCTTAGCGGGTTAGCATTTCTTTCCATTGAATCTGAACTGGCAGAATCATTGGATATCAAAGAGCTCATAAGCAAATTTGCTAAACTGAAAGCACGAAAGGTCCCTTTCTGAAGAATTTGTCCAATTTTCTTCACAAATACATATTTCTGTATCGTTATAATATAGATACTCTTCATTATTATTTTTTTTTCAATACACCAATTATTATATTTTAATACATTTTAATTTTTGTTAAAATTTTGAAATTTTTTATTGTATTGTTGACGAATATTTACCTGTGGTATTATTAAACGATATCAAAAATATGCTTTTAATTTTCTCATCACTTGGTTAAAACCCCGAATTACCGAATATTCAACTTTTGCCTCCTCCAGACCGTAGACGTAACTTTTTTAGGGCGGCAAAATGAGTCTCTGTCTAGGGCGGCAGTTTGGCTAGCGACGGCCCTGATTCACACATTTATGTTAATACCAGTATAACATACTTAAGGTTTTCGCAAAATATAATTATATATTATATATTTATTAATATAATCTATCGACCCAACGGTTGCAGGAGGAATTCTTCTGGTCTGCCGTTGTATGATCTCGTGGGACATTCCTCCGTGATGTGTTTGGTATTCTCCGCAGTCGCAGTATGGTGATGGTTGTTTGCCCAATTTGTGTAGGAGATATGCACATCTGCTATGTTGTGCTATAATTCTGTTAGCTTATGTGTTCTCATTTCCGTGTTCGAGAGAGTGAGAGTGAGTCTTGTAGTAATATATCCGAATATATTCAAATATGTCCAAATATATACAAGCATATCCACAACTGATACAATATTATGCAAGAGTGATCTCCTCGGAATTTACTTATACCGAAATTACTTTTACTTTTTCTGAAATTGGTTTTACTTTTCCCAAAATTGAACTTGAAAAGATATATTTATGGAAGTGTAAACTTGTCTCTGGAGAAAAGAAAATAAAATAGGTTAGTTTTCGCACTGAAAGATTGCGGTTAAAACCAATACATTCAAGCGACAGAGATGTCGGTTATAAAATGTGACGTCAGATTGTCATTTGTCTTATAACCAGTACGATAACCGCAGGTTGGACCAAAACCTTTCGGTCCATCCACGTGGGTCCATCGCTTAAATTCGACTAAGGAGCCGGTCATAAATTTCGATACCGGTATCAAATGTCAAAATGACAGCTTTGGAGGGGAATTTCCGTTACCGCTTTTAACTTTAAACTTTTAACGGAATTCATGTTACTTGTTTATCAAACGTTTGAATAAAGTAACGTTTGCATAATGAAAAGTAAACAAATATTTACGAAGATTGACCGTTGACATTTTAGTGACAACACTGACAACTTCAGTAACATTTTATGATTATGGGGTGGGGGATAAACTTTTGGTATTGATGACATACCGTTGTTAATAACCGGGTTATAGACGGTATCGTCGCTAAAAATTTGTTGAAGCCATAGACAGGAGCTTTGGCGCTCTTGTTCAAACAGACAAATTATATCTCCGAGTATTGGTTTCTCAGAGTTGGGAATTATATCGATGGATTCTTATCCCCAGGTAACACAGGGACCTCCCAGAGATGTCCCGGCGAGCTCCTGCCGGGATATTGTGACGCCTATTGCGATATCGCTGGGAGGTCGCCAAGAGCTCCCTATCACCTCCAAATGTCCGCCACAGGGGATGAGCCCAGTAACATCGCAGAGATATCGCATGGGGAAGTTCTCAAACTGCTCACCCTGGGGAATATTTTGGGAGGTTTATTGCGATATCGCAGGGAGCTCGCATATACCTCCCTATCACCTCCAAATGTCCGCCACAGGGGATGAGCCCAGTAACATCGCAGAGATATCGCATGGGAAAGTTCTCAAACTGCTCACCCTGGGGAATATTTTGAGAGGTTTATTGCGATATCGCAGGGAGCTCGCATAGACCTCCCTATCACCTCCAAATGTCCGCCACAGGGGATGAGCCCAGTAACATCGCAGAGATATCGCATGGGGAAGTTCTCAAACTGCTCACCCTGGGGAATATTTTGAGAGGTTTATTGCGATATCGCAGGGAGCTCGCATAGACCTCCCTATCACCTCCAAATGTCCGCCACAGGGGATGAGCCCAGTAACATCGCAGAGATATCGCATGGGGAAGTTCTCAAACTGCTCACCCTGGGGAATATTTTGAGAGGTTTTTTGCGATATCGCCGGGAGCTCGCATAGACCTCCCAGTCACCTCCAAATGTCCGCCACAGGGGATGAGCCCAGTAACATCGCAGAGATATCGCACGGGGAAGTTCTCAAACTGCTCACCCTGGGGAATATTTCAAGAGGTTTATTGCGATATCGCAGGGAGGTCGCCCAGACCTCCCTATCACCTCCAAATGTCCGCCACAGGGGATGAGCCCAGTAACATCTCGGAGATATCGCATGGGGAAATTCTCAAACTGCTCACCCTGGGGAATATTCTGAGATGTGTACTGCGATATCGCAGGGAGGTCGCACAGACCTCTCTATCACCTCCAAATGTCCTCCACAGGGGATGATCCCAGTAACATCTCAGATATATCACATGGGGAAGTTCTCAGGCTGCTCAACCGGGGCAGTACTGAGAGAAGATGGCTGCGATATGGATCTATAATCTATATATCCTCCAAATGTGCAGTACATGTGTGGCGCCGAATACATCACTTCGATGCGTAGATCGATATTCCACTCGGGTTATAAGCGATTGGGTTGTTCTTCCGGGTACAGAGTAGACGACTGCGCCATCTACCGGTGGAAACGAGAAGTGCAGAGTAGGAATGGAGTAGATCCCTACAACACGCCACCTGATTTCCTATTCTTGTTGAATTTGCGAGGTTTTCAGGACCTCACAATGGAATGTGTTATTCTCGTTACACTTGTGATATCTTGAGGAGCTCGCAATAGGAATGTCTTTTTCTAGTTATCTGCGTGATATCTTTAGGAGCTCGCAATGGGAATGTCTTATTCTGGTTATCTTTGGGATATCTTTAGGAGCTCGCAATAGGATTATCTTATTCTTGTTATCTGTGTGATATCTTTAGGAGCTCGCAATAGTAATATCTAATTCTGGTTACATATGTGATATCTTGAGGATCTCCTCAATAGGAATATCTTATTCTTGTAATACGTGCGATGACTTAAGGAGGTCGCAATAGGAATGTCTAAGGCTGGTTTTCCTGTCACGCTGACGGTCGGCGCTGATGGGTCAATATGTATGTAGCTATAGGTAGCGTTTTCGAGTCACGCGGTGCTGACGGCCGTCAGCGCTGAGCTATATACGCGCACGTACGCGCCAGCGCGTCGGCGCCGCTGACTAGCTGGCGCCGACAAGCCTCCACATTCAGTGAGCCAGAGACAATAGCATCCTTCTATTTCTCAATGTGATCAGCGTAATGCTAAAAGGATACGAGCTGACCGATCAGCGCTGACCGTCAGCGCCGACCGTCAGCGTGACAGGAAAACCAGCCTTATTCTGGTTATCTGTGGGATTTCTTTAGGAGCTCGCAATAGGAATATCTTATTCTTGTTGTCTGTGGGATATCTTTAGGTGCTCGCAATAGGAATATCTTATTCTGGTTACATATGTGATATCTTGAGGATCTCGCAACAGGAATGTCATATTCTGGTTATCTGTGGGATATCTTTAGGAGCTCGCAATAAGAATATCTTATTCTTGTTATCTGTGTGATATCTTTAGGAGCTCGCAATAGGAATATCTTATTCTGATTATCTGTGTGAAATCTTTAGGAGCTCGCAATGGGAATGTCTTATTCTGGTTACATATGTGATATCTTGAGGATCTCGCAACAGGATGTCTTAGTCTGGTTATCTGTGGGATATCTTTAGGTGCTCGCAATAGGAATATCTTATTCTGGTTATCTGTGTGATATCTTGAGGATCTCACATTGGGAGCTCGCATTTCCATCCACATTGTAACCTCTCAGAGACCTCTATGCGAGGTCTGTGTTACCTGGGTCATAGAACTGCATCATAAAGGAAATTCAATTCGAATAATAGTTCATTTATCAAAATTACATGAGCAATCTAAGAATGAGGACTGCACAATAGAAGAAATCAAATTAAAAAAGCTGAAATAAGTTTGACTCTCTCTTATAGAACAGGATGACATGTACGAGTATGAACATAGATCATATAATTTATAATAATTCATAGATAGAATAATTATAGCATTCTGTGAAAAAATAGAAGTACGATTCATGATTGAAATTTCGAAAAATCATATCTACCGAAGTATTAGCATGTTAGATTTGAAAATGATATCAATGGATTCTTATGGTGAAACTGCATCTTAAAAAAAATAAATTTGAAATATGTAAGTTAAAAAAAACTTATTTTTTTCGTTACTCCGAAACCGTCCGGCCTATTTTACCCACTAACGAACTCAACCGAGATATTTATCTCTCAAATCTACTCTGAAAATTTCAATTTCCTAGCTCATTCTGTTCAAGAGTTATTGTAGAAACAAAATTTAAAAATTTAAAACATTTTTTTTGACACTTTACGGCTACTTGATCAATACAAAACTTCGAATGGGTATAAAGGTCATTATTCTACAATCTGATGATAAATTTCAAATAGATCGAGTGATCGGTTTCGGATATATTCATAAAAAATGTTTTTACTAAAAACGACCATAACTCCGAAACCACTCGGTGGATTTCGCCCGTTAACGAACTCGTCCGAGATATTCACGCTCCCAACCTACCCTGAAAATTTCAATCGTCTAACTCCTTTCGTTCGAGAGTTATCGTGTTAACGGACGGCCGGACAGAATAGATTTCGACCACGGATTCTTGATCAGTGAGTCGAACGAAATCGTTTGAGACCATTTTCAGCCAAAAATTCGAAAATTACAGACATTTGGGCAAATTGATAAGCACTCTGTTCCGATGAACAAGAGCGCCAAAAATCAACAGCAACACAAATCACAATAAGCTGATACTTGTTATCAAAGCGCTTACTCACTTGACAAGACTAGTATTGGTCCACAGCCGAACAGCGACGTAACTGAACGACGAACATAAAACATGGGCATCTTTTGAACTGCACCCGACAATGTCCAGCGGCAACCAACAGCACGACAAAATTTTATAAATGAGGCTCGCTTCACATCAACACGATACGGTTTTATGTACGGCAACGACACGAACGCTCGAGCTTTCCCGCAGGCTCATTTCACAGTCGTGTAAACGACACCGGCATCCGATTCTTGGGTGATGGATTGAATAGCTTTCACATCTATCCGGTACGAGTCGTGGTCGTGTGAACGACACACGGCTGCCTTGCACGGCTCGAGGGGACTGTCGGACACCCTCGAGTCGTGCACGGCAGCCGTGTGTCGTTCACACGACCACGACTCGGCCGGAAAAAAGGCTATCATTCAAGCCTTCACCCAAGAATCGGATGCCGGTGTCGTTTACACAAAGCTCGAGCGTTTGTGTCGTTGCCGTACATAAAACCGTGTCGTGTTGATGTGAAGCGAGCCTAAATCGGTTTGAATACGTTGGTTCATGTTGAACTCAACTGCGTGGAACTGAACTGCACGGAACCACAGAGTTTATGAATCCAGCTTAAAGCTAATGCAGCAACTCCCAGGAGGAGAATCTTCGCAATTTGAAATTTGCGACCGTGAAACTACGTCTGCGAGTTCTCGCCAATGCTCTGTCTCCGAGAACTTGTTGACAGTTTCTCGCGGCAATTATTCAATGCAGTGCAAACGCGCAAAGAAGTCTCTAGCGTTCTCAAGAAACTTGGCAGTCTATCAGCGCCTTTATAGATCATAGAACAAGCATAGCCCATTTTGCTGGGAAGACATATTCGCATTCAATTTCTATTGCTCTATTTTAAAGATACTTTATCTCTACATTGTACATCATTGGTATTGCTAGCTAGTTGTAAATCAATAAATAAGAGATTCAGATGTTCCTGTGTTACTTCGATTGTGAAGGTTCATTACTGGGATACCAATAAGCCAAAGGGCTAATATTCTGATCAATATATTCACATATGATTAAAAAAGCATTAACAATTCAATTAAATAAAAATTTAGGAAACAATGAAGAGTATAAAATAACAATGATATTTTATAATGAAAATCAGATAGTAAGTAAAAAATTAATATTTTCAATAATTTAAGCGTTTCCCCTCAAAGATTCGATTTTCTGGCAAATCACTTCTTTAAGGTGTGGATTTTCGATAATTATTATTTTGCCATTATCGCTGGATCCAAACATGCCAAGTTTCTTCTTTTTTTCTGTTATCGGAACCATAACTCCTTTTCCTACTACCTTAGCTGGATGGGTAAGCTCGGACCAGCAATAGGACCAATCCACCTAAAAAATAAAATTAAATATGTTATTTCAATATGGTAGATTGTTTATCTTCGAAGTAAAACTTAGATCATTCCATGACATTCACGAAGTATTCAAAAATGATTGTCTCGAATCGAGAGATTAGAGATCTTTGTCTCACAGAACATAATTCAAAGATCGAGTTCACTTAATAGGTTTGTTCCATCAACCAGTTTGTTGCAGCTCGGAGCATCACACTCATGCGCATTGAGGACTTGGAGCTCGAAGTCGCGTTCCCACAAGATTTTGGAGTACACAACTTCGTGTTCCATCTCTGCGAGAGCTCGCTGGAGCATCTCTCGGGTTTGCTCCAAGCTTCTCCTTCTGATGGGTTAGAGCACGATAGGGAGCACCAAACCCGCGCATGCGTACTTGCAATTTATGTATAACCTGCTTGAACTTCTTGTCACAACAAACAAACTAACCTTACTTCGCTACTTTTGAATTTTGATTTATCCGCAGATACATATTTGTTTTGTCAGTGTGTCGATTTAGTTGTATTTGAAATGGATTCACAAGCGTTGATTGATGCATTCCTGAGCAATTCCGATGTGGAATCATTTACCAAAAAGAATACTATTTACAGCCATTGCACACTAAAATCTGACAAACAGAGAATAGATATCATACAGTAATCAACTTAGGTAGGTAGGTAAAACCTTAGAATATAGAACATTCATTGGGTAAAACCATCTCAAAATTAAAATTTCTTAACTGAATAGTGAGGTTAGGTTACCAAAGACACGCAAACGGCGACGTCCACTCGTCCCACTCGCTCTCTATTCGTTCCAACAAAACTTCGCGAGGTATAACCTTGGAGCTAACCCGTGGCGACTCTCTGTAACTCTAGGGCATCTCCAGGGGTTGCTCCAAAAATCTTGATGGAACAAACCTAATGTAACCACAATATTGTTAAATACGAGTATTAAGAGAATGTAACCTGTGTTGATTGATTTGTTCTGATTAGATCCTGGTCAAAAGAACTCCTCAAACATCCACCAATATGTTTGGGTTCAAGATATGTAAGAAAACAACCGGGCATAAGTTCCACAAGTAATCATTAAAGGCTACTTTGGGAGCTAAATTTATTACTAAATGGTTCGCTCTCCCAAACTGTGAAAAATATATATGAAAATTGAAATAAATACTTTATTATGCCGAAAATTGCTTCTGCGTTCGAAACACAAGATGTTTGTCAGAAGCAATATAAAAATTTAATGCTTGTGGCTTTTACTTGATGCAAATCCATATTAACTCAATGAAAAATTATATACGATTTACACTTATTTATTCAATATTGTGACGCGTTTCGTCGACACAGCGACTTCATCAGACTACATCATACTGGTATGATGTAGTAGTATGATGTAGTCTGATGAAGTCGCTGTGTCGACGAAACGCGTCACAATATTGAATAAATAAGTGTAAATCGTATATAATTTTTCATTGAGAAGCAATATATACAGTGTGGAAAAGCCAAATGGAATAAATTCATTATCTTGATTTCTGTATATAGGTACATTTATGAAAAATCCTGAAACACTTCAAACTTTAATTTTAAAATGTCATTCTTCTTCGTAAAAGTGCGAATCCTACCTTCAACTCCCTTCGAAAGACAGATGCAACCCCCAATTCTTCAAATCAGAAGTATGGATTTTTTTGGTAAAACATATATAGTATAGCAAGAAGTAAATGATTGAAATTTGAAGAAAAAATTGGTTCAAGCCCGGTGGACAGGAGCTTTATGGCGCTCTTGTTCAAACAGATAAATTATATCTCCGAAAGTATTGGTTTCTCAGAGTTGGGAATTATATCAATGTATTCTTATGAAACAAGCAGCCATAGATAACAAGAAGCAGCTCCCAGTTTCACATCTGAAAAACCCAATGGTAAAACAACAACTCACAGAAAAAATAAATGAAGAACTAAGCAAAATGGACTTAACCCCAAGCTCCGACGTAAACACAAAATGGAAAACTCTTAAAACTACAATTATGGCCCCAACAACAGACACCAAATGGAAACAAGAAAGATGGAAAGAGTACATAGAAGAACTGTTTGAAGATGAGAGTCAACAAGAAACAACAGATGGAGACACAGATAAGGAACAAGGCCCAAACATAACAAAAGAAGAAGTTATTTACGCAGTTAAAACAGCTAAAAACAATAAAGCTCCAGGACCTGATGAAACACCAACAGAAATTATCAAATTAATTGCAGAAGATTAAATTGGAGTACTGGTAGATCTGTACAACACTGTATATAACACCGGAATCATCCCTAGAGAATGGCTCAAATCAACATTTATTACACTGCCAAAAAAATCGAACGCAAAGGAATGCAAGGATCATCGGACGATCAGCCTAATGAGCCATACCCTTAAGATATTTCTTAAAATTATACATCGAAGAATTTTTAGAAAGATGGAGCAGGATATTAGTGAAACACAATTTGGTTTCAGAAATGCAATGGGTACTAGAGAGGCGCTGTTTGCCTTCAATGTGCTGTCTCAAAGACTCATGGACGTCAATCAGCCAATATATGTAGCCTTCCTCGATTATAACAAAGCTTTCGACAAAGTCCGCCATAATCATATCATAAAACTCATGAGAGATAAAAACATAGACAGGAATGATATCAGGATAATAACATATCTCTATTTTAACCAGACTGCCAAAGTTTCTGTGCAAAATGAACTTTCAGAAGAGATAAAAATAAAACGCGGAGTAAGACAAGGATGCGTGCTCTCACCTTTACTCTTCAATTTGTATTCAGAAGATATAGTACAAGAAGCACTGGAAAATCAAAAAACAACGGGAGTGAAAGTTAATGGGAAGGTTATAAACAACATCAGATACGCGGATGACACAGTACTAATAGCAGAAACCCTGGAAGAACTACAAAGGCTAATAGATCTAGTAGTACGGATCAGTGAAGAAAGGGGGTTCACACTTAACACCAAAAAGACTAAATTCATGACAATCACAAAACACCAACAACAGCGAGAAACATTATGGATCAAAGGGGAGCCAGTGGAAAAAGTCTGCAAATACAAGTACTTGGGAACAATTGTAAATAACAATAATTATTATTCACAAGAAATAAGATCAAGGATCGGAATGGCTAGAACTGTGTTTAATAAAATGAAGAATGCATTAACCAGAACAGATCTTAGTCTACATCTTAAAATCAGAATGCTTAAATGCTACGTATTTC
This sequence comes from Halyzia sedecimguttata, assembly GCA_937662695.2. NCBI lineage: Eukaryota > Metazoa > Arthropoda > Insecta > Coleoptera > Coccinellidae > Halyzia > Halyzia sedecimguttata. Next base: position 10,491,216 of record OW569418.2, read on the forward strand.
TAGTACTACTATATGGAATGGAATCCTGGACGCTTAAGAAATGCGACACCGACAGGCTGGAAGCATTCGAGATGTGGACATATCGAAGAATCCTCAGAATAAGCTGGGTGAGCAGAATAACGAACAAGGAGGTATAGAGAAGAATGGGAAAGGAGAAAGAAATAATCAACACAATCAAAATCAGAAAATTGCAGTATCTGGGCCACGTGATGAGAGGGGAGAGGTATACTATTATACAAGGAAAAATACAGGGTAAAAGAAGTATAGGAAGAAGACGCATCTCCTGGTTGAACAACCTAAGGCAGTGGTACAACAGTAGCTCTGTTGAGTTGTTCAGATCCGCAACTTCAAAGATAAAAATCGCCATGATGATAGCCAACCTTCTTAAAGGAGACGGCACGTAAAGAAGAGAAGATTCTTATGATAAAACTGCATCATAAAGGAAATTCAATTCAAATAATAGTTTATTTATCAAGATTAAATGAGCAATGTGAGAATGAGAACTGCACCATGGAAGAAATCAAATTAAAATAGCTGAAATGAATTTGACTCTTTCTAATAGAACAGGATGACATGTACGAGTATGAACACAGATCATATAATAAAGCATAGATAGAATAATTATAGCATTATGTGAAAACATAGAACTACGATTCATTATTGAAATTTCGAAAAATCATATCTCCGAAAATTAGCTTGTTGGAGTTGAAAATGATAATAAATGGATTTTTATGGTGAAACTGCATCTTAAATAAAAATTGAATTTGAAATTTGTTACTTGGAAAAAACCTTTTTTTTTCGTTACTCCGAAACCATCTGGCCTATTTTGCCCAATAACGAACTTAACCGAGATATTCATCTACCTAACATACTCTGAAAATTTCAACTGCCTGGTTCATTCCGTTCGAGAGTTATTGTAGAATTTTTTTTTAGAATTTTCAATTTTTTTTACGCTTTGCGGTAACCTGATCAATACAAAACTTCACATGCATATCAAGGTCATGATTCTACAATTCGATGCTAAATTTCAGATAGATCGAGTGATCTGCTTCGGAAATATTCATAATAAATATTTTTACTAAAATCGGCCATAACTCCGAAACCGCTTGATGGATTTCGCCCATTCACGAACTCGTCCGAGATATTTACGCTCCTAACCCACCTTGCAAATTTCAATCCTCTAACTCCTTTTGTTCGAGAGTTATCGTGTCTACGGCCGGCCGGACAGAATCGATTTCGATCTCGGATTCTTAATCAGTGAGTCGAACCAAATCATTTGAGACCATTTTCAGCCAAAAATTCGAAGATTACAGACATTTGGGCAAATTGATGAGCACTCTGTTCCGAGGAACTAGAGCGCCAAGAGCGAAGGGTTTACAATTTTTGGCGCTCTAGTTCCTCGGAACTGAGTGCTTATCAATTTGCCCAAATGTCTGTAATTTTCGAATTTTTGGCTGAAAATGGTCTCAAACGATTTGGTTCGACTCACTGATCAAGAATCCGAGAGCGAAATCGATTCTGTCAGGCCGGCCGGCCGGATGTAGGCACGATAACTCTCGAACGGAAGGAGTTAGAGGATTGAAATTTGCAAGGTGGGTTTGTAGCGTAAATATCTCGGACGAGTGCCTTAATGGGCGAAATCCATCGAGCGGTTTCGGAGTTATGGCCGATTTTAGTAAAAAACATTTTGTATGAATATTTCCGAAACCGATTACTCGATCTTTCTGAAATTTAGCATCAAATTGTAGAATCATGACATTTATACGCATGTGAAGTTCTGTATTGACCAGGTTATCGCAAAGTGTCAAAAAAAAATTTGAAAATTTAAAAAAAAAAGCTAGGCAGTTGAAATTTTCAGAGTAGGTTAGGGAGATGAATATCTCGGTTAAGTTCGTTATTGCGCAAAATAGGTCAGATGGTTTCGGTGAAGCGAAAAAAAAATTTTTTTTAAGTAACGAATTTCAATTTCAATTTTTATTTGAGATAAATAGTTTCACCATGGAAAACCATTGATATCATTTTCAACTCCAACAAGCTATTGCTTTCGGAGATATGATTTTTCGAAATTTCAATAATGAATCGTAGTTCTATGTTTTCTCAGAATGCTATAATTATTCTATCTAAGCTTCATTATATGATCGGCGTTCATACTCGTACATGTCATCCTGTTCCATAAGAGAGAGTCAAATTCATTTCAGCTATTTTAATTTGATTTCTTCCATGGTGCAGTTCTCATTCTCACATTGCTCATTTAATCTTGATAAATAAACCATTATTTGAATTGAATTTCCTTTATGATGCAGTTCTATCATAAGAATACATTGATATAATTCCCAACTCTGAGAAACCAATACTTTCGAGAAACCAACACGTCCTGGCATTGATGCAATAAGATGGTCTATTTCTTCTTGAGGGATACTATCCCAAGCTACCTGTAGTTATGTATCAGAGCCTCCAAAGTCCTTGGGGGCTGGGGTAAATTTCCAAGCCTTCTACCCATGATGTCTCAAACATGCCCTATGGGCGAAAAATCGGGGGATCTGGGCGGCCATGGCAAAAGAATCACAATGTGTCACTTAAAAAATGTTTAAACTAACTCTGGCAACATGAGGTCGAGCATTATCTTGCTGAAATATTGGATTCTCGAGCCAGTTAAGGTAAGGGAGAACATATGGCTCCACTATTTCTTGAAGGTAACGCAGCAATGTCATGATACCTGGAATAAAGACTAAAGGTGACCTATTTGCATATGCAATAGCACCCCATACCATAACGCCTACAGTCCGGTGTACATGACGCGCATTATCAAACTGAGGTTCACGTCTTTCTCTCCGACGTCGTCTAACCCTTCTTCGGCCATCATGTGCACCCAAGGAGAATCGAGATTCATCAGAAAAGACGACTTGATGCCATTCCACATTCCAATGTTGACGTTCTCTGTACCACTGTAATCGTTGCCGACGATGCTCAACCGTCAGAGGTAACACAAAATGGGGTCGATAATGCTGCAGTCTAAAAGACCTTATCCGGCGGTAAACCGTTTGGACAGTTACAGGATGGCCTTGTTCTCCTAACCACTCATCAGCCAAATATCGAGTTGTCGCAAATCGGTTTCTAATAGAAAGTCTTAGAAGTCGATATTGAACTTCATTTGTGTCCTTTCGACGTCCGGTGCCTACTCTTCTTCGATTTTGGGCATTATCAAACCACGCTTGACAACATCTCATAACAGTAGTCGGATTTCACTTCGCCTCCCGTAGAACAATAATTCGACCTCTTTCAAATTCACTTAGCTGGCGATAAATTCCGCGTACAAGTGCTCTAGGCATTTTAACAACAACTAAACATCGATTTTGGATCTCCTCTTACAGTTGGTTTGTTGTAAACTTTAAAAAATTTGCAAAAAACGACTACAACAAACAAAAAAAATTTACATGAAAAAAACCTTCACGATATTTTTCTCCAAATTTTAATCATTTACTCCTGGTGGGTGCAGCTTCTTTGTCAGTTAGTATAATCCTAGTTGCCTGTTTTTTTAATTTTTGTAGCCGAAATAGAAATTTTCCATTCAGGCAATAAATGCAAAATGATAGATTTGTTAGATATTACTTGCACTGCAAAATCAAAAATATCCCATTTACCTGCCATCCTCCAAAGATTTCATTATGTTCAATATATGATAGCCTCTGATCGGTGAGCAAGAGAACTTCTTTTTTATCCACATAATGATGAAACACGTATGTATCCGTCTTGGAGAATTTTCCTTTTTCCAATTCTATCAATAGTTTGTTGCCTTCAGCTTCTTGCTTGTTATAAGGTTTGATGAGACCATCTGTTTGAATGAATCTTGGAGGTCTCAGGTGCATAGCTTCGTCACCAATGTCAGTTGCTCTGAAATAATAAACAGAAATTCGATTAGATTTTTAAATATGGAAAAAATTGTATTTATTTTGAAGTGAATATTATATACCGACCTTTTAACGGCATCCAGGGAACCACTAGCAAAATCTATAACTCCTGAAGTTGGTCTTGTTATGAGTCCTACCGCACCTTTACCAAGACCTTTGAAGAAGCCACCAACACCGTCCTCTTTTGCACCAGATATAGGTTTCGTAACTACACCTGTTACTCCGTCAAAAACTCCCTAGAAATTAAAATCAGTGATCTGCCAATTGCATTATGCAATTCTTAAATTATCTTATTCTTATTTATTACAAAATAAAATATGTGTGAATGCTATGTTATAATGTGAACAATAGGTCTTGCAGACGTATTTGGACATTTTTGGGAATTTAATATTTCCTGATTCTTTATGTCTTCTGGTAGGATAATATATAATGTAGCAGCTTGGAAGAGCTGTGAATTCTTCGCTTCAATTGTTCTTATATTGACTAGGTATAGTTATTGATTTGTCTGGTTGTGAAGATTGTGAATATTCAATCGTTTTTTCAACTCAGTGATGAAATTAAGTTGGCCATATTCAATTTTGTATATTCATCTTGCACTGTTCGACCACTTCGGTAAGTTTTATGCTGGGTATTCCCAGGGCACTCTAGAACTCAGTTGTTCAAGTATCATATGGCATTATGGCAAATTGTATATTGCCCTCATGGCTCCAGTAGTTTGTAAGCTGAAATATTTGCCTAAATGCCAATGAGATACACAAGCACAGAATGAATGTTAGAGTAGTAGATAGATCTTCTTTCACTATTCCCTCAGATGCATTAGTGCCCTCCAGGGCCGTAGCTAAGAGCTATTCCGAGGGGGGGAGAGAAATGTCTTTTGGCGCCCCTAATTTGAAAAAATAGACAAAAATCGAAAAACACACACATATGGATAAAGTGTACATATATTGATAAATACTACATAGTTTCTGAATAAAGAATGAATTATAAATTAATATAACTATGAATGAAAACTATTTCACACAGAATACCGCGTTCTGAATTTGTCTTTTTGAGTCAAAAAAATTGTTTGCATCTCTAAAAAGATCCAGGGCCAAAAAAGAATTGTATTTGACAAAAATAAATATATATATATATATATATATATATCAAGCTTTCGAGATGATAAGAATAATCTGAAGGTTTTATAAATATTAAAAAGAAAACTTTCTGAAAATGATATAACAATAATTTCATGTTACCCTGCTATCTAGAGTGGAATGTTCCAACAATTCTTCGAAAATAACTATTTGGAATATTGAATCAGTTTTTTGTAATTCCTGAATTTAAGCAATATTTTTGTACTCATCGCCCTGAAAATGATGTAACTCAATCGAATATTTTACCGAAATATCACTAAATTAAAATGTGATGTTTTATAGACACTGAAAATCAACCTGTCAGTGCAGTTAGGTTGAATGAAGACTCACAAGGTGCTACTTCCCTTAAAGCAGCAATGGCCAAAACTTACTCTTTTCGCTCTATTCGAAAATACAGTCCTCTTTTTAGCGCGCACGTTCTGGGTAACATCACACGTTATCATTTTGCCAAATGTCTGTAATTTTAGAATTTTTTGCCGAAAATTATCGCAAACCATTTGGTTCAAATCTCTAATGAAGAATTCGAGGTCAAATTTGATTCTGTCCGACCGGCCGGTCGTTGCCACGATAACTTGAGAACGGAAAGAGATAGTGCCTTGAAAATTTCAGGGTAGGTTGTGCATCTTAATGCTAGTTTGTTCATAGGTACACCCATCTGAAATTTGGTTGTTATTTCCTCAATAACTCGAAAAATACAAAACCGATCCAATTCAAATGTGGTTATTAGTTGTAGAATGCCAACGCGAAATCTTGCGAAATTCCGTAAGGATCGTATCACTAGAAATTTTTAAAAAAATCATTGAAAAAAATTCTATATGTCCTAAACTATTCGTTCGATATCGCTGAAATGTTGCGAGAGCCTTCAGAACTTAACTCTACTGCCAAGTTCCAAGTTTGAACACGATCAGATAGATATTGTTGGATATTCGAGCAGCCTTGTGTGAGTTCAGTAGATGGATGGCTGACTGTTGCCTCGATAACTTTGGAACTAAAGGAGATGGGCACTTGCAATTTTCAGGGTAGGTTGTGCATCCGAATGGGAGAATTAAGTTCGTTTTTGGGCATAATCGGCCCAACGGTTTCGGAGTTATAACCACCTGGAATATTATATCCTCGATAACTGAAAAAATATAGACCTGATCAAATTGAAGCTTGGACTAGTTGCGGAATATCGACATAAAGACGTGTGTAAAATTTAGTGAGAACCGTAGAAATAAAAAAAAATGGTTCCTAATCGGTAAATTCGATTAAGGAGAATGAACAATAGAACATGCGCCAAAAGCTCCTGACTTCACGTCAGTGCTTGAACAACTCGCCGTTAGCCATGTATTCATGACATTTGCGCCTTTTTCCGTTTCAATTTTTCTTTTCTGGGCTGTCCTTCTGAATTCCGCTCCAGACGGTTTGAACGTATTTTGGCAAGGATCCATATCCATATTCGGTTTTCGATTTCAAATTTCAATCAATATTCATATTCACTAATTCACTATTCACGAATAATTTAGAAGAAGAAGGTTATGTTTCTTTCTATTGAACGATTTTGATGTATAGCCGAAAAAGGCCGGGAATTTCCCACTCCTGCCAGCTAGTCTCTAGCAGCAACAAAGCTTTCTACAATGCTGTAGGTCTAGTACAAATAAATTGAGTAGATAGTAAGGTAGGCCGGTAGGCAATCATTCGATACAGTCACTGTACTTATGCATAATAATAATAATCATCTTATGCAAGTAGCAGTTCAAAAAGAACTGTTTTCATTATGTCATTTTGCTACAGTTTTTCAAATATCTGCGGTCAATTTGGCGCCCTTTGAGATATGATCCGGGGGGGAGGCTCCCCTCCCTACCCCCTCGGTAGCGACGGCCCTGGTGCCCTCAGATGACGTGATGGGGGCTTCTACTATGATTGGCCCTTTTAAATCTCCCATCAGATCTGCTGGCCAGTTTCTGTTGAGTCTTCTATCATCCTGTCGATCAAGTAGTGGCCGGAGAGAATTATTTTTGTGGTCATGCAATTTATCATGGTGCTTCTTACTCTTTTCTTCGATGATGTCCTTCACATATGGCATCTTCAAGTCTTCATGTAGGGTCTGATTAGTTACATAACATGGAGCACGCGCCATCATACATAATATCTTTGACTGGTTTCTCTGTATGATTGCCATGTTTGACTTGTTTGTGCATCTCCATAACTCAATTCCATATACCCGTATGGGTCTGATGACAGTTTTGTATATTAAAACATTGCTTTCCAGCGATAACAAGCACTGACGTGAACTCAGGAGCTTTTGCGCGTATGTTCTATTCTCCTGTATTGGACACTCTTAATCGAATTTATCATGGTAAATTCTATTGTCCGTTCTCCTGTGAATTCGATTAAGAGAGTGTTCAATACAGGAGAATGGACAATAGAACATAAGCGCAAAAGCTCCTGACTTCACGTCAGTGCTTGAACCAATTTTTTTTTCTACTTTTTAAAAAATTTACTAGAGGTACGGCTCTCACAAAATTTTACACACGTCTTTGAGTCAATATTCTACGACTAGTTACCAAGCTTCAATTCGATCGAGTCCATATGTTTCGAGTTATCAAGGAAATAATATTCCAGGTGTGTATAACTTCGAAACCATTGCACTGATTATGCCCAAAAACGAACTTAACTCTTCCATTCGGATCCTTTCGATCGAAAGTTATAGAGGCACCCATTCAGCAACTGAATTCACACAAGACTACTCGGATCTCCAATAATATGGATCCGATCGTGTTAAAACTTGGAACTAGACAGTAGAGTTAGGTTCTGAAGGCTCTTGCAAAAATTCAGTAATGTCGGACGATTAGTTTCTGAGTTATAGAATTTTTTTCAATGATTTCAATGATTTTTGAAAAATTTTCTAGTCATACGATCCTCACGAAATTTCGCAAGAATTTGTGCGTTGGTATTATACAATAAATAACCATGAATTGAATTAGATCGGTATTAGATGGGTATAACTCCAAAACCGTTTGGCCGATTATGCCTATAAACAAACTCAAATGTCGCATTCAGATGCACAACCTAACCTGAAACTTTCAAGTTAATATCTCTTTCCGTTCTCAGGTTATCGTGACATGAATAATATTTTTTAATGATTTTTTCTAAATTTTCTAGCGATACCATTTCACAAAATTTCACAAACGTCATTGGTTTACATTCTACAACTACTCACCAAGTTTCAACTCGATCAGATCAGTAATGGTTGAAAGAAAAATTATTACTCGGAAACCGTTGGACCGATTATGCCCATTAACGAACTTGTCCGTCGTATTGGGATGCGTCACCTACCCTGAAAATTTCAAGTTGCTATTTCTTTCCGTTCTCAAGTCATCGTGGGAACGGATGGCCGGCCGGACAGAATCAAATTTGACCTCAAATTCTTCATCAGTGAGTTGAACCTAGTCGTTTGAGACCATTCTCGGCAAAAAAATCGAAAATTACAGACATTTGAGCAAAATGATTTCGCGATGTTCCCCAGAACATACGCGCAAAAAGGACTTTCTTTCTATTATCCAATATAGATATTTGACACTCAACTTGTTAGTGTTTTTTTCAAGCATGCTCTCTCCAGGTGAGTATTTTGGCTCAGTATGAAGAAAAAAGCAGCTCGGACATAAAACAGCTGACAAGATGAAGGGCCTTCTAAAAATTGCAAACCGTGCAACGCCCAGACAAGCAAGTCTTCGAGACTTCTGTATTCTATGCTAGCTTGTCATTTCTCTTTGTCTTTGTCCACCATAACAGATGATGATGGGTCGGACCACAGTTTGATGCAGCTAGTGAATCATTCCTGGTTTCATATCCCTGGTCTTATCGAATAGATTGCGGCATATCAAAATTGCCACAGTGACCCTAGCAATTACTTTGCTTAAATGCGAGTTACTCGGATTTTTTATCCAGGATGAAACCAAGATACCTCTTCAGAAAACCCCTTATTTTGTTCCCCTCAATATTGGAGAAGTTACCCGAAAGGAAGACCAGAAAGGTGGAAAAACACTGAACTACTTACCATTACAAGACCTTTTCCACCTCTTGCAAATCCTTCTTGAATACTTGTTGGTTTTTTGGTGATCTGATCTCTTCTCTTTCTCTGATATTCATCATCGAATGTTAAAGCTGCTACTCCTTTGCCCATTGCACCGGTAATTCTAGATACCGCACCAGCTGCTCCACCTACTGTATGCCCAAACAAACTTTTCACTCCTAGCGCTACACCCTCAGCGAATTCTCCAGGTCCCTGAATAGCCCCCTGAACAAAAAGAAAGAATTGAAACTAGTTTTTTTCTTAATTTTATATCTCACCTGGAATGGTTCATAAAACAAGTCTTCAACACCCTTGGATATTCCCAAGACAAGACCGTAAGGGTTGCCTAATACATCTAAGCCGAGGACTAGAACGTAAAGCTGCTTGAGCAGCTGTCCTATATAATGATGTGATGCTTCGTTCACGAGTTGCTTTTGAGTTAAAAAGGTGTATTCTCTCTCAAAGAAGGCCAATCTAAAAAAAAACAATTTTATTGTTAGTACAGCTGATCATTAAATATTAAAACAGGTTAAATTCGAGGTGAGACTTTCCTTGTTGAGAAGCTACCATTTTTCCCAAATCGTCGCCTTAATAAGAAAATTGCCTAACTCCATTTGCTTCATGGACTTTTGAGGCGAAAAATATCTAACTCCAATAATATTTAGAGAAACTCGCCAAGTCCATTTTTGCTACTCTGGATTTACAGAATAATGAATAATTGATATATGGTTGCGTAATCTATTATTTATTCAAAGATGTATATTCATATTGTAATTTTAGAATTATCAGCCGAAAATAGTCTCAAATGACTCCATCTCACTGATGAAGAATTCGTCCGGAAAACGAAAAAACTTTCCCGAATGGACCAAATCCGCCCAATGGTTTCGGTGATGTACCAATTAAATTTTATTTTCCCAATATGCCAACGTCAATGTTCAACGGCTATTTTATGATAACCATATTAGTAGAAGAGAAAAAAAATTAAAAATGTGGGAAAGCCTTGTGGACAAGGGCTTTGGAGCTCTTGTCAAACTACTAGCGAGTAATTATTCAAACGAATCATAGAAATATTATCTTTAAATGGAACGTTACTAACGTTATCGGTGTTCTGTAACTACTAAGCAGTTCGTCTCCCACTGTTGACGAATGTAACAATCATAATATGTCTGTGATAGTTATATCACAGATTAGTTATATTCCATATTATGGAACATTAAGGCCCGTATTCATTGTCGACCATTGAGGGTGAGTGTGAGTCTGCATCGATCCTCAAGTTGCTGATACCGTTTCATAAAGCATACTCAGTGAGTTGAGTACGATTTGAACCAGCCTCAACTCAAGGGAAGGTAGAAGCTCCCTTAACATGAGCGAAGGGTAGTTTGTGTCTCTTATTTTGGATTATCTGTTTTCTATCTCTGTCATTTCGGAATTTCGGAATCACAGAAGTGTCTTGTGTTTGCGTCGGATAGATTTTGTTAGTTATTAATATTTATTCCGTTTATTCGTTGAAAGAAGAATAATTACATATTTGTTACTGAAAAGTTGAAAGTTACATTTGATCAAGTAAAATGGAAGAATCCGATCATTTATTTAGAAATGAATCCTATAGTGAAAACGAAGAAGCCGTCGTCAATCGTGCACCTAAAAGGTATACTAATTGTGGGTTTTTAAAATCCGCAATAAATGTGATAGAGGAATCTGTTAATTGTCGAATCAACAGAGGTTTGTGCGACTAACTGTTCGCTCTTGTTCCTCGGAACAGAGGGCTTATCAATTTGCGCAAATATCTGTAATTATCAAATTTTTAGCTGAAAATGGTCTTAAACGTTTTGGTTCGACTCACTGATCAAGAATCCGTGGTCAAAATCGATTCTGTCCGGCCGTTAACACGATAACTCTTGAACGGAAAGAGCTAGACAGTTGAAATTTTCAGTGTAGGTTTGGGAGATACATATCTCGGTTAAATTCGTTATTGGGCAAAAAATATATTTTTATTTAAATTATTGAGGAAATAACAACAAAATTTAAGATAGGTATAACACCAAAACCGTTAACCCGATTATGCCTATTAACGAACTCAAATGTCGCATTTGGATGGGTAACCTACCCTGAAAATTGCAAGTGGATATCTGTTTCCGTTCTCAAATTATCGTGAGATAGATACATAATGTTTTTTAATAATTTTCACAAAAAGAAAAAAGAAATACGATATTTCACATACGTCTTTGTGTCGGTATTCAACAACTAGTTACCAAGTTTTAATTCGATCAGATCTGTATTGTTTGAAAACAAAATTAGTACTCGGAAACCGTTTAGCCGATTAAGCCTATCAACGAACTTAACCGTTGCACTGGGACGCGCAACCTATCCTGAACATTACAAGTCGCTATTACTTTCCGTTCGAAAGTTATCATGGCAAAATAAAATTTGACCTCGAATTTTTCATCAGTGAGTCGAGCCTAATTGTTTGAGACTCTCTGTAAGCCTAATCTTAATAATTTTTTCGGTGATCATGTGTTCAACAGTGATAAGGGTAATCTTGTGCACCCTTTTTGTGAATTGGTATAATTTCCGAATTCAATAAGTTTAATTGGACCTGAATCAAAGAATTAGATCGCTTTTACTTCCTTCTTTCATATTCTTCCCAGTAATTTACAACATGCATGTGTAATAGCGACCAACATTGCCGTTTTCTTATGATTTAGGTTCTGTCACAGTTCAGTGGAGCTTGGCGAAAATATGAACTGTACAACGGAAGAAACATTTTTGAACTATGTTAAGTGAACATGGCTCACTGAACATGTTCATAACTGAACATGGCAGAGTAGAACCTTGGGATAAGTCTGGACTGTACAATCGTGCCTCAATGAACAAGCGCTCGGAAGCTAAGCAGGAATCCAATACTTATATAATTTTTCTGAAATTCATGAGTCTCAATTACAAACCAAATTCTAGAAAGCGCTTTGAATTAGGTATTTCAAGTAGACTTCCTATTAGTGTAAATTAAAATTCAGTTTCTTTGTTATATAGGAGTCGTAAAGGGCAGTAGTCTACCACCATATTAGAAAATGAGACTTTTTAAAATCAGGTATTGGAAACTTTTCCAGTTAGTTGGATAAATTATACTTACTTGAATATCACATCTTGCATATCAGTTACTGTAACTCCGACGCTGCTCAAAATTACGTTAAGGAAGTTTGAAGTCTCTGTTGATTCTCCAGCGCCGGAACCCATAGAGAAGCTGACATGAATCTTAAGGGGTGAGAAATGGAGAACATCATAAAAACTCTTCTGTTCTTGTAGAGCTTGTGTAGATACATGGGTATACAATTGTTCTTGGGATACCTCCATATCTTTATCGAAGTAGACTCTCTGAAAAAAATGAGATATTCAGTTTTTTGAATTTCCAAGAACATTGAATGCTTACTTCTTCTTGTTCTGTATATTCTTTTGCCGCTACGATACCCAACATTGCGTTAACGAAACTCATTTCTACTTTCACGTGAAACTCTTGGATGAGGACTTTGAAGTATTTGAACTGCTTAACTTGACTGTTTTTGATGAATAATTGTACTATACTCATTTCTGCGAAAGGTCGGATCCCTGAAAGTACATCGGAAATAGTTAACATGATATAATTTCGAACACCCAATTGCTGAATTCATACTCCACATTACATCATTTCAATTGAAATCACTGCTAGCAAAGCAAGGCTTTAATGACGTGCAGGAATCTATCCGGTAAGAATTGGGGCTGCAACCCTAAGATACTTCGATGGATGTACTTCATGATTGTGAGACCAATAATCAGGTATGGGGCAATAGTTTGGTACACAAAAATCAGCCAGAATAGCACGAGGAAAGCCCTCGACAAAGTACAAAAGCTGGCCTGTGTGTGTATCACTGGAGCTATGGGAACTTGTCCTACCAGGGCACGTGAGATTATCACAAATCTCACACCACTTCATCTACTGTTAAACAAAATGGCCTATGAAGCCATTCTCAGAATATCGAGGAAAGGAACAGGTAATGAGAGTATTAAAAACCAGAAAGCCTGGTCCTCTCTTACCAGGTACATTTCATCAGGTACAATCTTCCTAGTGACGAAATTATTAAGGAAGTAAGCATCGAAAAGAACTTCACTACGATGCTCGGTAGGAAAAAAGACTAACACAGGGAATTCACCACCCAAGTTCTTAAAAGAAATGCCATTAAATGGTACAGAGGTGTGATATAGCTTTGATAGTCTAGCTGCTATTAAAGCTGTGAGCTCCCATGTTATCGAGTCCAAGCAAATATGGGAGTACCGAAGAAAAATCAATGAAGTAGGCAAGAACAATAGGGTCTCCTTGGCCTGGGTTCCTGGTCACGCGGGAACTAAAGGAAATGAGGAGGCCAAGAAAGGAGCGCAAACCCCCTTTATTGGCCCGGAACCTTACTGTGGGGTTAGTCACCTACAAAAGTGAATTTCGGTTGAAAGAAGAAACTGAAAGAGGTATTTTCTGGAGATCTCTCCCCGGAATGTATCACTCCAAGAAATTCCTCCGAAACTTTGAATCTGTCAGATCCAAGAAATACTTGGACCTCAGTAAGAACACGCTGCACCTCCTCACTAGTTACCTCACAGGGAACTGCGGGCTTAAGAAGAATATGATGAGATTAGGGCTAGCAGAAACTGACGAGTGCAAATTCTGTTGAGAGGAGGATGAATGCCTCGCCATGTCAAACCAACACAAGGAATGATTTCGGCAAGAAATCTGCAGCAGCGAAGACGTAGCCTCCTTGAAGCCATCCCAGATACTGGAGTTCATCAGAACTCTGGAACTGAAAGGCGATGGTAATGACATCCACAGCTCTGACAGGGGGGCTCAATAGACCATAAGGTCGGAGTGCAACGTCACCCCCTACAACAATTTACATCATTACAAAATTTGTTGTTCAAAACCATAAACAGGATTAATCCAGATTAAACATTAAAAATGTTTGAAACGCACTGACGTCAAGTCAGGAGCTAACAGGGTTCCCATCTGGGACCCGTGCTTTTCAACTTGTTTATCAACGACTGTAAAAATAAGAGTGATACTTTTTTTTTCGCAAAAACAATTAGACAAATTTAATTATGCTCTGTTGTTGACTTCCAGAATCTCAATCTGGATAAGTACCATGTAATGTCGTTTTCAGGTCAGAAATGTTCAGTTGTAGATGTACCCTGAATAATACAACATTGGCTAGAATGGAAACGGTTACCGATCTTGGCGTTGTTTTGGATCACAAATTATTCAAACACCATATACAGAACAAAATCATACAGGATGTGTGATGTCGTTCTCCGTAATTCTCATGATTTCACGGTCACAACAATGAAGATCCTTTCCGTGGCATTTTCAATTGGTTGCATCATATGCGGTAAAATTCTCCCTTATTCAGACTAGATACACATATAAACAATTACAGCGAGGACCGTTGCCTAATACTTGTTTACAACTTTGATCCACTGGAGGAAATAACGTAGCATTTATTGATATTCCAGCGAAGGCAGTTGTAGACAGACCAATGAAAAAATGCATCTAACTGCTCCCGCAGACTTCCAGCACAATTGTACCCCCTAATGGGCCTAAACTTGCTCGGAGGATACCCCTTGGTACCCTTAATGAAGACTTTAAATGATAAAGGACCCAGGTTGGAACCCTGCGATACACCAGGGTCCAATTATATCGTTAGATATAAAGCCCTTACATCTCACCACCTGAACTCTACCACAGAGGAAGTACACTTGAAGTTTAGCAAGCAATAAATTACCTCACAACCATCGATGATATCGTTAGTAAAAGGTAATGAATTAAGACACTGTGGATCGACCCTTCACAAAACCATAGTACATAACCTAGTACATAAAAATGATACCAAAATGCCACAAGCGTTGTCTGAATACGAGACAATCTAGGAGTTTTTATGACCTGATTTATGGATGGTTGTAATAAAACTGGTCTCCGGTATGAATGGAGTTTATATGAGATCATGTTGACAGATGCTCAAGTTTATTGCATAAGGTATATGATCTTTTCTTATTTGTACGCCTAATACAAAATCGTATGTACTCACCTGTATTGAGAGCCAAACTCTTCGGCGGATTCACAGTGGCTAAAACAACAGGAAACTGACTATTGGACAACTGATTATCGATTTGCAGATGATTCAACTTGGCATGGAGCTGCAATTGGCTGCTGCTGCTTTTCTGTTGGAACCACACAGCAGTTTGGAAACTCCTCTTTATTTTCCTCTTATTAGGCCTATACATCAGGCTGAGTGCAAAATCAACTTCCATTTTACCGCCTATGTTAACGATACCCTTCCTCGCTTCAGGATTGAGGCGGTACTCCTGGTATGCTGCTTCGATCATAGTGCTTTCCTTTGGATTCATGTGCTTGAATCTATTCGAAGATAGTTTGCAAGTTTCCCAAATCACGCCTGAACTCGTGATTCCCATATACATAACATCTTTCTTTGCTATGTTATCAATTATTGAAAGTCCAAGGCCGTGAAGTGAAACCGTCAATTCTTGGTCAACAGTCTCAAACTGTTTAGCTGATTGTACGTTTTCAGCTATATAACGGTCTTCAGTAAATAGAAGAACTCTTTGCATACCATCTAAGAAGGAAACCCAGTAAATTGTGTAGCTACTAGATTTGGTACCGACTGTGTATTCGCCAACTTCGTCCTTTCTCAAATCATTTTCGACTTCACTCTTGTTTCCGCCTTCCCACACTAAAATTCGGGGACCTGATGGATTTTCCCAAGTGTAGAGCATCGAGTTGCTTTTCTTTAATTTGCTGAAAATAATGGAAAATCTTTTCTCAAAAGTATGTGCATACAGATAAAAAAGCTGCAAATTAAGTATATAATAATAATAGTAATTTTTTTTATGAAACAAAGAGGCGCGCTGGAGGCAACCCGAATCAAGGATGCCTTAAGAGTTAGCTGCAGAGAGAAGCTGGGAGATATATGGAAATCACAGCTGTCCGGGAAAAATGAAGTGTATGCTACGAAAAGCTTGGAAGTCTCGATAGTCACCTACTCTTTCGGGGTAGTTAACTGGACAGTGAATGAAATTCTCGAGCTCGACATATCCACACGTAAAGTGATGAACATGAACCGTTGCCTGCATCCCAACACGTACAGTCCATATATTTCCGGAGTTTGAAAGATCAGGGCCTGTTTTAAGTCAGCTAGGCGCGGAAACGGAGGGATTTATTATGGTTCGCCAAGATGGGGTTTTACAAGATGGTATAAAAAGAACATCATTAAAGTAGACACCCCAACAACTTGCAGAGCATGCCACAGTCAGCAGGAAACTGCTATGAACATTATGTCTGCTTGCAGAGTCCATGATCCATCAGGATTTGTGGAAAGACACAATGCGGCACTCCGAATTGAGAGAGGTTTATTTATGGTATACAAAGAAAGGAATTTTTTATCGTCGAATTTTCCTCCCCTGCAGAAAATAATTTGGTGATGAAAGAAGAACAGAAGAGGTAAAAATACAAGGATTTAATGTTCGAACTGGGGATCCTTTATCCAAGGCATAAAGTTTGGATGGTCATACTAATCATAGGATGCCTAGGCGGAATGTGAGCGAAGTACGTGACCGAATTGAAGATTATTACGGCCTGCAAATCCCTGGCCGAGAATTTAGCGCACGGGATGCAGAGAGCGGTGTTGATCGGATCTCTTCGAGTCATTAGGTCCTATCAACTGTGAAGGCCGCTTGCAGCTCGTCTCTTTTGCTAAGGGACAATGTAAGAGTAGGTCGAAGAACTAATTCGAGGAACGCGCGAGAGGTATTTTAGTGAGTAAACAATCAACAACTGGAGTCTCACACTGCTGAGAGATTTTACATCCAAGGTCTAGATCCAAACCCAATCGGATCAGTATTTTTCGTGTTATTGGGAAAATATCGTACCTAAAAATACGCCGCAATACTGATAAATATTGCATCGAAAATCGATTTTCTATTCCAAATGTCATCATAACGTTTTTCAAATTATATGACCAAAGAAGTTATCGATAAGTCAATGTTTATTTCTTCTCTGTTATCAATGAATTCTTACAATTTAACAGATATATTCACTTATCACGAATGGAATCGAAGGAAAACAGGTTCATGTGAAAGTGTAGTATTTTGCATTGAAAAAACAGAGTTTACAAATTTTAATCGGAATACTGAAGAACTTGAATATTGATGAAAAAATGTTACATTATATTAGTAATTTCGTCAGTGAACGGATCTTCCGAGTTAAAATCGGTTCGGTCTTACAGTTCGCAATCTGCAAAACGCTTTACCACAAGGCTCAGTAATAAGCCCGACATTATTTCTGATAGTTATAAATGATATAATCTGCCTAATAAGCTCACGTGTGAAGACATCACTCTACACAGACAATATTCTGATAATGTGCCGCGGACACAACTTAAAAACAAGTAGAAGACTCATACAAGCATCATTAAGAAAATTGGAAGAATGGTCGAGGATATCAGGATTTTGCTTTTCGTTGACGAAGACCAAAGTGATAAAGTTTTCGAAAAAACACCCTAAACCTTGTCATCTTGAACTAATGAACACCCCCTGACAGATTGTGAAGAACCACACGTTCCCCGGTATGATCTTCGACTCCAGACTTACTAGGCAAGATCACATACGAAAACTGAAGTCTAATTGCATGAAAAGGTTGAGTATTATGAAAGTTCTAGCAAACAACACCTGTGGAGCTGACGAGAAAACGCTTCTTACTATCCACCTAACCCTAATCAGATCAAAACTAGACTATGGATCAATCATATACGCTTCAGCTAGCAGAACCCTACTAAAGAGCCTTGACGTTATCCAGAATACCGCTCTAATATTGGTTCGGGCGCATATATAACCAGTCCTGTGTACAGCCTCTGCAGAGAATTGGGAGAAATACCTCTTTTCTGCGAAGAGAAATGCTGCAATTAACATATGCCTCGATGGTATCTGCAGACAGACAAAGGCCCGTACAAGATCAACTGTATAATCCAGGATATAACCTTCAATACTTAAATCAACCAAACCTTAGACCCCCACTATATCACCAAGTTAACCCATTAGTAGCATTAAGTTTTCCTCATAATATGAACTATAGATTCCCTATTTACCAACCTTGGATAACCAAAATACCGGGAAATCGATACATTCCTAAGATCTCACAAAAAAAATTGACACTCACCCACTTATAATTCAACAAAGATTTAATCAGCGAACACTTCCAACAAGGAAATCATATTTACGGATGCATCAAAATCATCGAAAGGTGTTGGGTGCGCTGTCCAACAAAAACAAGTATGTTCAAGTTATCTCCATGCAATTATACAGGGTGAGTCTTTAAGTTGTGCATTAATTTTAAACATAGATTCTTCTCCCGAAATAAAACACTTTGTTCATTTATCATTTTTCCAAATTCGGCACAGGAAAAAAGAAACAGGATGTTGAAATTTGAAAAAATTATCAGTTTTCCTTTTGTAGCTTTGACATGGTTACTCAGAATGAAATGAATTTTGGTGTGAAGTTTTCCATAACTATAAAACATAATCTCCAATTAACAGTTTTTTCTTACTTCTACTGGTTTCCTCGTTATAGACTCGCGAATTCATAAAACAATGAGAAATTACCATAATGAAAGCAGACGAAGGTTATCTCGAGTCATTTTAAGAATACTCAATCATTTTAGAAAATTAAATTACTCCTCATCAGTTCTCCTAAAACGTACCGTTTTCGAGATATTCAATAATGAACGACATAAAATATGATAAATATTCCAGAAATTTAACTGTTTTTATCAACCCGGGCCTGGAATAGGCTAACATATGATATGTGCTCGAATATAGACATAGACTGAGTATTGATCTCAAAGCTGACACTTAAAAAGAGGTATAGCTAGTATAACCTCTATAACTCACATAATATGTTTATACATTACCATTCAATCATAATAAGAACCATAAACAGAAGCCAATAATTATTCAAACAATTTTATCGCAGGGTAACTTATCTTTTGGGAAATAATTGAATACGCTTACCATGATCTTTATTAATCTTTGAATTTCTCTCTATTTATCCCCGATAGTGAATATAAAACGAATTTCTTCATAGTGTTACAAATGTTTAATATCAATTATAAGTATCAGTCCACATATCCATCCCAATTATTATTGAAGGTTAGGTTAGGACCAAGATGCATAGAATATTCTATAAATATATGTTAGATAATCATTAAAGTATACTGTGGGAGGTATACTCATTATTAAAAGGTTTCTTTCTGGGTTTTCTCAATTCTCGAATTTCACAATAACTATCAACAAAATAATTCTAAAGATTTTCGTTAAGCGTTTGACGAAGGAGTCTGATATAGACTCCGAAACGTTACGATATAGTTGTTTCTTCGTTGATGTTACTTCGCTGTTGTTTGTTAGTTAACATTGTTCAATTGATTGCACCTGACAAATATCTTGTGTTTCTTACGCAGAAGCAAATAACAAAATAATTAATTTTTATTTTATAGAAATTTTTCAGAGTTTGGGAGAGAAAACCCAGAAAGAAACCTTTTAATAATCTATGCTATCTATAATCCTTAGCGCTAACCAAGATATACTGGATCTTTTCTCCAGTAATCCAATCGTCAACCATGCAAGAGACCTTATTACATGTCTTCTACTCCAATAATATTATTGCATGCTGGTCTGGGTTCCCTCACACTGTGGTATCGAAGGCAACGAGAAGGCAGACCAAGCTGCAGAAGCCGCAACATCCTTCGGACAAGAACTGAATTTGATCACCAATTATGACTTGGAGGTAACAAATACAAAAATCTAATTAGATGGAAATGAAAGAATTATTAAAGGATACTGTGGGAGGTATACTCATTATTAAAAGGTTTTTTTCCTGGGTTTTCACTCCCAAACTCTGAAAGATATCTATAAAATGAAAATTAATTATTTTGTGATTTGCTTCTGCGTAAGAAACACAAGTTATTTGTCAGAAGCAATCAAAAAATTCGTATAACCTAGAAGTATCGCCGCATGTTTACATTTTTGCTCCGGAGTGTTTTGTTTCTTTTCATAAATAATAGTTAATTTAATACATTAAAGTGCATAGATTTTACAGAAAATCGCCTTTATCAACCAGTGCATTGGTTTTTCTTCCATCAGAAAACTGAAATTTGAAAATAATCGGATTTTTCACTTAACCTCAACCATACCCACGTGTTTTGGGTGCCAATCGGAGTGTGTCTTTAAGGATGTCTCCAAAAGTAAAGACATAAAGGACCTCTTTGGTAGTCCGTGTGATATCTGCAAACATATTTTTTGTCGAAAGTGCTCAGGAATAACAGTGAAATAAGGGCGCTTACTGCACAAACAAGAGTACTCTCGTACTTCTGCGTCGGGTGTTTGGGTACCGTTCGTGCTGCTTTGAAGGATATGCCAACCATGCAAGCCCAAATCAACAAAATACAGAAGGAAACCCAGGAATTGAGTAGTAAACTTAACGCCGATATACCAACATATGCCCAGGTAGCTGCTGAAACTAGAGACCTAAAAGAGCAAGTTACTGAACTCAAACAGACAGTAAGCATACAAAACCCAACAATGAGTGGGGTCACACCAAACAATGTCGAGCCCACTATTTTGGAAATGAAAGAACGGGAAAAGCGATCAGCCAACATATTAATATTCGGTTTAAAAGAATTGCCAAACAATGAAGCAGATCACGATTTAAAAAAAGCAATAACCATAATAAAAAGTCTCCAAACAAACAACCAAGAACCGAATATAAAAGTAAATCGCATTGGAAAGCTCGACATACTCAAGGTGAGACCACTGAGAGTTGTATTGTCTTCACACGTGGAGGTCAGACAAATCTTACATGTTAAAATAGCCTGACCAATGATGAAGGTATCTACATTACTCCCATGCAGAGGGCCTATTTAAAGTGCGTACTCGAAGAACTTAAATATCGTAAATCCAAAGGGGAGGTGAATATTACAGTGAAATATGTTTACAACGTACCGAAAATCATTAAGAAACCAATTTCTACTGATTCAAAAAACTAGTTCCGCCATCTCTTGTTGAAGTCTCCTTTTGGTACAGCAACCTGAACTCAATGTACAATAAATTTGATCAATTGAAGATCTCTGTTAGCAACAGATCCTACCATAATATTGATAACAGAAACATGGCTAAATAACAAAATTCCTGACAGTGCCATAAACCTCCCTGGATACATGCTGTTTAGAAAGGATCGAGAAACGCTTGGTGGTGGATTGTCTATTTTTGTCAAAAACATTGTGGTTGGGCATAGGGTCTGTGCAACTCTTAATCAACAATTTAGTACAACAGGCCCTGTGGAATCGCTTTGGATTGATGTAGTGGTGAACAGGGTCAAGTGTTTGATTGGTTGTGTATACAGGCCAGGGCGTAGCACTACTTTGGAGGCCAACCAGGATCTTGTCCGGGTTCTCGAGAGGGCAATGTCATTAACGGAACCATCATATATTTTTGGAGACTTCAATTACCCAGAGATTGATTGGAACACTCTGAGCGTTTACCCCAGCAACCAGTGTAGTTTAGATTTTCTGGAGGGTTACAAGACACATAGAGGCAGGCAAGTTATTACTTTTCCAACAAGATTAAGGAATAATGAGGAGTCATTACTGGATCTTCTACTTGTCAGTGAGGAGCGCATGGTTTTTGATATAGAGGGGCATGCGCCTCTGGGTCGAAGTAACCATCTTGTCATTACAGCCAAATCACAATTTCAAATGCAAACAACACCATCTCATAAATTTTACAAATGAATTTTTTGGAGAGCAGACTACAATCTTATAAATGATTTCCTATTGGAAGAAAACTTTGATCAGGAAGAAGCCAATGATAACTTTAAAAAGCTTTCAAGTCTAATATCTGATGCCATTAACAAATACATACCATTAAAACCACAACTGGTGAACTCACGGAAGCCATGGATAAACAAAGGACTATTTAAAGAAGTTGACAAAAAGAGGAAACTATGGCACAATTATAGAAATAACCGCACAGCCGAAAGCTATTCACAATATCGCACTCAGAACAATAACACCAAGTCACTCATCGATGAAGCTAGGAGAGAATATATATATATTTTTTTAACATTTATTGCTCAATATACAATCTACACATATAGGTATTAAGTAATTGTGCTGGCTAAAATAAAAAGGCAGACAATATGAAAAATATGAGAGAATATGAAAACAACCTTTTGACGGGTTCTGAAAAGCACTTTTATGCTTATATACAACGTAGCATGAGCTCTAAACTAACAAACTTTACCTTACTGGACAAGAACACTGGGAAGCAAGTCGAAACTGAAGAAGAGACAGCTCAATGCTTTGCCCGACAATTCCAGAGTGTTTTTGTAAGGGATGATGGGGGGGGGACAAACATTCCAACCCTACCTAACAGCAGTCGTTTGGAGCACGAGATGAAACATATGTGGTTTTCACTCCCGAAAAAGTTGAAAGAGCCATAAAATCCCTTAAGCATGATTCCGGTCCAGGGCCTGATCAGATTCCATCAATTTTCCTAAGGAAGTGTGTTTTTTCCTTGGCCGGTCCACTTTCAATTGTAATGCATGATATTGCGAAAACAGGAAACTTTCCAGAAGAATGGAGAAAGGCCATAGTTAGTAAGTTTTAAAAAGGGAAACAAACAACTAGCTGAAAATTACAGGGCAATCAGCTTAACCAGCACTTTGTGTAAGTGTATGGAAAAGATCCTGGTTTGTGGAGTTGACAGGCTTTGTCTTGGACCACAATATGATACCTCAAAACCAACATGGCTTCTTGCCAGGAAGGTCTACCATAACAAACCTGTTGCATAAGCTGGATCAGTGGACGCTCGCTGACGATGTTGGTCAGCCCATTGATGTTGTCTACTTGGATTTCGAAAAAGCTTTTGATAAAATTCCAATTAGAAGTCTGGTTTACAAGCTTGAACATTATGGCATAAGAGGTGAATTACTAAATCTTATAAGCAACTTTCTTAAGGATCGCTCGTTCTGAGTTCGGGTGGGTGCGTCTCTCTCATCGGAGGTCAGTGCCTGTAGTGGTGTTCCACAGGGTTCTGTGTTGGGTCCCTTGCTTTTCATCATATACCTCAGTGACTTATATATTGGCTTGAAAACTAACGTCTCTTCATTTGCTGACGATACAAACATATATAGTAACGCCTTACTACACAATGAATTGCAGGAGGATCTAGCGACAATAAAGTCTTGGACGCGTAGAAGGGGTATGCCTCTGAATGATGGAAAATGCTCTGTGCTCCACTTGGGCGGATGTAACCCAAACTCATCATACCTGCTCAACAACAGTGAGGTTGCTAGAGTAAAGAGCCAAAAGGAACTGGGTGTGACCATCAGTGAGGATTTGAAATGGGAACTTCACACAACTCAAATAGCAAAAAAAGCCAACAGTCTTATATACCTCATTCAAAGGTTTTTCAAGGATCTGTCCAAGGAGATGGTTCTTAAGCTGTACAAAAGTTTTGTGCGCCCAAACTTGGAGTACGTTCACTGTGTCTGGAGTCCTTACTACGTCAAGGGCATAGAGCTTCTCGAAATAGTTCAGAGAAGGATGACCAGGGTTCCATTTATAATAATAATAATAATAATAAGGTCTTTATTTAACGAGAAATCTCAAGGGGAAGTTCACCCGAAGGTGTTCTACCACTTAACCCTTGTTATATACAAAATACACATTTGAACATATCTAAATCCAATTTTGAAATCAAAGAGAAAATTGTAAAAAAGTCAACAAGAGAAAAATATAAAGTATAAGCATTTTAACAAAAAAAAATTCGCAGAGACGACAGAGAAACTATGCTGATAAGGAATCGAGATAAGTCTTGATCTTTTTCTTGAACATATTTTGATTCAAGACCTTCAAATGATCAGGAATACCATTGTACAGCTTACAAATATTATAGCTAAAACTTCTTTTAAAAGTAGATGTTCTGTGACGGGGACACGATAATATATTTCTCCGACGTATGTTGATGTTATGAACGTCCGTTCTGTATACCAATCTATTGAAGAGATATGGTGGGCTCCTCTTTAAAATTATATTATGGAATAGACATAGAGAAAAAAAAAATCAAAAGAAATCTTCATCGGAAGCCAACCCAACTCACCCAACTTATGAGACACATGATCATACTTCCTAATTCCATAAATGAACCTAATACATGAGTTCTGCACACGTTGGATCCTGTACAAAGTTTCTTTGTCTAGACAAAAACTAAACACAGGTGAACAGTAAGTGAACTGTGACAGGACCAAAGATTCGCACAGAACCCTCTTAGTTTGCACAGGAAGGCACGACCTATGTGGGTACAGTAATCTCAACGCTCCATACGCCCTCCGAACCACACTCACCACGTGTTCACGAAACCTGAGAGAATCATCTATTATCAAACCCAAGTCCCTTGCGCTATCAACGAATTGTATGAGATCATTATTTATAGCGGGTTTGTATCTGTCTTTAATAATTATTTTGTTATTGTTCGAACCGAATACGAGAGCAGATGATTTCTTTGCGTTCAGTTTCAACACATGTTTCGCAGCGATGTCAGCCAGTCGATTCAGATCCTCATTCATTCTCAATCCTGCATCATCCAGGTCATCCATGGTGAAATCGTAATAGAGCTGAAAGTCGTCCGCGTATATAAGGACGCTACAATATCGAATAAACCTGATGAACTGGCTGGTGTAAACCAAAAAAAGGAGGGGACCCAGGATCGAACCTTGAGGAACACCATCCAGAATATATTTTGCCTGGCTGGTTTGACCACCCAACTTCACACTCTGCGAACGTCCCGTCAGATATGACCCGAAAAGTCGTAGAGCATCCCCGCGGACTCCACACGATCCCAAAACAGCCAAAAGAACATCATGCTTAACCATGTCGAAGGCCCTGCTAAAGTCTAGCAGAAACAAAGCCACACACCTAGAGTCATCAAGTGACCGCAGGATGTCATCAGTCACCCCCAGCATTACACCAGTGGAGCTGTATCCAGGACGAAAACCCGATTGAACCTCTGGCAGAATCGAATTTTTTTCGAGATATTCGGCAAGTTGGTCAGCCATTACTTTCTCAAACAGTTTTGATAAACCTGACAAAATGCTGATGGGTCTAAGATCAGAGAGCTCCTGAGGACTATGAGTTTTGGGAATAGGGGTAACCTGAGCATGCTTCCAGGATGCAGGGAACTTTGAATCAAACAAAATTGAATTGAAGACGTGCACAATGAAAGGAAGGGTAAGAGGACAACATATCTTGATAAAAGATATCGAAAGATTATCGAAACCAGGAGCACTATTTTTCAGATTCTTTAAGAATTTCAGAACCGTTTCCTCATCCACAAGACGAAAATTGAACACCTCCAAACAAATCAGATTATCTCTATAATAATCCAATACCGAACTATCCAAACTAAGGGATGAATTTCTCAGAAAATAATCATTAATTGCATCAGGGTCATCGAATTTTAAATCAGACCGTGACATGTTCGATATCCCAAGAGATTTGAGTTCCTTCCATTGTTCCCTACTCGAAGCATTCACGGTGATATGATGAAAAAACAACCGCTTTTATTTATTTATAGCATGATTCACTACATTACGCAAGCGCTTGTATTCCTCCCACCTATCCACAGTCTTATGTTTTTTATGTCGAGCCTTAGCTTTGTCTCTTTCCCTCATCAAACCTCTTACCCTATCAGTCATCCACGGTGCACGCCTCTTCGATGCTCTAATAACCCGTGCAGGAAAATGTTCACTGATGGTGAAAATCCGCGGTTCAATCTTTGTTTTGAATTTGAATTGCGGAATCTAACTTATGTCGATCGCTTGAGAGCCCTGAGCTTAACAACGCTCCATGAGCGCAGAATTAGTGGCGATCTCATTGAGTGCTATAAGATCACCAGCGGATATTTAAGGTGTAACCTTACCATCTTTCACCCAAATGAAATGCACAACCTGAGAGGCCACAATAATAAACTCAGCAAGGAACGATGTAACAAACTGCTACTTAGAAACTTTCTCACCAACAGAATAGTATACGCATGGAACCAGCTAAGCCAGGAAACAATTGACTGTGATAATATTAATAAGTTCAAAAATAGATTAGACAGGGAAATGAAAGAATGGGGCAGGGTACTTGTCCATTATACATAACGGAGGCGAAAGACAGGATTCTGTGATGACGCCGGGAACTTTTCAGGGACTGAATTTTTGATATACCACTCGGATATATACATATATTTATACCAAAGTGATTTATAGTATTTACAAGATCAACTGTGATATGTACTGTGATATAATAGGCAAAAAGTGCTAAAATTTAAGGACAACATGCGTAACAGATAACAGTCTCATCGGTTCGCCGCTTACTGTTGTTACTATAATGATAATAATAAGGTTGTTGGAAATAGCAGGGCTTGCATCTACTGGAACTATGCGATTCCAACAACTCGGCAGATCCATGCCATAAAGCCAGATATACTTCTGCTGGACAAAGAACTCAAGGAATTGTTTGTCGTCGAATTTTCCTCCCCCTCAGAAAATAATGTGGTGATGAAAGAAGAACAGAAGAGGGAGAAATACAAGGATTTAATGTTTGAACTTGAGATCCTGTATCCAAGGCATAGAAGTCACCATTCAGAACCACACTTTGGAGTTAGTTGAGGAATATATATACCTGGGACACAGCATCAAAATAGGAAAGAAAAATCAAACCGCAGAGATTACCAGACGAATCGGTCTCAGCTGGGCAGCATTCGGTAAGCTTAGCTACATACTTCGACAACAAAAGATCCCAGTGAACTTAAAGAGAAAGGTCTACGATACTTGTGTTCTGCCAGTGACAACATACGGACTCGAAACCGTCACCCTGACAGTGAGCAGCGCCAACCGTCTCCGAGTCTGCCAAAGAGCAATGGAACGTGCAATGCTGGGAGTTAGCCTACGAGACAAAATCCGAAACGTAGATATTAGGACAAGAGGACAATTAGGATTAGAGGACAAGAGTTTTTGATGTCGTGGAGAGAGTGGCGAGGCTCAAGTGGCGGTGGGCGGGACATCTGGCGAGAAATAACTCGAAATGGACAAAAACACTTATGGAATGGAGACCAAGGGATACTAAAGGGAGGCTAAAGAGAGAGAGAGAGAGAGAGAGAGATCCAAGGCATAAGGTTAGGATGGCCATACTAATCATAGGATGCCTAGGAGGAATGAGAGCGAACTACGTGACCGAATTGAAGACTATTCCGGCCTGCAAATCTCTGGCCGAGGATTTAGCTCACAGAATGCAGAAAGCGGTGTTGCTCGGATCACTTTGAGTCATCAGGTCCCGTCAACTATGAAGGTCGCTTGCAGCTCATCTGTTTTGTTAAGAGACGATGTAAGGGCAGGACGAAGAACTACTCCAAGGAACGTGCGAGTGGATTTTTAGTGAGTAACCATCAACATCTGGAGTCTCACACTCCTGAGAGAAGCGGACCCTCTCAGGGCGGGCCTATAAAAGGTTTTTCCTCTGGAGCGGACAAAAATAAATAATAACAATTGAACAATGTTGCCTAACGAACAACAACGAAACAACATCAGCGAAGAAACAACTATATCGTAACGTTTCGGAGTCAATATCAGACTCCTTCGTCTGACGAAGTTCGTCAATGTTATAGATATTTTTCAGAGTTTGGGAGAGAAAACCCAGAAAAAAAAGCTTTTAATAAATGAAAGAATAATTGGCAATCACAACGTTCCAAACTTAACCTTATTGATCCAAAAATAATCTGCACACCACCTACAATTATCAAAGGAAGAGATTTAGTCACCCTAAGGAGGTTAAGAATTGGTCATACCTCAACTACGCACCACCACCTACTAGCGAAGGAGAATGTCCCGAGATGTACAATATGTGATACCATAATCACAGTTCAACATATCCTGATGGAGTGTCAGGTATACCAGCCTCAGAGGATACAATTTAATGTAAGCAACTCGATTGAAGAAGCCCTGAACATCAAGATGACGACATGCCTCAATACACTAACATTCATTAGATCAATCAAAGTAAAAATCCAACACATCATACAGCATTGTTAATTCAGAATCAAATATTTCTAATTTTCTCATAAATTTAATGTATTGTAAATAACTGTACCACCACCGCTTATGACCTAGTTGTCGAAGAGGCAATTTATAAATGAATATATAAAATATTGTAATCGATTTTAAGTTTTAGTTACCCTTCAAAATAGTATGTCTGTTACCTTATCTTGGCCGACTGTTTCTCCCAGAAATTCATATCATCCCTAGTATGGTTAACTATAAGAGCAGGCGCCATCCCGATACCATAGGATGCTAGACTAATGTAAATGCCTCCCTCTGTGATCTGAATGTCTACATTAATTCCACCATACTGTTAAGATAAAAAAAATTACCATTATCAACAAGCCAAAAAAAAACAGCAGGCATTTACTCACCTTGTTTTCCAATTTTAGCAATGTTGTGTGACTTTCTGTGTACAAAAATGGTTGTGATATTTCGTGGGTTCCATGTATACGAAGCTTCAAGAGCTTATCTTCATCCTCGCTAATGGGCCACAAGGAAGCACATGATTTCGGCTCCACCTTGAGCCAGGCATCAGCTGGACGTATGCTTTCTTGAAATTCCATTGCGAATGACGTGTTATTTATTATTACGTAGTATGGAGTAAAAGTAACTTGTTTTGTTAGGCCATTGTTTGTTAACTGGTTTGTTACTCCAACCTAAAATTTTACAATTATAGACTACACCATCACAGTCTTATGCGCAGTCTACACAGAACTGTGTGGGTTTGGCGGAGCTGGCGACTTCAATCCACACAAAAATGTTGAATTTTATGTATTTAGATGATGAACAAATACAAACATAAATGAGAAGGTATGTACAGAAGGTGGTTATTTAATTTATTTATTGATAACACTGTTAATCAACATAAGTTGTTATCACAGATATACATTTCTTATACATAAATTAATATTTATATTTATAGTAAAGACTAAAATAAATTCAACAATTTTCAAGATAAGTTCTCAATTTTTTTTTAAAAGAATGGAACGTCTTAGATAATCTAATAGTTTTTGGCAGTTCGTTATAAAGTTGTGGTCCTATGAAGCATGGTCTTCTTCTGCCATAGTTTGAACGGATGTTTTTATTTAAGGTAAATTTGTCCCAGTGTCTTGTTTCATAGTCGTGTGAAAACTGTTCAAAGCAGACCTTGGTTTTCAGTAAGTTATTATTTATTTTAAAAACCAACGCACACGGCTCTTGTTTTATGAGTTTTTGGCGCTCTAGTTCCTCGGAACTGAGTGCTTATCAATTTGCCCAAATGTCTGTAATTTTCGAATATTTCGATGACAATGGTCTTAAACGATTTGGTTCGACTCACTGATCAAGAAACCGTGGTCGAAATTCATTCTGTCCGGCCGGCCGTCCGGCCGGTCCGGCCGTAGGCACGATAACTCTCGAACGGAACGAGCTAGAGAGTTGAAATTTTCAGAGTAGGTTTGGGGGATGAATATCTCGGCTAAGATCGTTACTGGGCAAAATCGGACAGAAGGTTTCGGAGTAATAAAAAAAAATTTTTTTTTACAAAACAAATTCCAAATTAAATTTTTTTTAATAAGCAGTTTTATCATAAGAATCCATTCATATCATTTTTAACTCTAACAAGCTAATACTTTCGGAGATATGATTTTTCAAAATTTCAATGTAAATCGTATTTCACAGATTGATATAATTATTCTATGTATATTCTTTGTATGAATTGTCATAAAGTCAACTTGACAGAAGGGAATATTGTAACTTCAAGAATATTGGGGTTGAAATACTCGTATTTTAGCGATGCAACGGGGACCTCACCCGAAAATGTTTGAAAATATTACGTAAATATTGAAAGCATAATTCTGTAGTTCGAGAGAGGAGAAAATTTGATGAACGTAGATCAGGAAATTTTTGATCGATTACAAGGTAATTTATTATTACTTATCTAATAAACTATTATTTTAATTGAATTTCCTTTATGATGCAGTGATATCATATGAATACATTGATATAATTCCCAACTCTGAGAAACCAATACCAGATATAATTTGTCTGTTTGAACTAGAGCGCCAGAAAGCTCCTGTCCACAGGGCTTGAACCCATTTTTTAATTGGCAAAATTGAGTATTGTTCATAGAGTAGATTTGTTCTTGTTTCAAATTTGAGATTAAAAATAGTTTTCACTGCTCTGTTCTGTAACCACTGAAGCCGATTTATATTAAACTTCGTGGTATTTCCCCAAATTGGCAGTAGATATGTTAAGACACTTTCAATATGTGAATTGTACACCAAAAGTTTGTGCTTCATATCAAAACAGTTGCCCACTCTTTTCATGCAGGCTATTAATCCAGCCAGTTTACTAAAGATCGTATCAATATGTTTTCCCCAGTTCAAATTTGCATCTATAACCAAGCCAAGGTAAGTGTATTGTGTTACCTTTCTGATGTTTTTTCCATTTATCGTTAAATCGAGATTAATAGGTGATTTTTCTTTTCGCTTTGGTTTGAAGGTCATGTACACTGTTTTATTCTCATTCACTACCACTTTGTTTCGACACAGCCATTTGAAAATTCGGATAAATTCTTATTTACTTTTGTCTGTAGGCTTTTGAGGTCTTTTTCATAAAATACCAAGATGTTGTCATCGGCAAACATATAATATTTTGCACTCAGATCAATTTCACCAAGACTCTCCACATATAATAAATAGAGTAGTGGTCCGAGAACCGATCCTTGGGGTAAACCACATCTAACATTTTTCCTAGGACTTTCTGTTTTATTGACAAATACATATTGTTGTCGGTTCAGGAATGATTTCAGAAGACTCCAAGCAGCACCCTGAATGCCCATATCATGAAGCTTCCTGAGGAGTATTTGATGATCCACTGTGTCAAACGCCTTTTCAAGTCAATGAATACCGTCGTCACATAATAGCCCTGGTCCGTTTTTTCAATTATACTTTCTATCAAGTCGGTCGTAGCACCCAAGGTTGAGCTTGATTTTTGAAAACCGTATTATTGTGGGGAGAGCTCAAAAAATTTGATGAATCTGTCTTTAATCACTCTTTCTATTATTTTTGATAAGATTGGGGTAATTGAAATGGGACGATAATTACTGATGTCTTCCTTTTTTCCTTTTTTAAATACAGGTAATATTTTGGCTATTTTTATGTAGGACGGATAAACACCCACACTAAGACACTCATTTATCAGTTCCAATAATATGTCTTTTATTGTATGGTATATTTCTCTGATATTATATATCTCCTCATATAATATCAGAGAAATATACTCATCAAATCCTTTCGATGGCGAGTTTTTCAAAGTTAATACAATTATTCCCAGTTCAGATTCCGTACATTTCTTGAGGTAGATACATTTGTCAGAAATTATATTTTCATTATCATTAACTGATTTTGGAGATTTATTGCTGCATTTGTAAAGTACTCATTGAATGAAGAAGCAATTTCATGGTTGGTTGTTATTATTGTGTATGTTCATTGTGCTATTCAATAATTTCCACATTTTCCTTGTGTCATTTCCAATTTTTTGTAGGTTTGCATTTAGATAGTCTTTTTTGGCTTTTTTTATTGCCTTGTGAGTTTCTTTCCTAAGTGTGTCAAATTGATATTTATATTCCTCAATATTAGGATGTTTTTTTCATTTTTTTGTAAGCTTTGTCTCGTTTTTTCATTAAATTTTGAACTGTGTAGTTGAACCAATTATTATTCCTTAAAATTTTGATTGCTTTGAAGGAAGTACACTGGTCTTTTGTTTCTGAAATTACTTTATCCAGTTTATCGATACTTTCTACATTTTGCATTTCACCCTGAAGAAGTTCACGTAATTCACTTTTTCAATTGTTCTTATTTCTTCTACATTAGGTAGTTTGTTCCTAAAATTGATTTTTATTTTTAGTAATTTGTGGTCAGATATTGCAGTATCATATGGTTTTATAGAACACTTCATGTTCTTGTGTGTTATAAGATGGTCTATTATTGTACCCACCGAGTTTTTCCTTCTTGTTATTATATTCCTTTTATTTATATTTTGAATCATATATGAATTTAGGGCAACTGTATTTTTATATTTTTTCACTACATTAGTATTAGTATCAGGAGCTACATTCAAATTCATATCACCAACAATTATGCAATTTTTATTCAGCAATTGTTCCAGACAATCTATAAAATGATGCACGATATTTTTTGGAGCACGGTAGATATTAAGAATGTTCGTTTTATATTTAGGCAAGTACACGGCACAAACGTTCATTTTATCTAGTTTTTCAACTTCTAAAATTTCATATTAAGGTTCTTGTCTGATGTGTACATAATTACTACACAGAACACGAACTGGTTCTCCTTACTCGCTCAAGCTCTTCGAGAGGTTATGAGGGGTCTCCTTGGGGAAGACCTAGGAGGATCAGTATAATCAATATACAATACAATACAATACAATACTCCACCTCCTTTCGATTTCCTGCAATCATGAACGGCATTATAGTTTTCAATATTGCAGTATGCAGTCTCAGATTTTTTCAGCCATGACTCCGTTATAGCTATGAATGGGGGTTATTAAATTTTGATTCATAGTAGAGCAGGTTTTCGAATTTTCGTATTGTACTTTTTAGGTTTTTTTAAGGTTAATCAAGTGTTCTTCTGACTTAATTCTTATTATAGGACTTGAGTCAGTTTTCCTAACAAAAACTTTCAAATCGTTATACCAGGCATATTTAATCTTAATTAACTTTTTGATTTCCCTAGCTTTATTTAGTAATAATTGATTTTTGGGCTACATACCGTGATTAATATAAATTACCTGATCAGTTGATAGTCCTATTTGCTTCGTATTCAGGTCGTTGTTTTTCTTCTTCTGCATTATAAGTTCTTTTATTTCAGTTTTTGACAATATAACCTTCACGAGTTTAGAATTTACACATACACTTAAAGTCTTCTTCAGTAGCAGTGATACCCAATTTTTTTGTAATTCCAAGTACATAACTGTGTAGTTCTTTTTCATGTGTATTTTCATTTAGCGGAAGTCCACTAATAATAATATTATTTTTCAGGAAGTCTTGTTTAATAGTTTCCTTTTGAGATTTCAGAATGTCTACCTCTTTTCTAAGCCTAAGATTTTCTTCTTTTATTTCTCTGAGTTCTTGCTTCATCTGCTTGTTTTCCCTTTCAATCGTTTCCAATTTCATCAGTATTTTCTCATTTTGTTTCAATAGTGTATCTAATTTGTTTTCAGTAGTCAAGGATTTATTTCCACATAAACTTGTTCTTTGTTTTTTTTGGAGAGCATTTCCTGTTTCTTTCATCACCACTTTCCTCTTCACTTTCTTCCTCCCCAGACTCTTCACTTTCTTCTGTTCCGGCACAGACCTGACATATCCAGAGTTTTTTATTTTGGATAACTTGCACTAATTCTTTGTCTGGTAGTGAGGTGCACTGTTCCGTAGCGTGGTACCAAGATCTACATTCTCCATTGCAGTGAACTTTGGGTAGAGTTTTCCCCAATGCCTTAATGCAAGCTTTGCATTTTTGTGGTTTACTTTTTCCTCCCATACTAACGCAGTAAAAACCAACCGGACGCCTATGGAATTTTATCTGTTAACTCCACTTATCAGTTCTGCCAGATGCCCAGATGTCTCAATCACAAACAATTTTCAACAAATTTACCTTGTTTATAATTACAATTTGTAATTATTCTCGCTGTTTTTTTTGTGTAGAATGTTCGCAAAAATCAAACTACTTTGATTTTAGTTTGAAATGCGTTTTTTCCACCAACTATTTTTCTTCAATATATGGAAAAAACTTATAATTTCGAGAGTCGAAATGATCGCGACTAACTTCGAACGGTTTTCCATGAATGTTAAATGTTAAATTTCTATGTTTGTATGGGGTATCTCGGGCACTATGATAGATACAAAAAAATAGAGGGTGCATTCTCGATTCCTTTTTTCGAGACAAATTCACTGGCGAAAACCAAAATTTGCTATCGTCTCTCGTTTTCGAGTTGTAAACAAAGGTTCGATTTTTCGACTTTTAGACTAATGTGAATATTACATTGAGTGTAACTAGGTGATTCTTTCTTGAGACATAATTTTTATCCTAAATATCTAGGAGTGAAACTAAATTCTTCTTTGAATTTCAAAGCCCATTTGGATGACTTGCGTCTGAAATTGAAAACAAGAAATAATATTCTGCAGAAATGAGCTGGTACTTCATGGGGTGCTGATGCAGCTACTCTTCGAACGGCAGCCTTAGATTTGGGTTTTCTGACGCTGAATATTGTTGCCCCGTCTGGTTTTATAGTGCTCATACTAAAAAAATTGATGCACAGGTGCATTCATCTATGAGAATCATCACTGGAACTATTAGATCTACACCTAGTCATTGGTTGCCAGTTCTTTCCAACATTGTCCCGCCCCATTTTCGCAGGCAGACTGCTGTTTCAAATTCTTGGAATAAATTTCATTCTTTTCCGAATTCATTTTCGATTCTCTCCTACATCCCAGACAATAAGATTCCCAGATTGAAGTCATGAAATCCTTTATGTTCCAACTCTTTTCTTAATTTGAATAAAAGTGACAAGGAAGTTCGGCGGTCTGAATGGATTTCTTGCGATTTATTCGACAAATATTTAATTTCTGATCCTTCCAAGGAAAATATGGTCTAATCAGAATCGTCTAAGAACCGGTCATGGTCGTTGCAACATAATAATACAACATAATTTGTCAATAGTGTTTCAACAAGTTTATTATTGCGGCTGAGAAAATATGTCACTACACTTCAACGATAGAGGGGATAATAAAGCCTTGTCACCAGCTTCTTAATACCATATTAAGACAATTTTTAATAATTCCGATGCTTTAAAGTTTTAATTAGGTGATTTTTGGTGAAATGGAGTTCTACAACACGACAAAAAAACACTGTTGAATTGAGAGGATTCCGATAAATTACCTGATAAATCTGATCATCATTCTTGCAAACTATCACACCAGAAGATCCTGCGACATCTAAAGAGAACTTGTCTGACCATACACCATCTCTGACACGAACTGAAGCTTTCTTCTTTGAAAAGAAATTTTTAGCATTGAACGAAAACAGTATGGGTTTCTGATAGTCCTGAGGATGATAAATGATGCTCGTTATATCATCAGAGCTCTGAAATAAAAGGTGAACTTGCCAATAATCAATTTTTTATTCCAAATGTATTCTATAATGTACCTTGTAGGATAATAGTAATCCCGACTTGTTTAACATCCAGAATGGGCAGTAGAGTTCTAGTTCTAGGGTTTCATGTCTGGTTTTCCTATGAATACCTAAATTTAAGGAAACCTTCGCGGTACTGTCATAGCTTGTGAACGTCCAGACACTGAATTCATCCATTTCCTCAGGTATCTCCTGTCTACAGCTCCATTCTTTGTCCAGGTAATTATCTAACTGTAAAACAATTTTAGAAGTCAATTATATTAATACTATGATCTTCATGTAGGGTCCGACTCAACTTATGAAAGAGGATCCATTTAATCTTTATTAACAATTGAGTGTTCATCAAAAATACATAAAATGCTGCAAAAAAAGATAGATAGATCACAAATGTTCTAAATAATATTGATATTTTTGTCCAACAAAACCCCCAGAACTCGGACAGTACGCTGCTAAGCAGTGCGCCTCTTATTGATTGAGTAATTATCAGGTCAGTTCTGGATCTATAAAACAACATACAACTTCATTTGTTGGCATTTGGCTCCATACCATTTCTATCGCACCAAGTGATCAACCTATTCAGATATACTTGTAAGCTGAAACAGCCATCTGCCGACTGTACAGTCCCATAAAATTTTGGCTCATCCGCAAAAAGGTAGAACTATCCATACTGGAAACAGTCTTGGATAACATTAATGGAATGTTGAATAACAATGGTGGAAACCCTGTGGTACTCCAGAAGTGATGGTATAGGACTGGAAATTGTTGTAACATACAACCTGGGATCTGTCACTCAAATATAATAAATAGCTTTTAATCCAGTCAAACAAAGATGCACTCACTCCAACCATTATTAGTTTGGAAATGAGAATGCTATGATCAACCCCGAAAGTCTTGGAGAAGTTAGTGTAGATGGAGTAAACCTGACCATATTCATATTTAATTCTGTCCGTTCTTCCAGATCCGATCCAGTTGAAACTTGATATTCAGGTGTAGAAAACAACTCAAAGTTCACGCAAAATTTCAAGGAAATCGTATCAATAGTAAAAAAAAATATTTAATAACTCAGAAAATTATCGCCAGAATTCGCTTAAATTTTTTATGTATCTGGAGGGCAATAATTGCTAATAACTAAGAGAGACACACGCTGAAATATTCGTCGATTTTACCCATTAACAAATACTCCCTCGTGGTTCGGGATAGCCACCTCATCACTAGGTTTCCCTCAAACAGGAGAGCGTCATTATGGGCAGATACGTACTGGCTTCATGGTTATTACCAATCGTCAGCGTAACTTAGCCACTGAATGACAAACGAAGGAGATCCAGGAAACTTGAACGATGGTGGCGAAGTACTGGAAAGAAAAATAACTCCAACCCTATGCAACCACTGCGAATCGAAAACGCTCGGGTTAGTGTGCTTAGGGAAGACCACAAACCAGTAAACATAGGAGAAAGTACGTATCTGTTCTAAATGACACTTTCCTCTCTGGGGGGACAACGGACAATGAGGTGGCTAACCCGGACCCCGACGGATTTGTTGATTTGTTAAAATCGACGAATATTTCGCCGTGTACCTCTCCTATGAAATCTATGAATTCCACTAGTGGATGGTGTTTGAAATCAGTGAAATATTCAGGTCTTGATTCTCCAATGAACGAACACGCTAAAGCTCCTGACGTCTCGTGAATGCTTTTAAATTTTTTTTATTCTTTAGAGATAAGATCCTGTCGAAATTTTACACCAACCGTACAGTTATTATCGTTATTTGATCATTCCTGAGGAACTCCACCTAAATTCCAAATTTCGTATCTCTAGATTTGGAAATATTAGGAAAATCAAAAGCAAGAATGACTCCGAAACTATTGGGCGGACATTGCCCATCTACGGACATGATATGAAGTTAATATGTCATTGACTTAATCAGCGTATAACTTCCCCAGCAAATATATAGGAGCTACACTAGATAGTAAACTCAACTAGAGAAAACACATAGACAAAATTCTTTCCAAAGACACAGTGGCCATGTGGGCCTGCTAAAGGCTGTATGGAAACCGGAAATAGTAATCTGGTTATACACAGCAGTAGTACGCCCCATTGTCACCTACGCATCTTTAGCATGGTGGACAAGAACTGACGAGACCACCACACGCAGTCGGTTGCAAAAATTGCAACAGCTTGCCTCGTGTGGGTGTCACAGGAGCTAATCCCACAGCAGCAATTGAGTCATACTTAATCTGCCTCCCTTGGACTTCTTACAAGTAAGGAAACTGAGCGCCGGATGCAATGAGAAATTCTCGTAGTGGTAAATCCAAACTGGTAACTTACTAGGACATTTGAGGTTATTGGACTCAAATCTCTTGGCAAAGCCCTCAGATTTAATGCCAACCATATTCAACTCCTAAACACCCTTTGCAACGGCTATAAGATACCGTCTGAATGCGGCGGACCTCGTTAATAGATTGGACAAAAAGTCATCCATTTGGTATATGGATGGATCAAAATCAGATACAGCTACTTGGGTATCTGGGACGAAACAGGATCGCTGTCTGTGCCCCTGGGACATGAGCCCTCTATCTTAAAGGCAGAGACACTAGCTGTCTATATTTGTGCTCAAGATTGTCTGAAAAGGAACTTCAAGGGGGCGGGCATTTATATTATAATGGACAGCCAGGCCACACCAAGAGACCTGGAATCACGCATCCAGAGTTCTCGGAATACCAAAAACCAACTGGCTATGGGGAACTGTGGTGTTGAAGAAAATGAGCCAATGAACTTGAGAAAAGGGCTTCCAGGGTAACACCTGCTGGGCCAGAACCCTTATGTGGGGTTGGAAGAGACCACTACAGGCCAGTGGTCAAAAAATGGGAGCTAAATAACAGAACAGCACTTTGGAGGAATACTCCAGGACCTGCACAGGCGAAAAGTGGATTTCCCACCATCCTATACAGAATAGTGGGACTGCTGGCATGTCAATGCCGGTACAAACACCCCTTGTACCGCATAGGCAAGTCAGCATACGAAACATGCAGGCTCTATGGATCGGAAAAGAAACACATAGTTTGCAAATGTCCAGAGCTGGCCAGCCTAGGAATTTCACATATGATTGAGCCGCTTCTAACTCCTCACAACGAGATAGCCTATGTTCCTAAGGACGTCATCAGGTATGCTAACCTCAATGACAATGTCCTTAGGATTTAGGAATAAGTAGGGTGATAGAACGAAACATCGTATCGGTCACTGAAGGGCTGAACCAAGCAATACAACCCCGTTCTAATAACAATAATAATAATAATCAGCGTATTTCGACCTCTATCCAACCCTATTTCACGCCTCCAAGTAGTATGTTTCAAATTAATTATTAATCACTTAGTCTAATGTTTCTCCGCAGTATACTGTCCACCGAAGCATAACTTGAAAACCAACCATTACAGAGATTTCTTCGATACATTAGGTCCACGATTCATGGCAGGGGTATATTTTAATAGCAAGCACATACTATGGGGTTCCCGTCTTACATCTACCAAAGGTAGAGAATTAGCTAAATTGATACAAGAAAAAAACTACATGTTCCTCTCTACTGGAACACCTACATACTGGCCCAGTGATCCTAATAAAACTCCAGACCTCCTTGATTTCTTCATAACCAGTGGTATATCTTCCACATATATAACAGTAAATCCCAGTTATGACCTGTCCTCTGACCACTCTCCTATAATTGCGTCCTTAAGCACATATGCGATCAACAAAGAATCTACATCGAGATTACATAACACCAAAACAAATTGGAAAAAGTACCGTAGCCTAATGGATGAACAAATTGATCTCTCGATAAGATTGAGAGATCCAGACGAAATTGATGAAGCTTTAGAAAAATTCACAAATACACTGAAACAGGCAGTCAACCAAAGTACTCCAAAGACTAGACAAGATAATACATGCAACTCTGTTCCATTAGAAATTAAACAATTGACTGCTGCAAAGAGGAGAGCAAGATCAAGATGGCAGCACACACATGCGCCTGAGGATAAAACTGCATTGAATCAGATGACCAGCAAACTTAAAGAGAGACTTAAGGAGCTGAAGGATGAATCATTCTACAATTATCTAAACAGTTTGAACAGGTACGATAACACAATATGGGGGCCGATAAAATCGAACAGAAAACCGAAGCAACCAATCGCACCAATCAGAAAATCAGGAGTAACAAATCAGAATTGGGCAAGAAGTGAAAAAGAAAAGGCTGATTTATTCGCAGAACACCTAGCTGATGTATTTACGCCCAACGATGATACAAAAGATTCAGACATCGAGAAGAACATCTCTCAAATCCCGCATGGTATATCAAACATAAAACCTTTCACCATAAAAGAGGTACAAGCATAAATAAAACTTCTCA
The DNA here is from genome assembly GCA_937662695.2 of Halyzia sedecimguttata. Classification (NCBI taxonomy): domain Eukaryota; kingdom Metazoa; phylum Arthropoda; class Insecta; order Coleoptera; family Coccinellidae; genus Halyzia; species Halyzia sedecimguttata. The sequence goes on from OW569418.2 coordinate 10,531,120, forward strand.
ATGTCAGAAAGGCCCCAGGTATTGATGGTATAACGCCAAAAATGATTAAGGAAATAACAAAAAAAGGTATAACTCTGATAACTCACATTTTCAACGCTATCTTGAGATTGCAACACTGGCCAAAAAAGCTAAAAACAGCTGAGATTATCATGATTTTGAAACCAGAGAAAAATCCAAATGAAGTCCCATCATACCGTCCTATTAGCATATTACCAGTAATTTCAAAAGTACTGGAAATACTTCTACTGGGGAGAATAAATGCTGATACCTCTAGTGAATGGATTCCTTCTCATCAGTTTGGTTTTCGACAAGGACACTCAACAATTCAACAAATACACAGATTAACAAGGGTCATCAATCAAGCATTTGAGCAAAAAAGTATTGTACCTCAGCATTCCTTGATATAAACCAAGCTTTCGACAAGGTCTGGCACGATGGATTATTATATCAAATTAAATCAATTCTCCCACTGAAGTATTACTCCATCTTGCAGTCATATCTCACAGAAAAGGAATTCAGAGTCAAAGTAGGCGAAGAAAATTCCAGAAACTACCCCATAAAAGCAGGAGTACCTCAAGGAAGCGTCCTCGTGCTGTTTCTCTATCTACTGTATACTTCTGATCTGCCTACAACAACAAAAACAACCATTGGAACTTTTGCGGATGATACAGGCGTTCTGGCTGCTGATGAAAATCCCTCAACTGCATCTAATTTGGTCCAAGAACATTTGAATTTAATAGAGGAATGGGCAAGAAAATGAAAAATTGAGATTAATGAAGAAAAATCAAAACAAATTGACTTCAATTTGAGAAAGGAACCATGCCCATCAGTCCATATAAATAATAAGACAATACAGAAAGAGAAAACCGTCGAATATCTAGGATTACACTTGGACACCAGACTAACTTGGAAAGAGCACATCAAGAAGAAAAGTAAACAAATCGACCCTAAAATTAGAGAACTACATTGGCTACTAGGAAGAAATTCAAAACTTTCATTGGAAAACAAAATATTATTGTACAAGACTATCATCGTACCAATATGGACATACGGCATAGAGATTTGGGGATGTGCTAGCAAATAGAATGTAGCTATTATACAAAGAAGCCAGTCTAAAATCTTGCGTATGTTAGCCAATGCACCTTGGTACATAACCAACCAAACGTTGCATGAAGATCTTAGAATACCATAATATGTCCACGAAGTAATCAAAAATAAAAGCATCAATCATCATGCAAGATTGGACGGGCACACGAATATGCTTTTGCAACCACTGATGAACGATATCCAACCAAGAAGATTGAGAAGAATATGGCCCGCAGACTTATTGGGAAAGTAGGAGATTTCCTCATTGGAGGGAAACTTGTCACGTCAAATAATTATCATTAAATTAGCTCATAGAATGTCCATTCTGATTGCTGATGAAAATAAATATATATATATAAAAAAAGTCTAATGTTTTCATTTGACACCATGTTTTGTTGATATTAAAAAATAACAGATACTTGGACGAAATATTAGCGCCTTGGAACAATAAGCGAGCCAAGCTTTAACATCTTTTAATAGCCAAATCATTGATTCTACGTCGAGTTTTGACGCAATGATATTATTCTACTGACCCTACAAGGTCTCCCAAGGATACCCCTCATAAGCTCTTAAAGCGGCCCATAAACGCTCAATATTATTGTGCAATGTGGGTTGCACAATATATTGACGGTTGCCCCTAGACGGTCAATATTATTGTACAATATATTGGTTTGTCAAACATTTCTATCGTATGGAGGCGATATTGATGGTTGTGCAATATATTGCGCAACCTTTCAATTACGCCCGCACACGATCAATTATATTGCACAAATATAAAATATTGTACAATAATATTGAGCGTGTATGGGCTGCATAAAAGCTTGAGCTAGTTAGGAGTTAGGAGCTAATCGCGCTTGAATTAAATCCACAATTAAGTTAATAGAAGCTGCGTGAAACCACCCATCAAGTCTAGGTCAGCTGCTCTATCCTTTTAATGAGAAAATACATTTTTATCCTAAATCTTACCCTAATTACTGCCACTGACTGTCCAGGACTGCAATTTGGCAGCTGGAGGGTATCTCCAGGATTGATTTGAATTTCCTCCACAACATTTTCGACACAACAAATAATTGGAACAGGCAAATAATTCTTCAATGAAACTGAAGGTCGTAGATGGACATTAAAACAGGTACTGGCCATCGTGTGTCTTAAGGTATTCTCATGAAATACTTGGAGCGTCTTTCCAATAACTCTCAGTGTAAATGGTTCGGTACCTAAAAAACCATTGAATTAATGAAATAATACTTTCATGTCTACCTTCACCAATACCTTTAGATACATCTTTAGGTCGACACTGCAGCAATTTTGTTGAAGTGAGACTAGACTGCAACTCCTTCCATACAAAAGGCACTGAAGTAACGGAATAGCCTTCCACTGCAAAGAAGAGTTCTTCTGTGGGAGTATAAACACCAGATAAAGGTATATTGACTACTTTACTGGGTTGTACTATCGCTATCCTCGTTATTTCATCGCCCCTTGAAGTAAGAATGTAGATTTCTATGGGAACATTGAAATGGTTGTGAACCTGAGAAGAAAACATACATTTTATGCACTGGTTCATTCTTCCGAAAAACACATGAATCCTTCGAGTTAATAACGGGTTTTCAAGGATATAACAATTTTGTATTCAAATAATTTTTGTTGTTATTAAGTAAATACAAAAATTAAACACCGATTATTTGAGGCTGAAATTGATTACAGGTACAATACACATACTCCTCCACAGGCTAACAGAGCTCGGCTTCGGGTGTATAGGTTATGCCGATGACATAGTCTTAATGGTCAGAGATAAATTCGAGGGCACCTTGTGTAACTTACTACAGGAGGGCCTTAGAATTATCGAGCAGTGGTGCTTGTCAGTGAGGCTAAGCATAAACCCGAACAAGACCACAGTGATTCTGTTTACTCGTAGAAGGAAACTTCCAGCTGTGAGATCCCTCTTTTTGAACGTGGATATTATAGAATGGAATTCTGAAGTTAAATATCTAGAGGTAACACTAAATAGTACACTTCTATGGAATAGGCATGTTGAAATCACTACTAGCATAGCAATAAAGGCTTTAATGGCGTGCATGAATCTAGCCGGTAAGACTTGGGGCTGCAACCCTAAGATACTGCGATTGGTGTACGTCATGATATAATCACGTATGGGGCAGTAGTCTGGTATACAAAAACAAGCCAGAATAGCATGAGGAAAACCTTCGACAAAGTACAAAGGCTGGTCTGTGTGTGTCACTGGACTTATGGGAACCTGTCCTACCAGGTCACTTGAGATCTCACACCACTTGATCTAGTTATAGACAAAATGGCCCATGAAGCCATTCTCAGAATAACTAGAAAAGGAACAGGTAATGGTAGGTACTGGTGGGTAATGGTAGATACACCTAAAAAAGTGAATTTCGGACGAAAGAAGAATCTGAAAGAGGAATTTTCTGGAGATCTCTCCTCGGAATGTATCACTCAAAAAAATTTCTCCGAAACTTTGACACTGTCAGATCCAAGAAATATGTGGACCTCAGTAAGAACACACTACACCTCCTCACTGGTTTCCTCACAGGGAACTGCGGCCTTAGGAAGCATTATGATGAGATTAGGGCTAGCAGAAACTGGCGAGAGCAGATTCTGTTGTGAGGAGGATGAAACTCCTGATGACCTAATAACGGAATGCCTCACCTCTCAAACCAACGCAAGGAATGCTTTGGGCAAGAAATCTCCAGGAGCGAAGACGTAGCCATCCCAGATACTGGAGTTCATCAGAAGAACTGGAACTGGAAGGCGAACTGTAGATGGTGAGGACATCGACAGCTTTGAGGGGGGCAATTTCAACTATGGAATTCTATCTCGTTCATATATCCACCCAGATATTTGGCAGCGTTAAGGTTACCATCGATAAAGAACGGCCCTATCATGTAAATCCCAAGAATCCAGGTCCAAACATTAAGTGTTTGTGGATACTGGGTACGCACAGAAATATTTTTATGTTTATTTTTTTGGGACCAATAATATTGTACCACCATGTTATGTTTTCTGATCAAGTGAAACGATGATTCATCAGTGAATAATATAATGTTTAGAAATGATATATTTTCATTTTATATAATGCATTTTATAAAAATTTATAAATACCTGAAGAGTACTTCTGAGGGTTATTGTCATGATACCATTCAGCATCTGAGATTCTGAAATTACACCATATGATTGGTTATTGTAACCTCTATATTTTAGGGTAAAGTATCTGGTATCTGCTCTTGTAACAGGTATTTCCAATGTGCAATTCATATCATTCACCTGAAAGGGGTAAACATTTCATCCAACGAAAAAATATCAATAATTCTGGGAAAAAAATGAACACCAGATAATCTGGGTTCAACATATGTATCCAAAATATGTGATTAGAGGGATACTTAAGCGCATTAAAAAGCTTAAAAATTGACTATTCCTCATTCTCCCTATTCATGTCTATATGTACGGATTTATTTAAAATTTTCGTAATCTGTACTGCTCAATAATTGAAGTGTATATTACTAGAAGGCTTCTGCATCAAATTTTTAAATTTATAAAACTAAGAGAAAATAACTCATTCAATGCCCGATACTTCTTCGAATGCTAAAAATAAATGGGCAATCAACCATGATAAGACCTTGTAGATTGGATTGTTGCAAATTACATTCCGTGCAGTTCTAACAACTCGAAATATCTACATAAAGTAACGAACATTTGAAGGCAAGAATGTACACACATAATGGACCAATTCAGTCCGAAACACGTGTCCCTCCTTGCTCTCGACAGTTCAATGATACCTTCTGTAGGTATTTCGAGTTGAGAAAACTATGCACTGAGTGTAATTTGTAATATCCCAATCTACAAGAATCTTTCAGTGCAGATTGCTCATTTATTCTTGATATATAGGGGGGTTTCAAAAACTTGCCATATCTCCGAAGTTATAAGAGGTATGAAAAATATTCAAGAATGTTCCAACAGTATAGAGGGGGAACAATAATGACACCTTTAGGCACTCACCCTGACCAAACCCCTACGCTATAGCCACCCCAAGACAGGAAATTCGAATGGCTACCCTCTACTTGTGATACATAATTTAAAAGCTTGTATAGAATACTTTATAACGATATTAGGAAAAATGGAATTATTCGCGGTTATTTCTATAAAAAATTAGTTCAAGCACTGACGTGAAGTCAGAAGGTTTTGCGCGTATGTTCTCTTGTCCATTCTCCTTTATTGGACACTCTCAATCGAATTTACCATGGTTAATTCTATTGTCTGTTATCCTGTATTGGAAACTCCGAATTTATCATGGTAAATTCGATTAAGAGTGTCCAACGAACTTCAGATGCGTAATCTACCCTGAAAACTGCAAGTCGCTATTTCTTTCCGTTCTCAAGGAATCATGAGAGCCATAATATTTTTTTCGTAATTTTCTAAAAATTTTCTAGTGGCACGGTCCCCACAAAATTTTACACACGTCTTCATGTCGATATTCTACAACAAGTTATCAAGCTTCAATTCGATCGAATCTTTATTTTTTGAGTTATCGAGGAAATAATATTCCAGATGGGTATAACTCCGAAACCGTTGGGCCGATTATGGCCAGCAACAAACTTAACTCTTCCATTCAGATGTGCAACCTATCCTGAAAATTGCAAGTCCCTATCTCCTTTCGTTCGAGAGTTGTCGGGGCAACGCTCATCCATCCAGCTACTGAACTCACACAAGGCTGCTCGGATCTCCAACAATATAGATCCGATCATGTTTAAACTTGGAACTTGGTAGTAGAGTAAGGTTCTGAAGGCTCTCGCAAATTTCAGCGATATGGGACTAATAGTTTCTGATATCTAGAATTTTTTTCAATAATGTTCTATGATTTTTTAAAAATTTTCTAGTTATACGATCCTCACAAAATTTTGCATGAATATTCGCGTTGCCATTCTACAACTGCTAACGATACTTGAATTGGTTCGGTTTTGTATTTTTCGAGTTATTGAGGAAATAATAACCAAATTTCAGATGGGTATAACTCCAGAACCGTTTTGCCGATTATGCCTATAAACGAACTCAAATGGTGCATTAAGATTCTCAACCTTACCTGAAGATTTCAAGTCGCTATTTCTTTCCGTTCTTAGGTTATCGTGACGTAAATAATATTTTTTAGTCATTTTTTTAATTTTATAGCGATACGATGTTCACAAAATTTATATTCTACAACTACTCACCAAGTTTCAATTCGATTGGATCAGTATTGGTTGTAGACGAAATTATTACTCGGAAACCGTTGGGCCGATTATACCCATTAACGAACTTGTCCGTCCTATTGGGATGCGCCACCTACCCTGAAAATTGCCAGTCGCTATCTCTTTCCGTTCTCAAGTTATGGTGGCAACGGCCGGCCGGCCGGACAGAATCAAATTTGACCTCGAATTCTTGACCAGGAAGTTGAACTCAATCGTTTGAGACCATTTTCGGCGAAAAATTCGCAAATTACAGACATTTGGGCAAAATGATAAAGCGATGATCCCAGATCATACGCGCAAAAATTTAAATTTAAGACCAATCATTAATTTATTTCTTCTCGATGTATAAAAATAGTAAGTTCTATAAAAAAATTTCAAAATGATTGCCATTATGTTCCTGGCAATAATATAGTCTGTTCTTAATCTCTATCCGCACATGTTTTCTCCGGATGTCTTTCATTGAATGCACCACGCATAAATATAAGTTTGACACGTTCGGCCGTACTATACACCATTTTCAAAGAATGCGAAAGAATGTTCTGTTGTGCACAACTTCAATACTTCTAATATTGCTAAAAATGGAATATGACATGTGAATATTCAGAATGGAAAAAATTGGTTCAAGCCCTGTGGACAGGAGCTATTGGGCGCATGTTCATCTTCCTTGTGGCCCGTACTGACCAGTAAAGAAAAAAAGCAGTATCATGTTGAATACCTTAATATTATTCTGGAACACAAATTTTCCATTACAATAATCTTCATCTAGCTTCTATTTAGTATCAATTCCTGTAGAACGTGATCATAATAAGTGTTTTCCATATAATAAAATGTGTTTGAACTTGGTATGTAGGAAATCTGACATCAATTATTGGAATTAATTGATTTGACAAACAGCCGTCAAATGAGGTAAATAGATTTTTGTGACGATTTTCTGTGACCATAGAACGTCAAAACACGCTGGAATGTGAATTTTAAGCAATATCTTCTGGAATTGAGATCGTATCGAACTGAAATTTTGCACACTCGTGTAGAATGCTTGATTTAACGTCGGTACAAATTTTTTTATTAAAAAATTTTCCAACTGCCCGATCCCAACAATACTTAGATAATATTATATCCATAAATTAAGCATTTCATTATTGCATTTCTTGAAATAGGTACCTTTTCAAGTCGATCAACATCGTCCTTCTTTCGACGTCTAAACTATGACTTGATTCTTTATGTTTATGTCTTTGAATTTGTTTTCGGTGGAATTCAAAGAGTTCATAGAATAATCGATGAAAATACTGAGAGAGACCCAGGAAATTTGACACATTTTGTCTTATATCTCCAGAAATTGAAATCGTATAGAGCCAAAATTTTGCACAATGTTGGAAAATACTACAATTGACGTTAGTACAAGTTTTTGTTGCAATCTGATGAATAGTTCACGAAAAAAAAATTTTTTTTTCGAAAAAATTAAAAGAAATATTTTTTTAAAAATTACCAACATTTCGATCATAACAGAATTTTGCCAAAAGTTGCGCGTTTATATCCTCGAACTGACTACCAAGTTTCGATTCAACATCTTCTTTAGTTCCTGAAATATCAGGGAAATAACCTCAAAATTTTAAATGTCTATAACTCCTAAACCGTCCGGCCGATTTTGCCCGTTAACGAACTTAACCGTCGCATTTTGATCAGAAACCTACCCTGAAAGTTTGAAGTCGATAGGACCTTCGGTGCTCCTGTTATCGTGCCTACGGCCGGCCGGCCGGCCGGCCATACGGCACCCAAAAATCTGACACCGGATTCGTGATCAGGGAGTCCGAATTAGTCTATTAGCCAATTTTCAGCTCGAAATTCGAAAATTACAGACATTTGGACGAAATGATAGGACGATGTTCCCCTAGAACATGCGCCCAAAAAAGCTGTGATATGAAGTACTGTAGTATTTCGATATTCACTATCTCAGCAAATGTTCTACCTCTTCGATTTATTTTCACGTGAATGCTTGAAATTTATTGCGTATGACAATAAACCAAAAACTATTGATCAGAGACGATTAAGAATTGAAAAATGGACTAAATAACTGTAACTGTAATATGACTTAAGTGTAATGTTAGACATTCTGAACAATTCTTCTATAATTCACTTGTACCACTTATTGCCGACAAATGAAGTAATGCTGCAAAAGTAACCAAAAACTCCCGCAAGGAGGATTGGGATATTGCTAAGATTATGTTCACAAGGCAACGGCTAGAATGTGCAATAAACATTTCCAGCACTCCTGCAGAAAGGGATGGCAGAGATTCTTCCCCATCTCCTGAAAATCATGAGAAGCAGTCTATCCTTGGGTCACGTACCTATTAAATGGAGAAGGACAAAAGCAACCTTCATGCCTAAAATAGGGGAGAAAGACGGGACTCATCCTCAATCTTTCAGACCCATTTGTCCGACATCGTTTCTACTTAAAACGATGGAGAAGGTAGTGGACAACTACATAAGAACGGAGAATCTGGAGAGCATTCCACTTCACAAAAGTCTACAGAGACTGCTCTGTATCAGCTGACTGAACTAATCCAGAAAACTTTGGACAATAAAGAAATCGTAATTTGTACATTCCCGGATATATCTGGGGCCCTTGACAACACAACACATGTGTCTGTTAAAGACGCATTTGAAATGGGAGGAGCGAATAAAACCATTATAAAATGGATGTATGAGCTGTGTGACATAGTCCTAATGGTCAGAGGTAAATTCGTGGCACCTAGTGTGACTTACTACAGGAGGGCCTTAGAATTATTGAGCAGTGGTGCTTGCCAGTGGGGCTGAGACCACAGTGATTCTGTTTACTCGGAGAAGGAAAATTCCAGCTTTGAGATCCCTCTGTTTTAACGGAGATATAATAGAATGGAAGTCTCAAGTTAAATATCTAGGGGTAACACTAGATAGTAAACTTCTGTGGGATAGGCACGTTGAAGTCACTGCTAGCAAAGCAATAAAGGCTTTAATGGCGTGCAGGAATCTAGCCGGTAAGATTTGGGGTGCAACCCTAAGATACTGCCATGGGTCTCACAATCATGACGTATGATTGTGAGACCCATGATCACGTATGGGGCAGTAGTCTGCTATACAATAACAAGCCAGAATAGAACCACAAGGAAAACCCTCGACAATGTATAAAGGCTGGTCTGTGTGTGTATGACTGGAGCTATGGGAACCTGTCCTACGAGCGCACTTGAGATTATCACAAATCTCACACCACTTCATCTAGTTATAGACAAAATGAACCAAGAAGCCATCCTCAGAATATCTAGGAAAGGAACAGGTAATGAGAGTGTTGAAAACCAGAAAGCCTGGTCTTCTCTAATTAGGTACATTTCATCAGCCAATCTTCTTAGTGAGGAAATTATTAAGAAGGTAAGCATCGAAAAGAACTTAACTACGATGCTCGGTTGGAAAAAAGACTGAGACAGAATCCACCACACAAGTTCTTAAAAGAAATGCCATTAAATGGTGCACAGACGGTTCAAAAACCACTACAGGAGCTGGCGCTGGAGTATATGGACCAGGCACCAAAAGCTCACTATCGCTAGGCTCCTATCCGAGCGTCTTTCAGCCAGAAGTACTTGCAATCTAAAGATGCGTGGAAATGAACCTACAAAAAACGATCAGAGATGTGATATAGCAATCCACTCTGATAGTCAAGCTGATATTAAAGCTCTGAGCTCCCATGTTATCGAGGCCAAGCTAATATGGGAGTGCCGAAGAAAACACAATGAAGTAGGCAAGAACAACAGGGTCATCTTGGTCTGGGTTACTGGTTACGCGGGAATTAAAGGATATGTGGAGGCCAACACACTTGCCACGAAAGGAGCACAAACCCCTTTTATTGGCCCGAAACCCTACCATGGGGTTGGTAGATAAACCTACAAAAGTAAATTTTAGATGAAATAAAAACAGAAAGAGGTATTTTCCGGGGAGATTTCTCCTCGGAATGTATCACTCCAAAAAATTTCTCCGGAACTTTGACACTATCAGATCCAAGAAATATATGGATCTCAGTACGAACACGATGCAACTCCTCACTGGTTTCCTCATAGGGCACTGCGGCCTTAGGAAGCATATGATGAGATATGGGCAAGCAGAAACTGACGAGTGCAGATTCTGTTGGGAGGAGGATGAAACTCCTGATCACCTGATTACGGAATGCCTCGACATCTTAAAACAACGCAAGGAATGCTTTGGGCACGAAATCTGCAGGAGCGAAGACGTAGCCTCCTTGAAGCCACCGCAGATTCTGAAGTTCATCACTCTGGAACTGGAAGGCGAGCTGTTGATAGTGATAATATCGACAGCTCCGACGGGAGGGAGGGCACAATAGTCCTTAAGGTGATCGTGCAACGTTACCCTTTACAACAATATACAATATATCTCTTCCATTTATTTCCACGTGAATGCTTGAAATTTATTGCTTATGACAATAAACCAAAAACTATTGATCAGACACGATTAAGAATTGAAAAATGGACTAAATATCTGTAACTGTAATATGGCTTAAGTGTAATGTAAGACATTCTTAACAATTCTTGTATAATTATAATAATACATATAGTAATGCTACAAAAATAACTATACTCTTGTCCACTACAGCTTTTGTCGTCTGACATATGTTTCGGAAACGAAGTTTCCATCTTCAAAGACAAAGCGTTACTAAAGCATGCTATCAATTTCTACACTTATTGACAATTATACCCTTAGTCATAAACCGATTAGTGAGAAAAATGAGTTGTTGATAGGGGTTAGATCATTATTCAGTAGAATATCTTTTCTCTTATACATTTTGATCTCTTTGATTTTGTTCCTAAGTACAATTTATTGGAATATTCAACAATTTGACGGAATTTTCTGAAATTGGGTGGCGAGATTTGCAACAGCAGATTTATCGATGTTATTGTTACGAATGTGCCCCGTAAGCCCTTATACCGTGTGAGAATGTTTCTGGTTGTTCGCCCGACGTAGCACTTCTTGCAATCTAAATATTTCATTTCATATACACCCGATTTTAACATTTCCGGAGTTTTATCGAACGTATTTTCTAGAAGCTGTTTAATTTTCGTGAAAGTTTTGAAAGCCAGTTTTGTATATTTTTAATAATATTCTGGAGTTTGTTGATTGTTTTCGGATGGAACGTGAAAGCGTGGGAACCATATACCGTTTTTGGCGCTCTAGTTCCTCGGAACTGAGTGCTTATCAATTTGCCCAAATGTCTGTAATTTTCGAATTTTTCGATGAAAATGGTCTTAAACGATTTGGATCGACTCACTGATCAAGAATCCGTGGTCGAAATTCATTCTGTCCGGCCGGCCGGCCGGCCGTAGGAACGATAACTCTCGAACGGAATGAGCTAGACAGTTGAAATTTTCAGAGTAGGTTTGGGAGATAAATATCTCGGCTAAGTTCGTTATTGGGCAAAGTCGGACAGATGGTTTCGGAGTAACAAAAAAAAAATTTTTTTTTACAAAACAAATTCCAAATTAAATTTTTTTCAATAAGCAGTATTACCATAAGAATACAATGATATCATTTTGAACTCTAACAAGCTAATACTTTCGGAGATATGGTTTTTCAACATTTCAATAATAAATCGTATTTCAACGTTGTCACAGAATGATATAATTATTCTATGTATGAATTGTCATAATGTCAACTTATTTTCCTGAGACATGACATTATCTAATCAATCGAAGAATTGTGAGCGAAGTGAGAAAAATCTCAGTTGTTTGCTCCGAAATTAGTTTTTCTCAGAAAAGTCTCACATTTCGGAAAGGAACATGAAGTAAGAGATCTGAGAGTAGTGAGACTGCTTTTCATCCATAGACATAGATATAACACTCGAACGGAATCAGCTAGGTAGTTGAAATTTTCAGAGTACGTTAGGGAGATGAATATCTCGGTTAAGTTCGTTATTGGGCAAAATTGACCAGATTTAATTTGATTTCTTCCATGGTGCAGTTCCCATTCTCATGATTGCTCATTTAATCTTGATAAATAAACAATTATTTGAATTTCCTTTATGATGCAGTTCTATCATATGAATACATTGATATAATTCCCAACTCTGAGAAACCAATACTTTCGGAGATATAATTTGTCTGTTTGAACTAGAGCGCCAGAAAGCTCCGGTCCACAGGGCTTGAACCAATTTTTATTCCTTTCGTTAGGGTTATATTACTGAAGAGATTTTTATCTTTATGTTTGTTGATAATTTTCTGAACTTAATAGATGTGTATTTACTATAAAAGACACTGGCAAGTTCGTTAATATCAAAATTTTCACCAACAATTAATTGCAAAGATACGTAGATGACATATTTGTGTCATGGTCATGGTGTCTATGACAGGCAAAGAAAGTACCTAATAAAAATAATGGATCAAAATATCCCGAATAACCTAAACTATCATCCTTATTCGCCTATGTACATAATTTCCAAACACCCTGTAACACCAGTAGCAAACGAGGAAGAGCTTACTCCTTGTAACATGGTACCAGTTTAAAATTCTTGTACCTTTACGTATAATGTACTTAGAGTTAAGCCCAAAACAAACTTACCCTAACACTCAAATTTCTTGATTTAACCGAGTAACTTTGGGTTATAAATACATCACTAAGTTTAATATATTCCTTTTGAGATTGTTTCAATTCGAGATGCACTTCAGCACCAGTTTCAAGTATAACTTCATTTGGCTCCACTCCAAAGTCTGATCCCGTAATTTTAAAGGGGCCCTGCTGAAGTAACAGGGTCACAGGGCTACCGATCTCATTGATGAATTTATGAGAAGACTCCTTCTTGACAGGAACAAAATCTCTCTTTTGCATAGCAGAGGAGAAGGATCCGCCCAAACTTGTCAATACATAAAGACATGTTTTCGTCATGGTCAGTTCTAGAGTTGTTTTGGATATCACATCTATACTTGTAACCGGCTGCAGTGATATACTTGTCATATCAGAATCTATGGGGCTCATTATCGACTGGTCCTCAGGGTTATTTATGGCCATCTAGAATTACGCGAATTTAATGCTGCCACCAACTAAATATAACAATCACCATTACCTCTAGTGTCAACTCCCAAGGCACCAAAGTGATTTTACCAGCTTTCAATGTTTGCACAGGTTCTATAAGTGGTTCCCAAAGTGCAAGATAACTGTTGTAATAACCCATCATCAAATTAAGGGAGGCATCGATGTTCAACTGAAATAAAAAGTTGGAACTAGTGTTGTGAGTGTGGAAAATGTCTTAAATACTCCTCTGATAAATACTGAAAAATATCCGATAATTATCTTCGCTTCTAAAAACAGTCGACATTTAGAGTTTTTTAGTATTTATGGACATTTATAGAACAAATTATAGAAAATATCATAAATTTCTTTCCTACTTAAAATTGTCTGTCAGTTTTCCTTTTTGTCTGATATTTCTGCTTCTTCTTCTTCTATCCTTTATTTGCGCCTGGCTTATCACCATCTATCTACCTATTTGATTTAATTGAGGTATGAATTATTTAATTAATACTCATTGCTCAAAACAGTAAATTGAAAAAACAAATTGTTCTAGTTTCCAGTTACTTTACTACCTAACCTTAATGAAGAAAAAAGGACAGGTTTGGTCTTTTTATAAGAAGATGGATGAAAAGCACGCAAAGTGTAAATTTTGTGAAGCTATTTATTTTAATAATGCTGGGAGAATGACAAAACACTTGTTGACTTGTCTTCACTGTCCGTCCTATGTGAAAACGAAATTTAAAACTATTCTTGAAAATAATTTAATTGGAGGCACCAAGAATTTAGGTTCTACATCTTTAGAGGAAACACATTCGGTAAATTCCAGGAGTTCCAGGTCTTCAGTGTTAGAATTAGAAACCCCAACAACCTCTAATTCAAATTTAAAATCATTTTTGGATTCAGTGAGCAGTAAACAACAAGTAATTATACCTACATAATTTTTGCTGACAATACTAACTCTGAACTATGGCAAACATTTCATATTGTAGATTCATATATAATCATTTGTTTTGTTTATTTTAGGATTCACTCACCAAAAAATTGGTTCTAGCAATATACTGTAGTAGTTCCCCGTTGTCAATAGTAGAGAATCCTCATTGGAGAAATTTTTTCAGAGAATTAAGACCATCGTTCACACTGCCAAGTAGATATCAACTATCGCACAAACTTCTAGAAGAGCAGTATATAAAAATTCTCAATTTGGTAGAAAATAAAATCAACGATAGCTTAAATTTGTCTCTGCAGTGTGATGGATGGACTAATTTAAGGTATAAAAGCCATTTAGGAAATGATTTCACAATTTTATTTCGAACAAATTACTAATTGTCAATTAATTTTTAGAAATGAAGGAATAATAAATTTTGTGATTACCTGTCCAGTCTCAATTTTTATTGATTCTATTGAAATGGAAAATAACAGGCATACGGGAGAATATATTAGTACCTTGATGAAGAAATATTTGGACCAATTTAATGTTAATAAATTTTTGTGTATTGTTACTGACAATGCAATGAATATGGTTCGGGCTACAAATATATTGAAAGAAAGTTACCCCCACCTGGAAAGCCATGGTTGCCTAGCTCATACGTTACATTTATTATGTGGAGACATTCTGAAAAGAGAAACAATCCTCTCCTCTATAAAAACAATAAAAAATATTATAAAGGTGTTTCATGGACATATATTAAGCGAAGAATTCACAAAACTTAAGAAGGAAATGAAAATCAATGCTTCACTTACTTTACCTTGTGCAACTAGATATACAGGGTGACACAGACTCATGGTACACGCGCTTTTCTCCTTTGTTTCTGTAGCTATATTTCTGAAATTTGGAACATTGAATATACTCACTATATGGCACTTTTTGACATATTTGAAAAAAAAATCTACTTCTGGTTTTTTCGGAAATGACATCAACTTTCTATTTTCAAATGGGACACCCAGTATATTTTAACATTTTTGAAATCTCCAAATTTTCTGAATCCTATGATACCTCATAGTTGATATTTCATTCGTCAGAACACCTATTTTATTTTTCGATCTAGAGAGCCATGAACTCCCTAAAATTATTCCAAATAATCAAAATAATGCTACACTATCGTGATTTCGATTTAAAAAGTATCGTGGTTCAAAATACGTGCCAAAAAAGTAAACCAAAACCTTGTTTTACTCGTAACTCCGTTTTTCAAATGGTACCATAATGGTACTCTGGCGTCATTCGAAAGTACCATCGGTGGGGTATCCATCCATATTAACTTTTTTTCTGTATAACCAATACGAACACTATAATGGAGTTTAGACAAGTTTACGTATCTTCTCGGTTCAATCACAATAATTTATCAAGGTAGCTATGGAACACGAACAACAATTTGACGTTTCAATAATCTAATCTGTAATTGTCAGTTAGTGACTGAATACATTATTGTATTGATCGGATTAATAATAGAAATAAGTTAAGAATGCCACCAGTTTATAACAGAAACGAAAAAGTGGAGATGCTGTTAGTGTATGGGGAATGTCGGCAAAATTCAGTTGTTGCTCAACAGCTGTACTCGGAAAGATACCCCGATCGACAATGTCCGGCTCGAAATTATTTCAAGCGTCTTGAAGAGCAGTTCAGGAGAGAGCCTGTTGTTGGTAATGAGCATAATATTGTTTCTGAAGACATGGAGATAAGTGTTCTCATGAGAGTGGAAATCGACCAAACAGTATCTCTTAGGGAGATTGCTTCCGAGTGTGATACCAGTCGTGAAAGTGTCAGAAGAATTTTGAAAAAACATAATTATCGATCTTATAAATATCAAAAACTTCAACATTTGTACGAAGACGACAGTATAAGAAGGATGGAATATTGCCGGTGGGTACTACGCAATGTACAGCAAAATAATGAGTTCCTGAAAACAATTGTATTTTCCGATGAGTCAAGATTCACCAATCTTGGTTTATTTAACAAACAAAATACACGATATTGGACGCAAGAGAATCTGCATTTATTTAGGCAGGGGAATTTCCAAGAACGTTTTGGGTTTAATGTATGGCTATTACTATATATTTGATGGACCTTTGAATGGTGGTAGATACCTAAGTTTCCTCAGAAATGAAATTGAAGATTATTTAGAAGATTTACCGCTAAATCTGGAAAATCGACTGTTCTTTCAGCAGGATGGTGCACCTCCGCACAATAGTAGGATCGTGACGGATTACCTTCGTGACCGATTTGGGGAAAATTGGATCGGAACACATGGTCCTGTTAGGTGGCCTGCAAGATCACCTGATTTAACCCCTTTAGATTTTTTTATTTGGGGTCACTTGAAAAACATCGTTTACAAAACCTACCCAACGACCCGCGATGACCTAGAATTACGAGTTAGACAAGCCATTGAAAGTATAACGCCTCAACAATTGAACAATGCTATTCGAAATACCGCCAAACGAACTCGAAAATGTTTGGATGTTGGTGGTGGACATTTCGAACAGCTATTATAAGATTTCTCTTATTTTGTTTCGTTTTTAATTAAATTGTGAGAGAAAACATAATTTTTATTACTTACTTACATTGCAATTTCAACCAAGGCCTTGAGCCTTCGAGATTTAGGAGCTCTATCGGTTGGATAAAATATTGACTAGATCTCTTTGACATTCGAAACGTCAAATTGTTGTTTGTGTTCCATAGCTACCTTGATAAATTATTGTGATTGAACCGAGAAGATACTTAAACTTGTCTAAACTCAATTATCGTGTTCGTATTGGTTATACAAAAAATAAGTTAATATGGATGGATACCCCACCGATGGTACTTTCGAATGACGTCAGAGTACCATTATGGTACCATTTGAAAAAACGGAGTTTTGAGTAAAAAAAGGTTTTGGTTTACTTTTTTGGCACGTATTTCGAACCACGATACTTTTTAAATCGAAATTACGATAGTGTAGCATTATTTTGATTATTTGGAATAATTTTAGGGAGTTCATGGCTCTCTAGATCGAAAAATAAAATAGGTGTTCTGACGAATGAAATATCAACTATGAGGTATCATTAGATTCAGAAAATTATGGAGATTTCAAAAATGTTGAAATATACTGGGTGTCCCATTTGAAAATAGAAAGTTGATGTCATTTCCGAAAAAACCAGATGTAGGATTTTTTTTTCAAATATGTCAAAAAGTGCCCTATAGTGAGTATATTCAATGTTCCAAACTTCAGAAATATAGGTACAGAAACAAAGGAGAAAAGGGCGTGTACCATGAGTCTGTGTCACCCTGTATAGTTACTTGCCTAGAAAATATTAAAAAGCTTGAATTTGTTTTGAAAAGATTGAGTATCGAGCCTGATTTTCAGTCTAAGATTTCTTATTTAATTAGACAGAAAATATTATCTGAACACTTCTGGCAAGATATCCATGATTTGTTTTCATTGCTGCAACCAATCACGAAGTGGATTACAATTTTTGAGTCAGATGAACCTAGAATTTCTCTCAGTATGAAAGCCATGTTCGAAATAAATTGTAATACGGAGAAAAGTTTGAATAACATGTCTAGTTTACCAGATGGAGATAAAGAATATATAAGAAATAAGATGAAAGAGAGGCAAGATTATGCAATGAAAGGAGTACATAAAGCAGCTGATCTATTAAATCCAATTTCTCAGGGCACTTATCTAAAGGAAGAAGAAAAAACTGAAGCAATTGAGTTCATCATCAAAGTTGGGATTCATCTTTCTTATGGAGAAAATGAACTGCTTATTGATATTGCCAACTATCGCTACAGGGAGGGGTTTTATGGAACCTTATTTTTATGGAGAACGTTGGAAGAAAATGATGAATTCAATCCAATTTTATGGTGGAAGGGTTTATGTTCGGATAGACCATTATCAAAAATTGCTGTCAGAATTCTAAGTATGCCTCCTACATCAGCTGCTACAGAAAGAACTTTTTCCACACAAGGTTAAATTCATACAAATAGAAGAAACAAGCTGGTCAATTCTAGAGTAAAGAAACTGACCTTCATCAAACAAAATCAAAAACTGATTAACTTGTCGCTTTCTGATGAGATCAGCCATGATAAGGTGAATAACATTGTCAACCCAATCGATTATGAAAATCAGGCAATTTCTGAATCAGAATCAATTCACTCAGTAGCGTACTCCAATTTATTAGAACAAGAAGATGAAGAAGACAACAACCATAATACTCTGGATCTTGAGTTTGAAAATGAAACAGATTCCATTCGTTCAGAAACAGGTTCTGTAATGATGCATTTTACAGAAAACACAGATAGAGATTTCGAAGGAAGTATTAATGAAAATGAATGTGAGATAGAATATCTAGAGGTATAAATAAATTTCATAAATTAACAAATTTTCTTATGTAACATTTCTTCCACAGGCTCCAGGTTCCCCATATGATATTCTTGTGATGATTATTCCTCTCAGTTTGAAGTGCTTAAACACATGAGAGATGACAACAAAAAATGTTAAAAGAATTAATTAATGTTGATATTTTGTGTTCGTGTTCCTTAGTTTTTTTCTACTTGGAGATGTTTAATGATCTGTGATGCCAATTATACTATTTTTTTAAGAAGTTATATTATTTTTTTAAGAAGTTTATTTTTTCTACTTAGATCGAATATGCTTAACTATCTGTGATGCCAATTATACAAAGTTTATTTTTATTATCTAATAGTTCCTAATTAAAGCAATTTTTCTAATACTAATTCTTTATTCAGAACCTGGCTTCTGTCCTATATCTCTGATACTCAACTCAATAACACAATAGATGATTCAATGATAAGTTATTTGATATTTCCAAATGACCATGAAAATTTCTTAAAATGCCTCAAATTGTCCTGATATTTTAACTTAACATGTGACAATTGTCAATATTGTCATATTTTTCCCGCAATGTCCGTAAATACTTAAATACTCAAAATGCTCGACCTTGGGGGAAAGTTTCGGATATTTTTCCAGGACATTTATCCTTTACATAAATACTCGAGTATTTCACATCACTAGTTGGAACAAAGGGAACTGACAGCAAATATGTAGAATTACCTGGGAGCTCCAGTTCCTTACATTACCATGAAATTTACTATCTATAAGTAACATAGGTAATGTTTTTTGCCCTTCGCCTGCTTCTAGGGTTAAGATAATAACAGGCATATTGATAATACACAACTCCTCCAGTGAGTTATTTACTTCCAACGATACATCTGTTTGTTTAGAATTGATTTCTTCGAGCACATCGACACCAGCATCTGAAAAATATGAATAGATGGAAAAGATACTGAATTATTAAATTAATGTTGAAAATGTATGTAATAATCAAATTAGGCGATCGTCTGGTATTGGGGAAGCGTTTACGCACTAGAGCCAAGGAACACTTCAAAAGTAACTACACTCTTGTCTACTACAGTTTTTGTCGTCTGACATATGTTTTGAAAAGAAAGTTTCCATCTTCAAAGACGAAGAGTTAATGTAACGCCTCGTTTTTGAAGTTTTTTCCTACTTCTATTGGTTTTCTAGTTAAAGACTCGTGGATTCATATAATTAAACGAAATTAGCATGAAGAAAGCGGGTAAAGTTTTTCTTGAGTCATTTCAAGAATATTCAATCGTTTTAGAACATTCTCCTTAAACGCTTAATTTTAGAGATATTCTTCATTGAATGTTATAAAATAGGAAAATCCAGAAATTTGACTACATTTATGGATCCGCCCCTGAGCGTTGGAATCCCAAATCAAGCTGTAAACCACGTTACCTTCCTGTTTCCTCGTCCACCATTAATGTCATAGATAATTTATATGCAGTGTATTAGCACATTGTGAAATATTTACTTTACTTTGCCTGCCGCCCCTCGGACTAACATGCTGCGGCGGGCAGGTGCTAATAAACTAGGAATAAATTGGTGGTGATTGCATCTATTTTTTCATTTTTGGCGCTCTAGTTCCTGGGAACTGAGTGCTTATCAATTTGCCCAAATGTCTTCGAATTTTTCGATGAAAATGGTCTTAAACGATTTGGTTCGACTCACTGATCAAGAATCCGTGGTCGAAATTCATTCTGTCCGGCCGGTCCAGCCGTCCTGCCGGCCGTATGCACGATAACTCTCGAACGGAATGAGCTAGACAGTTGAAATTTTCAGAGTAGGTTTGGGGGATAAATAACTCGGCTAAATTCGTTATTGGGCAAAATAGGACAGATGGATTCAGAGAAATTGAAAAAAAAAATTTTCTATCATAAGAATACATTGATATAATTCTCAACTCTGACAAACCAATACTTTCGGAGATATAATTTGTCTGTTTGAACTAGAGCGCCAGAAAGCTCCTGTCCACAGGGCTTGAACCCATTTTTGCGCGTATGTTCTGGGGAACATCGCGTTATAGTTTTGCCCAAATGTCTGTAACTTTCGAATTTTTTGAAAAAAAGGTCTCAAACGATTAAGTTCGACTCCCCAATGAAGAATTCGAGGTCAAATTTGATTCTGTCCGGCCGGCCGTCCGGCCGTTGCCACGATAACTTGAGAACGAAAAGAGCTAGCGACTTGAAATTTTCAGGGTAGGTGGCGCATCCCAATACGACGGACAAGTTCGTTAATGGGCATAATCGGCCCAGCGGTTTCCGAGTAATAATTTTGTTTTAAACCAACATAAATCCGATCGAATTGAAACTTGGTGAGTAGTTGTAGAATATGAACCTAAGCACGTTCGTGAAATTTTGTGCGAATCATATGGCTAGAAAATTTTAAAAAAATTATTAAAAAATATTTTTGTTGTCACGATAACTTGAGAACGGAATGAGATAGCGGCTTGAAATTTTCAGGTTAGGATGATCACCAGAACGCGACATTTCAGTTTGTTTATGAGCATAATCGGCCAAACGGTTTTAGAGTTATAGCCATCTGAAATTTTCTGAAATTTCGTGGTTTTCGTTCCTCATTAACTCGAAAAGTACTGAACCGATTCAATTCAAACATGGTTATTAGTTGTAGAATGCCAACGCGGAAATGTTTGCAAAATTTGGTGAGGATAGCATTTGTAGAAAATTTTTAATAAATCATTGAAAATAAAAAAAAAAAATTCTATATATCAGTAACTAATCGTTAGAAATTGATGAGATTTTGCAAGAGCCTTCATAACCTAACTCTACCGCTAAGTTTCAAGTTTTAATACGATCGGTTTAATATTGTTGGAGATTGGAGCATTCTTGTGTGAATTCAGTAGATGGGTGACCGTTGCCTCGATAACTTTCGAACGAAAGGAGATAGGGACTTGCAATTTTCAGGGTAGGTTGCGCATCTGAAAGGGAGAGTTGAGTTCGTTTTTGGGCATAATCGGTCAAACGGTTTCCGAGTTATACCCACCTGGAATATTATTTTCTTGATAACTGAAAAAATAAATATTCGATCGAATTGAAGCTTGGTAACTAGTAGTAGAAAATCAACATAAAGACGTGTTCAAAATTCTGTAAGAACCGTACCACTAGAAAATTCGAAAAAAATGACTAAAATAAAATTTTAAAAACCGTACCCCTAGAAAATTTCAAAAAAAATCACGAAAAAAAAAATTGGTTCAAGCACTGACGTGAAGTCAGAAGCTTTTGCGCGTATGTTTTATTGTCCATTCTTCTGTATTGGACACCCTTAATCGAATTTACCATGGTAAATTATGTTGTCCATTCTCCCGTATTGGACACTTAATTCGAATTTACCATGGTAAATTCGAATTAAGAGTGTCCAATACAGGAGAATGGACAACATAATTTACCATGGTAAATTCGATTAAGGGTGTCAAATACAGAAGAATGGACAATAAAACATACGCGCAAAAGCTTCTGACTTCACGTCAGTGCTTGAACCAATTTTTTTATTATTTCAGTTGTATGTTTATTTGATGTTACCATGTAACTGGGAATTATCCTATTGGGTAAATAAAGTAGTAGTATTTTTATTATCGGTGCTCACCTGTCCTGAGATACCAGTAGTCATCTTCTAAATATGACTTGGGATGCCATAGTTCAGAAAATGTGAATGGTTCTTCTTCTTCTTCACTGGATGTGGTCTTTGTTCCACTGAATTTTGAAGAAATATTACTGAGTAATCCAATGGTAGATGGGGAAAGGCAAAATCTTATATCAGTGAAAAGCAGCTAGAAAAAAATGTCATTCAAGTAAAAACTCCACAACACACAGTACAAACACGATTTTACCTCTACATGTAAACCTTTATCTTGAGGTGTCGAACCGGCTATACTGACAGTTATTGGAAACAGAATATTGCTCATTGTTTCATTTCTCTTTAATGGATTGTAGTTGCAGGTGATCAATTCAAAGTCTGTCATTGTACCGTTGACAACTTGATGTAATCCTTGACTGCGATATTTCAGTTGAATTTCATTCTGGAAAGTTAAACAAAATTATTTATTTTTGTTTATTGGAGAGTTTGAGAAGGTCCTAGCCTTGCGTGTCTAGGGACACGCCCAGGAGGTACACAAAATGCCGGAAAAAGATTAACTATATTAATAGTGCAATTTTACCTACAAATGACTGAAATTAAATAGGAGTTTTCGGAAATCACTAACGCGATCCAAATAGATCAATGAAAGATCACTCCGATCATCGATCACAATACACCAAGTTCCTCTATTGTATAGAATCAATTCAAAAAAACATTGGGTATAATTTGTTCGGAAAAATCTGTGAACACATCAACTAATATTTTTATTTGCGTATCGTTTAGCAAGAAAATCAACTTATTTAATTTTTTTAAATTTGTTAATTACCTGAAAAGATTACATTAATCCACCAGGCATTATGCATATGTTTTATGTATCACAGAGTGAAGCTAAAATAAAAATGTTACTACTACCAATTGACAATCATTGATCACAAATAAACTCAATAGTATTTAGGGTCTTTGATCACAGACAAACTTACGGGCTAACAATTTAATTTTTTTAGTGCATATTAATTTTGTACTATATGATTTGGGAGATTGTTGAACCAATTACAACAAATTAATGCAGTGGTCAAAGACTCACCCTGTATATACATGGTGAGTCTTTGACCACTGCATTAATTTTAACCAAAGATTCCTCTCATCAAATGAAACACTTTTTTCATTTAACATTTTTTCCAAATTCAGCTCAGGTAAAAAGATACAGGCTGTTAAAATTTTGAAAAAAAATCAGTTTTTATTTTGTAGCTTTGACATCCTTCTTTCGAATAAAATGAATGTTGGCGTAAAGTTTCCTATAACTATGATACATATTTTCCAAATATTAGTTATTTTCTACTTCTACTGGATTTCTAGTTATGGACTCGTGGATTCATAAAACTAAACGAAATTAGCATAAAGAAAGCATATAAAGTTTTTCTTGAGTCATTTCAAGAATTTTCCATCGTTTTAGAACATTATATTATTCACATCATTTCTCCTTAAACACACCGTTTTCGAGATATTTTTCATTGAATGTTTTAAAATGGAAATCTCCAGAAATTTCACTACTTTTATGGATCCGTCCCTGAGCGTTGGAATCCCGAATCAAGCTGTAAGCCACGTTACCATGCCTTATTCTCGTCCGCCAACAATGTCAGATAATTTATATGCGGGAGTGTATTAGCACATTGTGAAATCTTTAAACGCTTGTAACTTTTTACCTGAGCCGAATCTGGAAAAATGGTAAATGAAAAAAGTGTTTCATTTGATGAGAGGAATCTTTGGTTAAAATTAATGCAGTGGTCAAAGACTCACCCTGTATATTGTGAAAACCTGGGAAGAAGTTTTTTTGCCCAATTAAGCCAGTTTAGCCTCCTACCCCTAGAAAATTAAAAGTAGATTCTCATGCTCGACAATCGTCTATAAGTGGACGATTGGCACGTTACACATTTTGGCACCTAACAACGTGGGACTCGAAGTTTTGGCTCAGGGTTCTGACTCGAAATTTTGGCTCAGGGTTTTGACTTGAAGTTTTGACTCGAAATTTTGGCACTAAATAGATGAACGAAATTTTTTTTGCTAGATTTATTTTGGCGGCAGATGCTCCTTAATTCGACCTTTTTCTCTCTATAATAGTTTTTTTATTGTCTCTTATCTTTATTTTCTCGTTGGCATCAGATTGAACACATCTGGTTATATTATTGTTTTTGGCGCTCTAGTTCCTCGGAACTGAGTGCTTATCAATTTGCCCAAATGTCTGTAATTTTCGAATTTTTCGATGAAAATGGTCTTAAACGATTTGGTTCGACTCACTGATCAAGAATTCGTGGTCGAAATTCATTCTGTCCGGCCGGCCGGCCGTAGGCACGATAACTCTCGAACGGAATGAGCTAGACAGTTGAAATTTTAAGAGTAGGTTTGGGGGATAAATATCTCGGCTAAGTTCGTTATTGGGCAAAATCTGACAGATGGTTTCGGAGTAACAAAAAAAAAATTTTTTTTTGACAGAACAAATTCCAAATTAAAATTTTTTTCAATAAGCAGTTTTACCATAAGAATCCATTCATATCATTTTAAACTCTAACAAGCTAATACTTTCGGAGATATGATTCTTCAAAATTTCAATGATAGAATTATTCTGTGGCTATTCTATGAATTGTTATAATGTCAATTTTGACGTTGTCTCATTGTCATTCATTCCAGTAATGGTATCAATATGAGAATCATAATATGAGGAGCAACTTATCAAAACGCATTAAGTCCAAAAACCATTTTATTGGGAATCAACGAAAAACGATTTTTTCTTCCTCCCTGGCTTATAATTTGAGTATGTCGAGTTTGTTTGATAGAAATTTACATCTAAAGGTAATAACTAATCTCATTTAAATCAATATTGATCAGATATACACAGAAAATTTAAAAAACGTTTGGACTTAATGCGTTTTGATTCATCTCATTGTATATAATGCGTTTTGATGTGGTTGAAATTGAAAATAATGCTGTTTGTTGCGATTTTTTATACATTTAGAGAAAACAGTCTGCACAGTAAGTGTTGGCCTGTAACCTAATTAACATGAGCAAATCGATAAAACATGTTTTTGGTTATATTTTATTTCTTTTAAAAATGCAAACGTAAACATAATTCATTGCGATGCGGCTTACATACTTTGGATTTGAATTACAGAGGGACATAATGCCATTTGGAAGATTTTGTTTACATAGGGCTATAGAGCAACAGAAAACATTTCTGAATCCGCTTCAAACTCAATTTCGCCCAAATTGGACATAATGCGTTTTGAAAAGTTACTCCTCATATAATATCATACTTTTTGTTGGTTGATATTTTCATGCCGATGGTCAATCCATATGATGATGGGAATGGTAAGTTAATAATATTGAGTTCAGAATATCTCCACTAAAAACAAAACTGGAATATTGGTGTATTGGAGTAGATTTGAGGAAAGATATATATTATCGTTCATCATAGAATTGAGGAATGAATATCTCGGATGAGTTCGTTGTAGGGTAGAATTCGTCTATTGGTTTTGGATTGATAAATTTTGGCACTCTTGTTGAATTTAAATTCTTCTTGAATTCAATTTCTGCTAAGATGAAGTTCTAAATTTCAATAATGAATCGTACTTCTATGTTTTCACTGAATGCTATAATTATTCTATCTAAGCTTTATTATATGATCTGTGTTCGTACTCGTACTTTTCATCCTGTTCTATAAGAGAGAGTCAAATTAATTTCAGCTATTTCAATTTGGTTTCTGCCATGATGCAGTTCTCATTCTCAGATTGCTCATTTAATCTTGATAAATAAACTATTATTTGAATTGAATTTCCTTTATGATGCAGTTCTATCATAAGAATACATTGATATAATTCCCAACTCTGAGAAACCAATACTTTCGGAGATATAATTTGTCTGTTTGAACTAGTTTTACTATTTTATCTGAATACATAGTCACTTTGTGGTAAATGTATGTAATTTTTGAGCTGTTCTTTGAAACATGCTGCATGCAACATTTCTTGTAACTCTAGAAATACTGGACTAACACAAACCGCAAAGATCTCAATAAACAATCTGTAAGGATTTTCTAATTACTATACCAATGTCTACATAATACACATATATATTATGACCTTACTTGAAAACTGTTGATTACATAAAAAGGAAGTGCTAACAAAATCTGAATAATTGTAGGTATTAGTAAACCACGGTTTTTACTTTTACAGAGACTGCTATGTAGTACCATAGGTAATGAAACATTTACCATACAGTTTTTGCTGGATCTACAACTCCGTTTATAGTCTTTATTTTCCAGCTTTTCAAAACCACGAATATACTTTTTAGGTGCACGATTACTTCGTTTAAAATAACGGAATAATTTCTAAATAATGATCGAATTTTTCCATTTTATCCTTTTTTGTTAGGATTTTCTGATTTCTTTCTCGGATTTTCAGAATCACAATTTTGAGTTTGTGGTCGAATAACAAATATATTTTGTTGGTTATGAACACAGAACACATATTTACTTTATGGTTATGAATATTTATCTTTTATGATGATTAATAGTCACAGATCACCAATAATGTTGTTAGTAGTTAATAATGTTCCACATCCACAAATCTATCATTTCAATGAATTATGTTCATACAGAACAGATAATATTTCTATGATATGTTCCAATAGTCGAAAACACAAAAAATAGCTAATTTTTTTTCTATGACAAAACAAAATCAAACCATTTCACAACGCCATTTTTAATACATATTTAAATTGATAATATACGAACATACGAAAATATTTAGACTAATTATTTTCTGATAAAAGTGTAAAAGTGAATATAAATAGAATTCTTTTTTAATTAAGAGGTAAGTAATAACATTTAAGATTGTAAAAAAATTAAAGTAACGAACTAATTCAGGCAATCTATAAACAAATTATTATAACGATATTTTACTACCATATCAATTCACCATATTGTTGGAAAATTAGATTTTAATAAATAATTTTGAGTAATATATATAGAATAAATTATGTAAGTTAGATAATGTCTCAATCCATCCCTATAGTAAAGTTTAATTGATTTAAGTGTCGTCCGGTTTTTTTTCTTTAAATCAATATTTCTGCAATATTTTTTAATAATTTTTGAAGCATTTTTCAAGAAAGTGTTTACTGTTCTTCAAAAAACTTTCTTTCTTTCCTGTTAATGGGTTTGAACATTGAAGTAAATATTTCGCTAAATTTCGACATGGAGATCCAATAGAACTTACTATTGGTCTCAGTGGAATTATAGGTTTGTGTATTTTTGGAAGACCATATAAATGTGGTGGCTTACAATAAGATGGCATGAGCTCTTTTTTCTGCGTATGGGTTTTTGAGTGCTTTGATAAAATGTTTTCGACTCTTCATTGTGTTATAGAAGTGGGATCTTTATTAATTTTAGTATATTTGTTCTTATCATTAAAAATATTCAAAACCTTATCATAATATTCATTTGAATCCAAAATGACTGTAGCGTTCCCTTTGTCAGCAGGTAAGTTTTTAAAATTGTTGTTTTTGGCGCTCTAGTTCCTCGGAACTGAGTGCTTATCAATTTGCCCAAATGTCTGTAATTTTCGAATTTTTGGCTGGAAATGGTCTCAAACGATTTGGTTCGACTCACTGATCAAGAATCCGAGGTCGAAATCGATTCTGTCCGGACGGTCCGGCCGGCCGGCCGTAGGCATGATAACTCTCGAACGAAAGGAGTTAGAGAATTAAAATTTGCAAGGTGGGTTTGGAGCGTAAATATCTCGGACAAGTTCGTTAATGGGCGAAATCCATCAAGCGGTTTCGGAGTTATGGCCGATTTTAGTAAAACACATTTTTTATGAATATTTCTGAAACCGATTACTCGATCTATCTGAAATTTAGCATCAAATTGTAGAATCATGACTTTTATACGCATGTGAAGTTTTGTATTGAACAGGTTACCGCGAAGGGTCAAAAAAAAATTTTCAAAATTTAAAAAAAAATTTTCTACAATAACTGTCGAACGGAATGAGCTAGGCAGTTGAAATTTTCAGAGTAGGTTAGGGAGATGAATATCTCGGTTATGTTCGTTATTGGGCAAAATGGGCCAAGTAGTCTCGGAGTACGAAAAAAAAATTTTTTTTTAAGCAACAAATTTCAAACTCAATTTATATTTAAGATGCAATTTCACCATTAAAATCCATCGATATCATTTTCAACTCCAACAAGCTAATACTTTCGGAGATATGATTTTTCTAAATTTCAATAATGAATCGTACTTCTATGTTTTCACAGAATGCTATAATTAT
The DNA here is from genome assembly GCA_937662695.2 of Halyzia sedecimguttata. Lineage (NCBI taxonomy): Eukaryota > Metazoa > Arthropoda > Insecta > Coleoptera > Coccinellidae > Halyzia > Halyzia sedecimguttata. The sequence goes on from OW569418.2 coordinate 10,559,755, forward strand.
TCTATCTAAGCTTTAATATATGATCTGTGTTCATACTCGTACATTTCATCCTGTTCTATAAGAGAGAGTCAAATTCAATTCAGCTATTTTAATATGATTTCTTCCATGGTGCAGTTCTCATTCTCAGATTGCTCATTTAATCTTGATAAATAAACTATTATTTGAATTGAATTTCCTTTATGATGCAGTTCTATCATATGAATACATTGATATAATTCCCAACTCTGAGAAACCAATACTTTTGGAGATATAATTTGTCTGTTTGAACTAGAGCGCCAGAAAGCTCCTGTCCACAGGGCTTGTTTATATAACTTTTCAATATGATTAATCCGGATTTCTTGAAGGCACATGAACTTGCGTATGAAGTCGCAATTAGTATCGGTAGGGAAGATGTTGCGAAAACTGTCGAACGAAATCGCAAACTATTAAGAGGTCTCTTAGCTCAGGAAAAATGTGATCGTAGCATGACAGAAATTAGGGAAACGTATACTGTCAACGAAAACTTTAAACAGCTATTAATTTCAATTTCAGATTTAACTGATAAAATCTCTAAGTTAATTCCTAGTTCTAGTTCATCGGATTTTAAGAGAATTGAAGATAGGCTGTCTCATCTCAGATTACATCGAATTTACACCGAGAATGATACAGGCGAAAAACAGAAACGCGAAATTACCATCAAAATGGTAGAACTAGAAGCTAGTTTCGATGAATGTAGGCCATCAGAAAAATTGGCAACTTCCACTCCAACTTTACCTCCTTTTCCTGTTTCAAGTAATTTACCTTCACGTAAAAAAGTACCTGTTTATAAATGGAATTTGAAAACAAAATCGGGTAGAGAGCCGTTGATTCCATTTCTTAAATTGTTGGATACTCGCGGTTGTACTGATGTAGATTTGTTTGAGTCTGCTTCGGATTTGTTTGAGTGTGATGCTTGGAACTGGTGGCATAACCACTTTGTTAGAAGAACTTTTGCAGATTGGTCTGAATTGGTAGATGCGCTTAAAGATACATTTTTACATTCAAATTATGATCAGGATTTGTTGGATGAAATTAAATCGAAAAAGCAACGCTCAGGTGAAAGCGTTAGTATCTTTATAACAGCATTAGAGGCACAATTTCATCGGCTCAATCACAAACCCTCGGAGAAAGAGATGGTTAATATTATAAGAGGAAATTTACTTCCAGATTTTATTGCGGCATTGGTACTGAGAGACGCAGACACATTATCGGATTTAAATTAATTATTTAAGAGAGTAGAGGATGCTTTGAGCTTAAATAAAAGAAAATCTTATTCCTTAGCTCAACTTGATTTCACTACTTGTTGGAACTGTAAAAAACAGGACACAAATATTATTCTTGTACGAGACCGATAAATGTTTTTTTCTATGGTTGCGGAATGACTGGTGTAGTAAAATGAAAATGTTTTAAGTGTTCAAATAAAGCCCCAACTGGTCATATTCCGGCAGAAAACATGAATCAACCAGGCCCGTCAAAAGCTGCCAAAAACCACATCTAGAAGTGGTTTCTTTGAAATTGGAACATCAAGATCAGGATCATAGTATCGAACTCCGAGGAGGCCACGACGTTGTTTTCTATTAAGTTAAGTAGTATAAAACTGTGTAGAGTGAAAAAGGGTCGACCTATTGTAATTTTCAATTTTAATATATATATTGTGAAAACCTGGAAGGGAGTTTTGTTGCCGAATTAAGCCAGTCTAGCCTCCTACCCCTAGAAAATTAAAAGTAGATTCTCATGCTCGACAATCGTCTATAAGTGGACGATTGGAACGTTACACCTATTAAATTATGAATGTATGTATTAGTTGACGGTTCATAAAAAAAATATACTTTTCCGAAAATTTCAAATAGGTCTCACTAAATGATTCAAGTCGGCGCTTTTGCATTTTGTTATCCTGAAAAATTAAATTTCAGCATTTAACTTACATGCAGAATTATAGCGCTGGTATCGATGTTATCCATATGTTCCACAAGGATGATATCAGGTTTTTCTATTTTCAAATTCACTGTCATTTTTGTTGTGCTCTGGGTAGAAGTGGCTGCCGTTTTAATCTGCACAGATTTGCTGGAAGGCGTTTGCTTTGCAGGTATTTGGTGTCCACCGATATTCGTTTTGTCAGCTTCCAATGTGGTGTTGAAGAAATCCATGAGTTTCAACATATACTCCACGGAAAGAATAAACGTGAAACTGTATACTCTCACATCGGCTATAAAATATTTATCATGAAAATAGTCGCTCAAGTCAACCTTGTTTGCTTGTTAGGTAAGTTGTAACAAAGATTCTCAAAAAAATTAAATCAGAATCAGTGGTTTAAATCAAAATTTAATGTCTTAATTATTTGGTAAAATGTATTGTGTTTAATTTCTTTCATTTTTGGCTCGCTGTTCTATGAATAGAGTGCCTATCAATTCGACCAAATGTCTGTAATTTTCGAGTATTTAGCCGAGAATGGTCTTAAGCGATTAGTTTCGACTCACTGATCCAGAATTCGAGATCAGAATTGATTATGTACGGCTGGCCGTACATCCGTCATCACGACTACGCTCGAACACATGGATTTAGACAGTTGAAATTTTCGGGGTAGCTTTGTACTCCAAATGCGCCGGCTAAGTTCGTTAATGGGCAAAAACCACCGAGTGGTTGCAGAATTATAGCCATTTGAAATTTTGTTTTCCCAATTACTCGAAGAATACTAATCTGGTCGAATCAAAGCACAGTCATTAGTAGAAAAATACCGACACGAAGACTTATGCAAAATTTTGTGAAGATAGCATACCTGCATAATTGAAAAAAAATATATTAAAAAAAAATCTGTATCCTAGAAACTATCAGATATCGTTGAAATTCTACGGGAGCCATCAAAATCTCATTATACAGTAATGTTCTAGATTTCAGCTCGATCGGATCTTCATATATTGGTGAAGATATTACCGAAATTTCAAAATATTCCAAAGATCAGGGTCAACTGGTCCACTGTTTTTACATTCAACCAAACAAATTCTTAACAGTTTTTGTTGAAAGAATATAAGTATTCATGACGTGTTTGCATAGATGATTATTCTTAGTGTTCTGTGATGTCATATTTCATAGCGTTCTATGTTCGAGTTCATGTCATTCTCTGACATGACAGGGACAGACAAACCAGTTTGAAAATGATGAGAAATAAATAACAAAAAGGATTAGGAACCAGTTTCGCAAGCTACACACAAAGATTGGAAAATGGTTGGATAGGTATATTGTATATTATCATACTGATCCTCCTAGGTCTTCCCCATGGAGACCCCTCATAAGCTCTCGAAGAGCTTGAGCGAGTAAGGAGAACCAGTTGTGTTCTGTGTATGCTTTGTTACTGTGTCCTTACTCCACCTTAGTCACAGCAATGTTAATTTTTTGACCCAACAGTGAATGGTGGCGATAACCGTGACTACAAAATTTCTTTCCTAGCCTCGGGATTGAACTTGGGGCTTCCGCTCCCAAGTCAAACGCTCTACCCCTGAGCCAACCGCACTAAGCGGTATCCAAAAACATTTTTTTCCATGCGAAAAAAGAAATATACGATTTGATAAATGCAAGTATTTGGTCAGAAGGAGCTTATTTAAGCAGGTTTTTACTGTAATTGATATTTATTTATTTATTTAACTATAAATGAGGGTTGAGGATTTGCCTATAAACCCAACAAAGAAAAAAGTACATACTATGAAAATTGAACGATGAACCATCGGCCAAAATGGCGATTGAGAAAAAAAAAAGAAAATAAAAGAAGCTGAGTGATTAATGCGATCGCCATTGGTCCAGTCCATTCTTGAATGCATTTAAAGGTTGAGACTCCACAATCGTTGACGGCAGCTGGATCCACGCGTTGAATACCCTGTTTGGAAGGAACATCGGGCGTGGCAATGTTTTGAAGGGTTCCTTGGACAACTTGAAGCGGTGACCACGCAAGCAGTTTGTGTTGAGATGGAAAAAATCTCTTATTTATTTTTTCGCCAAAATGACAATGCAATGCACGAAATGTGAAAATAAGGTCTCCCCTGGATCGGCGGTCAGCAAAGCTAGACAACCCAATAATAGTTTGGCGATCCTCATAGGATGGGCGAAAGCGTGAATAAGGAAGACGAGTGACCCAACGCTGAGCAGACTCCAGGAGATTTTCATCGTGTTTAGTTGATGGCCACCATACCTGACCAGCATACTCCAATATCGGTCTTATGTAAGTCTTGTAGAGGAATTTCCAAGTTGATGCTTCGGAGTTTTTGAAGGTCTTGCTGAGGAGGTATGTTATTCGTTTCGCCCTTGCCGTAACAGACCCAACATGGTCGGACCATGCAAGATCTAAACAGATAGTAACTCCAAGATCGACATGGTGAGGCACAGAACGCAGCTGATGACCATCGATCGAGTAAGATCGCTTTGGGTTGTTCCTACTAACGTGGAGAACGCAACATTTCTGGATGTTGAGGGGAAGCATCCATACACGGCACCATCTAGCAAGGATATCCAGGTCCTCCTGAAGAGTGTGAGCATGAATCTTTTCAAGGGTTTCACAAAGCTTTGCCAGCTCTTCGTTGCCAAATCAGCGTAATTCCGATTCCCAGTTCATTATGTGATATAATGATTTTTGTGAGATTTTCCGTATTTTTATAGTTATTTTTCAGAGTTTGGCATTTAATAATGAATATGCCTCCCAAAGTATCCTTCAATAATAGACCACAGTGATTCCGTTCACTTGGAGAAGGAAACTTCCTGCTGTGAGACTCTTTTTCAACGGAGATATTATAGAATGGAAGTCTCAAGTTGAATATCTAGGAGTAACACTAGATAGTAAACTTTTGTGGAATAAGTGCATGTTGAAATCACTGCTAATAAAGCAATAAAGGCTTTAATGGAGTGCAGAAATCTAGCCGTTAAGACTTATGAACTGCGATGGCTGTACGTCATGATTGTGAGACCCATAATCACGTATGAGGCAGTAGTCTGGTGTACAAAAATAAGTCAGAATAGTACGAGGCCAACACTCAAAGGCTAACATAAGTGTGTCAGACGGAGCTATTTGAACCTGTCCTACCAGGGCACTTGAGATTATCACAAATCTCACCACTCCACATTGCGATAGACAAAATGGCCCATGAAGCCATTTTCAGAATATCTAGGAAAGGAACAGATAATGAGAGTATTCAAAATCAGAAAGCCTGGTCCTCTCTTGCCAGGTACATTTCATTAGGCTCCTATACGATCGTCTTTCAGGCAGAACTACTAGCAATTGACAGAAGTGTGGAAATGAACCAAGAAAGAAATTATCAGGGATGTGATATAGCGAGCCACTCTGACAGTCAAGCTACTATTGAAGCTCTGAGCTCCCATGTTATCCAATGTAAGCTAATATGGGAGTTCCGAAGAAAACTTAATGAAGTAGGCGAGAACAACAGGGTCTCCTTGGTCTGGGTTCTTGGTTACACGAGAATTAAAGGAAATGAGGAGACCAACACATTGGAGTTCACCAGAACTCTACAACTGAAAGGCAAGCTGTAGATGCTGATGACATCTATGTATAATGCAGCGTTACCCCTTACAACAATAGATAGATACATACATAGGTAGGTTATTAAATTCAAAGTATAGAGATCTGTACAGGAAAAAATGTCAACAATAGGTTCTTTCTTACATTAAAGAAAACAAGTTCTTTCAGCTTCACAAGATTCAAAATATTCTTGTACATTATATGGCTCACATTTTACTATGAAAGAATTAATTCTACTAGGTAGTAATCAATGCAATGTATTCATTAGCTTCATGCACATATTATACATAGCATTATTCTGTGTCACAATCAACGTCAATATTATTAGAAATCTTATGTATTTGAATAGACACCATACACCACACAGCACTGTTCATTTTCGAACCAATAGTGGATGAATGTATTTGAATGGGACCTTATACCAACGCAAACACAGTAACGTTCATTTTCGAACCAACAGTGAATGTATGTATGTGAGTTGAAACTAATCGTTCGATACTATTCTGGGCCAAAAAGTGTACCAGTTTTTTATGATCGCTTGTTTTTACGGTCGGATTTAAATTCTTGGAAATATTTTTTTTTCGGGGAGCTAAGCAGCTTTGGGCGAGTTCAGTACCTGGCCGACAGCTCTGCCTATAAATTTGGACAGCGCGCCAAAGCTCCTGTCTACAGGGCTTTGCCACATTTATTATATTTTCACATGGGAGAAAGAACACTGAAGCCTTGAAAGTGTCCGATAATGCAGGGTTACCTGATTTTTTTGTGGGGTCGAATACCGTTTTTCTGTATTCTAATACGAATACAGAATACAACATTGATAAAAATATTCGAATACCGTGGATTCGAATACGATACGCCAAAAAGTATTTGAATACACAGTATTCGAATCCATGGATTCTTTTAAATGAATATCTTTTTGAATACAGATTAACATTTGGCGTTCTATTGAACTCTTTGTGACATACACATAAACATAAGTTATACACTTATACAGATATATAGGTAATTGTTTTATTTTAAATGTAAATACAAAATTAAAACATTTCTTAAAATAACAGAATCGGGGAGGGAGAATATAGGTATTACACTTCCAAAGAAAAATAAAAATAATCTCAGAATATTACACAAAATTGAAAAACTATTATTTAACACTCGTCACTCAATGCCATTAGCCTTCAATAACACTAGAATTTGGAAGAGATCGTCACTCAGCTGTTGACGCTTGGGCGCACTAATCATTCCAGCAAATGAAAATAGTCGTTCTACTGGTGCAGATGACGGAAGTATGCAATTGTACCGTAAAAAAATGGATTTTATTGTTGGGTACTCGTTGAGCATTTCCACGGACGTCCTTCTGTCTTCTAGATACTGCAGAAGTTGAAGCTGTACCTGTCTTTGTATCTTAGAATCCCTTGATTCGGATGAAGTGGACGCATTCACATTATGATCCGATTCAAACTCGAAAAATTCATTGATACGTGTTAGGGCAACTTCTTGTTTTTCCACTACTGTTGTATCTTGTTCAGAATCTTTTTTAACTATATCTATTGCAGAAAGTATAATAGCTTGCTTTATATTTTCAATTTCGAGTGCGAATTCGGCGGAAATTTTTTGAGTTAGCCACTGAAACTTTATATTGGGGCATGTTACAGCAGCAATTATTGCTTCTTTGGATTCTATTCTTGAAAAATCGAAATATTGTCGAAATCTTGCCTTCAGTCGAGTTATTACGTGTTCAAGAATACAAGAAGCGCTGCGGCTTAGTGTTGTATTATTTTTGACTTTCTCTAATTTTAATCCTAGAGATGTGATGCTGGGAATCAAATATCCAAAATAGGTATTATTTTGACCCTGTAAAAAATCCAAGGTCTCTGCCACAGGTTTTAAAATTGAGCAATACTCTTGCAAATATGTTATATCGCTGTCTTTAAGAGGTTCTTTAATTTGAAGGTCTTCAGCCAGTTTATTCATATCAGCTCTGGATATAGTCAGTATTTGGCTGACGGAGTCATAAAATGAATTCCAACGTGTAACTGTCGGATAACTCAAACTGTGACCCAACACTTTTTGTAGCACCTCCGCACTTTTTGGTTTTGATGCGTACTTCCATAATTCACTACACTTATGTAGTATGTTTTTATGTCTAGATCTCATAAGTGTACTACTATTAATGGAAGAGTTTACATCAGTCGTTGCCAATAAATTTAGGGTATGGCTGGCGCACCTTATGTGCCTTGGCAAAATTAAATCAGCGTTTTCAGAGTCATAATTGTTATCATTTGCAGCTGTGGCATTTTCTTCGTCAACCAATGGACTAAAGGTAATAATACTCTCATCGTCCTCATCAATTTCAGTTTGTTCGACGCAGTCAAATGTCGACGTTGTCAAACCGAATTCCTTGAAAGATTTTACAAAATTACTGCCATTATCAGTGACAGTTGCCACATTTTTATGAATATCCAAATTGAAATTGACAAACCCCTCGTGTAGATTTTCTGCAATACGATCATAAGTATGGGATCCACTAAATCTTTCACAAATCAGTGCAACGGACTTTCTTTCGAAGGTGTCTTTTTCAATCCAGTGACATGTGATGCCAAGAAAACTTCTCTTGCGGGCAGACCATATATCAGCAGTCGTACAAACATAGTCACATTTGTCAAGCTTCGTTTTAATTCGCTCAATTTGTGTTTGATAACAAATTTTTACTTTCTTTTCAAACGTCTTTCTGGTCATTATATCCACATTGAATTCTGCAAATAGATTTTTAAAGCTAGGATGTTCGATTATACTAATTGGGGACATCGTATCAGCAACAAACTTTATCAATTTTAGATCAAAATGCTGTCGATTATGTCTTTTCGGAAGGGCTTGTGTAATTTTAGATTGCACTAACAGCGGCGTACAATGATCTGAACTTTTTGCAATTTTTACTTGGTTTTTATGCGTTTTATATTTATCCTCTGCCCCAGGATGTTTTTTCTTCAAATGTTTCAGAAAATTCGATGTGCTGTTAGTAGGACCTTTAATTATTGTTGTGTTTGGAATGCATGCGACACACTTCGCGCTTAAAGTGTTCTCGCTTATATTCTCTGGGGTGAAGAATATACCATCAAATAAGGGCTTCTTCTTGAACTGCAATATCAGTTCACTTATTTTTGGGTCATTTGTGCTGAAAAAGAAATATTACTCTTGAACAAGCTCGAAGCAGTTTGTTATCAAATTTACCTCAAAGTAGATGTAGATGCTATCTCGTTATCTGTTTGAAATGAGCTCGATTCAGAGCAGTGAGTTGTCGAGGTCTCCGAAGTCCCAGGTTGTGATATAGATATTTCGGAGGTTTTTAATTGGCTCTTTGTTTTTTTGCGTGCTGGTGAATTATTTGATGAAAGCGATCGAACATTGAAATAATCCAGAATATTTCTCTTTCTTTTCGTTGAATTCGGTACATAATCAGAGTCAGACGAATCCATACAATATGGATCAGGTGTTTCATCAAAGACATCCCCTCTGTCGCTGTCTGAATCAATCATTTTTTCACTGAAAATTTCATACTACTTAATACATTATACCGAGCATTATACACTATACCTACTACACAAAGCAAACAAAATATATTATTTGCATTATTGCTATTGGGAAAAGTTGTCAAGAAAGCTGTATTATTACTTAATATACTAATCTAATATCTATTATTATGAACACTATTTCAAAGTAACAATAAGCCCGTATAAAAATGATTCATTTTCAGGTACACGTAATATTATTCAACTTGAATTTTCAATAGTTAATTTGAATTAAATTGGAGATTTTTAAAGTTGGTGATTTGAAATATTATACAGGGTGATTCTTTGAGACCGTGAATTAGAAGTATATGGCAAATGGAAAGGACTAGAGTTTTGAAACTTTGGTTTTAGCTACTACGATTTGGGATCTATTGACGGAAAATATTTTCAAGATGGCGTTTCGTCGTTTCGTTTTTCAAATGAGATGCTAAATTTTTTTAACATTACTTCAATACACAATTTAAATATACATCAAACTGTTATAGCATTCCCTATACCTATCTTCAATAGTTTCTGAGAAATTAAGTAAATTTGTAAAAATAATAAATTTATACCTGTAAATGTTCCACGTTAGTGATTTCTATATGCGTGAAAAACCCTTCTATGCACATCTTGTCAATATTTAAGCATATTATTTTTTCACTGGGAGATACCGATTTGTTAAGTTTGAATATTTTTTGGCAAGTATGTGAAACGACGAAACGCCATCTTGAAAATATTTTCCGTCAATAGATCCCAAATCGTAGTAGCTAAAACCAAAGTTTCAAAACTCTAGTCCTTTCCATTTGCCATATACTTCTAATTCACGGTCTCAAAGAATCACCCTGTATAATATTTCAAATCACCAACTTTAAAAATCTCCAATTTAATTCAAATTAACTATTGAAAATTCAAGTTGAATAATATTACGTGTACCTGAAAATGAATCATTTTTATACGGGCTTATTGTTACTTTGAAATAGTGTTCATAATAATAGATATTAGATTAGTATATTAAGTAATAATACAGCTTTCTTGACAACTTTTCCCAATAGCAATAATGCAAATAATATATTTTGTTTGCTTTGTGTAGTAGGTATAGTGTATAATGCTCGGTATAATGTATTAAGTAGTATGAAATTTTCAGTGAAAAAATGATTGATTCAGACAGCGACAGAGGGGATGTCTTTGATGAAACACCTGATCCATATTGTATGGATTCGTCTGACTCTGATTATGTACCGAATTCAACGAAAAGAAAGAGAAATATTCTGGATTATTTCAATGTTCGATCGCTTTCATCAAATAATTCACCAGCACGCAAAAAAACAAAGAGCCAATTAAAAACCTCCGAAATATCTATATCACAACCTGGGACTTCGGAGACCTCGACAACTCACTGCTCTGAATCGAGCTCATTTCAAACAGATAACGAGATAGCATCTACATCTACTTTGAGGTAAATTTGATAACAAACTGCTTCGAGCTTGTTCAAGAGTAATATTTCTTTTTCAGCACAAATGACCCAAAAATAAGTGAACTGATATTGCAGTTCAAGAAGAAGCCCTTATTTGATGGTATATTCTTCACCCCAGAGAATATAAGCGAGAACACTTTAAGCGCGAAGTGTGTCGCATGCATTCCAAACACAACAATAATTAAAGGTCCTACTAACAGCACATCGAATTTTCTGAAACATTTGAAGAAAAAACATCCTGGGGCAGAGGATAAATATAAAACGCATAAAAACCAAGTAAAAATTGCAAAAAGTTCAGATCATTGTACGCCGCTGTTAGTGCAATCTAAAATTACACAAGCCCTTCCGAAAAGACATAATCGACAGCATTTTGATCTAAAATTGATAAAGTTTGTTGCTGATACGATGTCCCCAATTAGTATAATCGAACATCCTAGCTTTAAAAATCTATTTGCAGAATTCAATGTGGATATAATGACCAGAAAGACGTTTGAAAAGAAAGTAAAAATTTGTTATCAAACACAAATTGAGCGAATTAAAACGAAGCTTGACAAATGTGACTATGTTTGTACGACTGCTGATATATGGTCTGCCCGCAAGAGAAGTTTTCTTGGCATCACATGTCACTGGATTGAAAAAGACACCTTCGAAAGAAAGTCCGTTGCACTGATTTGTGAAAGATTTAGTGGATCCCATACTTATGATCGTATTGCAGAAAATCTACACGAGGGGTTTGTCAATTTCAATTTGGATATTCATAAAAATGTGGCAACTGTCACTGATAATGGCAGTAATTTTGTAAAATCTTTCAAGGAATTCGGTTTGACTACGTCGACATTTGACTGCGTCGAACAAACTGAAATTGATGAGGACGATGAGAGTATTATTACCTTTAGTCCATTGGTTGACGAAGAAAATGCCACAGCTGCAAATGATAACAATTATGACTCTGAAAACGCTGATTTAATTTTGCCAAGGCACATAAGGTGCGCCAGCCATACCCTAAATTTATTGGCAACGACTGATGTAAACTCTTCCATTAATAGTAGTACACTTATGAGATCTAGACATAAAAACATACTACATAAGTGTAGTGAATTATGGAAGTACGCATCAAAACCAAAAAGTGCGGAGGTGCTACAAAAAGTGTTGGGTCACAGTTTGAGTTATCCGACAGTTACACGTTGGAATTCATTTTATGACTCCGTCAGCCAAATACTGACCATATCCAGAGCTGATATGAATAAACTGGCTGAAGACCTTCAAATTAAAGAACCTCTTAAAGACAGCGATATAACATATTTGCAAGAGTATTGCTCAATTTTAAAACCTGTGGCAGAGTAGGACCTTTAATTATTGTTGTGTTTGGAATGCATGCGACACACTTCGCGCTTAAAGTGTTCTCGCTTATATTCTCTGGGGTGAAGAATATACCATCAAATAAGGACTTCTTCTTGAACTGCAATATCAGTTCACTTATTTTTGGGTCATTTGTGCTGAAAAAGAAATATTACTCTTGAACAAGCTCGAAGCAGTTTGTTATCATATTTACCTCAAAGTAGATGTAGATGCTATCTCGTTATCTGTTTGAAATGAGCTCGATTCAGAGCAGTGAGTTGTCGAGGTCTCCGAAGTCCCAGGTTGTGATATAGATATTTCGGAGGTTTTTAATTGGCTCTTTGTTTTTTTGCGTGCTGGTGAATTATTTGATGAAAGCGATCGAACATTGAAATAATCCAGAATATTTCTCTTTCTTTTCGTTGAATTCGGTACATAATCAGAGTCAGACGAATCCATACAATATGGATCAGGTGTTTCATCAAAGACATCCCCTCTGTCGCTGTCTGAATCAATCATTTTTTCACTGAAAATTTCATACTACTTTTAATACATTATACCGAGCATTATACACTATACCTACTACACAAAGCAAACAAAATATATTATTTGCATTATTGCTATTGGGAAAAGTTGTCAAGAAAGCTGTATTATTACTTAATATACTAATCTAATATCTATTATTATGAACACTATTTCAAAGTAACAATAAGCCCGTATAAAAATGATTCATTTTCAGGTACACGTAATATTATTCAACTTGAATTTTCAATAGTTAATTTGAATTAAATTGGAGATTTTTAAAGTTGGTGATTTGAAATATTATACAGGGTGATTCTTTGAGACCGTGAATTAGAAGTATATGGCAAATGGAAAGGACTAGAGTTTTGAAACTTTGGTTTTAGCTACTACGATTTGGGATCTATTGACGGAAAATATTTTCAAGATGGCGTTTCGTCGTTTCGTTTTTCAAATGAGATGCAAAATTTTTTTAACATTACTTCAATACACAATTTAAATATTCATCAAACTGTTATAGCATTCCCTATACCTATCTTCAATAGTTTCTGAGAAATTAAGTAAATTTGTAAAAATAATAAATTTATACCTGTAAATGTTCCACGTTAGTGATTTCTATATGCGTGAAAAACCCTTCTATGCACATCTTGTCAATATTTAAGCATATTATTTTTTCACTGGGAGATACCGATTTGTTAAGTTTGAATATTTTTTGGCAAGTATGTGTATGTTAACTAATAATGAATTCTATTTTTTTATGGCTCAATTTTTATTTGGTTCTGAAATATTGATAAGTCGTACATAGAAGGGGTTTTACCTATAATTCATATGCTTATAAAACGCATAGAAATCACTAACGTGGAACATTTACAGGTATAATTTAATTATTTTTACAAATTTACTTAATTTCTCAGAAACTATTGAAGATAGGTAAAGGGAATGATATAATAGTTTGATGTATAATTAAATTGTGTATTGAAGTAATGTTAAAAAAATATTGCATCCCATTTGAAAAAATTGAAATTGAATGCTTAGAAATTACCCAAATTAGAAACTTTATTCTGAACACCCTGTATGAGTAACTTCAATTATTTGCATTGTAGTATGTCAAACCATATCTTTTGCTGCTTGAACCAAAATTTAAACCTTTTAACTTGAAAAATGACGTAAATATATGATATAAGAGACAACAATAAAAATTCCAACAAAATTATCAAAATCAAAATATTTCAATAATGGCTTTAGATAGGTATGGGACACCTATACAAAAAAATACGTAGAATTTTACGTGCAATCTGAAAATGCATTCAAAAATATATAATCGTATTTGAAATAAGAAAGATGGTATCAACTTCCGGTATTTCCGGAAACAACGCCATCTTGAAAATATTTTCCGTCAATAGATCCAAAATCGTAGTAGCTAAAACCATTGTTCCAAAACTCTAGTCCTTTCTATTCGCCATATACTTCTAATGCACGGTCTCAAAGAATCACCCTGTATATGGTGCTAGTGCTACAGCTTACAAGGGCAGAAAATCAGCATTAGCAACTCTTTAGTTTGAAGTTGAATAGTTGAGCATGAGTACAAATATTTTCGCCTAGCATCAAACAAAAATATTTTAGTACATAGAAGGTACATATTAATGATAATTGATAACTGATACGATACTCCATGGAAAATCTGGTCAGTGAAACACCATCAACAAAAGCATACAAATTTTAATTAAAATCGTTTGATATGTAATTTTAATTTAGAACTTAGTACTCACCTGATTTTTATGAATAAATATAAAATTTATATTTTAGTATATACTCCACACTGAACACACTAACTGAACACGTTGTGGGCCTAGGCTACTACTGTGCGAAACTTTAAAGCGCGCCGTATGATCGGATTGTGTATATCTACAAATTCTTGCCTGCACCTTAAGCCGCATCCAGATTTTTTTTGTGTACCGAGAAAACACTGAGAAATACCCTCCTATTAATATGAAAGTTATTGAGGAAATTAGTGGTTCATAATTTAGTACCAGTTTTATGCTAATCTTGTACCTTATCTTAAAATTTTATACCCTTGGCCATATACCAATATTGTATAACGTAAGTATCTTGCATATTGTTGTCATTCTCGAATTTATTTTTAGAATTTTTGGTTAATAACCCTTATTATGGCACCTTGTATTCCGAAAAACTGGAAATAAATATTATGATAATTATCAGGGCTAAAACCTGCTACGTAATAGAGTCATAAACTGAATATTGTTATGCCCGACTAAACCTAATGAGATATGTACCTGACGCGATCCCTTATTCAGGTATTTTAAATAATAATATAATTTTTCCTACCAATTTGGCTAATTCACAAACATTGTGAAAGATATTGGCAAAACCAGCAGATACAACATAGTATCAAATCAATACTAGTACAAATTTTTTGTTTATTCAAAACTGATAAATAGTTTGTGAAAAAATGTACCACGAAATTGGGCACATTTTTCACAATATCTCCGGAAATTGCCATCGTATTGAACTGAAATTTAGCGTTCTGCTGTAGACTATAGGCCTAAACGTTGGTACAATTTTTTTTTACATCTGATAAACAGTTCAAGAAAAAAAAATCCGACAAAATAAAGGAAACATTTTTTTTTAATTTACCAACAGTCCGATCCTAAAAAAAATTGCTATAAGTTGATTGCCAAGTTTCAATTCAATATCTTGGGTAGTTCCTGAAATATCTGGAAAATTCGAGAATTACAGACATTTGGACGAAATTATAGGACGCTGTTCCTCAGAATATGCGCCAAAAACCATGAACCACTCGTACGAACTGAAATAGCTGCCGTTCTTCAAATCAACGCGAATCAACGTATTGGCTATTGGATTCATCCATCTATTAGATTTATTGAATACAAGGATTCTCTCTTAATGTTTATGAATACAAAGATTCTACATTGAATTCACGTATTCTAATATTCAAATAATTTGAATACCAGGATTCAAAAATTCAATATTTTGAATACAGGTATTCTAGAATTGAATACTCCGAATCTCTGGATTCAAAATTTGAATAATTTGAATACTGAATAACAGTAGCTTGAATACGAATATCGAATAGCCTTCAATCAAAAGGATTCAAGAATACGAATACACCATTTTTATTTGTATTCGAATACGAATACAGAATCCTGGCAAAGTAGCTTGAATAGGATTCAAGTTACTGCGTATTCGAATACTACCCAAGTCTGTGGGTGATCAATATTAAACTTGCTCATTCAAATCCTCGATAAGAATAACAGGTTCGTTGCCACATAATAAAATAGATATGGTAACGTTGCCACGAATGACACAATGAACACTAATTAATGTCCTACAATATCATAAAGAAAAAGTTCAAATATTCCCATACACAAATAAGATACTCTTGATCATGTATTTATTTTCCCCGATAATGTTCATTTCGCTTTTGAATAATTTGTAATAAACTTATCACTTCCACCTAAATCTCACATTTTTATTGCACGCATGTTCTGGGGAACAGCGTGCATACAATTTTCGAACTCCGAGTCACTGATGAAGAATTCGAGATAAAATTTCAAATTCAAATTTGGCCGACCGTTGTCCCGATAACTTTCGAACGGAAAGAGGTAGTGACTTCAAATTTTCAGGGTAGGTTGCGCATCCGAATGCGACAAATGGAAATAATCGAACACACGGTTTCCGAGTACTTATTTTGCTTTCAAACAATACAGATCCGACCGAATTGAAACTTCGTAAGGCTTGCTTCACATGCATACTCTTCCATTCAGTTCGGTTCGTTTTCGGTTTTGACCAACAACCAACGAAACCGTGTATATGTGATACGCGTTTACATCACGGTTTATATGAGGTGCATAACCACAAAAATATAGTAGAAGATCCGAACCTAAGTCGACCTTCACCGAGCTGATAATAGAATGAAACATATTATATAATAAATTTAGCATATTAGATAATATACTAAAAATGGGTTGCCTGAAAAAATCCTGGACAGACTATTTTTAATTTTTAAAAAAATTTCTAGTGATACGATCCTCACAAAATTTTGCAAAACTTTCCGTGTTGGCATTCTTCAAGTAATAACCATATTTAAATTGGATCGCTTTAGTATTTTTCGAGTTATTAAGGAAATAAAAACCAAATTTCAGATGGCGATAATCCCAAAACCGTTTGGCCGATTATGCTTATAAACAAACTCAAATGTCACATTCAGAAATTTTCGGCGAAAAATTCGAAAATTACGGACATTTGGGCAAAATGATAACACGATGTTCCCCACAACATACGCGCAAAAATAATAAAAAATAGTCTGTCCAGGATTTTTTCAGGCAACCCATTTTTAGTACATTTTCTAATATACAAAATTCATTATAAAATATGTTTCATTCTATTATCAGCTCGGTGAAGGTCGACTTAGGTTCGGATCTTAGACTAATACTTCGCTCCAACCTGATTCACAGGATGGTAGAAGACTCAAAAGGAACTGGCCAATAGAACACGATGTTGCACGACCCATTCCGACAAAAGTTCGAGCGAGGTCGTTTTTGATTGGTCGGTCGGTTTTACGATTAATGTTTCCTCCCGTCTATCATGTTCATGTGACACAGATATGAGATAACGTGACTCGAGATACGAGAAAGCAGTGATATCTCGTCTGCGTTTTGAGTGGTTTGATATTTCGAATTTCGAGTCATAGCACTTCAGATTCGAGGGCGAGATATGAGATGTTTAATAATCGATAGAATTTATTGCTGACATTTGGAGCTACAGGATGATTTCATTCCATTGTGAATTGCGAATGCGATATTCTTTATTCAGTAGCTGTCAATTCAGATCAATGTACCGATTGTTGTTAGATTGAGAATCATTAATAAATAATCGATTATTGATACCTCTCGAGGACCTATATACAGGGCAAGTCTGTAAGTTGTATATTAATTTTAACCATATATTCTTCTCACACTTTTTTCATTTACTATTTTTCCTGATTCAGTTCAGGTAAAAATATATTTGTGTTTAAAGATTTTACAATATGCAAATAGACCGAGTAAGACAACCCTACACTTTATTTACCTGTTGAACACAGAATAATTATCTGAAAGCTTTATCATGTGATGCTCGAAATTCGATGAAATTGTTTATGAAAACTTACTTAGTCACTCAAATCTTATGAAATGGTTTTAAATAAACACAATACAGCATGATTAAAAAAAAAGTTTCCACTTTTCCGGAATATTAAAACACTGAACTTCAACTTCAATTTCATTCATTATCCACTATAAGATTATACACAATTCCCCATTGCATATTCTCACATTCCTTATATATTCTAATTCTCATCATATAAATGAATAGAATAATATCATAATAAAATATCCAGTCACAATAGGTTTGTTCCATCAACATTTATGGAGCAACCCCTGGAGATGCCCTAGAGTTGCAGAGAGTCGCCCCGGGTTAGCTCCAAGGTCGTACCTCGCGAAGTTTTGTTGGAACGAGTAGAAAGCGAGTGGGCGTCGCCGTTTGCGTAACATTGGTAACCTAACCTCACTATACAGTTAAGAAATTTGAATTTTGAAATTGTTTTACCTACAGTGACTATATTCTCAAGAAAATATAGTCACTGTAGTTTTACCTACCTACCAAAAGGTGCATTTTCATGCTGACTCTCGTTGTTTGTCAGATTTGAGTGAGCAATGGCTGAAAATAGTATTATTCTTGGTAAATGATTCCACACCGGAATTGCTAAGGATTGCATTAATCCACGCTTGTTAATCCATTTCAAATACACCTAAATCGACACACTGAACTGACAAAACAAATATCTGCGGATAAATCAAAATTCAAAAGTACCGAAGTAAGGTTAGTTTGTTTGTTGTGACAAGAACAGTTTAAGCAGGTTATAGACGAATTGCAAGTACGCATGCGCGGTTTGATGCTCCCTATCGTGCTCTAACCCATCAGAAGGAGAAGCTTGGAGCAAACCCGAGAGATGCTCCAGCAAGCTCTCGCGGTTGTTGGAACACGAAGTTGTGTACTCCAAAATCTTGAAGGAACGCGACTTCGAGCTCCAAGTTCTCAATGCGCATGAGTGAGATGCTCCGAGCTGCTCCAAAATGGTTGATGGAACAAACCTAATATAAACAACAACAACAACAATTATGTACTCTATCAGCCTACGACCGAACCATAAATAGACATAATTTGTGGTGGGTTTCACGAAGATATCTTGACTGCACAATTAACCATTTTCTCTGTCAAATTTAACAAGCCGATTAACGGAATTCGGGTTTCACAAATCTTTTTTCGATGAAATAAAAACCTAAGGTTCTTAGATAAGAAAAACCTTGATCAAAACCATCGATTAGTATATCCAGGAAAAAAATCTGACAACCTCGCATGTAATCGTGAGAATACGTACTAGCGAACAGACGTGTTTTATTGCTCTCAGTGAATTTATAGTTTCTGGTGCGTGATATTAACTTCAACCAGTTTCATCTCAAGTTGAGTGTGAGTTCCTCTTACCATACACCATTTTAACAAATACTTTTTGATTTTTCAATAGTCCTTCACTCGTTTGTTGGCCGATATACTTCCAAAATCGCAATCTCATTGCTGGATTTGTTGTTGTTTGTTTCCGATCACATAAACGTGACACTCCCGCTTATCGGGCATCGTAGAAGACCGGTTTTAGAATCTCTCATTACACTGCTAAGCGTGCATACATATTCAGCGCTTCGGGTTCCCGTTTGTGTATTTCTGTTATCTGCATTCATTCCGTCGTTCTGGTATTGCCCAGCATCCCTGTCTTGTCATAACTTCTACTTATCCGTGGCCTTCCCTTCTGTGTAAGTCTTCCTTACGGGCCCAAGGAAGTGAACAGTACTCTACTTGTTACCTTATCCCTCACCCTTTTCTTCCCACTTCATTAGAATGCCCAACTGCGCCGTCTGTTGTAAATTCATTACCAACACAAGCTTTCGTGCCCTTTGCAGTAGATGCAATAAACCGTCCCATCCTGAATGTGTCAATCTCATCAGTAAGGAACTTGAGTTTTTGAAAGAACGCAATGAAAGGTGGCACTGCCCAGCTTGCACCTCCGGCGAAAGAAAACTTCGTAGTAACTCAAAGGAGTCTCGTTCCGTGTCTCCTACTCTTACTGTTGAACCTCCACCGGTATCCGAGTCAGCTGACACTGCCCTCACCCTCAAGCATTTTAACCAAATAATGGAGCAAATGCGCAGCATGACCTGCAGCCTTGAGAGAATGGAGAGGAGGCAGGACGAATTGCTGGCTCGCCTAGACACCTGCACAGAGATTGTAAAGAATCATTCTGATATCCTAGCCTCCCATCAATCGCACATCGAAACCTGTAAAGCAGATATCTCATCTCTGAACGACGCGCAGGCTGCTATCACCCGGGAAGTTTCTTCCCTTTCTAACGATGTAGCAAAAATTAATTCTAAGGTTTCCCTTAAACTGCCCACCATTTCATCTCAAATAGTGGTTCCCGAGGTCCTCGATCGAGTGAAACGTTCGTTCAACCTAATTTTAACTAATGTCCCTGAGTCTGATGAGGCCGGCGACGAAAACATTATTGCTGCTATAGTTGATCTGATTAGCATCTCCTCTAGCCAGTTCATTACAAACGTAACCAGATTGCAGTCGAAAGATGCGTCTCGCCCACGTTGGACGAAAGTAACATTTTCGAATCCTGAAATAGTACAGAACATATTACGAAATAAATCTGCAATCCTTGGAAACTCTAAGTATCGAATGATAAAAATCCGGGACGACAAAACCAGGGATCAAATTTCCGCGCTTGATTCCTTGCGGGCTGAACTTAGGAGCAGACTTGATGCAGGGGAAAAGAATCTGACCATAAAATATGTTAAAGGTTCTCCCACCATAATCAGCACCTCCCCATCTAATCGTTCCCAGAACTCAAAAAACTGATTCACCTACACTCTTGGCCCATTATGTATACCAATGCCCAGTCGTTGTTACCGAAATATGCCGAGATTCTCTCATTTGTACAACTGCACAAGCCCTCAATCATCTTCATCTCTGAATCTTGGTTAAGCTCGGAAATTCCAGACTCTGCAATCAACATCCCGGATTACATAACTTATAGAGAGGATAGCAAGGAAGCACCGGGTTACAGAGGTGTTTGTATCTTCATAAAAAAATATATTTCAGACTCTTTCAACATAGAGGCCATGCACAACGACTGGACTAACATCGACAACATATTCCTGAAAATTACCAGCTCCCAATTCAGTCTCTTGATTGGATGCATTTATAGACCGCGCCCATGCGATGCTGATGTATCCTGTGCCAACTTTCTGTCAACATTGTCTTGCACCTATGACAACGTGCTGATTACTGGCGATTTTAATTGTGCCGATTTGAAATGGCCCCTTACCCAGTTGCCTTCTGCACTATCTCCTTCCTTGCCATATGCTCAAGAGGTCTTCAATTCCAGTTTGCAGCAGCTTGTCACTAAACCCACTAGGTATCGGAAGAACCAGACACCATCACTACTTGACTTAATTCTTGTCTCCGACCCATGTCTCGTTTCTGATATTGAACATTTCCCTCCCTTTGGCAAATCAGACCACTGCACTTTAAGCACCGAATTACAGTTCCGCATCCCCAACGCAGACCATAGTCGGAAGAAAACCTTTCGCCTGATAGATTACGATAGGATTGATGAGGAGATGCAAATGCTTGATTGGGAGACACTCCTACTCTCCCATAATAGTGTGGACACGCAATGGAGGATATTCCTGAATCTAGTTAATCAGACTATCGATGCTAACACCCGAATCAAAATCCTAAGGCAGAATCCACTCAAGCCCTGGATCAGCGAATCCTCTCTCAAACTCATTCGGCGAAAGAAAGCATTGTGGCAGAGGTATTTACGCACTAGATCTGCGTCAGATTATTCCGCTCACCGTTCCTTCTCGAACTTCGTCTCCAGTTCCCTTCAAAACTCGAAAACTTCATTCGAAAACAAGTTGGCTTCCTCTAAAAACAAGAAGAAGTTCTTTAAATATATAAGATCCTCTCTTAACACCAGCGTAAGCACCCCACTGGTAAGGAACCTGTCGGGCAATCTAAGCAGCAGCAATAGAGAAACAGCAGATACTTTGGCTGAGGTATTCTCCCACTCCTTCTTGCCGGAGCCACCGGGACCAGTACCAACTCCATACTTACCAAGAATTGTTCCTGAATTGTGTACAATTGAAATCGACGTTGTTCTGGTGGAGAAACAACTTACCAAACTGAATGTCACCTCCGCTCCTGGTATGGACGGCATTTCTCCCTTTTTCCTGAAACGTTGCTCTAGGGCTTGCTCGATACCTCTCTCTATCATATTTCGCAATTCAATTCTCTCGTCGTCTCTTCCCTCTGATTGGCTCTTTGCTAGTGTCACTCCTATCTTCAAGAAAGGGGACAAGCTTTCTCCGAACAACTACCGCCCCATTAGTCTCCTTCCAACCGCTTGCAAAGTCTTAGAGAGAATAATCAGTGAACAGCTCCTCAAATTTGCTCTATCTAACCACTTAATACCCGAGGAACAACATGGTTTCGTCCCAGGCCGCTTCACTATTACCAATTTACTTTCATGCCTTTCCGACTGGACAACAGCGTGGGATTCTGGACTGCCTATTGACGTGATCTACCTGGACTTCGCTAAAGCTTTTGACAGAGTACCTCTTGGGCGTCTAGTGGCTAAGCTGGAACACTTGGGACTCCGGGGTAAGCTTCTTGGTTGGGTTAAGGCCTTCTTATCCAACCGCCTGTATCGTGTACGTGTCGGTAGCGTGTTCTCATCTTCCGCTTGGCCAGTCTTGTCCGGTGTTCCTCAGGGATCCGTTCTGGGTCCACTTCTGTTTCTTTTGTACACCTCTGACCTGCCACCTCTAATTAAATCTTCAATTTCTATGTTTGCTGACGATATAAAATTGTACGCCTGTCCACTACTACACCCAACTGCAATTCAAGACGACTTAGATAGCATACAGAATTGGTGCAATACATGGATGCTCCCCCTTAACATCAGCAAGTGCTCTATACTTCACATAGGAAGAAACAACCCCGGTCAATCTTACAACATCAACGGACAAAACCTTTCTTCTGCTACACAGATAAGTGACCTTGGAATCATAGTTTCAAATGATCTCAGCTGGCGCGGCCACATCGAACGTGTCTCGAGCAAGGCAAGGCAATTAACATACTGGATGTACAAATCCTTCAGAGGCTGTGACAGCGGAACTTTCGGAGTTTTGTACAAATCGTACATTCGACCCACATTGGAATATGGTGGGCCCGTCTGGTGGTGTTCCACGAAAGCCGAGTCTGATATGCTTGAAAGCACGCAGAGATGGGCTACTCGCATCGGATATGGCCACATTCGTCCTTCATAAGATCAGCGATTATCATCTATGAACCTGACACTCTTCGAGGATAGACGTCTGCGCGGTGACCTGATCTTCTCATACCGAGCAATCCACGGCCACTTCAGCGACAAGATTCGTTCCATATTCACCATCAACACCAATAATCTGAGAGGTCACCCCTTGAAACTTAGTCGCGAAAAATTCAGGTCATCACAACGTCAGAACTTCTTACCTAACAGGATATTCCACAACTGGAATCACCTTCCTGCTGCAGTCGTCCAGTCACCGTCCGTCAACGCATTCAAGAATAGTTACGACGAAACGATCCATTCACGTCCTACTTTTCAGTGATTCTTAAGTTCTCTACTACTTTGGACTGTTTTCGTTATACCTGAGCAAATTATGTATTCTCATTTGAACTTTTCTTTTGTATTTTGAGTTTATAGGTTTTTCACCTCAACTCTTACTCTTTGTATAATAATAATAATAATAATAATATGATTTAACCGAGGCAGGCACCAAATGTAATACTTATTAGTATATATTATTATTATTATAATGCAATCTATCTAGTACTTCTTTGTCGAAGCGTCCGTTTTTTATGATTACTTAGTTCGGTAGTTCGTTAGACTTGAGCTAAATTAGAATTATAAAAAACTAGCTGGCCCGGCAGACTTCGTACTGCCTCCTCAACGCCTGCCCAACGCCAACGCCAACTCCAACTCCAACTCCAACTCCAACTCCAACTCAAACTCCAAGTCCAATTCCAAGTCCAAGTCCAAGTCCAGTCCAAATCCAACTCCAACTGCAGCTCCAACTCCAACTCCAACTCGAACTCAAGCTACAAGTCCAATTCCAAGTCCAAGTCCAAGTCCAACTCCAACTCCAACTCGAACTCCAACTCCAACTCCGACGCCAACCCTAACCCCAACGACAACTACAACGCGAACTCCAACTCTGATTAATTCCTAAAATGACTATTAAAAAATAGGGGTTGGTGATAGAAGGGTAAAAATTTAGGGTTGTATGTATTTTGTAACGCTAACGCCAACTCCAACACCAACTATAACCCCAACTACAACGCCAACTCCACTCCTAACGCCAACCCCAACGCCCACTTCAACGCCAACTCAAACTCCAACTCCATTTCCACCTCCATCTCCACCTCCAACTCCAATCCAACTACAACTCCGACTACAACGCCAACTCCATAACCAACGCCAACCACAATGCCTACTCCAACTTCAACTTCAACTCCAACCTCAACGCCAACTCAAACTCCAACTCCATTTCCACCTCCATCTCAATTTCCACCTCCACCTCCATCTCCATTTCCATTTCCATCTCCACCTCCAACTCCAATCCAACTACAACTCCAACCCCAACGTCAACTTTATTGAATAGTCATAAAGTTCAAATTGACACTACATTTTAGTTAGAAAACGTTTGTATGGAAAAAAGAAAAGGGCTGTTTTTAGGGTTTTCCCGGCAATTATTCGAAATTTTCTCCCCGTAAAAACCATCCTTGGACGAAAACGAACATTTAAAAAAAAGAATTAGCAAAATTGGTCCAGGCACTGTTGAGTTATGCGCTTACCAACACATTTTGCGATTCATTTTTATATATAAGATAAGATTACTCGTCAACAATAATTGAATTTTCTCACAGTACGATTAAATAGGCAGAATAATATTAATAATTGATCTTTCACTATGAAGTGTTGAATTTGTTTATCGTTTGATGAAAATACTGTATTTTGTTTGCGGACAACAAGTTCTCTTATGCATGACCTTCCCCACATACTATAAACATACGATTCAACTAGTTGGAATGCAATAATTAGAAGTGACTTGAGTCATCTGGAGAAACTTATTAATTAAATGTGTCATGTTCCATATAAGAGAGAAGTCCTTTGAATGATTGTGCGGAAGCAAAGCAGTATCACAATATGCATGTTCTTTCGTACTGGACGAAGTGATTTATGTAACTAACATCAGTTGAATTAGTACTGAACAATGTGATTTTATGTAACAAAATCAGCTGGATCAGTTCGAAAGAATATCCCAATTAAATGTACTGATGATATGAATAACAGATAATTGTTTTATTCATTATTGGGGTTATTAGAGAAGAATTTATAGAATAATACAGATCATGGTAAGCTTATTATTCTATTTCCCAAAAGATAAATTACCTGCAATTTAAGTTTTTTGAATTGAACGTGAATTTCTACAACTGACAAACAAACTGAAATTTGAAACTAATCCTTCATCAAGAAATTATAATTTCATTGTAAGATAATGTTTAGTTATACCTTATTAACTTATACCGTTTAAGATGGTAATATAACCAATTTGGAAACAAGCGAGATTCAAGTACACAAAAATGATTATGTGAGATAAGGAGGTTACTAGCTCTACCTCTTTCTATAAGTGTTCTATTCTATGGACGACCAAGAAGTGGTGATCATCGAGATCATTACCCAGTCAGTATATGCCTATGTATATGCCTTTATGCAAGGAATCTATCACAGATCATCTAATTAAGAACCGGTTCCATAAAAACATATACATTTCTGGAATTTTTATTAGATCAGAATTTAATTTTCTTAATTAATTGAAGATTCCTATAATGACATAAGCTTTCTTTCGCAAATTTCTCATAGATTTATGAATTCGCGACTCTGTAACTAGGAAACCAGTGGAAATAGGAAAAAACTTGGATATTATGTGCCATAGCTATAGAAAACTTCAACCAAACCAAAATAATTTTCATTCTGAACAACCATATCAAAGCTAAAAAAGGAAAACTGTTTTTTTTTTGCAATTTCAACAGCCTGTATTTTTTCACCTGCGCAGAAATTGGAAAAATGGTAAATGTTGTATTTGATGAGAGGAATCTATGGTTAAAATCGATGTACAACTCAAAAGACTCATCCTGTATATCGATTATTGAAATCATTTGATTATTTATTTATTTATATTATTTTTATGCCCAACCCTATGTGACTCTTTATTTTTGTGAGCTCCTACGAGTGCGCTTTCATTTTGCTCGAATTTTTTTCGAATTTAGATGTCAGAATTGGCTTCAAACGATTCTATTTGACTTACTGATGAAGAATCTGCAGTCAAATTCGATTATGACCGCCCGTCCATAAAAAAGACAACTTTCGAAAGACAAAACTATAGATCCGATCTCGTTGAATTTTTTTTAGGACTATTATAATTTTGCGTCACTGAAAAATATCAATAGACAACGGTACATTGACAGATTCATTAATCTGCAATAAAAATCTATAGATTTGCATCGAAAAGTAGTTTTCTTTGAATGCACAATGGATTTACGCATTTATTCAAATACGATAAGACTCTTAACAGCTAATTAATAATATTACTCACCAAACATTTCGTTTACTTTTTGTTGGAATGTGATATCCAGCATACTTCTTATTTTATTATCTGTATCTGCACCAGTTTTTTTCTTCACATCTGTTCTCCTTTCAATGAGACGCCTAATCAACTGATCTCTGCCTGGTCTCATGTCATCCAAAGTACAATCTAACAGAAGGATAGATGTACTGAAGGTACCATCAGAGAGCTGGCGTCCCTTGCAAGAGAGTCCTTCCAAAGAGAACCGTGCAAGATGGTATGTTGGATTGACTTTCAAATTAATTCTGGTTTCCTAATGCAAATAAGAATATGTGAATATGACAGTAACAAATGTAAAACACAGGGTATAACAGCAAGTATTTTCACAGATAGAGCACCCTCAGAGTACACTTTCCGAAATTCATACAAACAATGAATTCCTAAATATTATTTCTTAAATACTGAGATTGGGTGCAAATTGTCACAACGCTGAAGCCATGTTCATAAGAGACCGTCTAAGTGCGGTGAACCTCGGGACAAAGATGTCCATTTGGTATACGGATGAATCAAAATCAGATAAGAGTGCAGGTATTGGGGTATATGGTCAGAAACTGAGGATCTCTGTGCCCCTGGGACAAGAGCCCTCTATCGTACACGCAGAGACACTAGCTGTATACATTTGTGTTCATGAATGTCTGCAAAGGACCTCAAGAGGGCGCACATCTAAAATAGACAGCCAGGCAGGTCACACTGAGAGACCTGGAATCACCCATCCAAGGTTCCATACTGTCCTGGGAATGCCGGTGTACCATAAAGCAACTGGCTACAGGCAATAATGTGACTCTCCTATAGGTGCCAATGCACTATGGTATTGAAGGAAATGAGGAAGCCGATGAACTTGCGGATAGGGCCTCCAGGGTAACACCTGCCGGACTTTCTGTGGAAAAGACCACTACAGGGCAAGGGTCCAACAATGGGAGCTAAATAACAGAACAGCTCTTTGCAGAAATATTACAGGTCTTGCACAGGCAAAAATATTTGTGGATTAATCACCATCAAATCCCAGAAAGCTCCTGCAGTTGCCACTAGCTGAGCTAGTGGGGGGGAGGGGTAAAGGTGGCACTGCTGCCATGGGACTGTCGGTACAAATACCACTTGTCAGTAGATGAAACATGCAGGCTCTGTATATCAGAAAAGGAAACTGCCGAAGTTTACAAATTCCCAGAGCTGGAAGGCCAAAGAGATTCACATATGGTGAACCAATTCGAAAACCTCACGACGTGATAGCTAAGACTCCTATGGGCGTATCAGGTATGTTAACACCATTTACAATGTCCTTAGGATTGAATAAGTAGGGAATAGAACAACAGATAATATCAGTCGCAGTTCTGAAGAGATGGACCAAGCCTCACGACCCCGTTATAATAATATTGATATTATTTCTAGTGAATTCTTTAATAATATTTCTTGTGAATTCACCTCCCAAAGTATCCTTTAATAATCAGAAACTCTACCTGTTCTAAAATCTCAAGTGCAAGTTAGTGCATTAAAGGATACTGTTGGAGGTATACTCATTATTAAAAGATTTCTTTCTGGGTTTTCTCTACCAAACTCTGAAAAATATTCATAAAATAAAAATTGATTATTTTGTGATTTGCTTCTGCGTAAGAAACACAAGATATTTGTCCGAAGCAATCAATCGAACAATGTTGCCTAACAAACAACAACGAAACAACATCAACGAAGAAACAACTATATCGTAACGTTTCGGAGTCATCAGACTCTCTATCAGACTCCTTCATCAGACACTTAACGAAAACGAATTATTTTGTTGTTAGTTATTCTGAAATTCGAGAATTGTCAGTTCGGGCGACAAAACCCAGACAGAAACCTTTTAATAATCAGTGGGGATATTGTTCACTCAATCTTTATCGATAGGGCAGTAGCCTGGCATACCAAGGCAGAACAAAGTACCACTAGGAGAACTTCAATTTGAACGGTAGGATCACAAAAGGCATTCCTTTGTTTCGAGCCAGAGTGTCTAGGACAAATTTTTAAACGAAGTACTTTTTGAATAGTAGTATTATAACGTTGCCAACGGCCTGGCTGCTCACTTGACTTTTTTTTCGCCTGAGTCATTTCAATTTAAACTTCTTAGTGTGTTAAGCTGATACCGACCAACAGCTTGTTGCTTTGGAATGTTTTGTATCTTTCTGTTTCAGCCTACTTCCCAGAGGATTCGATTGAATTCCCACCCATAGTGATCCGTAAGCTGACGGACCACCCCAGGAGGAAAAACTATCACCAACTAGTTGCATGTGATGCCAATGCGCTATACGGTGTGGGACGGCACAAACGTCAACTGGAGGGCCGAATCAACATTTGTGACTGAAAACCGATCAGAGGTACTGGACATTACGTCCGGCTCCAACTCTCTGGGAAACAAATTCCCGGATTGGAGTGTTTCTCGGAAACCTCAAGCTCTGACCACATTTTGAATTGAGCCTGATCAAAGAACGACGGTTGAATATGGATACCCTAGCACTGACTGGGGGGGGGGTTACAAACGCTCCTTGGGTGTCCATTAGGATTATATTTCTCCCGGTACTAACTGACGCGAGGACGTCGAAAGACTAGCTAAGGCCCTAGTCTTCATTATTAACTTGGAGTATAAAGAAAACTGCCCACTAAGAAGGAAATCTGATAACAAAAAAACCTCTTGGCGGAACCCCACCCTCGAAAAAATGTAGAAAAGAAGTTTGGAGACTATTCATCCGAGCTTAGATATCCGGCAACTGGGATATTTATAGAAACACTCTAACAAACCACAACAAAGAAATAAGAAGGCCAAAGAGAGATTCCCGGAGGAAGTTCTGCGGAGAGGTCCAGTCTACCCCGGTGAGCGCCAGACTTCCCAGGATCCTCTGTAGTTAACCGTCAAAAGTGCTTGGATCTATTTCTAGATCAGATGACCTTCTAACGCGCTCTGGAAAAGAGACGGGAGAGATCCTTTCAAGGACATACTTCCCATATTGTCACTTACTTGATTAATCGGACGGCAGTTCACCCTACGTTCCCCTGGAGCGGCGCTGTAGGCCGTGCGGGGGAGCTAAACAGTCACTGCTAAAATGATCATCAACCCTGGGACCTTGAGATGGGCGATTCACTGGCACAAACCTTTCAAGTCTCCCGGGAAGCGGGGGGCTTCCACGGGACTCATTGGACTTGAACCGGTCTGTGGTATCGCTCTCAAGGCCGCGAGGTGGCAGAACAAAAGATGGTTAGACCGAAAGGTCCAAGAATTCTGGTGCAGCATATCTGGTCTCAGACATGCTCGCTCAACAATTATTGGTCCTTCAGTTGAAAGAGCCAGGCGATGGCTCAAACTCTCCAGGCCAGACCTGACAGTTTTAACAGCTGCGTATACGGGACACTATACTAAGTAAGTTAGGGTTGGTCTAGGAGCCTGGAAGACGACGAATTAACGAGCAAATTGTATTTGATTGTCCCGCCGGAGACATGATTAGATTTGAGGAACTAGGAGTACACAAGCTGATTAGACTGAGGCAACTGGACAAGTTCTCACACACTAGGCTCATCTCCCTTATCAGAAGGCTTGAGCTAGTGGGTGAAGTATAGATTTAGGTGTGCCACAATAGGCCAACTGATCGCAGTGACGAGGAGGTGTTCGTCCGCCCGACATAGCACATATCTTACGATTATTGGTTTTCATTTTGTGAAATGGGGGTTTCTCGTTTGTTCATCGATGATGAACTGACTAATGCAGAAATGAACTAGATAAAATACATATTAGTATGTATATGTATAACTGGGGCAATGAGGATGTGACTGATCATAGCAATAGAGATTATCACACATCTCTGGCCTCAACTGGGGGCTCCAAAATTGTTACAGGGAGAAGAGCTGGAGTATTCAGACCCATAACAAAATATTCAGAGCAACTTTCACGCCATAACTTAAGTTTAAGAAGAAAGATTAAACAAACAGAGAAGCCGGATCTTCCAGGTTTGAAGCACTGCACAAAAACTTCAGGCTGAGAAATTGAAAATTCTCAGCATTATTCTTAAATGAAGAAGTTTGTGGAACACACAATAAATAGCTTCATCATTTTCATAGATTAGATGAGGTTTTAGAATTTTTTTTGCTGCATATGTTCAATGGGATATTTCTTATGAAAATAATATACTCAAATCATAACATACATATGGGATATTCATGTACATCTAAATGTGCTGCACCTCTAGAAATTACTTTCTTGAATGCTTTATGCATAACTTTACACAGTAGATTTTTTTACTCACAGTATGGGCTGTGTATAAGTTCAATTCGAGTTTGTCCATTGTAAGAGTAACTCTTAGGGTGGTGTGGACTACTTCGTTTTTCTCTCCTTCTTCCTGAACTACTGCATCCACAG
Source organism: Halyzia sedecimguttata (assembly GCA_937662695.2). Classification (NCBI taxonomy): domain Eukaryota; kingdom Metazoa; phylum Arthropoda; class Insecta; order Coleoptera; family Coccinellidae; genus Halyzia; species Halyzia sedecimguttata. The sequence goes on from OW569418.2 coordinate 10,590,416, forward strand.
TTTCATTATCTAAACTAATAACCACGTCCCTATTGCGGAAACTCGAAACAGATGTACTCCTTTTCAAAGACATGGCATGTTTTTGTGTCCCTTCAGCTAAATTACCATTAATTGTACTCGTTACAGTAGCCATATCAAGATGGCTGAATCTCACCTGAAAAAATTGGAAAAATACAATAAATGATCCGTATCGACCATTAAAAGAAGATAATAATATCAGAATCATGATCTGTTTCCAACAGTGTGAACTTCATGTCCTATCCTATTCGTAAAACTTATCATGGAACTGTCTGTAAATCTGGCATTGCATATACTGTAATAGATTCAGTTTTTGAATGAACACGAAGAGTAGCGATGCTACCTGTTCGTTCGCAATATCCTTGTTACCCTACCCCGGTTCGCCAAGTATGCGATTTGTACAGTTCACCATTTAAAAACATGCATGCGTAATACACATATTATGCCGCAGCCACCATTTTAATTAATTCTTGTAGAAAAATCCTTCTGAGTATTTCGTTTTGACACCTCGCTATGATGATTAATCAAAAAGTCCTTTTATTTAATCTATCATCGCCTAACTAACGTCATATATTTCATCTCATTATGTTCATCGGTTCATTGTTTTCATCAGTTCTCGACAAATTCAACTAAACTGAGCCATGTTAATTTTCTTAGTGAACTCTATTTCTTTTACGCCCTGTATAGAGGGAGAGTTAAAATGCTAAGGAACTATGAACCAATAGGTGCATGCAGAACGAAATTGCCCATCAAATACAAAACCCAACACACATTATATCTCTTTTCGTTCGGAAAATATTGCATCATTCCCAGAAACAAGCAAATTGTAGCATTCACAAAACTTCAATCAACTCACTAATAGATTCAAATCAAATACTATTACTGAACAAGTGGTCGATTCAAACAATTTTACACTTGACTTTCTATCAAAGTTTTGTAAATCCTACTGTCACTAAAACCTTCATACAGCGTAACATTTTTGATTATGTATGTGCAGCGTACCTTGATTTCATTGATATTTCCTGACATGTCAATATCTGGAACGACTTTGTACCAAGATGCTGATAAATTCCTTTTTATTATCAACTTTGATGAGAGTGGTTCCAAAATTATTGCCTCATCAATAATGTTATGTTCATTATCCAACCTAACCTTTGAAAGTTTCAGATCTGCTAAAGTGACACGCAATCTGAAAAAAAAACCTTTCAGAATGAAACCAGTACTGATCTATTATTAATACTGATTCAAACATAACCTATGTTTTCATCAGTGCAGATAATCTTTTAATTGATTGACTATCAAGGAATAAAAGGAATTTGAACTTCGTAGTATTTTGACTTTGTGTATTCCACCAAAATATTCGATCTTTACGTTACAGAATATTCAATGATCATTACTGAAAATTAACAAATTTCTTTTACTTATACCTACAAATTAAATCGAGGACCTGACAATATTGAAAGATGACAAATCCAGTCGTAGGATTAGGTACTATTAGCACAAACTACTAGTCTTTGGAGCTCGTATCAAATTTTGAGATACTTGGATAAGCCTATAACCATTTTAATTAAAATCACAATAGCAAAAAACATCAATATAAATACGTAATAACAATTATTGTCATCACCCTACCTATATTTAGGAATTTTAATATACTAGCAATCATAAGAGTACTCTAGTGGCTTCTCTAAGATACTCGAGAGTCCTAGAAAACGCTGTAACCCTCTTAGGCTTGATGGAAGGAAATTGCCCATCTGCACCTCGCCGTGGTAGAGGATGGGCAACGTCCAAAGGTGGCTAATACACAGGAGGACCGAGCGGTTGCCGGGCTAAACCAGCTTGCTGGGCAGGGAACTCCGTTGTCCTGGAGACGAGAAACCGTCCCCGAAGACGGATGAGCTACACAGCCAACGGAACTGAGTAGTACGTAAAATGATCTAACTGGACCAACTGAACTCAAATCTTTTGGCAAAGCCTTCATGTAATGCCAATCATATTCGATTTCGAAACAACCTTTGCAACGGTCATAAGAGTGCAGTGGACCTCGTTAATCGATTGGACAAAAAGTCATACATTTGCTATACGGATGGAACAAAATTAGATAGGGTGCAAGTATTGAGGTGTATGTTCCGAAACTGTGATAATCCCCTCCCCCCAATGTTGAACGGAGTTGGCAGATTTCGAAGCAGTTGGAAAAATTTCAATGGCGTTGGAATATTTCCGAAAAAATTGTCATAAAATGTGAAGGAATTTGATCACCTGACCGGATAAATGCAAAGCACGCAGATAATAGGGATGGGATAACATGGAATAACACCATGTACCCTTGTACACATTCCTGTTGCCGGCACAATGTGTGTTGTCGGGCAGCCATAAAACAAACCATCTGGTAACAAATTGAACTGTTACCCACTATTGGGCGGCATTTCAAAAAGCTTTCATTTCTATTGGATTAAGCAACGTAAATATGTAAGTACGCAGTTTGCTCCTTTCTTTCAATAATAAAAATAGATAAGTTTGAATTTCGGAAAACTAGTTTTGATGTTCAGTCCAGGAAAATTTCGAAGCAATTGGAAAAATTTCGCAATGCAGTTGGAAAAATTTCAAAGTAGTCGGAAAAATTTCAAAGCAGTTGGAAAAATATTGGAGAAGTTAGAAAAATTTCGAAACAGTTGGAAAATTTTCGATCCTGAATGCCGCAACTAGCTAGAGGCAATAAGTTGACTCTTCTATGGTTGCCAGGACACTGTGGATTTGAAGGAATTGAGGAGGCATTCAGGATAACACCTGCCGGACCTTCTGTGGGAAAGACCACCACAGGCAGCGGTCCAACAATGGGAGCTAAATAACAGAACAGAATTTGCGAAAACGGCCTCCAAGGTGAAACCTACTGGACTACGAACCCTTCTGTGGACTTGGAAAAGGCTACTACAGAACAACGGTCCGAAAATGGGATCTAAATAACATCGGAAAAGGGAACTGCTGAATAAATAGTGCAAATGCCCAGAGCTGGCCAGCCTAAGAATGTTACATATAGGATGGGTGAGCCAGTCTCAAACCTCACGACCTGATAGCCTAGGCTTCTAAGGACGTCATCAGGTATGTTAACACCATTGACAATGCCCTTAGGATTGAATGAGTAGGATAATAGCATAAAAGATCGTATCGGTCACAGTTCTGTGGGGTTGGACCAAGACTCACGACCCCGTTCTAATAATAATACACAGCAAGGGAAAACTACCAAATTATCTTCCCAAGACAGGGCCTAATGAAATACACAGCGAAAATGATAATGGTTTGCGAGCGATCCGGGTGGCGACCGTCGCTGCACTGATTTCAGGTCAGACAGCGAGAAATCGACTACTGGCCATGCTGGGGTGGGGGGTCAGGTGGAAATATATATATTCTTTTGACTGAGAGTTTTATATGTGTTGGCAGAGGTTGGTGTAACGGGGTACCATACAATTCTGAGTATGATACAAGAGCTTAGGGAAAAACCTCAGCAAAAAACCCTGTCTCCCCGTGAGTGTTGTGATTTGTAACTATTGTTCACAAAATTTGCTGAAATTTAGAAATATTGATAGGCATTTATTTCTTCAATATGGACTCCTTCGTCAAAAAACGGAGAGGTTTCTCCAAGGTACCCGAAACTCAACCTGAAAAATGAAAAGACAAGAGGAGAAGAACGAACAAACTAAAAATAATACATAACCTTTCAAAAGTCTCCTCTCACAAATATACTCTTCTGTTGGCGCATGGGATCTCTTGGAGAAGAATCGTCTCCGCTAGTTCTCAAAGATATTGATCTTAGAAATCCCTTCAATATTTGAATTCAAAAAGGAAATTGTTACTCGTAAGGCCAGGAGGGTCTCTTTCAAAACCAGATCTGGCCAGTCCAAGTGATGAATATTCAGAACTTCAGATGTTCGAAGACCGCTACAGGGCCCATAGGGCTATCATCTCCCATAGATGCATGTTTTCACTTTGTATTGTGTAATCTAATGAAAAAATGAGCAGGAAAAATTTACGATATAATTTAATATGTCATATATAATATGTGGAAATAAAATTATTGAACGCGTCCCAAAATTGCAGCTAATAAAAAACCTGTTGATCGACATCTGGAATATCGGGAGTCTGCTACAGACAGGGAAGCTAAATCTCCTGGAGCGTGAACTCATACGACTGCAATCTCAAAACCCAACTGGAAAGACCAAAGCCGTTTTGACACAGAACATCACAACATATACATATCGGAACGTGAGGTTAAAGGCTGGAACGGAGTAAGCTGTGAGCAAAAATAATCTCCCAGGGCTTCTTCGCATTCGAACCCATCAGGGACAGGGAGATCAAGATGACTTTCTCTGCGAAGCCTATGAACGTTCACTTGATCCAGGTATACATGCCCAAAAGCGACGCACCTGACGAAGAAGTAGACGCAGTCTATGGGGCGATCGAAGACCTGTTGCGGGGAATCCCATCAAATGAGGAAGTACTGATACTCAGCGATTTCAATGCACAAAGAAGGGAGGATGAATGAACCTCGCCCAAGAGATGTGGTGGGAACTTTCGGTATGAGGATGCGAACCGAGAGGGGTTAGGCTCCTCATACAGTTCGCCCTAAACAACAATCATTCCATCGCAAACACCATGTTTCCGCATCAACCATGAAGACTCTTGACATGGACAAGCCCAAACCAGTAGCATTGAAAGCAAATATATTACATCCTGATTAGAGCGAGATGGAGATAATCATTTAAGAACGTAAAGATCAAGCCTGGGGATGGCTGCGACTCATATCACAAGGTCCTCCTGGAAACTTTCTGCGAAAAATTGATATCCCTCAAGGTACAGAAGGAACACAACAATTAACACGCCTCACCGACAAAGCAACATTCTAACAAAAGCTGGAAGACTGCCTTCGACTTCAAACAGACGGAGATGCGAATGAGATTCGGGAGAGCATGAAAAGACGGATTGCGAAGGCGGCTGGGGAGAGCGGATCTGAGAAGATACAGAGGAGAGAAGGTGCGTCAAAAGTAGAATACAGGACGATACTGTCGACCGACTGAACGAGCTCAATAAACACATTTAACAAGCCTGCAGGAAAGACACCCATCTAAAACGCATCTGCATCGACTTGGGAATTCATGACGATCGACACGAGTCTCATGTGCTCTTCAGAACAGTATCTCAGAAGGGACTTCAAGTTCAAGATAACAGACCCAGCTTGGCGACGGTATCGTACCAAACTCTTTGAGGACAATCAAGTCCAAGTAACCCCTCCACAGGGACCCTGCGATCTAGAACCGTGCATCCAGAGGTTGACGACATCGCTGCAGAGGAACTGAAGACGATGGGATCAACTGTCGAGTTTTCGAGCTCTGCGATAAGATTAAGTGCACTGGGTGCTGGCCAGCAGACCAGTGCCGCTCATTCTTCGTACCCATATTCAATAAGGCAGCCCCATTGATTGCTCCAGTTACAGGACGATGCCACTCGTCCCACACGTCACACTCCTGCACATTATCCATAAAGGCCAAGTGTACCGTCTTCGCGCCGCTTTCAAAACTGCGCACTTTTCCTATCTACACGCATCGTTTTATCTGCAACGTGTTGAACTGTGCAGACAAAAGATTGTGCAAAGCGTAGCGTCTGGACCGGCCTTTACGGTCTCCTTCTTCCTGAAATCTCAGAGGTGGTATCAAACCAGGGAAAGGCACGAGAGAACAGGTACTCAACGTCCGCCAGGTAGTGGAGAAGGCACGTGTGTTCAACGTCACAGCTTTTATATGCTTCGTCGACTACACCAACAACCAATAAATGGCTTCAGGAGCTATAGTGCATTCGCTCAGTGAATGATGAATACATATCCCTGATTTGTACACCCAAACACTAGCTGAAGTCTATCAAATTCAGTAATTTCAACGTTGATTGAAATATAAAAAATTGTTCATGATGTACAAGGGTGATTCAAATTATTGTGCCCTTACAGGTTCCTCAGATTATAGAAGAAATAGCGTTTTGAAATTTCGCATTTTTCGCAGCGAACTAACGCATTCAAGCAGTAATTTCACAGGCATGCTTTCCTTTCCCCGCAAGAAAAATTCCAAAAAAATTGAGGTTAGTTATACAGGGTGAGTCTTTGAGTTGTGCATTAATTTTAACCAGATATTCCTCTCATCAAATAAAACGCTTTTTTCATTTACCATTTTTCCAAATTCGGCTCAGGTAAGCGTTTAAAGACTTTACAATGGGCTGATAGTTCCCTGAATTTTCTTTGTACGTTGAGCACAGATTACTTTTAATGTAACTCGTATTGTATATTGACCAAATCTGCTTGAAATTCACTGAATTTGTTTGAGAAAACTTATTTACTCACTCAATTAATATGATTTCGCCCTTAATGCAACATTTCCAGCAAAAATTTCTTCAATTCTTGAATATTAAAACAGTGAACTTTAACTTGATACCTATTATATCCATTCGATACTTCATTCCACTATGATAATATACACAATTTCATGATCTTCTATTTAGAAAAATCCTTCAATATCCTATATATCTTCAATGATACTTGAAAATTAATTCACTCATATTATTCATATTCCAATTGCAACCTCAATATAAATCACAGCACAGAACACTAATAATCGATGATCGAACTTCGAACTTCATAGCACTGATCTAATAATAAGTAGAAGAAGAGCTTACAGAGAGAGACATTGACTCCAACATAAGAGTGAGATGCAATGATATAAATTAGCTGATGTAGGGCAAAATATCGTGTTATCATATTTTATTCGTTTTTTCCATGTTCATTGAATTATTTTTGACTTATTACTTATTTAAAGTTTTATAAAGATTAATAGATTATATCTAATAATGGAGATGGCCTATTAGGCGTCCGGTTGTAGGAATATTATAAAACAAATCATTAAATTTCAAAGGTGAGCTACCTGAATCTTAGGAAATAATAATTTATACACATTCTGAAATATGACAGAAGTAAGTAGGTATTTGAAATGGAATCAGGGATTACTAAAAGCTGATATCAATTCTGCAGAATCAATCATATGTTTATTTGTACATCTTGATTTGAATATAAATTTCACATACATATTATACTTGAGTAAAATATTTGATTGCTTTCAAAGGATTGTTCAAAACAGTAAGTCTTTAGGCTTTGAATTATTTTTGTTTCCAAAAGAGAATCAAGAACTTGCGAACAAACGCAAGTTATTACATATATTGTTTATTGATAGAACTCAATCCTTTGACACCTATTAAATGTTTTATGAAATTTTCAATCAAAATTATAATCTATGAACGATGGCATTGTGGCTTTCAGTTTTTATCAGAGATATGGAGGTATCATATCTCTGGTTTTGATTGAGGGTTTCTTATCCAGGGGCGGATTGATAAATGTAGTGAAATTTCTAGATTTTTCAGCAGACTTTATATCATTCAAAGAAGAATATCTTGAGAACAGTACGTTTTAGAAGAAATGAAGAATACTTTATTTTTCTAAAATGATTGTAGATTCTTATAATAACTTAATCTCCTTTCTTTATGCTAATTTCTCATAGTTTTTTTAATTCGCGAGTCTATAACTAGGAAACCAATGGAAGTAGGAAAAAACTGTTAATTGGAAATTATGTATCATAGTTGTAGAAAACTCCACCCCAAAATTAATTCCATTCGGAATATCCATGTCAAAGGTAGACAAGAAAAACTGATTTTTTTTCGAAATTTCAACAGCCTGTATCTCTTTACCAGAGCCGAATTTGGAAAAAAGGTAAATGAAAAAAATTTTCTATTTGACGAGAGGAATCTTTGCTTAAAATTAATGCACAACTTAAAGACTCACCCTGTATATTCGAAAGTCACCATTGGATTTTTTTATTTACCTATCTATAATAACTGGACCATGTCCCTTTTTGTCGTCCATTTCTAAGGTGTTGAATCTATTTGTGACTGTTATATGCCCTAGATCCAAGGAAATACCATCCAGACCCTTCGAGTTTACTGGTACGATAATTTCCGGTGCTTTAATGTTGATGTCCAAGGAGATTTTGGTGGCCTTTTCATACGCTTCTTGTGCACTCTGCTTGGCAGCTTCCGCAGCATTTGCCGAGGCTTCGATAATTGCTTGTTTGGCGGTTTGGAAATTATTCAAGAAATTCTAAGAAAAGATATGCTGAAGAGAAAGTTTAATTATAATTGTTTTGGACTCACCAATATATTCATAACAAACCAGTTCAAGAAATAGATCTTCAAACCTCCCATGTTTGCGGTAACTATTATATCTGGAGCATCAGGGGCGGTATTTTCGACGTTACTCAGAACAATTTTAGCGTTCAGTGTTTCTTCTCCTACCACTGATAACACCTGCAATATTAACACTGGATATTTTTTTAAGTTATCGAGGAAATAATATTCTAGTTGGGTATAACTCCGAAACCGTTAAACCAATTATGCTCAAAACCAAACTTAACCCTCCCATTGGATGCGCAACCCACCCTGAAAATTGCAGGTCCCTATATCTCCTTTCGTTTGAGAGTTATCGAGGCAACGGTCACCCATCCAGCTACTGAACTCACAAGGCTGCTCAGATCTCCAACAATATAGATCCGATAGTGTTCAAACTTGGTAGTAGAGTTAGGTTCTGAAGGCGATCGCAAAATTTCAGCGATGTCGGACGAATAGTTTCTGATATATACAATTTGTTTCAATGATTTTTTAAAAATTTTCTAGTGATACGATCATCAGGAAATTTCGCAAGAATTTTCGCGTTGGTATTCTACAACTAATAATCATGTTTGAATTGGATCGTTTTTGTATTTTTTGAGTTATTGAGGAAATAACAACCAATGTTCAGATGGGTATAACTCCAAAACTGTTACATTCAGATGCACAACCTGACCTGAAAATTTCAAGTCGCTATCTCTTTCCCTTCTCAGGTTATCGTGACATAAAAAATATTTTTTTATAATTTTTTCGAAATTTTCTAGTGATACGATTCTCACAAAATTTCACAACCGTTCCTAGGTTTATATTCTACAAATATTCAACAAGTTTCAATTCGATCGGATTTGTATTGGTTGAAATCAAAATTATTACTCGGAAACCATTGGGCCCATTAACGAACCCATTATAAACATTAACGTCCGTCGTATTGGGATACGCCACCTACCCTGAAAATTCAACTAGCCCTTTCCTTTCTCAAGTTATCGTGGCAACGGCTGGCCGGCCGGACATTAACAAATTTGAACTCGAATTCTTCATCGGGGAGTCTAACCCAATCGGCATTCAGTACAAGAAAAAATATAAAGGTTATTTAAATTGAAAAAATTTATTTTTTTCTACTTTATTTGACATGGTTATTCAAAATTAAATGAATTTTGGTGGGAAGTCTCACCCCACGTCAATGCTTTTTTACACTCTTTCTTTCATTGTTAAGTCAATCTGCATTTGGCGCGCGTGCTATTTACATGATTATGATTATACTGACCCCTCCAAGTCTTTCCCAAGGAGATCCCTGAGAATCTTCTAGGAGCTTGTGCGACTAAGGAGAGTCAGTTTGCTCTTTTTCAACATTGTTACTCTATCCTTATGGCAGCTTAGATACAGCACTGCTAATTTTTGAACCGACAGTGAATGGTGTCCACTATCCTTTGGTTAGATCTCCAGCTCGCTCAATCCACTGAGCACTCAATTCAAATTAGCCACCGTGAACACGCGCGCCAAATAGTACTGACTTCACGTCAGTGCTTTTTTTATTTTTTTAAGTTCATCCAACAAATATGGCTATCAATACAGTTTGGCTCTTAGCTTTACCGTAGATCAAAAAAAATTGCGGTTATGGGACCTCCGGTTATGGGAACGCAATTGCCTCTTCTCCAAATCCGAACGTAATTTAACATATATCTACCGAATATAGTTATTTATAAATTCGCCCCAGGCCACGATACATATATTTCAACTAGGAAACAACGCTATTTCCCACAAACCGACTTGTCCGTGCACATAAAATGAAATTTGCCATGAATTTTCTCTTAAAACCTTAAAATGACGGCAATCCAAACGTCTCCTCTGCGCATACGCCATCTACTCGTGGCTTAAAGTCCCCTGAAAATAACATTTCACACAAAATTCTGATTCTTCAACACCATTGGTTCAGGAGATATCACTGCTCCAATCCACGCATGCGCAGACACTTCCAAGGGGGTTCTATGGAGGAATAGCATTCTGCACCTCAAATCCCCAATCCTCTCCAGCAGTTAATTCACTTATTGTCTGGGTCGGGTTCATAAAAGCAGTTAAAATTCTGCATTTTTCATCAGACTTTACATCATTCAAAGAGAAATATCTCGAAAACGGTACGATAAAGAATAATTCAATTTTCTAAAATGACTGTAGATTCTTCCAATAACTTAACCCAAACTTTATCTGCTTTATTTATGCTAATTTCTGATAGTTTTTCGAACTGACGAATCTATAACTAGGAAACCATTGGGAGGGAAAATTGTTAATTGGAGAATATGAATCATGGTTATTTGCCTTGTCAAATTCAGTTTTGCCATTTCCTAACCCCCAGAAAGATTAAGCAGAATACCAGTCTTATCCTTAGTGCGATAGGCGAAATTCACTCCAATTCCAGAAAAAAGGTGTCCGAATAAATAAGTTATTGAACCAAAATCAATAATAGTAACTCCTCTTGTTCGGTGGAAATCCACTCTTCTATCGTTTTAACATCTAAATTAAATTGTTACATTATTGGTGTAATGACATTCCCAGGATAAGAGGGAGCTCTGGCTGTACGCTCAGGATAGCCTGACTATCTGTGACACTGTATATTCCCTTGAGGTTTCTGTACACCAGTATATCTGTCCGTATAACAGAGGGTTGCGTCCCCTTGATATATATTATCAAGAGGGGGGTGAGGGGTTTGGTGTTGTCTGATAAAGGGCCGGTATTATAAAACTATTTTGACAGATATCTTGAAGTTAACTTGTGGAATGACGTCACCGTTAAAGTTAACTTCCCATTTTACGAGTTAACTTTATTGGGTGGATGGGGTATGGGTTAAAGTTAATTTTGTAGAAAATGGAGATTTTCGACAGTTCAATGTAAATAATAACATGGCATATAACCTAAGTATTTGAAATAACCCTAATTTTATTGTTTCTATTTTCCGCAGCGATATCCAATTTATTTTTGAGGAACTTTTAACTGACGATGAAGAAGATGCTTTGATTGCTTTGAATATTGTTGAAGGCTCTAGGCGAGAAAGGGTATTTAAAAATCGTTTAGACCATTTCACCATGGAACGAAACGGAATTTAAAAGCAGATTTGGATCATCAAAAGAGTCTGTACTAGTTGTAATGGGTCACATTGAAGCAAATTTACAAAGACCAACTACCTAATAGGTTTGTATTTCTAGCATCTATTTTAATATCTAGTGTAAATTATAATTATTTTTAGACTGTACTCAAGTGATTTATACAATTATATAACTTTTAGGGGGAAATGAAGGTGAAAATTATCGGAACAGAAGAGGATACTTCTCATATAATGTCCAAACCGTTGCTGATAGTCATTTACGCATTAGAGATAACGTAGCACGGTGGCCGGGAGCCACACATGACAATATAATATTTTTGCATTCTAGACTCAAGGCACGATTTGAAGAAGGCACCTTTGGTAATAGTTTTTTGGTGAGCGATTCAGGATATGCATTGTCCGAGTATATGGTGATTCCTCTGGAAAACCCACAAAATCAACCCCAGAGACTCTACAATGAATCTCAAATAAGAACTAGAAATGTTGTAGAAAGGCAGTACGGTGTATGGAAAAGAAGATTTCCCATACTGCAATTGACAATTCGATTAAAGAGAGAAACAACATGACTGTTATCGTAGCAACTGCAGTGCTTCATAATATCGCAGTTAATATGAGGGAAGAAGAACCTGATCAAAATGTGGCTGTAGAATTGGAAAATTTCAATCAACATATGCCACACAATCAGAATCGTAATTTGGTGCGACAAGAATTGATTGAAGAATACTTCCAAACTTTATAAATACATTACATATAAAAAATGTAATCATTTCATTTCAATTCCTATGCCCGAAATTTTTCTTTTATAGATCTTATGAGCATAACCAATAACACTTTTTTTTTTGCTCATTTAAAAATAAAGCTACTGAAACGAATGAATATTATTTAACTTTTGACATTAATAAGTGCTCACGTGATCGAGAGGGTGTTCTGATGATTCAAATAATACAGAGTTTGATCAAAATTTCCTATTTATGTATTATTTCAATTTTCATTTTGAAAAAAGTCCGTAATTTTCTGAGTGAGCGAGTTCAGTGTATAATAGTCCAATGAATTTTCGATAATGGTGAGAGCTGCGAAGAAATCGTACTTTTATTAGTTAGAGGGCGTAGAAGCAAAGGGTAGTAAGACACTTGTTCTTTCTTGATTTCATTTTAATACACAAATGAAAAACTTTAAAGGTGTTAATATGATAAGTACAAATTCACTCATATGTATTTCATTTATGTAAACAAACGACTTGTCTGAGCATGATAAGCGAGTGGAGGAGCCCGGACTTCAAAATATTGAATGTAAACGTGCAAGATCAAGGTATCATTCCTTCAAATTAACGAGGCGACCAATTTTGACTGATATTCTTCAATTTATCAAGTAATTTTCAAGGGACTGGGAAAAAATTTCAAATGTCGAGTTATTCAAATTAGCACAGAACATTCGCACAGACCACAGAAATGGGACTTTTATAAAACAGACATTTTAAGGCTAAAGTTATCTCGACCCATAAAGTTAAAGTTAACTTCGACAAATGTTTATAATACCGGCCCTAAGTGGACTAAAAACCTCAAGTGATTAATGAACGCCCCCTAATTTACTTATGTTTTAACGGAAGAAGATATGATGAGCCCTTTTTTTTGTAAATCTATTTACTCCCTCTATGTTATGATCATTATTACCAATTCACAATTGAAGGGGCAAGTGGAAGAAGGGGTCAAGTGACATTTTCTGAAAATATTCGGTTATATCATGGAAGAAGGTGTTATGTGCATATGTAACTTGTCCCGTCAGGATTTGCTTCTATTTTCCATATCTGAGCAGATACACAGTGGTAGAAGGGGCTATGTTACATTAAACATCAAGCACGCAAAAGAAGAAGGAGTTATGTACGCATGAATAAAAATTTATATGGAAAAGAGATATGATAGCAGAATGCTGTAAATCATAAAAAATCATCCAAAAACTAATCCTCACAATTGCACCAATCAAATTATTAAACTACCTTCCGTCAAAAAATGCCAGCTCACTTCACTAAAATCTAATTTTCTCGCAAACTCATATTTGTAACATAACTTCTTCTTCCACTTGCCCCTTCAATTGTATTTAGCACTATCTTTAACAATATAAAACAGAGATTCGACGCATTTCTCGTAGGCTTACGGAAAAATGTCAAAAATTTTATATTACCTGTTTATGGATGGTTCCTGGATTCAAGTCTAAGACTGTAAGGTCTTGTAAATTTGTTAATATTGTTGTATTGGAATCTCGCATCACAATTTCGACTGCTATACCCTTTATTGCAACATCAGATATTCTGAATCTTTCCGTGGAGATACGTACTTTCAATTCCTTGAATTTTAACCTCAGTTTAGTGTTGATCACTTCGTATTTGGTACCAGCACGTGTTGGGTCTAGAAAAAAAAAGGTTGATCAATTGGAAAATAATAAACCAACAGTTAAATGCAACTGCGAAATTTCATAAATGGCTTGCATTGTCATCACAAAAAATCGCGTTTCTCCTAAAATAAAATATCTAATCGGAAAACTCTTCACCATGGTAGGATTTAGGAACCGGCCTACTTCTGGCGCCCTATACTCAAGCTTCGGTATGATATTACAGGCTAATTTAGACTTTCTACATGAGTGGACGGTTTGTAATCAGTTATTGCTGAACCTTGAAAAATGCCATATGATCTCTTTTTGTCGCTCGGGTGCCGGCACTGAGCATCGGTACCGACTTCATAACATTGTTTTGAACCGTGTTATTTTTTCCAATAACGACTTGGGAGTGATTCTCGTCAGTCGCTTGACTTTCAAATTACATCTGCAGACAATGTTGAAGAAGGCTTGTCAAACGCTTGGATTTGTTATAAGAAATAGCAGTGATTTTTGGCGCTCTAGTTCCTCGGAACTGAGTGCTTATCAATTTTCCCAAATGTCTGTAATTTTCGAGTATTTCGATGAAAATGGTCTTAAACGATTTGGTTCGACTCACTGATCAAGAATCCGTGGTCGAAATTCATTCTGTCCGGCCGTCCGGCCGTAGGCACGATAACTCTCGAACGGAATGAGCTATACAGTTGAAATTTTCAGAGTAGGTTTGGGAGATAAATATCTCGGCTAAGTTTGTTACTGGGCAAAATCGGACAGATGGTTTCGGAGTAACAAAAAAATTATTTTTTTTACAGAACAAATTGCAAATTAAATTTTTTTCAATAAGCAGTTTTACCATAAGAATCCAATGATATCATTTTTAGCTCTAACAAGCTAATACTTTCGGAGATATGATTCTTCAAAATTTCAATGATAAATCGTATTTCACAGAGTGATATAATTAATCTATGTATGAATTGTCATAATGTCAACTTATTATCCTGAGACATGACATTATCTAATCAATCGAAGAATTATGAGAATAAAGTGTATTCCGAAATGTGAGCGAAGTGTAAAAATCTCAGTTGTTTGCTCCGAAATTAGTTTTTCTCAGAAAAGTCTTACATTTCGGAACGGAACATGAAGTAAGAGATCTGAGAGTAGTGAGACTGCTTTTCATCCATAGACATAGAATGCAAATAGAATGTAAATATTGAAAGCATAATTCTGCAGTTCGAGAGAGGAGAAAATTTGGTAATTTTCCATTATTACTCTTCTTTGATACATGTTTTATGAAAAATCTACTATTTGTAGGTACTTTAAACCTGTTTTGGGCAATTGTCATACGAAACTTGTTGGCGCTCTAGTTCCTCGGAACTGAGTGCATATTAATTTGCCCAATTTCTGTAATTTTCGAATTTTTCGATGATAATGGTCTTAAACGATTTGGTTCGACTCACTGATCAAGAATCCGAGGTCGAAATCGATTCTGTCCGGCCGGCCGGCCTTAGGCACGATATCTCTCGAACGAAAGGAGTTAGCGGATTGAAATTTGCAAGGTGGGTTTGGAGGGTAAATATCTCGGACGAGCTCGTTAATGGGAGAAATCCATCAAGCGGTTTCGGAGTTATGGCCGATTTTAGTAAAAATATTTTGTATGAATATTTCCGAAACCGATCACTCGATCTATCTAAAATTTAGCATCAAATTGTAGAATCAGGACCTTTATACGCATGTGAAGTTTTGTATTGACCAGATTACCGCAAAGTGTCAGAAAAAAATTTCAAAATTTAAAAAAAGTTTTTCTACAATAACTCTCGAACGGAATGAGCTAGGTAGTTGAAATTTTCAGAGTAGGTTGGGGAGATGAATATCTCGGTTAAGTTCGTTAGGCTTGTTTCACATGCATACGGTTCCATTCGGTTCGGTTCGTTTTCGGTTTCTACTGAAAACGAATGAAGGCCTTTCACACATTACGGTTCATATTAGGTTTGATGTTATCTTCCGACACGGGCTCACAATTCCAATTTTTCCGCGACGTCAGATTCATCAAAGCCATTCAAAATTGAACACATACATCTTTGAATGCATCCTACGTCTTTAATTCATCTTTATTTTTCGGAAATTTTGTCCCGCAGCACTGGTTTAGATTTACAGCAGAAATCAGTCGATCCACATTTGGAAAACCATCATTTTCTCATGAATACTGAGATAGCAACAATATCCCGAAAATATGTATGTTTATATTTCTATATTTGAACAATTCGGGAAATATTGAAAGATATCTGCTCGATTTGAGGTTAAAACCACAGAACGAGACAGAAAACATATGTCAATATTTATTACTTTATGGTTAAAACCGAAACTAAACCGTATTTGTGTGAACGCCCCGGTTGATCTGTATTCCCTACACACGAATCCAAACCTGATAGAAACCTATTCGTGTCGAGGGAGTATTCGGTGCTGTACGGTTTCTATTCGGTACCGAATCTAAACCGGAGCACCGTTTCACACTTGTCGCCAGCGACCGAATTGAAACCGAAACGAAACGAACCGAATGGAACCGTATGCATGTGAAACAAGCCTTATTGGGCAAAATTGGCCAGATTTAATTCGATTTCTTCCATGGTGCAGTTCTCATTCTCAGATTGCTCATTTAATCTTGATAAATAAACTATTATTTGAATTGAATTTCCTTTATGATGCAGTTCTATCATAAGAATACATTGATATAATTCTAAACTCTGAGAAACCAATACTTTCGGAGATATAATTTGTCTGTTTGAACTAGAGCGCCAGAAAGCTCCTGTCCACAGGGCTTGAACCCATTTTTCTACTGATACTTTGAAGACTCTTTATTGTACTTTAGTTAGGCTTGTTCTCAAATATGAATCATGTGTATGGTCTCCATTTTACTTTTATGACATAGATACTATTGATAAAGTGCAGCGTAGGTTTCTGCGTCACCTGTCTTATAGGGCTGGATTTACGGCAGATCAATTTGTACAGGTGGGAATCATGTTTGGCATTGCTGACTTGGAAATTAGGAGACGAGTAGCAGATATGTGTTTCTTGTTTAGGTTACTTACTTGCTCAGTTTGACTGTCGAGCTCTTTTACGTTGTATTAACTTCAATTTGCCGGGTAGGATCACGAGGGGCACTCCGTTGTTTCGGGCCAGAGTACATAGCAGTAATTATTGTGCAAACTTTTTTTTTGAATCGTAGTATTAATGTTGCCTGAAATGCTTACCTGACCTTTTTTTCGAATTCCATAAAGTTATTTATATGTAACTGTTTAGGATATTGAGCTGATTCTGACCTGCAGCTCACTGTTTTGTAATGTTTTGTATACTGACTGACAAAGAAACTGCAACACCCAGAAGGTGCTGTTTAAATTTGAATTCTTTTTGGTAAAACATAGAAAGTATAGCAAGGAGTAAATGATTGAAATTTGAAAAAAGAAACGGAGGGTTTACAATTTTTTTATAAATTTGTTAATTATTTGTTTGTCCACCGCGATTATCTATTCACTCCCCAACACGTCTTGGCATTGATGCAATAAGATGGTCTATTTCTTCTTGAGGGATACTATTCCAAGCTACCTGTAGTTCATGCATCAGAGCCGCCAAAGTCCATGGGGGCTGGGGTAAATTTCCAAGCCTTCTACCCATGATGTCCCAAACATGCGTTATGGGCAAATGATCGGGGGATCTGGGAGGCCATGGCAAAAGATTCACATGGGTCACTTCAAAAATGTTTAAACTAACTCTGGCAACATGAGGTCGAGCATTATCCTGCTGAAATATTGGATTCTCCAGCCGGTTAAGGTAAGAGAGAACATATGGCTCCACTATTTCTTGAAGGTAACGCAGCGCTGTCATATTACCTCGAATAAAGACTAAATGTGACCTACTTGCATGTGGAATAGCACCCCATACCATACGTCTACTGTCCGGTGACGCTAAATATCAAACTGAGGTTCACGTCTTTCTCCCCGACGTCGTCTAAACCTACTTCGGCCATCATGTGCACCCAAGGAGAATCGAGATTCATCAGAAAAGACGACCTGATGCCATTCCACATTCCAATGTTGACGTTCTCTGCACCACTGTAATCGTTGCCGGCGATGCTCAAGCGTCAGAGGTAACACAAGATGGGGTCGATAATGCTGCAGTCCAAAAGACCTTATCCGGCGGTAAACCGTTCGGACAGTTACAGGATGGCCTTGTTCTCCTAACCACTCACCAGCCAAAGATCGAGTTGTCGCAAATCGGTCTCTAATAAGTCTTAGACGTCGATCTTGAACTTCATTTGTGCCCCTTCGAAGTCCGGTGCCTACTCTTCTTCGATTATCAAAGCACGCTTGACAACATCTCATAACAGTAGTTGGGTTTCTGTTCGTACGGTTAGCGTTTTCTCGAAATGACAACCCCGCCTCCCGTAGACCAATAATTCGACCTCTTTCAAATTCACTTAGCTGGCGATAAATTCCTCGTACACGTGCTCTAGACATTTTAACAACAACTAAACATCAATTTTGGATCTCCTCGAACAGCTGGTTTGTTGTAAAATTAAAAATTTTGTAAAAAACGACTACAATATGTAAGTGGGTAGTTCTCACGAAATGTTCCACTTTGGTGTTCATGACAGTTTTCTGCTACATAAAACTGGTTTAATCGTTTAATTCTCTATATTATATCCTTTTGAAATGTAACAAACACTATAAAGAATAAAAAATTGCAAAATTCCAAGAATTTTAATTTTCAACGCTAGTTTTCTTCCCTTAAGAATTGAAAACCTCACCTCCGTGACTGTTCCTCTTAGTTATCGCATTGTCCTAAACTTAAAATTATAGCATTAATGGAATTCTGGCACAGCGTATTTCTAGTTCATTATCCACAATTAACTAAGTAATGTTGACATGATAAAATCTCAATAAAAAAATTATCGGTGTTCGAATTATACTTATATTAGTCGATGTTCCTGCATTATCTATCACCTCAGTGAAGCGACATTGTAATTTGACTCTTTAATCGCAAGATGACGGTATCGTCATCGTGGACCGCCTGGAATATCGGTTGATGCGCAGGTAATACTGACCACTTGAGATTTGAACTTCAAAGTGTAACTTATTGGTTAAATTCTTACCCAAGTGGTAAATACGTGTATGGGAAATTTGGGATTCTCACCTCCGTGAAGATGAATTGTAAGGTAGGAGATTATTTTATTAAATTATTTGTTATCTGAATATACTTAATTACGAAAGTTATTTAATGAGTTAAAATATTGGTTTGAAGCCTTTTTCTTTAAATGAGATATTCTATAAAAAAGTCAAATTTCTCACCTCCGTGAATATAGTAATTCACGGAGGTGAGGTAGTCTTCACGGATGTGATAATAATATTCTGTTCCTCCTTTCAGGACATGAATTCTAACATCATTAAAAAAAAATAAGAAAAAATCTACTGCATCTCATGAAGAACAGAAGAAAAAACAACGAAAATCTATGAGAAGACTTCATGAAGCCCGAAAAAATGATCCTGAATTATACGAAGAAGAAAAACGTAAAGAACGAGGGCTATTATAAAAGAAAAAAGGAAGGAAAAATTAAAAATATTCTGGATATGTCCGAAAGAGAAGAATTGGTTCAAGCACTGACGTGAAGTCAGGAGCTTTTGCGCGTATGTTCTATTGTCCATCCTCCTGTATTGGACACTCTCTTAATCGAATTTACCATGGTGAATTCTATTGTCTGTTCTCCTGTATGAGACACTCTTAATCGAATGTACCATGGTGAATTCGATTAAGGCTGTCCAATACAGGAGAATAGACAATAGAATTCACCATGGTAAATTCGATTAAAAGTGTCCAATACAGGAGAATGGACAATAGAAAATACGCGCAAAAGCTCCTGACTTCACGTCAGTGCTTGAACCAATTTTTTTATACTAAGGATATATGAATTTTTTTTTCATTTAAAATTTAAGATTATTTCATTTCCGTGAATTTTGTCTCACATCCGTGAATGCCGGTTTCATGAAAATCTCATTATTTCACAAAATACCAACGAAAGTGTGTAACCTTAGGCATAAGATTAATAAGAATTAATTTCTGGTTTAGGATATCTAAAAATAAATTCGATTATTGTTAATTTATTTTTTCTTAAACTAAAATGCGAAAGGGGAACATTTGGTGGGAATTACCCAAGTAACAAAAAATGTTTACATGAAAAAACCTTCACGATTTTTTTCTACAAATTTTAATCATTTACTCCTTGCTCCACCGAGCGGTTTCGGAGTTAAGGCCGTTTTTAGTCAAAACGTTTTTAATGAATATTTCCGGAACCAATCACTCGATCTTTCTGAAATTTGGCAGCAAATTGTAGAAGCATGACCTTTATATGCCTGCGAAGTTTTGTTTTGATCGGACGGCCCTAAAGGGGTAAAAAATATTTTCAAAAATTTTAAAATTTTGTTTTCAGAATAACTCGAAAAATACTGATCTGATTAAATTGAAACTCAGTAGTTAGATGCAAAAGACCAATGCAAACACTTTTGCAAAATTTCGTGAAGATCACGTGACATGAAAAAAATTAAAAAATTACTACTATTTTGTGAAATACTTTGCTTAAAATGCCGAAACCTATTTTTTTGAGGTTCATGCTGCCCTTTCCGGACATTTTTCGTTGTGCGCATGCGCAGATGAGAAGTCATTTAACTGCTGTAGTTTTCGTCAGAGAGGATTGGGGTTTTGAGGTGGCGGATGCTATTCCTCCATAGAATTCAGATCCCTGATGAGGGTCTGCGCATGCGTAGATTAAAGATGCGATATCTTCCGAACCACTAGAGTTGGAGAATCGGAGTTTTTTGTAAGGTGTGTTATATTGAAAGGACTTTTAGCCGCGAGTAGATTGCGCATGCGCAGAAGAGAAGTGACTGTTTTTGGGTTGGATGGGTTATGTTGGGAGTGCTGAGTCGATATTGTGAGGTTTTAAAAGAATATTCATAGCAATTCAGGGCTCGGACACTAGTCAGTTTGGGGGAAATACCATTGTTTCCGAGTTGAAGTGTGCATACCGTGGCCCTGGGGCCAATTTTGAAATTGATGTTACCCCTTACGGGCATTTTTCGTTATGCGCATGAGCAGACCATCAGTGATTTAACTGCTGAAGTTTTCGTCAGAGAGGATTGGGGTTTTGGGGTGGCGGATGCTATTCCTCTACAGAATCCCCTGGTGAGGGTCTGCGCATGCGTGGATTCAAGAGGCGATATCTCCTGAACCACTAGTGTTGGAGAATCGGAGTTTTATGTAAGGTGTGTGATTTTGGGAGGACTTTCAGCCGCAAGTAGATTGCGCATGCGCAGAAGAGAAGTGACTGTTTTTGGGTTGTATGGGTTATGTTGGGAGTGCTGACCCGATATTGTGAGGTTTTAAAAGAATATGCATGGCAATTCAGTGCAAGGACAAGTCAGATTGGGGGATGTAGCGTTGTTTCCGAGTTAAAGTGTCCATATCGTGGCCCTGGGGCTACTTTCGAAATTGATGTTACCCCTTACGGGCATTTTTCGTTATGCGCATGAGCAGACCATCAGTGATTTAACTGCTGGTGTTTTCGTCAGAGAGGATTGGGATTTTGGGGTGGCGGATGCTATTCCTCTATAGAATCCCCTGGTGAGGGTCTGCGCATGCGTGGATTCAAGAAGCGATATCTCCTGAACCACTAGTGTTGGAGAATCGGAGTTTTTTGTGAGGTGTGTAATTTTGGGAGGACTTGCAGCCACGAGTATACTGGTCTTGCGCAGATGAGAAGTGAATGGTTTTGGGTTATGTTGGAAGCAATGAGCCGATATTGTGAGGTTTTAAAAGAATATTCATGTCAATTCAGTGCACGGACACAAGTCAGTTTGGGGCAAATATCGTTGTTTCCGAGTTGAAATGTCTGTATGGTGGCCCTGAGGCGAATTTATAAATAACTATATTCGGTAGATCTATATTAAAATACGTTCGGATTTGGAGAAGAGGCAATTGCGTTCAAACGGAGGTCCCACAACCGCATTTTTTTTCGATCTACGGTAAAGCTAACAGCCAAACTGTATTGATAGCTATATTTGTTAAAGGAACTTGAAAAAAAAAAAAAAGCACTGACGTGTAGTCAGTACTCTTTGGCGCGCGTGTTCACGGTGGCTAATTTGAATTGAATGATGAGTACTTCAAGCTCAGTAGATAGAGCGAGCCGAAGATCTACCCAAAGGATAGTGGACACCATTCACTGTCGGTTCAAAAATTAACAGTGCTGTATCTAAGCTGCCATCAGGATAGATTAACAAAGTTGGAAAAGAACACAAGTGACTCTCCTTAGTCGCACAAGCTCCTAGAAGATTTGGGAGGGTCAGTATAATCCTAATCATGTTAATCGCACGCGCGCAAAAGCAGATTGACTTAACAATGAAAGAAAAAGTGTAAAAAGTCAATCTGCTTTGGCGCGCGTGCGATTAACATGATTAGGATTATACTGACCCTCCCAAATCTTCTAGGAGCTTGTGCGACTAAGGAGAGTCACTTGTGTTCTTTTCCAACTTTGTTAATCTATCCTGATGGCAGCTTAGATACAGCACTGTTAATTTTTGAACCGACAGTGAATGGTGTCCACTATCCTTTGGGTAGATCTTCGGCTCGCTCTATCTACTGAGCTTGAAGTACTCATCATTCAATTCAAATTAGCCACCGTGAACACGCGCGCCAAAGAGTACTGACTACACGTCAGTGCTTTTTTTTTTTTTTTGGCAGCGTTTTACCTTGTATTATATTGTATTGATTATGTTAACTATCGATTCGTTTATTGCGAAATGGGGGTTTCCCGTTTGTTTCGTCAATGATGAAATAAATACCTATAAAAATAAATATTGAATCTGGAACGAATATGCAACTAGCATAGGTATTGTGAGTCTCTTGAAATTTAGTAGATTTTGCCTGCATTTCGAGGGGAACATTTTATTTACCTTTTTCACTTGTACTACTAGACCTGTAACATTCCAACAACATAATCGTTTGAGACCATTTTCGCCAAAAAGTTCGAAAATTACAGACGTCAGTGCAAAATGATAGCACGCTGTTCCCTAGAACATGCGCGCAAAAACGGCGGGAACTGATTTGCACTCCTATGTATTCATTTCACTTACCGGGTCTTATATTCATCGCATCTCCAATATCAGCCATAGTCTGAGATATATGCGAAATGCTACTCATCACAGAAATGGTCCTCTTCAATTGTGAAATTGAAGTTACTGCTGATGCATCTTGCGCTTTGGAATCCTCTAAATCGTTTTGAAGTTGCGTTTGGAATTGAATCAAGGACAAAAGGCCCTCTTGATGGAGATTTACATTAATTACAGAAACCTCTGCCGTTAGTTCAATCTTGCAAGAATTATAAATTGTATGAAAATCAGGTGCTTTCTCATCTACCTGAAAATGATAAATTAATCCCAGAGAAATCGTTATAATTAAATTGGAAAATATCACAAACCTGCAAATATTTCAGACTAATGAGATCTTCTGTTTCTATGCTAGGCATTGAAATTATGTCTATGATATCATTTGGTCGAAATTGTTTGATTTCAACCGAGGCTAAGTTGACACCAACTGCAAGGCTGTACTTTTTCTGAATTAAGTCACATTTCAAATTCTGGACAAGCAATGTGGCAACATTTATTAGGGGAGATGAGGAGTCTTCCTGATGACACAAGTTGAGTTTCAGTTCTGGAATGAAATAAAGATTCTGTTAACTGAGAACAATCAAAGTAATTACTAAATGGTTCAGTTCTTAGTTTTATCTCCCAAACTCTAGAAAATATCTATAAAATAAAAAAAATTATTATTTTGTGAATTGCTTCTGCGTTAGAATCACAAGATGTTTGTCAAACGCAATGTAGCGAACAATGTTGCCTAACCAAAAATAGCGAAACGATATCAAAGATAAAACAACTATTTCGTAATATCGATTATGTTGTCAATCACAGTCACTTGCCAGCCATGAAGAGAAGGATTTAAGTATTGTGGATACAGTATTCCTCATATAGTTCACCACTTCAGTTTATGGTTTGACGCGTAGAGGACTAAATAATAGTTTATTTATCAAGATTAAATGAGCAATCATGAGAATGAGATCTGCACCATGGAATAAATCAAATTAAATCTGGCCAATTTTGCCCAATAACGAACTTAACCGAGATATTCATCTCCCTAACCTACTCTGAAAATTTCAACTACCTACCTCATTCCGTTCGAAAGTTATATCTATGTCTATGGATGAAAAGCAGTCTCACTACTCTCAGATCTCTTACTTCATGTTCCGTTCCGAAATGTAAGACTTTTCTGAGAAAAACTAATTTCGGAGCAAACAACTGAGATTTGTCTCACTTCGCTCACAATTCTTCGATTGATTAGATAATGTCATGTCCCAGGAAAATAAGTTGACATTATGACAATTCATACATAGAATAATTATATCATTCTGTGACAACGTTGAAATACGCGATTTATTATTGAAATTTTGAAAAATCATATCTCCGAGTATTAGCTTGTTAGAGTTAAAAATGATATCATTGGATTCTTATGGTAAAATTTGGAAATTATGGTTAATTTGGAATTTGCTTTGTAAATTTTTTTTTTTGTTACTCCGAAACCATCTGTCCGATTTTGCCCAATAACGAACTTAGCCGAGATATTTATCTCCCAAACCTACTCTGAAAATTTCAACTGTCTAGCTCATTCCGTTCGAGAGTTATCGTGCCTACGGCCGGACGGCTGGACAGAATGAATTTCGACCACGGATTCTTGATCAGTGAGTCGAACCAAATCGTTTAAGACCATTTTCATCGAAAAATTCGAAAATTACAGACATTTGGGCAAATTGATACGCACTCAGTTCCGAGGAACTAGAGCGCCAAAAACTATAATGAATCTGCTATATTTTCACTTTCCAGAGGATATCAAGATCATCTTACATCAATTGAAAAACCGGAAGTGGAGAATTTATGTCTACGAATATACGCTTCACAAAGCGAAGAGATCAATGTCCATCTATGTCCATAAATAATGTACAGATACCAGAGACCACATCTACCAAATACTTGGGTAAACATTTGGACAGTAGACTCACCTGGATGGAGAATGTTTTGAAAAAAACGAAAACAAATTGATTGAGAACATAGAATAAGGTGAACTGTAGCTAATTGCCTACAACTAAATGACACACGATGAAATATTAACCATCAACAAATATTCCCTCATCGCTAAGTGTTCCCCCAAAGAGGAAAGTATCATTCAGGGAGTTATGTATTGGTTTCATGGTTGTTGCTAATCACCACCGTAACTTAGCCACTGATTGACAAACGTGGGAGCTCTAGGAAACTTAAAACCTATTGTAGCAAACTACTGGAAAGAAAATATTACCAGCGCCACCCAGTAGGATCCTTACAAACTCCAACCCTCTGTGATGCAGGAACATTGAGCGATGTTCAGTGACGTACATTCTTTTGACACAATAGGGACTAAGGGTCTGCAATGCAGACTACCTATATGAAACCATTGTGACATGCAAACGCTTGGCTTAGTGTGATTAGAGAGGACCACAAACCAGTGGATCTAGAATAAGGTGACCTGTAGCTAATTGCTAATCTAAAAGAATCTGGGTCAAATATTCGTCGATTTTAAACATCAACAAATAATCCCTTGTGATCCGGACTTGCCAACTTTCCGCATCGAAGAGGGTTGAAGTTCGTAAAGATTTCCCTAGGTGGCGCTGATTAGATTTTATTTCCAGTAGTTCGCAACAATAGGGCTTAATTTTCCTAGAGCTCCTTGATTTATTGCTAAGTTACGCTGATGATTGGTAACAACCATGAGACCGGTACGTACCTGCCCTGAATAACACTTTTCACTTCGGGAGAATACTGAGCGATGAGGTGGTTAGTCCGGATCACGAGGGAATATTTGTTGATGGTTAAAATCGACCAATGTGTGTTTTTGAGAGTCAAAGATTTATATTGGATAATAGAAAAATAAGTCCAATTTATTGTTGGAAAGCAAAGTTTTAATATACTATATTAAATTATGAGGATGCACAAGCAAGCCAAAGATGGCTATCATACACAGAAGCCAGTCAAAGATACTACATATAATGGCGAATGTTCGATGGTATGTTACTAATCAGACCCTACATATGTTGAGCACATTATCAAAGAAACGAGTACGAAGGACTATGAGCAATTGCAAGACCACAAAAATTCTTCTCCCTATCACTACTTGATCCACAGTATGGTAGAAGACTCGAAAGGAACTAGCCAGCAGATCTGATGGAAGATTGAAGAGGGCTAATCACTAGAGAAACCCTCACCACGTCATCAGAGAGCACACAGCTCTCTTAACTCATCACATTAGCCCATAGAAAAATGTATTCTAATAAAAATTGTTTCAAGCACTGACGTGAAGTCAGGAGCTTTTGCGCGTATGTTCTATTGTCCATTCTCCTGTATTGGACTCTCTTAATCAAATATACCATGGTGAATTATATTGTCCGTTCTCCCGTATTGGACACTCTCTTAATCGAATTTACCATGGTAAATTCGATTAAGGGTGTCCAATACAAGAGAACGGACAATAGAATTCACCATGGTATATTTGATTACGAGTGTCCAATACAGGAGAATGGACAATAGAACATACGCGCAAAAGCTCCTTACTTCACGTCAGTGCTTGATCCAATTTTTTCTTTTAGAATTTTTTTTAATTTTCTAGGGGTACGGTTCTCACAAAATTTTACACACGTCTTTATGTCGATATTCTACAATTAGTTAGCAAGCTACAATTTGATCGGGTCTATATTTTTTGAGTCATCGAGAAAATAATAAGAAAATAATATTCCAGATGGATATAACTCCGAAGCCGTTAAGCGAACTGAACTCTCCCATTGGGATGAGCATTTTACCCTGAAAATTGCAAGTCCCTATCTCCTTTCGTTCGGGAGTTATCGAGGCAACGGTGACCCATCCAGCTACTGAACTCACACAAGGCTGCTCAGATCTCCAACAATATAGATCCGATCGTGTTCAAACTTAGAACTTGGTAGTAGAGATAGGTTCTGAAGGCAGTCGCAAAATATCTGCCATGTCGGATGAATAGTTTCTGATATATAGAATTTTTTTCAATGATTTTCAATGATTTAAAAAAAAATTCTAGTGATAGGATCCTCACAAAATTTTGCAAGAATCTCCGTGTTGACATTCTTCAACTAATAACCATATTTAAATTGAATCGATTTGGTATTTTTCGAGGTATTAAGGAAATAACGACCAAATTTCAGATGGGGATAACTCCAAAACCGTTTGGCCGATTATGCTTATAAACAAACTCAAATATCACATTCAGATGCACAACCTAATCTGAAAATTTCAAGTTGCTATCTCTTTCCGTTCTCAGGTTATCGAGACATAAAAAATATTCTTTAATAATTTTTTTAAAATTTTCTAGATATACGATTCTCACAAAATTTCACAAAAGTGCTAAGGTTTATATTCTACAACTATTCACCAAGTTTCAATTCGATCGGATTTATATTGGTTGAAAACAAAATTATTACTCGGAAACCATTGGGCCGATTATGCCCATTAACAAACTTGTCCGTCGTATTGGGATGCGCCACCTACCCTGAAAATTTCAAGTCACTAGCTCTTTCCGTTCTCAAGTTATCGTGGCAACGGATGGACGGCCGGCCGGACGGACAGAATCAAATTTGACCTCGAATTCTTCATCAGGGAGTCGGACCCAATCGTTTGAGACCATTTTCGGCGAAAATTAGAAAATTACAGACATTTGGGCAAAATGATAACGCGATGTTCCCCAGAACATACATGCAAAAATAGTTATTTTTGTATTAAGTGCGTAAAATGAGTGTTTTTTTAACGGCATATGAAAGTGTTAATTTTTGGCCGAGACCACAGGTCGAGGCCGAACAAACAACATTTTTTTGTACAACTGTGAATTTACATCGTCTGAAATATATTAAAACGGTTTATCTGGATTTCCGGCAAAACTACAAGTCCTATGGAAAAAAGTTGAATATCAAAGTTGTAGGAAATAAAATTTGATTAAAGCACTGACGTGAAGTCAGGAGCTTTTGCACGCATGTTCTATTGTCCGTACTCCTGTATTGGACTCTTTCGAATTTACAATGGTAATTTCGATTAAGTGTGTCCAATACGGTTCTCAAAAAAATTTACACACGTCGTTATGCCGATATTCTACAACTAGTTACCAAGCTTCAATTCGATCGATTCTATATTTTATGAGTTATCGAAGAAATAATATTTCAGGTGGGTATAACTCCGAAACCGATGGACCGATTATGCCTAAAAACAAACTTATCTCTCCCCTTCGGATGTGCAACCTACCCTGAAAATTGCAAAGGTCACCCATCCAGCTACTGAACTCACACAAGAGTAGAGTAGAGTTAGGTTCTGACGGCTATCGCAAAATTTCATCGATATCAGACGAATAGTTTCTGACATATACAGTTTTTTTCAATGATTTTTTAAAAATTATCTAGTGATAAGATCCTCACGAAATTTCGCAAGAGTTTTCGCGTTGGCATTCTACAACTGATAACCCTGCACCCCGGTTAAGTTATCCTGAGTTACAGGGAATGGACTAAGAGACCCTATGGAGGCTAGCAACTGAGGGGGTCAACCATGAGACCCTGTTAGCTAATAGGAGACCGACCGAGGTGCAATAAGCCGCTCTAGGCTGCAGCATGGGCTACTAACTCAAACGGTATTGGTCTAACACAAACAAACAAAAGGTCTACGCTAATAATCGGAAAATAATTAAGTATTTAAGAAAAAACATCAGATATGATATTTGTGAGCTACCATCCCAAATACTCAGCAATGTTTGTGTTTTATTTCACTTTAAAATCCTAAAGAACACATTGGATCAACCTGCAATTAATTACCTTTCATAACAAAATTAACATCGAGATTGATTAGTTGATTAGAAAGATCATCAATACTAGCTTCACTTCGAATATTTGATCTTTTCTGTGGTGAGGTGTTTTCAGGGGCAGCAACTAAGGTTTTCAAGATACTTGTACGGCTGGTTGAGCGTTGTATATTGACCTGTAAAAAGTAGTACACAATATAAAATCAGTTTTTTTTAGTAGTGTTGTCTTACTGGTTCAGTATCTTTGTCCAGTGGCTAGTAAAAACTCGATTGAATGACAAAATCAGAAGTACTCAATATTCAGTGACAGTTTAGTTAGTGTGCACATGGTGAAATTTTGTGTCAATCTTTCAATTTCCGATTTTGGTAATGTGTCTTCACAATCAATAGTATACATGTAAATTATTCTGTGGAGCGGCGCGGGCCAGGGCATTACCAGTCCCCATTGTGGAATGGATAAGATCCATGTGTAATAACAGACTCATCTCCACGTCCCTGTGTGGGGACGTAGTGAGATTCGTGGCCAGGAGGGGCTGCCCACAGGAATGAGTGATCTCCCCTGCTGGACGATTTACGGGCCATAATAGGTACGCTGGATATGTATTTCCAAGCGTACGCCGACGAAATAGTCTTTATGGCCACGGGCTGGGATGACTCGGTCCTGGTCGAGAGCCTAACAGAGGCGCTGACAGCAACACATAGGGCGCGTTCCACTAAGGTCTCACAACGATCACGCGCACGTTCGCAGAACTGCGCAGACGACTCTACCAACGTTGCGATCGCCTAGTGGAACTTGGCCATAGCTGGTGCGAGGGGAACGATTAAACGTGAACCCTCGAAAGACCTTGATCGTGCCACTCACTAGGAAGAGGAAGCTTAATATGAATTCCCTCACTATGAATGGAGTTCACATCCCTTTTGCGGATGAGGATAGATATCTGGGTGTCATTCTGGATAGAAAGCTGAACTGGATTTCCAACCTTGAAAGGGTGATCCACAAGGCTAGACACTCTCTCTGGGCCTGCCAGCGGACTTGTGGAAAGAGGTGGGGACTAGCTCCGAAACAGCTCCACTGGTTGTACGTGATGGTGGTGATACCACAAATCACTTACGGTAGCATTGCTTGATGGGAGTGCACTGCAAAGGTACATTCTCAGCTCAAGGGTGCAAGAATTCAGAGATCTACGTGCGTGATGGTGACATTCCGCTCCACCCCCACCGCAGCCTACTAGACCTCGCCCCTCTTGACCTGGTGATCAGGATCGTGGCATACAGATTTGTGCATATGGCTCACAATGAGCCAGATGCGATCGGCTACGTGCCTGGTTCTCTGCAGGCTGTATTGGATGCCAACGAGATACTGGACATACGGTCGGGCTTATCTAAAACCAAAACCCACAAGGGTGGCCCTACCGAGTCGTCTTTCCCAGCAGAGACGATTGGACCATCTCTGAGACTCCACTACTTGAGGGTCCATGTTGGTTCACAGATGGCTCCGCTACCACCCATGGAGTGGGAGCGGGAGTTAGTGGTTGCGAAGGGATTGCTAAGGGTGAATCCATCAGCCTGGGTATATTTGCGACTGTCTTTCAAGCAGAAATTTTCGACATTGATCACTGCGCGTAGCTCATAATTGAGAAAGGTTGGGCCCGCAGATCAATCAAGACCCTATCAGATAGCCAAGCTGCTTCGAAGGTCTTGACTTCATACAACTGCAAATCCCTGCTTGTTGCCGGACCACACTTGCTGAACTTGGAGAGCGCTGCAGGCTGCAGCTGTTATGGGTCCCGGGCCACTCGGGCATAAAAGGTATTGAGATGGTGGACTCATTGGCCGCACGGGAGGCTTCCATGGGGCTCATTGGACCTGAACCAGCCTGTGCTATCTCTCTCAGGGCAGCAGGGACAGAGAACAACAGATGGTTGGACCCAAAGGTCCAGGAAATCTGGAGCAGCACACAGACACGCTCGCTCAACAATTACTTGCCCATCAGTTAAGAGCCAGACAATGGCTCAGATTCTCTAGGGTAGACCTGAGCTGAATACACGGGCCACTGTGGCCTCAGAAAAAAAAAACATTAGTACGCTGGGGTTGACTGAGGACTCCGAGTGCAGACTATGCCTGGAGGACGACGAGTCTATCGAACACATCATGTGTGACTGCCCCTCTGGCGACAGCATCAGATTAGAGGAACTAGGATTCCACAAACTGAGCTTGAGGGAACTGGACAAGTTCTCACCCACCTGAGTTATATCCCTTATCAAGAGGATTGAGCTGGTGGGTGAAGTATAGATTATAGGTGTACCACAATAGGCCGATTGGTCGCAGTGGCGGGGCGGGTTTCGTCTGCCCAACACACATATAATAAAATACGTAGAATGTGCACCAAATCTTGCCGACTGAATATCAGACACTAAGCCATGGCAAGCCATTAAAAAATTAATCTAAGGGAAAGAGGGCATGAATATTCAAACGCTCGAATGAACTGATATATGAGTTGATGAACAAGTTCTTTGTGTAAAAATGATTTGAATAACAGAAAATATCCTTTATACAGATAAACTCAGTACAGAAAGCTCCAATTTATTAGCCCAAATCTATTTTTAACTATCTTAGAATTCGGAACGATCGATGTGAGAATAAAAACTCTACTTCTTCTTCTGACATTAACTAAACACATACTTTGTGGTTATGACATGACAATAAAACTAATTTTGAATCCCATAGAACCCCATGGAAGTAAAATAGTAGGCGGTAAACATTAAAAAAAGGGCACGATGAGATATGCAAAAAAAAATTAAAAAGCTATCGCAAGGAAATAATCCCTAGTAGTTATTAATAGCCTATAAAATTATTTTCAATTTAAAACAAGGCGTCTAAATCTTTGAGGCTTGTGTTAAGAATATCTGTCTAGACCTGATCAAGCGCCTCATTAGTCATAGCCGTTATATGGATAAAAGGAGATATATTGTTACTAGAATATCTACATTTAAATATTTTCTTTGGTACACTGAATCTAATGAAGTCGTACTATTCAAAGATATTAAGAATGTTGAACAAAAAAATATCACAATTGTTTTTTAATTTTTCTCAAAAGAAATTTAATGGATAAATATTTTAGTTCAATTCACTCACCGGTATTTCAATTTCATTTGTACCATGAGACGGGAACGTTATACTATTTACTAGAGCATATAGAAGAAGTATTTTTGCATCAGACATCGTAACACTGATGGAGGGCAGTTCACCTTTTATTTTTGTCAAAGGAAGTCGGGCATCGTCTGTAATTAGACATTTATGGAGTAGCAAATTCAAACTAACTGGGACCAATACATGCATATCGGTTTTCTTTGATTCTTTCAGGCATGATTTCCAGTCTTCATCTCCCTGAAACAAATCATAGATAATTTGAAAGATTACATTTAGTTCAGAGTACCCAAACAAGTGCACCTCATGTTATGCCACTCAAATATGGGTAATAAATACAGTGATAGCTCCAATGACACTCAGATGACATAAGGAACTTTATCACTCATTTAATGATCAATATATTCACCCTATTTTGCGAATTTTAAGCCTTAGAATGGTCTCAAATGAATACATTGATCTCACTGAAGGAAAATTCGTGTTTAAATTTTATTATGTCAGTCTGATTTTGGAAAATGGAAATTTTCGAAAGAAATAATTAGCAGAAGAGTTTTGAAGCTCAAATAGGCGGATCCAGATCATAAAAGTACAGGATTCACTGAAAAATATACCTATTTAATGTCGAGATATAGATCCTACCAAGTTTTAACCGAGTAGATGTGAAGTAATTAGTAGAATCTTCATGCAAAAATAGAATTTACGAAATAGCTACAGAGCTCTCATGGTCAAGGGGTAAATTTGGATAGTAAATGTTAAATCTTTTCCATTTCACTAATTATTTTCATTATTATTTTATTTGTATGCAGAAAGAAATGTATTTAAGTTTGTTTTTCTTCAAATATTCAGAATTTTTCGTTAGTTCAAATTTAACAAATCTCGGATTCCACTTAGACCAACAGTAAGTTCTATCGGATCTCCATGTCAAAATTTAGCGAAATATTTACCACAATTTTCAAACCCATAAAGAGGAAAGAAATAAAGTTTTTTGAAGAACAGCAAACACTTTCTTGAAAAACTACAAAATTCAAATTTGAACCAAAATCACATTCTTGTAAGTTTTGATGATGTTAGTTTGTTCCCAAATGATCCTGTGGATAAGTCCCTTTAATATTTCGAACAAAATTAGAAAATGATGACTCAGTGATAAAAGATGGAAAATTTAGTACTAATGATATTGTGGAAATGCTTGCTGTATGTTTATATACCACCTATTACCAACTAGGAGATGATTATTATCGACAAAATTTTGGAATGGCAATATGTTCTCCTTTATCACCGTCATGAGTAATATATTCATGGAAAATTTCGAAGAAATATTTGTGTATACATAGTCGTTGAAACCTAAAGCTTGGCGGTGATATATTGACGATATATTTGTAATTTGGCAACATGGTAGAGAATTTTTCGATTTCACAAATTCAAAAGAACCAACAATTAACATTCACTTTTCAATTTTCAATTAGAGATAAATAATCAGCTTTCTTTTCTAGACGTTTCAATAATTAAGTATACGAACCATTTTTAAACAAGTGTCTTCAGAAAGCATACACATTCAAATATATATTTGTATTTCTATTCAAACCATCAACTTAGTGTGAAAAGAGGTGTTATTAAAACACTTTATGATAGAGCTAATCCAATTTGATCTACTATTGAAATTCGAAATAATTAAATTGATTTCATCGAAATATTTCTTGAAGGTAATGGATATCCGAGACAATTGATAGAGATATGTATCATGAATTTCGATAGAAGAACTTTTAATCAGATAAATATTAATCAAGTACAACAAAATTATCAACAAGAACAACAACCCTATCTATTGAATATTATCCCTTATGCTTGCAGCATTTGGCAAAAAAATCAGGAGAACCTGTTCCAAGTGCAATATAAGAACCGTTTTCAAGACTCACAATGATCCTAGCTCTTCATTAACTAAGACAAAACCGATTAATAAAGAAAAATAAAAAAACTGCGTACATAATATTCGACATGTACACTGATCAACAATTGCTAGGGATCACTTATGAACTTCTCTTCATTTGTATTTTTTTCAAGTTATCTCGTGAATATCTGTACATTATATGTTCTCTAAGGAAAAATTAAGATGTTTTGAGTTGATTATATCAAATTTTTCCTCACTTCATCGGCTCTTGTTCACAAAATCGATTATTATCTGTAGGCTGTTACATGTGGAGTGAAAAGCAATGTGGTATTTGTTATTAAATCTGTTTTTTTCTCTCGTTCAAACACATAAGGTGACAATAATTGAAGAAATGAGAACAATATTAGCTTATCAGTCATGCCGAGAAGACGTTTGGCTCCTGTGCAACTGGACCAAATCATACGGTGGATACAGGAAGGTTTGTCCCACCGAGAAGTGTCCCGGCGGTTGAATGTTTCGCAAAGTGTCGTGAGTCGGGCTTGGAATAGGTTCATCCAAAACGACTCAGTAGCTTATGTTCATGGGGGAGGTCGGCAGCGCAGTACAATAGCTGCCCAAGATCGTCTTTTGGTCCTCAATGCTAGGAGAAATCCCACTTACCCAGCGTCGCGGCTCAATAGATCACTGAGAGTTGCAACAGGAGTTCTAATTTCGAACCAGACTGTAAGACGACGACTACATGTTCGTGGTTTGAGAGCACGTAGGAGGGTACAACATCCCCGTTTGAATAGGGAACACCGGGTTCATCGACGGCAATGGGCTGAGGAGCACCGCAATTGGACAGTTGAAGATTGGAGCCGATGTTTATTTACGGATGAGTCTAGATTTCGTTTGGTCAACTCCGATGGACGTATTCTTGCTTGGAGGGAAAGAGGTCGAAGGTATGCAGAACAGTTTATGGTACCCACAACAGCTTTTGGCGGAGGTTCTATATGTGTATGGGGAGGCATTTGTTTGAACCAACGCACAGAGTTGGTTGTTCTGCAGAACACCACAATGACCAGCCAGAGATATCACGATATGATTATTGAACCCATAATTGTTCCGTTTGCGGCTGCCTTGGGCGAGAATTTCATTTAAATTGACGATAATGCCCGTCCACACCGTAGTCGTCTGGTTAATGAAGCGCTAGAAACTCATGCTATTGATAGGATGGACTGGCCAGCTCGCTCTCCAGACATGAATTGCATCGAACATGTCTGGTCTGAGATGTCTAGACAATTGTCAACACTAGAACAACCGATCAATAACCTGGAGGACCTTTCTAACGCTTTACGGGATATTTGGACGAATTTGCCCCAAAATTTTATAAATCGTTTGATTGAAAGTATGCCTCGTAGGGTAGAATGCTTGAGACGAGCTCGTGGGGGGCCAACTAGGTACTAGCTTAACCGAAACTTCAGCCTTCTTGTGGTGTCATCATAAAATTTTTATGTTATTCAAACACAGAATTTTGAGTGTTCCTAATAAAGTCTTTTTTTCTCTCCAACTTTCCATTTTTTCATTCTTTTCTCAAGTGAACCATATTATCAACTGAAAATACTCTGATATCTGACTAAATTTATAATCTTGGAGCGAATAATTCAGAAATAAATTTAGAAAAAGTAAGTGATCCCTATCAATTGTTGAGCAGTGTATTTTGTTGAACAGAGAATGCAATTTTGCGAATTGCCCTGTTGGAAATGACCATATATGGTTAAATTTGTTGAAGGAGTTGAAACATGGAAATTTCTATGTAAAGTGAAACTATAGTCGAATTTAAGCGAGTAACCAGAACAGAGCGGTTAAGACCAATCCCTTGCTATTATAACCGATCGGTTATGTTTAGCAAGGGATTGGTCTTAACCGCACTGTTCCGGTTATTCGCTTAAATTCGACTTTAGACACTATAGGCCTTTTTCCTCGAACTTAACCATACAAACCAGGTTAGAAATAAGTTAACCACCCAATATTCCTGGAAGTGTATTCCAAACTATGACGTAGAGTTAACCAACCACATAAACCAACTCACGGAGGTAGTTTGAGCGGGTTATTTTGTTGGAGGTTATGTTTTTGTTTGATGGTAGGAAAACAGGTACAATGGATTCTTACGAAATTTACGTCAATGAAATAAAATATCAGATTATAGATGAAAAAGATGTGATCGACTTGCTGAAATCAGGTAAGTGGCTAATTCATCTAATTTTCTCGTATCTGAAGTAGTACTTTTCTGTTACAGATGAGGAATATCTGATCGAATATATATTTGATAAAATGAACCAGGGTACTGGCCCGCCAGTGGACCCTGCCGTTAAAGAGGGCTGTATACGAATTAGGAGACCACCAGAAAGAGAAAGTAACTTTGAAAGTGAGGCTGATTGTCAAAGTGATTTGACGTGGAATCAAGATGATTTCTCACAAGAGTGTCAAGAACATGAAAACATATCCGAAGACGTATCTCAATTCAGTAGTGGTGGTCCCCATATGATATTAGATAAAGTTAATGTTTGGTCACAAAAAGGCAAAACATTAGAGGCAGACAACAATGCACTCGAATTTATGCTTGAGCTTAGAAGCTCGGAGATATTTTTGAACAGATTCAATGATAAAAAAACGAATAAGCTAAAACTATGGAAAGAAATAAGTATCGAGCTGTGCAAAAAAGGTTACTTAGTAGATGCAGAAAAATGTAGGCAAAAGTTCTCGAATATGACTAAGAAATATGTTGAATTTGTTCGCCACTGCAATAAAACTAGAAATGATAAAAAGAAGGAACCAATATATTATGATTTGCTACACAAAATCTTGGGTGGAAAAGATAAAGTACAGTTGAGAGAGATTTCAGATACCATAGCCCCGAAGCCAACAGTAATTGTTGAAGCAGGTGAGTTTGATGCTCCTATGTATGAGACGCCAACAACATGCATACCAAGTACTTCTGGTCTTCAGAAAAAAAGAAAGGAAGTACTAACAAAAACTGACATTATAAATAAAATCACAGAGTGCAATGAAAAAAATATTGCTATTCAGCAGGAAACTACTAATAGAATATGTGCAGCTATTCATGAGCAAACGTATTTGATGGAAAAACAGCTGGAACAGAAAGATAGACTATTGAAGATCTTTGAAGAATATTTGAAAATTTCTAAATCTAGAAAACGAAAAAGAGATATTTCATCAGAATCTGACTGACCTCTCATAGATATTTTAAATATCTCTTTTTGTTTTCGTTTTTATATGTTTATTTGAATTTATAATTTGTTGTGCATTTCATTTCTGAATATGACTTAGTATTGTTTGTTATATGTAACAATGAAAAACACCAAAAACACAAATGAGTTTATTTTAATTCATAATTGAATGTTGTAATAGCGCCATAATCTCTCCTCTTTTTGTTGCTCCGTCAGCATCTACATAGTCCATGTGTTGGCAATCCTCAAAAGCACTTGGGTCTTGGAATTGTTCTTCACTCACATCATTATTGTCCAAACAAAAATTATGTAGTGAACAACAAGCCACTACTATATCCACTGCTCTTTTAATGGTATACACATTGATGTATTGTAAAATTCTCCAGCGTCCTTTTAGTTGGCCAAAGGAATGCTCAATTACTACCCGTTGCTCACTCAAAGCTTTATTATATTTACGCTGAGGTTGCGTTATACGAGGTGTAAACCTAAAAATTTCAAAATTATTTTAATGTTGCTTTGTCTGTATTTACAAGAACTGCGATTTTGTTCTGAAATATCTTACTTGTAAGGTGTCATTATCCAACTCTTACATGGATATGCAGAATCTGCCACAAGGTGATATTTTCCAAAGAAATATTTTTGTGCACCATTCCTCACTATATCTCTGAAAAGACTGGACTCCCACAATATCTAAAAATAATTTAAAGACTACATTATACCTATATGTGAGTTATTTCTTATCAGTTGAGTTTCAGGTAAAATTATTTAATCCTCAAAAATTAAATACAGTTCTCTTATAACAGAATTGTAACAACACCTCGATAGCCGAGATGTTAGCGTGCTTGCAAGTAGCGTTCCGGGATCGAATCCCCGCTTAGTAAGTTCAAGTTTTTATTTAATAATCAATACCTACTCGGCTTGAAGGTGTATACAGAATTTCGTGAGGCGTGAATAGACAATAGAACATGCGGGCAAACATTTTTTATATATTTTGAGTTTAATTTGTTGTCTTCTGGAAGATACTTACTTATGCATTGGAATATAACATATTTACTTACTCGTCCATCATGTAATGATCCAGGATAACCCACAGATATATTTGTATATTTCATACTAGATACACATACAGCCTGCATTGTAATTGACTGGTCAAAATGTCTATCCTGGTAGTGTCATGCTGTAATTTATTAACTTTCAATTTGAAATGGCACCCATCCATTGCTCCTATGACACCTGCTTAAACAAATCAGACCCACCGTATTCACAAAAGCATTAAATCTCCGTTAAGTCCTCAGTTAAGGATGAATAAGAATCGCAACCTCAGTTAACGTGAAAATGTACGTGAAACAGGCCTGTTTCGCCACCGTTAAATACGTAACTGAGTTGCGATTCTTATTTATCCTTAACTGAGGACCTCAGTTAGGACTTAACGGAGATTGAATGCTTTGTGAATACGTCGGATTCCGCCGTAAGCCCGCCGTTAAGTCCTAACTGAGGTCCTCCCTCAGTTAGGACTTAACTGAGATTTAATGCTTTGTGAATTCGGCGGTTTGTCTATGGTATGTACCTATGCTGTTTTGTTTGTTTGTGGGTAACGGAATATTTGATCGGTGTTTTTTCATCAAATTTCTTTTGATAATTACTTCATAAGTATGGCTAATAAACTAATCATACCTGGCAAATTACCCTTTTTCTTGAATTCAGTTTCAATTTTGATACATTCCTCCTCTGTGGGCCATTTTATCAATTCATATTTTAAAATCTGAAATACACCTAATATTTTTGTCACTGATGTATGCACAGACTTCAGGCCCACATTGAACCTATCTGCTATGGTGTTCATACCAGAACCTCTGCTCACATACCACAAAAATATCATTAATATTTTTTCTAGGGTTAAAGGCTTGCTTCTACCCCCCGAATATTTTGGTACTTTATAATATCTGCTAATTAATTCTATCAAATTGTAGAATGTACTCTTTTTCATTCGGAACAGCATATAAAAATCATAGTCCAAATATTTCCGAATCCAGTCATCATCTACAATGGGCATTCTGAAATGTTCATCATCTTCCAGCATTTGCATAATCGAGATGTTGAAAAAATGAATTCCCCATGAATTGATGGCAGCTAAAGAAGGTTGTGCTAAAATCTGAATATCCTCCATACATTCTAGAACCAATAAATTTGCCACATCCATTCTCACTGTATAATCAAGAACAAGAAGACAAATTGGGAAGTACGTGCAAATAATAAGCGCGATATTCAAATGTTTTAAACACCTTAACGAACATCTGTCAACATTCAAAAGTAAACCCAAGTATACCGTGACGTCATAGGAAAGTTAACCTGGTTTGCGTGGTTAAGTTCGAGGAAAAATGGCTTATGTTTTTTCGAAGATTGTCATTGTGACAAATTTCGAATTTCAGAATAAATGTCAACAAAAAATAATTCAAAAGTTATTCGCTTGATGCCCGAGGAAGAAGTCTGATTTAGACTTAGAAATGTTACAAAATCGTTGTTTTATCGTTGATGTTGTTACGTTACTGTTTATGAGGCAACATTGTTCTATTTCTAGGGTTATTATATTCTCTTTCTATTGTTCTATATATTGTTTCTGACAAATATCTTTTGTTTCTAAAGGCCGGTCCATACGATACGTTTTGCACAACCTTTTGTCTGCGCAGTCTCAAGACGGAATGAAAACGTAGCAATTTTTAGTGCGTCCACACGATGCGGAGATATCTGTATATTTCGCACAGTTTTAGCGATATCGTCATGGAGGAGGTACTACTCTTGTCAATTTTGGCATGCTGTTACCACAGTTATCGCCTACATGTAGCGACAAATCCGCGCAGATCACAGATATCTATGCTCCCTAGCTCAGTTTTCGCTGCAACTGCAACGTCTCCGCGACGTTTTCAAAACTGCGCAATTTTGATGTCTACACACAACGTTTTACCTGCAACGTGTTGAGCTGCGCAGGTGAAAAGTTGTGCAAAACGTAGCGTATTGACCGGCCTTTACGCAGGAGTAATTTCAAAATAATAAAAAAATTACACTGTTTCATAAATTTTCAGTTACTGCCACAGGAAAGTGAACGTTTCTTTCAGTAAGATACTTGTGGTTTATTTACGGAAGAACTGATATTTCTTCTGAAAAGAAACTGAATACATACTGTACTTATACTTTAAATATCACTAGTATTTTATTCAAATAATTTGAATGAAAAACTCACCTGACATAACAGAATTTGAAGTTTGGTGAACTCCAAACAAAACTGATCATAACTCTGATCAATCATCTCCTTCAGGATCTCCGATTGTTCCTTTCCCTGAGCCAACATTTTTCGTATATTCATAGATGACGGTGCTCGATCCACAGAGTAGATTTTCAAATTACCAAGGTTCACTACAATAACATTTTCACAAGAAGTGTATTTGCCTCCATAGGGTATCAAAACTATGGGGGCCTGCAGGTCTATTTTTATGTCCAATAAAGAGTGTTGTTCTATAGCATATTGAAGTCCAACAGCTGACTTTTCTCTGAAGTTTTCAACCCTTTCGGCTGCCACAGCTTGTAATCTTAGAAATTGAATAAATAAAAATTGATTTGGAAACATGTGATATACAAAGGTTGTTCAAAGGTGAGGCATTTTCTTTACATGATGTTGGACAACCTTTTTACCAAAATTTGACTCGATAAATGTTGTAGAATAACAGAGTTATAACAAATGAAATTCGCACTAAGATTTATGAATTTGGTGTAAAGACATTGAGATAAGGAGAATTTGTAGGTGTACCGAGGAGGACAAAGGCAATCTTTGGTTAACCGCAAAGCCATATTTAATATTATTATTATTATAAATTGATGAGAGTTTAGGCAGTGCCTAAAAACTCGAAAAAAAAATTCAATCAATAAAGATGAATAAGAAAAAAAAAAAAAAGTGCTCAAAGAGCAGAAATGAACTAAAAAATAAATCTTCCCAGCCATCAACCATCATATCCTGTCATCCAAGGCGAAGCCAGCTGTCGTAGCTATTCTTGAAATAATTCACCGACACTGAATCCACAACGGCCGAAGGTGAAGCGTTCCACTCACCAAACACACGATTCGGCAAAAAGCATTGTCCCTGGACTGTCCTAAAGGTTTCTTTTTTGGCGCTCTAGTTCCTCGGAACTGAGTGCTTATCAATTTGCCCAAATGTCTGTAATTTTCGAATATTTCGATGAAAATGGTCTTAAACGATTTGGTTCGACTCACTGATCAAGAATCCGTGGTCGAAATTCATTCTGTCCGGCCGTCCGGCCGGTCCGGCCGGTCCGTCCGTAGGCACGATAACTCTCGAACGGAATGAGCTAGAGAGTTGAAATTTTCAGAGTAGGTTTGGGGGTTGAATATCTCGGCTAAGTTCGTTACTGGGCAAAATCGGACAGATGGTTTCGGAGTAATAAAAAAAAAATTTTTTTTTTACATAACAAATTCCAAATTAAATTTTTTTTAATAAGCAGTTTTATCATAAGAATCCATTCATATCATTTTTAACTCTAACAAGCTAATACTTTCGGAGATATGATTTTTCAAAATATCAATGTAAATCGTATTTCAACGTTGTCACAGAATGATATTATTCTATGTATGAATTGTCATAATGTCAAATGATGTTCCTCAGACATGACATTTTATAATCATTCGAAGAATTGTCAGCGAAGTGAGAAAAATCTCAGTTGTTTGCTCCGAAATTATGTTATCTCAGAAAATTCTTAAATTTCGGAACGGAACATGAAGTAAGAGATCTGAGAGTAGTGAGACTGCTTTTCATCCATAGACATAGATATAACTCTCGAACGGAATAAGGTAGGTAGTTGAAATTTTCAGAGTAGTTTAGGGAGATGAATATCTCGGTTAAGTTCGTTATTGGGCAAAATTGGCCAGATTTAATTTGATTTCTTCCATGGTGCAGTTATCATTCTCATGATTGCTCATTAAATCTTGTTTTCGAAGCTCTTATCGTTGAAAATAAACCATTACTATACAGGATGTTCTTTTTCTATCGGCACAATATTACGCGATTGATTTGATTTTTGACACAAACAAACCGTTATCTAAATATGAATCTTGGATGGATTCTTATAATGTATTTTTTAGAAACCTCTATACAGGGTGTTCTTCTTTTAACGTCAATCGCAACTTGCTGCTTTTCACGAAAAATCGTACTATTGTATTCAATTGTGATAAAAGATATACTTTCGGACATACATCGTTGAAAATAAACCATTACTATACAGGCTGTTCTTTTTCTATTGGCACAATATTACGCGATCGATTTGATTTTTGACACAAACAAACCGTTATCTAAATAGGAATCTTGGATGGATTCTTATAATGTATTTTTAAAAAATCTCTATACAGGGTGTTTCTGTTTTAACGTCAATCGCAACTAGCTGCTTTTCACGACAAATCGTGCGATTGTAATCAATTGTGTTAAAAGATATGGTTTCGGGACCTACATCGTTGAAAACAAACCATTACTATACAGGATGTTCTTTTTCTTTCGGCACAATATTACGCGATTGATTTGATTTTTGACACAAACAAACCGTTATCTAAATATAAATCTTGGATGGATTCGTATAAGGTATTTCTTAGAAATCTATATACAGGGTGTTCTTCTTTTAACGTCCATCGCAACTTGCTGCTTTTCACGAAAAATCGTACTATTGTAATCAATTGTGATAAAAGATATACTTTCGGACATACATCATTGAAAATAAACCATTACTATACAGGGTGTTCTTTTTCTATTGGCACAATATTACGCGATTGATTTGATTTTTGACACAAACAAACCGTTATCTAAATAGGAATCTTGGATGGATTCTTATAATGTATTTTTTAAAAATCTCTATACAGGGTGTTTCTGTTTTAACGTCAATTGCAACTAGCTGTTTTTCACGACAAATCGTACTATTGTATTCAATTATGATAAAAGATATACTTTCGGGACCTACATCGTTGAAAACAAACCATTACTATACAGGGTGTTCTTTTCCTATCGGCACAATATTATGCGATTGATTTGATTTTTGCCACAAACAAACCGTTATCTAAATAGAAATCTTGGATGGATTCTTATAATGTATTTTTTAGAAATCTATATACAGGGTGTTCTTCTTTTAACGTCCATCGCAACATGCTGCTTTTCACGAAAAATCGTACTATCGTATTCAATTGCTCATTTAATCTTGATAAATAAACTATTATTTAAATTGAATTTCCTTTATGATGCAGTTCTATCATATGAATACATTGATATAATTCCCAACTCTGAGAAACCAATACTTTCGGAGATATAATTTGCCTGTTTGAACTAGAGCGCCAGAAAGCTCCTGTCCACAGGGCTTGAACCCATTTTGAGTTTGAAGGAATGGCCACGCAAACGGTCGTCCAAATTGATGGTGAACAAGTCACGCAGACCAACACCGAAAA
The DNA here is from genome assembly GCA_937662695.2 of Halyzia sedecimguttata. Classification (NCBI taxonomy): domain Eukaryota; kingdom Metazoa; phylum Arthropoda; class Insecta; order Coleoptera; family Coccinellidae; genus Halyzia; species Halyzia sedecimguttata. Next base: position 10,633,890 of record OW569418.2, read on the forward strand.
AGTCATGTAGTGCGCGAAAGGTCGCCACGAGTCCTTCGGTCCGCAAACGTAGGTAAGTTCATTATAGTCTAAGTACCGAACCTTCACCGAGCTGATAATAGAATGAAACCTATTTTATAATGAATTTTGTTTATTAGAAAATATACTAAAAATGGGTTGCCTGAAAAAATCCTGGACAGACTATTTTTAATTATTTTTGCGCGTTTGTTCTGGGGAACATCGCGTTATCATTTTGCCCAAATGTCTGTAATTTTCGAATTTTTCGCCGAAAATGGTCTCAAACGATTGGGTTCGACTCCCTGATGACGAATTCGAGGTCAAATTTGATTATGTCCGACCGGCAGTCCGGCCTTTGCCACGATAACTTGAGAAAGGAGAGAGCTAGCGACTTGAAATTTTCAGGGTAGGTGGCGCATCGCAATACAACGGACAAGTTCGTTAATGGGCATAATCGGCAAAATGGTTTCCGAGTGATAATTTTGTTTTCAACCAATATAAATCCGATCGAATTGAAACTTGGTGAATAGTTGTAGAATATAAACCTAAGCACGTTTATGAAATTTTGTGAGAATCGTATAACTAGATATTTTTTTAAAAATCATTGAAAAAAATTATATATATCAGAAACTATTCATCCGACATGGCAGATATTTTGCGAACCTAACTATACTACCAAGTTCCAAGTTTGAACACGATCAGATCTATGTTGTTGGAGATTAAAAAAAAAAAATAGTCTGTCCAGGATGGGATTTTTCAGTCAACCCATTTTGCGCGCGTGTTCCGCAAGGAACAGCGTGCTATCATTTCGTCACAATGTCTGTATTTTTCGAATTTTTTTTCGAAAATGGTCTCAAACGATTGGGTTCGACTCCCTGATGAAGAATTCGAGGTCAAATTCAATTCTGTCCGTCCGGTCCGGCCGGCCGTTAGCACGATAACTCTCGAACGGAACGACTAAGAGCGTTGAAATTTGTAGGGTAGTTTTGTAGCGTAAATATCTCGGACAGGTTCGTTAACGGGCGAAATCCACCGAGCGGTTTCGGAGTTAAGGCCGTTTTTAGTCAAAACGTTTTTTATGAATATTTCCGGAACCGATCACTCGATCTTTCTGAAATTTGGCATCAAATTGTAGAATCAGGACCTTTATAAGCCTGCGAAGTTTTGTTATGACCGGACGGCCCAAAAGTGGCAAAAAAAAATTTAAAAAATTTTAAAATTTTGTTTTCACGATAACTCGAAAAATACTGATCTGATTAAATTGAAACTCAGTAGTTAGATGCAATAGACCAATGCAAACACTTTTGCAAAATTTCGTGATGATCACGTGACATGAAAAAAATCAAAAAATTACTACTATTTTGCGGAATATTTTGCTTAAAATGCCGAAACCTATTTTTTTGAGGTTCATGCTTCCTTTTCCGGGCATTTTTCGTTGTGCGCATGCGCAGATGAGAAGTCATTTAACTGCTGTAGTTTTCGTCAGAGAGGATTGGGGTTTTGGGGTGGCGGATGCTATTCCTCCATAGAATCCAGATCCCTGATGAGGGTCTGCGCATGCGTAGATTAAAGATGCGATATCTCCCGAACCACTAGTGTTGGAGAATCGGAGTTTTTTGTAAGGTGTGTTATTTTGGGAGGACTTTTAGCCGCAAGTAGATTGCACATGCGCAGAAGAGTAGTGACTGTTTTTTAATTGGATGGGTTATGTTGGGAGTGCTGAGTCGATATTGTGAGGTTTTAAAAGAATATTCATATCAATTCAGTTCAAGGACAAGTCAGTTTGGGGGATGTAGCGTTGTTTCCGAGTTAAAGTGTTCCTACCGTGGCCCTGGGGCTAATTTTGAAATTGATGTTACCCCTTACAGGCATTTTTCGTTATGCGCATGAGCAGACCATCGGTGATTTAACTGGTGGTGTTTTCGTCAGAGAGGATTGGCGTTTTGGGGTGGCGGATGCTATTCCTCCATAGAATCCCCTATTGAGGGTCTGCGCATGCGTGGATTAAAGATGTGCTATCTCCTGAACCACTAGTGTTGGAGAATCGGAGTTTTTTGTAAGGTGTGTGATTTTGAGAGGACTTTTAGCCGCAAGTAGATTGCGCATGCGCAGAAGAGAAGTGACTGTTTTCGGGTTGTATGGGTTATGTTGGGAGTGCTGAGCCGATATTGTGAGGTTTCAAAAGAATATTCATGGCAATTCAGTGCAAGGACAAGTCAGTTTGGGGGATGTAGCGTTGTTTCCGAGTTAAAGTGTCCGTACCGTGGCCCTGGGGCTAATTTCGAAATTGATGTACCCCTTACGGGCATTTTTCGTTATGCGCATGAGCAGACCATCAGTGATTTAACTGCTGGTGCTTTCGTCAGAGAGGATTGGGATTTTGGAGTGGCGGATGCTATTCCTCTATAGAATCCCCTGGTGAGGCTCTGCGCATGCGTGGATTCAAGAAGCGATATCTCCTGAACCACTAGTGTTGGAGAATTGGAGTTTTTTGTGACGTGTGTAATTTTGGGAGGACTTGCAGCCACGAGTATATTGCGCATGCGCAGACGAGGAGTGAATGGTTTTGGGTTGTTTGGGTTATGTTGGGAGTAATGAGCCGATATTGTGAGGTTTTAAAAGAATATTCATGTCAATTCAGTGCACGGACAGAAGTCAGTTTGGGGGAAATAGCGTTGTTTCCGAGTTGAAATGTCTGTATGGTAGCCCTGAGGCAAATTTATAAATAACTATATTCGGTAGATCTATAATGAAATACGTTCGGATTTGGAGAAGAGGCAATTGCTTTCCTAACGGAGGTCCCACAACCGCAATTTTTTTTGATCTACAGTAAAGCTAACAGCCAAACTGTATTGATAGCTATATTTGTTAAAGGAACTTGAAAAAAAAAAAAAGCACTGACGTGAAGTCAGTACTCTTTGGCGCGCGTGGTCACGGTGGCTAATTTGAATTGAATGATGAGTACTTCAAGCTCAGTGGATCGAGCGAGCCGAAGATCTACCCAAAGGATAGTGGACACCATTCACTGTCGGTTCCAAAAATTAACAGTGCTGTATCTAGGCTGCCATCAGGATAGAGTAACAAAGTTGGAAAAGAACACAACTGACTCTCCTTAGTCGCACAAGCTCCTAGAAGATTTGGGAGGGTCAGTATAATCCTAATCATGTTTATAGCACGCGCGCAAAAGCAGTGTGATTCAACAATGAAAGAAAAAGTGTAAAAATTCAATCTGCTTTGGCGCGCGTGCTATAAACATGATTAGGATTATACTGACCCTCCCAAATCTTCTAGGAGCTTGTGCGACTAAGGAGCGTCAGTTGTGTTCTTTTCCAACTTTGTTACTCTATCCTGATGGCAGCCTAGATACAGCACTGTTAATTTTTGAACCGACAGTGAATGGTGTCCACTATCCTTTGGGTAGATCTTCGGCTCGCTCTATCCACTGAGCTTGAAGTACTCATCATTCAATTCAAATTAGCCACCGTGAACACGCGCGCCAAAGAGTACTGACTTCACGTCAGTGCTTTTTTTTTAGTATATTATTATTATCTAATACACCAAAATTATTATAAAATATGTTTCATTCTATTATCAACTCGGTGAAGGTCGACTTAGGTTCGGATCTTCTACTATTATTGAGAGTCTCTCAACGCGAAACACGCGACGCTGTAGACCTTCGATCAGCGACAAGTCACGGGCTGAAAACGGGCTCCAAACGGGACCGGCGACCTCAAGGATGGGGCTGACATACATCAGATAGATATCCACGCAAGTTGAAGGGTCACACCTGCCAAAGGCCAATATCAAGAATAAGGACCTCTTGGCATGATTGACAGAAGCAACACGGGACCCAGCACTGATCCCGGAGGAACTCCACTCACAACCGTTCTAGGTAAGACAGAGAATCCCCAACACGAACATGAAAAGTGCGGACCGAAAGAAACGCCTAGATCCACAGAAGAAGCCGACCACGAATGCCAAAATGCTCTAGTTTGTGCACGAGGCGCCTTTGGGGCACACGGTCAAAAGCACGAGAAAAGTCGAGGTAAATAATGTCGACTGGTACACCTTTGTCAAGGGACATCGACCATGAGTTGACACATGAGCTTTGTCATGACTGAGCGGCCCTGGAGAGAACCATGTTGGCACTGTGGGATTATACCGCGACTCCGTGCAAAGGAAGAATTGCATCCAGTAGAATCCTCTCACAAATCTTCGCTACTATCGGAACCAGACTGATCGGACGATAGTTGTCAGCGTTCCGCTTATCCCCTTCCTTGAAAATAGGCGTACCTCGAGCAGTTCGCCAACAGGAAGGGAGACAGGAAGTTTCAAAGGAGGTTGAAAAAATCTCAACGAGTCTCAACGATGGAAGGTGAGAAAACTACGTCACATAAATCACAGGAGATGCGGGGGCTATCAATAGGTGGAGGTGAACCAACCTCTTGAGTAAAGGATGCTGCAAAGGAATCAGCCAAAATGTTAGCAGCCTCGACAGTCCCTGAGCACGGTTCGTTGTTTCGACTGAAGAGCAACGGAACATCAACCTTCGAATTCAAAGTCGACCTGACATATTTGAAGAAGCCTTTACGATCCTTTGACCGAGTAAGTTTCAGTTCGAATTCCCTCTTGGCGTTCACTAGGATAGAAGACAGGGAGTTCGAGAAAATTCGATGGGCTTCATAGACTTTACGATCCCCACTACTTACGTAACGTACCTTATGGATTTTTTTTTTGATGGATTAGCTCGAGAAAATTGGCGTCGATCCAAGGTTTCGCCGGAATAACAGAAATATTCTTGGTGGACGAGCAAGTATCAACCAAACCCTGCGAGGTTTTGGTGAAACAGTCCCACATCCGCCCGACATCAGCAGCCGGTCGGAGCAAAGACGCCCAGTCAATCTCCCCGACTAAACGATTTAGCTCACGGTAGTTAGTAACTTTTATGGTTTTATTTGATTTACTATTAGCGGAGGGAAATTTCAACTGCAAGGTACAGTGTTAAACGATATGGTCCGATTTACCAAATGGTGGATGTTCTACGATATGTGAAACAATGTCGGAGTCGTTAACTAATACCAAATCAAGGAGTGAAGGAGACTGCGAATTACGAGAACGGGTCGAAAACTTGACCAACTGTATCAGATTGCTGTCGTGGATACAGTCAAAAAGTACACTAGAAGCTGTGTTATAGATTCTCGACGACAACGGCCAGACCACTTCAGGCATGTTAAAATCGCCAGCTATATAGGGATTTGGTTTAACTGATTAAAGTCTTCCGATCAGAGTAGCCACTTGAGTATCAGAAGAACTTGGACGTGGTCAGTAGATGCAACCAATGGTGAAGCAGCAGGAGGCTGCTTTATGGAGATCGATGAATAAACAGTCAATTCCAGGTAGGTCTGGACTCGAGAGCTGGAGTGAGAAAGAGTTGAGTACTTCACTGCCTACATAAATACAAACACCCCCATGTCCTATGGTAGTTATGCTGTCGTATCTATAGGTGGAGTAGCCAGGTAATGCGACCAGAGCGTCCGGAACACCAGGATGCAGCCAAGACTCAGCAACCAGGATGAAGGTCGGATAATGGACCATAACATATGCGATAAGTTCGAGGTACTTGGAAAACAAAGACTGAGTGTTGGTGTAGACAATGGACCACTTGCAAGCACCAATCAGATTTTTGATCCTTTGGAAGCAGGCAGTTTAGTTATGGTCAGGATTCCGGTAAAATACTATTAAGTATTTTACCGAATCCCGATGTCAGATTCCCCGGCGTTTAGTCTGCGCTTAAGTTCTTCGCGTAAATTGATGAGTTCTCTTATTTGAAAGAGGGTCTTATCATCCGAAATGCTAACACCCCGCCAATCCGGCACATTCCTCAATCAATTAGCTATGTTCAGATTTCAGATTTTTTTTTAACACCATACATAACTGTATTTAATGTATGTTATTTTAAGGACGGTCGACCAGTGGAAGCAGAAAGCTGCGTGAAGTTTGCGAAATTACATTCGTCCAAATCCGTAACCAGTATGTATATGTAGGGAGCACCTACAGGTATTGGTATGGACGAATTTGATTTCGCAAACTTTTCGCAGCTTTCCGCCCTCACAGGACGCCTGGCTAAACCGCCTCATGTACATATTTTCAAGAAGAAATGGTGCCGTTCGACTGCACCGTTTAATCGAAGGTGTGCCTGACAAATCGCTACGAGAAATCGGTGCTTATTTGGATCGATTTCTCATACACACTTTCGTTTAAACGGTACCGATTTATCGTTACGGAAAATCGTTGTGTATGAGAAATCGCCAGGATAAATCGGTGTTTATTTAGACCGATTTACCATACACACATTCGATTCAACAGTACAGTCAGATGGCACCGATTTTTACAGAAAATCGTTGTGTGTAGAAGCCATTAGATTGTATGGACAATTTATTCCATCACATGTATTTTTATGATTTTTTTTATATATTGCATCGAGAAAAAAAAGCGAGAAGCCATTCTATCTCCCATTCGAAAAAACCTCACCTTTAGAAACAACTTGAATCATGTATTTCAAGATTTGATACAAAAGAAATACTCACTGTTCCAAAGCATCATCATTTTCAACGCGGAATATTTCAACAATTTTGTTTATTGTAACAGCATCGTAAATGATTGTTATAGGCTGTGCGGTCAGATTTAATCTCTGATCGCATTTTTTATCCAAAGGATTCGTTTCGAATGTGGCTTCCAACAATGCACTGTCCCCGCCACCTGTTTCAGACGTGATTATATTAGGGATGAAGTCCTCTTGTTCCAATCCATAACTGGTAAACTCATCAATTTTGACGTGAACTCTAGAAAAAACGGAATGGTTGGAGGATTATAGGTACAAAATACATAATTTCTTTTTCTTTCAAATTGTTATTGTCAGAACGGGATCGTGCGGCTTGCTTCAGCCCTTCAGAACTGCGACACTGTCCTGAACCTAAGGACACTGTCAATGGTGTTATCATACCTCATGACGTCTTTAGGAACCTTGGCTATCACATGGTGAGGTTTTAGAACTGGCTCACCCATATGTAAATTTCTTAGGCTGGCCAGCTCTGAGCATTTGCAAACTATGTGTTCAGCAGTTTTCTTTTCCCAGCCACAGAGGCTGCATGTTTCACCGCATAGTCTCCCCATTACCTGAAGCCCAGCTCGTGGCAGCCGCAGGAGCTGGTGAGGAGGATGGTGTGGCATCCATGAATCTTTCTGCCTGTGCAATTCATGGAGTATTCCTCTGATGAGTTATTCTGTTATTTAGCTCCTATAGTTGGATCGCTGCCCTGTAATCGACTTTTCCAAGCCCACAGAAGGATTCTGGCCTAGTAGGTGTTACCCTGGAGGCGCAAGTTCATCGACCTTCACATTTCCTTCTACATCACAGTGTCCTGGTACCCATTTAAGAGTCGCCTTCTTGCCTCTAGCCAGTTGCTTTATGGTATTCCTGCATTCCCAGGACAGTAGGTAACCTTGGATGGATGATTCCAGGTCTCTCAGTGTGATCTGGAAGTCCATTATAATATAGATGTGCACTCCCTTGGGGTTCCTTATTGTGCCCTCTTAAGCACAAATGTAGAAAGCTAGTGTCTATGCCTGTAAGATAGAGGGCTTATGTCCCAGGGGCACAGAGATCATCAGTTTAGGACCATAAATCCCAATACCTGCAGCCTTATCTGATCTTGATCCATCTGTATACCAAATGAATGACTTTTTGTCCAATCGATTAATGAGGTCCACCATACTCTGATTGTCTCTTATGACCAAAGGGTGTTTCGAAATAGTATATGGTTATCATTAAATCTGCCAAGAGATTTCAGTTCAATCTGTCCACTAACCTCACAATATGTTCTACCCAGTTACCAGGTAGGAGAAGGGAATCAAGGTGGTCTGAGACTTGAAACCACCCGCCAAAAGCCTTTCCAGCAGTCCATCCATGAGCAGGCTGCACAACAGGGGTGATAGAACCCCACCTTGTGGGCAACCCCTACACGTCAGCAGAGTCACTTCTGTCTCCCCCAGGTAGGCCGGGGCGGCTCGCCCTTTCAGCGTTGTCGATATCTACTGAACAGTAGAGGATTCTAACCCTTTGCGCCTGACAGCATTGTATATGGAGGTGTACAGGGTATTGTCAAAAGCACCCCCAATATCATCAAACATGGCAAGTAGAATCTCTTTCGCAGAGGATGTCCTCTCCACCTCTACAATAAGATGGTGGCGTGAATCTATCGTGGATTTGCCTGATCTGTAGGCAAATTATTTTTGGTGAAGTTTTATACTTCCTCTCACCAGATTATCTATTAATATCTCCATGGTTTTTGGGAGAAGGGAGGTACGACATATGGGTCAATACGATTTAGATTCTGAGGAGTCTTCCCGTATGAAAACTACTCTTGCTTCTCCCCATGATCAAGGAATGTATCCCCATGCATAACTAGCTCTAGACAGATCAGTAAGTGAAGGTACAATACATTCAACACCTTTCTGAAGCATAGCCGGAAATATACCATCTATGCCTGCTGATTTGAAGGACTGGAAGCCTTTCATCACCGATTCAAATCTGTTTGTTATATGTTAGGACATCATCAACAAAATGCGCTGGTGTCATACTGCCCAGAATGAAGAGAACCGGTGATTGGCTACCTCAAAGTCCTATGGACATGCCTCTCAACAGCAGTTTCAATATCACATCCCTCTCCCCTTCTAGGGCCATGTGCACAACTAGACAGAATTGCGATTCGTTGCTTTTTATATGTTCGACTTGGGGAAAGAGAAACACATGTCAATTAGTTAGTGTCCCAAACAGAATATTCTATCCTGTATACTCTTATATTGAACTGCTGAAGATTATACTCCGAAGGAAACATATCAGGTGAAAGCCTATTCCACAATTTGCCAGTTTGGTAGAAGAAGGACGTCTGATAAACAGAAGTTCCAGGAGCTGTTAATTGAACTGCATTGGGATCTACACATTGGGCATTAGGTAATGTTAGAAAAAAGGTTAGATTTGTTAGAATTCGTAGAAATTTCTTGCGATCAAAGACAAAATCTACCTGTTACTAATGGTCTAGGACTAGAATTTCCCCTATCTGCACTCCGCTCATCTACAGGGTGTTTCACGAATGATTGTACAGCTTTCAGTGCAGATGCAGAACATTTTGGTGAGTGTAAATCAGTATGCGAAATATGACGTAACTATATTCATTTAAGAGATACAGAATGTTTTATGTATTTTATCAAAAAATTTCAATCGGCATAACTCTTGAAAGCCTGCATGGATACTCTTGAAAATTTCAGGATTTGAGTATAGGCCTATGCCTAATATTCGCTCATAATGACTTGTTGATAGCGCAGGTCCGGACCGAGAAAATTATTTTCTCTATCCTCAACAAATTTTCACGAAGTGAAATTTTTCTCAGAATCTACAGTAAATACTCTTCCAAAAAGCCTCCAGGTAATAATGGCACACTTTGTATTAATATTTTATGAACCATTAAATATCTGGAATTTTCAATTTATAATAAACACGGACCTGCGAATCTCCGAACAATGCGTTAATTCATATTGAATCAATTGAAATTCTCAGTAACATCACTTAATTATAGTGCTGCAGCGTATTCCATCCAATACATGCATTTAGGAGTTCCACATTTGATTACCTATGTACCTGAAAATAGAAATGATAGAAATACTCATTTTCGAATTATTCATCTTTGAAAATTATTTTTTCGAATAATTTAAACACAGATGTTAGCATAATTGAAGATTTTATGCCAAACAACAGATAACTCGAATTAAGTATGGATAGAAGTGTGAAGGAATAGTTGTGTGTTTTGGTTGCTTAGACCGATATTTCGAAACTGATACTCGAAAGAACATTGAACATTTAATTGTGTTATTATAAAAAGGGCTTGAGAATAAAAATGTAAAATATATCTTATAAACATTAAACTAAAAGGAATTGAAAATATATGAGAATAAAATGGGTTCAAGCCCTGTGGACAAGAGCTTTCTGGCGCTCTAGTTCAAACAGACAAATTATATCTCCGAAAGTATTGGTTTGTCAGAGTTGGGAATTAAATCAATGTATTCTTATGAAAGAACTGCATCATAAAGGAAATTAAATTCAAATAATAGTTTATTTATCAAGATTAAATGAGCAATCTGAGGATGAGAACTGCACCATGGAAGAAATCAAATTAAAATAGCTGAAATGAATTTGACTCTTTGTTATAGAACAGGATGATATGTACGAGTATGAACACATATCATATAATAAAGCTCAGATAGAATAATTATAGCATTCTGTGAAAACATAGAAGTACGTACGATTCATTATTGAAATTTAGAAAAATCATATTTCCGAATTTAATGGTGAAACTGCATCTTAAATAAAAATTGATAAGCACTCAGTTCCGAGGAACTAGAGCGCCAAAAAGTGTAATTCCCTTTCCGGGATTTGAGCCCGGCTTCTATCGTTCCGAAATCCCGACTGCGTAGACACACCGGCTATCGGGCTCCTCGTACGATCTTGTAGATCTCCGGTATTAGAATAAAACGTCGGTAATTACGTGGGATATATATTCTTAATTTTCTCTTTTCGACATAAAATCGCCACATGGGGGTTTATTTGACGGTTTTTTACCCTTGCCTCTCTAAGTCGATTTTGACGTTTCTCGAACGAACTATTAGCAAGGAATTAGACAATGTCATGTCTCAGGAAAATAAGTTGACATTATGACAATTCATACATAGAATAATTATATAATTCTGTGAAAACGTAAAAATACGATTTTTTATTGAAATTTTGAAAAATCATATCTCGTAAAGTATTAGCTGGTTAGAGTTAAAAATGAGATCATTGGATTCTTATGATAAAACTGCTTATTGAAAAATATATATAAAAAAAAAAAATTTAATTTGGAATTTGTTTTGTAAAAAAAATTTTTTTTTGTTACTCCGAAACCATCTGTCCGATTTTGCCCAATAACGAACTTAGCCGAGATATTTATCTCCCAAACCTACTCTGAAAATTTCAACTGTCTAGCTCATTCCGTTCGAGAGTTATTGTGCCTACGGCCGGCCGGCCGGACAGAATGACTTTCGACCACGGATTCTTGATCAGTGAGTCGAACCAAATCGTTTAAGACCATTTTCATCGAAAAATTCGAAAATTACGGACATTTGGGCAAATTGATAAGCACTCAGTTCCGAGGAACTAGAGCGCCAAAAATAATCACAACTTTGTGGAAAATTCTAAACATTTTCTAGCTCTTGTGATCAAATGCGCTACAGCTTTCTTTATAATTTTTGGACGATTTCGCATCTCTTCACATGAAGCTTGATACGATTGATCAGTTGCTCCCTATTCTTCTGAGTAAACTTTATTTTTCAAGTGTTCCCAGAGGATATAATCCAAACATGTAAGATCTGGGGATCTTGCAGGCCAGTCATAAGGTGCCTTTTATAATGAGTTAGGATGGGAATATTAATTTACCAGCTTCCGAGAGTGAATAACTCACAGTTTTTTTTAGTTTATCTGTCATAGTTGTAACTCACTTTTCAATAATATTAATAAATCAAACTTAATGTTTTTTTGTGTTTTTTTCTATGAAATCTTTGATTCCGCTACCATCTGTTTCAGTTATTCAAAACAAAGAGTTTTCGAAGGTAAATAAAATGAACCATGTTTTTGAACATAGTAGTATCATTTTGAAACACTCTTTTGAGTTATCTGAAGTCGAAACTTTGAATTTGTGTATTGGGTGAAATAAGAATAACCACATTCCTAAGTCATGATACTGAGAATGAATTGAAAATTACAGAAATTCAATGGTTCATAAAATATTTATGCGAAGTGTGCTATTATTGCCAATAGTCGTTGTTTGGAAGAGTATTTATTGCAGATTCTGAGAAAATGTTCACTTCTTGAAAATTGGATGTACAAAGTGTTTCACAAGATGTGGAACAAAGAAAACAATTTCCTCAGTCTGGACCTGCGCTATCGACAAGTCATTATGAGTGAATAGTACGCATAGGCCTATACTCATTCCTTGAACTTTTCATGAACATCCATGTAGGCGTTCAAGAGTTATGCTGATTGAAAATTTTCGATAAAATACATAAATCATCCTGTATCTCTTAAACGAATACAGTTAGGACATATTTCGAACACTGATTTAGACTCACCCAAATGTCCTGCATCTCCACTGAAAGCCTGTACAATCATTCATGAAATACCCTGTATATTTTAAGTATTAATTATTGTATTATCAAGATCATTATACTCAGCAAAATATTATTATATTGTGTAACTTAAGCCAAGTTGTTTTCTTTACTTCAATAAAGAAGGATATGCTTATGCTTGCATAATATGCAAGAGATTATTCAAAGGTAGTCTGTGGTTACATCAGAATATTCTCTCATATTTTATGCCAAGGTGTCACAAGTTATTTCTTGCTGAGATAAACTCTGAAACTCAGGTAGACAAGAAATCAATAATTTGTTGAATAGAGAACAGTTTATTTGTACTCACTTCATAGCTTTTGCGGCAGCTCTACTGTCATATCTGCATTTGACTCCTTTCAGTTCTGTAAATAAGGCAGTTTTTGTCTTCATATCTTCGTCCTTAATTTCGACCTCTAGCGTTCTAAGTAAAAATGTTGCAGTTATATCAACATAACTTTCAGGATATATAGGGGCTGGGACACCAGCTTGATATCCGATGGCCTTGTAGAGTTTTTGCTTTTCTTCTGAACTCAAATCTTCATCAGTCTCTGAAATTAGTATATTTTACATTAAAAACGCTGCAAACATTACGGAGAGGAATATAATTTCCTATTCAAAATACAGGAATTCTCTTTATTATTGTCCTCGTTTGTTCAAATCTTCATTTTGATTTTTCTTCATAACTCGCGAACTTCTGATCTCGAAATGTAATAATAATAATGCAATTTATTTACAGTTTTTCCAATTATTAGATGTTTCATTTGGAGAAATTTGCTAGAAAATTCTATATCTCAGAAACTATGCAACTGTTATTGCTGACATTTTGTTAAAGCCTTCAAAACCTACCTTTACAGCCAGCTTCCAAATTTGAACACGATCGGATCTATATTATTGGAAATCCGAGCAGCCTTGGATGAGCTCAGTAGCTGGATGGGTGACCGTTGCCACGATAATTTTCGACCGGAAAGAGATAGCGACTTGCAATTTTCAGGATAGGTTGCGCCTCCGAAAGGGGCAGTTTAGTTCGTTGTTGGGCATAATCGGCCAAACGGTCGGAAATTGAATTGATGGAAATTATGTCCATGAATAAAAACGAATTTTAGCGAAAATATTGTGTTTTTTTTACTTAGTCCGGAAACTTTTTGATCCATTGCATTAATAACTAATTATTACTTATTTTCAAATAATCTATTTGAAGAAGAAGATATGCTTAAATGTCTTACGCAGGAGATATATCATAGTATAGCACGTAGAAGAATCAAATAAATGACTGAATAAATAATAATGAAAATAATTTGCGCCTTGCTTATGTAGATCCTACTTGGAGTATGAGTAGAAACCCTCGCCTATATGTCTTAGTAAAAGATTGATAATAACAAAAATATCGCTTACCTTGTTCCTCTTGAGGATCGACTTGTTCCTGACTACTACCCCACATCCAACCAAACCATCCTTTTTTGGGTTTATTTTCCTCCAACTTTCTCAATCTCTCAGCTTCGAGTTCAACTCTTTGTCGAATTACAACAATGTTGAATATATCAAGTTTTTCTTCCATTTCATCCATCTCAGCATCTGTGGAGTTACCCTGAAATTTGATTTATAACTAAAATATGATTCATTAAAGGTCAAAATGAGTTTAGCATCAAGATCAGTATACTCAAAATCTTCTGAGGTGAAATGTTTGCTGAATCTGACAAATAGTTCCTGAAATATAAAATTCTTGAAAAAAAATTTTTATTTTTTTTTTGAAGAAATATTTCAATTTATTTTTCTAGAGATTAGATCCACACGATATTTCTCAAAAATTAGTATTTTCCAAGTTTGAAATGGATAGGATTTGTGTTTTTTGAGTTATTGAGGAAAATAACTTTCAGATGGGTATAACTCTGAAACCGTTTGGCCTATTATGCCCATTAACGAAGTTAACTGTCACATTCGGATGCGCAGCCTACCCTGAAAATCGCAAGTTGCAATATCTTTCCGTTCAAAAGTTATCGCCGCAACGGTCACCCATCCAGCTAATAATAAGAGAGCCTCCTTATGGCTTAGCAATCCCGAGGTACCCTAGGTAAACCTGGCAGTAGGTATAACATGCAAAACCGTACGAAGGCACTACTTAGTAGCATAAGGGTGTGACAAGCCCGCGGACCCCGGTCACTCTCAACCGATGATGCATCACAAGCTACGAAGTCTCGGAGAACAGCTGCTGCCTGGGGATCACCAGGGCACGTCTGGGGTTGGTGCTGGACGTGAAAGCATGCGGACCACCAACGGTAGGATGCTGAGGAGGCAGGCACCTGTCATACAAGAAATTACCGCTTCTGGCGAGGACATCGAGGAGGAGAGACAACAAGTTGTCAGCCGCATAGGGAATTAGCGATCGCAAGAATAACACAAAGGGGACGCCACAACTGGACACCCGAGCAACACGAACAACTGTCTGTGTTATACCGAAGATCCAGAGCAGAAATATGGGGATATATGGGTAGACTGCATGGTCTGTGGTGTGAGAATATAACAGATCTCAACTTCATGACGCAGAAAAACCTACGAGACCAGGTGAGCCATCTCAAGAAGAGAGGAATCTTGCAGCAGCTTCAAGAGTCAGAGGGGATAGAAGAACAAGCTGAATAACAGGTGAGAGATTCTCCAAACCAACAAGAACACTTGACGAATCAAAGGAGAGAAGAACAGGACGAGTGGTAATTGAGAGACGCTGCAAACATCCAACCTCTTATGCCTGGATTGCGATATGAAGAAATCGGAGCACCGGACATGGAGCATATGAGAGCTGCCCCACTCCGAGCCGAAATGCTGCATACTGCAACTGGCGAAGAACGGAACAGGTGGGAGATGTTCCAGAGATAATCGTCAATAGAAGGGAAGGATTTGAGGCTGCAGTAGGGAATCCTAACATAAAGACCACAAGGCAGAAATCATGACTCCGGTTGAAGATCTAGCCGTGAAAAAAATATAATCGACGATCACCTAAAGGAGGACTGTCTGCTAAAATATGACTTCTTGAATAAAAACTTTTAACAACATATTTTAACATTTGTAGTGGGAGAGGTTCAGTTCGCCCAGGTTATAGGTGCTATCCATATACAACCCGAACGTATGTTCACCTAACACATCGAATTAAAAAAAATAAAATTCTGGAAAATTTTCAAATTTTCTAGTGATACGATACTCGTTTCCATTCGATCAGATAAGTATTTTTCGAGTTATTGGGAAAATAAAATTTTCTTTTTTTTTATCCTAGTCATCCGATTAATACAATCCGATGCATACATAAAAGTCGTTACTGTACAACTTGATACAAAATTTCAGTTATTTCGAATGGGTAGTATCGGAAATATTTAGAAAATTTCAAACTTAAAATGACCATTACTCCCAAACCATTAATGAACTTAACCGTGATATTTATGCCCCAAACCTACCCTGCTAATTTCAACTGTATACCTCATTTCGCTCGAGAGTTATCGTGCTTACGAAGGAACGGCCGGCCTGACGGACAGAATTAGATTTTACCCTGGATGATTCATCAGTGAGAGACTATTTTCGGACAAAAATTCCAAAAATGCAGACATTAGTATTAGGGCAAAACAATCAGCACGCTGTTCCAGGTGGAGCAAGCACGTAATTACGTGACTACCTTCAATCGACGAACTATCAGTTTGCTGAGAGCTTTAAGTGCGCATTAAATGAGAGACGGAGATATGAAGGGAACGATGCAAAAGAACATTATCGATCAAGGATTGATATTATACAGTATGGTGCAAATGAAAGGAATTAATTCGTTATTTCGTAAACCGGCGACTTTAAGGAAAAATCCTGAAACCCGTCGATTTTTATTCTTAAACGGGCTATTCATAAGGATACCTTTTCATTTTTGACGTCATCTATGTGAGCGTGATGACGTCATCGCTAAAATTTTCAGATGGAAAGGTGGGTGTTGTAATACATTATTTGAAAGGTCTTTTAAATACCTATTCAGCCATATCAATAATGTACAAAAATTGATTTTTTTATTTTTTTCAACAATTAATAAAATTTTATTATTATTATTTAATATGACGTCAAAAATAAAATGACGTCAAAAATAAAATGGTTTCCTTACGAATAGCCTTTTTAAGAATAAAAATCGACGGGTTTCGGGATTTTTCCTTAAAGTCGCCGGTTTACGAAATAACGAATTCATTCCTTTCAATTGCACCATACTGTATATATAATTCAATGATGAAAGGACTAGCACAGACTAAAGTATAGAGCAATCCACACAGTGCGATTTCATCAAAGTTGAATAGCCACATAGCGGTTTCGTCCTTATTAGGAATCATCAGTGGAGCATAATTCAACGATGAAATATACTAGTGGTTAGCTATCCTAAAGCCTTATCTTTTCTATGATTCCATATTACGCACTGCGTGTTAATCTGGGCGATTTTGCTCCCCTGTGGTAGACTGCATGAGACTCCAGAGCGGAGTACTTGCGAATCACCACAAAGGGGAAGAGAATATACGCAGGGATCTGTAGTTTTGAGTATCCGCAGCAGGAAGCTTGGTTGGTTGAATGCCAGGTGTCACTTCTGTCTACTTTATACTCATAAGTGATTACTGGCTTTTGATAAAACCGGTTTTTTCATAGTGTTTTTTCATCATCGCTAAATTATGCTTCACTGGTGATTTCTAATAAGGATGAAACCGGTATTTGGCTATTCAACTTTGCTGTAATCACACTGGATTGCTCTGAAGTTTAGTCTCTGCTAGTCCTTTCATCGTTGAAATATACTAATGGTTAGCTTTCCTAAAGCGTTATTCTTTTTGGCGCTCTAGTTCCTCGGAACTGAGTGCTTATCAATTTGCCCAAATGTCTGTAATTTTCTAATTTTTGGCTGAAAATGGTCTCAAACGATTTGGTTCGACTCACTGATCAAGAATCCGAGGTCGAAATCGATTCTGTCCGGCCGATCCGGCCGGCAGGCCGTAGGCACGATAACTCTCGAACGAAAGGAATTAGAGGATTGAAATTTGCAAGGTGGGTTTGGAGCGTAAATATCTCGGTTAAGTTCGTTAATGGGCGAAATCCATCAAGCGGTTTCGGAGTTATGGCCGATTTTAGTAAAACACATTTTTTATGAATATTTCCGAAACTGATCACTCGATCTATCTGAAATTTAGCATCAAATTGTAGAATCATGACCTTTATACGCATGTGAAGTTTTGTATTGACCAGGTTACCGCAAAGTGTCAAAAAAAAATTTCAAAATGAAAAAAAATGTCTACAATAACTCTCGAACGGAATGAGCTAGGCAGTTGAAATTTTCAGAGTAGGTTAGGGAGATGAATATCTCGGTTGAGTTCGATGTTGGGCAAAATAGGCCAGATGGTTTCGGAGTAACGAAAAAAAATAATTTTTTTTAAGCAGCAAATTTCAAATTGAATTTTTATTTAAGATGCAGTTTCACCATTGTAATGTATGATGAATTTGAGGGTATTTGGAATAATTATCTGCGCATGAAATGTGTTTTTGTAACATATGTATGTATACCGAGATCTGTGCAGATGATTGTAACAGCCAGTGGAGATTATTATATGGGTGAAATAAGTTAGTAGTTTTATTTCAGTATTCAAATTAATACCCTTGGCAATATATCTAGTCCTCATATTAGGTCATACGGATATATTACAGTGGCGACGAGAAATATAGTACGTGTAGTGCATAGGTACTAAATATAGACCAGAAAAATGGCAGATAAGCAGTATGCAGGTCATATTCAGGAATTTGTGCCTTCAGTGTCCGATTGGTCCATTTATAAAAAGCGGCTTCATAATTACTTCACGGCAAATGCCATAATAGAAGGTGATCGACAACGTGCGATTCTGTTAAGCCTACTGAATGAAGAATCATACAAATTATTGTATAACATGTGTATTCCTGCTGAACCCGAGTCCAAATCATATGCAGACATAATCAAGTTGCTGGATGGACATTTCAAGCCAGTTACATCAGTGTTTTCTTGTCGAGAAAAATTTACCGAAGCAAGAAAAATGGCGAACGAATCACCCAAAGAATGGGCAGCTCGACTGCGAAGTTTAGTGTCTATGTGTAATTTCGCAGGTGCCGAGGAAATTGAACGTGCATTAGTGAACATATTTGTGATTGGTTACGAAAAAGGTTCGGTTAAGGATCGTTTGTTTGAAGAGAAAGGCAACGTTTCATTTTCAAGTGTAGTAGAATTAGCTACTTCAAAATCAGCCAATAAGCCATTTTCTTCGGTAGCTGTGAAAAGTGAATCGGAGATGTACTACGCATCAAGGAACCACGCGCATTCGCACGCGCCTGCTCGTTCTTCCACAGCAGTTCCCCGGACTGGCAGTTCCTTCGTCAAGCGAGAGGGAAAACATAAACAAAGGAATTATTCCGGAGGATCAACACAACAAACGAAATGTGTTGTTTGTGGTAGACAAAATCATCTTTCAGATAAGTGCTCCTTCAGAGATTGTTATTGTCATTCTTGTAATAAGAAAGGACATCTTGCGCCAGTGTGTCCAAATAAAACAAATATGAATAAACCATCAAAGTCTGGTAGAAATAACTTCTTAGCATCAGAAGATTATTCTTTATATAATATGAATTGTAGAACTGATCCAGTTCTTATTGAGTTATTTATTGAAAATAAAATGTTCACGTTCAATTTGGATACAGGTGCAAGCTATAGTGTTATATCTGAACGATTTTATTATCAAAATTTTGAGAATATCCATTGAAAAGTACTGACAAAATTTTTAGTTTATATAACGGTGATAAGGTCAGACCCTTAGGTTTTATTGAATGTGAAATTATGTTCAGAGAAAAATATGCAAATATGCGATTTTTCATAATAAAAAATGGGGGACCACCGCTGCTGGGACGCGATTTTTTCAATTTGTTTGATTTGGCAATTTATAGTTTGATCAGTGGCGATCTTCCCCAGAATTGGGATTTTTTAGTGCATAAATACGATTATTTATTTTCTCCAGGATTGGGAAACTTCAATAAAGGAACAATGTCAATTAAAACTAAATCAGAATCAGTTAAACCAAAATTTTTTAGAGCAAGACCATTACCTTTCGCAATGCGGGAAAGAGTAGAATCGGAATTAGATCGTTTATGTAAATTAGGCGTGATAACACCCGTCGATTTTTCAGAATGGGCTACACCCATTGTACCCGTGTTGAAAAAGGATGGCTCTGTTCGTATTTGCGGAGATTTTAAAGTTACCGTGAATCCTTCCATAGAGGCGGATTCTTATCCCCTGCCCAAAATTGGGGATTTATTTGTGAAATTACAGGGTGGTGCATTATTCACCAAACTAGATCTTTCAAATGCATATCAGCAAGTAAGTTTGAATGAAAAATCAAAAGAATTAATGACCATTTCCACACATAAAGGATTGTTTCGGTACAATAGAGCACCGTTTGGAATTGCAAGTATTCCTGCAAAATTTCAAAAAATTTTAGAAACAATTTTACAAGATCTCGACGGAGTTGTTAGTTTTTTAGACGACATTTTAATTACCGGTAAAGATCAGGAGGAACATTTAGCTCGATTAGAGGTAGTCTTGTTTCGACTTCAAGATGCTGGTCTAAAATTAGCTTTAAAAAAATGTGAATTTTTGAAGTCGAAAATAACTTATTTGGGATATGACATCGATATGGAAGGACTTCATAAATCGGATACAAAAATTTCAGCTATTCTCAACGCTCCTAGACCTACCGACTTAACATCATTGAGAGCATTTCTGGGATTAATAAATTTTTATGGTAAATTTGTTGCTAACTTATCCATTTTATTATATCCGCTGTATGAACTCCTCAAAGTAAATCATGGCTGGAATTGGTCAGTCGAATGTGAGTCTACATTTGTTAAAGTAAAAAAAATATTAGCATCGGCACCGGTTTTGGTTCATTATAATCCAAAATTGCCTTTACGTCTGATTAGTGATGCGAGTGACCACGGTGTGGGAGCATTAGTAGCACATACTATGCCTAATGGTATCGAAAAAGTTATTGCTTATGCCTCGGGAACATTACTCGATAGAGAAAAAAAATTTTGTACTCTAGAAAAAGAAGCTTTGGCAGTAATTTTTGGACTATGCAAATTTCATAATTATTTGTGGGGTAGACAATTCACTTTAGTTATCGATAACAAACCATTATCTTATATTTTCCATCCCGATAAATCAATTCCACAATTTTCAGCCAACCGTTTAAGAAGGTGGGCACTCATATTATCCGGCTACCACTATGATATAGAGGTAGTAAAATCGGAACAAAATAAAGCTGATATTTTATCTCGTCTTCCTCAACTGGTAGATGAACAAATGATCGAAGATGTGGAATTGAATTATGTAGATTATTTTGAGGGAAATGAGTATTTTCCTGTTGACTGCAGAAAAATTGCGGAATTCACTGAAAAAGTAGAAACTTTGAAACAGGTTAAAGAATATGTAAAAAAAGGTTGGAATAAAAAACTAAATAATAAAATTTCGGGAAATAGTTTACAGAACTATTATAAAATTAAAAATGATTTGACGATTGAATTCGATTGCTTAATGTGGAACCATCGAATTATTATTCCTTCAATTTTAAGAAGAGACATGTTGAAGAGTCTTCATTCCTCTCACATGGGCGTAGTGAAAATGAAATCTCTAGCTCGTTCGTACTTTTGGTGGCCCGGGTTAGATCGTGAAATTTGTAGAACTTGCGAAGATTGTTTGTTGAATAAAAAAACCCCAGACAAGGCAACGTTGCGAAGTTGGCCTTGGCCTACTAAGCCATGGAGCAGAATACATTTAGATTTTATGGGTCCTTTTCTCAACAGGCAATTTTTGATTGTTTTGGATGCTCATAGTAAATGGATCGAAGCTTTTTCAATGAATTCGATCACTTCTAACTTAACTATTGACATTTTAAGATCATGTTTCGCTCGTTATGGATTGCCGGATCAAATTGTTACGGATAACGGAACGCCTTTTTGTTCAAGTGAATTTGAAAATTTCTTGTGAATAATAATATATTACATAGTACTAGTCCGCCTTTCCATCCTTCTTCGAATGGAGCTGCAGAAAATGCAGTCAAAACTGTAAAAACTGCTCTAAAAATGCTCTTGGTCAAAATAAAAACGGAAATATTAATTTAATTCTGAATAATTTCCTATTTGATTACCGGAATACTCCTCAATGTACGACGAAGGAGACTCCAGCGAAATTATTTTTAGTTCGTGAGTTGCGAACTCGTTTCAATTTTTTATTGCCAACAGATCAAGCAAATTTGAGAGATCGAGTTTCAGCAGCTCAAAAGAAACATAAATTCTATCATAGGGGCCAGAGATTTGTAACTTTTGAAACTGGCGAGGAAGTTACTGTTCTTGATTATCGTAGACAGAATACCAGGAAGTGGATTAAAGCGTTAGTGAAGAAGAAAATTGGTTCATGCACTTATTTGGTACAAGTACCAGAATTAGGTAATGTAGAATGGAAACGTCATATAAATCAAATAAAAAATTTTCATTTTCTTCCGGCTTCACTCCCGGATAAGTCTGAACAAACGATGACAGAATCTAGCAATATTGAACCCACTATCCAGGTAAACAGTGACAACCCAGTTGATAGTAGACCAAAACGTGTGGTTAAACCACCAGAACGTTTAAATTACAGTTGATATTGTTCTGATTCTATAGAAAAAAAATTTGTTCATTTTAATTTTAAGGGGGGAGATGTAATGTATGATGAATTTGAGGGTATTTGGAATAATTATCTGCGCATGAAATGTGTTTTTGTAACATATGTATGTATACCGAGATCTGTGCAGATGATTGTAACAGCCAGTGGAGATTATTATATGGGTGAAATAAGTTAGTAGTTTTATTTCAGTATTCAAATTAATACCCTTGGCAATATATCTAGTCCTCATATTAGGTCATACGGATATATTACAACCATTAAAATCCATCGATATCATTTTCAACTCCAACAAGCTAATACTTTCGGAGATATGATTTTTCTAAATTTCAATAATGAATCGTACTTCTATGTTTTCACAGAATTAATAATTATTCTATCTAAGCTTTATTATATGATCTGTGTTCATACTCGTACATTTCATCCTGTTCTATAAGAAAGAGTCAAATTCAGTTCAGCTATTTTAATTTGATTTATTCCATGGTGCAGTTCTCATTCTCAGATTGCTCATTTAATCTTGATAAATAAACTATTATTTAAATTGAATTTCCTTTATGATGCAGTTCTATCATATGAATACATTGATATAATTCCCAACTCTGAGAAACCAATACTTTCGGAGATATAATTTGTCTGTTTGAACTAGAGCGCCAGAAAGCTCCTGTCCACAGGGCTTGAACACATTTTTATATTATATACATTATATACAGTATCGGAAGAAATATATCTGTGGTATAGACTGAAAACTATGAGGGTAACAAGGAACGCATATATATTATGATACTACATAATCAAGAGAGACGCAATGCTGTACTCCCCTCCTGTTACCTCACTCGACTTTTCGAGGTCTCGAGGCTTGTTTTGCTTCGCAGGAGGGGCGGTTCCGCGGTACTCTGTACGGTGACGTAAAACGATAATTTGATCCCCTCTTTGCGCAATTCGAGGAGGAGGAATTGTAATGCTCTCTGAATATTTAGCAAGCTATTCTATACGCTCTCATTAAATCACAATACCGAAGATATATTCTTTCCGAACCTGCAAAATGTTTCGATATAGCTATAATGGATTATCCTTAAAGAGAGCTCTAAGCAAGGCCATACAAAAATTTGGATGATTAATATGTGTATATTACATTTGTATTTCATTGACCCTTCCTTGGTAATTTTTTGATACTGTAGTATACTTACAGCTCCACCAATCACTTTGTCATGGTATTTGTGCTGATAATTCTTGCACAACTTCCGATGGTCACAAATATGGTTCCAATCCCAATTATTCCTTCTTCTTCTAACCTCACTCTCCAGAACGCATTTGTAAGCAAACTTCCACCACGCTTTATAATTCCCTCTGTAGCTGGGAAGTTCTGGACGAAATTTCCTGAATGGATCGGCTTTTATCATTCGATCCATTGCATTTGTTAAAGCAATAATATCTTTATATTGTGTTTTGCTAAGACCTACATAGAGTTTCTTGAGATCCAAATTTAGATGAACCTTTGGTATAGAGTAGGCAGGTTCATCCTGCTCTGGTTTTTGATTTAGTTTTAACCTTGCTGAGGCATTTATTGGACCCAGGACTGAAAATCAAGAAATATTAATGTTATTTTTAGATGAAACTAGCAGGCCGGACTGACTTTGTCCTGTTCGAAAATTGGATTGCCTGCTATGAGGGTTGCGTTCGCATATTAATTCCGTAGAGTATTATTTACTAAACAGCGTTCGAAAACCGAAAAGTTGTGTATATTTTACTCTAAGACTGTCGTTCGAACATATCAGAGTATCCGAGTTTACTCTCGTAACTCTAAAAATAGCTGGCTTAATTTAAATATGTACACAAAATTGACATAACTCATGGGACGGAAAATCTCACAGTTTTATGAGCAGTATATTTTATGATGTGTGAGTACTCAAGTTGAGGTAATTTAATAATTTTAATACTGCTCATAATAATATTTATTATTAGAGTTGCATATATTTGAGGAAAACAATAATAATGATAGGTTCTTTCTTAATACCAACATAACCTATTCCGATATCGGCACCTTCTGTCACTCGAACTCCAAATGAAAACCGGAACCATTCTAATATTACATGAAGGGTAGTCAAATTCAGAGCAAATCATCAAACGTAAATCTGCGGGATCAGCAAACGTTTTTTTTAATTTTCGAATTTTCGATATACTATTATTCTAAGTGACATTTCAATATTTTCGTTTCGACATCATTGTGCGATTTGCTGTTGCCCAAAGCAAAATAAAAATAATATAAAAAGCACTGACGTGAAGTCAGTACTCTTTGGAGCCCGTGTTCACGTTGGCTAATAGGAATTGAATGATGAGTGTTTCAAGCTCAGTGCATAGAACGAGCCGGAGATCTACCCAGAGGCTAGTGGACACCATTCAGTGTCAGGTCAAAAACTAACAGTACTGTGTCTAATCTGGCATAAGGATAGAGTAACAAAGTTCACAAAGAACACAACTGTCTCTCCTTAATCGCACAAGCTCCTGGGGGATCTCCTTGGGGAAGACTTGGGTGGGTCAGTATAATCATAATCATGTTTATAGCACGTGCGCCAAAGCAGATTGACCCCACGTCAATGCTTTTTTACACTTTTTTTTCATTGTTAAGTCAATCTGCATTTGGCGCGAGTGCTATAAACATGATTATGATTATACTGACCCTCCCAAGTCTTTCCCGAGGAGATCCCTCAGAATCTTCTAGGAGCTTGTGTGACTAAGGAGAGTCAGTTGTGTCCTTTCTCAACTTTGTTACTTTATCCTTATGGCAGCTTAGATACAGCACTGTTAATTTTTGAACCGACAGTGAATGGTGTCCACTATCCTTTGGGTAGATCTCCGGCTCGCTCTATCCACTGAGCTTGAAGTACTCATCATTCAATTCAAATTAGCCACCGTGAACACACGCACCAAAGAGTACTGACTTCACGTCAGTGCTTTTTTTTATTTTTTCGAGTTCCTTTAAGAAATATGGCTATCAATATAGTTTGGATGTTAGTTATACCGTAGATCTGAAATAATTGCTGTTATGGGACCTCCGTTAGGAACGCAATTGCCTCTTCTCCATATCTGAACGTAATTTGATAGAGATCTCCGAATATAGTTATTTATAAATTCGCCCCAGGGCCACGATACAGAAATTTCAACTCGGAAACAAAGCTATTTCCCCGAAACTGACTTGTCCGTGCACAGAATAGCCATGGAATTTCTCTTAAAACGTAAAATGACGGCTCAGCACCAAATCCATCACCGCTAGACTCAAACCACTCCCAACATGAGCCATACAATCCAAACGTCTCCTCTGCGCATACGCAATCTACTCGTGGCTTAAAGTCCCCTGAAAATAACACTTCACACAAAATTATGATTCTTCAACACCATTGGATCAAGAGATATCACAGCTCCAATCCACGCATTCGCAGACACTTCCAAGGGGATTCTATGGAGGAATAGCATCCAGCACCTGAAAACTCCAATCATCTCAGACGAAAACTCCAATCATCTCAGACGAAAACTCCAATCATCTCAGTCGAAAACTCCAGCAGTTAAATCACTTCTTGTCTGCTCATGCGTGAAACGAAATATCTCCGAAGGGGGCTACAGGAATTTCTAAATAGGAACGCAATTTCTTCGCCTATCCTCCAAATCCGAAAGTAATTTAAAATTGATCTTCCAAATATAGTTATTTATAAATTGGCCCCAGGGCCACGACACAGACACAACACGAAAACAACGCTATTTCCTCTAAACTGACTGGTTCGTTCAAAGAATTGTCTTGAATTTTCTTTCAAAACCTCACAATATTGGCTCAGCACAAAATCCATGACCTCGAGACGTAAACCGCACCCAACAACTCTGATTCTTCATAACCATTGGTTCAGGAGAGATCGCACATTCCATCCGCGCATACGCGGAAACTCCCAAGGGGATTCTGTTAAATAATAGCATCCTGCACCTCAAATCCCCAATCCTCTCAGATGAATACTCCAGTAGTTAATTCACTTATCGTCTGCTCATGCGCATAACGAAAAATGCCCGTAAGGGGTAACATCAATTTCAAAATTAGCCCCAGGGCCACGGTACGCACACTTCAACTCTGAAACAACGCTATTTCCCCCAAACTGACTTGTGTCCGTGCACTCAATTGACATGAATATTCTTTTAAAACCTCACAATATCGGATCAGTACTCCCAACATAACCCATACAACCCAAAACAGTCGCTTCTCTTCTGCGCATGCGCAACCTACTCGCGGCTGAAAGTCCTCCCAAAATCACACACCTTACTAAAAACTCCGATTCTCCAACACTAGTGGTTCAAGAGATATCGCATCTTGAATCCACGCATGCGCAGACCCGAACCGGGGGATTCTATGGAAGAATAGCATCCTCCACCCCAAAACCCCAATCTTCTCAGAAGAAAACTCGAGCAGTCAAATTATTTCTCGTCTGCTTATCCGAATAACAAAAAATGCCCAAAAGAGGCAGTAACACACCCAGTCGTTCACCGTTCAGACAAATTTTGAAAACCATTTTAAAATTCCACACATCGTTTACGCATTAATTCATTTGCCATGCTAGTAAGTGGTCCATATTTTAATCAGTTGCCCTCGTACATATCGACTTGATTCAGATAAACGAGCAAAAAATACTTCGGAACGAAATCTGATCACCACATGTTACAGATATTCCATGTAGAAATTCGAAATGAAATAATTTGTCGAGTTTGGGAGTTATAAATTATATTTTTTTTTAGGCTCCTAGTGGTCTGTTCTCAGTGAAATTTTGCACACCCCAAGAGGTCATAATTCGTCACCGAAGTGTCAAAACTGAACTCATTCCGATATTTTGTTTCGGAATTTCAAGCAAAATATTCCGCTAATAGTTAAAATTTTTTTAAATTTTTTCTACTCATGCTATCCCCACGAAATTTTGCACAAGTGTTTCAATTGGTACTTCGCATCTAACTACTGAGTTTCAATTCAATCGAATCAGTATTTTTCGAGTTATACTGAAAACAATATTTCAATTTGATTTTCAAATATTTAACTTTTTTTTTCTAGATTAGAGCCATCCGATCAAATAAAACTTCGCAGGCCTATAAAGGTCATGATTCTTCAATTTGATCATGAATTTCAGATAGATCGAGTAATCGGTTTCGGAAATATCCTTGAAAAACGTTTTAACGAAAAATGGCCGTAACTCCGAAACGGCTGGATGGATTTACACTCCAACCATGCCCTGCTAATTTCAACGCTCTAACTCGTTCCGTTCGAGAGTTATCGTGCTAACAGCCGGACGGACAGAATTGAATTTGACCTCGAATTCTTCATCAGAGAGTCGAACCCAATCGTTTGAGACCATTTTCGTAAAAAAAATCGAAAAATACAGACATTGTGACGAAATGATAGCACGCTGTTCCTTACGGAACACGCGCGCAAAAAGTTTCATTTGGTAAAGGGATGAGTGCAAGATGACCTTGTACTATAATGTTGTTGAGTATACTCCATTCACTTTTATAAAGTCTCACGGTTGGCCATGATTTAGGTCTATCACGTTTTTGTAACTAGAACGAATGCAGGTTGGCACTCCTGAAATATCGTCAATGTCAAAACGATTCTCTGAGACTTTGCCAATTTCTACTCTCAACAATCAACATAATGTTCCATCCAGGGTTGTGTTCGAATATTAACTCCACGTAGTAGAGTAGAGTTTTTGAAGGTCTGACAGATTTACTCTGGAGTTTACTCTGACAGTGACAGAAGGTGCCAATATCGGAATATAGGTTATGTTGGTTTAAGAAAGAACCTATTATTATTGTTTTCTTCACATATATGTAACCCTTATCATAAATGTATATTGCGAGCAGTATTAAAACTATTAAATTACCTCACAGAACATTCATAAAACTGTGAGACAAAGATTCGAGATTTTCCCTCGCATGAGTTATGTCAATTATGGCAGGAGTAAAATGAACTCGGAGTCGAATACTCTGACATTTCGAATGACAGTCATGGAGTAAAATATACCCAACCTTTCAGATTTCGAACGCAATTTAGAAAATATTACTCTACGGAGTTAATATCCGATGGTTCCATCTTGAACAAGATATTATCACAGATCATTCGAATAATAGAGAACTCTTCGTTTTGAAATTGAAAATGCCGAAAGCATTTTTGAAGAAGCAGAGACAAAGTATCAGGAATTGCGATATAGAACTGATATCTGCAATAGGAACACATCATTCTGTCTTAGGACATGTTGAACTTTCGAATGAAATTACTTAGTTTCCTATCACTATATTTTATTGAGGTTTAACAGTGACTCGGGTTTCATAGTACTACCACATTTTGAAACTGGTGTAGGTATTTCAAGTTGTGCAACAAGGTATTTAAATGTCTTCTGTAGGCTTATTTCTCGAGAATTTCGAAAAGGGGGGAATTCCATAGGTACGTTTTCCTGCTGGATTATTCAGGTACTTTTATTCTTTTTTCAAATCAACTATCACTGAGTAACGGACGACTGTATCCATTATTTTCCAACAATTGATTCTTGATTTCCGTACAAGAATATAGCATAACTGAATCTTCCAATCCGTTTATATACGTGAAATATTTCCATAGTAACAACAGAGGAAAAATTTTCTTCAACGGTCGCCAGGTCTTTGGAATTGCTGAATTCACATAATATATTCTCAAATTCACTATTTTCCCCAAGAAAATTCATATTGTGAAAAATACGTAATTACTACGACTTCTATGTAGAGAAGATAACGTTGCGTAGTTATCTGACAGGAAAATGAGCAAAATATACACGATGAAATGTGTAAAAATTTCATGCCCAACCGGGAGACTTTATAAAAGGGAATGGAGTATATATTTCCTTACTTTACTACAGAACTCCATGTTGTATTGAGCCTTGAATTGAGGGATATGATTTTAACAGACTTTGGCTTGCAAGTTATTTGCTCATATAAGTGGTGTTGTGTAATTCAATGACAGAACTAAATTGATAAAATCAATATATATATATATATTCTTTTGACTGAGAGCTGTATATGTGTTAGCAGAGGTTGGTGTAACGGGGTACCATACAATTCGACGTATGACACAAGAGCTTAGGGAAAAACCTCAGCAAAAAAACCCTGTCTCCCCGTGAGTGTCGTGATTTGCAACTATTGTTCACAAAATTTACCGCAATTTGAAAACATTGATAGGCATTTATTTCCTCAATATGGACTCATATTTTCATGACATGATGTCATGATGACATCGTAAATTTTTCCGGCTCATTTTTCCATTATTTTATACGATACAGAGTAAAATATCTATCTATGGGAGATAATGGCCCTAAATAAGGGCCCTGTAGCGGTCTTCGAACATCTGAAGTTCTGAATAATCATCGCTTGGACTGTCAGACCTGGTTTCGAAAGAGACCCTCCTGGCCTTACGAGCAGCATTTTCCTTTTCGAATTCAAATATTGAAGGGATTTCTGAACAAGAAGGAATATTTTTGAAAGCTAGCGGAGGTGATTCTTCTCCAAGAGAGCCCATGCGCCTGCAGAGAATTATATTTGTGAGAGGAGACTTTTGAAAGGTTGTGTAGTATTTGTAATTTGTTCGTTCTTCTCCTCTTGTCTTTTCATTTTTCAGGAGTTTCGGGTACCTTGGAGAAACCTCTCCGTTTTTTGACGAAGGAGTCCATAAAATCAATAATTTCAAGAGATGAAAGTCAAATGTACAAAATATGAACTTACTGTAATTATATCCAGTAGGAGTGGACTCAGTACTGTTTGTTGCTATACCCTTAGTGAGACTGTCAATCATATTAATAGCCAATTTGTCTGAATAAGCTTCTGTTCCACAATTCCAATAGACAGCAAAAGAATCCAGTGAAACAATCTAAAACACAAAACTTGGCAGTGAAATATCAACAGTGTTATTCAGGGCCGGATTAACCATGTGGGGGGCCCATAGGCAGTGCAATTTTCGGTGCCCCCTTTTCAACTATCGTTATATTTTCGCCTACGCTGCCTAAAGGTTAATCCGGCTCTGCTCTTATTCAATGGGTTTTGAAGATGACAAAAAGTACCTTGAATATTTTTGTGATGTTCTCCTGTGTTATTTTTGGTTCCCAAGTTTCATCAGTGCTTAAAACATTTAGTTCCCCAAGGGTGACACCAAGAGCGAAAGGAGATTCGGGATTGGTTATTTTATCTTCATATCGTATATGAATGTTTTTTATATTCAATTGAAGATTTTTTATAATTTGTGTTATCAGTTTTTCAACAAATGTGAAATCTGCCTTCTGAACTGTAAATAAATAATAGGGATATCGTAATTGAATGAACATATCAATAATTACCCTTTTCTTTTTCTTGTTCCACCTTCTTCGCCAATTCAACATTTTTGATAAGCACCTTTTTGTATTCGAGCGCTTTAGCTTTTTCCTTTTCGGGATCATATTTAGTTTGTTTATTCGGTGCAGCAAGCAAATAGATATCTTCCACATTAATCACGAAAGCGGCACCATATAAATTTTTCCAAGGGATTTTAAGAACAAGTTTTCCTGAAATGAAAAAATAATCAATATCTGCAATCTCAACCCTAAGATTGGTATTTGCAATTGAAAATGCATCGACTATTTCTATTAATGTCTTTATGTCTTGTTTATTTCTTATTCTCACAATATTGTTCTTCGTATTTGCGAACATTGCAGGCAAAATTCTTAGATTTAGAATTACTAGATACATTTCGAATTTTAAATAAGACCGTTGATGAGTTATCAAACTTGGTATAAGTCGGATGATTTTATCTGAATTTATTCACTCTGGAAAATTTGTAGTTGGAATAAAATTTTTATGTTTATGGTTATTAGAGATATGCTATGTAGGAATTATCATTCCACCCTTGTAAATAGTCCTCTTAAGATTAGCTTTAATGGTGCAGACGACGTGTACCGATACGACGACGTATTTCCGGCGCTTATCCCTATCTGAAGAAAACCCAAACCATCCCCTTAGCATGTAATGATTAACTTTGGAGATGGCACGAAGCTAAGTAATGCTTCTTGAGACATCGAATACTTTTTCCATGAACAGGAAATCCTGAGAACAGGATGTAATACGTCTCATAAATTTTGGAGCAACACTTATCTCACTTCTTCGGGGGTTTCCGGAATTTGTCAAAGACGCGGACCGCATTGGTCTAAGCGAAGTATCTTCACCAATCAGCCTTGAACATCACCTTGGTAGTACAACTCTATGAGAGCGGTGAAAAGCTCAGGGAGTGTAAGGTACCCCAGGTCGCCTGGAGTGGATCAGAGGCAGATGGAGAATTGGTTGAGTCGAGTCAGGTTAATTGAGTACGGAAATGAAACCCATTTTTTAAGACGTTGCTATAGACGGAGTTAGTTAGGGAGAATATTGTAGACGAGAGAGACTTAAGTGCGAGTGTTTTAAGACGTGCGCTGTAGAAGTCGAATAATGTTTTTATGTATTTTTTTATTTCAACGGCGATAAGTTGACGATTGTAGAGTTCTGTAAATAAACCAGTACATATTAGCATACAGCATTTTATTAATTAACCCAATAGTGAATGCAATAATCATTATACCCCTTGACAACGATAAAAATCCTACATGTTATATCAAAAAAAATTTCAAATGTGCATATATTGGGAGTTTTTAAAAATATGCATTTAAATACAGATCCATTGAACATCGAAAGAAAGTCACCTTTAGATGCAAGTATATACATGTTAAGTCAGTTGTTTGTAGCAGAACTCCAATATCAGATAGAAGGCTACTCTTCATCACTAAAACTCCAAATAAATATATATCCTAAGACGCCCCATTAATGAGATACAGGGCGTTAAGTTAAGATTTTTTTGAGATTGTTCTATGGAAGAATGATAGCACGAGTTTTCCAATAGAATGATTTCTTTGACTATTTTGCCTTAGTTATCTCATTATTGCCTGACCGAAACAGTTCAAGTGCAGGATTGCTCTACAAGAAGAACCTTTCAATAATTTTACCATGAAAAAATCGCTCAGGAGTACCATTTATGAAGAATCTTAAAGAATTTCAAAGCAATCAAAAAATTTGCAGAGGCGTTAAAGTTGGGGCCGTTGGGGGAGTTGTAATATCGAATGACCTCCTATCTACGCCACTGAAAATGTTTGATACATGTGAGATATATTTGAAGTTAACTTTCAACGAGAACTATGGCTGTTCTGAGTTATAACGGAATATCTTCAGCCGCTTTGGAAAAAAACGAATTATTCTTCCTAAATTCAAGGTCCTGTATCTTTTGAATGGGGCGTTTTAGGATATGTATTTCTTTATTTCAGTCTCGTAATGAGTCCATTCCAGCACTGAAAACAGTGCTGGAATGAACTAATTCCCGCATTGTTTCTAGTTATATTTTTCGTTTTGTGGTAGTCAGCACTGACATTCGATCCAATCAAATTTCAACACACGTCAATTGACAATACAATATAATCTGGATATAGTGAAATAATTGTTGAGGAAAAGCTTTAGTTTCTTTAAAAAAAATGGTAATAGAGATTTCCTTCTTGCTAATTTTGAAACATTCATGCTATTAGGAAACTGTTTTAAATCTGATCTCCATGCCCTACGTACGTTTCAAATTCAAATTCCGTAATCTGTCAACTTTCGGAACAGTCACACCAACTACCAAGATACAATACAAAAGTCACTAGGATGTATAATCCGAATTTTCATTAAATTTCAACAGTATTTTACAAAACTTGCCTAATACTCGTTGCAGAAGGCAATTCCAAAACTCATGCGTTCGAAAACTCGCTCCTTCGTCGCTCGTTATCGAATTTCGCATTCTTGTTTTAATAGGAGCCCATTCTGCAACTTGTTTTAGAATATACAATTCTCTATTTCAGTATCGTAATGAGTCCATTCCAGCACTGAAAACAGTGCTGGAATAAACTCATTCCCGCATTGTTACTAGTTATATTTTGCGTTTTGTGGTAGTCAGCACTGACATTCGATCCTATCAAATTTCAACACACGTCAATTGACAATACAATATAATCTGGATATAGTGAAATAACTGTTGAGGAAAAGCTTAATTTTCATTAAAAAATAAGGTATACCTACTAGAGATTTCCTTATTGCTAATTTTGAGTCATTCGTAGTATTAGGAAACTGTTTTAAATCTGATCTCCGTGCCCTACGTACGATTCAAATTCAAATTCCGTAATCTGTCAACTTTCGTAACAGTCACACCAACTGCCAAAATACAATACAAAAGTCACTAGGATGAATAATCCGAATTTTTCATTAAATGTCATCAATGATTTACAAAACTTGACTGAAATAGAGAAAATATCGTCTAATACTCGTTGCAGAAGGCAATTCCAACACTCATGCGTTCGAAAACTCGCTCCTTCGTCGCTCGTTCTCGAATTTCGCATTCGTGTTTTAATAGGAGCCCATTCTGCAACTTGTTTTAAAATATACTATTATAGGAACTTTCAGTGATGAAAAATAACCTTCAATATGATGATGAAGTCTTGCTACAAACAACTCACTCGTCCTGGAGATTTATTATCCAGTTTCATGAATCTGTATATTTCAGTGTCCCAAAATAATTAATTGTAGATCCAAGATCCAATTCAAAACAACGAATAAATCGTTTACTTAGATAGCAATATGCGATATCATATCGCTGGAATTTTGCGCTTTCAAAACCAAATTTTACAGCCAAGTTCTACATTTAAACTCGATCGGATCAATATTGTTGGAAATATAGACAAAATATTGAAATATTATAACAATTACAATGTCCATTGTTTTACAGTTGAAAAATTTTCAAGGATGATACATTTTTGACGCATTTGCCTAAGATATCCGAAGTCGAACGAATTTCATCATGCAGTTTGAATTGATAGAATTATATCATGTCTAGAGTCATGTCACTTCCATAAGGGAAGAACAATTTGTTCAAAACATGATTTTAAATCCATATTTAATACCTATCGCAGGTCGAGACGAGTTAAATATAGACTTGGGGCATGGACATGGGACCTATGTATTCCATTGATCAAAAAGCTTCTGGACTTAGCACATAGATGGTACCACAAATGCAAATTCATATACGGCATTCG
Organism: Halyzia sedecimguttata; assembly: GCA_937662695.2. Taxonomy (NCBI): domain Eukaryota; kingdom Metazoa; phylum Arthropoda; class Insecta; order Coleoptera; family Coccinellidae; genus Halyzia; species Halyzia sedecimguttata. The sequence goes on from OW569418.2 coordinate 10,668,027, forward strand.
ATAGCGCCACGTTCTAGAAGGTAATGTGTCAAAATTTCATGACAATCGGACCACGCGTTCTCAAGTTATAGCTGTTAGTGTCAAGCAACTTTGGCGTTTTTGTTAAAAGATGGATAAGAAAGAATTTCGTGTGTTGATAAAGCATTGTTTTTTGATCGGAAAAAATGCGAAAGGAGCGAAATGGAATCGTTTTGGGACTACTATAGAAACACTTTAACAAACTACAACAAAGAAATAAGAGGCAAAAAGAGATTCCTGGAGGAGGTTCTGCGGGGAAGTCAAGGCTACCCGGAGAGTGCCAGACTCCACAGAATCCTCTCCAGAGATCCGTCAGGAGGGCTGGGATCTATCTCTATGTATATACGATATGATATGATGGTCGTCTCACAGACTCTGGAAAAGAGACGTTAGAGATCCTTGCGAGGACACACTTCCCAGATTGTCGCATACTTGATGAGTCGGATAGCGGTTCTGCCTATGCTTCCCAGGAGCGGCGTTGTAGGCCGTGCCGGGAAGACTGGAGAAATGCCAAACTGATCATCAATCCTGGGACCTTGAGATGGGCGATTCGTTCGCACAAACCTTTCAAGGTCCCCGGCGGTGATGGCATCTTTCCTGCTCTGCTTCAGCAGGGGGAAGATGACCTCCTTTGGTACTTAATCAGACTCATTAGAGCCAGTGTAGCCTGGAACTTTGTCCCGACAAGCTGGCGTAAGGTTAGGGTTGTTTACATCTCTAAAGTGGGCAAAGTTTGCTCACAACCTAACTCATACAGACCGATAAGCCTAAGTCTTTCGTACTGAAAACCCTCGAGAAGATACTCGACCGCTTCGTCAGGGGCAGTGTACTATCACTGAATCCTCTGAGTGAGCACAAGTACGCCTTCTAGAGTGGTAAATCAACTGACCTGGCCCTAAACAACTTGGTGGGAAGGCTGAAGCGATCTCTGAACCACAAGGAGACTGCTCTAGTGGCCTTCCTGGACATCGAGGGTGCTTTTAATGCACCGCTCACGTACTCGCTCTGTGAAGCGGCGTGGGCCAGGGGAGTATCAGACCTCATTGTGGAATGGATAAGATCCATGTTGACTAACAGACTCATCTCCACTTGCCTGTGTGGGGACATAGTGAGATTCATGGAAAGGAGGGGCTGTCCGCAGGGAGGAGTACTCTTCCCCCTGCTGTGGTCTCTGCTGGTGGACAATTTACTGGCCATAATAGGCACGCTGGATGTATGTGTCCAAGCGTACGCCGAAGCCATAGTCATTATGGCCACGGGCCGGGATGACTCAGTCCTGATCGAGAGCCTATCAGAGGCACTGACAGCAACACAAGGCTGGTGTGAGGGGAAACAGTTAAACGTGAACCCTCGAAAGACCTTGATTGTGCCATTCACTAGGATGAGGAAACTTAATATAGTTTCCATCACTATGAATGGAATTAACATCCCTTTTGCGGATGAGGCTAGATATCTGGGTGTTATCCTGGATAGAAAGTTGAACTGGAACTCACAACTGGATAGGGTGAGAGGCTAGGCACTCTCTCTGGGCGTGCCAGCGGACTTGTGGAAAGAGGTGGGGACTGGCTCCGAAACAGTTCCACTGGTTGTACGTGATGGTGGTGAGACCACAAATAACTTACGGCAGCATTGCTTGGTGGGAGTGTTCTGTAAAGATGCAGTCTCAGCTAAAGCTTGCAAAAATTCAGAGATCTGCGTGCTTGATGACACAGGGGCTTTTCGCTCCACCCCCACCGTAGCCATGGAACTCCTACTGGACCTCGCCCCTCTTCACCTGGTGGTCAGGAGCGTGGCCCGGATGGTGACATACAAACTTCTGCATATGGCTCACAATGAGCCAGATGCGGTCGGCTACGTGCCTCGTTCTCTGCAGGCTGAATTGGAGGACAACGAGATAATGGGCATGCGATCGGACGTATCTAAAACCAGAACCTACACATAGTGGCCCTACCGAGTCGTCTTTCACAGCAGAGACGACTGGGCCGTCTCTGAGTCCCTACTGCTTGAGGGTCCCTGCTAGTGACCGACCGAAAGTTCGGTTTCGGTTTCGGCCAGTTTCGGCCAAGAAATCTAGTTTCGGCCTTAGTTTCGGTTTCGGCCCAAAATGGCCGAAACTTTCGGCCGGGCCGAAACTTGACTGTTCGTGAATTATCCTGGTCGTTTGGCCAGGAGTTAAAAGTAGGTATACAGAATTGTCGTACAAGTTATTGTAATCTATCTTTGTTAAGACTGAGAATTCATGAGAATTCACTTTAATGATTATTAATTAGATTACATAGGGTGATTCCCAATTAAGACCTGAAACTTGGAGGAGGAGTTAGTATGTCTCATTAGCTGTTGTTTAATTCATATTTATTAATAACCGAAAATCAACAGTTTTTGGAGTTCGGGTGATTTTTAAAAGATTTCTGAACTTAGTTCATATTTCGTCAATTTTTTCTACGTTGACCAAATTTGATGATAATTTTGGTTTATTTTCATCAGAAAAGGATATGATATGTACGAAAAATCGAAACTATGCTCTATAGTACTGCGGTTGGCTCAGGGGTAGAGCGTTTGACTTGGGAAGCGGAAGCCCCAAGTTCAATCCCGTGGCTAGGAAAGAAAATTTCTAGTCACGGTAATCGCCACCATTCACTGTTGGGTCAAAAATTAACAGTGCTGTGCCTAAGGTGGCGTAAGGACACAGTAACAAAGCCTACACAGAACACAACTGGTTCTCCTTACTCGCTCAAGCTCTTCGAGAGCTTATGAGGGGTCTTCTTGGCATGAAGACCTAGGAGGATCAGTATAATAATATACAATAATACACAATAAGAGGTTGAAAAAGAATTAGTATGATTTGAAATGTGGTATATGAATAAATGAAAAATCAATTTCTAATATCAATTTGTCTGCAACTTTCGAATTTCCCAATTTTGTATGCCATCATTTTATAAAAGATTTCGTTAGATTGCATAACTAGTTTCGTTTCAGCAGATTTTTTATAAGCAACCTTTTGAATGTCCGGTATATAAAATAGTGAATGTGTATCAAAAGACAGCGTGAGTAAATTTCAGACGAAAAATAACAACTGAAGATATCAGAATCAGGCATGTGCTTGCCTACATGGAATGGTGGAACATAATTTATGAATACCTACATTTTCAAATGAAATTTCGAGCTCATTTGCAACAAAAAAATATTGTAATCGTTATTTTTCTCTATTTGCTTCTTACATCCCCTTTCAAATCATACTAATTCTTTTTCATCAGAACCTGAACTCAAATATCTCGGAAACTGTTGATTTTTGGTCATCAATAAAAATGGCTCAAACCACAGCAAATTATCCATACTAACACCTCCTCCAAGGTTGACGTCTGATTTGAAATTACCCTGTATACTTCGACAGATTAGTTTTATAACGTGGTAATACCAAAATAATAAATAAAGATATCAAAAAAGTTGTCTTTTTATTTTATTTAACATTGCTTAACTGTTTTTATGTATATGCAAATAAAATTGTAAAAAATACAGTAGATTTCAGTATGAAATATAAAGTTTCGGTTTCGGTTTCGGTTTCGGCCGAAACTGAGACCCTGGCCGAAAGTTCGGTTTCGGTTTCGGTTTCGGCTGAAAAACCAGTTTCGGTCGGACACTAGTCCCTGCTGGTTCACAGATGGCTCCGCTACCACCCAAGAGGTGGGAGCGGGAGTCAGCAGTTGTAGAATTGCTAGGAGTGAATCCATCAGCCTGGGTAGTTTTGCGACTGTCTTTCAAGCCGAAATTATTGCCATTGATCATTGTGCGAAGCTCATACTTGAGAAAGGTTGGGCTCACGGATCAATCAAGATTCTATCGGATAGCCAAGCTGCCTTGAAGGCCTTGACTTCATACAACTGCAAATCCCTGCTTGTGCAGGATTGCCGGACCACACTCGCTGAACTTGAAGGGCGCTGCAGGCTGCAGCTCTAGTGGGTCCCGGGCCACTCGGGCATAAAGGGTAGTGAGATGGCGGACTCATTGGCGGCACAAGGGCTTCCATGGGGCTCATAGGACCTGAACCGGCCTGTGGTGTCTCTCTCAGAGCAGCAGCGAAGGAAAACAACAGATGGGTGGACCAAAAGGTTCAAGAAATCTGGAGCAGCATACCTGGACACAGACATGCTCGCTCAACAATTACTGGCCCATCAATTGAAAGATCCAGAAAATGGCTCAAATTCTCTAAGGTAGACCTGAGAATCCTTACAGCTGTATACAAGGGCCACTGTGGCCTCAGGAAACATCTCAATACGCTGGGGTTGACTGAGGACTCCAAGTGCAGACTTTGCCTGGAGGACGACGAGTCTATTGAACGCATCATGTGGGACTGCCCTGCTGGGGACAGGATCAGATTGGAGGAATTAGGTTTCCACAAACTGACACTGAGGGAACTGGACAACTTCTCACCCACCAGAATCATATCCCTCATAAGAGACTTGAGCCTGTGGGTGAAGTATAGATTATATATTATAAGTGTGCCTCAATAGGCCAACTGGTCGCACTGGAGGGGCGGGTTTCGTCTGCCCAGCACAATCCATATAATAATAAACAATTTAGTTCTATGCATTAGTATGGTGAAAGAATAAATATAATAGTTGAAGTAAAATGACCCCTCCTATGCGATCACATATTTTAGGAAGAAACTCACTGTCCATTTCACATTTGGTTTTTGAGTAATTTACTTTCCGAACAGTGAAATTTTATATGCCAAAATATCAATATAATTAAAGTTACATACAGACTTTTTTGATTAGTTATCAAGCTATAAATAAAACTTGTTGCATGCCTGATGAATTGTTATATGCAGACGATGATTCTCGAAATTAGAAATGTAATTTTAACAAAACTTGTTCATATTTTATATCAAAATGTATGATCCTGAGCTTGTCTTTCAAAAAAGCACCCCAAGGATTTTGACAGATTGTAAGAGTAAGGAGGATCTGTTGTTTACTTGCTTCATCTTATTCATTGCATCCATACGCCAGCTCAGGTACAGCACTCTTAATTTTCAATGCCTTAACACTACAATTATTATATAAAATATAATTTTGTGCAGTTTGTACAGTGCCGGAAACCGAAAAGTGAACGACTGTGCAGATCATATTTGGCTATTTTTAGTTGATTAGATGAGGCTTTGACACAGAATAGCTCTATTCTGAGGTTTTGAATTGCTAGTACATGAAAGTGTCAAACCCAAACGCTTGGCAGGTTCATTTAAACCAGGGGTCGACAAGTAATTTGAAGTGGAGCCCGAATATTTTGGGTAAATTGCTGTGACGTCCAGGCCTACACTATAATAACCACATATCTAGACTAAGTTTAGATCGCTGTATTTCTTGTAAAATACTAGAAACATAGACAAACATAGCACTGGTATAAGTTCAAATTTGTGGAGGAACAGGTTTCGATTTCTTGCGATACGAATACGGACCGCGGTCCATCAGTTGCCGATCCTTGATTTAAACTCTGAATGAAAACGAGTCAACGAGATTGAATATTTTATATCTATTGATACAAAAACATAATCAATATTTTATTGCAGCACCATTGGCTGCTATAACAGCTTCCAGGCGACTCCTCATTGATAAAACTAATGATCTCGTATCATACGTATCAGATATATGTTCCCAAACATTTTCTATGGATTGCCATAATTCTTGGGCATTTGCTGGTCTGAAATTTCGAGTATACATTAATTTTACCATATGCCCCCAAATATTTTCCATAGGGTTCATGTCCGGACTTCTTGCATGCCAAGGTAAAACGATTATATCTTCTTCCTGCATCCATTGTCTTACTATATTCGAAGTGTGAATAGGGGAATTATCATGCTGAAATATAAAGTTTTCAGGGAACACCTGTGTAACCGACAGGTCTGATTCTCAGGAGAATAGAGATGTCCACTCCGGCCCTGAAAACAAGGAGCTGGAGGATATACAACCGATGTGACAGGCCCGACGCGGTGCAGGTCATACTGGGTGTTGATAGGGCATCTTTGGAGGTTCTAAAGGGCTCCAATTATACGGTCCAGGTTGCAACGAGGAAGGGCACCTTCAAGCTCATCCAAGCTGCAGGACCGGAAAAGAATGCAACAGTCTCCGCGGCTGTATCGGCCGCTCCAGAAACGGGGCCCGCTGCTGTGGCGGAGAGCATTCAAGTTCGGAAGGTAACACCTTCCAATGCGACTGAAAAGTCGCAAAGCGAGATGGAAGTGGTGCCTGCGGAGGCTCCCTCAGACGGCTCTCGCCCTTCCGCAGGTCTCAGGTGGGACATTCGGGAGGAGGGATGGTGCGGTGGTTGTGGGAGCCGGGCAGTGCCCGACTCCATCTAGCCCGCCAGCATATACTCTGGAGATGCCATCATCTCCGGAGGGCGTGCTGGCAAGACGTGACAGTCATTCGACTGAGAGCAGTGTTTAACTGTCCTCATGGCTGCCGATATTCATGTCACGCAGATAAACTTGCACCACTGTATAGCGGCAATCGATTTTCTTCGGTTGCGGCTGTCGAAGGTGCAGACATTTATAGCTCTGATTCAGGAGCCCTGGGTCAGGGGGGGGTGAAGTGAGGGGCCTCTCCTTTAGGGGAGGAGTGCTCTTCTGCGCGCCTAAGGACACCAGTCCAAGGGCGAGTATAATCACCTCCACTAATTTAGGTGCTCAATTATTAAACAACTTTTGTTTCAGAGACCTGGTAGCGGTCCAGATCAAAGACAGCAGGAGACCGCTAGATAACCTGGTGATATGTTCTGCATATCTCCCGTATGACTCACCAGGCCCACCACCAACGAGGGAAATGGAGGAGTTGATAGAATACTGTGAGCGGAGGAGCTGGCCTCTGCTCATAGGATGTGATGCGAATGCACATCACACTCTGTGGGGTAGTAGAGATATTAACTCAAGGGGTGAAGCGCTAGCAGAATTTTTATTCTCCACGAATTTGAACCTGCTTAATCAGGGTACGGAGCCGACCTTCGTCACAACGACAAGAAGGGAGGTGATAGATATCACATTGGGCAGCAGATCAATCGCCAATTCCATAAAGGATTGGCGAGTAGCGAAGGAGGTGGTCTCTGTATCGGACCACCGACACATCTGCTTCTCTATATTCCGAAGCAAGAAAAAGGAGGATCCTGAGATCTACAGGAATCCGAAAAAAACGGATTGTACCAGATACCTGGCATACCTTTCCGACAATCTGGAACAGGGAAACCTAAAACCCAAGAACATGAGAGAATTGGACACGGCAGCAGCCATGCTTCAGGAGTCCATAATCTCAGCTTATCACAGCAGTTGTATACCCCAAGTCAGAACACTTAAAAGTCAGACGAAATGGTGGACGACTGAACTGAACAACACCAGACGCGAAACAAGGCGGCTTATCAATAGGGCCATGAGATCAGGCCTAGCGAAGGACTGGGATGATTATAAATTGTCCCTGAAAAAATACAAAGGACTGATTAGGCGGTCCAAGCGCGAATCCTGGAGAAGCTTCTGCAGTGGTATATAGGAAGCACTAGAGGCCAATAGGCTTAGGAAGGTCCTCTCTGTGGGAGCCCTCCAAGAATTGACTACTTGACTCTTTCTAGTGGGGAGAAGACCTCCTCAGAGCAAGATAGTCTAAGACTACTCCTGAAGGCACATTTTCCGGGATTTAGAGAGAATGACAACACACAGGGTGAAGACCATAGACGAGCTTCAAGTGAGGATTGGAAGTTGGCTTCACTTGTGGTAACACACTCTCGAATTCGCTGGGCTGTCAGAGAATTCGAGCCTAATAAAGCTGCGGGGGAGGATAGCATATTTCCGGCACTTTTGATTAAGGGCTTGGAGCTGCTGACACCCCCACTGCTTCATATACTCCGAGCGAGTCTAGCCCTAGGACACATACCAAAGTCCTGGAGAAAGGTGAGGGTTGTGTTCATACCCAAGCCTGGAAAGTCGTCATATACTCAGACGAAAAACTTCCGACCAATAAGCCTCTCCTCATTTTTAGTCAAAACGCTGGAGAGATTGGTTGAACGATATATCAGAGATGGAACCTTAGTAGCTAGTCCACTACATCCAACTCAGCATGCCTATCAGATGGGCAAATCAGTAGATTCTGCTCTTCATTCAGTGGTCATCTGCATCGAGAGCGGACTACATTATCGAGAGTGCAATCTTGCTATGTTTCTGGACATAGAGGGTGCATTCAATAATACTGCATTTGGAGCTATGCACAATGCACTAACCAAACATGGGGTTCCTTTTGCAGTTTGTCGATGGACAGGATCCCTTTTAAGGGACCGCAGCATAGTGGCTCGTCTAGGCAGCTCAACCATCAGGGGAACACCAGGCAGGGGATGCCCACAGGGTGGTGTTCTATCACCTCTCCTGTGGAATCTGGTCCTGGATGGGCTCCTGGTTGAGCTGGCGGGGGCTGGCCTAATGGTTGTAGCCTATGCAGATGATCTCGTGATACTAATCATAGGTAAACAACCAAATGTCATCGCTGATCTTATGCAGGATGCTCTGTGTAGGATTGAGCGATGGTGCTTGAATAACGATCTTACGGTTAATCCTGAAAAAAACAGAGATGGTTCTCTTTGACAGGAAGAGGGGGCCCTGTAACATAAGACTTCCAAGTCTGTTTGGAGTAGGGCTCAATCTAACAGAGCAAGTTCGATATCTGGGTGTGATCTTCTTCTTCTTCTTCTACCGCGGTGCCGTCTCAGGCTGAACTGAGGCCTTCAGGCCCATTGTTCTCCCGCTTGCCAAACTCGTGAGACTCAGTCCAAGAAAAACGCTGACAGGAATGCCGCGAGCTTAAAAGGAGAAGTCCCTCTCACCGTAGGAATCGTAGGTGTTGGGTTGCCTAGGTGTATGACCCTCAATTCTTTAAGGTTGTTACAGTCGAACAGAATATGTTCAGCTGTTTCTTCCATGCTCTTGCACCAGCGACACAGAGCGCTATCGGCCAATCCCATCCTATTCAGATGTTTGTTGAACTGGTGACCAGTTAGTAATCCAGTCACCAGGCTCAATTCTCTTCTTTCGAGTGAATGAAGATTCTTTACTTCAGACTTTGACGATGGTTTCTTAATGAGAAGCCTTGACTGCCTGAGTCCTACTCCCATGTTCCATACACTGGAGAAATTCCTGTCCAAACGATTCTTGAAGAATGTTTTAACAGAGGTACGACATACTGGAAGCGAAGGCTCAGGACCTATATATGATACCCGAGCCCCCTGCTTCGCCAGCTTATCTGCCTTAACATTACCTGAAATCTCCGAGTGAGCCGGACACCAGATGAGTTTTACAACGTTACCAGCGCCCAGCCTTCGCAGAGCCTTCCTGCATTCGCCTACTAAGTAGGAGTTTATTTTCACATCAGATAGGGATTTTAACGTTCCTTGACTGTCACAACATATATATATGTACTTGCCAGAGTATCCTAATCGGATGTTTTCCAGCGCGCAGACAAGAACAGCATATAGTTCTGCCTGTATTATCGAGCAGTTCTTCCCGAGAGGGATGGACATGGTCACTCGAGGTCCCATAATGCCTGCACCTGTCCCTGTAGTCGTTACAGAGCCATCTGTGAACCATGTGGGCCCCTCTGGGTGTGATACTGGGCCACAAACTACAGTGGAACAAACACATTGAGGAAAAAACGAAAAAGGCCGAGATGATCTTTTGGTCTACTCGGAGAGTAGTGGGAAATGGATGGGGCTTCAAACCACACATTATTCACTGGTTGTATACTGTGGTGGTGAGGCCTATCCTAACCTACGCATCATTGGTGTGGTGGACTTCTTTAGAAAAGTCATATATCCGCAACAAATTGACAAAATCTCAGAGAAAAGCTTGTTTAAGCATCACAGGTGCTCTGAGATCTACTCCAACAGCAGCTATGGAGTGCCTGCTGGGGCTACCTCCCCTGCATCTTGTAGTTGAGGAGGGGGCTATGAAGACAGCTTTAAGGATCTGGGAACAGGGACAGTGGCGTGACAGCGGAATGTTTAGGGGACACGCGAGGGCACTCAAGAAGGTGGAGGATGATGATGCATCTCTCCTCCGGAGGAGTGACCGTGCGGGCTCCTTATTCTGCTTTAACGAACCCTATAGGGTGATTGTTCCTGATAGAGACCAATGGGATACAAGGAGTGATCTCCTTAAACCGGAGGGGCCCACATGGTTCACAGATGGCTCTGTAACGACTACAGGGACAGGTGCAGGCATTGTGGGACCTCGAGTGAGCATGTCCATCCTTCTCGGGAAGAACTGCTCTATAATACAGGCAGAACTATATGCTGTTCTTGTCTGCGCGCTGGAAAACATCCGATTAGGATACTCTGGCAAGTACATATATATATATATATATATATATATATATATATATATATATATATATATATATATATATATATATATATATATATATATATATATATATATATATATATATATATATATATATATATATATATATATATATATATATATATATATATATATATATATATATATATATATATATATGTTGTGACAGTCAAGGAACGTTAAAATCCCTATCTGATGTGAAAATAAACTCCTACTTAGTAGGCGAATGCAGGAAGGCTCTGCGAAGGCTGGGCGCTGGTAACGTTGTAAAACTCATCTGGTGTCCGGCTCACTCGGAGATTTCAGGTAATGTTAAGGCAGATAAGCTGGCGAAGCAGGGGGCTCGGATACCATATATAGGTCCTGAGCCCTCGCTTCCAGTATGTCATACCTATGTAAAAACATTCTTCAAGAATCGTTTGGACAGGAATTTCTCCAGTGTATGGAACATGGGAGTAGGACTCAGGCAGTCAAGGCTTCTCATTAAGAAACCATCGTCAAAGTCTGAAGTAAAGAAACTTCTTTCACTCGAAAGAAGAGAATTGAGCCTGGTGACTGGATTACTAACTGGTCACCAGTTCAACAAACATCTGAATAGGATGGGATTGGCCGATAGCGCTCTGTGTCGCTGGTGCAAGAGCATGGAAGAAACAGCTGAACATATTCTGTTCGACTGTAACAACCTTAAGGAATTGAGGGTCATACACGTAGGCAACCCAACACCTACGATTCCTACGGTGAGAGGGACTTCTCCCTTTAAGCTCACGGCATTCCTGTCAGCGTGCTTTTTGGACTGAGTCTCACGAGTTTGGCAAGCGGGAGAACAATGGGCCTGAAGGCCTCAGTTCAGCCTGGGACGGCACCGCGGTAGAAGAAGAAGAAGAACCGAAGGTATCATTACATTTTCTAATATTCCTTTATAATGTTCGCCTGTTAAGCTCCCATCTATTTTCCAGCAGACACCTGTTTCATAGATGTTTACCCAAGCCCACGCACTCACTGCAAAGCGGCCACTATTTTTTACAGAGTGGACGTAATCCTCGTCATACCTTCGGTTTCGAGGTCTATAAACCCGAAGTTGTCCACTGCTGCACGATTGAAAAGTTTTTTCATCAGAAAACACTATGGTGCTCCAAAAATTGTCATCCATATTTAAATATTCATTTGCGAACTGCAATCTCTTCATTTTATGGTCTTCTCTTAAGAATACCTTCTTTGCAGCAGAATAGTTTTTTAAGTTACCTTCCTTGATTCTATTACGCGCTGTTCTTACGGATTCAGGGAAATCAGTGAACTGACACGCTTCAACAGCAGTTGCAAATGGATGCTCCTCAACATAATTGATAAGTGCATTGTCTTCATTTCGATCCGATATTCTTCTAATTCCAACTCTAATCGTTGGGAGTTGAATACTCCCTTCCTGCCAGCGTCGCTTCAAGTTGAAGATACAAGTTTTACTGACATTTAAGGCTTCTGCTGTCGCATTTAGCGACCAATTGTCCTCCAGTTTAGCAATTGCCCACATTTTCTCACCATAGTTCAAATGTCGGGGCATTTTATAATTATTTCCATTTATTTGAAATCACCTCAATAAATTCTGACGTTTTTATTGTCAACGACGGCGCGATATAGCCACAGATATACATGGATGGAGCCCTATTTACAATAGGAAAAAAAATCGTTCACATTTCGGTTTCCGCCACTGTACAGCAATCAGTAGCTAAAATTAAATAAGTTGCTTTGAGACAACTCATTAATATATCAGATGGAGTTAACCAAAATTTTGTTATAGATATGTAATATGCTTCAGTTAGAGATCCAATAGACCGCTTTAGCTACTTCCAAATTATGGCAGAATATTTCTATTTCCTGGTGGATTCATTTTTTTGCTGAGGTACATTGCCAGAAACTAAAAATAAAAAAATGTTTTCCTATTGTGCGAATTTACACAACTAAAATGTCAGAACTATTGAGAATTTTCAAATATGAAGATTTAAATGAACTTGCTAAGCGTTTGTGTTTGACACTTACCCTGGACCAGCTAGGCGAAGCCTAATACTCCGCCTAATATCAATTAAAAACAACCAAATATCCTCAGAAAGTCGTTCACTTTTTGGTTTCTTGGTTCATTGTACATCAACAAAATATAAAGTGAGCGCAAAGAAGTCTTCCTTTTGATATGTCAGTCGAATTTTTTTGTTTATGGACTCATTTGGAGGAAACACAGCAACATTGCCAACCTTGTTAATGAGAGAAGACTCAAATAATTGCTCACCTATTCTTCCATAAATAGTTTGTATTGGTAAATCCAAATTGCTCAGGGCAGATTGTTTTAGCTGCAAATTTTTGAGTAAAACATCTCCTGAAAATGATTTTATTTATTCACAAACAACATCCTGAGTCTATCAACTCACCTCCCCATATTCCCACATTCAATTGCTTTGTATCCAAATTTTCAACATAGTCACCAAGAACACTGTTCAAAACTTGAACTAGAACACTCTCAAAAACCATTTTGTTTGAATTTTCCCGTTATCTGGAAAAACGTACATAAACACACGCTTCCTGTAATAACTATACCTCAGGTGTATTTCTCTTATCAATCAATGAAGTTATTTTTAGTAATGATATCATAGGCGATACAGAACTAATTGAACTTACAAAATAAACGTGCTTCCTAGTTATGTTATAACCCGAATTGGGTCAGATCAGATAATTAATTAACTTCATAGGTCAAATTACTTATTTTCTTCAGAACTAACAAATTTCAAAGTTTAGTTTATAATTAATAATAAGTTGTTATTTTGAAACTAATGAAACTATAGTTCTGACTTCTGACACATTTAAATGACATTCTGACAGATGAGGTAGGGAGGTTATGTTTATTTATTTAATTACGCAATTAGACCAGTGGCGGATTTCGAAGGCAACCAGTGGGACAATTGAAGTAAACTATTCTGAGAAAATCGTATATTCATACCACAGGCACAGAGCACAGACTCAGTACTATTCTGCAATTTGCATATTAAAGGCTTGTTTTGGTTCGCAATTCGGACTGTCCTCGAAACATGCGTCTAGACGGTGCGCCTCACTACACGAAAGACTCATTGCACAGAAGCTCTACTGCATCGAACTTTACTGCATCGACGAGGCACCACATCGAAAAACCCCCCACTTTAGAAAGTGGGCGGCACTAACTAGAGTTAATGTTCGTGCTTTCTCCTGATTGGCCGAACGTGAAAACCGGTTTATCGATCGTCTTCGTCGATAGTTTCGCTCGATGAGAGGCAGTGATGCCAGATGTCGAATATAAAATTATGGTACAAGGATGCCAGAATTATGGAATTTTCGGGAAAATTATGGTACAATTAAGTATGCATATTTATTCAAAGTAATAAGTAGTACTGTGAAAAAAACAACGAATTGGTATACATAGAATTAAAAAACCAATCTGTATTTATAGAAATAAAAAGTTAATTTGAAATTAATCATGTTACGTGCGTTCAAAAAAATTCGTGGTCAAGTAGGCTATGGAATTTTAAACGTCTAACGTAGTTCAGAAAATTAACCTTTAAAATTCCATAGACTACTTGACCACGAATTTTTTTGAACGCACATTATTTAGTTTTGAAAACCGGAAAAAAATCAAGTATGGAAATTAAATTACAAAATATACACTTTACGAAGTAAATTCATGTCTGTACATTTACCCTAAAACTACGTCGGAAAGTAAATTTCTACATCTTCCTCGTCATCAGATTTGTACAAATTTTAGGCTTCCATTGCCTGTACTGAAGAATCTGTTATTTTGAATTTGTAGCATTCTCCATTGGTGCTTTGCGATGCTAAGAGCAATCCATTGATTGAATTTGTACAAATCCGATTTCGGATATTAGTTTTTATTAAATTGACTTTTGAAAAAACCCTTTCGCAAGAAGTATTTGAATGTGGTGTTGCCAAAATATCAAGAACAAATTCGCCCAATTCCCTAAATGAATTTTGACCAGAGTGGTCAGTTAATACCATGATTTAATGCCAGTATTTGTCACAAGACTTTCATTTTTTATATCTTCATCAAAATCATGGATTAACTGACAATACAGCCTCCACTGATCATCCACCTTTTGTTTCTTTTCAGTATCGTTTTTATTTATAATTCTAGGTAACGAATTCATGACACCCAAAATGGATTGAGGTTCTTCCTTATTATGTTTATTGTCAAATATGGCGATTTGAGATAAAATATTTTCTTTGAAATCAAATCTTTTTTTAATTTCATTACAGGAAACTATTAAAAATTGCCTGCATCTGATAAAAAAATCTATTTTTTCGTCAGGGGCTAATCTGTTCACATTTTCAGCGACTCTGACACCAAGATATATATCATGTGAACTTAGAAACTGTGACACATTATTCGGATCAATATCTGATAAATGAGTTTGATGCACATAATTTGGTTTCAAATATGTCAATAACATGGTTTTAAAAGTTTCAGTCATCTTATTATGGACTGCAGTAATGACAACTCTTTCATTTTGAAAATATTGGTTAAGGTCGACAAATTAGGAAGAATCCATTGCAGGAAATAAAAAAAAAGTTTGGTTTCTGAGTCATTGAGCCTGTTTGCAATTGTTTCAGACGAATTCAACCTATGTTCAGTCCATTGCGCCCTTGCTTTCACGAATACTGCCTATTCTAGATACCGGTAGCCGACGGAAGCAATAAATAATGGGTCGGCCATAAATAAATTGTGGAACTCAAATATCAAAGGCTCCGACGCAAAATGAAAGTTCTTTATCAGTTTATGTATTCTATGCAGATAAAAGAAATAATCCCCTTATAATGGTCACATCTGTTCTCGAGTAAATTCACAAGAAAATTACGGATTACAACAATAAACTATATTCAAGACCAAACAATTAGAAACGGGCGAAAATATTGAATCGATCGAAATTATGGTACAATTATTTATTATCGTACAATTATGGAATGCTCTAAATTTGTGGTCGAAATTATGGTACAATTCCATAATTATGGTACATCTGGCATCGCTGCCTCTCATCGAGCGAAACTATCGACGAAGACGATCGATAAACGGGTTTTCACGTTCGGCCAATCAGGAGAAAGCACGAACATTAACTCTAGTTAGTGCCGCCCACTTTCTAAAGTGGGGGGTTTTTCGATGTGGTGCCTCGTCGATGCAGTAAAGTTCGATGCAGTAGAGCTTCTGTGCAATGAGTCTTTCGTGTGGTGCACCCTACTCCGTCTAGAGACAGGGACATGCAGGTTGGAATCAGCCAATCAGAGAAAAAGCTGTATGGCGGCAAATTTGAATTTCAGAACGGAATGAATAGATCCTTCAGAAATTATATTTTAACCGTTTACATGTGTTTTCAATTCATATATGTATGTACTTGTAATCATCTCGATATTTATTTCATTGCTCATATTGTTTGAGTCTTCATAAATAGTCCTAATCCAGTGAAATGATTATTCAAGGAATAAATGCAATCGGTGCAATAACGGAGAACGTGCGCTATCGTTCCATCCTTCCGTCTGTATTAGCGCGAAAAGAATAGGAATAGATTATTTCTGCTTTTCGATTTCTTGGCGAGAAAATACTAATTCTTCAACATTTTCATACTGTCTAAACCTGTGTAGAGTTTCGTCTGCTTTAAATGCAAATCGAAGTATAAAAGTCTAAAGAGTTTGAGGTAAGTAGGTAATTATGAAAAATTCTAGAAAAGTACTGATGCGAGTCTGAAGCATTTTCAAGCTGGTTTCACATGGAAATTGAAAAAAATGATTGGAACATTGAAACAACTTTATTATTTTTTCAGGTTGCATGCTAAGAAAAATCACTTCGAAGAAATGGAGTCAATTATTGCACAATTAGACAAGAGGAAATTAAAATGTGAATTTTGTGATAAAACCTACAATAACAGCAAATATATATTTAAGCACAAAAAGGCTGCCCACATTGTGACTTATGTGAAAACAGGACAATGTTATTACAGCTGTCCAACATGTCCTTGTAAAAGTACAAAAAAAGATTTCTTATTCAAGCATTATGAGGAAATACATGGATTGAATATAGAGCAAACTACCGCTATTTTTCAATCATTTGAAGATTTCAAGTCGTGGAAAGAAGATATCGAGAAGAAAACACAAAGCAAATTCATCAAAGATAGTGGGACACACAAAAGGAGGAACCAAATTTTTCATTTTTGAAAAATATTTTTCAAAAAAGAAATTTTTTTCTTGAAATTTCTGCACTCGTAAGGAAGATAAAAAGACCTTGCCAAAAATGTACCACATGACCCACTTTCCCTATTCAAAAAATTTAGAGGGTTTATGGGGATGCCACAGAGTGCAACAAAAATGCTTCAAAAATGCATAAAAATTTGGAAAAAGTGAAACAAAAATTAACCAGTTTCAGGATTTTGTTGCCAAATATTTTTCTTCTGAGAAAATGAATTTGTTCCATAATTTTGACGCGCACTGTATACGTTACTTATGCTATAAATATATGAATAACAAATTTTTCTTCATAAATAAGGGAAGACAGTCTTTGGTTACAACAAAATTAATAAAAGTTAAGATAAAATACTATGTGGTACCACAGATCGATCAGTCTAGTAAACTACACTTTAGTTTCGAAATTCAAATTTTACCGCCATACTGTGTTTTCTCTGATTGGCTGATTCCAACCTTCATGTCCCTGTCTCTAGTCGCATGTGTCCTCGAACCGTTCAAAAGTAGCCACACAGTAGTTTTGTACTTGGACCTGCGTGAATGGGCCGAATGGGCGAAAAATTTCACACGCTATGTTTGTTCCACTATTTAGAACCGATTCGGAAGCCGTTGGTTTCAATCTTATATCTATAGTCTAAGGTTTCAATGCCTAAGCATACGCTTATGATATAGTGATAACTGTTATACTCCTATTACACTATGCTTTTTTCGTGCCTATATTTGTCAGCCTGACTGACTGCGCCTGAAATTTCGAAGAGTTACGCAAGCGCCCAGGGGGTCTATTCTCGACCATTCGCAATTTTAACGATCGGTCGTATATGCTAACTATTTCTATAGAGATGCGCACGATCGTGCAAATTGCGAATGGTCGAGAATAGACCCCCAGGGGGTCTATTCTCGACCATTCGCAATTTTAACGATCGGTCGCATATGCTTTATATTTCTATAGAGATGCGCACGATCGTGCAAATTGCGAATGGTCGAGAATAGACCCCCTGGACTATTTTGTAGACTGTTTCAGGCTTTAAAATAAATAGAACTGGTTCTATTTGTTCCCGCTAAAACGTGGAGATTTCAAGCCTTTTTGTCGAAATGTCATGTCTAACAACACAATATTTATCTGTCTGACTTGACGTCTTATCATAACCTATTTTATCCTTTGAATCGCAGCCTTCGTAAATTCAATAATAAATGTATGTTTATTACTCTGAGGACGTAAACTAAACTTACGAGGGCCAGATAATCTGTGATGGCTATCCCCGAGTGATCCGAAGCTTTTCACCAGTAGCCTAGTATCGCAAAGTAATCATTAATTTCGTTATTGGAGAAATGCTTTCTGGAATTACAGTGTCTTTTTTCTGTATGTGAATTTGCACTCTATGTAGTAGCATATTTAACGTTTCTTCAGACATTCTTAAAACACTATGGTATTGCTTTAAAAATATACAAACAAAACAAGAACTTGAGGTAGGTAAATATGTGAATTTATTCAACGTTTGCAGCTCTGAAATAACTGCCTGAAACAAGCGCGGTGTAATAGTGCCACTCATTCGGGGGGAAATTCAATCAACAAATAGCCATGAAAATAGGCGCAAATATAGACATGAAAAAGGCATAGTGTAATAAGGGTATTAGAGGAAAGCTTTTGAGGGCATACTGAGTAGCCGAATGTAAGCTGCCCTCAGTATCATCGAATAGTGGTGTGAGGAATAACGGCTTAACGTCAATCTCTCGAAGACCTTAGAAGTATCAGTCTCAGGGTCTTTGAGCTCCGGTCCTAAATGGCCGGACTCTAAACCTCTCCAGTGAGTGCAAACATCCAAGAGTCATACTAGATAGTAAACTCAACTAGAGAAACCCCATTCCAAAGCCACATCGGCTCTATGGGCCTGCAAAAGCTATTTGGGAAGATATGAGGCTTAGAACGGAAATGGCAATGTGGCTAAACTCTCAAAAAACAGTGAAATAATATATGTATAGTGGAAACAATTGATGTAATTGTGATTATAATGTAATGTAATTGAATACATTAAAATTGTTAAAAAAAATTGTTAAACACCGTAGTACGGCCCATTGCCACCAACGCATCCTAAGCATGGTGGACAAGAACTGATGAGGTTATCAGTTATCACATGCAGTCGTTTGCAGAAACTACAACGGCTTGCCTGTGTTGGTATCAGTGTATCACAGGAGCATAGTTAGCTATGCTACTCCCACAGTATAATGCTTGAGGTCATACTTAATCTGACTCCCTTGCACTTACATGCAAGGGAGGGGGGCTCTGCCTGCTGGATGCAATGACAAACTGGACTCAAACCTCTTGGCAAAGCCCTTAGATGTAATGCCAACCATATTACATTTCGAAACACCCTTTGCAACGGTCATAAGATACCGCCTGCGTGCGGTGGACCTCGTTAATATATTGGACAAAAAGTCATCCATTTGGTGTACGGATGGATCGAAATCAGATAAGTGTGCAGGCTGAAACTGAGGATTTCTCTGGGCCCTCCATCTAACAGGCTTAAAAGCCTGGTTCTTAGACGGAGGTCACACGGTCAATCTGGTATCAGTCTCGCATCACATTCACATCAATCATGGATTGATATCAGATTGACGGAAAACTGATGGATTTATGTTGGAGATCCGAGCAGACTTGGGTGAGTTCCGATATTTTAAAAGGAATTCTAATACTCAGTTGAGTAAAATACGGCAAGAAGATTTATGGGCGATTCCGTTCTAACTGTGATATTCAATGTCCTGTATTGTTTGTTCTCATAGGTCATTAATTAATAATCAATTTATGAAATTTTTGTGCTTATTGGAAAATTATGAACATATTTCAACATTATTTTCATATAATATAACTCGCCACTTACAGAAAACTTACAATATATCACTTAAATGTCAGTACCATGTCCATTTCTAGAATTCATTTATTGAATGTCAGTACCGTGTCATGTCAATTTCTAGAATTTATTTATAAATTGTTAGTTTTTTTTGTCGTAATAAATGATTTAAACTAATGACCTCATAAATTCTAATGTTTATGATCAAACTGAACAAAATTTACACATTTTTTATTTAATGTATTAAGTAAAGCTTTAAAGACAAAAGTTATTGAACCGGAATTCAATGTTAACTTAATACATTAAACAAAAAATGTGTCAATTTTGTTCAGTATGATCATATACATTAGAATTTATGAGGTTATTAGTTTAAATCATTTATTACGACAAAAAAACTAACAAATTATAAATAAATTCTAGAAATGGACATGACACGGTACTGACATTTAATAAATAAATTCTAGAAATGGACATGGTACTGACATTTGTGTGATATATTGTAAGTTTTCTGTAAGTGGCAAGTTATATTATATGAAAATAATGTTGAAATATGTTCATAATTTGCCAATAAGCACAAAAATTTCATAAATTGATTATTAATTAATGACCTATGAGAACAAACAATACGTACAGGACATTGAATATCACAGTTAGAACGGAATCACCCATATATATCTAGTATTTTTGCGCGTATGTTCTGGGGAACATCGGGTTATAGTTTTGCCCAAATGTCTGTAACTTTCGAATTTTTTGACGAAAATGGTCTCAAACGATTTAGTTCGACTCCCCAATGAAGAATTCGAGGTCAAATTTGATTATGTCCGTCCGGCCATCCGGCCGTCCGGCCGGCCGTTGCCACGATAACTTGAGAACGAAAAAAGCTAGCGACTTGAGATGTTCAGGGTGGGTGGCGCATCCCAATACGACGGACAAGTTCGTTAATGGGCATAATCGGCCCAGTGGTTTCCGAGTAATAATTTTGTTTTCAACCAATATAAATCCGATCGAATTGAAACTTGGTGAGTAGTTGTAGAATATGAACTTAAGCACGTTTGTGAAATTTTGTGCGAATCGTATGGCTAGAAAATTAAAAAAAATATATTAAAAAATATTTTTGTTGTCACGATAACTTGAGAACGGAAAGAGATAGCGGCTTGAAGTTTTCAGGTTAGGATGTACACCAGAACGCATCATTTCAGTTCGTTTATGAGCATAATCAGCCAAACGGTTTTAGAGTTATAGCCATCTGAAATTTGGTTGTTTTTTGTTCCTCATTAACTCGGAAAATACTGAACCGATTTAAATCAAACATGGTAATTAGTTGTATAGTGCCAACGCGAAAATTCTTGAAAAAATTTCGTGAGGACAGTATTTGTAAAAAATTTTAAAAAAATCATTGAAAATTGAAAAAAAAAAATTCTATATATCAGTAACTATTCGTTTGAAATTGCTGAAATTTTGCAACGGCCTTCATAACCTAACTCTACTACCAAGTTTCACGTTTTAACACGATCGGTTGAATATTGTTGGAGATTACAGCATTCTTGTGTGAGTTCAGTAGATGGGTGACCGTTACCTCGATAACTTTTGAACTAAAGGAGATAAGGACTTGCAATTTCCAGGGTAGGTTGCGTATCCGAAAGGGAGAGTTGAGTTCGTTTTTGGGCATAATCGGTCAAACGGTTTCCGAGTTATACCCACCTGGAATATTATTTCCTTGATAACTCAAAAAATAAATATTCGATCGAATTGAAGCGTGGTAACTAGTAGTAGAATATCATCATAAAGACGTGTTTAAAATTTTGTAAGAACCGTACCCCTAGAAAATTTGAGAAAAATGAAGAAAAAAAAATGTTAAGAACCGCACCCCCCTAGAAAATTTCAAAAAAATCACTAACAAAAAACTGGTTCAAGCACTGACGTGAAGTCAGAAGCTTTTGCGCGTATGTTTTATTGTCCATTCTTCTGTATTGGACACCCTTAATCGAATTCACCATGGTAAATTATGTTGTCCATTCTCCTGTATTGGACACTTAATTCGAATTTACATTGGTAAATTCGAATTAAGAGTGTCCAATACAGGAGAATGGACAACATAATTTACCATGGTAAATTCGATTAAGGGTGTCCAATACAGAAGAATGGACAATAGAACATACTCCCAAAAGCTTCTGACTTCACGTCAGTGCTTGAACCAATTTTTTGTCGTATGTCCTTAAAATGGCACGAAATGTATTCATCCTTACATTAGTATAAAACAAAAAGTCGCTTCCCGCTGTCTGTCTGTCCCTATGTATGCTTAGATCTTTAAAACTAAGTGAAGGATTTTGATGCGGTTTTTTTTTTAATAGATAGAGTGATTCAATAGGAAGGTTTATATGTATAAAACATGCATAATATATTAGAGAAATACATAGTATAAAACAAAGTCGCTTCCCGCTGTCTGTCTGTCCCTATATATGCTTAGATCTTTAAAACTACGTGAAAGATTTTGATGCGTTTTTTTTTAATAGATAGACCGCCGTATTCACAAAGCATTCAATCTCCGTTAAGTCCTAACTGAGGTCTCCTCAGTTAAGGATAAATAAGAATCGCAACCTCAGTTAACGTATGAAACGGTGCTCAAACAGGCCTGTTTCACGTTAATTTTCACTTAAACTGAGGTTGCGATTCTTATATATCCTCAACTGAGGACCTTAGTTTGGACTTAACGGAAATTTAATGCTTTGTGAATACGGCGGAGAGTGATTCAATAGGAAGGTTTATATATATATAATACATGCATAATATATTAGAGAAACACTGATAATTTCAGAGGTTTCTAATGTGATGTCGTAAATAAACACATTTTTTTGCGCTTACATTGCAAACGCTGGCTGAACCCTACGAGATAGATCAAAATAATGTAGTAAAGTATGGTACACCTTAAAAAGGTATACAAAAAAGTCCGCGATGGTATATGTCTATCTCTTAAGGATAACCCACAATAACCATTTTTATCCTTTACATTCTACGAGAAATAATGGCTTGATTACGAAGCTATTTTAAGCAATACAGCATTGATCCTTATCCAATTAAGTACCTTGATTGCATTGTGCAATTAATATTGATCAATATGACCCTTTAGAGCCTGTAATTTAAATGAAAATTTTCGAAAATATTGCAGATTTAAAATGCAGGGACATAGCTGTTGCGGTGGTACCGACCGAGGGGCCGGCATAGCCAGGATAGGGATAGAAATCGAATACAGAGAGCCAGAGAATCATCTGTAGAGCGTGAGGCTTACCTCAGCCAGGATAGATGTATTGATTCCCCGAATTCCTCTGATGGCTCTGATACCATCGGATTTACTGATCCAATTTAAACGCCTACAATTTCCGCTAATGATATAATTTTGCAATGACCATTCATGAGTCGCAGGATCCAACTGTCAACGCTACAGGCTTATATTTGAGCGTTGAGTGTTTTTCACATGGCCAATTTATATGTCGCTCTTTCAAGAGTATAACCTCTAAAGAAAACATGTTTGTATTCTCTAACGACAAAAATGCTGAGAACGGCGTATATAAAGAAATTCTGTAGAATATTTAGTATCAGCATTTCAACGCTGCGAAGCCAGGGCGGGCAGCTAGTATCTTATAAAAGCTGTTTAAACGGTCTACTTCGATGGTAAAATCGATTAAAAGTATCCAATACAGGTGAATGGACAATAGAACATGCGCGCAAAAGGTCCTGACTTCACGTCAGTGGTTTAACCAATTTTATTTCGTAATTTTTGGTATGCTCTAGCGAGATAACACAATGCCTCAGACTCTGAACAAGACATGTTTCCTCCATTCTCATTCAGACACGACTGTTTAGCTCGCTAGTCGATCAGCACCAACGAGCCACGAGTGAAACCTCGGTATACGGCTCGCAAGTCGATCACCCACAAGGCTGCTCGTATACCAGCACGACGAAACCACAACGCGACCGCGACGATACTTTTTAAAGAGGGATTTGCGTCGCATAGCCGTATATTTGGTGTGGGCGCTTCTATCACTAACCTCGTGAAATTTTTGCAATTGACTTTATAATGGCAGGGGTGTAAGGGTCGTTTTCTGTAGCAGTATTATTTGTTTTTGAGAAAAAAATAACATTTCGGGGGGGGTTTGAACCCCCAAACCCCCAAAGGCTACGCCCTTGAATAGATCATTCCCATTATCACATTCATCGTCGAATATACTTCTGTCCGGCCGGCTGTCGCATAACTTTCGTATGGGAAGATTAAACTATTGAATGGGCATGATCTGGCCCAGATATCTAACCATTTATAATTTTATTTTCTCAATTTCGAAAACTTCAGATTCAATCAAGTTCAAATTGAGAATTGAGGTGTGATTTGAATGTTTATTCCCAATTTCGTGGATTATCACTATAGAAGCATTTATATAATTAACTTCTCAATGAATTTTATAAAATAAAAAAGTTTCTGAACAAGTCCCTTTGATTTGTTTCGTGTTCAATTATTGTACTTCAATGAATCTACCAGGGGCGGCTGGTGAGGGAGGGCTGCGGGGCGCCGCCCTACCTAGAAAAATGACGTACATACTTAAACAATCAATTTGTATACTTCATATTCGTGTCTCCAGTGTCTTCAAACTGGATTCAAGATTCAATTAAAATTAATACATTTTTACCTAGCCAGCATCTATATTTTTCACAATAATAACATTTGCGTTAAGCCTGCGCATAGACAAGGTATATTTATGTAGTGCGATTGGCTCAGTGGTAGAGTAATTGACTTGGGAGCGGAAGCCCCAAGTTCAATTCCGAGGCTAGGAAAGAAATTTTCTAGTCACGGTAATCGCCACCATTCGCTGTTGGGTCAAAAATTAACAGTGCCGTGCCTAAGGTGGCGTAAGGACACAGTAACAAAGCCTACACAGAACACAACTGGTTCTCCTAACTCAGGGCAAGCTCTTAGAGCTTATGAGGGGTCTCCTTGTGGAAGACCCAGGAGGATCAGTATAATAATAATAATAATAATAATTATGAGTGACGATCGTCCACATTCCGCACTATGCTGGGGGCGGAATCTCGAAAGCTCAAAGCGTAAACGCCGGTTACCATGGAAACGTGACCAATCAGAGATCAGGATAGTCCGCTAGTTCGACGCAGTTCTCAGTGACGATTTGGGCGCGGAAATAGGAGCCCAGAGAGGAATAAACCGATTAAATAACAGTGCCAATTGTTACGTGTTAAAAGTTGCGTTGAGGATTTAACGACTGTCAATGAAGGTGTGTGATCTAACGAAATTAAAGTTTAGTTCTTCGAGTTTGGTGGACCAGGTAAATATAAAAAAACATTGAACGACCTATGCCGGTATTGAATTTATGTCAAGTACAACCCGGCTGTAAGAATCGAGCGGGGTTTACGCGGAAATTTGATACAAATACTTTATGGATGTACGGATGTGAAGAAAAAAAAGCGTTTTTTGTTTCGTTTGCTTACTGTTTGGAGGAAAACCAAACCGACCCTGCAAAAGTAAATCCTCTAACTCCTTTCGATCGAGAGTTATCGTTTTAACAGAGTGCCGGCCGGTCAGAATCGATTTCGACCACGGATTCTTGATCAGGGCCCCTATTCACGAAATGTTTATAGAGATCTGTCCTACGAGATTTATCACGTGATTCACGTGTCAGTGACTCTGCGCAAACTCCGTTAGTGAATTGTCGGTTGAAATGTGTTTCTCTACTACTAAATAGTGAGGGAGAAGTGATATGAGATTTCTTGTAGGAGTTCCTGATTAGAGTAACCATCTCTACGAACGTCGAGTACACAGGGCCAGTGAGTCGAACCAAATCGTTTGAGACCATTTTCAGCCAAAAATTCTAAAATTACAGACATTTGGGCAAATTGATAAGCACTCTGTTCCGAGGAACAAGAGCGCTAAAATCCGTTACGTCTTGTCAAAAATTGTCGATATTGTTGTGCGGCAAATGCAATCTTGCTCTACGTGGTCATAACGATTCGGAAGACTTGATTAATAGCAAAAAAAAAAGAGAACTTGACCCAAGGGCGTAGCCAGGATTTAATTTCGGGGGGGGTTTTGAAATAGGAATTAATTTCGGGGGGGGTTTTGGGGGTGTGAGGGTCACTTTCTGCAGCAAAATTTTTTTTTTAAGAGGAAAATAACATTTCGGGGGGGGTTTGAACCCCCAAAACCCCCCCCCCCTGGCTACGCCCTTGACTTGACCGGTTGCTTACGTACTTTGAATTTAATATAGTGTCGTATGCTTTTGATTCAACGTTTTGTGAAATATGGCAAGTTTAGGTTCAGAAACTGAAATATGTTTCTCTATTTCAGTATCGTAATGAGTTCATTCTAGCACTAAAAACAGTGCTGGTATGAACTCATTCCCGCATTGTTTCTAGTAATATTTTTCGTTTTGTGGTAGTCAGCACTGACATTCGATCCTATCAAATTTCAACACACGTCAATTATTGTCAATATAAGGCTTGTTTCACATGCATACGGTTCCATTCGGTTCGGTTCGTTTTCGGTTTCAACCGAAAACGAATGAAGGCCTTTCACACATATACGGTTCATATTAGGTTTTATGTTATCTTCCGACACGGGCTCACAATTCCAATTTTTCCGCGACGTCAGACTCATCAAAGCCATTCAAAATTGAACACATACATATAATTTGAATGCATCCTACGTCTTCAATTCATCTTTATGTTTTTTGGAAGTTTTATACCGCAGCACTGGTTTAGATTTACTGCAGAAATCAGTCGATCCACATTTGGTAAACCATCATTTTCTCATGAATACTGAGATAGCAACAATATCCCGAAAATATGTATGTTTATATTTCTATATTTGAACAATTCGTGAAAAATTGAAAGATATCTGCTCGATTTGAGGTTAAAACCACAAAACGAGACAGAAAACATATGTAAATATTTATTACTTTATGGTTAAAACCGAAACTAAACCGTATTCGTGTGAACGCCCCTGTTGATCTGTATTCCATACACACGAATCCAAACCTGATAGAAACCTATTCGTGTCGAGGGAGTATTCGGTACTGTACGGTTTCTATTCGGTACCGAATCTAAACCGGAGCACCGTTTCACACTTGTCGCCAGCGACCGAATTGAAACCGAAAACGAAACGAACCGAATGGAACCGTATGCATGTGAAACAAGCCTAAGATAATCTGGATAATGTGAAATAATTGTAGAGAGGAGAGGTTTTATTTTGACGTGACAACGTCTTATAAATTGGTTTGCCGGGTGACACTTCAAGAAACTGCGTTACGCTCCGCTCACGTTATGCGCTCACAATGAGAGCGAGTGAGAGGCACGCGTCCCTTCCACTCGGGCATGGTTAGCCCGCCTAAGAGCGAGAGAGACAGACATAAAAAGTGAAAATGTATTGCAAGTTATTGTATGTATATTTGTATATAAATACGTATGTATACTCCATTCACTTTTATAAAGTCTCCCGGTTGGCCATGAAAATTTGACACATTTCACCATGTATATTTTGAAAATGTTAGGTTATGGTCATTTTCCTGTCAGGTAACTATGCAACGTTGTCCTCTCTACATAGAAGTCGTAGTAATTACGTATTTTCACAATGTGAATTCACTTCGGAAAAATATTGAATTTGAGAAGATATTATGTGAATACAATATTTCCACAGTCCTGGCGACTGTAGAAGAAAATGTTTCCTCTGTTGTTACTATAAATATTTCACGTAAATAAACTGGTTGGAATATTCAATTATGCTATTTTCTTGTATGGAAATCAAGAATCAAGTGTTGGAATTGTATTGAAAAATAATGGATAGAGTAGTCCGTTACTTTGCGATAGTTCATTTGATAAAATAATAAAAGTACTTGAATATCCCAGCAGGAAAACTTCTAAACGAACAGACGTACCAATGGAATTCCCCACTTTTCTCAAGAAATTTAAATACCTTGTTTCACAACATGAAATATACCATGCAGTTTCAAAATGTAGTAGTACTATGAAACCCGAGGCATTCTTATACCTCAATAAAATATAATGATAGGAAACTGAGTAATTTCATTCGAGAGTTCAACATGTCAGATTGAAGTTTTCCTATTGCAGATTTCGGTTCTGTTCAGCACTTCATGATACCAATTGTCTCTGCTTCTTCAAAACCACTTTTGGCATTTTGAATTTCAAAGCGGAGAGTTCTTTATTATTCGAAGATAATGGTATGTTATAATATCTTGTCTAAAGTGGAACATTATGTTGATTAGTTGATTGTTGAGAGTAGAAATCGGCAACGTCTCAGTGAATTGTTTTGACATTGACGATATTTCAGAAGTGCCAACCTGCCTTTGTTTTAGTTACAAAAACGTGATAGACCTAAATCATGGCCAACCGGGAGACTTTATAAAAGTGAATGGAGTAGGTATATGTGTAAAGGTAAAAATAAAATTTTGTTAATATGAAATTCAGTGCGAGATTCTTTGTATAAATTAATGTTTTAAATATAATTCTTTGTATAAATAAATGTTTTAAATTGTTACTATTATTTCATCCTTCTTCCTACTATACGAATGAATATTCACATTAAAATTATTTTACCACTCAAAGTCGTTGTCACGTAAAACTTTCGCCCGTATACCGACTTTACAGGCAACCAATTTTTTATCAAAAAATAAGGTACTAGAGATTTATTTCTTGCTAATTTTGAATCATTCATGATATTAGGAAACTGTTATATCTGATATCCATGCTCTACGTACAATTCAAATTCCGTGATCTGTCAACTTTCGTAACAGTCACACCAACTGCCAAGATACAATTCAAAAGTCACTAGGATGTATAATCCTAATTTTTCATTAAATTTCAACAGTATTTTACCAAACTTGCTTGAAATAGAGAAAATATCGTCTAATACTCGTTGCAGAAGGCAATTCCAACACTCATGCGTACGAAAAGTCGCTCGTTTTCGAATTTCGCATTCGTGTTTGAATATCAGCGCATTCTGCAACTTGTTTTAGAATATACTATTCTCTACTTTATAATTGATCAAGACGTTTCTATGGAAACTGTACTGCGCTCGCAATAATGTTGTCTATCGAACGAAATTTAGTTAACGGACCTGACTTCAACGAAAAGGTAATCGAGAAGTTCATCTGCGACAAAAACAGAAGGATGGAGTATATCTTGTCTACAGTGACTATATTCTTATATGAGAATATAGTCACTGTAATCTTGTCTATGGATGGAGCTTAATTTTAAGAAGTAGGCATTTGTAAGTACCTATTCAAAATATATATACTATTTTGGTATTCTTGAATCAGCGCCCCCTGAACAAAATTATCACCAGCCACCACTGGAATCTACTCAAATCACCATACCACAGTCTCAAAAAATTCGGAAATTTTGACATTCACAGTAATCACAGTCCACTAACATTTGACAATTTTGACATGAGACATGACATAGACTGTTAATCATTTTGTGTTTAGAGATGTGAAATTTCTATAATTGAAAATCCTAACAATTTGCTTGAAATAATTCTTAAAGTATTTTGCTAATTAACTTGAATTACAATTACAATCAATTCATAATATTCAAGCTGTAATCAATCGGAACGGTCACAACCAGAGAATTATAATTTCATTTATTCAGTTCGTGGTTTATTTTTAGATTTTCCTATATATTTTGAAACCCATTCTATGAACTCTTCGGATTCAAGTGAAAAACAAGACGAAGCTTCAAGGTAAGTACCCCAATTACCCAGGAACATTTTCTACCAGTTATCAGGATTGATTCAGAGCTGTGAGTGCAAGAAAGTTCCACAGGATCATAACCAAATTAATGAAAAAGAAATGAAAATTGAAGACTCATCGTGATTGCCAGTCTCAATGTTTTTGAAGAGTTTCAGTCCAGATAACCTGGCTTTAGAGGAGGTGGAGAAATCTGATATTTTCCTTACAAGATTTTATAGGATTCGTTACAATTACAATGTGTTATGATTGTTCGACCTATGTGAAAAAAATATATCAATCAATTTTTATTCGGTTCATAAATTAGATGTAACAGCACTTGTGCTTTTGTGAGAGATGAATTAAATGTACAATATTATGAATATCTATATTCATTAAAATTGTTTTTGCCATAGGAACGACCGTGAGGCCTCGTCTAGTACTGTGAATCCCAATAAACCTTGTGATAAGAAAGAGGACGAGATGAAAAGGGCTGCAGCAAAAAAACTTATTGAACGTTACTTTTATCAGCTAACTGATGGTTGTGGAAACCCTCATTGTAATAATAAATATTGTGCTTCAAGTGGAGATGTAAGTATCGTTCAGAATTTCTCATAAATAATAGGGCGAATAGCGGCCGAAACCGTATGGTGAACGGTCCACCGACTGCACTGTGGTGTAAAAACATTCCTTTTACACCACTGCGCAGTTGGTGGACCGTTCACTGTACTGAACAATCCAAATGTGAAAAGATAGTTTATATAAGCAGAAATCTACTTGAATTCTGAATCAACAACTTCCCTTGATCATTCAGATACCACTTTAGAATCCTAAAATATGTTTTTCCTTATCAAGATATATTCAAAATACAGTCTGGTTTGAATATAATGTATAGTACCAGTTTCATGGTTATTAAGTACCAATCATTAGCACTAAGAGTCAAACAAAGGGACTCTAGGAATCTTAATCCAATTCCTATGGACGCGATGTACCGGCAAGGCAATCTTTCCAGCGCCACCTAGATAGATCATTACGAACTCCAATCATCCGTGATGCAGAAACCTTGAGCGGTGTTCCTTTTGTCGTTAGATGGAGTCGAGGAGTGCAATTGCCGTCTCCTTATATGAGTCCACTAAGAGGCGACTTGGTGATAATTTTGATCTTTGAACTCAAGAAATTTTATTATGCTTAAGAACACTAGTCGGAGGCGAATTATCTATCTTATATCCAAAAATATCAACTATTCATAACTCCTAAACTGTTTTCTGCACAAAAAACTAATAGATTCATTTTGTTTTGCTGAAAATTAGCGAAGATCAAAGGTTGACATTGTTACTATAGCATGCTTTAAAATAATAATTCTTTTACCAAACAAATTTTAAAAAGCACTGACGTGAAGTCAGGAACTTTTGTGCACATGTTGTTTTGTCTATTCACTCTTCACACATCGTTACAAAATACTACATGATCCTTCAAGCTGTCTTTTTTCAACTATACTACTACTAGATTTCAATTCTGTCTGATCTGTGTATTTGGAAATATTAGGAAAATAAAATGCGATTGCGCGGAATTTCGGCGGAATCTGAAAGAGTTTCAGATAATTTCACTTACTTACTTTAACTTACAACTTACTTACTTTAACTTACAACTTATTTACTTTAACTTACAATCCATTTCCGTTCTCAAGTTATCGTGGCAACAGACGGACATCCAGCGTTTGGGCAAAATGATAACATGCTGGTCCTTAGAACATGCATGTAAAAATCAAGTTGAAGAACTTATTCCTTCCGGGTATAACACTTCTAACCTCACTCAGTATATAGTCTTCAACACCTGCCGTTCTACCAATTATTAGGTTCGGAATTCATATTACATTTTTTGTTTCAGTTAAATCCTCTTACACCTGATGAAGCAGCTGCTCAAGCCATTCAATTGTTTTCACAGGACGCCAGACTCTGTGAGCGTCACCCTAACAAAATAGCCAGAACACAGGTTAATTCTAATATTGAGAAATCTCTTAGTAGGGAGAGAATGATTTCGGAAAATCTGGCTATCGATTTAGGCTTAAGTCCAACAAGCAATGAAGAATCAAAAAATAGAAATTCGTTAAATACAAGTGAGTACACAACTCGTAGCGTTTGATGAATGAACTTAGATCTTATTGTATTGGTATCAAATATATCATTGGTTTGGATATTGGTGAGATGTCTGAAGCCCTGGTATCTACGCTCATATTTAGAAACGTTCAGGTCAATGTGCGTGACATCAGTAGAAGTGCAGATTGGACCCAAACTGTATTGAATGTCACTCATATCTAGTTCATCGCGTGATAATTCTATTAGTTTCCTAGTGTAGGACGGCGAGAGACTGATAAGTCTCTTTGCTTTGCAGTCTCTTTGCAGATAAGTCTCAATAAAACATAGGGATAAATTGAAGAATAAATTGGGATTGCGCTACTCGCCAGAACTTGAATATGAATACAGGAACTATAGAAACAGACTAAATGTATTATTAAAGAAGACCAAGAATGATTATTACAGGCAAATTGAAGATAATAAAAGTAATACAAAAAAAGTGCTACTAACGAAAAATCCCATAAAAATTCTACATTAAAGCTTGTTAACGATGAAGATGTTGTATTTGACGACGACAATCAAATGGCAAATTACTGTAATCAATACTTTGCCAACATCGGCTTAAATATGGTAAAAAATATATATTAAACATATAATAAATTCAATCTTCTTAAAGGGGGTTGTCCCCAGTCAATTTAAATGTTCTATAATTACTCCAATTCATAAAGGGGGAGAAACATCAAAAATATCAAATTATAGACCAATAAGTGTGATTAATAATTTTGGAAAGATCTTTGAAAAGTGTTTGAAAATTCTAGTTGTTAACTTTTTGGACCAGAATTGTATATTAAATGAGAAGCAGTTCGGCTTTCGCGCTGGCAAATCAACGAGTGATGCTATGTGCTCAGTTATTGGGGACATTACAGAGGACTTGATAAAGATAAAAAGTGTATAGCGGTTTTTCTGGATTTAGCTAGAGCATTTGACACTGTCAGTCATGAGAAGCTGCTGGACATTCTGGAATGTTATGGTGTACGTGGCATAGTTTTGTATGTTTTTAAGAGTTACCTCTCAAATCGTGATCAGTTTGTTAAGGTTAATGATGCAGTAAGTCGACCCCTGATTGTAAAAATGGGTGTGCCCCAGGGTACTGTTCTTGGCCCTGTGTTATTTCTGGCTTATATAAATTCTCTCTTGTCCTTGGTAACAGGTGAAACGATCGTGTCATATGCAGATGATACTGTCGTGATATTTCGTGAAGACTCTTGGGCGGAGGCCAGAGAGGCTGTTCAACTCGAGCTTCACCAAATTACAAAATGGCTAAGTGTATACCATCTTTCACTAAATGTTAAGAAAACTAATTATCTAGCCTTCAGTATAACAGAAACGAATAGACCTGATTTTTCTAGTATAAAAATCCCTGATATGCAGGATGAAATTAAGGGTACTAATGAAGTCAAGTACTTGGGTATAAACCACATTAGTTAGGTTAGGCGGGAAATTTGAATTACGATCCATCCGTGGATCCGAGCACTGAATTCCCCATGCATTTAGTATGGACCTAAAATTTACGCGAATTTCTCGCCTCTTTTTAGATACTTTGGCTAATTTCTTAAGGTTTATTTTGGTTGAAATAGATTCTGTGAACCTTTCTCAACCATCTAGAATCAAGTTTTCATAACAAAATTATATATTTCCAAAATAATTAATAAATATAAAAGTGTTCACTAAATTCGATTGACGTATGTCTTAGCTCACTCGAAAGCAGTCAAAAATAATAATATAACCCTAAATCGGCCTTGTGATGACGCACAACAGAAGTCATCTACGACATACGGAAATCTTTCGAACTAGAATGGTTTCAATTTTGATTTAAGGATAAATAGAGGTAGATTTTAATGTGGAAATAACATGAAAACATGCACTAATGATGAAGGTACCCAATACTTGTTGTCTCTGTACTAACAGTCTCTTTTAAATAGGGTGGTTTCATCAAAAGTTGAAATTCCTTGTTAAAAAATTTGAATATGGATCTCCCGCCAAGCGAATGATTCTAACCTAACTAATGTGGTCTATAGTTATTGATAAACATCTAAAATGGAGTAATCATGTAGATTATTTGACAAAAAAAAATGAGGAAGCTAATCTACAAGTTCTATCAGTTAAGAGAATTTCTTTCACGTAACTTACTAATACTGATTTACAAGTCTCTAGCCGAATCACTTTTTCGATATGGTATCTTTGTATGGGGGGGAATGTACAAGAATTCATTACGAAAACTAATTATTACGCAAAACTATATACTGAAAATTATATTTAGAAAACAAAGGAGATATCACACAAGTCTGCTTTATAGTGAGGATATTTGCAATATCCGAACTCTATATTTTCATAGTTTATGTGTAATTGCTTTCAGAAACAAATTTTTCAGTAATTGTATGCCTTCGATATATCAAACCCGTGGTGCTGCTAGGGGGTTCTTGTCGACCCAAAGATTCAAGAAGGGTATTTGCCATCGATTTTTTGTTCACTCCTTGCCCAAAGCGTGCAATCTCTTGCCAAGAGATATTACGCTTATCACTGAGTTCAAGTATAGATAATATACCTAAGTGACGAGAATTAAAATGGCTGGAAGTCTAACGTGCATAGTATGCAATAAAACCATAGGAAAAAGTGGATATAAGATCCAATGTCGCGGAATATGCAATGGATGGGCCCATCTTGGATGTACGGAGATTACTAAAGAAGACATTGCTGGAAAGAAGAAATTGGAGTGGATGTGTAAGAACTGCGAAACACTGGAAGACCTGGAGGATACAGTGGAGGAGTCTCTAGAGGAGCTTACCGAAAAATTGCAGGGAAAGAGAAGAAGTCTAGATAAGGGAAAGAAGGAAGAAGAAGGAAGTAACGTAGAAAGAATGTTCAAGCAGATCCTGAAAAAGATTGAAACTCTCGAAGTGGCGGTTACCTTCAATAGCAATACAATGGATGAAATATTGAAGGCTATGGAGGAGATGAAACGAGAAAACAAAGACCTAAGAAAGAGACAACACAACATGGAAATCACTATCGAGAAAATGGAAAAAGAATTAAATGGCTTGAAAGAACAGGCCTTACAAAACGCTGCTGCATCTGATGCCCAAAATAGAAGGAAAAATATTATTCTAGTAGGGTTAAAAAGGAAGGAGGAAGTAGTTACAGTCTTCAATAAGCTCGAAGTCAAAGTCCTGGAGAATGAAATTAAGATGAGACAGTTACCATCGAAAAATATGATAAAACCAATTTTGATCTCTTTTGAAGAAGAAAAGACCAAGAACATGGTAATACAACAGCGAAAGGTGAAGGGAGTTTTAAGTTCAAAGAGCATGGGATTGGAAGGAGATGACAGAAGGATATACATAAATGAAGATTTGCCAAAAGAAACACAGGACTTACTAAAAAAGGCGAAAGAGCTGAAGAATTCAGGATACAGGTACATTTGGTCAAGGGGAAACAAGGTTTTCTGTAGGAAGGGTGACTGCACGAAAATAGTTCATGTTCAAAATATTAATCAAGTTGAAGAAATCAAAACACGGGGTTAGGGTGAACATATTCATTGATACCATAACGCATGGATGATTTTGTGAGGAACTATCAATTAAGGCAACCGTATACCAGAAATGTTAAAATCAATCTACTTATCAATAGAGAAAACCATAGTAATTTTAGAATTTTACATAATAATATAAGAAGTATAGATAAAAATTTTGATGAGTTTAATGTTGTTGTATCACAGTTAAAGTTTGATATAGATTGCATAGTTCTGTCGGAAACATGGAAATTAAGGGATCCTAATCAGTATGAAATGGATGGATATAACATAGTATACAATAATGGTGAATTGAATCAGAATGATGGAGTGGTTGTGTTTGTAAGGAACAATTTGCAATATAATTTTGACATA
This sequence comes from Halyzia sedecimguttata, assembly GCA_937662695.2. Taxonomy (NCBI): domain Eukaryota; kingdom Metazoa; phylum Arthropoda; class Insecta; order Coleoptera; family Coccinellidae; genus Halyzia; species Halyzia sedecimguttata. The sequence continues at coordinate 10,703,291 of OW569418.2, forward strand.
GTACAAGTGGGAGAAATAAAAGTTGTAGTAGTCAACCTAACAAAGCTTAATAAAAACATACAGATCATCGCTATGTACAGATCTCCAAGTACATCTGTGGAGAAATTTAATAGGAATCTCTCAATGCTACTGGACTCCTGCAATAAAAGAAATAATAAAAAGAATAGTATATCCTTCTTTATTGGCGATGTCAATATAGACATTCTAGAAAATCAGGCAGATACAGACGAATACCTTAATATTATGGGTGAATACGGATATACGTCAATGATAAACGATTTTACTAGAGTAACAGTCAATACAAAATCATGCATTGACCACATCTTTGTCAGCTCTGATGATGATTTAGAAACGTACTTTCCTGCTATACTACATACGACCGTGACCGACCATTATTCAACCTTCATAGAGCTCTCCTCAGAAACATCTGTAAATACAGGTTCAAATGAATCATCTCGCGAAAAAAAATACATTAATTATAAACAGATGATGAGAATACTTGAAGAGCAAAAATGGGAAAAAATATATGAAACTAGTGAAGTAGATCAGTCGTGGCTATTATTTATAGAAAAATTACAGGAAATTATTGAGAGTTGCTCAATGGTAGTAAAAATAAAACGCTGCGATAGAAAGAGGAAACCATGGATCACAAACGGACTTGTAAATGCTATTAAAACTAAAAACCATTTGTATAAAAATGCCTTAAATAATCCCAACAACCCTGAACTCTTAAGGAAATTTAAAACACACAAAAATAAGCTGGAAGAACTACTGAAATGCGCGAAAAAAACTTATTATCGAAAAGAAATAGAAAAAAACCAAAACTATTCAAGAGGTCTCTGGAAAATAGTAAATAGTAAAAAACAAGAAAATAAGATTGTAAAAATAAAGAGTGAAAATGGAGAGATGTTGGAGGGAGACGGAGTGATAGCAGAAGAATTCAATAAATACTTTATAAACGTTGCGACGAGACTAGCGGAGAAATTCCCTTTACATGAAGATCACATGCCGAAAGCAACCTATAAGCATTGCAACTCCATTGTTTATTTTGACACAGATGAAATAGAAGTGAGAAACGTCATTAAAGAATTGAAAAAACACAAAGCACCCGGGCTGGACACCATCAAAGCAGAAACCTCGAAACTCATATCCACTCACATCGAAGAACCATTAACATATCTTATCAACAATAGTATCAGAAAAGGAATATTCCCGAACATCCTGAAATCCGCCGTGGTAATACCATTATATAAATCTTCAGACCGTGCAGAACTAAAGAACTATAGACCTATATCCTTAATATCATCAATTGCGAAAATATTCGAAAAATTTTTATTCAAACGTACTATTTCTTTCATAGAAAAGCACAAGATATTGGCCAAAAATCAATTTGGGTTCCAAAAGAATAGATCAACACAGGATGCCATCAATACTCTAGTAGAATTGATCACTGAAGCCATGGATAGTAGGGTACCAGCAGTATGCATATTCGTTGACCTGGCGAAGGCATTTGATACTGTTAATCACGAAATACTGTTGCAAACATTGGAAAATATGGGATGGAGAGGAGAAGCATTTAATTTAATCAAGAGCTATCTGGAAGGACGTAAACAAAAAGTCAGAATAGGGAAAATGTTAAGCAAAGAAGAAACAATTACATGTGGAGTGCCTCAGGGGACAATTTTGGGCCCCATCCTTTTTCTACTCTATATAAATGAATTGTTCGCCTTGAATCCTGAAATTGTAAGTTTTGCTGATGACACAGTGGTCTGCTTCACCGCGCCGACGTGGAACCAATTAAAAGTAAAAACTGAGGAAAAATTTGCTAGAGTAGTCGAATTTTTTGAAAGAAAAAAATTGACAGTTAACATGGATAAAACTAAATTTATGTCATTTACGAGTCTTACAACTGGAAAACCCCCATTTGATACGTTATGCATAAAAACAAGCAGATATTCTTTTCAAATACAGAGTACAGAATCTATCAAATACTTAGGGATAATGATGGACTGCCACCTTCGATGGAATGAACAAGCCTATCTTGTAATCAAGAAAATAAGATCGGTACTAGGTAAATTCAAAACTTTAAGACACATATGTGAGCAAGACGAAATGACAAGAGTATATCAGGCACTGGTTGAGCCGCATTTGAATTATGCTATACTATCATGGGGAGGGATAGCAGACTCGCATTATAAAGGGATTGAAGTAGCTCAAAAATGGGTGTTAAAAATTATGTACCATAAGCCGATTACTTACCCAACAGAAAATCTGTACAAGTTGTCAAACATGTTTACTGTGCGTCAACTATACGCCCGTGCCCTTCTGATGTACCAACATCAACTACATGCACCTACAAAAAATAGAAAAGATATGAGATCTCCCAACATCCCTTTACCTAAACCTAAGAAGACTATTGGTTTAAAATCGCATACTTACCTGGCACCTTTACTTTACAATATACTTCCAATGAAAATCAAAGAAACTAAGGCCAAATCAACGTTTAATAAGAAAATAAAAAAATGGATTCGAAGCAAGCCAACATCGTTCTGGTATACGTTCACAAATAGAAATAATTTCGTTTAAAACTAGCTGTGTGTGAAGAATTGATTTGATTAAGCATTATAGTTTTTTTTTTTTTTTTTTTTAATTTGTATTATTTTTTTTTTAAGGTGTACTGCCCACGTACAAGTTTCGAACTTTTGTGGGAAACTAAATGTTTATTTGTTTAATATAAAAAAAAAAGTGTTTTTCGGTTGGAGCTAGGAGATTTATTTTTGGAAATTACACAAATTTTAATAATATATTGGAGAAGAAAAGAAATGGTAAATTGCAAATAGTGTTATGTGTTTTTGGAATTGCACAACACAAGTGTTTGGTCACTTAGGTGCATGATCTTTAACTACTTTCTGATGTTGTGATATAATATGTGATGTAGTGTAATATTCTGATTATGCTAAATAAATAAATAAATCAATGTAGTTGTCCGGGTGTGTTCCTAGAAAGCTTTTCTTATGCTCTGCTCCCTTTATTGCACAGCCTCTCTATAGGGTGGTCCACGAGTAACTGTTTATAATTTTATGGTGAATAGATGGTACACAAGGGAGCCAGAAAACAACAATTAAATATGGTCTAAGGCACTTAGTTTCTGAGATACAGGGAGATTTATTGATTTGATCAGAACTTTTTGTTAGCTATAATACCCGAACCGTTCAGTGAATTATTTTCAAATTTGGCAGTTATTCTGGTCTCAGGCCAACAAATTCTGCATGTGAACATCTTGACCCAGTACTTTTTCTACTGTATCCGGTGTCCCAAATTCGTTGTTTAAAAAACACAAGTTTGTAATATAACTCGAAAAGTAACTACAATAAAAATAAATTGGTAACACCAGTAGATTCTACTAAAAAAAGTGCCTGTAGAAGGTTTTTGTTTCAAGTCGATAGCTTCAGTATTAAAGAAGTTATGAGTACCTTTTTTTTCACGCCATTTGCAAATTTTCGCTCATAACTCGAAAACAGTTGAACTTATAAGGTTGCGATTTTTACCAATTTGATTCTCTCAAAAATCGAGGCCGAAAATGTGCCATCCATTTTTTTCTAGCGCAAAGGTATCTGGAGATCCCCTCACTAAACAACGAATTTGGGACATCTGATCTCCCCCAGTTGCTTACTTCAGTCCGGAGCCACCGGGATATTGGTGTGGTCGTCAACGCAGATCTTAGCATATTACGGAGACTTGCAGTACAGGCAGAAAATCGACCTACCTCATTCAGCGGTCTTTTGGAGGCTGTAGTATCCGGACTGCAAAATTGTTATACACAACATTTATGTAAGACCAATTCTGTAGTATGCAGGTTCAGTTTGGTGGGCCGCTCCAAGATCTGACTCGCAACTTCTTGAGTCTGTTCAAAGATTTTCCTCTTTCTCTCGACCTGACTACCAGACAAGGTTGGGCTTATTTGGGCTAACCAGCTTCGAGGACAGGCGTACCAGAGGCGACATGATAGTTTTCCGAGCAATGCATGGATTCTTTGGTATTGATCTTGGACTTTTATTCCTTCAAAATCGGAACAACCTTCGCGGGCACGCTTACAAATTGGCCAAGCAACCATTTCGAACCTCCTGGCGAATGAACTTTCTATCCAACAGAATTTTTGATGTTTGGAATCGTCTCCTAGGTGCAGTGGTGAATGCAACATACACCAATGGATTCAAGAACTCTTACCACCGATGGTGTTATTTAGTTTCTATTTTTCTTTTTGAATTCTAGCAGAATACTTTTAATTTTGGCTGTTTTGAGCGCATAGGTTCTACCTCCACTCTTATTGTGACTAAATAATAATAATAAAAAATTGCAGACCAGGACTAAGATTTTTGCTTTACGGTCTAATGAAACACCCTGTACCAGAAATATCAATTAGTCGTTAATATCATCTGATTCTCCATTCTCCAAGCACAAAAAAACAACATTGAATGCAAAAAAAATATTTCTAACATTTAAATATTGTCATGGACAAAAACGATGGTTTGATTTTGTTTTCAAAGATCCCGCCTCTCTCCTCAGTATATTTGAGTCACAATTGAACGACAGCTTTTCTGATCATATTGGGATCATTCCTTATCTCATTGCAACACTGTTCTATTCTTTCAATCAAATGTTCTGTACTGCGTATTTCCTCCTCATAGACTTTCTGCTTCAAGGAACCCCAAACAAAATAATCGAAATGATAGAATAAGCTGGAGCGCCATCATGTTGAAAGAACATACCTCTGATATTTATGCTTGCATCATTTATTAGCAATGGAAGTCTATTTCTCAAAAAATCCAAATAAGTATGCCCGTTCAAACGTGGTATCAGAAAACAGGATTTATTGTCGTAAACATCGCACCATACGTTAACAGAAAATCTGTGCTGAGAGTTGCGCCTCTGAAAAGCTTTTGGATCTTCTCTTGTCCATAAATGTTCATTTTCATGTGGTCTCTGTGCTCCAAGCATGAACAAATTATTAATAAGAGTAAGCTGTATTGTGTAACTCAACTTAAATCTTCCAAATTTTAAAACTTTCAGAGCAATAAATTCGATTTAAGCCAGATCTTATCACAATATTCAGGACCGTATTGGCTCTCAAAGATTTTAGGCGTTAATTACTTTAAAAAAAATTATGGGTTTGTGTGCCGTGCTAGTGAAAATTACTATACGAAGAACAAATCTATTTAGTATGAGATGATATTAACAACTAATTGATATTTTATATACAGGCTGATTTATTAGACTGTGGAGCAAAAATCAAAATATCTTAATCCTGGTCTGCACCGGATGTCATACTGGATAAGTTAGAATGAATAATATTATGGATGTGAAAAAAGTAAACGAGAACTACGCCAGGGAAAGAAGACAGTAAACTGAAAGTATCTTTGGGGTGTTACGTTTATGGGAATCATTGACACTTGGCGAAAACGAAAACATAGTTTTATTTTAAGGAAACCTGTTTTAGTTACAAATGATAACTAGCCAAATTGTTACTGACCACCCTTCTCGGGTGATCCTGCCTTATACCTGCCCAATGGGTTCATGGACCTGTGCCTGCTAAGATTTCTACCTGATGGGGAAAGTTATTCTCCCTGGTTCCAATACAATTTTCTGTCGCTAGAGAAAGTTGATGATCCTTGAAACCATTGATACAATGTGCAAGTATCTTTCCTCTGGGTCATGGGATGACAAACTCGGTGCGACTATGTAAAATCGCTCTTGTCACCATATATCTACCAACCAATTAGCAAACAAATAATGTATTTTCAAAGGATTTTCTCTAGAATTGGCACTGTCTGGTCATTAACTATGTTTGCATTTGAATAAAACTTAACATTTTTCAACTCATTTTCCACTGTACATCATAATGAAATCAATTTTTCTTCCAGGTTCCGAATACTTATATTTAACAGAACAAATACTATATGACATAATAGAAGAGTGTGAGGCTAATGATTCTTACTCAAAACTTATAAAGACCTTGGGCAAGGTTTTTTGTAATATTGAATGTTTAGCATGTAGTTTTTTACAAACAGAAACACCAGATACAGAAGACAAAAGTATGAATAAAGACACAGGTAAGCTGTTATTTTCATTTTTAATACTTTCATTTTCTGCATGAAATTTTTCTAACTATTATTCTTTGGATATTGAGTGGGGATAGGTGAAATTCCAGTTGATCATTAGTGACAGGTAGTCTTTGTCTGAGAGCATAAAAGATTTCTAGGGATTCCAACATATTTAAATGTAGGCTTTTATTATCTGAATGTAATAATTCGGTTTTGATAACATCCATGAAATGATCAACTGGAATTTCCATTATTCCCACCCCTTTCATCTCTACGTAAATTGCATTGTCAAGTTCATTCTACCCATTATTAAAAGGTTTCTTTCTGGGTTTTCTCTTCCAAACTATGAAAAATTTCTATAAAATAAAAATGAATTATTTTGTGATTTGCTTCTGCGTAAGAAACACAAGATATTTATTATTATTATTATTATTTATTTGATAAGAGTTAAGAAATCTATAAACTCACAGAATAACAAAATGAAAGTTAATGCACATGGCTCAAGAAAAAAAAAATAGTTTGTTCACAATGATTAGGAATTGACAAATTTAATGAAAGGAAAAAAAAAACAAATTGACCATTGTCACGTCCGCCCCCGATTCCACCTGTCATATCGATTCTTGAATGTATTGACGTTGGAGGCCTCCACAATGGCAGATGGTAAACGATTCCAAGACGAAAACACTCTATTGGATAGAAAGTACTCCCTCTGTGTTGTTCGGAAGTTTTCCCTCCGTAGTTTGAACCTGTGGCCACGCAATCGTTCGTTAGTGTTTAAGGTGAAAATTCCTCCCAGGTCTGTGCTGAAAAATCCATTCAGGGCTCTGTATGTGATTATAAGGTCACCTCGAATCCTTCTATCAGAAAATAGGGGAAGATTCATAATGGATAGCCGTTCAGGATAACTGGGTCGAAGCACACCATAAGGGATCCTGGTCGCACGACGCTGGACACTCTCGAGTAGTTGTGCATCACGAACCAGAGACGGAGACCAAACTGGTCCAGCATATTCCAGTATAGGGCGCACATATGTAGTGTATAGGATTCTGCAGGTGGTCGGATCGCAACGGGAAAATGATCTACTTAGGAGATAAAGAATTCTCTTCGCCTTGTTGACAGCATGTAGGGTGTGATTAGACCAAGAAAGGTCGTCGGAAACCACTACTCCAAGGTCACAGTGGGAGCTCTCCGAAGAAATCACGCAGCTACCAAGAGTGTACTCGACTGCTGGATTATTCCTTCCCATGTGAACAACAGCGCACTTCTGGAGATTCAGAGGTAAACACCAATTTGCAGACCAGTCGTAGAGGGCATCAAGGTCTTGCTGGATAACACCAGGATCGATGAGGGGACTGCCAAATATTTTTGAGTCATCGGCAAAAAGCGAACAATGAGATCGAATAGTTCTCGGCATATCCGAAGTATAGAGGAGAAAAAGAATAGGACCCAGCACCGAACCCTGGGGGACCCCACTAAGAACAGGTCTCGTGGTCGATAGAGAATAACCTACACGCACGCGAAAACTACGATCTGAGAGGAATGATCCGATCCACCGAAGAAGGGAACCCCGAATACCCAAATTCTCGAGTTTCAGAAGTAGGTGCCTATGTGGAACACGATCGAAAGCACGAGAAAAATCGAGGTAGACTACGTCAACGGGAACACCTCTGTCCAGCATACGTGACCACTCGTCCACACACAACAAAAGGTTGGTCAACACAGAACGGCCAGGCAAGAAACCATGCTGTTCCCTGGGAATTAAGTTGTTCTGAAGAGCGAATTGAGTGACTCTCTCCAGGATTATTCTCTCACATATTTTTGCGGCAATTGGTACCAGGCTGATAGGACGGTAGTTTTTGGCGTCCAACTTGTCCCCCGATTTAAATATAGGAGTTATAAGCGCCAGTTTCCAACAATTAGGTAGAGTGTGGGAAGAGAAAGATTTATCGTATAAGATAGATAACGGTTTGGCCAGGGAAGATGCGCAGCATTTGAGAACCCTCGCGGATATCCCATCGGCCCCTGGAGAAGAAGAGATGTTCAACTGTTGGGGATGCTTCAAAACAAGGGCAGGAGTAAACTCAACTTCACTCAAAATTGCACCTGGACAACCTGTCAGCAGATCCGGCAAGCGAGGAGGCTCCAAAGAAAACGCAGCTTCAAAAACGTCAGCAAGCTCCTCCGCAGATGACGAAGTCGAAGACGTGGGGTTGCCTTGTTTGTCCCTGACTAATGGAATGGATACTTTCGTTTGCATAGAGGATCTCAGATATTTGAACATGCTCTTACGGTCCTTGGAAGAGACCAGTTTTGACTCAAAAGTGTGTTTAGCCCTTTTAATTACGTCCGACAGGTAATTGGAGTAGTCTCTGTGCTCTTGGTAAGTATGACCGGATTTATTGCGCATATATCTCTGCCAAATAGCCTTCTTATGTCTGATCATCTTGAGGATAGTATGGTCGATCCAAGGTTTGGCAGGAACACAGACAACGGACTTAGTTTCGGAGCAACCATCAATCAAAGCTTTGGCTGTGTCCAGAAAGATGTTCCACATTTCGTCAACGTCGGCAGCAGGCGAGAGAATCCCGTCCCAATCCAAATCCAGAGCCTCAAGGAGAAGGTTGAAGTTTATTGACTTGATCGTTTTGGCATGTTTGGAACCTGGTGAACCCAGTGACAGGTGTATCCTGGATGAAAGGGTGACGTGGTCCGACTTACCGAACGGAGGCAAATAGTGAAGCTGTGAAACCAGGTCCTGATTGTTGACAAGAATGAGATCAAGCAGCGATGGGGTCTGGTTGATTCGAAATCTGGTGGGCTGGGTGACCAACTGAAAGAAGTTGGCATTGCGAAACATATCAACGTATGGCCCAGAGGGTGAACTACACTGATGTCTACCCGACAATGGCCACCGTACGTCAGGTAAATTGAAGTCTCCACAAAAAAAGACATTCGCCTTCGAAGAGGAAAGCTCGGCAAGAGATTCACAGAAGTGAGAGTCATGCACACATTCGCGGGGTCTGTAAATGGAACCAATTATCAACACAGTAGAATTTTTACTCTGCTTATGTCCTCGCTGCAGTAGATACAAACTCCTGCATAGCCAATGGTGGTAGTGCTGTCACTGCGAAAAATAGTATAACCAGGTATTGCCACGGATACGTCGTCAACACAAGGCTGAAGCCATGACTCTGAGATCAGTATAAATTTCGGGTGGTAGTTTTTAACAAAAGATTGGAGTTCAAGGAGTTTGGAGTGCAGTGATTGTATGTTTGTGTACACAATGGTCCATTCAGTGAGTGTAGAATTCAGTTTTTTGGAGATTTTCCATGTGTTACTATAGTGGGAACACCCCTCACAAACTTGATGTCTATGTTAGTCTCTCCAGCATCTCTCCTACGCTTGAGTTGGTCCCTCAACAAGTTGAGTTCAGACAATTGGTTAGGCGTTTTATCGTCAGATATAGAGATATTTCTGTAGGATGGGTTGCTGAGCACCACCCTCCAGTTGCGCAGGATTTTTTGGACCACTATCGGATTGGAAAAGGTAACCTTGATTGGTCGAGGTCTGGATCCACCAACTTTGCCAAGACGTCCATACTCTAAGCGGCACTCATTAGCCATTGGGACAACGAGATTAATAATATTAGAGACCGCAGCGCCGTCATTGATAGACCCCCTCCTCAGGTATACCCCTCAGGATGATATTGTGGATGATATTGTCAGAAGCAATCAACTGAACAATGTTGCCTAACAAACAACAACGAAACAACATCAACCAAGAAACAACTATATCGTAACGTTTCGGAGTCTATATCAAACTCCTTGGTCAGACGCTTAACGAAAATCGAGAATTCTCACATTGACATTGAAATACTGTCAATGTGACAATTCTCGAATTTCACAAGTATCAACATTTTCGTTAAGGCGAAAATTCATGAGATGATTTTGTCGTCGAAAACCAACGATTTTGTCGTCCAAAATTTCGACGATTTTGTCGTTCAAAAGCAACGACTGTCGTTCAAAATTTCCCTTCCCCTATATTTCATGGAACGACAAAATCGGACGACAGATTATTTTGAACTGACAGAAACATAACCTAATTGAATTTAAATATTACAACTAAATACATATTTAGGTACAAAATGAGTTCCTAAAGTGCTACAGTTATCTCTAATAATTATATAAATGTATTAAATCGCAAAAGAAAAACAAATGGGAACTTCCAAGACGATGCAATTTCTGGAGTACATAGGAGCTTCAACTTCTAATTCTAGAATCCTTGTAGAAGGAGAAGAGGTTCTAAATGTAGATCATGTAATCATGTATGACAAAGCAAATTGTGGTCCCATTTTTATAGACATTTGTTCCTTATGTTTACAAAGTAGTGCCCTTAATTCAGAACTACATAAAATTGATGGCCCATATTAATGTGGAGAATGGTGAACTTAAAAAAAAGTACGGTATATTCTTGTAATGTCGGAGCATGGAGCAGGTGTAAACATATTACTGATGTTTTAATTCAAGTTCAGGTGCATGCTGTTCTAGTTCATTTATGAGGATATATAGTGTCTAATTGATCCAGATAAAGCTGTGGTAAAACAGTTATCCATAATTAAAATGATTTTTTCAAGATATGATACATATTTATTATGTGAAAATAATTATTAACAATAAGTTTAATGTTTGAGGTATAAAAAGTTGCTTTTTGCGCGTATGTTCTGGGGAACATCGCGTTATAGTTTTGCCCAAATGTCTGTAACTTTCGAATTTTTTGAAAAAAATGGTCTCAAACGATTAAGTTCGACTCCCCAATGAAGAATTCGAGGTCAAATTTGATTCTGTCCGGCCGGCCGTCCGGCCGTTGCCACGATAACTTGAGAACGAAAAGAGCTAGCGACTTGAAATTTTCAGGGTAGGTGGCGCATCCCAATACGACGGACAAGTTAGTTAATGGGCATAATCGGCCCAGCGGTTTCCGAGTAATAATTTTGTTTTCAACCAATATAAATCCGATCGAATTGAAACTTAGTGGGTAGTTGTAGAATATGAACCTAAGCACGTTTGTGAAATTTTGTGCGAATCGTATGGCTAGAAAATTTGAAAAAAATTATTAAAAAATATTTTTGTTGTCACTATAACTTGAGAACGGAATGAGATAGCGGCTTGAAATTTTCAGGTTAGGATTTGCACCAGAACACGACATTTCAGTTTGTTTATGAGCATAATCGGCCAAACGGTTTTAGAGTTATAGCCATCTGAAATTTTCTGAAATTTGGTGGTTTTTTGTTCCTCATTAACTCGAAAAATACTGAACCGATTGAATTCAAACATGGTTATTAGTTGTAGAATGCCAACGCGAAAATGTTTGCAAAATTTGGTGAGGATAGCATTTGCGGAAAATTTTTAATAAATCATTGAAAATAAAAAAAAAAAAATTCTATATATCAGTAACTATTCGTTTGAAATTGCTGAAATTTTTCAAGAGCCTTCATAACCTAACTTTACTGCCAACTTTCAAGTTTTAATACGATCGGTTAAATATTGTTGGAGATTCGAGCATTCTTGTGCGAGTTCAGTAGATGGGTAACCGTTGCCTCGATAACTTTCGAACGAAAGGAGATAGGGACTTGCAATTTTCAGGGTAGGTTGCGTATCCGAAAGAGAGAGTTGAGTTCGTTTTTGGGCATAATCGGTCTAACGGTTTCCGAGTTATACTCACCTGGAATATGATTTCCTTAATAACTCAAAAAATAAATATTCGATCGCATTGGTGCTTGGTAACTAGTAGTAGAAAATCAACATAAAGACGTGTTTAAAATTTTGTAAGAACCGTACCCCTAGAAAATTTGAAAAAAATGACGAAAAAAAAAATTTTAAGAACCGTACCCCTAGAAAATTTTAAAAAAATCACGAAAAAAAAATTGGTTCAAGCACTGACGTGAAGTCAGAAGCTTTTGCGCGTATGTTCTATTGTCCATTCTTCTGTATTGGACAACATAATTTACCATGGTAAATTCGATTAAGGGTGTCCAATACAGAAGAATGGACAATAGAACATACGCGCAAAAGCTTCTGACTTCACGTCAGTGCTTGAACCAATTTTTTTGTTTTGTTTTCAAGAGTTTTGATGACCACCTCTTCTATTCAATTGAAAATATCAAAATTGTTTATGCCTGTTAAACTTTTCAAAGCACTGTCACTGTTCAAGATATCACTCTTTGTAGATAACCGGGCTATTTCAATGGCACAAATGTTAAGTGGTCTGGTAACAATGTACACAACCAAGTATACTACTAAAATTAATATTGCTGTTCAACTAACTCAAGGGTGCTTGGGTGATGCTTATTTCTTCTTCTGAATGAGGTTTTTCAGCACAGCAAGTCATCGACACATCCTTCCTCAGTTCTCTTTCGAGGTACCTCCTTGTACTCTGTTTGAAGATGATGTAGTTCCAAGTTGAGTACTCTTCGGTCTATTAGTTATCTTCCTAACGCAGTTTCAATAATTATATTTATATTTGGTTTTCCGGAGGTAAGAAGTGAAAACACAAACCTATACTAGGAAATTTCACAGGGAGTTGGACAGAATAAAACCAGTACAGAATAAAACAATACAGAAATAAGATTTTGGCATTTTTTTCGCCCATGAATTGCATTTGGGCACACAACAATAGTCATTTCTGGTCTAAGACATATTAGATAGGATAATATTATCTACTTTCATTTGAATTTGTCCAATAGAGATGAATGGACAATAGAATATGCGCGCAAAAGCTCCTGACTTCACGTCAGTGCTTGAACCAATTTTAATTTTCGCGGCTGTCAGAGGTATGTCATCAGTTGTCGTTGGAATGCTGGATTAATCCAGCGACATGGACGACGTCGTCCAAATGACTGTATACTCATTTGGACGACAAAATCGTTGGTTTTCGACGACAAAATCGTCTCATGAATTTTCGCCTTTAAGCGTCTGACGTAGGAGTCAGTCTGATATAGACTCTGAAACGTTACGATATAGTTGTTTCTTGGTTGATGTTGTTTCGTTGTTGTTTGTTAGGCAACATTTTTTTTCTCACCTTCCATCATTGAGACTCATCTTTCCTCTCTCATCGCTCGCTCTTCGCCTGGTGCTGACGGTTTTTCTGCAAGGTTGCTTAAGGAATGTGCTCATTCTATCGCGCTCCCTCTTTCTATGATTTTTTCAACCTCCTTTGATAATTCCTGCCTCCCTTCCTGTTGGCGAACTGCTCGAGTTACGCCTATTTTCCAAAAAGGGGACAAACGGAACGCTGACAACTATCGTCCCATCAGTCTGCTTCCGATAGTAGCGAAGATTTGTGAGAGAATTCTACTGGATGCAATTCTTCCTTTTGCACGGAGTCACAGTATAGTCCCACAGTGCCAACATGATTTTCTCCCAGGCTGCTCAGTCATTACAAATCTCCTTGAATGTGTCAACTCATGGTCAATGTCCCTCGACAAAGGTATACCAGTCGACGTTATTTACCTCGACTTTTCTCGTGCTTTTGACCTTGTGCCCCATAGGCGCCTCGTGCACAAACTAGAGCATTTTGGCATTCGTGGTCGTCTTCTTCTGTGGATCGAGGCGTTCCTTTCGGACCGCACTTTTCAGGTTCGTGTTGGGGATTCTCTGTCTTCACCTAGAACGGTTGTGAGTGGAGTTCCTCAGGGATCAGTGCTGGGTCCCGTATTGTTTCTGCTGTATATCTCAGACTTGCCGTCTCATGTTCGGTCACACTGTTCGCAGTTTGCCGATGACACTAAAATTTTTGGGAACCCTACCAGTGCCAATACCCTTCAAGCTCACCTCAACTCTATCGCAAGCTGGTGTCAAAACTGGCAGTTACCTCTCAACAGTGACAAGTGCGTTGTTCTTCATATGGGAGCCCGCAATCCGTGTCGACCGTACTGCCTTAACGGAAGTCCCATTCCAGTTTCAGGTCGCCACTGTGATCTAGGGGTGATCATAACGGACAGCCTGAGTTGGTCGGATCATATTCTCCAGACTGTCAATAAAGCCAAGAGGTCCTTATTTTTGATCCAGAAGGCCTTTGGCAGGTGTGACCCTTCAACGTGCGCGGCTATCTATTGGATGTATGTCTGCCCCATCCTTGAGTTCGCCGGTCCCGTTTGGAGCCCGGTTCTAGCCCGCGATTTGTCGCTGCTCGAGGGTCTACAGCGTCGGGCGACTCGTCTACCTTATGGTGTTTCGCGCCCTTCCTACGATAACAGACTCTCAATAATGAACTTACGTACGTTTGCAGACCGAAGGACTCGTGGCGACCTTATCATCACCTTTCGCGCACTACATGACTTTTTCGGTGTTGGTCTACGTGACTTGTTCACGATCAATTTGGATCGACCGTTTGCGTGGCCATTCCTTCAAACTCAAAATCTCAAAAAACTTTAGAACAGTGCAGAGACAATGCTTTTTGCCGAATCGTGTGTTTTGTGCGTGGAATGCTTTACCTTCGGCCGTAGTGGATTCAATGTTAGTAAATTCTTTCAAGAATAGCTACGACAGCTGGATTCGTCGTGGATGACAGGATAATATGATGGTTGATGGCAGGGAAAATTAATTTTTTAGTTCATTTCTGCACTTCAAGCACTCTTTCTTTTTGTTTTTCTTAATCCATCTTTATTGATTGTATTTTATTTATTTATTTTTTGAGTTTACAGGCACCGCCTAAACTCTCATCAATTTATAATAATAATAATAATAATAATAATAATTGTTCCATTGATTGCTTCTGACAAATACCTTGTGTTTCTTACGCAGAAGCAAATCACAAAATAATTTTTATTTTATACATATTTTTCAGTGCTTGGGAGAGAAAACCCAGAAAGAAACATTTTAATAATGAGTATACCTCCCACAGTATCCTTTAATGATTATTCATTCTACCCAGTTTTGAAAATGAGATTATTATCATTATTAGGTCGGGGCCTTGAGTCTTGGTCCAGCCCTTCAGAACCAATACAACCGATACAGTCGTTTGTTCTATTAGCCTACTTATTCATTCCCAAGGACATTGCCAGTGGTCTAACATTCCTGATGATGTCCTCGGGATCCTAGGCCACGTGGTGAGGTTTTATAACTGGCTCGCCCACATGTGAAATTTTTAGCTCTGGACATTTGCAAACTATATGTTCAGCTGTTTCCATTTCCGATATAAAGAGCCTGCATGTTTCATCTGCTGACTTGCCCATGCGGTACATCTGGTATTTGTCCCAACAATGTTCTGTCAGCAGTTGTGGCAGCTGCAGGAGCTTTCTGGTATAGGATGGTAAGAGATGGACAAATCTTTTTGCCTGTGCTTGGAGTATTTCTCCGAAGAGGTATTCTGTTATTTACCTCCCATTGTTGGACTGCTCCCTTGTAGTGGTCTTTTCCAAACTCATAGAAGGATTCTGGTCCAGCAGGTGTTACCCTGGGGACCTTTTCGCAAGGTCATCAGCCTTCTCATTTCCTTCAATACCGAAGTGCCCTGGTACTCGTAGAAGACTCACCTTAGTACCTCTAGCCAGTTGCTTTATGGTATTCCGACATTCCCAGGGCAGCAGGGAACCTTGCTTGGGTGATTCTGTGGCTAACCATACAAATTGATTAATGGCAATCACACCTTTTCTGTTCAAACCAACAAGGGCCTTCAAAATGGGTTTATATAGTTAACATAGTTATCCATCTATTTCACAAATCAAATTAACCCCAGGGGATTTCATTGATTTGTTGAGAAGCACGAGCAGACGCATTTCTGGCTTCGTATGTTCAATGAGAGATACCCTCATCTACCTCCAATGCATCGGAAAAAATTTCACCGAATAGGATTAAATTTTATTATGTATGGAACAGTAAAACCGGCTAATGTTCGTCGTAAACCTTTAACATATAATGATGAAACTAATGAAGTTAACGCATTAGGATATTTCAGTGCTTGTCCCCCGTCGTTCAATTCGATCGGCAATAGATCTGGGCTTATAATATTGTACTGTTCAAACAATATTGAAAAAAAAAATTGGTTGAAGCACTGACGTGAAGTCAGAAGCTTTTGCGCGTATGTTCTATTGTCCATTCTAATACAGAAGAATGGACAATAGAACATACGCGCAAAAGCTTCTGACTTCACGTCAGTGCTTGAACCAATTTTTTTTTTCGTGATTTTTTTGAAATTTTCTAGGGGTGCGGTTCTTAAAATTTTTTTTTCGTCATTTTTTTCAAATTTTCTAGGGGTACGGTTCTTACAAAATTTTAAACACGTCTTTATGATGATTTTCTACTACTAGTTACCAAGCTCCAATTCGATCGAATATTTATTTTTTGAGTTATCAAGGAAATAATATTCCAGGTGGGTATAACTCGGAAACCGTTCGACCGATTATGCCCAAAAACGAACTCAACTCTCCCTTTCGGATATCACCAAGTTTCAATTCAATCGGATTTATATTGGTTGAAAACAAAATTATTACTCGGAAACCACTGGGCCGATTATGCCCATTAACGAGCTTGTCCGTCGTATTGGGATGCGCCACCTACCCTGAAAATTGCAAGTTCCTATCTCCTTTCGTTCGAAAATTATCGAGGCAACGGTCACCCATCTACTGAACTCACACAAGAATGCTCGAATCTCCGATCGTGTTAAAACTTGAAACTTGGCAGTAGAGTTAGGTTATGAAGGCTCTTGCAAAATTTCAGCAATTTCAAACGAATAGTTACTGATATATGGAATTTTTTTTTAAATTTTCAATGATTTTTTAAAAATTTTTTACAAATACTATCCTCACGAAATTTTGCAAGAATTTTCGCATTGGCATTCTACAACTAACTACCATGTTTTAATTCAATCGGTTTAGTATTTTTCGAGTTAATGAGGAACAAAAAACAACCAAATTTCAGATGGCTATAACTCTAAAACCGTTTGGCCGATTATGCTCACAAACAAACTGAAATTTCGCGTTCTGGTGCACATCCTAACCTGAAAACTTCAAGCCGCTATCTCTTTCCGTTCTCAAGTTATCGTGACAACAAAAATATTTTTTAATAATTTTTTTAAAATTATCTAGCAATACGATTCGCACAAAACTTCACAAACGTGCTTAGGTTCATATTCTACAACTACACACCAAGTTTCAATTCGATCGGATTTATATTGGTTGAAAACAAAATTATTACTCGGAAACCACTCGGCCGATTATGCCCATTAACGAACTTGTCCGTCGTATTGAGATGCGCCACCCACCCTGAAATTTTCAAGTCGCTAGCTCTTTTCGTTCTCAAGTTATCGTGGCAACGGCCGGACGGACAGAATCAAATTTGACCTAGAATTCTTCATTGGGGAGTCGAACTAAATCGTTTGAGACCATTTTCGTCAAAAGATTCGAAAGTTACAGACATTTGGGCAAAACTATAACGCAATGTTCCTCAGAACATACGCGCAAAAACATAAAATGCACACCTACTCCTTTACTACAGTGCAGGAACTTCAACCAGGAGACGTTGCAAGAAGAATTGAATATTGTGAAGAAATGCTCCTAAGAATACAACAGAATCCACTTTTTTGCAGAAAGTCAATTGGTGAGATGAAGCTAAACTTAGTAGAGAGGGGTTAGTCAGAAGAAAACTTTTATTACTGGTTTGATGCAAACCCGCATTTAAAGCGTGAAAATCATTCCCAGTGTCATTTCAGTTTTAACGTTTTCTGTCTGCTCATGAGGAATCGATATGCCTTTGTTATTTATGATGGATAGTATTAAAAGGTGTGGTGGCAGACTTTCTAGAAGACCTTCCGCTTAATTTTTTGCGGGATTGCTGGTACCAGATGGATGGAGCTCCCGCTCATTCAACTTGGGATGTTGATCGAGAGCTAACACCGAATTTCGATGATCACAAGATTGGACACAATGGTCCTTTGCGTTGGCCACCGAGCTCGCCCGATTTGACGCCACTCGATTTTTTCTCTGCGGTTAAATTAAGAATACAGTTTATCAGAGTCCAGTTCAAACCAGAGAAGAATTGGCGGAACTTATCAGGACAGCATTCCGTCTATTGAAAATAGACCAAGGCTTGTACAGAAGCTGTTTATACAAGGATCAACCGATGTTTACAAAAAAATTGAGATCATACAGAGCATTCATAACATATTTATTAGTTTATTAATTTATTAATTTAGCTTATCATTGAATTAGTCAATTATTCGTTTAATTACTTTTGGTTAAAACATAATTCGAACCTTAGCAGGTTTCACTCTTCCATACACCAAGAATTACGATTTATTTGGAAATGTCAACATACTCGGACATCCTGACAGGAAAAAACGATACATCAAAACAAACCAGTGAAGACAGTCCTATTACTATGAATGCTTTCCTGACAGAATTTAAAAATATGTTCCAACAACTTGTCCAGCAAAATAATATGATACTTAATATGCTTTCAACACTAATTACTAAAATTCATTAACTTAATCAGAATAGCCCAATGGAATGCCAATGGCCTTCCACAAAACAAAAATGAAGTCGAGATCTTCTTAAAACATAACTCGATAGACATCTTTCTAGTAAGTGAAACACACTTTACCGACAAATCATTCTTCCATGTACCAAATTATATAACCTACAGCACTAATCACCCAGACAGTAAAGCCCATGCTGGAACAGCAGTTCTTATCAAAAATAACATAAGTCACTATGAAATACCAGGATATAAAGAAGAATACCTTCAAGCCACTTCACTGACAGTCAAGATGGCCTCTTATGAAATAACAATCTCTGCTGTATACTGTCCACCGAAGCACAACTTGAAAACCAACCACTACAGAGATTTCTTCGATACATTAGGTCCACGATTCATGGCAGGGGGAGATTTTAATAGCAAGCTCATACTATGGGGTTTCCGTCTTACATCTACCAAAGGTAGACAATTAGCTAAATTGATACAAGAAAAAAACTACATGTTCCTCTCTACTGGAACACCTACATACTGGCCCAGTGATCCTAATAAAACTCCAGACCTCCTTGATTTCTTCATAACCAGTGGTATATCTTCCACATATATGACAGTAAATCCCAGTTATGACCTGTCCTCTGACCACTCTCCTATAATTGCGTCCTTAAGCACATATGCGATCAACAAAAAAATCTACATCGAGATTACATAACACCAAAACAAATTGGAAAAAGTACCGCAGCCTAATGGATGAACAAATTGATCTCTCGATAAGTTTGAAAGATCCAGACGAAATTGATGAAGCTTTAGAAAAATTCACCAATACAATGAAACAGGCAGTCATCCAAAGTACTCCAAAGACTAGACAAGATAATACATGCAACTCTGTTCCATTAGAAATCAAACAATTGATTGCTGCAAAGAGGAGAGCAAGATCAAGATGGCAGCACACACATGCGCCTGAGGATAAAACTGCATTGAATCAGATGACCAGCAAACTTGAAGGGAGACTTAAGGAGCTGAAGGATGAATCATTCTACAATTATCTAAACAGTTTGAACAGGTACGATAACACAATATGGGGGCCGATAAAATCGAACAGAAAACCGAAGCAACCAATCGTACCAATCAGAAGATCAGGAGTAACAAACCAGAATTGGGCAAGAAGTGAAAAAGAAAAGGCTGATTTATTCGCAGAACACCTAGCTGATGTATTTACGCCCAACGATGATACAAAAGATTCAGACATCGAGAAGAACATCTCTCACATCCCGCATGGTATATCAAACATAAAACCTTTCACCATAAAAGAGGTACAAGCAGAAATAAAACTTCTCAATGTCAGAAAGGCCCCAGGTATTGATGGTATAACCCCAAAAATGATTAAGGAATTAACAAAAAAAGTATAACTCTGATAATTCACATTTTCAACGCTATCTTGAGATTGCAACACTGGCCAAAAAAGTTAAAAACAGCTGAGATTATCATGATTTTGAAACCAGGGAAAAATCCAAATGAAGTCCCATCATACCGTCCTATTAGCTTATTACCAGTAATTTCAAAAGTACTGGAAAGACTTCTACTGGGGAGAATAAATGCTGATACCTCTAGTGAATGGATTCCTTCTCATCAGTTCGGTTTTCGACAAGGACACTCAACAACTCAACAAATACACAGATTAACAAGGGTCATCAATCAAGCATTTGAGCAAAAATTGTATTGTACCTCAGCATTCCTTGATATAAGACAAGCTTTCGACAAGGTCTGGCACGATAGATTATTATATAAAATAAAATCAATTCTCCCACTGAAGTATTACTCCATCTTGCAGTCATACCTCACAGAAAGGGAATTCAGAGTCAAAGTAGGCGAAGAAAATTCCAGAAACTACCCCATAAAAGCAGGAGTACCTCAAGGAAGCGTCCTCGGACCGTTTCTCTATCTACTGTATACTTCTGATCTGCCTACAACAACAAAAACAACCATTGGAACTTTTGCGGACGACACAGGCGTACTGGCTGCTGATGAAAATCCCTCAACTGCATCAAATTTGGTCCAAGAACATTTGAATTTAATAGAGGAATGGGCAAGAAAATGGAAAATTAAGATTAATGAAGAAAAATCAAAACAAATTGACTTCACTTTGAGAAAGGAACCATGCCCATCAGTCCTTATAAATAATAAAACAATACAGAAAGAGAAAACCGTCAGATATCTAGGATTACACTTGGACACCAGACTAACTTGGAAAGAGCACATCAAAAAGAAAAGGAAACAAATCGATCTTAAAATTAGAGAACTATATTGGCTACTAGGAAGAAATTCAAAACTTTCATTGGAAAACAAAATATTATTGTACAAGACTATCATCGTACCAATATGGACATACGGCATAGAGATTTGGGGATGTGCAAGCAAATCGAATGTAGCTATTATTCAAAGAAGCCAGTCTAAAACCTTGCGTATGTTAGCCAATGCACCTTGGTACATAACCAACCAAATGTTGCATGAAGATCTTAGAATACCGTATGTCCACGAAGTAATCAAAAATAAAAGCATCAATCATCATGCAAGATTGGAAGGGCACACGAATATGCTTCTGCAACCACTGATGAACGATATCCAACCAAGAAGATTGAGAAGACTATGGCCCGCAGACTTATTGGAAAAGTAGGAGATTTCCTCATTGGAGGGAAACTTGTCACGTCAAATAATCATCATTAAATTAGCTCATAGAATGTACATTCTGATTGCTGATGAAAATAAATATATATAATAAAAAAAAAAAAAATTTGGAAATGTAATGTGCGAATTTTTATTTCCAAGACTTGCTTTCTGATTAATTCAAAATTAATTCTCAACTTTTATAAATATCCTTATTAACTTGAAAACTATGGCAGATAGATATAGGCAATGCTATTTATAGTGGATGGGTTATATAATTTTGCATCGAAATCGGTGAAAAATAGCATAGCATCATATTTAACAAATCGAGTTTTTGTGGTTTGAAATTGCCTTGAATGGAAATTAAATTTTGAACACAAACAATACATAAAATAATGGTTCTGCTGCACATCTCTCCAATTTTAGCGCTCTATCTACGAAGGTGACGATGGCAGATATCTTCAAGCGTGACGTTACGAATGTAGAAAAATATTCGTAAAGTTGATATATCTGAAGAACAACTGCAGTTAGGTATGAATCCAAAAAAGGAATAAAAAAAATTTAGTCGTATTTGAAATAAGAGAGTATATGTCGACTTCCGATATTTCCGTGGGGCGCCATCTTAAAAATATTTGAATTAGGAAGATTACACCAGACTTTGGCTAACACACACAAAATTTCAGACCATACGATTTTCCAATTTTTATATTCTTTTAATGTACGGTTTCAAAAAATCACCCTGTATAACTTTTTCAATAATTTTTGAGAATTTATGTATTTATTTATTATATACAGAAATATAACTTAACCTAACAGATTAATCCAGGAACTATGATTCACATTAATATTATTAATAATTAATTAATTGACAATCCGCCGTATTCGCAAAGCATTCAATCTCTGTTAAGTCCTAACTGAGTTCATCAGTTAAGGATAGATTTGAATCGCAACCTCCAGTTAACGCGAAAATTAACTGGCCTGTTTCACCACCGTTAAATACGTTAACTGAGGTTGGTATTCAAATTTATTCCTAACTGAGGACCTCAGTTAGGACTTAACGGAGATTGAATGCTTTGTGAATACGGCGGAATGACCGGTAGTAGCATCAATTTCGCCTGGTTTTGTACACCGGTACATTGTTGTCATGTCTAACTTGTGTACAGCACTTGTATTTAGAATAAGCTGACTGTTCTTTCTTATTAGTTGAATCTTTTATTATTGTTTATCATTACCCAAGTTCTTTTAGTATTGTGCTTTAAAAGTATTATTTAATTCCAGATAAGATCAAAGGTTTGAACAAGGAGGAGGTTAGATCGTTAGAGGGCGAAAAAGATAAAGATGAAGATTCCTGTGTTGAACCAAGTAAAAATTCACTACCTCCAGTCGATCTACCATCGGTGCGACGCGCATTCGCAGCGCTCTTCAAATTAAAAACATCTATTTTTGAAAATGCCCTGGTGAATGCTCTTGTTACTTTGGCCGGAAATTTACAGATGCACTTGCCTACCAGGAAAGATAAAGATAACCAGGATGATGTAGTCAACGTTTTGCTAATTGTATTCGAAATTCCCGCCCTAGGTGAGGATTGTTCTAGAATTATTTTAAGCCTGGTTCTCAGAGCTATGTGGTGTCGTTTGCGACACGAAATGATATTTCAGCCAATCAGAGTATCAGAGTATCAGTATTTCATCCAATCAGAACTTGTAAACAAAACTTGCCCTACCTCTACCTATTCACTTTTAGTTGTCAAAATCTATCGCGACACACCCCCATTGAAGTTGAAATTTCCCAACTTCACGGTGATCACGTAAACAAATCTGACAGCCAATGACCTAAACGTACGTTTATGGGTATGTGGTGAGGAGTGGGGATTGTCGCAAACGACTCTACAAAACTGAGAACTAGCCGTTACTGATGAATATATTCAGTGACATGGAAATTGCAAAACCAAGAAATTTCAGAAAAGCACTGACGTGAAGTAAGGAGCTTTTGCGAGCATGTTCCTTGTCTATACACGCCTCATACGAAGTCGATCGAGCTGAAATTCAGTACTCAATTGTAAAATGATGGCTAGAAGTCATGTGCGGAATTTCTGCTGATTCTGTCGCATAGTTTCTGAAATATAAAATTTTTTAAGAAAATGAAGTCAGAAGCTTTTGCGCGTATGTTCTCTTGTTCATTATCCTTTATTGGACACTCTTAATCGAATTTACCATGGTGAATTCTATTGTCTGTTCTTGAGCCAATTTTTTTTGCAATGATTCTTTAAAAATTTTCTAGTGCTATGATCCTCACGAAATTTTGCAAGAATTTTCGCGTTGGCATTTTACAACGAATAACCATATTTGAATTGGATAGGGTTTGTATGTTTTGAGTTATTGAGGAAATAACCAAATTTCAGATTGATATAACTCCAGAACCATTTGGCCGATTATGCTAGTTAGCGAACTCAAATGTCGTATTCAGATGCGTAATCTACCCTGAAATCTGCAAGTCGCTATTTCTTTCCATGATTCCTCAAGGAATCATGAGATACATAATATTTTTTCATAATTTTTTAAAAATTTTCTAGTGTTACGGTCCCCACAAAATTTCACACACGTCTTCATGTCGATATTCTACAACTAGTTACCAAGCTTCAATTCGATCGAGTTTATATTTTTTGAGTTATCGAGGAAATAATATTCCAGATGGGTATAACTCCGAACCCTTTGGGTCGATTATGGCCAACAGCGAACTTAACTCTTCCATTCAGATGTGCAACCTATCCTGAAAATTGCAAGTCCCTATCTCCTTTCGTTCGAGAGTTGTCGAGGCAACGCTCACCCATCCAGCTACTGAACTCACACAAGGCTGCTCGGATCTGCAACAATATAGATCCGATCATGTTCAAACTTGGAACTTGGTAGTAGAATTAGGTTCTGAAGGCTCTTGCAGCGATATCGGACGAATAGTTTCTGATATATAGAATTTTTTTCAATAATTTTCTATGATTTTTTAAAAATTTTCTAGTTATACAATCCTCACAAAATTTTGCAAGAATTTTTGCATTGCCATTCTACAACTAATAACCATGTTTGAATTGGATCGGTTTTGTATTTTTCGAGTTATTGAGGAAATATCAACCAAATTTCAGATAGGTATAACTCTTAAACCCTTTTGCCGATTATGCCTATAAACGAACTCAAATGGTGCATCAAGACTCTCAACCTTACCTGAAAATTTCAAGTCGCTATCTCTATCCGTTCTTGGGTTATCGTGACGTAAATAATATTTTTTAATAATTTTTAAAAAATTTTCTAGCAATACGATGGTCACAAAATTTCGAACGTCCTTAGATTTATATTCTACAACTACTCACCAAGTTTCAATTCGATCGGATTAGTATTGGTTGTAGACAAAATTAATACTCGGAAACCTTTGGGTCGATTATGCCCATTAACGAACTTGTCCGTCCTATTGGGATGCGCCACCTATGTACCCTGAAAATTTCAAGTCGCTATCCCTTTCCCTTCTCAAGTTATCGTGGCAACGGCCGGCCGGCCGGACAGAATCAAATTTGACCTCGAATTCTTGATCAGGGAGTCGAACTCAATCCTTTGAGACCATTTTCGGCGAAAAATTCGAAAATTACAGACATTTGGCAAAATGATAACGCGATGTTCCCCAGAACAAACGCGCAAAAAGTTGTTTTTCTAGTAATACGATATTCATGAAATTTCCTCGAAAATTAGCGGGTCGGTATTCTACAAGTAATAAACGAGTTTTAATTGGATCGGATTTGTATAGTTTGATTTATACAGGAAATAACAGTAAAATTTCAGATAGGTGTAACTCCTAAACTGTTCGGCCGATTTTGCCTATTAACGAACTGAAATGTCGCATTCGGATGCGCAACCTACCCAGAAAATTGCAAATTGTTATCTCTTTCCGTTCTTAAGTTATCGTTAGATACATAATTTTTTTCATAATTTTTTTAAAATTGTGTAGTTATACCATCCTCACAAAATTTCACATACGCCTTTGCGTCGGTATTCTACAACTAGTTACCAAGTTTCAATTCGATTGGATCTTTCTTGTTTGAAAACAAAATTAATAATCGGAAACCGTTTGGCCGATTACGCTCATTATCGAAATAGTCCGTCGTATTTGGACGCGCAACCTACCCTAAAAATTAGGTCGCTAAATCTTCTCCGTTCGAAAGTTATGGTGGCAACAGCCGTACAGAATCAAATTTGATCTTGAATTCTTCATCGGTGAGTCGAACCTAATCGATTGAGACCAATTTCGGCAAAAAATTGCAGAAATTTGGGCAAAATGATAACAGGCTGTTCCCCAGAACATGCGCGCAAAACGGTTAAAATTTGGTTGATTTCTCGACCAATGGAAGTCAGGAGCTTTTGCGCGCATGTTCTTCTGTCTATTCACGCCTCGCTCACCCTCACGAATTGCTACTTGAACTTTCAAGCCTTCATTTTTCAACCGAATAATAGATTCTATTGGATATGTATTTTTGAAAATATTGGGAAAATAAAAATCGGCTTGAAGGTTTGTGTAGAATTCCAGGGAATACTTTCTGAAAAATAACATTTTTAGTTTTTTGCGCTCTTGTTCCTCGGAACAGAGTGCTTATCAATTTGCCCAAATGTCTGTAATATTCGAATTTCTGGCTGAAAATGGTCTCAAACGTTTTGGTTCGACTCACTGATCAAGAATCCGTTGTCAAAATCGATTCTGTCCGGCCGGCCTTAACCACGATAACTCTTGAATGGAATGAGCTAGACAGTTGAAATTTTCAGAGTAGGTTTGGGAGATAAATATCTCGGTTGAGTTCTTTATTGGGCAAAATCGGCCAAGTGGTTTCAGAGTAACAAAAAAATTATTATTTTTTTTGCATTACAAATTTTAAATTAAATTTTTTTTAAGATGCAGTTTCATCATTAGAATCTATTGATATCATTCTCAACTCTAATAAACCAATACTTTCGGAGATATGATTTTTCACTAATTCAATAATTATTCTCAATTCTATATCATTTCATAGAATACTCTAATTATAATTGGCTGATGTATGTAAATCCAACATGAGATTAGTCATAGACCTACGTTTTAAATTTAATTACGAAAATTTTTGAAAATTGACGCAGAGAAGATAAATTGAAAAAGTCGGAAAGCCCTGTGGCCAGGAGCTTTGGCGCTCTTGACATATCATAACTCCGAAAGTATGTGTTTCTCAGAGCAGGAAAATATATCAATGGATTCTTATTTAATTTCTTTTATTTTATGATGCAGTTCTATCATAAGAATCCATTGATATCATTCCTAACAATCCCAACTCTGAGAAACCAATGCTTTCAGATATATGATTTGTCAAAGATTGAACAAGAGCGCCAAAGCTCCTGTCCACAGACCATTCCCCTTTTTTTTTAAGAAAAATTTTTCTAGTTATTCGATCCTCACGAAATTTCGCAAAAATTGTTGCGTCGGCATTCTACAAGTATTTACCAATTTTTAATTGTAGTGGCTTTTTCTCTAAAGGACAAATCAGCCTTACGCAATGTTATCCAATGTTAGCCCCCTATCAAACTCGCTAAGCTGTTGAAAATAATCTCGCCTTCTCACTGTAGGCATGATGAACAGATTAAAACAGCTCTTCACCACTTATCGTAAGATGATCAAATGAAAATTATTGCTACAAAACACAACTATCGCTTAATTTGTATGAACAGATGATATCACAAAAACCAGTGTATCGATATTGTTGGAAAACGTTTCGTGTCCTAAATTATAGAAAAATATTCGTAGAAATTCTTTGTAATAAATTCATTATTACTGGGTGTTCTCTTCCACTCGGTATATAGCATCAATTTCGACCAATTAAGTTTTCAAAATATTTTTTATTCTGTAGGATCTGGAGATTTTCTAGAAACCGGCCTACCTGCCATCTGCAGGGCTTCACAGTGGCTCACCGTGAGCGTACAAGCCAAATTAGCCAAGATATGGTCCTCCCCATTCGGCAGAATAAGTCTCAGGAATATTCTGGAAAATTTACAACAGTTGATCACGCTCAAAGTGATCGTTACTCAATTTCACAGAGACTTCTATGTTCAAGACGAGAATGTGATAACTTCCGCAACCAAATTAATTAAGGTTTGTGAAATTTCATTTTATTGATTCAATATTATTAAATTATCTCACATATGCTTCTACATTTTTAGATTTTATATTATGCAAATATGTTAGCGGGAACTTTGGAGTCGCCTTGTTCAGCAGAGGAGCTAGCCGGATCCACAGACATTCTATATCCGATCCCAAAATCCCAAAAAGCAGTGCCTCATGTCGATTCTTTAGGTAAGTGTCAGTTTGCATAATTCAAGTGTAGAATGCCTGTAGTAGAATACAAATATTCTGAAGTCAATTTCAGATATGGAAAAACCTATACTTGTCTATAGTGAGGGAGTGTTTCTTCTAACACTTAATAATTTAAGTACACAACAAATACTGTTAGCAACATCTACCGAATTTCACAATTTCTTTTCTACCAAAAGAAAAAACATATACTATAATACTTTTAAAGGAGCAAACAGCCTTATTTGGGAAAGTAAAACTGATATGCTCATAAAAATTCGCACACAAAGGTTCTCGACTATGACCTATTTTTGGCGCTCTAGTTCCTCGGAACTGAGTGCTTATCAATTTGCCCAAATGTCTGTAATTTTCGAATATTTCGATGAAAATGGTCTTAAACGATTTGGTTCGACTCACTGGTCAAGAATCCGTGGTCGAAATTCATTCTGTCCGGCCGGTCCGGCCGGCCGTAGGCACGATTACTCTCGAACGGAATGAGCTAGAGAGTTGAAATTTTCAGAGTAGGTTTGGGGGATAAATATCTCGGCTAAGTTCGTTATTGGGCAAAATCGGACAGATGGTTTCGGAGTAACAAAAAAAAAATTTTTTTTTTACGAAACAAATTCCAAATTAAATTTTTTTAATAAGAAGTTTCATCAAAAGAATCCATTCATATCATTTTTAACTCTAACAAGCTAATACTTTCGGAGATATGATTTTTCAAAATTTCAATAATAAATCGTATTTCAACGTTGTCACAGATTGATATTATTCTATGTATGAATATGAATTGTCATAATGTCAAATGATGTTCCTGAGACATTATCTAATCAATCGAAGAATTGTGAGCGAAGTGAGAATAATCTCAGTTGTTTGCTCCGAAATTAGTTTTTCTCAGAAAATTCTTACTTTTCGGAACTGAACATGAAGTAAGAGATCTGAGAGTAGTGAGACTGCTTTTCATCCATAGACATAGATATAACTCTCGAACGGAATGAGGTAGGTAGTTGAAATTTTCAGAGTAGTTTAGGGAGATGAATATCTCGGTTAAGTTCGTTATTGGGCAAAATTGGCCAGATTTAATTTGATTTCTTCCATGATGCTTTTCTCATTCTCATGATTGCTCATTTAATCTTGATAAATAAACTATTATTTGAATTGAATTTCCTTTAGGATGCAGTTCTATCATATGAATACATTGATATAATTCCCAACTCTGAGAAACCAATACTTTCGGAGATATAATTTGTCTGTTTGAACTAGAGCGCCAGAAAGCTCCTGTCCACAGGGCTTGAACCCATTTTAATTTTTTAATATTGGCAGTTTTTTACCACTTCCGATTATAAACGAAGTAGCTACCTACCAATTTCGTTATGTCAAACGGCAACCTTCATTTTTATTCCACAATTGGTCCTCTTCGAAAATTAAGGTCTGTTTATTCAACCATATCTATGGCCATCTTTGATCGTTTTGAAGATATTTGCATTTTAAGGAAAATTTTGAAGGTTGTATCTGACTCTTATATGTATAACAATGAACTTTTGGGAGAACCTATAAAAATGGCTTCAAGTAATCACATTAATTTGTCCAATACACTGGCTCTTCACAAATTATAAATGTATATTTTTGCGCGTATGTTCTTGGGAACATCGCGTTATCATTTTGCCCAAATGACTGTAATTTTCGAATTTTTTGCCGAAAATGTTCTAAAACGATTGATTATGTCCGGCCGTTGCCACGATAACTTGAGAACGGAAAGAGCTAGCGACTTGAAATTTTCAGGGTAGGTGGCACATCCCAATACGACGGACAAGTTCGTTAATGGGCATAATTGGCCCAATGGTTTCCGAGTAATGATTTTGTTTACAACCAATATAAATTCGATCGAATTGAAACTTGGTGATTAGTTGAACAATATAAATCTAAGCACGTTTGTGAAATTTTGTGCGAATCGTTACACTAGAAAATACAAAATTATTAAAAAATATTTTATATGTCACGATAACCTGAGAACGGAAAGAGATAGCGACTTCAAATTTTAAGGTTAGGTTGTGCATCTGAATGCGCCATTTGAGTTTGTTTATAAGCATAATCGGCCAAACGGTTTTGTAGTTATACCCATCTGAAACTTGGTTTTTATTTTCTCAATAACTCGAAAAATACAAAACTGATCAAATTCAAACATGGTTATTAGTTGTAGAATGGCAACACGAAAATTCTTTCAAAATTTCGTAGGAATCGTATCAATAGAAAATTTTAAAAAAATCATAGAAAATTGTTGAAAACAATTCTATATATTAAAAACTATTCATCCGACATGGTTGAAATTTTGCGAGAGCCTTGAAAGCCTAACTCTACTACCAAGTTCCAAGTTTGAACACGATCGGATCTATATTGTGGGAGATCCGAGTAGCCTTCTGTGGGTTCAGTAGCTGAATGGGTGAAATATATTTTATCAGAAAGCAGTTGTCTGACATTGCTGACATTTTGCGAGAACCTTCAAATCCATGAATGTCACGATGGCATATTGAATTATAACATTAAATTTATACATTTTCGGGTCGATTTGTTCATAATACAGTAGGATCTATGGGAGCCCTACATTTCATTCCTGTAGCGGTCTTCGAACATCTGAAGTTCTGAATACTCATTGTTTGGATTGGCCAGACCTGGTTTCGAAAGAGATCTTCCTAGCCTTATAAACTACGACATTTTCCTTTTTGAAATCAAATATTGAAGGGATTTCTAGGAACAAGAGTAAATATCTTTGAAAATTAGCGGAGGCGATTCTTCTTCAAGAGATCCATGCGGCTACAGAGGAGTATATTTATGAGAGGGGATTTTTGAAAGGTTATATATTAGTTTTAATTTGTTCGTTTTTCTCCTCTTTTCATTTGTGTGCGTATGTTCGAATTGAAGCTTGGTAACTAGTAGAATATCGACATAAAGAGGTATGTAAAATTTTGTGATTACGGTATCCCTAGAAAATTTAAAAAAAATTACGATTAAAAAGAATTGGTTCAAGCACTGACGTGAAGTCAGGAGCTTATGCGCGTATGTTCTATTGTCTATTCTCCTGTATTGGACACTCTTAATCGAATTTACCATGGTGAATTCTATTGTCCGTTCCCCTGTATTGGATACTCTTAAATTCGATTAAGAGTGCAACAAAGGTTTATATTCTACAAATATTCATCAAGTTTCAATTCGATCGGATTTATATTGGTTGAAAACAAAATTATTACTCGGAAACCATTGGGCCGATTATGCCCATTAACGTATTGGGATGCGCCACCTACCCTGAAAATTTCAAGTCGCTCGCTCTTTCCGTTCTCAAGTTATCGTGGCAACGGCCGACCGGCCGGACGGACAGAATCAAATTTGACCTACAATTCTCCATCAGGGAGTCGAACCCAATCGTTTGAGACCATTTTCGGCGAAAAATTCGAAAATTACAGACATTTGGACACTTGGGATAACGCGATGTTCCCCAGAACATACGCGCAAAAATCCCCGAAAGAGGCAGTTGCACCCCAGTCGTTCACCGTTCAGACAAATTTTGAAAACCAATTTAACACATATCGCCCACGCATTATTTCAATTGCCACGGTAGTTACTAATCCATATTTTAATCAGTTGCCCTCGTACATATCGCATTGATTCAGATAAAACGCATGAAAAACACGTCGAAATGTGTTTACCAGATGTTATAATATAGTTCACGTAGAAATTCGAAATTAAATAATATTTGTCCAGTTTGGAAGTTCAAAATTATTATTTTTTTTTTAGGCTCCTAGTGTTCTGTTCTCAGTGAAATTTTGCACACCCCAAAAGGTCATCATTGGTCACCAAAGTGCAAAAATTGAACACAATCCGATATTTGGTTTCGGAATTTCAAGCAAAATATTCCGCTAATAGTTAAACATTTTTTGAATTTTGCTACTCATGCTATCCCCACGAAATTTTGCACAAGTGTTAACGTCGGTACTTTGCATCTTACTACCGAGTGTCAATTAAATCGGACCAGTATTTTTCGAGTTATTGAGAAAACAAAATTTTCAAATTTTTCACAATTTTTTTTCTACTTTATAGCCATCCGATCAATACAAAACTTCGCACTCATTAAAGGTCATTGCCCGAGAAATTTATGGTACAAAAATACCCTGCAAATTTCAACTCTCTAGCTCATTCCGTTCGAGAGTTATCGTGTAAACGGCCTGACGGACAGAATTGAATTTGACCCCGGATTATTCACCAGTGAGTCGAAGTGAATCATTTGAGACCATTTTCGGCAAAAAAT
Source organism: Halyzia sedecimguttata (assembly GCA_937662695.2). Lineage (NCBI taxonomy): Eukaryota > Metazoa > Arthropoda > Insecta > Coleoptera > Coccinellidae > Halyzia > Halyzia sedecimguttata. The sequence continues at coordinate 10,735,168 of OW569418.2, forward strand.
TCGAAAAATACAGACATTGTGACGAAATAATAATAATAATAATAATAATAATGTTTATTCATTCAAAAATAACAAAAATAATGTGTAAAAATTCCATTGAAATGAACAAACAATTTCCCACAAAAGTAAGCTACTTGTGCGTGGGTTGCTATTCAAAAATAAAGATTTTTCTGTGCACAGATAAACTAGCAACTATACAAATCTATTTCTGTTGACGTGTTGACAAATATATATATTCCTTGCGGAACATGCGTGCAAAAATGAAGGTTGCCATTAGAAATAAGGAAGTTGGTAGCTACTTCGTGTATAACCGGAAGTTGTAAAATACTGCCAATATTTAAAAAATTTAAAAATATTTAAAAAAATTAGTTTATGATCGAGAATTTTTGAGTATAAATTTTTATGAGCTTATTTTTACTGTCCCTTATAAGGCTAAATTATCCTTTTACTTTCAGAATTGTTACCTTTTGTTACAAATAATGCTGTTATAGATTCTATGAATCTTTTTGGCTTTATAAATAAATAAAAAAAGAATGACCCCTTATAATACTATATTGATCCTGACAAAAATGCTTCAATAACTGTTACTCGAGTAAAGCAATTCTGCTGTTGGATTCTACATTGCAATTACCCTGGGCTGGGCCATTTTGGTTGTCTAGTGAACATAGAAGGACTCTACGTTATGTATCAAGATACTTTTAGATATCCAGAGTAAGAGGGATTGGAGTATATTGGCCAGGCACCAAATGCTCACTATTAGTCCGGGAGCCAGGTGAAAATTTGGTTGATCATTTCCTCTCGAGAGATAATTGGTGAGAATCATCAGAGAATAGTAACATGAAGTCTCGTAAACGTCAGCTGCGGCTCCGTTGGGGGGATGAGCGGCGGCAGCCTCCCACGCACGAAGAAAATAAAAATACATTCAGTCATTTCCTCCCAGCTAAAAATTCGTCAAATTGTAGCTAACCCTATATCTCGAAGAAAAAAACAAACAGCTGGCTATAACATAGTGGATTGTACGTCAGCTGATGCCTACAACATGAAATAACAAACTAAAAAGGCGTTACGTTAGACATTTTGACAGATTTTTAACGTTTGCTTTAATAGTAGAGTTCACAAGGCATGAAAAGAGCTCTAAAACAGATTTTCGTGGGACCTTTATTGCTAAAATGTATAGACCACTGGGTATCATTCTCCATACCCTTACAATGCAAATTAAACTGGTCGTCAAAAAATCGTCGTGTGCAGGAAGGGGTGGGGGGCATTTTTCCAAAAATTGACAATTTTTTTTTCTGTTCATCTATAAAATAATCTATAGTAGGTGACTATCACTCACACAAATTTGTATTGAAATATACGATTCAGAAATATTTTTTATTAATTGTCAAAAAAGTCGGATACAATGCTCTTAAATGGAATTCCTTAAGATATAACCGCTTGCCCTGAACACCCATAATAACTATTATGTTCCGCTCGGTTTTACTCGAGATCTGTTATGATTATCGAAAAAATGCTTTATATGAAAGGTCTGCTCCGAAAACCGACGATTCAGATGGTTCTTTCAAAAATGCAATAGGCAGAACAGTTTCCTCACAAAATAAGAAATTGTGTTATTAACTCCCATTAACCGAAACCGAACCTGGAGACGCTAGTAAGGTGCAATTTGTTGCGTTAGTCCATGTTAGTGGCGACCTTATGGATTTGAGCTTTGATTTATGCGCATAAGGTTCGTTATATCTATCCGACCAACTTTACAGTACTATTCCTGCGTGCATTCAGAACGCACATTTTGAAGATATTGTTTAAATTCCTTAATTTTTTATATGTATGAGAATTTTTACGTATAATTCATAGATAGTTGATTTAATTTTGTTAATTCGTTAATAAATATGCAAATATGCGAGTTCAAACTTATATTCATTACTTCATAAATCAATTTTGTGACGTAATATTAACACATTTTTGAAATCATCGGTCATTCTCATTAGTAGTTTCAAGATTTCCTGAATCCTAGACCAAAAATCTGGAAAAGAATTAAGAAGGTATATAGTTGGTATCTATGATACTAACGGTGGGTTTCACGAAGCTTTGACAGCTCTTAATTGCCGAATTTAGTGTTGTGAGTGTGGAAAATGTCTTAAATACTCCTCTGGTAAATACTAAAAAATGTCCGAAAATAATCATTACTTCTAAAAAGAGTCGACATTTAGAGTTTTTTAGTATTTATCGACATTATCGAAAATGTCTGGATAAATATCATAATTTTCTTTCCTACTTAAGAATTGCTAGACAATTTTCAGTTTTGTCCGATATTTATTCTTCTTTTCTACTTGGATCGAAGATGCTTGACGATCTGAGATGCCAATTATACAAAATTTTTTTAAGAAGTTTATTTTTTTCTAGTTTTGGATCGAAGATGCTTAACGATTTGTGATGCCATTATACAGAGTTTTGTTTTAAGCAGTTTATTCTTTTCTACTTGGATCGAAGATTCTTAACGATCTGTGAGCCAATTGGGAAATTATACAAAGTTTTTTTTAAGAAGTTTATTTTTATTATTTAAGTCTAATGAAATCGATTTTTCTAATACTAATTCTTAATTCAGAACCTGGCTCCTGTCTTTTATCTCTTATACACAATAAAATAACACGATAATAACGCATTCAATGATAAGTTATTTGTTATTTCCAATTGACCTAGAAAATTTTCTTAAAATGCTTCAAATTGTCCTGATATTTTAACTTAACATGTAACGATTGTCATATTTTTCCGCAATGTCCGTAAATACTTAAATACTCAAAATGCTCGACCTTGGGGGAAAGTTTCGGACATTTTCCCAGGATATTTGTCCCTAACTTAAAAACTCGAGTATTTCACATCACTTCGGTCCGAATTAGTGCGATTCTATGTCGATTTTCAGTTTATTCATCGAATTAAATCCACAATTAAGCTAATCGAAGCTTCGTGAGGGTCTAAATATTTCTTACATGTCATGATTCATCTAATTCAACTACCACTATCAGATGAAGAATCATCAAGGGAAGGAAAATTTGAAAAATTTTAAGTACTAGTATTTGCACATGTTTTTTGGGCCATACATTTGCAGGAGCCAATACACGGAATTTGTTTTCTTTTACAGGAACATATTGATCCTGTGCAATCTGAAATGAGAATTTCCATTTCATGAAGAATATCTACGGATCTGATATTCGATATAATATTTACCTTTCCTACAACTGCAGTTGCTAAGGATAGATGTTTCCTTAGGTAGGATTGGCATCGTCGTTAATTTTGGCAGAAGTTTTCCATTTTCTGCATGCCACCCACTAAATATAGGATACGGTAAAGATGGTCATGGTACATTACTATTGATCCAAATATTTGTTTGGTAATGGACTCGAAGGCTGTGTTGTCTCAAACTATCCAATGTTGGAGGTAATTTACTTATGGATCTTGAAGAAGCTATAATATTCCCCTGAGCCTGTTGATACATTTCACATTTTCGTTTGTCGTATACAGACAGATTACAAATTCAACAATATCATTGAATACTTTCAAACATGGCACCGGAAGTACATGATGAATTCAAAAATAGGAATTTTGTCTTTAAATTTTTGATTGGGAATTTTAACCAACTCTCTGTAGATCAGACGCTAGAGCATATCAACAAAAACTCCAAAGCTGCAGGAGGAATAGTGGGATTAACTAAAAATAGTACTAGAATGGATGAATGGTTCTTGAGTTACAACATTATTGGTATGAAGTTAGTCACATTTCGCTCATCTTTGCATCTTCATTCGGTCAAAATGTCGAAGAAGGTAAAAAAAGAATGAAAATTGATGAAGATTCTGTGCAGATACTGCAGAGTGAACTTTCAAGATTTTGAGAGAAGAAGTTGAATTTGTAATCCATCTGTATACGACAAAAGAAAATGTGAAATGTATCAACAGGCTCCGGGGAATACTATAGCTTTTTCAAGATCCATAAGTAAATTACCTCCAAAATTGGATAGTTTGAGACAACACAGCCTTCGAGTCCATTACCAAACGAAAATTTGGATCAAAAGTAATGTACCAAGACCATCTTTACCGGATCCTATATTTAGTGGGTGGTATGTAGAAAATGGAAAACTTCTACCAAAATTAACGACGATGCCAATCCTACCTAAGGAAACATCTATCCTTAGCAACTGCAGTTGTAGGAAAGGTAAATATTATATCGAATATCAGATCCGTAAATATTCTTTATGAAATGGAAATTCTCATTTCAGATTGCACAGGATCAATGTGTTCCTGTAAAAGAAAACAAATTCCGTGTATTGGCTCCTGCAAATGTATGGCCCAAAATACATGTGCAAATACTAGTACTTAAAATTTTTCAAATTTTCCTTCCCTTGATGATTCTTCATCTGATAGTGATAGTTGAATTAGATGAATCATGACATGTAAGAAATTTTTAGACCCTAAATATCATAGATACCAACTATATACCTTCTTAATTCTTTTCCAGATTTTTGGTCTAGGATTCAGGAAATCTTGTTACTACTAATGAGAATGACCGATGATTTCAAAAATGTGTTAATATTACGTCATAAAATTGATTTATGAAGTAATGAATATAAGTTTGAACTCGCATATGTGCATATTTATTAACGAATTAACAAAATTAAATCAAATATATATTAATTATACGTAAAAATTCACATACATATAAAAAATTAAGGAATTTAAACAATATCTTCAAAATGTGCGTTCTGAAGGCACGCAGGAATAGTACTGTAAAGTTGGTCGGATAGATATAACGAACCTTATGTGCATAGATCAAAGCTCAAATCCATAAGGTCGCCACTAACATGGACTTACGCTACAAATTGCGCCTTACTAGCGTCTCCAGGTTCGGTTTCGGTTAATGGGAGTTAATAACACAATTTCTTATTTTGCGAGGAAACTGTTCTGCCTATTGTAATTTTGAAAGAAGCATCTGAATCGTTGGTTTTCGGAGCAGACCTTTCATATAAAGCATTTTTTCGATAATCCCAACAGATCGCGAGTAAAACTGAGTGGAACATAATAGTTAATATGGGTGTTCAGGGCAAGCGGTTATATATTAAGGAATTCCATTTAAGAGCATTGTATCCGACTATTTTGACAATTAATAAAAAATATTTCTGAATCGTATATTTCAATAGAAATTTGTGAGAGTGATAGTCACCTAATATAGATGACCATAAACAGAAAAAAAAAATTTGTCAATTTTTGGAAGAATGCCCCCCACCCCTTCCTGCACACGACGATTTTTTGACGACCAGTTGAATTTGCATTGTAAGGGTATGGAGAATGATACCCAGTGGTCTATACATTTTAGCAATGAAGGTCCCACGGGGTGACACGATAGAGCCCGGTTTGAACTCTACTATAATAGCGACTACGTTTGCTGGTCTATTCTAGACCAGGGGGTCTATTCTCGACCATTCGCAATTTTAACGATCGGTCGCATAATGCTATATATTGCTATAGAGTTGCGAACGATCGTGCAAATTTCGAATGGTCGAGAATAGACCCCCGGGGCCGTAGTACCTCGATCATGCGTACATCTTCCCCCTCTCCAAGCGTGCCTTATTACTTTCTATGTAATGCTACCGTGTGTTCCAGGGACGGAACTAAGGGTGGTATGAGGGGAGAAGACCTACCCAATGTTGAATGCAATTGGCAAATTTTCAAAGCAGTTGAAAAACAAATTTCAACATTGGATAATTCATCATTTTTCTTTGGAATTGAACTGACACCAACCCCCCCCCTCCCTTTACCTTCGGTTATCTAATCCTTCAATGCAAAGTTGGAAAATTTCGGGTGCTTCTCCCCTCTGTGTTGCTTCGATCTTTAGAAATAACGAGAATTATAAAAGATACGTCATTTCCTCCCAGATGAAAATTTGTAGGCTGATTGTTAATATACTGCTGTGATAAATAAGAAAAATCAGCTTGCAGCAAGTCGAGGGAAACCTGGTCAGCTGATGCATTTAAATAGGCAATAGATGCTTCCGATTAACTCTTACGTAATAACTTTCAAATTATCAGCTGACGGTTTTTCCACGAGATACAGCCAACTGACTTATATACAGGGTGTTCCTAAATTGAACGTACAAACGAGAAGGGGAGATTCCTTAAGTGAGTTTAAGAAAAAAAAGTCCCATAAACATGGGGTCGCAAACGTTTCGTTTTCGAGATACAGAGTGTTGAAGTTTGAATTATTTTCAAGTTTTTTTCTCATAGTATCTACACTTCTTAAGATATTCAACTGAAGTTTGGCATATATATTACATTTGAGAGTTCTCACCACGTGACATGGCAATTTCGATAGAAGATCTACAGGGTGATATTTTTTCTGGAACACTGCCACCTGTTCTTCTGCAGAACTTTTTTTTGGTGAGCAACTGTTAATTTGAAAAAAAGTAAAAAGAAGCTTTGTTCTTATACTAAACTTTTCGGTCTCTTGTAGTTTTGTCGTATCTACCAACGATTTCGAGAAAAAAAATTTTGAACGATTCTCTCGAAATCCTCGTGAAAATCCAAATTATGATGGGAAGGCCACTTTGTAAGCTGTGGTGAATGAATTCAGTGTCAGTTTTTATGGAAATTTTCCTGATCTGTAGCGATGATTCATAAAGATTCGATAAACTCGTATAATCAACACAAAAAATGTATTACAACAAGAAACGTAAAACTAAAAAAAAAATCATAAGAAGAAAACTAAGTAACCGCAAAGGACTGAACTACAGCAAATGTTGAAAATGTCCTCCCCTAACTCTTACTCAAGCTTCTGTTCTTCGTCTCATAGACGATCGAACTCTTTCAAACACTCCCGGAGTATTCCTAACTGTAAAAAATGCGCCTATTATACGATTTCTCAGTTCTTCTACGGTGTTCACGGGTGTCGAGTATACTAGAGATTTCAGGTGGCCCCATAAAAAGAAATCTAAACTATTTAAGTCTGGGGATCTGGCGGGCCATGACTGAGGACTCCCCCGTCCAATCCACCTGTTTTCATAATTTTCGACCAAATACTCCCTTGCCAAAACTGAAAAATGAGCAGTAGCACCGTCATGCATGAACCACATTTCTCCTCGTAGCATAAGAGGTATATCTTCCAATAACAAGGGCAAATCGTTTTCTAAAAAATGTCTGTATGATTGACCTGTTAGTTGACCTGGCAAGAAGAAAGGACCAATCAAATCATCACCAATATTACCACCCCAAACATTTAGTGAAAATTGCTCTTGAAAATGGGTTTTTACATATCCATGCGGATTCTCCTCAGCCCATACGTGTTCATTATGAAAATTGATAATTGAAGTCCTTGAGAAGCAGGCTTCATCAGTGAATAGAATTTGGCAATCAAACTAAGGATTCATCAATAGTCTACTGAGGTACCACTGACAAAAACTAACCCTCGGATGAAAATCTCGAGGCAGAAGAGCTTGCACCCCCTGAATGTGATAAGGATATAGCAGAGAATCCCGCAAGATCCGCCAAACAACTTGATGACTTGCATTCAAAAGTACACTAATTTTTCTTGTACTGGTTCTTGGATGTTGTTCTATTTCGTTCATAACTGCCTCTTCGAGTTGTGGTGTTCTCACACTGCGTGGTCTCCCAGCATTAATTCTTTTCGTGGAAAAAGATCCAGCTTCTGAAAGACGCCTATGAATATCAGAGAACATTCGATGATTTGGTATCACTCTATTGGGATAGCGTTCCATGTAAAGACGCCTAGCTTCTCTTGCATTTCCATTTGCAAGACCATACATGAAATGCATATCAGTCATTTCGGAATTCGTGAAATTCGGCATGTTTTGATATTGAAATGTGTAGAGGTTCTAATTTCTGATCAAATATTGTTGTGACAGTCATAAAAATCGTAATGAAAATAGTAGTCTAACTACATTCAAAAAAATAAATAGCCACAAATGCAACCACCTTCACTTTTTAAAAAAACAAACTTTCAATAATTTGATGTGTCAAAACTGGCACTGAATTCATTCACCACAGATTACAAACTGGCCTTCCTATCATAGTTACGAGAATTTCGAGAGAATCGTTCAAATTTTTTTTTCTCGAAATCGTTGGTAGATACGACAAAACTACAAGAGACCGAAAAGTTTAGTATAAGAACAAAGCTTCTTTTTACATTTTTTCAAATTAACAGTTGCTCACCAAAAAAAAGTTCTGCAGAAGAACAGGTGGCAGTGTTCCAGAAAAAATATCACCCTGTAGATCTTCTATCGAAATTGCCATGTCACGTGGTGAGAACTCTCAAATGTAATATCTATGCCAAATTTCAGTTGAATATCTTGTGAAGTGTAGATACTATGCGCAAAAAACTTGAAAAAAATTCAAACTTCAACAGTCTGTATCTCGAAAACGTTTGCGACCCCATGTTTATGGGACTTTTTTTTTTTAAACTCACTTAAGGAATCTCCCCTTTTCGTTTGTACGTTCAATTTAGGAACACCCTGTATTTAACCATAGTTGCATATAAGCTATCATCAGGTTAATTTTTATTTGAGAGGAAATCACTGAAAGTAATTTTTTTTCTTTCATGTTCTAGGCATCAGCTGACGTACAATCCACTATGTTATAGCCAATGGTTGTTTTTTTTCTTTGAGATATAGGGTTAGCTACAATTTGACGAATTTTTAGCTGGGAGGAAACGACTGAATGTATTTTTCAGAGGCTGCCGCTGCTCATCCCCCCAACGAAGCCGCAGCTGACGTTCACGAGGCTTTATGTTACTATTATCTGATGAATTTTACTAATTACAGCTTGAGAGGAACTTGGTCATGTATATCTGTTACTGGCTCCCGGACTATATCGATGGCTCCTATCCGAGCGAGGCAGAAGTATTTGCAATCGAAAGATGCGTGTAAATGAACCTAGAAAGAAACTATCAGAGATGTGATATAGAAATCCACTCTGACAGTCCAGCTGCTATTAAAGCTCTGAGTTCCCATGTTATCGAGTCCAAGCTAATAATATGGGAGTGCCGGTGAAAACTCAATGAAGTAGGCAAGAACAACAGTAGTCTGGGTTCCTGGTGACCAATATACCTTAAGGTCGCAGTGCAACTTTACCCCCTACAACAGTATAAAATAGAGGGATTGATGAGAAGGTCAGGAGGGAAAGAAATAAAACCATCATAGTATAACCTGTTTAATCTACGTTCAGCTCTATTTTCCTAAGAAAGGGGAAAGAACGTAGAAGAAATACCCCTCCCTTTCCAAATATTAGATCATTACTAGGAGATAGATATTCATTGGTAAATGTAAAAGGATTAAATTAGCCTTATATAGAAATGTGCTGCATCAAAATAGTTAATAATGCATAGCAATAGGATAATAGCAATAGATACATAGTAAATAGCAATAGGTACTGTTATAGTTTTCTGGTTACTGGTCTCTTGGGATTAAGGTTCAGTATTTGACAGAAAAAAGGGGGAAAAAGAAAATCGCTACACTCGAAGTTCTGATTCTGGAAATTTATTTTTGACATTTCGACGGGGGACCCCTTATCTTCTTCATGAAATTTCACAAAAATACAGACACACTTATACCACATGTGTAAGGAGAGCTGTAATTTTTACATTTCAATATTTAAACTAACACAATAAGAACAAGACATTACCTCACGCATTGAGTTCGCCAGGTCTCGGTTTTTTTTCAATTATTTTTTTTCTTCTTTTTTTGTGTGCATTAACTATCGTTTTCGCATCAGCCACAATGTGGTAACTGGCATTGTACCTTATACGTCCACAAATCAGCAAGTCACAATTGAGTGAAAAAACAATTGAAATTACGGGAATTGGTACAGAAAGTTTGATAGAGTTTTAAAAAATTTTCAACGCATGTTTGGAAACATATTGATAAAATATACTTTTGGTTACCTGTTCATTCTCTGCAAATTTTGTTATACTGGGTATTTTTGTGTCTTTTAGGCGCTCTTGTTCCTCGGAACAGAGTGCTTATCAATTTGCCCAAATGTCTGTAATTTTGGAGTTTTTGGCTGAAAATGGTCTTAAACGATTTGGTTCGACTCACTGATCAAGAATCCATGGTCAAAATCGATTCTGTTCGTCCGTCCGTCCGATAACACGATAACTCTCGAACGGAATTAGCTAGACAATTGAAATTTTCGGAGTAGGTTCGAGGGATAAATATCTCGGTTAAGTTCGTTATTGGACAAAATCGGCCTGTTTCGGGAGTAACGAAAAACATTTTTTTTTTAAATTACAACTTTTGAATTTGAATTTTTTTAAGATGCAATTTTATCATAGGAATCCAATGATATCATTTTCAACTCCAACAAGCTAATACTTTCGGAGATATGATTTTTCAAAATTTCAATAATACATCGTAGTTCTATGTCAATTCGTAGTTAGAAAACAAGTATCCGATTCTTGGATTAGTGAATATATACAAGACTGTTTTGAAACCGAAAATAATATTGACTAGTTGCATATTGAATAATTTACGTATAAATTCCGGATGATGTTTGAGAAGATTTAGAATTGGATCATTTCAATGATGTAGTTTATGAAGGCAATAGTCGCTGTGTCGACGCAACGCGTCACAATATTGAATTAATAAGTGTAAATCGTATATAATTTTTCATTGAGTTAATATGGATTTGCATCAAGTAAAAGCCACAAGCATTAAAAAAAAAAATTTGAGGGACGAAATTCTGGATCCAACAACCGGATACATCTGTCTGCTGTCCGATGATCACCGTTTTTTCTTCTGTGAGGAGGGGTGGTCTGACCTGAGATTCAAATATCTATCCGACCAAGAGTCTCTTTCAAACCACTCCGTTTTGATAATGTTATTTCTGGTGTGTAATGTAACCTCTAGCAAGTTAATAATAATAATAATAATCTTTATTTCAAAAATCTTACATACATAACATAATATATGTAGTCAGGATGAAATATTCGTCAAAAAACACCAAGTATCATGATCATGAACTGAAAAACTCCTCCACAGTATATGGTTCAAGTTCCAGCAGATATTTGTTTAATTCACTTTTGAACTTCCTGTGGTTATTTATGGATCTTATTCTTAACGGCAGGTGATTGAAAAGTTTCATGGCGGAATATTTAGTTCCTCTCTCGGTAACACTTAGCCTATGGACAGGATACACATAATAGTAATTTCTGCTATTATATGTGTGAGTTGGTAAACTATCTCTGAAGTAATCTCTATTTTTCGAAAGGAACATCACACATTCCTCAATATAGAGTGCTGTAATTGTCAAGATGTTAGTTTGTTTGAAAATGCCTCTGCAAGATGTTCTAAAGCCGAGTTTCTTCATTATTCTTATCGCTCTTTTTTGACTTAAAAATATTCTTTCTATCGTTCTAGCACCACCATAAAAAGGCAGAGCGTATCTTACTACAGACTCGAAATTTGCAAAATAGATCACTCTAAGGCCACTCTCATCAAGATATTTGGACATGACCCTCAAAGTGTAACATACAGAGTTCAATTTGCTGTTCAACTTGTCTACATGGCATTCCCAGGACAATACTTCATCTACCGTTAATCCTAAAAGTTTCACCTCAGAGTTTACACTAATATTCGATTCATTTAAACTGACTGTGTCTGGGCAATTTATGTTGCTTCTGTTGGTGTGGAACATTACACAATTTGTTTTATTTTCATTGAGGATTAGACATTCATTGGTGACCCAGTGTGATATTGCTTTAAAACTTCTCTGTAAATCATCAAGTAAAGTTCGTAAATTACTTGCCGTGATCAAGATGTTCTTATCATCAGCATAATCAATTTGAAAAATGTTTTGCACTGGAACAGGTTTTGGTGCATCATTTACATATATAATAAACAGGACATTACCAACTATGCTACCCTGTGGAATACCTATTCTAATTGCCTTCTTCTCTGATTTAACTGAAAGTCCATTTTTTGTGATTACTGTTTGTTGTAATCTTCCTGATAGGTATGATTGCAGCCAAGAGGAGATGTTACCACCTATTCCATACATTTTCAATTTGTTTAGTTAATTCTATTGCATTGTTCCATTTGTAAAGTAAATTGGAATTTTGATGATAATTGTCGAAAATGTCAAGGGTATAGTCACATTTGTGTTTCGGACAAAGCTGTAAACAATCATCTACATATCACAAAAATACAGGTATTATGTAATTTAATCTGGGTATCATTGTTGTTTCAAGGTCCTCCATCATTATTTGAGCTACAACACTTGATATGAACGCACCCATGGCACATCCTTCTATTTGTTTGTGAAACTTGTTATTATACGTGAAATATGTTGATGTTGGCGTGTATTCATTAATCATATTTTTCTTTTGTTGGGTCTGTCCTTATCATTGTGTAAGTATTGTTGTCAGCAAGTAAGTTCTAGATTTGTTGTTTGTACTCTTTGTTTTCCATAATTACTGTCTTGTTTTATTTGGTCTCAGAAATACTTTCATCTGTTTCAGTTTTTTTGTTGCGATTGTGCAGGGGATAACTTTTTTCAGGTTTTTTCTTATGGTTAGTGAGGAAGTTACATACTTTGCTTCTTACATAATTGTTTTCGTTATCGGACACTTGGTTTATATCGGTTTCAATGCTACTAATTATGTTGTGTAGCGGAGTGAAATTTGGGTTGGAGGGGAAGCAAAGTTTGACCCGTTTTCTATACATTCTGTGGGTTCTATAACAATGTTGTCAGAGTCTTGTTGGACACCTTGGTTTTAAGGATTTTCAAACTCTCTGCTTTGTTTTAGTTTGATTTTGTTAAAATATCTTTCTGTCCTTGATCTTTCCACATTAAGAAAACTGCGATAACAATTTGGATGGATATTGTTCTCGATTATGCGATGGGTATGTTCTATATTCTTTTCAATATTCCTAATTAATTCTTCATTGTCAGAGATAAGTATTTTGAGCGTTTTTAACTGAAATATGTCTAAAACCCCGTCAAACTCATGTCTGAGGCTAACATGATTGAACTGTATGTGGGATACATGGATTCTTAAAAATTTGGGAATTATTTCGTTAGAGTTACATTCTTCTGTTTTACTGGTGTGCCAGCGTAGTTAAAAGTTTCGAGTAATGTTTCATTAGGCAGGTTACCTGCTCTCCGTACTTTATATGATTATAGTTTTCTGTTCCCAACCATTTGAGAGATCAAAATTACAGTTGTCATTAAGATAGGCATCATTTATTAAAAATTGAAATTACGAAGTAGTTTATGGAAGACAGAACCTTGGAAATGGGAATAAGTGAAAGTGAAAAGAAAGTTGAAATTAATTTGTTCGAAAGAAAGTCTGAGTTCTGGGAAGTAGAGAAGAAAAGGATAGTCAAGATCTTAAAGAAAAATTGAATTGAAATTTAAAATCAAGATAAAGAGCAGAATGATCAAAAGAAAATAAAATAAGAAAAAAAACAAGAAGTAATCCGAAGAGGTATTACTAGTTATTGGATGGGGGAAGAAAACAATCAGAAAAGGAAGCTAGAAAGGAAATGAAAAGATTTCACTGGTTTTTGGAAGGGGAAGAAAAATAAAAAAAAGTAAGAAATAAAACAAAGAGATATTCAAGAATCTTGGAAGGAACATTAGATTAGGTTAGTAATAGAATATAGAGTAGTGTTAGGGTTTGTAGATATCCAATAGATTGTTTCTTTTGTTGTTAAATATTCTATATTCAACCTAAATTTAAGAATTTCGTGTTTGTTGTCAATATAAGATACCCCCTGAGAAACATTAAACAGAATTATTAAAATTAAAAAGTATTTGGCGCCCAAGTAATAGGATTTATATCAATTGTCGCCCAACGCGGGGCTAATATCTTAAGCTGATATTATTTCAAAATTTAAATATTTTTGTTTCCAAATTTTACAGGTTCAGGAAACCTTAACAAATTAATAGAGGATTAATGTATCATCGAAATGGCTACCCATCATATGAACTATAAGAACAATGTACAATAAAGAAGTGGATATTGAAACTGAGGTGGAAAATATGGCGATCAAAAAGGTATAAATTAGTACAAATGAATTGCTAATACAATGAATGAAAAAAATTGATGAAAAACAAGAAAGAATGATTAGAAAATAGAAGAACAAACCAAGTAGATTAATGATGAGGTAGACGAACGAACAAGAGACATTAAAGAAGAATTTAAAAGAGGAAAATGGCAGAGAAAGATACAAGAACAGAGTAAAAGAAAAGATGATGCTGAAATAATGATACTACAGACACAGGGAAAATTTGAAAGGACTTTCATGACAATATCGAGAATTGCGCTTGTTCACGTTGGCTAATTTGAATTGAATGATGAGTGTTTCAAGCGCAGTGGATAGAGCGAGCCGGAGATCTACTCAGACGGTAGTGGGCATCATTCACTGTAGGGTCAAAAATTAACAGTGCTGTGTCTAGGCTAGCGTAAGAATATAGTAACAAAGTCGACAAAGAACACAACTGACTCTCCTTAGGCACACAAGCTCCTAGGAGGTTCTAAGGGATCTCCTTGGGGAAGAACTGGGAGGGTCAGTTTAATCATAATCATGTCTATAGCAGGCGCGCAAATGCAGATTGACTTCATTATGAAAGAAAAAGGCTGAAAAAGTTTTGACGTGGGGTCAATCTACTTTGGCGCGCATGCTATATACATGATTATGATTATACTTACCTTCCTATTTCTTTCTTATCGCTTGTGCGACTAAGGAGAGTCAGTTGTGTTCTTTGTCAAGTTTGTTACTCTATCCTTACGCCAGCATAGACACAGCACTGTTAATTTTTGACCTGACAGTGAATGAAATCCACTTCCATCTGATCTCCGGCTCGCTCCACCCACTGACTTGTAAAACTCACCATTATATTCAAATTACCCAACGTGAATACGCGCGCCAAAGAGTACTGACTTCACGTCATTTTTTCATTTACCATTCTTCCAAATTCGGCACGGCTAAATAGTTATAAGCGTTCAAAGATTTCACAATGTGCTAATACACTCCTGCATATAAAAATTATCTATGACATAAATGGTGGACGAGAAAAAGGCACGGTAACATGGTTCACAGCTTGAATCGGGATGCCAACGCTCAGGGGCGGATCCATAAAAGTAGTGAAATTTCGGGAGTTTCCCATTTTATAACATTCAATGGAGAATATCTCGAAAACGGTACGTTTAAGGAGAAATGATGAAGAATAATTAAATGTTCTAAAACGGTTGAATTATTTTTGGAATGACTGAAGAAAAACTTTATCTGCTTTCTTTATGCTAATTTCGTTTAGTTTTATGAATCCACGAGTCTATAACTAGAAAACCAGTAGAAGTAGGAAAAAAATAATATTTGGAAAATATGTATCATAGTTGTAGGAAACACTCACCAACATTCAATCTCTTCGAAAAAAGGATATCAAAGCTACAAAATAAAAACTGATTTTTTTCGAGATTTCAACAGCCTATATCTTTTTACCTGAGCTGAATTTGGAAAAATGGTAAATGAAAAGAGTGTTTCATTGCACAGAATTGCTCTGAATTTTTTCTTAAAACCTCACAATATCGGCTCAGCACCAAATCCAAGACCGCTAGACGCAAACCACTCCCAACATAAGCCATACAACCCAAAAAGAGCCACGTCTCCTCTACGCTTGCGCAATCTACTCGTTGTTTGAAGTCCTCTCAAAATCACACAAAAAATTCTGATTCTTCAACACCACTGGTTCAGGAGATATTGCAGATTTAATCCACGCACACACAGACTCTTCCAAAGGGATTCAAGGGAGGAATAGCATCCAGTACCTCAAAACCCCAATCCTCTCAGACGAAAACCCCAGTAGTTAGAGCACTTCTTGTCTGCTCATGCGCGAAACGAAGAATGCCTGTAAGGGGTTACTTTCTTCAAATCCGAATGTAATTTGATATAGATCTTCCAAATTTAGTTATTTATAAATTGGCCCCAGGGACACGGTACAGAGATTTCAACTCGGGAAAAACGCTATTTCCTTGAAAATGACTCGTCCGTTCACATAATTGTCTTCGATATTCTTTTGAAACCTGAAAATGTCTGCTCAGCACCAAATCCATGACCGGTAGCCGCAAACCACTCCCAACATAAGCCATACAACCCAAAAAGAGCCATGTCTCATCTGCACATGCGCAACCTACTCGCAGCTGAAAGTCCTCTCAAAATCACACACCTCATAAATAACTCCGATTCTCCAACATTAGGTGCATTTGTTAAATACATTTGAGCGCTCTGATCGCTGAATCGTGTTTGTTATTTACAAATCGAGTACACCGAGTGATCAAAATGGTATATGGTTATTACCTCAGTATGGGGGGCACAATAGATCTCAAGGTCGCGGTGCAACGTAACCCCTTATCAATAATAATTAAAAAAAAATACCTCAGTATGTTTTTTTTAAACATGATTCTATGTTAGCAAGGTTCCACACGCAATTCATTAATTGCTTCTCCATTGCGACTTCAGGATGGCCTCTCGGCACGTTATCTTCGTGAACCTCATACAAAATTATTAAAAAAAGGCGACCGGAGTTATTCGAAAATGATGCCTAAATTGATTATCTGTAAATCTCATAGCGGTATCTTCGGCAAAATACCGTATTTTTTCTTCATGGTTGATTTCCTCAGCTTCTGAATCGCTATCGAGTATCTATCTCTTCCCTTCATGTAATAGATTGAATAATAATTCATTATTCATATTTTTGAAATTTTAATATGACGGAAGCAGTATATTTAGAATAGAATTTCAAACTCGGAATAAACAATCGCGTTTGGATATTCCTAGACGCTCGATCTTATCGGCTCAGTGATGTAATTACCATATGCACCTATTAGTGGTTCAGGATATATCGTATCTTGAATCCACGCATGCTCAGACCCTCACCATGGATTCTATGGAGGAATAGCATCCTCCACCCCAAAACCCCAATCCTGTCAGAGGAAAACCCCAGCAGTTAAATCTCTTACCATCTGCGCATGCGCATTCAAGTATTTTCTTGACTTTTTTCATGTCATATCACGAAAATTAGCGAATCACGAAATTTAGCATCGGTCTTTTGCATCTTACTACTGAATTTTAATTCAAACAGATCAGTATTTTACGAGTTATTGTGGAACAAAATTTTATGGCATTCCGATTAGTACAAAACTTCGCCTGCATATAAAGATCATAATACTACAATTTGATTCTAAATTTCAGCTAGATCGAGTGATCGGTTTCAGAAATATTCGCAAAAAATGTTTTTACTAAAACCGGCCATAACTCCGAAACCGCTCGGTGGATTTCGCCCGTTAATGAACTTGTCCGAGGTATTTACGCCCCAAAACTACCCTGCAAATTTCAATCCTCTAGCTCCGTTAGTTCGAGAGTTATCGTACTAAAGGCCTGCCGGACAGAATTGAATTTGACCTCGGATTATTCATCAGTGAGTCGAATTCAATCGTTTTAGACCATTTTCGACAAAACAATCGAAAAATATAGATATTGTGGCAAAATGAAAGCACTGTGATCCTTTCGGAACACGCGCGCATCAAGTAATAAGCGCCCAAGTAACAGAATTCATAGCAGTACATAGTGGAACCGATTACATTCCGGTGTATGGAAATCATCCAAATTATACACACAAGCAGCTTGCAACGGTGTACATAGGGCTCTGGTAGCTTAGGTTTATGTCACACATCTCCCTTTTGTTTCCCCATTCTTAGGTAGCTAAACAGTTACGAGAGCAGACAAAGTAATTCGGTGTACATCAAAGGTCCTTACTAATAGCTGGTGCTGTAGTGGTATTCAATAATAATAATAATAATAGAAACATGGAACGCCCGAATTCAACACAATACGATAAAACCCGATCTCGGATAACACAATACGACAAAACCCGATCCCGGGACGGGGGCTAAATGTAGCCCTAGAACTCATAGGCTGACAATCATACACACCAGATGCGGACCTAATCCACTTAGCCACATAAAGAAACCGATGAACAAGCTTTACATTCAATATTTACCCCATACACCAAAATCGTATTGGGGTCCCGCTAGATAATGCATAATGTATGCAAGTGATAGCGAACACATAGGATAATTCAGTTCTCATAGTACCTGAACTCTGATGAACGAACATGGTTGCACAATATAACAGAGGGGGGATATACGAACAATGAAATAGATTGGAGGAAGTACCAAATTCAAGCAAGGAAGCATAAGTGATCTTGTAAACAAACTTGAAAGCAGGCTTAATATTTGTATCAATGAGGGAACTTGCTCGAATTCGGTTCGTCAAACTTACAACTACAATTCAGAGGATTGATTAACCTGTTGGGACGATTCCTGTGTTCCTTGCACACCTAAACGGCACTCATGATTTTTTCTACCTCTCCAAAAAGCAAGCCAAGCCATCCACTCACCTGCACAACTTGACAGTCAGCGTTCTTTCACCCGGGACCATCGAACTCAATACAAGCACAGAGATTTCTGCTAAATCAGGGGATATTACACTACAAACCGTAATATTGCTAAGACATACAAAAACCAGAAACTATATCGAACTAGGTATTATTTAAATACCACACAATGGCAGAATATCTGAAACGGAAAAAGAAATTATACGAACTGGCGACATCCTGGTATGATTGTATTTATAATACGGAACATTGAGCAGAACGGCACCCCCTAGTGCCCCCGGAAGGTGTATGGAAGCTAAAGGGGAACAGAAGGTGTGCTGACGATAGCGCCCCCTATCAAGTTGAGCAAACAATAAAATATCAGCTCTCATCCTGCGAGTTCTTAAAATGAGCCAGTGGATAACTGTTTCCATGTGGTTGTGGAGAAGTTGATACGAAGAAAATCCAACCTGTAAGACATAAATAGGAGCACCATGGAGTTCGTCACAGTTAGCAAACTCTAAATGAGGTCCAACTAGGCTAACATACAGGTACTTGAGAATATTGCTATTTCTGAATTCATATGAGTGCCTCAAATTAAAACCAATCATTCTGACCTTGTGTTCTGAAATTGTTGTTATTACTGGCCACAGTAAGCAATTTCAGAACGCTTTTCAGTAACAGTAATCTTATACTGAGGTTGATTTTCGAAATGTTCGAGCAGTAACAATGGCGAAGGAACAACATAACCTATTATTTTCATGTAGAGGTCCATCGATGGCCGAAATGAACCAAGTCTTATTGAATGCAATATTCAGCGATAGCGATTTTACCGATTTGATGTTGATTAGTACTGAAAAAATTGGTTCAAGCACTGACGTGAAGTCGAGAGCTTTTGCGCGTATGTTCTATTGTCCAATCTCCTGTATTGAAATTCGATTAAGAGTGTCCAATATAGGAGAACGGACAATAGAATTCACCATGTTAAATTCGATTAAGAGGGTCCAATACAGGAGAATGGACAATAGAACATACGCGCAAAAGCTTCTGACTTCACGTCAGTGCTTGAACCAATTATTCGCGTATGTTCTGGGGAACATCGCGTTATGATTTTGCCCAAATGTGAAATATAATTCTGTGGTGCTAGCGACTTGAAATTTTCAGGGTAGGTGGCGCATCCCAATACGACGGACAAGTTCGTTCATGGGCATAATCGGCCCAATGGTTTCCGAGTAATGATTTTGTTTTCAACCAATATAAATCCGTTCGAATTGAAACTTGGTGATTAGTTGTAGAATATAAACCTAAGCACGTTTGTGAAAATCATGTCACTAGAAAATTTAAAAAAAATCATTAAAAAATATTATTTATGACACGATAACCTGAGAACGGAAGGAGATCTCGGCTTGAAATTTTCAGGGTACGTGGCGCATCTGAATGCGACATTTGAATTTGTCTATAGGTACAATCGGCCAAACGGTTTTGGAATTATACCCATCTGAAATTTGGTTGTTATTTCCTCAGTAACTCGAAAAATACGAAACCGATATAATTCAAACATGGTTATTAGTTGTAGAATGCCAACTCGAAAATTCTTGCAGAATTTGGTATAACTAGAAAATTTCACTTCTATCACTAATGAGAATATATCTTTATGTTCACCTCAACACCTTTAGATCTATCAATGGGCATTTATTGGTTAAGAATAAGTAATTGAATATTACTGGAATTCAATTGAATTTCATTCAATATGTCAGTAACTTGTGAAATTCCTTGATAGTTCAATTAAAGGAAATGAAACAAAACACTCAAATACTATTCTATTTGTATAATTCCACAACTTGTGATGGGCACATATGAATCATATGATTCTCTCTCGCAGACTGATTATATCGTACTTTGTATTCAATCTGCGATCAATCAACATGCGCACAACTGTTTATCCCTGAATACATCACAGTTCCTCCCCCCTACAAAGAAAAAAAAATCTTTCTATTACATTGTGTTATATGTTAATCGTTCAATAGGTTTAGTCTCTCGTTTTGGACGTGAATTTTCTATTTCCATTTCTTTTTCACAATTTTCACCTTCATTGTTATCATTTAACAAGATATCCTTATTTTCAACATCAATTGGCTTTTCTTTAGAAGCATCATCCGAAACACCATTTTCTTGAGCCATTTCTTCAGAAATTAACACTGAGTCACATAACCTGGCTTTAATTTGGTTCAGATGACGCTTCCAAATTACATTATTCATTTCAGGTATCTTAACAAGGTAAGTAGTTTTACCTATTCTCTTAAAAATAATACCTTTAATCCAGGTAACTTTATTGCCATGCCTAAAATCTTTAACAATTACTTTTTCTTCACTATTGAATTCGACATACCTTTTGCCTCTATGATATTTATGCTGTTCATTTTGTTTTTTATTGACATGTTTTTCTAAACGAATATCAGTACATCTCTTTTCTGGAAACAACAAATCATATCTAGTGCGTAATTTCCTACCAAACATAATATCACTAGGGGTTCGCCCAGTAGTAGAATGCACTGTATTTCTTGAATCAAATAAAAAGTTACTTAAACATTTATTTACATCTATATTTTTATTGTTTCCTAAAGCATTTTTAAGTGAATTTTTAATAGTTTTAACGGCATTTTCCGCCTGCCCATTAGAAGAAGGATGAAACGGAGGGGAAGTGGAATGTTCAATATTATTCAATAATAAAAATTCTTGAAATTCAGCAGAGGTAAAGGTGGTAGCATTATCAGAAACTATTTGACGCGGTAAACCAAATCTAGCAAAACAACTTCGTAATACCTCAATTGTTAATTTGGAAGTCATCGACGGCATTGGATAAGCTTCAATCCATTTAGAGTGTGCATCCACAATAACCAAAAAATATTTATTTAACCAAGGGCCCAGAAAATCAATATGAAGTCTAGACCACACTTCACGCGGCCAAGGCCAGGCGTTTAATATAGCTAATTCAGGACTTTTTTTTATTAATTATGCAATTTTCACAACTGCTTGCCATTATTTCTATATCCCTGTCAAGCCTCGGCCACCAAAAGTATGACCTAGCTAAGCTTTTCATTTTAACTACTCCCATATGGGAACGGTGTAAGTCATTCAACAAAAGATGTCTTAATTTTTCCGGAACCACTAATCTATTATTCCATAGTAAACAATCGTGTTCAATACTTAACTCGTTTTTAATCCTGTAAAAATCATCTAAGTCTTTTTTAACTTTACTAGGCCACCCTGTACGAACAAATTTGATAATTTATATAATTCATATCAACTAAATCATTAGCTATATCATGTTGGGACAGCGGTAACCGTGAAAGAGAATCTGCATAATTTTTATCAGTTCTTACAAATTCAATATCATATTGATAGTTTGAAAGTATCACGGCCCACCTGCGTAAGCGGTTGGCTGCAAACTGAGGAATATTTTTTTCCGTTTGGAAAATCGATACCAAAGGCTTATGGTCCACCACCAGTGTAAAACGCCTAGCAAAAAGATACTGGTAAAATTTACCTAAACCAAAAATAATCGCCAATCCCTCCTTTTCTATTTGCGAGTATTTGCTTTCAGCTGCTGATAAGGTTCGCGAGGCATAAGCAATAGGTTTCTCAATATCTTGATCAAAAACATGTGTAATTACTGCAGCAATGCCATAATTTGATGCATCGGTAATTAATCTTAGGGGTATAGTAGGATTGTAATGTACAAGAATTTCTGCCGATGTTAACAACTCTTTTACTTTATTAAACGCTCTATTGCATTCAGCTGACCAGATCCATTTTACATTATCCTTCAAAAGATTATATAGTGGGTAAAGAATTGAAGACAATTTCGGTACAAATTTTCCATAATAATTAATTAATCCTTAGAACGATTTCAGTTGTGTCACTTCCTGAGGAACTGGTGCTCGACGAACTGCTAAAATTTTATCTTCACTCGTGTGTAGCCCTTGTTTATCAATCACGAATCCTAAATAACTAATTTGAGTTTTGAAGAATTCACATTTATTCAAGGCAATTTTCAAACCCGCATCTTGCAACCTATTCAAAACTATATCCAAACGTTGAAGGTGCTCTTTTCTATTGTTTCCCGTTACTAAAATGTCGTCGAGAAAAACAACTACGTCGGAAATACCGTTTAGTAAAGCTTCCATAATTTTTTGAAACTTGGCTGGAACACAAGCAATACCAAAAGGTGCTCTAGTATATCTATAAAGGCCTTTATGAGTTGTAATGGTCACTAAATTTTTTGAATTTTCATCTAAGCAGACCTGCGTATGCATTAGCTAAATCTAATTTGCTAAAATGCTCGCCGCCTTGTAATTGTACAAACAATTCATCAATTCGCGGTAAAGGATATTGATCGATCTCTATAAATGGGTTTAACGTAACCTTAAAGTCACCACACAATCGAATAGTTCCGTCTTTCTTTAACACGGGAACAACTGGCGTACCCCATGGGCTGAAATCGATAGCTTCTAAAACCCCCAATTTTTCTAATCTTTCCAATTCCGCTTCCACCTTCTCCTTCATGGCAAACGGCAAAGGCCGAGCTCGAAAAAATTTTGGAGTAACATTCTCTGATTTTAAATTAATAGACATAGTACCTTTCGTAAAAGTTCCTAAACCGGTATCGAAAACATACTTATATTTTGATAAGATATTTTGTAGGTCTCCTGTTGAATTGACATAATAATTTTCAGCAATATTTAATTTAAAAATATTAAAGAAATCTCGACCTAATAAAGGAGGGCCGGTAACATCTCTTATGACATAAATATTCAAAGGTTCTTTTTTATTCTTAAAAACAACATTGGCATTAAAATATCCCAAAGGAGAAATTATGTCTCCATTATATAGATGAAAATTTTTATCAGTTTTACTTAAACCTCTGTATGCAAATTTATTTTTATAAAACAATTCAGAAATAACGGTAAAACTGGAACCAGTGTCCAAATTAAATGTGAATGGAATTCCATCAACAATAACTTCCACTAAAATCGGGTTAACTTTACAATCCATATTAAATAAGAAATAATCGTTTACACCAGGTTCCAAATAATGCTGAGTATTATTGTTAGAGTTTAGGTTTATATTTGTTTGTTTCTGTGTACACATTGGAGATAAATGACCTTTCTGTTTACAAGAATGGCAAAAACAATTGCGATAAGCGCATTTGTCGGCTTGATGATTCTTTCTGCCACATACGTTACACTTTATACTACCTGTTCTTGTGTTGGTAGATGTTGACGCCGAAGCAGGTTGAGAACGTGACGTAATGGCAACTGAGTTCTGCCATTGGTTAGATGTACCCCTCTGACGTGAATTTGCACGTGCGTAGTGTAACTCTGGTTCCTTTTTGATGAATTTTTCCAAATTTGATTCACCAAATGGCTGCACGACCGATTTTGCTGCTGCTATTTCCACCACTTCTTCAAACGTTGCACTCACTTTTTCCTCAAGTAACCTGTCTTGCACTGCACTTCTTTCATAACCAACCATGAAAATGTCACGTAGAAGCATTTTTAATTCGGCAGTTCCAAACTGGCATAGGGCTGCTAGCTCACGAACTCGAGCCGCCCATTCTTTCGCACTCTCGTTGGGCACTTTTCTTGCCGTATAAAATTTGTAACGAGCCGCGAATACACTACCACTTGGTTTAAAATGTTCAGTCATTAACTTACTTAAATCTAGGTAGGACTTTTTCTCCGGATCAGTTGGCAAGCACATATTTGAAATTAATTTGTAGGCTTCTTCATTTAAACAATTCAATAGTATTGCGGCTTTACGATTGTCTTCAGTTATATTATTTGCGGTGAAGTAATTATCAATACGCTTCTTAAATATTGACCATTCACAATTTGATGGGTCAAATTCTCGCAAATGTCCGATTAGTTCGGTCGCCATTTTGATAGCCAAAAATCACTCAATCACACTTTTATACAGTTTTGAGACTGACCACCTCAATTTGGTGGGTTCAACCACTCGTCGCCACTGTGAAATTCCTTGATAGTTCAATTAAAGGAAATGAAACAAAACACTCAAATACTATTCTATTTGTATAATTCCACAACTTGTGATGGGCACATATGAATCATATGATTCTCTCTCGCAGACTGATTATATCGTACTTTGTATTCAATCTGCGATCAATCAACATGCGCACAACTGTTTATCCCTGAATACATCACTTTCTTTACTTTGATTATTTAAATATGACATTAATTCCAGTAATATTTTTCTAGAATAATTAAGTATTCTTCTCCTAAAGAAGAATTGAAGGTACACAATAATGTGTTAATTTTTTCATCATTGCTTTCTATCCTGACTTCACAAAAAAAAAATTGGTTCAAGCACTGACGTGAAGTCAGGAGCTTTTGCGCGTATGTTCTATTGTCCATTCTAATACAGAAGAATGGACAATAGAACATACGCGCAAAAGCTTCTGACTTCACGTCAGTGCTTGAACCAATTTTTTTTTTCGTGATTTTTTTGAAATTTTCTAGGGGTGCGGTTCTTAATCGAATTCACCATGGTAATTTCGATTAAGAGTGCCCAATACAGGAGAACAGACAATAGAATTCACCAGAGTAAATTCGATTAAGAGTGTTCAATACAGAATAATGGACAATAGAACATACGCGCAAAAGCTCCTGACTTCACGAAATAAAATTTGGTTCAAGCACTGACGTGAAGTCAGGAGCTTTTGCGCGTATGTTCTATTGTCCATTCTCCTGTATTGAACACTCTTAATCGAATTTACCATGGTGAATTATATTGTCTGTTCTCCTGTATTGACACTCTTAATCGAATTTACCATGGTGAATTCGATAAGGAGTGTCCAATACAGGAGAATAGACAATCGAATTCACTATGGTACATTCGATTAAAAGTGTCCAATATAGGAGAATGGACAATAGAACATACGCGCAAAAGCTCCTGACTTCACGTCAGTGCTTGTTTTTCGTTATTTTGAAAAATTTTCTAGGGGTACGGTTCTCACAATTTTTTTTTGTAATTTCGAAAAATTTTCTAGGGGTACAGTTCTCACAAAATTTTACGCACTCCTTTTATGTCGATATTCTACAACTAGTTATCAAGCGTCAATTCGAACGAGTCTATATTTTTTGAATTATCGAGGAAATAATATTCCAGGTGGGTATAACTCCGAAACCCATGGACCGATTATTCCCAAAAACGAACATTTCTCTCAAATTCGGATGTGCAACCTACCCTGAAAATTGCAAGTCCCTATCTCCAACGGTCACCCATCCAGTTACTGAACTCACACAAGGCTGCTCGGATCTCCAACAATATATATCCGATCGTGTTCAAACTTGAAACTTCTCAGTAGAGATAGATTTTGAAGGCTCTTGCAAAATTTCAGCGATGTCGAAGTAATAGTTTCTGATATATAGGATTTTTTTCAATGATATTCAATGATTTTTAATAAAATTTCGAGTGATACGATCCTCATGAAATTTTGCAAGAATGTTTGCGTTGGCATTCTACAACTGACAACCATGTTTGAATTGGATCGGTTTCATATTTTTCGAGTTACTGAGTAATTAACAAACAAATTTCAGATGGGTATAACTCCAAAACCGTTTGGCCGATTATACCTATAAACAATCTCAAATATCCCATTCAGATGCACAACCTTACCCGGAAATTTCAAGCGGACGTCTCTTTCCGTTCTCAGGTTATGATGACATAAATAATATTTTTTGATAATTTTTTTAAAATTTTCTAGTGATCCGATTCACACAAAATTTCACAAGCGTGCTTAGTTTTGCATTCTACAACTACTCACCAAGTTTCAATTCGATCGGACTTGTATTGGTTGAAAACAAAATTATTACTAGGAAACCGTTGGGCCAATTATGCCCATTAACGAACTCGTCGGTCGTATTGGGATGCGCCACCTACCCTGAAAATTTCAAGTCGCTATCTCTTTCCGTTCTAAAGTTATCAAAGGACGGCCGGCTGGCCGGACAGAATTAAATTTAACCTCGAATTCTTGATCAGGGAGTCAAACCCAATCGTTTCAAGACCATTTTCGGCAAAAATTCTAAAATTACAGACATTTGGGCAAAATGATAACGCGATGTTCCCCAGAACATACGCGCAAAAACTCTCATAACCTAACCTATTTAAATTTGGGAAGGAATACTGGCACTATACGACCACTTTTGTGACAGTCGAATCAGTAAATTTCTAGTCTCCATCAGGGTAGCTAGAAAAGTGACGCGCAATCATTCCTAGCGATTTTCAGTCATATAGGAACAACTTAATTTACTGCACAGAGTACTGTTCAGGAATATCGGAAGCCAATCTTATCTGTCTTACTAACAATGTTGTCAATGTGCATGTCCTTACGCGACGTAAATAACAGCCAAACCTCTGATGACGCTTACTGTTGCCCCATTTGAAATTTAGTGAGATTCAAATTGGCTCGTTTTCCTAAATATTGACATGTGTTTACACTTTTCGACGTTACCAAGCACTGCGTTAGTCTCACACAATATTTTCAATTTCTCCAGATAAGATTGAAAACTCAACATCTCAGCTGAGTTGTTGACCATTAAGAAAATGTTCAGGTCATCAGCAAATTAATGAAATTTCGCGTATTTGAAATAAGTTGTTATGTCGTTGATATACCAACATGACGAACAAAAAAAATGGGCCAGATGAGTGCCCTGCGGATCACCCGAGTTAGTTAAATACAATGGGGATAAAGATGTACAAACTTAACTGTCTGGGTCCAGTGGGTCCAATGAAACATGAGTCAATCAAGCAATCGGCCAGTAATTCCAATAACATTATCATTTTCTTCAAAATGTAGTGATCAATTAATTCGAGTGGTTTGGAAAAGTCTGTATAAACAATATCAACCTGTCCTCCCCTATCCAAAGAATTCATGACAAACTGAACAAAGATTAAACGATTGGCCTTAGCAGCAACTAAGCCTTACTGCTGTTCTTGGAAGCTATAGTTCTCTGCAACTAGTGCAGTATTAGCGTCTCGAATATCTTAGGAATATTGCTGATAATACTAAATGGCCTATATTCAGTCATGTAAGATTTACTTCAAGTCTTGAATAAGGGTTTTACTGTACTACACTTCCTTCTTAAAGGGAAGATAGCTGTAGCCAGTGATATATTGAATAAAATTTGTCAGAGTACAAGGGATGGAAAGATGTTCTTCAGGAAGAAGCTGAATATCAAATCAGGCTGTATTATATCATACATCCTCTTTGTTTTCTGTGCTTATAGAGAGCAAACTGCTTGATTTTCCTTTATTCGTTCAAATAGAATGGTGCATGTGAATAAGTTGTTCATAAATGAAAATCGTATTTATGTTCCAAGTATAAGGAAGCAAGTAAACGAATAGGATGGCCATTGGCTTGGGAGAAGTCATTCCAAACATTAATAATATGTCCATTTATGCAGCATATGCCTCATTCCACTTCCAGTCTAATCTTGATTAATTAATTATTTATCTATATTTTCAGCTTACGAATTAGGAATAAATGTCCTGAACTGTAGAAAACCGCATTTACCATTTGAGGAATTTTACAATGAACTTCTGAGTGATGCTGTTGAAATGGATCAAGATTTTGCGAACTTCAAGAGTGAATCAGGTCAGAGTAGTTTTTAACAGGTTGATTTGAATAAATAAACCACATGTATAAATTATAGGATAACTTATTGTGTGAGGTTTGTGGGCGGTGTATTGAATCATTCGGAATGATTCATTGTAATTTAACGTTTTGAAGGCGCACATGTATAAAATTGGCTGTGCATGCCGTGCTTGGAAGATAGCGAAATGATCATGCACATAGCCTCAGAGAGCCCAGCGGTAAATATAATCAGGTTCGAGTTTAGCTGCGCTCCCCTAGAACAAAACGAACGGAAGTATCTTGATGAAGATAACCAGCTTTACTGGAAGGTTGGGTGGGTTCAAGAAACTACAACCACTTAAAAAAAAGCCAAACTATTCTGCAAGGATGCAGCGAAGTGACAATTGTCGTCCACTCACGGTAAAATATACTAACCAACGAACAAACTGCAACACCCAGAAGGAGCTGTTTAAATTTTAAATTTAAAATTTGGAGAAAAAAATCGTGAAGGTTTTTTCATTTAAACATTTTTTTTTACTTACATATTGTAGTCGTTTTCTGCAAATTTTTCAAATTTTACAACAAACCAGCTGTTAGAGGAGATCCAAAGTCGATGTTTAGTTGTTGTTAAAATGCCTAGAGCCAGTGTACACGCAATTTATCGCCAGCTAAGTGAATTTGAAAGAGGTCGAATTATTAGTCTACGGGAGGCGGGGTTGTCATTTCGAGAAATCGCTAACCGTACGAACAGAAATCCAACAACTGTTATGAGATGTTGTCAAGCGTGGTTTGATAATGCCCAAAATCGAAGAAGAGTAGGCACCGGACGTCGAAGGGGCAAAAAGTTCAAGATCGACGTCTAAGACTTATGGATATTAGAGACCGATTTGCGACAACTGTATCTTTGGCTGATGAGTGGTTAGGAGAACAACGCCATCCTGTAACTGTTCGAACGGTTTATGTTTTGGACTGCAGCATTATCATCGACCCCATCTTGTGTTACCTCTGACGGTTGAGCATCGCCGGCAACGATTACAGTGGTCCAGAGAACGTCAACATTGGAATGTGGAATGGCATCAGGTCGTCTTTTCTGATGAATCTCGATTCTCCTTGGGTGCCTATGATGGCCGAAGAAGGGTTATACGACGTCGGGGAGAAAGACGTGAACCTCAGTTTGATATTGAGAGTCATGTACACCGGTCAGTAGGCGTTATGGTATGGGGTGCTATCACACATGCAAGTAGGTCACCTTTAGTCTTTATTCGAGGTAACATGACAGCGCTGCGTTACCTTCAAGAAATAGTGGAGCCATATGTTCTCCCTTACCTTAACCGGCTCGGGAATCCAATATTTCAGCAAGATAATGCTCGACCTCATGTTGCCAGAGTTAGTTTAAACTTTTTTGAAGCGACCCATGTGAATCTTTTGCCATAGCCGCCCAGATCCCCCGATCTTTCGCCCATAGAGCATGTTTGGGACATCATGGGTAGAAGGCTTGGAAATTTACCCCAGCCCCCAATGACTTTGGCGGCTCTGATAAAAGAAATACAGGTAGCTTGGGATAGTATCCCTCAAGAAGAAATAGACCATCTTATTGCATCAATGCCAAGACGTGTTGGGGAGTGTATAGATAATCGCGGTGGACAAACACATTATTAACAAATTTATTAAAAAAAAATTGTAAACCCTTCATTTTTTTTTTCTTCAAATTTCAATAATTTACTCCTTGCTACTATCTATGTTTTACAAAAAAAAACTATATATATATTTAAACAGCTCCTTCTGGGTGTTGCAGTCTCTTTGTCAGTCAGTATAATACTGATCACAATCAGTTTATCATGCCAATTCCTTTTGAATTACTCCTCAGAATAATTCTGTCGTGACTATTTACTGGAGTCACAACTGATGAATGATCGATGCAAAAGATGCACACTGATTTGAACTTGGAAGTAGTGATGTTGTGATGTTTCGCGCGCATATCATTTTGTCGAAAAGTCTGTAATTTTCGACGATTTTTTTTACTATAATGGTCCCAAACTATTAGGTCGATCGAATTGAAATTTGGTTATTGTTGTAGAATGGCGACGCGCTAATTTTGAAGATTTTCTTGAGGATCATATCTATACAGTGTGGAAAAGTCAAAGGTTGTAAATTCATTATCTTGGTTACTGTACATATTTATGGAAAATCGCGAAACAGGTCAGTTTTAAATTGTCATTCTTCTTCGTAAAAATGCGAACCCTACCTTCAACCCCCTTTGAAAGACACGTACAACCCTCAATTTTTCAAATAAGAAGTATGGGCTTGTGATACATCGTTTGAAAGGTCGCGTCATTCTCTATTCAGAAATGTTACGACTTTCATGTTTATTGCAAAAATCAATGAAACTTTGTGTGGAATTTGCAGCATTCCTGGGTTAATTATTCCTAATTAAAACTAAACAATAAATTTCGGTTATTACTTGAGAAAAACAATTCTTCAAAAATTTCATATTTCAGAAGCTATCCGTCATATTACACTGAACTCTCGCACAAACCTTCAAGCAGCCATTTTAGAACCGAGCACCGAATTTTAGTCCGATTTTCTCTGAAACATTGTTTCCTCAATAACTCAAAAATTCTGCACGAACCTTCAAGTCGCCATTTTACAATCGAGTACCGGAAAAATATGAGTTTTACCATAAGTAAAATAAACTCAGGTTCAACAACTTCATACTTGTAATCAATTGTTGGATCAAAAATTAACAGTGCTGTGCCTATGATGGCGTGAGGAAACAGTAACAAATCCTATACAGAACATAACTGATTCCCGTAATTCGCACAAGCTCTTGAAAACTTCTGGGGGGTTTTCTCGAAAGACCTAGGAGGGTCAGTATAACCTTGTATAATAATAATATAGGCGCCCACACCAAGGAACCGTATTCCAGCCGTGATCTCCCAAATTAGTTGAAAACTTTGGTGAAGCATTTGATGTCTTAAAAGTCATCGCAGTTGCGGAATATCAGACCACAAGCATTATTTTGGCTTGAATGATACTTTTGCTCAGATGAAAGCCGAAGTTTATCCTAGGGTCAAACCAAAAACCTAAATATTTGGTTTTGCATAGTTTATGGTTATTGATTGCAAGTGTCAAATTCTTTCTTCTTTTCAGGTAAATTCAGCTTTATGCATTATCCATTCATTCTGACGCCAGCAACAAAAACCATGGGACTATATTTTGATAGTAGAATCAGAATGTACTCAGAAAGACGAATAAGTGTTTTGCAAGCATATCGTGGAACACCATCAAATCCCTATTTAAAATTGAAGGTTAGAAGGGATCATATAATAGACGATGCTCTAGTTGAGGTGAGTAAATATCTGTTGCTATCACGCAATGTTTAGTACAGTTTACAGAAATACGAAGTGGGACGATGTGACAATTGTCATTATCCTAGTTCTTTCGAAAAATCCTCCTTCTTAGGTCCTTTTCAAGTTGCTACAGACGAGGTATTCAACATAAAATAGTCACCCCAATAAGATGTTACTTTTTACGAAATCTCGTTCAAATATCTCATGCCGTTTCGAAAATATCGAGGAATTTGTTATTTATTTGGAAAACATGCCTCTATCTTGTAAATAAGCATTCCCGCACATAGCCCTAAAGGACCTTTTCGACCCCAAATAATTCGGAAATTAATATGCAACATTTGATCGCAATTTTATGAAACACCCTGTATATACAGGGTGTTTCTGAATAAGTGCGACAAACTTTAAGGGGTGGTTCTGTGATGAAAATTAAGGTGGTTATCTGGTAAAAACAAATTTAAAACCTTCCCCCCGGGAAAGTCACATCCCTCCGAAGATTAACAAAATAAATTGTTTCCCTTTTTTATTTTCCCTGTATATTAAAAGTCTTCAAGAAAGGTAATAGAATGGGAAGAAAATAAAGCAAAACTTGTGAAATATACGAACTGTAAACAAATAAATTAGGTTGGGGAAATTCAACCTCCGTGCTTTTTTAAAATGCAGGGCATTTTTTCTCGTAAATGCTTAAGTTTCGAAAAAACTTTTATAGATAAAAAAGTTAGGAAATGAATTGGGCTTTCCAGCCATGTTTTTTTAAAAGTAATATTTTCATCCAAAAAATAGTCTTAGGGGTTGACTATTTCAACCCCTTTTAAGCATACTTTATGGTTCCAAAATGTGTAGTTTTATTGACAAATAACTTTGACCAAGTTTCACATCTTTAACTCAATACACAGGGAAAATAAAATACAGAAAAATATTTTT
The DNA here is from genome assembly GCA_937662695.2 of Halyzia sedecimguttata. Lineage (NCBI taxonomy): Eukaryota > Metazoa > Arthropoda > Insecta > Coleoptera > Coccinellidae > Halyzia > Halyzia sedecimguttata. Next base: position 10,767,524 of record OW569418.2, read on the forward strand.
TTTATCTTCGGCGCGGTGTAACTTTTCGGGGGGGAAGTTTTTCAAAAAATTTTATACCAAATACCCACCTTAATTTTCATCACAGAATCGCCCCTTAAAGTTTGTTGCACTTATTCAAAAACACCCTATATATTCATTTGAATTGAGAGCTTCAAAAGTCTTAGCAGAGGTAAGTGTAACAGGGTACCATACGAATCGACGTATGATACAAGAGCTCAGGGAAAAACCTGAGCAAAAATACTCTGTGTACCCGTGATTGTTGTATTTGTAAGAATTGAAATTGTTAACAAAATTAGCTGCAATACTCGCTGCAATATTAAATATTGATGGGCATTTCTTTCCTCAATATGGATTCATTCGTCAATAAACGGAGGGGTGCTGAAAAATGAAAAGACAAGAGAAGAAAAATGAACAATTTAAAAATAAAACATAACCTTTCATAATTGTTTTCTCACAAAGATTTTTCTCAGTAGCCGTATGGATCTCTTGAAGAATAATCACCTCCGCTAATTTCGAAAGGTAATCACTCTTGTTCTTAGAAGTCCTTTCAATATTTCAATATAAAAATGAAATGTCGTTGCTCATCAAACGGGAGGGTTTTTTCTAAAACCAGGTTCGGCGAACCAAGCTATGATTATTCAGAACTTCAATGTTATAATTTGTTGATACAGACATTATGTTGCTTTTTCAGCTTGAAATGATTTCAATGGAGAATCCTAATGACTTAAAAAAACAGTTGGTAGTGGAATTTGAAGGCGAACAAGGAATTGACGAGGGAGGTGTATCGAAGGAGTTTTTCCAATTAGTCATCGAAGAAATTTTCAATCCGGACTATGCGATGTTCGTGTTACAGAAGGAAACGCAGATGGTGTGGTTTAATCCGACGAGCTTTGAAAGTGACGCCCAGTTTACACTCATAGGTATTGTGCTGGGTTTAGCGATCTACAACAACGTCATTCTGTCAGTAAATTTTCCCATGGTTTTGTACAGAAAATTAATGGGTATGAGAGGTTCATTTGAAGATCTTCAGGTCTGGAATCCAGTAAGTATACCAGTGTCTTAGTAACTAATTCATGTTTTTTAATTTTTAAACGGATAAGTCACCAATTATACAATTACATAGAAAAAAATACTATAAGACGAAGTAAAAATACTTGAGTACACATGACTGCAGTCATGGTAAAAAAAAACAAACAAAAATTACAAACCTTTTACAGTCATTCTAGAGGATGCTGCAGATGAACCAAACAACTCAAGCCTGTTGCTGTGATTGTTTGCTGATCTCATTGTTATATTGAGGGACTCATTTTGACCGTAATTAGTTATGTATAATGGAACCTGCAAAATGTTTCTATTTCTTCCAATATTTAGAGAGAGTGGAATAAGCTCAACAATTCGAGGACAATCAATACTGCCATTTATAAATTTATGAAGGAAGACTGATTTCTAGTCTTCTATGTGCTAAAGTATTCAGATTCAGAGCCTTTAATAATTGTTAGAGATGGAACCTCTCGAAAAACGCGAGTGAACTCATTCGAATGATTTTCGGTCGTCTATCATGTGGCACCGAGAGAGATAACGCGACACGAGTTACGAAAATGCCGAGATATCGTTTAACGATCGATTGAATTTATGGGGAATGGCGTATTCTTGCCATTGAAATCATTCCATTATGCCAACTCTAATAACTGTAGATAATTGCACTCATCTATATTCATTCCCCGGCTATAACCACAGTATCTTGAGAATTTATTTTGGGTACTCTGAAAGTGATCTATATTAACATTGTAGAATAGCGACCATATATGATATACAGGGTGAGTCTTTGACCACTGCATTAATTTTAACCAAAGATTCCTCTCATTAAATGAAACACTTTTTTTATTTACCATTTTTCCAGATTCGGCTCAGGTAAAAAGTTGCAAGCGTTTAAAGACTTCACAATGTGCTAATACACTCCCGCATATAAATTATTATCTATGACATTCTTGGCGGACGAGAATAAGGCATGGTAACTTGGTTTACAGCTTGATTCGGGTTTCCAACGCTCAGGGACGGATCCATAAAAGTAGTGAAATTTCTGGAGTTTTCCATTTTAAAACATTCAATGAAGAATATCTCGAAAACGGTGCGTTTGAGGAGAAATGATGAAGAATAATATAATGTTCTAAAACGATGGAATATTCTTGAAATGACTCAAGAAAAACTTCATATGCTTTCTTTATGCTAATTTCGTTTAGTTTTATGAATCCACGAGTCCATAACTAGAAAACCAGTAGAAGTAGAAAATAACTAATATTTGGAAAATATGTATCATAGTTATAGGAAACTTTACGCCAACATTCATTTTATTCGAAAAAAGGATGTCAAAGTTACAAAATAAAAACTGATTTTTTTTCAAAATTTCAACAGCCTGTATCTTTTTACCTGAGCTGAATTTGGAAAAATGTTGAATTAAAAAAGTGTTTCATTTGATGAGAGGAATCTTTGGTTAAAATTAATGCAGTGGTCAAAGACTCACCCTGTATAGATAGATCTGGGTTGTGTCGGGCGGTTAAACCCCGCCCAGCCACTGCGACCTAAATCTATACTTCACCCACAAGCTCAGGCCTTCCAATGAGGGGAATGAGCTTATCCGGTGAAAACTTGTCCAGATCTCTCAGTCTCAGCTTGTGGACTCCTAGTTCCTCAAATCTAATCATATACCCGGTGGGGCAATTACGTATGTCCTCGATAGACTCGTCGTCCTTCAGCCACACAGTGTCCCGTATGTGTAGGTGTTAAAACTTTCTGGTCTGACCTGGGGAGTTTGAGCCATCAGCTGGTTCTTTCAGCTGAGGGACCAATCATTGTTGAGCGAGCATGTCTGAGAGCAGATATGCTGCTCCAGAGTTCTTAAAACTTTTGGTCCAACCATCGGTTGTTCTTCCACCTTCCTGCCTTGAGATAGATGCCACATAACGGTTCAGGCCCAATTAATCCCGTGGAAGCCCCCTGCGCCACCTCATTGATTCTATGCCCTAGTGGCCGGAACCCAGATGAGCTGCGACCACGTATCCAGAGGTGTTCCAATTTTTTAAGTAGATGTTTGTGAGGCACATGGTCGAAGGCCCTCGCAAACATTTTCCGAGGACACCACATCCACCGGAATACTCTCATCGAGTGCCCTGCTCAAATCATTCACCGCTGAAATGAAGAAAAGTCAGTGTTGGCGTAAGATTAGGGTTGTGTTCATCCCTAAAGTGTGAAAAGTAGCTCACGACCTTCCTGATACAGAGCGATGTCTTACGACCTTCGTTCTGAAAACCCTCGAAAATATACATCAGGGGCAGTGTTGTGTCACCGAATCCACTGAGTGTACCAGAGTGCTAAATCAACTGACCTGGCCCTGAACAACTTGGTTGGAAGGCCTAAGCATTCTCTGGACCGCAAGGAGACTGCTTTGGTGGCGTTCTTGGACATTGAGGGCGCTTTTAATGCACGTTTCAAGAATTCGTTCTGTGGAGAGAACTCATTGTGGAATGCATAAGATCCACGTTGAATAACAGACTCATCTCCACATCTCTATGTGGTGATGTAATGAGATTCGTGGCCAGGAGGGGCTGCCCACAGGGAGGAGTACTGTCCCCTCTGCTATGGTCTCTCCTGGCGGACGATAATAATGAGTTTATTTAACCATAAACTACAAGCATTCCACAGAGCCATTAATATATGACTGTCCGTGGTTACAATACGTTTACAGGTTGTAAAACTTGCAAAAACTAAATTACATATTCCGACAAAAGTTCGATCAAAGCGAATCAAAGAAGATCTACAGGGTTGCGTTCGGAATCAACGTCAGATGTTGTCCGGCGCGCACGCGACCCGTTCGGAATCGACGTCGGGTAAATATCAACCCCGTTCGGAAACAGACACTTCGGGGTGTGCAACTTTGCAACCGTGAAAATACATGTGTAAAAATCACTCGTCCTGCGCAGATATTGGTTATTAGTTTTGAACATATGTATTTGAATATACGGGGTCTTCATAAATGATTGTAACATCGCAGTTGGGTTTGACTAATTATTTGCCGCTCTTCGATAAGGGTACTGACTATTTTACAGGCCTTTGAAAGTGTCAGCCTTGATAATTGTATCGTCAGAAATTAAATTATTTAATGTGGATGGAATCGCGAATGTGAACAGTTTATATATGAAACGGCAAAGCAATAATATTTCAAAGCCAACTGCGATGTTTCAAGACCCTGTAGAAGGTTCCTTCGTTTTAATTGTTTTATTACCCTTTGTCGTTTTGTTAAGAACACGAAGAGGAAGTTTAGTTTACTGTGAAGTTATTTGCTACTTATAGACGAAAAACAAAATGAGTTTGATTTCTTATTTAACACATCATGTTATTAAAGGCAATCATGTCAGAATTATCATTTATGATATCCTCCAATTATTGTGAGAAGAATATCAAATGACGATCTAGTTAAAGCGATACTTTCTCGGAATTGCTCGTCCCTAATATTTGGTATAATAAAATTAATGTAACCCTGCACTCGCAACGGGGGTTCTCGAGAATCGTCTAGTAATGCCAAGCGTCCAACAATTTGTTCCTCCTCATCGCTACTCAATTCGTCATCCAAAACTGTTTTGAATAATTGTTTCATAAAAACACTATTGATCCTAAAAAAAACAATGTTTTCTTCTTTCGATCTCGATACAATCTCCATTTTCAAAATTTCAAAAACCTTCAACACGCTTCAACGATACAAACCACAGATAACTAATTCAAACACAATAGCTTAACCTCAAAACGTCAAAAATAAACGAAGTTAGAAAGAGAGGCAAGAATACACCCGGCGTCGCTCTAAAACGTACGGCAACATTTCAACGTCGGACGCACTCGTTGCATCCGACGTTGATTCCGAACGCAACCCTGGCCATAATAGCTGGATATCTATGGCCATGCGTATGCCGACAACCTAGTCATTGTGACCATGGAGCGGGATAATTCAGCTTTGGCCGAGAGCCTCTCAGAGGCTCCAACGGCAACACAAAGCTGGTGTGAGGGGGAACAGTTAAATGTGAACCCTCATAAAACCTTGATTGTGTCATTCACTATAAAAAGGAAGCGTAACATGGATTCCCCTACTATGAATGGAGTTCATATCCCGTTTGCGATCCTTCAGGATAGAAAGCTGAAATGGAATTCGCACCTAGAAACGGTGATCCACAAGGCTAGGCATTCTGCCTGCCAGCGGACTTGTGGAAAGAGATGGGGACTGGCTCTGAAACAGCTCCCCTGGCTGTGCGTGATGGTGGTTAGACCACTGGCAGCATTGCTGGGCGGGATTACACTTTAAAAATACAGTATCAACTCAAGCTTGCGGAAATCCAGAGAAATGCGTTCTTGATGATGACTGGAGCCTTTCGCTCTGCCCCCACCGTAGCCATGTAACGCCTACTACACTTCGCCCCTCTTCACCTAGTGATCAGGAGCGTGGCCCGAACAGTGACATAGATTTCTCCATATGGGTCGCAATGAGCCTGATATGATCGGATTTGTGCCCGCTACTTTACAGCCGAATTGTAGGCCAAAAAGATAATGAGCCTGCGGTCTGACGTATCTATAACCAAATCCTACACAGAGTGGCCCTACAATGTCGTTTTTTTCCGGCAGAGATGATTTAGCCATATCCGGGATCCCATTTGGTAGACGGATGGCTCCGTTACCACCCAAGGGGCCAGTCTTAGACTATAGAAGGGAGAGGACGGATAACATATTCCTTGACATTGAATCGAAATGTCCACCACATGACCACATGACAAGCCTTATTTTTCCTGCTGTGGCTTTTACATCCGTAAGCTGTACAGCCTACCATTATGTGTAACACAGCTTTATAGCAAAACAGTCCGTAAACGTTCAGATAAACAACGTCCACTCCATCGTTTGGTGTCCACCAAACTGTCGAACTCTGTCAAAGTTTTGGTTTCAGATCCATAGCGTTGCGTAGTACGGCATGCGGTATCCCATCTCTTCCCTAATCAAAGATTTCTACTTTGTCCGATTTGTGCCTTATTTAATAGTTTATTGTCGAATGGCTACTTTCCTTCGTTTTGGAAACGTTGTTATACCATTCCCATATTCAAGTCAGGCTCTGAACACTAGTTACGAACTATAGAGCTATCTGTATACAGTCTGCCATACCTAAACTTTTAGAATGCCTTGCGTGTAGCTTCCATTCATGGCAGTGCTGTACGTTATTAATTGATGAACAGCATGGCATTCAGAACAAACATTCTACCGACTCTAATTTAGTCCTAGTCAATAAGGATATTGTAGACTGCTTTGAGAATCGAACACAACTCGATTCAATATACATGGATTTCTCTAAGACATTTGTAGAGTAAACCATATCCTGTTATTGGCTAAGCTGGAAGGATTTGGTACTGTTGGTAGTTTTAATTGCTAGAAGTTTTCTTTGTGGCCGTAGCCAAATTGTGAAGTATAAAAATTGCTGCTCTAAAGAGCTTTTCATTGCTCTCTTACTGTTTAATATCTCTATCACCTTTCATAGAATTAGTTCCCCTGTGTTATACGATTACTCACTTCATGATAACATACTTGTTAGATGTACAGAAGTAAATGACTGGGGAGTTATGTCCGACCCCGGTCTGACAATTAAACCTCACATTCAGTTGATCGTATCTAAGGCCTTCAAAATGCTTGGCTTTTTGTTAAGGATTGATTTTTCTCCATTAACGCTTGAGATCCTCTATTGTGCCTTAGTTAGATCTCAATTATTGGAATATGCATCTGGTGACCTTTTTATCAATGTGATCAAATTTAAAAGTTCAGCGGAGGTTCTTGCGTTACTTGTCATTGAGATGTTCTGTTGGCCCGGATAACGTTGAGAGGATGCGAATACAGTTTGAATTAAACGCATTAAAATCTAGGAGAGAAGTTGCTGACCTATGTATTTTGTAAAAACTGGTGAATGGTCACTTGCATTGTCGGAACTTGTTGAGCATTATTTTTTTTTAACATACCGAGTCGATTTACCACACACTCATACACTTTTCGTACACAGTTACATATAAGTAACTACGGTTCTAATTTTCACAAACAACGGACACCTTCAGAAGAACCTTATTGACTTCAGTCGTCTTTAATTAGCTCAACTATTTCTGCAGCATTCATGCCATTTTATATTCTATAGTATATTAGTGTGTTGTATATTCTTGTAGGGGATAACGTTGCACTGTGACCAAGGTCTATTGTGCCCCCCCGTCAGAGCTGTCGATGTCATTACCATCTACAGCTCGCCTTCCAGTTCCAGAGTTCTGATGAACTCCAGTATCTGGGATGGCTTCAAGGAGGTTACGTTTTCGCTCCTGCAGATTTCTTGCCCAAGCATTCCTTGTGTTGGTTTGAGATGGTGAGGCATTCCGTTACCAGGAGTTTCATCCTCTCCCCAACAGAATCTGCACACGTCAGTTTCTGCTAGCCTTAATCTCATCATATGCTTCCTAAGGCCGCAGTGCCGTATGAAGAAATTAGTGGGGAGGTGCAGCGTCTTCTTACTGAGGTCCAAGTATTTCTTGGATCTGACAGTATCATAGTTCCGGAGGAATTTCTTGGAGTGATACATTCCGGGGAGAGATCTCCAGAAAGTACCCATTTCAGTTTCTTCTTTCATCCGAAATTCAATTTTGTAGGTGTACCTACCAACCCCACAGTAGGATTCCGGGCCAACAAAGGGTGTTTTTGCTCCTATCTTGGCAAGTATGTTGGCCTCCTCATTTCGTATGATTCCCGCGTGACCGGGAACCCAGACCAAGGAGACCCTGTTGTTCTTGCCTACTTCATTGATTCTATATTCAATACTTTATTGTATATTTTGCATTCTGTTTTTTTGGATGTATTATCAAACTTGTACCAAACTATGTTTTAATATTAAAGTTAGTATTTGTAATTCTGATTTGTTTCAGGTTTTGTATAATAGTTTGAAACAGATGTTAGAATACAGTGCATCAGATTTTGAGGACGTTTTCATGCAGACATTTAGGATAAGCTACGAGGACGTCTTTGGCTCGGTCATTGATCACCAACTGAAAGAAGATGGGGACGAGATTAAAGTTACACAGGAGAATAAATATGTAAGTTGATGTTGAATCTTTTTGTGAACTCGTAGCAGTGCGCTGTCATTTCGTCCAAAAGTTTGTAGTTTTAGGCCCCAAATGGACACATTATGGTGCTAATGAATAAACTAAATGATTAATTTCTGAGTTTTCTCTCTCAAATATCTATAAAATAAAAAACTAATTATTTTGAAAATTGCTTCCGTGTTATTCCCTATGTATGGTTCCGATATTGCACACTGCTTATTAACCTGGGCGTTTTCGCTTCCCCATGGTGGGCAGGATGATACTCCGAACGGAGTACTTGCGAATCGTTGCAGACGGTAAAAGAATATACGCAGGGATCTATAGTTTCGAGTGGCCACAGTCGAGGATCTTGATTGGTTGAAAGCCAGGTGTCACTTCTGTCTACTTACTACTCCGTAGTGGTTGCTGGATTCTCATAAAAACCATTTTCCCCGTAGTGTTTTTCATCGTTGTTGCTACTCAACTTTGATGAAGACACACCCTGTGGAAGTGGCAAAATAAATATTTTTTAAGTATTTTTCAGTTTGGGAGAGAAAAGAGAAAACCCAGAAAGGAACCATTTAGTTATGAATTTACCTTCCAAAGTGTCCTTTAATGATTACTTGCTGACGAAATATTCGTGTTCAAAGGATCTACCCGTTTTGGAGCCCGTAAAGATGATAACTTTAGGAAATGGTAATATGCAAAATGACGAAGTTGGAAAAATCATCGATGATATAGATCCTAATATGGTCTAGGTCATGAGCTATTTTTGCTCACATGTTCTGGGGAACAAAGTGCTATCGGTTTGCAAAGGAGCGGAGGAGTTGGTTTTCCAACCATTCGCGATCTGTCCGGAGAATCGTGTGAGGATCCACTTGAGACTGCCAATGTATTAGCTGATGTATTATCTTCTGCATTCGTTAGGTAGCCCGATGTTCCTCTTCCCGGAGTCAAATTGCATCGAACTTCTGTGGAACTTTCCGATATCGAGATCAACGAAGAAGTGGTCAGAGGGTACTTACTGAAGCTCAAAGATACTGCCCCTGGACTGGATGGCCTTTCCTCCAGACTTCGCCGATGCTGCTGCGCGCCCTCCCCCGCTTTACCCCTCTCTAAAATATTTTCATGTTCCCTTAGATGTTCTATCCTTCCTGATGATTGGCTGACTGCCTCCGTAATCCCGGATTTCAAAAAAGGAGATAAACTATGACCTAACAATTACAGACCTATAAGTATAATATCAACAGCTTCGAAAGTCTTAGAAAGAATCGTGTTAGATCATATTACCCAGTTTGCTGTGGCTAGTGGCGCTATTCCTACAAAACAACATCTATTCTTGTCAGGTCGCTCTACAATAACCAACCTCATATTATGTATTGATGAGTGGACTAGCTCTTATTTTTGTTATACACCTCCGATCTCCCAAAATTGCTCTATTCAACTTGCTCAATGTTTGCGGATGACACTAAAATCTACAATTTTCCTATATCCAACTTCGATACGCTCCAACAGGACCTCCATGAGATTAGTGTTTGAAGTGATAACTGGCTACTTCCTCTGAACGTGGATAAATGCTGTATACTACATATTGGTAGAAATAACCCGAGAAGGGAATATACCATCAGAGGTCTCATGCTGCAAAGTGTATCTAGTCACTGTAACCTTGGTTTGACTGTTTCCGAAGACCTACGCTGGTCTAATCATGTGTCATTTATCACTGCCAGGGCTAGACAGTTGACTTATGCCATCCAGAAGACTTTTGGAGGATGTGACATTGCCACATGTAAACTCCCCTATACCAGCTTCGTTAGACCAATCTTGGAGTAGGCTGGCCCTGTTTGGTGGCCTTCCACACGTACCGACGAACTATGTCTCGAGTCAGTGCAGCGTTTGAATACTCTCGTACCATATGGAATGGTTCGCCCTTCCTTCGAAGACAGGCTCAGTTTTTTTCCAGTTAACATCTTTCCACTCCCGATCTGAGAGGGGTGATTTAATATTTACCTTCAGATCGCTCCGTGGTGACTTCGGTGATTGTATTCGTGGCCTGTACACTTTGAACCTTAACAACTTGAGAGGACATCAATTGAAACTGGCGAAGGAGAATTTTGTTACCACTCAACGTCATAGCCTTCTCACCAACAGAATCTTCCATAGAAGGATCCGTTTGCCGATTACCGTGGTCGATGCTGGGACCATCAATGGCTTCAAGAACGCCCTGGATCTATAAGATGCAAGATCTAATTAATTGTGAACTGTTTCTGATATTTCTGTATTGAGTTTATAGGAATTTCCTCAACTGTTCTTGTATTTTAATAATAATAATAATTATAATATTTCATCAGGAACGTTGTAGATGATTAAGATATGCTAAAAAGAAAAAGGGATTCCGAATACTACCCTGTGGAATACCTGATATCGATTTGTTGGGTAATTGATGATAATGCCTCATTTTTCTCTGAATTGTTTCCTCCAGACAAGATAGGAATCTAGCCAAGAATATACTGGACCTTGCACTCTATATTTTTATAATCTATTCAGGAACGACTCTAGACTAGTTAGGTTATGAAAAGTCGCATTCAAGTTAAACTACACTGTTTTTCTTTCATTTCAGGAATTTGTCGAGTTGTATGCTGATTTTCTACTGAATAAATCAGTCGAGAAGCAGTTTCACGCCTTTTATAAAGGATTTCAAATGGTTGTGGATGCTTCGCCATTAGATCTGCTGTTTCGCCCTGAAGAAATAGAACTACTTATATGTGGTAGTAAGGTAATTATCAGTTTTCAAATGAAATGAGTTGCGGATATTCTCATTTTATGTTATTTCCTGTATGAATGATTTCTTTGAGATATGCATGGATAGCTTGTTTAAACTATACAGGATGTTCCATAAGCTCTATGACAAACTTTGGTATATGAAAGATGCGCTTATTTTAAAAAAATTTTTCCTATGAACATAGTTCGGATTCGTTCTCGTATCGAAGCTTGTATCTCCATAACATTTAAAAAAATATATTTTGTTTAAGTTGTCTACATTGTATTGCCTCAACCTTCTTGTTGAGCTCTACGTCATCTATGAGAGCACCAAAAAAAATCTGTACAAACCTGCATTCAAACAATGATTTATAACACGTACGGGCATCAAATCATTGTTGAAAATCGCACCCCAAACGTAGACATTAAAACGTTGCTGGATTCGTCTTGGTCTGATAGCATGTGGATTTTGCAATGCCCACACATGTTCGTTATGATGTTGTTGATACAACCCTAGTAAATTAAGCCTCGTCAGACCACATGGCAAGCGAAATCAATCTAAATCTATTTTCAGTCTGTTAAAGTAACCAATGACAAATTTCTAACCGCTATGGGGCATCGCCAGCATGTAGAGCTTTTACATTTTGTCTATGAATGGATGAAACATTTCTCTGTTTAAGACACGCCATACAAAATTCGGAGATAAATGAAGACACGCCGAACACTAATTGAAGAGTTGCCAAGAACAGCTTCAATTACATTTGCTTCATTTTCTACATTCGCTTCAGTTGGGCAAATTGCTTTTTTGAAGTCTTCGGAATGATGCACTAAATATTGCGTGGGAAGCTTGGTGTCCATTTTGATACTTCCTTTCAGTATCAAATGAACAATTGAAATTATACCAGTTGTCATATCAACCAGTACTTTCGTTAGTCAGCCTACTTTTAATTTGAACATGAAAATATATTTTTTCAATTGCTTGTATCTTCTGAACGAAAACGAATCGGACCTAGGTTCATAGAAAAAAAAAGGTTTAGAATTAGCACGGCGCTATCATCTGCCAAAGTTTGCCATAGAGCTTTTAGAACAGCCTGTATAGCACACTGTAGTCCACTACAAGACGGGAACATAACATAAATATCTTACACGACAAAACTTGTAGTGGACAAGAGTGTTTTTACTTTCTACAGTGCTTCCCAACAACTCCGTACCAAGAGGAACTTTTCTGTTAATATTTCCGAATTTTATTGATCACAAAAAGTTGGTGCATCAAAAATGATATAAAACTCGGCCAACTGAGACTTCCGGTTTGAGCGGAAATTTCCATTTTCGAACAAAAATGTCCATTATCTCGGAATATTCGAACTTTTTCTGTGAAGTGCTCTAAGTAACCTTGTTCGAAAAAGCAATTTAGATCCATTTGACAAATTTCAGGTCGCAAAACCAACAATTTTTTTTCTTTTTTTGCTCATAACTCTTTCAAACATTGTATTATTACTTAATGGATTTTTTTTCAGTTACTAGACGACATAAGTGTCAGCATGAATATGATTGCAACTAGACAATTTTGTTTGAAATTGGTTTTTCGACATTTGTTCGAATTTTCCTTAAAAAGCAGTTTCATTCTGGTGCAAAGTTGCTCCTATTCTTATTTTCGCCATTAAAATCTTTCAATTTCACATTCAATTCATGTCAAAGAATCCCAAGAATGCAAATCTTGCTGCAAATTGCAAATTCATAGCTAGATTTTCGATTGAAATAGAATTTTGTCATGAATATCCATCGTTAGTTCAATTTCAATGCCAGTTAATCATTTTCTATGATCCCAGACTTGTGAAAATTCGAACAAACGTCGAATTCAAACAAAATGTTTCATGCTTTTCATGCTGACACTAATATTGTCTAGTTACAAAAAAAATTCCGTTCAGTAAATATTCAATTTTTAAAAGAGTTATAAGCAAAAAATATAAAAATGATTTTTGAAGTTTCGACCTGAATTTTTGCATATTGATGTAAATTGCAATTTCAAACAAGTTTACTTAGAGCGTTCCATACAAAAAGTTCAAATTTTTCGAGATAGTCGACATTTTTGTTTAAAAATGGCGTTTTCCGCTCAAACCGGAAGTCACACTCAGCTGACTTTTATATCATTTTTTGTCATTTTTGATGCACCAATTTTTTGTAATAAGTAAAATCCGGAAATATTAACATAATAGGATAGTCTCTCTTGGTGCGTAGTTGCTGGGTAGTACTGTATATAGTGTTTAAGTTCCATTCCACAGTGATCTCAAACCTGATTAGTTGACTTCTTTGGTTTGCTATATACAGGGTGAGTCTTTAAGTTGTATATTAATTCTAACCATAGATTCCGCTCGTAGAGAAAAAATCCTTCACCATTTTTTCAGATTCGGCTCAGCTAAAAAGTTACAAGCGTTTAAAGGTTTCACAATTTGCCAATACATTCCTGTACTTTGTTTACCCGTTCAACAGAGAAAATTGTTACTGAAGTTCATTGTAGAATACCAAAAAAACTGAACCATCTGATGCTTCAAATTCTAAGAAACTATTTGAGAAAATTAGTTACTCACTCAATTCTTATCAGGCACCATTAAACAATATTCCACTATTGAAACTCCGAACTACAATTAAACTTCATCCATTAACCATTAATTGTTTCCACTATAAGATTATACATACTTTAAGTAATCATTAAAGGATACTGTGGGAGGTATACTCATTATTAAAAGGTTTCTTTCTGGGATTTCTCTCCCAAACTCTGAAAAATATCTATAAAACTAAAAAAAATATTATTTGATTTTATAGATATTTTTTAGAGTTTGGGAGAGAAAACCCAGAAAGAAACCTTTTAATTATACATACTTTGTTCATCGTCCATTCTTGTCACAGAAATGTAATTAGGGACGGATTTTCTATAACTTATAAATAAGATTTCTATAACATTGAGGAACACGCTCTTAATTTTCTAAAATGATTGAATATTCTCATGAAGACTCAAGATGAACTTCATCTACTTTCCTTATGCTTATTTCATTTCATTTTATTAATCCGCGAGTCTATAACTAGGAAACTAGTAGAAGTTGGAAAAAACTAGGGGTCCTAGGTAACTATCCATACGTCGTTTTTAGCAAGACAACGCACGTTCCCATATAACTAATCGAACTATGCATGGACTCTCACCAAGAAGCTTTCCATAATGATTTCTCGTAGTTATGTTCACCTGATTTAAATACCATGGAATACGTGTAAGATATGATGTGGAGGAGACTGTCCATTTGGCACCATCCTCCACAGACTCTTGCACAGTTTAAGTTGCTTGATACTACCAGTAGGTAGCGACTATCTAATTTCGATGCCTAGACGTATTCCGGGTTGTACTCACTTGCAAGATCGCCAAACACAGTTTTAATTTGTCTTCGTATATGCAAAAAAAATCTTGCAAATGTATATAATTATAATAATCGTTTAAATGTATTATTGTTTATTTATAATTGTTGTATGCATATTAGGCTGAAATACCCTGGCTGAAATACTACACTTAAACCAATTGAAGTAGAACTTTAGAAAAGTCCTGACATGTTTTATATTCAAGATAGAGATATTCGGTTTACCCAAACGGCATAATCGGCTTACAGGGATCCAAATACGAACTATCTTTTAAACCCACTGTCGATACCATCGTTGTGACTATGGGTACTCCCTTCTCCCCTTACACCAAGGCTTTTCCCCGCTCTCATAGAGTTGTACTCCCAAGGTGGTGTTCAATGCCGATTGGCGGATTCCCTGGCTGAAATACTTCGCTTAGACCAATCGACCTAGAACTTAAAAGTCCTGACATGTTTATATAGATAGAGATAGAGATATTCGGTTTACCCAAACGGTGTAATCGGCTTCTATGCGCCATAAGGCCGAGATTTGAGACTCATCACTTGATCTCCTGTCGAGGATGCTCTTTGGGAACTGTTTTGGATCACTACCGCTATCTCATATAGTTTTGGGGTGCCTAAGAGTCTAGAAAACGTCTGACGTGTCGCTAATGAACTGCGTCGTTTGCACCCTTTAAATCTAATCCTAACTAACTATATAAAGTAGAAATTTAATTCTTTGTTGAAATCGAATTCCTATACAAAAATTAGTCACCACTACCCACAGAGTAGCTTATGTTTGTGTCATATGAAATACGAGGTACGAAAATTCTTTTCGAATCCTCCCGTTTTAATTGATTTATTTTCCTCCCCGAGAATCACTCATGAACTTCTTTCAATCATGTGACCAACAAGTTTCGAACCTTTTATGAAGTTACCAATTTACCAAAACATCGTTACACTGTATGAAAATACTTAATAATCTGCCAGAATCACCTAAAGTTCTTTCTTAGTTGACTACAGTACCTTGTTGTCTAATTATAAGAATATGACTGAAACTACTGAAGCCTAAAAACTCTTCAAAACCCCATCATTTATAAAAAAGAAAAAATCGAAAACACAGCAGAGTCCCAAAAATTTACTTTGCTACTGAATTTTATATTTAGAACAGTCTAAAGGTTTTGGTGAATTACCAATTCCATTCATTTTCTAGGTGTTTGATTTCGAGGAATTGGAAAAATCTACAGAGTATGATGGCGGATACAGTAACAATTCTCAAACAATCAAAGATTTTTGGACGATAGTACATTCATTGTCAGACGAAGATAAGAAAAAGCTCTTGCAGTTCACGACAGGTTCAGATCGTGTGCCAATAGGTGGCCTTAGCAGGCTGAAACTTGTCATCTCAAGAAATGGTCCAGATTCGGATAGATTACCCACTGCTCATACTTGTTTCAATGTGTTACTCTTACCCGAATATGCATCCAAAACTAAGTTAGAGGACAGACTAATGAAGGCTATTAATTATTCCAAAGGATTTGGAATGCTCTAATTCTGTGTACAAAATATGTGATAGAAAGTGTTCCAAAATGATGGTCTGTCAAACTACATCGGTTCACAAGAACGACTATCATATCTTGGCAGATTTAACAATATTTAAGTTGTAAAAAGAATAAGTTGTAAATTAATTGGATTGTGCTATTTTGAAAGGGTGATGCTAGTTCAAAACACCTTGTATATTTACGAAAATTGGTTAGTTATGTAGGTAGGGTTGAACATTTAATATTGTGCATATATTTGTTATTCTCCTACTAACATAACATCAATATTGAATTGAATTGGATTTTAATGGCCATGTTGATGGTTCAACTTGTGAAATAAAGACAGAATACTTTTTGTGATTTTACTTGAATTGAATAAATTATAAGGCAGAATATCAGCTGTCTTCCAGTGCAATCTTAAAATATGTTATTTAGTAAATCGTCCATCGGAAGCGATTTCGAGGTTTGCACTATACCAGCTTTAATTAGCTCTTATGAGCCAAGCGGCCTGCTTTGAGGCCGTCCACTGGAAGATATTTTGCTCCACTCATTTGAACGATTTGCATTAATTTGCTAAGTTCGAAAAGACCACATTTTTTTACATAGTCCGGTCATTTTAGATATAAAAATAGTGATCAAATAAAGAAAATTCCGACAGAGCCAAATCTTCGTAGAGACCTTGGGTTTACCACAAGGAATAAAGTGTCAAAAGTCCCCATCAGTCCCATGTGAGCTTAGGGACTTATTCGGCCCCCAAGGTCAAAATTTTAGGTTTTTTGGATTTTTCTCGAAAACGGTAAGTTTTATCGAAAAAGTACCTCAGAGCAAAGTTGTAGATCTTAAAATTCTCTATAAAAATGGTCCCTATGATTTTTTCTCTAAGACCCACTATTTCCCAAATATTGCGCTTGTAAGAATCACGTTCTACATAATATGCACACATTTCCACACCACCTGTGAGGTAGTGTACTGGGCGCGTTTTTTTTAACGTGGTATCCCCGGTAGGCCTATTCCACGAACCTTTATGAGCTTAATGTTCAGTAGCAGATGCCGATGTTGGAGGAAGACAAGATAGCTGTACTTGCTTTTTGTTTTCGTGTATTTTATACAAATGTTAAATATCTGTCGTATCTATGCAATCAATTTTTTTTGGAGCTCCATAAACCGCAAGAAGAAACCGAATTCCTTTAGTAATTAGTATTTGAGGTGAAGAATTAATTTCTGTAAATACTTTTGCGCAGTCAATCAAATAATAATTTTTTCAAATAATTTTAATACTGAATTTTTGCCCCTTCTAAACATTGCTGACGTAGTATCGCATCCGGTTATCGCATGTAAAAATAAAATAAAGTTTTGGCATTTTGGATAAGCTGATAAACTTTTAGAAGAATATATTTCTGTCCGTTGCTGCGCCTTCCCAGGTTTAAAAAAGTAAATAATTATATCAGATGGAGTCCTTGCAGTGTGTAGTACTAATAAATCAACATCTTCACCCACTACAATAGTTGTATTTCTTGCATTAAATATTGTTCTATTGCTGTTTCAATTATGAGGACATCGGCGTCATTCGGATATTCTATAGTAGACGCTTGTAATAAATACGTATAGTCACTCGAACTGCTCGTTCAACACTAAAAGAAGCAGGTATACGCACAGATAACTAAGTATATAGATTCGACACTGGCCTTGTAACATGAAAAACACTGTTTTTAGTTCATTGGCATTCTCCAGAGGCGGGCACATCGCATGTGTCGGTATTACAGATTTCGGTTTTGGCGCGAAATTCAAATTAAGTCGGTATTTCGCTTTTGGCGCGAAATTCAACTTATGTCGGTATTTCGCTTTTGGCGCGAAATTCAAATTAATTTATTTAATGTGTATTCCGAAATGTGAGCGAAATGAGGAAAATTTCAGAAGCTTGTTCTGAAATTGTTTTCCCTCACCAATTTCTTAGAAGATTCTTGTCTTTCGTAAGAGAACTTATGTTCTGTACCGAAATATAAGAATCTTCGGGGAAATTGCTGAGGTGAACAAATTTCAGAACAAACTTCTGTGAATTTTCTCACTTCGCAAACATTTCGGTGTATACATTTAGTGGTCTGACAGATCTTGTTACAATAAAAGGAAGTATGAGATAGAATTACTTTTCCAATAAATCAACGTTTCCATAAAAATCACACTGAGCCAAGTTCATTGCGGTGCACAAAACCGACTTTAAAAACAAACAAGAGAGGAAAATCATGTCAATGTTACAATCACAGGAAAACTTGAATTTGTTAAAGATTGGAAAAAATTTGCATGTTCGTATAAAACTCGGTCACATTCCATTAATTGAAAGGGTAATTGTACCTCACAATCCAGTTTGTTTCGGCACTATCACACATAAATTATATATATTGATATTTTCACCACAGTGAACATATGTGAAATTAATTGTGTATAAATTATAATAAATGCAAAGAATAAAACTTTAACACTAAAAAATCAGTTTTAAGAGGGCCATACTCATCGTCGGCCCTCAAGATCAGGTATGAAAAACGAGTTCTTCGTACCTCATCTAGAGGGTCGACTATTAATGCAGCCCTAAGTTTTATTTGTTTACGTAAAATACTTTTAAGCAATTAAGTAAAACTCACAATATCATCGCCCACATTATATAGTGTGCGGTGTTGAGGTATTATAACAGTAACAAGAAAAAAATAGCTATTAACATAATTAAAACAATAGTTCTCTTGCATGTAACATGAAATACCATATGTTTATGTCTTTCTGAAATCTAATTCAATACCAGATCAACATGTATGCCCTCATCCACTTTCATAATTTATACAATTTGAATATTTCGGTATTGAAAATCGGTAAATCAAGAAGCAAATTCAAATGAGGTAAAAAAACGCTTCTGAATCATTGCTATAACGGCTGACGTAATCAAAATGTACCATCTGCTTGTTACAGCCAATATGCCGACTAGAAGCCCTCCATAGGGGGCCGTATTGCACTGGAAGAAAGTGTGAAATGGACACGAGAAGAGAATGAGAGTAGATATGACGGGCCATTATGTGCAACCAAATTTCAATGACCGTTTCCTCGTTGAATATTGAAAATTTTCACGGCAGTTTCACTTTTTCAGAATTCTTATGGATATAATACTCGATTCTAATAATAAAAAAAAATGCATGCAAGAGACCTATTACACCCAAACCCAATATATACACAAATAAAACAAACAAAAACAGAAATACAGAAAGTATACCCACAAAGCTCTAGCTGTCTATGGGAAAAATGGTTTTCCTCAGCTGACTTAGTAAAAACTCAAATATCTTGTTCGCTCACATTATATAGTGTATGGTGGTATTATAACATATCAGTTGCTTAAGAAGTTGCAATTACAACTTTACAACAGTTGTATATGTTGTGAAATCATTCCCACTTTTGTCGTAGTAACCGTGCTACTGACGTTATAATGTACTAATTTGATACTGATTTACGTAGGCTATCGGTTTTTTGGATTGTTATATAGATGTCCATACAACCGATATTCATAACACTTTTGCTACGTGGGAAAACAAAGAATTGATTCCTGTTTAAAACAATAAAATAAAGGAGAATGCAGTACTGCTCCAGACAAAAGATCACCTTCAAATATGCTAACCATTTGAGGCCAGGATTCTTTTTCAATCTGTTCTGCTCTGTGCTCCATCCCATCCTAGCGTATGTCCCACATGACTATCCTTAACTGGGGCATCTCCAGGACCAAACTGAGGAAATAATAATAAATAATAAATAAATAATAAAATTTTTGGTATAGGACATATATATTGTGGAAAATGTACAAGCATTTAAAATTTAAAAGAAGATCCTCTCATTACTATTCAAAGCAATCATGTCATCACTCCAACATTAGTATTATACACTTACTTTTATGAGTTCTTGGCTCCATAATATTTTGCGTTCCTTTAGACAGTGACATTTGTAGTTGGTCAATATCGGTTTTTGAAGTTGATGGTTGGTTCCATACATCATCAAGAACTTTTGAGATACCTTCAAAAGAAAGATGAACTGTTTTATATTTCTTAGAATTTCACAAAAATTTTAAAAACAAATTCAAATTATTGTTGTCAATGTATAGCTTACCTGAAACACCAAGTGTAGGAACTGCATGCATAGCGAGCCTTCTTCTTCCTCCTTCTATCTTGTAACAGTCTCCAAATGTGCATGGCATACATAATGCCTGTTATAAATCTGGTCAATCAACAGATAATATTTCCCAATCACTTGGCTTGATAATGTCGATCCACGTTTTAAAAAGACTTGGATTGTTTTTAGGAAATCGATGTCTCATGCTAACATTATCCTCACAACCATATACACAACATTTGATCCATTTTCCCATTTTTACGATAAAGTTCCAAACACGAGCTCGTCACTTACCAATCGATATTTTGGCTGAACCTCTTGGGTCGAAGGTGCGAACTGCGAATTCAAATTCACTTCAATTTCTACCTGAGTAAACAGTAATTTGGTCAAGATGCATAGAATAACAAGGTGTGGACACTCCCTACTAATTCCTGCTAAAATTTTCGGCCGAAAAACGGACCAAGAACTGTCAAATCACGTACTTTATGTACTACTTCACTTTATTAACGATGGTGCCGCTAGGGTCGATTTCGAAGATTCTGACAAGCGAATAAATGAAAACTGACAAGCGACAAAGTTCACTTTTCACCGTTGCTAGTTCGTAAATTCAAATTAAAAGAATATAATGAAGCAGTTTATTGAAAAATCAATCCATTTTTTGATTAATCAGATATCTGTTCGGAGATAATATGTAAACCACATTGGTTTGGAACAGAAATGTCATCTTGCCAAGACATAATGAGGTCAAATAAGGGATTTATCAGTAAAGGAGTTTCTTTGGAACATTTTGAATGGAACTGTAAATGAAGAAATCTGTGAAATCATTATTTTTCCATTACGAAAGATCACATCCAACGTCATTAGAGTACAAGCATTTAATTTATGTATTTTGAAATACATTGAATGATACAGAATTTTCTGTAATACCTCTACATACAATATCTTTCGATATCATATTATTATTCAAATGTAGTAATTCCTTTATCATGTAAGGCTCTTTTAAATTGAGCATTTTACTTATTATATTATATGTATAATTTGAAATTTCATCAAAACATTCTCATGTATACAGCATTTTTTCAGTCACCCAATACCCCTTGACAACTTTTCATGTTCTCAGCAATTGGATTGCTGAATATAGATATTTAATTCGATAGCTATTATTCAGAACTAAGTATATACTGATGAAATATCGAAAAATGATTCATTAAATTGATAAACTAACCAAATAGAGGGTAGTGTACTACGTTTCAATCTTTTATTCAATATACATATATTCGCTAGAAAAATATTTTGAACAAACAAATGTTCTAATTTTCGATACCCTACCTCTAGCACAAGCCAGTTGCCATTCTTGTCGTTTAACAATATCCTTGAAACAAATAATATTATAGTATAAGAGCGCCAAAAAGAATGACGCCTTAGGAAAGCTATTCAAATTGATGAAATCACACTGGTTGCTCTGAACTTTGTTCTCTGCTAGTCCTTTCATCGTTCACAAATAATATTGTTAGTTTTCATAACATGGCATTTCATTCCTTCTCAATATATAACTGAATTGTATAATGAATATAATTATTAATCAATAGAGTTATATCTTAATTTCAACTGTTAAAACAGTTTATGTTCATCAACCGGCAAGATTATAGTAAATCAACAAGTCTTACGTTCTCCTATGTTGATTTATTAACAATTAACGGTATCAGCGATCTTTCAATATTATTAATATTAAAATTAATAACTATCTTGATACTAGAAATCTGCCCCTGATCCGGTAAGAATATACAATTATTGTTAAAAAAATATATTCGCATATAAACGAAATATTTTCGAAATGAAAATAGTATTTGATTAAAATGGTTCTGGATACTCGTTCAGAGTTCACACAGCAAACATTTGACTTACTTTCGGCGCGGCAAACGACTTTCCACAAGAAACTGGAATAAGCAAAGATTCAAATTTAATCTGACATGTCGGTAATTTTGTCCATAAAATTTCTACTGCCGGCATCTATCGGCGAAAATTGAAGTAAAACAAAATCCTTGTATTTTGACAGTATTTGGACCGCAAATCGGCCGAAAATATGTCAAAGAGTGTCTTCACCATGTATTCTATGCATCTATAATTTGGTTTACCTGCCATAGAAACGATCAGGTATCTGTGCAGGTATCTTATCGGTATTCTATGGATCCAAGTACACATATTTCATCGGAATAGTTATAATATAAAATTGTCCACTCAATAAAAATATATTTATTTGAATAATTTTCATAGTTGTAAACAAGGTTCGTTGACACTTTCAGAAATTAATAATTAATGACAAATCCATCACATTCTGAATCACTGTAATTCTGAACGCGCAACAGAGTCATCTATCGGATCTCATCCCATGGAAATCATGGAATTTGCGCAGGCAGAGACATCTCTAGAATGCCAATGAACTAAAAACAGGGTTTGGGGTGGGGGAAAGAGAGTGTCACGACCCTGGGTATACGTGAACGACACCACATGGACAAAAGAATAGACAGATGTTTTTCAAGGCCAGATGTTATTCAAGTAGAGGGGATTCGGTAAGGGACCGGCGGACATTTTAGAGTAAATTTTCTTAGAATAGTATAATATATACATAAGAGAGACACGAGTAGGCATTTTTGCTTGCTTGAGTACCTAAATATGTATATACGTGGCATATGTGTATACTATGTAGAACATGATTCATACAAGCGCAATATCTGGGAAATAGTGGGTCTTAGAGAAAAAATCATAGGGACCATTTTTATAGAGAATTTTAAGATCTACAACTTTGCTCTGAGGTACTTTTTCGATAAAACTTAACGTTTTCGAGAAAAATCCAAAAAACCTAAAATTTTGACCTTGGGCCCCGAATAGGTCCCTAAGCTCACATGGGACTGATGGGGACTTTTGACACTTTATTCCTTGTGGTAAACCTAAGGTCTCTACGAAGATTTGGCTCTGTCGGAATTTTCTTTATTTCAATTGTCTAAAATGACCGGACTACTTGTCGATGTTGATTTTTAAACCGAGTCGGTCACCCTCAGCGGATACTTTATCGATAAGGCGCTGTAATGCTACCTGGTTTTCAACAAAAATGACCGACTTTTAACCGGGTATAGCCGTTAAACTTCACACCGTCATCTGTGTCCATTAGCCTCTGTCAAAAATAGCCTCAGAGTATAGGTTGAAGAGGAGAGGTGACAAGACACAGCCCTGTCTTACGCCTTTCTCTATTGGAAAACTAGAGGTGGTCCCATTTCCTACTCTCACAGACGCCCTCTGATTTATATAAAGCTTTTTTATGACTGCTAGGTCGTTATCATCCACCATTTTCTCCTGTAAAAGCCTTATAAGTTCTGAGTGGCTGACACAGTCGAAAGCTTTTTGATAATCTATGAAGCATACGCATCTGACATAAAAGTCGTTTGTCATTACATTATATTACTAACGCCAAGATCTCGGGATCACAGAGAGAAGTCAAAAAAGATTTTTTCCTCGAGTAGGTCGATATTTTCGATTTTTTCGTCGGTTATTCGAGGGGCGAGGGGGGATTCGAGGTGGAAAAGGGAACGAGAAAAGACGAAATTTTCTCCGGGTATCCGTCTTTGACGAGAGAAAACGTGGGGAGTATTTTTAAATAAATCGTAAATTCGGGCGAAATCGGCCTTCTCGGCTAAAGGTGCGAATCGGTATGGGAGAGATCTGGCGAGGACGCGACGCTCGAAAAGGTATTTCGTCGGGGTCCGAAAGACGAGATTCGTAGGTAGTCCGTAACGGATCTCGATTTTTGATAAAACCTTCTCTTTTTCCGTAAAAAGATCGCAAACTTTGACATATTTTGAAAACCTCGGTTAAATGTGACGTTTAGACCGGTTCGGCTTCGCTCGACCGACTTCGGGTCCTGCTATAGAAGATGAAACGTGGATGTTTTACTTCGATCACAGATGAAAGAAACTTCTCTCAGTTTGAATTTATCGCGAATGAGTTGCGATAAATGTCAAATAGAATTAGAATTTCGAACGGAATTTGTCGAAAATCTCGAATCGTGAAGATACATTGCTAGAAATAAGAGGAAATATGATAGAGTCGCCGATTTGGAGCGATCGCATGGCAGAATTTTCGATATTTGAGAAATAATGTGTTCTATCAAATTCTGAGTTGAATTGACTGGTAGTATCTATAATCTATGCTGGTAGGTACCCATCTTCGAGGAAAGACTTTTGATGAAACGGTCCGAAAGTGGAGAACGTAAAATAAGGTAATTATCGATCTACACTTTTGACGATATTACCGATTTTCACTTGCAGGCATTTATACACGAATTCGAAATTCAATCGAATGTATCCTAAGGAAACATTTTTTAGTTGTTGACAGGTGTATGAAGTATGATGGGATATCGACTGAATTTAATCTTTCCGTCGAATTCTGGAATCTTTTACGAAACGTGAGTATTTTCGAATGATATCGTTGTAGAAATCGTATCGTATCTTTTCGCGATTCCTTCAACGTCATAGTTTTCAGTCCGAATGAGGGTCGAATTGTCAAATAGAATTCGAGCTTCCAACGGAATTGGTCAAAAATCTTGGAATCGTGGGTAGAGATCCCTAATTCTCTGATAGGCAAATTGGCCCAGTTGCCACCTCAAGATAACAATTTAACATGAACAGTATTTCCAACATTGTAAAATTGTTGCGAAAGGATAACCGCTGTTATACAGGCTGTTTTCCGAAACGGCTTCACAATAGCATCCGGTAGGTGAAATGGCTCGACTGATTTTGATGAAAGTTTGTGTGTGTATCTGAGTAGGTGTGTCAGGTCTGCTATATACCCCGGCAGGTGGCGCTGCAATCGGTCTATAGAAACTCAGAAATGGCTTGGCCGATTTCAATGAAACATTGTGTGCGTGTTTGAGTGTGTCTCAGGGTCACAATAGGTGACCGGTAGGTGGCGCTGTATTCGGTTTATAGAAACTCAAGAACGACTGCACAGATTTCGATGAAACTTGGTGTGTATATGTGAGTATGTGTCAGGTTGCAGTAGGTCTATAGAAATTCAGATATGGCTCGAACGATTTCGAACTTTCGAGTTCGAAAAATGTAAATCTACTGGAAAAATGTAGATCTACCGGAAAAATGTAGATCTGCCGGAAAAATGTAGATCTACTGGCTAGGTAGATCTGCGGGCCAACTAGTTTACTTTACTAACGCCAAGATCTCGGGATCACAGAGAGAAGTCAAAAAAGATTTTTTCCTCGAAGAGGTCGATATTTTCGATTTTTTCGTCAGTTATTCGAGGGGCGAGGGGGGATTCGAGGTGGAAAAAGGAACGAGAAAAGCCGAAATTTTCTCCGGGCATTCGTCTTTGACGAGAGAAAACGTGGGGAGTATTTTTAAATAAATCGTAAATTCGGGCGAAAACGCCCTTTTCGGCTAAAGGTGCGAATCGGTATGGGAGAGATCTGGCGAGGATGCCACGCTCGACAAGGTATTTCGTCGGGGTACGAAAGTCGAGATTCGTAGGTAGTCCGTAACGGATCTCGATTTTTGATAAAACCTTCTCTTTTTCCGTAAAAAGATCGCAAACTTTGACATATTTTGAAAACCGCGGTGAAATGTGACGTTTAGACCGGTTCGGCTTCGCTCGACCGACTTCGGGTCCGCTATTAAGGCAAAATGTGGATGATTTGTTTCGGCCACAGATGATAGAAACTTCTGTCAGCTTGAATTAACGATGTTTTCTTTCCGAATAAGCGGCGTTAAATGTCAAATAGAACTCGAATTTCGAACGGAATTTGTCGAAAATCTTGGATTTGCGAAGATGAATGTCTAGAAATATGAACGAGTCGCCGATTTCGAACGATCGCATGACAGAATTTGTGATATTCGAGAAATAATGTGTTCTATCAAATTCTAAGTTGAAATGACTGGGTAGGTATCTACCTATCTTCGAGGAAATATTTTTGATGAAACGGGCCGGAAGAAGTGAAGAACGTAAAATAAGGTAATTATCGATCTATGTTTTCGATGATATCACCGATTTATATAATATAGTATGCTATATGGCGATATTCCTCAGAAAGGTGAAAAGTACCAGAATCTTTCTGACGTTAATACTCTTTATCCGCGAATTCCGAGATCTCGCGTACAGCCCCGCTGGCGTATAGGTAAGGAGGCTAGCTTTCTGAGTCAGAAACCCCGGGTCGAATACCGGAAGAGTCATACAATATTTTTCAATTTTTTTCGATTGATCTACACTGCAAAAATATTGATCTATAGCTATAGTAGTTCTGCTGTTTCAATACTAAATAATACTCACGTGAAGAATTGGAGTCATCGAAGAGGATTAAGGGAAACATTTTGAAAATGTCTTTCGTGTGTTTTTTTGGATGTTAGGAGAGGGATTTGGCGGTAATCTCGAGGGTTGTTTTTCGGAAAATGTCAACACCGAAACGACATGAACGATTGTGATGGAACTTTGTGTGTGTGTGTTTCGGTATATCTCGAAGAGGTTAATATTCACAATTGGATCCGGTAAGTGGCGTTACTATCAGAAACGGCTATACCGATACAGATTAATCTGTGATACTGATTTTGACGAAGTGTTTCTGTGGCCTGGGGTTCACGATACGATCCGGTAGGTGGCACCACTATCGGTCTATTGGAACTCAAAAACGGATGGACCGATTTTAACAAAACTTTTAGAATGAGATTTAGTGGGCCTGAGGTTCACGATAGGATGCAGTAGGTGGCGCTGTAATCAATTTGTAGGAATACAAAAACGGCTGGACCAATGTTGATGAAACTTTGTGTATGTGTTTCGGTGGGTCTCTGGTTCAAAATAGCATCAGGAAGGGAGCGACCAATCGATTTATAGGAACTCGAAAACGCCTCAACCGTTTTCAATGAATTTTTGTATCTGTGTAGGTCTCAGGTCCACAATATACGGTCAACAGAAACTGAGAAATGGCTGAACCGATTTTGATGAAACTTTGATTTTTTGATTCGGCGCGTCTTTGATTCACAATAGCATACTGTAGGGGGCACCCCGATCTATTTATGGTTACTCAAATACGGCTCGACCAATTTCGATGAAACTTTGTGTTGTGTATATCGTTGAAAATAACCCATTACTATACGGGGTGTTCTTTTCACGGCACAATTTTACACGATTGAATTGATTCGTGCCACAAACAAACCGTTATCTAAATAGGAATCTTGGATGGATTCTTATAATGTATGTTTGAGAAATCTCTATACAGGGTGTTTTTCTTTTAACGTCAATCGCAACTTGCTGCTTTTCACGACAAATCGTACTATTGTATTCATTTATGATAAAAGATAAACTTTCGGGACCTACATCGTTGAAAATAAACCATTACTATACAGGGTGTTCTTTTTCTATCGGCACAATATTACGCGATTGATTTGATTTGTGCCACAAACAAAGCGTTATTCAGATAGGATCCTTGGATGGATTCTTATAATATATTTTTCAGAAATCTCTATACAGGGCTGTTTTTCTTTTAATAAATCAATCACAACTTGCTGCTTTTCACGAAGAATCGTACTATTGTATTCAATTGTGATAAAAGAAATGCTTTCGGGACCTACATCGTTAAAATAAACCATTACTATATAGGGTGTTCTTTTTCTATCGGCACAATATTACGCGATTGATTTGATTTTTGCCACACTCAAAGCGTTATTCAAATAGGAACCTTGGATGAATTCTTATAATATATTTTTCAGAAAACTCCATACAGGGTGTTATTCTTTTAACGTCAATCGCAACTTGCTGCTTTTCACGACAAATCGTACTATTGTATTCAATTGTGATAAATGATATACTTTCGGGACCTACATCGTTGAAAATAAACCATTACTATACAGGGTGTTCTTTTTCTACCAGCACAATATTACGCGATTGATTTGATTTTTGCCACAAACAAAGCGTTATCTGAATAGGAACCTTGGATGGATTCTCATAATATATTTTGCAGAAATGTGTATATAGGGTGTTTCTCTTTTTTATAATTCCATTTTATTTATAATTTAAATTTTTTTTTATAGTTAAATTTTTTTTAATAATTTTATTTTCATTTTTTTTTAATTTTTCTCAATTTTTTTTTTAATTTTTTAAAAAAAATTTTTTTTTATTTTTTTTATTAAATTTTACCTATGAATAAAAACTACTGACTAATCGAAGCCTAAACAATAGACTGCGGGCCACTAGTTTATTCTACTAATGTAAAGATCTCGGGATCACAGAGAGATGTCAAAAAAGTTTTTTCCTCTAGGAGGTCGATATTTTCGATTTTTTCGTCGGTTATTCGAGGGGCGAGGGGGGATTCGAGGTGTAAACGGGAAAGAGAAAAGACGAAATTTTCTCCGGGCATCCGTCTTTGACGAGAGAAAACGTGGTGAGTATTTAAAAGAAAATCGTGAAATCGGGTGAAATCTCCGTTTTCCGCTAAACGTCCAAATCGGTAACGATAGAAATCTCGCGAGGAGGCGACGCTCGGAAAGTTATTTCGTCGGGGGCCGGAAGACGAGATTCGTAGGTAGTTTGTAACGCAGCCCGATTTTTGATAAAATCTACTCTTTTTCCGTAAAAAGATCGCAAACTTTGACATATTTTGAAAACCTCGGTGAAATGTGACGTTTAGACCGGTTCGGCTTCGCTCGACCGACTTCGGGTCCTGCTATAGAACATAAAACGTGAATGTTTTACTTCGATCACAGATGAAAGAAACTGTCAGTTTGAATTTATCGACGTTTTCTTTGCGAATGAGTTGGGATAAATATAAATGTCAAATAGAATTAGAATATCGAACGGAATTTGTCGAAAATCATGAATCGTGAAGATACATTGCTAGAAATAAGAAGAAATATGATAGAGTCGCCGATTTCGAGCGATCGCATGGCAGAATTTTTTATATTTGAGAAATAATGTATTCTATCAAATTCTAAGTTGAAATGACTGGTAGATACCTATCTTCGAGGAAAGATTTTTGATGAAACGGGCCGGAGTTGGAGGTCGTAAAATAAGGTAATTATCGATCTATACTTTCGACGATATTACCGATTTTCACTTGCAGGCATTTATATACGAATTCGAAATCCTATCGAATGTATTCTTCTAAGGAAACATTTTTTAGTTGTTGACAGTTGGTTGTATGAAGTATGATGGGATATCGACTGAATTTAATCTTTCTGTCGAATTTTGGAATCTTTTACGAAACGTGAGTATTTTCGAATGTTATCGTTGTAGAAATCGTATCGTATTTCTGTACGAAATATTTTCGCGATTCCTTCAACGTCATGGTTTTCAGTCCGAATGAGGGTCAAATTGTCAAAAAGAGTTCGAGCTTCCAACGGAATCCTGCAATCGTGGGGAGAGTTCCATAATTCTCTGATTGGCAAATTGGCCCAGTTGCCACCTCAAGATAACAATTTAACATGAACAGTATTTTCAACATTGTAAAATTGTTGCGAAAGGATAACCGCTGTTATACAGGCTGTTTTCCGAAAGGGCTTCACAATAGCATCCGGTAGGTGAAATGGCTCGACCGATTTTGATGAAAGTTTGTGTGTGTATCTGAGTAGGTGTGTCAGGTCTGCTATATACCCCGGCAGGTGGCGCTGCAATCGGTCTATAGAAACTCAGAAATGGCTTGGCCGATTTTAATGAAACATTGTGTGAGTGTTTGAGTGTGTCTCAGGGTCACAATAGGTGACCGGTAGGTGGCGCTGTATTCGGTTTATAGAAACTCAAGAACGGCTGCACCGATTTCGATGAAACTTGGTGTGTATATGTGAGTATGTGTCAGGTTGCAGTAGGTCTATAGAAATTCAGATATGGCTCGAACGATTTCGAACTTTCAAGTTCAAAAAATGTAGATCTACCGGAAAAATGTAGATCTACCGGAAAAATATTGATCTACTGGAAAAATGTAGATCTACTGGCTAGGTAGATCTGCGGGCCAACTATCAATACATATACTAAAGTGAAGACTTGGACCATCGAAGTAGATCAAGGGAAACTTTTCGAGAAGGTCGTTGTAAACGTGGTGTTTTTTTGGTGGTTAGGAGGGGGATTGGGGGGGAATCTTGAGGGGGTTTAGCGAGAGAAAACACGGAAGTGTCGTAGAGTTTCACGTTTTTGGATCGAAAAGGTGGGGGTGTATTTTAAAAAAAATTACGAAAATGCGAAAAAACGCCAATTTTGGCAAAAAGGGCAAAATGAAGGAAACGAGATCGAACGAACGGCGACGTTAGAAACGACGAGTCCGCGGGAAAGCGAAGAAGAGATTCGAAATTACCGGATAGGCTATATCTGCTTTCGATCTTTTCTTTCGTTTTCCCGGAAGAACGATAAGAAAATGTGACTTTTTGCGAAAATCGAAAACATTCTGACGTTTCACGTATTTCTGTGCTGAATTTTAGCGCGGCTCCTGCAAGGTCGACTCTTTCGGTCCGAACGAGCGGCGCGAAATGTCAAATCGAATTTGAATTTTGAACGGAAATAGTCGAAAATCTCGAAATCGTCAAGAAAAATTGCGAGAAATATGAACAAGTCGCCAATTTCGAGCGATCGCTTTACAGAATTGACGATATTCTGGAAATCGAAGGAAATAAATCATCCCAGTGCTATAAAACCTTTATGTAGAGCATAATTCCTACTTTTATCTATAGCGAAAGTGGCCGGGAGGGACGCGTCCTAGGGTCAACGGTCTACATCGCGGGGCAGTCGGTTCGAAACTCGGAGAGGCCGGCAATCGTTGACGTTGTAATTTTTTTCATTTTTATGGAATGAAACCTTCAGAGTGTGTTATTCCCGTGTAAACTCATCATGGGCTATCGATCTTTTCGTCAAATTACGAAATCTATATTGAATTTCCGTTTGTTTGAAAATTCTTCTTTTAATTTAATCGAAATATTCAAACTTTAAGCAGATAATTAACTGTCGAAAATGGGATTTGGATCTTTTCGTCAAGTTACGACATCTATAATCAATGGTTCCATCACACGGATTTTTGTATGTATTTGAATAGGAACCTACGCCACCGCGTTCATTGCATTGTTTATTTTTGATCCAACTGTGAGTGTATGTATTTGAACAAGGACCTTACTTAACCAAAGACACAGCATTGAATATTTTTGATCCAATTGTGAATGTATGTATTTGAATATGAACCTACGCCACCGCGTTCAATGCATTGTTTATTTTTTATCCAACCGTGAATGTATGTATATTACGCAAACACAGACACAGGATTGATTATTTTTGATCCAAAAATGAACGTATAATTTTGAATGTTTTGCATTGAAATTACACAAAATATTCAACCATTTAAGTAGAAAATTAACCGTCGAAAATGAAAAACCATTGCTACACAGGGTCTTAAGTGAAATGTCACCGCAAGAGTTTTATCGTGAAGAGATTTCTCATCATTGTAAAACCGTTACGAAAAGATAACCGCTGCTATACAGGATGTTTTTTAAATAAATGTCAACTCCGAAACGGCTTTACCCATTTTAATGAAACTTTGTGTGCACCCGTTACGTGGCGCTGAATTCGGTTTATATCAACTCAAAAACGACTGGAACGATTTCGATGAAACTTTGTGTGTGTATCTGAGAGTAGGTTTCAATCCACAATATTCCCCGGTAGGTGGCACTATGAAGGAGCATACTCCAGTAAACGTATCTTGGGATTTGGATCTTTTCGATAAGTTACGAAATCTATAATGAATATCCGTTCGATCGGACGGATTTTTGCATTAAAATTACTCAAAATATTCAAATATTAAGCAGAAAATTAACTATACAGGGTGTTTCAAGTAAAATGTCACCCCTAGAGATGTATCGTAAAGAGAATACTCAACACTGTAAAACCGCTTCGAAAAGATAACCGCTGCTATACGGGGTGTTAAAAAAAAAATGTCAACTCCGAAACGACTTGACCGATTTTGATGAAACTTTGTTTGTGTGTTTCGGTGTGTCCTTGCTTCACAATAGCATCCGGTAGGTGGCGCTGATAATGCTCTATAGGAACTCAGAAATGGCTCGACCGATTTTGATAGAACATTGTGTGCGTGTTTGAGTATGTCTCAGGGTCACAATAAGTAACCGGTAGGTGGCGCTGTATTCGGTTTATAGAAACTCAAGAACGGCTGAACTGATTTCGATGAAACTTTGTATGTGTATTTGAGTATGTGTCAGGTCCGCAATATACCCCGGTAGGTGGCGCTGCTTTCGGTCTGTAGAAACTCAGAAATGCCTCGACCGATTTTGATGAAACATTGTGTACGTGTTTGAGTGGCTCTCAGTGTCACAATAGAAACCCGTTAGGTGGCGCTGCATTCGGTTTATAACAACTCAAGAATGACTGGACCGATTTCGATTAAACTTTGTGTGTATATCTGACTAAGTTCCAGATCCACAATATTCCCCGGTAGGTGGCACTATAATCGGTTTACAGGAACTCAAAAATGGCTATACCGATTTTGATGAATCCTTGTGATTGCGTTTCGGAAGGCCTTAGGTTCACAATACGATTCGGTAGGATCTACCGGAAAAATGTATATCTACCGAAAAAATGTAGATCTACCGGAAAAATGTAGATCTACCGGAAAAATGTAGATCTACCAGAAAAATGTGGATCTATTGCTAGGTAGATCTGCTGGCTCATCTGAATCCCAAAATATGGACTGCTGGCTACTAGTCAATACATATACTAAAGTGAAGACTTGGACCATCGAAGTAGATCAAGGGAAACTTTTTGAGAAGGTCGTTGTAAACGTGGTGTTTTTTTGGTCGTTAGGAGGGGGATTGGGGGGGAATCTTGAGGGGGTTTAGCGAGAGAAAACACGGAAGTTTCGTAGAGTTTCGCGTTTTTGAAGAGAAAGGATGGGGGTGTATTTTTAAAAAATTCACGAAAATGCGAAAAAACGCAAATTTTGGCAAAGGTGCAAAATGAAGGAAACGAGATCGAACGAACGGCGATGTTAGAAACGACGAGTCCGCGGGAAAGCGAAGAAGAGATTCGAAATTACCGGATAGGCTATATCTGCTTTCGATCTTTTCATTCGTTTTCCCGTAAGAACGATAAGAAAATGTGACTTTTTGCGAAAATTGAAAACATTCTGACGTTTCACGTATTTCTGTGCTGAATTTTAGCGCGGTTCCTGCAAGGTCGACTGTTTTGGTCCGAACGAGCGGCGCGAAATGTCAAATCGAATTTGAATTTCGAACGGAATCAGTCGAAAATCTCGAAATCGTCAAGAAAAATTGCGAGAAATATGAACGAGTAACCGATTTCGATCGATCGCTTGACAGAATTGACGATATTCTGGAAATCGAAGGACGGAAATCATCCCAGTGCTATAAAACCTTTATATAGAGCATAATTCCTACTTTTATCTATAGCGAAAGTGGCCGGGACGGAAGCGTCGCGGGCTTAAAGGTCAGCATCGCGGGGCGGCGGGATCGATTCTCGGAGTGGCCGGCAATCGTTGAAGTTATAATATTTTTCATTTTTACGGAATGAAAACTTAAGAGTGTGTTATTCCCGTGTAAACTCATCATGGGCTATTGATCTTTTCGTCAAATTACGAAATCTATATTGAATTTCCGTTTGTTTGAAAATTCTTCTTTTAAATTAATCGAAATATTCAAACTTTAAGCAGATAATTAACTGTCGAAAATGGGATTTGGATCTTTTCGTCAAGTTACGATATCTATAATCAATGGTTCCATCAGACGGATTTTTGTATGTATTTGATCAGGAACCTACGCCACCGCGTTCAGTGCATTGTTTATTTTTGATCCAACTGTGAGTGTATGTATTTGAACAAGGACCTTACTTAACCAAAGACACAGCATTGAATATTTTTGATCCAATTGTGAATGTTTGTATTTGAATATGAACCTACGCCACCGCGTTCAATGCATTGTTTATTTTTTATCCAACCGTGAATGTATGTATATGAATAGGTACCTTACGCAACCACATACACAGCCTTGATTATTTTGATCCAAAAATGAACGTATAATTTTGAATGTTTTGCATTGAAATTACACAAAATATTCAACCATTCAAGTAGAAAATTAACGGTCGAAAATGAAAAACCATTGCTACACAGGGTCTTAAGTGAGATATCACCGCAAGAGATTTATCGTGAAGAGAATTCTCATCATTGTAAAACCGTTACGAAAAGATAACCGCTGTAATACAGGGTGTTTTTAAATGAATGTCAACTCCGAAACGGCTTTACCCATTTTGATGAAACTTTGTGTGCACCCGTTAGGTGGCGCTGAATTCGGTTTATAACAACTCAAAAACGACTGGAACGATTTCGATGAAACTTTGTGTGTGTATCTGAGAGTAGGTTTCAATCCACAATATTCCCCGGTAGGTGGCACTATAATCGGTTCACAGGAACCCAAAAATGGCTATACCGATTTTGATGAATCTTTGTGATTGTGTTTCGGATGGCCTTTGGTTCTCAATACGATTCGCTACGTGACGCTATATTCGGTTTTTAGTAACTCAAAAGCTTCTAACATATTGCGATGCTTCGTGTTTTTGATTCGGCGCGTCTCTGATTCACAATAGCATACTGTAGGGGGCACCCCGATGGATTTATGGTTACTCAAAAACAGCTCGACCAATTTCGATGAAACTTTGTGTTGTGTTGTGTATATCGTTGAAAATAAACCATTACAATACGGGGTGTTCTTTTTTTCACGGCACAATTTTACACGATTGAATTGATTCGTGCCACAAAGAAACCGTTATCTAAATAGGAATCTTGGATGGATTCTTATAATGTATTTTTGAGAAATCTCTATACAGGGTGTTTTTCTTTTAACGTCAATCGCAACTTGCTGCTTTTCACGACAAATCGTACTATTGTATTCAATTATGATAAAAGATAAACTTTCGGGACCTACATCGTTGAAAATAAACCATTACTATACAGGGTGTTCTTTTTCTATCGGCACAATATTACGCGATT
Source organism: Halyzia sedecimguttata (assembly GCA_937662695.2). Lineage (NCBI taxonomy): Eukaryota > Metazoa > Arthropoda > Insecta > Coleoptera > Coccinellidae > Halyzia > Halyzia sedecimguttata. Next base: position 10,802,511 of record OW569418.2, read on the forward strand.
GATTTGATTTGTGCCACAAACAAAGCGTTATTCAAATAGGAACCTTGGATGGATTCTTATAATATATTTTTCAGAAACCTCTATACAGGGTGTTTTTCTTTTAATCAATCAATCACAACTTGCTGCTTTTCACGAAGAATCGTACTATTGTATTCAATTGTGATAAAAGAAATGCTTTCGGGACCTACATCGTTGAAAATAAACCGTTACTATATGGGGTGTTCTTTTTCTATCGGCACAATATTACGCGATTGATTTGAATTTTGCCACACTCAAAGCGTTATTCAAATAGGAACCTTGGATGGATTCTTATAATATATTTTTCAGAAAACTCCATACAGGGTGTTTTTCTTTTAACGTCAATCAAAACTTGCTCCTTTTCACGAAAAATCGTACTATTGTATTCAATTGTGATAAAAGATATACTTTCGGGACTTACATCGTTGAAAATAAACCATTACTATACAGGATGTTCTTTTTCTATCGGCACAATATTACGCGATTGATTTGATTTTTGCCGCAAACAAACCGTTATCTAAATAGGAATCTTGGATGGATTCTTATAATGTATTTTTTAGAAATCTCTATACAGGGTGTTTTTCTTTCAACGTCAATCGCAACTTGCTGCTTTTCACGACAAATCGTATTGTATTCGATTGTGATTAATGATATACTTTCGGGACCTACATCGTTGAAAATAAACCAATACTATACAGAGTGTTCTTTTTCTATCGGCACAATATTACGCGATTGATTTGATTTGTGCCACAAACAAAGCGTCATTCAAATAGGAACCTTGGATGGATTCTCATAATATATTTTGCAGAAATCTCCATACAGGGTGTATTTCTATTAACGTCAATCACAACTTGCTGCTTTTCACGAAAAATCGTACTATTGTATTCAAGTGTGATAAAAGATATACTTTCGGGACCTACATCGTTGAAAATAAACCTTTACTATACAGGGTGTTCTTTTTCTATTGGCAAAATATTACGCTATTGATTTGATTTTTGCCACAAACAAACCTTTATCTAAATAGGAATCTTGGATGGATTCTTATAATGTATTTTTCAGATATCTCTATACAGGGTGTTTTTCTTTTAACGTCAATCGCAACTTGCTGCTTTTCACGACAAATCGTGCGATTGTAATCAATTGTGTTAAAATATATACTTTTGGGACCTACATCGTTGAAAATAATCCATTATTATACAGGGTGTTCTTTTTCTTTCGGCACAATATTACGCGATTGATTTGATTTGTTGCACAAACGGAGCGTTATCTGAATAGGAACCTTGGATGGATTCTCATAATGTATTTTTCAGAAATCTATATACAGGGTGTTTTTCTTTTAACGTCAATCGCAACTTGCCGCTTTTCACGATAAATCGTGCGATTGTAATAAATTATATACTTTCGGGACCTACATCGTTGAAAATAAACCATTACTATACAGGATGTTCTTTTTCTATCGGCACACTATCACGCGATTGATTTGATTTGTTCCACAAACAAAGCAATATCTGAATAGGAACCTTAGATGGATTCTCATAATATATTTTTCAGAAATGCGTATACAGAGTATTTTATAATTCCGTTTTATTTATAATTTAAATTTTTTTTATAGTCAAAATTTTTTTAATGATTTTTTTTTCAATTTTGAAATTTAAAAAAAATTTTTTTTTATAATTTTTTTTTCACTTTTTTTCAATATTTTTCTCAATTTTTTTTTAATTTTTTTTTCATCAAATTTTACCTATGAATAAAAACTACTGGCTAATCGAAGCCTCCAACAATAGACTGCGGGCCACTAGTTTATTCTACTAATGTAAAGATCTCGGGATCACAGAGAGATGTCAAAAAAGTTTTTTCCTCTAGGAGGTCGATATTTTCGATTTTTTCGTCGGTTATTCGAGGGGCGAGGGGGGATTCGAGGTGTAAACGGGAAAGAGAAAAGATGACATTTTCTCCGGGTATCCGTCTTTGACGAGAGAAAACGTGGTGAGTATTTAAAAAAAAATCGTGAAATCGGGTGAAAACTCCGTTTTTCGCTAATGGTGCAAATCGGTAACGATAGAAATCTCGCGAGGAGGCGACGCTCGGAAAGTTATTTCGTCGGGGGCCGGAAGACGAGATTCGTAGGTAGTTTGTAACGCAGCCCGATTTTTGATAAAACCTACTCTTTTTCCGTAAAAAGATAGCAAACTTTGACATATTTTGAAAACCTCGGTGAAATGTGACGTTTAGACCGGTTCGGCTTCGCTCGACCGACTTCGGGTCCTGCTATAGAAGATAAAACGGGGATGATTTACTTCGATCACAGATGAAAGAAACTGTCAGTTTGAATTTATCGACGTTTTCTTTGCGATTGAGTTGGGATAAATGTCAAATAGAATTAGAATTTCGAACGGAATTTGTCGAATCGTGAAGATACATTGCTAGAAATAAGAAGAAATATGATAGAGTCTCCGATTTCGATCGATTGCATGGCAGAATTTTTGATATTTGAGAGATAATGTATTCTATCAAATTCTAAGTTGAAATGACTGGTAGATACCTATCTTCGAGGAAAGATTTTTGATGACAAGAGCCGGAGGTGGAGAACGTAAAATAAGGTAATTATCGATGTATACTTTCGACGATATTACCGATTTTCACTTGCAGGCATTTATATACGAATTAGAAATCCTATCGAATGTATTCTAAGGAAACATTTTTTAGTTGTTGACAGTTGGTTGTATGAAGTATGATGGGATATCGACTGAATATAATCTTTCTGTCGAATTTTGGAATCTTTTACGAAACGTGAGTATTTTCGAATGATATCGTTGTAGAAATCGTATCGTATTTCTGTACGAACTCTTTTCGCGCTTCCTTCAACGTCATGGTTTTCAGTCCGAATGAGGTTCGAATTGTCAAATAGAATTCGATCTTCCAACGGAATTGGTCAAAAATCCTGGAATCGTGGGGAGAGTTCCATAATTCTCTGATAGGCAAATTGGCCCAGTTGCCACATCAAGATAACAATTTAACATGCACAGTATTTTCAACATTGTAAAATTGTTGCGAAAGGATAACCGCTGTTATACAGGCTGTTTTCCGAAACGGCTTCACGATAACATCCGGTAGGTGAAATGGCTCGACCGATTTTGATAAAAGTTTGTGTGTGTATCTGAGTAGGTGTGTTAGGTCTGCTATATACCCCGGCAGGTGGCGCTGCAATCGGTCTATAGAAACTCAGAAATGGCTTGGCCGATTTTAATGAAACATTGTGTGCGTGTTTGAGTGTGTCTCAGGGTCACAATAGGTGACCGGTAGGTGGCGCTGTATTCGGTTTATAGAAACTCAAGAACGGCTGCACCAATTTCGATGAATCTTGGTGTGTATATGTGAGTATGTGTCAGGTTGCAGTAGGTGTATAGAAATTCAGTTATGGCTCGAACGATTTCGAACTTTCAAGTTCGAAAAATGTAAATCTACTGGAAAAATGTAGATCTACCGAAAAAATGTAGATCTGCCAGAAAAATGTAGATCTACTGGCTAGGTAGTCAATACATATACTAAAGTGAAGACTTGAACCATCGAAGTAGATCAAGGGAAACTTTTTGAGAAGGTCGTTGTAAACGTGGTGTTTTTTTGGTGGTTAGGAGGGGAATTGGGGGGAATCTTGAGGGGGTTTAGCGAGAGAAAACACGGAAGTTTCGTAGAGTTTCGCGTTTTTGGATCGAAAAGGTGGGGGTGTATTTTAAAAAAAATCACGAAAATGCGAAAAAACGCCAATATTGGCAAAAGGTGTAAAATGAAGGAAACGAGATCGAACGAACGGCGACGTTAGAAATGACGAGTCCGCGGGAAAGCGAAGAAGAGATTCGAAATTACCGGATAGGCTATATCTGCTTTCGATCTTTTCTTTCGTTTTCCCGGAAGAACGATAAGGAAATGTGACTTTTTGCGAAAATCGAAAACATTCTGACGTTTCACGTATTTCTGTGCTGAATTTTAGCGCGGCTCCTGCAAGGTCGACTCTTTCGGTCCGAACGAGCGGCGCGAAATGTCAAATCGAATTTGAATTTCGAACGGAAATAGTCGAATATCTCGGAATCGCCTGGAAAAATTACGAGAAATATGAACAAGTCGCCAATTTCGAGCGATCGCTTGACAGAATCGACGATATTCTGGAAATCGAAGGACGGAAATCAACCCAGTGCTATAAAATATTTAAGTGGAGCATAATTCCTACTTTTATCTATAGCGAAAGTGGCCGGGAGGGAAACGTCCTTAGGTCAACGGTCAGCATCGCGGAGCAGCCGGATCGAATCTCGGAGTGGCCGGAGTCGTTGACGTTATACTTTTTTTCATTTTCACGGAATGAAAACTTAGGAGTTTGTTAATCCCGTGTAAACTCATCATGGGCTATTGATCTTTTCGTCAAATTACGAAATCTATATTGAATTTCCGTTTGTTTGAAAATTTTTCTTTTAAATTAATCGAAATATTCAAACTTTAAGCAGATAATTAACTGTCGAAAATGGGATTTGGATCTTTTCGTCAAGTTACGATATCTATAAAATCAATGGTTCCATCAGACGGATTTTTGTATGTATTTGAATAGGAACCTACGCCACCGCGTTCATTGCATTGTTTATTTTTTATCCAACTGTGAGTATATGTATTTGAACAAGGACCTTACTTAACCAAAGACACAGCATTGAATATTTTTGATCCAATTTTGAATGTATGTATTTGAATATGAACCTACGCCACCGCGTTCAATGCATTGTTTATTTTTTATCCAACCGTGAATGTATGTATATTACGCAAACACAGACACAGGATTGATTATTTTTTATCCAAAAATGAATGTATAATTTTGAATGTTTTGCATTGAAATTACACAAAATATTCAACCATTTAAGTAGAAAATTAACGGTCGAAAATGAAAAACCATTGCTACACAGTGTCTTAAGTGAAATGTCACCGCAAGAGATTTATCGTGAAGAGAATTCTCATCATTGAAAAACCGTTACGAAAAGATAACCGCTGCTATACAGGATGTTTTTAAATAAATGTCAACTCCGAAACGGCTTTACCCATTTTAATGAAACTTTGTGTGCACCCGTTAGGTGGCGCTGAATTCGGTTTATAACAACTCAAAAACGACTGGAACGATTTCGATGAAACTTTGTGTGTGTATCTGAGAGTAGATTTCAATCCACAATATTCCCCGGTAGGTGGCACTATAATCGGTTCACAGGAACCCAAAAATGGCTATACCGATTTTGATGAATCTTTATGATTGTGTTTCGGAAGGCCTTTGGTTCTCAATACGATTCGCTACGTGACGCTATATTCGGTTTTTAGTAACTCAAAAGCTTCTAACATATTGCAATGGGACCTTCGTGTTTTTGATTCGGCGCGTCTCTGATTCACAATAGCATACTGTAGGGGGCACCCCGATGGATTTATGGTTACTCAAAAACGGCTCGACCAATTTCGATGAAACTTTGTGTTGTGTTGTGTATATCGTTGAAAATAAACCATTACAATTACGGCGTTTTCTTTTTTTCACGGCCCAATTTTACACGATTGAATTGATTCGTGCCACAAACAAACCGTTATCTAAATAGGAATCTTGGATGGATTCTCATAATATATTTTTCAGAAAACTCCATACAGGGTGTTTTTCTTTTAACGTCAATCAAAACTTGCTACTTTTCACGAAAAATCGTACTATTGTATTCAATTGTGATAAAAGATATACTTTCGGGACTTACATCGTTGAAAATAAACCATTACTATACAGGATGTTCTTTTTCTATCGGCACAATATTACGCGATTGATTTGATTTTTGCCGCAAACAAACCGTTATCTAAATAGGAATCTTGGATGGATTCTTATAATGTACTTTTTAGAAATCTCTATACAGGGTGTTTTTCTTTCAAAGTCAATCGCAACTTGCTGCTTTTCACGACAAATCGTACTATTGTATTCGATTGTGATTAATGATATACTTTCGGGACCTACATCGTTGAAAATAAACCATTACTATACAGAGTGTTCTTTTTCTATCGGCACAATATTACGCGATTGATTCGATTTGTGCCACAAACAAAGCGTCATTCAAATAGGAACCTTGGATGTATTCTTATAATATATTTTTCAGAAATCTCCATACAGGGTGTATTTCTATTAACGTCAATCACAACTTGCTGCTTTTCACGAAAAATCGTACTATTGTATTCAATTGTGATAAAAGATATACTTTCGGGACCTACATCGTTGAAAATAAACCTTTACTATACAGGGTGTTCTTTTTCTATTGGCAAAATATTACGCTATTGATTTGATTTTTGCCACAAACAAACCTTTATCTAAATAGGAATCTTGGATGGATTCTTATAATGTATTTTTCAGATATCTATATACAGGGTGTTTTTCTTTTAACGTCAATCGCAACTTGCTGCTTTTCACGATAAATCGTGCGATTGTAATCAATTGTAATAAATTATATACTTTCGGGACCTACATCGTTGAAAATAAACCATTACTATACAGGATGTTCTTTTTCTATCGGCACAATATTACGCGATTGATTTGATTTGTTGCACAAACAAAGCGTTATCTGAATAGGAACCTTGGATGGATTCTCATAATATATTTTTCAGAAATGTGTATACAGGGTGTTTCTCTTTTTTATAATTCCATTTTATTTATAATTTAAATTTTTTTTATAGTTAAAATTTTTTTAATGATTTTTTTTTTCAATTTTGAAATTAACAAAAAAAATTTTTTTATAATTTTTTTTTTTCATTTTTTTTCAATATTTTTCTCAATTTTTTTTTTTTATTTTTTTTTAAATTTTTTTTTCATCAAATTTTACCTATGAATAAAAACTACTGGCTAATCGAAGCCTCCAACAATAGACTGCGGGCCACTAGTCACTATTACTAAAATGAAGATGGGTTCTATAGAAAAGGAACAAAAAAACTTTTTTGAAAATGTTACTATAAACGTGACGATTTTTTAGACGTTAGGAGGGGGGGAGGGGGGAAATTTCCGAGGTGTTTCGCGAGGAAAAAGACGGAAGTTTCGTAGGGTTTCGCGTTTTCGGAGCGAAAAGACGGGGGTGTATTTTTAAAAAAATCGCGAAAAGGCGAAAAAACGCCGATTTTGGCGAAAGGTACGAAATGAAGGAAAGGAGATCGGAGGACGGGTGGCGTTCGGAACGACGGTATTTGCGGGAACGCGAAGACGAGATTCGAAATTAGTCCGTAGCTGAGCCCTTTTTTCGATTCACTCTTTCGTTTTCCCGGTAGAACGATAGGAAAATGTGACTTTTTGCGAGAATCGACGAAATTCTGACGTTTCACGTATTTCTGTGGCGAATTTTAACGCGGCTCCTTCACGGTCGACGTTTTCGGTCCGAACGAGCGATTAGAAATGTCAAATCGAATTTGAATTTCGAACCGAATCGGTCGAAAACCTTCGAATAGTCTAGAAAAACCGCGAGAAATATGAACGAGTAACCGATTTCGATCGATCGCTCGACAGGATTGACGATATTCTGAAAATCGAAAGACGAAAATCATCCGAGTACTTAAAACACTTATGTGGTTTATTCTACTAATGTAAAGATCTCGGGATCACAGAGAGAGGTCAAAAAAGTTTTTTCCTCTAGGAGGTCGATAATTTCGATTTTTTCGTCGGTTATTCGAGGGGCGAGGGGGGATTCGAGGTGTAAACGGGAAAGAGAAAAGACGAAATTTTCTCCGGGTATCCATCTTTGACGAGAGAAAACGTGGAGAGTATTTAAAAAAAAATCGTGAAATCGGCTGAAAACTCCGTTTTCCGCTAAACGTGCAAATCGGTAACGATAGAAATCTCGCGAGGAGGCGACGCTCGGAAAGTTATTTCGTCGGGGGCCGGAAGACGAGATTCGTAGGTAGTTTGTAACGCAGCCCGATTTTTGATAAAACCTACTGTTTTTCCGTAAAAAGATCGCAAACTTTGACATATTTTGAAAACCTCGGTGAAATGTGACATTCAGACCGGTTCGGCTTCGCTCGACCGACTTCGGGTCCTGCTATAGAAGATAATACGTGAATGATTTACTTCGATCACAGATGATAGAAACTTCTGTCAGTTTGAATTTATCGACGTTTTCTTTGCGAATGAGTGGCGATAAATGTCAAATAAAATTAGAATTTCCGACGGAATTTGTCGAAAATCTTGAATCGTGAAGATACATTGCTAGAAATAAGAAGAAATATGATAGAGTCGCCGATTTCGAGCGATCGCATGGCTGAATTTTTGATATTTGAGAAATAATGTATTCTATCAAATTCTAAGTTGAAATGACTGGTAGATACCTATCTTCGAGGAAAGATTTTTGATGAAACGGGCCGGAGGTGGAGAACGTAAAATAAGGTAATTATCGATCTATACTTTCGACGATATTACCGATTTTCACTTGCAGGCATTTATATACGAATTCGAAATCCTATCGAATGTATTCTAAGGAAACATTTTTTAGTTGTTGACAGTTGGTTGTATGAAGTATGATGGGATATCGACTGAATTTAATCTTACTGTCGAATTTTGGAATCTTTCACGAAACGTGAGTATTTTCGAATGTATTCGTTGTAGAAATCGTATCGTATTTCTGTACGAAATCTTTTCGCGATTCCTTCAACGTCATGGTTTTCAGTCCGAATGAGGGTCGAATTGTCAAATAGAATTCGAGCTTCCAACGGAAGCGTGGGGAGAGTTCCATAATTCTCTGATAGGCAAATTGGCCCAGTTGCCACCTCAATATAACAATTTAACATGAACAGTATTTTCAACATTGTAAAATTGTTGCGAAAGGATAACCGCTGTTATACAGGCTGTTTTCCGAAACGGCTTCACAATAGCATCCGGTAGGTGAAATGGCTAGACCGATTTTGATGAAAGTTTGTGTGTGTATCTGAGTAGGTGTGTCAGGTCTGCTATATACCCCGGCAGGTGGCGCTGCAATCGGTCTATAGAAACTCAGAAATGGCTTGGCCGATTTTAATAAAACATTGTGTGCGTGTTTAAGTGTGTCTCAGGGTCACAATAGGTGACCGGTAGGTGGCGCTGTATTCGGTTTATAGAAACTCGAGAACGGCTGCACCGATTTCGATGAAACTTGATGTGTATATGTGAGTATGTGTCAGGTTGCAGTAGGTCTATAGAAATTCAGATATGGCTCGAACGATTTTGAACTTTCGAGTTCGAAAAGTGTAAATCTACTGGAAAAATGTAGATTTACCGGAAAAATGTAGATCTGCCGGAAAAATGTAGATCTACTGGCTAGGTAGATCTGCGGGCCAACTAGTCACTATTACTAAAATGAAGATGGGTTCTATAGAAAAGGAACAAAAAAACTTTTTTGAAAATGTTACTATAAACGTGACGATTTTTTAGACGTTAGGAGGGGGGGAGGGGGGGAGGGGGGAAATTTCCGAGGTGTTTCGCGAGGAAAAAGACGGAAGTTTCGTAGGGTTTCGCGTTTTCGGAGCGAAAAGACGGGGGTGTATTTTTAAAAAAATCGCGAAAAGGCGAAAAAACGCCGATTTTGGCGAAAGGTACGAAATGAAGGAAAGGAGATCGGAGGACGGGTGGCGTTCGGAACGACGGTATTTGCGGGAACGCGAAGACGAGATTCGAAATTAGTCCGTAGCTGAGCCCTTTTTTCGATTCACTCTTTCGTTTTCCCGGTAGAACGATAGGAAAATGTGACTTTTTGCGAGAATCGACGAAATTCTGACGTTTCACGTATTTCTGTGGCGAATTTTAACGCGGCTCCTTCACGGTCGACGTTTTCGGTCCGAACGAGCGATTAGAAATGTCAAATCGAATTTGAATTTCGAACCGAATCGGTCGAAAACCTTCGAATAGTCTAGAAAAACCGCGAGAAATATGAACGAGTAACCGATTTCGATCGATCGCTCGACAGGATTGACGATATTCTGAAAATCGAAAGACGGAAATCATCCGAGTACTTAAAACACTTATGTGGTACATAATCGGGGTCGATTCACGTAGACGTCGGTGGCCGAGCGAACTAAGGCACCGCATTTATAGCTCCCGAGCCTCGCAGGGCGGCGGGATCGAATCTCGGAGCGTCCGAAATAGATTCATCATAAGATTTTTTCATTTTTACCCAATGAAAAACTTAAAGGAGCGTTCTCCAGTGAACGTATTTTGGGATTTGGATCTTTTCGTTAAGTCACGAAATCTATAATGAATTTTTGCATTAAAATTACTCAAAATATTCACACATTAAGCAGAAAATTAACGGTCGAAAATGAAAAACCACTGCTATATAGGGTGTTTCAAGTAAAATGACACCCCAAGATATTCTCAACATAGTAAAACCGTTGCGAAAGGATCGCCGCTTCTCTACAGGGTGTTTTTCGAAAAATGTCAACTCCGAAAAGGCTTGACCGATTATGATGAAACTTTGTGAGTGGGTATTTCGGCCGATCTCAAAGTGATTCACATTCACAATTGGACCCAGTTGGTGGCGGAACAATCGGTTCACAGAAACTCAAAGATGGCAGTACCTACCGATTTTGATGAAACTTTATTCTTCATTCGTTTGTGTTAGAAAATATACTTTCGAGGCATACGTCGTTGAAAATAAACCATTACTATACATGGTGTTCCTTTTCTCACGACATCGATTATTTTCGAATGTAAGCGTTTTAAGTTAAATGTCACCTCGAGATGTCTATCGTGAAGAGAATTCTCAACATCGTTAAACCATTGCGAATGGATAAGGATAAGGATAACCGCTACTATAAAGGGTGTTTTTAAAAAAAATTTCAACTCCGAAACGGCTTGACCGATTTTGATGAAATTTTGTTTGTATGTTTCCGTGGGTCATTGCTTCACAATAGCATCCGGAAGGTGGCGCTGATGATGCTCAATAGGAACTCAGAAATGGCTCGACCGATTTTGACATAACATTGTATGCGTGTTTGAGTGTGTCTCAGGGTCACAATAGATAACCGGTAGGTGGCGCTGTATTCGGTTTATAGAAACTCAAGAACGGCTGAACCGATTTCGATAAAGCTTTGTGTGTGTATCTGAGTATGTGTCAGGTCCGCAATATATCCCGGAAGGTTGGCGCTGCAATCGGTCTATAGAAACTTAGAAATGGCTCTAACGATTTTGATGAAACATTGTGTGCGTGTTTGAGTGGCTCTAAGGGTCACAATAGGAACCCGTTAGGTGGCGCTGCATTCGGTTTATAACAACTCAAGAACGATTGGACCGATTTCGATGGAACTTTGTGTGTGTGTGTATCTGAGTAGGTTTCGGATCCATGGAACTTTGTGTGTGTGTGTGTGTGTATCTGAGTAGGTTTCGGATCCACAATATTCCCCGGTAGGTGGCGCTACAATCGGTTAACAGGAACCCAAAATTGGCTATACCGATTTTGATGAATCTTTGTGATTGTGTTTAGGAAGGCCTTAGGTTCACAATACGATTCGGTAGGTGGCGCTATATTCGGTTTTTAGTAACACAAAAACTCCTAACATATTCCGATGGGACTTTCGTGTGTAAATGATTCTCAGAATCACAACAGGATCCGTTAGATGGCATTGAACTACCGGTTCAATTGATCTACCGATTCAATTCATCTACCGATATATATATTATCGGTATTGATCTATATATTGATCTACCGGATATAGATCTACCGAAAAAATGTAGATCTACCGGAAAAATGTAGATCTATCGGAAAAAGGTAGATCTACCAGAAAAATGTGGATCTATTGCTAGGTAGATCTGCTGGCTCATCTGAATCCCAAAATATGGACTGCTGGCTACTAGTTTAGACGAACTATTTGTATGTCAGATGTGAACTTTTAGAACTTAGCAATTCTTTAGACATTATATTTATCTGAGTATCGCCAAGTGGGTCTATTATTATCATTAGAGCAGGATCGTGTGTAGGGAATCCAATCCCGCAAATGTGGAATCCTGCTAAAATTCTGCGGGATTTTCCGTTCGGGATTCAATATTAAAATTCCGCATTCGATAATATAAGTGCAAAAGCCTGAGAAAAAGAATAAGTACTCTTTTTATCGACCTCTATGAAAAGTGACATTTTACGTACTAATTTGCGGCCGTAAAATCGACTATTATTTAAGGCAAGTACTTTGCGGGCGAAAAAGTACTTTTTCGGCAACCGTCCGGGAAGTGGGCACTTCCCGGACGCTTTTCCTTTGAGAAAGAAGCATTTCCCGGCCTAGTCCGGGAAGTACGTACTTCCCGGACTAGGCCGGAAGAATCACGTCGTTTTGGTCATTGTAAATATGAAAATCTTGGTAGGTATATTTTTGATAAATGAAGTTACCATAGCACTGAGAAAACGGCTGACAGTTCATATAAAATTAGTTAACATGTGATATTTTCTGTTCTGTTTAACTTGAATAAGAATCAAAATATATAAAAAAGAAATGTGTCGTCTCATTGATTTGTTATTCTACACGGTTGCCGAAAAAATATTGTACGCAACACGCCCGAAAAAGGTTTTTTTGGACTCATAGACTTCTAGGACTCGCTTACGCTCTTCCTAGAATTTTGTCTATTCGTCCAAAAAAACCCTATTTTCCGGACTTGTTACGTAAATTACTATTTTTGCTCGCAAAATTACTTTCTCGTCCGCTGTGTTCACTATGGATACGGCATGATACGGCCCAATACAAACACAAGTGTCTGTAAGAATAACTGTCAGTGCTGTGGTCACTATGGATACGACATGAAACGGTTCAATACAAACAGTGGTGCGAAATTCATAAAAGTATGTAGAGGACGACGAAAAAATGTAATATGCACCTCGGTGAAAAACTGTCTCTTGTTTCGCGCTTGCAATTTGCAGGCACGACTATAATATATAGTTTTTCGTCTTTGGCACATGCATAACTATTATGCTACGACTATACTATGTTTTTAATTGCACAAGACCTTTTCATAAGCATTTTTATTAGGTTGAGTACAAAGAGTATATATATCTTTGACAATCCCGCATTCTTGCGGATCCAGGGGATTGATTATTTCAATCCCGGGCGTTTGCGGGATAGAGGTTTTGGTGCGGGATTGGATTCCCTAGTCGTGTGGTCCAGCCCTTCAGAACTGTGACTGATACAATGTTTTGTTCTATTATCCTATTTATTAAATCCTAAGAACATCGCCAATGGTGTTAACATACCTGATGACGTTTTTAGGAGTCTTGGTTATCCCGTTGTGAAGCTTTAGAACTGGCTCACCCATATATAAAATTCTTAGGCTGGCCAGCTCTGGGACTATATGTTCGGCATATTGCTTTTCCGAGCCTGCATATTTTGTCTGCTGACTTGCCCATGCAGTAAAAGTGTTTTTTTTTGTACCGACAGAGCCCTCTCACACAAAGCTCAGCTCATGACAGCTGCAGAAGCTTTCTGGTATAGACCACATTAGTTAGGTTAGGCCACAGAACATATCGTTAGGAGAAGTGAGAGCTACATAGAGTTGGATTGGAAGCGTAAAAAGCGACCCCAGGGAGCCGGGTGCAGAACTAAACGTCAGACGCGCCAAATTTAAACTGTGGCGCCTTTTTCAGTTTCACTACAATTTCAAATTTATTATTCCAAGAACTGTTATCTCCAACGATAATTGGATTATCATTGAAGATAACAGTTCTTCGAAAGAAATGATTGCAAAAGTAAATGAAGAAATAACAACCTTATTCTGAATTTTTTTTTGGGAAAATAATTTTATCAATTATAATTAATTTATTAATAAAACAATCATTGTTGAATAAGAAACAAGCAGTAAAACAGTTTATTTCTGAAAAGGAAAAATATTTTCAAGAAGGTCATACAGTCAATATAACAAAAACTTTTCTATAAACAATATATAAAAAATAACTCAAATGTCTTCCTTCCATTCCTTCTAATCTTTTCCATGTCTTCCAGTTGGAGGTAAATTATAATCTGTCAAAAAATTGAAATCTCCAGAATTGTTTTTATCTGAAGCAGTGGAGACGCATTGTGCCTCTACATCAGAAATTTCAAAATCAGTAAAGTGTTCTTCTTGATTAACATAAGAATGATCATGAAAACCTAAGATGTTGACATGATCATTCTGAACATATTCATGACTTTCAGAACATGCTTGTGGGGAAAAGTTGTGCTGTGCATAATAATAATGATCTAGAGTGAAAGCATGATATACTGGAGGCATTGATGGACAGGCTCCTATTAACAACCTTGATTTACTTTACTTGTGATATAAAAATCACTTTCAACACAGTGATCTTAAACAATCTCAAGATAAAACAGTTTGTGGATTCTGGAGTCAAACAAAATTGTATCCAAGTTTGGCCACTTACATTCGTCGGAAACTTGAAGAAGTGCATTCCACTCAATCCATCATGGTATTGATTCTTGCAAGTAGGGTAATTGCAAGAATACTTTGGTGTCCCAACAAGCATATTGTTAATGAGATTTTATATGTAGCGAGTATACTTAGCTCTTCTCCTTTGATCGATCTATCCTGTCCATGTAAGTCTTAGATGGTCCTTATAGTTGTCGCATTACTGAAAACAATTTCATATAAATTTTAATTGAATTCTTAGTTAAATATGAATAATACTCACCTAAAACAAGTATTCGTGTATGATTTTACATTTTACAACCATCATAACCATACATTTATTTATTTACTTTATTTGACATATGGTAAAATTGGTAAATAAGGATCCTGTATCCTGAAGAATAATGCTCGAAGCTCCATCTAAGAGCCGGGTGCGAACTATATAACTTCAAAAATAAACTTCCAATTTTAGACCAAAGCTTTCACTTCTCCTAACGATATATTCTGTGGGTTAGGCGGGAATTTTGAATTGCGATCCACCCGTGGATGCGAGCACTGCATTTCTTATGGACCTAAAATTTACGCAAATTTTTCGCATGTTTTTAGATACTTTCGCTAATTTCTTAAGGTTTATTTCTGTTGAAACAGATTCAGTGAACCTTTCTCAACAATCTAGAATCAAGTTTTCATAACAACATTGTATATTTCCAAAATAATTAATGAATATAAAAGTATTGAGCAAATTCGATGGACGTACTTATGTCTTAGCTCACTCGAAATCAGTCGAGAATAATAACATAACCCTAAATCGGCCTGGTAATGACGCAAAACAGAACTCATCTACGACATAAAGAAATCTTTCGAACTACAATGGTTTCAACTTGATTTAAGGATAAATAGAAGTAGATTTTGATGCGGAAAGAACATGAAAACATACACTAATGATGAAGGTACCCAATATTTGATGTCTCTGTACTAACATTATCTTTTAAATAGGGTGGTTTCATCTCAAAGTTGAACCTACATAAGAGTCCCATGTTAAAAAATTTGAATATGGATCTCCGCCAAGAGAATGATTCTAACCTAACTAATGTGGTCTATACGATGGTGAGAAATTCACGAATCTTTTTGCCTGTGCAAATCCTGGAGTATCTCTCCATAGAGCTGTGCTGTTAATTAGATCCCATTCTTGGACCGCTGCCC
This sequence comes from Halyzia sedecimguttata, assembly GCA_937662695.2. Classification (NCBI taxonomy): domain Eukaryota; kingdom Metazoa; phylum Arthropoda; class Insecta; order Coleoptera; family Coccinellidae; genus Halyzia; species Halyzia sedecimguttata. The sequence continues at coordinate 10,818,109 of OW569418.2, forward strand.
TGGAGGCCCTTTTTGCAAGTTCATCCGCCTTCTCATTTTCTTCAATACCCACCATTGGCACCCATAGAAGAGTCACGTCTTATTGCCTCTAGCCAGTTGCTTTATCTGCTATGATATTCCGGTATTTCCAGGACAGTAACCCTGGATGGGTAATTTCACGTCTCTCAGTGTGGTCTGGCTGCCCGTTTAATATAGATGTGCGCCCACTTGAGGTTCCTTTTCAGACGTTCTTGAGTACAAATGTAGACAGCCAGTGTCTCTGCCTTTAAAATAGAGGACTCATGTCCCAGGGGCACAGAGATCCTCATTTCGGACCATGTACCCCAATACATATGCACCCTTATCTAATTTTGAACCATCTGTATACCAAATGGATGACTTTTTGTCCAATTGATCAACGATGTCCACCACACGCAGACGGTCTCTAATGACCGTTGAAAAGGGTTTTTCGAAAAATGGTTGGCATTAAATCTGAGGGCTGTGCCAAGTGGTTTGAGTCCAGTTGGTCCAGTAACCTTATATCTCCCAGGTAACACAGACCTCGCATAGAGGTCTCTGAGAGGTTATAATGTGGATGAAAATGCGAGCTCCCAATGTGAGATCCCCAAGATATCACACAGATAACCAGAATAAGATATTCCTATTGCGAGCTCCTAAAGATATCCCACAGATAACCAGAATAAGACATTCCTGTTTCGAGATCCTCAAGATATCACATATGTAACCAGAATAAGACATTCATTCCCATTACGAGCTCCTATAAAGATATCACGCAGATAACTAGAAAAAGACATTCCTATTGCGAGCTCCTCAAGATATCACAAGTGTAACGAGAATAACACATTCCATTGCGAGGTCCTAAAAACCTCGCAAATTCAACAAGAATAGGAAATCAGGTGGCGCGTTGCAGGGATCTACGCCATCCCTACTCTGAACTTCTCGTTTCCACCGATAGATGGCGCAATCGTCTACTCTGTACCCGGAAGAACATCCCCATCGCTAATAACCCGAGTGGAATATCGATCTACGCATCGAAGTGATGTATTCGGCGCCATACATGTATTGTACATTTGGAGGATATATAGATTATAGATCCATATCGCAGCCATCTTCTCTCAGTACTGCCCCGGTTGAGCAGCCTGAGAACTTCCCCATGTGATATCTCAGATGTTACTGGGATCATCCCCTGTGGTGGACATTTGGAGGTGATAGAGAGGTCTGGGCGACCTCCCTGCGATATCACAGTACACATCTCAAAGTATTCCCCAGGCTGAGCAGTTTGAGAACTTCCCCATGTGATATCTCTGAGATGTTACTGAGCTCATCCCCTGTGGCGGTTATTTGGAGGTAATAGGGAGGTCTGGGCGACCTCCCTGCGATATCGCAATAAACCTCTCAAAATATTCCCCAGGGTGAGCAGTTTGAGAACTTCCCCATGCGATATCTCTGAGATGTTACTGGACTCATCCCCTGTGGCGGACATTTGGAGGTGATAGGGAGCTCTTGGTGACCTCCCAGCGATATCGCAATAGGCGTCACAATATCCCGTCAAGAGCTCGCCGAGACATATCTGGGACATACCCTGTGTGTTACCTGGGCTCCTACCCAGTTAGCAGGTAGGAGTTACCCACTAGGAGAAATTCTTATTGCATCCAGCAGGTCTCAATTCCTTACATGTAAGTGAAAGGGAGGCAGATTAAGTAAGACGCTCAAGTGGGTGTAAGTGGAACAAATTCTTCGACTTTTGATTTTCTCCAACTACTGAAGGTTTGCTGTTAAAGTGTAGATATATAATGTACCATACTCCAGTAATTTAACTCTGAATACGGTGGTAGGATATTAAATTTCCAATATAATTAATTTTCAGCAGAAATGGGAAAGTATACTTATGTCCACTGTGTTGGGAAATTGATGAAAGGTTTTTCATTTATGATAAATCGATATTCAGCAATCAAGAAATAATAGTAGTAACTGATTTTAATTGCCTAGCATCGACCTGGGGTCCTTATCCTTCAAGATATATGTGAGAGATATACAGGGTGTAAATAAATAGTTTGCGAAAAAATTCAGGGGGTGATTCCTTGTCAAAAAATTGTGTGGATCTCTAATATAATTATAATATATTATATAATAAGCCACCCCTAAAATTTGTTTCCAAAAAACTTTTTTCCTTATTCTTATACTATTTAAAAATTAATTTTGGAGGCTTGGTTCATTCTGAACGAATAAGATAAGGTGTAGTTTATTGATGTTATTCACGGTTTCACGTGTGGTAACAGAGCATGAACTCGTTGAATGTGATATGGATGCTAAAGCTGTTAGAACTCACACATCGTCAAATGTTTAATTCGTAATTGCAAATCAGTTTTCCTAGTACTGATGTCTGGTTGCTCGTCGACAAGATTCAGTATCCTATTGCTGGAGTTCTAACTTCGCGCTGGCGACAACAATAATAATTTTTGCGCGCATGTTCTAGAGGGAGCAGCGTGCTATCATTTTGCCCAAATGTCTCTAATTTTCGCATTTTTTGTGGAAAATGGTCTCTAACGTAGAACTAAGTTCTACTCACTGATGAAGAATTTGAGGTCAAATTCGATTCTGTCCGGCCGGCCGTTGATACGATAACTTTCGAACGGAAAGAGAAAGCGACTTGAAATTTTCAGGGTAGTTTGCGCATCCGAATGCGGTGGTTAAGTTCGTTAATGGGCATAATCCTCAGGTCAATAAGTAAACAAAAATTATCCATGGGAAAGGCCTAGGTCTTTCCCAAGAATATGCTAAGATGGTCAGTATAATCATAATCATGTCATTACCATATGCATGCCAAAGCAGATTATGGTTAGTCTGCTTTGGAGCGCTTGCTAATGACATGATTCTGATCGAACTGACCCTTCTAGCTCTTCCCCAATTAGACCTTTACAAGCTACGAGGAGCTTGTACGAGTTAGGAGAATCATTTGTGTCCCAGACGGCACAAACATATTGCATGAATATGCCATGCATATCCCACCGGCATATGCCAGGGATATTCCATATCCTCCAAAGCATATGCTACGCATATTCCATGGATATCCAAGGTCACCATGAATCATGTTCCATGAATATGCCATGCATATCCCACCGGCATATTGGCATATGCCAGGGATATTCCATATCCTCCAAGCATATGATACGCATATTCTATGGATATCCCGGGAATATGTTTTAATCTACTAAAAGATATTCATGGCATATGCCAGGAATATATTTTCCTACTGTATAGCATATGCTTTTTGAATATTAATATCAAAAAATTATACAGGGTGAGTCTTTAAGCCGTACATTAAATTTAACCATAAATTCCTCTCATCAAATTGAATGCTTTTTTCGTTCTATATCTTTTCCAAATTTGACTCAGGTAAAAAGATACAGGCTGTTGAAATTTCAAAAAAAAATATCATTTTATATTGTAACTTTGACGTGTTTTTCTGGACAATATGTATCATAGTTATAGGAAACTTCAACACCAACATTCGTTTAATTCAGAAAAAGAATGTCAAAGCTATACAAAATAGAAACTGATTTTTTTTCGAAATTTCAAGAGCCTGTATCTTTTTACCTTAGCCGAATTGGGAAAAATGGTAAATGAAAAAAGTGTTTCATTTGATGATAAGAATCTAAGGTTAACATTCATGTACAACTTTAAGACTCACCCTGTATATATTTTTTTTCTACATCCACTATATGGTCAAATGTAGGTTAGTTATTTTGAGAAATACAAAACTAAATCAGAAAATATTTATTACAAAAAACAAACATATTTTTTCGCAGAAAATAAAAAAAAAATATTATATATAAAATATGTATATATTGCGGTAAACCCGCAAATTTTTTAGTCGCTTAGATATTATCATTTTTTTTACGTTATGAATATTGGATATTATTGAAAAAAATCACGCCTATATCTTACAAAATAACAGAGACCGCAGAGTTTTCACTTAAGATTTGCATTCTGGAGATGTCATTAAATACATTGAAGTAAATATATCTAATTAATATTAGAGAACTTGAACAAATAATTAATTAAAACAACATCTTATTAATATTACTATGTATTTATAGCAACAATTCTTCCTCCGGGTGATTTTGTTTGTATTCCTTATTCCTAAAACCAACAAATATAAGAAATAACACTTCGTCATAGAATAATTTACTCACAGTTTCAGTTGCTTTTTAGTCAGGAAAATAGCAATCCTTTTTTCTACTTCCTTTTCAGTGCATTGCTTCGTAAGTGGGTTTTTCCTGCATACCACTGAAAAAAGTATTAATATATTATCTCGATGTCAATGATATTTCCTCTGCTAATTATGCATATTGATTCATTTGGTGAATAGAAATTGTATTTTGTAAAGTGAAGATGGTATTGACTTTCAGTTGAAAAAAACCCTATGGCAGAGTTGTTCTAAATACAAATTATGGAAATACCGAAACACAGATAATATATTCAAGAATAGTTGGACAACACAGGGAATATCCCAGACGGCACAAACATATTGCATGAATATGCCATGCATATCCCACCGGCATATTGGCATATGCCAGGGATATTCCATATCCTCCAAAGCATATGCTACGCATATTCCATGGATATCCAAGGTCACCATGAATCATGTTCCATGAATATGCCACTGGCATATTGGCATATGCCAGGGATATTCCATATCCTCCAAGCATATGATACGCATATTCTATGGATATCCCGGGAATATGTTTTAATCTCCTAAAAGATATTCATGGAATATGCCAGGAATATATTTTCCTACTGTATTGCATATGCTTTTTGAATATGAATAGCAAAAAATTATACAGGGTGAGTCTTTAAGCCATACATTAAATTTAACCATAGATTCCTCTCATCAAATGGAATACTTTTTTCATTTAACATCTTTTCCAAATTTGACTCAGGAAAAAAAAGATACAGGCTGTTGAAATTTCAAAAAAAAAATCATATAATTTTATATTGTAACTTTGACGTGTTTCTCTGGAAAATATGTATCATAGTTATAGGAAACTTCAACACCAACATTCGTTTTATTCAGAAAAGGAATGTCAAAGCTATACAAAATAAAAACTGATTTTTTTTTCGAAATTTCAAGAGCCTGTATCTTTTTCCCTTAGTCGAATTGAGAAAAATGGTAAATGAAAAAAGTGTTTCATTTGATGATAAGAATCTATGGTTAACATTAATGTACAACTTTAAGACTCACCCTGTATATATTTTTTTTCTACTTCCACTATATGGTCAAATGTAGGTTAGTTGTTTTGAGAAATACAAAACTAAATCAGAAAATATTTATTACAAAAAACAAAATAATTTTTTCGCAGAAAATACAAAAAAAATATTATATATAGAATATGTATACATATATTGCGGTAAACCCGCAAATTTTTGAGTCGCTTAGATATTATTTTTTTACGTTATGAATATTGGATATTATTGAAAAAAACCACGCCTAAATCTTACAAACTAACAGAGACCGCAGTTTTCACTTAAGATTTGCATTCTGGAGATGTCATTAAATACATTGAAGTAAATATATCTAATTAATATTAGAGAAATTAAACAAATAATAAATTAAAACAACATCTCATTAATATTACTATGTATTTATAGCACCAATTCTTCCACCGGGTGATTTTGTTTGTATTCCTTATTCCTAAAACCAACAAATATAAGAAAAAACACTTCGTCATAGAATAATTTACTCACAGTTTCAGTTACTTTTTAGTCAGGAAAATAGCCATCCTTTCTTCTACTTCCTTTTCAGTGCATTGCTTCGTAAGTGGGTTTTTCCCGCATACCGCTGAAAAAAGTATTAATATATTATCTCGATGTCAATGATATTTCCTCTGCTAATTATGCATATTGATTCATTCGATGAATAGAAATTGTATTTTGTAAAGTGAAGATGGTATTGACATTCAGTTGAAAAAAACCCTATGGCAGAGTTGTTCTAAATACAGATTATGGAAATACCGAAACACAAATAATATATTTAAGAACAGTTGGACAACACAGGGAATATGTTTCTCAAATATGTCAAAAACCCAATATAAAATTAGTAAAGAGAAAATGGAATTAACAGACTACTGGATTATATTTTTACCTTTGATTAAAGTAGCCATGTGAAGAACAGAAAACTTCTTGCCCTCCAACACAGCTTAACTGCTTCAAAATGACATCATCGACCAACTGAGGCATGCGTCTTCTGACAACATCTTTTGTGTCAGTGCCTCCAACATGGACAAGCTTAGTCAACTATGAATAAAATGATTTGTTTTCTATTTCTACTCTGGTATATTGGTATCTACTATTGGTTTTGGAATATTGATATCTTGGGCAGTATTTTCACTCCTCGAATTCAGCATTGCCTATATCAATTCCGTATTTTGCTTGACCCTTAAATTTATGTAGCATTCTTATAATTTCAGTAGAGTCTATAAAAAACAAAATAAGGTTCGAAGTCACAAATACATAAATATATAAGAGGTGTACTAACCTTTACTGGATAAACATTTCTGTTTTGCTGTAGTGGAAGTTGAAGTTCTGGAGGTAGACGCATCCGAGTTGAGGTTTTGGAATATTGTATTGCTGTGTCACTTCCTTTTCTAAATTCAAGTTTCTTTGCACCACTTCTAATGCTGCTTCAGACTGTGATGAGCAGGCTTGTTGTGACTGATAAGCTGGAAAAATATCTAATGTTGCTATTTGATGATATAAAAGCAAATAAATATAAATTTCATTAGAAATAGAGAATTTGAAATTTTATACCAGTGGGGAAACTCAATATATAGGTACAGCCCACAATTTAATATCTTCCTGAAAACTCAGGTGGTTACTTTGGCTAGGTCCTGAGAGACAAGTATTTCCAACTACATTACTCGGTAACTGAAGATCGTGACTGAATCCAGTAACAATACTTCGGTTTTCTCGTAGAGTCAAGGCTGGAATAGTTTCAGTAGAACAACTATCTACTGTATCAGGTATCTTCAGTCCTCTGGTCATATTCTTGCGAATCATCATTAATATTGTGCTCTTCAGTAAACAACAATGTTTGGCCGGACAATCTTTTCACTTTGCTCAAAGAAGATTTCTTCATTATGTAGCAAAACAAAACACGGACTGCAAGTAAATAGGTACTCTGTAAAACCCTTCATACCTTTTCACCTAGCCAAAGGTAGATATATCAGATAAATGGCATTCACCAAAAATTGAGTTATATAAATATAATACTCCTCTAAAAGCACTACTTACTTGTTAAATAACAACACAATTCCTTAATTTCACCAATTCACTGTTTGTCCATATCAAATAAAGACCAGCCAACTACAAAACATATTTCAAACTTGATATTCTTTTGTTTTGACAATGGAAACAAAGGAAAACGATTTATTTGTCAGATGATGACCACAGAACACTATATAGGATAAAGCTTCTATAGACAAGATAGTCTTCATATGGTCTCAGTATAAAAATAATAAAAATATCGGTCGGTAGGTCGCGGCGATGGAACGACTACGCCCGACGGTCATCCTCGTCCATAGCTCACAAAACATCTCTCGGCGGATAAAATTTAAATTTTATCTTCGTTCTAGCTAGGATACCGGAGGTTCTGGGCAGAGACAACAAAGTTGTCTCTGACCTGGGTTCGTATCCCACTCAAGGCATCGATTCACACAACCCAACACGGGTTGTGTGAATGTACAAAAAAGATTTGAAAGAGCATTTTGAAATAAGGTAGATCTGTGTAGATATAGCCACAGTTCCCTACATATAGCGTATAAACAAATAATTTAACCTATATAAAGGCGCATTTTGTTGTTATACATTGTCATAATTAAAAGTTTAACGTTACTAAATGCTCCATTTTTGGCTGTGAAGCTTTAACTAAGAAATTTCCCAGCTGGTTTTCTAACGAAATGTTTCAAATTGATATACAAAAATTATTACGTATCTATAGAGAAAGGTGCAATGAAAATGCTTTTTGAATATTCATAGGATATTCGAATGCTCAAATTTCAGTTTGATATGCCGTTTGAATATGCCAGTCATATTCAAGGAGAATATCTGTGGAATATTCGTGGGAGTATATTCCAGGAATATGCTTTATGGATATAAGATAATGGCATATTCATGGAATATTCCAGGGATATTGCAATATCTATTGGAAAATAGGATATTGTAGGCATATTCCAGGAATATTGGGTGCCGTCTGGGATGTTTCTCAAATATATCAAAAACCCAATATAAAATTAGTAAAGAGAAAATGGAATTAACAGACTACTGGATTATATTTTTACCTCTCCTTAATGTAGCCATGTGAAGAACAGAAAACTTCTTGCCCTCCAACCCAGCTTAACTGCTTCAAAATGACACCATCGACCAACTGAGGCATGCGTCTTCTGACAACATCTTTTGTGTCAGTGCCTCCAACATGGACAAGCTTAGTCAACTATGAATAAAATGATTTGTTTTCTATTTCTACTCTGGTATATTGGTATCTACTATTGGTTTTGGAATATTGATATCTTGGGCAGTATTTTCACTCCTCGAATTCAGCATTGCCATCAATTCTGTATTTTGCTCGACCCTTCCATTAAATTTATGTAGCATTCTTATAATTTCAGTAGTCTATAAAAAACAAAATAAGGTTTAAAGTCACAAATACATAAATATATAAGAGGTGTACTAATACTAACCTTTACTGGATAAACATTTCTGTTTTGCTGCAGTGGAAGTTGAAGTTCTGGAGGTAGACGCATCCGAGTTGAAATTTTGGAATATTGTATTACTGTGTCACTTCCTTTTCTAAATTCAAGTTTCTTTGCACCACTTCTAATGCTGCTTCAGGCTGTGATGAGCCGGCTTGTTGTGACTGATAAGCTGGAAAAATATCTAATGATGCTATTTGATGATATAAAAGCAAATAAATATAAATTTCATTAGAAATAGAGAATTACAGATTTTATGCCAGTGGGGAAACTCAATATATAGGTACAGCCCACAATTTAATATCTTCCTGAAAACTCAGGTGGTTACTTTGTCTAGGTCCTGAGAGACAAGTATTTCTGACTACATTACTCGGTAACTGAAGATCGTGACTGAATCCAGTAACAATACTTCGGTTTTCTGGTAGAGTCAAGGCTGGAATAGTTTCAGTAGAACAATTATCTACTGTATCAGGTATCTTCAGTCCTCTGGTCATATTCTTGCGAATCATCAGTAATATTGTGCTCTTCAGTATACAACAATGTTTGGCCGGACAATCTTTTCACTTTGCTCAAAAAAGATTTCTTCATTATGTAGCAAAACAAAACACGGACTGCAAGTAAATAGGTACTCTGTAAAACCCTTGATACCTTTTCACCTAGCCAAAGGTTGATATATCAGATAAATGGTATTCACCAAAAATTGAGTTACATAAATATAATACTCCTCTAAAAGCACTACTTACTTGTTAAATAACAACACAATTCCTTAATTTCACCAATTCACTGTTTGTCCATATCAAATAAAGACCAGCCAACTACAAAACAGATTTATAACTTGACTAGCTGCCCACCCCGGCTTCGCACGGGTAGTGAAATTAATGAAAAAAATTAGACAAAATATATTTTGAAATAAAATAACACACAAATATTTCAATTATACTTTATTGCAATGCCCCATAATGTACAACATTTTTCGTTTTCCTCTCTGGACAAAAACAAATAGAGCAGATGGTTCACCAACTCTCGACATGCAACTTACAACTGGCCATGCGAAAAACAGGGCACGCTTAAATTCAAAAGGAAATTCAGATGGCATTAATGGAATCCTTCGAATAAGATCTTCCTCGATTTTGAACTTTCCCATGATTATAATAGCTTCTATCAAGTTTGTAAAAACTTTTTTAACAGTAAGTCTTGTTCCGTTACACAATTTTGTCTGATTCAGGTTTGCGTAGCATAATGATTACTTAGCCAGCCTTCAGCTGCAAATTCTTAGGAGGTAATCCTGGCAAGTCCAACGAATTTAAGAATTCGGTAGGATAATTGACGACTTCATTTGGATCTATAATGAAATCAATTGACTTATAAGTATGTATGTATGTCCATCAATTTTACTTTGAATTTTTAAATTAAATTCATCAACATCCTTATTTTTTTGGCGCTAAAACGGCTTGATCACTCAGCTATGCATGGTGACTGTAGTTCATTTGTTCATTAATTCGTCTTTTGACAACATGAACTGGCCAAAGGTTTGTGGAAACGAAATGAGAATGAGCGGTTCTTTCTCGTTCTAATAATGTAGCAGCTATGATGTAACTGCCAGCGCTATTTGATTTTGAGCCCGAATTGTATCTAAAATTGAAGAAATAAGGAATGTTTTACCAGTTCCCCCATCAGGTGCATCAAGGAAAAAAATACCTCCATTGCCCTCATTAATTGATTTTATGACCGTATCATATGCTGACTTTTGATGCTGATTTAAAAGTGGGACCTTACTTTGTACAGATGCATTTTTATCAAATTCTTGTTCTCGTTGAAATTCACGATTAAATAAATCTTGCATAGGGCGATTAGGCACTGGCATTCCTAATTCATGCAACATCTTGTCTGACATCTTAACGCAGAAATCCTCTAAAGATATCAATACCACATTATGTATCTCAGCACTAATTTCTAGTTTGGATCAATTTTGACATACATATCAACGACCAACAGATGGAACAATCGGTGGCATTTCAAAATATGGTTGTCCTCGTTTAGACGAATCATGAAATGGTATGCATAAAAATTCATGGAGCTGACTTAGTTTGTTTCTTGACCTGTAAGAGAATAATCAACATTAATAAGGAATCAAATCTAAAAATTTTTGAAACAACATTACTCTTATGCGGCCCATACACATGCTACTTTTTCGGCGTTCTGGTAGCTGGCGTTTTACGAGCGTCCTAGACGCTCGTGGAATTATGACCACACACAAGCGTCTTAGTAGCTCGCCATTCGCTGACGCGAGAGGTGTGCAAAGCGTCGATTTTCAGCCATTGTTGACGTTCGCGCGCACACACACAAGCGTTTTTCAAACGTTTTGCCGGCTATCCTGACGCTAAAATCAAACACGTCTGATCTTGGCGTCCGGCGTTGCGTTCTGCTCAGCGAATCGCCAGCGTGGCAGCGGATACACATACACAGGCGTTTTTCGAGCGACTTTTGGGCGTTTTGGTCGCTAGCGGCATCGCTAGCTGCCAGAACGCCGAAAAAGTAGCATGTGTATGGGCCGCATTACGAAGTGGTTGATAAAACTACGAAAGCTTAATATAAATCAACAAATGGTACACAAATTTAAGGAACTTAATCTCTGAAAATACCCTATTAAAATCAATTCCCGGTCAGAGAACAAATCCACGTAATGTTATTTACTGCTTCCTTCAGGTTCAATCTCGTTTTCTGTTTCAGATATGATTTCAAAATATTTTGTCAATCCAAATTAAAAAGGAAGAAGAATTTTTTTTTCATTGGAGAAGATGCCATTCATTATGAATATGTCGGCTTATTCTTTCAACAAATCCAACTATACTTATGCAGGGAGACAGAGTATATTTGATGAGGTTTTTATCTCTATGATCTTACATCATACATAGAAATGTATGGTGCCCCATTTGCATTTTCCTCTGCTAATACTATGACACATGCTATATTGTTCTTCAATATTGCTCTTGTATGTAATGCTCTTTCTCAAAAGAATCTATATATCAATACTTACCAGTGACTTAGTTTATCTTCAAGAAATGATATCCATCCTCTCTCCGGCAGAATATTAGACGGTATTGTAAAGCATCATTCATACGATGGGTTTTACTGATTCATCGAAGTTTGCCACCATCTCATCGTTGAATTACAATGTCGGGAGACTCCATATTTTCTCGAACTACCACAATGGCAACTTCATTCAATGTTGGTGCATTGAAACGTTCTCCTGCTGGCCTTTTATCTGGTCTGATCCCAAATTTATGTTCGTCAGATGGCATCATTTCTAAGGCGTATTTGAACAATTGTACCAATTGATTGTGTTCATGCAATTGCACAATGATTTCTCATCATGCTGCACAATTGATCTGGAGAAATTTGTATTCACCATCAACTGGTGGTAACAATGCTCCTGGTCCAGCATTTGTCCTTGTATCTGTTATGTTAAACATAAATAAATCTCAGAAAATCTTCGTTTGAGTCTCAACAATATTTTCATATTTGTGGGCATGTTATGATCAATGTGTAAGATGTTCGATGGCAATTTGATTTTTCTGTCCAAACAACATAATTCTGAGGGTTCGTTTCGCCAGACCTATTGCCAGCACAATCGACTGTGGGATCATATCTAAATGCCAAACGTTCAAAGTTAATGTTTTCATTGGATACTATATTTTGCTGTATCTCGCCTCAGATCGATATTAAAGATTCTTCGGAAGCTGGGGAAGACCTTTCTTGAGAACCGCTTATTATGTTTGACTCCAATCGACGATTACGAATTTGTCTTGAGTTACGTGTCCGCCGACCAATATTTGAACGCCTCACTGATGCCATTTTTATCAACACAAACACACAATACAACGATATTTATATCAAACACAGTAATAAACTTATAAACGTTTTGCTGGAAATAACCAAATAAATAAAGAATCAATTCTGTCATCTGTCATCTACTTTCTGCTTTCTGTCCGACAACCGGCAACCCAAAATACAGTCACTAAGTGTCAAAGTACTCTATGGTTTAGACGAAAAAGGAATGCTTTTTTCTCTTTTCCGTTCGATTTTTTCGGAAATATATCGTTGCGAAAACATTGTTTTGACAATAAGGAATACAACAAAAAAAGAATTATCCAATTTGGTGCAGTCATTTGAAAGTTATTATGGAACAAAAAAAATCCTTAGACCATAGATCCTCTTTTATTTATATAGATATTCTTTTGTTTGGACAATGTAAACAAAGGAAAACGATTTATTTGTCAGATGATGACCACAGAACAGAAAGCTTCTATAGACAAGATATAGTCTTCATATGGTCTCAGTATAAAAATAATAAAAATATCGGTCGGTAGGTCGCGGCGATGGAACGACGGTCATCCTCGTCCATAGCTCACAAAACATCTGTCGGCGGATAAAATTTTAATTTTATCTTCGTTCTAGCTAGGATACCGGAGGTCCTGGGCAGAGACAACAAAGTTGTCTCTGTCCTGGGTTCGAATCCCGCTCGATTCAACAACCCAACACGGGTTGTGTGAATGTACAAAAAAGATTTGAAAGAGCATTTTGAAATAAGGTAGATCTGTGTAGATATAGCCGCAGTTCCCTACATATAGCGTATAAACAAATAATTTTTCCTATATAAAGGCGTTGTGTTGCTATACATTGTCATAATTAAAAGTCTAACGTTACTAAATGCTCCATATATTTTTGGCTGCGTAGCTTCAACTAAGAATTTTCCCAGCTGTTTTTCTAACGAAATGTTTCAAATTGATAGTACAAAAATTATTACGTATCTATAGAGAAATGTGCAATGAAAATGCTTTTTGAATATTCATAGGATATTCGAATTCTCAAATTTCAGTTTGATATGCCATTTGCATATGCCAGTCATATTCAAGGAGAATATCTGTGGAATATTCGTGGGAGTATATTCCAGGAATATGCTTTATGGATATAAGATAATGGCATATTCATGGAATATTCCAGGGATATTGCAATATCTATTGGAAAATAGGATATTGTAGGCATATTCAGGAATATTGGGTGCCGTCTGGGGTTCTACGTGGGCTTTGTTACTGTGTCCTCACGCTACCATAGGCACATGGTGGCGACATCATGTTATTAGGAAGCGCGCCAAAGCAGACTGACCACACATGCAGGGGTATTTTTCTAATTTTTTTTTCATTTTTCGCAGTGTAGTCAATCTGCTTCGGCGTGCTTGCTAATGACAAGTTTATGATTTTACTGACCATCTTAGCCTTATCCTTGGGAAAGACCTAGGTCTTTCCCAAGGATACGCCTCATCAGAAGGCTACTAGGCCTACTAGGATCTCGTACAAGGAGAATAAGTTGTGTTATGTGTAGGCTTTGTTATTGTGCCCTTATGCCACCTAAGGCACATCACTGTTAATTTTGTACCCAACTAAGAATTATGTGGCCACTATACGGTCTGACTATAGATAATTTCTTTCCTTCCCTTCAAATTGGTCAAAGTGAACAAGCGCGCCACACAGAACTGACTTAACGTCAGTGCTTTTTTATATTTTCTAAGAATCTCTTTTATATCTATAGGAATTATTCTTCTCGAAGATATTGATATTATTATACTGATCCTTCTATATAGGTCTTTCACAAGGAGACCTCTCAAAAGCAATGAAGGAATAATCGGTATCTAGGTTTCAGATCCCAATAGCGGCCGTTACACATACAAGCTTTCCGTACGGAAAGGGCCTCAAACAGGAAAGCGTGTATGTGTAAAGGGTGCACTTGGAGCGGGGCATTGCGTTTGGAATCCCCGTACAGGAAAGCTCGGGCAGTCTCAACTTGGTAGTCTAAAGACATCTCACGCTTTCCTTCACGCCACCTTGACCTTCCCCTACCTAAAGTTCAATTTCACCAGGCATGCCCTCTAAAACTGTTCGTCTAACGACCACTCCACGCACCTGGGATTGCACGCGGGATTCCCTTTTACACATATACGTTCTTTTAAGGTGCTAAAGAATCGGAGTTTGGTGTAAAATGTGTTATTTTGAGGGGATTTTTAGCTACGAGTGGACTGCGCATGCGCAGAGGACTCGAAAATTAAGAATGGTTTATTCATTTAAAATCCTAAAACAAAACTGACCCGAGCAATAGGATTGTACTTATAAAAAAAAAATGGGTTCAAGCCCTGTGGATAGGAACTTTCTGGCGCTCTAGTTCAAACAGACAATTTATATCTCCGAAAGTATTGGTTTCTCAGAGTTGGGAATTATATCAATGTATTCTTATGATAGAACTACATCATAAAGGAAATTCAATTCAAATAATAGTTTATTTATCAAGATTAAATGAGCAATCTGAGAATGAGAACTGCACCATGGAAGAAATCGAATTAAATCTGGCCAATTTTTCCCAATAATGAAATTAACCGAGATATTCATCTCCCTAACCTACTCTGAAAATTTCAACTACCTAGCTCATTCCGTTCGAGAGTTATTCTAGAAAAACTTTTTTTAAATTTTCAAATTTTTTGTTTACACTTTGCGGTAATCTGGTCAATACAAAACTTCACATGCGTATAAAGGTCATGATTCTACAATTTGATGCTAAATTTCAGATAGATCGAGTGATCAGTTTCGGAAATATTCATAAAAAATATTTTTACTAAAATCGGCCATAATTCCGAAACCGCTTGATGGATTTTGCCCATTAACGAGCTCGTCCGAGATATTTACGCTCCAAACCCACCTTGCAAATTTCAATCCACTAACTCCTTTCGTTCGAGAGTTATCGTGCCTACGGCCGTCCGGCCGGCCAGCCGGACAGAATCGATTTCGACCTCGGATTCTTGATCAGTGAGTCGAACCAAATCGTTCAAGACCATTTACATCGAAAAATTCGAAAATTACAGACATATGGGCAAATTGATAAGCACTCAGTTCCGAGAAACTAGAGCGCCAACAAGTTTCGTATGACAATTGCCCAAAACAGGTTTAAAGTACCTACAAATAGTAGATATTCCATAAAACATGTATGAAAGAAGAGTAATAATGAAAAATTACCTTGTAATCGATCAAAAATTTCCTGATCTACGTTCACCAAATTTTCTCTTCTCTCGAACTACAGAATTATGCTTTCAATATTTACGTAATATTTTCAAACATTTTTGGGTGAGGTCCCCGTTGCAGGCTAAAATACGAGTATTTCAACCCCAATATTTTTGAAGTTATAATATTCCCTTCAGTCAGTCCCGCATTCTATGTCTTGCCGTAATTAGAGGTCCTGGCTGGTTGTCCTGCGAAACAGCGCCCGGCGTTGTCACTTGGGCGACGGACGCAGTTTGAATAAACTCACGGTTAAGGATAGTTATCCTCTCCCGACTGTTGACTCAATTCTCAGTAGTTTACGTGAAGCGCGATTTTTGAGTAGTATTGATTTGAAACAAGCATTCTATCAGATCTCACTTACGCCTGAGTCAAGGCCTAAAACGGCTTTTCAAGTACCTGGTAGGGGGTTGTTTGAGTATACTCGTATGTGTTTTGGCTTAAAGAATGCTCCCCAAACTATGCAAAGGCTGATGGATGCGTTGTTCCCACTGGGTGACAATAGAATATTTGTTTATTTAGACGATATTATTGTGGTTAGTTCCACCTTTGACGAGCATTTGGATACCTTGACTAAAGTCTATCAGAAATTGAACCAATCAGGGCTCACTATAAATTTGGACAAATGTCAATTCTGTCGGCCGTCTTTAAAATATCTTGGGTTTATTGTTGACTCTACTGGCGGTTTGCGTACTGACCCTGAGAAGGTTTCAGCTATTGTTAATTTACCTACTCCGAAGACCACCTCTAATCTAATCTGCGATTAGGGGAGAGGCTATACAATTGGCGCCCAACGTGTATTTTTTTTATCCAACTTAGCAAAACCTTTCTAAAATTGACACTCGAACTTCGGAGAACCGACTGGTCAGACATCGATTCGGTTTTCTCTAACTTGTCTCATCTGGGTATCATACGGTGTGTTATTTGATATAGTTCGGTTAAGTAAGACGATGGAAGTAAGATTTTTGAGAACCAGGGAATTGAATTATGAATTGTCAATTAGGGGGATCAAGTTTGATAAGGAAAAAGTTGATGAGAAAAAGAAAATCATCCGTGGATTGCTACACCAAGAACGTCATCAACGTTCTTTAGTTAAGATTCAGGATCCTTTTCCTTTTGGTGTGAATGAGAGAGAAATCGGTGAAACCTTGTCTGACGTGAAGTCTTTGGAAGATGCTTTTTCGGATTCTAGAGATAGTGAAGCTTATCATAGGATTGAATCGTTACTCAATCATCTTTCACATAGAATTAGTCTCATGAATGTTGTTCGGGATGAAGAAAGAGCCATCCATTTAGCACTGTCAGAGGATTTATTATTGGTGGAAGGGGATTTTGAAGATAAAGCTTCTGATTTTGCCGTTCGACAAACAGATAGGGAAGAGGCTCATCGCAGGATGTCAGTCCAGCCTTTAGCTTCTTCTAGTCCAAATGCTAAATCGACCTACCCTGCCGATCCAACTCAGTCGTGCTCTCAGTTTGTGCATAGTAGTAATTATACGCCTGTTTCCAAATGGAATTTGAGATTTAATGGGGATGTCACCAAATTCAGTATTAAATATTTTTTAATGAGAATCGAGGAACTACGTAAAGCCAGACATGTGTCTTTTGAAGACTTATTTGATTCCGCTATCGATTTGTTTGATGGTCAGGCTTTGACTTGGTTTCCTCTTGGAATGAGTTAGTTGAGCGTCTTAAGCGTGATTTTGTGGACATGGATTATGATGAGGATTTGTGGCAGGAGATTAGGGCTAGAACTCAGGGTAAAAATGAACCAGTTGTCATCTTTATTGCATCCTTGATGGGTTTATTTGACCGTTTGAATGAGACCCCTACTGAGGAGGTTAAATTTAAAGTAGTGAAGAATAATTTGTTACCCTTCTTTCATCCCCATTTGGCATTGAGCAAAGTTGACAACTTGGATGATCTTGAAATTTGTTGTAAGGCACTTGAACAATCCCACCTTCGTGCTTCTAGGTACAAGCCACCACCATCTTGCTCTGATCTTCTGGAACCTGATTTGGCCTGTTTGAGCTATGCTTCTACGCCGCAGGCATGTGCAGTGACTGCATCCAATTCTCCAACGTGTTGGAATTAAGAGAAACTGGCCATTTGCATCGGCAGTGTAGGAGGACCCGGAGAACTTTCTGTTTCAGATGTGGCAGACCCAACGTTGTTGTGAGAACTTGTCCAGGATGTCAACCTGGTTTTGTTGCTCCTGAGTCAAAAAAACGTAATGGGCGCTCCCGGAGTGGTAGGCAGCGTGAATCAGTAGAATCCACTCGTCCTACTCAATTTAAGTTATCTGAATGGAGGGACTTGTCGGGTGAGATCAATTCTTCTTGTTCACCTAAATCTGTCTCGCCTATTTTTGCTAGCCCTGACTTCTCCAGGCCCTTTGTGATTCAATGTGATTCCTCGGATAGAGGTCTTGGTGTTGTTTTGATTCAGGAATTTGACGGATTAGAACATCCCATAGCATATGCCTCCCGATCTTTGACTAAAACTGAGCGGAAGTATTCGGTGACGGAAAAGGAGGCTTTGGCAGTGTTGTTTGGTACTGAGCATTTCCGTCCATTTATTGAGGGGACTCACTTTAAAGTCATAACCGATCATCACTCCCTTTTGTGGCTTAAAAACTTAAAAGACCCGGCCATGAGATTAGCACGTTGGAGTTTAAAAATGTCACAATATTCTTTTGATATTGAGCACCGGAAAGGCTGTTTGAATTTAATGCCCGATACTCTTTCACGTAGCGTAGATTTGATTGATGTTGCTAAGCTGACGCCTGACACCTGGTATAATGATATGTTAAAAAAGGTTACCAAGTTCCCACATAAGTACCCCGACTATTTAATTAAGAACAATTGTCTTTACAAACATGTCGCACACAGTTTCAATATTGATTCCAATTTGTCAGAATGGAAGCTGGTTGTTCCCACGGCTAATCGGTCAGAAGTCATTCGCGAAAATCATGACTCTCCTACTTGTGGTTACTTCGGTATTTCCAAAACGTTAGCTCGTGTCGCTGAGCATTATTATTGGCCTCTTATGAAACGGTCGGTACAGACGTATTGTAATGGTTGTGATGTGTGTAAAGCCAACAAAAGTTCTAACCAGGCTAGAATAGGGTTAATGGGATCCTATAAGAATATAAATTTCCCTTTTCAATTATTGTCGTTAGATTTGATGGGACCCTTTCCTCGGTCAAAACATGGAAACAAGTATTTGCTAGTGGTGGTGGATTGGTTCACTAAGTTTACATTTGTGCACCCACTTCGGGATGCTAAGGCTAAGCCAGTTATTGCGTTTTTGGAACAAAATGTGTTCTTGAAATTTGGTGTACCTCAGATTTTAGTTCAGGATAACGCCACCATGTTTGTTGCCAAAGCTTATAAACAATTTATGGAGTCTTATAAGATCACCCCGTGGTTTAACGCGAAACGACACCCTCAGGTTAATCATAGTGAACGTTCTAATAGGACTGTTTTGACTGCTATGTGTTGCTATATCGCAGATAATCATACTGTCTGGGATGAAAATATACAACATATCGCCCACGCTATCAATACAGCTAAGCATGAAGTTTTGGGTGTTTCCCCCGCCTTTTTGCTTTTTGGACGTCGTATTCCAAATTCAGGTGATACTTATGGTAGGGTTGATCAAAATTTTCAGAGTTTAGATGAAGTCTCCCGTCGACTGAAATGGAGTGACGACCTACAAGGACTGTCTCCTATTTACGCCAACATGCGACAGCGTTTACATGATGCCTATTTGAGAAACAAACGGTTATATGATTCGGGAAAGAGGGATATCGTTTTTCAAGTGGGTGACCGAGTTTGGAAACGCAATTTCACTCAATCAGACGCGGCTAACAAATTTGCATCCAAATTAACTAGCTCTTTCGTTCCGTGCACTGTTCGTGCAGTTGTTTCTAGATTGGTCTATAATTTAAGAGACTCGGATGGTCGTGATTTGGGCAACTGGCATGTTAAAGATCTGAAGCCTGACTTGGTTGATGTTTCTGAGTCGGAGGGTGGCGATTAGCATGATGAAACTGGGAAATTAGGTTTGGGGGTTTTTATTGGGATTTCACTCTGTGTTGTGTGTTGGTTTGTATAGATGAATGAGGCCTTGTCTGCTGAATCACTTGGCGCAACTTCTAGACCAGTGTCGAACATCTGACTACTGTCTTGCTACTGTCGGTTTTTTCATCTTCCCTTGCAAGTGGTTTTCTGCTTCGTCTGGCCTGCGCTCTTCTTGGTGAGGGGGTGTAACGGGATCTTGAGAATCCCGTTTGTATTTGAAAGTTTGGTTGCATTTTGTGTCCCCCGGTTGTATTGGTTGGGACGCCCCTGACTTGTTAAGTGCGTATGATCTAGCTCCGAGGTCGATTCTTTGGTCGATGTCAATTGAACGTCGGCGCGGTCAGCTGGAGGGGTTCGTTGACTGGCCGAGGTGGACGATCATTTGTTCGGTGACCGTGGAGTTTTTAGTTATCTTGAGTTGTGGCCATTTTCCTTGAATGAAGGGTTCTGAATCTGGTAGGTTTTAATCCATTTTGCTTTCAATTGACGACAGGTTCTGATGCATATTTAGTAATTAATTCATTATTCTTTCAGCTTAACCTTTCAATAATATTTTTGCTGTACCTATTATAATCATATTTTTGCTTCTCCGTTATCTGACCGCGTGGCCATTTTAAGCTCTAGTTTTTTCCCGGCAATTATTATCCATTATTCTCTTTCAAGAACTAATTAATCCTTCAGAATCATCTAGTGAAAATAGAAAGCCGGATTGATGTTATTCCAGTCGTTTTGTAGTTTTTAACTGGAATAATTTTATGATCACTTTGTAACTTGAATGAATCACATTGTCATTACATCTAAATTGTGTACTAGAACTCGAAATGGGCACGTCATTTGCAAGGATAGAGTCTAAGAATTATGTTTCTTGCAGGAACTCTTTTTTACCTTATTCTGTAGCTGTTGGGTTATCTTCGAATTGCTTACGTACAAAGGAAGTTTCATAATCCTGCTTTGAGAACCACCTGTCAGGCACGTACCTCGAGTTATTCAGTTGGAGGAATATCTACGCTGTTTCCCAGGACAACCGCCTGGTTGGAATTATTTCGTTTGGATAGAGGGACCTAGCAATCGACGAAGAAAACCAGTCTCGAGTTCCATGATATCCAGTCCTGTTGCTAATTTGGGGAACCTGATAGTCTCGAGTTCCATGATATCCAGTTCCTGTTGCTAATTTGGGGAACCTGATTGGACACTTTAATTGACTCATTGTGAAGTTGCCCATAGTGACTATATTTGAAACGATTCCAAGATAAGTAGTTTAAGCATTTCATTTGTGATCAGTCTGACTTAGTATTCATATTGCATGTTTCACATTGGCCAATCTTAATACTGTTGATTTGAATAAATTTGTAAGATATAATTCGAGTTTTTCTGAAGTTGGAGTGTCTGGCGCCCACTTAACATCCATATATTAGTTTTTGCTAGGAGCTAGTAGGGTCCTGTAGAACCTCAACCACCTCTAATCTAATCTGCGATTAGGGGAGAGGCTATAGGATGAAAAGCAGTATCACTACTCTCAGATCTCTTACTTCATGTTCCGTTCCGAAATGTAAGTCTTTTCTGAGAAAAACTAATTGCGGAGTAAACAACTGAGATTTTTCTCACTTCGCTCACATTTCGGAATACACTTTATTCTCATAATTTTTCGATTGATTAGATAATGTCATGTCTCAGGAATATAAGTTGACATGATGACAATTCATACATAGAATAATTATATGATTCTGTGAAATACGATTAATTATTGAAATTTTGAAAAATCATATCTCCGAAAGTATAAGCTTGTTAGAGTTAAAAATGATATCATTGGATTCTTATGGTAATAATAATAATAATAATAATAATTTATTCAGCCAGGAGATCAAGTTGACATTGGCCACGTTACAAAATAGAAATCAAAATACAATTTTCAGAGGCAGAGTTAAAAAATCTTAGTTACAATAAAAACATAATGTATATTCTAACAATTAAAGGATCCAGGTCCCTCCACCAAAAATTCATTCACTGAATATGGACACTGGTCCACTAGATAGCTTTTCAGCCTCGTTTTAAAAATCTCAATTGATTTTGCCTCCTTTATATGAGAGGGAAGTCTATTGTATAGTTTCCCTCCCATGTAGGAACAGGATTTTTCAAAACCTGCCGTTCTATGCCTCGCACCACGAATGTTCCCTATATGGCGAGTATTATAATCGTGAAAATCTCGATTTGACGTGAATTTTCCTAAGTTTTTTCTGGTGAATATGAGACTTCTATAGATGTATATAGCAGGAAAAGTTAATATTCTGCGCGTTCTGAATATTGGCCGACATGAGTCCAATGAATTAACACTAAAAATTAGTCTCATGATCTTTTTCTGGGCTATCAGCACTCTTTCAACACCAGTTGCCATTCCCCAGTATACCACATCGTAAGACATTATAGAATATGCCAAAGCATAGTACACATTCAAAAGAGGTTCCACATCAAGGCATTTTTTCAACTGCAAAATAGCGAAATATGAAGAGCTGAGTTTTCCCGATACATAGTCCAAATGTTGTTGCCAAGTCAGTCCCGAGTCCAAATGAAGGCCTAAGTATTTTGTGGATTCCACAAACTTAAATATGCCAAATTCAGTCTTCACATCGTTTACAGTTAGATTAGCCTTCCTTCTGAAAAAACTCATAATAACTGTCTTCTGCACGTTCAGCATCAGTCGGTTCTTCTCACACCATACCTGAAACTGTTCCAAAATTTCTTTCACCCCTTTCAACACCCTTGGACCGTCTTCATATGCAACCCCCATAGCACCGTCATCAGCAAAAAAAACCCTACAATGAGCATCAACCGAGGAAGGAAGGTCTTCCACATACACCGAGAACAATATAGTACCTACCTTGGACCCCTGCGCAACTCCTATGTCAACATCAAACTCATATGAGACACATTCTTCAACTTTTACTTTAATGGATCTATTCGACAAGTATGACTCCAAAAGTTCCAACATTTTGCCCCTGAAACCGAAGGCTTCCAATTTTCCACATGTAAAGGCAACGTCCAAGCTGTCGAAAGCACTAGCTAAGTCAAAAAAGACAACAGCCACGCACTTTCCTGAATCGACACTTTGTTGAATGAATTCCAACAACTCGAAACAGGCGGTTTCTGTAGAATGCTCCTTTCGAAATCCATGCTGATGATCCGACAATAGGTGGAATCGTTCAATGTAATCAACCATTCTACAGGCAATTACATCCTCTATAACCTTTGATGTTACATTCAATATTGATATTGGTCGGTAGTTTGCTATGTCTGCCGAATCACCTTTTTTATAAACAGGAGTGATGGAAGCAATCTTCAAATTTTTGGGGAATGATCCAGTCTCAAAACACTTGTTAGCTATGAATGCCAGGGGTGCCGCTATGTTGACCGCAATAGCTTTAATTATTCTTGTGGAAATACTGTCAATGCCCACAGCTGCAGTATTCCTCAGAGATTGAATCGTACCAACAATATCATCATCCGTCACATCACGGAAAGCGAATGAATTCAACCTTCTATCAATGGAAGTGTAACTATTCAATCTGGGTCCCATTGCTTCCATAACTTTGTTTTTTACCGATTCAGAGAAATGTTTCGCAAACTTATTACAAATGTTATATTTGTTCGTCTCGCTGCCGTTATCATCATCTAATCGATCAACAACACGACGTAACCTGCCTCGACCGAGCTGCTCATTCACAATATTCCATATCTGCTTGGGTTGTGAAGCTGCATTAAATATTTTCCTACGATAATAACACAACTTTGTTTTATCGATCAACCTTTTGTACTCAACTTTTTTCTTCGAATACTCTTTTTTCAATTCATCTGATCCGCAATTTAATGTAATCCAAAATAAATCCTTTAGTTCCCCACTTTTCGATTTTATTTCTTCATTCACCCAGGATTTGACACTGACACCCCTTCCACACGATTTTTTCATCGGACAGAAAAAATTAATTGCCTCCGATATGGTAAAATGAAAATCATTATAATACTCATCTATGGAAGCGCTACTACAATGATACAAATCCGAGAATCCGGTATTTGCAATATAATTATTCAGTTGACACAGGATGTCATCTGTTACAACCCGATAATTTTTTGATTCTAACATTTGGGTGGAAGGACCTTGCTCCACTTTAATCTTCAAAGTACAACGCACAGAAAAGTGATCGCCCAAACTCTCATTGACCACAGACTGATCAACTATACCCTCAGCTACATTTGTAAAAATATAATCCAATTTAGACACAGAAACCTTATTGTTTTTATTCTCAAAAATTCTTGTAGGCTTAGTACCAATATTCACCATGTTATAACATTTGAACGTATCCAACAGTTTTGACCTGTTCAATGAATTGGTGAGATAGTCAATATTTAAATCACCTAACAAAATAACATAAGTATATTTCAAAACTATCTCATTCAAAATTAAAGAAATCCGTGTGAAAAAAGGTTCAAGTGGTGCAACTGCTTATTGAAAAAACTTTAATTTGGAATTGGTTTTGTAAAAATAAAATTTGTTTTTGTTACACCGAAACCATCTGTCCGATTTTGCCCAATAACATACTTAGCCGAGATATTTATCTCCCAAACCTACTCTGAAAATCTCAACTGTCTAGCTCATTCCGTTCGAGAGTTATCGTGCCTACGGCCGGCCGGACGGCCGGACAGAATGAATTTCGACCACGGATTCTTGATCAGTGAGTCGAACCAAATCGTTTAAGACCATTTTCATCGAAAAATTCGAAAATTACAGACCTTGGGCAAATTGATAAGCACTCAGTTCCGAGGAACTAGAGCGCCAAAATCAATAACACAACTCACAAGGGTTAATATTACCGCCACAACAAGTTGGAAAAGCACTGTGGCCAGGAGCTTTCACACGCTTGTTTAAATTTATATCCAGAACGGTCACCCATCCAGGTACTGAACTCCAACAAATATTTCCAAGAATATAAAACCGACTGTAAAAACAAACGTCCACTTTTTGGCCGAGAATGGTCTCAAATGATTAGTTTCAACTCACTTCACCGTTGGTTCGAAAATGAGCTGTGCTGTGTCTGCGTTGGTATAAGGTCTCATTCGAATACATACATTCACTGTTGGGTCGAAAATAAACAGGGCTGTGTCTATGGTGGCATAACGTCTCTGTTCAAATACATACTTTCACTGTTGGGTCGAAAATAAACAGGGCTGTGTCTATGGTGGCGTAAGGACCCATTCGAATACATACATTTATTGTTTGCTTGAAAATGAACTGTGCTTTGTTTGTGGTGGCGTAAGAACACAAATCAATTCAATCGCACAATTGTGCAGTGAGATATAAAACACCCGAATTAAAATTCGTAAAATATCTAATAATGGACGAAATTATTCACGTTTCAGGTAATTTCATTGAAAGATCGACTTAAATTCAGTAGATATAGCATTCATCAACTCATTATTTCGATAGAAATGAGAAAAAAAGGGGCAATTTCGACTGTGGAAATCGTTCCCGGTACCTTCGGCTTGTGAAGTCGGAGCTCTATCCTTTGTATAATATGTTTTCACAATTTTCTAATTTCATAAAATTATCATCATGTTACATATTATTCGACGGTTCTCATTCTTTTTTTGCCATGTTTCGCGTTCGAAAACGGTCCGAATATGCATGTTCGGGATCTACGGAAACACGTCTTGAATCTTCAACTTCTCTCCTGGCACGTCAAAAATTAAAACTGTTGACAACTTTGTTTGTCGAGTGTAAAAAAATGGATCAGTACACCTGGATCGTTGAAATACTTCGATATTTCAGCAATATCTTCACCAATTTAGATCCAATTATGCTCATATCTTGAATTTCCCGTAAAATAAGGTTTTGAAGGCTCTCGCAGAATTTCAACTATATCTGACGGATATTTTTTGATAATTTTTCAAATATATTTTTTTCTAATTGCGATTCTCACAAAATTTTGCAAAGTCTTCGTGTTGCTATTATTCAGTTAACTACCGCGCTTCAATTCGATAAGATCGTTATTTTTGAGTTATTGGGAAAACCAAATTCCAGATAACTATAACTCTGAAATCACTCGGTGGATTTCGCCTCTTCACTTACTTAGCCGGCTCATTTGGACTTCAAACCTACTTAAAAAATGTCAACTCTCTAACTCTTGAGATACAGGGTGATAAAATTTTGAAAGAAAAAACTGTTTTTTAATAATAACTAAAATAATATTGTAGACATCTTTATGAAATTTGGCACATTTCACAAACATTTTAATTTTATCTACCAGTGGCGTCCATAAGAGTTTTGCCTTGGATATTTTTGGGGAAAACAATACTACGCCTTTGTTTTTTATTGAAATAAAAAATAGTTATGGGATCCTCATTCATTTTTGGGTAAATTTTATTTCATTGGTTTTCTTTGTCCGACGCACGGTTTCCGCTTGAAAAAATTAAAATCGTTTTATTTCAGGATCAATTCCTCAAAAATCTGATGTGGTGTGGAAATGTTTGTGCATCAACTGAAAGCAAAGAGATCAGATTGGTTCCAAAATGAATGAGAACCCAAAAAATATGTTTTCTTGTCAGATACTTTGTTCTTGATTAAAATGATTAAATTAAAATTGCTTCATATCGCAGTACCGATTAATAATTATTGAAAACATAAATCTAGTTATCCTGGAATTAATGAAGTTTTTACAAATGTCGATGAAAACAATAGCTGTTTACTTAAAGTGAGTTGTTGGTGTTGCAAACCATCACATCACGTAATTTATTTGATTTTTGTGTTATTGAAGTTATTTTGGTGGTCCGCTGTTTTTCCGAATAATGCATTATAAAGCAAGTGCCCACTACGGCCAGACCTTCGTTATTTTATAAAAGCTGAAAATTTTTATGTGCATGCCCCCTATACAGGTAAGAACGGCCAGCGACTATAGAGTTTGGGTTGTGGTTACTTGGGCAGGTAACAGGTAGTAAAGGTGTAAAAAATAGTACCTTACTTTCGTTAAAGTATAAAGCTAAATTTTTTCATATTTTCTTCGGGATAACGTTAGAAATCTCATCATCCATTGCCGGACACTTGTGACGGTTGCTACCCCCTGTCAGACAGCCCTAAACTTTAATAAATTATACATAATTATACTTTCGTCATAGTATATTAGCTGAATTTTATATATATGTTACTTGAGGACCTATGAAAAAATGTTACCTCAATAGCCGGACAGTTTTAATGGTTTTTACATCTTGCCAGACATATTGAAAGTCCGCTGTAGGTGCGAGCGGGAGTGCTTAGTCGATTGCGCTGGGACCACACTAGCGCGATTCCGCGAATATTAACGTTTTCCAGACAAGTCTGTACTTGGTCGAATTGCGATGTATTCTGGTGAAGACGGATATGCTTTGCTGGGCTCTCGGTAAACTGACACGCATCAAAGGGTTTTTTATGATACAATATTCGACTTAAGAGTTCAGTTCAGTAGCGCAAGTTTGATTTCGGAGGAATCTTACGACTAGATAGATCATTTTTCACCGATATAGGTAATATAACGCCACTGTTCCTCCATTTCATTTCGCAAGAAAAATCTTCACATCACGTTGACTGCGAATGTAGACAAAAAATCGCGATGAAAACATCGCGATATTTTCAATACATCACTAACCGAAAGATGATGAGCAGTAAAAGATAGCAATCGACTAAGCGCCCTATCTCATGCACACCCGTTTGAAGTTGTGTCTGGCAAGATGTAAAAACGATTAAAACTGTCCGGCTAATGAGGTAACATTTTTTTATAGGTCGCCAAGTAAAATATATAATATTCAGCTTTTATACTATGACGAAAGTATAATTATGTGTAATTTATTAAAGTTTAGGGTTGTCTGGCAGGGGGTAGCAACCATCACAAGTGTCCGGCAATGGATGATGAGATGTCTAACGTTATCGCGAAGAAAATATGAAAAAATTGAGCTTTATACTTTAACGAAAGTAAGGTACTATTTCGTGCTAGTGTGGTTCCAGCGCAATCAACTAAGCACTCCAGCTCGCACCTACAGCGGACTTTCAATATGTCTGGCAAGATGTAAAAACCATTAAAACTATCCGGCTATTGAGGTAACATTTTTTTAAAGGTCCCCAAGTAACATATATAAAATTCAGCTTTTATACCATGACGAAAGTATAATAATTATGTATAATTTATTAAAGTTTAGGGTTGTCTGGCAGGAGGTAGCAACCGTCACAAGTGTCCTGCAATGGATGATGAGATTTCTAACATTATTCCGAAGGAAATATGAAAAAATTGAGCTTTATACTTTAACGAAAGTGAGGTACTATTTTTTACACATTTACTGCCAAAGTAACCACAACCCAAACTCTATAGTCGCTGGCCGTTCTTACCTGTATAGGGGGCATGCACATAAAAATGTTCAGCTTTTATAAAATAACGAAGGTCTGGCCGTCGTGGGCTCTTAGGCTATTACGCCTTGCCGATAGTAATGCAACAGAAGCCAGACTCATTTATCAGGAAAGATATTCTAATCGTGCCTTACCAGATATCCGTATCTTTTCAAATAGTCATCGCCGACTTAGGAAAACTAGTAGTTTCAAGAACGGTACTCCGGAAGGTAGGCCTTGTAGCGTCATAACTCCTGAGATGAGTAGACGGGTAAGATCGCTCGAACTCTGAATATTTGTCATCAAAATGTTTGGTTGCTTTTTTGTTATCCCCATATCATATTTTAAGAGTACAGGCATTACTTCCCAGAGATTTTCTTTAGCGTGTGAACTTCTGTCAGTGGTACTAAATCCATAGTTTGATTCACAAATTTAGTTCACAGACGAAGGAAATTTTTCTCGGAATGCTATTCAAAATTTCCATATTCTATGTGGGGGCGGAAGAAAACCCTCACGCCATAACCGAAACCCATTTTCATTAACAATGTTCGGTTAATGTATAGGCAAGAATTATTGGTGATTATCTAATAGGCCCATTTTTTCTATCAGGATGCCTTGATGGTCGGCTTTATTTACATTTTCTCGAAGGAGAACTAAGTGGGTTGCTTGAAGATGTGCCAATTGCATCAATGAATCGAATATGATAAATGTACGATATGGAGCCCCTGCCCATTTCAGTGAAATTGTCCGAAACCATTAGGGCTTCGCACGAGACAAGGGTAGGCGAGAATATAAAAAAAACCTCGTCTCGGTCACGTAAATTCCCAAAAAATCAAGTCTCGTTTAAGTCTTGGTCTCGTCTCGTTATCAGTTGTCTCCTCTCGTCTCACTTAATTCTGAATAACGATAATAAATATTATAATATATAAACGAAATGAATAATTTTGTAAAGCTATATTTATTACGCTCTTATACAAATATATTTGTACATGTCGATGCCTATAAAAAAAAAAAAAAAAATATTTGTACATGTACCTACCTACATATTTTTTTAAATTTCAACAATGTTAATTTTATCTTTTAAAAAACTCGATGATCAAGAATTCAAACATAATCACGCTTGCATCACATCGCGATGACGGCGATCGATTTGTGTTTAGACTTCCGATCCTAAGGAGGCCCCCCCCAATATTAGGTTACACCGTATAGCACGCGTGAGAACGCGATCCGGCAGGACAAGCACCACCCTCGGTCAGAATGCGAAGTCCGCACCTACCACAACTCCTATGTATAGACTATGTAGCGGTCTATGAGCGCTCTTACTACTTCAGCAACTCAGCAATGCTGCACTCCATTAATACGGCATAATGTACAAACGTACAAAGGCATGACCGTACCCATGGTGCGACGTAACTCGGATACTAGTAGTCATAATGACCCCGACACTTCATTGTTACATCCTAGCTCAACATTCTTGGATACTAGTCCCCCAGCACCAGGGACCGACACCTCAGACGCTGGAAGCGTTCATAGTAAGGGTGGATAGGAATTTCCAGCCTGCTATCTCGGATACTAGTGGTACGGGTGCCCGTACTCCGACACCTCAAGCGATATTAGACTAACTCCCCCACCTTACTCAAGGGCATGCTCCTTGATGTACCTACGTGTTTTTGCCATGATAATACCTGCTGTGGAAAATAATCTTTCAACAGGTAAGGATATAGACATCGGCGATCTTGGAAAGTGTAGGGAATTTTGTATGCATTTTTCAATAGAATTGGACAAATTGGTATCGTTTTCAATGAATACCTTCCCATTGGATAGATAATTGAGGGTGTTCTTGGCGTATTCCTCATAACACTTTTCCAAACATTCAATAGCTTCATTTTTCATTTCTTTACCATTTCTATTACATGTACTTCCAGATTCCAGAACAATCATTGTTCTCATCTTCACTACAAGAAGCACAATAAAAAACAATAAATTTCTCCAGATGTTCAAATAGAGACGAAATTGATTTAGGGACAATAAAAGTTGTCCGTTAAGTATTGAATTCATTATGGGATCAGTTTTTATGGTTGTGCATTTTATTTTTTCTTGAAAAATATTCTCAATTATTGCAAGGTCTTTAAAGAAACGTGTATTTCTAGGGCGATCAATGTGTAATAATATAGACAAAATATATTGGTAATTAAACTATAAACTATAAACATATTCAATTGTTTTCTGTGGGTGTTGAAAAAGGTCGAGTCGTATATAAGAATTGTTAGCTGTATGTATCTATAGTAAATAAGACGATCTTCCAGGTGAAAATTTTCGAGTCAAAGAAACGCTTTCAATAGTATACACCTTTATTACTCAGTAGTTTATAGACACATATCCACAACCGAGAGTAAAAAATCGATCTTGAAAAAACACATTCAAACCTAGAATATACAAATCTGCAAGGATAGATATTTATGATAAGAGATACGTTAGTATGAGAAGTTATAAGAACAGTTAAAAAGTTGAAATAAAAATGTTTTAATTTAAAATATAATATTTCACAGATAGTCACAAGAGTTGTTATTTTGAAAAATATATTGATCTCTATGAAGACCTTTTCTAATTTTTCGAATAAAAACTTCGTAAAAAAATATAACGAGACCAAAAACGATACTCTCGGGTTGCGCTGTATGTGGTCTCGGTATCGCCTATAATATTTTTCAAAACGTCTCGTCTCGTCTCGCTTTTCCGAGACGAGTACGAGACGGGACGAGAAAAGTCTCGCTCTCCTGTGAAGCCCTAGAAACCAATTAAATACAGTTTATCATAATCGTTGATTGGATTGGTCGCGGAGGAACTCAGCAATGGTCAGCAAGATACCTCGATCTCAACAGTTTAGATTTCTTTTTATGGGGCATTCTGAAACTCTAGTCTAGTGTATAAAACTCCCATTGATACTTTAGGATATTTAAAAGAGCGTATAGTTGCCTCAAGTGACGAAATACGTCGGGAATATTTGAACGTCTGCGTTATTCCATGCGTAGATGCATGCTTATTAAGGGAATGTGGCCATTTACAACAATTTTTATAATCAGTGCTAGTATTATCAATAAATGAATTTGATCCGTTCATTTAAACTTATTTTCATAAAATAAAATAAAACTCGTTTTTCTGCAATTTGAAATACATTTTTTTTTTGGATTCTCATTCATTTTGGAACAAATCTGATCTCTTAATTTGCTTTCAGTCGATTCACAAACATTTCCACATCGCATCAGATTTTTGAAGATTTGATCCTGAAGTAGAACGATTTTTATTTTTTGGCGCTCTAGTTCCTCGGAACAGAGTGCTTATCAATTTGCCCAAATGTCTCTAATTTTCGAATTTTTGGCTGAAAATGGTCTCAAACGATTTGGTTCGTCTCACTGATCAAG
Organism: Halyzia sedecimguttata; assembly: GCA_937662695.2. Lineage (NCBI taxonomy): Eukaryota > Metazoa > Arthropoda > Insecta > Coleoptera > Coccinellidae > Halyzia > Halyzia sedecimguttata. The sequence goes on from OW569418.2 coordinate 10,849,864, forward strand.
AATCCGAGGTCGAAATCAATTCTGTCCGGCCGGCCGTAGGCACGATAACTCTCGAACGAAAGGAGTTAGAGGATTGAAATTTGCAAGGTGGGTTTGGAGCATAAATATCTCAGACAAGTTCGTTAATGGGCGAAATGCATATAGCGGTTTCGGAGTTATGGCAAATTTAAGTAAAAACATTTTTTATGAATGTTTCCAAAACCGATCAGTCGATCTATCTCAAGTTTAGCATCAAATTGTAGAATCACGACCTTTATACGCATGTGAAGTTTTGTATTGACCAGGTTACCGCAAAGTGTAAAAAAAATTTTTTGAAAATTTTTAAAATTTTTTTCTACAATAACTCTCGAACGGAATGAGCTAGGCTGTTGAAATTTTCAGAGTAGGTTAAGAAGATGAATATCTCGGCTATGTTCGTAATTGGGCAAAATAGGCCAGATGGTTTCGGAGTAACGAAAAAAAAAATTTTTTTTAAGTAACAAGTTTCAAATTCAATATTTATTTCAGATTCAACTCCAACAAGCTAATACTTTCGGAGATATGATTCTTCTAAATTTCAATAATGAATCGTACTTCTATGTTTTCACAGAATGTTATAATTATTCTATCTAATCTTTATTATATGATCTGTGTTCATACACGTACATGTCATCCTGTTTTATAAGAGAGAGACAAATTCATTTCAGCTATTTTAATTTGATTTCTTCCATGGTGCAGTTCTCATTCTCAGATTGCTCATTTAATCCTGATAAATAAACTATTATTTGAATTGAATTTCCTTTATGATGCAGTTCTATCATAAGAATACATTTATATAATTCCCAACTCTGAGAAACCAATACTTTCGGAGATATAATTTGTCTGTTTGAACTAGAGCGCCAGAAAGCTCCTGTCCACAGGGCTTGTTTTTAGCGGAAACCGTGCGTCGGACATTGAAAACCCATGAGATCAAATTTGCTCAAACATGAATGAGGATCTCAGAGGAAAGCAGTGGCGTAGTTACTTGAGGCGTAAGTGTTCTCGTATTTCAATTCCCACATAATTAGACTAGTCAACAAGTGCTATTTGGACCAACTTTTTTCAGCAGTCTCCGAAAATTATGTATGAGGTGTCATTCGATTCGGAAGGGCATCTAGATGATTTTTGAAAAAAATGAAGATCCGCTTGCAAAAATTGTAAAAGTTATCAACAATTAACTAAAAAAAAGGGGGTTTTAGTTTTTTGTAAATATCTCAAAAACTAATAAAGATTTTTCAAATCTGAAAAAAGATTCAAAAAGAGGAGGAAATTTCCTAAAAAAGGTCGTGACTCCCGAAACTGTACGATAAATATTTATAATTTTTCCAGAGGGATGAAAATACGGCTGAAAACGGGTACTCTGGCTTGGAGAAGCCACGTCCACTTCGGGCACTTCAACAATAAACATTTTTTAAACATAGTAAATATGAAAAAAAAAATTGAAAAAATTCAGGCAGCAACTGAATAGATGAATGAATAATAATCCGCTTGAACAAAATTTTTATAATAATTTTTCATTTAGTTATTCAATAGTTAATCAAAAACTTTTTTCTGCTTGCACATTAACATTGCAAGTGTGATAATTGCTAAACTATGAGTTTTAGATTTTTTTCCTCTCTTGGAGCAATTCTTCAAAGGCTTAAGAATAGAATCCCGTTGGGAAAATTAAAAAATGTTTATTTTTCAATTTTTTATTAATAATTTTCGTTGTTGCAAAATTATAAACTTAAATTAATCATTGAACAAATTTTTTTTTTTTAATATTATTAACGAGCCGTTTCCTGCTTTTGTGACAGAAAGTAGAATAGAAAAAAAAATAAAAGGTGAAAATTTATTTGTTTATAACAAATTGTTTATTGCATAAACAATGAAAAAATAAATAAAATGAAAATTTTTTTTTTATATCGAAATGAAAAATGAATAATGATTTTTAAAAAAAAATATCGTTCCTTAATATTAATTAGAAGTGGGAGAAAATAATTGTTAATTATCAAATGCGTTTTTAAGCAATAAAAAATTTTTTTTAAGGAACAATTTTTCTTTTAAAAATCATTATTTGTAACAAAGATTGAAATTCAAAAAAAAAATTTTCAATTATCTTATAAACAACGCATTTGTTTATAATAATTTTTTAAACAATTAGAGATAAAGATCTGAAAAAATTATTTCTATGCAGTTTCTAATAACATAAAAACGGATCGTTAATAATATTAAAAAAAAAAAATTTTGTTCGATGATTATTTTAAGTTTTTAATTTTGCAACAACGAAAATTATTAATAAAAAACTGAAAAATAAACATTTTTTAATTTTTCCAACGGGATTCTAGTCTTAAGCCTTTGAAGAATTGCTCCAAGAAAGGAAAAAAATCTAAAACTTATAGTTTAGCAATTATCACACTTGCAATGTTAATGTGCAAGCAGAAAAAAGTTATTAATTAACTGTTGAATAACTAAATGAAAAATTATTATAAAAATTTTGTTCCAGCGGATTATTATTCATTCATCTATTCAGTTACTGCCTGAATTTTTTCAATTTTTTTTTTTGATATTTACTATGTTTAAAAAATGTTTATTGTTGAAGTGCCCGAAGTGGACGTGGCTTCTCCAAGCCAGAGTACCCGTTTTCGGCCTTATTTTCATCCCTCTGGAAAAATTATAAATATTTATCGTACAGTTTCGGGAGTCCAGACTTTTTTTTAGGAAATTTCCTCCTCTTTTTGAATCTTTTTTCAGATTTGAAAAATCTTTATTAGTTTTTGAGATATTTACAAAAAACTAAAACCTCTTTTTTTTTTTTTAGTTAATTGTTAATAACTTTTACAATTTTTGCAAGAGGAACTTCAATTTTTTCTAAAATTATCTAGATGCCATTCCGAATCGAATGACACCTCATACATAATTTTCGGAGACTGCTGAAAAAAGTTGGTCCAAATAGCACTTGTTGACTAGACTATAATACATATTCCGCCGCATTCACAAAGCATTCAATCTCCGTTAAGTCCTAATTGAGGCTTCAGTTAAGGATAAATAAGAATCTCAACCTCAGTTAACGTATGTAACGGTGGTGAAACAGGCCTGTTTCACGTTAATTTTCACTTAAACTGAGGTTTATTTATCATAAACTGAGTACCTCAGTTAGGAATTAACGGAGATTGAATGCTTTGTGAATGCGGCGGAATATGTATTATGTGGGAATATAAATACGAGAAAACTTACGCCTCAAGTAACTCCAGGATACAAACATTTTCATTTTCTCTACCAGTTTTGCCCACACGGGTTTTGCATTGAATATTTTTGGAAAAAAATACTACGCCACTGCTTTCCTCTGAAATCCTCATTCATTTTTGAGCAAATTCGATCTCATGGGTTTTCAATGTCCGACGCACGGTTTCCGCTAAAAACAAGCCCTGTGGACAGGAGCTTTCTGGCGCTCTAGTTCAAACAGACAAATTATATCTCCGAAAGTATTGGTTTCTCAGAGTTGGGAATTATATCAATGTATTCTTATGATAGAACTGCATCATATAGGAAATTCAATTCAAATAATAGTTTATTTATCAAGATTAAATAGGCAATCTGAGAATGAGAACTGCACCATGGAAGAAATCAAATTAAAATAGCTGAAATGAATTTGACTCTCTCTTATAGAACAGGATGACATGTACGAGTATGAACACAGATCATATAATAAAGCTTAGATCGAATAATTATAACATTCTGTGAAAACATAGAAGTACGATTCATTATTGAAATTTTGAAAAATCATATCTCTGAAAGTATTAGCTTTTTGGAGTTGAAAACGATTTCAATGGATTTTTATGGTGAAACTGCATCTTAAATAAATATTGAATTTGAAACTTGTTACTTAAAAAAAAATTTTTCTTTCGTTACTCCGAAACCATCTGGCCTATTTTACCCAATTACGAACTTAGCCGAGATATTCATCTTCCTAACCTACTCTGAAAATTTCAACTACCTAGCTCTTTCCGTTCGAGAGTTATTGTAGAAAAAAATTTTAAAAATTTTCAAAATTTTTTTTTTACACTTTGCGGTAACCTGGTCAATACAAAACTTCACATGCGTATAAAGGTCATGATTCTACAATTTGCTGCTAAATTTCAGATAGATCGAGTGATCGGTTTCGGATACATACATAAAAAATATTTTTACTAAAATCCACCATAACTCCGAAACCGCTTTATGGATTTTGCCCATTAACGAACTTGTCCGAGATATTTACGCTCCAAACCCACCTTGCGAATTTCAATCCTCTTACTCCTTTCGTTCGAGAGTTATCGTGCCTACGGCCGGCCGGACCGGCCGGACAGAATTGATTTCGACCTCGGATTCTTGATCAGTGAGTCGAACCAAATCGTTTGAGACGATTTTCAGCCAAAAATTCGAAAATTACAGACATTTGGGCAAATTGATAAGCACTCTGTTCCGAGGAACTAGAGCGCCAAAAAATAAAAATCGTTCTACTTCAGGATCAAATCTTCAAAAATCTGATGCGATGTGGAAATGTTTGTGAATAGACTGAAAGCAAATTTAGAGATCAGATTTGTTCCAAAATGAATGAGAATCCAAAAAAAAAATGTATTTCAAATTGCAGAAAAACGAGTTTTATTTTATTTTATGAAAATAAGTTTAAATGAACGGATCAAATTTATTTATTGATAATACTAGCACTGATTATAAAAATTGTTGTAAATGGCCACATACCCTTAATAAGCATGCATCTACGCATGGAATAACGCAGACGTTCAAATATTCCCGACGTATTTCGTCACTTGAGGCAACTATACACTCTTTTAAATATCCTAAAGTATCAATGGGAGTGTTATACACTAGAGTTTCAGAATGCCCCATAAAAAGAAATCTAAACTGTTGAGATCGAGGTATCTTGCTGGACATTGCTGAGTTCCTCCGCGACCAATCCAATCAACGATTATGATAAACTGTATTTAAATGGTTTCTAGGGCTTCACACGAGCGCGAGATTTTTCTCGTCCCGTCTCGTACTCGTCTCGGAAAAGCGAGACAAGACGAGACGTTTTGAAAAATATTATAGGCGATACCGAGACCACATACAGCGCAACCCGAGAGTATCGTTTTTGGTCTCGTTATATTTTTGCGCGTGTGTTCTGGGGAACATCGCGTTATAGTTTTGCCCAAATGTCTCTAACTTTAGAATTTTTTGACGAAAATGGTCTCAAACGATTCAGTTCGACTCCCCAATGAAGAATTCGAGGTCAAATTTGATTCTGTCCGTCCGGCCGTCCGGCTGTACGGCCGTCCGTCCGGCCGTTGCCACGATAACTTGAGAACGAAAAGAGCTAGCGACTTGAAATTTCCAGGGTGGGTGGCGCATCCCAATACGACGGACAAGTTCGTTAGTGGGCATAATCGGACCAGTGGTTTCCGAGTAATAATTTTGTTTTCGCCCAATATAAATCCGATCGAATTGAAACTTGGTGAGTATTTGTAGAATATGAACCTAAGCACGTTTGTGAAATTTTGTGCGAATCGTATGGCTAGAAAATTTTAAAAAAATTATTAAAAAATATTTTTGTTGTCACGATAACTTGAGAACGAAAATAGATAGCGGCTTGAAGTTTTCAGGTTAGGATGTGCACCAAAACGCGACATTTCAGTTTGTTTATGAGCATAATCGGCCAAACGGTTTTAGAGTTATAGCCATCTGAAATTTGGTTGTTTTTTGTTCCTCATTAACTCGAAAAATACTAAACCGATTGAATTCAAACATGGTAATTAGTTGTAGAATGCCAACGCGAAAATTCTTGCAAAACTTCGTGAGGATAGTATTTGTAAAAAATTTTAAAAGAATCATTGAAAATTGAAAAAAAAAATTTTATATATCAGTAACTATTCCTTTGAAATTGCTGAAATTTTGCAAGAGCCTTCATAACCTAACTCTACTGCCAAGTTTCAAGTTTTAACTCGATCGGTTGAATATTGTTGGAGATTCGAGCATTCTTCTGTGATTTCAGTAGATGGGTGACCGTTGCCTCGATAACTTTCGAACGAAAGGAGATAGGGACTTGCAATTTTCAGGGTAGGTTGCGTATCTGAAAGGGAGAGTTGAGTTCGTTTTTGGGCATAATCGGTCAAACGGTTTCCGAGTTCTACCCACCTGGAATATTATTTCCTTGATAACTGAAAAAATAAATATTCGATCGAATTGAAGCTTGGTAACTAGTAGTAGAAAATCATCATAAAGACGTGTTTAAAATTTTGTAAGAACCGCACCACTAGAAAATTTGAAAAAAATGACGAAAAAAAAAATTTTAAGATCCGCACCCCTAGAAAATTTCATAAAAATCACGAAAAAAAAAATTGATTCAAGCACTGACGTGAAGTCAGAAGCTTTTGCGCGTATGTTCTATTGTCCATTCTTCTGTATTGGACACCCTTAATCGAATTTAGCATGGTAAATTATGTTGTCCAATTTACCATGGTAAATTAGAATTAAGAGTGTCCAATACAGGAGAATGGACAACATAATTTACCATGCTAAATTCGATTAAGGGTGTCCAATACAGAAGAATGGACAATAGAACATACGCGCAAAAGCTTCTGACTTCACGTCAGTGCTTGAACCAATTTTTTTACGAAGTTTTTATTCGAAAAATTAGAGAAGGTCTTCATAGAGATCAATATATTTTTCAAAATAACAACTCTTGTGACTATCTGTGAAATATTATATTTTAAATTAAAATATTTTTTCACATTTTTATTTCAACTTTTTAACTGTTCTTATAACTTCTCATACTAACGTATCTCTTATCATAAATATCTATCCTTGCAGATTTGTATATTCTAGGTTTGAATGTGTTTTTTCAAGATCGATTTTTTACTCTCGGTTGTGGATATGTGTCTATAAACTACTGAGTAATAAAGGTGTATACTATTGAAAGCGTTTCTTTGGCTCGAAAATTTTCACCTGGAAGATCGTCTTATTTACTACAGATACATACAGTTAACAATTCTTATATACCACTCGACCTTTTTCAACACCCACAGAAAACAATTGAATATGTTTATAGTTTATAGTTTAATTACCAATTTATTTTGTCTATATTATTACACATTGATGCAGTTCTATCATAAGAATACATTGATATAATAGCCAACTTTGAGAAACCAATACTTTCGGAGATATACTTTGTCTGTTTGGACTAGAGCGCCAGAAAGCTCCTGTCCACAGGGCTTGTTTTTAGCGGAAACCTTGCGTCGGACATTGAAAACCCATGAGATCAAATTTGCTCAAAAATGAATGAGGATCTCAGAGGAAAGCAGTGGCGTAGTATTTTTTTTCCAAAAATATTCAATGCAAAACCCGTATGGGCAAAACTGGTAGAGAAAACGAAAATGTTTGTATCCTGGAGTTACTTGAGGCGTAAGTTTTCTCGTATTTCAATTCCCGCATAATACATATTCCGCCGCATTCACAAAGCATTCAATCTCCGTTAAGTCTTAAACTATTATTTGAATTGAATTTCCTTTATGATGCAGTTCTATCATAACAATACATTTATATAATTCCCAACTCTGAGAAACCAATACTTTCGGAGATATAATTTGTCTGTTTGAACTAGAGCGCCAGAAAGCTCCTGTCCACAGGGCTTGTTTTTAGCGGAAACCGTGCGTCGGACATTGATAACCTATGAGATCAAATTTGCTCAAACATGAATGAGGATCTCAGAGGAAAGCAGTGGCGTAGTTACTTGAGGCGTAAGTTTTCTCGTGTTTCAATTCCCACATAATACATATTCCGCCGCATTCACAAAGCATTCAATCTCCGTTAAGTCCTAACTGAGGTCTTCAGTTAAGGATAAATAAGAATCTCAACCTCAGTTAACGTATGTAACGGTGGTGAAACAGGCCTGTTTCACGTTAATTTTCACTTAAACTGAGGTTGTGATTCTTATTTATCCTTAACTGAGTACCTCAGTTAGGACTTAACGGAGATTGAATGCTTTTAGGACATACGTTCATAGAAAGTTTTGTTCTTAGAATGCGTCAAAGGATCACCGCATTAGTGTAGGTGTAGTCAGCTGTTTCAAAAAATCTTTTTATCTTTTTTTGCATTTTCTTAAAGCATAATATCTCAGAAATATTCTCTGAAAATTTGAAGTAAATCCGACAAATACTTTTCGAGTAATTCGATAATTAGCAACGGGCTTTCGGGCGCTCTGGGCGAGAGCAGGTAGCTAACAGCAGATAGCTAGCAGCTAACGTGCTAACGACAACACTCCAGAAGGTAGAATGGTACGTAGACAACAAATAGATACTTTGGAGGCTGCCACAACGGCTAAAGCACTATTATATGGCTCAGGAATAGATGACTCCGTAAGTAATTGAATAATACGTAAATTGAGTGTAAAACTTCAAATGCGTTTTTCTCAAAACTACGTTCTATGAACTGGTGACAACTGTAGCTCGAAAACAGCTTGGCAGATTCTAATGAAATTTATACAGATTTTCGAAAACATGAGAGACTCGTTCCTGATCGAAGGATTTTCTTTTAATTTCGAAATTTTATAAACAATTAACTGTTGGTTTTTTCCCGAAAATATGGAAAAAATTTTCCTGAGGCTGCCATTTAGTTAATTTAAAAGAAACAAAAAAAAGCTTCGATCAGGCACAACATTATCTTTTAATAAAACTAATTTTTTTGTCCGATTGATTTTTGATGAATCTCCAAAGATAAGTGCTGGTCACCGCAAGGAGCTTCGGTCGGCACTAGATCCACACAAACAGCCATTACTTTCGAAATGATTAATATTTTTTTCTGAAATTTCTGTCGAATCAAGCAGAAACCTTATTTAATGATACTATATTTTTACTTTTATAAAATAAAATAACATACTGGCAAAAAAAAATTATTTAAAATTGACATGTTTTGACGCTTCTGACTACACCTAACCCCTTAAATATTAGCATGTCTTTAAGGAACTCTATATAAAGGTCACAGGATATACAGGGTCCGAGGTCGCCACATCGACACGGGCAAATAGGTGATGGGATTCCATTAGGGTGTCATACTTCCTCTTGTTAAATTGTGCTCCGGGTCTTCTGATGGAAAGGAATGGTTTAAGCCGGGGGTGAGTTTCCTTATTCTTCAAATATTTTAGAGACCAGTTGAGATAGAACAATGATATTTGATGGTTTGAGTAAGCAGCTCGAGTACTTTTAAACCCTCATGAAACAAGTTTTTGTTACCCCCACTAGGAACGGAGAGTCTGGAGAATAAACCACTTCACAAATGTCAGCATGCCTACAGGGCGGGTCGATCAACAGAGACTGCCTTGTATCAACTGACTGAAGTGTTCCAGAGAACTCTGAATAATAAAGAAATCGCAATGTGTGCATTCCTGGACATATCTGGGGCCTTTGACAACACAACACACGTGTCTGTCAGAGAAGCACTTAAAAGGCGGGGTGTCAACAATACCATAATAAAATGGATGTATGATGTGCTAACGACGAGGACAGCTGAGACATTGGGGGGAAATCAACCCATCTCTGTCAAAGCCACTCGCGGGACACCTCAAGGGGGGGTATTATCTCCCCTCCTATGGAGCCTGGTAGTAGATGAACTACTACACAGGCTAACGGAGCTTGGCTTCGAATGCGTAGGCTATGCTGACGACATAGATCTAATAGTGAGAGGCAAATTCGAGGGCATCTTATGTGACTTACTACAGGAGGGCCTCAGAATTATTGAGCAGTGGTGCCAGTCGGTGGGGCTGAGTATTAACCCAACCAAGACCACAGTAATTCCATTCACCCGGAAAAGAAACCTTCCAGCCATAAAATCCCTCTCATTAAATGGAGAAGTGATTGACTGGAAGACTGAAGTTAAATATCTGGGAATAACTCTGGATAGCAAGCTTCTATGGAACAAGCATGTGGATATCACTGCAAGTAAAGCAATAAGAGCTCTGATGGCGTGCAGAAGTCTATCCGGTAAGACTTGGGGCTGTAGCCCTAAAATACTGCGATGGATGTACGTCATGATTGTGAGACCAATAATTACCTATGGGGCAGTAGTCTGGCATGCCAAAGCAGATCAGACAACTACTAGGAAAGCGCTTGACAAAGTGCAAAGGCTAGCTTGTGTGTGCATCACGGGAGCTATGAGAACGTGTCCAACCAGGGCACTTGAGATCATCACAGATCTCTCACCTCTGCATCTAGTGATTGAGAGGTTAGCCCATGAGGCCATCCTCAGAATATCTAAGGAAGGTACAGGAACTGAGAGGATTAAATGTCAGAGAGCCTGGACCTCTTTGACTAATTACATCCCATCAGTGAACCTTCCTAGTGATGCAATGGTCAAAAAAGTAAGCATTGAGAAGAACTTCACCACGATGCTAAGTAGAAAGGAAGAATGGGAAAGGGAGCTCACCACCCAGACTTTCAAAGAAAATACCATAAAATGGTACACAGATGGCTCAAAAACCATGACGGGAGCTGGCGCTGGGGTATATGGGACAGGCACCAAGTGCGCACTGTCGGTAGGCTCCCGTTTGAGTATCTTTCAGGCAGAATTACTCGCAATCGAAAGATGTGCAGATATTAACCTAGAAAGAAAATATCAGAAATGCGACATAGCAATCCATTCGGATAGTCAATCTGCTATCAAAGCACTGAGCTCCCATGCCATCGATTCAAAGTTGATATGGGAGTGCCGAAGAAAACTAAATGAAATTGGCAAGAATAATAAGGTCTTTTTAGTCTGGGTCCCCGGTCACTCGGGAATCAAGGGGAACGAAGAGGCCGATACACTTGCCAGAAAGGCAGCACGAACTCCTTTTACTGGCCCAGAACCTTTCTGCGGTATAGGAAAATGCACCTACAAGAAAGAGTTTCTGGAGAAGGAGGAAACCAAAAGAGAAACACTCTGGCGGAATCTTCCAGGTTTGGTTCATTCCAAAAAGTTCCTTAAGAACTTGAGAGAATATTCATAGGACCTTTTTGTCATATTTTATGGCCCTCTATCGCGTGGCACTATGCATGGTACTTTTTTCCTTAACACCCTGTATATAAAAATGAATTGCTGTTCGTTAGTCTCGCTAAAACTCGAGAACGGCTGGACCGATTTGGCTAATTTTGGTCTTGAATTATTTGTGGGAGTCCAGGGAAGGTGAATAAATATATTAATGTCTACAGGGTGTTTTTCTTTTAACGTCAATGGTAACTTACTCTTTTTCACGCTATAGTCGCAGAATTTCATTCAATTCTGTTAAGAAATAGACTTTCGAGGCATACATCGTTGAAAATAAACCATTACTATACAGAGTGTTCTTTTTCTCAAGGCACAATTGTACGCGATTGAAGTGTTTTGTGCCACAAACAAAGCATTAACTAAATAGGTACCTTGGATGGATTCTCATAATGTAGTTGTCCTAAATTTTCACACAGTGTGTTTTTCTTTTAACGTCGATTGCAACTTGCTGTTTTTCACGCCAATCGTACAATTTCTTGCAATTGTGTAATAAAATATACCTTCGGGGCGTACATCATTGAAAATGAACCATTAGTATACATAGTGTTCTTTAGATCACTGCACAATTGTACGCGATTGAAGTGATTTGTGCCACAAACAAATCATTAACTAAATAGATACCTTGGATAGGTTCTCATAATGTATTTGTCCGAAATTTTAATTCAGGGTATTTTTCTTTTAACGTCAATTGCAACTTGCTGTTTTTCACGCAAATCGTACAATTTCATTCAATTAAGTTAAAAAACATACTTTCGAAGCATACATCAATGAAAATGAACCATTACTGTACAGAGTGTTCTTTATATCACGGCACAATTGAACGCGTTGAAGTGATTCGTGCCCCAGACAATGTATTAACTAAATAGGTACCTTGGATGGATTCTCATAATGTATTTGACCGAAACTTCATAAAGGGTGTTTTTCTTTTAACGTCAATTGCAACTTGCTGTTTTTCACGCCAATCGTTCAATTTCATTCAATTGTGTTAAAAAAATATACTTTCGAGGCAGATATCATTGAAAATAAACCATTACTATACAAGGTGTTCTTTATATCACAGGACAATTGTACACAATTGAAGTGATTTTGCCACAAACAAAGCATTAACTAAATAGGTACCTTGGATAAATCCTTGCTCATAATGTAACAATTCTGTTTTTCCTTTGATGTGTGGACATGGCGCATGGACAATTATACGTCGCGTGTTAGCGCGTCGGAAAACCGTATTTATTTACGCACCACAAAACAAAACAAAAGATATAGTTCATCAGAAAGCTTTAAATTGATTCGGAGACTGTATCATAACTGTGTGTATCAAATTGAAACCTTATAAATAGCCAGTATTTCAGGAAAACTCTGTTTTGTAAGTAAGCAACATCATGTGCAATTAATCGAAAATAATAATAAAACTTCATTCATACCGAGTATTTTTTTTTCATGAAGTTAGTTGGTACGAAGTTCGCCGGGCCAGCTAGTACTTAATATAAATAAATTCTCATGAATATAGGTATTAGTTATTATATTTCCGTACTTCTGGTTGAATAATAAGTTTTCGGTGAGGAACCTATAATACGCATCGAAGAATAATTCAGATTGGGGATTCAACAATTTTTTAATTACCCAAAGATATTCTTTGACGTAGGTAGGTACTGGATGGATTAGTTTTCATCAATAAAACAGGATATGGAACTACGTTTATTATTTTTATAAATGGTATTTACATGATAGATAAAACATTAATGTAGATGGAATGAAGTTTTATTACAAAAATATGTGTGCGAAGAAAGAAAAAATAATAGAATATCAGCTATATATCAAAATAGAATAGTTCCATCAAGTTTGCCCATTCATGATTTTTTTTTATCGGTATAAGTATGGTGATGATTAAAATTCACATTGGTTAGTTAGATAACTATTCCACGCAAGTTAAAGTTATGCTGAAATTTCGTACTAAGCCTCGCTTAAGCTACGTAAACATATGTGTAGTGAATAACGAACGTGATACGGATCGTGGCTTAGAAAAGCAACCCTCACGTTCATGAGGTCAACGCACCTTTACTCTTGATACTCATTGTAGAGCCGTTATATTCAAATGACGAAATAACGAAGCTAACTCAGTAAGGATTATACAAATATCACTGCGAAATTATAAATAGTTTGACGATTTTAATGACATATTATATCATTAATAGATTTGGATGCAAATGATCAAAAATGTACCATTATACATCAAACCAAAAGCCTACATATTATATGAAAGCAATTCACAAACTTCTGTGAAGAAGCGAACACTACCACTAAACGGAAAGCTTATATTTTTATTTAATATCAGTATTTTTCTGAATTTGGACGGAACTTCGATTTATTTAAAGACCTCCATTTCAAATAGCAAAGAATGGTTCGTGATAGCAGAATAATTTTTCAGGCGATGAAACAACATTTACCTGTTCGCAGACCTGAATAGAATTGTACCAAACAAGTTCTTCATTCGCTTATCAGCGAATGTGATTTTCTACGATGAGCCAAGAGGGGCGCAAACCGCCCTGGCTGTATCTAACTGCTCCTAAAATGTACACGATCAAAGAAACAAAACTGGGATCATAAAGATACCACTTTCATGCATATATGGAAAATGAAAAGAAAAAATATATATGACAAGAGTTATTAAATCATTCTAATAAAGCAACTACAATAACTATAACTATAAATCCGGTATAGGAGAACAAGTCATGGAAATTAAAGGGCATGGCTCTTCAAATTTAATGCAATCCTAAGTACAGCTTAGTTCAGTCACCATATGAATATAATCAACAATTTATAAAAGACATAAACGGAAAAAAATAACTGTGTCTTTACAATATAATAAAACATTTTGTTCAACACATAGGTTATGGTGTTTATATGGGTACTTATTATTTCATTTGTGGAATAGTCCATCTAAATACCTTGTATGTTTTGAATTACAAATTTTATTGGAACTATATTGTGTTGCTCGCTAGCCATCTTAATAAATCGCAACATCAACTTGTGAATTCAAAACATTCTGGTTTTAGTTATGATATCTAGAATATATTAGAATAAGCTGATTATATAATACACATGTTATGCTCAGGGCACGTCGAAGAAGACATTAATTAGCATGTGCCCATACTATGAAAAATACATTTTTTGAACAAAATTTACATTCCTTGCAAATCTCTTCAAAGTCGAAGCATGTTATGGAACTCTAAGCAGTGTATCCACTTCTTAAAATCTTTAGGAATGCAGGAATTGCAATCCATATTACCACCTGCTTCAGGTAAATGATCCAGAAGTTCTTTTGTAGTAGAAGTGATTGTCTTTACAATTTTAATGCAACAAATGACATAAACAGTTCTTTATATTATATTAAAATTATGATATCATACAAGATTTATATAAATTGAAAATAATATCAGATATTCGAAGTGATGAGATTGCATAAAAAACCGTAATATTAACTTTTGAATATTTTCAACAAAATAGATAGTCATGAGAGGCAAACTTCATGGATTTATGTATACGTGGGATGAATATTCTTTCCAATGTCATTATTTAATTTCCTAGTATTCTTCTTAGAAACATAAATATGTTATTTTCGTGCGTTTGCAAGATAATAACATTCCTTTCAATATCTGTAAGGAATGATGTATAAGGACTTATACCTCAAATCAATTTAATGGTTTTCGGTTGTTTTTCGAAAATATACTCGGCTACAAATATAACACCGCATCACTCTTCAGTTTGAAACCAGTACGGCTGATAATTCAACAGTCGGATCATTGTTTAGCAAATTCATTTTAGAATAGACGTTAATCTTAAATAACATCGTATGAAAATTTCAGCCATACTAAAATATGTAGAATTATTTTCTAAATAGAAATTAGCGTCTGGCTCCTGGTACCCAATGATGAAAATAATATCTAGCAAATAATATATATGTGTTTCAGAAAGCTAAATAGTTTAATGAAGAAACAAAAAACCTTTTTAAAATAATTTGAAAAATTGTTATTTCACCTGCAAAGGTACGATACGTACTAATCAACGCAACCTCTACCGCCAGCATGCTAGCTCGTATGGTGACCGGGAGACTGAGATAGAATGCATATTTAAAAACTAGCCTACCTACTCTTTTTCTCGACGTTGCTAGCTCCCATACTAACAGTGTTCATATTGAATAACTTGACCTGTTCTATAGTTGCGAAGAACATTTATCTGTCATAGGATTTCTTGTATAAATCTGTAAAATATGCAGTTGGAAAACAATTATTTCTTCCTCTTTCAATTCATCTTCACACAAGAGCGAATATTCCAACGCAAGCTGACAAACGCATTCGTATGTCCGCGAAACTTCTATAATATGTATTGCGAAATCCCGATGTCGCATATATTTACATTGGATATTTCCAGGAAAAACAAAAAAAGAGAAGTTACAGGATGCTGAAATATTCATGTGAAGACATTTTTACTATTCCGTGACATCCGTTTTTTTGTTCGTTCCAGAAGATCGCGAGACACAGTGGAAGTGTCGGTTTCTCCACCCTTGAGGGTTAAAAACTCTCGCATGCCTGCATCTCCGGAATAAATGATGAAGCTTCATTCTGTTTTGATGCAGAGTAATCGGTTACGCATTTTCGGAGAGAGATTTGCCTATCTTTATGCAAGGGTATCAAGCCCTTCCGGATGTATATTTGATAATGTGTTCCGCATTAAAAAATGATATATCAGGGACCCCGCAACTGGAGTGCTTCCGTTTCGATGATCGACAAATCATTATAGCAGAATGGTCTACCAAGTTGAACGTGGAGGCTTCCCCTTCCTCCTATAAGCAACTTCAGTGCCAGCTGGCGTATAACAAAAATATTAAATTTTGTCCATTTGTCCTACCCAATTGCATACTAGGTATATCCTCTCTCTATACAAGGCTATGGTATACCACAGCACAGTCTTCTTAAATACAAGCATTTCACAAGAAATTTGGCGACAATGTCAACTACGTAACAACCCGAAAAGAAAGAGTAATCAAGAAATAATAAGTTACTATTTTCGTATGGTTTTAGCCAGAATAGCACGAGGAAAACCCTCGACAAAGTACAAAGGCTGGTCTGTATGTGTATCATTTGAGCTCTGGGAACCTGTCATACCAGGGCACTTGAGATTACCACAAATCTCATACCACTTCATCTTGTGATAGACAGAATGGCCCATGAAGCCATTCTCAGAATATCTAAGTAAGCATCGAAAAGAACTTCACTACGATGGTCCGTAGGAAAAAAGCATGGGACAGGGAATCCACCAACCAAGTTCTTAAAAAAAATGCCATTAAATCGTATACGGACGGTTCAAGAACCACTACATGAGCTAGAGTTAGAGTACTTGCAGTAGAAAGGTGCGTGGAAATGAACCCAATAAGAAACTGTCAGAGAAGTGATATAGCAACCCACTTTGACAGTCAAGCTGCTATTAAAGCTATCAGCTTCCATGTTATCGAGTAAAAGCTAATATGGGAGTGCCGAAGAAAACTTAATGACGTTGATAAGAACTAAAGTGTCTCCTTGGTGTGGGTTCCTGTTCACGCGAGAATTGAAGGAAATGAGGAGGTGAACACACTTGTCAAGAAAGGATCACAACCCCCTTTTATTAGTCCGGAACCCCTACTGTGGGGTTGGTAGATACACCTACAAAAGTGAATTTTGGATGAAAGAAGAAACTGAAAGAGGTATTTTCTGGAGGCCTCTCCCAGCAATGTATCACTCCAAAAAGTTCCTCTGGAACTTTGACACTGTCAGATCCAAGAAATATATAGACTTCTGTAAGACCACGCTGCACCTCCTCACTGGTTTCCTCACAGGGGACTGCATATGATGAAATTAGGTGTAGAAGAAACTGACGAGTGAAGTTTCTTTTGGGAGGAGGATGAAACTTCTGATCACCTGATTACTGAATATCTCGCCATCTCAAATCAACGCAAGGAATGCTTTGGGCAAGAAATCTGCTGGAGCGAAGACGTAGTCTCCTTGAAGCTGGAACTGGAAGGCGAGCTGTAGATGGTGATGACATCGACAGCTTTGACGGGGAGGCACAATAGACCTTAAGGTCGCAGTGCAACGTTACCCCCTACAACAATATACAATATGGTTTTCATATGTAAATGGTTTGTAGTGTAAAATATTGCGTTTAAAGAGTGCAAATGTGATTCTACAGTGTAAAAGTGATCAGTTTTTGACTGATATTCATTAAATCAGTGCAAATTCGGTGAATAAGTGTGTCGATGTATATTAATCGGGTTAGAAATTTCCTTGCTGTCACAGTTCTTCTTCAAAATCATTCACAATGCCAGATCGATGTTGTGTAAGTAGAATTACGACTCACCAAATGGATGTGTGTCAATTTTCGAATTTCCGAAAGATCCTAATTTGACAATGGAATGTGTCTCTTCTATGCCTCACAAAAATTCAGCTGTGTATTCAATTAATTTCCAAGAGAAAAATCAGATACGCTTTATTTACACCAATAGATGGCATGATTGCAACTTTTTGAGTTCCAATAATTGAACAAAATGCCTCCATTTTTCTAAATTTGCCTGGATATCTTTCGAAACCTTATGTTTCTCCAAGAAAAACTCCCTATGGAAGACGTCACAATCATATTGATTTCAGGTAATATTCAAATCTCGAATTTTAAGAAACCGAAATATGGTTATCCAAGATTTACTGGGTAAAAACAAGTCGGATTTACACGATTTGGGATTAAGATTTTTCTGTTTGATATGAAATTGAATAGATAGCCGCAACTTGAGAATATTTCGGTGAGGTATAAGGAAATCAACCATCTTGTTTTTCGAAAAATTTGGTTACCCATCTACCCATAAAAAATTGCTTTACGGTAGTACCTCCTGGTGCCAACGAATTTAAATTCTGGGCAGATTTCAATTATCACCATTGGTTTTTCAGATACAGGTTAATCGCAGTTAGTTCTATTCGGAGGCATATAGAGAAGAAATTAAGATATCTTTTGAGGTCGAAATAGAATTTCTATAAATCAAAGTTAAAAAGACCTCAGAAGAAGACTAAACGTAGACGCTTAAACAGGACCTGGTCCTATTATAAGAGGAAGAAAAAGTAAATTGAAATCCAATCAGCAAAATATATCTGGAATTCCCATGATCTGACTATCCTTCCCCAGGACTATATAACCTTTGGTTTACCTCGATCTTATCAGGCTCAGTTGTTGAGCTTTCGTGAGAGAAGTTCTGCTACTAGTTTATGTAGATTTTTTAAGGTATTAAGTGATTAAAAACTGATTAGAAACATATGCGAGCCTGTTCCCACGATAACCGAAATATGCCTCCGTTCTTTCAAGTTGCCCGGGTCAGTCACTCCTACTCACAAGAAAAGTGACAGTCTCCAAGTAGCATTATAGATTATGTGTAGCAGAAAATATTATTTGTAAGAGAATGCTATCCTTTTTTATGGGCCTCGGAACGATTCCTGAAGGGCAGCTCGGTTTGGTGCTGGAAGATCTGTAATTACTTTTAGCCTTGAAGTGTCTGAATGACTAGAACAATATGATCGATAAGGGAACACCGATAGATGTGATATATTTTAAATTCGTCTTGTGGTTGACTGTGCACCACTTACTGAACTTTTGTCGCAACTTGAGAATTTTGGGATGTGAAGTGGTCTTCTGATTTGCATCTGTGGCATAATCTTCCTAGTTAGGGTAGGAGATGGACAGCCTAGTATATTATAGTTACCGAGTAGTCTCTAGTGGAGTTCCCCAAGGATCGGCCCTTGGGCCTATCCTTTTCTTGGCCTACGTCACTGATCTACCGTATACACGATTTCATCTTCAGGAAAAGTGATAGCTTTCCGTGGCCTCCACGATCTATTCGAAAATGATCTTTGTGTAGAAATACAAACCTTATTCCTCATTCCCTTTGTTTTACAATGAATTGCGAATTTTTTATGAATTGTTATACATACCTGAAGTAATTATCCATTTCGAAGCTAGAATATATAATGAAGTTATTCGTTATAACAGAAGTGATGGACATCATTCATGCCACGTATACTATCTGGGAAAAATAATGGAAAAAGTTTACAAAATTTCATGTAAATTTCACATTACAATTTATTTCTACACAAAGGTTTTCCAGTTCGATATATGCTCCTCTGAAATATCTTCTCACATGCATGTGAACATGACATGGATATTTTATACTCCTATATATACACAGTTCGTTAACCTTTCTTATTTCTTTTAGTTTAATGTTAACATATTTACTACATTGAAATCATGGTCTGAAAAACATGAATTATTGAGAATAAACCATATCTTATATCTACAAAAATCTGTATTTTCTCGTTTTCAACTCGTAAATATACACGTGAAGATCTAACATTTGTTACTTCTTCTTACAGTGTGTTTATTCATTTTTCAGTTCGAACGCGTATTGTGCAGATTTGGTGATGGAGGGAGTTTTCCATATTGACAATACTGCAAATGAGATAGCCCGTATTATTAAATTCCGATGTTAGGTCGCAGTTAAGAAGTGTAAAACCTATTGATTACTAATAATTTTTTTTTATTAGTTTCGTTCAACGCATTGAAATTGTGTCATTGTTCTACGGAAATATAAATTATGTATGCACTTTGAATCGTCCCACAAGCCTGACATATTTTGTATGATCAATAAATTACCCGAAAATTTAATCAAATATAAATTATATTCATATTCAACGATTTTTTATAATTTTTTTTCAATTGATTTTTTAAACTTGAAATAGATCCCACAATGTTTGCAAAAATGTGACGAATCCAAATTGAAAGTGTTTCGTTATACGCAGTGTTTTTTCATCATTTTCTATGAAATGAGGAAGTTAACTCTCGATGAATAAAAAAAATCCACAGCTTATTTGAAGGTGTTCGCAGTGATTTTTCATCATTTTCCATGAAGTGATTTCAGAGGAACATGCACCAATACATCTCGAACATGAACATTTATTTCAATAAAGAAAGATTTATGATTTATTTCTCTATATATTTTCTATAATCCGATTCCCGAAATGACGAATCAATCCTCTTTTAGAAGTGTCACTTTGCACTCAGTCACTTAAAACCGCACTCACAACCCTTTCATTTAACATATATCATTAATATCAATGAACATATCTGATAGCACCAACAAATGAAAAAATCTTCAACAGAACGATACGAAAGATGAACGTGGAAGTGGGAGAAAATGACGAAAATCGATTGAGGTTTCTGGAACAGCTTCTTCACGGGTTTCTCCTCAAATCCTCAAAAAAAGAAGAATAAATTTAATATGATAAACCAGTGTAATCTTCGATACCTTCTAGTGAATCTCTAACCAAATAAATTGTATACGTTACTATAATATAGCTAATATTTTTGTTAATTGTTCTTAGTTCCATCCTCTGAACTCAAAACAAAACTCCACAATCTGTCGTAATTTAGGAGTAAGGGAAGAAAAATGGACCCCTCATCTTTCCCTCCATAAAATATACTTATAAAGGGTGTACAAGAACTCTAAGTCAAGTCAGAAGCGGGTGATAGGCTTAGTCATAATAGTAATATGAAAAAAATATATGTTACATATTTCCAAAATTATTCGCATTTCAAAAAAATTGAGAAAACCCCCACCCTCTTATGATTTTTTAACTATCTATCGTGAACTGAGTGGAATTCTGGATTTCGACAGCTGGAATGATTGTCGCGGATTCCAAGGAAACAATGTAAATCAGTGTCTAAACGTTCAATGATGATTTGTCATCAATATGAAAGTGTTGAGTGATTATTTCTATGTTCGAAATACAGCCTATTGGAGTGAATTCCACGAAGACACTAATTTTTACGCCTCCTCGCGGTATTAGCCGTCAGTGACTTGACCTTAGCCATTTGTTGTAGTTCATTCCATAGAGGCCCAAAAATCTAAGAAATGTACACATTTTTACTCACTTTCCTAGATCAGTTTCGGAAAAGTATCAGTTAAGGAAATGGAATTCACTACACACCCTGTATTTTGGAAACGAAGCCTTTCATGATATTGGTTTATATGTAGCTGTAGGGAACTACATTCTTCTCTCCGATCTTTCTGCCTCTTCGCCGTTCTCGCCAGTAGACGTCGCCTCGTCTTGACGAACACCTGTTATGCGTGACGCATTAAAACCGAAGCGCCGCAGTGGAGACATTACTTCAGCGCCTTCGTGTTGAAGTCAAAAGCGTCTACGGCAGGCTCTCACCGAACTAGTCGTATTGATAAGTTCATCAGAGAGAGCCAAAACGAAATGCAATGGAACCCACAATTGGTAATCGTGGAGGTGAGCAAGTGACCTCATCCTAGGCGAACTGATGTGCGGTACTAACTGGCATCTTCCATGCCTCCCGTCCACTCGGCGAATTTTGGTCTCCCTCAGCTCGCGGCATGGTTGCGTGTGAAAGTACACCCAACGCGTCGTGATGAATTCATCAGTGAGAGCCGGAACGAAACGCTGAACAACCAGGAGATTGTGTGTCCTCATAACGCAGCACGAATAGAAACCCACAAAGCTTTCGTCGTATTTTCTGACGAAGAATTTTTTTAACTTAATTTCTGGATACCCGGTATAATTTTGTACACGTGTATATTTACAGGGTGAGGTAGTAAAACATCAATTTTTTAAATGCGCACCACTCAGTCGTTTGATGTTGTAGCGGAGCGTTAGTGGTCTTGTTCGAGAGAAGGGACTACATGTTTTGACCCGACACAGTTCAATCGTCATCATGCATTGGATCAGTGAGTAACGTGCGTTTGCCGTTGACGCCTATTTTTCGAGTGGATGTTCTGTGATTGAAACCCAGCGGTCCTTTCAGATTCGCTTTAACTTAAGGCCGAGAATTGCATCAAAAACCTGTGCATTAATTTGAAGTAACAGTGTGGAGTGAAATTTACTCAGGTGCAGGGCCGTCGAGAGGGGGGTACAGCCGGTACAAATTACCGGGGCCCGGGCTCATGGGGGGCCCGGGAACAAGCATTTTTTCATTGATACGGTAAAGTAACACCATCGGGGGGGGGCCGTATTTTTGGTATGTATACCAGGGCCCGCTGAAGCTCTCGACGACCCTGCTCAGGTGGAATTGATTTGTTGATCCCTGGTTCTTCGAGAAGAATGAAATCGCAGTGACAGTGAATTCGGACCGGTATGTTAATATATTACAGGATTTTAGGACCTAGGCAAGACTTGGTTCCAACAAGAAGGTGCAATGGCACACACTGCAAGAGCATCGATGGCTGTTTTGAGGGAACACTTCCCATGACGTCTCATATCAATTAGGGGCGATTTGGAGTGGCCGGCCCACCCTCCCGATTCGTTTCTCTGGGGTTTTTTGAAATCCCGTGTATATGTGAGTCGTCCAAGGAGCCTAAAAGATTTGAAGACCACTATCTATGGAGTAATTGCCAACATAACGCCTCATATGCTAACGAGAGTCATGAGAAATGCCTGAAATCGGTTAACTCAGTGTATAGAGAATGGGGGGACGTCACCTATCTGATCTGATCTTCAGAAACTAATTGAAACAAAACTATATATATATATGCCTGCAGTATAAAAAACAATTTCAAAGTTTCTGATTCATACAGTGGGTTTTATCGAGTTTTAAAGTTATGCTTCCGCAACCTGTATGTTTATGTATGTATATTGTATACGGTAAGTATTTCCATTATTTTCTGCCTTCGATGTACATTATCTCATCAACGCAACCCAATTCGAGTTTTGCCAGTGATGCACAATCAACATCTAGGTGTATGAGGTCTTTCAATATGTGCCAGATACCACTTCTGTTTGCCCAAGTACCATGTATTAGAGTAGGACGGTCGATTCTGATTGGATCACGGACAAAAACACGATACCAACCACTGTAGCCGGATCATTTTTCAAATTTCCTTCTAAGCAGTTCTCAGATCATACTCGTAAAATTTTCTCATAGAATACTGTAGATTATTTATTACTGTTGGCATTGAATGCACCCGAATGGTGTTGCAGAACAAACACGATTTGGAAGAGACATTCAATTTTCCTTCCAAGAAATTCTCAGATCACACTGTAGACACAGCGAAAATAAATGAATTTAATGAGCACTGTTTCAGTTTACAGAGAGTTGTTGAAAAATATTTCCACCGAAAGAAAATTCTTCCTAAAGATTTTTTTTTCTGAAGTCAAAACAAAAAAGTTTTTTTACAAAAAAATTCGAAATTTTTTATATTTTCTTAAGTATTATATCTACACTTTTCATTCCAGAGATATCTAAGAGGAATGATATCAAATAAGTCATTACTCCATTTTAGGATCAATCACTCCTGGTACTCTCCACTAAGATTTGCGATTTTCCTCATTTTCTCCATTCCACAGATTCTGACTAAAGTGTGGTAATAAACGGTCGAACACCGTAAAGTTCTCAACTTAAAGACAAATATTTACACTCTTATTCTTTATAACACTATCAAGTCCATCTTGAGCGAAGTCTCTTCAATAACAGATGCGTTCCAATCATCTGATGGTTGCCGTGACTGCAAATGTAATTGCGATGAGTGAATACACACTTTTAATTGGACAGGTGCTGCTGGTCTGCATAGCTGCTGGATGTTCTCCTAAAACAGAAGAATTTTTATGCTAATCGTAATAAATCAGACAATGGCATGATTATTATTGGAACGAAGTTACTCAACGCGGGTTGTGGATGAATTGTTCGAAATCATCATGTAGCGAAAAACACGTTATGCCTCTTCCATGTGACACGATTGTTCGTCTGGTTTAATAGTGCTCATACTCAAAAAATTGATGCACAGCTGAATTCATCTATAAGGATCGTCACTGGTACTATTAGATCTACACCTATTCATTGGTTGTCAGTTCTTTCAAATATTGTCCCGCCCCAAATTCGCAGACAGACTTCTTTGTCAAACTCTTGGAATGAATTTAATTCTTTTCCGAATTCATTTCCGATTAACTCCTATATTCCAGGCAATAAGATTCCCAGATTGGAGTCACGTAACCCTTTATGGCAAAACTGTTTTCTCAATTCGAATAAAAGTTACAAGGAAGTTCAGTGGTCTGAATGGATTTCTTGCGATTTATTCAACAAAGATTTAATTTCTGATTCTTCGAATATAGTTCCGGGGTTCGATCTTCCAAGGAAAATATGGTCTATTCTGAATCGTTTAAGAACTGGTCATGGTCGTTGCGACAGCATTCTTTTCAGATGGAACTCAGTTGAGAGCCCTAGTTGTGAATGCGGGGGAGCAGAGGAAACCATAGATCGTTTAGTTAATAATCTTCCCTTCTATAGACTCCAGGATGGTTTTAGGGCTATTCATAATGTTTCTGAATCTTTTTTAGAATGGGTAGCGAATCATACCTTGTAGAAACCTCTCTGCTTGTTGAAGGAAGAAGCGATAGTAAAGGAAATTGTGCCCTTCAATATTTAATATTTCAGCATATTGTTTTGACAATTTCAATTTTCATAAATCACAACACTAACGGGGAGGTTTTTTTGCTGGGGTTTTTCCCTAAGCTATAGTTTCATATATCGAATTCTATGGTTAATGAATAATTTGGGGTCAAATATTATTCTGTCCTTCCGTCCGTTCGCAAGCACGATAATTCTCAAACGACATAAGTTAGGGAGTAAGGATACTTTGGGAAGTGAATTCATTATTGAATGGTTCCACTATGAGTTTTCTCTCTTTAACACTGAAAAATATATTGTTTTGTGAATTGCTTCTGCGTAAGAAACACAACTATTTCGTAAACTTTCGGAGACTAGATCAGACTCCTTCGTCAGATACCAAGCAAAAATCTTCAGAATTATTTTTTGTTGATAGCTTCCAAAATTGTCCAATTCTCCCCGAAACGTTACGAAATAGTTGTTTTATCGTTGATGTTGTTTAGTTATTGTTTGTTAGGTAACATTGTTCTATACATTGCTTCTGACAAATATCTTATGTTTCTAACGCAGAAGCAATTCAAAAAATTAATAAATTTTTTCAATTTATAGATATTTTTCCGAGTTTGGGAGACAAAACCCATAAAGGAAACATTTAATAGGTTTGTTGTACAAATATCTTGGTTAAGTTAACGGACAAAATACACCCTGTGGTTTCGGAGTTATGGCCATTTCAAGTTGAAGCTTTTTTCTGAATATATCCCAAACTATTTATTCGATCTAACTTAAATTTAGCATCAAGTTTTAGAATTACGACTTTTATATGCATGCAAAGTTTTCTATTGAGTCACGATAACCTGAGAACGGAAAGAGATAGCGTCTTGCAATATTTAAGGTAGGTTGCGCATCCAAATGCGAAATTTGCGTTTGTCAATAAGCATAACCGGTCAAGTTCCTGTATTACTTTCCATGTTCCGTGCCGTTCTCTCAGAAGTGGTGATTTGTTCCATATTCCCTTTCGCAATACTAACAGCGCGATGAATTCCCCTCTCTGCCGTATGATGCGTTGCTGTAATTGCCTTAGCAACATAGATTTGTTTAATCTTAGTCAAGATTCAATCAAGCGAAAACTCAAAAAACAATTCCTATGTCAATGAGATTCAGATTTTTTTCTTTTTTTCTCTTTTTCTTTATGTGTGTATATTCCTATATTATTATTTTTTTTTGGACATATTTTTCATTTTATCATGATTTTAGACTGAATTGTTTCACATTAACTTGTTACAGAACAATTTTTTTTTCTGTTGTAAAATTAATTTGTATTTTGTTTTGACACACTTCCAAATTTTTTATAAGTGGATACTATGTTGGGTGGTTTTCACCTGTGTGTATTCCTGATTTCCTAAATAAATAAATAAATAAATAAATAAGTTAAAAAAAAAAAAAAAAAAAAAAAAAAGTTATGCCCATCTAAAATTTGGTTGTTATTTCCTCAATAACTCGACAAATATGTATATATTCAAATTTGGCAATTAATTGTAGAATACCGACGCGAATATTCTTGCGATATTTCGTGAGGATCGTATAAGTACAAAATTAAAAAAAAAATCATATAACCCAATTCTATATTCTATTCATTCGATATCGCTGAATTTTCCGAGAGCCTTCGTATACCAGCACTACGCCACATCTACGATACCATGACGATATTTTTGCGCGTATGTTCTGGGGAACATCGCGTTATCGTATTGCCCAAATGTCTGTAATTTTCAATTTTTTTGCCGAGAGTGGTCTCAAACGACTAGGTTCAACTCACTGATGAAGAATTCGTGGTCAAATTTGATTCTGACCGGCCGGCTGTTGCAACGGTAACTTAAGAACGGAGAGAAATAGCAACTAGAAATTGTCAGGGTAGGTGGCGCGTCCCAATACGACGGACAAGTTCATTAATGGGCATAATCGGCCCGACGGTTTCCGAGTAATAATTTTGTTTTCAATCATTACTAATCTGATCAAATTGAAAATTGGTGAGTACTTGTAGAATATAAACCTAAATACGTTTGTGAAATTTTGTGAGAATCATATTGCTATAGAAAATTAAAAAATAAATATTAGAATATATTATTTATGTCACGATAACCTGAGAATGGATAGCAACTTGAAATTTTTAGGTTAGGTTGTGCATCTGAATGCGATATTTGAGTTTATTTATAGACATAATCGGCCAAATGGTTTTGGAGTTATACGCATCTGAAATTTGGTTGTTATTTCCTCAATAACTCAAAAAATTCGAAACCGATCCAATTCAAGTATGTTTATTAGTTGTAGAATGCCAACGCAAAAATTCTTGCAAAATTTCGTGTGGATAGTATCTCTAGAAAATTTTTTAAGAATTATTGAAAATCATTGAAAAAAATTCTATATCAGAAACTATTCATCCGACATGGCTGAAATTTTGCGAGAGCCTTCAGAACCTAACTCTTCTACCAATTTCCAAGTTTGAACACCATTGGATCTATATTGTTGGAGATCCGAGCAGCCTTGTGTGAGTTCAGTAGCTGGATGGGTGACCGTTGCCTCGATAACTCTCGAACGAAAGGAGATAGGGACTTGCAATTTTCAGGGTAAGTTGAGCTTCTGAAAGGGAGAGATAAGTTCGCGGTTGACCATAATCGGCCCAACGGTTTCGGAGTTATACCTATCTGGAATTTTATTTCCTCGATAAATAAAAAAATATAGACTCGATCGAATTGAATCTTGCTAACTAGTTGTAGAATATCGACATGAAGATGTGTATCAAATTTTGAGAGGACCGTACTGGTAGAAAATTTTTAAAAAATTACGAAAAATATTATATATCTCACGATACCTTGAGAACGGGAAGAAATAGCGATATGCAAGTTTTTAGAGTAGACTAGGCATAATCGGCCAAATGGTTTTGGAGGTATATCAATCTGAAATTTGGTTATTATTTCTCCAATATCCTAAAAAATACCATGGCGATTCAATTCAAACATGGTAATTAGTTCTAGAATGCCAACGCAACAATTTTTACAAAATTTCGTGAAGATCGTATAATTAGAAAATTTGAAAAAACATCCAACATCGCTGAAATTTTGCGAGAACCTTCAAAACTATGAATGTCATGATGACATATTAAATTATAACATAACTTTTCGGGTAGATTTTTTCACAAATCACACAGATCTATGTTAGATGATAGCCCTACATTAGGGTCCTGTAGTCGTCTTCGAACATCTGATGTTCTGAATAATCATCGCTTTGAAAGAGATCCTCCTGGCCTTAGTAGCTACAACATTTTCCATTTTAAAATCAAATACATATTGAAGGGATCTCTATGAACAAGAGTGAATATCTTTGAAAAATAGCGGAAGCGATCCTTCTTCAAGACGGAGGCAGTAGGCTACAGAGGAGTATATTTGTGAAGCTTGGTAACTAGTTGTAGAATATCGACATATAGACGTGAGTAAAATTTTGTGAGAACCGCACCCCCAGAAAATTTAAAAAAAAATGCGAAAAAAAAATTGGTTCAAGCACTGACGTGAAGTCAGAAGCTTTTGCGCGTATGTTCTTTTGTCAATTCTCCTGTATTGGACACTCTTAATCGAATTCACCATGTTGAATTCGATTAAGAGTGTCCAATACAGGAGAACGGACAATAGAATTCAACATGGTAAATTCGACTAAGAGTGTCCAATACAGGAGAATGGACAAATGAACATACGCGCAAAAGCTCCTGACTTTACGTCAGTGCTTGTACCATTTTTTTTCGCAATTTTTTTAAAATTTTCTCGGGGTACGGATCTCACAAAATTTTACACACCTTTTTATGTCGATATTCTACAACTAGTTACCAAGCTTCAACCATCGAGTCTATTTTTTTTAACGAGGGATTTGCGTCGCATCGCCGTAGCTTTGGTTATGGGCGCTTCTGTCACTAACCTCGTACCGCGACTTCTAAGCGACCAGAAGTCTCGGTCGCGTTGCGGTCTCGTAGTGCAGGTATACAAGCAGCCTAATTCTACAGCCAAGTTCCAAGTTTGAACACGATCGAATCTATATTGTTCTAGATCCGACCAGCCTTGGGTGAGTTCAGTAGCTGGATGGGTGACCGTTGTCACGATAACTTTCGAGTGGAAATAGATAGGGATCTTTTAGGTTGGGTTGCACATCCGAATGATGGAGTTAAGTTTTTTGTTAGGCATAATCGGCCCAACGATTTTGGAGATATACCCATCTGGATTATTATTTTCTCCATAACTCAAAAAATACAGACCCGATCGAATTGAAACTTCGTAACTAGTTGTGGAATATCGACATGAAGATGCATGTGAAATTTTGTGAGGATATTACGACTACAACTATTTAAAAAAAAATTATGAAAAAATATTATGAATCTCACGATAACTTAAGAACGGAAAGAGATAGTGACTTGCAAATTATCAGGGTAGGTTGCACATCCGAATGCGACATTAGAGTTAATAGGCATAATCGGCCAAATGGTTTTGGGGTTATACACATCTGAATTTTTGTTGTTATTTCCTCTATAACTCAAAATATACTACGCTGATCCCATTGAAACTCTGTAATTACTTGTAGAATGCCGACGCGCAAAATTTCTTGGAATTTCGTGAATATCGTATCCTGAAATTACTAAAGAAGTAAGTTTTTTCGAATATTATTAGATATTCAAAGAATTTCAATTTTGATAGAATACGTATGACAGAATTGAAAATTCTGTCATCATAGACGATTCTCTCTTTACTCAAGTCTGTCACTAAAGTGGTACGAAATGTATTCACATCTTATAAAAGCCGAGAAAACGGTCTATATCGATGGTAAATTCGATTAAAAGTGTTTTTACAGAATGCGAATTCTATCTGTCTGTGTTGTAACATTGTTTAATTTTGTGGATTATCGAAAATATCACGAAATTTGTTAATATTTAATTCTAAGTTTGTGCAATCCTTTAATTTTGGCGCGTAGTTTATTTGGGATTGTTTCTGTCTTCCTGTTCATTAGGCAACCAGAAATACACGCTTCCTAGAGAGTTTTTTCTTGTCATATGGAGAAAAGAGTAGATGTGAAAATTAATTATTAATTCTCGAGTGTAGCCATCACGTCGTTCGTCCATTTTTGCGCGTATGTTCTGGGGAACATCGCGTTATAGTTTTGCCCAAATGTCTGTAACTTTCGAATTTTTTGACGAAAATGGTCTCAAACGATTAAGTTCGACTCCCCAATGAAGAATTCGAGGTCAAATTTGATTCTGTCCGTCCGGCCGTTGCCACGATAACTTGAGAACGAAAAGAGCTAGCGACTTGAAATTTTCAGGGTAGGTGGCGCATCCCAATACGACGGACAAGTTCGTTAATGGGCATAATCGGCCCAGTGGTTTCCGAGTAATAATTTTGTTTTCAACCAATATAAATCCGATCAAATTGAAACTTGGTGGGTAGTTGTAGAATATGACCCTAAGCACGTTTGTGAAATTTTGTGCGAATCGTATGGCTAGAAAATTTAAAAAAAATTATTAAAACATATTTTTGTTGTCACGATAACTTGAGAACGGGATGAGATAGCGGCTTGAAATTTTCAGGTTAGGATGTGCACCAGAACGCGACATTTCAGTTTGTTTATGAGCATAATCGGCCACACGGTTTTAGAGTTATAGCCATCTGAAATTTTCTGAAATTTGGTGGTTTTTTGTTCCTCATTAACTCGAAAAATACTGAACCGATTGAATTCAAACATGGTTATTAGTTGTAGAATGGCAACGCGAAAATGTTTTCAAAATTTGGTGAGGATAGCATTTGTAGAAAATTTTTAATAAATCATTGAAAATAAAAAAAAAAAAATTCTGTAACTATTCGTTTGAAATTGCTGAAATTTTGCAAGAGCCTTTATAACCTAACTCTACTGCCAAATTTCAAGTTTTAATATGATCGGTTAAATATTGTTGGAGATTCGAGCATTCTTGTGCGAGTTCAGTAGATGGGTGACCGTTGCCTCGATAACTTTCGAACGAAAGGAGATAGGGCCTTGCAATTTTCAGGGTAGGTTGAGTATCCGAAAGGGAGAATTGATTTCGTTTTTGGGCATAATCGGTCTAACGAGTTATACCCTCCTGGAATATTATTTCCTTGATAACTCAAAAAATAAATATTCGATCGAATTGAAGCTTGGTATCTAGTAGTAGAAAATCAACATAAAGACGTGTTTAAAATTTCGTAAGAACCGTACCCATAGAAAATTAAAAAAAATGATGAAAAAAAAAATTTTAAGAACCGTACCCCTAGAAAATTTTAAAAAATCACAAAAAAAAACAATTTTTTTCTTCTTAAAAATACGAACCCTACCTTCAACCCCCTTCGAAAGACAGATACAACTCCTAATTTTTGAAATAGGAACTATGGGCTTGTGATACATCGTTTGAAAGGTCGCGTCATTCTATATTCAGAAATGTTATCACTTTCATGTTTATTGCAGAACTCAAAATAAATTGGTTCAAGCACTGACGTGAAGTCAGGAGCTTTTGCGCGTATGTTCTATTGTCCATTCTTCTGTATTGGACACTTTTAATCGAATTTACCATGGTGAATTCTATTGTCTATTCTCCTGTATTGGACAGCCTTAATCTAATTCACCATGGTAAATTCGATTAAGAGTGTCCAATACAGGAGAACAGACAATAGAATTCACCATGGTAAATTCGATTAAAAGTGTCCAATACAGAAGAATGGACAATAGAACATACGCGCAAAAGCTCCTGACTTCATGTCAGTGCTTGTTTGAAGTATTTTTCTAACGACCATAGTGTCAGATATTTTGGAGAACGTTCAAATAGTTGAATTTCGCTGATTGTTTGCTGGTTATTTGGAGTTTATTGAAAACTCAGGGAAATTTCCGTCTTGTACGGGATAAACTTCTGCGCTCTGGTAGAATATTCTGGAATACGCCAACCACCATATTGGGCTTATGTTTTATCAATAAATACGAGATTGTCAACATTTTCTGAGCCACACAGTTCTTCAACCTGTCTTCTGAGCTTTGATTGTTCAAATATCCTGGAATTCCACCGGAATAGAACCACCTTCACATCAGGATAGAACAACCCTCCTATCACTCATATTTGGGGCCCTTGTCGGTCAGGAAGAAAGCTGAATTGAGGCCTGTCCATTGGAAGCCAACCCTAGTTGACACCACCAGACAACGTTTTCGGATGAGTACAACCTCTTTTGTTTTATTTGAACTTTAAATTAGCAGTTGTATTTTGCATTTACTACATAACCTAGGTATATATTCAAGACTTTTCCCAGTAAATGCATAAAACTGTTGAAAATTGGACCATATATAACTTATCGAATATCGTTACAGTTATATTTAAGACCTTTATGAATTGTTATATTGACTATTTTCGTATAATTGTAAGTGAAAGCCGGCCTTCATCCCTGAGAAACTATAATTGGCATAACTACTTGTAGATTCATAATATATCATCCCATCAACATCGTGTAAATAATTTATATAGATTTGATATTTGAATTAAATCATTTAAAATCTTTTATAGAACTTTTCAATTTTTGTTCCTAATTTTATTTTGGTAGTTTTGGTGAAAATCTGAGAAAAGTGCCACTGAAATAATTATATAATTCAAACTATATGGTGCCCATTCATTTCATAAAGTAGTTCTGTTCATATTTAGAATCCACCCCTTCTCCACTAGAGCATAGCCGCGAGCTCACTTAATTTTATTTACATGTTACTGTCGTTTAATATTATCTGAGGATACCTTTATATCGTTTAGTGAAGGAAAAAAATAGGTAACAGTGTTCTATCTGTGTTCACTGTTCATACATGTAATCTTATCTACCTATGAAAGACATGTCTAATGTATTTCTGTTCTAACAAACAAAGTATGATTGAATGCAACATGTCCAATTATAGGATATTATAATTACCCGTACCCTATGTGCCCTTGGATAATCCATATGATGAAGGAAATACATGGTGATGATTTGAACATTATACATGTAAATATTCGTAGCATTTATAAAAGTTTGAGACTGTCCTTGTGTTGCTGGATTCCTTGGGTGAGGAATTTGATGTGATAGTTATGTCCGAAACACATATTATACAAAACTTAAATGACTTTTCGGTGGGGCATTATGTTGTATGCAGTAATGAGGCTACCTTGAATGAATTTGATGGCTGTGTAGCCTATGCAAGGGAGGATATTTATCGGGATCATATAATAGAGGAGAGAGGAAATACAAAATTTTCAAAAGTAATGGTTAAGAAAAATGAAACTATGCTGGACATTCTGGCAAGAATTCGATTTTGAAGGTTTTCGTAAAATTTCAGCGGTGTCGGACGAATAATTTCTGATATATACAATGTTTTTCATTGATTTTCAATGATATTTTTCTAAATTTTCCTCACGAAATTTCGCAAAAATTTGCGCGTCGACATTCTACAACTAATTACTGTGTTTGAATTAGATTGTATTCGTATTTTTTGAGATATTGATAAAATAACAACAAAATTTCAGATAGGTGTAACTCCGAAACCGTTTGGCCAATTATGTCTATAAACATACTCAAATGTCACATTCGTCTATGTCTTTCGTATTTGCATCCCATATTATTGGATGACACTGGTACAACTCTAAAAATTCATTAACTTGTTCATTCTGCCATGCAGGTGACGATGTTAATGACGAGGAATCCATCTCCTCACTCCATGCGTGCTGCAGCAAGACTGATGTTGGCCCAACGTGTGTACGGGTCGCTATTTCCTTTGATAAAACCGACACGCTACCGCCAACAACCAACATTGGCGCCAACGTTGGAGCCAAGACAAATTTGCCCATCCACACGTTGGGCCAATAGTGTTGGGGCCAACGTTGGCCCAACGTGTGGAGCCGGGGTAAGCATTCCCTCAACGCGTAGTCGCACGATCATATCTGAACTACGCCGAACGAATCCGGCGGATCGTTTATAACGCTACGGACCATATTTCAGTACAGGAACTTCCTTCCAATAATAAACTAGAATAAGTATAGAAATATTTACCATTCAATACATGAACCACGGTGGACGCCGGTGTGGCATTGGACGGCATGCAGGTGTAGTTCCCCGAGTCCGACAATAACGCCTTCGTGACCAGAAGTTTGCTTGTCGTGCCCGCCTCTGTTTTCTCCGTTTCCAGGCTTATGCCGCCTCTGGGAGAGTCGAAGTCAATCACTGCCTGTCCGTGGTACCAAAGAACAGAAGAAGGCGGATTGGAATGGATGTTAATGGAACACGTGAGGGAGATGGTACTGCCCTTCTTGACGTAGATTTCCGGAGGACCAGATATTGTTGCTTGGGCATCTGAAAAAAAGAAAAGGATGAGCTGAAAGTGTCTGCGTTATAATCATGTAGGTTTTTCAATAATGACATTACAGATTTGCATTGGAATAATTCACAGAATAATAATTATTTATTTATTTATTGAAGAAACATGAGAAGCCATCGACCTAGAAGGCTAGAAGGGGGAATAAGCATACGACACCTTGAAGAGGATGAAATATAGAAATTCCTTGGGATGAAACAACGAGGTGCACTGGAGACAACCCAAATCAAGAATGCCTTAACAGCTAGCTACAAAAACAAGATCCGAGATATATGGAAACTACAGCTGTCCGGGAAAAATAAAGTATCTGCAACGAACAGCTTAGCAGTACCGATAATCACCTACTCATTCGGGATAGATAACTGGACAGTGAATGAAATTCTCGAGCTAGACAGAACCACTCGTAAAGTGATGAACATGAATCGTAGCCTGCATCCCAACTGCTCGATTCAAAGGATATACCTTCCACGAACGCAGGGAGGCAGAGGTTTGCAAAGTTTGGAATACCAACACCATCAACAAACGTTGGAAACGGCAATCTAATAAATCACCTATCTCGCCAACAGACCAAAGAAGAGTTGGCAGAGAGATAAGGCAGGCACAACTGAAGAAACTACTCGAAGATCACATGAGTAAACACCTGCACTCCATATACTCCAGGAGTTTGAAAGATCAGGACCTGTCGAAAGAATTATCCTTCGCCTTTTTGAAGTCCGCTGGACTCAAATCGGAAACGGAGGGGTTTGTTATAGCTTGTCAAGATGGGGTTATAAATACCAGATACTAGAATACCAGAACATCATGAAAGTGGACACCCCCACAACGTGCAGAGCATGCCACAGCCAGCAAGAAACTATTATGCGCATTCTGTCTGCTTGCAGAGTCCATGCTCCATCAGGATATGTGGAAAGACACAATGCGGCACTCCGAATGATCCACTTCCATCTGAGAGAGGTTTATGGTATAGACAAGGAACCAGTGCTACCATATGTGCCTCTGGAGATTGAAGCAGTTGTTGAAAATAGCAGGGCTCGCATCTACTGGAACTATGCGATTCCAACAACTCGGCAGATCCACGCCATAAAGCCAGATATACTTCTACTGGACAAAGAACTCAAGGAATTTTTTGTCGTCGAATTTTCCTCCCCCGCAGAAATGATGAAAGAAGAACAGAAGAGGGAGAAATACAAGGATTTAATGTTTGAACTTGGGATCTTGTATCCAAGGCATAAGGTTAGGATGGTCATACTAATCATAGGATGGCTAGGCGTTATGAGAGCGAACTACGTGACCGAATTGAAGATTATTGCGGCCTGCAAATCTGTGGCCGAGGATTTAGCTCACAGAATGCAGAAAGCGGTGTTGCTCGGATCACTTCGAGTCATCAGGTGCCATCAACTATGAAGGCCTCTTGTAGCTCATCTCTTTTGTTAAGAGACGCTGTAAGGGCAGGACGAAGAACTACTCCAAGTAACGTGTGAGAGGTTTTTTAGTGAGTAAACATCAACATCTGGAGTCTCACACTCCTGAGAGAAGCAGACCCTCTGTGGCGGGCCTATAAAAGGTTTTTCCTCTCGAACGGAAAAAAAAATAATTGAATCCTTGAACACATTCTACACGTATAGGAAAAGTTAGACATTATACTATTGAAGTACGATAACGAAAAAAAAAATTACTACATGAGGGTAATCCTAAGAATAATCTTAAAAATAATGTAACACGAAGTAATAAAAATTATATGCTCGAATATTGTTGTTTTATGAGCTGGAATATAATATATAATCTTTATGCCTCGTATCATATGCATGATACTGGAAGCACTTCATTTGATAGTAGCACTTCAATATATAAAAGCATGGGAAACTCAAAATTTTATATTCTATAGAATACGGTTTACAGGACTTCAGGAGCTGTGGATCAAAGATCCAACGAAAAATTTTCTTCTGAGCAAGAAAGAATATATTCATTACGAACATACTGAAAATGAGCCTGATGGACAAAAAATTGCACTAAGTATATCTGAATATTCTGTCCGAAATTGTTTTTACTTTTGCCGGAATAGAATTAATTTTACAACTGCAATCATAGGTATTCTTCTTCATTGAATTATAAGTCATATGAATTCATTTAGAACAGTAGATTTTCCCAAGATTGTCTTGAAAATATGTTTTGTGTTTTGCAAATTTAACAAATACCATAAAATTATTATTTCCCCTACACAACTTTTTTCGTACGTATTCCTATTCAGAGGACACCCCTCTAGAACGGACACCTTCAGGGTTGTGTACGAATATTAACTCCGTAGAGTAATATTTACTCAATTGAGTTCGAAAACTGAAAGATTGGGTAAATTTTACTCCATGACTGTCGTTTGAAATGTTAGAGTTCATTTTACTCCTGTCAAAATTGACATAACTCATGCGAGGGAAAATCTCGAATCTTTGTCTCAGTCATTTATGAATGTCCTGTGAGGTAATTTAATAGTTTTAATACTGCTCACAACATACATTTATGATAAGAGTTACATATATGTGAAGAAAACAATAATAATAGGTTCTTTCTTAAACCAACATAACCTATATTCCGATATTGGCACCTTCTGTCACTGTCAGAGTAAACTCCAGAGTATATCCTTCAAAACCCCTACTCTACTCTGTGGAGTTATTATTCGAACACAACCCAGGAGTTCCCGTTGGTGTGTTGCTTTCTCCTTCTCTTCTTCTTCTTCAGCCCGTGTCCATCCATTGTCGGATATAGGCCTCTTCCAGGTTCCTCCATGCTATACGATCTGCTGCCAATCTCATCCACTGTCATCCTGCCACTGTTCTGACGTCATCGATCCATCTCTTTTTAGGTCGCCCCACACTTCTTGTTGTCCCTTTTGGTCTCCATAGTATCACTTTCTGGGTCCACCTGTTCGGCTCCTGTCTCGCTACATGGCCGCTCCATTGCCATTTTAGGCTTGCTACTCTTTCAATAACATCTGTTACCTTGGTTCTTTCATTATCTGGTTGTTTCGAATTTTGTCCCTCAAGGTGACTCCCAGCATTATTCTCTCCATTGCTCTTTGTGCAACTCTCAGTTGTTCTGCTGCTTTTCGGGTTATTGCCATGGTTTCCAAGCCATAGGTAAAAACAGGTAGGATGCAGCTGTCGTAGGCTTCTTTCTTTAGGTTGATGGGTACCTCTTTGTCTTTAAAGATTTGCTTCATATTTCCGAATGCCACCCATGCCAATTGGATCCTGCGTTTTATTTCCACACTTTGATTTTCTTTGCCTAATTTGATTTTATGATCCAAATATATATAATGATCCACATTTTCTATGGTGACGTTATCGATGGTAATGTTAAATTAATTGTTGCTCATTATCTTGGTCTTACTTAGGTTAATTTTTTTTTTTTTTTTTTGGCGTACCTAATGGTGAGAACAGCTCTGATGGGGGCACAATAGATCTCAAGGTCGCGGTGCAACGTAACCCCTTATCAATAATAATAATAAAAAAATAATAGGTTAATTTTTAGGCCTATTCGCTTAGATTGTTCGTTTAACAGATTTAGCATGGTGTTTAGTTCTTGAATGTCAGTGCTCAGCAAGACTATATCGTCTGCGAATCTAAGATGATTGAGGTAAGGTAGGTGCCGTCGATATTTAGGCCCTTTTTTTCCCATTCAAGCTTCTTGAAGACATGTTCCAGTGCTAAGGTAAATAACTTGAGAGATGTTATCCCCTTGTCGTACGCCTTTGCCAAGTTGTATTTTATCTGTTTTAAGATGGTCATCTATTTTAACATGGAATGTAGCCTTATCGTAAATATTCTTAATAATGGTAGAATATCTCGAATCGATTCTCGCATCCTCCATTGCTGTTAGGAAGGACCAGGTTTCAATGCTATCAAAGGCTTTCCGGTAATCTACAAATGCCAGATGTAGGGGTATGTTGTATTCCGTTGTTTTTGGCGCTCTAGTTCCTCGGAACTGAGTGCTTATCAATTTGCCCAAATGTCTGTAATTTTCGAATTTTTGGCTGAAAATGGTCTCATACGATTTGGTTTGACTCACTGATCAAGAATCCGAGGTCGAAATCGATTCTGTCCGGCCGGCCGGCCGTAGGCACCATAACTCTCAAACGAAAGGACAAGTTCGTTAATGGGCGAAGTCCAAAGCGGTTTCGGAGTTTTCGGCCAATTTTACTAAAACATTTTTTATTAATATTTCCGAAACCGATCACTCGATCTATCTGAAATTTAGCATAAAACTGTAGAATCATGACCTTTATTCGCATGTGAAGTTTTGTATTGACCAGGTTACCACAAAGTGTAAAAAAAAAATTTTGAAAATTTTTAAAACTTTTTCTACAATAACTCTCGAACGGAATGAGCTAGGCAGTTGAAATTTTCTGAGTAGGTTAGGGAGATGAATATATCGACCGAGTTCGTTATTGGGTAAAATAGGCCCGATGGTTTCGGAGTAACGAAAAAAAAAAATTTTTTTTAAGTAACACATTCCAAATTCAATTTTTATTCAAGATGCAGTTTCACCATAAAAATCCATTGATATCATTTTCAACTGCAACAAGCAAATACTTTCGGAGATATGATTTTTGAAATTTCAATAATGAATCGTACTTCTATGTTTTCACAGAATGTTATAACTATTCTATCTAAGCTTTATTACATGATCTGTGTTCATACTCGTACATGTCATCCTGTTCTATAAGAGAGAGTCAAATTCATTTAAGCTATTTTAATTTGATTGCTTCCATGGTGCAGTTCTCATTCTCAGATTGCTCATTTACTCTTGATAAATTGAATTGAATTTCCTTTATGATGCAGTTCTATCATAAGAATACATTGATATAATTCCCAACTCTGAGAAACCAATACTTTCGGAGATATAATTTGTCTGTTTGAACTAGTTTCAATGACTGTTTTAATTGTTTGCAGATGGTCGTTGGTGTTAAAGCCCTTTCGAAAACCTGCTTGCTCTGTTGGTTGGTATGAGTCTAGTCTTTTAGTCAGGCGATTGTTGATAACCCTAGTGAAAAGTTTATACAGGTGTGACAGCAGGCTTATTGGTCTATAGTTTTCTATGATCTACCTGTTTAGCGCTCTAGTTCCTCGGAACAGAGTGCTTCTCAATTTGCCCAAATGTCTGTAATTTTCAAATTTTTGGCTGAAAATGGTCTCAAACGATTTGGTTCGACTCACTGATCAAGAATCCGAGGTTGAAATCAATTCTGTCCGGCCGGTCTGGCCGGCTGGCCTGCCGTAGGCACGATAACTCTCGAACGAAAAGAGTTAGAGGATTGAAATTTGCAAGGTGGGTTTGGAGCGTAAATATCTCGGTTGAGTTCGTTAATGGGCAGAATCCATCAAGCGGTTTCGGAGTTATGGCCGATTTTAGTAAAAACATTTTTTATGAATATTTCCGAAACCAATCACTCGATCTATCTGAAATTTAGCATCAAATTGTAGAATCATGACCTTTATACGCATGTGGAGTTTTGTATTGACCAGGTTACCGCAAAGTGTCAAAAAAATTTTTGAAAATTAAAAAAAAAATTTTCTACAATAACTCTCGAACGGAATGAGCTAGGTAGTTGACATTTTCAGAGTAGGTTGGAGAGATGAATATCTCGGTTGGGTTCGTTTTTGGGCAAAACAGGCCAGATGGTTTCGGAGTAACGAAAAAAAAAAATTTTTTTTAAGTAACAAATTTCAAATTCTATTTTCATTTAAGATGCAGTTCCACCATAAAAACCCATTGATGTAATTTTTAACTCCAACAAGCTGATACTTTCGGAGATATGATTTTTCGAAATTTCAATAATGAATCGTACTTTTATGTTTTCACAGAATGCTATAATTATTCTATCTAAGCTTTATCATATGCTCTGTATTCATACTCGTAAATGTCATCTTGTTCTATAAGAGAGAGTAAAATTCATTTCAGCTATTTTAATTTGATTTCTTCTATGGTGCAGTTCTCATTCTCAGATTACTCATTTCATCTTGATAATAAACTATTATTTCAATTGAATTTCCTTTACGATGCAGTTCTATCATAAGAATACATTGATATAATTCTCAACTCTGAGAAACCAATACTTTAGGAGATATAATTTGTCTGTTTGAACTAGAGCGCCAGAAAGCTCCTGACCACAGGGCTTGTACCAATTTTGTATATTAGCACAACCTCTGCATTTTTCCACGATTCCGGAATTTTTCCCTCCATCTGGCATGTATTTAGTAGCACGCCTATTATCTCTATTAATGCTTTTCCGCCCAACTTCAGCATCTCCGGTGTTATTGGATCTTCTCCTGGGCTTTTGCCATTTCTCATCTGTTGGAGTGCATATTTAATTTCTGATGGTGATATCTCCAGTATGTCCTCTGAGCCTACGTTTATGATGTGTTTAGGAGGTCCGACTTGGTTTGGTATAGTCATTTGATAAAGCTGTTCGTAGAATTTTTGTATTTCTCGTTTTTTTTGTTGCTTTACAGGTGATAAAAAACTTGAATAATTGTGCGTGCAGTCCCTCCGAGCGGAAGAAGTGAGACTTCGTAATGTGGAAATGAAAATAAGAAGGGATAGAAAACTACGAAAATGCGTTCGAGTGCCACGCATTCACTTTCGCTCTGTCTCTTTCTATTCCCTCTTCCCAGGAGCGTTGAACGTTTAACGCAACAGTGCTTTCATACCCACTCCATGGCAGCGTTAAACGTTTAACGGAACCTTGTTGGAAGTCACATTAGAAGTTTCACTTCATAATGAATATTATAAAATAAAACAGAACAACAAGTAGGTATTTCAGCTAGTCTCACGACGCTCACACTTTTTACTTCACTGCATAGCAAGAATACCACGCCCATGTGTTTGGGATCTATCGAGTCACTCTATTTCTCTCTCCTACTTTCTACCTTTGTGTATCTTTTCTCTCTCTTCCTCTTGCGTTGGAATATTGGACGCTACTCGTTGCTAACGCTCGCGCTGGCCTGTAACAGGTATACTACTCGTATGTGTTCGAGTGCCACGCATTTACTCTCGCTCTGTCTCTTTCTATTCCGCCTCCCTATGAACGTTGAACGTTTAACGCAACAGTGCTTTAACACCCCTTGCATGGTAGCGTTTAACGTTTAACGCAACCTTGTTGGAAGTCGCATTAGGAGTTTCACTCATAAACAAGCAAATGAAATAATGCTATAACTCTACTCGTTGCTAATGCTCGCGCTGGCCTGTAACAGGTATACAACGCGCATTTGTTCGAGTGCCATGAATTCACTCTCGCTCTGTCTCTTTCTATTCCCCCTCCGCAGGAGCGTTGAACGTTTAACGCAACGGTGCTTCAATACCCCCTCCATTGTAGCGTTAAAAGTCTACTTCGTCCTTAGCAACTTCTCGATCTTCCCGGTAGATGGCAAATTGGTTATAACACGGGTCGAATCTTTCCAAACGCCACTTCCAGTAGATGTACACACACGTCACACGTCACACACGTCTACATCAGGCCCCTTACCATGCTGTACTGAAAAGTTCCATGGTAAGCCACGAGTCAAACACCCACACTCAGATTCCAGATTCCCCATTCTTAACGACTCATTCTGCATAATTCAGAAAATGGACTACGACTATTGACCAATCATATACTCACAAACAATAATACTTTGGAAATCGCAGTTGAATCGCGCTCTTGTTCAAACTTTGACAGAGTTGGGAATTATATCAATGGATTTTTTTGATAGAACTGCATCATGAATATAATTGCAGAGTTAGAGGTAGAAATATTGTTTGCATATGCTAGATACCTTCCAAACACTGAACCCAATCAGCGTCGGGCGCGGTTAGTACTTACTTGGATGGGTAACCACTTGGGAGCACCGCGTGCTATAATCTTTCTTCAATTCAGCTTCTGTGCGTCAATTTTCAAGAATTTTCGTAATTAAAATCAAAACGTAGGTCTATGACTCACCTCATGTTGGATTTACATACCTACATCAGCAAATTACTATTAGAAACCACCAGGCCGATTAACCGAGATATTTGCTTAAGCGAGATTGTTACGTCTCATGACGTCACATTTTGGGAAACGTAGATTTGTTTTTCTCAACAAAAGAGCTCTCTTGTGAAACGTGAATATTTGTCTATTGAGTTAACCTCCCACGGTATCCTTTAATGATTAACTGGGTTCTAGTTTACCATTTGTGGTCTCGCCCTTGAAAATAATACTTTTACGAAAAGTTAACTGCGAATAGAATTTCTTGTTAAGCTTCGACCTTTGTAGAGCGATTTATTGCCTATTTCCTGTGAAAGAATGCTAAAATGCATTCAACAACTGAAGTGGTAAGAAACTTATCAGGTTTCTAACACATTGCCGAGTGCTGGTATTCTTTGTGTCTAGATGCAATGGCAACCCCTAATCTATGAAAGTTATTTATCAGCTTTTGATGGTAGATTATATGCAGAAAGCAAGTAAAGTTAGTCCAGATAGTGGGAGAAATTCGGGATTTCGAAATCCAAAGATTAAACCTCCTGTTTTTCTTCTACTGGCTTTTTATATACATTTTACACTGAAATAATTCACCACTACAAATACCACTACTACAACTACTACATCTTTTAGTGCAAGAGACATCACGTCTATTTTGATCGATCGCGAAACTAATACCTCTTTAGTTCTCCTTCCAAATATGTAGTCACTTCTTCCTTGCTATACATTTTCATTTAGAAGATTGATTTTAAATTGTATTAATATTGCATTGTACAATTACTTCGTGCTTGTTACCAATGTATCGGTAACAGGAAAATACATTTGTTGTTTTTGTTTAAAGTGCGTTCGAATCTTACACCACTTCCTATCCTCGTAATTGCTATCTTATTGCAAGTAACAACTTACGCCGTAAGCAACGAGAACTGCTGGGTGCTTAAAGTTAAGTATACCCCCTTACTCATCCCCCTGATAAAACAATCAGAGTGTATAATTCTGGTACTTCGAAATGACATTATATCCTGATAAAAGAATCAGGACTCAACATATGATCCTTCGAACCATAACATCCTGAAAAATCAATCAGGGTACAACAGAGATATTCACCTACTCTTAAA
The DNA here is from genome assembly GCA_937662695.2 of Halyzia sedecimguttata. Classification (NCBI taxonomy): domain Eukaryota; kingdom Metazoa; phylum Arthropoda; class Insecta; order Coleoptera; family Coccinellidae; genus Halyzia; species Halyzia sedecimguttata. Next base: position 10,892,899 of record OW569418.2, read on the forward strand.
AATTCAACTGTCTAGCTCATTCCGTTCGAGATTTATCATGGTTATAGCCAGATAGCCGGACAGAATCAATTTTGATCACGGAATCTTGATCAGTGAGCCGAACCAAAACGTTTAAGACCACTTTCAGTCAAAAATTACAGACATTTTATCAAATTGATAAGCACTATGTTCCGAGGAACAAGATCGCCAAAAAAAATACTCGCGGTAGGAAAGGTTTGAAGATTGGAATAATACAACATCTATTCAAAATTCGAATCAATCTACAGTAGGTATCACTTGATCGGCCACGATGAGGAAAGCTATGATATTGTAGACTTTTATCTTGGTTTAGGGCATAATGATTCAATATTTACACTTTTGGAGTAATAAATGAAACGCTGTATGCTACTGTGTACAGATTTATTAACAGCACTCTACGATCTTCAACTTATCGCCGGTGTAATCAAATATACATAAAATATCGTCGATTACTGAGGTTCCTAACGTCTTGATACTTAAACTTCTACGTCACCCAAATTAGGACACCCGCACTTAGTCTCTGCTTATTTTTACACGTCTGAAAAGCAATCAACTTCCTAAGCGTCTAAAAGATTCCCTCAAAATCTGACGTACTGACAAAATCATACTCGACTCCCCGATCAAATTCGACTCCCGTCATCTACCCCGCCCAACTCGGGGACCTTCTTCCCACCCCTTTTCACTGAGCTTTTCACCGCTCTTATAGGGTTGTACTATTGAAGTTGTGTTTACCACTGCTTGTTGAATCTTGGTTGAGATAGTTTGCCTAAAACCAACGGGGTTCCACAGGAATGCTCCTTGCAGCAGCAATATAATTCCACGAAATTTGTCTCCCATGAAACAATATATGTGTTGCTCCAAAATGTATGAGACGACTGAAATTGATATGTTCTTAACGATTTCTTGCCCAGAAAAAAATATTATGAGACTCTAGATGGCTTAATGGGCTTCGAGGCGCCTCCAAAGTTAATCTCTACATGTCATGGGGATTGTTTGGGATTTCTTCAGAGAGGTATACGTCTGATTTATAGGTACGAATGTCGGTAAACGTCATTCGCATCATTAAAGCTAATCTTAAGTCTACTCTCTACAAGGGAGGTAATTTAATTCCTACATATATCTACGTACATAGATGGCGCTAGTGCTATAGCTTATGTCCTCTGGACATCCTTCGTATCTCCACCGTCTGTCAGACATTACAGCCGCCCTGACAAGAACCTAAACAGATTTGAAACATGCCTACTTACCCTTACGTCCTGAAAATCCAATGATACCTATTGATTTAATCTTTTACCTGTGCATCAAACGCAAGTTGCATCATTCCAATTTTTAAAAGTCTTCGACCACTTATGCTCTTTATAAGACTGATTTCGCACAATGACCTTAACGGGTGTAAACCCCAAGATCTCCGCATAAATTATATTTGACCAATGAATCACTGTACAATCCCTGATATTCCAGTTTAATCCCCGAATGGGCAGATTACGAGAAGGAGGCAGAATTTCCATCGAAGGACGTCTTGGTGTTCGATTCCACATCCTCCAGGATAACTGCGGTCTATGTATTAACGGCTTTAGGGTGATTAAGTTAATTAGGATCAGTGTCGACGTCAAGATGCGCCCGATAATTGGAGTTTGCCATTGAAACCGAGTGCCGATATCATGCTAAGTGGACCGTATGTTACCGAGGGAGGCCATAGTTTTAATTAAGAAGCTATACTCTATGGTTTGCCTCAAGTCAACAACCGAGAGATGTTGAGGGTATCATCAGTCTGAGATGCATCGAAGACAAGACTTGATACTTGATGTTTCCCCAGAAACTGCGTGCTATCGTTTTGTCCACGTGTCTTTATTTTTGGAATTTCTGGCTGAAAATGGTCTCAAACGATTGGGCTCGACTCGCTCATGAATAATCCGGAATCAAATATAATATAAATATCTCGGCTAAGATAGTTAGCGGGCAAAATACGCAGAGTGGTTTCGGAATTTATAGCTGTTTCAAATTTTGTTTTCCCGATAACTGGAAAAATGTAACCCAAAATTTAATGCCAATGTAATTGGGATCGTTTGACTATAAATGTACAGAAAAAAATTATTAAAATTGGTTCAAACACTAACGTGAATTCAGAAGCTTAGCGCGTATGCTCTATTGTCCATACTCTTAATCGAATTTACCATGGTAAATTCGATTAAGGAGAATGGACAATAGAACATACGCGCAAAAGATCCTGACTGCACGTCAGTGCTTGAACCAACCTTTTTTCTTAATTTTTTGAAAATGTTCTTAAAAATTCTAGCCATACGATCCTCATGCATTTTCGCGTCGGCATTCTACAACTAAAAACCACGTTTGAATTTTTCCAGTTATTGAGGAAATGACAACCAAATCTCAGATGGGTTAACTCCAAAACCGATATGCCTATAAACAAACTCAAATGTCGCACACAGATGCACAACCTAACCTAAAAAATGCAGGTCTCTCTCACTTTCCTTTCTCAAGTTATCGTGACATAAATAATATTTTTCAATAATTTTTTCAAAATTTTCTAGTCGTACGATCCTCCCAAAATTTCACAAACGTCCTTATGTTTCTATTCTACAATGGCCATTAACGAATTTGTCCGTCGTATTGGGATGCGTCCCCTAACCTGAAAATTTCAAGGCACTATCTCTTTCCGTTCTCAAGTGGTAACGTGGCAACGGCCGGCAGAATGAAATTTGACCTCAAATTCTTCATTAGAGAGTCGAAAATTACAGACATTTGGGCAAAATGATAACGCGATGTTCCCCAGAGCATACGCACAAAAATTGGTTCAAGCACTGACGTGAAGTCAGGAGCTTTTGTACCATGGTAAATTCGATTGAGAGTGTCCAATACAGGAGAATGAACAATAGAACATACGCGCAAAAGCTCCTGACTTCACGTCAGTGCTTGAACCTATTTTCATGTGTTAACGATGCTTTTATTCATACTCAACTTCATGCCGTATTTCCTGAGGGTGAGTGAGGCGTGAGTAGACAATGGAAAAAATTATCAAAAATTCGACAAAAGCACTGACTTCGAGTCAGGAGCATTCTCGAATTTTTAATAATTTTTTGCGCGTATTTTGCCCAAAGGTCTGTAATTTTCGAATTTTCTGTTGAAAATGATCTCAAATAATTATGTTCGACTCACTGATGAACAATTCGATTCTGTCTGGCCGGCCAGCCGGACGTCGGTTGCTACGATAACTTTCGAACGGAAATAGATAGCGACTTGCAATTTTCAGGATGAGTTACGCATCGGAATGAGCCGGTTAAAAACGTTAATGGGCATAATCAGCCAAATGGTTTTGGAGTTGTTCCCATCTGTAGTTTTGTTGCTATTGCCTACATAATACAAAAAATATCATATATCCCATGAAATTGAAAATTAGTAATTAGTTGTAGAATGTTGGCCCGCAAATTTCGAGCTCCTTACTGCAGTATTTGCAACCAATCAAATGAAAATGCTAAACGTGTTTACGTACCTATTAATTCTTGAGAAAGAATATTTTTTGTTGAAGAAAATACCAATAACGAATGTTTAATTCATATTCTTATAGTCAGCTTTAAAAATCTATTTATGGTATTTTGATATTTTCCTATGCACAGACTGTGTTATCCAGTTTATGTCTTTGTTTCAATGGAGCTTATAAGGAAATGACAATAGATGATGACGGATTCTTGATCAGTGAGTCAAATCAAAACGTTTGAGAACATTTTCAGCCAAAAATTCGAAAATTACAGACATTTTGGCAAATTGATAATTGAGGAACAAGAGCACCAAAACTTTCATTTATACCCTGTAGCTACGAACCAGGAGATACATCAAATTTCTGTTTTCAGTATTATACATTTAATACAAAATTAGCACAGGACTGTCAAAGCCACATCATCATATCTGAATCTTAAGATGACATGTACAGGCTCTAGAAATTAATTTTAAATTGTGGGATGTAATTTCGCAAATAATTACGATATTCTTTTGAAATCTCGAGTTATTTTTGCGCGTATGTTCTGGGGAACATCGCGTTATAGTTTTGCCCAAATGTCTGTAACTTTCGAATTTTTTGAAGAAAATGGTCTCAAACGATTTAGTTGGACTCCCCAATGAAGAATTCGAGGTCAAATTAGATTCTGTGCGGCCGGCCGTCCGGCCGTTGCCACGATAACTTGAGAACGAAAAGAGCTAGCGACTTGAAATTTTCAGGGTGGGTGGCGCATCCCAATTCGACGGACAAGTTCGTTAATGGGCATAATCGGCCCAGTGGTTTCCGAGTAATAATTTTGTTTTCAACCAATATAAATCCGATCGAATTGAAACTTGGTGAGTAGTTGAAGAATATGATCCTAAGCACGTTCGTGAAATTTTATGCGAATCGTATGGCTAGAAAATTAAAAAAAAATTATTAAAAAATATTTTTGTTGTCACGATAACTTGAGAACGGAAAGAGATAGCGGCTTGAAGTTTTCAGGTTAGGATGTGCACCAGAACGAGACATTTCAGTTTGTTTATGAGCATAATCGGCCAAACGGTTTTAGAGTTATAGCCAACTGAAATTTTCTGGAATTTGGTCGTTTTTTGTTCCTCATTAACTCGAAAAATACTGAACCGATTGAATTCAAACATGGTAATTAGTTGTAGAATGCCAATGCAAAAATGTTTGCAAAATTTGGTGTGGATAGCATTTGTAGAAAATTTTTAATAAATCATTGAAAATAAAAAAAAAAATCTATATATCTGTAACTATTCGTTTGAAATTGCTGAAATTTTGCAAGAGTCTTCATAACCTAACTCTACTGCTAAGTTTCAAGTTTTAATACGATCGGTTAAATATTGTTGGAGATTCGAGCATTCTTGTGTGAGTTCAGTAGATGGGTGACCGTAGCCTCGATAACTTTCGAACGAAAGCAGATAGGGACTTGCAATTTTCAGGGTAGGCTGCGTATCCGAAAGGGAGAGTTGAGTTCGTTTTCGGGCGTAATCGGTCTAACGGTTTCCGAGTTATACCCACCTGGAATATTATTTCCTTGATAACTCAAAAAATAAATATTCGATCGAATTGAAGCTTGGTAACTAATAGTAGAAAATCAACATAAAAAAGTGTTTAAAATTTTGTAAGAACCGCACCCCTAGAAAATTTGAAAAAAATGACGAAAAAAAAATTTTAAGAACCGTACCCCTAGAAAATTTTAAAAAAATCACGAAAAAAAAATTGGTTCAAGCACTGACGTGAAGTCAGAAGCTTTTGCGCTTATGTTCTATTGTCCATTCTTCTGCATTGGACACCCTTAATCGAATTTACCATGGTAAATTATGTTGTCCATTCTCCTGTATTGGACACTCTTAATTCGAATTGACCATGGTAAATTCGAATTAAAGGTGTCCAATACAGGAGAATGGACAACATAATTTACCATGGTAAATTCGATTAAGGGTGTCCAATACAGAAGAATGGACAATAGAACATACGCGCAAAAGCTTCTGACTTCACGTCAGTGCTTTTTTTGACATTTTCGGATGTGATAGAAACATTTCGCAATCTTGAATAAATATAACTGCCTCATAAGTATAATTGCAGAGTCAGAGGAAGAAATATTGTTCGCGGTCATACCACACTGAATATGCTTGATAACGTTCGAACACTGAAGCCCAGAGCTTCAACAAAAAATTCAGACCTATTCCCACATTGAAACAAAATTCTACCACATTTACCACGGATCTAGAAAAGTTGGAAATACTTGCGGAAATCTTTGAAAAAGCCCACAATATCTCCCAGTTAGAGGACACAGAACAGGCAAACATTAAAAAAACTGTTAAGGAATATCTATCCGAAAACAGAAACACACAACCAGGTCAATTGTACTTAACTAACCCGAACGAAATTGCCGAAGTAATTAAAAAATTACCTAACAACAAGGCACTAGGCTTGGACGAGATCGATAACAGACTTATCAAAAACCTCTCTAAAAAAGCAATTGTCCAGTTGAATTACTTGACAAACTCAATAATAAAAATACAACATTGGCCATATACATGGAAATCGGCAATAGTTGCACCAATTCCGAAACCAGTAAAAAATAAATCACACCCGGAAAATTATAGGCCGATAAGTCTGTTATCGCATCTCAGCAAAGTTGTTGAAAAAGTTGTTTTGAATAAAATTAAAATTTGTATCAAACAACTGAAAATCAGAGATGACCACCAATTTGGTTTCAAGGAAAAGCACAGCTCGACACAGCAAGTCTGCAGGATCATAATAGATATAATTAAAAGCTTCAACGACAAAAACCACACTGTCATGCTTTTATTAGATATAGAAAAGGCGTTCGATAAGGTATGGATCGATGGCTTGATCTATAAAATGATCTGGTTAGACTTTCCACCCTTCATAATAAAAATCATAAATTCATATCTAACTAACAGAAATTTTCAAGTGAAAATCGGAAATAAACTGTCAAATTACAAAAATATTCCTGCAGGCATCGTACAAGGATCAGTACTCGGACCTAGACTGTTCAATATCTACGTCCAGGACATCCCAAAGTACGAACATACCAATATCGCTCTATTCGCAGATGATACGGCCATATATGCCCATTCAAACTGTGCAGAAGAAGCGAACAACGAGCTAAAAAAACATCTCAAAATCCTACAAAAATATTTTGACAGATGGAAAATAAAACTGAATGAAGGCAAATCTGAGCAAATCGTGTTTAGTAGAAGAGTGAATGACAAACTATCCGCCACCCTATCAAAATTGGAAATACTGAGATATTTCCCAAAGACTCGGTCAAATATCTGGGCATAGAACTAGATAAGAGATTGAACTTTCACACGCAGATTAAAACCTCGGTAAACAAGGCATATGCGGCTAAGAAGAAACTATATCCTCTATTGTGCAGAAAGAGTAAATTAGACCAAAAAAACAAAAGCCTTATCTACACCTCCCTCATACGTCCCATAATATCATACGCGGCCCCGGCCTTCTGCCACCTCCGTCCTTCCCCCTTGAGACCGCTACAAAATTTCCAAAACAAAGTCCTTCGGCTCATTACAAACAAACCATTTTTCACCAGAATCTCTGAATTGCCCAAAATTTCCGGGCTCCCCACAATCAGAGAATTTTTCGATCAAATCGCGAGCAACTTCTACGAAAATCAGTGTCGGGCAAGCGTCCTCATCAAAAACATGGTTAGAACGAGGGCACATAATTTAGAACCTCAAAGCCCCCATCCCCTTCCATACCAATACCTTCCCATATTCCTCAAACATTCTTCCAATCCATAACAATATCCCAAAACACTGCTATTAAAACGATATAATAAAAGTATCACATAGGCACCGTCTCTTCTTAGCTGGGAGCAACACCGCGAACGACGTGGCCCCGCCCCTTCTTCGGGAAGCCTAATCGACCGAAAGGGTATTGACCCAATAGCGGGACGAGCCGGCCAGCGAGGAGGAGGCGTGGCCACGCCCAGCGAATGGCGCTTTCAGCTAGAAAAGACGAATGCCTATTGTCATAATGATGGTTGCAAAAGAAAAAACCGCACAAACTGTATATATTGTAATTTTTTTTGTAAATAATCCTTCTCCCCTTTTTCGTCAATGAAAAGCAGGTTTTTTATTATTTTTCCTGCAGAATCCGATCACATCACAAAAATACCCAAATCCCAATAATAAATAAACCTCCACACCAATTACTTGAAGTATCGATATACATTAGAAAAAATTGTAAATATAGCTAATACTGTTTAGTAGGAACTATAAATGTAGTAAAATTATTATAAGTGTACATATTTCATAGACTGTAACATAATAGGAGAAATAAACGTTTTTGATTTGATTTGATTTGATTTGAACACTGAAGCCAAGCAGCGTCGAGCACGGTTTTTATTTGGATGGGTGACCGCGTGGGAACACCGCGTGCCGTAACATTTTTGCGCGTATGTTCTGGTGAACATCGCGTTATCATTTTGCCCAAATGTCTGTAATTTTCGAATGTTTTGCCAAAAATGGTCTTAAACGATTGGGTTCGACTCTCCGATGAAGAATTCAAGGTCAAATTTGATTCTGTCCAGCCATTGCCACGATAACTTGAGAACGGAAAGATCTAGCGACTTGAAATTTTCAGGGTGGTGGCGCACATCAATACGACAGACAAGGACATTAATGGACATATTCGGCCCAATGGTAATGATTTTGTTTTCAACCAATACAAATCTGATCGAATTGAAACTTGGTGAATAGTTTTAGAATATAAACCTAAGCACGTTTCTGAAATTTTGTGAGAATCGTTACCCTGGAAAATTAAAAAAAAAATTATAAAAGAATATTTTTTATGTCACGATAACCTGAGAAAGGAAAGAGATAGCGGGTTAGGTTGTGCATCTGAATACAAAATTTGAGTTTGTTTATAAGCATAGTCGACCAAACGGTTTTGGAGGTATACCCATCTGAAATTTGGTTTTTATTTCCTCAATAACTCGAAAATACAAAACCGATCCAATTCAAACATGGTTATTAGTTGTAGAATGCCAACGCGAAAATTCGTACAAAATTTCGTGAGAATCGTATCGCTAGAAAATTTAAAAAAAATCATTGAAAAAAATTCTATATATCAGAGACTATTCATCCGACATGGCTGAAAGATTGCGAGAGCCTTGAAAACCTAACTCTTCAACCAAGTTCCAAGTTTGAACACAATCGGATATATATTGTGGGAGATCCGAGTAGCCTTGTGTGAGTTCAGTAGCTGGATGGGTGAAATATATTTTATCAGAAAGCAGTTGTCTGACATCGCTGAAACTTTGTGAGTACCTTCAAATCCATGAATTTCATGATGACACATTAAATTATAACATAAAATTTATAAATTTAATCGCATCGATTTTTTCATAACACAGTAGGATCTATAGGAGATGATAGCCAGCCCCACTTCGTTCCTGTAACGGTCTTCGAACATCTGAAGTTCTGAATAATAATTGTTTGGATTGGCCAGACCTGGTTTTGAAAGAGATCCTCCTGGCCTTATAAGCTACGACATTTTCCTTTTTGAAATCGAATATTTAAGGGATTTCTAAGAAAATTGGTTCAAGCCCTGTGGACAGGAGCTTTCTGGCGCTCTTGTTCAAACAGACAAATTATATCTCCGAAAGTATTGGTTTCTCAGAGTTGGGAACTATATCAATGGATTCTTATGATAGAACTGCATCATAAAGGAGAAATATGAATATACAAAGCAGTTTCATATAATAAAAAATTGGTTCAAGCACTGACGTGAAGTCTGGAGCTTTTGCGAGCATGTTCTATTATTGGAAGTTTTCTTTTTGGGTTATCTCTCCCAAACTCTGAAAAATATAATGTGATCCCTTATGCTCGTGGCCTTTCTGAAAAAATCAGAAGAATAGTTTCTAAGTTCGATAAAAGAACCATCTTCAAAACACAAAATGATCTTAAGTCTTTATTAACAAAGACAAAACCCATTAATGAGAAACAAGAATAAAAAATGGGTTCAAGCCCTGTGGACATGAGCTTTCTGGCGCTCTTGTTCAAACAGACAAATTATATCTCCGAAAGTATTGGTTTTTCAGAATTGGGAATTATATCAATGGATTCTTATGATAGAACTGCATCATAAAGGAAATTCAATTCAAATGATAGCTTATTTATCAAAATTAAATGAGCAATCTAAAAATGAGGACTGCACCATGGAAGAAATCAAATTAAAATAGCTGAAATGAATTTGACTCTCTCTCATAGAACAGGATGACATGTACGAGTATGAACATAGATCATATAATAATTCATAGATAGAATAATTATAGCATTCTGTGAAAACATAGAAATACGATTCATTATTGAAATTTCGAAAAATCATATCTCCGAAAGTATTAGTATATTAGAGTTGAAAATGATATCAATGGATTTTAATTGTGAAACTGCATTTTAAAAAAAATTGAATTTGAAATATGTAAGTTAAAAAAAATTCTTTTTTCCGGTACTCCGAAACCATCCGGCCTATTTTACCCACTAACGAACTCAACCGAGATATCTATCTCTCAAATCTACTCTGAGAATTTCAACTGCCTAGCTCATTCTGTTCGAGAGTTATTGTAGAAACAAAATTTAAAAATTAAAAAAAAATTTTTTCGACACTTTACGCCTACCCGATCAATACAAAACTTCGCATGCGTATAAAGGTCATTATTCTACAATCTGATGATAAATTTCAGATAGATCAAGTGATCGGTTTCGGAAATATTCATAAAAAATATTTTCACTAAAAACGGCCATAACTCCGAAACCGCTTGGTTGCCTTCGCCCGTTAACGAACTCGTCCGAGATATTTACTTTCCAAATCTACCCTGAAAATTTCAATCCCCTAATTCCTTTCGTTCGAGAGTTATCGTGTTAACGGACGGACGGACAGAATTGATTTCGACCACGGATTCTTTATCAGTGAGTCGAACCAAATCGTTTGAGACCATTTTCAGCCAAAAATTCGAAAATTACAGACAAATTGATGAGCACTCTGTTCCGAGGAAGAAGAGCGCCAAAAAAGAGTGAATATCTTGGAAAACTAGCGGAGGCGATTCTTCTTCAAGAGAACCATGCAGCTACAGAGGAGTATATTTATGGGAGGGGACTTTTGAAAGGTTATGTATTATTTTTAATTTGTTCGTTTTTCTCCTCTTGTCTTTTCATTTGTGCGCGTATGTTCGAACTGAAGCTTGGTAACTATGAAGTAGAATATTGACATAAAGACGTGTGTAAAATGTTGTGAGGACCGTACCCCTAGAAAATTATAAATAAATTACGAAAAAAAAAATGGTTCAAGCGCTGACGTGAAGTCAGGAGCTTTTGCGGATATGTTCTATTGTCTATTCTCCTGTATTGGAGACCCTCAATTTACCATGGTAAATACGAATTAAGAGTGTCCAATACAGGAGAATGGACAACATAATTTACCATGGTAAATTCGATTAAGGGTGACCAATACAGAAGAATGGACAATAGAACATACGCGCAAAAGCTTCTGACTTGACGTCAGTGCTTGAACCAACTTTTTATTCGTGATTTTTTTGAAATTATCTAGGGGTGCGGTTCTTAAAATTTTTTTTTACGTAATTTTTTTCAAATTTTCTAGGGGTACGGTTCTTACAAAATTTTAAACACGTCTATATGATGATTTTCTACTACTAGTTACCAAGCTTCAATTCGATCGAATATTTATTTTTTGAGTTATCAAGGAAATAATATTCCAGGTGGGTATAACTCGGAAACCGTTTGACCGATTATGCCCAAAAACGAACTCAACTCTCCCTTTCGGATACGCAACCTACTCTGAAAATTGCAAGTCTCTATCTCCTTTCGTTCGAAAGTTATCGAGGCAACGGTCACCCATCTACTGAACTCACACAAGAATGCTCGAATCTCCGACAATATTCAACTGATCGTGTTAAAACATGAAACTTGGCAGTAGAGTTAGGTTATGAAGGCTCTTGCAAAATTTCAGCAATTTCAAAGGAATAGTTACTGATATACAGAATTTTTGTTTTCAATTTTCAATGATTTTTTAAAAATTTTTTACAAATACCATCCTCACGAAATTTTGCAAGAATTTTTGCGTTGGCATTCTACAACTAACTACCATGTTTGAATTCAATCGGTTTAGTATTTTTCGAGTTAATGAGGAACAAAAAACAACCAAATTTCAGATGGCTATAACTCTGAAACCGTTTGGCCGATTATGCTCATAAACAAACTGAAATGTCGCGTTTTGGTGCACATGCTAACCTGAAAACTTTAAGCTATCTCTTTCCGTTCTCAAGTTATCGTGACAACAAAAATATTTTTTAATAATTTTTTTTTAATTTTCTAGCCATACGATTCGCACAATTTCACAAACGTGCTTAGGTTCATATTCTACAACTACTCACCAAGTTTCAATTCGATCGAATTTATATTGGTTGAAAACAAAATTTTTACTCGGAAACCACTGGGCCGATTATGCCCATTAACGAACTTTTCCGTCGTATTGGGATGCGCCACCCACCCTGAAAATTTCAAGTCGCTAGCTCTTTTCGTTCTCAAGTTATCGTGGCAACGGCCGGACGGCCGGACGGACAGAATCAAATTTGACGTCGAATTCTTCATTGGGGAGTCGAACTAAATCGTTTGAGACCATTTTCGTCAAAATATTCGAAAGTTACAGAAATTAGGGCAAAACTATAACGCGATGTTCCCCAGAACATAAGTGCAAAAATTTAATTTGAAATTTGTAATATGAAAAAAATTTTTTTTTTCTTTACTCCGAAAACACAAGGCCTGATTTTGTCCAATAATGGACTTAACCGAAATATTTATCTCCCAAAACTATTCTGAAAATTTCAATTGTCTACCTTATTCCATTCGAGAGATATCGTGGTTACGGCTGGCCGGACAGAATCGATTTTGACCACAGATTCTTGATCACTGGGTCGAAAAAAAACGTTTAAGACCAGTTTCAGCCAAAAATTCGAAAATTACAGACATTTGGGCAAATTGATAAGGCCAGTCCGTTTCGAGAAACAAGAGCGCCAAAAAGATAAAATTGATTTCTCTTCCATTGATATCCCATCATTCGTTGGAAATTGCTAAATCCCATTAGTGAAGGAATTCTGGGACAAAATTTCGTATCATTTTCAATGGAATTTCCAGGGTTTCGAATTGCAGGCAGAATGAACCAGGTGCATTATGATACGAGTTGCGTGTGTTTTGTTCCCACATATATCAATTTCTTTGCATCATCGATATGTTTGTTCCCTGATGTGAAAAAACACGCTCAAATAATTCTTATTGATGCATACTCATTTGATTTTCAAATTATTCAGTTTTATAATGACTTTTCAATGAAAAAGATACATGAAGTGACTGACCTCACGTCAGTGCCTTTTAAGAATTTTAGTCATACGATCCCCATGATATTTTGCATACGACCTCGTGTCAGTAAATTTAAACTAATTTCCGAGTTTCAACTCAATCACATTAGTATTTTTCGAGTGATTGGGAAAAAATTACTAATTTTGATCCCGAACGAATTCCGAAAATTTGGAGTTCAGATCCTGTTCTACTAGAGAGTAATAATTGTGCTTGCAGCCAGACTGCCAGAATTGGATTTGACCCAAGATAATTCATGAGTAATTCTAACTTCAAAAAATTGGTTCAAGCACCGACGTGAAGTCAGAAGCTTTTGCGCGTATATTCTATTGTCCATTCTTCTGTATTGGACACCCTTAATCGAATTTACCATGGTGAATTATGTTGTCCACTCTCCTGTAAATTCGATTAAGGGTGTCCAATACAGAAGAATGGACAATAGAATATACGCGCAAAAGCTTCTGACTTCACGTCAGTGCTTGAACCAATTATTTTTCTCGTGATTTTTTTGAAATTTTCTAGGGGTGCGGTTCTTAAAAATTTTTTTTTCGTAATTTTCTTCAAATTTTCTAGGGGTACGGTTCTAACAAAATTTTTAACACGTCTTTATGATGATTTTCTACTACTAGCTACCAAGCTTCAATTCGATGGAAAATTTATTTTTTCAGTTATCAAGGAAATAATATTCCAGGTGGGTATAACTCGGAAACCGTTAAACCGATTACGCCCAAAAACGAACTCAACTCTCCATTTTGGATACGCAACCTATCCTGAAAATTGCAAGTCCCTATCTCCTTTCGTTCGAAAGTTATCGAGGCAACGGTCACCCATCTACTGAACTCACACAAGAATGCTCGAATCTCCAACAATATTCAACCGATCGTGTTAAAACTTGAAACTTGGCAGCAGAGTTAGGTTATCAAGGCTCTTGCAAAATTTCAGCAATTTCAAACGAATAGTTACTGATATACAGAATTTTTTTTTTTCAATTTTCAATGATTTTTTTAAATTTTTTTACAAATACTATCCTCACGAAATTTTGCAAAAATTTTCGCGTTGGCATTCTACAACTAATTACCATGTTTGAATTCAATCGGTTTAGTATTTTTCGAGTTAATGAGGAACAAAAAACAACCAAATTTCAGATGGCTATAACTGTAAAACCGCTTGGCCGATTATGCTCATAAAAAAACTGAAATGTCGCGTTCTGATGCACATCCTAACCTGAAAATTTCAAGCCGCTATCTCATTCCGTTCTCAAGTTATGGTGACAACAAAAATATTTTTCAATAATTTTTTTTTAATTTTCTAGCCATACGATTCGCACAAAATTTCACAAACGTGCTAAGGTTCATATTCTACAACTACTCACCAAGTTTCAATTCGATCGGATTCATATTGGTTGAAAACAAAATTATTACTCGGAAACCACTGGGCTGAGTATGCCCATTAACGAACTTGTCCGTCGTATTAGGATGCACCACCTACCCTCAAAATTTCAAGTTGCTAGCTCTTTTCGTTCTCAAGTTATCGTGGCTACGGCCGGACGGCCGGACGGCCGGCCGGACAGAATCAAATTTGACCTCGAATTCTTCATTGGGGAGTCGAACTAAATCGTTTGAGACCATTTTCGTCAAAAAATTCGAAAGTTACAGACATTTGGGCAAAACTATAACGCGATGTTCCCCAGAACATACGCGCAAAAATTGGTTCAAGCAATGATGTAAAGTCAGTCGAATTTACCTTGGTAAATTCCAATAAGTGTGTCCAATACAGGAGAATGGACAATATAATTTAACATGGTAAATTCGATTAAGAGTGTCCAATACATGAGAATGGACAATAAACATACGCGCAAAAGCTCCTGACTTCACGTCAGTCCTTGAAACAATTTTTTTTCGTAACTCTTTTAAAATTTTATAGGGGTACGGTTATAACAAAATTTTATACACGTCTTTATGACGATATTCTACAACTAGTTACCAAGCTTCAATTCGATCGAGTCTATATTTTTTGAGTTCGAATGCTACAGACATTTGGGCAAAATGATGTTCCCCAGAACATAAGCGCAAGAAAAGCAATTTCGGCTACGGGAATCGATCCCGGTACCTTCAGCTTATGAGCCAGACAATCTTACGTCTGAACTGTCATCGGTGTGTACAGATTTACGGTGGAACATGAATAAGAAGGAATTTTATTACTAACCTTCGATATCTTTTTTCAGCCTTCTAATTTCAGGAAAATATCATCAAGTTACATTTTATTCGACGGTTTTTATCACTGATCTCACTTTTTGCCAAGTTTCCCGTTCGAAAATGATCCGTATCGACATATAGTGCGTAAGAAATTTTGACCTCGTCCATTCTAAATGCAGTGTATGAAATTTAATAAATTATAAAAGAAAATGCAGACATTGATATAAAGCGGCCCATACACACTCAACATTATTGTGCAATGGGGGTTACACAATATATTGACGGTGGCCCAAAGGCGGTCAATATTATTGTACAATATGTTGGTTGCTGCAAAAAATGTTATCGTATGTGTTTCGTATTTATTTGTATGAATTAGTAGGTTCTTGTATTAGTGGGTCCTAAGACATATTAGTGAAAATGATGCTGCGTAAGACGTAGAGATGAACTGCTTTATTATTCTCTGTCTAACATATATGAATTTACACTTTTTATAATCTAAGGTAATCACATGTTCAGATTTATAGAACATCACAACATCTTCCCTTTTAAATAAGTGAACTGTTTATCAACACTTTATATTCTTTGAATATTGAAAAACAGCATATCTATAAATCAACAGAAAATTATACATTTTCAAAACATACAGTATTTGTTTAATTAATTTGATTCGAACAAAAAGAACATAAAAATATTCTAAAAATAATACATAACTGAAGTTATACAATAACAAAACGAAGGAGTAGCAAATTAATGTGATAACTACACATAATTAGGCTTTTTCAGTACTCTTCCATATCTAGTTCTATTTTCATTTGGCCTTCTATCCTCCGTTTGACTACTAACCTTAACATTGTCAGCATCAAAATTCTTATTACATTCTGTCACGTTTAATGAGATATTGTTTTTATTACAATTATCATTACTGTCCACTTCCAAATGTTTTTCAATTAGGACTTTGTCAAATATATCATCATTAGAGGATTCAAAATATTTCATTGGTTGGATTAACGTGGGTTTTAAGTGTACTCGGTTTCTTATGAGAGTTGATCCATCTTCTCGTTCGATTCTATAAGTTATATTCCTTAAAAGTTCTACTACTCTCGCGAATTTCCAAACTGATTTTGGATATTCTTGGTACTCCACGTTTTCAAAAAGTCTTAATTCACGTAAATTCTTTGATTTTTTGTCATAATAACATTTGGAATTAAATTGGTCTGCATTAGTTTTATTATTGATGACATTCCTATTGGTAATTTTAGGTTTTAATATAGTTTCATTGATAGTCAAATTATTATCACGTAGACGTCTTGACATCAATATTTCAGAAGGACTTATATCATAATAGTTTGGAGTATTCACCAAAATAAGCAATGCTAAGTCTAAATCATCGCCATTTTCAAATGATTTTTTAATTGTTTTTTTAACTGTTTGTATTGCTCGTTCTTCCATTCCATTTGATTGTTGATGATGTGGAGCAACTATAATGTGATTAATATTCCAATACAAATTTTTGCAGATACTGAACCAGTGAACTGGGGACCACCGTCCGATTCAATGGTTAATGGAATTCCGTGAGTTCTAAACATTCGTTTTAATTTACTTACTACAATTTCGGCGGAAATACTTTTGTTGAGAAATTCTACTTCGAAAAATTTACAGTAATAGTCAACTGCGATCTTTTTTTTTTAACATATATTTCAAAAATATCAATACTTTATTTTGACCATGGTTGTCTCGGCATTGACTGTGGAATTAAAGGTTCTCTAGTATTAGAATTGTCATATTTCTGACAAACGCGACACTTATTTACCATCAAATCAATTTCTGCGTTCATTTTCGGCCAGTAAACTACACAGTTTGCTCTTTTTTGACATTTAATTATTCCAAGGTGCCCAACATGTATTTTCTCAAGTATTAAATTTCTCATTTCTTTCGGAATTATTACTTTTTGATTTTTATAAATTAATCCATTCGCTTCGGTAATTTCATTTCTAAAAGTATAATAATTTTTAATTAGCGGATGAACACGGTTACTTGAATTTGGCCATCCATTTCGAATATACTTTAAAATCAAGCTCAATTCATCATCATTACGTGTCGCTTCTTTTAATTGATTTTTTCTTGCATCGGTTATATTAATTTGACTCTCTATTATGCATATTTGTTCCTCCAGATCTAAATCGTTTAAATAAGGTTTATTCACATAAGCTCTTGACAATGTATCGGCAATGACTAATTCCTTTCCAGGCTTATAAAATAAATCAAAATCATATATTTGCAGAGACAAGAGCATACGTTGCAAACGAACAAGACATAAGAATTAAGATGTTTCTTCATAATCGGTAATAACGGTTTGTGATCAGTTTCCACAGAAAATTTCTGTCCATACACGTACTAATCAAATTTTTCAATTCCGAAACATATTCCTAAAAGCTATTTTTCAATTTGGGCATACCGTTTTTGCATTTCAGTTAGAGATCTCGACAAATAAGCACACGGTTTACCTTGTTGCATCAATCAGGCCCCTAAACCGGATTGACTTGGATCAACTGATATTGTTACATGTAATTTAGGATTGAAATACTGAACTGTTGTACCTTTGACAATTTCCTTTTTCAATTTTTTGAAGGCTGTATCCTGTTCCGAATTCCACTGAAATACTACATTATTTTTTATTAATTGACGAATTGGGTGTGTAATTTCAGACATCTTGTTAATAAATCGGCCGACATAAGTAACCAGACCAAGAAATCTCTGAACACCTTTTTTGTCTGTGGGAACCTGCATGTCCCTTATTGCTTCAATTTTGTCCGGATCCATTTCGATCCCTCTTGAGCTAAATACATGCCCTACATATTTGACTTGCCGTAAACCAAATCTACATTTATTCAGGTTAAATTTAATTCCCTGTATTCGCGCAGTTTTCAAAGCGTTACTCAGTCTCAAATCATGCTCATTCTTATCTCGTCCAAAAATCAATATATCATCGATATATATTTCAGTACCTTCGCCGTCAAAAATCTCTTTGAATCTTTTTTGAAAAACTTCTGGAGCTGATTTAAGACCATATGGCATTCTCAAAAAACGAAAACGAACGAAAGGGGTACTAAACGTGCATAAGTCACTAGTAGCTTTATCCAAAGGTATATTCCAGAATCCACTAGCTGCGTCCAACACGGAAAAATAACATGCACCATTTAATTTCGAAATTAACTCATCAATTGTGGGTAATTTATAATATTCCCTTTTGATAGAAATATTTAGATCCTGAGGATCCAAACATATGCGCAAATTACCGTTTTTTTTCTGACAATAACTACCGGCTTTACCCAAGTGGATACCCTTTCCACTGGTTCAATAATTTTCTGCTTAACTAATTGTTTTAACGTTTCTCTATATTTTAATTCAATTGCAAATGGAACTTTCCGAATGGGGTGCATGCAAGGCACTGCATCATCTTTTAATTCAATGTGATAATGCTTATTAAGTTGTCCTATTCCTTCAGAAATATCCTTGAATTCAGAAATCAATTGCTCATATTCAAAATTTTCAAAATTATTATTTTCAACAGATTCAACTTTCTTAATCAAATTCAATTTCAAACAAGTGTTTAGGCCAATGATCCCGCGATACTGATCACCCTTAACTACTAGAAATTCTATCTCATACAATTTATTTTTATATCTTATATTCAGTAAACATTTACCAATAACTGGAATTTTATTACCAGTATAAGAAATCAAATTATTCTCAGCCCTAAATATCTGAATTTTCTTTTGCTTTGCCTGAATATTCACGAAGTCCTTATAATTAATTATATTTACACAAGCCCCAGTATCAAATTGATATTGAAGGTTGTGCAATATATTGCGCTATTGCGCAACCTTTCAATATCGCCCACACACGATCAATTATATTGCACAAACCAAAATATTGTTCAATAATATTGAGCGTGTATGGGTCGCATAATATGTATAACTGAACACTGGAAATAAGATGCGCAGCTACTCAACAATTCCATACATGTGAGGGAGAACATAGAGGTATTGTCATCCTTGTGAGGACTCATATTGGGGCGAAGGAAGCAAAGGAACTAGGTAAGATCTCAAAGAAGGGTGCATTTTAATGTGCAGGTGTATAATGTATTTGAACTCAGGAAAGTTTGTATCTATGCATAACTATTCACAACGATGGAAACACAAAATTAATAACACAGAGACGAAGTCCAATAACAAATATACCTACTCAAATACAAGCACTGACGTGAAGTCAGAAGCTTTTGCGCGTATGTTCTATTGTCCATTCTTCTGTATTGGACACCCTTAATCGAATTTATAAGAGTGTCCAATATAGGAGAATGGACAACATAATTAACCATGGTAAATTCGATTAAGGGTGTCCAATACAGAAGAATGGACAATAGAACATACGCGCAAAAGCTTCTGACTTCACGTCAGTGCTTGAACCAATTTTTTTTTCGTGATTTTTCTTTTAATTTTCTAGGTGTGCGGTTCTTAAATTTTTTTTTTCGTCATTTTTTTCAAATTTTCTAGGGGTACGGTTCTTACAAAATTTTAAACACGTCTTTATGCTGATTTTCTACTACTAGTTACCAAGCTTCAATTCAATCGAATCTTTATTTTTTTAGTTATCAAGGAAATAATATTCCAGGTGGATATAACTCGGAAACCGTTAAACCGATTATGCCCAAAAACAAACTCAACTCTCCTTTTCGGATACGCAACCTACCCTGAAAATTACCTGTCCCTATCTTCTTTCGTTCGAAAGTTATCGAGGCAACGGTTACCCATTTACTGAACTCACACAAGAATGCTCGAATCTCCAACAATATTCAACCGATTGTGTTAAAACTTGAAACTTGGCAGTAGAGTTAGGTTATGAACGCTCTTGCAAAATTTCAGCAATTTCGAACGGATAGTTACTGATATATAGAATTTTTTTTTTTTATTTTCAATGATTTATTAAAAATTTTCTACAAACGCTATCCTCACCAAATTTTGCAAACATTTTCGCGTTGACATTCTACAACTAATAACCAAGTTTGAATTCAATCGGTTCAGTATTTTTCAAGTAAATGAGGAAAAAAAAACCACCAAATTTCAGAAAATTTCAGATGGCTATAACTCTAAAACCGTTTGGCCGAATATGCTCATAAACAAACTCAAATGTCGCATTCAGATGCACAACCTAACCTGAAATTTTCAAGCCGCTATCTCTTTCCGATCTCAGGTTATCGTGACAACAAAAATATTTTTTAATAATTTTTTTAAAATTTTCTAGCCTCACGATTTGCCCAAAATTTCACAAACGTGCTTAGGTTCATATTCTACAACTACTCACCAAGTTTCAATTCGATCGGATTTATATTGGTTGAAAACAAAATTATTACTCGGAAACCACTGGGTCGATTATGCCCATTAACGAACTTGTCCGTCGTATTGCGATGCGCCATCCACCCTGAAAATTTCAAGTCGCTAGCTCTTTTCGTTCTCAAATTATCGTGGCAACGGACGGCCGGCCGGACAGAATCAAATTTGACCTCGAATTCTTCATTGGGGAGTCGAACTGAATCGTTTGAGACCAATTTCGTCAAAAAATTCGAAAGTTACAGACATTTGGGCAAAACTATAACGCGATGTTCCCCAGAACATACGCGCAAAAAGGAAATCATTCGAATAAATTATAAACAAATCTGACAACAAGAATAAAGCTACCTGGTCAATAATAAATTCCTCAAAAAATGAATATACATCAATTGATCTCCCAACGAAGGGAAACCCGATAAAATTAGCCAATGCCATAAAAACTTTTTTGTGAACAGTGCAACCAGTTGACGAAACATATTATATAAAATTCTTGTGAAGAACGTGTCAAGTGTCAATAGTTTTTGCACGCATGTTCTTGTGTATATGCTCACCTCACACACCTTCATGAAACACTGCATGAACCTTCAAGCCGTCTTTTTTCAACCGAGCTGTAGATTTAAATTTGATTTCTATATTTTGGAAAATATTGGAAAAATGAAATTCTGCCTGAAGATTTGTGCGGAATTTTTGAAAAAAAAAAATTATTTTGTAATTATGTATAATATAAATGAATTATATAATGATGCAATTCCACTAAATTTAGTGCGTTGGCACTCTAAAACTATTTACCAAGTTCAATTTGCATCGGATTTATATTTTTTGAGTTATTGAGGAAATAATAACAAAATTTTAGATGGTTATAACTCCGAAACCGTTTGGCCGATTGCAAGATACTGTATCTTTCCGTTCGAAAGTTATCGTGACAACGGTCACCCATCTAGATACTGAACTCGCCCAAGGCAACTTGACTTCCAACATTTTTTCAATATCTCCAATAATATAGATCCGATCGTAATTAAATTTTGAACTGTAAAAATAGGTTTTGAAGGGGTTTCGCAAAATTTCAGTGATATCGGATGGATAGTATTTGAGTCAATGTAAAATTAGATTTTGTCCAGCCGGCCGTTCATTGACACGATAACTTCCGAACGGAGATAGAAAGTGACTTGAAATTTTCAGGCTATGTTGTGCATTCGCACGCGGCGGTTATGTTCGTTAATGAGCATAATCGGCTAAACGGTTTCGGAGTTATACCCATCTGAAATATTGTCACATCAATAACTCAAAAAATACATATCCGATTGAATTGAAACTTGGTAATAAGTTCTAGAACGACAACGCGCAATCTTCTTCGTAATTTGGTAAAGATCAAATCACTGGATAAAAATATTCCTCAAAAAATTTTATATTTCCGAAATTATCACGTAGATTGCGCTGAAATTCCGCACAACCTTCAAACCACCATTTTGCAATCGTGTACTGGAATTCAGCTCGATCGGCTTTGTGTCTTAGCATTTATTGTAAAAATAAAATTTCGAAGAGAAATATTTTTTATTTATTTATTTAAATTAACGTGTCTCAGCGACTAGGCCATTAACACAGGGTACAATGTTCAATTCTACACTGGGTTGACACATGGTTACTTGATGTCATCAGAAGAACAACCTATATGTGATTACTGCCGGAATACTCGATTAACTGTGGAAGACCTTCTATCTCGCTGTCCACACTACGATGAAATCCGCCATCGATTAGGGCTTAAAGAATATGTAAATGATATCCTCAACTCAGCAACTCAAATTGCAATAGCACTGAAGTTCTTCAAAGAATGTCCATTATACAAGTAATATAATCAATGCATGTATAATCCATTCAAAATTTTCGTTATATATCTACATATCTTGTGATCAATAGTATAAAAGCCCTAATCTGTAATTCATAGAACAGAAATATTGTTTCTTCAATACCTCAAAAAAATATTCATCGATAATATCGTAACGACCGTATCATAGAAGAAAAAATTAATTTCTCTTCAAAAATTGTATAATCCTGAAACTGCCTCTCAGATTCCGCTGAAATTCTACACAAACTTTCAAGCCACCATTTCAGAATCGAGTACACACTATTTTACTCATTTCAAAATTTTAATTAATTTGATGCCCAATGAATTTTTGGCGCTCTTGTTCATCGGAATAGAGAGCTTATCAACTTGCCCAACTGTCTGTAATTTTCGATTTTTTTGATGAAAATGGTCTTGAACGATTTGGTTTGACTCACTGATCAAGAATTCGTGGTCAAAATTGATTCTGTCCGGCCGGTCCGGCCAGCCCTCCGTTAACACGATAACTCTCGAAAGGATTGATCTAGGCAGTTGAAATTTTAAGAGTAGGTTTAGGAGATAAATATCTCGGTTAAATTCGTTATTGGGCAGAATAGGCATGATGGTTTAGGAGTAACGAAAAAAAAAATTATTTTTACATTACAAATTTAAAATTCAATTTTTTTAAAGATGCAGTTTCATCATAAGAATCCATTGATATCAATTTCAACTCAAACAAGCTAATACTTTCGGAGTTATGATTTTGCAAAATTTCAAACATAAATCGTACTTCTATGTTTTCATTGAATGCTGTACTCATACAACTCAATACTGCGTTAGTATAGAGTTCATTGGCTGTACTTAATTATTATATCTATGAATTATTATATGAGGTGGTGTATTGATCTTGGTTCGCTCAACTCTTGGTGCTGTTTCACTTAACCATTCCTTCAGAAATGTTGAGCACCTGTTTGTGAAGATATCTACTGGTAAGAGCATGTTCATTTTGGGAGGAACGTATATTCCTCCAAATTCTTCTGCCAGTGTATATTCGGACCATGCTCTGGCGGTGGAGGAGATCACCCTGAAATTTCCTTATCTGAAGATTTATCTCTGTGGTGACTATAATGTGCCGAGTGGTGAGTGGCAGTGCGGTGACTTCGTGTTGTGTGGCGAGGATCATTCGGCGGCGTTTTTTAACGATACACTGAAACTTCTTGATTTACACCAGCTATGCAGAATACCTAATTCTCGAAATACCTTTCTTGATTTGGTGTATTCAAATGATTCAGTGTCTATTACCTTGGCTCAGGACCCACTGCAGGATAATGGCATTCATCATATCGCTCTAGAGTTTGATATCACGTTGCGGAATTGTATAGTGAAGAATTTGCATTATGACGATGTACAGTATGATTACAACAGAGGTGACTATGTGGGACTTAATACTTTTCTATCTTATTGTGACTGGTCTTTGGACTCTACAAATATTAATTATTCTGTGGCGAAATTTTACAACAACCTTTATAATGGTATTGCTCAGTTCATTCCATCTAAAGTTAAAAGGAGTGCAGGCTATCCTCCCTGGTTCAATACCCAACTTATTCAATATATTAACTTGAAAAAAAAAATCACAGAAAATATAAACGTATTAAAAATGTCGAAGATCTTGAAAAATTCAAGCAGTTACGTTTTCTATGTAAGGGATTAAGTGATAGTTTGTACTCCAATTACTTGAAAAATGTTGAATTCAATATTAACACGAATCCTAGGTCTTTTTGGAACTTTCTCAATTCCAAAAAGAATGATAATGGTCTCCCTAATAATATGGAGTTGAACGGTTGTTGTGCATCTGATGGGCAGGACATTGTCAATTTGTTTGCTGATTTTTTTTTCTAATGTATATAGTTCCGATGAAGTGGTTCCACCGCAGATGTGCAGCAGCGTTGACCTTAGTCTGAGTTTGTGTCAGTTTTCACCGGCGGAAGTTTATGATCTGATTGGGAGTCTCCGGTCGAGTTTTTCATCTGGACCTGATGGTGTATCTGTTTTCATTTTGAAGCAGTGCGTGAGTTCTCTCTCTGCACCCTTGTGTTCGCTATTCAATGCATCGGTTAGATTGGGTCATTTCCCCGACTATTGGAAGTCAAGCTTCATAACACCAATTTATAAATTTGGTCTTAAGCGTAATGTAACGAATTACAGAGGTATTTCGATTCAGTCTGCTATCCCTAAATTATTAGACCGTTTAATTTGTGGTTTCTTATCATGGCATTGTAGCCCTATCCTGATAGATGAGCAGCACGGGTTTCGTCCGGGTCGATCTGCAATGACTAACTTATTATTGTATACGAATTATATCGTAAGCAGTTTCGACGGGGGGTTTCAAATAGATTCTATATATACAGACTTTTCGAAAGCCTTTGATAAAGTCAACCACAACTTGCTTGCAACTAAACTTGAGGCTATGGGAATTGTCGGCCCTCTTTTATCTTGGATCCGAAGCATTCTTTCTGGTCGGGTTCAGATGGTAAGATATAAAAACTTTTATTCTCGCTCGATTGTTGTAACGTCAGGTGTCCCGCAGGGCTCCCATTTTGGGCCATTGCTGTTTAATTTATTTGTTAATGATATCAAAGACTATCTGTCTGGATGTTTTTTATTGTTTGCGGATGATGTCAAGATTTTTACCAGGATCGTTAATTCAGACAGCTCACGGTCACTTCAGGCAGAACTAGATAGATTTTATGATTGGACCGTCGAGAACTTTTTGCATTTGAATTTAAGCAAGTGCTACGTTATAAACTTTCATAAATCTAGGGCATTCGTAAGTCATGACTACTTCATCGGCGGACATAAATTGCTAACCGTCACGGCCGTTCGGGACTTGGGGATTATATTTGATGGTATGCTTACCTTCAGAGAGCATATGATTACTATGAAGTCGAAGGCACTCCGTATGTTGGGGTTCATTATGAGAAACTCTGCGGCATTTTCCGTCGGTACACTGAGAGTCTTGTATTGTGCACTGGTTCGTTCGGTTTTGGAGTATGGGTCTGTCGTTTGGTCGCCATTTTACAATTGCGACGTTAACATGCTGGACAGTGTTCAGAGGAGATTCCTCCGTTTTCTGGCTTACAGATCTGGTATACGTACTATAGACTCAGATTATCTTTGTATGATTTTTGATGTTAAGTCTTTGTCAACGAGAAGACGTGTTGCTGATTTGTTGATGATATATAAAATTCTGAACAACAGTGTTGATTGCCCAAAAACTTCTTGAGTTGATCCATTTTAGGGTCCCGAGTCGTTTTACCAGACAGGTGCCCTTGTTTCATACATGCATGCATAGAACTAATTATAGTTGAAACTTTTTTGTGAACCGATCTATGACTGCTGCTAATAGGATCAATGTGAATTTCTTCTCTCGATCGATTGATTCGTTCAAGAAGGAATTATGGCGAGCCTTAGTATGACCTTATTTGTACATTTTTTGTTACTGCTTTATTTTTTAGTTAAGCTAGAATTTGTATTTTTTTTTGTTACATTTGTATTTTTATTCCAAATGGTGGTTTTCCGTATGTTCATACATTGTATGTAAATAAATAAATAAATAAATAGATCTGTGTTCATTCATGTCATCTTATTTTGCTCTAAGTGACATTTCAAATTGTCAAAAATAACGAAACAGAAGGTTCATTATTCTTCATATAAAACATCCTTCCTGTTATAGAGACCAAAGTATGATTGAATGCAAAATGACCAATGAAATAACCTCAGCTATCCATATGATGATGCAAATATATACGTTGGTAGGTAAATTGGGTTCAGAATATTTCCAGTATGAACAAAACTAGAATATTGGCTAAGTTTCAATTGATGTAATATAGTTTTCATAGTAGATTTGAGGAATTAATATCTCGGATAAGTTCGTTATTGGGTAAAATTGGTCAGTTGGTTTTGTATTGATGAGTTTTGCACTCTTGTTGAATTTAAATTCTTTTATGATGTTCGAATTTAATTTATTTTATGATGACGTTCTATCATAAGGAACCAATGCTATAATTCCTAACTCTGAAAACCAATACTTTCGGAGACATGATTTGTCAAAGTTTTTTTAATCAACATTTTTGAAGCATTGAAGCATTGCAGATTACTGTTTTTTTAATGATATTTTTTTAAGCATTTTTTAAGCGACACTTTTTTTAATTTAATTTCTTCCATGATGCGGTTCTATCATAAAAATCCATTGATATGATTCGCAACTCTGAGAAACCAATACTTTCAGAGATATAATTTGTCCGTTTGAACAAGAGCGCCAAAAAGCTCCTGTCCACGGAGCTTTCCCACTTTTTTTTCACATGCTAGCGCTAAAAAGACGGCTTCAGTACTTCCTGGGGCACGTCAGAGCTTTTCTAGATTTTTTCTATGGTGTATTTTTCACGATAAAAGTATGGTTTGATGAGCACACGATATACACTTCTTTCCATCTTCTCCGAAATTAACGAGGTTATCTCCTTTCAATCGCTTTCAAACACCAATCAAATTGCGGAGCTTGCTAACATGTTTACAACAGCCCATTGACCGACGGTAGTTGACATGAGCAGTGTTAGATCTAAAGTTACTAGGCGGGAAATTCAACAACTATTTCATTAAACTGCCCCGGTATTTATAGTTTTCCCCTATTTCAAATATTGAACACTACACCACCAAGTCTTTTCTCATATTTCATTTATCTTCAAACTTCCATAACATCGGCCCTAACTCCATTTCATGCCACTCACGCAAAGTGAGAACGCGATGAAAATCGAACTTTACCCAACGAGCCGAAGTTTTCGCGAGCTGACCGCATTGCCGATCAGCCAGGCTATCGCAATAACAAGCAGTAAATCTTGATTCTGCCATAAATATCTTGTTTATCTCACCGCGAACCACTCCAAGACCCACAACACCTTGTTTGATAATAATCGATTCCTTTGCGAGTCGACAATCGTGACGGTGGCAGGGGAATCTGCCCCGGTTAAAAACTGGCACGACGACGGCATATTTGAGCAATGGCCGCCATAAATCACAGTGGAAGATAGATAGGAAATGGGTGACAGCAAGGGGTGGGGGAGAAGAGAAAAGAGCTTTCAGCTGGAGATGCTGGTTGAGGTGCAGTGAAAGCTAGGAGGCTTGTCCGGGTTCAGGATGAAATGGAAAGTTATTATGTTTGTGGTATATTATTTACCCTAATATACAGGATATCTCCTGAGTACGGTACATAAATTCGAAAGCACATTCTGTCGTTAAATTCAAGGTAACTTTGCTATGATATGATTATACCCTAGGTATTTCCTAAGAAAACCCCACTGAAGCTCCAAGGAACTTGTGGGAGTTAGAAGATTCAGTTGTGTTGTGTAGCGCCGGCTTGAGGGGTTAACCTGATAACTCATTATTTTTCAATCAAAACGAGTCCATATGATCACAAATTCTAACCAAACATTCCTCAATAATATATGTTCATTACCTCTTTTCTCTTGGACAATTAGGGAAATATTCATATTTCAATGTATCTAGCCTGAAAATGGAGTTAGCAGTTTTGATAATTAGTTTAAAGGATAAAATAGCAGGAGATAGCAGGTTTTCTTATCTCCTCAACAGAGTAATTGGAACTGGACACAACAAAATCTGACAATTTCCAAAGATGAGTAACGAAAAAAATATCTTCACAAAAATATAACATTTGCTGCGAGAAATATGTGGTTATTTCAGATTTATTTTCATCATAATCATTTTTTTAGAAATTTAGAAATAAATCTTTCCAGATTTGAACCGTCGAACGGGCCACTACTAATATAATCAAGTACAATATCCTACAAATTTGTATTTGTCTTCTAAGTATAAGGGGATTATCGCTTTGAGGTAAAGCTACCACTAGTAGATGAAAGATGAACGGCCACAGAGTGTGATTTCATCGGGGTTGAATAGCTACATACCGCGGTTTCATCATTATTTGGAATCATCAGTGGAGCATAATTCAACGCCGATGAAAAAACACTATACGAATGAATATAATAGAATAGAATAGATATCTCTTTATTTTCAAATAGAGTAAAGTACAATATACAATATACAAATACGAATACTCGAAGTGAAATAGGGTCAAAATTTACAATCTACACTTGCAAAAATTCATTCACTGAATACGGCTCTAGCCTCAGAAGCAGTTGAAAGATCTGTCTCTTAAAACCGTTCAGGGACGTTTCTTCTCTCATTTGGGGTGGCAGTTTGTTGAAGAACTTGATGCAGCAGTACTCAGAATTGCGCTCGGTTAGAGTCAGTCTATGTCGAGGGTACTTCAATTCCGTAGTTCTTGTGATATATTTACTGGTGGTTTTCTGTTCAAAGTATCTTTTATTTTTAGAAACGAATAGAAGAAATTCCCGAATGTAGACAGCGACTGCTGTGAGCAATTTATTTTGCCGAAATTTTCCTCTGCAGGATTCTCGGAATCCCAGTTTGTGAATAATACGGAGAGCTCTTTTTTGTATTTTTAGGATTTCCTCCATTCCAGATGAGGCTCCATAAAAGATAATGCCATATCTCATCTTAGATTCAAAAGTAGCCTGGTATATTGTTCTCAGGGACGTTTTATGAAGATATCTACCCAAAATACGTAGGGAGTAACAGATGGAGCTAAGTTCTTTGCGTAACTTGGAGATATGGTCATTCCACTTTAGACAGCTGTCTATTGTCAGGCCCAAGAAGTTACTACTTCTCCCCATTGGTAACTCGAAATCCGTTGTTCTAATGTGTTCAGGCATTTCAAAGTTTGCATGGCTGGTGTGAAATAAGGTGGCATTTGTTTTCTGTGTATCAAGGTACAACTGATTTTTCAGGAACCAATCATTTATCTTTGCGATGTTTGAATCTATGAGGCGCCTCAGATCAGATAGAGTTTTTGCTTTCAGTAACACATTTGTGTCATCAGCATAGTTTATTGATGAGCACTCAATTATTGAAGATGTTTCAGCAAATAGGTCATTCATGAAGATGATGAAGATGATTGGTCCTAGAATGCTTCCTTGGGGCACTCCTAATTCAACAGCAAGTGGTTTTGATGTAGCTTTTGATTCTCCATCGGTGATTACAACCTGTTGGGTTCGGCAGGAAAGATATAATTTGAACCATTCAAGTGAGGTTCCCCTTATGCCATAAGAACTCATTTTTTGGATAATGTGCCCATGATCTAAAGTATCAAACGCTCTAGAAAGATCCAGGAATACTGCGATAGTAAATTGAGAATCCTCCAGAGCCCTCAGTGTTCTCTTTATAAACTCGAATATTGCGGTCTGTGTTGATTTTCCTTTAATAAAACCATGTTGCAAGGGGGACAGAATGTTCTGATCAACAAGAAAAGCCATCAGTTGTTTACATACGATTCGTTCGAATATTTTAGAGAAACTTGGGAGCAGACTGATCGGTCTATAATTTTCCGGTGCGTCGTGACTACCCTTTTTGAATATTGGTTTTACAAGAGCCCTTTTTAGCTGTTCAGGGAAAATACCTAGCTTAAGTGAATTATTAATCAGGTATGTTAAAGGAAACAGCAGTTGTTCTTTACATATTTTAGTAATGTTCATTGGCACTCCATCTACACCACAGCTGCTCTTATTTTTCAACAGTGATATTATTTTCAATACTTCTTCTTCATTTGTTTGTTGGAGTTCAAATATATTCGGATTTTGAGGGATATTGAAGCCTGATTGAGTTGTTTTTTGAGTTAATAAATTCTTCGCAGATGTTGAGAAGTATGGGTTGAACCGTTCTGCCATGTCATCAAGATTTTCTAGAGTGGAAAAGGTACTATTACTTTGCCCCTTGATTGCCTTCACTGCATTCCACAAACTTTTAGTTTTATTGTCTGACTGTAGAATTTGCGTACAAAAAGTTTTCCGTTTTTCTTCCCTTATTAGGTTGTCATATTCTTATTTTGCAGCTTTATATGCATCGTGGAAAATAGGATTTTTTGTTTTGCATGGGTGTAGGATGTCGACTTTGATTTTGCATTGTTTTATGCTTTCGTTTTCTGCCTTGATAGGCCTTGGCTTAGTGATGGGAATCTTTTTAAGGGGGCATTCTAGCTCAAATTCCGTTGTGAAAAGTTGTAAAAAGGTATTCCATTGCATATTTAAATCATGTTGTGGAATTTTTTGCACAATATTCCAATCCACAGATTTAAGTCGTTCTACGAAGTTTTCGGTTCTTTGTTTGGACATTAATCTTTTATAGTGATATTTTGTGTCCGCTTGTGGTAAGGCAATTGTCAACATTTGAGCGGTTTCATGATCAGACATTCTTGTTGGTATAATTCTACCTGCATATTGAATTTCATTTGTTAGTATATTATCTATGCATTTCCTGGTAGTCTTGGTTGATATTGTAGGTTGCATTATGAATGGGTGTACGTTATATGAGCTGAGTAAGTCAGAGAAAGATGAAGTATATTGACTATCCAGGTTCAACAGATCTATATTGAAGTCTCCTCCAATAATAACAGTTTTCCCCGACCATGATGCAGCATCCAGGAATTCTTCAAATTTCTCCAAGAAATCTTTGCTCTTTCCAGGTGTTGTATAGTCTGACAGAACAGTAATAATAATTTTTCCTATTTTCACATCGATGGCTGATATCTCAATTTTTTCCTCTATTGACATTTTGATCAGATCATTTCTTACATGATAAGTGGTGCCCTGTTTCACATAAATTGCTGAACCTCCATGTCTATTTGTTGGTCGGCAAAAACAGCTTGCCAGTTGAAAACCCCCGATTCCATAATTTTTAATTCGATCTTTGTCTTTCCAATGCTCGGTGAGACATATTACCCCCAAGTCCTCCTCTTTTTCAAGTGATTCAATGACTTCTTTCAACTGATATACAGCATTACGAATCGATTGTACATTTTGATGCATAATAGAGATATTATGCAAGCTCTCTTTTATTTTAGATTGCATTTGATGGTTGTTCTTTAAGAAAGTTCGCACTTTTGTTCATGAATTCTTTGTGCTTTGAGAACTCAAATCTTTTAACGCCTACTCCTTCTGGCCAGAAGGAGGGGTCATACATGATGTCTTTTTTGCTAAACGGGGCTGTTACAAGAAATCTCTTGTTCAGACGAGGATCACCGTCTAGTTCCTTGACTTCAATTTCGCAGTTAGACATTTCCTGTTGTTTTTTGATATATTCTAGAATCATTTCTTCGGAGACGTGTTTATTGATTCGATTTATATAAAGCCAGACTTTTCTCTCGGCCCCAGAAAAACCTGTATTTCTCTCCTTGTCATCAAGCTTCGCAGTATCAATGTTTTTAATGGTTTTTCCTCGAGTGGTTCGATTGTAAATCAGTGACTGAGAATTATTTGGTTGTCCCAAACGATCATCTTTCCTTTCGTTGCCGTGTTTTACTATTTGTTTCTGTTTGGAAATTATGCTTTTGTTTTGGTTCTGATTGTCACGTATATTGACGTTATTGACTTATCTATCGATGATATTATATATTATATTATATATTATATTCTGTGCTTGTATATTCGTATTTTGTGGTGCCGAATTTGACAGTCTCGCAGCAGCATGCGCATAGCTTGAACGAGATTCAACTTTTGACCCTGACGTTTCTTCTGTAGAGATAAGAGGTGTTGAGGATTATTTTCCATGAATGTTTACATTTTTTTCGAAGGTTTGATTTTTAACTTGCCCATTAAAAGGGAATTATTGATATTTAGGATTCAAATTTTGTCCTTCATTTCTTCGATCAATAGTTTCAGATATTTCACCTTGAGTCTGAGCTGATTCTCTCCACTTTCACTTTTCACTTCGGCGTTATTTTCTGGAGATTCGGCTTCACGACATTCGACAATTGAGTCACCGACTATTTTTGGGCGCATGTTCTAGGGGAACATCGTCCTATCATTTCGTCCAAATGTCTGTAATTTTCGAATTTCGAGCTGAAAATTGGCTAATAGACTAATTCGGACTCCCTGATCACGAATCCGGTGTCAGATTTTTGGGTGCCGTCCGGCCGGCCGGCCGGCCGGTTTTCAGGCCGTAGGCACGATAACAGGAGCACCGAAGGTCCTATCGACTTCAAACTTTCAGGGTAGGTTTCTGATCAAAATGCGACGGTTAAGTTCGTTAACGGACAAAATCGGCCGGACGGTTTAGGAGTTATAGACATTTAAAATTTTGAGGTTATTTCCCTGATATTTCAGGAACTAAAGAAGATGTTGAATCGAAACTTGGTAGTCAGTTCGAGGATATAAACGCGCAACTTTTGGCAAAATTCTGTTATGATCGAAATGTTGGTAATTTTTAAAAAAATATTTCTTTTAATTTTTTTTTCGTGAACTATTCATCAGATTGCAGCAAAAACTTGTACTAACGTCAATTGTAGTATTTTGCAACATTGTGCAAAATTTTGGCTCTATACGATTTCAATTTCTGGAGATATAAGACAAAATGTGTCAAATTTCCTGGGTCTCTCTCAGTATTTTCATCGATTATTATATAATAATCAATAATATTAAGGTATTCAACATGATACTGCTATTTTTCTTCACTGGTCAGTACGGGCCACAAGGAAGATGAACATGCGCCCAATAGCTCCTGTCCACAGGGCTTGAACCCATTTTTTTTTTTATGTTTTTGCTTCTTTTTACACAACTGTCGTGAAAAATTGATAAATAGTTTTTACAGACGAGTGTTTTAGTTGATTTGGAACAGCATTTGAAAACTTTTGAATTCACGTTGTCACTTTTATTCGAAATTTCATCGACATCTCGATCCGACATATCCGTGTCGGTCGCGGCCATCTTACAACATTCCGGATGAACCGGTTTATTAAAATCCAGCAGTCACCTTAAAGCGATAATCCCGTTGTACTTATACTTAATTGCGCTTGCGTGATAGCCTGGGCGTTCTCGCTTCCTCGTGGTAGTCCGCTTGATACTGTAAACATGGTACTTGCAAATAACCACGTTTGGAAAAAGAATATACGTAGAGATCTATACTATTGAGTAGACGCAACGAGTAGCTTGGTTGATTGAACGCCAGGTGTCACTTCTGTCTACTTTGAACTCAGAGGTAACTGCTGGATTTTAATAAACCGGTTCATTCATAGTGTTTTTTCATCGGCGTTGAATTATTATCCAGCGATGATTCCAAATAAGGATGAAACCGCGGTATGTAGCTATGCAATTTCGATGAAATCACATTTGTGTATTGCTCTGAACTATGATCTCTACTAGTCCGTCCATCTCTCATCTTATTTGTCGTCTTGTTTAAAATAGTATTGAAATGTCTGACTTCTTCCTGATCGTTCTGGACTTCTCGCCCTTTTAATGAAAAGTCTTTTCACAGTACTGTCCACGAAAAACTTTTCTCCTTCCCAAAACAATGTCCAATAATAATCCATAATGCCATTTCTTTTTCCTTCTGTAATTTGACTATGTTTGAAGAAACCCTCTTTGCGCGCATGTTTTGGGGAACCGTGTGCTATCATTTAGCCCAAATGTCTGTGACTTTCGACACCGATGAAGAATTAGAGGCCAAATTTGATTCTGTCTGGTCCACCGGCCGTCCGGCCGTTGCCACGATTACTTGAAAGGAAAGGGATAGCGACTTGAAATTTTCAGGGTAGCTGGCGCTTCAAATACGACGGACAAGTTTTGGTAATGGGCATAATCGGCGCAACGGTCTCAGAGTACTAATATACAAATACAATTGAAACTCGGTAATTCCTTGTAGAATGCCGACGCACAAATTCTCACGGAATTTCGTGAATATCGATCCTAAAATTAATTGTGACACAAGTTTTTTCGTAGGTATATTATTAGATATTTAACGAATTTCAATTCCGATAGAATTCATATGTCAGAATTAGAAATTCTAGGTCCTTTCGTTTGCATAGAAAGTGTAGCACTTTCCTACACTCGGTGTAATTTACACTCGATATTAGTATTCGTTTGCTTATTGGATTTACACCAGTGTACACGTAGTGTAGTTTATCTGCACCTGGTCGAAAGGAGGTGTGAAATGCACTCAAAACAGAATGTAGGGTTATGGTAAATGTTACGGCAAAAAGAAGGCGCCAATAATTGACTTGTTATGAAAATATTTGTTGTCTGGGAACTTTGATCTCTTCTTAAAAATGGGTATTATCAAATTTAAAATTTGCAATAAGGTCAGGAGGATGAAGAAATAATTAACCCGTTGAGAAACGGTAATGCTATTTGGAAATCGTTATGTTGATTTTTTTCACCAATTGATTTTTCAGACGATGAATTTACTGTTAATTTTTTTGAAAAAGCCGTCAGGGAAGGGAGATTACTACAGTATGGGATTTATATCCATCAGATTGATGGCTGAACAGAAATGATAACCAATGTTTTTGACGTTTGATAAACAAACCTTATTTCAGTGTATTTTTCATTCGTTTGCGTTACTGCACTGAAAATCAGCTGTTTCAGAGTGCAGTGTAGATTACACTACACCAAGAAACATACGAAAGAACCTTCTATCATGTGAAACGATTTGATCGATGGTAAATTCGATTAAGAGTGTCCAATAGATGTGAATAGACAATAGAACATGCGATACAGAGCTCCCGACTTCACATCAGTGCGCTTATTATTGTTTATTTTGCAACGAGCCATAAATCCTAAGAAATATGCCGAACGATCTAAAAGCAGGTCAGAGATTCGCGTAATTTATAGTTCCATAAGAAATGCATGGGAATTCAGTGGTTGAATACATAGATGGATATGAATCTGAATTTCCCCCTTAACCTTACTAATCTGGTCTATACAGGTTATTACAAAAAACAGGACCGTATTACAAAAGAATCAGATATAATATGAATCACTTTGTTTCTTACTTTCTTGAAACAACCGTGCCATTTAAAACAAAACTGAATTAATTAGACTGACTTGTGTATTATTTCATGGCAATAACGATATTTTTCAAACTGATGTAAATAATATAGATTTTAAATTTTGAAAGAAAAACCTTGATATTCTGAGTACTGCCCTGAAAATAATCAAATTACATGAGTGGTTCTAAAGAATTGTTTAAAGGGAACAACCCCACCAAATTTAATCAAAATTGAACCACTGAGTCCCAAGTTATGGATATCGGAAATTCGGGCCAACATTCATGAATCACCCTGTATCTCTGAAACTAACTGCATTTGGATACTGAAGGAGCAATATTTCTGAAAGGCCTGGTGACCATAATTTATCACAAAGTTATGGCTAACCACTTTACATGAACGAGCTCGTCAAAGCTCCTGCCCTGACGTAAGCGCTGTAATTTAGTTCTATATTCTTTTAACTCTAAAATATGTTTAACACTTCAGAACACTCTGTAAAATAAATTTGAAACTCAGGTAGTTTTTCAAAGTCATGAATATGAATCTAATTATTCAGTGGAGGATTTTTTGAATCATCAATATACAGGGTGAGTCTTTGACCACTGCATTAATTTTAACCAAAGATTCCTCTCATCAAATGAAACACTTTTTTCATTTAACATTTTTCCAAATTCAGCTCAGGTAAAAAGATACAGGCTGTTGAAGTTTTGAAAAAAAATCAGTTTTATTTTGTATCTTTGACATCCTTTTTTCGAATAAAATGAATGTTGGCGTAAAGTTTCCTATAACTATGATACATATTTTCCAGATATTAGTTATTTTCTACTTCTACTGGTTTTCTAGTTATGGACTCGTGGATTCATAAAACTAAACGAAATCAGCATAAAGAAAGCATATAAAGTTTTTCTTGAGTCATTTCAAGAATATTCCATCATTTTAGAACATTATATTATTCTTCATCATTTCTCCTTAAACGCACCGTTTTCGAGATATTCTTCATTGAATGTTTTAAAATGAAAAACTCCAGAAATTTCACTACTTTTATGGATCCGTCCCTGGGCGTTGGAATCCCGAATCAAGCTGTAAACCACGTTACCATGCCTTATTCTCGTCTGCCAACAATGTCATAGATAATTTATATGCGGGAGTGTATTAGCACATTGTGAAATCTTTAAACGCTTGTAACTTTTTACCTGAGCTGTATCTGGAAAAATGGTAAATGAAAAAAGTGTTTCATTTGATGAGAGGATTCTTTGGTTAAAATTAATGCAGTGGTCAAAGACTCACCCTGTATATATATATATATATATATATGAGAATGAATTTCTTTTGGGATTTTCCGTGTAGAAATTATAGACATTATTGAATGACAATATATTTCGACGTTTCGACCACAATCACAATGTGTCTTTTTCAAGAAAATAATTCATACTAATTATTATTTGGAACCGGTTTCCTCTGTCTAAGGTTGTATCGAGGTTGCATTTCTTGATCTTTATTGGAGTTATCCCTTCCTCTCGTGCGTTGCGTAGTTATGTTCGTTTCGTCAGATTTATGTACGTCCTCACGCTGTTCATATGATGCTGCGTGGGAATTTTTAACTTTACTAATTATTGCTTTCCAGCTTGCAGACAATGTTAAAGCGTCATCCCTCTTGTTCATATTTTCTCTTGACTCTATTTCTATCGATTCTCTGACAAGACGTTTGTGGTATATCTCTATGTTTGCTAGTTGTTTTGCATTATGGAAATCAATAGAATGACCCCTGCTTTTTATATGTTGGACGAGAGAGGATGTTGTTTTTTCTTTTTCGACATCATTTTTGTGCTCATCTAATCTTGAAGAAATTCTTCAAGAATGAATGTCGAAAAAGATAAAACAACATCCTCTCTCGTCCAACATATAAAAAGCAGGGGTCATTCTATTGATTTCCAAAATGCAAAACAACTAGCAAACATAGAGATATACCACAAACGTCTTGTCAGAGAATCGATAGAAATAGAGTCAAGAGAAAATATGAACAAGAGGGATGACGCTTTAACATTGTCTGCAAGCTGGAAAGCAATAATTAGTAAAGTTAAAAATTCCCACGCAGCATCATATGAACAGCGTGAGGACGTACATAAATCTGACGAAACGAACATAACTACGCAACGCACGAGAGGAAGGGATAACTCCAATAAAGATCAAGAAATGCAACCTCGATACAACCTTAGACAGAGGAAACCGGTTCCAAATAATAATTAGTATGAATTATTTTCTTGAAAAAGACACATTGTGATTGTGGTCGAAACGTCGAAATATATTGTCATTCAATAATGTCTATAATTTCTACACGGAAAATCCCAAAAGAAATTCATTCTCATATTTCCATCCGTGAAAATCTCAAAGTAAATATATATATATATATATATAGTTGAGGATTCTTTAAGGGTTTATCGACTCGTCATTTGGAGGGAAATAAAGTGGACTCTTTATTCTTCGCCAAGCTTTCGCATTTATTTAATGCTACCTGCTGGAAATGTCCAAATATATACACTTTTATGATGGCCCTATTGACGAATAAAAAAACCAAGAAGAGTAAGAGCACTGAGTAAAATTATAACCACAGAAGACTGGAACATAACCTGTGAATATTAACCGTAAACAAACAAGTATGACAGATCAATCTGAAATGAATTTTATACAATGTGATGTGGCTAAATTATATTGTATGTACCTGTGATGTTTTAGTTTATGTGAAATTTTATTATTGTGACGAATGTTGAAGCTCGATGCTAGATCATGTAAAAATCTCACATTCAGTAAGTCTAATGAGAAAGTATACATTTAACTGTTTATTGTAAAAAACTTGTACTTTATTGTAGAAGCCCTGAAGAAGCATTAAATAAATGCGAAAGCTTGGCGAAGAATAAAGAGTCCACTTTATTTCCCTTAAAGAATCCTCAACTAGATATACTATAGACTCTTAATATACTTATATATATATATATATATATATATATATATATGGAGAAGTATAACGGGTAATTCCGCAAAATAAACTTATCCGCGTTATCCTATTTTCTTATATATATATATATAATTATATATATATTATATATATAATTATATAAATCGATGCCACTTTTCGTTGTAATTTTATAACTCGAGAACGGGATCACCTATCCAAACCAAATGTTTAGGCTTTTTTCGGACTATTTAGTAGATGGTTCATGTGAAGTTTGCACAAAATCAGTCGGGCGGTTCTTCTTTTATCACATTTTTTGTAACAAATTCAATGAATGGCGGATCATTTTGTTAATGGGGAGTTTGCTGTCAAATTGAAACTTTTTTCAGTTTTTTGGTGGTGCTTTGATATTACTGTCAGGGGATTTTCGTCAAAAATTGGCTGTCATTCCTCGATCAACTCCTGCTGATGAAATAAATGCCTGTTTGAAGTCATCAGTTTTTGTACAAAAATTGACACTGAACATACATTCGTATTCACCTTCAAAATGATCTAGGTGCCCATGAGTTTTCAAAACAAATGTTAGAAATTGGTGATGGCAAAATACAAATCGGCAGTACCAATGGATTGATCGCTGTACCGAACAATTTTTGTACAATTGCGCATTCGATAGATGAATTGATTGAATGTGTTTTTCCGAATATTCTTCAGAATTACAGAAATCATGATTGGTTGAAAGAACGCGCCATTTTAGCACCGAAGGAAATTCATATCAATGCCACTAATTTTCAAATTCAAACTGCCAGGTGTAGTCACGATATATGAATCAATTGACAGTGTTATGAATCAAGATGAGGCAATTAATTATCCAATTGAATTTTTAAATTCATTGGAACCGGCTGGTATGCCACCGCATTGCTTGAATCTGAAAGTTGGTTCTTTGATTATATTATTACGTCATATTAATCCACCAAAACTGTGTATCCCTATGATTCCAACTATGTACTGATATGCCATTTGAATTCAAACGATTACAAAATCCTTTGCGTTTATCATTTGCGATGTCAATCAACATGGCCCAAGGGCAAACACTTCACGTTTGGGGTGTTAATTTGAAGGACTCATGTTTTCAACCTGGCCAACTTTACGTTGCTTGTTCCAGAGTCGGTACCCCCAGCCGTTTTGTTTATTCATGCGCAAAATGGAAAAACAAAAAATATTGTTAATCCAAATGTTTTGGATTAAGTTTTAAAATATAGCTAGCAATTAATTAAATATTTATTTGTTCGAATATATATATATTCTTTTGAACTTGAGCATTACAATTTGTTTTTTATCTAACAATAAAGCATATGTATGAAAAAAGGGTTAGCAGAGGTTAGTGTAACGGGGTACCATATAATTTGATATATGATACTAGAGCTTAGGGAAAAAACCTATCTCCCCGTTAGTGTTGTGATTTATGAAAATTGAAATTGTTAACAAAATATGCTGAAATATTGAGTATTGAAGGGCATCTTTTTCTTTATTATCGCTTCTTCCTTCAACAAGCAGAGAAGATTCTCCAAGGTACCCGAAACCCAATCTGAAACAGGAAAAAACCACGGGAGAAAACGAACAAATTAAAAATGGAATATTCTATATTTCATTAAATAGATTTGAAACTCGCTACCCATTCTAAAAAAGATTCAGAAATATTATGAATAGCCCTAAAACCATCTTTGAAT
Source organism: Halyzia sedecimguttata (assembly GCA_937662695.2). Taxonomy (NCBI): domain Eukaryota; kingdom Metazoa; phylum Arthropoda; class Insecta; order Coleoptera; family Coccinellidae; genus Halyzia; species Halyzia sedecimguttata. The sequence goes on from OW569418.2 coordinate 10,932,844, forward strand.
CTATATATGCGACAATTATTAACTAAATGATCTATGTTTTCCTCTGCTTCCCCGCATTCACAACTAGGACTCTCAACTCAATTCCACCTGAAAAGCATGCTGTTGCAACGACCATGACCGGTTCTTAGACGATTCAGAATAGACCATATTCTCCTTGGAAGATCAAACCCCGGAACTCTATTTGAAGGATCAGAAATTAAATCTTTGTTGAATAAATTGCAAGAAATCCATTCAGACCGCCAAACTTCCTTGTCACTTTTATTCGAATTAAGAAAACAGTTGGACCATAAAGGGTTTCGTGACTTCAATCTGGGAATCTTATTGCCTGGAATGTAGGAGATAATCGGAAATGAATTCGGAAAAGAATGAAATTTATTCCAAGAATTTGAAACAGCAGTCTGCCTGCGAATGTGGGGCGGGACAATGTTTGAAAGAACTGGCAACCAATGAATAGGTGTAGATCTAATAGTTCCAGTGATGATTCGCATAGATGAATTCAACTGTGCATCCATTTTTTGAGTATGAGCACTATTAAACCAGACAGGGCAACAATATTCAGCGGCAGAAAAAACCAAGGCTAAGGCTGCCGTTCGAAGAGTAGCTGCATCAGCACCCCATGAAGTACCAGCTAATTTCTGCAGAATATTATTTCTCGTTTTCAACTTCAGACACAAGTCATCCAAATGAGCTTTGAAATTCAAAGATGAATCTAGTTTCACTCCTAGATATTTAGGATAAAAATTATGTCTCAAGAAAGAATCACCGAAAGTTACACTCAATGTTCTATATTTTTGGTGATTGTTCAAATGAAAGCAAGAAACCTCAGTTTTATTCGGATTCGGACACAAACGCCACTGAAATAGGCACTTTCTCAGAATATCTAAATCTGCAGATAGATTATTTTCTATACTTTCGAAATCAGAATGACGAAATGCAAGGGCAATGTCATCAGCGTATATGAATTTCTCAGACGAAGTAGCAGGAATATCACACAGATATAAATTGAAAAGAAGCGGTGCTAAAACTGAACCTTGTGGGAGACCATTATTCAAATTCTTGAATTAACTACTATTATTATCAATAAAAACACGAAACCTTCTATCCGAGAGCATATTTTCGAGTAAACGAACCATTTTGCCACACTTTAAATGAGTATAAAGTTTAAAAATCAAACCATCTTTCTATACCGTGTCATATGCCGCCGACAAATCCACAAATGCAGTTCCTGTTTTCATTTTACTATTGAAACCTGTTTCGATATAAGTAGTTAGACTAAGAACCTGATCACAACAATTTCTATTTTTCCTGAAGCCCCCCTGGCAATTCTGTAGAACGTCTTCTACAGACGATTAAATCCAAAAAAGAATCAATCTTTCTTATATTTTAAAAGGAACACTCAACAGACTAATGGGTCGATAATTTGATGTTCCAATTAATTTATTTTATTATTTCACTTTATACGTAGCGAAGCACGTACCGGTCCGCTAGTAGAATAATAAAAAATCCTTCAACTACTGGACGATTAATACAGATAGGGAAGACGTTACCAGAAATTCGAGATATTATTTATTCATCTCCACTTTCCACCTTCAACGCCGAACGAAATGAAGACTTCGCAATTCATTGAGCAAACGAATGATGACTCAAATCTATTCATCGCGAAGCTAAAAGCAATCCAACTAGACAAATAATACCCCGTTTTCTGCCATTAATTCGAAAAAGCGGCCTCCACTTATTCGCGGAGGATTCGCTAAATAAAGTTCCACTCAGTGGCACGTTGTATCTCTGGTATAATTCAGGTTCTTCGTCTTCTAGATCTAGGTAGAAACGCATAAGGGACAGCCCTTAGATAAATTAAGCCAATTAGTTTAATTTCGTAGTCGAATTGTTTGGTTTGATATTTCCAACTAATATACTGCTAGAAACGAGCAGTTTGCACCTCTGTATTAAATTTTCATACGTAAGATCTTGTTGTGTGTATTATGCAAGGATAGAATGGAACATATTTTTTCTAATTTTGACTGAGAAATATAGATATTTTCCTAAGAAATGCGCAAAGTGTTACTTTTACGCTCGCAAATATACAGTCAGACGAACAACTTTATTGAATATAATAATCCTTAATGTCAACTTTTAATTGATAGTGGATGTTCCTTGGACTATATAAGAGAGAGGACGGATACCATATTCCCTAACATTGAAATCAAATGGGCACCACATGACCACAGAACCAGGCTCCTTTTTCCTGCTGTGGCTTTTACAGCCGCAAGCTGCACACCCTACCATAATGTGTAACACAATTTTATAACAAAACAGTCCATAAACACAAGAAATACACGTCCACCACATCGTTTGGTGTCCACCAAACTGTCAAAGTTTTGGTTTCAGATCGATAGCGTTGCGTAGTACGGATTGAAATTTCGAAAAATCATATCTCCGAAAGTATTGGCTTGTTAGAGTTGAAAATGATATCAATGAAACTGCATCTTGAAAAAAAATTAATTTGAAATTTGTAGGTTAAAAAATTTTTTTTTTGTTACTCCGAAACCATCTGGCCTATTTTGCCCAATAACGAACTCAACCGAGATATTTATTTCTCAAACCTACTCTGAGAATTTCAAATACCTAGCTCATTCTGTTCGAGAGTTATTGTAGAAAAAAAATTTAAAAATAAAAATTTTTTTTTTACATTTTACGGCAATCTGGTCAATACAAAACTTCGCATGGGTATAATGGTCATTATTCTACAATCTGATGCTAAATTTCATATAGATCGAGTGATCGGTTTCGGAAATATTCATAAAAAACGTTTTTACTAAAAACAGCCAAAACTCCGAAACCGCTTGGTGGATTCCGCCCGAGATATTTACGCTCCAAAACTACCTTGCAAATTTCAATCCTCGTGTTAACGGACGGCCGGACAGAATCGATTTCGACCACGGATTCTTGATCAGTGAAGTTGTGATTGTCGAAAATTACAGATATTTGGGCAAATTGATAAGCACTCTGTTCCGAGGAACAAGAGCGCCAAAAAACAAACTTTGTTACGGTTTGAATTTTGAATCTTTGGTTTACATCATAAGTAAAATTTTTCACATTTGTAAAGTCGAATTTCTATCATAATATTTCATAACAAAATTTAATATTTATTTTATATGAACGTTCGATCCATCTGTTGGAAATGACACGGCCAGATACCGCTCTGGTATAGATTCTTTTTGTAACGCTTCGCGAATTAGTAGTAAATACAGGTTTTAATCAATTACAGATATCTTCATATTCAGCGCAATAGTTTAAATTTTAGCCATCAGTTAGAGTCACAGTATATCATCATTGTTCACAGTCATAAGTAGTTCCGAATTAAAAACTCTTCCTTTTTTCGTTCCGACATTGAAGCGAAAGCATATCAAAATTGCAGCTCAGCAGAGTGAATTATTTAAAGCCACATTTAAGTGTAAATTCGTTGGTGATAAATTCTACTGAGTAGGCGTATTTTAATCGGCATAAGCCGGATAGCCTTTTTGAGATTTTGAGAAAATCCTCATTTAGAGGGTAAGTAAAAAATGTTGATTCTTGGGCTCGGAAATAACGAGTAAATTTTTCAGATTTTTGGTATCGGTAGTTTCTTCATTTTTTTAAAACAAAACATTTACGAATTAAGTTGAGAAAGTAATTCACCTTGCTGGATATATATTTGACACTTGTTGCCAACATTTGGATCGAGACGTCCATCTGGATTTGGAAGCGTCCATTTTGGAAGCCAACTTGAGGGGCTGTTCGAATCGTTTATATTCCATTATTTTCAAGGACTTACGACAAGTTAAGTGGTCTCATCATTGTTTGGAACATTTTTGTAATTATATAATTGATTTCTGATCCCTAACTACTTGCCATTCCGATGTTAACCCTATAGTCATACTTCTCCGCATCATTATTATGTAATTCTAGTATTTCACATTTAACTTCATTTCATTTCATTTTTTTAACTTAACTTTCTTTTATTTAACTTAATTTCCATATACACTATCTGGCAGTTGAGCTCAACTTACCAATTAAGAGGTTTAACATTTAATGTATCAACAACTATTTTCATTAAACTGTTAATTATTTACACCGACATTTCATTAGCTTATGTTGTAGATTATGTGGATAATGCTTAGTGAAGCATATATAAATTCAAGAAATATATCGTTATAAATTGGCGCCCAACTAAATGAAAGACAATAACTAGGAAGCGGATACAGGGTGGAAACATTTCGAGGATTGGCAGTGTATGTGTTGGAAGGAATAACTTCTAAACAAGGTGAAACCAACGCTGGAAGGTTTTGACAGGTTTGTCTGTGTATGCCATTTCCTTGAACATTCCGAACATTGAGTGTATAATATTTGAGAGTTGGTAAGGATTTGAGTTGCTAATGCTTTGGGTCCTTACAATATTTCGTTATTGCAATAATTCGAAGCTTGTGGTGTAGAAGTTTGAATTTTCTCGTCTTAATTTTTAATTTCATTTAAGTACAGCATATACATATAATAATGGCTTCTTCTGTAGTTAAATTAGAGCCAGATCGTTTGTTAAAAGAAGAATTAGAATATGAACTTATTTCTAGAGGTACAATACCATCAGGTAATGTACAAGACTTAATCAAATCTCTTAGAGCACTTCTTAGACTTGAAGCTGAGGGTCATAGTTTCAAAGCACCCTATACTTTTGATATAAAGTCAGCAGAGTTAGATATTTGTTCAAAGAAATTGGTAGAAGTAGAAAATCAATTTCTAGAAGTTTTTACAGGAGCTCAACAACGTAAATTAAAATCAAAATTAGCCCACATATTGGGTCGTGTAGAAAGAATTGAACCTGAAGTAACTGAATCTGATATTTGTAGCTTGAAATCTAAAATTCTTACTAAAACCTTGGTATTGATAGGAGTGTTTGAAAGTAAAACTCAAGAGTTATTAAAATCTGCACACAAAATGCCTGCAGAAATGGCTTTTGAACAGGAATTAATAAATCAATCTTTACCAATTACTTCAACACCAAGATTATATAAGAAATCTCAGTTATCACAAAATCAATCACCTACACAGAATATTACACCAGAACAAGTATCTGCTATTTTAGGAAATCTTAATTTAAATGAATATAAAACAAATTTTAAAGCCTTAGATATTAAATTTTCTGGGAAAAATGACACAATTAGTTTAAATGCTTTCTTTGAAAAAATTAATGACATTATTGAAGCTCGTGGTATAACTACTGAGTATCTTTTAAGGAATGCATCGGACTTATTTGAAGGCGAAGCACTGGTTTATTATAGAGCTATGAAAAATAATATTAATAACTGGAATGATTTGGTATCTCTATTTAGAGAAGAATTTTTCAGAGACGGTGATAAAAAGTTATATGAGCAAATAAAAGCAAGAACACTAGGTGAATCTGAATCAATTGCTATATATGTCGCATACATGAAAAACTTATTTAATCGATTATCTTTTGCTGTGGATGATCAAGTTCAATAAGCCTGAATATCAATTGAGCTTTGGACTTTTAGATAATGTAGATTCTTTACAGCATTTAATTCAATTAGGAAGAAAACTTGAAGATGCGAAACGTCATGTTAGTAATTTTGTTCCCCCATTCTTCAATAAAAATGCAGTAGAGATAGATTTAGAGTATAAACGTGAAAAGAAAAAGTTAGAAAATGTAGAGCTAAATAAGCAAGTTAATTTTGAGTTCATCTCGTCGTTCAAGAAGTCGATCAAATTCAAGAAGTAGAAACCAATCAAATTCAAGAAATAGATCTAGCTCAGGTAATACTTCGAATAGACATTGTCTTTATGATTTACAAAATAGCAACAGAAATCAACAAAATCAATTTACAAATTCCCAAAATCAGCTCAGTGGAAACCGGTCCTTCGTTGGAAATAATTCTCATTCAAGAGATAGGTCTTTTAGTAGAGAGAGAAACTCACATGATTACACAAATCAGGGAAATTTAGTTAATAATCACCATCTTAGACATAACCCAATTACGTCTCAACCGAATATATCTCAAATAGTATGTTTTAAGTGTAAGGGATTAAATCATTTTGCAAGTAACTGCACATTAAGAAGTAAACGATGTTTTACGTGTGGTACTGTAGGTTTTACCAAATATAATTGTCCAAATTGTACTTTAAACTCTCATTGAAGCAAAGTGTTAACCGAGCTTTGTCTTCTGGAGTTTTATCGGTAAATGTTGACGATGGAAATGTTGATAACCGATATATTGATAATGAAAATTTTGATATTGGAACTTCAAATTTTGATAATGTAAATTCTGATGATAGTAACCGTAATTTTTCTAACAGTAGCATTTCAGAAATAAATGATGTAAATTCTCAATGTACGGTTTCAGAGAGAGATAATTATGAAAAAAAACAAAAACCAATTTTAGATTATATTTTGGAAATTTCTTCTAATAGTGAATGCCCATATTTATCTGTCGACATTTATGGCAAGATGTTTAAAGGATTGCTGTATTCTGGAGCAAATCAAATATTCATAAATGAAAATGTTTGTTTATTTTTACAAAAATTAGGAATACCTTTTGTTGAGGAATATAATAATACTTGCACGTTAGCAAATAATGACGAACTTAAATGTCTAGGTCATATGTCAATCCCTATTAAACTTCAAAATCGAGTACATATTTTTAATTGCTACGTTTTACCAAATTTGCGTCATGATCTTGTCTTGGGTACAGTTTTTTGGATTAAAATGAGTATAGTTCCGAATTTGAGAGAAGGTTATTGGTCTTTTGGAGATCATAGCTTAAATAATTATAAAAGTCTTAGTTCAATTCAAGCAAAAACTCATTTAACATCTTTACAGAATGAACAATTAAGTAGTGTTGTAAATTCTTATTTTGATTCCATTAAAGATATAAAGTTAGGTTGCACTAATGCCATTGAACATGAGATAGTACTCAATAGCCCACCAATTAAGTCAAAATATTACCCAGTCAGTCCTTATATTCAACAGAAAATTAATGAGGAAGTTGACCGAATGTTGGATTTAGACGTCATTGAAGTATCCAATAGTGGATGGAGTTCTCCCATTTTGTTGGTCCCAAAAAAAGATCAAAGTTATAGATTTTGTGTTGATTTTAGAAAGTTAAACGCCGTAACAGAGAAATGTTCGTACCCCCTACCTCATTTAGAGACCCTTTTGAGTAGCCTAGGAAACGGTAACTACTTAACATCACTTGACATAAAAAGCGCATATTGGCAAATAAAACTTAGAGAAGATAGTAAACAATATACAGCCTTTAGAGTCCCTGGGAAAGGACTATTCCAATTTAAAAGGTTACCATTTGGTTTAACTAATGCGCCGGGAACATTTCAAAATTTGGTAGATAAATTATTTGGCCCTGAATGTTCCCCTTATGTTTTTCAATATCTTGACGATATAATAATAGTCACTCCTGATTTTAAAACTCACTTAGAAATCTTAGATAAAGTTTTGTCCAAATTATTAGAATCTAACTTGGTATTAAAAAAATTGGTTCAAGCCCTGTGGACAGGAGCTATTGGGCGCATGTTCATCTTCCTTGTGGCCCGTACTGACCAGTAAAGAAAAAAAGCAGTATCATGTTGAATACCTTAATATTATTGATTATTATATAATAATCGATGAAAATACTGAGAGAGACCCAGGAAATTTGACACATTTTGTCTTATATCTCCAGAAATTGAAATCGTATAGAGCCAAAATTTTGCACAATGTTGCAAAATACTACAATTGACGTTAGTACAAGTTTTTGTTGCAATCTGATGAATAGTTCACGAAAAAAAATAGAAATATTTTTTTAAAAATTACCAACATTTCGATCATAACAGAATTTTGCCAAAAGTTGCGCGTTTATATCCTCGAACTGACTACCAAGTTTCGATTCAACATCTTCTTTAGTTCCTGAAATATCAGGGAAATAACCTCAAAATTTTAAATGTCTATAACTCCTAAACCGTCCGGCCGATTTTGTCCGTTAACGAACTTAACCGTCGCATTTTGATCAGAAACCTACCCTGAAAGTTTGAAGTCGATAGGACCTTCGGTGCTCCTGTTATCGTGCCTACGGCCGGAAAACCGGCCGGCCTGCAGGCCGGCCGGCCGGCCGGCCGGCCGGACGGCACCCAAAAATCTGACACCGGATTCGTGATCAGGGAGTCCGAATTAGTCTATTAGCCAATTTTCAGCTCGAAATTCGAAAATTACAGACATTTGGACGAAATGATAGGACGATGTTCCCCTAGAACATGCGCCCAATAAAGAAAAATGTAGTTTCTGCAGATCCGAATTAAAATTTTTAGGATACGTGGTTAACGGTAATGGATTAATGGTAGATCCCGAAAAAGTAAGTGCGATAGTAGATATGCCTAGGCCTACAACTGCAAAGGAAGTTAAACGTATAATCGGCATGGTAATGTGGTATAGAAAATTTATTCAAAATTTGTCATCCATTAAAGAACCTATTACTCAACTTACAAGAAAAAATGTAAAGTTTGAATGGACGCCTGCTTGCGAACAAGCGTTTAATAATATTAAAGATTGCTTAATTAAAGCACCGATATTGTCTTGTCCTGATTATAATCACGAATTTACTATACAGTGCGATGCCAGTAGTTACGGCTTAGGGGTAGTTTTGTCTCAATTCTATGATGACCAAGAGCATGTTATATGTTACCTATCCAGGAGTTTAACGAGATCGGAACGTAAGTTTTCAACTACCGAATTAGAATGCCTAAGTGTGGTATGGGCAGTTGAAAAACTCCGCTGTTACGTTGAAGGCGCTCCTCACTTTACGGTTATTACTGACCATCATAGTTTGGTATGGATGCATAACATTAAACACCCCAATGGTAGATTAGGGAGGTGGATATTGAAGTTGCAACAATATAACTTTACCATTTTGCATAGACCAGGTAAAAGTCATTTGGTTCCTGACTGTTTATCGCGTGCGATTCCTGAAAGTTCTGAAGATTTTGAAATATCAGAAATTGAGTTGGGTAATATTACTGATCCAAAACATCGTAAACTAATGTCAGATGTACAAAAAAACCCTTTAAATTATCCGAATTTCCGTATCTCTTCCAATATTTTATATAAAAATATAGGGAGAAACTTTGATAAAGGTTCATCATGGAAACAAGTAGTTCCTAAGGATAAGCGTAAATTAATTTTGAGCAAATTCCATGACGATGCAATCACAGGAGGTCATTTAGGAATATTTAAAACTTATTATCGTATATTAGAGAAATATTTTTGGCCCGGTATGAAATTGGATGTTACTAAATATGTAAATGCATGTAAGACTCGCGCAGCTCATAAAGCTATTCAGAAACTAAAAGCTGGCATAATGGGTACAAAGCCAGATATTCGTAGATGTTGGCAATATATTGCTACCGATTTGATAGGACCATTCCCAAAGAGCTCTAAAGGCTATCAGTACGTACTTGTAGTATGTGACTACTTCAGTAAATTTACGTTACTTTTTCCTCTAAGACAAGCTACGTCCCAGTCAATCATTAGGAATTTAGAGGAGAATGTATTCTTATTATTTGGTGTACCTGAGATGATAAAATGTGATAATGGAAGTCAATTCAAGAGTAAAGAATTTTCTAAGTTATTAAAAGAATACAATGTTAAACCCTTTTATAATCCATTGTATCATCCCGAACCCAATTTCACTGAACGTACAAATAGAGTCATTAAAACTATGATTGCAAGTTACATTGAACAAGATCATAAAAAGTGGGATAAACATTTACAACAACTAGCTTGTGCTTATAGAACGTCAAAGCATGAAGTCACACAGCATACTCCATATTCTTTAAATTTTGGCTGTGATATGATTACAGATGCGTCTGATTATGAGTTGGAAAAGGATAGATCTAATATCGTATCCCAATCCAATGATGTTGAATCTGAGTTGTCTGAAAAATTAAATAATTTTAAACAGTTGAGAGTTTCTGTTGGGGATAAACTGAAAGCGTGTCATGAGAAAACCAAGCATTCTTATAACCTTCGACATAGGCCTCAACACTTTAGTGTTAACGATTTTGTTTGGGTTAAAACTCATTCCTTATCTTCAAGTGCTAAGAACTTTAGTGCGAAATTAGGAGCTAAGTTTGAGGGTCCTTATAAAGTTAAGAAAAAACTAGGAATTAACACTTACGAGTTGGAGGATATGCTAGGTGTAAGTAAAGGAAATTGGCATGTTTCACAGTTGAAGCCTGACACAACTCTTAGTTCTTAACTTGTCTTCTTTTATTTGTTCTTGTATTTCATTCTGAATTCTTTTTTCGTTAACAGGAGGAAGTATGTTACGGTTTGAATTTTGAATCTTTGGTTTACATCATAAGTAAAATTTTTCACATTTGTAAAGTCGAATTTCTATCATAATATTTCATAACAAAATTTAATATTTATTTTATATGAACGTTCGATCCATCTGTTGGAAATGACACGGCCAGATACCGCTCTGGTATAGATTCTTTTTGTAACGCTTCGCGAATTAGTAGTAAATACAGGTTTTAATCAATTACATATATCTTCATATTCAGCGCAATAGTTTAAATTTTAGCCATCAGTTAGAGTCACAGTATATCATCATTGTTCACAGTCATAAGTAGTTCCGAATTAAAAACTCTTCCTTTTTTCGTTCCGACATTGAAGCGAAAGCATATCAAAATTGCAGCTCAGCAGAGTGAATTATTTAAAGCCACATTTAAGTGTAAATTCGTTGGTGATAAATTCTACTGAGTAGGCGTATTTTAATCGGCATAAGCCGGATAGCCTTTTTGAGATTTTGAGAAAATCCTCATTTAGAGGGTAAGTAAAAAATGTTGATTCTTGGGCTCGGAAATAACGAGTAAATTTTTCAGATTTTTGGTATAGGTAGTTTCTTCATTTTTTTAAAACAAAACATTTACGAATTAAGTTGAGAAAGTAATTCACCTTGCTGGATATATATTTGACACTTGTTGCCAACATTTGGATCGAGACGTCCATCTGGATTTGGAAGCGTCCATTTTGGAAGCCAACTTGAGGGGCTGTTCGAATCGTTTATATTCCATTATTTTCAAGGACTTACGACAAGTTAAGTGGTCTCATCATTGTTTGGAACATTTTTGTAATTATATAATTGATTTCTGATCCCTAACTACTTGCCATTCCGATGTTAACCCTATAGTCATACTTCTCCGCATCATTATTATGTAATTCTAGTATTTCACATTTAACTTCATTTCATTTCATTTTTTTAACTTAACTTTCTTTTATTTAACTTAATTTCCATTTTGTTCACTAAATTTAGACTCTTATATTTCAACCAATTTAAATGTCAATAAAGGGTTAGTCCCACACCCCGACCTTGACCGAGTCGGATAAACTATTAATTTGTTACTTACATTTCCACCTTGTGACTTGGAAATTATATACAGTATGGTGCAAATGAAAGGAATAAATTCGTTATTTCGTAAACCGGCGACTTTAAGGAAAAATCCGGAAACCCGTCGATTTTTATTTTTAAACGGGCTATTCGTAAGGATACCTTTTTATTTTTGACGTCATCTATGCGAGCGTGATGACGTCATCGCTATAATTTTCAGATGGAAAGGTGGGTCTTGTAATACATTATTTGAAAGGTCTTTTAAATACCTATTCAGCCATATCAATAATGTACAAAAATTGATTTGTGTAATTGTTTAAAAAATTAGTAAAATTTTATTATTATTATTTAATATGACGTCAAAAATGAAATGATGTCAAAAATAAAATGGTTTCCTTACGAATAGTCTGTTTAAGAATAAAAATCGACGGGTTTCGGGATTTTTCCTTAAAGTCGCCGGTTTACGAAATAACGAATTTATTCCTTTCAATTGCACCATACTGTATATAATTGTAATACACTATCTGGCAGTTGAGCTCAACTTACCAATTAAGAGGTTTAACATTTAATGTATCAACAACTATTTTCATTAAACTGTTAATTATTTACACCGACATTTCATTAGCTTATGTTGCAGATTATGTGGATAATGCTTAGTGAAGCATATATAAATTCAAGAAATATATCGTTATAACTTTCAATGGAAAAGTTTTAATGCCATTATTTTCTGAATTTCGAATGAATGAATTCCATCTCTTCGTACGTTATACGTTATATTACGTTGTATAAATTTCATTAAAATTATGAAAAAATCTCTAAAAATGAGTATTGTTACGTTTTAGGAACATTTTTGCGAGCGTGTTCTGGGGAAAATCGCGTTATCATTTTGCCCAAATGCCTGTGATTTTAGATTTTTTTGCCGAAAATGTTCTCTAATGATTGGGTCAAATTTAATTCTTTCTGGTCGGCCTTGCCCACGATAACTTGAGAACGGAGAGAGATAGTGATTTGCAATTCTCAGGGTAAGTTGAGCATCCGAATGCAACATTTAAGTTCTTTAATAGGCATAATCGGCAAAACAGTTCTGGGGTTACACCTATCTGAAATGTTGTTTCTATTCCCTCCTTAACTCAAAAAACATGAAACCAATCCAATTCAAACATGGTAGTTAGTTGTAGAATGCCGACACGCAAATTTTCACGAATATTCGTGAGCTTTGTATCAATACAAAATTTAAAAAAAAATCAATGAAAATCTTCGAAAAAAAATCAATATCTCAGAAACTATCCGCCTGATATCGCTGAAATTTTTGCTTCAAAACATCACAACCAAGTTCCAAATTTGAACACGATCGTATCTATGCGATTGCGAAATTTCGTGAAGATGGTATTATTAGAAAATTTAAAAAAATCATTGAATGCCATTGATCAAAATTCTCTATATCAGAAAGTGTCCGTTCCTCATCGGTGAAATTTTGCGAAAACCTTCAAAACCTAAGTGCGTCAATTTTCAAGAATTTTCCTGATTCAAACCAAAACGTAGGTCTCTGACTTACCTAATGTTGGATTTACATACATTAGCAAATTATAATTAGAGTATTCTATGAATTCATAAAATCAAGAATAATTACCTATTGAAATTGTGAAAAATCATGTATCCGAAAGTATTAGTTTGTTAGAGTTGATAATGATATCAATGAATTTTCATGATGAAACCGCATATTCAAAGAAATTGAATTTGAAATTTGTAATCTAAAAACAAATATTTTTTCTCCTCCGAAAGCACCTGGCTGATTTTGCCCGATTACGAACCTAACCAAGATATTTATCTCTCAAACTTATTCTGATAATTTCAACTGTCTAGCTCATTCCGTTCGAGAGTTATCGTAATTACGGCCAGCCGGACGGCCGGACAGAATCGATTTCGACCACTGATTATTGATCAGTGAGTCGAACCAAAATGTTTAAGACCATTTTCAGAGAAAAATTTGAAAATTACAGACATTTGGGCAAATTGATAAGCACTCTGTTCCGAGGAACAAGAGCGCCAAAAACCGTTTGATCCTTTAAAAATTTTTCGATAGTCTAAAGTTGTCTGGCAAATGCAATCTTGTGGTCATAATGAGTCAGAAGACTCGACTAATAACAGAAGAAAACGAGAACGTGACCGGTTGCTTACGTACTTTGAATTTAATATAGCGCCGTATGGTTTGGATTCAACGGTTTGTGAAATATGTGAAGTTTTGGTTACTTTAATATCGATGCCAATGACAACCGCAGAAACAGAAAGATTTTTCTCTACTTCAAAATTGATCGAGACGTTTCTAAGGAATACAAGGTCGAAAGGAAGGCTGACGGCGCTCGCAATGTTGTCCATAGAACAAAATTTAGTTAAACATATTCCTGACATCAACGAAAATGTGATCGAGAAGTTCATCTGCGACAAAAACAGAAGGATTGAGATTCTTTTGAAGAAGTAGGTATTTGGTAATTAACTTTTAAAATATATATACTTTTTTTGTATTCTTGAATCAGTGCCCTCCTGAACAAAATTTTCACCAGCCGCCACTGCTTAGGTATCTGGAAGTTTTTACCGCAACGTGTTGCGATCCGCAGCCTGCAGATTATGAATGGTGAAAGCGCGAAAAAATCGGAGCATATAGACACAAGTAGGTATACTTGTAGACCAGGTTCGAAGCCTTTAAAAATGGTATAAAGTGAAAGAAAATTATAGTAGAATGAAGCCCATTCGAAAATGAAGAGAATATAGCCAAAATTATAGGAAAAATAATTTACGGTCGATCTAAGTTCGGGAAGGGGAAGGGGGTCAGTTTTTATTGGTAAAAAACGGTTTATCTTGATTTCCGGCAAAACTACAAGTCCAATGGGAACAAGTTGAATGGCAAAGTTGTAGGTAATAAAAAGATCTACAACTTTTCTTTCTACACTTTTTTCACATAACCTCAAAATTTATGTGAAAAATTCAAATAACCACGTTTTTGGTTTTTAATTTTTGTTTTACAAAAAATATTTTTTTTTCACAAAGTTTGGTAAAAACTTACCTTTTCATGTCCCAAATACACTGTAATTTTTTGGATTTAAAATTAATTTATTTTCACCTTAAATTGACTTAATATCGAAAAAGCATCCTAATTTTCAACCAAAAATTCTCACGTCAAAATATCTGCTTTTTTAAAAAAGTAGGTTGGCTTTTTATTCATTGAAGTCTCTACTTTCCGACGGTCTAAAAAAAATATACATTACTATGGTAAATTTTCTCAGAAAATGCTACGAAATAACAGGTAGTAAGGCCCAGACCCAAATAGCATTTTGCCCAATTCTCTATGAAATAACTTTTGATGGCCTAAAATTTTTCGTAGGTATAAGTTATTTTAAAATAGCAATAAATAAGCATCTACGCATATAATTTAGAGACGATTCTAAAACTTTATCAAAATATTGTAAGTGTCCTATTAAATATTAACTTCATTAACTTAGCATTATCTGAGAAAATTTACCATAGTGATGTATACTTTTTTTTAGACCATCAGAAAGTAGAGATTTCAACGGAGAAAAAGCTCACCTACCTTTTTAAAAAGGCAGATATTTTGACGTGAGAATTTTTGATTGAAAATTATGATGCTTTTTCGATATTGAGTCAATTGAAGTTGAAAAAAAAAATATTTTAAATCCAAAAAATTACAGTGCATTAAGGACATAAAAAGTTAAGCTTTTACCAAATTTGGTGAAAAAAAATTATTTTTTTGTAAAAGATAAAAATTAAAAACCAAAAACGTGGTTATTTGAATTTTTCACATAAATTTTGAGGTTATGTGAAAAAAGGGTAATGCAAAAGTTGTAGATATTTTTATAAAACTTTGCAATTCAACTTTTTTCCATAGGACTTATAGTTTTGCCGGTAATCGAGATAAACCGTTTTTTACCCTCAAAAACTGACCCCCTTCCCCTTCCCGACCTCAGATCACCCGTAAATTATTTTTCCTATCATTTTTGTTATATTCTCTTCCTTTTACAACGGGTTTCATTCTACTATAATTTTTTTCGGTTTCAAAAATTATCGATACTGGTCTATTGGTAGGCATACAATTATAGGAAATACTAAAACTTCGTCCACAGTTTTGTTATTGTGCGGTGATGGATTGGGAGGCAGAAATACGCAGTGCGTTGTAAGTGGATGATTTATCTGAATGAAGGATGACGGGTTCATGGAATATCAAGATTTGAATTTATACTGAATTTGCATGACGTCTAGGATGAAGGATTACTCTTTGTATAGAGACCAGCTTTTTTTTGTCATTCAATCTGAATCTAATCGGATTATAGATATGAAAAACAATATTTCACCAGGAAAGTAACAACCTACCATTTCGAAATATTATTAGGAGTTTCGAATACGACGGGGAGAAATCTTTCTCACGTGTGTTGAAAATAAAAATGAGGCAGTTTCTACTCATGAAAAGGTATTTCATTATTTTTATACATCCATCAATCTTTTTCATTTTCTGTGCTATGTGACTTTGACAGATTTACTAAAATGGATTAAAATTCATAGATTGCATCTAAAAGTGACGTTTTGAGTAATCAAATTAACTGTCATTTTGCGTGCATGTTCTAGGGAATAGCGTCATTTTGCACATATATCTGTAATTTTCGATATCGACTCACTGATACAGAATTCGAGGCAAATTCGATTCTGTCCGGCCGTCCGTTGCCATGATAACTTGCGAACGGAAAGAGATAACAACTTGCAGATTGCGCATACGAATGCAAAGACTAAGTTTATTAGTGGGAATAATCGGCCAAACGTTTTCGAGTTATATCCATCTGAAATTCTGTTGCTGTTTTCTCAATAACTGAAAACATTGAGATACCTTGAAATAGAAACTTGGTAATAAGTTGTTGAATATCAACGCGCAAATTTTTGCAAGATTTCGTAATGATCGTATCACTAGAAAAAAAATTGTGGGAAGGCCATGTGAACAGGAGCTTTGGCACTCTTGTTCAAACTTTGACAAATTATATCTCCGAAAGTATTGGTTTCCTGTATAACAATTCGTTATCGTCCGAATATTTCATTATCCGATCGTAACGACTGAATAACTTCCTTAAAGTTAAAGCAAAACTCTATCGAAGCTATATCCAAACTTCAAAGACAATCTGTATACCTACATTATATCGATACCCAATACATATATAAATTCGACAAAGACTAGGTAAAGATCTTACAAACAATATCTGTATCATAGACAAGATATACTATAGATGGGCCACTCTAACCTTATTTCTGTTCCTTGCAACACTAGCGGTGCGGCACTGGGATTATTTGAAGCTCGAATGAGCGGGAAATTCAAATATATCTGCCATATATGATATATCCTATATTCTATTATATTGATTTCCAGAACACTGCCAAACACCAAGTTGACGATAATTCGTCAAAAACCTGGCATTTGACAATGTTTTTGGAACAATGGTTTTCGCTGTAATCGAAAGAAAACAAATGAAATACCAAAACTCTCTTTAATAAAATTATATCAGATTCATGATTTAAGTTCAACATTTCATGTGAACTAATGTACATGTATATTATAAAAAGAAAGATTATCGAAATTAAAAAATACATTTGGCATGAAAATAAAATTTAGTGTGCATGACATGTTTAAAAAAATAATTATACAGCATATGAGGTAAAAACTTTCTTCAATAAAATTATCCTTATATACCTTCAAATTTGAAGGAGCAGTTAAATGAATGGCTGCCTTAATTCCAATATTCATTTACAAGGACAAAATCAAATGTGAAATATCGTACAAAAAATGGTTATCATTATGCGAGTACAACACTATGTGGAAGTATATTCTACTCCAATATACATTTAGAAGGACAGAATCAAATGAGAAATATAATACAAAAAATGGATATCATTATGCACAACATAATGTGAAAAACATTTTGTAGGTGAAAATCACCCAGTGGTTTCTCTATATAGCCTATTTATAGCAGCTACATTTGCAAAACCTTGATCACAAAGAAGTGCCACGACATGAGGCCCACGATCTAACAATATCTTCAAGTAATTTGGAAAGATCATCACGTTTCATTCCACCATGATTGAAGAAATAAGCTAAAGTTGTTTGTTTCTATTTATGAATAACTCCCCTAGCCATGAAGACCATAACCTTGTCTGCAATATTAGGAGAACACTTAATCACTTTACTTGTATTCTTATTACAGTTTTTTACCGAACATCAAACAGTGATATTCGAAAAAGTTTATTTCACAACACTGAACACTCAGATTTCACCAAAACTATGTAAAATGTAAAAATAAAAACAAGCACGCCGGTAGCGGACAGCAGGACAGCTGATCACAGATCAGCTGATAAAGCATCACGTGATCCACAAATCGAGCGAAGGCAGAGACATCCTCAAATTTGTGTGGGATTATTCGAACTAAAAGAACTATTCTAAGGGACCAGACTTTAGTGAGAGAGTTTCCACCCCATGATCTGTATCGAGAGTCGATAACTATTAGCTAGGCATTCAGTAAGAAAATCGCTAACGGTTATTTTTAATACCTTTGTAAAGAATATGCAGGGTTGGGATAAAGTATAGAACCAAGTAAATAACTTTTAAACGAAAAGAACGATATTTATGAAAATATGCAGGTAAGTGAAATGGAACAAAATGCATCTGATGTATATTTTTTTGTTAATTATATATACTTCCGGTTTAACCGGAAATACCATCAACTTCTTTGATTTAAATGCGACACCCTCTATATTTTTACAGATTTTGAAAGAGCTCATCATTCCGAATTCATACATACTGAGTTTAGTGTCAAAAAATTTGTAAAAACGAGGAATATAGCACTTTAATCAATCTCCTTTGAGTTTTTGGCATTATAGCAAAAAACTATTGAGATAAACTAATTGATGTTGTTTGTATGCGTAGTAATAAATAAACGAATACCGTTTAGTACGTCTTTTGTTCTCCAAGTGTCAAATTCTAATTGACAGAAATAAATTGGGTTGGGATAAAGTATGGAACCAAGTAAATAACTTTTAAACGAAAAGAACGATATTTATCAAAATTCGCAGGTAGGTGCAATGGAACAAAATGCATCTGATGTACATTTTTTTGTTAATAATATACTTCCGGTTTAACCGGAAATGCCATAAACTTCTTTAATTTAAATGGGACACCCTATTTGTTTTTACAGATTTTGAAAGAGCTTTTTGTTTTGAATTGATGCGTACTGAGTATAGTGTCAAAAATTTTGTAAAAACGAGGAATAACTCACTGTTAGTTGTACAATAGGCGTACATTTCATTAATGAAATGTACTCAAAGGAGGTTGATTAAAGTGCTATATTCCTCGTTTCTACAAATTTTTTTACACTAAACTCAGTATGTATGAATTCAAAATAACAAGCTCTTTCAAAATCTGTAAAGATATATAGGGTGTCCCATTTAAATTTAAATAAAGAAGTTGATGGCATTTCCGGTTAAACCGGAAGTATATTATTAACAAAAAAATGTACATCAGATGCATTTTGTTCCATTGCACTTACCTGCAAATTTTGATAAATATCGTTCTTTTCGTTTAAAAGATATTTACTTGGTTCCATACTTTATCCAAACCCTTTATAATGATATTCGGAGATATTCCTATATCAAAAAACTTTGTACGTTCTATACTATCCCGTGATCCAATTCTTTATCGAAAATATTCAAAACATAAAAATTTGAAAATTTTATGATTTTCAACTCGTTCAAGGAACATTTAACTGAGAAAAACAAAAATTGAAAGTCACTTTCGGTTTGACCGGAAGTGGCTCTGACTTTTTGGCGCTCTAGTTCCTCGGAACTGAGTGCTTATCAATTTGCCCAAATGTCTGTAATTTTGGAATATTTCGATGAAAATGGTCTTAAACGATTTGGTTCGACTCACTGATCAAGAATCCGTGGTCGGAATTCATTCTGTCCGGCCGGTCCGGCCGGCCGGCCGGCCGTAAGCACGATAACTCTCGAAAGGAATGAGCTAGAGAGTTGAAATTTTCAGAGTAGGTTTGGGGGATGAATATCTCAGCTAAGTTCGTTATTGGGCAAAATCGGACAGATGGTTTCAGAGTAACAAAAAAAAAATATTTTTTTTTACGAAACAAATTCCAAATCAAATTTTTTTTAATAAGCAGTTTTATCATAAGAATCCATTCATATCATTTTCAACTCTAACAAGCTAATACTTTCGGAGATATGATTTTTTAAAATTTCAATGTAAATCGTATTTCACAGATTGATATAATTATTATTCTATGTATGAATTCTCATAATGTCAACTTGACAGAAGGGAATATTGTAACTTCAAAAATATTGGGGTTGAAATACTCGTATTTTAGCGATGCAACGGGGACCTCACCCGAAAATGTTTGAAAATATTACGTAAATATTGAAAGCATAATTCTGTAGTTTGGTGAACGTAGATCAGGAAATTTTTGATCGATTACAAGGTAATTTATTATTACTTATCTAATAAACTATTATTTGAATTAAATTTCCTTTATGATCCAGTGATATCATATGAATACATTGATATAATTCCCAACTCTGAGAAACCAATACCAGATATAATTTGTCTGTTTGAACTAGAGCGCCAGAAAGCTCCTGTCCACAGGGCTTGAACCCATTTTTTTTTTTATCTCAAATAGCATATTTATCGCGCTTAGAGTTGGATGAACATAATTGAATTTTACTACAGATTCTTCGTCAGAAAATCGAATGGAATAGCGCAAAAATTGTGATGGGTTGATGACATTTTCCATTCCCATATCAATTCTGTAACAGCTCAAAAAATGATACTATATGGAGAGGATTTCAAGGGAGAGGGCCATTAGACTCAGCATAAAGAAGGATAACATCAAATTTTCAAACAAATATTTATACCCCATCATCAACTATGTCATGCCATATAAAATTTTTGTTTTGCAACAAAAAATGTTACGATCTGTTATTAAGTTGGAGGTCGTAAATGTTATGGGTTTTATGGAAACTATGATCTCGAGAACCGGAAAAACAACATGATTTCTGAGAATGTTCCATCGAATATCTACACTTCATATCATGAGGACCCAATCTTCAGTAAGTAAATGGAAAACGTTTCAATATTTGGGATAGAATACTAGAGAAGCATTGTAATGAAGGCTGGCCATGAATGAGTATATTTCATAACCAGTCCTGAAAGTGAATTTTTCCCGTGCGCGATCGACCAACGATCATCCATCCAGCTTTTGAACTTGCGTAAGGCTGCTCGTATCTCCAACAATATACAGGTTGAGTCTTTAAGTTGTACATTAATTTAAACCATAGATTCTTATCGTCAAATGAATCACTTTTTTCATTTTTTCAAATTCAGGTCAGGTGAAAATATAGAGACTGTTGAAATTTCGAAAAACAATCAGTTTTTGGCGCTCTAGTTCCTCGGAACTGAGTGCTTATCAATTTGCCCAAATGTCTGTAATTTTCGAATTTTTCGATGAAAATGGTCTTAAACGATTTGGCTCGATTTAATTTGATTTCTTCCATGGTGCAGTTCTCATTCTCATGATTTGCTCATTTAATCTTGATAAATTAACTATTATTTGAATTGAATTTCCTTTAATATAATACATTATATAATATAAATACATTTATATAATTCCCAACTCTGCTAACCAATACTTTCGGAGATATAATTTGTCTGTTTGAACTAGAGGGCCAGAAAGCTCCTGTCCACAGGGCTTGAACCCATTTTATTTTGTAACTTTGATATCCTTTCTTCGAATAAAATGAATGTTGGTGTGGAGTTTCCTATAACTATGTTTCTTATTTTCCAAATATTATTTTTTTTCTACTTCTACTGGTATTCTAGTTAGACTGGTGGATTCATAAAACGTGAACTCGAAATTAGCATAAAGAAAGCAGATAAAGTTTTTCTTGGGTCATTTCAAGAATACTCAATTGTTTTAGAACATTTAATTATTCTTCATCATTTATCGTTAAACACTTCGAGATATTCTTCATAGAATGTTATAAAATGGGAAACTTCAGAAATTTCACTACTTTTATGGAGCCGCCCCTGAGCGTTGGGATCCCGAATTAGGCTGTTAATCACGTTACCGTACCCTTTCCTCATCCACCATTAATGTCATTGATAATTTATATGCCGGAGTGTATTAGCAAATAAGAAATCTTTAAACGATTTCAACTTTTTAGCTGAGCCAAATTTGGAAAAATGGTTAATGAAAAAAGTGTTTTATTAGACGAGAGAAATCTATGGTTAAAATTAATGTCCATCTTTAAGACTCACCCTGTATATCCGATCGAATTCAAATTTGGAACTTGGCCGTACAGTTAGGTTTCAAAAGCTCTCGCAAAATTCCAGCGATGTCGAACGAATAGATTTTTTTTCAATGATTTTCAATATTTTTTTTTTTATAATGATACGATCCTCACGAAATCTCCCGAAAATTTGCGCGTCGCCATTCCACAATTAACTACCATGTTTGACTTGGATCGGTTTTGTGTATTCTGGAATATTTAGTAAATTAACAAAATTTCAGTAAGCTATAACTCCAGAATCGTTTTGCCGATTATGCCTATTACAAAGTCAAATGTCGCATCCGAACGCGACCTAACCATAAAATTGCAAATCGCTGTCTTATTTCGTTCACAAGTTACCGCGAGATAATAGTATATTCTAATACAAGTTGCAGAATGGGCTCCTATTGAAACACGAAAGCGACGAAGGAGCGAATTGTTGGAATTGCCTTCTGCAACGAGTATAAGACGATATTTTCTCTATTTCAGGCAAGTTTTGTAGAATACTGTTGAAATTTAATGATAAATTCGGATTTTACATCCTAGTGACTTTTGTATTGTATCTTGGCAGTTGGTGTGACTGTTACGAAAGTTGACAGATCACGGAATTTGATTTGTACTTAGAGCATGGGGATAAGATTTAACAGTTTCCAAATATCATGAATGATTCAAACTTAGCAAGAAGGAAATCTCTAGTACCTTATTTTTTTATGAAAATAAAACCTTTCCTCTCAACAATTATTTCACCTTATCCAGATTATCTTATATTGACAATAACTGACGTGTGTTCGAATTTGATAGGATCGAATGTCAGTGCTGGCTACCACAAAACGAAAAATATAACTAGGAACAATGCGGGAATGAGTTCATTCCAGCACTGTTTTTAGTGTTATGTGTGTGGTATAGAGAGAAAACTATGAGAGTAACAAAGAACGCGCAATTATACAGTGTGGTCCAACAAAAAATTAACACCTCGATTTTCCGGCTATGAAATTAAAATGTGGAAAATCGCTCAGACCCGTCAATTTCCGATTCTAGGGGGAACAACTTTTCCGCTCTTTGCATCCCCGTACCTGCAACCCCCACGGGGGTGAGCGTAACCCCTTGATTTTGAATAAGGATGGGGGGTATTGCGATAATACCTCATTTTGAAGATCTTATCTAGTATTATCTGATCTTGAAATTTCTCTCAAAAATTTTCATCGATAACGAAATGACAGGTAAAATATTTGAGTAGTAATTACTTTTGTGATTAGTCTATTAAATGCTGGAAATGGGCACCATTCACTTCCATGCAGTAACATAAGGTTTGCTGAAAACGTACACGTACATTACTTAAGATTTATGGTGTAATTTGACGCAATTCATTAATGATCCGAGTTCGAGAACAATCCAGTGACTCAGGCTGGGTAGCTTAAATCTTGGATTTCAGGTGACCCCATAGAAAAAAGTCCAGTGGAGCCAGATCAGGTGATCTGGGTGGCCACTCAATATGTCTTCTCCTTCCAATCCAGGCGTCAGGAAAATTTTCATCTGAGAACTGACGCACCGGTTGAACAAACTGAGGTGGTGCGCCATCTTGTTGGAAAATGATCGTTTGATGGTCTTCTGCATTCTCCAATACTTGCACGTGGGCTGGATAATTAGCGTTCTCCAATAGATCTGAATAAATTTGGCCAGTGAGATTACCGGGTATAAAAAAGAGCCGATTATGTGATTTCCATAACATTAATTTTTGAGGACGCAGGAGTATGCAGATTTTCATCTGACCAATACCGACAGATAAGCTGGTTTACAATGCCGTTAAGGTAGAATGAACAGTAGTCCGAAAAACAGATATCGAACAAGTAGTCTTGATTACCGTTAATCATTTCACTGACCACTTCACAGAACTGGAGTCGGCAATCGGGATCATCCTTAAAACTTTATACTTAATTTATACTGAAATCTAGTGTATTTTTATAATTTTATTTGCATATATATTAAAACAGTTAAGGAGTGTTAAATAAAATAAGAAGACAATTTTTTTGAGATCTTTATTTATTATTAAGGTATTACCATAAACCAGTTATCGAAATAATCAGTCGAAGTATACAAGGTGCTTCCAAATCAGCCGTGAACCTTGGAGGAGTTGTCAGTATGTATCATTCGTGTGGTCTTTTATTGGCTTTTATTGATAACTGAAAATCAACAGTTTCCGAGATATGC
The DNA here is from genome assembly GCA_937662695.2 of Halyzia sedecimguttata. Classification (NCBI taxonomy): domain Eukaryota; kingdom Metazoa; phylum Arthropoda; class Insecta; order Coleoptera; family Coccinellidae; genus Halyzia; species Halyzia sedecimguttata. The sequence continues at coordinate 10,956,858 of OW569418.2, forward strand.
GAGTTCTGGTTCTGTTTAAAAAGAATTAGTATGATTTGAAAGGGGATATAAGAAGCAAAGAAAGAAAAAAATTGGTTCAAGCACTGACGTGAAGTCAGAAGCTTTTGCGCGTATGTTCTATTGTCCATTCTTCTGTATTGGACACCCTTAATCGAATTTACCATGGTAAATTATGTTGTCCATTCTCCTGTATTGGACACTTAATTCGAATTTACCATGGTAAATTCGAATTAAGTGTGTCCAATACAGGAGAATACCATGGTAAATTCGAATTAAGTGTCCAATACAGGAGAATGGACAACATAATTTACCATGGTAAATTCGATTAAGGGTGTCCAGAAATTTTTTAATAATTTCTAGCCATACGATTCGCACAAAATTTCACAAACGTGCTTAGGTTCATATTCTACAACTACTCACCAAGTTTCAATTCGATCGGATTTATATTGGTTGAAAACAAAATTATTACTCGGAAACCGCTTGGCCGATTATGCCCATTAACGAACTTGTCCGTCGTATTGGGATGCTCCACCTACCCTGAAAATTTCAAGTCGCTAGCTCTTTTCGTTCTCAAGTTATCGTGGTAACGGCCGGACGGACGGACGGCCGGCCGGCCGGCCGAACAGAATCAAATTTGACCTCGAATTCTTCATTGGGGTGTCGAACTTAATCGTTTGAGACCATTTTTTTCAAAAAATTCGAAAGTTACAGACATTTGGGCAAAACTATAACGCGATGTTCCCCAGAACATACGCGCAAAAATAACGGATTCAATATTTTTTTGTTACAACAAAGCTCAAAATTTCATTAGAAAATGTATTCATAAATTATGTTCGAGATGATCTCCACCATTCCATAGGCAAGCACGTGCTCTAATTTCTAATTTCTTCAGTTGTTATTTTCCGCCTGAAATTTACTCATGCTGCCTTTTGATTACACATTCACTATTTTATATGCCGGACATTCAGAAGGTTGCTTATAAAAAATCTTTCGAAATTTTTAGAGAATAAAGAAGGAAGTTGGCAAGTTTTTAAAATAAATTTGGCATACATACATTGTGAAATTCGAAAGTTGCAGACAAATTGATATTAGAAATTGATTTTTTATTTAATCATATACCACATTTCAAATCATATTAATTCTTTTTCAACCTCTTATACCGAATACTTTGCTTCTTTCATACATATCATAAACCAAAATTATCATCAAATTTGGTCAACGAAGAAAAAATTGATGAAATATGAACTAAGGTCAGAAATCTTTTAAAAATCACCCGAACTCCAATAACTGTCGATTTTCGGTTATAAATAAATATGGATCAAACATGGATAATGAGTCATACTAACTCCTCCTCCAAGGTTCACGTCTAATTTGGAATCACCCTATATAATCTAATTAATAATCAATAAAGTTAATTCTCAGTCTTAACTAAGATAGATTACAATAACTTCAACGACAATTATGTATACCTACTTATAACTTCATTGGCAAAACGACCAGGATAATTCACGAACAGTCAAGTTTCGGCGCGGCCGAAACTTTCGGGCATTTTGTGGCTGAAACCGAAAATAAGGCCGAAACTAGATTTATGGCCGAAACTGGCCGAAACCGGAACCGAACTTTCGGTCGTTCACTACTTATTTCCCTTAATCTGAACCTTCACGGGTGTGATCATCACTCACATAGCCGATCTATGCATTGAAGTCCCCCATTAGAATTAGGATCTCTACGTTCAGTATCCTATTCATTGACGCGTCTTTAGTTCGATCAAATTGATTAGTGGCTCGATGATATGAATCAATCATTGATCGATTCGTAGCCCAATACGCGTTTGTTAATTTTTTGTCGTTGACTGATTAAATCAGTTCCTCCACTTTTTCAGGAGATGGAGGGTTTCTCACCCCAAGGCGGAAAGGTTCCTAGTCCTTCATTTACTTATCCACCTGTAGTATTTGGTAAATTGGAAGTGGATCGCGTATTCCGACAATCATTCGGAGAGAGGAATATTAGAAAGCAGATATCTGCTTTGGATAGCAGTTGAGGTGGTTTCCGCCATATGGTATAGGGAAGCAAACAAAAGGCTTACGTAGGCAGGGACGCAATCTGTGAACTGTAACCTATCAGGATCATATGTGAGTATCTACCTGCTACCGAATGAAATGGGGAGGAATCAAACTTGGTGGAACAACAGACTTCGTTATCTCGAAATATTTTCACACCGCTTACCAATATTTGGATGATATTCTTCAACCCATTGTGTATCCCTATGCAGGAGCTGTTGAAATATTAGGTGAATGACAATGCTCGTTCATATGTCACTCAGATTTTGACAGATTGGTTGAATACAAAAGAAACTGATTTATTTTCATGGCCAACGCAATCTTCAGTCCTGAATCCACTCGAGAATGTTTGGGATATGCTTCAAAGAAGAATTGACCCAGACATAGATAACATTCTGATGTTTTTCTTCCAAGGAACAGCCAAATGTACCAATTTACCTCATTATGTCGGCTAGTAGTGACTGCTAGCTCAGTGGTAGAGTATTGGACTAGGACCCTGAGGTCCAAGTTCAATCGCGGGATCAGAAAAGAAATTTCCTACTCTTACCGTAGCGGCCACGATTGACTGTCAAAAATTAACAGTGCTGTGCATAAGGTGGCGTAAGGACAGAGTAACAAAGCCTACGCAAAATACAACTGATTCTCCTAAGTCGCACAAGCCCTATTTTGTTTATGAACAATAGGTGTGAAGCTATGATAAGTCTGTCATGAATATTAATTTTAATATTATGAGGTAATTTTCTAACGAGTGATGATAGTCCATAATTTAGAATATGTATATTCCTCTTCACTGTATTTCTGAGTTTCTCTCCTTTCTCACATTAAATTAACAAACATATACATTTATTCAGTGGGGTCATCTCATTCTTGGAAATTTTTCCCGTTTGCCGTTACCGTTTTACCCAGTTGTCTGGGATTTTTGGATTTTGGATTTTTTTGTCGAAAATGATCTCAAACGATACGGTTCGACTCACTGATTAATAATTCGGGGTCAAATCCAATTCTTTCCATCCGTTTTTCCGACCGTAAGATCTCGAACGAAATGTGTTAAAGAGTCGAACTTTGCAGGGTAGGTTTGCAGCGTAAATACCTAGGTTAGGTTCGTTAATGGGCGAAATCCACCAAGTGGTTTTGGAGTTATGGTCATTTTTATCTAAAACATTTTTCATGAATATTTCCGAAACTAATTACTCGATCTATCTGAAATTTAACATCAAATTGTAGAATCGTGACCCTTAGATGCATGCGAGGGTTGGAATTGATCAGACAGCTACAAACTGGAAAAAAATAAAAAAACCGTGAATTTTGTTTTCCCAGTAACTCGAAAACTGCAGATCTGATTGAAAGCAAACTCGGTAGTTAGATGCGAAAGACCGAAGCAAACACCTGTACAAAATTTTCTGAGGATCTCATGACTAGAAAGAATAAAAAAAATGGTTCAAGCCCTGTGGGCAGGAGCTTTGGCGCTCTTGTTCAAACTTTGACAAATCATATCTCCAATATTATTGGTCACTGGAAATGATATAAATGAATTCTTACGATAGAACTGCATCATGAAAGAAATTAGATTCAAACAGACCGATTCTCCCTAATAACGAACTTATCCCAGATATTCATTCCTCAAATCTGCTCTGAAAATTATATTATATCAATTAAAACTTAGACAATATTGCAGTTTTGTTTTTACTGGTGATATTCTGAACCCAATTTGATTATGTATCTCACCAAAGAATATATTTCCATCATCATATGGATTATCCAGGGGCATTATATTATCACCTTAAAGGTATAATATCATTGTTTTCTAGAGCAGAAGGTGTATTGTGTATCAAGAGTAACGTACCAGAAATAATAATGACATTTATCTCTCATAGGAAAATAAGATGATATGTAAGAACACAGATGAGATAATAATTCACAGATATAATAATCAAGTATAGAATTCTGTGAAACATAGGAGTACGATTCATTATTGAAATTTCGAAAAATTTTATCTCCCAAAGTATTAGCTTTTTAGAGTTGAAAATGATATCAATGGATTTTTATGGTGAAACTGCATCTTAAAAAAATTCTTGTAATAGAAGTGCATCATAAACAAATATGATACTACTATCATGAAAGAAATTCAATTCAAACAAGAGCTCCAAAACCCACGAACTTACCCGAGATATTCATTCCTCAAATCCACTCTGAAAATTATATTTTATCAATTAAAACTTAGCCAATATTTGACATTTGTTTTTACTGGCGCTATTCTGAACCCATTCTGATAAACCTACCAAAGTATATATTTCCATCATCATATGGATTATCCACGGTCATTGAAATATCACCAAAAAGTATGGTATCATATTATAATCCTCATAATTCTACGATAGCTGAAATAAATTTGACTCTCTTTATAGGAAAACAAGATGACATGTACGAGTATGAAGACAGATCATATAATAATTCATAGAATAATTATAGCATTCAATGAAAACAGAAGTAAGATTTATTATTGAAATTTTGAAAAATCAAATCTCCGAAAGTATTAGCTTGTTAGAGTTGAAAATGACATCAATAGATTTTTAGGGTGAAACCGCATCTTAAAAAAATTTTATTTGAAATTTGTAATGAAAAAAAAAAATATATTTTTTGCTGCTCTGAAACCCTCAGTCCGATTCTGCACAATAACGAACTCAATCGAGATATTTATCTCCCAAACCTACTCCGAAAATTTCAACTGCCTAGATCATTATGTTCGAGAGTTATTGTAGAAACTAGATTTAAAATAGTTTGAAAGAAATAATAATGACATTTATCTCTCATAGGAAAATAAGATGATATGTAAGAACACAGATGATATAATAATTCATAGATAGAATAATCAAGTATAGAATTCTGTGAAACATAGAAGTATGATTCATTATTGAAATTTCGAAAAATCATATCTTCGAAAGTATTAGCTTGTTAGAGTTGAAAATGATATCAATGGATTTTTATGGTGAAACTGCATCTTGAAAAAAATTGAATTTGAAATTTGTAATGTAAAAAAAAATTTGTCGATGTTGTCCAGTAACGAACTTAACCAAGATATGTATCTCCCAAACGTACTCTGAAAATTTCAACTGCCTAGCTCATTCAGTTCGAGAAGTATTGTTGAAACAACATTTAAAAATTTGAATTTTTTTTAACACTTTACGGCAACCCGTTCGATAAAAAAAATCGCATGCATATAAAGGTCATTATTCTACGACTTGGTGCTAAATTTCAGATAAATCGAGTGATCGGTTTCGGAAATATTCATAAAAACTGTTTTTACTAAAAACGGCCATAACTCCGAAACCGCTCGGTGAATTTCACCCGTTAACGAACTTTTCCGAGATATTTATGCTCCAAACCTACCCTGCAAGTTTCGATCCTCTAACTCCATTCGTTCGAGAGTTATCGTGTTAACGGCCGGACGGACGGCCGGCCGGACAGAATCGATTTCGACCATGGATTCATGATCAGTGAGTTGAACCAAATCGTTTGAGACCATTTTCAGCCAAAAATTCGAAAATTTCAGACGGCAAATTGATAAGGACTCTGTTCCGAGGAACAAGAGCGCCAAAAATATTAAACTATTTTGCGGAATAATTTGCTACTTAAGAACGGATTGAATCTAATTTAGGCATTTCGGTAACCAAAAATGACCTCTCCAGGCCTGCAAATTTCATTGAAAATAGACCATCAGGAGCCTAAAAAAAATTTAAGAATTTGGACATCCAAATCTGGGAAAATTATTTCAGTTGTTTTCCACCTGAATACTTTCATCTGTTTACTTTCGAATTCGGTTCCTACGCGTGTTTTATCTGATTATTGCGATCGCTGGTTGAACAAGAGCAACTAATTTAAATATGGACGTGTAAGCACGGTGCCAATTGAATAAGTGGGTGAACAATGTGTGGAATTTTAAATTGTTTTTCCAAAATTTATCTGAATGCGAATGGAAAGGACCTGGAAGGCCATATTACCACATCATGTCAATTCTGTGGGTGTGTAAGCCAATTTCGAAGAAATAGCGTAGAGTCCGAGGTGGAGTGTCCATAATGTGGTCCTTGGGCCAATTTTGAAATTCATGCTGCCCCTTTCAGGTATTTTTCATCATGCCCATGAGTACACCAGAAGTGATTTAACTGCTGGATTTTTGGGCTGAGAGGATTGGAGTTTTGTGATGCAGAAGGCTATTCTTTCTCATGCGTGGATTGAAACTGCGATACCTCATGAACCGCTGGTGTGGAAGCATCGGATTTTTGTGTGAGGTGTATGATTTTAAGAGGACTTTCAGCTACGAGTGTATTGCATGCGCAGAGGAGAAGTGGCTAACAGTACCTAATGTGCCTAGGCTGGCGTAAGGATACAGTAGCAAAGTCGACACAGAACACAACTAACTCTCCTTAGTGGCACAAGCTCCGAGAAGCTTCTTAGGGATCTCCTTGCGGAAGTCAAGGCGCCTTGGGGAAGCAAGCGCGCCAATGCAGATAGACATCACTTTGAAAGAAGTAAAAACGTTTGAGAAGCATGAATGTGCGGTAAATCAGCTTTGTCACGCGATCTGTAAACATTTTTTTTTATCCTACTATGGCATGACTTTTCATATCTCAATATCTCAAACGTTCAGTTTCGACTTACCGATTATGAATCAGACGTTATTTTGTCCGTTTGTCCAGGCGTGAGCACTATAACTCCCGAATAAAATAAGTTACAAAGTTGAAATTTGCAGGGTATATTTGGGGCATGAATATTTCGGTCACGTTCATGAATGAATAAAATCCATTGAGTGGTTTCGGAATTATATTCAGCTGAAATTTTGTTTCCAGATGGATGGATTAATCTTGACATTTAGATGAGAAATAACGTCGAGAAGACTTATGCAAAATTTCTTGAAGGTCGTATGACAAAAGCTTCGAAAAAAAATTATTAAATAAAATTCTTTATCTCATAAACTATCCGTCAGATATGGCCAAATTGCATGAACCGAGGCATGAACTTTCAAAACCTCATTTTACAGCAAAGTTTGAGATTTTATCTCACAATATTAATTGATGGAGATATTGGGGTAATATGGGAAAATTATATTTACTAGTGCGGTTGGCTCAGTGGGAGAGCATTTGACTTGGGAGCGGAAGACCCAGGTTCAATTCCGAGGTTAGAATAGAAATTTTCTAGTCACGGTAATCGTCACGACTCACTGTCAAAATTAACAGTGCTGTGCCTAAGGTGGCGTAAGGACACAGTAACAAAGCCTACACAGAACACAACTGATTCTCCTTACTCGCTCAAGCTCTTCGAGAGCTTATGAGGCGTCTCCTTGAGGAAGACCTTGGAGGATCAGTATAATAATAATATAATAATACAGTGCACCAATTTCTCCAGGAAAAGCTCAAAGAAACATTATTTCCGTCCACCACACTGTCGTACTATCACGATAGATGGCGAAATATTGATAATTATTTTGAATACTATGATAAAAATCATTTTATATTCAAATAGAATAACTACGCCAAGCAGCCTTATGAGAGTTCAGTACTTGGATAGGTGGCCACTCTGACTATGAATTTAACCAACCACCAAGCACGCCAAGTCAAACTGGAGTCACGTCAGTACGTTTGTAATTTTTTTTAGCTATTTATGAACGGCACCATCTGTCGGCTCTAAGTGTGGGCAGATCAACAACTCTTTTTGAATTGGGGGTTAAAACTTTTCAAGACTTTGCCATCGATTCTGGACATAGCTTCACTTCAAAACTATTTAAGATAAACAAGTACTTACAGGAATTGATCACCATTATGTCACTCGCCACAAGATTGCAAGACTGCATTCTATGTACCAAGATCTCAGAAAATACATCACAAAAATGCTATGAATATTACATACTCGGCTGCATAATCTTACTACCGAAACTATTGTTACCATCAATTTGTTGAAAACTGAACTCAATATTTGGGTTTGCCCAGAGTACAGATACATTAATTTGTAGATATAAAGAAATACGTAATACTACAGTGTATAACTGATCAGCACATGATGATGTGATGATGTTGGTTCGTGATGTGTATGGTAGTTGGAATTATGTTTGATCTGTGGATTAATCAGTTCATTGCTTGTTTCTTAGGAGTCTGTTGTTGATGTCATACAACCCACGCACAGGTTTCAACTTCCTGTGGGAGTTCTATATTTGTTCGATACTAATTATGCATTAACACTAATGTATGTTTCAATAGACCAGGCTCGATAATTTTTGAAACAAAAACAATAAGAGTAGGATGAAACTCATGGGAAAAGGAGGAGAATATAACAAAAATCCAAGGAAAAATAATTTACGGGCGATCTGAGGTCGGGAAGTGGAAGGGGGTGAGTTTTTGAGGATAAAAAACAGCTTATCTCGATTTCCGAAAAAACTGCAAGCCCCATGGAAGAAAAGTTGGAGGACAAAGTTGAAGGTAATAAAAAGATCTGCAACTTTTGTGACAACACTTTTTTCACATAACCCCAAAATGGATGTGAAAAATTCAAATAACCACAAGTATTTGGTTTTTTATTTTTATCTCTTCTTGGTTCTCCATGAAATTTGGTGAAAAATTACCCTTCTCTATTTCAGTATCGTAATGAGTACATTCCAGCACTAAAAACAGTGCTGGAATGAACTCATTCCTGCATTGTTTCTAGTTATATTTTTCGTTTTGTGGTAGTCAGCACTGACATTCGATCATATCAAATTTCAACACAAGTCAATTGTCCATATATATAATATCATCTGTTTAATCTGTTTATAGCGAAATAATTGTTGGGAGGAAAAGTTATATTTTCATTAAAATAATAAGGTAGGTACTAGAGATTTCCTTCTTGCTAATTTTGAATCATTCATGCTATTAGGAAACTGTTTTAAATCTGATCTCCATGTCCTTCGTACGATTCAACTTCAAATTCCGTAATCTGTCAACTTTCGTAGCTGTTACACCAACTGCCAAGATACAATACAAAAGTCACTAGGATGTATAATCCCAATTTTTTATTAAATTTCAGTATTTCACAAAACTTGTCTGAAATAGAGAAAATATCGTCTATTACTCGTCGCAGAAGGCAATTCCAACACTTCTAAAACTCGCTCCTTCGTCGCTGTTTTCGAATTTTGCATTCGTATTTGAATAGGAGCCCATTCTGCAACTTGTTTTAGAATATACTATTCCATATCCCAAACACACTGTAAAGTTTTTGATTTAAAATATTCATTCTGTCACCTTACTTTGTATCAATATAGAAATTGCAGCCTAATTTTCAATCGACAATTCTCACCTCAAAATATCTGCTTTTTTAAAAAAGAAGTCGGTGGCCTTTTTGGCGCTCTTGTTCCTCGGAACAGAGTGCTTATCAATTAGCCCAAATGTCTGTAATTTTGGAATTTTTGGCTGAAAATGGTCTTTAGCAATTTGGTTCGACTCATTGATCAAGAATCTATTGTCAAACTCGATTCTGTCTGGCCGTCCGTCCGTCCGGCCGTTAACATGATAACTCTCGAACGGAATGAGCTAGATAGTTGACATTTTCAGTGTAGGTTAAGGAGATAAATATCTCGGTTAAGTTCGTTATTGGTTCGGCTTGGTGGTTTCGGAGTGACAAAAAAAATTTTTTTTTACATTACGAATTTTAAATAAAATTTATATAAATACCATTAGAATCCATTGATGTCATTCTAAACTCTAACAAACTAATACTTTCGGAGATATGATTTTTCAAAATTCCAATAATTATTCTCAATTCTATATGATTTCATAGAATACTCTAATTATAATTTCCTGGTGTATATAAATCCAACATGAGATGAGTCATAGACCTACGTTTTGAATTTAATTAGGAAAATTCTTGGGAATTGACGCACAGAACCCAAGTTGAAAAAGTAGCAAAGCCCTGTGGACAGGAGCTTTGGCACTCTTGTTCAAACTTCGACAAATCATAACTCCGAAAGTATTGGTTTCTCCGAGTTGGGAATTATATCAATGGATTCTCATTTAATTTATTTTATTTTATGATGCAGTTATATCATAAGAATAAATTGATTTCATTTCCAACTCTGAGAAACCAATACTTTCGGAGATATAATTTGTCGAAGTTTTATCAAGAGCGCCAAAGCTCCTGTCTACAGGGCTTGAATCAATTTTTGTTCTTTGGAATCTCTACTTTTAGATGCTGTAAAAAATACATAACTACGGTAAATTTTATCGGAAAATGCTTAGTTAATAAAGTTAATATTTAATAAGACATCTAGATTATCTTGATAATGTTGTAGAATCTTCTCTAAATGATATGCGTAGATGCCTATTTATTGCTATTTTAAGATAACTTATATACCTGAGTGACATTATTCCATCAAAAGCTATTTCATACAGAATTGGGGAAGGGGTTAGGAGAGTCTGGACCCTACTACCTGTTATTTCGTAGCATGTTCTGATAAAATTCACGTTAGTAATGTATACTTTCTTACACCATCAGAATAATTTCAATGAACAAAAGGCTATCCGACTTTTTTGAAAAAGCAGATATTTTGACGGGAGAATTATCGTTTGAAAATTAAGGTGCTTTTCCGATATTAAGTCAAAATAAGGTGAAAAAATGGATATTTCACATGAAAAAAAAAATTATTTTTTGGGACATAAAAAGTGCTCTTTTCGTTATCAGATATTTAATGAATTTGAAATTCGTTAAATATCATAATATCGGCTCAGCACTAGACCCATCACAAACATATTCCCAAAACACTCCCAACATAACCTATAAATCCCAAACACAGCCATTTCTCCTCTGCGCATGTGCAATCCACTCGTGGCTAGAAGTCCTCTCAAGATCACAAACCTCTCACAAAATTCCGATTCTCCAACATCAGTAGTTCAGAAAATATAGCATCTTCAATCCACGCATGCGCGGACCCTCACAAGTAGATTATATGGAGTAATAGCATCCTCCACCTTAATACCCCAATCCTCTCAGACGAAATCTCCAGCAGTTAAATAATTTCTCGTCTGCTCATGAGAATAACGAAAAATGCCTGAAAGAGGCAGCATGAATTTCAATATTGGCCCCAAGGACAATGTTATTAACGCTACACCTTGGACACTACGCTGTCTCCTCGAAACTGGCTAGCAAACTCACAGACTTTACATGAGCTGTTAATATGGCCTTCCAGTTACACCCCCAGTCGTTCACCGTTCAGACAAATTTTGAAAACCAATTCAAAATTCCAATTTTTTTTCACTCATTACTTCAATTGCCACAGTAGTTACTCGCCCATATTTTAATCAGTTGCCCTCGTACATATCGCATTGATCCAGATTAACGCGCAAAAAACACGTCGAAATATGTTTACCAAATGTTAGATATTCCATGCAGGAATTCGAACTGAAATAATTTGTCCAGTTTGGAAGTTCAAAATTATAAATTTTTTAGGCTCCTAATGATCTGTTCTCGGTGAGATTTTGCACACCCCAAGAGTCCATCATTGGTCACCGAAGAGTCCAAATTGAACTCAATCCGATATTTGGTTTCGGAATTTCAAGCAAAATATTCCGCATTTTTTCTACTCATGCTATCTCCACGAAATTTGGCACAAGTGTTTTTGTCGGTACTTTGCATCTAACTACCAAGCTTCAATTCAATCGGATCAGTATTTGTCGAGTTATAGTGAAAAGAAAATTTCAGTTTCAAATAAGTGACTTTTTTTCTAGCTTATAGCCATCCGATCAATACAAAACTTTGCACGCATATAAAGGTCATAATTCTACAATTTGATGCTTAATTTCAGATAGATCCAGTGATCGTATTCGGAAATATTCTCGAAAAACTTTTCAACTAAAAATGGCCACAACTCCGAAACGGTCTAGTGGATTTTGCCTATTAACGAACTTGTCCGAGATATTTACCCTACAAAACTACCCTGCATATTTCAACGCTGTAACTCATTCCGTTCGAGTGTTATCGTGCTATCGGCCGGCTGGCCGGCCGGACCGGACGGACAGACCGAACGGACAGAATTGAATTTGACACTTGATTATTAATCAGTGAGTTGAACTTAATCGTTTGAGACCATTTTTGGAATAATATTCGAAAAATACAGACATTGTGACGAAATGATAGCACGCTGTTCCTTTGCGGAACACGCGCGCAAAAAAGGAAATGTTCAGAAAAGATGAGGCAACATGTAAGTTTTCATAAACATCCACTGGGACGATTATGCCCATTAACGAAGTTGTCCGTCGTACCCTGAAAATTTCAATTTCAATTTCCTCGGATTCTTCATCAGGGAGTCGAACTTAATCGCTTGAGACCAATTCCGACAAAAAAATCGAAAATTACAGATATTTAGGCAATATAATTTTGCTCAAATGTCTGTAATTATCGAACGCGATGTTTGGCTCATCTCTTTTTTGAATGGACAAATTTGAGCCACTCGAAATGAAACATATTATTAGCAAAATCTTTTCTTACTCTACAAGAATATATATTATTTTTTTTTTCACATGCAGTGTATTATTTTCGTACAGACCATAGAGGCTAATTTATGCTACGCTGCTGGCTTATTTCTTCAATATTCATTATTAAGTTCGGATAAAGGTTGGCATTGTACATTCTGAACCAAAAAACCAACCCAAAAGCAACAGCGATTCGAAGGTTTTAGCGTTTCAAAATTCTGCCATTTTTGGGAAAACACTCCATATCTCCTAAACGAAACGTCAACAGAACGTTCGAAGCCCTGTTTTGAATCTGTATCGAGGTCTGCTAACTACAACTAACGTTTGAACTATGGGTCACGAGCCACCCTGTATTATATACAATCGGGCAATCCAATTGGGCGTCTTTCAAAATTCTGAACTAACGCAAGCAGTCGAAGCCATGGGCATGCTAATTTGCTAGTTCAAAATACATTGTGTGGAAGTAGACAGGATGTTGAACTTATCAAGTAACAAGCGCTCCAAAACCATCATGGGCCTTGAATTCAACAAGAACAGCTTGAGGGAGATTTCGGCAACAAGTTTAATGAAAAACTACATAATTCACGAGAATCTGGAAGTTTACTCCAGATGTAATTTTTAAAAAGTTTCGACATTCTGCGGACATGCACCGATATTTTTTATCAACTAATTAAGTTGCAAATTACGCTCAATGGAAGTTTTCACCAACTCTCCTTTTTCGACTTTGAATGTACGCTATTAAGTATGAATTGGCCTAATTGAGTTTTCTCTATCGGAAATTTTCCTCTTAGAGGTTTAATATCTCCTCACCACTCCACTTGAAATGTTGCAGCAATTACTATTGAGCACATTGGAAACTGTAAAAAGGAATGGGGTGGAAAGCACTCGAACCAGTGAACCAACTCGAGTAGAACATATTATAACTGCACAATGAAAACTTTAAATCTTCAGTATTATTTATGTTTATTAAAATTGGATGTTCGATCTCATGTTTCGCCTTTAGAACATCATAAGACCTATAATACAAATAACAAAAGAACTTCAGTCCTTTGGACATTCCAAATAAAAAAATTGGTTCAAGCACTGAGGTGAAGTCAGGAGCTTTTACGCGCATGTTCTATTGTCCATTCACCTCTATTGGACACCCTTAATCGAATTTACCATCGATTGGACCGTTTTCTCAGCTTTTATGAGATATGAATACATTTCGTACCATTTTAAGGACTCGAGTAATGATAGAATCGTCTAAGATCAAAGAATTTTCAATTTTGACATAATATGTCAAAAGGTCAAAGTGTTGTTTTCGTTATTAGATATTTAATGAATTTCAAATTCATTCAAAAACCTTCGATTCGCTGTTGCTTTTGGGTTGGTTTTTTGGTTCAGAATGTACAATGCCAACCTTTATCCGAACATAATACTGAATATTGGAGAAATAAGCCAGCAGCGTAGCAAAAAGCCTCTATGGTCTGTACGAAAATAATACACTGCATGTGAAAAAAAAATTATATTTATTCTTGAAGAGTAAGAAAAGATTTTGCCAATAACATGTTTCATTTCGAGTGGCTCAAATTTGTCCATTCAAAAAAGAGATGAGCCAAACATCGCGTTCGATAATTACAGACATTTGGGCAAAATTATATTGCCTAAATATCTTTAAATTTCGATTTTTTTGTCGAAAATGGTCTCAAGCGATTAAGTTCGACTCCCTGATGAAGAATCCGAGGAAATTGAAATTGAAATTTTCAGGGTACGCGCCGCGTCCTAATACGACGGACAACTTCGTTAATGGGCACAATCGTCCCAGTGGATGTTTATGAAAACTTACATGTTGCCTCATCTTTTCTGAACAATTCCTTTTTTGCGCGCGTGTTCCGCAAGGAACAGCGTGCTATCATTTCGTCACAATGTCTGTATTTTTCGAATACTTTTCCAAAAATGGTCTCAAACGATTAAGTTCAACTCACTGATTAATAAACCGGTGTCAAATTCAATTCTGTCCGTTCGGTCTGTCCGTCCGACCCGGCCGGCCAGCCGGCCGATAGCACGATAACTCTCGAACGGAATGAGTTAGAGCGTTGAAATTTGCAGGGTAGTTTTGTAGCGTAAATATCTCGGACAAGTTCGTTAATAGGCAAAATCCACTTGACCGTTTCGGAGATGTGGCCATTTTTAGTTGGAAAGTTTTTCGAGAATATTTCCGAATACGATCACTGGATCTATCTGAAATTTAGCATCAAATTGTAGAATTATGACCTTTATATGCGTGCAAAGTTTTGTATTGATCGGATGGCTATAAGCTAGAAAAAAAGTCAAATATTTGAATCTGAAATTTTCTTTTCACTATAACTCGACAAATACTGATCCGATTGAATTGAAGCTTGGCAGTTAGATGCAAAGTACCGACAAAAACACTTGTGCCAAATTTCGTGGAGATAGCATGAGTAGAAAAAATGCGGAATATTTTGCTTGAAATTCCGAAACCAAATATTGGATTTAGTTCAATTTGGACTGTTCGGTGACCAATGATGGACTCTTGGGGTGTGCAAAATCTCACCGAGAACAGATCATTAGGAGCCTAAAAAATTTATAATTTTGAACTTCCAAACTGGACAAATTATTTCAGTTCGAATTCCTGCATGGAATATCTAACATTTGGTAAACATATTTCGACGTGTTTTTTGCGCGTTTATCTGGATCAATGCGATATGTACGAGGGCAACTGATTAAAATATGGGCGAGTAACTACTGTGGCAATTGAAGTAATGAGTGAAAAAAAATTGGAATTTTGAATTGGTTTTCAAAATTTGTCTGAACGGTGAACGACTGGGGGTGTAACTGGAAGGCCATATTAACAGCTCATGTAAAGTCTGTGAGTTTGCTAACCAGTTTCGAGGAGACAGCGTAGTGTCCAAGGTGTAGCGTTAATAACATAGTCCTTGGGGCCAATATTGAAATTCATCCTGCCTCTTTCAGGCATTTTTCGTTATTCTCATGAGCAGACGAGAAATGATTTAACTGCTGGAGTTTTCGTCTGAGAGGATTTGGGTATTGAGGTGGAGGATGCTATTCCTCCATATAATCTACTTGTGAGGGTCCGCGCATGCGTGGATTGAAGATGCGATATTTCCTGAACTACTGATGTTGGAGAATCGGAATTTTGTGAGAGGTTTGTGATTTTGAGAGGACTTCTAGATACGAGTGGATTGCACATGCGCAGAGGAGAAATGGCTGTGTTTGGGATTTATAGGTTATGTTGGGAGTGGTTTGGGAATATTTTTGTGATGGGTCTAGTGCTGAGCCGATATTGAGAGGTTTTAAAAGAAAATTCATGACAATTTTGTACACGGACAAGTCAGTTTGGGGGAAATGACGTTGTCTCCGAGTTGGAGTATCCGTACCGTGGCCCTGGGGCTAATTTTGAAATTCATATTACCCTTCTTGCGCATTTTTCCTTATGCGCCTGAGCAGATGAGGAGTTATTTAACTGCAGGAGTTTTCGTGAGAGAGGATTAGGGTTTTGGCTCGGAGTATGCTATTCCCCCAAAGATTCTCCTGGTGGGGGTCTGCACAAGCGTGAATTCAAGATGCGATATCTCCTGAAACACTAGTGTTGGAGAATCGGAGTTTTTTGTGAGCTGTGTGATTTTGAGAGGAGTTTCAGCCGTAAGTGGATTGCGCATACGTAGAGGAGAAGGGACGGTTTTTGGGTTGTATGCGGTATGTTTGGTGTGGTTTAGGACTATCGATCATGGGTCTGGTGCTTAGCCGATATTGTGAGGTTTTAAAAGAATATTCATGGCAATTCTGTGGACGGACAAGTCAGTTTGGGGGAAATAGCGTTGTTTGCGAGTGTCCATACCGTGTCCCTAGGGCTAATTTTGAAATTCATGTTAACCGTTACGGGCATTTACGATATGCACATGAGCAAACAAGAATTGATTTAACTGCTGGAGTTTTCGTCTGAGAATATTGGGGTTTGGAGGTGCAGGATGCTATTCCTCCATATAATTCCCTTGGGAGTGCCGTGCATGCGCGGATTGAAGTTGCGATATCTCCTGAACCAATGGTGTTGCAGAATGGATTTGGTGCTCAGCCGATATTGTGAGGTTTTAAGAGAAATTTCATGGCAATTTCGTACACCAACAAGTGAGTTTCAAGGAAATAGCATTATTTCTGAGTTGAATTGTCTGTATCGTAGCCCTGGGGCCAATTTATAAATAACTGTATTTGGAAGATCTATATTAAATCACGTTCAGATTTGGATAATAGGCGTACACAATTGCGTTCCCAACGTAGGCCCCATAACCGCAAATTTTTTTTATTTCGATCTACGGTAAAACTAATAGCCGGACTGTATCGATAGTCAGATTTGTTATAGGGACTCGAAAAAATATAAAAAAGCACTGACGTGAGGTCAGTACTTTTTGGCGTGCGTTTTCACGTTGGCTAATTTAAATTGAATTATGAGTGTTTCAAGCTCAGTGGATAGAATGAGCCGGAGATCTACCCAGAGGGTAGTGGACATCATGCACTGCCGGGTCATAAATTAAGAGTGCTTTGTCTGAGCTGGCAGATGGATAGAGTAACAAAGTTGACAAAGAACACAACTGACTTTCCTTAGTCGCACAAGCTCCTAGGTGCTTCTGAGGTATCTCCTTGAGGAAGACTTGGGACGGCCAGTTTACTCATAATCATGTTTATAGCACGCGCACCATTTGCAGATTGACGTCATAATGAATGTAAATGGTTAAAAGAGCATTGACGTGGGGTCAATTATCTTTGGCGGGCGTGCTATAAACATGATTATGATTATACTGACCCTCCCAAGTCTTCCCCAAGGAGATACCTCCTTTGTCAACTTTGTTACTCTATCCTTATGTCAGCTTAGACAAAGCACTCTTAATTTATGACCCGACAGTGAATGGTGTCCACTACCCTATGGGTAGATCTCCAGCTGGTTCTATCCACTGAGCTTGAAACACACATAGTTCAATTCAAATTTTCCAACGTGAATACGCGCGCCAGAGGGTACTGACCTCACGTAAGTGCTTTTTTATATTTTTATTCATTGTGATACCTTAATTTTCAGAGAAACTATAGCAGTTCCAGTGGAATAATACCGATTGCTCAAACGTTCTGTTCACAGATGATTATCGATTTTGCGTTAATTCATTTGATGGAAGAGAGAGACTATGAAGAGGGAGCTAGCAAATCAACTTCAATCCCACTGTCCCTTTTTGGGCTTCACGCGAGAGCGAGATTTTTCTCGTCTCGTCTCGTTCTCGTCTCGTAAAAGCGAGACGAGACGAGACGTTTTGAAAAATATTATAGGCGATACCGAGACCCCAAACAGCACAACACGAGAGTCTCGTTTTTTGTCTCGTTAAATTTTTTCTATGAAGTTTCATATACGACTCGACTTTTTTCAACACTGAAAACAATTGAATATGAACAGTTTCCACTATAATTGCCAATATATTTTGTCTATATTATGCATCGATCGTTCTAGAAATACACGATTTTTTAGAAGATTCTTGATTCGTTATGACCTTGCGAAAATTGAGATTATTTTTCAAGAAAAAATAGAATTCACAACCATAAAAACGCATGCCATTATGAATTCAATACTCAACGGACAACTTTCATTGCCCCTAAATACCAATGCTTTGAAAATTTCGTCTCTATCTGAACATCTGGTGAACTTTATTCTCTTGTGTTCGTTGTAGTGAAGATGTGAACAATTATTGTATTCATCTGTGGAACTACGTATAATAAAACTGGTAAAGAAATGAAGCGATTCAATGTTTCGAAAAGTGTTATGAGAAATACGCCAAGAACACCCTCAATGTTCTACCCACTGGAAAGGCATTCCTTGAGAACTATACCAAATTGTTCAATTCAATATTAAAAAATGTATCGATATCGATAGCCTATTTAAAACATCAACAAAACTTTCGAAATATTGGAAAGCTGAATTTGAAGAATATTTGCTGTTAGAAAGAGCAAATAGGAATCAAAATATTTTACAGTGGTGGAGAGTGATGAAAAAGTTCTTCCTAGACTATCCAAGATGGCCGATGATTTATTAATGGCTACATCCGTACCTGTTGAAAGATTATTATTTTCCACAGCAGGTAAGATGATGGCAAAAACACGTACATCATTGAAAAATGATGTGATGCAAGCCTGATTATGTTTGAATTCTTGGTCATCGAGTAATTTAAAAGTTGAAATTATCAGTGTTTTAAATTAAAAATAATATGTACATGAACACATATTTTTGTATAAGAGCGTAATAAATATAGCTTTACAAAATTATTCATTATTATTGTTTACCATTTCGTTTATATATTATAATATGTATTTATTATCGTTATTCAGAATAAAGCGAGACGAGACGAGACAACTGATAGCGAGACGAGAACGAGACTTAAACCAGACTAATTTTTTTGGAATTGGCGAGAGCGAGACGAGATTCTCTATACTCTCGCCTACTCTCGTCTCGTGTGAAGCCCTAGTCTCTTTTGGTGTAGATTCAGTAATGGCCTGGGGTAGGGTTTGTTTTGGTGCTCGAAAATATTTAGTGGTGATCGATGGTGCGTTGAATGCACATGGATACATTGAAGACATTCTGCAGGAGCATGTCATGCCCTCCTCTCCTTTCATCGGAGGAGACTTTTTGCTCATGCACTCCTCATTGCTTGTCCTCACGTGGCCCGTCATGTAAACGACTTTCTGAGTGACGTTGACATAAATGCGAAATTGGCCAGCATGTTCTCCAGACCTTAATCCAATTGAGCATGTTAGGTATAAGGTTAAGGAACAGAGTCCCTACAGTCGAAAGTCGGGTTCAATTGGCAGCTGCCCTAATCAAGATTTGGGATGATCTTCTTCAACAGATTATCGATAATGATATTCTGAGCATGGGAAGATGGGTGACTGTGGTCATAAGAGTACGTGGAGGACACAAGATATTGAGTAGAACTGAAAATTGTATAACCTGTCAATTATTGCTATTGCGTATGGAAATGTTGTTGAACGAGATATTAATGTTTCGAATCGCAAAAGCTCTTTACGTTAATTTCAATTGAAATTGAAACTGTTAATAGTGCTGTAATTTCTTATAAAATTTAAATATCGCTATGAATAAAATACAAAAACATCAGATAAGATGGGGCAACATCTGAGTGTTCATAAAAATTCTCGTCTGTCAAAGACACAGGGTGTTCTTAATGAAAGTTTACTTTACATTATTTTTGTTCACTCCTGTATATAACAAAAAACGAAGTAACTGAGGATGGCATCTGAACAGTTATGTTCCAAAGAATCAAGCTATATATTATTATTATTTAATAATTTTCTAAAATCTTCCAAAGGGTTCAAAAGAAAATGAACTACAAACTTCGTTGAGATTTTATCCGTTTGTTTTATTTTATAGAGGGTTCTATGGTTGAAATTAATGTACATCTTGGGTTGTGTTCAAAAAATAACTTCACGGAGTAGAGTAGACTTTTTGAAGGTTTGACAGATTTACTCTGGAGTTTACTCAGGGTTGTGTTTGAATATTAACTCCGCAGAGTAATATTTACTCCAGTACGTTCGAAAACTGAAAGGTTGGGTAAATTTTACTCCATGACTGTCGTTCGAAATGTCAGAGTATTCGATTCCGAGTTAATTTTACTCCTGTCAAAATTGACATAACTCATGGGACGGAAAATCTAGTATCTTTGTCTCACTGTTTTAGGAATGTTCTGTGAGGTAATTTAATAGTTTTAATACTGCTCACAATATATATTTATGATTAGAGTTACATATATGTAAGAAAACAATAATAATAGGTTCTTTCTTAAACCAACATAACATTTTTCCGATATTGGCACCTTCTGTCACTGTCAGTGTCAGTGTCAGAGTAAACTCTAGGGTAAATCTGTCAATTCTTCAAAAAATCTACTCTACTCCGTCGAGTTAATTTTCGAACACAACCCTGGCACTGACTCGGAAAATAGGTTATGTTGGTTTGACAAAGAACTTATTATTATTGTTTTCTTCACATATATGTAACTCTAATCATAAATATATATTGTGAGCAGTATTGAAACTATTAAATTACCTTACAGAACATTCATAAAACAGTGAGACAAAGTACTAGATTTTCCGTCCCATGAGTAATGTCAATTTTGACAGGAGTAAAATGAACTCGGAGTCGAATACTCTGATATTTCGAACGACAGTCATGGAGTAAAATTAACCCAACCTTTCAGTTTTCGAACGCATAATGGAGTAAATATTACTCTACGGAGTTAATATTCGAACACAACCCTGAAGACTATCGTGAAGTAGCAGAACCAGTTCGACTGTTATCCAGATTCCATAGACCTTGAGATGTCACTCTGACAGTTATCATTAATTCTAAAGTTCAGTCGTTTTGAGGATGTAAATAAACAATTGAACGCGAATGTGAGCCATTCATTGGATACAACAAAGACTCACCCTGTATTTAAATATAAAACGTTGACATTACCATAGCATGCTTCAATTACAGTCATTATGTTGCAAAAAAATAAAGTCGATGAAATAATTCGTTGTCTGTCAATATCTGAAGTTAATATCGATATTAAGGAATAATAATATTCTTTCTGACCTTTCACTAATATCGATTCGACCCGCAGCACCCAGAATGATTAACGTTTTCAATCTAGATAATCACTAGAAAGAGCGAACACTACAGTTTCGATTCCGCTTGGGCATCAGATTTTCTTTCATCCCGAACTTCGAAATGTTTCCACAAATTCAGCTAATTGAATCATTTTGCAGGAACAATAAGCCGGGCCCCTCGGATGGTTGTAATTACAAACTCAAACAAAATGGAAAACTTCTTTCGGAATGAACTGACATAAGTCATTTTGGATGAAAATGAATTTCTCTTTTGATGAATTGCCGACATCGGCCGAGCCATCTCAGTTTAACCTTTTTTGCTAGCGAATAAATGGAGAATTAAGAATTCAATTAAGTGGGTACGGTATTTCCTTGAGCTTACTAAAAACTGCGAAGTAAGTTTTTTTTTCGTTAATGAGATGCTGCATATTGCCGATATCTAGGCAGCATCTATTGAATACGACAATTGGTTCATGATATTTCAGAATGATATCAGGTCATTATCAATAACATTACAAACCTGATGCTGTATTCCGTTTTGTGATCATCTAAGAAAGTGAGAATTTGTGATCTCAGTTCACCGCTCATTTTAAAAATGGGTTCAAGCCCTGTGGACAGGAGCTTTCTGGCGCTCTAGTTCAAACAGACAAATTATATCTCCGAAAGTATTGGTTTCTCAGAGTTGGGAATTATATCAACGTATTCTTATGATAGAACTGCATCATAAAATTTAAATAATAGTTTATTTATCAAGATTAAATGAGCAGTCTGAGAATGAGAACTGCACCTTGGAAGAAATCGAATTAAATCTGACCAATTTTGCCCAATAACGAACTTAACCGAGATATTCATCTCCCCAACCTACTCTGAAAATTTCAACTACCTAGCTCCTTCCGTTCGAGAGTTATTGTAGAAAAACTTTTATTAAATTTTCAAATTTTTTTTTGACACTTTGCGGTAATCTGGTCAATACAAAACTTCACATGCGTATAAAGGTCATGATTCTACAATTTGATGCTAAATTTTAGATAGATCGAGTGATCGGTTTCAGAAATATTCATAAAAAATATTTTTACTAAAATCGGCCATAACTCCGAAACCGCTTGATGGATTTCTCCCATTAACGAGCTCGTCCGAGATATTTACGCTCCAAACCCACCTTGCAAATTTCAATCCGCTAACTCCTTTCGTCCGAGAGTTATCGTGCCTACGGCCGGCCGGACAGAATCGTCTCGATGTATTCATATGATAGAACTGCATCATAAAGGAAGTTCAATTCAAATGATAGTATATTTATCAAGATTAAATGAGCAATCATGAGAATGAGAACTACACCATGGAAGAAATCAAATTAAATCTGTCCAATTTTGCCCTATAACGAACTTAACCGAGATATTCATCTCCCTAACCTACTCTGAAAATTTCAACTACCTACCTCATTCCGTTCGAGAGTTATATCTATGTCTGTGGATGAAAAGCAGTCTCACTACTCTAAGATCTCTTACTTCATCTTCCGTTCCGAAATGTAGGTACGACTTTTCTGAGAAAAACTAATTTCGGAGCAAACAACTGAGATTTTTCTCACTTCGCTCACAATTCTTCGATGGATTAGATAATGACATGTCTCAGGAAAATAAATTGACATTATGACAATTCATACATAGAATAATATATCATTGTGTGACAACGTTGAAATACGATTTATTATTGAAATTTTGAAAAATCATATCTCCGAAAGTGTTACCTTGTTAGAGTTAAAAATGATATCATTGGATTCTAATGGTAAAGCTGCTTATTGAAAAAAATTTAATTTTGAATTTGTTTTGTAAAAAAAAAATTTTTTTTTTGTTCCTCCGAAACCATCTGTCCGATTTCGCCCAATAACGAACTTAGCCGAGATATTTATCTCCCAAAGCTACTCTGAAAATTTTAACTGTCTAGCTCATTCCGTTCGAGAGTTATTGTGACTATGGCCGGCCGGACGGCCGGACCGGCCGGACAGAATGATTTTCGACCACGGATTCTTGATCAGTGAGTCGAACCAAATCGTTTAAGACCATTTTCATCGAAAAATTCGAAAATTACAGATATTTGGGCAAATTGATAAGCACTCAGTTCCGAGGAACTAGAGCGCCAAAAAGGAACACTTTCATCTTACATTCTGCTGACTTCATTTTGAAGTTTCATGTTATTGTTTTGTCAAAAGTTTCGGCTGAGTGATGGATCAAGCTGCGGCATATATTTTCCAAGAAATTCTTTTATCAAACAGTTCATCTTCTGATGAATCATCGGAAGATAATGGAGGAGCTCCCTTAGATCAGTATATTAGTAATTATTGAACATTGAACCATTCGATTAAAGTTCTAGCAATTGTCACATAAAAAAAATCTTCTCGAACATTTTGGTGGGATTCCCTGGATCTGCTCATGATAGTCAGAGTCTTCTAGACTCCGACAAAGAAAAGAAGATATAATGGAATGTTCCAGAAATATTTTTTTGATAATTATCATCTTGTTAAATATATGGCATATTCTTAGAGAAAGTGGCTAATGACTCCTTAAGTCATGTTCTTCTAGAACGGTGTAATCTTTGATCTGATACATTACCATGTTTCAGGGAAGCATGAGTTATCAATCAGATAAAATGGAACCACATTATTGTTCTCAGTAAAACTAGAATCGTTGTCGAGCATACTTTTATCATTCTCAGATCGAGATGGAAAATATTGAAATTTATAAATTATAACTCCATAGAGAAAGCTATTATGAGAATTTCCATATGCTGTGCACTACATAATTTTTGTGATGCCCATTATGATGTTTGAAGTTATTGTGAAAATGCTGTATTTGAGTCTAGCCTGAATTAGCAAGTGATACAGAAAGGGACGAAATAGTGAAGAGATACAATTGCTGATGTGTTATGGCAAAACCATAACCCAATGAGTATCGTGTATGAATTTACTCAATAAATTCATGGCTTGATTTGAATCTAATAATGAGGATGAATAATATACTATCAAGAAGCCGATAAAACTTAAATGTACACTATATTGGGTATAGCGTTTTACTTAGTAATAATAATAATAATAATAGTTATTCATTTACGCAACAGGAAGATTCCCAATTACAGGGTAACAATCAATATTACAACAAGTATATGAAAAAAATGGGTTCAAGCCCTGTGGACAGGAGCTTTCTGGCGCTCTAGTTCAAACAGACAAATTATATCTCCGAAAGTATTGGTTTCTCTGAGTTGGGAATTATATCAATGTATACATATGATAGCTGCATCATAAAGGAAATTCAATTCAAACTTAACCGAGATATTCATCTCCCTAACCTACACTGAAAATTTCAACTACCTAGCTCATTCCGTTCGAGAGTTATTGTGGAAAAACATATTTTAAATTATCAACATTTTTTTTTTACACTTTGCGGTAATCTGGTCAATACAAAACTTCACATGCGTATAAAGGTCATGATTCTACAATTTGATGCTAAATTTCAGATAGATCGAAGGAACTTGTCCGAGATATTTACGCTCCAGAACCACCTTGCAATTTTCAATCCGCTTACTCCTTTCGTTCGAGAGTTATCGTGCCTACGGCCGGTCGGCCGGCCGGACAGAATCGATTTCGCACTCGGATTCTTGATCAGTGAGTCGAACCAAATTGTTTGAGACCATTTTCAGCCAAAAATTCCAAAATTACAGACACTTGGGCAAATTGATAAGCACTCTGTTCCGAGGAACTAGAGCGCCAAAAAAACAAGTTTCGTATGACAATTGCCCAAAACAGGTTTAAAGTACCTACAAATAGTAGATATTCCATAAAACATGTATTAAAGAAGAGAAGAAATAATGAAAAAATTACCTTGTAATCGATCAAAAATTTCTTCATCTACGTTCATCAAATTTTCTCCTCTCTCGAACTACAGAATTATGCTTTCAATATTTACGTAATATTTTCAAACATTTTCGGGTGAGGTCCCCGTTGCATCGCTAATTTACGAGTATTTCAACCCCAATATTTTTGAAGTTACAATATTCCCTTCTGTCAAGTTGACATTATGAAATTCATACATAGATCTGTGAAATACGATTTACATTGAAATTTTGAAAAATCATATCTCCGAAAGTATTAGCTTGTTGGAGTTAAAAATGATATGAATGGATTCTTATCATAAAACTGCTTCTTAAAAAAAAATTAATTTGGAATTTGTTTTGTAACAAAAAAATTTTTTTTTATTAGTCCGAAACCTTCTGTCCGATTTTGACCAGTAACGAACTTAGCCGAGATATTTATCCCCCAAACCTACTCTGAAAATTTCAGCTCTCTAGCTCATTCAGTTCGAGAGTTATCGTGCCTACGGCCGGACCGGCCGGACGGCCGGACAGAATAAATTTCCACCACGGATTCTTGATCAGTGAGTCGAACCAAATCGTTTAAGACCATTTTCATCGAAAAATTCGAAAATTACAGACATTTGGGCAAATTGATAAGCACTCAGTTCCGAGGAACTAGAGCGCCAAAAATTTTAAGCCAAAAATCAAATAATCAATGAGAAAAAAAAAACAAAAATATTCATCATCCACAGTCAAAAAAATAACTTGAACTTGAGATCATCAGCATTCCTGCATATGCGGTAAACTGGAGCCCACTGAAGAACATTCGTTCGAGGTGTTGGAAGGTGAAATTATGTGACAGTCCTCCCCTCCAGCCTTGACGTACGTATGAGAACCTTATCCTGCGTATTCACTTGCAACAGAATGCTCCGAACGAACCAAACGAACCGCGCGCGCTGTAACAAATTTGTCTAGTCAATACGTCGCGCAGAACAGAACCGAACGCGCAAAACATTTTCGCTGCGTATTCACTTGCAACAGAATGCTCCGAACGAACCGCGCGCGCTGTTACAAATTTGTCCAGTCAATACGTCGCGCAGAACAGAACCGCGCAAAACATTTTCCGAGGTTTGTCGGTAAATGCGATTTGATCAAAGGGAATTATTCGCCGGTGTCCAGTATATACGGGCGTTTGTTGTGTTTGGCGTTCGTTCGAGAGAAGCGAAGAAAATGGACTGGAGCAGGGAAAAATGCCTAGAATTGATCGATCAATTTGAACTGCATCCTATCTTATGGGATCCCAAAAACGGGTATTATTTCAACAAAATTAGAAAGCAAGATGCGTGGGCAGTAATTGGCAAAAATATGGGATTTGAAGTAAATGACGTCAACAAAAAAAATGGAAAGTCTTCTATCTAGTTTTAGAAGGGAAAAAACCAAAGGGAAAAAATCTGTATGAACAAGAGGAAGTAAGATATTTCTAATTTGGCAATTATTATTATAATTACAATACAATTACAACTCTGTAAATTAAATTATTTTATACTAAATATCCTGGTTTGATATTTTCTATAAACAATTTTGTCTTTTTGCGCGTATGTTCTGGGGAACATCGCGTTATCATTTTGCCCAAATGTCTGTAACTTTCGAATTTTTTGACGGAAATGCTCTCAGACGATTTGGTTCGACTCCCCAATGAAGAATTCGAGATCAAATTTGATTCGGTCCGGCCGGCCGTCCGGCCGTTGCCACGATAACTTGAGAACGGAAAGAGCTAGTGACTTGAAATTTTCAGGGTAGGTGGCGCATCCTAATGCGACGGACAAGTTCGTTAATGAGCATAATCGGCCCAATAGTTTCCGAATAATAACTTTATTTTCAACCAATATAAATCCGATCGAATTGAAACTTGGTGAGTAGTTGTAGAATATGAACCTAAGCACGTTTGTGAAATTATGTGCGAATCGTATGGCTAGAAAATTATTAAAAAATATTTTTGTTGTCACGATAACCTGAGAACGGAAAGAGATAGCGGCTTGAAGTTTTCAGGTTAGGATGTGCATCAGAACGTGACATTTGAGTTTGTTTATAAGCATAATCGGCTCAACGGTTTTAGAGTTATAGCCATCTGAAATTTGGTTATTTTTTTCTCCTCAACTCAAAAAATACTAAACCGATTGAATTGAAACATGGTTATTAGTTATAGAATGCCAACGCGAAGATTCTTGCAACTATTTGTCCGAAATTGCTGAAATTTTGCAAGAGCCTTTAGAACCCAACTCTACTGCCAAGTTTTAAGTTTTAACACGATCGGTTAAATATTGTTGGAGATTCGAGCAGCCTTGTGCGAGTCCAGTAGATGGGTGACCGTTGCCTCGATAACTTTCGAACAAAAGGAGATAGGGACTTGAAATTTTCAGGGTAGGTTGCGTATCCGAATGGGAGAGTTGAGTTGGTTTTTGGGCATAATCGGTTTAACGGTCTCCGAGTTATACCCATCTGGAATATTATTTCCTCGATGACTCAAAAAATTAAGATTCGATCGAATTGAAGCTTGGTAACTATTTGTAGAAAATCAACATAAAGACGTGTTTAAGATTTTTCAAGAACCGTACCTCTAGAAAATTTGAAAAAAATGACGAAAAAAAATGTTTGTAAGAACCGTACCCATAGAAAATTTCAAAGAAATTACGAAAAAAAATTGCTTCAAGCACAGACGCGAAGTCAGGAGCTTTTGCGCGTATGTTCTATTGTCAATTCTCCTGTATTGTAAATTCAATTAAGGGTGTTCAATACAGGAGAATGGACAATAGAACATACGCGCAAAAGCTCCTGACTTCACGTCAGTGCTTGAAGCAATTTTTTTTTTCGTAGTTTTTTTGAAATTTTTTCATAGGAAGAGAAGAAATATACTTGTTAAAATGGTTTGCACTTACACGCATGGCTTTTCTTCTAGACATAGACAAACCAACACCTATGTACAATAGATCAAAAAAAAATAAAAAAAAAATTGGAAAAAAAATATTTTTAAATAAAAAAAACTCTTTTTTTTTAAGGCTTGTTAGCGCATCTATAATTAAAAAAGGACTAGTGGCTACTATCACATCGTCTGCATCCATGTCGAGGAACACGCAAACACTGATACGGGTGGGAACGCAGCGAATACCGCAAACTCTCCAGACAGCCCGCACAATGTTTGTTGCAGCGCGCGCGGTTTGTTCGGAGTGTTCTGTTGCAAGTGAATACGCACCTTAAGACAGCAAATAAGGCGAATCAATCCTTCCCACGACGAGTTTCTGAGCGAACTTAACGCACTGCCACTTCTGCCTTTGGAGTAGCGGAAAGATTCGCATCTCTCGCATGATCCCCGACAAATCCGCACCACGTTCATGACAACTGCCGGATTTCCGGTATTCAACACACTTGACAAATTTTCTGTGAATTCGCTCGATCGGCATAAGATGTGAACCATAGATTGGAAACCAGATTATGTTTGCATACTCCAATTTGCTCATCACCAACGAAAAGTACAGGGTTCTGACAACGGACACATCAGGAAACTCTCTGGAGCAACGGAAAACAAAGCCCAATGATCGACTGGCCGAGGTACACAGCTCTTCAACATGTGGAATGAAACTGAAGGCCGAGTCAAAGACCATTAGAAGCCATTAGCCCTAAGTCCAATCCTGAGGCTAAAATAAAATATCCCATTACAATAATCGGTTCATGGGTTTCGGTGTTATACCGACCTGGAACATTATTTCGTCGATACTTCAAAAAATATTGACTCGAATTGAAGCTTGGTAACTATTTATAGAATCTCGACATAAAGGAGTGTGTAAAATTTTGTGAGAACCGTAACCCTAGAAAATTTTTCAAAATTACGAAAAAAGTTTTTTTGTGAGAACCGTCTCTAGAAAATTGTTCAAAATCACGATACGAAAAATTGGTTCAAGCCCTGTGGACAGGAGCTTTCTGGCGCTCTTGTTCAAACAGACAAATTATATCTCCGTAAGTATTAGTTTCTCAGAGTTGGGAATTATATCAATGTATTCTTATGATAGAACTGCATCATAAAGGAAATTCAATTCAAATAATAGTTTATTTATCAAGATTAAATGAGCAATCTCAGCTGAAATGAATTTGACTCTCTCTTATAGAACAGGATAACATGTAAGAGTATGAA
Source organism: Halyzia sedecimguttata (assembly GCA_937662695.2). Taxonomy (NCBI): domain Eukaryota; kingdom Metazoa; phylum Arthropoda; class Insecta; order Coleoptera; family Coccinellidae; genus Halyzia; species Halyzia sedecimguttata. Next base: position 10,986,092 of record OW569418.2, read on the forward strand.
CACAGATCATATAATAAAGCATAGATCATATAATAATTCATAGATAGAATAATTATAGCATTCTGTGAAAACATAGAAGTACGATTCATTATTGAAATTTCGAAAAATCATATCTCCGAAAGCTTGTTGGTGTTGAAAATGATATAAATGTATTTTTATGGTGAAACTGCATCTTAAATAACTATTTGTTTGGACTGTATTAATCGTGAAACTAGTTAAAAATGGAAAATCGTTTATTTGTTCTGGCTTAGCTTGTTACAGTATATCGTGTCGGAATAGTGATAATAATGAATGACGCTTAAATAAATCGTTGCAAGAAATGTTCTCGTCAAGTCGTCACGCATGCTCTTCTTAAGGGCTGCCGTGTAGTCGGACTGGGCTAGGGGGTGAGACTTCTTCATGCGGGGTTGCCGAGATGAGCAAGAAGTCGTGAATGGCGTAAACATACTCCCCACCTTGAAAGAATTATCTTTCAAGCCAACAGCGGAAGTGGACAGATCTTCTGGAATCCTCGCTTTATTACACCATTCGTTGATTTATCGAAGCGACTCTGGCTATTCCATCTGGGCCCTTGTGTATCTTGACTACTCTTCCTAAAGACCAATTGGTTGGTTGTGTATGCTCCCCCTTCACCAATACTAGGGAACCATCGACTAGGGCACCTTTGCTCGATTTCCATTTGGTGCGTCGTTGTAGCTCTGTGATGTAGTCAGATTTCCAACGATTCCAGAAGTGTTGACTAATCTGCTGTAGAAGTTGGAACCTCGTCAACTTGTTCATTTGGACGTCACTAACATCTTCATCTGGAGCTGCTGTGAGAGGCTTCCCGATGATGAAGTGAGCCGGGGTTAGAGGTGTAAAATCGTTCGGATCTGAGCTGAGGGGACAGAGAGGACGCGAATTCAAAATTGCCTCTATTTGAGAGAGAATTGTAGCGAACTCTTCGAATAGCAAGATATTGTTTGCTACTACTCTTTTCAAGTGATGCTTCACACTCTTGACTGCTGCCTCCCATAGACCGCCGAAGTGGGGGGAGTAGGGTGGAATAAACGACCATTCTATAGACTTAGAGGTTGAAGCATCGAATATTGTTCTCGCGTTATCTCTGAGGAAAGTAGTTAGTTCGCGTTGTGCCCCTACAAAATTAGTGCCGTTGTCAGATAGAATTTTGTAGGGTTTACCTCTTCTAGACACGAACCGATATAACGCTTGGATAAAGGCTTCTGAGGAGAGGCTGGAAATTAATTCTAGATGTACTGCCTTTGTTGACAGACAAACAAAAACTCCAATATAGCACTTAGTCGAGCGGCAGCCTCTACCTTTCCTCTCTTTTATCAAAAAAGGCCCAGCATAGTCAACGCCTACTATACTGAAAGCGCTAGAGGGACAAACTCTTTCCTTTGGCAAATCTGCCATGATCGGTTCTATTGATTTAGCGGTGAACTTAAAACATGTTATGCATTTTTTCACAGTAATACGCGCTAAGTTTCTTCCTGATATAGGCCAGTAGCTTTCTCTTATTGTACTCAATAACAATTGAGGACCCCCATGAAGGAGTCTTTTGTGCTCGTGAGCAAACAGTAGCTTGGAAAATTGATGTTTAGAGTGGATCAAAATGGGGTGTTTTTTATTGAATGAATAATTGGAATTCTTCAATCTACCTCCAACTCGTAAAATATTATTTGAGTCTAGAAATGGGGATAGACTCGCCAGCGTGTTTGTTGATTTGACATTTCTTTCGCCATGCAAAGCATCTATTTCCGATGCGAAAGATTCTTGTTGGCATATTTTTATTAGGCAGTTCAAGGCAGCATTCAGCTCCGTTATAGTAAGAGGTCCTTTAGATTTATTATTTTTGTTGATGCAATTGTTCTTGAACCGTAGAATGTATGCAGTTGCCCTCTGCATTCTATTGAATTTTGAAAATCTTTCAAATGGAAATTGGAAAGGTTGAATTGAAGTTGTGTTCGATAAAATTTGAGATTTCAAGTCAGGTAATTCGATTACCTTGGCGTGACCTACCGGCCAAGATTCCGCATTTTCAAAAAGCCATGTAGGTCCGCACCACCAAAGATCTGAATTTATAATTTCACTAGGGTACAAACCTCTGGAAACGATGTCAGCGGGGTTATCGGAAGTGGGAATGTATCTCCATTCTGCGCCTTTGGTAAGAGTCTGAATTTCGGAAACTCTATTGCTCGTGAAGGTTTTCAATAAGCTCGAACTCGTGTTTATCCATGCTAGGGCAACCGTTGAGTCTGACCAAAGTATAGAAGACTCAAAATTGATTTTAATAGACGCCGTGACCTTCTCGAATAACTTTGATAACAGTAAGGCGGCGCATAGTTCGAGACGAGGAATTGTTATAACCTTCACAGGTGCTACCTTGGATTTTGCGCAAAGGAGGTTTACGTGAATATTCCCTCGTGAATCTACACTTCTGAGATAAATGCAAGCTCCATAGGCCTTTTCTGAAGCACCTGCGAATCCGTGTAATTGAACGGTTTCTGAGTTCTTGCAAATTGCCTGCCTACTTAATTCTACCTTATTCATTAGTGGTAGTTCAGTTTCGAATCGTTTCCACGTTTCTAACAAACCACCTGACAACGTTTCGTCCCAGGATCGTCCGTCTGCCCAGAACCTTTGCATCAAGACCTTAGCTAATATAGTGCAGGGACTGATTAGACCTAGTGGATCGAATATTTTGGCGATTACCGATAGAATGCTCTTTGTGACCTTGTTTTTACCTGGACTCGCATGAATGTTGTACAGAAGTTTATCACTTCTGCAAGACCACATTAAACCTAAAGTTTTGAATTTGCCATCGCTTTGGAATTCTAATATATCGTGATCAATATCGCACGAATTCAATCTCTCAAGACAGTCGACAGTATTTGAACACCATTTTCTGAGTGGAAAGCCTCCAGAACTGAGTACTTCGGAAATGTGTTTCGCTATAATTTGAGTTTGCTCGAGTGTAGATGCACCGGTCAATAGATCATCAACATAAAAATCGTGGCGGAGTATGTCTGCTATTTCGGGATATTTATCTTGTACTTCTGCTGCTAGACTAAATAGACAACGTATAGCAAGATAGCTAGCAGAAGTCTGCCCATATGTGACAGTATTTAGCGTATATGTATCTAAATTATCGTTTGGATTATCGCGCCACACGATTTTTTGTAATTGTCGGTGTTGTGGTGCAATTAGAATTTGCCGATACATTTTCGCGATATCTGCCGAAATGACAAAATTGTGCTTTCGAAACCTCAGAATTATTGACAATAGATCGTCCTGTAAAACTGGACCGACAGCTTGAATATTATTGAGCGATATGCCATTACTAGTAGGTGCAGATGCATCGAAAACAACTCTCAATTTCATTGTCAAGCTACTTTCCTTCATGACACCATGGTGTGGCATAAAGTACTGGACACTAGTGTTATTAGTGCTATCGTTATCGAGTGTCATGTGATGAAGTTCGCGATACTCAAGCATAAATTCCCTGTATCGAGAACACAATAAAGGGTCACGTTTGAATTTGCGTTCGAGGGAGTAAAATCGTTGCTCAGCTTGATTTCGCGATTGTCCCAAATTGGATGAGCTCTGCTTTAATGGCATGGTCACTATAAACCGACCGTGTTCGTCTCTGGTTGTGGTATTAACGAAATTGTCTTCACAAAATTGTTCAGTGTCAGAAAGTGTCTTCTGACCTTGTACTTCCTCGATCTCCCAAAATTTCGACAAAGTATTCAGCAAATCTTGATTAACACTCAGATTACAAGAAATATTCGAAGTTTGTTTAATGCCCAGTTGTCCGGAGACCACCCATCCGAATGCTGTTTCATATAATAGCGGCATATTTTTCCCGAGAGACAATTTGTTTTCTCCCAATATTGACCAAAATATATCAGCGCCGACGAGCATGTCGATTGGTCCCGGTTTATAGAATAGTGGGTCTGCTAGCGTTATATTATTTGGGATTGCCCAAGATCGAGTACTAAATGGGAAGCTTGGCATTACTCCAGTAATTTGCTTCAAAACGTAGCAATTGCAGTGCGTTTCAAATTTGGAATGGTTTGACCTAATAAAAACTCTACATTTCTTATCGACTTTAGAATTAGTGTTCGTTATACCAAAAATTGTTAAGTCAGTTCTTTGAGTATCAAGGCCTAATTTCACTTGTAATTGCTCCGTTATGAACGAAGTTTGTGAACCGCAATCTAATAGAGCCCTGATTTTATGAAGTCGTCCTAGCTTATCGGAAATCCGTAAACAAACCGTCGAAAGAATAACCTGCTGCGGCACTGGAGATGCTACGCCACTGCTTAACGTAGTTGAAGTACCTGCCTCGAACTGACTGCGATTCGCATTAGCGTCCCCCTGAGTTGACAAAATCGACATATGCGCATCATTTTTGTCATGTAAAATGGTATTGTGCCGTTGCCTACATTCTCGACAAGGGCCTAATCTGCATCGTTTGGAAGAATGACCTGACCTCAAGCAATTAAAACAAAGGTTCGAACTTTTCACAAATTCTTTCTTCTGGGGTAAACTCAGGTTCAAAAACTCTGCACAAGTATAAATTGAATGTTCTTGCTTACAATAATTACAGATGTAATTAGTGGTAGCCAAGGATCTAACGGTAGTACGATTTGTTGGTTTGTTTTCCTTTATGGTACCCCTAATTTCGTGCTTAGTCAAGGAAAGATTTGATTTAGATTCTAGTGTACTAACGAAGTTAGCCCTTCTTTGTAAAAATGCTAGAAAATCATCCAATTTTGGAAGATCTTCTTTTCTCGTCACTTCTCTTTCCCATTCTAAGCTAGAGGTCGAATCTAGTTTATTTGTGAACCAAAAAATTAATAGAGGATCCCAGTTCTCAATATTTTGACCCAATTGTTCTATGGAACCTAAATGTTTATTGATGTCGTCTGTTAAGATCTGTATATTACGTGAGGTAGGCTTTTGAATCGATTCGATCGAATAAATGGCTTTTATATGCTCGTATATCAACTTTTTCTTGTTATCAAACCTATCTTGCAAAGTTTTCCAAGCTACTTCGTAATTGTTAGACGTGTAGGCAATTTTTGATATTGAAACGGCTGCCGTTCCACCTAATGCGCCTCTTAAATAATGGAATTTTTGAATATCGTCAAGTGTAGTATTTTCATGAATTAAGCTTTTGTATGTGTCTCTGAATTCCAGCCAGTCCTCGAACTTTCCGTCAAATTTGGGCAAAGAAATGTCCGGAAGTTCAACAGAAAGCGTTTTATTAGATTGTGATTGCGATTGCATTGTACCGGCTGATGAACATTGTGATTGAACCTCCGCAACATCATTGTATTTACGCAAAATACGTTTCGCGGTTGCTAAAGCATCATAAAATGCGTTTTCAAAGGTTTGTCTCTCAAGCAATTGTTCCTCGATTTTCGATTCGTCGCAAATTATTTCTATTTCTTCCTGACGCTCGTTGAAATCCGATAATAGTTTTTGGGAATTGGCTAACCTATCGTTCAATTTTATCAACTCTAGTTCGGTTAGTTCCACTTTGTCTTGGATTTCTTTCAGGAAATTAGAAAAAATAGTAAGGCTACTTTTAACCACTCCTCTCTTACGAATTAATTGTTTGAGATCTTCCATTCCGAAAATAGCGCTAAAATTCTCTCTCTACTAGTACAAATTCGAATAAATGCAAGGAAGGGTTAATAATTGGAATCGGCTCACCAAGATATCTGTCGTGGCTATTGTTGAATGTGGTTACCAGCAAGCTGCTATTGTTCACCCTCGGCGTGACGCTGCTCTGGTTACTGTCTGGTTCACACTCTCACTTGTTGATTTCTTGGACAAATTGTGACTTCTTGCTGATTTATAGTAATTGTTGAATAAATTTATTGTTTATCCGGCTCGAAGGACCATATGTTTGGACTGTATTAATCGTGAAACTAGTTAAAAATGGAAAATCGTTTATTTGTTCTGGCTTAGCTTGTTACAGTATATCGTGTCGGAATAGTGATAATAATGAATGACGCTTAAATAAATCGTTGCAAGAAATGTTCTCGTCAAGTCGTCACGCATGCTCTTCTTAAGGGCTGCCGTGTAGTCGGACTGGGCTAGGGGGTGAGACTTCTTCATGCGGGGTTGCCGAGATGAGCAAGAAGTCGTGAAAGGCGTAAACACTATTGAATTTGAAATTTGTTACTTAAAAAAAAAATTTTTTTTTTTTCGTTGCTCCGAAACCATCTGGCCTATTTTGCCCAATAACGAATTTAACCGAGATATGCATCTCCCTAACCTACTCTGAAAATTTCAACTGCCTAGCTTATTCCGTCCAAGAGTTATTGTAGAAATTTTTTTTACACTTTGCGGTAACCTGATCAATACAAAACATCATTTGCCTATAAAGGTCATGATTCTAGAATTTGATACTAAATTTCAGATAGATCAAGTAATCGGTTTCGGAAATATTCATAAAACATGTTTTTACTGAAAACGGCCATAACTCCGAAACCACTCCATGGATTTCGCCTATTAACGAACTCCTCCGAGATATTTACCCTCTGAATCCACCTTGCAAATTTCAATCCTCTAACTCCTTTCGTTCGGGAGTTATCGTGCCTACGGCCGGCTGGACAGAATCGATTTCGACCTCGGATTCTTGATCAGTGAGTCGAACCAAACCGTTTGAGACCATTTTCAGCCAAAAATTCGAAAATTACAGAAATTTTGGCAAATTGATAAGCACTCTGTTCCGAGGAACTAGAGCGCCAAAGATTGGTTCAAGCACTGACGTGAAGTGAGGAGCTTTTGCGCGTATGTTCTATTGTCCATTCTCCTGTAAGGGACAGTCTTAATCGAATATACCATGGTGAATTGTATTGTCCTGTATTGGACACTCTTAGTCGAATATACCATGGTAAATGGTAAATTCGCTTTTGCGCGTATGTTCTATTGTCCATTCTCCTCTATTGGACACGGTACTACGAATTTAGCATCGATATACGGTTGCCTCAGTTTTTATAATATATGAAACCATTTCATACCGTTTTAATGACAGTCCTCAGTAGAGAATCGTCTATGATCAATAAATTGTTATTCTGACATATGTTTTCTATTGGAATTGAAATACGAAAAAACTTACGCCTCAAGTAATTCCAGGATACGATATTCACGAAATCCCGGGAAAATTAGTGGGTCGGCATTCTACAAGTAATCACTCAGTTTCAAGTGGAGCAAATTTGTATATTTTTGAGTTATAGAGGAAATAACAACAACATTAGCTCAGTGGGAGAGAATATTACTTTGGAGCGGCAGCCCCAAGTTCAATTCCGAGGCTAGGAAAGACATTTTCTAGTCACGGTTATCGCCACCATTCACTATTGGGTCAAAAATTAACAGTGCTGTGCCTTAGGTGGCGTAAGGATGTAGTAACAAAGCCACACAGAACACAACTGGTTTTCCTTACTAGCTCCAGCTCTTCGAGAGCTTATGAGGGGTCTCCTTGGGGAAGACCTAGGAGGATCAGTATAATAATATACAATAATATTTCAGATGAGTATAATTCCAAAATAATTTGGCCGATTATGCTAATTAACGAACTCAAATATTGCATTCGGATGCACCTACCCTGGAAATTGTAAGACGTTATCTTTTTCCGTTCTCGCATTATCGTGAGATACCTATATACTTAATATATTTTCGTAAATCACCCAAGGCTGCTCAGATCTCCAACAATACAGATTCGACCGTGTTCAAACTTGGAACTTGACAGTAGAGTTAGTTTTTGAATAAGGTTCACGCAAAATTTCAGAGATGTCGGCAGAAAAGCTTCTGATATATAGAATTTTTTTCAGTGATTTTTTAAAAATTTTCTAGTTTTAGTCGGCATTCTACAAATAATTATCATGTTTGAATTGGATCGCAACTGCCTACAAAACTTCTGTAAATCTGAGCTTTTTGCAGGAGTTCTATGACAACCGTATAATAAGTCGAGGACGCCAGCCTTCCTTTCCAACATGATCTCCAGACTTCACTGCCCGTGACTTTAGCATATTTGCATATCTAAAAGATGAGGATTACAAAATACACTACGATAATATTGAGGACCTCCAATCTTTCATAACAATGTGCTGCCAAAATATTAGCCCACAAATATTAAAAAATATATTTGACAACAAATGGAAAAGAATTTATAATTGCCTCGAGAAAAATGGGGCACATTTTGAATATTTGAGGTGAATTTTTTGTCAGAATTCCCACAAATGACCAAACTCCCAAACTAGGAGTTACTCTATGTATTCTGTCCATTTGTATTGATTAATTACCTGCATTCGAATAAGTTAGTTCAACAGTATGCATCCAGTTACCACTCAAAACTTCTAAATAGGACTTCAAAAATTATTTTATTCAAATACGAGGGAATAGATTATTCATATCTGTTCAATAGCTAATATGATATATCTTCTGAATGACTTAGGAGAATACAATCTCAACTAATGAATAATTCACTGTCGATTCCATTAGCCTGATATTTTCTCAAAGAAAACTGTAACGTGCCAATCGTCCACTTTTAGACGATTGTGGAGCATGAGAATCTACTTTTAATATTCTAGGGGTGGGAGGCTAAACTGGCTTAATTCGGCAACAAAACTCCCTCCCACGTTTTCACAATATATTAAAATTGAGAAATTACAATAGGTCGACCCTTTTTCACTCTACACAGTCTTATACTACTTAACTTAATAGAAAACAATCCATCCATCCATATCCATAGACGTGCTATATCGTTGCAAAACTCCTTAAAACGGAGTAAAATTCCAGTATCATTTCATCACTCTTACAATCAAATTACCCTACTCTGGTCATATCAAGGTCAGTTGTAAACCCAGAGAAGGAGTTCGGCTCAGCAATTATGCTATGTACCCTGAATCGCGTGTAATAAAAACTTAAAACCAAAAATGAATTTGTTTGAATATTTCAGTTTCTACAAACTCAATTCGAACTACATCAACTATTACATCAATTTATTTTGTATAATGAAAATATTTGGTCCAAATTGAGACACGGGGAAAAGTAATCGCAGAGTGACAATCATTTTGGAACTCATCGTTGCCAATGTGTTTGAAGCATGCATATGAAGCGGCAAAATGAGAGGGTTTCAGAACCAACTACGATGTTGTATTTATTTATAAAGACCCTGTATATTTATTAAAAGGTTTCTTTCTGAATTTTCTCTCCCAAACTCTGAAAAATATCTATAAAATAAAAATTAATTATTCAAGACCACTAGAAGTGAGAAAATCAGAGGATAAGTATAACTTGAGAAATAGAGACGTACATAAATCGAAAATTGGTTCAAGCCCTGTGGACAGGAGATTTTAGGCGCTCTTGTTCAAACAGACAAATTATATCTCCGAAAGTATTGGTTTCTCAGAGTTGGGAATTATATCAATGGATTTGTATGATAGAACTGCATCATGAAAGAAATTAAATAAAAAAAAAGCACTGACGTGTAGTCAGTACTCTTTGGCACGCGTGTTCACGGTGGCTAATTTGAATTGAATGATGAGTACTTCAAGCTCAGTAGATAGAGCGAGCCGAAGATCTACTCAAAGGATAGTGGACACCATTCACTGTCGGTTCAAAAATTAACAGTGCTGTATCTAAGCTGCCATCAGGATAGATTAACAAAGTTGGAAAAGAACACAAGTGACTCTCCTTAGTCGCACAAGCTCCTAGAAGATTTGGGAGGGTCAGAATAATCCTAATCATGTTAATCGCACGCGCGCCAAAGCAGATTGACTTTTTACACTTTTTCTTTCATTGTTTAGTCAATCTGCTTTTGCGCGCGTGCGATTAACATGATTAGGATTATACTGACCCTCCCAAATCTCATCATTCAAGTACTCATCATTCAATTCAAATTAGCCACCGTGAACACGCGCGCCAAAGAGTACTGAATACACGTCAGTGCTTTTTTTTTTTTTTCAAGTTCCTTTAACAAATATAGCTATCTATACAGTTTGGCTGTTAGCTTTACCGTAGATCGAAAAAAAATGCGGTTGTGGGACCTCCGTTTGGAACGCAATTGCCTCTTCTCCAAATCCGAACGTATTTTGATATAGATCTACCGAATATAGTTATTTATAAATTCGCCTCAGGGCCACCATACAGACATTTCAACTCGGAAACAACGCTATTTCCCCCAAACTGACTTGTGTCCGTGCACTGAATTGACATGAATATTCTTTTAAAACCTCACAATATCGGCTCATTGCTTCCAACATAACCCAAACAACCCAAAACCATTCACTTCTCATCTGCGCAAGCGCAATATACTCGTGCCTGCAAGTCCTCCCAAAATTACACACCTCACAAAAAACTCCGATTCTCCAACACTAGTGGTTCAGGAGATATCGCTTCTTGAATCCACGCATGCGCAGACCCTCACCAGGGGATTCTATAGAGGAATAGCATCCGCCACCCCAAAATCCCATCCTCTCTGACGAAAGAACCAGCAGTTAAATCACTGATGGTCTGCTCATGCGCATAACGAAAAATGCCCGTAAGGGGTAACACCAATTTCGAAATTAGCCCCAGGGCCACGATACGGACACTTTAACTCGTAAACAACGCTACATCCCCCAATCTGACTTGTCCTTGCACTGAATTGCCATGAATATTCTTTTAAAACCTCACAATATCGGGTCAGCACTCCCAACATAACCCATAAAACCCAAAAACAGTCACTTCTCTTCTGCGCATGCGCAATCTAATTGCGGCTCAAAGTCCTCCCAAAATCACACACCATACAGAAAACTCCGATTCTCCAACACTAGTGGTTCAGGAGATATCGCCTCTTGAATCCACGCATGCGCAGACCCTCACCAGGGGATTCTGTAGAGGAATAGCATCCGCCACCCCAAAACCCCAATCCTCTCTGACGAAAACTTCAGCAGTTAAATCACTGATGGTCTGCTCATGCGCATAACGAAAAATGCCCGTAAGGGTCAATTTCAAAATTGGCCCCAGGGCCACGGTATGCACACTTCAACTCGGAAACAACGGTATTTCCCCCAAACTGACTAGTGTCCGAGCACTGAATTGCTATGAATATTCTTTTAAAACCTCACAATATAGACTCAGCACTCCCAAGATAACCCATTCAACCCAAAAACAGTCACACTTCTCTTCTGCGCATGCGCAATCTACTCGCGGCTAAAAGTCCTTTCAAAATAACACACCTTACAAAAAACTCCGATTCTCCAACACTAGTGGTTCGGAAGATATCGCATCTTTAATCTACGCATGCGCAGACCCTCATCAGGGATCTGGATTCTATGGAGGAATAGCATCCGCCACCCCAAAACCCCAATCCTCTCTGACGAAAACTACAGCAGTTAAATGACTTCTCATCTGCGCATGCGCACAACGAAAAATGTCCGGAAAGGGCAGTATGAACCTCAAAAAAATAGGTTTCGGCATTTTAAGCAAAGTGTTTCGCAAAATAGTAGTAATTTTTTTTATTTTTTTCATGTCACGTGATCTTCACGAAATTTTGATAAAAGTGTTTGCATTGGTCTATTGCATCTAACTACTGAGTTTCAATTTAATCAGATCAGTATTTTTCGAGTTATCCTGAAAACAAAATTTTAAAATTTTTGAAATTTTTTTTTTCTACTTTAGGGCCGTCCGATCAAAACAAAACTTCGCAGGCATATAAAGGTCATGATTCTACAATTTGCTGCCAAATTTCAGAAAGATCGAGTGATTGGTTCCGGAAATATTCAATAAAAACGTTTTGACTAAAAACGGCCTTAACTCCGAAACCGCTCGGTGGATTTCGCCCGTTAACGAACTTGTCCGAGATATTTACGCTACAAAACTACCCTGCAAATTTCAACGCTCTAAGTCGTTCCGTTCGAGAGTTATCGTGCTAACGGCCGGCCGGACTGGACGGACAGAATTGAATTTGACCTCGAATTCTTCATCAGGAAGTCGAACCTAATCGTTTGAGACCATTTTCGAAAAAAAATTCGAAAAATACAGACATTGTGACGAAATGATAGCACGCTGTTCCTTGCGGAACACGCGCGCAACAAACTTTGACAAATTATATCTCCGAATGAATTGGTATCTCAGAGTTGGAAATGATATTAATGGAATCTTATGATATAAGTGCATCATAAAATAAAATAAATTAAATAAAAAGCCATCGATATCATTCCCAACTCGGAGAAACCAATACTTTTATGATTATGATTATGACGGCCGGACAAAATCAATTTTGACCATGGATTCTTGATCAGTGAGTCGAACCGAATCGTTTAAGACCATTTTCAGCCAAAAATTCCCAAATTACAGACATTTGGGCAAATTGCACTCTGTTCCGAGGAACAAGAGCGCCAAAAATAGCAGAACATGTATGTAAAATCCAAGGAAATCACATTATGGGTTGGAGTAATACAAAGATTCTAATGACAGAATCTGATTATATTAAAAGGAAACTTAAGGAGTCAACTTGTATTCTATAGAACAGAGAATGCAATATGGCAAATTGCTCGATTGGTATTGACCATATTTGGCTGAATTTATTGAAAAAGGATTTGGAACTTGGAAATTTCTATGCAAAGTAAAACTTTGTTAGCTATGATTTTCAAATACTGTCAATGTGACAATTCTCCAATTTTAGAATAACTATCAACAAAATAATTCTAAAGATTTCCGTTAAGCGTCTGACGAAGGAGTCTGATATAGACTCAGAAACGTTACGATATAGTTCTTTCTTCGTTGTTTGTCAGGCAACATTGTTCAACTGATTGCTTCTGAGAAATATCTTGTGTTTCTTACGCAGAATAATTAATTTTTATTTAATACCTATTTTTCAGAGTTTGGGAGAGAAATCCCAGGAAGAAACCTTTTAATAATAAGTATACATCCCACAGTATCCTTTAATGATTACCTGTATTTTTCCTCATCAAAATTTCGCTCTTCCCTATATTATTCATCCTCTCTTACATCTTCCTGATTCTGCTTCTCTCTACTCAAACATTAAAAATTTTGGTGTTCCATACTCGTCTGAACATCATTGCTATCCATCGATGAGTTTCTGCGAATAAAAATCCCTGAAATATCCCCAAAGGCGGCCACAAACTGCTAGATACTTTCACCCAACCAGATAAACTATTGGAGACCCTAAGGGTCGTTTTACGTGCGAAATTTTCCATAAAGACGATAACTTCCCTACTTGACGCCGAACAGGTGGCGTTCCCATTCGGTATATATTCAAACTGGTGAATTTATAACTGTTTTAGTGCCTTTTCTTGTCATCGAATTACAGCCGATAATAAAATTTATATCGTGATATTGCCAGGTTGGATTTCTCAGAATGAATGGGACATTTTGTCGAAAAAAAATTTAGCAGGCAAAATTAATGTTTCAGTCATTTCATTCATGAGGAATATTACAACGAAAGTAAACGAATTTATGAATTCTGTCATTATTTTAGTTCAGTCCACTGTTATGACCACTACAAATGTATACTACCTGACAAAGAAACAGCATCACCCAGAAGGAGCTGCTTAAATTTTAATTTTGCAGATAGTATAGCAAGGAGTAAATGATTAAAATTTGGAGAAAAAATTGCGAAGGTTTTTTATGTAAACATTTTTTGTTACTTACAAATTGTACTCGTTTTTTGCAATTTTTTTGAATTTTACAACAAACCAGCTGTTCGAGGAGATCCAAAGTCAATGTTTAGCTGTTGTTAAAATGCTTAGAGCACGTGTACGCGGAATTTATCGCCACCTAAGTAAATTTGAAAGAGGTCGACTTATTGGTCTACGGGAGGCGGGGTAGTCATTTTCAGAAATCGCTAACCGTACGAACAGAAATCCAACTACTGTTATGAGATGTTGTCAAGCGAGGTTTGATAATGCCCAAAATCGAAGAAGAGTAGGCACCGGACGTCGAAGGGGCTCAAATGAAGTTTAAGATCGACGTCTAAGACTCATGGCTATTAGAGACCGATTTGCTCGATCTTTGGCGGATGAGTGGTTAGGAGAAGAAGGCCATCCTGTAACTATCCGAACGGTTTACCGCCGGATAAGGTCTTTTGGACTGTAGCATTATCGACCCCATATTGTGTTACCTCTGACAGTTGAGCATCGCCGGCAACGATTACAGTGGTACAGAGAACTTCAACATTGGAATGTGGAATGGCATCAGGTCGTCTTTTCTGATGAATCTCGATTCTCCTTGGGTGCACATGATGGCCGAAGAAGGGTTAGACGACGTTGGGGAGAAAGACGTGAACTTCAGTTTGATATTGAGCGTCATGTACACCGGACAGTAAGCGTTATGGTCTGATGTGCTTTCGCACATGCAAGTAGGTCACCTTTAGTCTTTATTCGAGGTAACATGACAGCGCCATATGTTCTTCCTTACCTTAACCGGCTTGAGAATCCAATATTTCAGCAAGATAATGCTCGCCCTCATGTTGCCAGAGTTAGTTTAAACTTTTTTGAAGCGACCCATGTGAATCTTTTGCCATGGCCGCCCAGATCCCCCAATCTTTCGCCCATAGGGCATGTTTGGGACATCATGGGTAGAAGGTTTGGAAATGTACGCCAGCCCCAACGGACTATGATACATGAACTACAGGTAGCTTGGGATAGTATCCCTCAAGAAGAAATAGACCACCTTATTACATCAATGCCAAGACGTGTTGGGGAGTGTATAGATAATCACGGTGGACAAACACATTATTATTATTATTATTTAAATTAACAAGAGTAGAGGTATTTACACCTATAAACTCAAAAGAAAAAATTGATGTGTACAAAACCATCACATATGAAAAAAACCGCAACAAAAGTAAAACGAGAAAAGAGAATTAAATAAAGTGCTTGCGTATGATCAATGAGAGCTGCGCCATCCATCGAACCCATTTTTAAAACTATTGGTAGAGCTGCTCCCGACCACGTCAGAGGGCAGGCTGTTCCAGGTGCAGAAAACTCTGTTACTAAGAAAGCACTGTCTCGGCTGAGTCCTGAAATTTTCCTTCCTCAACTTGTAATTGTAATTAACAAATTTATTTAAAAAAATTGTAAACCCTTCGTTTTTTTTTCTTCAAATCTCAATAATTTACTCCTTGCTATACTATCTATGTTTTACCAAAGAAAAATAAAATTTAAACCCTTCTGGGTGTTGAAGTTTCTTCGTCAGTCAGTATAGTTTCATTATTTCCACCCTGCTAGAATCGCAATAGAAAATTCGAGAGACTGTCTTTCTAGTGTAGATAGAAATTAATGAGAACTTGATGTCAGCCTCGCTTTGCATGGAGCAAAATATCTATGTCTTTTAACGATAAATATTATAAACAAACATTCGGTACGGCCATGATTGATCCCTTTCCCCCTTTTTAGCTAACTTGTTCCTCAGCAAAATAGAGCTTGAACTAAAAAACTGGGAAAGCCCTGTGGACAGGAGCTTTGGCACCCTTGTTCAAACCTTGACAAATCAAATCTCCGAAAGTATTGGTTTCTAAGAATTGGGAATGATATCAATAGAATCTTATAGTAGAACGGCATCATAAAAGAAACTAAATAAAAATTAAATTACGAACTTATCTGAGATATTCAATCCTCAAATCTACTAGGAAAATTATATTATATCAATTGAAACTTAGCCAATATTCCAGTTTTGTTTTCACTGGAGATATTCTGAACCCAATTTGATTAACTTACCAAAGTATATATTTCCATCATCACATGGAACATCCAATGGCATAGGGGTAGGGGTATATAGGTATCACCCAAAAATTATAATATCCTATAATTGATCATTTGGCATTCAATCATACTTTGTTTTCTAGATAAATTTGACATGTTTCTTATAGGTATATAAGATGACATGTATGAACAGTGAACACAGACAGAACAAGGATAGATAGAATTCACATTCTGTGAAAACAAGTTCGATGTATTATTGAAATTTTGAAAAATCATATCTCCGAAAGTATTAGTTTGTTAGAGCTGGGGATAGTATCAGTGGATTCTTAGAATCAAACTGAATCTTGAAAAAAATGAATTTGTAATTTGTTATGTAAAGAAAAAAATTTCTTTTCGTTACTCCGAAACCACTGATTTTGCCCAATAACGAACTCAACCGAGATATTCATCTCCAAAACCTACTCTAAAAATTTCAACTGTCTAGCTCATTTCGTTCAGGAGTTATCGTGTTAACGGGCGGCCGGCCGGACAGCATCGATTTCGACCAGGGATTCTTGATCAGTGAGTCGAACCAGATCGTTTGAGAGCATTTTAAGCCAGAAATTCGAAAATTACCGACATTTGGGCAAATAATTTAGCACTCTGGTAATAAGAACAAGAGCGCGAAAGAGAACAAAAATAGTTTTCAAAATTTGGGCTAGGTACATCGATAACATCATTCACCAGTATCTCATACAGTATATACCTACCTTACCATCCTTAGATTTGAAATTATCTAGAGATATCTCAAATTTAGTTTTGACATTTTCGAAAAACCAATTCTGATATTTACATTTCGTCTGATTGAGTTGCTGCCTGGTCATATAAAATGTCCAGCTTACATTTCCTCGTCAACCGGTTATTTAATATTTCGCCAGGCAATTTAAACTTCAAGAAAGAAACAAAAATGATTTTCCAAATTGCCGGAGGAAACGGTTGTAGTCATCAACTAGTTAACAAAATTATCAACTTACATAAATATACAAATCTCTTCAGTAACATAACCCAAACGAAAAAAAAACGGTAAAATGTTTCCAAGCTTTCACGTTCCATCCGAAAACAGACAACAAACTCCAGAATATTTTTAAAAAGGATAATATAAAACTGGCTCTCAAAACTTCGATGAAAATTAAGCAGCTGCTAGGAAATATATTCGACACAACTCCGGACATCTTAAAATCGGATATATACGAAATTAAATGTTTGGATCTGCAACAAGTGCTACGTCGGGCAAACAACCAGAAACCTTCCTACAAGGTTTAAAGAGCACGCGGGACACATTCGGAACAACAACGTCGATAAATCTGCTGTTGCAAATCACGTTTTAACAGCTGGCCACTCAATTTCAGAAAATTCCGTCAAATTGTTGAAAAATTCCAATGAGTGGTAATTAGGAGCACTTGAAGGGATCGAAATGTAAAAGAGAAAATATATTTTACTCAATAATGATCTAACCCCTATTAATAATTCATTATTCTCACTAATCGGTTTATGACTAAGGGTATAATGTCAATCCATACCGGAGTTTAAAAATTGATAGCATGCTTTAGTAACACTTCGCCTTTGAAGACGGAAACATCGTTTCGAAAACATACGTCAGACGAGAAAATTTAAAGTGGACAAAAATGTAGTTTATTTTGTAGAATTCCGTCATCATTTGACTTCATTGTTTCATCTATTTCAACACTTATTATAGAGGGCGAGCTAATTTTCGAATTTTTATCGAAATTGATCTCAAACGATTAGTTTTGAGTCACTGATGAAGAATCCGAGGTCAAACTTGATCTGCTCGGCCATCCCTAAGCACGATTACTCTCGAACGAAATGGGTAAGTGTTATAGAGCTAAAATTTGCATATTAGGTTTGAAGACCAAATGCCCGGGTTAAATTCGTTAATAGGCAAATTCCGTAGTTATAGCCAACTAAATAACTCGAAAAACACTGATCTGATCGATTGGAAAGTCGAGAGTTTTCTGTGAAATACCGACCTGAAGACTTATGTAAAACTTCGTGAGGAGCTTATTTTGAAAGAATTTAAAAAAAAATTCTGTATCTCGAACTGTCCGTCAGATATTGCTGAAATCTAGCAAGCTTTCAAAACCAAGATTAAGATTACTCGATTCGTTCTATATTGTTGAAGATATTGAAACATCGAAAAATTATAATCAATACAAGAATAGTTATAAATAATATTTTGAATACTTTGAATATTAGAGTTTGTGTGTTTTCATAATTGAAGAGATCCATAGAAACAAAAAAAGAATTGGGAGTAGGGAAAATATATCAAGCGGATTAAAAATGTCAGATTATTTTTAATATATTTCAATATGAATTCAAGAAAAAAGACTGGTCTCAATCTCAATCGAGTACTAATAATAATAAGTAACAATCAAGAAATCAATCAAGAATTAAAGCAAGGTTTCCGTAACAATACATTCAATTACATTGATAGAAAAGATTACTGAGAACATGCGGACTTCATCCACAGCAAAACCATTTCATCCAAAACAACAGAATGTGCAGAACTTTTTTAATCTGCAACTCATCAGGAACTTTTGGCCATGTTTCGACGAAAAAGTTTGATATACGAGTATGCACATCTGTAGGCGATATACACTTTTAATATCATTCGCGTTCCTATTTGCTATCCATTGGAATATAAAAAAAATTGTTTAATATTCCGTAAAGTTTTGTCCGAAAATTGAACACATAACTTTAAATTCGGTGCAAATTTCAGAAGGGCTCGCATTCCTCAATATGATAATACATTATTGGATTATTCGTTCGCTTTTTGGCGCTCTAGTTCCTCGGAACAGAGTGCTTATCAATTTGCCCAAATGTCTGTAATTTTCGAATTTTTCGATGAAAATGGTCTTAAACGATTTGGTTTGGCTCACTGATTAAGAATCCGTGGTCGAAATTCATTCTGTCTGGCCGGTCCGGCCGGCCGGCCGTAGGCACGATGACTCTCGAACGGAATAAGCTAGAGAGTTTAATTTTTCAGAACAGGTTTGGCAGATAAATATCTCGTCTAAGTTCGTTATTGGGCAAAATCGGACACAAAGTTTCGAAGTAACAAAAAAAAAATAATTTTTTTTACAGAACAAATTCCAAATTAATTTTTTTTCAATAAGCAGTTTTATCATAAAAATCCAATTCTATCATTTTTAACTCTAACAAGCTAATACTTTCGGAGATATGATTTTTCAAAATTTCAATAAAAAATCGTATTTTTACGTTTTCACAGAATTATATAATTATTCTATATATGAATTGTCATAATGTCAACTTATTTTCCTGAGATATGACAATGTCTCTTGCTAATAGTTGGTTCGAGAAACGTCAAAATCGACTTAGAGAGACAAGGGTAAAAAACCGTCAAATAAACCCCCATGTGGCGATTTTATGTCGAAAAGTGAAAATTAAGAATATACAGGGTGAATCTTTGACCACTGCATTAATTTTAACCAAAGATTCCTCTCATCAAATGAAACACTTTTTTCATTTACCATTTTTCCAGATTCGGCTCAGGTAAAAAGTTACAAGATTAAGTTACAAGTTAATGATTTCAGAATGTGCTAATACACTCCCGCATATTAATTACCTATGACATTGTTGGCGGACGAGAATAAGGCATGGTAACGTGGTTTACAGCTTGATTCGGGATTCCACCGCACAGGGACGGATCCATAAAAGTAGTGAAATTTCTGGAGTTTTCCATTTTAAAACATTCAATGAAGAATATCTCGAAAACGGTGCATTTAAGGAGAAATGATGAAGAATAATATAATGTTCTAAAACGATGGAATATGCTTGAAATGACTCAAGAAAAACTTTATATGATTTCTTTATGCTAATTTCGTTTAGTTTTATGAATCCACGAGTCCAAAACTAGAAAACCAGTAGAAGTAGAAAATAACTAATATTTGAAAAATATGTATCATAGTTATAGGAAACTTTGCGCCAACATTCATTTTAATCGAAAAAAGGATGTCAAAGCTACAAAATAAAAACTGATTTTTCTCAAAATTTCAACAGCCTGTATCTTTTTACCTGAGCTGAATTTGGAAAAATGTTAAATGAAAAAAGTGTTTCATTTGATGAGAGGAATCTTTGGTTAAAATTAATGCAGTGGTCAAAGACTCACCCTGTATATCCCAGGTAAGCACCGACGTTCTATTCTAATACCGGAGATCGACAAGATCGTACGAGGAGCCCGATAGCCGGTGTGTCCACGCTGTCGGGTTTTCGGTTTCGGAACGTGAGAAGGCAGGACTTTTTAGCGCTCTAGTTCCGCGGAACTGAGTGCTTATCAACTTGCCCAAATGTCTGTAATTTTTATTTAAGATGCAGTTTCATCATTAAAATCCATCGATATCATTTTCAACTCCAACAAGCTAATACTTTCGGAAATATGATTTTTCTAAATTTCAATAATGAATCGTACGTACTTCTATGTTTTCACAGAATGCTATAATTATTCTATCTGAGCTTTATTATATGATCTGTGTTTATACTCGTACATTTCATCCTGTTCTATAAGAAGGAGTCAAATTCATATCAGCTATTTTAATTTGATTTCTTCCATGGTGCAGTTCTCATTCTCAGATTGCTCATTTAATCTTGATAAATAAACTATTATTTGAATTGAATTTCCTTCATGATGCAGTTCTTTCATAAGAATACATTGATTTAATTTCCAACTCTGAGAAACCAATACTTTCGGAGATATAATTTGTCTGCTTGAACTAGAGCGCCAGAAAGCTCCTGTCCACAGGGCTTGAACCCATTTTTTGAATATACAGCATGCTTTCGAAGGTCATTCTTTTTCTTTACGGCAAGTAGAACTCATCAATAGTATATTATTTCATAAGGAGGGGAAGTGTCACTTTTCATGGCGAGCTAGAGTTTACCCGCCGAACGGAGTGAGGCGGTTAATTGAAAGCGAGCCATGAAAAGTCCCCTCTACTCCGAATGAAATATGATATTTTATTTTCAAACGTTTTGGAATTCATAAAAATCTGAATATCCACTTTTGGATTGATTTACATAAATAATTCTATCCATTTACGATCGTTTTATAATTGAGTGAATTATGGAACATTTGCCTAGTTACGATTGCCACGTAAAATTCATTCTGACAGATATAAATTAAAATAATTCATAGTTATCATTTGTTATCGGAGATACACTGCGTTAAGACCAAACGGTTTCGTTGAAAATATTTTTTTTTTTAATATAAATCTGGAAAATGCTACAGAGCTGTGATGGGAATACATAGTATAGGAAGTGTTCCAATAAAGGTTGCCACTTTATTGCAATTGAATCATCCAAACGAATACACAGGTCATTCATTTAGGCGAACTTCTGCTACACTACTTATAGATGGAGGAGCCAACGACACGGAGGTTGGAAGTCAAGTAGTGTAGCAGAAGGCTACATCGAGGATTCGCTGCGAAATAAGAATGATAGTGCTGGTAGGATATTGAGCGTCAACGAAGTCCCTGGAACCAGCAACTCAGATGACTCTAATGAGGCATCAGCTTTTGAACAGAATCCGAGACAGAATCCTACCAGTTCATTATTACGTGGTTTTAATTTTCAAAATGCAACATTGACCAATAATTGTGCATTCAATGTAACTTCAATGAATAAAAAAAAAATTGGTTCAAGCACTGACGTGAAGTCAGAAGCTTTTGCGCGTATGTTCTATTGTCTATCCTTCTGTATTGGACACCCTTAATCGAATTTACCATGGTAAATTATGTTGTCCATTCTCCTGTATTGGACACTCTTACTTTGAATTTACCATGGTAAATTCGAATTAAGTGTCCAATACAGGATAATGGACAACATAATTTACCATGGTAAATTCGATTAAGGGTGTCCAATACACAAGGATGGACAATAGAACATACGCGCAAAACGTATGTTTTATAGTCCTATTTATGTCCTATGTTATGTTCCTATGTTATGTTATGTCCTATGTTATGTTTCTATGTTATGTCCTATTTATGTTCTATGTTATGTTCTATTGTCCATCCTTCTGTATTGGACACCCTTAATCGAATTTACCATGGTAAATTATTTTGTCCATTCTCCTTTATTGGACACTCTTAGTTCGAATTTACCATGGTAAATTCGAATTAAGTGTCCAATACAGGAGAATGGACAACATAATTTACCATGGTAAATTCGATTAAGGGTGTCCAATACACAATGATGGACAATAGAACATACGCGCAAAACCTTCTGACTTCACGTCAGTGCTTGAACCAATTTTTTTTTTCGTGTTTTTTTTGAAATTTTCTAGGGGTGCGGTTCTTAAAATTTTTTTTTTCTGTGACGGGAAAAAAATTTGACATTTCATCTCTGTTGACAGGTAACAAAATATAACTTTTCACGAAATTACTTTTTTCCCCGGGAAAAAAGTGATTACTTTTTTCCCGAATATATATATATATATAGAAAATGGAAGATATTTGATTTTAGAATATCTTATTGAATATAAGTTACATTTCCTTTATATCAAAAGTACAATTATTAAATGTGCATTGCGTGAATGACATGTTCCTTGAACTATTCGGTACAACAAACGAATTTTCTTGTGTTGAAATATTATTCTCTGACATGGACACAACTGCTGTTGATGTACCTGGTCGTAAATCGGGTGTTATCAGAACTGCCACACGTTCTGAACACTTTATTAGCAATTTCTGTTCTGTGTGCCACTGATTCATCAACATACCTTTCAGCGACCGTTGATGACTTCCAACCGCCATGTTTCTTTAGTGTCATCAAGTCTCCCCCAGATTCAACTAAAAGTGTAGCAGACGATCTTCGAAATGAATGACCTATATGAGTTAGCATTTTCAAGTTGAAGAAAATTAGCTACTGTTTCAGGTACCTCATAAAACTGAATTTTACCCACAACCTGATTGATACATTTTCCATTGCGATATGCATAAAACAGGCGGCGATCTTTTGCTGCTGCTGGACGAAGGGCTATGTACATTCGATAATATTTAATATATTCTTCAGTAACCACAAATCTCCTGTTTACATCATTCTTTGTTTGCTTCAGTTTCACAATTAATAACTTTCCCGAATCTTCAATATCATCTAATGTTACCTGGCTGATTTCACAAATTCGACAAGCTCCTGCAATCCCAAATACAACAACAACCTTGGCCATTAAATAAACTTCATCGGGTGCATTATTTAAAAAATCACTAATTTGTGTACTCGTAAAAATCGCAGCTTTCTTGGGCGTGTAACCTTTCCCATTTTGTTTCAGAAATGTAATTAGTTTGAAATATTTTGAAATGTCTACATTATTATTGGATCGTAACATACTTTTAATCATTGAATAATTCGAC
Source organism: Halyzia sedecimguttata (assembly GCA_937662695.2). NCBI lineage: Eukaryota > Metazoa > Arthropoda > Insecta > Coleoptera > Coccinellidae > Halyzia > Halyzia sedecimguttata. The sequence continues at coordinate 11,009,241 of OW569418.2, forward strand.
CACACTGTTGATGGCTTTTGTTGTTGTGCCAGTTCCGAAAAATAAGCCAATAACACTGTCTCCGAGAAAGAACTGCATGTCTTTTTCATTTTCCATTCCATAAGTCTTGAATACGCGGTTTCGTAAATTTTCCGCGATTTAGCTGGCAATAATTTTCGTGACGCTACTTGCGCTGCTTCTATCAACTTCGGTGGAGTCAGAGAAAACTCAGAATCAAGCATTTTTAACTTTATAGTATTCAAAATAACTACTAAACAATCACTGAGTTCGCAATAATTGCATCAAATCACAAAATTAAATTGACAGATATTTGATTACACTGAAGTTTTCCTTAGCAACACAGGTCTATTAGCTTACTAGTTTAAAAATTAAAATTTCATATCGATAACATTCTGACTTTAATATATTGTAATAATATGTTCTTTCACAATTAAATCGTCGTTTTTCCTGTCACAGAAAAAAATAGTGTATTATACACGGGAAAATATTAGATTTCAGCTCTCGGTTTTTTGTCTCCCTCCGCTTCGCGTCGGGAGACAACATAACCTCGAGCTAAAATCTAATACTTTTTTCCCTTGTATAATAAATAACTATTTTTCGTCATTTTTTTCAAATTTTCTAGGGTACGGTTCTTACAAAATTTTAAACACGTCTTTATGATGATTTTCTACTACTAGTTACCAAGCTTCAATTTGATCGAATATTTATTTTTTGAGTTATCAAGGACATAATATTCCAGGTGGGTATAACTCAGAAACCGTTTGACCGATTATGCCCAAAAACGAACTCAACTCTCCCTTTCGGATACGCAACCTACCCTGAAAATTGCAAGTCCCTATCTCCTTTCGTTCGAAAGTTATCGAGGCAACGGTCACCCATCTACTGAACTCACACAAGAATGCTCGAATATCCAACAATATTCAACCGATCATGTTAAAACTTGAAACTTGGCAGTACAGTTAGGTGAAGTATGAAGGCTCTTGCAAAATTTCAGCAATTTCAAACGAATAGTTACTGATATATAGAATTTTTTTAATAAATTTTCAATGATTTTTTAAAAATTTCTTACAAATACTTGCCTCACGAAATTTTGCAAGAATTTTCGCGATGGCATTCTACAACTAATGACCATGTTTGATTTCAATCGGTTTAGTATTTTTTGAGTTAATGAGGAACAAAAAACAACCAAATTTCAGATGGCTATAACTCTAAAACCGTTTGCCCGATTATGTCCATAAACAAACCGAAATGTTGCGTTCTGATGAAAATCCTAACCTGAAAATTTCAAGCCGTTATCTCTTTCCGTTCTCAAGTTATCGTGACAACAAAAATATTTTTTAATAATTTTTTTAAAATGTTATAGTCATACGATTCGCACAAAATTTCACAAACGTGCAAAGGTTCACATTCTACAAATACTCACCAAGTTTCAATCTGATCCGATTTATATTGGTGGAAAACAAAATGATTACTCGGAAACCACTGGGCCGCTTATGCCCATTAACGAACTTGTCCGTCGTATTGGGATACGCCATCCACCCTGAAAATTTCAAGTCGCTAGCTCTTTCCGTTCTCAAGTTATCATGGCAACGGCCAGACGGACGGCCGGCCGGACATAATCAAATTTGACCTCCAATTCTTCATTGGGGAGTCGAACTAAATCGTTTGAGACCATTTTCGTCAAAAAATTCGAAAGTTACAGACATTTGGGCAAAACTATAACGCGATGTTCCCCAGAACATACGCGCAAAAAATGACGTTTGAATTACAGAATTTTTTGTTCATAGTAACCAATTCATCTTAAGCTTAGTAAAACTTTTTCTTCCGCCGACCGGAAGAGTGTTGCATAGCAACACTTCTCCTCCTTTGCGGAGAAATATAACTATTAGACGATCCTATCAATCGAAAAATGACGTTATTATTGTACGTTTGAAAATGAAATAAATTATTTTAATAAAAATCGTCTTTATAAGTTTAGCGCAAAGTTATTCCACAAACTTTTCCCTATGGCTATGAGTCACCGCACGCTTTCTGTCATTGTATTCCTGCATTGAAATCATATCGCACGCCTAGTGCAGTAGTGGGACAACTCTAAAAATCGCGTTCCGAGAAAATGAAGATAATACTTTTCAATTATTTTTCAACTTCAAAATATTCTTTCACCGCCATCGTAGAAGATTCGAAAAATTACCATTTTATGGGTTGATATCTTTTCAAATGATATTTGCTGAAGTAATAATTATCATGTACTATATTCCATAAAAAAAAATATATTTTTTCTCGAAATATGAAGATGTCACAGTGTTGCATTATCGGCAACTGAGATTTTGCTAGATAGACCCCTATTACGTTTTCGTTTTTTTATTGATGATTCAATTTGATGGAAGTTATTATTCATTATTAGATAAAGTTGAAAGTGAAAGTATTTTAAAAAGTATTTTTCTTTATTGGTCGAATTAATATGATGAGTAACAACGGAACAAATATTCCACTTCACCTTTGAGTATCATCAATTATAATATAGTTATTCATGTACCAAGGGCGAAAAACTGTCTATTATAGTCTAGTCTGCAAATTGAAATCCGAGGCGGAGCCGGGGATAGCAAGTAGGCGAGACAATAGACAGTTTTTCGTCGAGGTGCATATTACATTTTTTCGTCGACCTCCACATATTTTTAAGAATTTCGGACCTCTTAAATAATTTCACAATAGCAAATGACACATACACTTATGTTTGTATTGAATCGTATCCATAGTGACCACAGCACTGACAGTTATTCCTACAGATACTTATGTTTGTATAGTACTGTATCATACTGTATTCATAGTGACCACAGCGGACGATATAGTAATTTTGCGGACGAGAAAGTACTTCATCTTCCTCTAAGTACTTGCCTTCAAACATAGGCGATGTTATGGTCGCAAATTAGTACGTAAAATGTGACTTTTCATAGAGGTCGACGGAAAATTCATTTAATAGAACAATAATTGAAGACATAACAATAGAAAAATATAAAACAATAACGAATACTATGCGTAGTACATACATAACCAATAGTATGAGTAGTAAATTCGTACAAGTCTTATAAATATCACATAACGATTAAATGAACTAAGTCCAATTAACAGAGTAGATTATGTAGATGGAATGTGATTTCATCTCCCAAATCAGATAAGTCTTTGTTGTCTTATTAGTGATATCAACAGGTTGTTTATAAGCATTTTCCTCTGACCATGACCATGGTGTAGTTGAAAATCCAATTGTCGTTGAAGAAAGTGCGCCGTTCTTCTTTTCCGTTAGTCGGACCACTTTTTTTTAATTACGTTTCCATTTCGAAGGGCGTGCTATCTTTTTTTCTCTATGCACCATTCTGCAGCATCTTCGTTCGTTTTATTTTTTTCATAATTTCGAATTATTCCTGTTTCAGTAGAGCTGTCAGAGAATTTGTCTAGATCTTCTTCGGAATGGTTCTCTGGGTCTGCTTCAGTGTTTTCCGAATCAAACAAAACCTCATTTTCATCTTCAACATTATGTATGAAGCTAGTGTTAATTAGAGGATCCGATTCTTCAGCAGAATTGACATAAATTCGCATAAATGCTTAAACTTTAGAGGTTCAAGAATTGAACCGTCTTCTAGTTACCTTCGCTTGTATGAGTTTTTCCCCAATCCTCTTTTTAACGTATTATTTCTCGTTCATTGAAATGGAATTTTTTCAAGCTGATAAAAGCAGCCTCTTTGTCCCTCCGTTTTTGCATAATTCAGAAATGAACTAAAAATCATTTCAAATCAGTTTCAGTTTACTAATTAAACTGAATGAGTACCTTTAACCAAGTTTCAGATAATTCCGATCAATAAAAGTTTGAAATTATTCGTACAATGTTATTTATACTGCGTCAAAACCCGGAATAAATCAGTGTCCTTTATAGGGACAACGGTCCATAAGTACTCACCTCACGATGCAGTACTGGGATAACTCGAGATGGCACACTGTTGATCTGCACTACATGCGTTTGATGGATTATTCAAAGTTGTGACATGAGTTGTCCCACCCTTGCATAAGTAGAATATGCCCTGATCCATAAATACCATAATGGGACAACAGTGCACATAGCGTTATCTATGTCAACTACAAATATATCGGTAATGCAGGAAGATAGATCGATCATTTTTACCTCTAATAGACGTAATAACTCAAAAAGGGAAAAATTTGAGATGTCCCACTACTGCACTAGGGGTGCGATATGAAGCCGAAAATTGTTGTCCACTTTTAATGTGTTCACGATTTAAGGACTTTACAAACTGACGCTGCCGCGGTGGCGATCAGAGAGCGGTAGAGACCGCGATCAAAACAAGCACACTGAGACGCGGTGTTAATTTTGATCGCGTCTCTGGCCACCGATTTATGGCAAACACTAACGCGGCCGCGCCAGTTTGTGGAGTCCTGAAGGTTCGCTTCACATCAACACGACACGGTTAATCTACGGCAAGGACACAAACGCTCGAGATTTCTCACATACACGACGGAGGTCCGGCATCGTTGAACGACTTCAGCTATTCTCAGACATGGTCACTGCACTGCACAACTGCCGTTCACGACTCGGGGGAACTGCTGGACACCCTCGAGTCGTGCACGGCAGCCGTGTGTCGTTCACACGACCACGACTCGTGCCGGATAGCTGTGAAAGCTATCATTCAAGCCTTCGCCCAAGAATCGGATGCCAGTGTCGTTTACACGACTGTCGTGTACATATGAAGCGAGCCGTAGGCTCGCTTCACATCAACACGACACGGAAAACCGTGTCGTTGTCGTACATAAAAATGTACGACAACACAAATGCTCGAGCTTTCCCACAGGCTCGCTTCACAGTCTTGTAAACGACACCGGCATCCGATTCTTGGGTGAAGGCTTGAAGGATAGCTTTCACAGCTATCTGGATGAGTCGTGGTCGTATTAACGATACACTGCTGCCATGCACGACTCGAGGGTGTGTTGCAAGGCAGCCGTGTGTCGTTCACACGACCACGGCTCGTGCCGGATAGCTGTGAAAGCTATCAACTATTCGCCCGAAATGAATGAAACTTCACGAGATCCTTGAAAATCTAACTCTACTACCAAATTCCAAGTTTCAATACGATCGGATGTATATGTTCGAAGATCCGAGCAGCCTTGGATATGTTCAGTAGTTGGATGGGAGACCGTAGCTGCCTCGAGAACTTTCGAATGAAAAAATTGGTTCAAGCACTGACGTGAAGTCATAAGCTTTTGCGCGTATGTTCTATTGTCCATTCTTCTGTATTGGACACCCTTAATCGAATTTACCATGGTTAATTAAGTTGTCCATTCTCCTGTATTGGACACTTAATTCGAATTTACCATGGTAAATTCGAATTAAGTGTCCAATACAGGAGAATGGACAACTTAATTAACCATGGTAAATTCGATTAAGGGTGTCCAAAGTAGTAATACTACAGGGTTTCCAGATCAAACAATAGAAATCATGACGTCACATTTTGGGTGACCGCTTTTTAGGAATTAATGAAAAAATTCTCGGCGACGTAGAGATTCGAACCGGCACCCTTCAGATTATGAGCCAGACGTGTTTCCCGACCCGGCCACTGAAGCTCGACGTTATGGAACCGTCTTTGGAACTACATATAGAGATCGAGCAGGTAGCGCCTTTTCAGAGGAACATTCTAGAACTAATTAACATGTTTGAATAGACATTGTGGGTGGGGTCGAGTATTTTCATTGTGAAATGACTGTTATCGGAATCATTCAATAACATATTCCTATATACTAGTTATGATTGAATGCAAATTGACCAATGAAATAACGTAATCAGCTATGATTATATAATTTTCAGAGTATATTTGAGAAATTAATATCGTGAATAAGTTCGACATTATTGGGTAAAATCAAAAACAATTTTAAAGGCATTAAGTATTTTTGGGCGCATGTTCTAGGAGAACATCGTCCTATCATTTCGTCCAAATGTCTGTAATTTTCGAATTTCAAGCTGAAAATTGGCTAATAGACTAATTCGGACTCCCTGATCACGAATCCGGTGTCAGATTTTTGGGTGCCGTCCGGCCGGCCTTCCGGCCGTAGGCACGATAACAGGAGCACCGAAGGTCCTATCGACTTCAAACTTTCAGGGTAGGTTTCTGATCAAAATGCGACGGTTAAGTTCGTTAACGGGCAAAATCGGCCGGACGGTTTAGAAGTTATAGACATTTCAAATTTAGAGGTTATTTCCCTGATATTTCAGGAACTAAAGAAGATGTTGAATCGAAACTTGGTAGTCAGTTCGAGGATATAAACGCGCAACTTTTGGCAAAATGTTATGATCGAAATGTTGGTAATTTTTAAAAAAATATTTCTTTTAATTATTTCGAAAAAAAAAAATTTTTTTTCGTGAACTATTCATCAGATTGCAACAAAAACTTGTACTAACGTCAATTGTAGTATTTTGCAACATTGTGCAAAATTTTGGCTCTATACGATTTCAATTTCTGGAGATATAAGACAAAATGTGGCAAATTTCCTGGGTCTCTCTCAGTATTTTCATCGATTATTATATAATAATCAATAATATTAAGGTATTCAACATGATACTGCTTTTTTTTCTTTATTTTCTTTACTGGTCAGTACGGGCCACAAGGAAGATGAACATGCGCCCAATAGCTCATGTCCACAGGGCTTGAACTAATTTTTATTGACATAACGTGAAATGTATATTATCCACATCATTCAATACAGTATTCTTATAGTAGTACATACATTCTAAGATTACATAACTTTCAACAGAGGGATTAATTCTACAAAAGGAATTTATTAAATCTTCAATCGAATTTTGATTATTCTTCTGAGATAGATCTTTCATGATATCTAGGAACTTGTAATAGTAAAACGATATTTTTAAATTTTTCAACATCTCTAGGCGATGGGAAATTATAGCAGTATTTAATTGGATCAATTTATTCAAGTCGGCATCGCTGAAATACATGCAGTTTTCCCATTTGGCAACGCGGGTCATCACACCTTTGGATTTTTCAACTTCAACGCCACAATCTCTTTGATCAGCATCATTTTCAATTAATGCAATAAATGATCTCCATTGCCAGTCGTCAAAAGATATTATACATTCATTAGATATGAGCATGACTGCAGGTTCAAAATTTCTTGCGGGACTTATACGACAATCAATAGAAGCAGACCCACATTCCATTTCCAGATGATTTTTATGTGTAAATTCCTATGAGGATTTCTAAGCTCGATTTTAGCAAAAATGGTTCTTTTCACATGAATATATGTAGATTTCTCAGCATCTCGAGATGATTGGAAAATTATTACTGCTCTCCACGCAATACTTTTTCAACCAAATAAACATCATGCTGACGTGTTTTTTGCAATTCTTCTTGATAGAAAGCACCACTTATTGGCCTACCGCTAAAGTAGGTAACTCACTGGGTTGGTAAGTTGGACTTTTGTGATTTTAAATAGTTTAGTAGTACATCGATACCCTTTTGTGAAAACGTGTCTAAATTTACGTACAATTCTTCTCAAATTTATGAGGTAGTGCTATTTTTATGTGACTGAAGGATAATTTATCTATGTCGTTCTTTGTATTAACGTCACGGGGTTTCATGCCAATAGTTCACTGTTTTTTATTATTATGCTCATTTAACGACATCTTGAAGGATCAATCGATATGTTCCACTGAATTTTTTGTAAAGCACCTCTTTCAACGTTTTTATGACCCCCCACCCTACACTATTGCAGCTATCACATCACTATATATATTATAATGATGCTTTTTAATGACATGTTCATGAAATTATCGGTTGAAAAATTCAATTCATTGATCAGATTGCAAGTTGCTATAGGTACCATGCTTGAGGATATCGAGAAAAGCCAACCAGTTTTCCTTTTCAATGCTTGAGCACATATGAATTTGCAATCAATTACAACGAGAACTACTTGTGACAAGCTTATCAAGCTATCCTAAATGCATTGGAGGTTGTATACTTTTGATTTGGCAGCAAGCTAACATATCAACAAATGTATTGGGTGGTTGTATGAATAAATGCCATTTTCGATGTATTATGGATACTTTAACAGAGCATATGAGACATATTTTCTGTCATTTCAACGTAAGCACAATTGTTTTCGAAAAAAAAAAAAACTTTGGGTACTAGACATTTTGAACATAGATTTGAAGTCAAAAATATTGAATATTTGCTTGGCACTGAGGCAAAATATGCTAAATGTGAAATTTTGTATTCTTACTATCTGTAAAGATTATATGAAAGATTATTCATTTGTACTGTTTGTATTGGCATCGCTTCACTAAATATTCACAATATTTGGATGAAAATGAATCCTATTTACGAAAAAAAGCACAAACGTATTAGAGACTCGTTATGATAAAATAAAAATCTTCGATTCACAAGGACCATAATTTTTGATTTTGTTTACATTGAGGCGGATTGTTTTATTGTATTTTCCAAAAATAAATCTGATTTCTTCAGATACTGTATTGTAGCCAATTATTTTGTCATATTTATTCGGCAATAACCAGAAGAACGGTTCATTATGAGAAATGGGTTCGACCCACCCCAAAGAGAATTACATGAAAGCCAGGTAGCTTCTTCGAATTTAACTAGTCGGTAGTCGAACAAGGGTACAAAGGAATATTTATTTGACCTAGTGAATGATGGGGTGTTAACTTAACCGCATTCAGATAAGAGGCAGGGTTTTTTTCTAACCATTGTGGGGGGATCTATTGTATTCGATATAAGGTGGAAACAATTTTGTATTTATTGCATGTTGAGTGGTCATATATCTCTTTCAATATTCAGGAATCGTGTAAAAAAAAAGGGGGGCTCATAGTGTGTACATTTTTGATAGTAATACGAAATGTAACTCTACTTTATTTTTTCATTGCAAAATTGCTTAACAAATATATCATGAATATGTAAGTCATCAAGAGCTTGGCATCATTTTAAACATTTGATTCCCATGGTGTGATAGATGCTCAATTGTTACTTCAAACGATAAAGAGAATGAACTTCAATCGAGCCCTTTTTCAGGTATCTTTTGCTTACGATGAATACATTCATGAATCTCAGAACGCACTCCATATCAGCTTTACAAAAATGTTCAGCATGGAGGATTAATCAATAAAGACGCTCACAATTTTCGAGATATTAAGAAAAAATCTTATTGTGATGAGGAACTTGTTGAGATTTAAATATATGAAAAACAGGCCTGGTCAGGGGATATCAAATGAGAAGGTGTGATTTTGAAACTTTATCATCTGGCTGATGTTTGAGATGCTGTATTGAGAACGATCATCAGCAAGTTTGATATAGGGGCATGTCTTGGTTATGAAGGGAGGGACGACGATGAATTGGCAATATACACAGGATTGCAATAGATATGTGGAGGAAGATACGACGTATGATATTGAAGATGCAGAAAAAGAGACTGCGATGGATACTGAATTTATTAACAAATCAGCTTTTCACAATTATTTAGCGCGTCTTCTTGACATAATGGATAGTGTTGATCATTATTCATTTCATTTAATTTAGAGTTATTCTGATGAACGATGCTTAAATAATTTGAGATAATTTGTAGTGGAAAATTAGAGTTTAATTGTCATTTTGTATTTAAAAAAAAGCAGTTTTTTAGATATAATCATAATACTTTTCCAAATAAATAACTTCAGCTATTCGAAGTTGTCAAATATTGTATTCTTTCAAAAGCATCTACAGTGCATTTTTTGACATGCAGCAAGCATAGCTCGTCAACTATATTACTGATATCAAACCATTAACTTTATGAAGACTTTGTGTTGGATACCTTTCGTGTGTGCCCAGGGATCCCGTTGGTGTGCAAACTCTTTGAATAGTTTTCACTAATGTGATCAATACTCATATAGTCATGGAATTTATCATGTTTCATGATTGTGTGTTTCCTTAAAGCATCGTTTCATGTGAATTTCTTTCCACATACGAAACAAGCAAAGCCAATTTGCTTATGTATATTCATGTGTCTGCTCAAATTATTGGGTTGGGTGTATTGTTTTTCACAAATGCTGTAGGTATGAATTCTGTTGATATATAAAAATGAGACAGATAAGTATTATACGCGTTAAATACTCTTTATATCCACTATATACATTTTTATAGCTGTTTTATATACGTTTTGCATTCACTTTATAACTGAATATGTATCTATTCATGAAATTCTACGGACGTAATAGATCAGTCCAAGCACAATCATAACAATCTATACACATTCTTTATAGAAATTAAATAGAACACAGGAACAAAATTTGCCATATTTATTTGTGTATTTTCATAGACATTCTAGTATCTTCGTATAGATTCATACATCTTCGTATACACGCATGAATCAAGCAATTTTGCTTAGGAGTTTCAAGACATGTATTCGTTTTATAGTTTGGATATATGTATACACTCATGCATTTTTTTGTCGTAGTTCATATGAATTCATCATGAAAAAGTTGGAAGAACATGCGAATTTGATGATGATTTAGGATGAATATACAACCTACATACATACGCAACCAAAGAAAAACATAGAAAAACATGCTATTTTACAGATTATTCAAGGCCAAATATACAGATGAAGATACACCAGGTCGATAACATTACAGATGTATCAAGAATTATATCTAGACTTGTACAATTTATTTGAGTAAACACAGGGTACAGAAATGTATTTGTGATAGATGACTCGGGTACTTCCATTCCAAAGAAAATATTGATATTCACGCGTTAGTTTTTATGAATTGGCCAAAGACCCAATATGGAATATTGAGAAGAGATTGACATAAATACGACAATACTTCCGATTATGCTTGAGGGGAAAATCCTTATGAAATTACTATGGTTAACAAAAAATGGTATTAGGGATGATGAAAGTTGAAAATAATGATATTCTGATTATGCATGGGGTCAGATCGAAACTGTACGCAGTGAAAAACTCAACAACGAATGATGAAATTAATATACAGAAGTGTTTCAACACAAACGCTAGTGGGAGACATTCACTGTCGGGGCAAAAATTAACCGTGCTGTGCCTAAGCTTCCTGAAGGATACAGCAACTATTTTGGCAAAATACAACCTACATACATACGTAACCAATAAAAAGATGGAAAAACATGCGCCAAGCTATCATCATGCTATCATCAAACTACCATCAAATTAGCATCAAACTATCATAGCAACTACTACTTCATGTATAGTTTACATCAATTTTGTGTATTTTCGTAGAAATTCGAGCATCTTCGTATACATTCGTGCATCTTCGTATACATTCATACATATTCGTATATAGTCATGAATCAATCAATTTTGCTTAGGAGTATCGAGACTTGTTGTTTATATCAATTTTGTGTATTTTTCCTATACATTCGAGCATCTTCGTATACATTCGTGCAGCTTCGTACACATTCACAATCAATTTTGCTTAGGAGTATCAAGACATGTGTTCGTATTATAGTTTGGGTATATGTATACAATCATGCATTTTTGTCATACTTCATATGAATTAATCTCGAAAAAGATGTAAGAACATGCGAATTTGATGATGATTTAGGATGAATATACAACCTACATACATACGTAACCAAGATAAAGATTGAAAAACATGCATCAAGCGTGTAACCATTTAGCATTAACTTTATGAAGGATAGCTTTCTTCATGCAGCACCTCAAGCGTACTTTATATATGATTTGCAACCACTTTATGTACAGTTTATATCAGTTTTGAGTATTTTCGTAGACATTACAGACATTTGGGCTAATTGATAAGCACTCTGTTCCGAGGAACAAGAGCGCCAAAGAGCTAGCTATTTCCGCCCAGGGAACAAATCCCTGTACTTACGGATGATGAGCCAGAAGTGTTGGTAGCCGCTTTGTATGAGCTTTGTATGCGCTTTGTATGAGCTTTGTATCCGATTTGTATGCGCTTTGTATGAGCTTTGAATCCGCTTTGTATCAGCTTTGTATGAGCTTTGTATGAGCTTTGTATCTGCTTTGTATGAGCTTTGTATGCGCTTTGTATGAGCTTTGTATCCGCTTTGTATGCGCTTTGTATGAGCTTTGTATCCGCTTTGTATGAGCTTTGTATCCTCTCATCCGTTGTAAGTTTACTTTTGTAAGGCGAATTCTCCGTGTGGGCGGCAGACGAGCGTTACATGCAATGCTCGTAGACCGTCCACACGGACAATTCGCTTCACATTACGCGTTACATTACACTCGTCTGGACCCGGCATTAGAATGAGTTATCGGACAAGCTTGAGCCCAATTCAGAATCACGTTCATCTTCATCTTAAAACATAATAATGTCACACCTGGAAATAAACTTGCCATCCCTAATATATTTTTGTGGGTAGTGCTAAGAATGCCTGCTTGATCTGAGATGTTGGTTTGACATGCGTTGTCAAATTTTGGATATTCGAAGTTCGAAATTACTTCAATTAATTCAGTTGCTTTATTTATAGAAATTAAGAAAGAATTAACAAAATATTTGATGTGAGAGACTGGTTGAATCAGGATAACTCACAATATTCTGTTATTGGAATTGGTCATGGTCGTCAATTTTCATTACAGAAATTAAGGTGTAGGTTTTCACGGCAATATTTTGACGCTTTTGAAAATAACTTCAATATTGTAAATCCGCTTCCAAAATTATTTTGAATGTTTATTGATATAATTAATATTGATTCATGTCTCAAGTTGTACTGCCTTTATTTTCTAGTCATTTCCTGTGCCATAGTTGTTATATATTGTGATATATTTTAATTCGGAAAGATTTATGTTGAGATATTTATTTTCATATTGTTAAAAATTCAACGAAAAATATTGAACCAAGTGAATGTACCAGAAAGTTTGCTTAGTAGGTATATAGTTATTTTTGTCATGACTACAATTAACAGTGCTGTGCCTAAGGCCTTAGGCACAGCACTGTTAATTGTAGTCATGACAAAAATAACTATATACCTACTAAGCAAACTTTCTGGTACATTCACTTGGTTCAATATTTTTCGTTGAATTTTTAACAGCGCCAAAACAGTTGCTGTATCCTTCAGGAAGCTTAGGCACAGCACTGTTAATTGTAGTCATGACAAAAATAACTATATACCTACTAAGCAAACTTTCTGGTACATTCACTTGGTTCAATATTTTTCGTTGAATTTTTAACAATATGAAAATAAATATCTCAACATAAATCTTTCCGAATTAAAATATATCACAATATATAACAACTATGGCACAGGAAATGACTAGAAAATAAAGGCAGTACAACTTGAGACATGAATCAATATTAATTATATCAATAAACATTCAAAATAATTTTGGAAGCGGATTTACAATATTGAAGTTATTTTCAAAAGCGTCAAAATATTGCCGTGAAAACCTACACCTTAATTTCTGTAATGAAAATTGACGACCATGACCAATTCCAATAACAGAATATTGTGAGTTATCCTGATTCAACCAGTCTCTCACATCAAATATTTTGTTAATTCTTTCTTAATTTCTATAAATAAAGCAACTGAATTAATTGAAGTAATTTCGAACTTCGAATATCCAAAATTTGACAACGCATGTCAAACCAACATCTCAGATCAAGCAGGCATTCTTAGCACTACCCACAAAAATATATTAGGGATGGCAAGTTTATTTCCAGGTGTGACATTATTATGTTTTAAGATGAAGATGAACGTGATTCTGAATTGGGCTCAAGCTTGTCCGATAACTCATTCTAATGCCGGGTCCAGACAAGTGTAATGTAACGCGTAATGTGAAGCGAATTGTCCGTGTGGACGGTCTACGAGCATTGCATGTAACGCTCGTCTGCCGCCCACACGGAGAATTCGCCTTACAAAAGTAAACTTACAACGGATGAGAGGATACAAAGCTCATACAAAGCGGATACAAAGCTCATACAAAGCGCATACAAAGCGGATACAAAGCTCATACAAAGCGCATACAAAGCTCATACAAAGCAGATACAAAGCTCATACAAAGCTCATACAAAGCTGATACAAAGCGGATTCAAAGCTCATACAAAGCGCATACAAATCGGATACAAAGCTCATACAAAGCGCATACAAAGCTCATACAAAGCGGCTACCAACACTTCTGGCTCATCATCCGTAAGTACAGGGATTTGTTCCCTGGGCGGAAATAGCTAGCTCTTTGGCGCTCTTGTTCCTCGGAACAGAGTGCTTATCAATTAGCCCAAATGTCTGTAATGTCTACGAAAATACTCAAAACTGATATAAACTGTACATAAAGTGGTTGCAAATCATATATAAAGTACGCTTGAGGTGCTGCATGAAGAAAGCTATCCTTCATAAAGTTAATGCTAAATGGTTACACGCTTGATGCATGTTTTTCAATCTTTATCTTGGTTACGTATGTATGTAGGTTGTATATTCATCCTAAATCATCATCAAATTCGCATGTTCTTACATCTTTTTCGAGATTAATTCATATGAAGTATGACAAAAATGCATGATTGTATACATATATCCAAACTATAATACGAACACATGTCTTGATACTCCTAAGCAAAATTGATTGTGAATGTGTACGAAGCTGCACGAATGTATACGAAGATGCTCGAATGTATAGGAAAAATACACAAAATTGATATAAACAACAAGTCTCGATACTCCTAAGCAAAATTGATTGATTCATGACTATATACGAATATGTATGAATGTATACGAAGATGCACGAATGTATACGAAGATGCTCGAATTTCTACGAAAATACACAAAATTGATGTAAACTATACATGAAGTAGTAGTTGCTATGATAGTTTGATGCTAATTTGATGGTAGTTTGATGATAGCATGATGATAGCTTGGCGCATGTTTTTCCATCTTTTTATTGGTTACGTATGTATGTAGGTTGTATTTTGCCAAAATAGTTGCTGTATCCTTCAGGAAGCTTAGGCACAGCACGGTTAATTTTTGCCCCGACAGTGAATGTCTCCCACTAGCGTTTGTGTTGAAACACTTCTGTATCTTAATTTCATCATTCGTTGTTGAGTTTTTCACTGCGTACAGTTTCGATCTGACCCCATGCATAATCAGAATATCATTATTTTCAACTTTCATCATCCCTAATACCATTTTTTGTTAACCATAGTAATTTCATAAGGATTTTCCCCTCAAGCATAATCGGAAGTATTGTCGTATTTATGTCAATCTCTTCTCAATATTCCATATTGGGTCTTTGGCCAATTCATAAAAACTAACGCGTGAATATCAATATTTTCTTTGGAATGGAAGTACCCGAGTCATCTATCACAAATACATTTCTGTACCCTGTGTTTACTCAAATAAATTGTACAAGTCTAGATATAATTCTTGATACATCTGTAATGTTATCGACCTGGTGTATCTTCATCTGTATATTTGGCCTTGAATAATCTGTAAAATAGCATGTTTTTCTATGTTTTTCTTTGGTTGCGTATGTATGTAGGTTGTATATTCATCCTAAATCATCATCAAATTCGCATGTTCTTCCAACTTTTTCATGATGAATTCATATGAACTACGACAAAAAAATGCATGAGTGTATACATATATCCAAACTATAAAACGAATACATGTCTTGAAACTCCTAAGCAAAATTGCTTGATTCATGCGTGTATACGAAGATGTATGAATCTATACGAAGATACTAGAATGTCTATGAAAATACACAAATAAATATGGCAAATTTTGTTCCTGTGTTCTATTTAATTTCTATAAAGAATGTGTATAGATTGTTATGATTGTGCTTGGACTGATCTATTACGTCCGTAGAATTTCATGAATAGATACATATTCAGTTATAAAGTGAATGCAAAACGTATATAAAACAGCTATAAAAATGTATATAGTGGATATAAAGAGTATTTAACGCGTATAATACTTATCTGTCTCATTTTTATATATCAACAGAATTCATACCTACAGCATTTGTGAAAAACAATACACCCAACCCAATAATTTGAGCAGACACATGAATATACATAAGCAAATTGGCTTTGCTTGTTTCGTATGTGGAAAGAAATTCACATGAAACGATGCTTTAAGGAAACACACAATCATGAAACATGATAAATTCCATGACTATATGAGTATTGATCACATTAGTGAAAACTATTCAAAGAGTTTGCACACCAACGGGATCCCTGGGCACACACGAAAGGTATCCAACACAAAGTCTTCATAAAGTTAATGGTTTGATATCAGTAATATAGTTGACGAGCTATGCTTGCTGCATGTCAAAAAATGCACTGTAGATGCTTTTGAAAGAATACAATATTTGACAACTTCGAATAGCTGAAGTTATTTATTTGGAAAAGTATTATGATTATATCTAAAAAACTGCTTTTTTTTAAATACAAAATGACAATTAAACTCTAATTTTCCACTACAAATTATCTCAAATTATTTAAGCATCGTTCATCAGAATAACTCTAAATTAAATGAAATGAATAATGATCAACACTATCCATTATGTCAAGAAGACGCGCTAAATAATTGTGAAAAGCTGAATTGTTAATAAATTCAGTATCCATCGCAGTCTCTTTTTCTGCATCTTCAATATCATACGTCGTATCTTCCTCCACATATCTATTGCAATCCTGTGTATATTGCCAATTCATCGTCGTCCCTCCCTTCATAACCAAGACATGCCCCTATATCAAACTTGCTGATGATCGTTCTCAATACAGCATCTCAAACATCAGCCAGATGATAAAGTTTCAAAATCACACCTTCTCATTTGATATCCCCTGACCAGGCCTGTTTTTCATATATTTAAATCTCAACAAGTTCCTCATCACAATAAGATTTTTTCTTAATATCTCGAAAATTGTGAGCGTCTTTATTGATTAATCCTCCATGCTGAACATTTTTGTAAAGCTGATATGGAGTGCGTTCTGAGATTCATGAATGTATTCATCGTAAGCAAAAGATACCTGAAAAAGGGCTCGATTGAAGTTCATTCTCTTTATCGTTTGAAGTAACAATTGTGCATCTATCACACCATGGGAATAAAATGTTTAAAATGATGCCAAGCTCTTGATGACTTACATATTCATGATATATTTGTTAAGCAATTTTGCAATGAAAAAATAAAGTAGAGTTACATTTCGTATTACTATCAAAAATGTACACACTATGAGCCCCCCTTTTTGGGCGTATGTTCTAGGGGAACATCGTCCTATCATTTCGTCCAAATGTCTGTAATTTTCGAATTTCGAGCTGAAAATTGGCTAATAGACTAATTCGGACTCCCTGATTACGAATCCGGTGTCAGATTTTTGGGTGCCGTATGGCCGGCCGGCCGGCCGGCCGGCCGTAGGCACGATAACAGGAGCACCGAAGGTCCTATCGACTTCAAACTTTCAGGGTAGGTTTCTGATCAAAATGCGACGGTTAAGTTCGTTAACGAGCAAAATCGGCCGGACGGTTTAGGAGTTATAGACATTTAAAATTTTGAGGTTATTTCCCTGATATTTCAGGAACTAAAGAAGATGTTGAATCGAAACTTGGTAGTCAGTTCGAGGATATAAACGCGCAACTTTTGGCAAAATTCTGTTATGATCAAAATGTTGGTAATTTTTAAAAAAATATTTCTTTTAATTTTTTCGAAAAAAAAATTTTTTTTTCGTGAACTATTCATCAGATTGCAACAAAAACTTGTACTAACGTCAATTGTAGTATTTTGCAACATTGTGCAAAATTTTGGCTCTATACGATTTCAATTTCTGGAGATATAAGACAAAATGTGTCAAATTTCCTGGGTCTCTCTCAGTATTTTCATCGATTATTCTATGAACTCTTTGAATTCCACCGAAAACAAATTCAAAGACCTAAACATAAAGAATCAAGTCATAGTTTAGACGTCGAAAGAAGGACGATGTTGATCGACTTGAAAAGGTACCTATTTCAAGAAATGCAATAATGAAATGCTTAATTTTTTTTATGGTCACAGAAAATCGTCACAAAAATCTATTTACCTCATTTGACGGCTGTTTGTCAAATCAATTAATTCCAATAATTGATGTCAGATTGCCTACATACCAAGTTCAAACACATTTTATTATATGGAAAACACTTATTATGATCACGTTCTACAGGAATTGATACTAAATAGAAGCTAGATGAAGATTATTGTAATGGAAAATTTGTGTTCCAGAATAATATTAAGGTATTCAACATGATACTGCTTTTTTTCTTTACTGGTCAGTACGGGCCACAAGGAACATGCGCCCAAAAGCTCCTGTCCACAGGGCTTGAACCTATTTTTTTTTTACACGATTCCTGAATATTGAAAGAGATATATGACCACTCAACATGCAATAAATACAAAATTGTTTCCACCTTATATCGAATACAATAGATCCCCCCACAATGGTTAGAAAAAAACCCTGCCTCTTATCTGAATGCGGTTAAGTTAACACCCCATCATTCACTAGGTCAAATAAATATTCCTTTGTACCCTTGTTCGACTACCGACTAGTTAAATTCGAAGAAGCTACCTGGCTTTCATGTAATTCTCTTTGGGGTGGGTCGAACCCATTTCTCATAATGAACCGTTCTTCTGGTTATTGCCGAATAAATATGACAAAATAATTGGCTACAATACAGTATCTGAAGAAATCAGATTTATTTTTGGAAAATACAATAAAACAATCCGCCTCAATGTAAACAAAATCAAAAATTATGGTCCTTGTGAATCGAAGATTTTTATTTTATCATAACGAGTCTCTAATACGTTTGTGCTTTTTTGCGTAAATAGGATTCATTTTCATCCAAATATTGTGAATATTTAGTGAAGCGATGCCAATACAAACAGTACAAATGAATAATCTTTCATATAATCTTTACAGATAGTAAGAATACAAAATTTCACATTTAGCATATTTTGCCTCAGTGCCAAGCAAATATTCAATATTTTTGACTTCAAATCTATGTTCAAAATGTCTAGTACCCAAAGTTTTTTTTTTTTTCGAAAACAATTGTGCTTACGTTGAAATGACAGAAAATATGTCTCATATGCTCTGTTAAAGTATCCATAATACATCGAAAATGGCATTTATTCATACAACCACCCAATACATTTGTTGATATGTTAGCTTGCTGCCAAATCAAAAGTATACAACCTCCAATGCATTTAGGATAGCTTGATAAGCTTGTCACAAGTAGTTCTCGTTGTAATTGATTGCAAATTCATATGTGCTCAAGCATTGAAAAGGAAAACTGGTTGGCTTTTCTCGATATCCTCAAGCATGGTACCTATAGCAACTTGCAATCTGATCAATGAATTGAATTTTTCAACCGATAATTTCATGAACATGTCATTAAAAAGCATCATTATAATATATATAGTGATGTGATAGCTGCAATAGTGTAGGGTGGGGGGTCATAAAAACGTTGAAAGAGGTGCTTTACAAAAAATTCAGTGGAACATATCGATTGATCCTTCAAGATGTCGTTAAATGAGCATAATAATAAAAAACAGTGAACTATTGGCATGAAACCCCGTGACGTTAATACAAAGAACGACATAGATAAATTATCCTTCAGTCACATAAAAATAGCACTACCTCATAAATTTCAGAAGAATTGTACGTAAATTTAGACACGTTTTCACAAAAGGGTATCGATGTACTACTAAACTATTTAAAATCACAAAAGTCCAACTTACCAACCCAGTGAGTTACCTACTTTAGCGGTAGGCCAATAAGTGGTGCTTTCTATCAAGAAGAATTGCAAAAAACACGTCAGCATGATGTTTATTTGGTTGAAAAAGTATTGCGTGGAGAGCAGTAATAATTTTCCAATCATCTCGAGATGCTGAGAAATCTACATATATTCATGTGAAAAGAACCATTTTTGCTAAAATCGAGCTTAGAAATCCTCATAGGAATTTACACACAAAAATCATCTGGAAATGGAATGTGGGTCTGCTTCTATTGATTGTCGTATAAGTCCCGCAAGAAATTTTGAACCTGCAGTCATGCTCATATCTAATGAATGTATAATATCTTTTGACGACTGGCAATGGAGATCATTTATTGCATTAATTGAAAATGATGCTGATCAAAGAGATTGTGGCGTTGAAGTTGAAAAATCCAAAGGTGTGATGACCCGCGTTGCCAAATGGGAAAACTGCATGTATTTCAGCGATGCCGACTTGAATAAATTGATCCAATTGAATACTGCTATAATTTCCCATCGCCTAGAGATGTTGAAAAATTTAAAAATATCGTTTTACTATTACAAGTTCCTAGATATCATGAAAGATCTATCTCAGAAGAATAATCAAAATTCGATTGAAGATTTAATAAATTCCTTTTGTAGAATTAATCCCTCTGTTGAAAGTTATGTAATCTTAGAATGTATGTACTACTATAAGAATACTGTATTGAATGATGTGGATAATATACATTTCACGTTATGTCAATAAAAATTGGTTCAAGCCCTGTGGACATGAGCTATTGGGCGCATGTTCATCTTCCTTGTGGCCCGTACTGACCAGTAAAGAAAATAAAGAAAAAAAAGCAGTATCATGTTGAATACCTTAATATTATTGATTATTATATAATAATCGATGAAAATACTGAGAGAGACCCAGGAAATTTGCCACATTTTGTCTTATATCTCCAGAAATTGAAATCGTATAGAGCCAAAATTTTGCACAATGTTGCAAAATACTACAATTGACGTTAGTACAAGTTTTTGTTGCAATCTGATGAATAGTTCACGAAAAAAAAATTTTTTTTTTCGAAATAATTAAAAGAAATATTTTTTTAAAAATTACCAACATTTCGATCATAACATTTTGCCAAAAGTTGCGCGTTTATATCCTCGAACTGACTACCAAGTTTCGATTCAACATCTTCTTTAGTTCCTGAAATATCAGGGAAATAACCTCTAAATTTGAAATGTCTATAACTTCTAAACCGTCCGGCCGATTTTGCCCGTTAACGAACTTAACCGTCGCATTTTGATCAGAAACCTACCCTGAAAGTTTGAAGTCGATAGGACCTTCGGTGCTCCTGTTATCGTGCCTACGGCCGGAAGGCCGGCCGGCCGGCCGGCCGGACGGCACCCAAAAATCTGACACCGGATTCGTGATCAGAGAGTCCGAATTAGTCTATTAGCCAATTTTCAGCTCGAAATTCGAAAATTACAGACATTTGGACGAAATGATAGGACGATGTTCTCCTAGAACATGCGCCCAAAAATACTTAATGCCTTTAAAATTGTTTTTGATTTTACCCAATAATGTCGAACTTATTCACGATATTAATTTCTCAAATATACTCTGAAAATTATATAATCATAGCTGATTACGTTATTTCATTGGTCAATTTGCATTCAATCATAACTAGTATATAGGAATATGTTATTGAATGATTCCGATAACAGTCATTTCACAATGAAAATACTCGACCCCACCCACAATATCTATTCAAACATGTTAATTAGTTCTAGAATGTTCCTCTGAAAAGGCGCTACCTGCTCGATCTCTATATGTAGTTCCAAAGACGGTTCCATAACGTCGAGCTTCAGTGGCCGGGTCGGGAAACACGTCTGGCTCATAATCTGAAGGGTGCCGGTTCGAATCTCTACGTCGCCGAGAATTTTTTCATTAATTCCTAAAAAGCGGTCACCCAAAATGTGACGTCATGATTTCTATTGTTTGATCTGGAAACCCTGTAGTATTACTACTGTCCAATACAGAAGAATGGACAATAGGACATACGCGCAAAAGCTTCTGACTTCACGTCAGTGCTTGAACCAATTTTTTTTTTATTTATAATATCATTTAAATTAATATTGTAGGACGTTACTTTAAAATTTCTAAGCTATACTGACTTACAGCTAAAATATTATAAAGAAAAGAAGCAATTGGATAGTCTAACTATCATTTTAATAAAATGATGCATTTTTATTGTTCAAATAAAGATATTTTGTTAACTTACAAGAATTTCTTCATTCAATGGTATTTCAAAGATCTAATTACAGTTTTAAATATAAAATAAGTGTCCAATACAGGAGAATGGACAACATAATTTACCATGGTAAATTCGATTAAGGGTGTCCAATACAGAAGAATGGAAAATAGAACATACGCGCAAAAGCTATCTATCATTTTCTTCAAGTTTCACGCCCCAAAAAGGCCTAAATCGTCAGTTTCGCTTTCGAAAATTTCCGACCCCGTCTCTCGAATTAATTCTGACGTTTCTCGGATTGACTTTTTGAATGGAAAATCGTCGGACTCAAAACCTCCGAAACTTGTATCGAATTAGTATATTTAGGCTCAACCTAGAAGAACGAAATTTGGGAAAAACACAAATCGATTCGTCTTCTTCGACTCGACGGCAAAAGTCCGGGTCGAGCGATCGTTTCTTCGGAGCCTTAGGCCGCTCGTACACCAGCACGACGCGACCGCAACGCTACCGCGACGATACTTT
Source organism: Halyzia sedecimguttata (assembly GCA_937662695.2). NCBI lineage: Eukaryota > Metazoa > Arthropoda > Insecta > Coleoptera > Coccinellidae > Halyzia > Halyzia sedecimguttata. The sequence continues at coordinate 11,031,781 of OW569418.2, forward strand.
TTAACGAGGAAAATGCGTCGCGTCGCCGTATCCTTGGTGTGGGCGCTTCTATGAATTACCACGTACCGCGACTGCGAAGCGACACGAAGTCGCGGTCGCGTTGCGGTCGCGTCGTGCTGGTGTACGAGCGGCCTTACGCTACACCAAATCGGTACTACTGAACTCGCACAAGAATGCTCGAATCTCCAACAATATTTAACCGATCATATTAAAACTTGAAACTTGGCAGTAGAGTTAGGTTATGAAGGCTCTTGCAAAATTTCATGAATTTCAAACGAATAGTTACTGATATATAGATTTTTTTTTTTATTTTTAATGATTTATTAAAAATTTTCTACAAATGCTATCCTCACCAAATTTTGCAAAAATTTTCGCGTTGCCATTCTACAACTAATAACAATGTTTGAATTCCATCGGTTCAGTATTTTTCGAGTTAATGAGGAACAAAAAACCACCAAATTTCAGAAAATTTCAGATTGCTATAACTCTATAACCGTTTGGTCGATTATGCTCATAAACAAACTGAAATGTCGCGTTCTGGTGCACATCCTAACCTGAAAATTTCAAGCCGCTATCTCATTCCGTTCGCAAGTTATCGTGACAACAAAAATATTTTTTAATAATTTTTTTTTAAATTTTCTAGCCATACGATTCGCACAAAATTTCACAAACGTGCTTAGGGTCATATTCTACAACTACCCACCAAGTTTCAATTTGATCGGATTCATATTGGTTGAAAACAAAATTATTACTCGGAAACCACTGGGCCGATTATGCCCATTAACGAACTTGTCCGTCGTATTGGGATGCGCCACCTACCCTGAAAATTTCAAGTCGCTAGCTCTTTTCGTTCTCAAGTTATCGTGGCAACGGCCGGCCGGACGGCCGGCCGGACAGAATCAAATTTGACCTCGAATTCTTCATTGGGGAGTCGAACTTAATCGTTTGAGACCATTTTTATCAAAAAATTCGAAAGTTACAGACATTTGGGCAAAACTATAACGCGATGCTCCCCAGAACATACGCGCAAAAAGGGAGGGAGTTGAAATTTTTAGGCTTGGTTGCTCATCCGAATGGGAGAGTTATGTTCGTTGTTGGGCATAATCGGCCTAACGGTTTCGGAGTTATAACCATCTGGAATATTATTTTCTTGATAACTCAAATAATACAGACCCGATGGAATTGAAACTTGGTATCTAGTTGTATAATATCTACATAAAGACGCGTGTTGAATTTTGTGAGGATTGTACCAATAGTAAATTTTAAAAACAATTACGAAAAAATATTATGTATCTCACGATAACATAAGAACAGAAGAGATAGCGATTAGTAATTTTCAGGGTTGGTTGCGCAGACGAATGCGACATTTGAATTTATTGCATAATCGATCAAATGGTTTTGGAGTTATATCTATCTAAAATTTTGTTGTTATTTCCTCAATAACTCGTAAAATACATAACCGATCCAATTCAAACATGGGTGCTAGTTGTAGAATGTCACTGCGAAAATTCTTGCTAAAGTTCGTGAGGATCGTATCACTAGAAAATTAAAAAAAAATTCTATTATTCAGGAACTATTGCTCTGATATCGCTCAAATCTTGCGAGAACTTAAGTCTTCTGCCACGTATGAAGTTTGAACATGATCAGATTTATATTGATGGAGATCGGAGCAGCCTTGTGTTTTGGAGTTATATCCACCTCGAATATTTTTTCCTTGGTAACTCAAAAAATATAGACTCCAATATGTTGAAGCTTGGTATCTTGTTGTAGAATATCGATATAAAGACGTATGTGAAACTGTGTAAGAACTCTACCCCTAGAAAATGTCAAAAAAACTACGAAAAAAATTATTAGTTCAAGCACTGACGTGAAGTTAGTCGAATTTACCATGGTCAATTCGATTAAGAGTGTCCAATACAGGAGAACGGACAAAAGAACATACGTGCAAAAGCTCCTAACTTCACGTCATTGCTTGAACCAATGTTTCATCATTTTTTGAAAAAAAATGTTATCTACGGTACCACCATCATTCAGGTTAAGTTTCAGCGTCTAATAAAGTAGCCAAAAAAATTGATGTGGTCATTTAAAAAAATTATGATGTCACTGAGTAAAAATGAATGACGTCATACGTAGAATTTATACACCATAAGGTGGTTAATTAAAAACTAAAATTGACCGGTCGGACCATTTTGCTTGAGAACATTCAATAAAGCAATTATTAATTTTGTTCCATATTTTATCCACAATTTGTATATTCGAGTTTGTTCTGTATTCAAAGAATACAGGGTAGTGATGATTTCGTTGATCTCTTTTCGTTCAATCCTTACCAGAATTTCTCTATTGTTTTTCTAGATATACGATCCTTGCGAAATTTCGCCAAAAATTGCGGCATTTGTCGGCATATTACGAGAAATTATCAAGCTTAAATTTGATTGGTTTTGTAGTTTTAGAGTTATTGAGACAATACCAGCAACATTTCAGATGGGTATAACTGCGAAACCGTTTGGCCAATTATGCCCATTAGCGAACTTAACTATTACATTTCGATGCGCAACCCATGCTGGAAATTTCAAGTAGCTATAACTTTTCGTTCGAAATATATCGTGGCAACGATCACCCTTCCAACTCGCCCAAGGCTTCTAATAATTTTTCCATATCTCCAACAATATAGATCGTGTTCGAATAAGGGACTTACTCAGCAGTAAAATTAGGTTTTCAAGGTTCCCGAAAAATTTCAGCGATTAAGGACGGATAGTTTCTGGGATACATAATTTTTTCAATTACTTTTTTATTATTCAAGCAATCCTCACGATGTTTCATCAAATTGTGCGCTTCGGAATTCTACAAATAATTACCTAGTTTTAATAGGAACGAATATGCATTTTTTGAGTTATTGAGGAAATAACAACAAAACTTTAGATGGGTATAACTCCGAAACCGGTTGGCCGATTACGCTCATCAACGAAATTAACTATCGCATCTGGATGCGCAACCTACCCTGAAAATTGCAAGTCGCTATATCTTTTCGTTCGATAGTTATCGTGGTAACGGTTACCCATCCATATACTGAACTTTCCCAACTCTCATCCGTTTTCAAGATTTTTTCCGTATCTCCAACAATAAAGATCCAATCGTGTTCATCAAATCTGGAACTTGGCTTCAAAATTTTGAAGGCTCTCGCTAAATTCCAGCGATATCGGACAGATAATTTCTGAGAACAAAATATTTTTTCAAATTTTTTCGAAATTCTTTAGTGGTACGATCCTCAGGAAATTTTGTATAAGTTTTTGTGTCGGCATTCTGCAAGTAGTTACCAAGTTTTAATTCGATCGTATCTGTATTATTGGAGTTATTGGGAAAACAAAATTTTAACTTCGAAACCGTTTGGCAGATTGTGCCCATTCACGAACTTAACCATCAGATTCGGATGCGCAACCTACCCTGAAAATTGCGAGCCGCTATCTTTTTGTTGCGGACAGAATTATTCGGCCTTGAATTTTTCATCAGTGGGAGAAAATAAATGTTCGAGAGCATGTTGCTTCAGCAAAAAATTCGAGAATTACAGACATTTGGACAATGATAGCACGTTGTTCCCTAGAATATGCGCTTAAAAAACATTGGTAGTTCCAGTTGAAAGATCTCAATTAACCTCAATTAATTGGATACAAATATTTTGAAAAGATATCTCGTATCAATACCAAATTTCAAAACTCCATTTTCTCTATAAGCTGGAAGCGTCTAAGCGGCCAATTATATGAATGACCCTGTATAGTATTGAAACATTCCACAATAAGAAAATCTACGTTTTCATTCCCTAACTCGATTACTGTAATCAAATAATATCAGTCTCTTTCGTGACAATTTGGGAGCATAAATTGAATTTTTCATTCCAACAAAGCAATAGATGTCAAATTATCCGCCCCACTTCACAACAGTATTTCAATATTCTGATTCGAAATTCGAGATCAGAAAGTAATCCGGTATTTCAGGCAGCGCTGGCGAACAAATTGAATATTTTCAATTTTACAATCATCTGGCTGACAACGCCGACAATAATCCAAACGTAACATCAGTTCGTCGGTCCGACGGCCTCAAAGAGATTTTTTCTGTTACGTGTATATTATTGGGATTCCTCCTATTTCGCGTATCGAAATCGAGTGTTTTATTTCATCCGAAAACACCAAACCAATGGAATATTTGCTAGACACAAAGGTAACTTCTGGCGCTACACGATAGATGCCGTATCCTGATTACGATGTTACGCATTTATATTGGGTCTTTCAACAGGGACATAAAAATGTAGCATTTGGAAAAGTAGGCACCCTTTTGGCGACCTCGTACATCACGACATCATTCGCAACTGCGCGCAATACGTTTGGCGCTTGTTCACTTCAACAAATTTGATTTCAATGATCAATGATGCTTCAAGCTCAGTGGATTGGATAGAGCTGCTTAGTCGAATATTAACATGCTGAGTCTTAGATGCCGCAAGGATACAGTAACAAAGTCTACAAAAAACACACCTGACTCTCCTAAGTTTGAGGCTCCTATCGGTCTATTTTCAGTGAATTTTTGCACGCCCCAAGAGGACATTATTTACTACGTTTACATGCACCTTCTCGATCCGTTTTGATCCAATGCGCATGTTTTGATGCGAATTAGATGAAATATGGTTTGAGAGTTTACATGCCTTATCTGAAACTAGTTTTCTGTAATTCGGCTTTATTCTAAGCTCGCGTAGCCAACATGGGAAGATTGAAAAAAATTAAAAATGGAAATTAAGAAAAGAAAATCATTCTAAATATCTTAAAAAATGATGAAGAACACCATAATTCCGCAAGGAATTAACCTTTTCTGGGTGGTTACAAGTGATTGAAAGAGCAAATCGTGAAAATGAATGCAGAAAATTGACAGAAAATGATTAAAGATAATAGAAAAAGTTACCTCGAACAATATATTATATCATTTTTATCTCAAGAGATTTATTTCGATCTTCCAGCTTAGGAATTACGATTAACGTAACCCAAAAGCAGGTTCGTTAGATTATCAGATTTGTCAAACTAATAAATTTGGTGTTGGTAATTCTGAAATTTGTTTCTCTTAAAACTACTCTCAATGCGTATTTGGTGTATACATGCACATTAAATCGGTTTGGGAAAACTCAATCCACCTTTTCAAATCGCATTTACTAATTCGCATTTGAGTGGTCAATTCGAATTGAAAAAACGTTTACATGCGTTTTCAATGCGCATTACGGAATACGCATTGGCTTAAAACGGTTCGAGAGGATGCATGTAAACGTAGTAATTGATAACCTAAATAACAGAGTTAGACTCAATCTGATGTGGTTTCGGAATTTCATGCAAAATAGTAATATTATTTCTAGTCATGCAAACATCATGAAATATTGCAGTCTTTGTGTCGATATTTTGCAACTAACTGCCGAGTTTCGATTCGATCACTTCAGTATTTTTCGAGCTATTTGGAAAAAAAATCTGAAATTTTTGAATCAATCAATACAAAACTTTGCATACGTACAAGGGTTGTAATTCTACAATTTTATGCTTAATTCCAGGTAGATCGAATAAATAATTTCGGAATTAAACAAAAAAAGCTCCAAATCAAAATAGTCATAACTCGGAAATCACTTGGCGGATTTCACCCATTAACGAACTTATCCGAGATATTTATACCCCAAACCTACCCTAAAAATGAGAGCTATCCAAGTGATTTCTTTCGAGAGTTATTGTGTCAAACACTGCGAGGCACTGCGGCCTCAGGAAGCATTTGATGAGATTAGGGCTAGCAGAAACTGACGAGTGCAGGTTCTGTTGGGAGGAGGATGAAACTCCTGATCACCTGATAACGGAATGCCTCGCCATCTCAAACTAACGCAAGGAATGTTTTGGGCAATAAATCTGCAGTAGGGAAGACGTAGACTCCTTCAAGCCAACCCAGATGCTGGAGTTCATCAGAACTCTGGAAATGGAAGGCGAGCTGTAGATGGTGATGACATCGACAGCTCTGACGGGGGAGCACAATAGAGCTTAAGGTCGCAGTACAACGTTACCCCCTACAACAATATATAACAGGTATATGTTGTATCAAACGGACGGACAGAATTGGATTTGACCCCGGATTATTCATCAGTGAGTCGATCCTAATCGTTTGAGACTATTATCGGCCAAAAATTCCAAAAATATAGACAGCTTCTTCAGGACAGGGCAACCAAGAAAACAAGGTTGTGGTGTCACCTATTGTCAGTTTTATTGCCATATTTTCCTTGGTTGCCCTGTCTTGAAGAAGCCAATTAGCAGAAACACGTGACGGCAGGTACCAGCAGAATGATTGTTCTCTGCTCCTGTTTGCAAAATTCCCCACTAAACCTAGCCATTTAAATATACTTCTCCGCACTATCTATATTTCTATATTGATGGAATATTATATGGAAGAGTTATATGTTCACCTCAGCATTTAAACATTACAACTTTATATACTAACTGACAACAAAACTACAACACTCAGAAGGAGCTATTTAAATTTTAAATTTTCTTTGGTAAAACATAGATAGTATAGCAAGGAGTAAATGATTAAAATTTGGAGAAATAAATCGTAAAGGTTTCTTCATGTGAACATTTTTTGTTACTTACATACTGTAGTCGTTTCTTGCAATTTTTTTAAATTTTTCAACAAACCAGCTGTTCGAGGAGATCCAAAGTCGATGTTTAGTTGTTGTCAAAATGCCTAGGGCACGTGTACGCAGAATTTATCGCCAGCTAAGTGAATTTGAAAGAGGTCGCATTATTGTTCTACGGGAGGCGGGGTTGTTAATTAGAGAAATCGCTAACCGTACGAACAGAAATCCAACTACTGTTATGAGATCGAAGAGTAGGCACCGGACGTCGAAGGGGCACAAATTAAGTTCAAGATCGATGTCTACGAATTATGGCTATTAGAGACCGATTTGCGACAACCAGATCTTCGGCTGATGAGTGGTTAGAAGAACAAGGCCATCCTGTAACTGCCAGCCGTTAGCACGATAACTCTCGAACGGAATGACTTAGAGCGTTGAAATTTGCAGGGTAGTTTCGTAGCGTAAATATCTCGGACAAGTTCGTTAACGGGCGAAATCGACCGAGCGGTTTCGAAGTTAAGGCCGTTTTAAGTAAAAACGTTTTTTATGAATATTTCCGGAACCGATCACTCGATCTTTCTGAAATTTGCAAACAAATTGTAGAATCATGACCTTTATATGCCTGCGAAGTTTTGTGTTGAACGGACGGCCCTAAAGTGGCAAAAAAATTAAAAAATTGTAAAATTTTGTTTTACCGATAAGTCGAAAAATACTGATCTGATTAAATTGAAACTCAGTGGTTAGATGCAAAAGACCAAAGCAAACACTTTTGCAAAATTTCGTGAAGATCACGTGACATGAAAAACATTAAAAAATTACTACTATTTTGCGGAATATTTTGCTTTTAATGCCGAAACCTATGTTTTTGAGGTTCATGCTGCCCTTTCCGGGCATTTTTCGTTATGCGCATGCGCAGATGCGAAGTCATTTAACTGCTGTAGTGTTCGTCAGAGAGGATTGGGGTTTTGGGGTGGCGGATGCTATTCCTCCATAGAATCCAGATCCTTGATTAGGGTCTGCGCATGCGTGGATTGAAGATGCGATATCTCCAGAGCCACTAGCGTTGGAGAATCGGTGCTTTTTGTAAGGCTTGTGAATTTGAGAGGACTTTTAGCCGCGAGTTGATTGCGCATGCGCAGAAGAGAAGTAAATGTTTTTGGGTTGGATGGGTTATGTTGGGAATGCTGAGTCGATATTGTGAGGTTTTAAAAGAATATTCATGGCAATTCAGTGCAAGGACAAGTCAGTTTGGCGGATGCAGCGTTGTTTCCGAGTTGAAGTTTCCGTACCATGGGGGTGGGGCTAATTTTGAAATTGATGTTACCCCTTACAGGCATTTTTCGTTATGCGCATGAGCAGACCATCAGTGATTTAACTGGTGGTGTTTTCGTCAGAGAGGATTGGGGTTTTGGAAGGCGGATACTATTCATTTATAGAATACCCTGCTAAGGGTCTGCGCATGCGTGGATTAAAGATGCGATATCTCCTGAACCACGGATGTTGGATAATCGGAGTTTTTTGTAAGGTGTGTTATTTTGAGAGGACTTTCAGCCGCGAGAAGATTGCGCATGCGCAGAAGAGAAGTGATTGATTTTGGGTTGTATGGGTTATGTCGGGAGTGCTGAGCCAATATGTTGAGGTTTCCAAAGGATATTCATGGCAATTTAGTGTACGGATAAGTCAGTTTGTGGGATGTAGCGTTATTTCCGAGTTTAAGTGTCCATACCGTGGCCCTGGGGCTAATTTTGAAATCGAAGTTACCTCTTACGGGCATTTTTCGTTATGAGCATGAGCAGACAATCAGTGATATAACTGCTGGTGTTTTCGACAAAGAGGATTGGGGTTTTGGGGGGGCAGATGCTATTCCTCCATAGAATCACCTGGTGAGGGTCTGCGCATGCGTGAATTCAAGAAGCGATATCTCCTGAAACACTAGTGTTGGAGAATCGGAGTTTTTTGTGAGGTGTGTAATTTTGGGAGGACTTGCAGCCAGAAGTATATTGCGCATACGCAGACGAGAAGTGACTGTTTTTGGGTTGTATGGGTTATATTGGAAGTAATCAGCCGATATTTTGAGGTCTTAAAAGAATATTCATATCAATTCAGTGCACGGGCACAAGTCAGTTTGGGAATAATAGCGTTGTTGCCGAGTTGAAATGTCTGTATGGTGGCCCTGAGGCAAATTTATAAACAACTATGTTCGGTAGATCTATATTAAAATACGTTCGGATTTGGAGAAGAGGCAATTGCGTTCCTAACGGAGGTCCCATAACCGCAATTTTTTTTCGATCTACGGTAAAGCTAACAGCCAAACTGTATCGATAGCTATATTGGTTAAAGGAATTTGGAAAAAAAGCAATGACGGGAAGTTAGTACTCTTTGGCGCGCGTGTTCACGGTGGCTAATTTGAATTGATTGATGAGTACTTCAAGCTCAGTGGATGGAGCGAGCCGAAGATCTACCCAAAAGGTAGTACCCATCACTCAATTCAAATTAGCCACCGTGAACACGCGCGCCAAAGAGTACTGACTTCACGTCAGTGCTTTTTTTTTGTTATTCGCATAAGCAGAAGAGAAATAATTTAACTGCTCGAGTTTTCTTCTGAGAAGATTGGGGTTTTGGGGTGGAGGATGCTATTCCTCCATAGAATCCCCCGGTGCCGGTCTGCACATGCGTGGATTCAAGATGCGATATCTCCTGAACCACTAGTGTTGGAGAATCGGAGTTTTTTGTAAGGTGTGTGATTTTGAGAGGACTTTCATCCGTGAGTAGATTGAACATGCGCAGAAGAGAAGTGACTGTTTTTGGGTTGTGTGGGTTATTTCGTGAGTGCTGAGCGATATTGTGAGGTTTTAAAAGAATATTTATGGCAATTCAGTGCAAGGACAAGTCAGTTTGGGGGATGTAGCGTTGTTTTCGAGTTGAAGTGTCCGTACAGTGGCCCTGGGGCTAATTTTGAAATTGATGTTACCTCTTACGGGCATTTTTCGTTATGCGCATTAGCAGACCATCAGTGATCTAACTGGTGGTGTTTTCGTCGGAGAGGATTGGGGTTTCGCGTTAGCGGATGCTATTCCTCCATATAATCCCCTGGTGAGGGTCTGCGCATGCGTGGATCAAATATGCGATATCTCCTGAACCACTAGTGGTGGAGAATCGGAGTTTTTGTAAGGTGTGTGATTTTGGGATTACTTTCAGCCGCGAGTAGATTGCGCATGCGCAGAAGTGAAGTGACTGTTTTCTGGTTGTATGGGTTATGTTGGGAGTACTGAGCCGATATTGTGTGGTTTTAAAAGAATATTCATGTCAATTCAGTGCACGGACACAAGTCAGTTTGGGGGAAATAGCGTTGTTTCCGAATTACAGTATGCGTACCGTGGCCCTGGGGCTAATTTTGAAATTGATATAACCCCTTACGGGCATTTTTCGTTATGCGCATGTGCAGACGATAAGTGAATTAACTGGTGGAGTTTTCGTCTGAGACGATTGGCGATTTGAAGTGCAGGATGCTATTATTTAATAGAATCATCTTGGGAGTATCCGCGCATGCGTGGATTGAATGTGCGATCTCTCATGAACCAATGGTTTTGAAGAATCAGAGTTTTGTGTGCGGTGTGTGATTTTGAGAGAACTTTCAGACCCGTGTAGATTGCGCATGCGCAGAGGTGACGTGGCTCTTTGTGGGTTGTATGGCTTATGTTGGGTGCGGTTTTTGTGTAGCGGTCATGGATTTTGTGCTGAGCCAATATTGTGTTTTGAAAGAAAATTCAAGAATATTCTATGAACGAACAAATCAGTTTCTTGGAAATAGCGTTGTTTTCGAGATGATATGTCTGTGTCGTGGCCCTGAGGCCAATTTATAAATAACTATATTTGGATGATCAATTTTTAATTACTTTCGGATTTGGAGAATAGGCGAAGAAATTGCGTTCCTAATTCGAAGTTCATGTAACTCCTTTCGGAGATTTGTCGTTCTACGCATGAGCAGACAAGAAGTGATATAACTGCTGGAGTTTTCATCTGAGAGGATAGGAGTTTTCAGGTGCTGGATGCTATTCGTCCATAGAATCCCCTTGGAAGTGTCTGCGCATGCGTGGATTGGAGCGGTGATATATCCTGAACCAATGGTGTAGAAGAATCAGAATATTGTGTGAAGTGTTATTTTCAAATAAAAAAAAGCAAGCTCCTAGAATATTCTGAGGGATCTCTTTGGGAAAGACTTGGAGGGGTCAGTATAATCATAAGCATGTTTATAGCATGCGCGCCAAATGCAGATTGACTTAACAATGAAAGAAAAAGTGTAAAAAAGCATTGACGTGGGGTCAATCTGGTTTGGCGGGCGTGCTATAAACATGATTATGATTATACTGACCCCTCCAAGTCTTTCCCAAAGAGATCCCTCAGAATCTTCTAGGAGCTTGTGCGACTAAGGAGAGTCAGTGGTGTTCTTTTTCAACTTTGTCACTCTATCCTTATGGCAGCTTAGATTGAGCACTGTTAATTTTTGAACCAACAGTGAATGGTGTCCACTATCCTTTGGGTAGATCTCCGGCTCGCTCTATCCACTGAGCTTGAAGTACTCATCATTCAATTCAAATTAGCCACCGTGAACACGCGCGCCAAAGAGTACTGACTTCACGTCGGTGCTTTTTGGCGCTCTAGTTCCTCGGAACTGAGTGCTTATCAATTTGCCCAAATTTCTGTAATTTTCGAATTTTTCGAGGAAAACGGTCTTAAACGATTTGGTTCGACTCACTGATAAAGAATCCGACGTTGAAAATCATTCTGTCCGGCCGGTCCGGCCATCCGGCCGTAGGCACGATAACTCTCGAACGGAATGAGCTAGACGGTTGAAATTTTCAGAGTAGGTTTGGGAGATAAATATCTCGGCTGAGTTCGTTATTGGGCAAAATCGGACAGATGGTTTCGGAGAAACAAAACAAAATTTTTTTTACGAAACAAATTCAAAATTAAATTTTTTTCAATAGGCAGTTTTACCATAAAAATCCAATGATATCATTTTTAACTCTAACAAGCTAATACTTTCGGAGATATGATTTTTCAAAATTTCAATAATAAATCGTATTTCAACGTTGTCACACAATGATATAATTATTCTATGTAGGAATTGTCATAATGTCAAATTATTTTCCTGAGACATGTCATTATCTAATCAATCGAAGAATTGTGAGCGAAGTGAGAAAAATCTCAGTTGTTTAGTTTTTCTCAGAAAAGTCTTACATTTCGGAACGGAACATGATGTAAGAGATCTGAGAGTAGTGAGACTGCTTTTCATCCATAGACATAGATATAACTCTCGAACGGAATGAGCTAGGTAGTTGAAATTTTCAGAGTAGGTTAGGAAGATGAATATCTCGGTTAAGTTTGTTATAGGGCAAAATTGGCCAGATTTAATTTGATTTCTTCCATGGTGCAGTTCTCATTCTCATGATTGCTCATTTAATCTTGATAAATAAACTATCATTTGAGTTGAACTTCCTTTATGATGCAGTTCTATCATATGAATACATTGATATAATTCCCAACTCTGAGAAACCAATACTTTCGGAGATATAATTTGTCTGTTTGAACTAGAGCGCCAGAAAGCTCCTGTCCACAGGGCTTGAACCCATTTTTTTATTTTCTTTTCTCATATTGTTCAGTTCTTATTTGTCTTCCTTCATTTTGTCACCGCATAGGTATGTAATTTTTGTCGCAATTTATCCAAATGTCAGTAATTTTCGAAGTTTTTGAAGGAAATGGTCTTTAACGATTTGGTTTGTCTCACTGATCAAAAATCCGTGGTCAAAATCGATTCTGTTCGGCCAGCCCTCCGTTAACACGATAACTCTCGAAAGGATTGAGCTAGGCAGTTGGAATTTTCAGAGTAGGTTTAGGAGATTACTATCTCGGTTAAGTTCTTTATTGGGCAGAATCGGCATGATGGTTTGGGGGTAACGAAAAAAAAAATATTTTTTACATTACAAATTTCAAATTCTATTTTTTTAAGATGCAGTTTCATCATGAGAATCCATCGATATCATTTTAAATTCAAACAAGCTGATACTTTCGGAGATATGAACTTTCAAAATTTCAAACATATATGGTACTTCTATGTTTTCACAGAAGGCTGTTCTCATAGAAATCTATACTACGTTAGCATAGAGTTCATTGGCTCTACTCAATTATTCTATATATGAATTAATATATGATCTGTGTTCATTCATGTCATCATATTTTGCTTTAAGTGACATTTCAAATTTTCTTTCTGGTGCGTTATTCTTGATATGAAATACCCTTCCAGTATGAACAAAACTGGAATATTGACTAAGTTTCAATTGATGTAATGTAGTTTTGATAGTAGATTTGAGGATTGAATATCTCGTTTCCTCCTTCAGAGGCACACTACAAGAGCTACATGACCTCACACCGAATGCAGCAGAATGGCTACGACAGTGTAACTCCAAATATCCAAATATTTGATATTTAATTTAGTGAATTGTGAATTGATCAATGTGTTAACTAATTGTTCATACGAATATATATATATCACCAAAAGACAATGAATAGAGCCAAAAATGAAATTTTTTTTTAAGAATATACAGGGTGTCCCGTAAAGACCACGTCAAACGAAAACGGAAAGAAGATCAGAATGTGCTCTACCTGATGTGAAAAAATCGTTCATATGAAAGTCTCACAGTTTTCGAGATATTTGATGTTTCATGAAAATGTTGAATTTTTTCACTTAAAATGCTTTCTCTCTTGCGGAAGCTACAATTAAATACTTTGCGAATCAGTTTTTTTCCGTAAATATTGTTGAATGATTACTTCAATTCAAGCAATGAAAAATAGCACAAAATATTATACAGGGATTCTGAAAAAAAAAATTTTAATTCATGTTCTGAAGGAAGTGTTTTTTTGTACTCAATTCTATCTGACGTGGTATAAAAAAAGACACTAGACCTTTTCTGCATATTACGTTGAAAAGTTGCCCATTTTGTGAGGATTCCGAAAAGGTTAAATACAGGTGATAACCTTCTTCACGAAAAAAGATATTCGAATGTTTATCGAAAATGGAACATTTCCGTGAAAAACTGATTTTGTCACCTTTTCCACAAATCCTTTCATTTTGCAGATTCTGCTGTAACATATTGAATAATTCTCTTGTAAAATGTCAGTTAGTCCTTAAATTACTTATAAAGTGAAATTATTCATTAATTGCAATGATATAATGTAATAACGCACAGGACCTTCAACATCAACAAATCTATTGAGAAGAAACTTTATAAAAATATCAATAATAAAAATTCAGGTTTCTTATTAGAGCAAATGCTCAAAATGACCACCCCCTTCTCTAATACATGCCCTGCATCTATTGAGAAATTACCTTTTCAAACCATACAAACTTCTCCCCGCTATTTTGGCTGCTGAAATACGAATGCGACCCCTTAGTTGTCCTTCATCTCTTATGGGATTCGAATAAATTTAATTTTTTTTTAAACCCCAGTAAAAATATCCAGAGGATTTAAGTCTGCTGAACGGGGAGGCCACAAAATTTCACCACCCCTTCCGATCCACCGGTGAGGATATGTTTGGTTTAAATATTCCCTAACATGACGACTTTAGTGTGCTGGGCACCCGTCGTGTTAAAACCATAGATTACGTCGCATTTCCAGTGGTATATCTTCTAAGAGTAAGGGTACACTGTTCCTTAGAAAATTAAAATAGTTGGTGTCGTTTAATGATTGCGGCAATTCTGTCGGACCGAATATTTTTCCATCGTATATTCCAGTCCATAAATTCACCGTAAATCGATATTGGGATCTATCTTGCCTTATATTGTGCGGATTCTTGATGTTCCAACTATGAAGATTATGCAGATTGATATAACCGCTTTGTGTACAGGAAGACTCATCAGTCCAAAGGATATTATTGAAAAAATCGGGATTTTCTGTATGTTTCAGCAACATTTGTTGACAAAATTCTACTCGGGCTTGATAGTCTCTTGGTAGTAGTTGTTGAACTCACTGAATATGGTAGGGGTGATATTTGTGTTTCTTCAGGATTCTATGGGCACTTGATTTTGATATGCCTGTCATGAGCTCTATCATTCTGGTTGATACTGAAGGATTATTTTCGACATCATTCAAAATGGTGTCATCTTCCACGATCGAAGGCCGGCCACTACTTTTACGACTCCCAGGAACTCTTTCTTCGACAATTGCATTATGGGTCCGGACAAAAACTTCGTAATTAGGATGTCGGCGATTGGGGTACCGCTCTGAATAAAGCATCGATGCTGCTCTAGCATTAAGACGTACTTCTCCATAAATAAGGTGCATGTCGGTGTATTCTCTTGCAGTATACGAAACATTTTCTGTAGACATTTTACCCAGTAAACTGATACGCATTAACTTCCACTAGATGAAAATGAACGTTTCCATAGATACCTTAAGTACCTTAAGTTTGAATCATTGAATCGCATCACATCATATCGATGTTCGAGAGTTATTTAGGCAAAGAAAAAGAAATATAAAAACTCAGTCTGTGAATTGGCATCTTAATAACATTTTATTGATTTGTTGATTGATTATTTTCAGCAGGAAGTGCAAAATGGAAGTATTTATGGAAAAGGTGAAAAAATCAGTTTTTCACAGAAATGCCATTTTCGATAAACATTCGAATATCTTTTTTGGTGAAGAAGGTTATCACCTTTATTGCACCTTTTCGGAATCCTCAGAAAATGGGCAACTTTTCAACGAAATATGCAGAAAAGGTCTAGTGTCTTTTTTTTATACCACGACAGATAGAATTCAGTACAAAAAATTGGTTCAAGCACTGACGTGAAGTCAGAAGCTTTTGCGCGTATGTTCTATTGTCCATTCTTCTGTATTGGACACCCTTAATCGAATTTACCATGGTTAATTAAGTCCATTCTCCTGTCCATTCTCCTGTATTGGACACTTAATTCGAATTTACCATGGTAAATTCGAATTAAGTGTCCAATACAGGAGAATGGACAACTTAATTAACCATGGTAAATTCGATTAAGGGTGTCCAATACAGAAGAATGGACAATAGAACATACGCGCAAAAGCTTCTGACTTCACGTCAGTGCTTGAACCAATTTTTTTTTTTTATTTATAATATCATTTAAATTAATATTGTAGGACGTTACTTTAAAATTTCTAAGCTATACTGACTTACAGCTAAAATATTATAAAGAAAAGAAGCAATTGGATAGTCTAACTATCATTTTAATAAAATGATGCATTTTTATTGTTCAAATAAAGATATTTTGTTAACTTACAAGAATTTCTTCATTCAATGGTATTTCAAAGATCTAATTACAGTTTTAAATATAAAATAAGTGTCCAATACAGGAGAATGGACAACATAATTTACCATGGTAAATTCGATTAAGGGTGTCCAATACAGAAGAATGGAAAATAGAACATACGCGCAAAAGCTATCTATCATTTTCTTCAAGTTTCACGCCCCAAAAAGGCCTAAATCGTCAGTTTCGCTTTCGAAAATTTCCGACCCCGTCTCTCGAATTAATTCTGACGTTTCTCGGATTGACTTTTTGAATGGAAAATCGTCGGACTCAAAACATCCGAAACTTGTATCGAATTAGTATATTTAGGCTCAACCTAGAAGAACGAAATTTGGGAAAAACACAAATCGATTCGTCTTCTTCGACTCGACGGCAAAAGTCCGGGTCGAGCGATCGTTTCTTCGGAGCCTTACGCTACACCAAATCGGTACTACTGAACTCGCACAAGAATGCTCGAATCTCCAACAATATTTAACCGATCATATTAAAACTTGAAACTTGGCAGTAGAGTTAGGTTATGAAGGCTCTTGCAAAATTTCATGAATTTCAAACGAATAGTTACTGATATATAGAATTTTTTTTTTTTATTTTTAATGATTTATTAAAAATTTTCTACAAATGCTATCCTCACCAAATTTTGCAAACATTTTCGCGTTGCCATTCTACAACTAATAACAATGTTTGAATTCCATCGGTTCAGTATTTTTCGAGTTAATGAGGAACAAAAAACCACCAAATTTCAGAAAATTTCAGATTGCTATAACTCTATAACCGTTTGGTCGATTATGCTCATAAACAAACTGAAATGTCGCGTTCTGGTGCACATCCTAACCTGAAAATTTCAAGCCGCTATCTCATTCCGTTCGCAAGTTATCGTGACAACAAAAATATTTTTTAATAATTTTTTTAAAATTTTCTAGCCATACGATTCGCACAAAATTTCACGAACGTGCTTAGGGTCATATTCTACAACTACCCACCAAGTTTCAATTTGATCGGATTCATATTGGTTGAAAACAAAATTATTACTCGGAAACCACTGGGCCGATTATGCCCATTAACGAACTTGTCCGTCGTATTGGGATGCGCCACCTACCCTGAAAATTTCAAGTCGCTAGCTCTTTTCGTTCTCAAGTTATCGTGGCAACGGCCGGCCGGACGGCCGGCCGGACAGAATCAAATTTGACCTCGAATTCTTCATTGGGGAGTCGAACTTAATCGTTTGAGACCATTTTTTTTCAAAAAATTCGACATTTGGGCAAAACATTTGGGCAAAACTATAACGCGATGTTCCCCAGAACATACGCGCAAAAACACTTCCTTCAGAACATGAATTTAAATTTTTTTTTTCAGAATCCCTGTATAATATTATGTGCTATTTTTCATTGCATGAATTGAAGTAATCATTCAACAATATTTACGGAAAAAACTGATTCAAAATGTATTCAATTGTAGCTTCCGCAAGAGAGAAAGCATTTTAAGTGTAAAAATTCAACATTTTCATAAAACATCAAATATCTCGAAAACTGTGAGACTTTCATATGAACGATTTTTTCACATCAGGTAGAGCCATTCTGATCTACTTTCCGTTTTCGTTTGACGATTTGACAGATTTTGAAGATGATAAAGCCGCAAAAAAAAACTGTCGCGAAAAAGACGAGAAAAAAAAGGTAAAGTTAAAGCTCCCCAAAATATTTACTCACCATTTTTCGCTTAACTGTCATCGAACTGTCGAAAAATATGTCACATATTTCCCCAAGCATGGAAGTTTCCCTCAGCATACGATATATAGAGAGGAGTTTTGAGCAGCAACAATATTTCTCCCAGGCAGGTAAAGGATGTCATGTTTCCTCAGTGATATGCTCGGGGTATAAAAGAAGAAATCCCGGCTCCAACGAGCCATTTAAAAGCTTGTGGAGCATCAATACGTCGTTAATAGTCCTCCTATATTCCAAACTCACCCGTTGAAATGCCTCTGCCTAATATAATAGTTCTCTGGACAACCTTTTTGAGTCATGAGACCGAACTTGAAGCCCATAAATCTCAGGAATTTCTTCTGAACATTTTCGAGTCTTGAAATGTGGACACCATAATGGGGACTCCAAACACAAGTTGCGAAATTTAATTTGCTGAATACGAAAGCGTAATATACCGCCAATAATGCGTCTTTATTTCTGAAGTGTCTGCATTGTCTATTGATGTACCCTAGCATTTTATTGCTGTTGTTGACCACCGACTCGAAATACCGATGGAAAGAAAGTTTCGAATCAAGAATTATTCCCAAGTCTCGGACTTCGTCAGTTCTAGAGAGAATTGTGTTATCAACTGCATAATCGAAAAGAATAGGATGTCTACTTCTCGTGAATGACACTAATGAGCTTTTAGGAATATTAAGACTTAAGAAATTCTACGTGAAAAGAAGTTTGTTATGGAAATCATTGTTTTGTTGCAAAATGGGGAATGCGCTCATATCATTTAGTGGTCAAATTTCTCTTTGATATTGTCACATCATTGTTACATCTTTGTAGGATTTCGATTTCAACAAGGCATTGAATTTCTACTTGTAAATAGTTTTAGTTAAGATTATATTCGAGGAGTTCAAACGACGCATTCGCGACAGATCAGACGTTCTCTGGACTCTATCTCATCAGATGCCCCAAAACCCATTAGGATATCGGTGGTGATCCAAGACACATCCCAAAGAGCACACACCACTTTGGCATCCGGAAAGATTATGCTATCTGGGTTAACCGATTATCTGTAATACTCGAAGATAAAACGTCAGGACTCCCATAAATTTTGGTGCAACGGAAACAACGCCTAATTTCTTAGAATTGCCTTAAACCATCGGATCGTTCCCATGGAATCCCATTGGTCTCAGCCAGGGAATCACCAGTCGTGGCACACAATGTTGGGAGTACTAACTTATGGGATCGAGGAAAAGCTGAAGTGGAGGAGAGTTAAAGATAGTAGGTAGCTAGACACAACGAAAAAGATCAATTTCAGCAACGGTAAGCGATCTCGGTACCACTACGAATCCGATCGCTAACCAATACCGCCACGCTATGTGAGTACAAATATAATGTGAAAGCAGGGTGTTGAACAAATGTCAGTATTGATTTTCGATGCTTCCACAATTTTCTAACTTCATGAAATTATCATCATATTATATGTTATTCCATCAAGTTTAAATCGAAAACTTGGCTGTAAAATAAGATACATAGGTATCCAATTCTCACTAGCTATTAAACTAATATTATAACTGACGTATCAGCTTGTCAAATTTGACTTCGGCCGTTCGATTCACATGATTCATTAAATTCTGCTGGCCTGCTGGCCGGCGTCTGTGAAAAAATGATAGCACGCTGTCCCCTAGAACACGGACGCAAAAAGCAATCCTTAAGTAAATAACCGGAAATGCGCAAGTCCGATACTCAACATTTTTTTCCTAGTTTACACGCAAATGAAAAAAGACATCGACCTTCATTTATCCGCCAATCATAAACAAGCCCTGTGGACAGGAGCTTTCTGGCGCTCTAGTTCAAACAGACAAATTATATCTCCGAAAGAATTGGTTTCTCAGAGTTGGGAATTAAATCAATGTATTCTTATGAAAGAACTGCATCATAAAGGAAATTAAATTCAAATAATAGTTTATTTATCAAGATTAAATGAGCAATCTTAGAATGAGAACTGCACCATGGAAGAAGTCAAATTAATCTAGCTGAAATGAATTTGACTCTTTCTTATAGAACAGTATGAAATGTACGAGTATGAACACAGATCATATAATAAAGCTTAGATAGAATAATTATAGCATTCTGTGAAAACATAGAAGTACGTACGATTCATTATTGAAATTTAGAAAAATCATATCTCCGAAAGTATTAGCTTGTTGGAATTGAAAATGATCGATTTTAATGGTGAAACTGCATCTTAAATAAAAATTACAAATATTTGGGCAAATTGATAAGCACTCAGTTCCGAGGAACTAGAGCGCCAAAAAGTGTAATTCCCTTTCCGGGATTTGAGCCCGCCTTCTCTCGTTCCGAAACTGAAAACCCGACGGCCTAGACCAACCGGCTATCGGGCTCCTCGTACGATCTTGTCGATCTCCGGTATTAGAATAAAATGTCGGTACTTACCTGGGATATATATTCTTAATTTTCACTTTTCGACATAAAATCGCCACATGGGGGTTTATTTGACGGTTTTTTACCATTGTCTCTCTAAGTCGATTTTGACGTTTCTCGAACCAACTATTAGCAAGGAATTAGATAATGTCATGTCTCAGGAAAATAAGTTGACATTATGACAATTCATACATAGAATAATCATGTGAAAACGTAGAAATACGATTTATTATTGAAATTTTGAAAAATCATATCTCCGAAAGTATTAGCTTGTTAGAGTTAAAAATGATATCATTGGATTCTTATAATGAAAGTGCTTATTGAAAAAAAATTAATTTGGAATTTGTTTTGAAAAAAAAAATTTTTTTTTGTTACTCCGAAACCATCTGTCCGATTTTGCCCAGTAACGAACTTAGCCAAGATATTTATCTCCCAAACCTACTCTGAAAATTTCAACTGTCTAGCTCATTCCGTTCGAGAGTTATCGTGCCTACGGTCGGCCGGCCGGACCGGCCGGACAGAATGAATTTCGACCACGGATTCTTGATCAGTGAGTCGAACCAAATCGTTTAAGACCATTTTCATTGAAAAATTCGAAAATTACAGACATTTGGGCAAATTGATAAGCACTCTGTTCCGAGGAACTAGAGCGCCAAAAACACATAAGTAATTTAATGCTTGTGGCTTTTACTTGATGCAAATCCATATTAACTCAATGAAAAATTATATACGATTTACACTTATTTATTCAATATTGTGACGCGTTTCGTCGACACAGCGACTTCATCAGACTACATCATACTAAATTCTTAACAAGTTATTATCTCCCTATACCTAGATGACATGGACACATAATCATTTAAAACTAATTACATGAGAAACTTATTTAAAACAAATTACATAATAGACTTATTTAAAACTAATTACATGAGATTTCACTGCTGGTTTCTTTGTACACATTAACAATAATTCATTCCTAATGCTTTTATTTATAAATTGATTCTCTATTTGAATAGATTGAGTAACGGTGAAAAATTTAGATCTAATTGTTCATTAAGTAAATTACCCGTATGTTTTTCCCTATTTATTTCGACCATTTCCCAGTAATTAAGTTGCGCACCTTTATTCAAATTGTGTTGAATTTTGAAATCCGGGTTAAACTTATGTCCTTCTGCTGATAAATGATTCGAATAATTTGAATTAATTTTGTTGTTTTTGAAGCTGTGATGATGTTCCTTTATTCTTATGCCAAAATTTCTACCAGTTTTTCCTATATATGATTTGTCACAACTCCCGCAATTTAATTGATAAACACCGGATTTATCTTCTTTATTCCTTCCAGCAGTGAAATCTCATGTAATTAGTTTTAAATAAGTCTACTATGTAATTTGTTTTAAATAAGTTTCTCATGTAATTAGTTTTAAATGATTCTGTGTCCATGTCATCTAGGTATAGGGAGATAATAACTTGTTAAGAATTTAGTATGATGTAGTCTGATGAAGTCGCTGTGTCGACGAACCTGTCACAATATTGAATAAATAAGTGTAAATCGTATATAATTTTTCATTGAGTTAGCACATAAGTATATTCAATATCGAAAAGTATCGAGCAAGTGACATGAAGACTGTTTTATGCATGAGCTCCACGTTATTCCTCTGTACAGCTGTGATTTGAACGAGTAGTCCAAAAGTTATGGGAATCCTTCCAGTTTTATTTCAGTGAACTTTATTGGGCACGTTTGATAGACCGCTTGAAATAAAACGAGTTTCTTCAAGACTTCCAGGGTCCACAAAGATGTTCCAACATTTATGTACGTTGTGTTTTGCTGAGTTCCTCAACAAGGTGGTGGTATGAGAAATAGCTGTTTTCTGCAAGTTTTCTTGAGTTTATATTTCGAATGATATCTATAACTTCAATATGCCCATGAATTTTTCATACTATAGAATACTCGCAGTATTATCTGGATGGTTTATTTCGAAAATAAACTTTTTCATTCATGCAGTGAGTGATTAACGAACTTTTGGGCTCTACGCTTGGAAACTTTTGGGGGCCCTCTCTCTTCTTTTTCATCTTCTTATAAAATAATTGCCCAACGGAAACACAGTTTTTCCAAAATGAAACTTAACATTCATTAATGAAATATGAAGATAATCACAACAAAATATAAGAAATGCTCAAAAATAAATATAAAATTGAGGAAACTATTATAACAAGAGCAAATGGGGACGAAGCCTCCCGTTCGTGTTTTACTAATGTATTTAAAACAATCTCTTTGCGCGTATGTTCTGGAGAACATCGCGATATGATTTTTGCCAAATGTGTAATTTTAGAATTTTTTGCATAAATGGTCTAAAATGATTGGGTTCGACTACCTGATGATGAATTCGAGGACAAATTTTATTCTATCCAGCCGTCCGTTGCCACGATAACTTGAGAACAGAAGGAGATATCGATTTGAAAATTTCAGGGTAGGTGGCGCGTCCCAATACGACGAAAAAGTTTATTAATGGACATAATCGGCCCAATGGTTTCCGAGTAATAATTCTTGATTTCAACCAATATAAATCCGACCGAATTGGAACTTTGTGCATAAATGTAGAATACATACTTGAAGACGTTGGTGAAATTTTGTGAGAATCGTATAACTAGAAATTTTCAACCAAATTATTAAAAGATATTATTTATGTCACGATAACCTGAGAACGAGAAGAGATAGTGACTTGCAATTTTTAGGTAAGCTTGTGCATCTGAATGCGATTTGGGTTTGTTAATAGAGATAATCGGCCAATTCAAACATGGTTATTAGATGCAAAAATTCTTGTAAAATTTCGTGAGGATCGTATCACTAGAAAATTAAAAAGAAATCATTGAAAAAAATTCTATTTATCAGAAACTATTCGTCTGACATCACTGAAATTTTGCGAGAGCCTTAAAAAACCTAACTCTACTAAGTACCAAGTTTCAAGTTTGAACACGATCGGATCTATATTGTTGGAGATCCGAGGGGCCTTGTGTGAGTTTATGGATGGGTGACCGTTGCCTCTATAGCTTTTGAGCGAAAGGAGGACTTCAGGGTAGGTTGCGCATCCGAATGGGAGAGTTAAGATCGTTGTTGGGCATAATCGGCCCAACGGTTTCGGAGTTGTACCCATCTGGAATATTATTTCCTCGATATCTCAAAAAATATAGACTCGATCGAATTGAAGCTTGGTAACTAGTTGTAGAATATTGTGTGAAACATTTTGTGAGCACCGTACCCCTGGAAAATTTAAAACAAATTACGAAAAATAAAATTGGTTCAAGCCCTGACGTGAAGTCAGGAGATTTTGCGCGCATGTTCTATTGTCCATTCTTCTGTATTAGACAATCTTAATCGAATTTACCATTTTCTATTATGCGTTCTCCTGTATTTGTAGCATCGCATAAATAAAGCAGTTAATGTTGATCTTTGAGTGATTTCAAGATTTCGGTTATTTAGAATATCAAATAATTATTCTTCCAAACCTCACCTGAAACCGTTCTCGAGAAACTTGTAACGTTACGTTTTACCCAAGGGGCATTTGAGCATTAGACTCTAAGACTAATTTCTCATGGGAGGATTGATTACCCCAGCAACAAAATTCCTAGTCAGGTTTTTAACAATATATTATAGAAAGAACTAGGTGTACAAATCTTGATTTACAGATCCAATCACAATCTCTCAAATTACACAAACTTATAACTACTTATCTTAAAAGAAGGGTTCAATTCGTGGTTCCGCCTCCAATGTAATATGATGTTTTCTCTGTGTCAGATGTTTTCGGTAATGGAATATACCCTCAAGTCAGCATCGAATGTACTTCAGGCGTGCTTCCAGCTCCTCCACCATAAGTTAACTTCCAAGCAAACGTAGGTACAGGCAAACGTAACAGCCAAAATTACTTCAGCTTCAGCCAATGATTGTATGTCGGTGCAAGTCAAGCTTCAGCAAATTATTGTATTTCGGTGCAAACAATGTGGTCCCAACCAAGGGGTGTAATAAATATGGTCTCAACCAAGGGGTGTAGTGTAACTCATGTGGTCCCAACAAAGGATTGTAGCAAATGTGGTCCCAACCAAGGAGCTATATGAAATTAAAGTAAATGAAAATGTGCACAAAAATTCCACAGAACTCCTTCTCGCTTCTCAAGAAAAAAAAATAGGCATTTACATTATGTCGATAATCATTAGTGAACCTAAGAAGGAATTCTGCCCTGGGGAAATGAAAAGTGAAAAACAGAACATGTGCTGTAAAACAAAATGAAGGCAAGCAATGCAATAATTCAGAACCAGCAAAATATCCCCTTAAAATCCAAATCTCTACTTAAATTAAAGGAATTATGAGACTTACCGAGAATAAATATTATTTATCTCGCAAACTAAAGCTTAGAAATTCCACCGGGAATACTCGATGAATTCAGATAAAAATTCTTAATGATATACGAAAGATGATTTCTCCTTCAGAGAAAAGCCGGAAAAAGAAAGTTAAATCAACTTCCTTACATTACGCAGATACGAAGATCGTAGAAGAGAAATAACCTGACATAAGTTGACAGTCCGTCAATGTGCATTCTATGATTACCAGTGGCGTTTCAAAAGGAAATGAATAGCATAGGCGTGCAAGACGTTGCAAACTCTTCATTGAATACAATCTGATGAAATTTTCAGAAATTTCAATATTTCTATGGAACCGCTGCTGGGGCTTCGGAATCCTCGAATTAAGTTGTAACCTACGTTTCCGAAACTTTTTCTCATTGACCATAGATAATTCATCCTCAGAACACTGATAATTTGTGATTTCTTCGACTTTACTTCTATGTATTATACATGACAATGTTCGAAATTATCCATATATTTCGTACACTTCGTTCGTTCATATTGTTAAATTAATATGGTTGGAGCAATTCTATATCATACGATATCATTCACTTAAACATTTGATGAGAATTAGAATATTTAGTTAAACGTGAACCCTCGAAAGACCTTGATTGTGCCATTCACTAGGAAGAGGAAGCTTAATATGGATTCCCTCACTATGAGTGGAATTAACATCTGTTTTGCGGATGAGGCTAGACATCTGGGTGTTATTCTGGGTAGAAATCTGAAAATGAATTCACACCTCGAAACTCGAAAGGGTGATACACAAGGCTAGGCACTCTCTCTGGGCTTGCCAGCGGACTTGTGGAAGGAGATGGGGACTGCCTCCGAAACAGCTCCACTGGTTGTACGTGATGGTGCAGTCTCAGCTCAAGTTTGCTGAAATTCAGAGATCTGCGTGCTTGATGGTGACCGGGGCTTTTCGCTCCACTGGACCTCGCCCCTCTTCACTTGGTGATCAGGAGAGCGGCCCAGATGGCGGCATACAGAATTTATAACGTTTTGAAATCTCCTGAAAAGGGCTGCAACACTTAATACAGGATTGAAGTATGTAATGTGGGTTTGCCTACAATATTTTCAACGTATGCGGATCAGCGATTATTTAAAACTAAAAACATATATGTTCCATGTGTTGGTAAGAATCGCAAATTATTTCTTCATTCCGAAATTCACGAATGAAAACTCAAGTAGCTTGTTTGATAGTGTTATATTTGGTTAATTTTCCGTCGAAAATTCCATATTAGTGTGGATCAAAAATATTCATTATATTATCCTGAATATATTGCTGATTTGGTAGTAGGAGCAGCGTATATTTATTACCCTTTTGGGGATTAATTAGCAAGTTATTGAGAGCATTCAATCACAAGGCCGCCCAACAACTTCAGTAAGTGTCATTTTCTGTCTGCCTTAAATGAATTTTAATTTCCCCTTTCGATTTTCAGGGCCTTTATTTTTCCTATTTTTTTCGTTATTTCCTTAGTTCGACTTTTCGTCGACATTTCCATCATTGAAGATAATTGGAAACACAGTTTTGATACTTCGAGGAAATACCCATATATTATCCCGAACGAGAAAACCAGGTTCAACTTTCACGTCATATTACACCACGGAGGGATCATTGAGGTCGTGCTGGATTCTTTTAAGATCTGGGATAAAATATAAGACTGGTGACAGGGTTGAAAACCTTGGAATTTTCATTTGGTTTCGAGATTTTTGGTATGTAGGAAACCTTCTTTTAACATCGACATTAGAGACTCCATTTTGTCCTTCTCGACATAGTCGTCGACATCACAGCGGCTGCGCTAAAAGATTCATTTAATTTTCAATCAAATTATTATACTGAATTGTTTATTTTTCTATTTGAATTGAATATCCAAAATAATTGGTAATAACATAATTTTCTTATTGTTGAAAGAATACAATTATTTAATCCTTTAAATTGGAATTTTGAATATATTACTTTTATATACAGAGTGTGTTAACCTGGGCTTGATCAAGCATAGGGTGAATTTAGTTGTAAATTTTAAAAATTCTCATGAACCGTTCTTGTTATTGAATTGAGGGATTAATAGAATTTGACGTCGAAGTATATTGATATATTTTTTTTTCCTTTATATATTACTTTTCTTCAGATCATTATTTTCAGTGAGTTTTGGTTACCCTTTTTTTTATTAGTAACTTGCTAGGCATTTACGTGTTTTGGCTGACACAGGTTGATAATTATTATTTTTTTTTCCTTCTTTTTTTTTACCTATTTAGTTTATAGTTAGAGTAGCTAGAACAAATACGTTGGCGCCCCTTTCAATTCCATCTTATCAAACCCACGCCATCTCTGCTGATAGCGAACCGAGGTCATTCTAGCACTCTTTCTTTTTCTTATGTTTTGAGTTTGACTGAAGTAATTCGATTTTTTGTCTTTGATTATTATTCCGAAAAGGGAGCGTTACAACTTCTATGGCTCACAATGAGCTAGATGCGATCGGCTACATGCCTGGTTCTCTGCAGGCTTAATTGGAGACCTACGAGATAATGGTCATGCGATCAGACGTTTCTAAAACCAGAACCTACACAGAGTGGAGCTACCGAGTCGTCTTTCCCAGCAGAGACGACTGGACCGTCTCTGAGAGCATAAACATGCCGCTCGAGTTCAACCAATGAGAAGGCGGCATGCTCGTAACCACATTCTATTCAAATTTGGTATGAATTGTCAAACTCTGACTTTTGTCGAAACCTCTTATAACTCGTATTTTATTTATCTCAAACGTAATATACAGTATATAATGACTAAAGACTAAATCATAATTATTAATTGAACAGAAATATTGGTATGATTCTGCATTTAGGTCTCAGTGTACTGTCGTAGAACCGTTCAGAACTGGGGACCAAAATAAACCAGATATTTAATTCCAGCAGAATGCTCCGAGCCATTAACTCTAGAATACTCAAGTACTGCAAGATCGAAGCTATTTGAAAGAAATTGCCAATAATTCTCAGATTCTTCAATTATGAAATTAGAGGAGAACTTTCGAAAAAGTTCATGGCCAACTTGCCTAAGTATTCAGATATAAATGATAGAGAAGACATGTGTCAAATTTTGTTCAGAAACGGTTCGAAAATTGTTATTAATGCACAATTATAAAAGTTCCTTTTACAGAAAGTGTTGCAGTAATTTGGCATTTAATTTCGAGAATAAAAAATATTTTTCCTGGAGATACAATTGGAAAACTATATATGATAATATATTTAGTCCAGATCCAATTCTATGAAATATAAGTTTGTTTTTTGTCTATTGTGATTTTCAACATAAACTATTTGTGGAAAATAGTACCTATGTAAGGCTGAAGGACCTCAGTTGGTGGCCATTCGGAAACAATAAATAACATTATTATTATATATAGTACCTATATTCAGAGGATTACTTAAAAAAAAGGACCATCCATTAAATTTTCAAATATATATTCGTGTTCTAGAATATACAAAACAGAAAAATCAATCTTATGAAATATAATATATTTCATATAGCATGCATTAACAACTAAAATTTTACGAAACATGGAATATAGAAATTAAACAATAATGATGAATGGGGAAATTCATTTCATGAAATCGATTAACATGGGTAGCAAATATAATATGTAGGCACAGCCATCTCTTGCCTCAAGGTAAATGATTTGAAAGGAGTAACAGCATCGACTTCTGCGCTAGCAATTTTTTGAAAAATATGGTAAAACTTATTACTACCACTTTTGTTTGCACATTTTTTCTGATAGAATAATAATTATCAAATGATTGAGGACAAAAAAGATTTTTCACTCAAAGCAGAGAGCTAAAATGAGTTATACATATTATTGCACTCTTTCTAAGGGTTGGTTAAGATCTCCCAAGATTTAAACGGCTCGGCCAATGGTTATGATATAAGTAGCCTTGTTGAGTATCAAGCATCTTATTAAATTATTGTGCCATTAATTACTACCCATTTTATCCACAAAATGTGACCAAATTTCAATATGTTAATAACGTATAAATTATAAACCAACCACTAGCACAACCTCCTAAGAAAAATAAAATATCCATAATGTATATTCCGAAATGTGAGCGATGTGAGAAAAATCTGAGAAGCTTGTTCCAAAATCTGTTCATCTTAGCAATTAACCAGAAGATTCTTATATGTCAGTACAGAACATAAGTTGTCTCAGATCTCTTACTTCATGTTCTGTACCGAAATATGAAACTCACCTGAGAAAACATTTCCGGAACAAGCTTCGAAAATGTTTCTCTTCGCTCACATTTAGGAAGCTTACTCCATCCACTCAAAACAAACTATAGAATATAAATTTACAATTTTACCTCTCTCCATTTCACTCCTTTTACTAATATTGTTTCATATTATTTACAAGCAACTGTTTAAGGATTGCAAGAATTGACCCACCAACTACCAGCATGTCCTCCTTACAACTTGTGCTAAAACATTGAGAAAAAATATGTATCATTATATGCTAACTCACTTCACCCACTCTAAACAAACTATATTCTACTTTTTACTTGCTAAATACAATTGTTTTTCTATTTTTTTTTTACTAATATTAGCAGCACCATTATTTTTATTTTTTACATGGCTAAAGAAATCTCCCATTAATCTATTAATTTTCCAGAAATTTTCATCATCAAGCAATATCATATTCACGTACTATCTAAAAATTCTCCAATTTACTGATACTATATTCCCACAAAAATTTCCCCACTCGTACCTAACGTTTTCTATTAGAATCTATGGAAACATTGCTTTCTTGTTTTAAAAATATCCGATAATATTCATTAAGCAACAAGAGTATTATAAGTAATCATTAAAGGATACTGTGGGAGGTATACTCATTTTTGAAAGGTTTTTTTTCTGGGTTTTCTCTCCCAAACTCTGAAAAACATCTATAAAATAAAAATTTATTATTTTGTGATTTGCTTCTGCGTAAGAAACACAAGATATTTGTCAGAAGCAATCAATTGAACAATGTTGCCTAACAAACAACAACGAAACAACATCAACGAAGAAACAACTATATCGTAACGTTTCGGAGTCTATATCAGACTCCTTCGGCAGACGCTTAATGAAAATCTTTAGAATTATTTTGTTGATAGTTATTTTGTGAAATTCAAGAATTGTCACATTGTCACATGTTATTTTGTGAAATTCAAGAATTGTCACATTCTTGAATTTCACAAAATAACTATCAACAAAATAATTCTAAAGATTTTCATTAAGCGTCTGATATATATTTTAACAAGAAAGTAATGTTTCCATAGATTCTAAAAGAAAACGTTAGGTACGAGTGGGGAAATTTTGTGGGAATATAATATCAGTAAATCGGAAAATTTTTAGATAGTGCATGAATATATTTCTTGATGATGAAAAAATTTCTGAAAAATGACTAGTTTAATGGGAGATTTCTTTAGCCATGTAGAAAATAAAAATATTGGTGCTGCTAATATTAGAAAAAAATGGGTTCAAGCCCTGTGGACAGGAGCTTACTGGCGCTCTAGTTCAAACAGACAAATTATATCTGGTATTGGTTTCTCAGAGTTGGGAATTATATCAATGTATTCATATGATAGAACTGCATCAAAAAGGAAATTCAATTCAAATAATAGTTTATTTGTCAAGATTAAATGAGCAATCATGAGAATGAGAACTGCACCACATTTTAAAATTTTTTTTTTGACACTTTGCGGTAATCTGGTCGATACAAAACTTCACATGCGTATGAAGGTCATGATTCTACAAATTGGTGCTAAATTTCAGATAGATCGAGTGATCGGTTTCGGAAATATTCATAAAAAATATTTTTACAAAAAATCGGCCATAACTCCGAAACCCCTTGATGGTTTTCGCCCATTAACGAACTTGTCCGAGATATTTACGCTCCAAAACCACCTTGCAATTTTCAATCCGCTAACTCCTTTCGTTCGAGAGTTATCGTGCCTACGGCCGGTCGGCCGGCCGGACAGAATCGATTTTGCACTCGGATTCTTGATCAGTGAGTCGAACCAAATCATTTGAGACCATTTTCAGCCAAAAAATCCAAAATTACAGACACTTGGGCAAATTGATAAGCACTCTGTTCCGAGGAACTAGAGCGCCAAAAAAACAAGTTTCGTATGACAATTGCCCAAAACAGGTTTGAAGTACCTACAAATAGTAGGTATTCCATAAAACATGTATAAAAGAAGATAAGTATGTAATAATAAATTACCTTGTAATCGATCAAAAATTTCCTGATCTAAGTTCACAAAATTTTCTCCTCTCTCGAACTACAGAATTATGCTTTCAATATTTACGTAATATTTTCAAACATTTTCGGGTGAGGTCCCCGTTGCATCGCTAAAATACGAGTATTTCAACCCCAATATTCTTGAAGTTACAATATTCCCATCTGTCAAGTTGACTTTATGACAATTCATACATAGAATATACATAGAATAATTATATCAATCTGTGAAATACGATTTACATTGAAATTTTGAAAAATCATATCTCCGAAAGTATTAGCTTGTTAGAGTTAAAAATGATATGAATGGATTCTTATGATAAAACTACTTATTAAAAAAAATTTAATTTGGAATTTGTTTTGTAAAAAAAAAATTTTTTTTTATTACTCCGAAACCTTCTGTCCGATTTTGCCCAGTAACGAACTCAGCCGAGATATTCATCCCCCAAACCTACTCTGAAAATTTCAACTCTCTAGCTCATTCCGTTCGAGAGTTATCGTGCCTACGGCCGGCCGGACAGAATGAATTTCGACCACGGATTCTTGATCAGTGAGTCGAACCAAATCGTTTAAGACCATTTTCATCGAAATATTCAAAATTACAGACATTTGGGCAAATTGATAAGCACTCAGTTCCGAGGAACTAGAGCGCCAAAAATAGAAAAACAATGGTATTTACCAAGTAAAAAGTAGAATATAGTTTGTTTAGAGTGGGTGAAGTGAGTTAGCATATAAAGGAGGATATGCTGGTAGTTGGTGGTGGGTCTATTCTTGCAATCCATAAACAGTTGTTTGTAAATAATATGAAACAATATTTGTAGAAGGAGTGAAATGGAGAGGGGTAAAATTGTAAATTATTTCAATCCATAAATATTTGTATGTTATTAACATATTGAAATTTGGTCACTTTTTTGTGGAAAAATTGGGTAGTAATTAATGGCACAATAATTTTCCTTAGGTGCTTGATACTCAACAAGGCTACTTATATCATAACCATTGGCCGAGTGGTTTGAATCTTGGGAGATCTTAACCAGCCCATAGAAAGAGTGCAATATGTATAACTCAATCATTAAAGGATACTGTGGGAGGTATAATTTTTATTTTATAGATATTTTTCAGAGTTTGGGAGAGAAACCCAGAAAGAAACCATTTAATAATGTATAACCCATTTTAGCTCTTTGCTTTAAGTTAAAAATCTTTCATGTCCTCAATAATTTGATAATTATTATTTTATCAGAAAAAATATGCAAACAAAAGTGGTAGTAATAAGTTTTACCATATTTTTCAAAAAATTGCTAGCGCAGAAGTCGATGCTGTTACTCCTTTCAATTCATTTACATTGAAGCAAGAGATGGCTGTGCCTACATATTATATTTGCTACCCATATTAATCGATTACATGAGATGAATTTCCCATTCATCATTATTGTTTAATTTCTATATTCCATGTTTCGTGAAATGTTAGTTGTTAATGCATGCTATATGAAATATATTACATTTCATAAGATTGATTTTTCTTCTTTGTATATTCTAGAGCGCAAATATATATTTGAAAATATAATGGATGGTTCCCTTTTTGGCATTCTCGTTCCTGGGAACAGAGTGCTTATCAATTTGCCCAAATGTCTGTAATTTTCGAATTTTTGGCTGAAAATGGTCTTGAACGATTTGGTTTGACTCACTGATCAAGAATACGAGGTCAAAATCGATTCTGTCCGGCCAGCCATTAACACGATAACTCACGAACGGAATGAGGTAGACAGTTGAGTATGTTTGAGGGATAAATATCTCGGTCAAGTTCGTTATTGGGCAAAATCGGTCTAGTAGTTTCGGAGTAACGAAAAAAAATAGTTTTTTAACATTACAACTTTTGAATTCAATTTTTTTTAAGATGCAGTTTCATCATAAGAATCCCTTGTTATCATTTTCAACTCTAACAAGCTAATACTTTCGGAGATATGATGTTTCAAAATTTCAATAATACATCTATGTATTCACAGAATGTGAACACAAAATCTGTCTGTGTTCACTATTCATAAATGTCATATTTTCTAGCTATTAGAGATTGTCAATTTGTAGTTCTATGTGAAATTAGATGTGATGCTTGACTTCGAAGAAAATCCTCATAAATCGAGTATAGATGCTTCCAAAACATTCAATGTCAGCAATACATCGATTCTAAACATATTAAAACAGAATAAAATGCATTCCTGTAAATTGATACCTACCCAGGAGCTGTCGGAAACCGATTTTGATAGGATAACTTATATTTGTGAACAAATGATGAACATGTTGGATAACAATATTATCTAATTAGTAAACATTTTTGGCGGTCTTGTTCCTTGGATCAGAGTGCTTATCAATTTGCCCACATGTCTGTAATTTTCGAATTTTTGGCTGAAAATGGTCTTAAACGATTTGGTTCGACTCACTGATCAAGAATCCGTGGTCGAAATCGATTCTGTTCGGCCGTCTGTCCATCCGGCCGTTAACACGATAACTCTCGAACGGAATGAGCTAGATAGTTGACATTTTCAGAGTAGGTTTGAAGGATAAATATCTCGGTCAAGTTCGTTATTGGGCAAAATCGGTATAGTAGTTTCGGAGTAACGAAAAAAAGAAATTTTTTTAACATTACAACTTTTGAATTCAAATTTTTTTAAGATGCAGTTTCATCATAAGAATCCCTTGTTATCATTTTCAACTCTAACAAGCTAATACTTTCGGAGATATGATGTTTCAAAATTTCAATAATACGTCGTATGTTCTATGTAGGGGAGACCGGGTACAAAAGTGACACTTTGTACTTTTACCTGGCTGGGTGTTACTATTGCCATTCATTTAATATAACTATATAAAAATTCAGTTTATGTTCTTTACTCTAGCAACTCGAATGATCACATTATAGTGTGTTTTATATGAATTATAGAAATTTAAAAAAAAATCACCTGATCACCTCAAACTGAAGATGCATCCTCTACTACCTCAACTGTAATTTGGTCAATGTTTTGCCCATTTTAGAGCAAGTGTTATACCTTTTTGAACAGTTGAAGAGACGACGAAGTTTTCAAGAGTATCTGCAGAATAACTTCCAACAATTTTTATTCAAAAAGGGCTTCAAAGTTAAAAACATTCAGTGAAAAATCTTCAATTCCAACCTTTGTCAAGCAGTCTTTTTTAGCTGTTAATAGTAGGTTCAGTTTTCGTTGATAATTTTTATTAATTGATATCCCCTCTAATTATATACATGTAGGACCCTAGGAGCTCTAATCCTAGAAATAATCGATAAAAAAGCCAAAACATGATGATTAAAAAAAAAACTTTGAAATTCATAAAAAGACTCACCCTGTATAGAAAATGCAGTCTGCAAGTAAACAGAGATATATTTCCAGGTATCCAACCATAGGAAGTTAGAATGTAACACCCAACTCATTTCCCTGAATCTGGGATAGAAAATAGTCCTCTGGACCCTTTAATATGCAATTTAATACTTCGTTACTGCCCATTTACGGTCTAAATTGAATCAGTGCTCAGTAATTTGAACGTTAATTGCGGGAAGGAACTAAAACTACCACATCTGTTTAATGCCCTTTCACATTCGTGTTTGATATTCAGACATTCAGTGAACATATATTTTCGGATCTGCGTTCAGTTTCTCGTATTATAAATTAATGCGATAGGAATTATTCGTCATAATTTCAAAATATATCCGAATTATGGCTAATAAATGAGCATGAGAGTTAAGATCCCCCTGCATATCCATCCATATACTGAAGGCTATACAATAAATGTTTGACAAAGTGTTAGACAGTTGTATATATCACGTAACTCTACCCAGAAATTCTATGATCTCTCTATCAAACCTCCCGATCTGATTGCTATTATTTTCCTAAATAAATTAGAACAGAAATTATATCATTCGTGTGTATTAGTTTGTATTAATTTATTTATGGTTTTAAAGCAATGAAAACAATTTGGTTTTACAATATAATAATATGTTGTTTCAGGTTTCCTCCCATTTTCAAATCTGCGAAGAAGAAATTTAACGAAGCAATTTTCATACCGATGTGGAGTATGGATAGTTGAAATTCTTTATAAATGATTGTAACATCGTAGTTGGTTCAGAAACCCTCTCATTTTACCGTTTCATATGCATGCTGTTCAGTACTGTTCATATTTGCAATTTCAGCCATCAATAATAAAATGAAAACAGGAACAGCATTTATGGATTTGTCGCAGCTTTGACACGGTATGGAAAGATGGAAACTTTATAATCATTTAATGTGTAGAAAAATAATAATAATATGCCAACAGATAGAAGGTTTCGTGTTGTTGTTGATAGCTATAGTATTAATTTCAAAAACTTGAATAATGGTCTCCCACAGGTTTCAGTTTTAGTACCTCTTCTTTTCGATTTATATCTGTGTGATATTCCTGATATACTTCCTCTGAGAAATTCATATACGCTGATGACATTGCCCTTGCATTTCGTCATTCTGATCTGCAAAGTATGAAAAAATAATGTATCTGCAGATTTAGAATTCCTGGAAAATTACCAATTTCAGTAGCGTTTGTGTCCGAATCCAAATAAAACTGAGGTTTTGTTGCTTCCATTTGAACAATCATCAAAAATATAGATCATTGAGTGTAACTTTTGGTGATTCTTTCTTGAGACATAATTTTAATCCTAAATACTAAGGAGTGATACTAGATTCATCTTTGAATATCAAGGCCCATTTGGATGATTCAATTTTCATAAATCTCAACACTAACGGAGGATAGGCATAATTACGAAGCTATTTTAAGCAATACAGCATTGATCCTCATCCAATTAAGTACCTTAAATGCATTGTGCATTCAATATTGATCAATATGGCCCTTTACAGCATGTAATTTAAATGAATATTTTCGAAGATATTGCAGATTTAAAATGCAGGGACATAGGGATTGCGGTGGTACTGACCCGGGGGCCTGCGGTATGCGCTATAAATAGTGCATCGAAGGCCGCGCTTCGCCCCAAAGATTAAATAGTAGTCTCTTTAATCTGCATAGATTAAAGAGATCTATGCTTAGCCCTATTGCACCTTGTGGATTAGCAGCGATTGCACGCGTTTATCGGAGCTCTAAGTTATAAAGTAATGTCTGGAAGACGTCGTTGTTCGTACATATGTCGCAGTACAGTGAATGCCAGAAGAGCACGTTCAGCAATAGATGAAGAATCGTCGCCTCAGCCAGCTGCGGGATAGATATAGAGCTGCGAGAGAAAGAGAATCCTCAGTAGAGCGTGTGGCTCACCGCAGCCACTTTCGGGATAGACATAGAGTTCAGAGAGCCATATCTGTACAGCTTGAGGCTCGCCACAGCCAGGATAGGGATAGAAATCGAATACAGAGAGCCAGAGAATCATCTGTAGAGCGTGAGGCTCGCCTCAGCCAGGATAGATGTATTGATTCCCCGAATTCCTCTGATACCATCGGATTTAGTGATCCAATTTAAACGCCTACAATTTCCGGTAAAGATATCTTTTGCAATGACCATTAATACATCGCAGGGTCCAACTTTCAACGCCACAGGCTTATATTTGAGCGTTGAGTGTTTTTCACATGGCCAATTATATGTTGCTCTTTCAAGAGTAACCTCTAAAGAAAACATGTTTGTATTGTATAATGACAAAATGATGTGAACGTTGAATATAAAGAAATTCTGTAGTATACCTATTTAGTATCAGCATTTCAACCATGCGAAGCCGGGGCGGGCAGCTAGTACAAAATAAATCAATTTAATAATTGATATAGTTCGCATTAAGTTTGTTGAAAGTGCAATTTTCAAATAAATTAATTTTTGGATTTAAGTATTTATTACGCGTGATTCTGGGTACAGCATAATTGCTGAGACTAACTGCTTCTCAGGTTCTACAATAGACCTTGTAATGACCAGTGTAGGGTAATTTGATTGAAAGAATGATGAAAGTTAAATGATACTGGTACTGGAATTTTACTTCGTTTTAAGGAGTTTTCTTTCAGAAGATATCAAGCTGATGGAATCGAGACTGAATTATTCACTAGTTGGGATTCTATTTTCCTAAGTCATTTTCAAGATATATCATATTAGCTATTGAACAGATATGAATAATAATCTGTTCCCTGGCTTTCGAGTGGAAGAATTTTTGAAATCCTATTTAGAATTTTTGAGATGTAATTACTGACACCTGAAGGCAAACTGTTGAACTAATTTTAATATTCGAATGCGGGTAATGTTAATGGGCATAATACGCTCTATTAGTGCTGACGTCATACCGCCATTTTAGTTAACCTAGGTCCGGGCGCAGTATCCAAAAAAACGAAAGTGCCATTTAGTTTCACGTTGTGATTGTGAACAGACTAAATAGATTTGTTTTTTCGAATATATCAGAGAATTTTCGAGACAAATTGATTTATATCCCATTGTTTTTATTAATTACTCCTACAAATATTCAGGTAGTACTTACATGATTTAAAAGAAATATGTGCACTACTATGCTAACACCAATTATTATTGACAAAAACCTTGGCTTTCATTCAAAAAAAGCGTTTCCTTATAACCACAACGTTAAACTAAATGACAATTTCATTTGTTCGGATACTGCGCCTGGACCTAGGTTAACTAAAGTGGCGGGATGACATCACACTAATAGATCGTATAGACCAAACGGCTTAGTTATACCCATCAGAAAGATTGTTTCCTCAATAACTCAAAAAAAACCTACCCGATCGTATTAAAATTTGTTAATTAATTTTAGAATGCCAACGCACAAAATTTTGCAGAATTCCATGAGGATCACTAGAAAAAAATTCATCAAAAGTTTTCTATTTCAGAAGCCATAAGATTTCGCTGAAATTCTGACTAAACCTTCACGCTGCTATTTAACAATCGAGCTCCAGATTTCATCTCGATCAGCTCTGTATTTTAGCTATTATTGTGAATATAAAATTTCGAACTAGTATTAGTATCTACCTATCTACTTCTCTGAAATATTGTTTCCTCAATAACTCAAATAATTCAGATGAAATTGAGACTAGGTGATTCGTTGTAGAGCTCCATCGCGCAAATTCCGTGATCATCGTAACACTAAAAAAAATAAGTCTGCAAAAATTTTTTTAATTTTTCTTTAAAAATTTTATATTTCAGATTCTGCTTGAATTCCGGACAAATCTTCCGAAGCTTATTTTCCCAATGTTTTCAAAAATACAGATCCGATTGAATTGAAATCTAGTCGTTGGTTGAAAAAAGTGAGGAAGCCCTGTGGACAGGAGCTTGGGCGCTCTTGTTCAAAGTTTGACAAATTATATCTCCGTAAGTATTGATTTCTTAGAGTTGAGAATGATTTCAATGGACTCAAAAAATGCATCATTAAAGAAATTAAATGAAAAAAAGTGTCTTTTAAGAAAAAAACAAGAGTGCCAATAGGTAACTATTTATCTGAAACCATCAGACCGATTCTACGTAATAACGAACTTGTCTGAGATATTCATTCATCAAATGTACTATGAAAATTATATTATATCCATCAATTGAAAGTTAGCCAATATTTCAGTATTGTTTTTACTGAAGATATTCTAAACCCAATCTGATTAACTTACCAAAGTATATATTTCCATCATCATATGGATTATTCAGGGGCATTATATTATCACCCAAAAATTATTCTGTCCTATCTTCATAATTCTACGGTAGGTGAGGTTATTTCATCGGTCATTTTGTATTGAATAATACTTTGTTTTGTATAACAGAAAAGGTGTTTTATATCATGAGTAACGAACCAGAAATACATTTGAGATGTCTCTTATAGGTAGATAAGATTACTCGTATGAACAAACAACATGTAATTCATAGATAGAATAATTACAGCATTCTGCGAAAACAGAATTACGATTTATTATTGAAACTTTGAAAAAATAATATCTCCAACAGTATAAGAATGTAAGAGTTGAAAATGATATCAATAGATTCTTATGACGAAACTACATCTTCAAAAGAATTGAATTCGAAATTTGTAATGTAAAAAAAAATGTTTGTTAAGCCCTCTGTTCCGAGGAACAAGAGCGCCAAAAAGATGGCTTGAAGGTTCATGCAGTTTTTTTGTGAGTGTGTGGCAGGCGTGAGTGACAAAAGAACATGATCGCAGAAGCTCCTGACATCACGTCAGTGCTTTGTTTGTTATTTGGATTCGAAAATTTGGATTATAAATGTTTGCCAGAATTGATACTTTTTAATTTTGAAAAATTCATGATATGATGAACATTTTCTATTCTATCGTCAATCAAGATTTGGCTTCTTCTACGTAACACCAGTCCTTCGAAATAATATTCATACTCCATTATTTCGCTAACCTGTTAATTGATGATGATTCTCTTTCGCCTTGAGATTTTCGCCTAGCGCTAACTAAAATCCATTTCAAGGCTTAATAATCCGCTTTGCAGACGTTAAATAATTCACCAACTATCACACGCATTACGTACCACGCTCGTGAATTTATCGTAAAAGATGTCTCCCTTACTGGCGGTATATCATTATTTAGATACAGTGGTGAGTTTATAGGTTCAATCACTTTCGTGTCTCTGACAATTCGTTTTTCTATTCCATTCGCTGCTCTCTGCCAGAAGTATTCATTTTCGTTCCCAAATAGACATATTTGTTACGTTTTTCCGTGATTTTATTCTTCTCGAGTTGTATTACTTCCTCTGTACAAAAATACCATACTAACTTACTTTTTAGCCGGCCCGGTAGTCTAGCGGTAGAAATACTAGCTAGGGTGCCGGAGTCGCGGGTTCGAATCCCGCTCAGGGCATGGATGTAGAATGGATGGTTGTAATGTCACTATAATCTGTGCACATGGCTCACGCCGAGCACAATAATAGAGAAGCTTTAAGCTTTTAACTTACTGTTTTCCCCTGCATTTAATTCTCCGAAACAATGAAACCTCGTTCTATACAGGGTGATTCAAAACTCGAGGCGAAAAATTGAGGAACGTATACAGATTGTACGGCATTGTTTCCGAGATATCAGACTTAAAAATCTCAGCATGTCGTTAATTTTCAACTTTAATACCTAATATAACAATACAAAAATAATTGAATCAAATGTTGAAAAATACCACCATTCGCATCGATACAGGCTTGGCAAAGCAAAATGATGTAATCGTATGATAATTGCATGTTTTGTCTACTTTGAGTGGATTCGATTGCACTGATAATTCATTCCATTAATTGTTCTCGATTATTAATTTTCACTGCGTTTTCAAGTTGTTTTAAATGCCCTCATACAAAATAATCCAAAGGATTCAAGTCAGGTGGTCTCGCAGTCTATAGCAACTGAAATATATGAAATGAATGTATGAAATTTAATTGGTCTCATACAGAAAGTGCAAAGTCCAATAACTCAGAAACTAAGCGTCATCGACAAAAATTTCTCTTAGGTTTTATCAAGAATATAAGTGTGTATATGTCCCTCAATTTTTCGCCTTGAGTTTTGAATCACACTTCATATTCTCAGTGAAATAAGAAGTGTAACACTCAGAAGGAATAATAATAATTAATAATGTAACTAGGGCTTCACACGGGTCCGAGATTTTTCTCGTTTTGTCTCGTTCTCGTCTCGTCTCGGAAAAGCGAGACGAGACGAGACGCTTTGACAAATATTATAGGCGATACTGAGTCCACATACAGCGCAACACGAGAGTCTCGTTAAATTTTTGTTATGAAGTTTTTATTCGAAAAATTAGAGAAGGTCTACAAGGAGATCAATATATTTTACAAAATATCAACTCTTCTGAATATCTGTGAAATATTTTATTGTAAATTAAAATAATTTTTTAACATTTTGATTTTTTCAACTTGTTAACTTATAACTTCTTATAGTAACGTACCTCT
Organism: Halyzia sedecimguttata; assembly: GCA_937662695.2. NCBI lineage: Eukaryota > Metazoa > Arthropoda > Insecta > Coleoptera > Coccinellidae > Halyzia > Halyzia sedecimguttata. The sequence continues at coordinate 11,072,447 of OW569418.2, forward strand.
TAGCATAAATATCAATTCTTGCTGATTTTCAAGATCGCTTTTTTACTCTCGTTTGAGTATAATGTGTCTATAAACTACTGAGTAACAAACGTGTATACTATTGAAAGGGTTTCTTTGGCTCGAACATTTCTATCTGGAAAATCGTCTTATTTACTACAGATACATACAGTAAACTTTTCTTATATACGACTCGACCTTTCTCAACACCCACAGAAAATAATTGAGATAATTTTTCAAGAAAAAATAGAATTCACATACATAAAAACTGATCCCATTATGGATTCAATACTTAACGGACAACTTTATTTGCCCCTAAATCCCAATGCTTTTAAAATTTCGCGTCTGTTTGAAAATCTGGAGAACTTTATTGTTTTATATTGTGCCTTTTGTAGTGAAGATGTGAAGAATTATTGTATACATCTGTGGAAGTACATATCATATAACTGGTAAAGAAATGAAAAATGGAGCTATTCAATGTTTTGAAACTTGTTATGAGGAATACGCCAAGAACACCCTCAATGATTTGTCCAATTCTATTGAAAAATGTATCGACATCGATAGCCTCTTTAAAACATCAACAAAACCTTCGAAACATTGGAAAGCTGAGTTTGAAGAACGTTTGCTGTTGGAAAGAACAAATAGGAATCAAAATTGCATTTTAGTGTGGTGGAAAGTGCATGACACTACACTTTCCAAGATGGCCGATGATTTATAATGGCTACTTCCATACCTGTTGGAAGATTATTTTCCACAGCAGGTATTATCATGGCAAAAACACGTACATCATCGAAAGATGATGTGATGCAAGCGTGATAATGTTCGAATTCTTGGTCATCGAGTAATTTAAAAGATGATAATAATGAAAAATGGCGATACCGTTGTTAATAAATCAACAAGTCCAGAGCGTTCCTGCCAATAGGGTCCTTCATAAATGGCTTCGTATAATTAATATACTTATGCATATATTTCACAAGTCAAATAGACCCCAGGGGGTTCATCGATTTGCCGAGAAAACAAGAGCAGACGCGTTTCTGGTTTCTTGGCCTTCATCAGTACTCTGTAGCTTCTCAACAAATTCAACTGAAGTGACCCGGGTTAAGCCTCTCAGAGCCGGCTTGGTCGTTCATACCTAATCGCCCACGCCACCTATGAGACAAAACACGGAAATCAGCCTTTCCCCACCAGTGAATATTTGAAGCGTGAAATCATATGCCACCATTCACTCGATATTAATCGAGAAACGAGTCCCGCAGAGCTCAGACAGTATCTTCCCAATGGCCATGAACGCTGTTTAGCGTTTTCAAAAATAATAATGGAAGATACTGTCTGAGCTCTGCGGGACTCGTTTCTCGATTAATATCGAGTGAATGGTGGCATATGATTTCACGTTCCAAATATTCACTGGTGGGGAAAGGCTGATTTCCGTGTTTTGTCTCATAGGTGGCGTGGGCGATTAGGTATGATCGACCAAGCCGGCTCTGAGAGGCTTAACCGGGGTCAGTCAAGAAGTCAGAAACGCGTCTGCTCTGGCTTTCTCGGCAAATCGATGAACCCCCTGGGGTCTATTTGACTTGTGAAATATATGCATAAGTATATTAATTATATGAAGCCTTTTATGAAGGACCCTATTGGCAGGAACGCTCTGGACTTGTTGATTTATTAACAACGGTATCGCCATTTTTCATCATTATTTTTGAAAACGCTAAACAGCGTTCATGGCCATTGGGAAGATACTGTCCGAGCTCTGCAGGACTCGTTTCTCGATTAATATCGAGTGAATGGTGGCATATGATTTCACGCTTCAAATATTCACTGGTGGGGAAAGGCTGATTTCCGTGTTTTGTCTCATAGGTGGCGTGGGCGATTAGGTATGATCGACCAAGCCGGCTCTGAGAGGCTTAACCCGGGTCAGTTTAGTTGAATTTGTTGAGAAGCTACAGAGTACTGATGAAGGCCAAGAAGCCAGAAACGTGTCTGCTCTTGGTTTCTCGGCAAATCGATGAACCCCCTGGGGTCTATTTGACTTGTGAAATATATGCATGAGTATATTAATTATACGAAGCCATTTATGAAGGACCCTATTGGCAGGAACTCTATGGACTTGTTGATTTAAAAGATGAAATGAACAGTGTTTAAAATTAAAAAAAATATGTACATGTACGATTATTTTTGTATAAGAGCGTAATAAATATAGATTTACAAAAGTATCCATTGTTATCTACCATTTCGCTTATATATTAAAAAATGTATTATCGTTATTCATAATTAAGCGAGACGAGACGAGACAATTGATAACGAGACGAAACCGAGACTTAAACAAGACTTAAATATTTGGGAATTGGCGAGACCGAGACGAGATTCTTTATATTCTCGCCTACTCTCGTCTCGTGTGAAGCCTTAAATCTAACACCAAGAATGAGTCAGTAACATTTGGAAAATATTTTATGGTGTTGTAATCCGAATAACAATTAATGATGTGTTTGGCGATCCGGTAACTGTGTACACTCTTGCATATGTCTAGGCATCGACAAGATGAGACTGTCTGATTGTGGCACCTCGATCCAAACAATGTTAACTTCGAGGATCAACTTTACCATAGTCTGAGCAGGATGCTATAAATTGGTCAATATATAAACGCCCGTTCAATTAAAAATGTCCATAGTTCGACGAGCAATATAGGGTATAGGGACGTATTATTATCATTATACTGATCCTCCTGGGTCTTCCACAAGGAGACCCCTCATAAGCTCTAAGAGCTTGATCTGAGTTAGGAGAACCAGTTGTGTTACTGTGTCCTTACGCCACCTTAGGCACAGCACTGTTAATTTTTGACCCAACAGCGAATGGTGGCGATTACCGTGACTAGAAAATTTCTTTCCTAGCCTCGGAATTGAACTTGGGGCTTCCGCTCCCAAGTCAATTACTCTACCACTGAGCCAACCGCACTACATATGTTGTCATACTGCCTTGAATTAATATAATACCCTTATTACACTATTGTTGGGTTTCACGAAGCTTTGATTAGCTTAATCGTGGATTTAATTCGATAGTTGTATGAAAAATGAACTGAAAATCGACATAGAATCGCACTAAATCGGCAATTAAGAGCTGTCAAAGCTTTGTGAAACCCAATGTATGCCTTTTTCGTGCCTATTTGTCAGCCTGACTGACTGCGCCTGAAATTTTAAGGAAATAAGCACGCGCCCGGGACTATTTTGTAGACTGTTTCAGGCTTGAAAATAAATAGAACTGGTTCTATTTGTTCCCCCTGAATCGTGGGGATTTCAAATCTTTTTGTCGAAATGTCATGTCTACCAATACAATATTTATCTGTCTGACTTGACGTCTTAACATAACCTAGTTTATTCTATCCTTTGAATCGCAGCCTTCGTAAATTCAATAATAAATTTATGTTTATTACTCTGAGAACGTAAACTAACTAAACTTACGAAGGCCAGATAATCTGTGATGGCTATCCCCGATTGATATGAAGTTTCCACCAGTAGCCTAGTATCGCAAAGAAATTATTAATTTCGTTTTTGGAGAAATGCTTTCTGGAATTACAGTGTCTTTTTTCTGTATGTGAATTTGCACTCTATGTAGTAGCATATTGAATGTTTCTTCACATTCCTGAAACACTTTGGTATTGTTTTAAAAATATACGAACAAAACAACAACTTAAGGTAAATATGTCAATTTCTTCAATGTTTGCAGCTCTGAAATTACTGCCTGAAACAAGCGCGAAAAAAGCATGGTATAATAGTGCCACTCATTTGGGGGGAAATTCAGCCAATAAATAGCCATGAAAATAGGCGCAAATATAGACATGAAAAAGGCATAGTGTAATAGGGGTATTAGTGGAGAACGGCTACAAACCCATTTCTTCAATAGTTCCACATCCTACATAAATCTAGCTATTATGCCTCCCAACTAGGCGATTTGTTTACAGACTATTTCAAGAGTATGTATACGAATTCTACCTCCCCATCGAATCCAACCGAAAATTCATCTACGAGTTTCACAAGATTTCTTTTTGGTCTCTTGTTCCTCGGAACAGAGAGCTTATCAATTTGCCCAAATGTCTGTAATTTTAGAATTTTTGGATGGATATTTCAAATTCAATTTTTTTCGAGATGCAGTTGCATCATAAGAATCCATTGATATCATTTTCAACTCTAAGAAGCTAATACTTTCGGATATATGATTTTTAAAACTTCTATATAATAAATACTCATTCTATGATTTCACTGAATGCTGCAATCGAAAATTAACGTCCGTATTTGTATCTATGAATTTCATGACCTGTGTTCATACATGTCATCTTATTTACCGATAAGAGACATGTCATATTTATGACTGGTTCTATTCAAAATTCTTTACTCATGATATAAAATACCTACTGTTCTAGAAAACAAAGTATGATTGGGTCGATTCATTAATTTCGCAGATGACCCCAGTAATTTTGCAGAAGTTAAAACATATAAGGATTGCTCAAACCTTCAGCAGGACAGAAACACTTGATTTCAAAATCCCAATCGGTGGATTCTGCCCATTAACGATCTAAACTGAGATATGTAATAATATATGTAATACGTAAAAATTTCAACTCATTTAATTCGAAAGTTATCGTGCTTACCGACGGACGGCTTGACGGACTGAATTGAATTTGACCTCGGATGTTTCACGAGCGAGTCGAATCCAATCATTTGAGAAAATTTTCGGAAAAAAATCCGAAAATACAGACATTTAAGCAGAACGATAGTACACTGTTCCCCGTGGAAAAAGCACGCAAAAACTGAGCATTGTAAACATCCTGTTTATAACATGTGTTAACGCCGAAAGTAGAATTCTTCAGATTTCATATTTTGATTCCTTTTAATTTTTCTGATATGTCAACAGATGCCGTGATATACACGTTATTTGAATTCTTGTCGATGTCGCGACATGTGTGGAACTGAAGGATAAAAAAGTCAGAATAATATAGATTGCTGTTACCGATTTTTATGATTGATTATTACGTGATTTTTCAAAGTTATTTATATCGCTTCCCTTCAAATTTCTCAGTTTCCGAGTAATTTGCTAGATTTAGTGCTTCTGATAGTGAAGTTTCGTAGTTTGCTTCCGTTTCTTGAGAAAGAAAGAACTGCTTCTGATAGTGAAGTTTCGTAGTTTTGCTTCCGTTTCTTGAGAAAGAAAGAACCATCAATAACACCATTCAGATAGGAGATTTGGACCCCTCCCTATACAAGGACTTCTTTGCAAGACTCCCATTCCTCTGGCCAGTTGGATTTCGGAGAATTGCGGGTTTTCCAAGCAGCAGCCCCACCATATCAACTTAAGATTTTCTCTTCTTCATTGATGGTTCTCAAAATTATTCTAAATTCAGCCTCCGAACCAGCGAAAAATATACAGTCCGCTCAAAACCTAAACATGGTCCTATCGTGCCGAATTTTGTGATTTAGAATATTCGAATTCAACTTCTGGGGAACATCGCGTTATAGTTTTGCCCAAATGTGAAATTTAATTCTGTGGTGCCGTCCGGCCGTCCGTTGCCACGATAACTTGAGAACGGAAAGAGCTAGCGGCTTGAAATTTTCAGGGTAGGTGGCGTATCCCAATACGACGGACAAGTTCGTTAATGGGTGTAATCAGCCCAATGGTTTCTGAGTAATAATTTTGTTTTCGACCAAAATAAATCCGATCGAATTTAAACTTGGTGAATAGTTGTAGAATATAGACCTGAGCACGTTTGTGAAATTTTGTGAGAATCGTATCGCTAGAAAATTATTAAAAAATTATTAAAAAATACTTTTGTTGTCACGATAACCTGAGAATGGAAAGAGATAGCGGCTTGAAAATTTCAGGTTACGTTGTGCACCTGAATGCGACATTTGAGTTTGTTTATGAGCATAATCGTTCAAACGGTTTTAGAGTTATAGCCATCTGAAATTTTCTGAAATTTGGTTGTTTTTTGTTCCTCATTAACTCGAAGAATACAAAACCGATTGAATTAAAACATGGTTATTAGTTGTAGAATGCCAACGCGAAAATTCTTGCAGAATTTCGTGAGGATGGTATAACTAGAAAATTGAAAAAAAAATAATTAAAAATTATTAAAAAAAAATCTATATATCATAAACTATTCGTCCGGCATGGCTGAAATTTTGGAAGAGCCTTCAGAACCTAACTCTACTGCAGAATTTCAAGTTTGAACACGATCGGATCTATATTGTTGGAGAACCGCGCAGCCTTTTGTGAGTTCGGTAGCGAAGCGGTAGCGCCGGTAGCGGATGCGAATCGTCGTATGATATGTTGTCTATGGTCGTTTTTTTGGCGAGAACCTTCAAAAATAAAAATACCAATGTCATGATGACATATCTTTTACGCGTATGTTATGGGAAAATCGTGTAATTTCATCACAAATCTATGGGAGATGATAGCCCTACATTAGTGGTCACACCTGGTTTTGAAAGAGATCCTCCTTAGGAGTAGGCAACTAAATATTGAAGGGATTTCTATGAACAAGAGTGAATATCTTTGTGAATAGAGAAGACGATTCTTCTTCAAGAGATCCATGTGCCTCCAGAGGAGTATATTTGTGAGAGGGGACTTTTGAAAGGTTATGTATTATGTTTAATATGATATCGCTGAAATTTTGTTGAAGGCTTCTGATCTTGTAATGTGAGAGGCTCATTTGTGGATATTAAATCTCGTGATGGGTAGAGAGGAATTTTAGGCCAGTTTTTCTATCACTAATGAGAATATATCTTTATGTTTCACCTCATCACCTTTAGATCTATCAATGGACATTTATTGGTTAAGAACAAGTAATTGAATATTACTTTGAATTGAATTTCATTCAATATGTTAGTAACTAAACTTATAATTTTCTTTACTTTGATTATTTAAATATGACATTAATTCCAGTAATATTTTTCAAGAATAATTACGTATTCTTCTCCTGAAGAAGAATTGAAGGTAGACAATAATGTGTTAATTTTTTCATCATTGCTTTCTATCCTGACTTCACGAAAAAAAAAATCGTTCAAGCACTGACGTGAAGTCAGGAGCGTTTGCGCGTATGTTCTATTGTCCATTCTCCTGTATTGGACACTCTTAATCGAATTCACCATGATAAATTCGATTAAGAGTGTTCAATACAGGAGAACGGACAATTGAACATACGCGCAAGAGCTCCTGAATTCACGAAAAAAAATTGGTTCACGCACTGACGTGAAGTCAGGAGCTTTTGCGCGTATGTTCAATTGTCCATTCTCCTGTATTGAACACTCTTAATCGAATTTACCATGGTCAAGTCGATTAAGAGTGTCCAATACAGGACAATAGAACATACGCGCAAAAGCTCCTGACTTCACGTCAGTGCTTGAACCAATTTTTGTACTAAGTATCCTTCGTTTTGAATTCCCTTGCGACGTTGCCGGTATGTAAATAATTTCCTTTTGAAAGGGAAATCTTTCATCTGACGTTGCCGGATTTAATTTTTCTTCCGTGAATTTTCGGAAATTTCAGTTAATTTACAATGACTTCAAAACCTAAAGCGGAATTGAGTGATACTGAACTGATGAAAGTTCAGAGTAAACTTTTATCTCAGAGAGATAATATTTTCGCGACCGTTACATCTATTTTCAATAAATGCAAAACATATTCTTCTGATAATCTTGCTAAAGTTCCCTACTTTGTCAGTCAACTTCCTAAATATTCTGGTAAATTTGAAGAAGTTCAAAATTAAATAGAGGCACTCAACGAGAATATGCCTCAGAAAGATAGAATCGAGATCTCTCAAGTACAAGCCTCCTTTGAGGAGATTCTAGCGTCCATTCATAGTATACAGTGTGATTTAGCGAAACAAGATGCAGTTTTGACCACACCTGATACCACCCCTAGCATTACACCACTATCACAGATGCTTCCGACTATTGCGCTTCCTTCATTCGATGGTAAAATAGATAATTGGGTAGAATTTATTTCCTTATATAATTCATTGGTTCATAATAATTCTATGATAGACAAAACTCAAAAATTTCAATATCTGAAAACCACACTCAAGGGTGAAGCTCTGGCTGTTATCAGCGGTCTTCAGTTGATTCCTGATAACTACGATATAGCGTATGATGCTTTGGTTCAGCGATACCAAAACCCGAGACGCATTGCTTCTGTTTATTTTTCAAAGTTACTACAATTCAAGTGTCTCTCTCATCCTTCATTATCATCACTTTTTTACATTTTTTACATAATCATGAAACAGCCGTGAATTCAATAAAATCTTTGAAAATTCCAGATCTCGCAGATTTTCTGTTATTTTGTTTGGCTTTGAAAAACTTAGATGCGAACACCAAACGTGCCTTTGAAAGTAAGTTGCCATCAGAAGGCATTCCCACTTATAAACAATTAATTGAGTTTGTAACGCAACAAATTCGTATAATGGAACTTTCCAAAATAGCAATTCACCGAGACCAAGACCGCACGGCTCTAACGTTCTATTGGTGAACTCTACAGATTCTTCTCCTTCTGATGGTAAAACTTTCGCGTGCCCTCTGTGTAAAAGTTCCCAATTTCTACACCAATGTTCGCGGTATCAGAATATGACATTGAATGATAAATATAAATATCTCAGAGAAAATTCGCGTTGTTTCAACTGTTTAGGTCGACATCGTAGAGAAAACTGTAATTCTCGTTCTCTATGCCGTCACTGTAAAACAAATAGACATCATACCTCTCTACACCCCTCTTCTGTATCTGCGTCTCAATCCTCTACCCAAAATTCACTCAATGTAATCTGCCGCCCTCATGGTCGTGACTCATCTGAACCCGTTCAGTCATGCCTCGCATCTTCTGGTAGTTCACCAATTCTTCTTGGTACTATAAGTCTCCTAGTTGAGGGTGCTACAGGTCAAAAACATATACTTAGAGCTGTTTATGACCCTGGCTCTCATATTTCGGCCATCACTAAGTCCAGTGTCTCCTGCTTGGGTTTGAAAATTTGTCCCTCTACTTGTTCTGTTTCAGGTTTAGGTCAATCGAACTTGCGTATATTTGGGTCTGTTTATGTTTCGCTCCACTCACGGTATTCCTCTCGGGTTGTCAAGGGCCATGCTGTCGTTCTGGATAACATTTCGAATCCGCTTCCTCCTTCAGAACTCCCTCTGGAAATACGTTCCAAATTTGCGAATTTGCAGCTGGCGGATGATGAATTCGATATACCTTTCGAGTAGATTTTCTGATTAGAGCCGATTTGCTTCCTCAACTTTTGATTGATAGCATTCAGTTTATTCCTGGTAACCCAACTGCCGTCAATACTATTTTCGGATGGGTTCTGGTTTGTCCCACGTCTTCTCAAACTTCAGAATCCATTGCCACCTCTCTACATGTACATTGTGACATCAGTTCAGCCCTCCAAAAGTTTAGGGAAACAGAGGAAGTTTCACCTAGTTCCCCGCTCGATCCACAGGATGTGTTCGTGGAACATTTTCTTAGTACCCATTCTCGGGACAAAGATGGGCGTTACATCGTGGCACTTCCTTTCAAACCAAAAGCAACTCCCCTCGGATCAAATTGCTCTAGATCACACTCTTCATTCAAACGTCTTGAACAGAGACTCTTAAAGCAACCAGAAAAAATTAACTCGTATCAAAATTTCATGACAGAATATGTAAATCTGGGTCACATGTCTATAGCATCCTCTACATCTTCATACATAATTCCACATCACGCTGTCATGAAAGAGACGAGTTCCACAACAAAATTGAGAGTGGTGTTCAATGCTTCCGATCCAGACTCGACAGGCATTTCTTTGAATGAGCGTCTTCTAAAGGGTCCAAAATTGCAATCTGACATACAAGACATTATTTCTGAATTTCGATTGCAAGCAATTGCTTTATGTGCCGACATACAAAATATGTATCGTCAGACCTTCCTCATTCATGATCATAGACGTTTCCAGCATATTTATTGTGAGTCCTATACGGTTCTCAGATGGCTGCGAATCCCTTAAAATCTTAGGATTATCTTGGGAACCTTCTATAGATGCATTCACTTTTCATACCCAACGATTCAGTTCCCCATGTACTAAACGTCTTATCTTTCATTGCGAAAACTTTTGATCCCCTAGGTTACTTGTCTCCTATAACGTTCTTCATGAAGTCTGTACTTCAAAAGTTATGGTTGCTTAAATTAGATTGGGATTTTCCTGTTCCTCCCTCTTTAGAAACGACTTGGTTGAAATTTGTATCTTCAATACCTTATTTAAACCAATTAAAAATTCCTCGTTTTGTCACCCCCTCAGCTTATGATTCTGTTTCAATCGTCGGTTTTTGTGATGCCTCCGAAAGTGGCTACGCAGCGGTGGTCTATTTGTGTTTTGAATCAACTGGTTTCCGTGGTTCCCAGTTGTGGCAAGCCAAAAGTAAGGATGCTCCATTAAAGATCTCAATTTCAACAGTCAGGCTATTCTGTGACTCTCAAATTGTTCTGTCATGGATCAACACACCCCCTCACTTGTTGAAGATCTTCGTTGCCAACAGAGTGACTCAAATTGTAGAAGACACAAAGAGCGCTCTTTGGTCTAATGTTCCTGGTGTGGAAAATCCAGCTGACTTAGCTTCCCGGGGCTGCTATCCCGATTATTTTTTGAACGAAGCAAATCTGAAAAATTGGTTGAACGGTTTCTCAATGCTTACAAATTCCAATATACACTGGCCTGAACCCTTTCGTGTTTCTGAAACTTTAGAGACCTTACCTGAAATGAAAAATATTTCAACGTCCTTGACAGTTCACAAAATGGAACCCACTGAAATCTACACAATGTTTGAGTCCAAGTTTTCTACTTATCTTCGACTTCGTCGAGTCATGGGATGGATAAATCGATTTGTCCATAATTGTCGCTGTAGAAAAACCTCCTCTGTACTGAGGAAAGAAAGTCTGACTGTGGTTGTGTTGAATGAGGCCACAGTATCACTATTTATTTATTTAGCGTATGGCGCTTTACACACTCTATACAATATATATGGACACATATTTCTAGATGCAAAAATATAAAAGATTAGCTGGACGTTCTCTATGTCTGATCTAGCATAAGTTGCTATGCCATGGGCGTGGTGGTAGGTTGCGCCAATAATGGCATAGCCGTGAATTATTCCTCTCGATTTCATGTCTGCCACAGTATCACTGATTCGTATTGTTCGACATGTTCATTTTTCAGCGGACTTGAAGTCCCTTTCTAAAACGCAGCCTCCTCCAAAACAACTAAAATCTCTCGCTCCCTTTTAAGACTCACGCGGTCTTCTCAGGGTGGGCGGTAGATTGAAATTTACTGAATTGGATTTTGATTCAAGGCATCCATTTTTGCTTCCTAAATCATGCTTTCTGTCAACACTTCTGTGTAAACATTTTCACTTAGCCTCCCTCCATTCTGGACCCAACAATGTTCAGGCTCTGTTAAGGAGAACATTCTGGATACTTTCATCTCACTCCCTAATTCGTAAGTGTATTCGACAGTGTAAAACCTGTTTCAGGTTCCGAGCGTCCGCCTTTCAACCGGCTATGGCGGTTCTTCCAGCCTCTCGAGTCAACATCTCCCGTCCGTTCAACACTACCGGTGTTGACTTTGCCGGTCCCTTCATGGTTCGCGTCACTGGGCTTAGGAAATTTCGAACGGATATCTTGCCCTATTTGTATGTGCATCAACCAAAGCAATTCATTTGGAATTTGTTTCCGAGCTCACTGCTTCCGCCTTTCTGGCTTGCCTCTCACGTTTCATTGGTAGACGAGGTTTACCATCTGAAATTCTTTCGGACCAGGGTTGCAACTTTATCGCCGCTGCAAAGCAACTAAAGGAAGCATATAGCTTCTTATTGCAGCACCAAAGTGAAATTGTGGATTTCTTGCTACACGAGAGGTTAGATGGCGTTTCAATCCCCCCTAGGCCCCAAATTTCAGCGGACTCTGGGAGGCTGGGGTGAAATCCGCCAAGTCGCTTCTCTTGCGCATGATAGGTAAGGAGCTTTACACCTTCGAAGAATATAGTACCATATTCTGCCAAATAGCGGCGGTGTTAAATAGCCGTCCATTATGTCCTTTGTTTGATGATCCATCAGAGTGTGATTACCTGTCTCCGGGACATTTTCTGGTTGGTACGCAACTTTCGGACGCTCCTGAATCTCCCCTGCCGGAGAGAATGACGGTCCGTGATAGATGGACTCGTATGAGACAAATAGTACAACCTTTTTGGACGCGTTGGTCAAAGCAGTATCTGAACACTTTAATGCAGATACACAAGTGGACCAGTTCCACACTCTCTAAAATAGGTGATGCCGTTTACATCCGGGATGTTCATACTCACCCGTTAAGTTGGCCACTGGGCCGTATTTCAGAGTTAAACAACTCCCCAGATGGTATTCCCAGTGTAGCTGTGGTCAGAACTGCAACTTCCAGCATTTGTCGTCCTCTTAGCTGTCTTATACCGTTAACAGGCGAATAGTTTCCTTTTAAATTAAGTTTATTGCCTCTCTACGTGTTTTTTTTTCATTAAGTTTCATTTGCACTGCATTCATTGTTTTTGATCACTTTCAAACAATTGCTTAAATTTATAATTATAAATTTGGTGGGCGGTATGTTAACGCCGAAAGTAGAATTCTTCAAATTTCATATTTTAATTCCTTTTAATTTTTCTGATATGTCAACAGATGCCGCGATATACACGTTATTTGAATTCTTGTCGATGTCGCGACATGTGTGGAACTGAAGGATAAAAAAGATCAGAATAATATAGATTGCTGTTACCGATTTTTATGATTGATTATTACGTGATTTTTCAAAGTTATTTATATCGCTTCCCTTCAAATTTCTCAGTTTCCGAGTAATTTGCTAGATTTAGTGCTTCTGATAGTGAAGTTTCGTAGTTTGCTTCCGTTTCTTGAGAAAGAAAGAACTGCTTCTGATAGTGAAGTTTCGTAGTTTTGCTTCCGTTTCTTGAGAAAGAAAGAACCATCAATAACACCATTCAGATAGGAGATTTGGGCCCCTCCCTATACAAGGACTTCTTTGCAAGACTCCCATTCCTCTGGCCAGTTGGATTTCGGAGAATTGCGGGTTTTCCAAGCAGCAGCCCCACCATCTCAACTTAAGATTTTCTCTTCTTCATTGATGGTTCTCAAAATTATTCTAAATTCAGCCTCCGAACCAGCGAAAAATATACAGTCCGCTCAAAACCTAAAATCATGCAAATTTCATGTGACAATGAATCAAACAGAATTTTTTTATTGATTCCAACTCTTTTATCGGCTGAATATTTTTGAATTCAATTTGCAACAGAGTATTTCAATCAAGAATATAATTCTTTTGAAACTAGTTCAACTGATCAAACTTAAATGTGAAGTCGTAAATTGGAACGACATAAAATTCTGGAGTTGATTGCAAACAGTTCTGGAGAAACCATAAAATCCAGCAAGATTTTCAATCGCTTTCAGTGTGCGCCATATATTATCGACTGCTGAAGTCTTACCATTTCTATCCCGCTTCTCAGACGGCGATAAACTATCACTATGACAATTACCATATAATAAAGATATGTAACTTTCAACCTATATGTCTATGCAGAATGTACAGAAAGAATATCGATAGATATTACGGTGAAACGCTGGAAAACTGAAAATTTATCCCCTTGCAAACCGGTACCAGGAAAAAAGGTGGTTTGATTCCGGAAGTTTGAACAAGAATTCCTTATTAGATATTTTATACTGCGAACAAAGGGTTCCTTGAAAAATTTCAGAACCACTCATTTGATATCAGGACAGTTAGAGGACTAGTTCTTCTATTGATCAATATATACAGTGTGGTAAAAGTATGGAATATTGGATTTATTTTCTACCCTTTCGGGAAAATTGAAAAATGGTTTCATGGGTCGAATTAATTGTTTACATACGTTGTTTTTTCCTGTAATTGCGCGTATGTTCTGGAGAACATCGCGTTATAGTTTTGCCCAAATGTCTGTAACTTTCGAATTTTTTGACGAAAATGGTCTCAAACGATTTAGTTCGACTCCCCAATGAAGAATTCGAGGCCAAATTTGATTCTGTCTGGCCGGCCTTCCGGCCGTTGCCACAATAACTTGAGAAAGGAAAGAGCTAGCGACTTGACATTTTCAGAGTGGATGGCGCATCCCAATACGACGGAAGAGTTCGTTAATGGGCATAATGGGCCCAGTGGTTTCCGAGTAATAATTTTGTTTTCCACCAATATAAATCCAATCGAATTGAAACTTGGTGAGTAGTTGTAGAATGTGAACCTTTGCACGTTTGTGAAATTTTGAGCGAATCGTATGGCTAGAAAATTTTGAAAAAATTATTAAAAAATATTTTTGTTGTCACGATACCTTGAGAACGGAAAGAGATAGCGGCTTGAAGTTTCCAGTTTAGGATGTGCATCAGAACGCAACATTTCAGTTTGTTTATGAACATAATCGGCCAAACGGTTCTAGAGTTATAGCCATCTGAAATTTGGTTGGTTTTTGTTCCTCATTAACTCGAAAAATACTAAACCGATTGAATTCAAACATGGTAATTAGTTGTAGAATGCCAACGCGAAAATTCCTGCAAAATTTCGTGAGGATAGTATTTTTAAAAAATTTTTAAAAAATCATTGAAAATTGAGAAAAAAAATTCTATATTGCAAGGGCCTTCATAACCTAACTGTACTGCCAAGTTTCAAGTTTTAACACGATCGGTTGAATATTGTTGGAGATTCGAGCATTCTTGTGTGAGTTCAGTAGATGGGTGACCGTTGCCTCGATAACTTTCGAACGAAAGGAGATAGGGGCTTGCAATTTTCAGGGTAGGTTGCGTATCCGAAAGGGAGAGTTGAGTTCGTTTTTGGACATAATTGGTCTAAAGATCGAATTGAAGCTTGGTAACTAGTAGTAGAAAATCATCATAAAGACGTGTTTAAAATTTTGTAAGAACCGTACCCCAAGAAAATTTGAAAAAAATGACAAAAAAAAAAATTTAAGAACCGCACCCTTAGAAAATTTCAAAAAAATCACGAAAAAAAAAATGGTTCAAGCACTGACGTGAAGTCAGAAGCTTTTGCGCGTATGTTCTATTGCCCATTCTTCTTTATTGGACACCCTTAATCGAATTTACCATGGTAAATTATGTTGTCCATTCTCCACTCTTAATTAGAATTTACCATGATAAATTCGAATTAAGTGTCCAATACAGGAGAATGGACAACATAATTTACCATGGTAAATTCGATTAAGGGTGTCCAACACAGAGGAATGGACAATAGAACATACGCGCAAAAGCTTCAGACTTCACGTCAGTGCTTGAACCCATTTTTATTGAGGAAATTATAATATTTTACCCTTGTGAATAGTAGACTCAAGATTAGTTTTATTGGAGCAGATGTAGTTGAACCACGTTCGAACCGATAATTAAGACGTATTTCTGGATTTTATCCCTGTCTGAAGAAAACCTAAAGGATCCCCATGATATTGAGTAGTAACTCTGGAGGCGCCTCAAAGGCACTTTAGTCGTCTGGAGCGGCAGATTACTTTTCTCCGAACAAGAAATTGATAATACCATTTCCATGTTCAGATGTCACCTAAATCTTTGAAGTGCCTTCGTGAGTGAGCTAGTTCTTGGAAGTCAGTAACGTTCCAGATATCGTTCTCATGGAACCCCATTGGTTCCAGCGAAGTATCGCAAGGTAGAGGATCTAACAATCAGCTTTGACCACTACCGTGGTTGTATGGTCCAGCTAGGTGAGGTGGGTAAGAAGGTACTAAGAGTTGACCTGAGGTAGAATCGAGGAGGAAGGTCGATTTTGGGCAGCCAAGCGCGATTGTGACAGGGTTCGACTGACGTTAGAATCGTTAAAGAAGTTGAATTCCTGCTTAGACGGAAAAACTGATTTGACGTTCGAGTGTTGTAAAAACGTATAAGATGTGAGAGAAAAGGCTACTAAACGTACAACGTACAAGCTTATAGTATCGAGACTGTAAGAAGCCTCAGTAATCGACGGTATTTGATGGGACGGCGAAGTTGAAGTTTGTGGAGTTGTATAAATAAACCTGTACATATTAGCATACAGTGTTGTATTTATTCCAAAGTGTGAATGTAGAATCATTATCACCTAGACAACGATAAAAATCGTACATTATTATTGTTCTACCATTTGTCGTTACTAAGCAGCTATGCCCGATATTTATTTAAAATTGCAAGCCACTTTAAAAGTAACTACACTCTTATCCACTACAGTTTTTTGTCGTCTGACATATGTTTCGGAAACAAAGTTTCCATCAGTAACGCTTCGTCTTTAAAGATGGAAACTTTGTTTCCGAAACACATGTCAGACGACAAAAAAATGTAGTGGATAAGAGTGTAGTTACTTTTATAGTGTTCATAATGAGTCCACAGTGAACTCAAAATAGAATATGCAAGCCACTTCTTTTTCTTACCATCGATAGATCATAATGTTTTGAATTCCGTAATTCACATTTAACGATATTCGACCCAATAGTTCCCGATTGATTCTGTCCGGCCGACCGGCCGTTGCAACGATAACTTGAGAACGAATAAAAAAGAGTGACTTTAAATTTTCAGATTAGGAGGCACGTCCCAATACGATAGACATTTCCTTAATGGGCATAATCGGCCCCACGGTTTCCAAGTAATAATTTCGTCATCATCCATTACAGATCTGATCGAATTGAACCTTGGTAGCTATTTGTAGAATACTGACACAAAGACGTTTGTGAAATTTTTCGATCACGAGAAAATAAAAAAAAATATATCGAAAATTATTTTTTATGTCACGATAACCTAAAAATGGGAAAAGAGAGCGACTTGCAATTTTCAGGGTAGGTTATGCATCTGAATGCGATATTTGAGTTTGTCAATAGCCATAAACGGTTTTGGAGTTATATCCATCTGAAATTTGGTGGTTATTTCGTCAATAACTCGAAAAATACGAAACCGATCAAAATCAAACATGTTTATTAGTTAAAGAATGGTTACGCAAAAATACTTGCAAAATTTCATGAGGATCAAATCAATAAAACATTATTGAAAGGTTTTTTTTTGGGTTTTCTCTCCCAAACTCTGAAAAATAACTATAAAATAAAAATTAATTATTTTCTGATTTGCTTCTGCGTAAGAAACACAGGATATTTGTCAGAAGCAATCAATTGAACAATGTTGCCTAACAAACAACAACGAAAAACATCAACGAAGAAACAACTATATCGTATCGTTTCGGAGTCTATATCAGACTCCTTCGTCAGACGCTTAATGAAAATCGTTAGAATTATTTTGTTGATAGTTATTTTGTGAATTTCAAGAATTGTCACATTGACAGTATTTAAAAAAAATTATAGCGAACATAGTTTTACTTCGCATAGAAATTTCCAAGTTCCAACACCTTCAATATATTTAGCCAAATATGGTGAATACAAATTGAGCAATTTGCAAAATTGCATTCTCTGTTCAATAAAATACAAGTTGACTCCTTGAGTTTCCTTTTCATAAAATCAGGTTCTGTCATTAGAATCTTTGTATTACTCCAATCCATCATGTGATCTCCTTGGATTGAACATACATGTTCTGCTATTTTTGATTTCTGTATGTCTCTATTTGACAAGTTATTCTTATGCTCTGAGAAATAGAGACATACAGAAATAAAAAATAGCAGAACATGTATGTACAATCCAAGGAGATCACATGATGGATTGGAGTAATACAAAGATTCTAATGACAGAACCTGATTTTATGAAAAGGAAACTTAAGGAGTCAACTTGTATTTTATTGAAAAGAGAATGCAATTTTGCGAATTGCTCAATTGGTATTGACCATATTTGGCTAAATTTATTGAATAAAGAGGTGGAACTTGGAAATTTCTATGCGAAGTAAAACTATGTTAGCTATGATTCTTTAAATACTGTCAATGTGACAATTCTTGAATTCCACAAAATAACTATCAACAAAATAATTCTATCGATTTTCATTAAGCGTCTGAAGAAGGAGTCTGATATAGACTCTGAAACGTTACGATATAGTTGTTTCTTCGTTGATGTTGTTTCGTTGTTGTTTGTTAGGCAACATTGTTCAATTGATTGCTTCTGACAAATATCCTGTGTGTCTTACGTAGAAGCAAATCACGAAATAATTAATTTTTATTTTATAGATATTCTTCAGAGTTTGGGAGAGAAAACCCAGAAAAAAACCTTTCAATAATGAGTATACCTCCCACAGTATCCATTAATGATTACAATAAAACATTCTAAAAAATCATTGAAAGTCATTGAATTAAATTCTATATATCAGAAACTATTCGTCCGACATCGCTGAAATTTTGCGAAAGCCTTCAAAACCTAGTAGAGTTAGTTGCAAGTTTGAACACGATCGGATCTATATTGTTGGAGATCCGAGCAGCCTTGGTTGAGATCAGTAGCTGAATGGGTGACCGTTGCCTCGTTAACTTTCGAATTTCGAATTTGGTGAAATTCAAGAATTGAATTTCACCAAATAACTATCAACAAAATAATTCTCTCGATTTTCGTTGAGCGTCTGAAGAAGGGGTCTGATATAGACTCCGAAACGTTACGCTATAGTTGTTTCTTCGTTGATGTTGTTTCGTTGTTGTTTGTTAGGCAACATTGTTCAATTGATTGCTTCTGACAAATATCCTGTGTTTCTTACGCAGAAGCAAATCACAAAATAATTAATTTTTATTTTATAGATATTTTTCAGAGTTTGGGAGAGAAAACCCAGAAAATAACCGTTGAATAATGAGTATACCTCCCACAGTATCCTTTAATGATTATGTAGAATATAAACATGAAGACGTGTGTGAAATTTTGTGAGGACCGTACAACTAGAAAATTAAAAAAAAAATACGAAAAAATATTATTTATCTCATGATAATCTGAGAACGGAAAGAGATGGCGATTTGAAATTTTCAGGGTAGGTTACGCATCCGAATGCGACATTCAAGTTCATTAATTGGCATAATCGGCGAAATTATTTTAGAGTTATACTGATCTGAAATTTTGTTGTTATTTCCTCTATAACTCAAAATATACAAATCTAGTTCAATGAAAACTCGGTGATTACTTGTAGAATGCCGCCCCACATAATTTTCGCAAAATTTCGTGAATATCGTATCCTGGAGTTACTTGAGGCGTAAGTTTTTTCGTATGTCAATTCCAATAGAATACATATGTCACAATTAAAAATTCTGTGATCATATACGATTCTCTACTGAAGTCTGTCATCAATATGGTATGAAATGTATTCATATATTTTATATAAGCTGATAAAACGGTATATATCGATGCTAAATTCGTAGTAGAGTGTCCAATAGAGGTGAGTACGCCATATAACATGTGCGCAAAAGCTCCTGACTTCACGTTAGTACTTGAACCAATTTGTTTGAATTTTCTAGTAATGCGACCTTCAGGAAATTTTGCATAAATTTTGTGTTTGATGTATAAGTCCCTTTAGTTTAGCATTGACTTACTCAAATTTGTTTCTTTTGGACCAGTCCACCTGTATACGTTCGAGAAATTATAAATGATATTCGAAACCTGCAGAAAAAATTCCAATTCTCCACTATCATTCTATATCTTGTACCTATCTATCATTTCATGGCGAGATGCACGTCTCTCGGCAGATAATGTACATTTCATGATTAATATTCTTTTTTTTTGCCCGTCTCTGATCTGCTTCGGAATAGTTAGTAGGCCTCCAAATGTATATTTTTCTAATCAGAATCCTCTAACATTGCAGGGAGATTATTATCAAGTTCTTGGGTTTGTTATTACGTAATCTGAAAGTCCGCAATATCCAACTTCTCGTTTGAAGTCGTATTAGAATAAAAAACGCCACGAAGACGTAGATTGAAAACTCCAATTTGTTGGTTCCATTTTAGATATTGGAAATCGGTTAGCATTCTGTCATCTCAGTGAAGCATAGTAGAATCATTCAGTAGTATTGTGACAGCCCAACTTGCAGGTACGCAATCAATTCTAGCTTGTACACTTACATACTGTTCTTTATTTTCTCTATTTCAGTATCGTAATGAGCCCACCAGCACTAAAAACAGTGCTGGAATGAACTCATTCCCGCATTGTTTCTAGTTATATTTTTCGTTTTGTGGTAGTCAGCACTGACATTCGATCCTATCAAATTTCAACACACGTCAATTGACAATACAATATAATTAGGATATAGTGAAATAATTGTTGAGGAAAGGTTTCATTTTCATTAAAGAATATGGTACTATAGATTTCCTTCTTGCTAATTTTGAATCATTCATGCTATTAGGAAACTGTTTTAAATCTGATCCCCATGCCCTACGTACGTTTCAAATTCCGAAATCTGTCAACTTTCTTAACAGTCACACCAACTGCCAAGATACAATACAAAAGTCACTTGGACGTATAATCCGAATTTTTCATTAAATTTCAACAGTATTTTACAAAACTTGCCTGAAATATAGAGAATATCGTCTAATACTCGATGCAGAAGGCAATTCCTCCACGCTCCTTCATCGCTCGTTTTCGTATTTCGCATTCGTGTTTTAATAGGAGCCCTTTCTGCAACTTTTTTTAGAATATACTATTCCGTGATGCATCAAATGGTTTCTTCAGTAAAGACTGAATAATTTTGAATTTCGATCAAATACAGAGAAATAGCGATATTGGGTTGCCATTTATTGCAGGTGCAGTGCAAATGTACATTGAACTATTGTTCGATCAGATGTATGGCATGTGCTACCATCTTGTTAAAACCACATATACAGTCCATCCAATGAAATTTGGAACCATTTGAAAACGTCTGGCACGTCAAATACAGTCTAGTTGAAATCTGGTATTTGAGTGCAGAATATCAAGAACCTATCTTTAGGTAATATACCGGTAACTTAACGACCGGATCTTCAGTTCTATTTGTAAGCTGCTTACAGTGGATTCTAATGTATCTTCAAGGTATATTGATGATACAGAAAAAAAGACGACTGTATCTACTAAAGTTCAATGAATTAATAGTATACAGTTTTAGAGCCACTAGCTATAAAACCAAACATTTCTATTACCAAAAGACTTACAATGAACTTGTATAAACCTATTACCACTACTTCATAAAATATTGATATTCTATGCCAGATAATTGTGTGTATATGAATAGTTACGAAAAAATTTACGGGATAATTGCTTGTCAAACAATATGGTGGGTCTCTCATATAAACTTTTCTTTTTTGAGCCCCCTCTGCCTCGCCCTAAAGATGGCGACAGAAAAGCAATATTTAATTTTTTTCTTAAAATCAAGAAACTGAGAAGAATGAAAGTTAGCAAATATTTTGTGCGGGTGAGAACGTCAGAATTCAAATAATACATATCGAAATCGAAAGATAGGGTGATGTGGACCTCAGTTCTGGCCTGCCCGATCACCAGATTTAAATCCTCGGGATTTTACTTTCTGAGGACAATTAAAAACAATGAATTACAAGACTCCAGTCCAAGATATGGGAGACTAAAGAAACCGTATTGTTCTTTCATGTAGGGTTATTCAAAATACTCCCGGATCTTTTGACCAGGTAACCCGATCCATGCGCCGACGTCTAGACTCTTGGGTAACGGCCGAAGGTGGTTACTTTGAACATTTAATATGATCACAAATAGCAAGAAAGAAATATTTTTCATAGAAACTAATCAACAAATTTGTTGGTTACAATCGGTATTTCGTTCTTGCTATTTGTGATGTATTGCATTTGGCCTTTCGGCATGTATACCTTGTAACTATTTAATTTTAATTTGTGAAAAGTTTAAAATGGTTTGTTTTCTTACATTTATTTAATATTTGTACCAGTTGTCAATAAAAATGTCAACTTGACATGCGATTAATGTATGAATTTAAGGTCGAAAATGATACCAGCCTCTACGACTCAGGCGTATTATCTGTTGATAATATTTTTTTCTAAAATCCGTGAAATTCAGCTAGAAATAATATGAGACCTTATTTGTTGAGAATGGAACAAATTATCTAAAATAAATTTTTTCATTGCAATATATGAATATACAAAAAAGTTTCTTGCGAAACAATGTTCAGGGGTGGCTTTTTCTACCCCTTGCAATCATATAGGAACACCACAAAATTATTTTTTGAGAGCCTTCTCACTCGCATAAAATATATGCTTAATTTTATTCTTCTCAGTTTGTTGGTTTTTAAGAAATAAATTAAGAAATCATTTTCGGGCGCAATCTTTAGGGGGCTGTAACTAAACAGCGGGGGCTCAAAAAAGAAAAGTTTATATGAAAGACCCACGCTATTTTTTGACAAGGAATCATACACCAAATTTTCCCGTATATACACCCTGTATAGTGTATGGATAAAGTAAGGAACATAATTCAAGCATATCGCACGAACAGGTCGATTTTAGGTTTAAATCAACCACCTAATGGCATTAGAATTTTACTTATATAATAAGTCATTTATTTTTACAGAGCGACGTCATAATTTGTTTTTAATGAATACCTCAATTTTTTTGGCCCCATCTTGTTGCAACCAACTATCCTGATGGAGTACATCTGCTTCGTGATCATTTGAAAACATTACTGCCAGAGCAGATACTAAATGAAATAAAAAATTGGTTCAAGCCCTGTGGACAGGAGCTTTCTGGCGCTCTTGTTCAAACAGACAAATTATATCTCCGAAAGTATTGGTTTCTCAGAGTTAGGAATTATTTCAATGTATTCTTATGATAGAACGGCATCATAAAGGAAATTCAATTCAAATAATAGTTTATTTATCAAGATTAAATGAGCAATCTGAGAATGAGAACTGCACCATGGAAGAAATCAAATTGAAATAGCTGAAATGAATTTGACTCTCTCTTATAGAACAGGATGACATGTACAAGTATGAACACAGTCCATATAATAAAGCTTAGATAGAATAATTATAGCATTCTGTGAAAACATAGAAGTACGATACATTATTGAAATTTCGAAAAATCATATCTCCGAAAGTATTAGCTTGTTGGAGTTGAAAATGATATCAATGGATTTTTATGGTGAAACTGCATACTAAATAAAAATTGAATTCGAAATTTGTTGCTTAAAAAAAAATTTTTTTTGTTACTCCGCAACCATCCGGCCTATTCTGCCCAATAACGAACTCAACCAAGAGATTCATCTCCCTAACCTACTCTGAAAATTTGAACTGCCTAGCTCATTCCGTTCTAGAGTTATTGTAGAACATTTTTTTTTAATTTTCAAATTTTTTTTGACACTTTGCGGTAACCTGGTCAATACAAAACTTCACATGCGATTCGAGGTTATGATTCCACAATTTGGTGATAAATTTCAGATAGTTCGAGTGATCGGTTTCGGAAATATTCATAAAAAATATCTTTACTAAAATCGGCCATAACTACGAAACCCCTTGATGGATTTTGCCCATTAACGAACTCGTCCGAAATATTTACGCTCCAAATCCACCTTGCAAATTTCAATCCTCTAACTCCTTTCGTTCGAGAGTTATCGTGCCTACGGCCTACCGTCCGGACCGGCCGGAAATAATCGATGTCGACCTCGGATTCTTGATCAGTGAGTCGAACCAAATCGTTTGAGACCATTTTCGGCCAAAAATTCGAAAATTACAGACATTTGGGCAAATTGATAAGTACTCTGTTCCGAGTAACTAGAGCGCCAAAAATAACGTTCTGCTGTAATGTTTTCGTCAAAAAAGTAAGGCCATTGAATTTTTCGTGGAGTTGAGTGTGTCAGTCTTGAGACCAGTGAGGATTTCCTCTCGACCAATACCTGCAATTGTGACGATGTAATGTCACAAGTGGCTTCGTCAGAAAATACAAAATTATTTAAAATATATGGGTCTTCATCGCAGTGTTTCATTAGTTCTTCGCAAAACTGCAAACAACTTCGCTAAAAAAGAGTGGTCCACCTAATGATTCAGGACAAACTGTCTTGTAGAAAGGTAAGGATTTTCTTCAGCTTCAACTAAGAATCTGGTTTCTTCGTTTAGCCGAGTCATTTTTCAGTACCTTAATTTAGCAAACGATTTACTGACTGTGATTCTTGCAACACGCAATCTGCCCGAATTGTCCTTGGTTGAATTATTGAAATTTGTATTCGTTTCCGTTCAGTTCACCGTGCCATTTTTTTGGAACATCAAAGATAGAGGAGCCGCGATTCTTCCTCGAAATTCAAAGGGAACAGTGGGGCTTTCACACGACGTGCCAAGACAGGGAGCCGTGCGGCTCTCGCTGCCAAGCGGCTCTCAACAGAGAGCCGGTACGGCTCCTGTATCTCGAGCCGGTCGAGCGAAGAGGAGCCGCGGCTCTCTCTCGAAATGCAAAGGGAAGAATGAATTATTATTATATTATGAAGCTATTTCAAAATAAACTAAAGAAGCACCAACGTGAAATCGGAGCTTTTGAGCGCATGTTCATTTGTCTATTCGTGCCTCACGAAATACTGCATGAATATTAAAGCCGTCTTTTGGCGCTCTCGATCCTCGGAACAGAGTGCTTCTCAACTGGCCAAATGTCTGTAATTTTTGGTATGGAATAGGTTTGGGTGATGAATATCTCGCGTAAGTTCATTATGGGGCAAAATCACTTAGGTGGTTTCGGAGTAACGGAAACAAATTTTTTTTTGCGTTACAAATTGCTGAAACAATTTTTTCAAGATGCAATATCATTATGAGAATCCACTGCCATCATTCTCAACTCAAACAAACTGATATTTTCGGAGATATGATTTTTCAAAATTTCATCAATTAATCGTAATTTTACGATTCCATAGAATACCATAATTATAATTTGCTGATGTATGTAAATCCAACATATGAGGTGAGTCATAAACGTAAGGAGATATGATTTCTCAAAATGTGAATAATTACTGGCTAGTTGTTTAACAAGAGGGCCAAATCCCCTGTCCACAGAACTTTGCCACCTTTTTTCAACAGAGTACTGGATTTTAATTAGATGGAAACTGTTTTTGTGGAAATACTGGGTAAATTAATTGCAGCTTGAAGGTTTGTGCGGATTCTGACGGATAGATTCGGAAATATAAAATTTCTGAAAAAAAGTTTTAATGATTTTTTGAAGAAATTTTTCTTTTCCAATGATACGATCCTCACGAAATTTTTAAAAAATTTGCGCATCTATTTTCTACAATTATTTACCAAGTTTCAATTCCGTCAGAGCTGCATTTTTTGTGTTATTGGGAAATAACAATAACTTTCCAGATGACTATAACTCCGCAACCGTTTGGCCGATTATGCCCACTTGCGTTTCTAACCATTGTAATCGGATGCTCAACCAACCCTGAAAATTGCTTACTACACATTATAATGAGACGATGACGTTTTTGTTGTCGTCGGAGAAGATATACGACCATAGCACGTGAAAGAAATATTGCGACTGACTCGGCGGATCCTGCATAGGAGCCCATGTGACTAGAGCTATAGAAAACCGTATGTATTCGTTACTGAGTAACGGGTGCGACGTCTAGTACCGAGTAACGAAACGTTACATACAACTCCATTTCGTTACTCGCATTATTCTGTATATGTGACAGAATCTGATGTAGGAGCCGAAAAAGTTCCCGAGCGGAAGCGAGAGCAGCGCAGCTCTCCGTGTGAAAGAATTGGATGTCGGAGCCGAAGAAGCTCCCGCTCGAGATCGACAGCCGCACGGCTCTCCGTGTGAAAGGAGCGTAAGACTGATACTACTCAACCCTCGTAAGAGTTTTCAAGTGTTTGCTATTTTTCCCTATGAAAGGACAGCTGGCGTTCGAGGTAAACCTCGAGGAAACCACATAACAAAACAACCTTCAATTTTTTCAAATAATAAGTCATTGAAGAACTCAAACCGGCCCCACACAATTTGGATTTAGGCAGGAATTTGGCACAAGAGAAGCAATATTCAGTCTCAGTGTCTTCCTTCAAAAATGTCGAGACCAACGAAATAATGTATGCGTATGATTCATAGATTATCAAAAAGCGTTCGACTGTGTTAGCCACTCAGAACTTATATGCTAATAATCAGCACGGGTTTAGGTATGGAAGGTCGACGCAGACTGCTAGCTGTGAGTTTCTTGAATTCGTATTCTCTTGCGTAGATGATGGAACTCACGTAGCGGGCATATTCTTTGACCTGTCCCGTGCATTTGACACGCTCGGACATGGGTTCATCTTGGATAAGATGTACCGCATGGGATTCAGGGGGGAGTTTCTCGACTGGGTCCGTAGCTTTTTGTCCAACAGGCGGATGTACGTTCGAATAGATGGGAGTTGCTCTCACGAGTATGACATCGATCTGGGAGTCCCTCAGGGCTCTGTATTGGGGCCACTGCTGTTCCTGATTTTTGTAAATGATTTACCCAATTATATGTCTCAGTGTGTTTTAGTCCTTTAGTTTGTTTTAGCTGATGACACCTCTATTGCGATTGTAGCAGATAGTCTAAAGGAACTTGAAACTCTTTGTGGGGTTGTCGTCAATTGTTTCACGGACTGGTGTCACCGGAACGCACTCATTGTCAACTTGGAGAAAACCAAAATAATAAAATTTCAAAATCGCGCCGCTGATGACTACGATTCATTCCACGTGAAACATCCAAAGGGAAATTTGGTGTCATCTGAGTGCGTTAGATTTCTTGGGTTGTATGTTGACATTGTTGACCGAAGCCTGAAGTGGCACTGTCAGGTTGATCATGTGTGTAAAAAATTGAACAACTCATTCTATGCAATATATAGACTTAAGAGCGTACTTCCCATAGATGCCCTACTCGGAATATATTAAAGTATGGTGTATAGTCATCTCTGTTATAACGTCATTCTGTGGGGGTCATCGGTTGATGTGGGCCGGGTGTTTATTTGTCAAAAAAAAAATAATTAGACTCATATTTGATTTGAAACCTCGAGATTCTTGTCGTCCGTTGTTTCAGAAGTGTAATATTTTGACGTTTCCATGTATTTTTATACTGAACTGTTTGCTATTTATCAAACTTTACGAGCATACCCTTAAAAAATGCTATGACTTCCACAAATATGATACCAGACATGTCAATACCATTTGCATTCCAAGACATCACACCACTAAATACGAGGCTTCACCAACTTTCGTAGGAACAAAATTGTTCAATCATTTGCCAACTAGGTTTAAGTCGATGAATGCCAGACAGTTCAAGGGTGCAGTGAAGGCTCTATTGATGCATAAATGCTATTATAGCATGGAAGATTACCTTGCCGATAAGAAAATTTGATTTTGTTTTGTTAATATACCTAATATTTTTATCTAACTCTCAGAATATTTCTCTATTTTTGCGCGTATGTTCTGGGGAACATACGCGTTATAGTTTTGCCCAAATGTGAAATTTAATTCTGTGGTGCCGTCCGGCCGTCCGGCCGTCCGGCCGTTGCCACGATAACTTGAGAACGGAATGAGCTAGCGACTTGAAATTTTCAGGGTAGGTGGCGCATCCCAATACGACGGACAAGTTCGTTAATGGGTATAATCGGCCCAATGGTTTCCGAGTAATAATTTTGTTTTCAACCAAAATAAATCCGATCGAATTTTAAACTTGGTGAATAGTTGTAGAATATAGACCTAAGCACGTTTATGAAATTTTGTGAGAATCGTATCGCTAGAAATTTATTAAAAAATTATTAAAAAATATTTTTGTTGTCACGATAACCTGAGAACGGAAAGAGATAGCGGCTTGAAAATTTCAGGTTAGGTTGTGTATCTGAATGCGACATTTGAGTTTGTTTATGAGCATAATCGTCCAAACGGTTTTAGAGTTATAGCCATCTGAAATTTTCTGAAATTTGGATGTTTTTTGTTCCTCATTAACTCGAAGAATACAAAACCGATTGGATTCAAACATGGTGAATAGTTGTAGAATATAGACCTAAGCACGTTTATGAAATTTTGTGAGCATCGAATCGCTAGAAAATTATTAAGAAATTATTAAAAAATATTTTTGTTGTCACGATAACCTGAGAACGGAAAGAGATAGCGGCTTGAAAATTTCAGGTTAGGTTGTGCATCTGAATGCGACATTTGAGTTTGCTTATGAGCATAATCGTCCAAACGGTTTTAGAGTTATAGCCATCTGAAATTTTCTGAAATTTGGATGTTTTTTGTTCCTCATTAACTCGAAGAATACAAAACCGATTGGATTCAAACATGGTTATTAGTTGTAGAATGCCAACGCGAAAATTTTTGCAGAATTTCGTGAGGATGGTTCAACTAGAAAATTCAAAAAAAAATAATTAAAAATAATTGAAAAAAATTCTATATATCATAAACTATTCGTCCGGCATGGCTGAAATTTTGGGAGAGCCTGCAGAACCTAACTCTACTGCAGAATTCCAAGTTTGAACACGATCGGATCTATATTGTTGGAGAACCGAGCAGCCTTTTGTGAGTTCGGTAGGTGGATGCGAATGGTCGTATGATATGTTGTCTATGGTCGTATTTTTGCGAGAACCTCCAAAAATAAAATATGAATGTCATGATGACATATTATTATACATATATATTCATGGTAAAATCGTGTTATTTCATCACAAATCTATAGGAGATTAGATGATAGCCCTACATTAGTGGTCAGACCTGGTTTTGAAAGAGATCCTCCTTAGGAGGAGGCAACTAAATATTGAAGGGATTTCTATGAACAAGAGTGAATATCTTTGAGGAATAGAGAGGCGATTCTTTTTCAAGAGATCCATGTGCCTTCAGAGGAGTATATTTGCGAGAGGGGACCTTTGAATTTTGCAGAAGGCTTCTGATCTTGTAAGGTGAGAGGCTCATTTGTGGATATTAAATCTCGTGATGGGTAGAAAGGAATTCTAGGCCAGTTTTTCTATCACTAATGAGAATATATCTTTATGTAATAACGGGTGATTTTTTGAGAGCTTCTGGATTTGATTTGAAAAAAATTGGTTCAAGCACTGACGTGAAGTCGAAAGCTTTTGCGCGTATGTTCTATTGTCCATTCTCCTGTATTGGACACTCTTCTTAATCGAAAAAAAAATTGGTTCAAGCACTGACGTGAATCAGGAGCTTTTGCTCTTCTTAATCGAATTTACCATGATGAATTCTATTGTCCGTTCTCCTGATTGGACCCTTTTAATCGAAAAAAAAATTGGTTCAAGCACTGACGTGAAGTCAGAAGCTTTTGCGCGTATGTTCTATTGTCCATTCTCCTGTATTGGACACTCTTCTTAATCGAATTTACCATGATGAATTCTATTGTCTATTCTCCTGTATTGGACACTCTTCTCAATCGAATTCACCATGATGAACTCTATTGTCCATTCTCCTGTATTGGAGACTCTTCTTAATCGAATTTGCCATGATGAATTCTATTGTCCAGAATGGACAATAGAATTCATCATGGCAAATTCGATTAAGAAGAGTCTCCAATACAGGAGAATAGACAATAAAAATCATCATGGTGAATTCGATTGAGAAGAGTGTCCAATACAGGAGAATAGACAATAGAATTCATCATGGTAAATTCGATTAAGAAGAGTGTCCAATACAGGAGAATGGACAATAGAACATACGCGCAAAAGCTTCTGACTTCACGTCAGTGCTTGAACCAATTTTTTTTTGTTGGACTTATCCTATACATTGTTAAATGTCATAAAGGATGAATAAAGTTATTGTAAGGCTTTTACAGGAGAAAATGTTGGATGATAACGACCTAGCAGTCATAAAAAAGCTTTATATAAATCAGAGGGCGTCTGTGAGAGTAGGAAACGGGACCACCTCTAGTTATCCAATAGAGAAAGGCGTAAGACAGGGCTGTGTCTTGTCACATCTCCTCTTCAACCTATACTCTGAGGCTATTTTTGACAGAGCCCTAATGGACACAGATGACGGTGTGAAGTTTAACGGCTACCCGGTTAATAGCCTTCGCTACGCTGATGATACGGTCATTATTGCTGAAAACCAGGTAGCATTACAGCGCCGCCGTCTTTTGGCGCTCTCGATCCTCGGAACAGAGTGCTTCTCAATTGGCCAAATTTCTGTAATTTTTGGTTTGGAATAGGTTTGGGTGATGAATATCTCGCGTAAGTTCATTATAGGGCAAAATCACTTAAGTGGTTTCGGAGTAACGGAAAAAAAAAATTGTTTTGCGTTACAAATTCCCGAAACAATGACGGTGTGAGTTTAAGGGCTACCCGGTTGATAGCCTTCGCTACGCTGATGACACGATCATTATTGCTGAAAACCAGGTACATTACAGCACCGTCTTTTGGCGCTCTCGATCCTCGGAACAGAGTGCTTCTCAATTGGCCAAATGTCTGTAATTTTTGGTATGGAATAGGTTTGGGTGATGAATATCTCGCGTAAGTTTATTATGGGGCAAAATCACTTAAGTTGTATCGGAGTAACGGAAAAAAAAATATCTACGGCCATGCGTTTTAACCCACTTTCCCGCACTCATTTTAGTTCAGAAAGTGTCACTTTTCCACACTAGTGTGGGAAAACTCACTTTCCCGCACTAGTGCGGGAAAGTAAAATATGTCAATTTATCGTTATTGAATGTACATTTCATGGATTTCACCTGTATATTACTATTCAAACTAATATAAGTTTTAAAATTCAATCTAACCCATACTATTTTTCATTCATTGGAATGAAGAAATTGCGATACTATTATATACCCTATACATTTTTCATAACAATCAAACTGCTATTGCTGAGGCTAATTTGGAGGACTCTGTAGAACAGAAAAAAACCATTTCCAATAAAATTCTTTCTGGTACTGGCAACTTGCAACCGATGCCGTCTCCGTCATCTTCATGCACGTTGCAATCCACGAGTGTTACTCGTAAAAGCCAGTTACCACCAACAAATTACTCTGGACCGGCTATTCTGACGCATTTGCAGAATGCAACAAATTGTGTTTTCAACATTAATATTAATAGTAACCTTATTGTGGCTTACAGGGCGTTGCACCGTTTGTTTGGTTGTGATCTTCAACATCTTTTCACACTTAACACTAACAACCTCCGAGGCCATCGGCTCAAGTTGTGTCATGAAAATTACCGGACATCTCCGAG
Organism: Halyzia sedecimguttata; assembly: GCA_937662695.2. Lineage (NCBI taxonomy): Eukaryota > Metazoa > Arthropoda > Insecta > Coleoptera > Coccinellidae > Halyzia > Halyzia sedecimguttata. The sequence continues at coordinate 11,103,565 of OW569418.2, forward strand.
ACAACACTTCCTCAGTGATAGGATTTTCGACAGGTGGAACTCTTTACCAAGCAATGTTGTTTGTGCTCCGAGTGTGAATTCCTTCAAGAACCAGCTTGATGCACTAAACTAGTGGTTTTATTGTTTTCTTTTTTGGACTGTGATTATAATGTACGTTGGATGTTGATATGACATAATTTTGTTTGAGAGTTTATAGGCTTTATCCTCCTCTCTTCTTACCTTGTAATAATAATAATAATAATATTAATAGTAAATAAATAGTGGATTTTCATGAAATGTTTTGTATGTTGAAATAAAATATGTATTTTCAATGTGCTTTTTGAATCTTTATGCGGTCGTAGAAAAAATATTGTTCCTAACTCGTATGGAAAGTGTCTTTCCCGCACTTGACTGCTTGCCCGAACTCCGCTTCGCGTCGTTAGGGTCAACGGCAGTCGCGTGCGGGAAAGTATCACTTTCCGCACTTGTTAGGAAAATAACTATTGTTTTGCGTTACAAATTCCTGAAACAATGACGGTGTGAAGTTTAACGGCTACCCGGTTAATAGCTTTCGCTACGCTGATGATACGGTCGTTATTGCTGAAAACCAGGTAGCATTGCATCGCCGTCTTTTGGCGCTCTCGATCCTCGGAACAGAGTGCTTCTCAATTGGCCAAATTTCTGTAATTTTTAGTATGGAATAGGTTTGGGTGATGAATATCTCGCGTAAGTTCATTATGGGGCAAAATCACTTAAGTGGTTTCGGAGTAACGGAAAAAAAAATTGTTTTGCGTTACAAATTTCCGAAACAATGACGGTGTGAGTTTAACGGCTACCCGGTTAATAGCCTTCGCTACGCTGATGATACGGTCATTATTGCTGAAAACCAGGTAGCATTATAGCGCCGTCTTTTGGCGCTCTCGATCCTCGGAACAGAGTGCTTCTCAATTGGCCAAATTTCTGTAATTTTTGATATGGAATAGGTTTAGGTGATGAATATCTCGCGTAAGTTCATTATGGGGCAAAATCACTTAAGTGGTTTCGGAGTAACGTAAAACAAATTTGTTTTGCGTTACAAATTTCCGAAACAATGACGGTGTGAGTTTAACGGCTACCCGGTTAATAGCCTTCGCTACGCTGATGATACGGTCATTATTGCTGAAAACCAGGTAGCATTATAGCGCCGTCTTTTGGCGCTCTCGATCCTCGGAACAGAGTGCTTCTCAATTGGCCAAATGTCTATAATTTTTGGTATGGAATAGGTTTGGGTGATGAATATCTCGCGTAAGTTCATTATGGGGCAAAATCACTTAAGTGGTTTCGGAGTAACGGAAAAAAAATTTGTTTTGCGTTACAAATTCCCGAAACAATGACGGTGTGAAGTTTAACGGCTACCCGGTTAATAGCCTTCGCTACGCTGATGATACGGTCATTATTGCTGTAAACCAGGTAGCATTACAGCGCCTTATCGATAAAGTATCCGCTGAGGGCGACCGACTCGGTTTAAAAATCAACATCGACAACTCAAAGACTATGATGTTTAGCAGAGCGCCAGCTGACCGCCTGAACATCTCGGTGAATGGACAGATTCAACAGGTCTCCAAGTTTAAGTACCTCGGCAGCTGGATTACCGAATACCTGGACCCAGACACGGAGATTCGAAGCAGGATTGAACAAGCCAGAGCAATATTTACAAACATGAGATCTCTGTTAAGTAGCCAAAGCCTCAGTCTGCGCCTACGTTACCGGTTTGTAAAAGGCTACATATTTTCAGTGCTGCTGTATGGCGTGGAGACTTGGACCCTCCGGGCGAAAACTGTGAACCGACTGGAGGCCTTCGAAATTTGGATATTCCGAAGATTGCTCAAGATTCTTTGGACGGATTATGTAAGAAACGACGAAGTTCTGAGACGTATGGAAACGGAAAGAATGTTGCTTCAAATAGTTAAAAAACGAAAAACAGCTTACCTGGGCCACATATTTAGAAATACCAAATATCAATTCCTGAAACTAATCATGGAAGGAAATATTGAGGGTCGACGGGGCATCGGAAGGAAGAAGTATTCTTGGCTCGAAAACATCAGAGATTGGACTGGTCTCGATGCCCATTCACTCTTTAGAGTCGCCCAAGATCGCGATGAGTTTGCCAGAATTGTCGCCAGCATTCACTAAATGAATACGGCACGTTAAGAAGAAGAAGAAGACTTTTCAAGGTAATTGTCTATTAGGGCCTGTTTCACCACTTGCTGATAAAGTCCCGGATAAGCTTTTCATAACTTATCCAACAGATAACCCTGAAAATTGTGTTTCACAGGTGCAGGATAGGTTAAACTAGATGATAAACTCCCGGATAATTTAACACCTAGATGAAGCGTCCATTATATTTTTATTCGTTGGATAACCCAACTTTTATCATAACGGGCGTCATTCATATGCGCAATGACATGTTATCAAGTGTATTTTGACAACCGGAGATGTCATGTTTTCTTGAACTGCTTTTGCTTATTTGTGTGAACATGGATCTTTTCGAGTTTTTAGAGGACAAGTTTGACGATTTCCTTACACGTAACTCACGTCCTCGAAAACATGGTGAAATTAGAACCAGAGTTGATCATTTTGCTGAATACGACGAGGAAGAGTGTAGGTCCAGGTTTCGACTATCGAAGTTAGCAGTTGACTATGTACTATCTTTTATAGAATACGACATAAAAACAACAGCCTAGCAATGTCTAACCTCCTAAATTATTTACAAAACATTCTGATTCTATGCAATACTCATCAGTCATCACAGAGACATAAATACACAACTTACAAGGCCCCACCTCACGTTTCTTTAGCCAGCAGCAAGCATAAATGCGACGTTGCCAAACACTCCTCCCATTAAATTGTCAGATAGCTATCTAGTGGATATTTTATCCGGGACCCGCGGGGTGAAACAGAAAATAATAATCCGACAGATTTATCCAGCAGATATTTTATTCGCTGGATTCATATCCGACACTTTATCAGCAAGTGTTGAAACAGGGCCTTAGTATTATTTTGCAGGTATAAGGTATAGCGTGCTATCATTTTACCCAAGTGTCTGTAATTCTAGAATTTTTCGCTGAAACTGTTCTCAAACGATTAGGTTCCACTCACTGATAAATAAATCGGTGGGAAATTTGAGTCTGTCCAGCAGGCCGACCGGCAACGATAACTTTCAAACGGAAAAAAAATTCAAGGGTAGGTTGCGCATTCGAATGCGACCTATAAGTTTGTTACAAGGTATAATTGGTCAAATGGTTTTGGAGTTACATTCATCTGAAATTTTGTTGTTATTTCTTCTATAACTAAAAAATACGATTCCGATCCAAAATTACAAATAGGGTAATTATTTGTAAAATGCCGACGCATAAATTGTTGTAGAACTTCGTGAGGATCTTATCATTAGAAAAATGGAAATATATTATTGGAAAGAAATCTGCATCTCAGAAACTATTCATTCCTCCCATATCAATGAAATTTTGCTATAGCCTTCAGAACCAAACATTACAACTACAACTAGACATTTGGGCAAAATGCTCAATGCGATATTCCCTAGAACAGGCGCGCAGAAAGAGTAACATGATTAAAATAAAAGCTGAATCCTTGAACAAAATTTGTACGTATATTACAAAGCCACTTACCTGTTTGATAAATAAATGCACCAAGTCAAATATTTCCTACTGCTCCTAAAGAAGGAATTGTCACGCCAGTCTACAAAAATTCAGATATACTAGAGTTGAACAATTATAGATCAGTGTCCTTGACGTCAACTGTAGCCAAAGTGAAGAAGATAAAAAATGTTTTTTTTTCTTTTGTTGGAAAGTATAAGTTAATATCTAGGAACTGATATAGTTTTCAGAGAAAAAATTCACCTTAGATGGATGCAATTGGGTATCTATTGCATTGGAAGACAACAGCCATATGAATATTATTTATTGATATCGCTAAGGCTTTCGATACTGTTGACTAAAATATGTTATTGAAAACCTTGGAAATATGGCCTGGAGGAGATTGGCATACCAAATGAAATGTATCTTTTAAATGGGTATTGTTGATCAGGAAAACTGCTGATTGAACAGTAGGCATCATGTCCGTGTAAAAAAAAATATATTTCTAGGAAAAACCATATTTTCAATATATATTTTAAATTTCCGGATATGTTATGGATTAATTAAAATAGTAGAATCAGTGAATCACGATTGCTTTCAAGAAATAATTACACACGTTATGCATTGTTGAGCAGCCTTCTAGGCACGTTTAGAGCAGATGAAAATTAAATTCATCCCAAACAATGCTCCAATCAAAATTTTTGCGTATTGTCTGAAATTTATGATTGAGGTGTCATTCGATTTGGAATGGCATGTTAATAGTTTTTGAGAAAATGCTAAGGCCGCTTGCAGAAATTGCAATAGTTATAAACAATTAAATGAAAAAAAAGGAGGTTAGTTTTTCACCAATATCTCAAAAACTATTTGAGATAATTCATATTATTTAAAAAAAATTGAAATAGACTAGAAAATTTACTAAAAAGAGGTCCGAACTGCCTGAACTATAGGACCAATATTTTTAATTTTCCTAGAGTGTTGAAAATACGCCCGAAAACGGGTATTCCGGCTTGCGCAAGCCTCGTCCCCTTCGTACCTTCGATGAATAAAAATGATTTAAACTTGTTAAATATGAAAATAAAAGTGGAAAAAATTCAGGCAGGATAGATCAATGAAAAATAATCCGTGGTCCAAAAATGTTTATCGAGTTTCTTTAATTAGTTATCCATTGGTTAATTAACAATTTTTTGTAGCACGAATATTGGACATTGCAAGTACGATAATTGCTAAACTATAAATCTGAGAATTTTTTCCTTCCGTGGAGCTATTTTTTGAAGGTCTTGGAATAGATTTCCGTTGGAAAATTTTAAAAATTGTTAATTTTCGTTTTGTTATGAACAATTTACGTAAGTGAAAAATTATAAAGCTTCAATTTATAATATTACTATTGATCCGTTTTCTTATGAAGAAACTACTTAAAAATGCTTTTTAATTATTATTTTCTCCTATTGTTTTGAAAGTTATTATAAACCAATGCGTTGTTCATGAGATAATTTAAAATTTTCTTCTGAAAACATAATTAAAGCTTTATAATTTTTCACTTAAGTAAATTGTTAATAACAAAACGAAAATTTACAATTTTTCAAATTTTCCAGCGGCAATCTATTCCAAGGCCTGTGAAAAATACATCCACGAAATAAAAAATTCTCAGATTAATAGTTTTACAATTATCGCACTTGCAATGTTAATATTCGTGCTGAAAAAAATTTTTAATTAACTAATGGATAACTAATTGAAAAGTCGCGATTAACATTTTTGGACCACGGTTTAATGTTCACTGATCTATCCTGCAGACGCCTGAATTTTTGCAATTCTTTATTTTCATATATAGTAAGTTTAAATAATATTTATTCAGGAAAGGTCCGAAGGGGACGGAGTACCATTTTTCGGGAGTATTTTCAATACCCTTGAAAAATTATAAATATTAGTCCTAGTTCCGGAAGCTTGGAGTTTTCTAGGAAATTTCCTCCTCTTTGTGAATCTCTTTTCGAATTTGAATTATCTCAGATAGTCTTTCAGATATTGGCGAAAAACCAAACCCCCTTCTTTTCTTTCACTCAATTGTTTATAACTATTGCAAATTTTTGTGAGCGGCCTTAGCATTTTCTCAAAAACTATCTACATGCCATTTCGAATATAACGACACCTCAATCAAAACGTTTCGGAGAATACGCAGAAATTTTGACCTAAAAAGCACTTGTTGACTACACCACTACTCAGAGAAATATAATGGTAACACTGGTAACCTTGATAATGATCTTAACCTCAAAATAGATGTCACAGAATAAATAACAGTTCGGAGCAAGAGTCCCTTAATAATTCTGTACTATCGATGCTCTTAAGAAACCTAAATATGGAATCCGAGGCAGACTGGTCCAATCATGATTAGACTAGTCTAATCAGCTACGAGCAAAATAAGTTTTTATACAACTTGGCATGAATAGCCGGGATAGATGAGATAGCCAAAAGAGACGATATGGATGTTGGTCACTTTTGACAGGACGAATATGAGATACTATGAGGAATTTTTTTTTAAAGCACACAAGTGAAGTGGTTTTGCGCTCATATTCAATTTTCTATTCACGTAATCTATTCGGTAATCGATTATAAAATGCTGGCTCTAAGGTATGTGCAGAATTTCAACGGATTCTGACAAATAGATTTTGAAACATCTAGTGACATGATATTTTGCGAAGATTACAACAAATTACGCGAGGTTCGTTAAATAAAAAAAAAGTTATCTCAGAAACTATCTGATATAGATGAATTTTGCGACAGGCTTCAAAACCCTAATTTTACAGCCAAGTTCCAAATTTGAACAAGATCGTATCTATATTGTTGGAGATATCCAAAATATATTGGAAGCCTAGCAGCCTTGGGTGGTTCAGTAGCTGAATGGGTAACCCTTGCCACGATAACTTTCAAACGGAAAAAGGTTTTCAGGGTACGATGCGGATCTGATTGCGACAGTTGAGTTCGTTAACGGGCGTAATCGACTGAACGGTTTCAGAGTCATACCCATTTGAAATGTTGTTGTTATTTCCCCAATAACTCAAAAAATACAAATCTTATTCAGTTGAAAGTTGACAATTACTTGTAGAATGCCGATGTACTAATTTTTCTGCAATTTTGTAAATATCGTATCTCTACAAAAAAAAATGAAAAAATGTTTACCTAAAAAAGAGCGTTTGACAAATTAAATCACGAAATCTTGTTAAACAAATTAGAAAGATATGGCATAAGAGGCAATGCACTAACATTGTTCAGAAGCTATCTTTTTGGTAGAAAACAGAGAGTGAAGATAAACAAAGCTACAAGTAATTATAGAGAAATATCTATCAGTGTTCCAAAAGAAACAATTTTAGGTCCTATACTTTTCGTTCTCTACCTGAAGGATCTACCTAAAAATATGCCACAAAACTCAATACTATCCTACGCAGATGACATAGTCATCATCTCGAGTGAGGATATGGGGGAGATTGATAAGAGATCTAGAAACTCTGGCAAATTGGCTTAAACAGAATAAACTATCGTCAGATCTTGAAAAGACTGTAAATATAACATATGGGAACTACTGTGAAAAAATTTAAATGTAAACATATCATTCATATACTGAAATAGGTAGATTATCACAAATACTTGTAATTTATCATGCACTTTTCAGAGTGTAATGAACTATGAAATAGTTGCCTGGGGGAGTTTACGATAATAACTTAAACTTTATTCAAAGAACTCTAATAAATACTAAAAATAATGAATAAGAATAATACTCAGACGTATTACAATATCTTGGGTTGAAAGATGAGAACTGGAAGCAATACAAGGAATAAGAGCTCACAGTTACCAAGAATAAACAAACGAAAATGTACGATAAAAGTGTTCAACACGATAACAGCTAGTCTAAAACTTTTGAGGGCAGATAGAGCCAAAATAAAGAAAACATTGAAAGTTTTCTTAATAGAAAAATATTAGTTGGTATTCTCGTTATTATGTAAAAAGTGTCTTGCTTATGAGCTTCATTGGTTGTTATGGACTAGTAGTATGTAATTTTGATGTATTAGAATTAAGTTAGTTTTAGGTTGGCCAGGCTATGTACAAGTAACTTTACAAGTAAGTTTACTTTTGTAGGATTATTATATCTAATATTGTACGGTTGACGAGTTCACCTCGAAACTTCATGTAATATTTTTGGTTAATAAATAAATAAAATGTTACATTTCAGAAACTATCCGTCAGAATTCACTGTAATTCTGCTCATACCTTAGGGTCACTAAATGTTACAAACGAGTATAGACAATGGAACATTCGCGCACAAGCTTCCGATTTCACGTCAGTGCATTTTAAGAATTGTTGTGATTTTGACCTTGACGTCATTTTCAGTGATTGAAACTGATTTAAATTGAATTTAAATCTAAGAAGGGGGGGATGGGAAAAATGTAATGACTATAAGTAAAAAATTGGTTCAAGCACTGACTTGGAGTCAGGAGCTTTTGCGCGTATCTTCTATTGTCTCTTCTTAGGTATTGGAAACCCTTAATCGAATTTACGATTGTAAATTATGTTGTCCATTCTCCTGTATTGGACACTCTAAATTCGAATTTAGAGGATTCTCCAATACAGGAGAATGGACAACATAATTTACCATGGTAAATTCGATTAAGGGTGTCCAATACAGAAGAATGGACAATAGAACATACGCGCAAAAGCTCCTGAGTTCACGCTAGTGCTTTATGCAGATTTTTTACTACTAGTTATCAAGCTTCAATTCGATCGAATCTTTATTTTTTGAGTTATCAAGGAAATAATATTCCAGGTGGGTATAACTCGGAAACCGTTAGACCGATTATGTCCAAAAATAAACTTAACTCTCAAATTCGGATACGCAACCTACCCTGAAAATTGCAAGTACCTATCTCCTTTCGTTCGAAAGTTATCGAGGCAACGGTCACCCATCTACTGAATTCACACAAGGCTGCTCGAATCTCGAACAATATTTAACGGATCGTGTTAAAACTTGAAACATGGCAGTAGAGTTAGGTTCTAAAGGCTCGTGCAAGATTTCAACAATTTCAAACAAATAGTTACTGATATATAGAATTTTTTTTTGCAATTTTCAATGATTTTTTAAAAATTTTCTACAGACACTATCCTCACAAAATTTTGCAAGAATTTTCGCGTTGGCATTGTACAACTAATAATCATGTTTGAATTCAATTGGTTCTGTATTTTTCTAGTTAATGAGGAACAAAAAACAACCAAATCTCAGATGGCTATAACCCTAAAACCGTTTGGCCGATTATGCTTTTAAACGAACTCAGATGTCGCATTCAGATGCACAACCTAACCTGAAATCTTCAAGCCGCTATCTCTTTCCGTTTTCAGGTTATCGTGACAACAAAAATGTTTTTTAATAATTTTTTAATAATTTTCTAGCGATACGATTCTCACAAAATTTCACAAACGTACTTAGGTTTATATTCTACAACTATTCACCAAGTTTCAATTCGAACGGATCTATATTGGTTGAAAACATAATTATTACTTGGAAACCATTAAGCCGATTATGCCCATTAACGAACTTGTCCGTCGTATTGAGATGCACCACCTACCCTGAAAATTTCAAGTCGCTAGCTCGTTCCGTTCTTAAGTTATCGTGGCAACGACCGGACGGCCAGCCAACAGAATCAAATTTGACCTCGAATTCTTCAATGGGAAGTCGAACCGAATCGTTTGATACCATTTTCGTATAAAAATTCGAAAGTTACAGACATTTTGGGCAAAATGATAACGTGATGTTCCCCAGAACATAGCGCAAAAATAAACTTGGAATACTCGAAAACAATTCCTCTGCAATATTTAAGAACTTAAAGGCGTGAAACGCCAAATAAGAAAACCAATTTATGCGAAAATAAGCTTGAGCTCTCGACGTCACATCAGAGCTCTAATAATTCTACCTTAAAGCTTTATAACTGAAAAACTCGGGGGGAAATACGATGGGAAAAATTCGACCTCAAAGTCTAAAATAAATATATTTCCGTAATTTTCGCACCATGAGCTTTTCCAGTTCATTGGCGGGGAATTCGAGCGCGCCCGAAAATAACATATGCAAAAAAGTGGAATTGACCTACACGAATTCGCACATACGCCTCAAAAAGCAGCACTTACCTTCGACGTGGAGCCAGACGGCATAATTAATTTTCGGCTCTGTGTTGACCTGGCACTCGTAGACCCCCGCGTCCCTCTTTTGCACAAATTCCACGTGCAAATTCCAATCGTCGCTGTGCTCGGGGTGATGCACGCCAAACCGCCCGTCGCCGGTGTACGTGTGGATTCCGGACGTTAATATATGGAGATCCCGTTTCCGCATCCAGGAGACCTGAAACAAAAATCGGGAAGAGCATACATTAGGAGTTGCATGAGCTGGAGTTTTACTTATCCATTTACAAGGAGTTAGATGTGGGTGAATACGAATGAGGATGACAATTTATTTTCTTTACATGTCAGTGCACTAGTTTATTCTGGGTTGAGTTCACTGTGGTGTCCCTTGTAGGTTAAAAATAAAAAATTACTTTTCGAAACGCATCCCTCTTATTATATTTATTAGCCTATTAGTTACCCAATTACAGAATTTCAACCTCTTACGTTGATTTTATCCCGTGCCGACTTAGCTTCAAAGTTTTCGAAAATAGCTGGTATACCAATTTCCTAACTCTGCCATTAGACCATCACTTAAATACATTCTATTAGATAAATTATGATGAAAACACAATTTTATATGATAAAATTTCTGCAGCTAATAAAAATAGTACAATATATCTAATTATTAATTCGGATTTTTCCATTTTACTGTTCTTCATCTGCAGTAATCAAACAATGAAACTCCAGCATTAATTTAGCATCTCGTAGAGTGTCATTAACTGTTTTTAATCTAAGAATTTTCTATTTTGCTTCAATATACATGGTCGTACTTCGCGGCGTTTTCATTCCACAATAACACGCTCTCTTGCAGGAAACTACTGTCAAGTTTCAGTCACGGGAATAAATCTTTGCTCGTCACTGATACGAACTCAATCAAAGATTTCGCTGAAAAAAGTTAAACTACTTGGAGTAGTATGAATGAAAGAGTGAGTTTCAATGAACTGATTAAACACTACTTTTTACCAAACGTAAAGAGAGCCAGACATTTCTTCCTTGGATGGGACATATCTCCTTCCAGAAGCTTCAAAGCATTTGTTGTAAATTTTCTACAATGTTGGTTTTCGTCCGCTCATCAACCTCATCATCAAAAATTTAAATAACGACTATTTCCTCTGATAAGTACTACAAGTGTTGACAGATCTAGTTTAGTTAAAAATTAATTTATCAACCCTTTCATAATCTTCTAAGGTTTGTAGAAAACAACAATGTTGATAAGGTGCTTTTCTGCCAAACTGCATACCAGCTAGGGCTTCTCATAAACTGCCATAATAAATAAACAAAAATCACGTAGAGATTGTTCCTTCTTGTCGCCCATTTCAAACTGAGATTGCAACAAACAGCTTTTTTAAGTGTAAATGGTTTTTGCCACCTAAAGAGCTTGATGCATTGCGCAAGAATGTCTGATTTTTAGTTCATTATCATTATCTTTATCCAGAAAAAGAACAGCGAGTTCGACTGATTCACGATAAGGATCTTATATTATTGATTTTGTCAGTTCATTGTTGAAAAACGTCACCAATTCATCAATATTTATCTGTTCCACAGAGGTGTTGTTGAACAAAATCGGTACATTATTTGATGGCCCTAGGATTAATATCCATCCGGTTGTCTCTAAACTTTTTGAACAGCTTAATATCAGGACTAATAGTAACTAGCTGGATCTAGGATCAAACGCAGTTTTGAGAACCCGGCCTTTAAGTGCATTTATTACTGCTTTCGCTTGATTCTTAGTTGACATATGTCTAAAGTTGCAACTAATTTTGAGGTCACAAAACCTTTTCTTCCCCTTGTCAACTTACATATTGAGATGTGGAAGCCTGAGGTTCGTCCAGACTTTCTTAAGAGATTGTAGATTGTTCCTCTATTTCTCCATGTGTTTCAAAGCTGTGTGAACAATCAATAATCTCTCGGAAATCATTTGCCTTAATTTCTTTTTCTCTTCTGCCAGTTTACTCAGAGCTACCCTTTGTTCAATTTCAGCCAACTTTTTGTCAACACCTGCTAAGTATCCCGGATGTCTTGGCTCACTTTGTTTTTGCAAGAATATTTTATCTTCTGCAATTTTTATTCTTTCGAGAGTATCAGCATATCGTCATTGCGCCTTCAAAACGCGACATGTGCATATATTGTGAAAAATGCGTTAAGTGTATATTTCAATTAAGAACTGCGCAAGCTGGATATTTTGTTAAAAGCTGCCATGTGATAATCACACTAGATTCGGTTCCAGTTGGATTTGATCGAAAAGCGACAAGTGCGAAATCGAAAATATGCTCCTGCAAAACACTCTAAGTGTATGAATGCACAATTTATCAAAAGTCACATGTCGCATTTTGAAGGCGCAACGACGATATGTGATAGCCAATAAATTATCTACATAATTCAAATTAAATTTTTTATTTGTGGTGCCTATAAACATCCTGAATCTTCTTACTCTTCTTTTGAAGCTCACGCCAGACTTGATCTTCTAGCTTCTTAACATCATTACGAAAAGCTTCAGTAGGTATTCTAGCCTTTTCACAGAATATAATACACTCCCGAAGATTTGCACTGTCAATAACAGTCAACTTTGCTTCGCGTATATTGAAAAATAAATACATAAGAAGTTGACAAATAGACAGTAATTTTGCACCTGTTATTTGGCGACTCACTCACAATGAAATAATTTGTTTAATGTTTCTTAATTCCACTGACATCTTCAAGAATCAAAATAATACCGAATCTTTACTCGACAAGCCGAAATAAACCGACAAAACAGAAGGCATTCGCCACTTCTGTGACTGAACTTGTATAACTTCTTTACGCGCAAGTCGGCACGGTTATTTCTCTTCCAAATAAGGTAACAAATGGTTTTCGAGTGTTTTGTGTCCAAATGAACAAGACGAGAGCCTATGCGTTGTGAAATTAAAACTTTGAAAAATAGGGGACACCCTACTGTGGACTTATTATGAACACTACACAAGTAACTACACTGTTGTCCACTATAGTTTTGTTGTCTGACATATATTTCAGCAACAATGTTTCACTAATACATGCTATCAATTTCTGTACTTAACTATGGGTTGACATTATACCCTTAGTCATAATACAATAATACAAACAATAATAACAACAATAATACTACAATTAATAATGAGTGAGAATAATGAGTTGCTAATAGGGGTTAGATCATTATTGAGTAAAATATCTTTCCTATTATCCATTTCGATCCCTTCAAATGTTCTCAAAAAGTACAATTTATTGGAATTTTTCAACAATTTGACGGAATATTTTGAAATTGAGTGGCCAGTTGTTAAAACGTTATATGCAACAGCAGATTTACCGATGTAGTTGCTTCGAATGTGTCTCATATGCTATTTATAACGTATGATAATGTTTCTAGTTATTTGCCCGATGTAGAACTTGTTACAATATAAAACTCCTGTGATCGGGTTCTGGGCATTTTTGCCTATAAACCAGTTATCTATTTTCCTTGGGAATTTCTCACACGATAAGTCGTGTTTGTGTTTAATGATCATCCTTCACCATGTTTAATGAAGGGGCAATTTTTTATCCTTTCGGTTTATTTTGAAATTAAGTTTACTAACTCAATTTCGTTATCCAAGTAGTTGATCTCTCGGCCTTTTGTAGTAGGGCTTTGAATTTCTGTCATCTTCTATTCAGTCGTAGTTTACAAGTCTTCTCAGTTCCTCATTGGCATGTAGGTTGGCTTTTTCAAATATCTTCTCGGCTTTTTTCTTCATGAAAGTTGTGATCGGCTCCCATTCTAACTCTCTATGTATTTGTCTATTTCTCACAAACCATGGTACGTCCATTGCTCTTCTTATTAATATGTCTTCTGCCGACTGTATCTTCTTGATGTGGATTTGGCTGCGAAGCCCCACGCTGTCGAACCATAGGTGAGTTGCGGTCTCGCTACAGTTTTAATCATCGTCAGTTTTATGTTTTTATTCATACGGCTCTTCCTTCCTATTAGCGGATATAGTACGCTCATTGCCGCCTTTGTTTTGTCAACTGCTGATTTTATATGGCTTTTCCATGTGAGTCTTTTATCTAGTATCACCCCTAGATATTTGGCTTTTTTTTGCCATTTTACTTCTGCACCATCTATATTATGAGGTTTCTTTCAACTTTCATTTGTCTCTTCTTTAGTAGGATGGCTTGACTCTTTCGTCCGTTTATCTGGATCTTCCATTTTATACACCACTCGTTTAATTCTTCGGTTGCTTCCTGTAGTCTTCGTTGTATGACATCTGCTCGCCGATGTCTGAAAGCGATTTCTCTGTCATCGGCGTAGAGGGTTTCCATCATGCGTGCATCTTTTGGCATATCGTGGATATATATGTTGTACAGAAGTGGTCCCAGAACGGATCCTTGGGGCAGTCCTGCTCCTAAGTATCTAATAGAGGAAGATTCATCCTCTATTTTGACGTAGAAATTCCTGTCTCTCAGATGGTTTCTGATAATCTTGCACAGTTGCTCGAGTATCCTGCAGTCATCATTATATATGCAAAATCCTTCGTGCCATACTCTATCGAATGCCCTTTCCACATCCAATAGGACAAGTCCGGTCACTTGCTTGTTCTGAAAGCCCTCTGTGATGTATTCCATGAGCCTCAGTAATTGAAGTTCTGTTCAATGATCTCTTCTGAATACAAATTGTTCAGGGGGTATAAGGTTCAGTTCTTCTGTTTCCACATTTGATCTTCTGGCAATAGCTCTTTCCACTACTTTCCCTAAGGACGAGTGGAGACTGATTGGTCTGTAATTCTGTGGCCATTTTATTTCCTTTCCAGGGTTATTGAAAACGATAACTTCGGCTGTTTTCCATCTGTTCGGGTCGTTTTCTGTTCGCATTACTCCATTCGTTATGTTTGTGAGCGCGACTATTCACTTATTGCAATCTAAACATTTACTTTCATATACACCCGCTTTTAACATGTTCGGAGTGTTATCGACTGTATTTCCTAGAAATTGTATATTTTTCGTGGAAGTTTTGAGAGTCAATTTTTCTTAAATATTCTGGAGTTTGTTGTTTGTTCTCGGATGAAACGTGAAAGCGTGGATACCTTTTACCGATTTTATTTCTTTCGTTAGGGTTATGTTACTGAAGAGATTTCCATCTTTATGTTTGTTAATAAGTTTCTGAACTGGTTGATGACTGTACCCGTTTTTTTCGGCCATTCGGAAAATCATTTTTTCTACGACCGTGCGTTTTAACCCACTAACCCGCACTCTTTAGTTCAGAAAGTGTGACTATCCCGCACTAGTGTGGGAAAACTCACTTTCCAGCACTAGTGCGGGAAAGTAAAATATGTCAATTTATCGTTATTGAATGTACATTTCATGGATTTCACCTGTATATTACTATTCAAACTAATATAAGTTTTAAAATTCAATCTAACCCAGACTATTTTTCATTCATTGGAATGAATTGCGATACTTTTATATACCCTATACATTTTTCATAACAATCAAACTAAGCTGAGTCAAATGGTTTGGTGTGGTAACCAAAGATCTATTATGGCAACCAAGTTGTCATCAAGACGTCAAAGTTTCAAATCGAAGCGTTGTCGAAGTGTCCGATTCTGGCATTTTCAAATTACTTTCAATAAAAGCCATATTTTAATGGATTCGTCAGACGAAGAGCTCCCAGAAGCAATATTAAAGGCCGCAGATGACCTGTTACCAAGTAAATCACGAGACAGATACGAACAGCATAAACTGGTGTAAGGAAAAATAGTGAATAGCTTCAGAGAAGAGATTTTCTTGGCGTATTTTTCCGAGCTGAGTAAGGTACTGAAATCCAATACCCTATGGTCGTGTTACTCGATGGTGGAACGTTTAGTTAAAATAAAACAAAACCTGGACATAAGCAAGTTTCATAAATTGACATCGTTCCTAAAAAAGCAAAATGTTGGTTTCCGACCACAGAAAGCGCAGATTTTTACTAAAGAAGACATATCCAAGTTTATGCTAGCCCCTGATGAGATATATCTTATGATTAAAGTAGGTACCATTTTTGCTTTAGCCGGTGCTCTTCGCAGAGCGGAGCTTGTGAAAATCACGCTTGACGATATTCAAGATAAAGGAAACCTAATTATTGTGAAAATTTCCGATTCGAAAAACCATACCTCAAGATCCTTTGTTATATCTGAAGACATAAATAATGGATCCTTTTTGAAGCTCTATAGAAAGTATGCAAATTTACGGCCACCTACCACCACGCAGCGTCATTTTTTTTATCAATTACAAAAAAGGCAAATGTTCTGTTCAGTGCGTAGGCATAAACACATTCGGTAAAATGCCGGCAGAGATCGCTTCCTACTCAGGCCTACCTAACCCAGAACGTTACACAGGTCACAGTTATAGACGATCTTCGGCAACGTTTCTAGCAGATTCAGGCGAAGGGATAACCAACATAAAACGTCTTGGAGGCTGGAAGTCAACTGCTGTTGCTGAGGGTTATTTGGAGGACTCTGTAGAGCAGAAAAAACCATTTCCAATAAAATTCTTTCTGGTACTGGCAACTTGCAACCGATGCCGTCTCCGTCATCTTCATGCACGTTGCAATCAACGAGTGTTACTCTTAAAAGCCAGTTACCACCAACAAATTACTCTGGACCGGCTATCCTGACACATTTGCAGAATGCAACAAATTGTGTTTTCAACATTAATATTAATAGTAAATAAATAAATAGTGGATTTTCATGAAATGTTTTGAATGTTGAAATAAAATATGTTTTTTCAATGTGCTCTTTGAATCTTTATGCGGTCGTAGAAAAAATATTGTTCCTAACTCGTGCGGAAAGTGTCTTTCCCGCACTTGACTGCTTGCCCGAACTCCGCTTCGCGTCGTTCGGGTCAACGTCAGTCGCGTGCGGGAAAGTATCACTTTCCGCACTTGTTAGGAAAATAACTATTTCTTTCTTTCTTGAAGTTTACATTGCTTAGCGGAATATTAAATAACCGGTTGACGAGGAAATGTGAGCTGGCTGTTTTATGCGACTAGTGAGCTACCGAATCAGACGAAATATAAATAGCAGAATTGGTAGGTTTTCTAAAATGTCGAAACTATTGTAATTTAGATAATTTCAAATCTAAAAATGGCAAGTGGCCGTCCATTTCGAAGGTGAACTTTATAGATGGGTATTTACTGTTTAAGATACTGGTATATTCGTTAATATGAAAATTTTCATTGACAATTGCAAGGATGTTATGTGCGTTGCAATGAAGTTTGATTTTTTCACGAAAATCAGGCTTCATTTTGAGAGGCTTTATCTTTGATATCCATTAAAGTTACAGTGCAAGAATATTCATATTCATTCAGTCCGTCGCCGATATATTCTCAATGAATAATTCCGTTGTTACATCATGAAAGGAATCCGTTTTCCATAATTCGTAAAAATCACGAATTAATTCCTTTCATGATGATCCTCAGTATTTCGAAATAAATCAAAAACCGAAAAAGGATATTTCTGCATTTAACTCCGTTTTTCTATCCGCAAAAACGCTACCGATATATGATAAGGCGGCGTTGAATACAGATACCCCCTTTTTTCGTATACGCGCGATGCGCGATAAATTGGAGCTGAAGACTTTTTCTATCCGAAATTGTGCTAAAACAATTAGCTTTTCATTGACAATTTTCGCGCAGGTTAGATTTCCTTTACCCTGCCCCTCCGGCAGATATAAAAGGAAATCTTCCCCCGAAAATCAGTCATTCCATATTGATTCTATATTTTTCCATATTAGAGCCGTAGTAGATACATAATTCCGTCTGAGATAGTGATTGATCCTGCATTCACCGTAGAAGACCGTTTATTTTTTCTTTTCTCTAGAATATTTTCCGTTATTTATTTTTTCTTTTGCCGAATTGGGTTTGATTTTCTTTTTTTTCTATTTTAAATTTTTTCTGTATTTAATAGTGAGTGAAAAATGAATACTGAGGTAGGTAACTTATTGCACCGTATTGTTCAACTGATAACCGTTTCATTACCGTATACCTTCATGGTTCTTGCGTTTTTGACTGTAACTTTTGTTTCGCCTCTCTACCCCACCGACCGTCCTACCCTTTATTCCGTTTCCTTCAGACGACAGAGATTCCCGTTAAGTTGCTCCTCGCACTTACCCATGGCGTGTTAACCCCTGGGCAAGAGAGAAGCAACCCGAGCCACCTACCATCCTATCTTTTACCCCAGTTTACTTTTTCCCAATCCACCCAAGTTCGTTACCTAGTTTGATACTTCCGATCCCGTTCCGATAAAATCCAATTTAAGTTCTGGTTGGCCAGTATATCGGGAGTAACTGAGACGTGCTCGTAGTCTAACTTTATGACCACATTGTATACATAGATTCCATCCCACTTGAGGATAAATTAAATTATATTAAAAACCCTCTTAACATTCTTTGTTATCGCTACCACCCTAGATAACCCCGAACTCTGTCTCTGACTAGTGGCTATCCAGGTGGGTTTGCTATTTTCCCCTTTAAAAGAATAGCTGGCGCCCTAGGTAAACCTCCGTCCGAGGAAACCCCGTTACAACGTATCTATCCCAAAATTTTGGAAAATATTTGTATTCTTTTCTTATTTCGATTTTACTTATTTCAACTAAACTCATTTCAAGTTTAACCTTAAATAATTAAACAACTTCTAGGAAATTCATTCTTTAAAACTCCCGACATGTTAAAATCGGGTGGGGCAAACAATCATAAACATTCTCATATGGTATAAATAGCATGCTGGACATATTCAGAACAACAACATCGATGAATCTGCTGTTGCAAATCACGTTTTAACAACTGGCCACTCAATATCAGAAAATTCCGTCAAATTGTTGAAAAATTACAATAAATTGTAGTTGGGAACACTTGAAGGGATCGGAATGTAAAAGAGAAGAGATATTTTACTCAATAATGATCTATCCCCAGTTAACAACTCATTTTTCTCACTAATAGGTTTATAACTAAGGATATAATATCAACCCATATTTAAGTGTATAGACATTGATAGCATGCTTTAGTAACGCTTCGTCATTGAAGATGGAAACTTTGTTTCCGAAACATATGTCACATGACAAAAACTGTAGTGGACAAGAGTGTAGTTAATTTGGTAGACTGATATAGTTTGGCGCGCTGTTCAGATGAACTGCCTACCATTTTACCCAGATCACTGTAATTTTCGTATTTTTGGGTGAGAATGGTTTCAACTCACTGATGAAGAATCTGTGGTCAAACTTGATTCTGTCCACGGATTCTTGATCTTTATAGTTTGAAAATTACAGACATTTGGGCAAATTGATAAGCACTCTGTTCCGAGGAACATGAGCACCAAAAAGAGCCATTTCGGCTTCGGAATCGATTCCAGTACCTTAGATTTAAGAAGCCAGAGTTGTAGCCGTGGTTTTGTTAATAAACAAATTTTTCTACCACTTGTAATAAATATTAAGGATTTTTTTTTAATACGGCCTTGGCGAGGCTGCTTAGCTCCAGAAAAAAATACTATTCCCAATATTTCCAAGAATATAAATACGTCTGTAAAAACAAGCGTCCAAAAATGAATGGTCCACTTTTTAGCCGAGAATGGTCTCAAACAACATATATTCACTGTTGGTTCGAAAATAAATAGTGCTGGGTCTGTAGTAGCTTAAGGGGTCATTTGAATACATACAGTTACTGTTTGGCCGGAAATAAAAACTGCTTTGTTCGCGTTGTCGTAAGAACACAAATCAGTTCAATCATACAATTGTACCATGAGGTGAAACACACCCGAAATTTAAATTCGTAAAATAACTAATAATATACGAAATTGTCCACGTTTCACGTAATGTTATTAAACGATCGACTTAAATTCAGTAGATATACCACTCATCAAAGTTATTATTACGATAGAAATGAAAATAATAATGGAAAAAGAAACACTTTCTGCTACCGGAAACGATCCCGGAACCTCAAGCTATGAAGCAGATCTCTAGTCAATCAGGCCACGCTGTGTGAGTACAGATATGATGTAAAAGCACGGTTTTGTAATACTCTCATTACTTATTTTCGATAAGTATTCATAATTTTCTAATTTTATGAAATTATCATCATGTTACATATTATTCGACGGTTTTTATCCCTCATCTTCACTTTTTGCCATGTTTCCCGTTCAAGTACGACCTAAATCGGTATATTTCACGATCTATGCAAACAGGTCATGATTCTTTGAAGTCAAAAATCAAAAATTGTTGACTAATTCGCTTGCCGAGTGCAAAATTATGGACCAGTATCTCGGGAAACCAAAATTTCAGAAGGCTATAACTCTGAAACCACTTAGTGTTTTTTGCCCATTAACGAACTTAGCCGGCGCATTTGGACTCCAAACCTACTCTGAAAATTTCAACTCTCTAACTCATTGCGTTCAAGCATAATTGTCTGACGGCAGCACATAATTAATTTTGACGGATTCTTCATCAGTGAGTCGAAACTAATCGTTTGAGACCATTCTCGGCCAAATATCCCAAAAATAAATAATAGTTTAAAAAAACTAAAAAAACACGCTTTTATAGCTAACCGAACTAAAAATTAGAAAATAATTTTTAATTTCAGAGAGTTTATAATACAGTAGTAGAAGATCGAACAATCAATCAGAATTTATCACCTCAAAATAAAATTATAATAAAGTTTAAGTTATTAACAAAAGAATTCAATTCAGAGTAAACAGCGTGGGGTGCTTGATAAAGTAAATGTAGCAACCATTCTATTGGCAACTATCTATGAGAAGAGAGTTATGAAAAGTAGTAAATTGCACCCCACGCTTTTTACTCTGAATTGAATTCTTTTGTTAATAACTTAAACTTTATTATAATTTTATTTTGAGGTGATAAATTCTGATTGATTGTTCGATCTTCTACTACTGTATTATAAACTCTCTGAAATTAAAAATTATTTTCTAATTTTTAGTTCGGTTAGCTATAAAAGCGTGTTTTTTTAGTTTTTTTAAACTATTATTTATTTTTCATTTTTTAGTTCGATTTATCAATTAGTTATTTGTTGACATGTGGTATTGAAATGTCTCACAAATTATTTCGCAATCTCATCATTTCATTCAAATTTTATTAATCCTGGCGGTCCCAATAAGGATAATGGGAAACTGTTAGAATATGTTAGAACTGTTAGAATATGAGCCCAAAATGATATATCGCATGCGACAAATCGCCTTGCGATAGAAAGGCTCCACTCTGTGAGATTTTGTACATGAGATACAGATAGTCCACCGTATTCACAAATCATTCAATCTCCGTTAAGTCCTAACTGAGGTACTCAGTTAAGGATAAATTTGAATCGGAACCTCAGTTACCTAAAGTGAAAATCAACGTCTAACAGGCCAGTTTCACCACCGTTAAATACTTTAACTGAGGTTGCGATTCAAATTTATTCTTAACGGAGGACCTCAGTTAGGACTTAACGGAGATTGAATGCTTTGTGAATACGGCGGAGTATCTGCCTGCGCTTGTCGCTCATGCGATATCGCATCAGTATGAATTGCACCTGAAACATCACGTTGCAAATTGGCGGAGGTGCCCGGTATGAGATAATAAGCTATAAATAATAATCAATTTTTGTGGATAATAAGGATAATGGGAAACTGTTATCAAATTATTGCATTGTCATCGGTTCTTGATACGTATGCAAAGTTTCAAATTAATCAGACTTCTGGAAACTGGTGAAAATTAAGTTCAAAGATTCCGTTACATACATACATAGTCAGATACAACCCAAGCTAATAAAAGCGTGTTAAAAAAAAATAGACACTTGGAAGAATTGATAGGCATTCTCCTGTATTGGAGAATGAACAATAGAATTCATCATGGTGAATTCGATTGAGAAGAGTGTCCAATACAGGAGAATAGACAATAGAATTCATCATGGTAAATTCGATTAAGAAGAGTGTTCATTACAGGAGTATGGACAATAGAACATACGCGAAAAAGCTCCTGACTTCACGTCTTTGCTTGAACCAATTTTTTTTTCGATTAAAAGGGTCCAATCAGGAGAACGGACAATAGAATTCATCATGGTAAATTCGATTAAGAAGAGCAAAAGCTCCTGATTCACGTCAGTGCTTGAACCAATTTTTTTTTCGATTAAGAGTGTCCAATACAGGAGAATGGACAATAGAACATACGCGCAAAAGCTCCTGACTTCACGTTAGTGCTTGAACAAATTTTTATATTAGCCATCAAACCTTTTTAATTCTTCATAATCATTACAAGAATGTCTGTCGATATGGAATATGGTAATAATTTGACATTTGAACACATCGTTTAATGCATAATCAATTTCAATACTTTTGTCACTCGTTGATGAGATGAGATATCTGAAATTATAGATAAACTCTAAATATTCCATTCAATATTGAAATATTAAAATTAAATTTCCACTTATTCATTTGTATTTCAAGATAATGAACGTTTGAAGCTAATGATTCATGTAAATTGTCTGTGAAAATTTGTTTTCATGGGTTAGGGGAAAAGAGTTATTGTGAAAATAAGATTCATTTATTTAGATACCAATCTATATATTGTTTTATACTATCTACTAAGGGCCGATTTATTCAACCTCTCCGTAAAGTATTCGTCAACTATGTGCTCGTTGAATTTACTGATCCCCTTTAAAGTGAACATTTACGGATTACTTTCCTTTCGGTAAGGCTACTTGACAGTTTACAGGTCGTAAAATATATCAGCCCTCAGTGAACAAAAAAATTGTATACCTCACTGAAGCCGTAATACAAACAAAGGAAATAATTTCGAATAAAACTCTATTAACATATTCGATTATTTACTTCAAGAGAGATCAAGAATATCATTCATTTTGAATATTCAATACTACATCAAGCAGCATGCAATGCATTTTTTCGAGTTTGGACCACTGCTGCCCACATAATCATGGAGGATTCGTGAAACACTGCAGGGAGGATAAATACTTGTATATAGATTATTATTAAAATATGATAACTGACTTTCTCCATTTCCTTATATACTACTTCTCGTTGTAAAATATACTTGGATTTTCCTCCGCAACACTAGGATACATCATTTTCAAAGTTAGCGTTGAATTATCAAGCCATTCTATTATAATATTAGTAAAATCTGTTCTTCAGAGGTATTCATTGTTAAGCATGCTAAGCAACAAGCATTTAAGAAACATATACCTGAAGTTCCACGGGAAAACAATATACATAATATATACCTACACACATGTTATATTGCATCACCTTCTACTCCTATATTTTAAAATATTCTGCAATTAGAAAAATTAAAATGTTTCGTTAAAAATGCCTATTATATAGGTACATGCTGGCATCCAAACACCCTGATGATGGATCGTAAGAGACCCATGATATCAGGAAAACAGATTTGTTTGAATAGAAACACTAGATTTTCTTCTTGGCTATTCCACTTTTGAACTTTAAAAATTTTAGTGTTCATGTCATCTTGGTTGCCTCTTATCAATATTAAATTTTCTCATGAGATATACTTAAGCTTCACAAATATTCAATCGACTAAGTTCCATATACCTTGTTTTTAAGAATTCTATCTGCAGTAACTCCAAGAGTAACTCATGCATTCTATTTGTCGAAAAGCATTACTTTTTTGCTCTACGTCAACTGGACCTTAATTCATTCCAACCTGAAAGGAAATATTAAGACTTGGATTTCTCTGAGTAAAGTAATTCATTCAATTCACTTCTATTACTTACTGCTGATTTTTAGCCAGAAATCATGAAGGACATATACCAGATATCTTCTTTTTGAACAACTTTTCCACAGTTCTCCATCATTTGGAATTTCTTTCACATACGTAAACAATATTTCTAGATTCCTCCAATCTTCAAATACAAGGTAATCTCGATTATTTTCAACGGAAGGAATACTCGTTCGTACTTCGTGGATTGAGAATATTTTGTTTACGTTTTGTATTTGTGAATTGTGTTTTGATCAGATTCAGATTCGATGTTGAGGTTAAAACGGGGCGCATGCGATGTAGGGCTATCATCTCCCATAGATTTGTGATGAAATAATACGATTTTCCCATAACATACGCGTAAAAGATATGTCATCATGACATTCATATTTTTATTTTTGAAGGTTTTCGCAAAAATACGACCATAGACAACATATCATACGACGATTCACATCCGCTACCGAACTCACAAAAGGCTGCGCGTTTCTCCAACAATATAGATCCGATCGTGTTCAAACTTGGAATTCTGCAGTAGAGTTAGGTTCTGCAGGCTCTCCCAAAATTTCAGCCATGCCGGACGAATAGTTTATGATATATAAAATTTTTTTCAATTATTTTTAATTATTTTTTTTTTAATTTTCTAGTTATACCATCCTCACGAAATTCTGCAAAAATTTTCGCGTTGGCATTCTACAACTAATAACCATGTTTGAATCCAATCGGTTTTGTATTCTTTGAGTTAATGAGGAACAAAAAACATCAAAATTTCAGAAAATTTCAGATGGCTATAACTCTAAAACCGTTTGGACGATTATGCTCATAAACAAACTCAAATGTCGCATTCAGATGCACAACCTAACCTGAAATTTTCAAGCCGCTGTCTCTTTCCGTTCTCAGGTTATCATGACAACAAAAATATTTTTTAATAATTTTTTAATAATTTTCTAGCGATACGATTCTCACAAAATTTCATAAACGTGCTTAGGTCTATATTCTACAACTATTCACCAAGTTTAAATTCGATCGGATTTATTTTGGTTGAAAACAAAATTATTACTCGGAAACCATTGGGCCGATTATACCCATTAACGAACTTGTCCGTCGTATTGGGATGCGCCACCTACCCTGAAAATTTCAAGTCGCTAGCTCTTTCCGTTCTCAAGTTATCGTGGCAACGGACGGCACCACAGAATTAAATTTCACATTTGGGCAAAACTATAACGCGTATGTTCCCCAGAACATACGCGCAAAAATTGGTTCAAGCCCTGTGGACAGGAGCTTTCTGGCGCTCTAGTTCAAACAGACAAATTATATCTCCGAAAGTATTGGTTTCTCAGAGTTGGGAATGATATCAATGTATTCTCATGATAGAACTGCATCATGAAGGAAATTCAATTCAAATAATAGTTTATTTATCAAGATTAAATGAGCAATCTGAGAATGAGAACTGCACCATGGAAGAAATCAAACTAAAATAGCTGAAATGAGTATCAACACTACAAAAACTAAAATGATGATCATCAGTAGACAAGAATTTAATAACGTTAACCTTATAATCAACGGTGAAGCAATTGAAAGAGTATCCAAGTTTAAATACCTAGGAGCTAACCTCAATGAGAAATGGGATTGTGATGAGGAGGTAAAAATACGAATTGGAATTGCAAAAACCACATATCTGAAAATGAAAAATATACTCCTCCAGAGAACACTGCCGGTTTGCCTTCGACTGCGAGTAATCAAGTGCTATATATGGCCCATCTTGTTGTACGGAGTAGAGACATGGTCACTCAAGCTCAGAACACTGAAACGAATAGAAGCATTCGAAATGTGGACACTACGAAGAATGCTCCGGATCTCCTGGACAGAGCTTGTGTCGAATGATGATGTCTTGCAGAGAGCTGGGGTAGAGAGAGAACTCCTGAATATCGTAAAACAACGAAAAACGTCTTACCTGGGCCATATACTTAGAGGTAGCAGATATTTTATACCAAAACTCATTATCCAGGGCAGAATTGAGGGAAGACGCGGCCCAGGTCGTAAACAACACTCCTGGCTCCGTAATATAAGAGAATGGTGTGGAATATCGAATGCGGAATCGATATTTCGTCAAGCAGAGAACAATACACTTGTCGTTCAATAGTGGAAAGGGCCACCTACGTGCGGTGTCGCATAAGGGACGAGAAGAAGAAGAAGAAATGAATTTGACTCTCTCTTATAGAACCGGATGATATGTACGAGTATGAACACAGATCATATAATAAACCTTAGATATAATAATTATAACATTCTGTGAAAACATAGAAGTACGATTCATTATTGAAATTTCGAAAAATCATATCTCCGAAAGTATTAGCTTATTGGAGTTGAAAATGATATCAATGGATTTTTATGGTGAAACTTCATCTTAAATAAAAATTGAATTTGATATTTGTTACTTAAAAAAAAAATTTTTTTTTCGTTACTCCGAAACCATCTGGCCTATTTTACCCAATAACGAACTCTACCGAGATATTCATCTCCCTAACCTACTCTGAAAATTTCAATTCTGTGAAAACATAGAAGTACGATTCATTATTGATATTTCGAAAAATCATATCTCCGAAAGTATTAGCTTGTTGGAGTTGAAAATGATATCAATGGATTTTTATGGTGAAACTGCATCTTAAATAAAAATTGAATTTGAAATCTGTTACTCAAAAAAAAATTTTTTTTTTCATTAGTCCGAAACTATCTGGTCTATTTTACCCAGTAAAGAACTCAATCGAGATATTCATCTCCCTAACCTACTCTGAAAATTTCAACTGCCTAGCTCATTCCGTTCGTGAGTTATTGTAGAATTTTTTTTTTTTAATTTTCAAATTTTATTTTTACACTTTACGGTAACCTGGTCAATACAAAACTTCACATGCGTATAAAGGTCATGATTCTACAATTTGATGCTAAATGTCAGATAGATCGAGTGATCGGTTTCGGAAATATTCATAAAAAAGATTTTTACTGAAATTGGCCATAACTCCGAAACCGCTTTATGGATTTTGCCATTAACGAACTTCTCCGAGATATTTACGCTCCAAACTTACCTTGCAAATTTCAATCCTCTAACTCCTTTCTTTCGAGAGTTATCGTGCCTACGGCCGGCCGGACAGAATCGATTTCGACCTCGGATTCTTGATCAGTGAGTCGCACCAAATCGTTTGAGACCATTTTCAGCCAAAAATTCGAAAATTACAGACATTTGGGCAAATTGATTAGCACTCAGTTCTGAGGAACTAGAGCGCCAAAAACCGTCGAATAATGTGTAACATGATGATAATTTCATGAAATTATGAAATTGTGAAAACATATCGAAAATAAGTAATGACATTCGTTCAAGTCACTGCTTCTACCGTAAATCTGTACAAGGCCTTCATAGCGCCACCGCTAGAACTAATAAATCTAAGGTACCGGAATCGATTCCGAAGCCGAAATGGCTCTTATTCCCATTAATAACGAAATAATAACTTTGTTGAATGGTATAACTGCTGAATTTAAGTCAACCCACCGATAAAATTACGTGAAACGTTAATAATTTCCTATACTATAAGTTATTTTACGAATTTAAATTCCGGGTATTTTATATCTCATTGAACTGATTTGTGTCCTTACGACACCGCAAACAAAGCAGTGTTTATTTTCGAATTATTATTATTATTATTATTATACTGATCCTCCTGGGTCTTTCACAAGGAGACCCCTCATAAGCTCTAAGAGCTTGACCTTAGTTCGGAGAACCAGTTGTGTTCTGTGTAGGCTTTGTTACTGTGTCCTTACGCCACCTTAGGCACAGCACTGTTAATTTTTGACCCAACAGCGAATGGTGGCGATTACCGTGACTAGAAAATTTCTTTCCTAGCCTCGGAATTGAACTTGGGGCTTCCGCTCCCATGTCAATTACTCTACCACTGAGCCAACCGCACTACATAATAAACAGTAAATGTATGTATTCGAATGGCCCCTTACGCTACCACAGACGCAGCACTGTTTATTTTCGACCCAAGAGTCATTCTCGGCTAAAAAGTGGACCAGTGATTTTTGGACGCTTGTTCTTACAGTGGTATTTATATTCTAAGAATTATTGAGAATAGTATTTTTTCCTGGGAATAAGCAGCCTTGCCCAAGGCTATATTAAAAAAAATGATTCCTTAATATTAATTACAAGTGGTTACATTTTTAAGCAATAACAATTATTTTTTAGGTAACTCCTTTCCTACGGGAATCTATTCTAAGGCCTTTGATAAATAGCTCCGCGGAAGGAAACAATTCTCAGATTTATAGTTTAACAATTATCACACTTGCAATGCTCGTGCTACAAAAAATTGTTAATTAATTAATGGATAACTAATTGAAAAATCGCGATAAACATTTTTGGACCAGGTATAATTTTGTTCATTGATCTATCCTGTAGGCTCCTGAATTTTGTCAGTTCGTAATTTAAATCAAAGATCTGAAGTGGGCGTGGCTTGCGCAAGCCAGAGAACCGGTTATCGGCCGTATTTTCAACCCCCTGGGAAAATTGAAAATATTAGTCCTACAGTTCCGGGAGTTGGGCCTCTTTTTTGGGAAATTTCCTCCTCTTTTTGAATCTTTTTTCAAATTTGAAAAATCTCAATTTTTTTTGAGATATATGCAAATAACCTCCCCCTTCTTTTTCACTTAATTGTTTATAACTATTGCAATTTCGCGAGTGGCCCTTGAATTTTGTCAAAAAATATCTACATGCCATTCCGAATCGAATGA
This sequence comes from Halyzia sedecimguttata, assembly GCA_937662695.2. Classification (NCBI taxonomy): domain Eukaryota; kingdom Metazoa; phylum Arthropoda; class Insecta; order Coleoptera; family Coccinellidae; genus Halyzia; species Halyzia sedecimguttata. Next base: position 11,131,874 of record OW569418.2, read on the forward strand.
CACCTTGATCAAAATTTTCGTAGAACTCTGAAAACTTCCGACCTAAAGGTCATTTGTTGACCAGACTACCTATTTGATTAATTTTGTGTTAGGATTTGTCTCGATAGGTTGGTCTCCTATGCGTTGTACCATTAACACCGAAAGAACCAAGGACCGAGGGCTCTCGCGTGACGTCTCGCAGGCAGCGAGTTGTGCCGGTGTACCTCATACGCTATCAGAGTTTTGCGTTGTTTTAGCGTTAAGAATGGGTTCAAGCCCTGTGGACAGGAGCTTTCTGGCGCTCTAGTTCAAACAGACAAATTATATCTCCGAAAGTATTGGTTTCTCAGAGTTGGGAACTATATCAATGTATTCTTATGATAGAACTGCATCATAAAGGAAATTCAATTCAAATAATAGTTTATTTATCAAGATTAAATGAGCAATCTGAGAATGAGAACTGCACCATGGAAGAAATCGAATTAAATCTGGCCAATTTTGCCCAATAACGAACTTAACCGAGATATTTATCTCCCTAACCTACTCTGAAAATTTCAACTACCTAGCTCATTCCGTTCGAGTTATTGTAGAAAAACTTTTTTTAAATTTTCAAAATTTTTTTTTGACACTTTGCGGTAATCTGGTCAATACAAAACTTCACATGCGTATAAAGGTCATGATTCTACAATTTGATGCTAAATTTTAGATAGATCGAGTGAAATATACATAAAAAATATTTTTACCAAAATCGGCCATAACTCCAAAACCGCTCGATGGATTTCGCCCATTAACGAGCTCGTCCTAGATATTTACGCTCCAAACCCACCTTGCAAATTTCAATCTGCTAACTCCTTTCGTTCGAGAGTTATCGTGCCTACGGCCGGCCGGCCGGACAGAATCGATTTCGACCTCGGATTCTTGATCAGTGAGTCGAGCCAAATCGTTTAAGACCATTTTCATCGAAAAATTCGAAAATTACAGACATTTGGGCAAATTGATAAGCACTCAGTTCCGAGGAACTAGAGCGCCAAAAAGGAGGCATTTTCAAAATTATTGAAGGATTTTTTTTTCAAAGAGGGTGCCAGTCCTCAACTGACCCCTTCTTCGCACTCCATTCGATTTTATCATGGAAAAACGAAGTTTCAAAGCAAAAACAATACAGCACTCTAATAAAACGGCCTATTTAGTTGAAGTTTTTAATCTAAGACTTTTAAATTACTTTTATCGGTCGTTTGATTTTCCACAGTAATTGTTTAGAAGAGTATTTACTGTGGAGGTTATTACGATGTTTGCAGTATGAACAATCGTATGAATATTACATTTATGATCGGTGTGTATGATCGGTTCGTTTTCTGAAAGAAATTTTGAAATATATTAGGTAAAAAATGCAGGTTTATTATAAACTTTCAAAAAGGTTCCTCAAAGTCAGCTAAAATTTAGTTAAATATTACTTAAGCATATAAAACTATTTGTACGATAACTTCTTTGAGATATTGCAGTTTTCCGCGGCTCTAACTTTTAGTAAGGCTGAAATTATCTTCAACAATGAATTCATCAAGATAATTTATAAATGATAGCTCCTACATACTTCGCACTTAATTTTCTTTTGAGTAATATAGCAACAGTAACCTCCTAAATAAGCCATTACTGGAATGTCATCACTTACACTGTCTACGTCGGTTTCGATTACCATAATATCAAGATGAAATGAATGATTTTCTTCAATTTTGTCCGGAATATCAATATTTTCGCAGAACGACTTGATTTTAATCAATATTTCCTGCTTTATAATCAAGGAATAGTATAATATGTATTTCGTCTACCAATAATATCACATGCTTTTCATGGTCAGATTATAATTTAAATAGATTTTTCGCATAGTTGAAAGAAGGATCGAGGCTAAAATAATAGTATTATCTTGCTTTGTTTGATGTATGTAATTTTAGTTGCTCGGATAGAAAAGCTTAAGCTCTGGCTAAAGCAGAATTATTTTTAAAACTGTCTTCCCCCAGATCTGAGATATTCAACGCCAATGAATCTTATAAGCTGGAAATGTGTTTTAAAACATTGGACTCCACCTGGATGATAAATTAACATGGAAAATACATATTAAGGCCAAAAGAAGACTGCTAGACCTCAAAGTTAAAAAAATGTATTGGCTTCTGAAGAGAAAATCTCAACTATCCTTGGAAAACAAAATTTTAATTTGCAAGTGTATATTGAGACCAATATGGACATATGGGATTGAGCTCTGGGGATGCAGTAAGCCAACAAATACAAAAATCCTCAAACATTTCAATCCAAGATCCTGAGAATGATGTCTGATGCCCCATGGTGTGTGTCAAACAAAACTCTGCACAACGATCTAAACGTACCCTACGTAACAGAGGTAATAAAACATTTCTCTACAAAATACGAGACACACACTAACGATCACGAAAACCCTCTCATCAATGAATTATTGCACACCAACTATCCAAGACGACTCAAGAGAACCTGGCCAGAAGATCTGAGTAGATGAAACGCAGTAATCCGTCGCTGGACGGTACCTGTCTCAAGTCTTTTACTTACATTAAATTTACTTATTACTTATTCAGTAGATTGTAAATCTGCATTGAATGAATAAATAAAAAAAAAAACATTTTCATTTTCATCGCTTTTTCTTTCGGTGTTAATGGTTGTACTCGGAATAGTAATTTCGTTTTATTGTTTTTTTCCTGAAGGAGAAGAAGTTGATTGAAAACTGTAGCGGAATAAATCATTTATAGACAATTTCCTTTTTTGCCTGGATACCGAACCACCATATTTATATGAATAAACTTGTGAAAATTTCATGAAGTGTATAATTTCTTTCTTTCCAATGTTTACCGAATAGTATCCGTACCCGAAGAATGACAATTGCTATCATATAACTACTAATATTCGACCCAGAAAAATATACACAACGTACAAAAATCATACGCCCCAGATGTTTTTATTCCAAACAGTTCATGAGATGATTGTTTTCAATTTCGTTTTTCACAGGAACACACCATTCAATTACGACTGTACATTCATATTTGCCCCGTTCGTTCTCCAACATGGAAGGCACATAGATAACATTCTACACAAACAAACAGAGCATGCATTGCATGATGCCGGTTTCATCTGCTACCATGTTCCACAAGGGTAACAATTACACAAATGGAAAACAAACAAGTATTGCACAAGCATTTCGAGAAACAAGTGGATTTCATTGATTTTTTCTGATTTTTTCTGTCTCATCGAATTACTCCGATGCGAGTCAGTATTGAATATTAGATATTATTCAGGTTATTGAGATTGGGGTCGGTTAGCTGAGGAATCAGGATGAGCCTTTCAGAACTGATAACATTTCAATCTTCTGTTCTTGTAACCTACTAAATCTGGCGTAAAGAGGTCATCAATAACTGTATTTAGATTATTGAATATCTGGGAAGTCAATCTAGGTGGTCACACGAACGAACAAAGTGAAAGATCAACACCTTTCATTCGAGAAACGCAGTGGAAGGCATTTAATAATAACAAATTCAATGCAGGAAGGTACCTAAGATCAGATTAGATTAGACTAAATTGAAAATTAAATTTTTGAGAAAAAAATTTTGTTTTTCAAGTTTCCCCGTTTTGGGGTAACTTGATAAATGATCGTTTTCGTACGGATTTCAGGTAACTCAAAAATCATGTATTTAAAAAAAATTGGTTCAAGCACTGATGTGAAGTCAGGAGTTTTTGCGCGTATGTTCTATTGTCCATTCTCCTGTATTAGACAGTCTCAATCGAATTTACCATGGTGAATTCTATTGTCCGTTCTCTTGTATTGGAGACTCTTAATCGAAATTTACCATAATAAGTTCGATTAAGAATGTTCAATACAGGTGAACGGACAATAGAATTCACCATGGCACCATACTGTCTAATACAGGAGAATAGACAATAGAACATACGCGCAAAAGCTCCTGACTTCACGTCAGTACTTGAACCAAATTTTTTTCGTAATTTTTTTTAAACTTTCTAGCGGTACGGTTCTCACAAAATTTTACACACTACTTTATGTCGATATTCTACAACTAGTTAGCAAGCTTCAATTCAATCGAGTCTATATATTTTGAGTTATCGAGGAAATATCCAGATGGATATAACTTCGAAACCGTTGGGCCGATTATTATTATTATTATTATTACATGTAATAAGGGCTGAGGTTTGAAACCTATAAAAGCCCAGAAATGAAATAAAAAAAAATAATTTCAAAAGAAGTACACTGAAGCGAGAAAATTAAGCATAATACATTAGAAAACATAAATATAAATCGCACAAAAACAACACAGTCACCGCCGGCGCGTACACCATGTGTCGTATGTCGACTTAAACGCGTTCACTGAAGGGGCTCCAACAACATCCGCTGGCAGACTGTTCCAGACGTTGAACACCCGGTTTGGCAAAAACTGTTGTCTTGTAGTTGATCTGAAGTTTTGCTTCAGAAGCTTGAAATCATGACCACGTAAATGATTTTTATTGAGAAAGAAAGTGTTAATATGATCCAGTCCGTAGAGCACTTGGTGTGTGGCTCTATATGTAATTATTAGATCTCCTCTCAAGCGCCGCTCTGCAAATGTTGGTAGATGAAGTAGTTTCAGACGCTCTTCATAGGTGGGTCTAGACCGACCATATGGTATCCTTGTTGCCCATCTCTGCACTTTCTCAAGTGCCTCGATATTTCGCAGAAGGTGGGGGTTCCATACTGGACCGGAAAACTCTAGAATTGGTCGAATATACGTAGTGTAAATCTTGGCACAAACCTCGGGGTGACAACCCTGGAAAGCTTTGCTCATGAGGTAAGTGGTTCACCTCGCTTTAGAAACTACGTATTCGACCTGCTTGGACCACGATAGATCCTCTGCCACTATCACTCCCAAGTCGTTATGGCTGTCAGTTGTTTTTGCGCGTATGTTCTGGGGAACATCGCGTTATAGTTTTGCCCAAATGTCTGTAACTTTCGAATTTTTTGACGAAATTGGTCTCAAACGATTTAGTTCGACTCCCCGATGAAGAATTCGAGGTCAAATTTGATTCTGTCCGGCCGGCCGTCCTGCCGGCCGGCCGTACGGCCGTCCGGCCGTCCGTTGCCACGATAATTTGAGAACGAAAAGAGCTGGCGACTTGAAATTTTCAGGGTGGGTGGCGCATCGCAATACGACGGACAAGTTCGTTAATGGGCATAATCGGCCCAGTGGTTTCCGAGTAATAATTTTGTTTTCAACCAATATGAATCCGGTCGAGTTGAAACTTGGTGAGTAGTTGTAGAATATGAACCTAAGCACGTTTGTGAAATTTTGGGCGAATCGTATGGCTAGAAAATTTTAAAAAAATTATTAAGAAATATTTTTTTTGTCACGATAACCTGAGAACGGAAAGAGATAGCGGCTTGAAAATTTCAGGTTATGTTGTGCATACGAATGCCACATTTGAGTTTGTTTATGAGCATAATCGACCAAACGGTTTCAGAGTTATAGCCATCTGAAATTTGGTGGTTTTTTGTTCCTCATTAACTCGGAAAATACTGAACCGATAGAATTCAAGCATGGTTATTAGTTGTAGAATGCCAACGCGAAAATGTTTGCGAAATTTGGTCAGGATAGCATTTGTAGAAAATTTTTAATAAATCATTGAAAATAAAAAAAAAAATTCTATATATCAGTAACTATACGTTTGAAATTGCTGAAATTTTGCAAGAGCGTTCATTACCTAACTCTACTGCAAAGTTTCAAGTTTTAACACGATCAGTTGAATATTGTTGGAGATTCGAGCATTCTTGTGTGAGTTCAGTAGATGGGTGACCGTTGCCTCGATAACTTTCGAACCAAAGGAGATAGGGACTTGCAATTTTCAGGGTAGGTTGCGTATCCGAAAGGGAGAGTTGAGTTCGTTTTTGGGCATAATCGGTTTAACGGTTTCCGAGTTATATCCACCTGGAATATTGTTTCCTTGATAACTCAAAAAATAAATATTCGATTGAATTGAAGCTTGGTAACTAGTAGTAGAAAATCAACACAAAGACGTGTTTAAAAACCTGTAAGAACCGTACTCCTAGAAAATTTGAAAAAAATGACGAAAAAAAAAATTTTAAGAACCGCGCCTCCAGAAAATTTAAAAAAAATCACGAAAAAAAATTGGTTCAAGCACTGACGTGAAGTCAGAAGCTTTTGCGCGTATGTTCTATTGTCCATTCTTCTGTATTGGACACCCTTAATTCGAATTTACCATGGTAAATTCGAATTAAGTGTCCAATACAGGAGAATGGAAGACATAATTAACCATGGTAAATTCGATTAAGGGTGTCCAATACAGAAGAATGGACAATAGAACATACGCGCAAAAGCTTCTGACTTCACGTCAGTGCTTGAACCAATTTTAAGATATTATTTTCCAAAACATAGCTATGTCTTGGGTTATTTTTTCCTACGTGCAAGACTACGCATTTTTAAATATTCAAGGGGAGTAGCCACTCAGTACACCAATGTGAAATCGTCTCGAGATCCTTCTGTAGGATGTCATGTTGCAGAAGTGGATCGGCATACAATTTGAGATCGTCAGCATATTGGGAACAGTTGGAATTCAGTAAAGATGGTAAATCAGAAACATTTAAAAGGAAAAGCAGAGGACCCAAGATCCTTGCGGTACACCACTATTGATAGATCTGGGAGAGGACAGCTTATCATGAATACGGACCTGAAATTCTCTCCCACCAAGAAAGGATATAACCCAATGCAGCAAATCACCACGCACACCGAAGTGTTCAATTTTGCGAGCGAGTCGACGAAGTGGGACCCTGTCAAAGGCCCTAGAGAAATCGAGTTATACTACATCGACCGATATGGCCAACAGAAAAATATTTTTCAAAAAAGAAAATTTTTTTCTTGAAAATTTCTGCACGCCTATAAAGAAGATACCAAGACCTTGCCAAAAAAGTATCACATGACCCACTTTTCCTATTCAAAAAATTTAGAGGGTTGATGGGGATGGCACAGGGTGCAACAAAAATCCTTCAAAAATGCATAAAAATTTGGTAAAAGTGAAACAAGAATTGACCTGTTTCAGAATTTTCTTGCCAAATATTTTTCTCCTGAGAAAATGTATTTGTTCCATAATTTTGACGCGCACTGTAGAATCGACCACGATATCAACTACTGGGTCTTCTAACGTTTCTACTCAGAGTGGTAACAGGAATATTGAATCTTTCTGAAAGTTCCTTGAGATTGACCACTCTGTCTACCCTGCATAATCGAACAGCGTACTGAACAGTTTCCTGGTCATAATATTTATCATTTCAGGCTCGTATGCGTTTATGCACGCATGTTCTAGGGAACAGCGTGCTATCATTTTGCCCAAACGCAAACCGGCGGTTGCCATGATAACTTTCGAACGGAAAGAGATAGCAACTTGAAAATTTCAGGATAGATTGCGCATCCAAATCGCACGGTTGAGTTGATTAATGGGTATAATCGGCCTACTGGTTTCGGAGTTATACCTATATATCTGAAATTTGGCTGTATTTTCACAATAACTCGAGAAATACATATCTGACTGAATTGAAACTTGGTAATTCATTGTAGAATGCCATCGCGAAACCAAGGAAAATGCGTGCAAAAACTCCTAACTTTACGTCAATTCTTGTTAAGAATTTTCTATAGGATCGCACCATTTTTCAAGTTACCTCTGAAAACCCAACAAAAAATAAAATGATACGCCTCTGCAGTCACAAACAAGTTTTTGAATGATTGAGGTTATGAAGTTACTAACAAGTTATTAGGCATACCAAATACATTGTTGTCCATCCAAAGACTCTTCAGCTAATTCAAAAGTATTCACACTTAAAAATTCTTAATTTTTTTCCTTACCTAATTTAATGAACTTTCATAAACTCACACTGGTAAACAAGGATGATGTATGTAATACCAGCTATGTAAACCAGTAAATATTTTGGTTCTACCATTAATAGCTAGATATCTGTAAATTTTAACATAACATGGCATATGAATTTATCAAGTTGCCCCGGGATTAATGACTACAGGCCCATCTAAAAATTGCAACCCTCGATTTGTTACCCTTGTCGCATGATTTTTGTACGGCGTTGCAGAATAATGGATTAGAAGCAGTATTGAAATAGTATGACACAGATGCTGTACAAAATCAAATGACCAAATTTACCCTGGTAATTGTCGGAAAATAAAAAAAAAATTCCGACTTTGTGGCGCACCATTTTTTCACGGCACTGCGCGTTTTCTTATTATTTTTCATGAATCTATCGGTGGTAAGAATGCCGTACAAAAATATGTGACCAAAATGTACTCACTCTACCTGTACTTTCGAATTCTCACCTGCACTCAGTTGGACAGCTTACAAGTGACGGCATAGTGCTGAATCTTATTATTTTATGCTCTTATATCGTTCTAGATAGGTCACCTGGTGGTTCAAATGACCCATAATTTTTTCAACATGGGCCTGTAGTCTATAAGAGTGATGAAATGATACTGGAATTTTACTCCGTTTTAAGGAGTTTTGCAACGATATAGCACGTCTATGGATATGGATGGATGGATTGTTTTCTATTAAGTTAAGTAGTATAAGACTGTGTAGAGTGAAAAAGGGTCGACCTATTGTAATTTTTCAATTTTAATATATATATTGTGAAAAGCTGGGAGGGAGTTTTGTTGCCGAATTTAGCCAGTTTAGCCTCCCACCCCTAGAAAATTAAAAGTAGATTCTCATGCTCCACAATCGTCTATAAGTGGACGATTGGCACGTTACAGTTTTCTTTGAGAAAATAGCAGGCTAATGGAATCGACAGTGAATTATTCATTACTTGAGATTGTATTCTCCTAAGTCATTCAGAAGATATATCATATTAGCTATTGAACAGATATGAATAATCTATTCCCTCGTATTTGAATAATAGAATTTTTGAAATCCTATTTAGAAGTTTTGAGTGGTAACTGGATGCATACTGTTGAACTAACTCATTCGAATGCAGGTAATAAATCAATACAAATGGACAGAATACAAAGAATAACTCCTAGTTTGGGACTTTGGTCATTTGTGAGAATTCTGACAAAAAATTCACCTCAAATATTCAAAATGTGCCACATTTTTCTCGAGGCAATTATAAATTCTTTTTCATTTGTTGTCAAATATATTTTTAATATTTGTGGGCTAATATTTTGGCAGCACATTGTTATGAAAGATTGGAGGTCCTCAATATTATCGTAGTGTATTTTGAAAACCTCATCTTTTAGATATGCAAATATGCTAAAGTCACGGGCAGTGAAGTCTGGAGATCGTGTTGGAAAGGAAGGCTGGAGTCCTCGACTCCATATATTATATTATATATATTAATGTTACCCCGTTTTACGGTACCTTATTCTCGACTATAATTATTATAAATTGTGCCATTGCAAATGTTTTGAATAGTACATAAGCATTAGGTGGATCGTTGTTGTTATTGCTTGGAGTACTTCTAGAAGTATTTACTATATTTTGATGATGTTCGGTATTATGATTTATGTTCGGTATGTACGTGGCTTTTTTAGTGCCCAATCCCATCCTTTCAGCAGACAGTCTTGTCCATTTTGATATTGTATTAATGCCAATTGGACAATTTTTGTACCAGTTACTATTATTATATTCATTCCACTTGCCATTATCAGTTAGAAAAAGTCTGTCATTAGTAAGATCAACCCTTTTTGCGCGTATGTTCTGGGGAACATCGCGTTATAGTTTTGCCCAAATGTCTGTAACTTTCGAATTTTTTGACGAAAATGGTCTCAAACGATTTTTTTCGACTTCCCAATGAAGAATTCGACGTCAAATTTGATTATGTCTGCCTTGCCGTCCGGCCGTTGCCACGATAATTTGAGAACGAAAAGAGCTAGCGACTTGAAATTTTCAGAGTGGGTAGCGCATCCCAATACGACAGACAAGTTCGTTAATGGACATAATCGGCCCAGTGGTTTCCGAGTAATAATTTTGTTTTCAACCAATATAAATTCGATCGAATTGAAACTTGGTGAGTAGTTGTAGAATATGAACCTAAGCACGTTTGTGAAATTTCGTGCGAATCGTATGGCTAGAAAATTTTAAAAAAATTATTAAAAAATATTTTTGTTATCACGATAACTTGAGAACGGAAAGAGATAGCGGCTTGAAGTTTTCATGTTAGGATGTGCACCAAAACGCGACATTTCAGTTTGTTTATGAGCATAATCGGCCAAACGGTTCTAGAAATCTGAAATTTGGTTGTTTTTCGTTCCTCGTTAACTCGAAAAATACTGAACCGATTGAATTCAAACATGGTAATTAGTTGTAGAATGCCAACGCGAAAATTCTTGCGAAATTTCTAGAGGATGATATTTGTAAAAAATTCTTAAAAAATCATTGAAAATTGAAAAAAAAAATTCTATATTTCAGTAACTATTCGTTTGAAATTACTGAAATTTTGCAAGAGCCTTTATAACCTAACTCTACTGCCAAGTTTCAAGTTTTAATACGATCGGTTGAATATTGTTGGAGATTCGAGCATTCTTGTGTGAATTCAGTAGATGGGTGACCGTTGCCTCTATAACTTTCGAACGAAAGGAGATAGGGACTTGCAATTTTCAGGGTAGGTTGCGTATCCGAAAGGGAGAGTTGAGTTCGTTTTTGGGCATAATCGGTCAAACGGTTTCCGAGTTATATCCACCTGGAATATTATTTTCTTGATAACTAAAAAATAAATATTCGATCGAATTGAAGCTTGGTAACTAGTAGTAGAAAATCATCATGCAGACGTGTTTAAAATTTTGTAAGAACCGTACCCCTAGAAAATTTGAAAAAAATGACGAAAAAAAAATTTTAATAACCGCACCCCTAGAAAATTTCAAAAAAATCACGAAAAAAAAAATTGGTTCAAGCACTGACGTGAAGTCAGAAGCTTTTGCGCGTATGTTCTATTGTCCATTCTTCCGTATTGGTCACCCTTAATCGAATTTACCATGGTAAATTATGTTGTCCATTCTTCTGTATTGGACACTTAATTCGAATTTATCATGGTAAATTCGAATTAAGAGTGTCCAATACAGGAGAATGGTCAACATAATTGACCATGGTAAATTCGATTAAGGGTGACCAATACGGAAGAATGGACAATAGAACATACGGGCAAAAGCTTCTGACTTCACGTCAGTGCTTGAACCAATTTTTCGATATTAGTTTTGGGTATAATCTCACAGGACACATTTCAGGACTCATCAAATTTTGAGTGAACCATTTAATATCTGCACAGTTTTTATCCCCACCTTGGCAGGTTTTGAAGAACATCGGGTTATATGCAATTCTATTCGTTAAAAAGCCTTTTTTGTCAAATTCTTCCTTGAAAAAATTTAATGTGGCGTAGCTTCGTTACCTCTCCAAGTTAGTTCTACTGCATCTATATGAGAAACCTTCTTTTGAAGTCCCTCTAGCGAGTCTTCATCCCCTTGTAAACACATATTTCTATATTCGTCTGAAGTCAGAGCGACACAACTAATCCTTCTTCTTTCGGGTACAACTTGTAACAATTTCCTCTTACATATATCACGAGCCGATCTCGCCCCTTAAACATTATATCATCAGAATATTTTCTTGAACTAATTTTGTAGTAGTGTTCCATATGTTTTTAATAACAATCTGCTTGTAATCACTACCATCAATTCTTCGCATATTGAATTCTTTCAAAATGAATGCTAATTTTTCGTCATACGTCATAAACTGTCTACATTTTTGTATTTATTGGTATATTTTGATCAATATTTTGGTTGATGTCTTTATTTGGAATCTCATGAAGGCGACGTTATATTTATCATTAATTGTCAAACTGTCCGTATCCTTGATTGAGTCGTTAAAAGTCCAATCATAATTAAAAGACAGTTGGTATTTCGCGATAATACTTGCTGTCTTTGGCCTATGGTTGGTCAGATTTTGATTAAATTTTATTTTTTTTGGTAAAACATATATAGTATAGCAAGGAGTAAATGACTGAAATTTGAAGAAATAGAACGAAGGGTCTAGAATTTTTTTTAATAAATTTGTTTATAATGTGTTTGTCCACCGCGATTATCTATACACTCCTTAACACGTCTTGGCATTGATGCACTAAGATGGTCTATTTCTTCTTGGGGGTACTTTCCCAAGCGACCTGTATTTCATGTATCAGAGCCACCAAAGTCCGTTGGGGCTGCGGTAAATATCCAAGCCTTCTACCCATGATGTCACATACATGCTCTATGGGCGAAAGATCGGGGGATCTGGGTTGCCATGGCAAAAGGCATGGGTCACTGAAAAATAGTTTAAACTAACTATGGCAATATGAGGTCGAGCATTATCTTGCTGAAATATTGGATTCTCGAGCCGGTTAAGGTAAGGGAGAACATATGGCTCCACTTTTTCTTGGGGTTAACGTAGGGCTGTGATGTTACCACCTCGAATAAAGACTAAAGGTGATCTACTTGCATGTGCAATAGCACCCCATACCATAACGCTCCGTGTCCAGTGTACATGACGCTCAATATCAAACTGAGGTTCAAGTCTTTCTCCCAGACGTCGTCTAACCCTTCTTCGGACATCATTTGCACCCAAGGAGAATCGAGATTCATCAGATCAGAAGAAGACCTGATGCCATTCCACATTCCAATGTTGACGTTCTCCGCATCACTGTAATTGTTGCCGGCGATGCTCAACCGTCAGCGGTAACACAAGATGGGGTCGATAATGCTGCAGTCCAAAAGAACTTATCCGGCGGTAAACCGTTCGGACAGTTACAGGATGGCCTTGTTCTCCTAACCACTTATCAGCCAAAGATCGAGTTGTCGCAAATCGGTCTCTAATAGCCATAAGTCTTAGGCTGGTTTTCCTGTCACGCTGACGATCGGCGCTGATGGGTCAATATGTATGTAGCTATAGGTAGCGTTTTCGAGTCACGCAGCGCTGACGGCCGTCAGCGTTGAGCTATATACGCGCACGTACGCGCCGGCGCGTCGGCGCCGCTGACTAGCTGGCGCCGACAAGCCTCCACATTCAGTGAGCCAGAGACAATAGCATCCTTCTATTTCTTTTTGTGATCAGCGCGATACTAAAAGGATCCGAGCTGACCGATCAGCGCTGACCGTCAGCGCCGACCGTCAGCGTGACAGGAAAACCAGCCTTAGACGTCGATCTTGAACTTCATTTGTCCCCTTCAACGTCCGGTGCCTACTTTTCTTCGATTTAGGGCATTATTAAACCACGCTCGAGAACATCTCATAACAGCAGTTTGATTTCTGTTCGTACGGTTAGCGATTTCTCGAAATGACAACCCCGCCATTGATATTTTTGGGATGTTTATTCCTTTCATGGGAAAATGTCGGAAGGATGCTGCATATCGATTATTGAATATTTGGATAATATATGTTATTCTTACTGTGATTGTTAGCCGTGGGAAGTCAATCTATGTTGGCACGCATACAAGTTACGGTATTATTTTAAACAAATCCAGTTAAAAATTTGAACATATTGTTCCAATTGAGATATATTACATTTTCATAAATCTGATAACCTCCTCGGGAACCTTGCCTACCACGTCGTGATGACTGAGTACTGGCCTGCCCAAATGTACTGTTCAGTGGCCAGCCAGATCTGGAAATTTGCCCATTATACATGTTCGGCCGTTCCTTTCGCCAATTCACGGAGCCTGAAAATTTTATAAGCTGTCTTTTGCTTTTGGTACAAAAGATAATTGTACGGTGTAACATTAAATTCTCTTTTCAACGAAATGCACTGTCTAGCCGAGGGTTTATAATTTACAACTATTTTAACCCTAGGTAGTCAGGTATTGAAAGTCGGTTTAAAATTTAGTGTTCAATATATCCCTCTGATTACAAAAAAATTCTTGCGGGACTAGGACAGTAACAAATAATATGACTCTTCTAAAACATATATTTGGCGACGTTTCGCAGATTATTTCGTCTGCTTCTTCAGGCCTAAAAATTAAAATGAAATTAGACATCACCTGTACGTCGCCAAATATAAGTTTTAGAAGAGTCATATTATTTGTTACTGTCCCGCAATATTTTTCTATTTTATATCACTCTTGGAGGACACTAAAGTAAAGTTATATTTATTACGATTAATTATTGAAATTTTGAAAAATCATCTCCCTAAGTATTAGTTTGTTAGAGTTGAGAATGATATCAATGGATTCTTATGATGAAACTGCATCTTAAAAAAGAATTTGAAATTTATAATGTAAAAAAAAATATTCCTTTCGGTACTCCGAAACCACCTGGCGATTTTGCCCAATAACGAACCTAAGTGAGATATTTATGTCTCAAACTTACTATGAAAATTACAACTGTCTAGCTCATTCGGTTTGAGAGTTATCGTGTTAATGGACAGCCGGACAGAATCGCCTTTGACCACGTATTCTTGATCAGTGAGTTGAATCAAAACGTTTGAAACCATTTTCAGCCAAAAATTCGAAAATTACAGACATTTGGGAAAATTGATAAGCACTCTGTTCCGAGGAACAAAAGCGCCAAAACATTCAATTTTACCCTGTACACAGCTGCGTCGAGCACTGAAGAAAAGTGCTTCGTGCCCTTAGCACTAAGCACTCAATAAAAATGATCCGAGCCTCGAGCACAAGGCACCTCGTTTTCACAAAAGGCTTGCGATTACTAAGCACTTTATAAAAGTAATTCGATCCCTAAGAACTAAGCACTTTTAGATGGAAATGAGAATATTCTCTGCTAATTGTTATATAAAATGGTATTCGATTCGAGAAACATGTAAACTAGCAAACCTGCATTCCTCATATGCATCATTGGCGTCTCAGACGTCCCAGTTTTTCTGCACATGTAAAATGTATTTCCCTATTTAAAAATGGGACAAAACCCGAAACATATATGACAACAACACAGTATTATATTATGAGACTTAGGCTAAGTATTTTATTTCCCTTAATAATAAAAAAATCGCTAACGTGAATTCAATGCTCTTTGGGGCATTTTTTCATTAATAGATAATTTAATTCGAATTGATCAACATGAAATCAGTTTCTTATTAATTTCTCAAAATGTCAAAAATATAATCCGCAGAAATCGGCTAGCATTATTTTCTATTGTGATTGTAATCATAAGCAATTTAGCATTGTCAATAAGATAAATTTAAATGAATATCTATATAAATAAAAGAGGATCTATGGTCTATGGATATTTTGTTTCATAATAACATTCAAATGACTGCACCAAATGGGATAATTCTTTTTTTGTTGTATTCCTTATTGTCAAAACAATGTTAACTGACTGTTAATGACACTTAGTGACTGTATTTTGGGTTGCCGGTTACCGGGCAGAAAGTAGATGACAGAAGACAGAATTAATTCTTTATTTGGTTATTTCCAGCAAAACGTTCATAAGTTTATTACTGTGTTTGATATAAATATCGTTGTGTTGTGTGTTTGTGAGGCGTTCAAATATTGGTCGGCGGACACGTAACTCAAGACAAATTCGTAATCGTCGATTGGATTCAAACACAATGAGAGTTTCTCAAGAAAGGTCTTCCCCAGCTTCCGAACAATCTTTAATATCGATCTGAGGCGAGATACAGCAAAATATAGTATCCAATGAAAACATTAACTTTGAACGTTTGGCATTTAGATATGATCCCACAGTCGATTGTGCTGGCAATAGGTCTGTCGAAGCGAACCCTCAGAATTATGTTGTTTGGACGGAAAAATCCAATTGCCACAACTGACAACGCCTGAATTCGTTACTTTCAGGACATGGTGCTCTATCGAAACACTTTTTGTAGAATATTCGATCATTATAGTAGTGTGTTCCAAATGACATCATTTGGTTCAAACATAATTGAGGAACGAGGTTTCAATCCAACTTTTAAGGTAATTTTTTTTTCTATTTAGAACATCTTACACATTGATCATAACATACCCACAAATATGAAAATATTGTTGAGACTCATAAGCGAAGATTTTCTGAGATTTTTTTATGTTTAGCATAACAGACACAAGGACAAATGCAGGACCAGGAGCATTGTTACCACCAGTTGATGGTGAATAAAAATTTCTCCAGATCAATCGTGCAGCATGATGAGAAATCATTGTGCAATTGCATGAACACAATCAATTGGTGGAATTGTTCAAAACCGCCTTAGAAATGATGCCATCTGACGAACATAAATTAGTGATCAGAGCAGATAAAAGGCCAGCAGGAGAACGTTTCAATGCACCAACATTGGATGAAGTTGCCATTGTGGTAGTTCGAGAAAATATGGAGTCTCCCGACATTGTAATTCAACGATGTGATGGTGGCAAACTTCGATAAATCAGTAAAACCCATCGTATGAATGATGCTTTACAATACCCTCTAATATTCTGCCGGAGGATGGATATCCTTTTTTGATGATAAACCAAGTCACTGGCAAGAATTGATATATAGATTTTTTTGAGAAAGAGCATTACATACAAAAGCAAAATTGAAGAACAATATAGCATGTGTCATAGTATTAGCAGAGGAAAATACAAATGGGGCACCATACATTTCTATGTATGATGTAAGATCATAGAGATAAAAACCTCAGCAAAAATACTCTGTCTCCCTGCATAAGTATAGTTGGATTTGTTGAAAGAATAAGCCGACATATTTATAATGAATGGCACCTTCTCCAATGAAACAAAATTTTTTCTTCCTTTTTAATTTGGATTGACAAAATATTTTGAATTCATATCTGAAACAGAAAACGAGATAGAACCTCAAGGAAGCAGTAAATAACATTACGTGGATTTGTTCTCTGACCGGGATTTCATTTTAATAGGGTATTTTCAGAGATTAAGGTCCTTAAATTTGTGCACCATTTGTTGATGTATATTGAGCTTTCGTAGTTTTATCAACCACTTCGTAAGAGTAATGTTGTTTCAAAACTTTCAAGTTTTGATTCCTTATTAATGTTGATTATTCTCTTACAGGTCAAGAAACAAACTAGGTCAGCTCGATGAATTTTTATGCATACCGTTTCATGATTCGTCTAAACGAGGACAACCATATTTTGAAATGCCACCGATTGTTCCATCTGTTGGTAGTTGATATGTATGTCAAAATTGATCCAAACTAGAAATTAGTGCTGAGATACATAATGTGGTATTGATATCTTTAGAGGATTTCTGCGTTAAGATGTCAGGCAAGATGTTGCATCAATTAGGAATGCCAGTGCCTAATCGCCCCATGCGCGAATTATTTAATCGTGAATTTCAATGAGAATAAGAATATGATAAAAATGCATCTGTACAAAGTAAGGTCCCACTTTTAAATCAGCATCAAAAGTCAGCATATGATACGGTCATAAAATCAATTAATGAGGGCAATGGAGGTATTTTTTCCTTGATGATCCTTCAATTTTAGATACAATTCGGGCTCAAAATCAAATAGCGCTGGCAGTTACATCATAGCTGCTACATAATTAGAACGAGAAAGAACCGCTCACTCTTCACTCAAATTGCCATTGAATTTACAGACGGTAGATGAACCAACATATTAGAAATGGAAAAATTCCTGGTCTCATTTCGATTCTTCTACTGGTCTCATTTCGATTCCACAAAGCATTTGTCAGTTCACATTGTCAAAATACGAATTAATAACAAAAGTCTTCCCGGATATTCAAATGAACTACAGTCACCATGCATAGCTGAGTGATCAAGCCATTTTAGCGCCAAAAAATACGGATGTTGATGAATTTAATTTAAAAATTCAAAGTAAAATTGATGGACATACATACTTATAAGTCAATTGATTTCATTATAGATCCAAATGAAGTCGTCAATAATCCTACCGAATTCTGAAATTCGTTGGACCACCGAACGTTTTGGTAACGGTTGCGCAACTGTTTCGTCAGCTGAATGCGACCAACGCTTCGGCTCAGCTCTGACCCTGTAGCTACGAAACTAGGAGATATATCAAATTTCTGTTTTCGGCATTATTCCTATCATACAATATTAGCACAGGACTGTCAAAACCACATCATCATAACTCTTGAGAATCTTAAGATGGCATGTACATGTCCTAGAAATTAATTTTAAATTGTGGGATACTAATTTAGGTGATAATGACAATATTCTTTTGAATTCTCGAATAATTATATTTGACATTTTCGGATGTGATAGGAACATTTCGCAATCTTGCATAGATAGAACTGCATCTTAAATGTAATTGCAGAGTTAGAGGAAGAAATATTGTTCGCGGCCATACCACACTGAATATGCTAGGTACCGTGCGAACGCTGAAGCCAAGCAGCGTCGTACGCGGTTAGTATTTGGATGGGTGATCGCTTGGAAACACCGCCTGCTGTAAAATTTTTTGCGCGCATGTTCTGTGGAACATCGAGTTATCATTTTGCCCAAATGTCTCTAATTTTCGAATTTTTTGCTGAAAATGGTCTCAAACGATTAGATTCGACTCCCCGATGAAGAATTCGAGGTTAAATTTGATTCTGTCCGGCCGGCCGTTGCCACGATAACTTGAGAACGGAAAGAGCTAGCGAATTGAAATTTTCAGGCTAGGTGGCGCATCCCTATACGACGGACAAGTTCTATAATGGGCATAATAGTTTCCGAGTAATAATTTTGTTTTCAACCAGTACAAATCCGATCGAATTGAAACTTGGTGAATACTTGTACAATATTACCAAAGCGCGTTTGGGAAATTTTGTGAGAATCATAACACTAGAATATTAAAAAAAAACAGTTATACCCAATCTGAAATTTGGTTGTTGTTTCCTCAATAACTCAAAATATACAGAACCTATTGAATTCAAACATAGCTATTAGTTGTAGAACGCCAACGCAAAATTTCGTGAGGATCATATTTCTAGAACATTTTGAAAAAACCATTGAAAATTATTAGAAAAAATTCTATATATCAGAAACTGTTCGTCCGACATCGCTGACATTTTGCATGAGCCTTCAGAACCTAATTCTAAAGCCGAGTTCCAAGTTTGAACATGATCGGAAATATATTGTTGGAGATTCGAGCAGCCTTGTGTGAGTTCAGTAGATGGATGGGTGGTCGTTGCCTCGATAACATTCGAACGAAAAGAGATAGGGACTTGCAATTTTCAGGGTATGTTGCGTATCCGAATGGGAGAGTTAAGTTCGTTTACGGGTATAATCGGTCCAACGGTTTCGGAGTTATACCAACCTTGAATATTATTTCCTCGATAACTCAAAAAATATAAACTCAATCGAATTGAAGCTTAGTAACTGGTTGTAAAATATCGACGTGTTCAAAATTTAGTAAGAACCGTATCCCTAGAAAATTAAAAAAAAAATACGAAAAAAAAATTGGTTCAGGCACTCTTAATCGAAGAGTGTCCACGAGAATGGACAATAGAACATACGCGCAAAAGCTCTTGACTTCACGTCAGTGCTTGAACCATATTTTCAATTTGGCTTCTGTGCGTCAATTCTCAAGAATGTTCCTAATTAAATTCAAAACCTAGGTCAATGACTTCATGTTGGATTTAGATACGTCAGAAAATTATACTTAGAGTAAACGCAACAAAAAGAACACTCAAGAATCTGGAAGTAGCTGAAACAACATGTATGAGAAAAATAACGAAAATGAGACACCCTAATAATCCCTTGCACAATCCGCCTAATCGACTACTTTACGAAATAACTGGAGTTGAGCCAATACTAAAAAGAATTGAGAGACTGGGCCAGTAGTTCATTGGGAAGCAGATTGGATCAAAGACATAATGGAACCATTAATTCATCATTATGAAACACAGGCCACACGGGCCAAACTGCCAACATTACCAAGTGCTTATCAATTTGCCCAAATGTCTGTTATTTTCGAATTTTTGGCTGAAAACGGTATCAAACGATTTGGTTCGACTCACTGATTAAGAATCCGTGGTCGAAATCGATTCTGTCCGGCCCGCCGGCCAGCCGTCCGTCCGTTAACACGATAACTCTTGAACGAAAGGAGCTAGAGGATTAAAATTTTCAGAGTAGGTTTGGAGCGGAAATATCTCGGACGAGCTCGTTAACCAGTTAAACCAGAAAATGGTATCAAACGTTTTGGTTCGACTCACTGATCAAGAATCCGTGGCCGAAATCGATTATGTCCGGCCAGCCGGCTGGCCGTCAGTCCGTTAACACGATAACTTTCGAACGAAAGGAGTTAGAGGATTGAAATTTGCAAGATAGGTTTGGAGCGTAAATATCTCAGACAAGTTCGTTAACGGGCGAAATCCATCGAGCGGTTTCTGAGTTATGGTCGTTTTTAGTAAAAATATTATTATGAATATTTTCGAAACCAATCACTTGATCTATCTAAAATTTAGCATCAAATTGTAGAATCATGACCTTTAGACGCATGTGGAGTTTTGTATTGATCGGGTTACCGTAAAGTGTAAAAAAAAATTTGAAAATATTTAAATTTTGTTTCTACAATAACTCTCGAACGGAATGAGCTAATCAATTGAAATTTTCAGAGTAGATTAGGGAGATAAATATCTCGGTTAAGTTCGCTATTGGGCAAAATAGGCCAGATGGTTTCGAGGTACCGAAAAAAAATTTTTTTTCAACTTACAAATTTCAACATATATTTTTTTTTAAGATGCAGTTTCACCATAGAAATCCATTGATATCATTTTCAACTACAACAAGCTAATACCTTCCGAGATATGATATTTCGAAATTTCAATAATGAATCGTACTTCTATGTTTTCACAGAATGCTATAATTATTCTATCTGTGATTTATTATATGATCTGTGTTCATACTCGTACATGCCGTCCTGTTCTATAAGAGAGACTCAAATGCATTTCAGATATTTTAATTTGATTTGTTCCATGGTGCAGTCCTCATTCTCAGATTGCTCATTTAATCTTGATAAATAAACTATTATTTGAATGGAATTTCCTTTATGATGCAATTCTGTCATGAGAATACATTGATATAATTCTCAACTCTGAGAAACCAATACTTTCAGAGATATAATTTGTCTGTTTGTACAAGATCACCAGAAAGCTCCTGTCCACAGGGCTTGAACCAATTTTCATTGAACCTTTTGTCGATTAACAAAAATGTATAAGTGTAACTGGCAGGAAGACTTCGATAGCTTCGATAGCCAATTGATCTTAGTATCAATAATGTTATTTTACTACTACTACTACTACTTAGAGTATTCTATGAATTCATATAATGAAGAATAATTATTGAAATTTTGAAAAATCACATCTCCAAAAGTATTAGTTTGTTGTTGAGTTGAGAATGATATCAGTGGATTCTTAAGATGAAACTGCATCTTAAAAAAAATTGAATATGAAATTTGTAATGTAACAAAAAATTTTTTTTTGTTTCTCCCAAACCATTAGGCTGGTTTTCCTGTCACGCTGACGGTCGGCGCTGATGGGTCAATATGTATGTAGCTATAGGTAGCGTTTTCGAGTCACGCGGTGCTGACGGCCGTCAGCGCTGAGCTATATACGCGCACGTACGCGCCAGCGCGTCGGCGCCGCTGACTAGCTGGCGCCGACAAGCCTCCACATTCAGTGAGCCAGAGACAATAGCATCCTTCTATTTCTCAATGTGATCAGCGTAATGCTAAAAGGATACGAGCTGACCGATCAGCGCTGACCGTCAGCGCCAACCGTCAGCGTGACAGGAAAACCAGCCTAAATAACGAACTTAACCGAGATATTTATTCTGAAGATTTCGACTGTCCAGCTCATTCCGTTCCAGGGTTATCGTGGTTACGGCCGGCCGGACGGACGGACGGCCGGACAGAATCGATTTTGACCATGGATTCTTGATCAGTGCGTCAAACCGAAACTTTTGACACTATTTTCAGCCAAAAATTATAAAATTGTAGACATTTGGGCCAACTCTGCTCCGAGGAACAAGAGCTGAAATTCGGTACTCAATTGTTAGTTAAATGGTGACTCGAAGGTGTCCGGATTGTAACGAACAGTTTTTCTTTATTTTTTCTAGATATATGATATTCAAGTTGTACATTATTTCGTGAAAATTAGAACGTATCCATTCTTCAAGTAATAACCAAGTTTTAATCGGATTTGAATATTTTGAGTTATTGAGGAAATAACAACAACCGATGGGTATAACTCCAAAACCGTTTGGCTGATTATGTCCAACACCGAAATTAACTGTCCCACTTGGATGAGCCAATCGCAAACTCTTTCCGTACATAAGCTATCGTGGCAGCGATCACCCATCCAGCTACTGAACTCACACAAGGCTGCTTGGATCTCCAACAATATAGATCCGATCCAGTTCAAATTTACAATTTGGCTGTAAAGTTAGGTTTTGAAGGCTCTCGCAAAATTTCAGCGATATCGGACGGATACTTTCTGAGTAAGTTACAGAATTTTTTTCAATGAATTTTCAATGATATTTGTAAAAATTTCTAGTGATACGGTCCTCACGAAATTTCGCAAAAATTTGCACGTTGGCATTCTACTACTAATAACTATGTTCCAATTGGATGGGACTCGTGTTTTTTGAGTTATTGGGGATATAACAACAAAATTTCGGGTTAATATAACTCCAAAACCCCTCGGCCGCTTAAGAGACTTAAGTGTCACATTCGGATGCGAAACCCACCCTAAAATTTATAAGTTGTTGTCTCTTTCCGTTCTCAAGTTATCGCGAGATACATAATATTTATTTATTATTTTTTTCAAATTTATAGTGACACAATCCCCATGAAATTTTACATTCGTCTTTGTGTTGGAATTCTACAACTACTTACCAAGTTTCATCTCGACTAGATCTGTATTTTTACGCGTATGTTCTGGGGAACATCGCGTTATAGTTTTGCCCAAATGTCTGTAACTTTCGAATTTTTTGACGAAAATGGTCTCAAACGATTTAGTTCGACTCCCCAATAACGAATTCGAGGTCAAATTTGACTCTGTCTGGCCGGCCGTCCGGCCGTTGCCACGATAACTTGAGAACGAAAAGAGATAGCGACTTGAAATTTTCAGGGTTGGTGGCGCATCTCAATACGACGGACAAGTTCGTTAATGGGCATAATCGGCCCAGTGGTTTCCGAGTAATAATTTTGTTTTCATCCAATTTAAATCCGAACGAATTGAAACTTGGTGAGTAGTTGCAGAATATGAACTTAGCACGTTTCTGAAATTTTGTGCAAATCGTATGGCTGGAAAATTAAAAAACAATATTAAAAATATTTTTGTTGTCACGATAACTTGAGAACGGAAAGAGATAGCGGCTTGAAGTTTTCAGGTTGGGATGTGCACCAGAACGCGACATTTCAGTTCGTTTATGAGCATAATCGGCCAAAGGGTTTTAGAGTTATAGCCATCTGAAATTTGGTTGTTTTTTGTTCCTCATTAACTCGAAAAATACTAAACCGTTTGAATTCAAACATGGTAATTATTTGTAGAATGCCAAAGCAAAAATTCTTGCAAAATTTCGTGAGGATAGTATTTGTAAGAAATTTCAAAAAAATCATTGAAAATTGAAAAAAAGAATTCTATATATCAGTAACTATTCGTTTGAAATTGCTGAAATTTTGCAACAGCCTTCATTACCTAACTCTACTGCCAAGTTTCAAATTTTAACACGATCGGTTGAATATTGTTGGAGATTCGAGCATTCTTGTGTGAGTTCAGTAGATGGGTGACCGTTACCTCGATAACTTTCGAACGAAAGGAGATAAGGGCTTGCAATTTCCAGGGTAGGTTGCGTATCCGAAAGGGAGAGTTGAGTTCGTTTTTGGGCATAATCGGTCAAACGGTTTCCGAGTTATACCCACCTGGAATATTATTTCTTTGATAACTCGAAAAATAAATATTCGATCGAATTGAAGCTTGGTAACTAGTAGTAGAAAATCATCATAAAGACGTGTTTAAAATTTTGAAAGAACCGTACCCCTAGAAAATTTGAAAAAAATGACGAAAATTAATTTTAAGAACCGCACCCCTAGAAAATTTCAAAAAAATCACGAAAAAAAAAATTGGTTCAAGCACTGACGTGAAGTCAGAAGCATTTGCGCGTATGTTCTATTGTCCATTCTTCTGTATTGGACACCCTTAATCGAATTTACCATGGTAAATTATGTTGTCCATTCTCCTGTATTGGACAACATAATTTACCATGGTAAATTCGATTAAGGGTATCCAATACAGAAGAATGGACAATAGAACATACGCGCAAAAGCTTCTGACTTCACGTCAGTGCTTGTTTTTATAAAAAATAGTACCTACCTATCCAGAAATCGTCCATCGTATTTGGATACGCCACCTATCCTGACGTCACAATATCTTTCCGTTCATAAGTTATCTTTTGAGACCATATTCGGGAAATAATTCGAAAGTTACTGACCTTTGTGCAAAATAATAGCAAGCAGTTCCACAGAACATGCACGCAAAAATCTATTAGCTCATCATTCCGTCCTTCCAGGATCTTATGTAATCTTCGTACAAGCTGAAGGACATCTCCAGGATAATTATATCATCAGAATTCAACCAAAATTTAGTCTCATTTATTGCATGGATCAATTTCCAGCATCACGCTATGCCACTGCACTACGTTTCAATAAGAACTGCAGCACGAATATACGTCCCAGGTCCAAAAAAAATTGGAACCAAGTTACACTTACAGGTGCAGCCATTATCACATATAGTTTACTTACTTAAATTCTATTTTGAGTTCACTGTGGACTCATTTGAACACCATAAAAGTAACTACACCATTACCATAACAAAATTATTAAATCGCTCAAACTCAAACCGTGTTTTTAATTGAAGTCAGACAAAAGTAACTCAATTGTTATCATTTCGAAAATGGATTACGTGACGTCGGTGAATAAACTCATTAGTGAAGGTGCTTATCAGGAACCAACATCCAACCCTTTGAATAAATGCGTTACACAAGTTAGAGATACATTAAAAAAATGCGTAACTACATTGAAAGAGCAGGACAAATACAAATTGAAAATAAAAAATCCAAATTTACCGAAAATGTATTGTCTGCCGAAAATTCACAGACCCGGAAAACAAATGACACCGATCGTCTCAAATTTAAATGCGCCAACTTACAATCTTGCCAAATGGTTGGTAAATAGATTTAATAGCTTTCAAACTCCTCAGAAATTGGCAATAAAAAATTCGTACGAATTAGTTGAAAAATCGAAACATTTCAAAATCAATGATAAAGACCGCTTCATTTCGTGGTACGTAGTTTCTTTATTTCCAAACACCCCGGTTAAAATCGCAATAGAAAATTTGAAAGACTGGCTTTCTAGTTTAGATATTCCTCAAATAGAAATCAATGAGTACTTGATGTGAACGTCGCTTTGCATGGAGCAAAATTTCTTTTCTTTTAATCATAAAATATTATAAACAAACTTTCGGTACGGCCATGGGTAACGCCCTTTCCCCCTTTTCAGCTAATTTGTTCCTCAGTAAATTAGAACTTGAAATTAAAAAAGAACACAAATATATTCCAAAATTTTGGGCTAGATAGGTAGATGACATATTTGGAATTGTTGATGAAAATTTTCATTTTAACGAATTTACTATGGTCTTAAACAGTAAAAAACCATCTATTAAGTTCACCTTCGAAATGGAAAAGGACGGCTACTTACCATTCTCAAATTTAAAAGTATCCAGATATAACTCAAATTTAATTAGTTTTGACATTTTTAGAAAACCTACTAATTCTGATATTTACATTTCGTCTGATTCGGCAGCTCCCTGGTCACATAAAACAGCCAGCTTAAATTTCCTCGTTAACCGGTTATTTAATATTCCGCTAAGCAATGTCAATTTCAAGAAAGAAAGGAAAATGATTTTCCAAATTGCCGAAAGAAACGGGTATAGTCATCAATAAGTGCAGAAAATTAACAACAAACATAAACAAAAAAATCTCTTCAGTAACATAACGAAAGAAATAAAAACGATAAAAGGATTCCACGCGTTCACGTTCCATCCGAAAACAAACAACAAACTCCAGAATATTTTCGAAAAGGTTTATATAAAACTGGCTTTCAAAACTTCCACGAAAATTAAACAACTTCTAGGAAATACATTCGATAAAACTTCGGACATGTTAAAATCGGGTATATATGAAATTCAAAGTTTAGATTGCAACAGTGTTATGTCGAACAAATAACCAGAAACATTCTCACACGGTATGAAGAGCATACGGGACACATTTAGAACAACAACGTCGATAAATCTGCGGTTGCAAATCACGTTTTAACAACTGGGCACTCAATTTCAGAAAATTCCGTCAAATTGTTGAAAAATTCCAATAAAGCATACCTAGGAACAATTGACTGTATCGAAATGTATGAGAGAAAGGATATTTTACTCACTAATGATCTAACCCCTATTAACAACCCATTATTCCCACTAATTGGTTGATGACTAAGGGTATAATGTTAACCCGTACTGGAATGTAAAAATTGATTGCATGATTTAGTAACGCTTCGTCTTTGAAGATGGAAACTTTGTTTCCGAAACATATGGCAGACAACAAAAAAAAAAACTGTTGTGGACAAGAGTGTAGTTACTTTTATAGTGGTACTAAAAGTCATCAATTCCGAATTTAACGTTAAATGGACAGTACTTATCATGATATCCGAAATACATGCTGTCCAAAGTTATCTCAAATATATTATAGTTGCCTTCGTGGATCAACAGGAAAATATTATTTATAGAATGACAAATAGATATATCAAGGTATTGAGTTCTGGCTAGTCACCTGCTGAAACATTAGAAGAGATTAAACACGTTGAAAAGAAGAGTGCACCAGGCGAAGACGGAATTACCAACACTCAACTTCGACACCTTCCGATTGAATACCTGGAATTCATCGCGAACCTTTCCAACGGCATCTTACGACAATTATACTTCCCTAAAGCATGGAAGAATGCCACAGTGATCAAGATCCTGAAACTTGGAGAAAACACACTATTCCCACAAAATCACCGACCAATAAGTCTACTGTGTACACCAGGAAAACTGGTAGAAAGACTAATTCTACGAAGACTAGAAGAGGAACTGGAAGAGAAGAAAGTGATCCCACCAGAACAATTTGGATTCTGAGATGGACATTCAACAGAACTACAGACCCTAAGACTGACAGAAAATATAATCCACAACGTAAACAGGAAACACGTGAACGTGGCAGCCTTCTTGGATGTCTCGAAGGCATTTGACAAGATGTGGCGTGAAGGTCTACTATACAAGATGAAGGAAGCTGATATAAGCCTACCGCTCATAAAGATCATTGGAAACTATCTGAGGAAAAGATCCTTCCTAGTAAAAATAGGTAAGCATAGATCCCGCAAAACTCCCATAACAGGCGGAGTTCCACAAGGAGGAGTATTATCGTCCAAGCTGTATAATTTATACACTTCGGACATACCGAGTGCCCTCCCCAACGATACAAAAGTGTTCACATACGCAGATGACACGGCAATACTAGCACATTCAAGAAACGTGAACCTAGGAAAACGATACGCACAGACTGCAATAGACACCATCCTGGAATGGATGAGCAAATGGAAAATCAAAGTGAATTCAAGAAAGACGCAGGCGATTGTATTCAGCAAGAAAAGCACATTACCCTCAGAAGAACTAGAGATAGACGAAGAGAAGATTCCTTGGAAAGAGAAGATCAAATACCTAGGGGTAATATTTGATAGAAAAATTACGTGGAAAGACCACATCAAATACATACAGCAGAAAATTGCCGTAAGGAAAATAGAACTACATCCACTAATTGCTAGAAAGAGTAAGCTCAGCATTAGTAATAAACTGCGATTATACAAATCCATCATAATTCCACGCATTTTGTACTGTTCAACTGCATGGGGAGCGACAGCCAAAAGCCACATGAAGAAACTGGAAATTGCCCAGAATAGACTGCTGCGACAAATAACTGATGCGCCATGGTTCATCAGAAATAAGAACATTCGGCAAGACTTAGGGATGAGCACGATGGAAGACCAAATACGACAAAGGAACAAGAAGATCCTGGAAAACACCGAACGACACAAGAACTCAACACTCAGAGAGGCTCTGAATTATGACCCAGAAGACCCATCAAAGATCAAACGGTAAAAATGGCACTAATAACTGTCGGAGGACAATGAAGAAACCGACATCAAATGAAGTGAAGATGTCCCACTTACCAATTAATTAAAAAGAAGTTCTCAAAGAGAGACAACATGAGTAAAAGTATGAATACTAACTCAAAACACCAACGACGCCCTGGAAGGAGACAGGAGTTTTAGTGGGTAAACATCTTCAGGAGAAGATGGAGTCCCACACTGTTCCAAGGAATGGTTCGTCCGTAAAGGATTTCTCTTGGGTAAAAAAAAAAAAAAAAAAAAAAAAGGAGAAGATTGAGTCCCACACTATTCCAATGGTTCGTCCGTAAAGGATTTCTCCTGTATAAAAAAAAAACTGAAACATTTTGAGAATTCGGGTTTATCCCCAGAATAGAATATACTTAACATATCAAACAATTCGCTTTTAATACCTCAATGTAATATTTCAATTTTGGTGAAATCTACGTCTTGGAAATATCCCACTTTGAAATGAAATTATATTGCGAACAAGAGCATGCATACATGGGCTCATCAACAAAATTCGAAATAAGTACGTTGGAGAATATGCATACTCTTCAACGTACCTAATTAAATTTGTGTATTCCCTAAATAACTAGGTATATGATCATTGTCATACATCATCTATTCAGATTATAAAAAACTTATCATAGAGCTCTTTGCTATTAAAAGTAATAGTCTAAAGTCATCGAGTATACAAATTCTCGTTAAGCATCATACACAATCAACTCATTTTGAGTTAGCGTGATTATAAATGTAGGTACAAGATACCTAATGAGTCTTTCAATTAAATTTAACAATTGAAATAAAAATCGAGAACTTTTTACCCTAATGAACTCATTATTTCTGAAATATCTGCTTTAAGTATAAAGTTCGGATCATATTTCCGATATGAATAAGTTTTCATCCAGACTCTTTGCATTTGTCTGGAGAGTAACAAAATAACTGCATCGGAAATCGGAAACCTACTAGTTGTATACAACAGAAGCACAAATGAAGCAAGAGAAAAAGAAGCAGCCGCTAATTGGAAAAACAGATAAAGAAATTGCAGTTTCTCGAACTTCGAGGATATAAGTGGTGTTCATTTTTTTAGTCAGCATAGCATCAGTATAAACCTTATTATTTGATCAGAATATGATCAGGTTATGGAAATGAAACTGGAATTATTCCAGGAAATTACCAGAATCCTTTGTCACTTGATTGATACATACAGTGTGGAAAAGCCAAATGGAATAAATTCATTATCTTGGTTACTGTTCATATTAATGGAAAATCACGAAATATGTCTAATTTAAATTTTAAATTGTCATTCTTCTTCGTAAAAATTCGAACCGTACCTTCCCCTTCGAAAAACAGGTACAACTCACAATTTTTCAAATAGGAATATGGGCTAGTGATACTTCGTATAGAAGGTCCCGTCATTACCTATCCAGAAATGTTATCACTTCCATGTTTATTGCAAGAATCAAATTAGAAAAATGGGTTCAAGCCCTGTCGACAGGAGCTTTCTGGCGCTCTAGTTCAAACAGACAAATTATATCTCCGAAAGTATTGGTTTCTCAGAGTTGGGAATTATATCAATGTATTCATATGATAGAACTGCATCATAAAGGAAATTCAATTCAAATAATAGTTTATTTATCTAGATTAAATGAGCAATCATGAGAATGAGAACTGCACGATGGAAGAAATCAAATTAAATCTGGCCAATTTTGCCCAATAACGAACTTAACCGAGATATTCATCTCCCGAATCTACCCTGAAAATTTCAACTACCTACCTCATTCCGTTCGAGAGTTATATCTATGTCTATGGATGAAAAGCAGCCTCGCTACTCTCAGATATCTTACTTCATGTTCCGTTCCGAAATGTAAGACTTTTCTGAGAAAAACTAATTTCTGAGCAAACAACTGAGATTTTTCTCACTTCGCTCACAATTCTTCGATTGATTAGATAATGTCATGTCTCAGGAAAATAAGTTGACATTATGACAATTCATACATAGAATAATTATATCATTCTGTGACAACGTTGAAATACGATTTATTATTGAAATTTTGAAAAATCATATCTCCGAAAGTATTAGTTTGTTAGAGTTGAAAATGATATCATTGGATTCTTATGGTAAAACCGCTTATTGAAAAAAATTTAATTTGGAATTTGGTTTGTAAAAAAAAATTTTTATTTTGTTACTCCGAAACCATCTGTCCGATTTTGGCCAATAACGAACTTAGCCGAGATATTTATCTCCCAAACCTACTCTAAAAATTTCAACTGTCTAGCTCATTCCGTTCGAGAGTTATCGTGCCTACGGCCGGCCGGACAGAATGAATTTCGACCACGGATTCTTGATCAGTGAGTCGAACCAAATCGTTTAAGACCATTTTCATCGAAAAAGTCGAAAATTACAGACATTTTGGGCAAATTGATAAGCACTCAGTTCCGAGGAACTAGAGCGCCAAAAAATGGTTCAAGCCCAGTGGACAGGAGCTTTGACGCTCTTGTTCAAACTTTGACACACTTCGAAAGTATTGGTTTCTCAGAGTTGGGAATTATATCAATGGATTCTTATTATAGAACTGCATCATGAAGGAAATTCAATTCAAATAATAGTTTATTTATCAAGATTAAATGAGCAATCTGAGAATGAGAACTGCACCATGGAAGAAATCAAATTGAAATAGCTGAAATGAATTTGACTCTCTCGTATAGAACAGGATGACATGTACGAGTATGAACATATATGATATAATAAATCATAGATAGAATAAATATAGCATGCTATG
This sequence comes from Halyzia sedecimguttata, assembly GCA_937662695.2. Classification (NCBI taxonomy): domain Eukaryota; kingdom Metazoa; phylum Arthropoda; class Insecta; order Coleoptera; family Coccinellidae; genus Halyzia; species Halyzia sedecimguttata. The sequence continues at coordinate 11,162,841 of OW569418.2, forward strand.
AAAACATAGAAGTACGATTTATTATTGAAATTTCGAAAAATCATATCTCCAAAAGTATTAGCTTGTTAGGGTTGAAAATGTTATCAATGGATTTTTATGATGAAATTGCATCTTAATAAAAATTTAATTTGAAATTTGTAAGTTAAAAAAAAAATTTTTTTTTCGTTACTCCTAAACCGTCTGGCGTATTTTGCCCAATAACGAACTTAATCGAGATATTTATCTCCCAAACATATTCTGAAAATTTCAACTGCCTAGCTCATTCTGTTCGAAAGATACTTTACGGCAACCCGATCAATACAAAACTTCGCATGCGTATAAAGGTCAGTATTCTACAATTGGATGCTAAATTTCAGATAGGTCGAGTGTTCGGTTTCGGAAATATTCATAAAAAACTTTTTTATTAAAAACGGCCATAACTCCGAAACCGCATGGTGGATTTCGCCCGTTTATCTCAAATAGCACCCTATATTTCTTCTTGCCATTTTTTAATTCTACCCAAAATTACCTTTCCAACGATGTATCACACTTTGTATTTTACATTTGATTTGATGGAGAAAACGTCAATTGATATTTCAAATTGAAAGAATTGCAGTAGGCTACGATATTTTGTGTAATCTTGATTTTGACTGCAATAATCGAGATCAATAAAAAAATAACTTCCTCAAGTTGAAATCAACTAAGTATTTTACCGAACGTTAAACAAAGAATGAATAGTGAAAGAAACAAAAAATTACAAAAAAGAGGACGAAAAAATACTTATTGGTAATAACGAAAGCATATATGTTCGAAATGTTGACCATCTTCTAGACATCTTTCAGCTCGGTGGACTAGTTCACGCGAAGTAACACTTCTCAATACCTCAGCATTAAGACCTATATATGCATTTCTTATTTTGTTTTTTAGATCTTCCAAATCAATAGGAGGAGTCTGGTATACACGATATTTCAAATCTGGAGATCTTGCAGGCCATCTTGTCGGTCCATTTGAAGATAGATGGATCGGCACACACTGATTATAAGTCAAAATCAAGAATACACAAAATATCGTAGCCTACTGCAATTCTTTCAATTTGAAATTTCAATTGACGTGTTCTCCCGCAAATATAATGTAAAATGCAAAGTGTGATACATCGTTGGAAAAGTAATTTTGGGTAGAATCAAAAAAATTTACAAAAATATATAGTGTGCTATTTGAGATAAAAAAGTCTTCCGGTCAAACCGAAAGTGACTTTCAATTTTTGTTTTTCCTCAGTTGAAGGCTCCTTCGACGAATTGAAAATCATAAAATTTTCAAATTTTTATCTTTTGAAATGGCTGAGGTAATCCATTTGAACATGTATACTGAGACACCCAGTTATGACAAAGTTGGAACGACATCATTTTGAAGTAGTGCTAAATAATTAGCACCATTCCAATTGCCCTCACTGAAAAAAGGGCCTATGATATGGTTTCGATCATTTTCTGTCCAAGCATTAACCTTTTGGGGGAATTGCGTGTATTCCTCTCTCATCCAGTGAGGATTTTCAGTAGACCATTAGCGGCAATTTTGACGATTAGCTTGGCCGTTGTGGGAAAAATTGGACTCATCAGAAAACAAAACGTCTACTAAAATGGATAATATTGTTATCCAACATGTCCAATATTTGTTAACGAAAATAAGTTCGTCTATCAAAATCGTCTTCCAAGAGCTCCTGGGTAGGTATAATTTTATAGGGATACACTTAATATGTTTAGAATCGATGTATGTCTGATATTGAATGTTGTGGAGACATCCCTACTCGATTTATGTGGATTTTCTTCAAAGTCAAGCATCATATCTTATTTCACATCCTCACACATTGTATGAGCAGCTGCTTTTTGCGCGTATATTCTGGGGATCATCGCGTTATCATTTTGCCAAATGTCTGTAATTTTCGAATGTTTTTCCAAACGATTGGGTTGGACTCCCTGATGACGAATTTGATGTCAAATTTCATTCTGTCCGGCCGGCTGGCCGTCCGTTGCCACGATAACTTGAGAACGGAAAAAGATGGCGACTTTAAATTTTCAGGGTTGGTGGCGCATCCCATTACGAATGACAAGTTCGTTAATGGGCATAATCGGCCCAGTGGTTTCCGAGTAATAATTTTGTTTTCAACCAATATAAATCCGATCGAATTGAAACTTGGTGAGTAGTTGTAGAATATGAACCTAAGCACGTTAGTGAAATTTTGTGCGAATCGTATGGCTAGAAAATTTTAAAAAAATTATTAAAAAATATTTTGTTGTCACGATAACTTGAGAACGGAAAGAGACAGCGGCTTGAAGTTTTCAGGTTAGAATTTGCACTAGAACGCGACATTTCAGTTTGTTTATGGGCAGAATCGGCCAAACGGTTTTAGAGTTATAGCCATCTGAAATTTGGTTGTTTTTTGTTCCTAATTAACTCAAAAAATACTAAACCGATTGAATTCAAACATGGTAATTAGTTGTAGAATGCCAACGCGAAAACTCTTGCAAAATTTCGTGAGGATGGTATTTGTAAAAAATTTTAAAAAAATCATTGAAAATTGAAAAAGAAAATTGTATATATCAGTAAATATTCGTTTGAAATTGCTGAAATTTTGCAAGAGCCTTCATAGCCTAACTCTACTGCAAAGTTTTGAGTTTTAACACGATCGGTTAAATATTGTTGGAGATTCGAGCATTCTTGTGTGAGTTCAGTAGATGGGTGACCGTTGCCTCGACAACTTTCGAACGAAAGGAGATAGGGACTTGCGATTTTCAGGGTAGGTTGCGTATCCGAAAGGAAGAGTTGAGTTTGTTTTTGGGCATAATCGGTTAAACGGTTTCCGAGTTATACCCACCTGGAGTATTATTTCCTTGATAACTCAAAAAATAAATATTCGATCGAATTGAAGCTTGGTAACTAATAGTAGAAAATCATCATAAAGTCGTGTTTAAAATTTTGTAAGAACCGTACCCCTAGTCCAATGTTTTCCGAGAAATAATTCTGTTTTCAATCAAGTCAATCGAATTTAATCTTGGTCAGTAGTTGTAGAATACAAACCTTAAGACGTTTGTGAAATGTAGGTTTGTTTCTTATGCATACGGTTCCATTCGGTTCGGTTAGTTTACGGTTTCAACCGAAAACAAATGAAGCCCTTTCATACATACACTGTTCATATTAGGTTTGATGTTTTCTCCGAAACACAGGCTCAATCTCAATTCCAATTTTTTCGTGACGTTAGATTAATCAAACTCATTCAAAATTTTAACTCACGAATACTGAGATAACAACAATATTCCGAAAATATGTATTTATGTTTATATTTCTATATTTAAACAATTCGGGAAAGATTGAAAGATATCTGCTCGGTTTGAGGTTAAGTCTATAGAACGTGACAGAAAACATATGTAAATATTTATTATTTTATGGTTAAAACCGAATCTGAGCCGGGTTTGTGTGAACGCCTATACACACGAATCCAAACCTGATAGAAACCTATTCGTGTCGAGGGAGTATTCGGTGTTGTACGGTTTCTATTCGGTACCGAATGTGAACCGAAGCACCGTTTCACACTTGCCGCCAGCGACCGAAAGGGAACAGAAAACGAACCGAACCAAACGGAATCATATATGCATATCAAACAAGCCTAACGGATACGGTCACACTTAATATTGGCGAACACTATTTTGTGTGAGACGGTTCCCGCAAGAACGCCCTATTTTTGGTCGGTGGTTGTCTGTGAATGGCAGTGACCGCTGCCTAAGGCTTGTTTCACATGCATACGGTTCCATTCGGTTCGGTTCGTTTTCGGTTTCAACCGAAAACGAATGAAGGACTTTCACACATATACGGTTCATATTAGGTTTTATGTTATCTTCCGACACGGGCTCACAATTTCCGCGACGTCAGATTCTTCAAAGCCATTCAAAATTGAACACATACATCTTTGAATGCATCCTATACGTATTTAATTGATCCTTATATTTTTCGGAAGTTTTGTCCCGCAGCACTAGTTTAGATTTCCAGCAGAAATCAGTCGATCCACATTTGGTAAACCATCATTTTCTCATGAATACTGAGATAGCAACAGTATCCCGAAAATATGTATGTTTATATTTCTATATTTGAACAATTCGGGAAATATTGAAAGATATCTGTTCGATTTGAGGTTAAAACCACAGAACGAGACAAAAAACATATGTAAATATTTATTACTTTATGGTTAAAACCGAAACTAAACCGTATTTGTGTGAACGCCCCGGTTGATCTGTATTCCCTACACACGAATCCAAACCTGATAGAAATCTATTCGTGTCGAGGGAGTTTTCAGTGCTGTTCGGTTTCTATTCGGTACCGAATCTAAACCGGAGCACCGTATCACACTTGTCACCAGCGACCGAATTGAAACCGAAAACGAAACGAACCGAATGGAACCGTATTCATGTGAAACAAGCCTAAGGCTAAGACCTGAGCTTATAAGCATTTGCTAAGCATTGTGCATACTGCTTGTGAAAGCACTTGAAGCCTTTTTTGTTCTCCCGAGTACTTTGTTCCCGAGCACTTTTTTTTGCTTAGTGCTTAGTATTTCAAGCACTTAATGAAAAGGCTTAATGCTAAGTAATCCCTTAAATGCTCTCAAGCACTTCCGGGGATTACTAAGCAGTAATGTCCTGACCGACGGGCTCTGCGGTTTTTGGCTCGTCGCGGTAAACCTCGCCGGTCGATAATAGCAAAACTGGCGGTATTTCACTGGCGAGCTTCGCCGCGATGAGCCATAAATCCTTGGATTTACTCGCCTGTCGATCAGGGGCCTAAGCCTTCCCAAAATCTTGTTATGCCACTGATCGACAGGCGAGCAAAACCGCGGTTTTATGGCTCGTTGCGGTAAAGCTCGCCGGTGTAACAATGCAATACCGCCGGTTTTGCAATGATCCACCGGCGAGCTTCAACGCCACGAGCCAAAAACCACCGTTTTACTCGCCCGTCGATCAGGGGCATAACAAGAATAGACGCTGACGCGCCTTGGTCGGAGGAGTATGTGTATCTGGGTGATCAATTGAGTCATGAACTGAACTTGTTATTATCAGTTGTTGGCAAGGGCGTAGCCAGGGGGGGGGTTTTGGGGGTTCAAACCCCCCCCGAAATGTTATTTTTCTCTTAAAAAAACAAATTTTTGCTGCAGAAAGTGACCCTTACACCCCCAAAACCCCCCCCGAAATTAATTCCTATTTAAAAACCCCCCCCGAAATTAATTCCTGGCTACGCCCTTGGTTGTTGGTTATTGATTCATATAATGGTGCGTGGATATATAAATATTGACAACTCCTGAAGATCATTCAGTAGTAGTAGCAAAGTTTATTCGAACATTTTCATGTGAATTCACAGATATATTCGATAATATATTCATATTTGAATTTCCATATAATTTACAATGCTAACTTGCTTATGAATACAATCACAATAGAAAATAATGCTATCCGATTTCTGCCGCTTATATTTTTGGCATTTTTTCTGTCAAATTTTAAAAAGCACTGACGTGAAATCTGCCTGAATTGGCGTGCTGAGTCAGGTTCATCAATTTTCAATTAAATTATGTATTAATGGAAAACTGCCCCAAAAAAGCATTGAATTTACGTGAGAGCTCTTCATTTTGCCCATATGTCTGAAATTTTCCGAAAAACGTCTCAAACGATTTAGTTCCACTCACTGATGAAGAATTCAAGGTCAAATTTGATTCTGTCCGACCAGGCATTGCCACGATAATTTTCGAACGAAAAGAGATAGGGACTTGAAAATTTCAGGGTAGGTTGCGCATCTGAATGAGTGAGTTAAATTCGTTGTTGGGCATAATCAGCCAAACGGTTTCGGAGTTATACCCATCTGAAATATTATTTTCTCGATAACTTAAAAAATACAGAGCTGATCGAATTGAAACTTGGTGTGTAGTTGTAGAATATTGACATCAAGACATGTTTGAAATTTTGTGAGGACCTTACCACTAGAAAAATAAAAAAAAATTGCGAAAAATATTATGTATCTCACGATAATTCGAGAACGGAAAGAGATAGCGACTTGCAATTTTTAGAGTAGGTTGCGCATCCGAATGCGACATTTGAGTTCATTAATTAGCATGATCAGCCGAATTGTTTTATCCAATTTTGAAAATGGGAAATACATTCTGCAGAAAAAACTAAGACATTTATGGAATTCATATTTCCATTCATTGCATCACCATTTCCTTAAATAATAAACACCTTTTCAAACAGTGAGAGAATATAATTAATTTCGAGTCCATTAGTTTTATAGAAAATTGTTTCGCTGCAGTTCTTATCCGTCAATGACGTATATGAAGTATACAAGTTTGCATGTTTACATGTTTCTTCAATTGAATACAATTTCATCCAACAACTTATTCGGAGTAAATATCCTCATTTCCAACAGTTTTCTGGAAGTTCTTAGTGCTTAGTGCTCGAAAAATCGAATTTCTTCTATAAGGTGCTTAGTAATCTCAAGCCTTCTGTGAAAACACGGTGCTTAGTGCTCGAGGCTCTGGAACATTTTTATTGAGTGTGTGGTAACAAAAGCGATTCTACATAGTCGAACCCAGTTTGTCATCCCATGGCTCAGAGGAAAGATACCTGCGCATTGTAACATAGGCATTTCATGGACCTTCAACTTTCTCTACCGACAGAAAATTCCCGGTATCGGAACCAGGGAGAATAACTTTCCCCTTCGGGTAGAAACCTTAGCAGGCAAAGGTCCATGGACCCATTTGGCAGACATTCAGCAGGGCCACCCGAGAAGGGCGATCAGTAACAATTTGGCAAGTTGCCGTTTGTAACTGAAACAGGTCTCCTCAAAATAAAACTATGGTTTCGTTTTCGCCAAGTGCGCAAATGATTCCTGTAAACGTGCCATCTCAAGTGCATAGTGCTTAGTGCTCGAAGCCCTGAAGGACTATTTATCAACCGTTTCCAAGAATACATAGTTTTATGTATATTTACCAGATTAATTCGGTTAATTATTGTTCTTAGTTGGCGATGTAGCTCCGTTGCCACTGTAAGTGAAGAATAATCTTTTGTTTTTATAATTCATGTCAATCAGTGACGTACCAAATTTCCACATCTCAAAATGGAAACTCATCGTTTTTGCTATTCAAACGAGTATAAGTTGCCATTCTTTTTTGTCTCGGAAAATAATATCATATAATTTCGAATATGTCCCTCATCTCAAAAACTAGCCAAAATAGGAATGGAAATACCGAAAAATAACACCGATAATTACATAGTAGACCATGCAGTTGCCGCTGTAATTTTACGTCACCATGGCTGCAAACAAAACAAGGTAATGATATTTACCTATTCCCTGCGTCAATTCTATTAACCTTATTTTGACACTAATAGTTCATTTGGGAATAATTAAAATGAATTACAATCGTGGATAAAAATTCCTGTATAATTTCGCATTCTAGCATTTTCCGTTAGAAAAACTGCATTCGTTTGTTTTCATGTTTTGTTATATGAGCCCTGTTTCTCCAGAATATGAAAATGACCTCATGCAGTTTTTAGCCAACATGCACAGAAAAAAGTATATTCTCAAACAAAATATTCCAATATTCTTATTTATTTTTACTTGTTCTGAGAGTTTTTTTTCTCATTCGATGGAAAATATTTCAAATTGAAAATTTTCAAATGCTTAAATGTTGACTTTCATTTTCTCAGCTTAAATGTTTACTTCAAGAAAATGTTTCTCATTCAAACTTAATAAATTGTTCTGTTCAAATAATGATAATCTTCAGCTTAGAATGTATAGGCTTTTCAGAGTGAATATCCCGTGTACTTCGAATGAGACTACAGCCACTTATGCTGAGTATACTGCTATACTGAAACTGAGTTTTCCACAAATTTGATTCAAATATACCATATTTCAATATTAAAACTACTTCATTTCATGGATCATAAAAACAAAACTCGGCAACTTAAATAAAAAATACGATATTTATATTGTGCAATATGGAATGTTCAGTCTAATGATTTTTGTTTGAGTAGAAGCTCAAAATAATCTTCAAGTTTCTCTGATTTTCTTGATCTGATATGCGGTCGCCCTATTTAGATTCAAACGGAGTATTTCGCTTCGCATGACAACCAATCTGATGGTTTCCCGCACAAATGAAACAGGTGCAGGGTGCAGTTGCAGGGTACAGATCAGAACTATATTTTCAATAGTTTCATTAGTTTCTAATTCTAAGGTTTTTATTCTCTTTCCGTCTTCCAACGTGTGTGCTTCTATTTTCTGAGCTTGCTCGCTTCTTATTAGTCATATTCATAGGTGTATCACGGCATTATGCAGGAGAACACTTCGGAGGTGGATATTAGTGAAGTACTAAAGGATTGGGGTTGTTCTGAATCTGTGATTCAAGTGTTTAAAGGTAAGTCAATATTGTTTTTGCTGGCATGCTGGCATTAAAAACTGTAGTTTAATTATTGCTGATTCCAAATGGTAGAATATGGGATTATAATGTGGCATTTGTTATCCTATTTTTTCCTGAAAATCAAAAAGAGAAGTTTATATTTCTAAATTTATTTTAACACCTGACGTATATGTACCTACATAATTAAGGTATTTTAATATAAGCCATCTGTCGTCTGTATATTTAATTATATTCTGGCTCTCTATGAAAAAATCTAGGTATAGGTATGTGAAACTTATAAGTTCTTTATACAGGATTATCCACAAGATGCTATTTTCTTGTATCTAGGACAGGAATCTGCCTAGGCTTTTATGACTGTAATTTAAAAATATCCTTTGTATTGTTAACACAGTTCTCTGTTTCTACCTTTTCAGATAACCAAATTGCCGTTAGTCAACTCCCATTGCTCAATGCAGAACTATTAAGTGAAATGGTTCCCCAAATGGGACCGCGAATGTTGCCATACGAAAAAGTCATGAAAATTAGAGAATTATCTGCTCAAGAGGACAGTAAAGAGGTTGGTGGAAAGTATTTTTATATAATCTTACAAATATTGACTGTTTAATTTTTATCGCATGCAAACAAATTGTACCTATACCTACAGCAAAAAAGACCCGCATAGCAGCTATATCAACTTCAAGTTTTTAATTAATCTGGTATATGAAAAACGCACGATAAAACTGTTGTACAAATTATTTGCCACCTCCTTATCTACATGCTTTCGTTTGGTTGTTATGATCCATGATAGCATGCTATCATGGAAAATTATCGGTAATCTTGATGCACTTGTGCAATTATTAGTTATTACTCCCGAATACATATCACTTCCGTAACCATTGCAACAACCACGGTTGACATTACCCTTAGTCATAAACCGAATCGTTAACCGATTAGTGAGAACAATGAGCTGTCTGATTATTATTGAGTGGAACATCTTTTCTCTTATATATTTCGATACCTTGGTGTTCCTTCCAATTTATTGAAATTTTTATGGAATTTCCAAAAACTCCATCAAATTGTTGAAAAATTTCAATAAATTCTAGCTAGGAAGGTATCGAAATATATAAGGGAAAAATTGGTTCAAGCCATGTGGACAGGAGCTTTGGCGCTCTTGTTCAAACTTTGACAAATTATATCTCCGAAAGTATTGGTTTCTCAGAGTTGGGAATGATATCAATGGAATCTTATGATAGAACTGCATCACAAAATGAAATAAATCAAAAAAGAATCCATTGATATCATTCCCAATTCGGGGAAAACAATACTTTCGGAGTTAAGACTAGTCAAAGTTCGGACAAGAGTGCCAAAGCTCCTGTCCCCAGGACTATCCCACTTTTTCGATTTGGCTTCTGCGCATCAAGTCTCAATAATTTTCGTAATTAAATTCAAAACGTAGGTCTATGACTCATCTCATGTTGGATTTACATACATCAGGAAATAATAATTGGAGTATTCTATGAGACCATATATAATAGAGAATAATTATTGAACTTGTTTACACAATATTGCAGTTTTGTTTTTACTGGAGATATTCTGAACCCTATTTGATTATGTATCTTACCAAAGTATATATTTTCATCACCATATGGATTATCCACGGGCATTATATTATCACCATAAAAGTATAATATCATATCATCCTCATAATTCTACGATAGCTGAGGTTTTTTCATTGGTCATTTGGCATTCAATAATACTTTGTTTTCTAGAACAGGAGGTGTATTTTATATCAAGAATAAGAAACCAGAAATAATTTTGACATTAATCTCTCATAGGAGAATAAGATGACATGTAAGAAAACAGATCATATAATAATTCATAGATAGAATAATTAAGTACAGGATTCTGTGGAAACATAGAAGTACGATATATTATTGAAATTTTGAGAATTCGTATCTCCGAAAGTATTAGTAGGTTGGAGTTGAGAATGACATAAATGGATTCTTATGATGAAACTGCATCTTAAAAAGAATTGAATTTAAAATTTGTAATGTAAAAAAAACAATATTTTTGTTACTCCGGAACCACCTGGCCGATTTTGCCCAATAACTAACTTAACTGAGATATTTATCTCCTTAACCTACTCTGAAAATTTCAACTGACTAGCTCATTCCGTTCGAGAGTTAACTTGTTAACGGCCAGACGGCCGGCCGGACAGAATCAATTTTGACCATGGATTCTTGATCAGTGAGTCGAACCAAATCGTTTCAGACCATTTTCAGCCAAAAATTCGAAAATTACAGACATTTGCGCAAATTGATAAGCACTCTGTTACGAGGAACAAGAGCACCAAAAAGTCCCGAAAGAAGCAGCATGAATTTCAAAAATTGGCCCAAGTACCACGTTATGGACACTCCACCTCGGGCTATTTCCTCAAAACTGGCTTGAACAATCACATGAGGTGGCCTTCCAGTTCCTCCCCAGTCGTTCAATTTTCAGACAAATTTTGAAAAACAATTTAAAATTCCACACATCGTTCACCCATTTATTCAATTGACACCCTACATACAAGTCCATATTTAAATTAGTAGCTCTTGTACATAAACTGCGATAGCAATAATCAGATAAAACACGAGTAGTAACCGAAGTGGAAAGTAAACAGATGTGATTCACATGGAAAACAACTGAAATAATTTGCCCAGTTTTTGAAGTTTTAAAATAGTTAATTTTTTTTCCGGGGCTCCTAGTGATATTTCGTCAATGAAATTTTGCACGCCCCAAGAAGTCATTATTGGTCTCCGAAACGCCAAAATTAGACTCACTCCGATATTGCTTCCAGAATTACGAGCAAAATAGTTTTTAAATTTTTTCCAATCATGCGATCCTCACGAAATTTTGAACAGGTTTTTGCGTCGGTCTTTTGCATTTAACTACCGAGATACAATTCAATCAGATAAGTATTTTCCAAGTTATTGTGAAAAGGGTATTTCCATTTTTTTTATTTTTGCGCGTATGTTCTGGGGAACATCGCATTATCATTTTGCCCAAATGTCTGTAACTTTCAAATTTTTTGACGAAAATGGTCTCAAACGATTTAGTTCGACTCCCCAATGAAGAATTCGAGGTCAAATTTGATTCTGTCCGGCCGTTGCCACGATAACTTGAGAATGAAAAGAGCTAACGACTTGACATTTTCAGGGTGGGTGGCGCATCCCAATACGACGGATAAGTTCGTTAATGGGCATAATCGGCCCAGTGGTTTCCGAGTAATAATTTTGTTTTCAACCAATATAGAATCGATCGAATTGAAACTTGGTGAGTAGTTGTAGAATATGAACCTAAGCACGTTTGTGTATTGTGTATTGGACAGTTAATTCGAATTTACCATGGAAAATGCGAATTAAGAGTGTCCAATACAGGAGAATGGACAACATAATTTACCATGGTAAATTCGATTAAGCGTGTCCAATACAGCAGAATGGACAATAGAACATACGCGCAAAAGCTTCTGACTTCACGTAAGTGCTTGAACAATTTTTTCTTTCTAATTCGTAGCTGTCCGCTCAGTACAAATCTTCGGATGAATATAAAGGTCATGATTCTTCAATTTGATTACATATTTCAGTTAGATCGACTGATTAGTTTCTAACATTCATAAAAAATGGCCTTAACTCCGAAGCCGCTTACCGGATTTCGCCCATTATCGAACGCAACCGAGATTTTTACGCTCCTGAACTACCCTGCAAATTTCAACTACCTAACTCATTTCGTTTTAGAGTTATCGTGATTACGGACCGACGGACAGAATTGGATTTGACCCCGGATAATTCATCAGTGAGTCGAACCCAATCTTTTGAGACCATCTACGCCAATTCCAAAAGTACAGACATCTGGACGAAATTATAGCACGCTGTTCCTGGTTGAACGAGTGCAAATACAGGGTCTTTCACGAGGAACCTCACCCATATTTATACGGGAAACTACTGAACGTATTTTCATGAAATTCAACACTTATAAGTACTTCACGATGCTGATGAAATCTAAAATATTTTCAAGGCATGAGCACCTCCGGTTTTTCCGGAAATGACGTCAACTTCCGTTTTTCAAATTAGAACACCATTTTTTCATTGCAGAAATAGATTCCTTAGAAAATTTCAAGTTATTTTGATGTAACATTTTTCAGTTTTGGTTGGAAAATTCTCTCTGAGCGGGAAAATTCGAAAAAAAAAATCGAAAATAGAGCTCCGCTGAAACAAGAATAACTTCGAGGTTTTTGGATGGAAAATTTTCATTTTTGGGATTTTTCAAGATGTAAGATTGATGTATCCACTTTAAAAATCGAAATCGCGATTCATGATACAGGGGGTGAAAAAATCGCTTTCAAAGTTAGGGATGACAAAATCGTGAAAAATCAATTTTTTCAAATTAGAACCCCATTTTTTTATGGCAGATATTGAATCTACGTTAAAAAATAATGTGAGTGTATGCATCACACCCTTGCCCTAAAGTGGATATTTTCTGAGTTATTCACAAAAAACTGTTTTTCGTCTTGAATTTTTAGCTATTTCTTTTCCCTTCACGCCAAAAAGATGAAATTTTCAGGAACTGTTACTTAAACCATGTTTTAGATTATACTACCCTAATATGCAAGAGAAAAAAGTTACAGGTTGTTCCTAAATAGATGGCGAATTTTGATTCGAATTTGTATCGGAAACCTCTTTATTTCAACTAATCGGCCATCGGTTTTCTCTCCAGTGATAAATAAATAATTCCTTATGAACCAAATGCAAAAACTTACCATGTTTTACATTCTTTTTTTTTAATGATAGATATCATTAATTACATCTGCCAAATTCCTCTTTATTCAGTAGCATTTTGTGTTTACTATTAATTTGGTGATAATTCGTATTAAGTTATAAAATCGATCACTATGCCTAATTTTACCAATGAAGATTATTTAAATATCATTCTACTTCATGGAGAATGTAATAAAGTTTTAGATAGAACGATTCGACTGTTCATTGAGAGGTTTCCTGACCGACCCAGACCAACGAGAGATACCATTAACAGAACCATGACAAACTTGATAAATGTCGGATCTTTCGTTAAGAAAACTATACACAGAGAAAAAAGTGTAGTAGAAGATGAGAACAACGAAATTACAGTTCTTGCATATTTTCGTGTGAATCCTCAAAATTCTCTCAAAGATGCCGAGATTGATCTGGGATTATCTCAATCGAGTGTTTGGAGAATATAAAAAAACATTAAATGCACCCATATAAATTCAATAGGGTACAGCATTTGAAGGTAACTGATTTCGTCAGGAGAACAGAGTTTTGCGAAGCTATGATGATTCGATTTCAAGAGAATGAAAACTTTTTGGACTGTATAATTTGGACAGATGAATCTAAATTCACAAAGAATGGTTCTTTCAATAGGCATAACAGTCATTATTGGGATGAAGAGAACAACCACCACTTCAGACAATGGAACTTTCAAGAGACCTGGAGTTTCAATGTTTTTTGCGCCATCAAAAATAATGCAATTCTCGATGTTCACATTTATGATGGGACTTTAACTGGTAAGATAGAACACTACACATGTTTGCATTATTTAAAGAATGTTCTCCCTTAGGAGATAGATATTCTGACATATTGACTCAAATAATTGAGCCGCTAGTACAGAACCATAATGACTTATGGTATCAACAAGATGTCAATGTGTCAAATATCCTCTACAGGCTATTTAAAGATCGATGGTTGGCGAACAATGGTCCACATCTTTGGCCACCACGTTCTCACGATTTAACTCCTTTAGACTATTATGTTTGGGGTAGGATAAAAAATATTGTCTACTCAACTCCCCTGACTGATAAAGAGGACTGCATAGAACGAGTCAGAAATGCGTTCAAATTTGTTTAGATTTTTAGATTCATAGTTTTGAAACTCAATTTGGTTTTTAAACACTTTTGCAGATCTCTTCCTCCCGATGAAATAAGAAGAGCAACGCACGAAGCATTCCTGAGACGTATAAATAAATGTCTAGAAATTAACGGTCAAAACTTTGAGCATCTTCTCTAGTTATAACTGCGAGAGTTTGCCATGGTTCTCCTAATAGTAACTTGAACTCGGTTTCAAGAAGGGGTGAAAAATCTACAGCATGGTTCAAATAACAGTTCCTGAAAATTTCATCTTTTTGGCGTGAAGGGAAAAGAAATAGCTGAAAATTCAAGACGAAAAACAGTTTTTTGTGAATAACTCAGAAAATATCTATTTTAGGGCAAGGGTGTGATGCATACACTCACATTATTTTTTAACGTAGATTCAATATCTGCCATAAAAAAATGGGGTTCTAATTTGAAAAAATTGATTTTTCACGATTTTGTCATCCCTAACTTTGAAAGCGATTTTTTCACCCCCTGTATCATGAATCGCGATTTCGATTTTTAAAGTGGATACATCGATCTTACATCTTGAAAAATCCCAAAAATGAAAATTTTCCATCCAAAAACCTCGAAGTTATTCTTGTTTCAGCGGAGCTCTATTTTCGATTTTTTTTTTCGAATTTTCCCGCTCAGAGAGAATTTTCCAACCAAAACTGAAAAATGTTACATCAAATTAACTTGAAATTTTCTAAGGAATCTATTTCTGCAATGAAAAAATGGTGTTCTAATTTGAAAAACGGAAGTTGACGTCATTTCCGGAAAAACCGGAGGTGCTCATGCCTTGAAAATATTTTAGATTTCATCAGCATCGTGAAGTACTTATAAGTGCTGAATTTCATGAAAATACGTTCAGTAGTTTCCCGTATAAATATGGGTGAGGTTCCTCGTGAAAGACCCTGTATATGTCGTACTCAATGGTGATCTTACCCGAATTAACAAATCATTGTTCTCATTAATTGGTTTATGATTCAGGGTAATGTCAATCCATACTTGGGTGTAGTAATTGATAGCATGCTTTAGTAACGCTTCGTCTCAGAAGATGGAAACATCGTTCTCGAAACATTTGTCAGACAACAAAATTGTAGTGGAAAAGGATTTAGTTACTAGCGTAGTGAAGTAATATGATACCGACGAAGAAATAGGTAGTTCCACTAGAAATTTGAATGTTGATAGCCATTTCTGCGATTTTGTTGAAAATATTTTAGAAAGATAACCCGAATGAAATTTTTTTTTGGAAGCCTAGAAATGTCTAATCGTCCAAATGTTTGAATCAACCTGTATAAGAATCTTTGTTAGAGAGTCGAATTATTTCCTCCTATAGGAATAAGCTCTACAATTAATAAAGTTCGCACTTCACTAGTGTGTTACACGAACTGACGTGAAGTCTGGAGCTTTTGCGCATATGTTCTATTGTCCACTCACCTCTATTGAACACTTTTTATCGAATGACATTCGATAAAAAGTTTTCTCAGCTTTTATAATATATGAATACGTTTGACACCATTTTAATATACATATTTCAGTAGAGAGAGAATCTATGACCACATAATTTTCAATTCGGGCATTAATATTCTATTAAAATTGAAATACGAAAAAACTTACGCCTCAAGTAACTCCAGGATACGATATTCACGAAATTCCGTGAAAATTAGTGTGTCGGCATTCTACAAGTTATCACTGAGTTTTATTTGGATCAGATTTGTATATTTTGAGCTATAGAGGAAATAACAACAAAATTTTAGATGAGTAAAACTCCCAAACCATTTATGCCAATTTACGAACCCTAAAGTCGCAAGCGGCTACGCAACCTACCCTGAAAATTGTAAATCCCTATCAATTTCTGTTCCCAAGTTATCGGGAGATAATATTATTTCTCAATTTTTTTTAAATATAGTGTTACCATCCTCCAGAAATTTCACACACGTCTTTATGTGTATATTCTGCAACTAGTTACCAAGTTTTAATTTGATCGGATTTTTCTTGGTTGAATGTCGGACGAATAGTTTCTGATATATATATAATTTTTTCCAGTGATTTTTTAAAAATTTTCTCTTGATACGATCCTCACGAAATTTTGCAAGATTTTTCGTGTTGGTATTCTATAACTAATAACTATATTTGAATTAGATCGGTTCTGTATATTTCGAGTTATTGAGGAAATAACAACCAAATTTCTGATGGGTATAACTTCAAAACCGCCTTAACGATTATCCTTATTAACAATCTCAAATGTAGCATTCAGATGCACGAACTAACCTAAAAATTGCAAGCCGCTTTCTCTTTATGTTCTCAGGTTATCGTGACATAAATAATATAATAATTTTTTTTTTAATTTTCCAGCGACACGATTCTCATTAAATTTCACAAAAGTCTTATTATCTGTATTCTAAAACTTGCTACCAAGTTTCAATTGGTTCGGATCTGTTTTGGTTGATGACAAAATTATTACTCGGGAACCGTTGGATCGATTATGTCCATTAACGAACTTGTCCGTCGTATTTAGATGCGCCACCTACCCTGAAAATTTCAAGTCGCTATCTCTTTCTGTTCTCAAGTTATCGTTGCAACGGTCGGCCGGACTGCCGGACAGAATCAAATTTGACCTCGAATTCTTCATCAGTGACCTCGAATTCTTCATTCGTTCGTTAGAGAATAACGCTATGTTCCCCGGAACATACGCGCAAAAAAGAAATCATAACATTTGAGAAATGAATAAATGATGCTATATGCAGATGTAACTATGATGAATGTTGAATGTGATTTACATATGGCGAGTTAGACAGTACCTACGTAGGTAATTCTATGTTTTTGTGCGGCTTAGCATATAAACACAATTCATTTGAGAAGCGAGGACATATGTTTCCCTTTATTTGAAAATTGGGCGGGAGAGTAGTCCATGTTAACAGAACCCTTCCTGACAGAATTTACATTCCGTTGAATATTCTGACCGAATTTGCTTTCAGTTTAGACTGACGGCGATATACGGTTGAACCGTTGATTAATCACATTCTTCATTTCAGTTTATTATATTCTTGAAAAGCTAATCTCCGGATCCGTGCGGGATACAAAAATGTTGTTCTAATGAAGGAGATTTATACACAATTGGACTGAAGCCGGGAACAAATTTATATTTTTCCAACCAATTACTTCAAAACGCTCAACCTTCAATAATGCTCGCTTGAGTGCTGGGTACTTCGGATGGTGTTGGATGTGACACAAAATAGGTAGCGTTAAGCGCTCTGGCAGCAATAAATTCAAAAGTGGGTAAGCCATGTGGACAGGAGCTTTGGCGCTCTTGTTCAAACTTTGACAAATCATATGTCGAAAAGTGGTATCTCAGAGTTGGGAATTATATCAATGGATTCTTATGATAGAACTGCATCATAAAATAAAATGATTTAAATAAGAATCCATTGATATTATTCCCAACTCTGAAAAGAACAAGTGAACAAAAGCGACAAAGCTCCTGTGCACAGGGGTTTCCCACTTTTTCAATTTGGCTTCTATGCGTCTGTTTTCAAGACTTTTCGTAATTAAATTCGAAACGTAGGCCCATGAATCATCTCATGTTGGATTTACTTACATCAGCAAATAATAATTAGAGTGTTCTATGAAACCATATAGAATTATTCAGAATAATTATTGAAAGTTTGAAAAATCATATCTCCGAAAGTATTAGTTAATTAGAGTTGAGAATGATATCAATGGATTGTTATGATAAAACTGCATCTTAATAAAAATTGATTCAAAATTTGTTATGTAAAAAAAAATTTTTTTTGTTACTCCGAAACCACCTTGCCGATTTTGTCCAATAACGAACCTAACCGAGATATTTATCTCCCTACTCTGAAAATTTCAACTGTCTAGCTCTTTCCGTTCGAGAGTTATCGTGTTAACGGCCGGCCGGCCGGACAGAATCGATGTTGACCATGGATTTTTGATCAGTGATTCGAACCATATCGTTTAAGCCCATTTTTAGCCAAAAATTCCAAAATTATAGACATTTGGGCAAATTGATAAGCACTCTGTTCCGAGGAACAAGAGCGCCAAAAAAAGGGAAAGCTATGTGGACAGGAGCTCTGTTTTGTTAAGACTTTGACAAATCATATCTCCGAATGTATTGGTTTCTCAGAGTTGGGAAATATATCAATGGATTCTTATGATATAACTGCATCAAAAATTCAGAAAAGTGTCATTAAAAAAAGCGTCGTCTACCTATATACGACCTTTACGGTATGAAAACGCCCGGTTTAGTCTGTTTAGATAAACCACCAACCTCATTGTTCACCTCATCGAATGTTCACTGGTTAGTGGTTTATCTAACCACACTAAACCGGGCGTTTTCAGTCCGTAAAGGTCGTATATAGGTAGATGGCATTGCCATACCTGACCCTCTTACGGCAAAAGAATGAACGTCACTGAACATCGGTTAAGATTTCTTTATCGCAGAGGGTCAGGGTTCGTTAGGATTCTCCATAGGTGCCGCTGGTAGATATTCGTTCCTCAAATCTATTCTGAGAATTATATCATATCAATTAGTTAATTAGTTAATTCTCTCTCTCATATCAATTGAAACTTAGCCGATATTCCAGTTTTGTTTTTACTGGAGATATTCTGAACCCAATGAGATTAACTTACCAAATTATATATTTTCATTCTCATATGGATTATCAAGCAAAAATTATGAGGTCATTTCACTGGTCAATTGCATTCATTCTTTGCTTTCTAGAACAACTAGAAATAAATTTGACATGTCCCTTCAAGATGACATGTATGAACACAGATCATGAATTTCATAGATACAATACGGACGTTAATTTTCGATTACAACATTCTGTGAAATCATAGAATTAGGATTCAATATTGAAATTTTGGAATTCATATCTGCGAAAGTATTAGCTTGTTAGAGGTTAAAATGATATCAATGGACTCAGCATCAAATTTAATATGAAATTTGCAATATAAACATTTTTTTTTCGCCACTCCCTAACGGTCAGGCTGATGTTATCCAATAATGAAGTTAACCAAGATACTTATTACATTACTCAGCGTTTCTCAAACTGTGGGGCGTGCCTCCTATGGGGGGCCTTTTACATGATTGGGGGGCGCACAAGAGATTGAAAATAGAAAGATAAAATGCTAAAAATAAGGTTTTGGGGATTTTATCTAAATTTGGTGGAGATGGCCATTCTGAGTTCATTTTCTACTTGAAGTTTATTTCTGTATGGTTTCAAGGTAGCAAGTGCAGACATTCCAATTTCACAAAGATAAGACGTTGGAAAAGGCAAGTGAATCCTAAGCGCTTTGGCTTCTCTAACGGAGAAGTCGTTCGGAAGCTCAGTCCAGAAGTTTGTTAAAGTTAAATTTTTTGTACAGAGTCAAAAAGGACAAATCGAAAAAGCTATCGCAGAGGGAGAGACATTTCAACTTTGTTCTCAAGAAAATCAAAATCAAAATTAAGGACCATAACCTAGTTTTTTCAAAAGCCGACAAGGGCAATTGTTTGGTAGTTCTCGACAAACTACATCAATAAAGTGGAAACGTTTCTCTCCGAACATGATTTCAGGCTCATCAGTTCAAACCCTTTCATTAAGAAGTCAAAAACATATATCAACATGAGCAAAGAATTTTTTAAGAGATATAATACACAAAGCCGACATTCCAATTAGGCCTGTGGTAAGTTTCACTATCACACCAGTTTCAATTATTGCAACTTTTATTCATAATCTTGTCAAAGAACTGACAAACTTCAAGCCGAAATTTTCGGTAAGTAACTCTTTGGATTTGCTGACAAGGTTGAATGAATTGATTTTGCCCACAGACAACTGTCTCATGAGTCATGATCTCCTTTGATGTGAGTAATCTCTTTACTTCAGTTCCTAAATCAGAAACGATACCGTTGGTGGGTGATCTCCTCAGGTCCAAGCTTGTCGATGATGACACAATTACACATGTTTTGACTTTGTTGAATTTCTGTCTTTCTCAGGATTTGTTTGTCTTCGATGAAAAATTGTAGAGACAACCTGAGGTTTTAGCCATGGGCAGTTGCTTTTCCCCTTTTTTAGCGGATTTGTTCATGAACAATTTGGAGGTCAATCACATAATTAACGACAACAATGATTAAATCTTAAATTGGTTCAGACACGTGGACGATTGTCTCGTTTTTATCAAGGGCAATTCGGACACCGCCAAAAATCTATTGAATAAAATT
Source organism: Halyzia sedecimguttata (assembly GCA_937662695.2). Lineage (NCBI taxonomy): Eukaryota > Metazoa > Arthropoda > Insecta > Coleoptera > Coccinellidae > Halyzia > Halyzia sedecimguttata. The sequence continues at coordinate 11,183,397 of OW569418.2, forward strand.
TACTCAGTTCATCCCAACATCGCTTTCACACTTGAACTTGAATCCGATGGCAGACTCAACTTCTTGGACTTGACCATTAGTAGGTTTGATAAACTAGAATACAGCATTTATAGGAAGCCCACGAAAACTGACCGCGTCATACCTTCTTGGTCTAATCATCCTCACCAACAAAAAATGGCAGCCTTTTATTGATACATTCATAGACTCCTCAACGTTCCACTTTCGCACACGGATTACAATAAGGAGTTGAATATCCTCAGACAGATTGCTTGCAACAATGTTTACAACTCCAACATTGTAAAAAATTTAATCTGTAAAATAAAGAACAAAAGAGAACAACTCCTAACTTACCCTTTATTGGACAAACCTTCTAGGTATGTGGCTTTACCTTTTTTAAATGAGAACATCTCTCAAAAGATATCTGGTTTCATCAACCATCAATTAAAAGACACCAAAGTTTCTTTCAAGAGTACAAATAATTTGAGCTAACACTTAGTCAATTCAAAGGATAAAATAAACATGTTGTCAAAGAGCGGTATTCACAAACTTCAATGCAAAGATTGTGAAGCTTCATATAGGTAGGACTTGTAGACCTTTGAGGGTTCAGGTAAACGAACACTTGAATAAGTCTGAGAACTCTGCTTTCGGTCACCATATTAAATGCAACAAGCACAATTTCAGCCCCAATGATAATGTTAAACTTTTGAAGGAAGTCAACTCAAAGAATTTTAACAGATTAGATTTTCTAGAAGATATACAAATTGACAATGAATTGCGGAACAATGGTCTGTTTCTCAACACTCAAGTCCAATTAAACAGGTCTTATGTTCCCTTACACAGAAGACTCAACTAACATTTTCTCCATGATGATAACTATGGCATACATATTTGTCTCGGACCTGGGTCCCCTCTGCTCCACATATCTTGGATTCAGCCCTCTATTTATTGCGCAAAAATCGTGGTCAACGATCTGATGTTTGGTTTCCTTGCTCGCTCTCAAAAATTCCTGTTGAACTGTGGTCACTGAAACTGTCACTTTTCAAGGTTTACGCCAATTCAATAATGTATGTGATTTATTAGTTCCAGGTCCACTCTCAAAGTTAATTAGTATACTGTGGTCACTAAAAATGACAATTGTCAGTTCTTCAATGTTTACGTTAGTTCAATAACAACATAGGCAACATCATAGACAACATATCAACAATAACAATTGTCTGTTGTCAAATTTCAGCATATTCTTAGATAACCCATAATGGGACACCAAATGTGAAATCTGTTTATATTATTATTTGTGCCATGTTTTGTCGATTTTACTGCCGGGGATCTCTATGTATAATTGACAAGTGCGTAACACAACTTTGCACCTTTTTTAAAATATTTCAACTTTTGCCTTGCTCACTTGCAGTTAACGCACTGATAATGGCTTAAAAGCCGAAAGCGCTTTGTAATTTTTAATAAAGTAAATTTTTACACGAAGTACAACTTCATTCCTCATTGAGTAGTACGTGTACGCAGCTCAACCCAAATCATCTGTTAAAGATTCATCAAAAAAGTTTGACTTTTGTAAGGTACTTGATGAACCATCTATCAGTTGTTCTTCTTCTTGTAGTGATAGTCCAACAGGTCTATTCTCAAATGGATTTAAAACTCAGATCTAGTCTGACGACTTAATATCATTTTCTGCAAAGAAGTATCGTTTGGGATTCTCAAGTTTTCTAGATGGTTTTCCACAGTTTCAAGCATAACAGATTTGTGATTATCTCCCAATGGAGAATCTTGCACAATATCGCAGAACTTGAAATAATTTCAAAACTGTTTTCAATGAGTATGTTTAGCCATAACTGCATTTTCTTACAAAAATAGTCAAAAGTGTAATTGGAATTCCTACGTCACGGATAGGGGGAGCAAAAATTTTCGAATTACATCAGGGGTGCGTGAAGAGCAAAGGTTTGAGAACCTCTGGCCTAGATCATTCCATTTTTGAGTTATTGGCTGGACCACCGATTCTTGATCAGTGAGTCGAACCAAATTGTTCAAGACCATTTTCATCAAAAAATTCGTAAATTAGAGACATTTGGGAAACTTGACAAGCACTCTGTTCGGAGGAACAAGAGTGCCGGCCGGCCGTAGGCACATAACTCTCGAACGAAAGGAGTTGGACGATTGAAATTTGCAAGGTGAGTTTGGAGCGTAAATAATTCGGACGAGTTCGTTAATGGGCGAAATCCATCGAGCAGTTTCGGAGTTATGGCCGATTTTAGTAAAAGTATTTTTTATAAATATTTCCAAAACCGATCATTTGATCTATCTGAAATTTACCATCAAATTGTGGAATCATGACTTTTATACGCATGTGATGTTTTGTATTGAGCAGGTTACCGCAAGGTGTCAAAAAAAAAATTGAAAATTAAAAAAAAAAAAATTCTACAATATCTCTCGAACAGAATGAGCTAGGCAGTTGAAATTTTCAGAGTAGGTTAGGGAGATGAATATCTCAGTTAAGTTCGTTATTGGGCAAAATAGGCCAGATCGTTTCGGAGTAACGAAAAAAAAAATTTTTTGTTAAGTAACAAATTTAAACTTCAATTTTTAATTAAGATGCAGTTTTACCATTAGAATCCATTAATATAATTTTCAACTCCAACAAGATAATACTTTCGAAGATATGATTTTTCTAAATTTCAATAATGAATCGTACTTCTATGTTTTCACAGAATGCTATAATTATTATATCTAAGCTTCATTATATGATCTGTGCTCATACTCATACATGTCATCCTGTTCTATAAGAGAGAGTCAAATTCATTTCAGCTATTTTAATTTGATTTCTTCCATGGTACAGTTCTCATTCTCAGATTGCTCATTTAATCTTGATAAATAAACTTTTATTTGAATTGAATTTCCTTTATGTTGCAGTTCTATCATAAGAATACATTGATATAATTCCCAACTCTGAGAAACCAATACTTTCGGAGATACAATTTGTCTGTTTGAACAAGAGCGCCAGAAAGCTTCTGTCCACAGGGCTTGAACCAATTTTATTCTTGATTACATTCATTCCTGGGGGTGACCGTCTGGGCAAACAACACTTACGGTGCCTAGCTAGATATTTTCGAATTTGTCAAAATATGTTCAGTAATTATTCCATGTCTAAGAAGGGATGATTACATGGCCATTTTGTGTGGATTACTCTTAATAAAAAGTTGGACAAACTCTGATTATAGCCAGAGACCCATCCAAGTTCTGAACTTGCTAAAAGCTGATTAGCTCCAGGAAAACAAAATCCCAATATTTCCAAGAATATAAACCCGAGTCCAACAAAAAATTGATCCACTTATGGGAAGAGAATTGTATCAAACGATCAAACGACAGGGCAGTGTTTGTGGTGGCGCAAGGACCCATTCTAATACATACATTTACTGTTGGGTCGAAAATAAACAGGGCTCTGTTTGTGGTGGCGTAAGGAGAGATATCAGTTCAACCATACAATTCAGCCATGGGATTAAAAAACACCCTGTATAGCAGTGGTTTATTTCTCATAGTGAATTCTGGGAATAATTTCTTCAAAACAAATCACTCCAATCGTATGGTTGGGCCATGAGTTTACAATTCACCAAAAACATTCTGTTTAGTAGAAATTTTGCTATCTAATTATCATTTTGCCCAAATGCCTGTAATTTTCGAATTTTTTGCCGAAAATGGTCTCGAACGATTCGACTCCCTGATTAAGAAATCCAGGTCAAATTCCATTCTGTCCGGCCGGCCGTCCGTTGCCACGATAACTTGAGAACGGAAAGAGACAGCGACTTGAAATTTTCAGGGTAGGTGGCGCATAGTAATACGACGTACAAGTTCGTTAATGGGCATAATAGAAAGGGTTTCCGAGTAATAATCTTGTTTTCAACCAATACAAGTCCGATCGAATTGAAACCTGGTGAGTAGTTGTAGAATGCAAAACTAATGACGTTTGTGAAATTCTGTGAGAATCTTATAACTAGAAAATTTAAAAAAAATATTATTTTTGTCACGATAACCTGAGAACGGAAAGAGAAATCGACTTGAAATTTTCGGGTGAGGTTTTGCGTCTGAATGGGACTTTTAAGTTTGCTTATAGGCATTATTTGCCAAAAGTTTTTGGAGTTATACCACCTGAAACTTGGTTGTAATTTCCACAATAACTCGAAATATACAAACACCGATCCAATTCAAATAGGGTTATCAGTTAAAGAATGCCAACGCAAAATATATTTGGGAAATTTCATCAGGATCGTATCACTAGAAAATTTCTAAAAATCATTGAAAATAATTGAAAAAAAATTCTATATATCAGAAACTATTCGTCTGACATCGCTGAAATTTTGCGAAAGCCTTCGAAAACTAACTCTACTGCCAAGTTCTAAGTTTGAGCAGGATCGGTTGCTACGATAACTTTCAAACGAAAGAAGATAGGGACTTGCAATTTTCAGGGTAGGTTGCAAATCTCAATGGGAGAGTTACGTTTTTGGGCATAATCGGTCCATCGGTTTCGGAGTTATACCCACCTGGAATATTATTTCCTCGATAACTCCAAAAATATATACTTGATCGAATTGATGCTTGGTAACTAGTTGTAGAATATTGACATGTGTGAAATTTTGTGAGAACCGTACTTCTAGAAAATTTTAAAAAAATTACGAAAAAATATTGATTCAAGCAATGACGTGAAGTCAGGAGCTTTTGCGAGAATGTTCAATTGTCCATTCTCCTGTATTGGACACTCTCAATCGAATTTACCATGGTAAATTATATTGTCCATTCTCGTGTATCGGACATTCTTCATCGAATTTTCTTGATAAGTTTGTTTATTTTTACTGCTGAGAAGTAAATATTTCAATCTCCTTCTACTAACTGATGAAAAACATCTTTCTTTTGTTTCTCCATATTTTTGTGTTGTCACAGGCAATAGGTGTCATAGAGATCTCAAATGTGTAAAGGTCATACAGGATCATGAAACTCATGGAAGATAGATATGTCAATGACATTGCTTATGATCTATGGATCATAATATACCATATAGTTAATACATGAATTATCCAGCCCCGTCAAAAATCAAAGACTTTTGAAAACTTATTTTGTCGAGAGTAATCCAGCGGACCAGTACATCTAGATCATTGGAATAATTCGATATTTCTGGAATATCTTCACTAATATAGATCCAATCGAGTTCACACCCAGAACGTTACTGTGAAATAAGGTTGGTTTTGAAGGTTCTCGCAGAATTTTAACAACATCTTTCGGATAATTTCTGAGATACAGGATGTTTTTTAATGAATTTTTCTCAAATTTGTATTCATGCGATCCTCATTTGATCGGATCAGTATTTTTCGAGTTATTTGGGAAACAAAATTTCAGATGGCTCTAACTCTGAAACCACTCAGTATATTCTGCCTATCAACAAACTAAGCCGGCTCATTTGGACTGAACGTCAACTCTGAAAATTTCGACTCTCTAACTCATTACGTTCGAGCGTAATTGTGTTGACGGCCGGCCTGAAACCGGAAAATTTTGACCTCAGATTCTCAATCAGTGAGTCGAAACTGATTGTTTGAGACCATTCTTGGCCAAAAATACGGAGATTACAGACATTTGGACGAATTGATAGGCCGCCAAAAAATTCAAACTCTTCGAATTGTTTTCCGGCTATAAATTATTATAAAATGGTTTCATTATTTTGTGAATTGCTTCTGCGTAAGAAACACAAGACATTTGTCAGAAGCAATCAATCGAACAACTTTGTTTTCATTTCAGAAGAGCTAACAAAAAAAATAATTCTGAAAGTTTTCGTTAAGTGCCTGACGAAGGAGTCTGATATTGACTCCGAAACGTTACGAAAGTGTTGTTTCGTCGTTAATGTTGTTTTCGTTATTTTTTGTTATGCAACATTGTTCGATTGATTGCTTCTGACTAATATCTTGTGTTTCTTACGCAGAAGCAATTCACAAAGTAATATATTTTTTATTTTATAGATATTTTCCAGAGTTTGGGAGGGAAAACCCAGAAAGAAATCATTTAATAATGAATATACCTCCCACAGTATCCTTTTATGATTACTTATAATACATAATTTTTTTCAGATTTGACCTCGAGCAAACCTTGGAATGTTTGGTTTTCCATTGAAATACAGCGTTCAAATGAGAATTCATTGTATAAATTTCAGAAATACAAAATAAATGAAGAATTTTCTGAATTTAAATTCGTTTAGTAGAAATAATAAACTTGTATAAGCAATTTATAAATTTTACCTGGTGATTGTTGTTACAAATTCCTTCAATAGATTCATCACGCTGGGGCTCATGACACAACGCCGTTGCTATAATTTTTTCGATCCATCTAATATGGATTGTAATTAACGATTCTAAACTCATACACAACAGCATCTTACCGTATTTCGCATGAAAAATAGGGACTCTATCTTTCCCTTCATCGCGTATCTCATAGGAAGTACTTTATTCGATTTCTTGATTGCGGAAGCCGAGGGTAGTAACCATCCATCCATGGAATTACAGTGGAACTCGATGAATGAACAGAATTTCCTGATGCATCGACCCTCGGCGGCTGCTCCGACGATAATGAGACCAAAACGTGAAGTTATTTCTGCTTGAATGTATTCAATAACCACCAAGGAATGTGATCACAGTATAAAAAAAAAATCGTAGGAGTGTTGTCAGAGATTGTAAATAGTTTCATAAATTTCTCGACTCATACGATGTGTCTTCGACAACTGCTAATAAATTTGAGAACTTCAAGAACTGTGTTCAAGGCGAGAATGTCTGCTGCTAATTAATGTCCTTGCATATGTCTTTGAATCGAAATACATATATAGATATTGAAATTTGGGAGTAGAAATATTTTGGAGGAGATTAAATAAATCATGGAGGGCCCAGCCATAATTTGAACAAGGTCTAAAAACCAAAATAGCTAATCTTCCACAATCTCACCTTCTCTAAGCATACACTAATTCTTGGCAAGCACCGGCCAATCATGGAAGAAGCTGTTTCTTCGCATGCGCCCCCGATATTCTGTTTTTAACCTCAACCGCGAATCCAATTTTAAAGTAAACAAAACATGTCAATCTACGAACGAGTCGCCTCATAACATAATTATTCCGAATAATTTTCACTATATCACTTACTAAATCCTGTTGAAATCTATTTTATACCATACGTTGAATATAGTCGAGACTACCTTGTATTTGATGAGTTTGAAGGTTGAAGGAATCTAGATAATAGATATATTGATTACGTATGTGAAAGAAATTCCAAATTATAGAGAACTGTGGGATAGCAATTGTAACCGCACTAATACCATATAGGGAACATGAAGTCATATTTTCTAGATTATATAAGTATTAAGTTGATATTTGGTATACGTCCTTCCGGATTTCAGGCGAAAAATCAGCAGTAGGTACTAGTAGTGAATTGAATGAATTACTTTTTATAGAGAAATCCAAGTCTTTATATTTACTTTCTGGAGTGAATAAATTGAGATCCAAACAGTTCACCTGGAGCGAACAAGAAATGGTTGTCAACAAATTGAACGCAGGAGTTACTACTGATAGAATTCTTAATAAAAAAAAGCACTGACGTGAAGTCAGTACTCTTTGGCGCGCGTGTTCATGGTGGCTAATTTGAATTGAATGATGAGTACTTCAAGCTCAGTGGATAGAGCGAGCCGAAGATCTACCCAAAGGATAGTGGACACCATTCACTGTCGGTACAAAAATTAACAGTGCTGTATCTAAGCTGCCATCAGGATAGAGTAACAAAGTTGGAAAAGAACACAACTGACCCTCCTTAGTCGCACAAGCTCCTAGAAGATTTGGGAGGGTCAGTATAATCCTAATCATGTTTATAGCACGCGCGCCAAAGCAGATTGACTTTTTACACTTTTTCTTTCATTGTTAAGTCACTCTGCTTTTGCGCGCGTGCTATAAACATGATTAGGAATATACTGACCCTCCCAAATCTTCTAGGAGCTTGTGCGACTAAGGAGAGTCAGTTGTGTTCTTTTCCAACTTTGTTACTCTATCCTGATGGTAGCTAAGATACAGCACTGATAATTTTTGAACCGACAGTGAATGGTGTCCACTATCCTTTGGGTAGATCTTCGGCTCGCTCTATCTACTGAGCTTGAAGTACTCATCATTCAATTCAAATTAGCCTTCGTGAACACGCGCGCCAAAGAGTACTGACTTCACGTCAGTGCTTTTTTTTTTTCAATCCTTCAACAAATATAGCTATTATTACAGTTTGGCTGTTAGCTTTACCGTAGATCGAAGAAAATTGCGGTTGTGGGACCTCCGTTAGGAACGCAATTGCCTCTTCTCCAAATCCGAACGTATTTTAATATAGATCTACCGAATATAGTTATTTATAAATTCGCCTCAGGGCTACCATACAGACATTTCAACTCGGAAACAACGCTATTTCCCCCAAACTGACTTGTGTCCGTGCACTGAATTGACATGAATATTCTTTAAAACCTCATAATATCGGCTCATCACTCCCAACATAACCCAAACAACCCAAAACCATTCACTTCTCGTCTGCGCATGCGCAATATACTCGTGACTGCAAGTCCTCCCAAAATTACACACCTCACAAAACACTCCGATTCTCCAACTCTAGTGGTTCAGGAGATATCGCTTCTTGAATCCACGCATGCGCAGACCCTCACTGGGGATTCTATAGAGGAATAGCATCCGACACCCCAATACCCCAATCCTCTATGACGAAAGCACCAGCAGTTAAATCACTGATGGTCTGCTCATGCGCATAACGAAAAATGCCCATAAGGGGTAACATCAATTTCGAAATTAGCCCCAGGGCCACGGTACGGACACTTCAACTCAGAAACAACGCTACATTCCCCAAACTGAATTGTCCGTGCACTGAACTGCCGGGAATATTCTTTTAAAACCTCTCAATATTGGCTCAGCGCTCCCGACATAACCCATACAACCCAAAAGCAGTCACTTCTCTTCTGCGCATGCGCAATCTACTTGCGGCTGAAAGTCCTCCCAAAATCACACACCCTACAAAAAACTCCGATTATCCAACACCAGTGGTTCAGGAGATATCGCATCTTTAATCCACGCATGCGCAGACCCGTACCAGGGGATTCTATGGAGGAATAACATCCGCCACCCCATAATCCCAATCCTCTCTGACGAAAGCACCAGCAGTTAAATCACTGATGGTCTGCACATGCGCATAACGAAAAATGCCCGTAAGGGGTAACTTCGATTTCAAAATAAGCCCCAGGGCCACGGTACGAACACTTCAATTCGGAAAGAACGCTACATCCCCCAAACTGAATTGTCCGTGCACTGAACTGCCGGGAATGTTCTTTTAAAACCTCTCAATATTGGCTCAGCGCTCCCGACATAACCCATACAACCCGAAAACAGTCACTTCTCCTCTGCGCATGCGCAATCTACTTGCGGCTGAAAGTCCTCCCAAAATCACACACCTTACAAAAAACTCCGATTATCCAACACCAGTGGTTCAGGAGATAACGCATCTTTAATCCACGCATGCGCAGACCCTTACCAGGGGATTCTATGGAGGAATAACATCCGCCATCCCAAAACCCCAATCCTCTATGACGAAAACACCAGCAGTTAAATCACTGATGGTCTGCTCATGCGCATAACGAAAAATGCCCATAAGGGGTAACATCAATTTCGAAATTAGCCCCAGGGCCACGGTACGGACACTTCAACTCAGAAACAACGCTACATTCCCCAAACTGAATTGTCCGTGCACTGAACTGCCGGGAATATTCTTTTAAAACCTCTCAATATTGGCTCAGCGCTCCCGACATAACCCATACAACCCAAAAGCAGTCACTTCTCTTCTGCGCTTGCGCAATCTACTTGCGGCTGAAAGTCCTCCCAAAATCACACACCCTACAAAAAACTCCGATTATCCAACACCAGTGGTTCAGGAGATATCGCATCTTTAATCCACGCATGCGCAGACCCGTACCAGGGGATTCTATGAAGGAATAACATCCGCCACCCCATAATCCCAATCCTCTCTGACGAAAGCACCAGCAGTTAAATCACTGATGGTCTGCACATGCGCATAACGAAAAATGCCCGTAAGGGGTAACATCGATTTCAAAATAAGCCCCAGGGCCACGGTACGAACACTTCAATTCGGAAAGAACGCTACATCCCCCAAACTGAATTGTCCTTGCACTGAATTGCCATGAATATTCTTTTGAAACCAAGCAATATCGGCTCAGCACTCCCATCATAACCCATACAACCCAAAAAAAGTCACTTCTCTTCTGCGCATGCGCAATCTACTTGCGGCTAAAAGTCTTCTCAAAATCACACACCTCACAAAAAACTCCGATTCTCCAACACTAGTGGTTCAGGAGATATCACATCTTTAATCCACGCATGCGCAGACCCTCAACAGGGGATTCTATGGAGGAATAGCATCCGCCACCCCAAAACCCCAATCCTCTCTGACGAAAACACTACCAGTTAAATCACTGATGGCTGGCTCATGCGCATAACGAAAAATGCCTGTAAGTGTTAACATCAATTTCAAAATTAGCCCCAGGGCCACGGTACGGACACTTTAATTGCTATGAATATTCTTTTAAAACCTTACAATATCGACTCAGCACTCCCAACATAACCCATCCAACCCAAAAACAGTCACTTCTCTTCTGCGCATGCACAATCTTCTCGGGGCTAAAAGTCCTCTCAAAATAACACACCTTACAAAAAACTTCGATTCTCCAACACTAGTGGTTCGGGAGATATCGCATCTTCAATCTACGCATGCGCAGACCCTCATCAGGGATCTGGATTCTATGGAGGAATAACATCCGCCACCCCAAAACCCCAATCCTCTCCGATGAAAACTACAGCAGTTAAATGACTTCTCATCTGCACATGCGCACATCGAAAAATGCCCGGCAAGGGCAGCATGAACCTCAAAAACATAGGTTTCGGCATTTTAAGCAAAGTATTTCGCAAAATATTAGTAATTTTTTGATTTTTTTCACGTCACGTGATCTTCACGAAATTTTGCAAAAGTGTTTGCATTGGTCTTTTGTATCTTGCTACTGAGTTTCAATTTATTCAGATCAGTATTTTTCGAGTTATCGTGAAAAAAAATTTTAAAATTTTTGAAATTTTTTATTGCCACTTTAGGGCCGCCCGATCAAAACAAAACTTCGCAGGCATATGAAGGTCATGATTCTACAATTTGATGCCAAATTTCAGCAAGATCGAGTGATCGGTTCCGGAAATATTCATAAAAAACGTTTTGACTAAAAACGGCCTTAACTCCGAAACCGCTCAGTGGATTTCGCCCGTTAACGAACCTGTCCGAGATATTTACGCTACAAATCTACCCTGCAAATTTCAACGCTCTAAGTCTTTCCGTTCGAGAGTTATCGTGCTAACGGCCGGACCGGACGGACAGAATTGAATTTGACCTCGAATTCTTCATCAGGGAGTCGAACCCAATCGTTTGAGACCATTTTCGAAAAAAAATACGAAAAATACAGACATTGTGACGAAATGATAGCACGCTGTTCCTTGCGGAACACGCGCGCAAAAAGCAATATTCGTAAAACACTTGTGATTATGGACATTCTAATAATTCATTCCCTAATTGGTAAATAGCTTATATTGGCTCATTTGGGTCTCCCGACGAGCTATGACCTATGATTTCCAGTATAATTATGACAGTTCTTCATACAATACTTCCATTCTTTTGAATAATGCCTTCTAGAATATCTTGGAACAATAAACATATGAGTCAAAATTTTAAAGGGATTGAAACCTACGTAGTTTATGTTAATGTATAGCTATTAGCCAGCCTCCACAGTAAGATCTGACGATTCAAATAATCCATAGTTCACGAGAGTTCAGTTCCTGCCAAAGTCGAAATTTGGAGAGACAGTATTTTCAAATGTTGTTGAAGATAGGTAAACACGCGGGGCGCAATAAACCACCATGTGGCGATTGTATGTCGAAAAGTGGAAATTAAGAATATATATCCCAGGTAACTACTGACGTTTTGTTCTAATACCGGATATCGACAAGACCTTACGTGGAGCCCGATAGCCCGGGGGTCCAATCCGTCGAGTTTTCGGTTTCGGAACGAGAGAAGGCGGGCTCAAATCCCGGAAAGGGAATTACACTTTTTGGCGCTCTAGTTCCTCGGAACTGAGTGCTTATCAATTTGCCCAAATGTCTGTAATTTTCGAATTTTTGGCTGAAAATGGTCTCAAACGATTTGGTTCGACACACTGACTGTCCGGCCGGCTGGCCGTAGGCACGATAACTCTCGAGCGAAAGGAGTTAGAGGATTGAAATTTGTAAGGTGGGTTTGGAGCGTAAATATCTCGGACTGGTCCGTTAATGGGCGAAATAAATCAAGCGCTTTCGGAGCTATGGCCGATTTTAGTAAAACACATTTTTTATGAATATTTCTGAAACTGATCACTCGATCTATCTAAAATTTAGCATCAAATTGTAGAATCATGACCTTTATGCGCATGTGAAGTTTTGTATTGACCAGGTTACCGCAAAGTGTAAAAAAAAAAATTCAAAATTAAAAAAAAAAATATCCTCCAATAACTCTCGAACGGAATGAGCTAGGCTGCCTAGGCAGTTGAAATTTTCAGAGTAGGTTAGGGCGATAAATACGTCGGTTAAGTTCGTTATTGGGCAAAATAGGCCAGATGGTTTCGGAGTAACGAAAAAAAAATTTTTTTTTTTAAGCAACAAATTTCAAATTCAATTTTTATTTAAGATGCAGTTTCAGCATTAAAATCCATCGATATCATTTTCAACTCCAACAAGCCAATACTTTCGGAGATACGATTTTTCGAAATTTCAATAATGAATCGTACTTCTATGTTTTCACAGAATGCTATAATTATTCTATCTAAGCTTTATTATATGATCTGTGTTCATACTCGTACATTTCATCCTGTTCTATAAGAGAGAGTCAAATTCAGTTCAGCTATTTTAATTTGATTTCTTCCATGGTGCACTGCTCATTCTCAGATTGCTCATTTAATCTTGATAAATAAACTATTATTTGAATTGAATTTCCTTTATGATGCAGTTTTATCATAAGAATACATTGATATAATTCCCAACTCTGAGAAACCAATACTTTCGGAGATATAATTTGTCTGTTTGAACTAGAGCGCCAGAAAGCTCCTGTCCACAGGGCTTGAACCCATTTTTCTATCACTTATGAGAATATATCTTTATGTTTCACCCCAACACATTTAGATCTTTCAATGGGCATTTATTGGTTAAGAATAAGTAATTGAATATTACTGGAATTCAATTGTATTTCATTCAATATGTTAGTAACTAAACTTATAATTTTCTTTACTCTGATTATTTAAATTAGACATTAATTCCAGTAATATTTTTCTAGAATATTTATGTATTCTTCTCCCAAAGAAGTATTGAAGGTAGACAATGTGCTAATTTTCATCATTGCATTCTATCGTGACTTCACGAAAAAAAAAATTGGTTCAAGCACTGACGTGAATTCATGCGCTTTTGCGCGTATGTTTTATTGTCCATCCTCCTGTATTGGACACTCTCAATCGAATTCACCATGGTGAATTCGATTAAGAGTGTCCAATACTGGAGAATTGACAATAGAACAAACGCGTAAAAGCTTCTGACTTCACGTCAGCGCTTTAACCAATTTTTTTATGATTGCGTTAGATTCTGCGGTGAGCAATAATGATAGTTTTCCAACATGATTATGCTCCTAAATTCAATAAAAAAAATGGGTTCAAGCCCTGTGGACAGGAGCTTTCTGGCGCTCTAGTTCAAACAGACAAATATTATCTCCGAAAGTATTGGTTTCTCAGAGTTGGGAATTATATCAATGTATTCTTATGATAGAACTGCATCATAAAGGAAATTCAATTCAAATAATAGTATATTTATCAAGATTAAATGAGCAATCTGAGAATGAGAACTGCACCATGGCAGAAACCAAATTAAAATAGCTGAAATGAATTTGTCTCTCTCTCATAGAACAGGATGAAAAGTACGAGTACGAACACAGATCATATAATAAAGCTTAGATAGAATAATTATAGCATTCTGTGAAAACATAGAAGTATGATTCATTATTGAAATTTAGAACTTCATCTTAGCAGAAATTGAATTCAAACATCATAGAAGAATTCAAATTCAACAAGAGTGCCAAAAATTATCAATCCAAAACCAATAGACGAATTCTACCCAACAACGAACTCATCCGAGATATTCATTCCTCAATTCTATGAACGATAATATATATCTTTCCTCAAATTTACTCCAATACACCAATATTCCACTTTTGTTTTTAGTGGAGATATTCTGAACTCAATATTATTAACTTACCATTACCATTCCCATCATAATATGGATTGACCATCGGCATGAATATATCAACCAACAAAAAGTATGATATTACATGAGGAGTAACTTTTCAAAACGCATTATGTCCAATTTGGGCGAAATTGAGTTTGAAGCGGATTCAGAAATTTTTTCTGTTGCTCTATAGCCCTATGTAAACAAAATCTTCCAAATGGCATTATGTCCCTCTGTTATTCAAATCCAAAGTATGTAAGCCGCATCGCAATGAATTATGTTTACGTTTGCATTTTTAAAAGAAATAAAATATAACCAAAAACATGTTTTATCGATTTGCTCATGTTAATTAGGTTACAGGCCAACACTTACTGTGCAGACTGTTTTCTCTAAATGTATAAAAAATCGCAACAAACAGCATTATTTTCAATTTCAACCACATCAAAACGCATTATATACAATGAGATGAATCAAAACGCATTAAGTCCAAACGTTTTTTACATTTTCTGTGTATATCTGATCAATATTGATTTAAATGAGATTAGTTATTACCTTTAGATGTAAATTTCTATCAAACAAACTCGACATACTCAAATTATAAGCCAGGGAGGAAGAAAAAATCGTTTTTCGTTGATTCCCAATAAAATGGTTCTTGGACTTAATGCGTTTTGATAAGTTGCTCCTCATATTATGATTCTCATATTGATACCATTACTCGAATGAATGACAATGAGACAACGTCAAAGTTGACATTATAACAATTCATAGAATAGCCACAGAATAATTCTATCATTGAAATTTTGAAGAATCATATCTCCGAAAGTATTAGCTTGTTAGAGTTTAAAATGATATGAATGGATTCTTATGGTAAAACTGCTTATTGAAAAAAATTTTAATTTGGAATTTGTTCTGTCAAAAAAAAAATTTTTTTTTGTTACTCCGAAACCATCTGTCAGATTTTGCCCAATAATTAACCGATTTAACGATTAAATTAGCCGAGATATTTATCCCCCAAACCTACTCTGAAAATTTCAACTGTCTAGCTCATTCCGTTCGAGAGTTATCGTGCCTACGGCCGGACCGGCCGGACGGCCGGCCGGCCGGACAGAATGAATTTCGACCACGAATTCTTGATCAGTGAGTCGAACCAAATCGTTTAAGACCATTTTCATCGAAAAATTCGAAAATTACAGACATTTGGGCAAATTGATAAGCACTCAGTTCCGAGGAACTAGAGCGCCAAAAAACAGAGAGGTTCCTCCCAAGTACCCGAAATTCATTTAAAAAACGAAAAGACAATGGGGTAAAAACGAACAAATAAAAATAATACATAACCTTTCAAACGTCCCCTCTCACAAATATACTCGTCTGTTGCCGCATGGATCTCTTGAAGAAGAATCACCTCTGCTAATGTTCGAATTTATTTACCCTCAGAAATTCCTTCCATATTTGAACTAAATAAGAAAAATATCGTTGCTCATAAGGCCAGTTGAGTTTTCTTCAGAACCAGGTGAACCAAGCAATGATTATTCAGAACTTCAGATGTTCGAAGACTGGCACAGGACCCTAATGTACGGCTCCCATAGATATATGATGCTTTTCTCGTAGTTATTATTTCAATAGAAATGAAAATAACATTGATTGGAACTGGTACTGTCTTTTCGAATGCATATGGAAAATTATGATTATTTACAAAATGACAAATTGTCACAGGCCATATGTCTCAGACAAGTGCAATGTCATAGAGGAACATGAAATTCTTGAAAGACAGATGTGTTAATGAAGTTACTAACTTCATGGAATAATTTAGAGTCGAAAATCAGAAACTGTTGACAACTTGTTTGGTCGAATCTAAATACAGTGGACCAGTTCACCCCGACCGTTGGAATATTTTAATATTTCGGCAATAAATCATCACCAATATAGATCTGATCAAGTTGAAATCTAGAACTTTACTGTAAAATATGGTTTTGTAGGCTCGAGTAGAATTTCGAAGATATCTGACGGATAGTTTCTGATATACAGAATTTTTTTAAATATTATTATTTTAATTTTCCAGTCATGCGATCCTCACACAATTTTGCATGAAGAATTCGTGTCCGTATTTTTCAACTGATAACCGTGCTTCAAATATCTATAACTCTGAAACCACTCGGTGGATTTTGCCCATTAACGAACTCAGCCGGTACATTTGGATTCCAAAACTACCCTGAAAATTTCAACTCTCTAACTCATTGCGTTCGAGCGTAATTGTGCTGACGGCCGGCTGGACGGAAATAATTAATTTTGACTTCGGATTCCTGATCAGTGAGTCGCAACTAATCGTTTAAGACCATTCTCGGCCAAATATTCGAAAATTACAAATATTTGGACGAATTGATAGGCTTTCTGTTCATAGCACGGCTATCATCTGCCAAAGTTTGTCATAGAGCTTGTAGAAGGCCCTGTATATCGCATGCCTGGAAAAACTCAGATATCGATTCGTGAAATCGGCGAACGCAGATTTTGCCGAAAATATGCGACCACTGTTATCAATTCGAAATGCGTGGCTCATAAATTCGGAACTGATTATTCCCAAATTAGTAAATCCAGGATGATTCCGTTGCGAAAGTAATCCTGCCTGCAAACGAAATTTTTCAATTTATATTTTAATCCAGCAAAAGCCTCTTTTTAATGTATCAAAACTGTAACAGGGTTGTTATCTTCTAATTAGATCTGCTATCTATAGCTGCGAATGCTACAACTTTCAGGTTTTTCCGAGGAAAAAGACCCTGGAACAAAGAATTTCAACTTTTTTCATAAGATGATTTCTGTGCAATCTCAGGAAGCGAATCAGAATTCTCGACAATGGGAATTAAATTAAATTTCTTATTGGATTCAAACAACATATGATTTTAGGATCTAGTTAGAAATATAAGGGCATGGAAGAACATTCTCCTGTATTGGACACTCTTGATACGAATTTACCATGGTAAATTTGAATTAAGTGTCCAATACAGGAGAATGGACAACATAATTTACCATGGTAAATTCGATTAAGGGTCTCCAATACAGGAGAATGGACGATAAAGATACGCGCAAAAGCTCCTGACTTCACGTCAGTGCTTGAACCAATTTTTTTTTCGTAATTTTTTTGATATTTTCTAGGAGTAGGGTTCTTACAAAAAATTTTTTTCCGTCATTTTTTTCAAATTTTCTAGGGGTACAGGTCTTACAAAATGTTAAACACGTCTTTATGTTGATTTTATACTACTAGTTACTAAGCTTCAATTCGATCGAATCTTTATTTTTTGAGTTATCGAGGAAATAATATTCCCGGTGGGTATAACTCAGAAACCGATTATGCCCAAAAACGAAATTATCTCTCCCATTCGGATATGCAACCTACCCTGAAAATTGCAAGTCCCTATCTCCTTCTGTTCAAAAGTTATCGAGGCAACGGTCACCCATCTACTGAACTCACACAAGGCTGCTCGACTCTCCAACAATATTTAACCGATCGTGTTAAAACTTGGCAGTAGAGATAGGTTCTAAAGGCTCTCGCAAAATTTCAGCAATTTCAGACGAATAGTTACTGATATAAAGAATTTTTTTTTTATTTTCAAAGATTTCTCGAAAATGTTCTACAAATACTATCCTCACAAAATTTTTTAAGAATTTTCGCGTTGGCATTTTTCAACTAATAACCATGTTTCAATTCAATCGGTTTAGTCTTTTTCGACTTAATGAGGAGAAAATAACAACCAAATTTCAGATGGCTGTAACTCTGAAACCGTTTGGCCGATTATGCTTATAAACAAACTCAAATGTCGCGTTCAGATGCAAAACCTAACCTGAAAACTTCAAGCCGCTATCTCTTTCCGTTCTCAGGTTATCGTAACAACAAAAATATCTTTTAATAATATTTTTAAAATTTTCTAGCGATACGATTATCACAAAATTTCACAAACGTGCTTAGGTTCATATTCTACAACTACTCACCAAGTTTCAATTCGATCGGATTCATATTGGTTGAAAACAAAATTATTACTCGGAAACCATTGGGCCGATTATGCCCAATAACGAACTTGTCCGTCGTATTGGGATACGCCACCCACCCTGAAAATTACAAGTCGCTAGCTCTTTTCGTTCTCAAGGTATCGTGGCAACGGTCGGACGGCCAGCCGGACATAATCAAATTTGACCTCGAATTCTTCATTGGGACGTCGAACCAAATCGTTTGAGACCATTTTCGTAAAAAAATCGAAAGTTACAAACATTTGGGCAAAATGATAACTCGATGTTCCCCAGAACATACGCGCAAAAATACTATTAAGTTTACTGCATTTTTACTATCCGTCGTCAGGCAGAGTTTGAAAACTGAAAAATTGGTTGAAGCGCTGAAGTAAAGTCAAGAGGTTTTTCGCGTAAGTTCTATTGTCTACTCATCTTTATTGGACACTTTACTACGAGTCATCGATATACACCGTTTTCTCAGCTTTTATAATATATGAATACATTTCATGCTATTTTAATGACAGACTTCGGTTTAACGAGTGAATCCTCTATAATCAAAGAATTTTTAATTCTCACATGATGAATGTATTCTATCGGAATGGAAATACTGAAAAACTTACGGCGAAACTTAGTGGGTCCACATTCTACAAGTAATCACCGAGTTTTAATTGGATCCGATTTTTAAATTTTGAGTTATAAAGGAAAAAACGACAAAATTTCAGATGAGTATAACTGCATGTCGCATTCGGATGCGTACCCTGAAAACTGCATATCTCTTTCCGTTATCAAGTTATCGTGAGAAACATAATATTATTTCGAAATATTTTTGAAATTTTCTAGTGGTACCGTCCTCACAAATTTCACACGCGTCTTCATGCCGATATTCTTCAACCAATTATCAAGCTTCAATTCGATCGGGTCTGTAGTTTTTGAGTTATCGAGAAAATAATATTCTAGATGGGTATAACTTCGAAACCGTTGGGTCGATTATGACCAACAACAAAACTTAACTCTCCCATTCGGATGCGCACCTACACTGAAAATTGCAAGTACCTATCTCTTTTCGTTCCAAAGTTATCGTGGCAACGGTCACCCATCCAGCTATTGAACTCACCCAAGGCTGCTGGGATGAATATGTTTTTTTTTAATTTTCTTGGGATATGATCCCCGCGAAATTTGGCAAGTGTTTTCGCGTTTGCATTCTACAACCAATAACCATGTTTGAATTAGATCGGTTTCGTATTTTTGAGCAAATAACAACCAAATTTCAGATGGGTATAACTCCGAAACCGTTTGACCGATTATGCCTATTAACCAACTCAAATGTTGCATTCAGATGGACACCCTGAAAATTGCTAGTCGGTATCTCTTTCCGTTCTCCGGTTATTGTGACATGAATAATATTTTTTAATAATTTTTTTTCTAGTATCATGATTCTCAAAAAATGTACATACTTCTCTGTATTAGTATTTTACAATTAGCTACCAAATTCCAATGCGATCGGATTTGTATTCGTTGATGATAAAATTATTACTCGGAGACCGTTGGGCCAATTATGCCCATTAACGAAATTGTCCGTCGCATTTGGATGCACCACCTACCCTGACAGTTTCAAGTCACAATCTTTTTCCGTTCTTAAGTTATCGTGGCAACGGTTGGCAGGACAGAATCAACTTTGACTCTGAATTCCTCATCAGTGAGTTGAACCTAATCGTTTGAGACCACTCTCGACAAAAAGATTGAAAATTACAGACATTTGGGCAAAATGTTCGAATGAATTTTGGAATTTTTCAAAGATTGAAAACTAATATTAAAAGATCTCAATATTATCTGTACTATCTACATAAGTCAGTTTGACAATTCAATATTATAACAATTATATGTACTTGTTTTACTGCAACTCCCAGATGCCACCTATTCTTCTAATATTGTAAGAATAATTGTTGTAAATATATGAATTCAATATTACCTAATATGATTCAACATAATCCCATATATTCCGTCAAGAATAACATCCAACTGACCAATGAATTAAAGACACTTAAAATTCCCACAAACGCAAAATTAGTTTCATTTGATGTAGTGAATTTGTTTCCCTCCATACCAACTACAGAGGTTGAGCTCTCAGTTAACCAACAACTTGATGAGAACCCTTCACTCACTTTGATATTAAGGCAGTTGCAATGAGACTCCTTAAGTTATGTCTGGGGCAAAGCTATTTTCAATTCAATGATAACGTTTATCAGCAATTAGACGGCCTACCAATGGGTTCTCCCTCATCTCCCTTATTCAGTGAAATATTCATGACAGCTCTAGAAAAGAAAATATTGTCCCCTGTGAATATTAGATTTAATATGTTTGTGTTATACTGGAGGCGATATGTGGATGATATTTTCTGTGTATGGACTGGATCCACCTCAGAACTAAAATTATTTTTATATTTATTAAACTCCATTTATAGTACTGTCCAGTTCACTTTGGAAATGGAGGACGAGAATGGATGTTTGAACTTTTTAGATATTCAGGTAAAAAGAATAAAAATGAACATCTTGAATTCGATATATATAGAAAGCCCACCTTCTCTGATTTCTTATCCATAACAGTAGTGCACATCCTTACAAGATCAAGATGTCTGCATTTCGTACATTAGTACATAGGTTAATTTCGATTCCACTGTCTAAAGCCAACTTTGAAAGAGAGGTTCAAGTCCTGAAATTATTAGCAAAAAACAACGGCTATTCTACTGACATAATAGACAAAATACTCTATAAAAAATGGGTTCAAGCCCTGTGGACAGGAGCTTTTGGGCGCATGTTCCTTGTGGCCCGTACTGACCAGTAAAGAAAAAAAGCAGTATCATGTTGAATACCTTAATATTATTCTGGAACACAAATTTTCCATTACAATAATCTTCATCTAGCTTCTATTTAGTATCAATTCCTGTAGAACGTGATCATAATAAGTGTTTTCCATATAATAAAATGTGTTTGAACTTGGTATGTAGGAAATCTGACATCAATCATTGCAATTAATTGATTTGACAAACAGCCGTCAAATGAGGTAAATAGATTTTTGTGACGATTTTCTGTGACCATAAAGAAAATTAAGCATTTCATTATTGCATTTCTTGAAATAGGTACCTTTTCAAGTCGATCAACATCGTCCTTCTTTCGACGTCTAAAGTATGACTTGATTCTTTATGTTTATGTCTTTGAATTTGTTTTCGGTGGAATTCAAAGAGTTCATAGAATAATCGATGAAAATACTGAGAGAGACCCAGGAAATTTGACACATTTTGTCTTATATCTCCAGAAATTGAAATCGTATAGAGCCAAAATTTTGCACAATGTTGCAAAATACTACAATTGACGTTAGTACAAGTTTTTGTTGCAATCTGATGAATAGTTCACGAAAAAAAAATTTTTTTTTCGAAAAAATTAAAAGAAATATTTTTTTAAAAATTACCAACATTTTGATCATAACAGAATTTTGCCAAAAGTTGCGCGTTTATATCCTCGAACTGACTACCAAGTTTCGATTCAACATCTTCTTTAGTTCCTGAAATATCAGGGAAATAACCTCAAAATTTTAAATGTCTATAACTCCTAAACCGTCCGGCCGATTTTGCCCGTTAACGAACTTAACCGTCGCATTTTGATCAGAAACCTACCCTGAAAGTTTGAAGTCGATAGGACCTTCGGTGCTCCTGTTATCGTGCTTACGGCCGGCCGGCCGGCCGGCCGGCCGGCCGGCCGGCCGGCCGGACGGCACCCTAAAATCTGACACCGGATTCGTGATCAGGGAGTCCGAATTAGTCTATTAGCCAATTTTCAGCTCGAAATTCGAAAATTACAGACATTTGGACGAAATGATAGGACGATGTTCCCCTAGAACATACGCCCAAAAACAACACAACAAATTATTAACTTTAGTCTATCCACCTCAATGAGATAGTGAAATCAAGAAATATATGTACATCAACTATTTTCCATCTCTCAGAAACAAACTTTGTAAAAGAATCAAACAGAATGAAATTGACGTGATTTTTACTAATAAGATCAATGTGTTGTAGTGGTAAGGATCGATTGAGAGTTTCACAGTTAAGTGGTGTATATAAGTTGTTCTGTGACGAATGCCCCGCATTTCATATAGGTCAAACTGGTCGTTCTCTGGGAATTAGAATTGATGAACACAAGAGATCAATTCTCCAAAATAAATCAACAACTGGCTTCTCCAACCATTGCATTATTTCCAACCACTTTATAGACTTTAATAAAACAGAAATTTTACACAAGGGCACTAAAAGTAAACGTATGGACCTTTTGGAATGTTTGGAAATTTCTTCAGCCCTGAAGCAAAACCTCCCAATCGTAAATGACCAACTCGATTTTCGCCTGTCTCCGATTTGAACATCTGTTATCTGATAGTAATAATGTGAATATTGTGTACTTATGTATTTCATGTTCAGTTTTGAGAATGGGATGAAACCCGAAACATGCATGTCAACGCAAATATTTTTAATAAATTGTGAAACGTATAGTCGAGTATTTTTTATTGTTTTATTTACGTTAGAACGATGTTTCACCAAGAGATTAGCGAGGAATCAATTTCTAAATTCAACAGTGTTGCTTTTTCGAAAGTAAATAATCATTTGTAGTCATAAATCGACAGCATTAAATCAACGACTATCTATACCAACAACTGCCAAAATAGGGAGTAATATCAAGATCATAGGTCGATACAAAACCAGTCCAAACAATCCTTGCCTCCAACCTAGTATCGATTTTACCGTACACTTTACAGTGTACGATTCACGACTTTGTTGGAACACAAGTCTTGGATCAGAAAATCGTCAGTGAATAGTACAGAAACGATGTTGGAACGCTTTCACACGACCGTGTAGGTGGTGGACGTTAGACTATAGAATTATTAAAAAAGGGGGAAAGCATGGACAGGAGCTTTGGCGCGCTGTCCAAATATACAGGGTGAGTCTTTGACCACTGCATTAATTTTAACCAAAGATTCCTCTCATCAAATGAAACACTTTTTTCATTTAACATTTTTCCAAATTCAGCTCAGGTAAAAAGATACAGGCTGTTGAAATTTTGAAAAAAAATCAGTTTTTATTTTGTAGCTTTGACATCCTTTTTTCGAATAAAATGAATGTTGGCGTAATGTTTCCTATAACTATGATACATATTTTCCAAATATTAGTTATTTTCTACTTCTACTGGTTTTCTAGTTATGGACTCGTGGATTCATAAAACAGAACGAAATTAGCATAAAGAAAGCATATAAAGTTTTTCTTGAGTCATTTCAAGAATATTCCATCGTTTTAGAACATTATATTATTCTTCATCATTTCTCCTTAAACGCACCGTTTCGAGATGTTCTTCATTGAATGTTTTAAAATGGAAAACTCCAGAAATTTCACTACTTTTATGGATCCGTCCCTGAGCGTTGGAATCCCGAATCAAGCTGTAAACCACGTTACCATGCCTTATTCTCGTCCGCCAACAATGTCATAGATAATTTATATGCGGGAGTGTATTAGCACATTGTGAAATCTTTAAACGCTTGTAACTTTTTACCTGAGCCGAATCTGGAAAAATGGTAAATGAAAAAAGTGTTTCATTTGATGAGAGAAATCTTTGGTTCAAATTAATGCAGTGGTCAAAGACTCACCCTGTATAGGCAGAGCTGTCACCCAACCAGGTACTGAACTCGCCCTAAGCTGCTTAGCTCCTGGAAAAAATTATATTTCCAAGAATTCAAGTCCGACATTAGAAACAAACGTTCAAAAAAAACTGGTACAATTTTTGGCCGAGAATAGTATCAAACGATTAGTTTCAACTCACATACATACATACATACATTCATTATTGGTTCGTAAATGAACAGTGCTGTGTTCGTGGTGGCTTATGGTCTATATTTAAATATATAAATTAACTGTTGGGTCGAAATCAAACAGTGCTTTGTAGCTTTGTTTGTGGAGGCGTAAGGACACAACTTATTTCAATTGTGCCATGAGATAAAAAATAGTGTATTCCGGGAGTACTTTCTATGAAACAAATCAGCTCAATTGTGAGGTTATGCCCTGATTCACTATGAGTTCATAATTCACAAAAAAACACTCTGTATAGCAGTAATTTTCACATCCACTGATAAACGAAAATACTCACGTTCTCGCGTAGTAAAATGTGAGCCTTATAATAATAATAATAATACATTTTTTATTCTCAACGGGTTTATACCCAATTATAGAGAAACATTAACAAGTGAGAAAAACTCAAAATAATCATATGGAGAATATACTCTTATATCAGCATTGAAGGAAACCACAAATAAAATATCGAAATATAAAATGAAATAATAATACAATTTAGATAAAAGCAATAAGTTTAAAAAAAGAAAACCAGCACACAACCGCTACCAAATCTCAAGTGTGCAACAGAAACGACAAAAACAAAAAAACACAAAAATTATTATACCCCTTAACCGGCGTTGCAGATTCCCTCGGACTCTTGCATGTTTAAATAATCGTGTAATCTTCGTATTTATTGGTCGAGTGATTCGTGCGTCTGAGTACCTTCCTGTGGTGGGATAACTCATCGATAGCTCAGTGGAATTAATTGAATTCTCACAAGTAGAACTTATTCTGAGCAGCGTAGAGTCCATCGGACTCCGTTTCTTAGTGTAATTTTTAAATTCATCCACCAGTCTTGTTCCGACACAAAACGACTTAAACGATTAGTCTTTTTGAAGGTGTAGCCAAACAACTCTTCCGTTGAGAGATCCCAGAATACCAATTTATCAAGAGAATTGAAATTAGGACTACTCAAAATTTTGAATATTGCACCCCAGGCACCAGCACAAGTTGTAGATGTTTTGCCCAGGAAACAGAGAAAATATTGTTCTAAATGTGATCCTAATTTGAAAAGAAAAACTGCATATTTATGTGTGAAATACAAAACATCGATTGGTCTGCAATGTAGCAAGAAAAATTGTTTTCAGTGCATTGAAATGCTAAATGAGTGGTAATTTCCAATATTTTTTCAACGAGATTTGGACCATTGTCAGTATTTTGCTCTTTATGAATAGGACCTTAAATTATCAGTTTTTCTATACTACAGTATCTACGTAACATA
Organism: Halyzia sedecimguttata; assembly: GCA_937662695.2. Lineage (NCBI taxonomy): Eukaryota > Metazoa > Arthropoda > Insecta > Coleoptera > Coccinellidae > Halyzia > Halyzia sedecimguttata. The sequence goes on from OW569418.2 coordinate 11,208,948, forward strand.
TTCTGCATGAAGAAAAATTTCCATTTCACTCTTGTCCAATGAAGCAAGAGAAAAATCCTAATGTTAATTTCCCTAGAGTTCTTTTTGAGTTTTTTTTGTTTATCATATTTACCTAGTTGTTTATAAGATGATATGTTCATTTATGTATTGAATCATATTCCATTGTATATCTTTAATTATCTTTTCAGCGAAACAGGAACCAATTCGCCATTTGGAACAGAAAAAATTCTTTCAAATCTCAGGAGTCCCAAAGACTCCGCCACGCATGGAGCGTTAAAATTCCTGGCCACGCCAGTTAAGGGTTCATTTCAACACCTCAATTCCAAGGCTGGTCGAAGCCTCTCGAAGGGTACTGTCCATAGCATCTGAAGTACATATATTTCAGACACTTTCTTCGAACAGCTTCCAAATTGACAACAGAATTATTGAACAGAGGACACCAGATAACAAAGGCATATTCCAACCTACTACGAATAAAGGAATAGTATAGTATAGGACCTGGGTTTACAAAGTTGTTACAGTTTCTCAAAAAATAACCCTACATTCTAGAGACAGAAGTAGTGACTTGACTTATGTGCTCTGCAAAGGACAACTTATAGTCAAAAAGTTGGTTCAAGCCCTGTGGGCAGGAGCTTTCTGGCGCTCTTGCTCAAACAGACATATTATTTCTCCGAAAGTATTGGTTTCTCAGAGTTGGGAATTATATCAATGGATTCTTATGAAAGAACTTCATCTTCGCAGAAATTGAATTCATACATCACAAAAGAATTTAAATTCAACAAGAGTGCCAAAAATTATCAATCCAAAACCAATAGACGAATTCTACCCAACAACGAACTCATCCGAGATATTCATTCCTCAATTCTATGATGAACGATAATATGTATCTTTCCTCAAATCTACTCCAATACACCAATATTCCAGTTTTGTTTTTACTGGAGATATTCTGAACACAATATTATTAACTTACCATTACCATTACCATCATCATATGGATTGACCATCGGCATGAAAATATCAACCAACAAAAAGTATGATATCATATTATAATTCTCATAATTCGACGATTGCTGAAATGAATTAGACAATGTCATGTCTCAGGAAAATAAGTTGAAATTATGACAATTCATACATAGAATAATTATATCATTCTGTGAAAACGTAGAAATATATATATTAGGGTGATTCATTTCCCCAATTTTTTTTTTTTTTTTTCGGTGCTCATGCAAAATATTAATCTACACATAGAAAAAAAAGTTCTCACCAAGTTTGAGCTCTTAATATTAATTTTAAGTACTTACAATTTAAATTTAAAGTTTTACCATTTAAAATGCATGTTAAAAAATCTTTTTTTTTTCAAATTTTTAATGCTTACCCGGCTTTTGAAATATTGCAAATGGGTTTGATGGACCTTGTGAGGAATTTCATGCTCTTCAAAATTGCCTTAGAGTTTTTTTGTATAACTCGCTCCGGTTCACCAGTAGAAGTCGTCAAGTACAGTTTTTGATAAAAATATATTTTTTTCTAATTTTTTGAGCAAACCGCCTTAAGTAGGAAGAAAAAAGGACTGACTCATAAAATAAAAGTTATCCAACCAATATTCAATTAATTTACAGCCATTCTTATACCGGAAAATGTAAGAAATTGATCAATATTAACTCATAATGTTATTTAGATTAATTTTTTTTATTTATTACCATTATATTTCTCTATCCCGAGAAGAAAAATTGAAAATAGTTGATTCTATTAAAAACAAAAAATCGAGCAATAGTAAATATCCTCGATTTACTTTAGACAGCAAAAAGCTTGAAATAATGGCGTCTAAAAGTATAAGTGATTTTGTGAGTCAAGAATCTCTCACTATTTTCAATAAGTTAAATTTGACGTGTGAATTTTTAGACATCGACCCTGATTTCTGGGAAACGGATCAAGAATACATTACTTGCTGCGAAACTTTCAAAAAATTACGTGTTGTTAATGACACTGCTGAACGATGTGTTGCACTCGCTGAAAAATTTAACGAGTTTGGGACATATGATGAAGATCAGAAACAATATTTATTATTAATGGTTCAACAATGTAGAAAACAATTTCCAACGTGCGCCAAAAAGCTTTATTCAGCTTTAAAATCTTGATGGGATTTCAATAACTTTATTGGTTATTTGAAATTTGTGAACTTGTTAATTATAACTATTTAGATGTTTATTACATTTGAAGTATGTTACATAATAACGTAACCTTCTGTATATTTTGATTAAATTGTTGTTGCTTTTTTATAAATTCATGTTGTTTTTGTATTCAGTGTGAGTAAAAAATCATAATTATTTTTAAAAAGTTCTTAGTATAGAGAAATATAATGGTAATAAATAAAAATAATTAATCTAAATAACATTATGAGTTAATATTGATCAATTTCTTACATTTTCCGGTATAAGAATGGCTGTAAATTAATTGAATATTGGTTGGATAACTTTTATTTTATGAGTCGGTCTTTTTTTCTTCCTACTTTTGAGGGTTTGCTCAAAAAATTAGAAAAAAATATATTTTTATCAAAAACTGTACTTGACGACTTCTACTGGTGAACCGGAGCGAGTTATACAAAAAAACTCTAAGGCAATTTTGAAGAGCATGAAATTCCCCTCAAGGTCCATCAACCCCATTTGCAATATTGTAAAAGCCGGGTAAGCATTAAAAATTTGAAAAAAAAAAAAAATTTTTTACATGCATTTTAAATGGTAAAACTTTAAATTTAAATTGTAAGTACTTAAAATTAATATTAAGAGCTCAAACTTGGTGAGAATTTTTTTTTCTATGTGTAGATTAATATTTTGCATGAGCACCGAAAAAAAACAAAAATTTGGGGAAATGAATCACCCTAATATATATATTCTTTTGAACTTTAGCATTACAATTAATTAGAAATACGATTTATTATTGAAATTTTGAAAAATCATATCTCCGAAAGTATTAGCTTGTTAGAGTTAAAAATTATATCAATGGATTCTTATGGTAATACTGCTTATTGAAAAATTTTGAATTTGTTATGTAAAAATTTTTTTTTTTACTCCGAAACCATCTGTCCAGTTTTGCCGATTTTGCGAACTTAGCCGAGATATTTATCTCCCAAACCTACTCTGAAAATTTCAACTCTCCTTAACACATTTTTCCAAAACCTGACCATCCAGTGTATAGTCGTGGAGAACCAGAATCAATCGACGAGTAAATGACAGAACTCTACACTTACCAATATTTAGTTTTAGTTCATTTTGGAAGCACCACAAACTAACCATAACCAATGCAGCCTGCAATCTGGCAGAGTCATGATGACCACCAATAGAAGCAAATATTTTTAAATCATCGGCAAAGAGGAGATGCAGGCATTGAATTAGAGACACATCATTGATGTATAACAGATATAGTAACGGGCTCAAATTGGAGCCCAGAGGCACACCGGATGAGGCCAGATAGAGTACAGACTCACACCCTCCATGCTGAACATATTGATAACGATCCAAGAAGTATGACCGCAACAGTAAAAACCGCGACAAGAATCCAATGGTCCCAAGCTTAGAAATCAATATTCCATGATCAATCTGGTCGAAAGCTTTCTGAATATCTGTGTAAATAACATCCATCTGACCATGGTCATTTAATGATTCAGAATGAGACTGAGCAATACGTGCCAAATTAGTAACAGCTGAGCGATTCTTCATTAAGCCTTGTTGATCCAGTGAAATAAGTGCACTAACAGAGGGATATATGGAGTCATATAGAATAATCTCAAATATTTTAGCAAAATTGCACAAAACTGCTATGGGCCTATAGTTTGGCAGGATCTCCAGATTTGTTTTGTTATTTTCCATATTTTAGGAATATGCTGAATATGCATGTTCTTCAAAATAATATTAATAAAGGATCCCATTATAAACACATTTTTGATTGTCCTGTCCTAGCCAATTTGGTTTTGATATGGATTATACTGTGTGCTTTACCTAAATTATCCTATGGAATTATTATTTCAATAGAAATGAAAATAACATTGATTGGAACTGGTAGTATCTTTCTCTATTTCAGTATCGTAATGAGTCCATTCCAGCACTGAAAACAGTGCTGGAATCAATTCTGACCTAGGATTCTTGATCATAGTGAGTCGAAACTAATCGTTTAAGACCATTCTCGGCCAAATATTCAAAAATTACAGACATTTGGACGAATTGATAGGCACTCTGTTCAAAGAACAGCGCACCAAAAACAGTCCGTAAACGCTCAGACAACACATAATTTGGTGTCCACCAAACTGTCTAAGTTTTGGTTTCAGATCGATAGCGTTGCCGCATGTCGTACTACGGCATGCGGCATCCCCTCTCTTCCCTAATAAAAGTGGTGAAACGTTCACTGTATGGTTTCAGCCACTGTAGGAACACAGATAATTTAAAGTTTTTAGAACGCCTTTGTAAATCAAAAAAATTGGTTCAAGCCTTGTGGACAGGAGCTTTGGCGCTCTTGTACAAACTTAGACACATCATATTTCCGAAAGTATTGATTTCTCAGAGTTGGGAATGATATCAATGTATTCTTATGATAGAACTGCATCATTGAGGAAATTCAATTCAAATAATAGTTTATTTATCAAAATTAAATGAGCAATCTGAGAATGAGAACTGCACCATGGAAGAAATCAAATTAAAATAGCTGAAATGAATTTGACTCTCTCTTATGAAATAGTGACATGAAGTAGTATGAGTATAAACACAGGTCATATAATAATTCATAGATAGAATAATTAAAATATTCTGTGAAAACATAGAAGTACGATTCATTATTGAAATTTCGAAAAATCATATCTCCGAAAGTATTAGCTTGTTGAGAATTAGAGTATTAGAGTTGAGAATGATATTAACCGATTTCTATCGTGAAACTGCATCTTAAAAAAAACTGAATTTGAAATTTGTAAGTTAAAAAATTTTTTTTTCGTTACTCCGAAACTATCTGGCCTATTTTGCCCAATAACGAACTTAACTGATTTATCTCCCAAACCTACTCTGAGAATTTCAACTTCCTAGCTTATTCTGTTCGAGAGCTATCGTAGAAATAAAATTTAAAAATTTATAATTTTTTTTTTCACATTTTACGGCAACCCGATCAATACAAAACTTCGTATGCGTATAAAGGTCATGATTCTACAAATTGGTGCTAAATATCAGATAGATCGAGTGATCGGTTTCGAAAATATTCATAAAAAATGTTTTCACTAAAAACGGCCATAACTCCGAAACCGCATCGTAGATTTCGCCCGTCAACGAACTTCGCCAAAAATTTGAAAATTACAGACATTTGGGCAAATTGATAAGCACTTTGTTCCCAGGAACAAGAACGCCAAAAAGACGCTTTCTTGAAATTGTTTGGGGCTAGGATATTTTCAGATGATATCTACTTATCTATATTACATGTCCTAATATATTATTTGTGGTTCTTTTCCTTACAGCCCTTGAAAGGCATTTTCAATTTCAGAAAACACTTAATCATTTTGACATCCATTGATATGGGTTTCAACCGTGTCGGCATTAATATTAAAGAGTAGGTTAGGTCCTCACTTCTAGCCAAATTATGGAGCACACAAGAAGCCCTTACAAAATGCACAATTAAATTAATGTTTTTCAATTTAACATGTTATGGTTGCCTGAAATTTGGTTTGCCAGAATTTTGTTTTGCCTGTTAACAAGCAACAAATGAACAAATATACTTCTCCTCCGTCAAGATATACGACTCCTCACAATCTTCAAAAATTTGCAGCATTCATCCTCATCATTCTTCATAATAGCTCAGCCTCATGGCTCACCAGTAAACATAACAAAATACAGAAGTTGTGAATCGAAAACTCCGGTAACTACAAGCAATCAACTTAGTTATCGCTACACATTTTGTGCAATCTCCGGAAGAAACATTATAAAATGAGATAGAGCGGCGGATTAAACTTCCACCATTCTACTAATGGCGATATCTACCTGAAATGATACCAGAACACGATTCCAAAATTTAATACAAACTCTTCCTAAAACGGGGCTAATGACCGTCTGGCGCCACGTCTCATCCAGGAAACATTTTAATTCCGGAATGATAGACGAGCATGTTCCGTATACGCCCTTCCTCTCTCTCCATGCCGCCCGGAATCGATCTTAGGACATGTTTAATTGGGAAACTAATTGAAAGTCGATCTCTGAATGGAATGGTTCGGTGAATAGTTTGGATACGGTTGGTGCGGATCAAAGAGATTCTATCATACAGTGTGTGACCCGTTGCAATCGGTTCTCGGCACTATACAAGGTCCTACCACTGAGGGGGTTCATAATGAAAAGTCCGCCATTTTTTCAGCTGTCATAAAAAGGGGCCTAATTTTTTGACAGTGCGAACTAAAAACTATGCCATTAATAGTCTAGTGAACAAGTGCTTTTTAGGTCAAAAGTTTTGCGTATTCTACGAACATTAGGATTGAGGTGTCATCGGATTCGGAATGGCATGTAGATAGTTTTTGAGAAAATGCCAGGCCGCTCGCAAAAATTGCAATAGTTATAAACAATTAAGTGAATTGAAAAGAAGCGGCTTTGGTTTTCACCAATATCTCAAAAACTATGTAAGATAATTCAAATTTGAAAAAAGATTCGAAAAGAAGGGGAAATATCTTAAAAAAAATTGGTTCAAGCCCTGTGGAGAGGAATTTTTTGGCGCTCTTGTTCAAACAGACAAATTATATCTCCGAAAGTATTGGTTTCTCAAAGTTAGGAATGATATCAATACATTCCTATGATAGAACTGCATCAGGAAAAAAAATTAAATTTAAAAAATTGTCGTTTAAAAAAAATGCTTCAAAATATATTTAAAAAAAAACAGACAAATTATATCTCCAAAAGTATTGGTTTCTCAGAGTTGGGAATTATATCATTGGATTCCTATGATAGAAATGCACCACGAAAGGAATTGAATTTTAAAAAAGTGTCGTTTAAAAAAAATTCTTCAAAAATTATCTTATAAAAAAAAACAGCAATCTACAATGCTTCAAAAATAGTCATTAAATTTATTTATCAAGGTTTAATGAGCAATCTGCAATGATTCAACCTCGTGGAATGGGTTGTTGCAACTTACACTCGGTGCATAGATTTCACAACTGGAAATACCTAAGGAAAGTATCATCGAAATGTCTAGAGCAAGGCTGGAGACAATCATAGCAGATTGTCCATTTATTACTGATATTTGAGTAGATAGTGCATTACGAACAAATTATTTTAATAGTTCAAAATATATTAATAAAATACTATCCTCTTTTCATAATTTAAAATTTAATAGTTCATATCACTAACACAGTCTTTTCTGTATTATGAACCTTAACTCAAGAAAAAATGATTGACACACAAATGTAGTTCCATTTTTCAGTATTTTTTTTTGCTAGCAATATTATGGAAATACTGTATATAGGAACATGTCTCACTACTTGTGGAAGTGAAAGGTAATAATAAACTCAGTCAACGTACGTACGGTCAACGAACAGTAATTTTTTTTATGATTCCATTTGGTTCTTCTTTTCTATTGCCTCCATAAAATACATCAAACCAGTCTTGTATAAATTCACAAATTCAAGAATCGAATATATACTTGCTTTCAAAGAGAAAATAACAACTCCGAATTCACAATCTCTAAAAGCGAAAATTCATGAGACGATTTTGTCGTCCAAAACCAACGACGCTGTCGTCTAAAATTTCGACAATTTTGCCGTTCAAAAGCAACGACTGTCGTTCAAAATTTCCCTTCCCATATATTTCATGGAACGACGAAATCGAATGACAGCTTATTTTGAACTGACATAGAGACATAACCTAATTGAATTTAAATATTACAACTAAATACATATTTAGGTAAATAAAAAATGAGTTCCTCAAGTACTACAGTTATCTCTAATAGTTATATAAATGTATTAAATCGAAGAAGAGAAACAATTGGGAACTTCCAAGACGATGCAATTTCTAGAGTACATAGGGGCTTCAACTCCTAATTCTAGAATCCTTGTAGAAGGAGAAGAGGTTCTAAATGTAGATCATGTATGACAAATCAAATTGTGGTCCCAGTTTTATAGACATTTGTTCCTTATGTTTACAAAGTAGTGCCCTTAATTCAGAACTACCTGAAATTGATGGCCTATATTAATGTGGAGAATGGTAAACTTAAAAAAAAGTATGGTATATTCTTGTAAAGTCGGAGCATGGAGCAGGTGTAAACATATTACTGATATTTTAATTCATTTTCAGTTGCATGCTGTTCTAGTTTATTTATGATGATATATAGTGTCCAATTGATCCAGATAAAGCTGTGGTAAAACAGTTATCAATAATTAAAATGATTTTTTCAAGATATACATATTACATACATATATATTTATTATGTAATATTTGAGGTATAAGGAAGTTGCTCTTTTTTGTTTTGTTTCCAAGAGTTTTGATGACCATCACTTCTATTCAATTGAAAATATCAAAATTGTTTATGCCTGTGAAACTTTTCAAAGAACTGTCACTGTTCAAGGTATCACTCTTTGTAGATAACCGGGACGTATCAACGGCACAAGTGTTAGGTGGTCTGGTAACAATGTACTCAACCAAGTCTACTACTAGCATTATTATTGCTGTTCAACTAACTCAGGGATGCTTGGGCGATGCTTATTTCTTCTTCTGAATGAGGTTTTTCAGCACAGCAAGTCATCGACACATCTTTCCTCAGTTCTCTTTCGAGGTACCTCCTTGTACTCTGTTTGAAGATGATGTAGTTCCAAGTTGACTACTCTTCGGTCTATAAGTTATCCTCCTAACGCAGTTTCAATAATTATATTTATATTTGGTTCTCCGGAGGTAAGAAGTGAAAACACAAACCTATACATTTTGTCATTTTTTTCGCCCATGAATTGCATTTGGGCACACAACAATAGTCATTTCTGGTCGAAGATATATTAGATAGGATAATATTATCTACTTTCATTTGAATTTGTCCAATAGAGATGAATGAACAATAGAATATGCGCGCAAAAGCTCCTGACTTCACGTCAGTGCTCGAACCAATTTTAATATTAGTAGCTGTCAGAGGTATGTCATCAGTTGTCGTTGGAATGCTGGATTAATCCAGCGACATGGACGACGTCGTCCAAATGACTATACTCATTTGGACGACGTCGTTCGTTTAGAAACGAACGACGAGAATCTTGTCGTTGCGATTTAATCGTTCCATGAATTTTCACCTTAATAGCTAGAAAACATGACATTTATGAATATTGATCACAGAGATGAATACATAGAACTTACGATGTATTATTAAAACTTTGAAATATCATATCTCCGAAAGTATTAGCTTGTTAGAGTTGCAAATGATAACAATGGATTCTTATGATGAAACTGCATCTTACAAAAATTTGAATTCAAAAGTTGTATTATGAAAAAAAAATATTTTTTTTCGTTACTCCGAAAATATTAGACCGATTTTGCCCAATAACGAACTTAACCGAGATATTTTTCCCTCAAACCTACTCTGAAAATTTCAACTGTCTAGCACATTCTGTTCGAGAGTTATCTTGTTAACGGCCGGACGGACGGCTTGATCAGTGAGTCAAACCAAATCGTTCAAGACCATTTTCAGCCAAAAATTCGAAAATTACAGACATTTGGGCAAATTGATAAGCACTCTGTTCCGAGGAACAAGAGCGCCAAAAAGTCCCAACTCCCGGAACTAGGACCCATATTTGAAATTTTCCGAGAGGGTTGAAAATACTCCCGAAAACGGGTACTCCGGCTTGCGTAAGCCTCGCCCCCTTCGGATCATTCATGAATAAATATTATTTGAACTTATTAAATATGAAAATAAAAAGTTGAAAAAATTCAGGCGCTTGCAAGATAGATCAATGAACAATAATCCGTGATGCAAAAATGTTTATCATAATATTTTAATTAGTTATCCATTAGTTAATTTACAATTTCTTGTAGCACGAACATTAACATTGCAAGTTCGCTAATTGTTAAACTATTAATCTGAAAATGTTTTCCTTTTTTGAGGCTATTTATCAAAGGTCTTAGAATATATTTCTGTTGGAGAATTTTAAAAATTGTTAATTTTCGTTTTGTTATGAACACTTTACTTAAGTGAAAAATTATAAGGCTCCAATTTTGTTTTGAAACATAATTGAAGCTTTATAATTTTCCACTTAAGTAAAATGTTAATAACAAAACGAAAATTAACAATTTTTCAAATTTTCCAACGGGAATCTATTCCAAGACCTTCGAAAAATAGCCCCGCGAAAAGAAGACATTCTCAGATTAATAGTTTAACAATTATTGCACTGGCAATGTTAATGATCATGCTACAAAAATTGCTATTATTAATTAATTCTCTTCTATAAGAGAGAGTCAAATCCATTTCAGCTATTTTAATTCGATTTCTTCCATGGTGCAGTTCTCATTCTCAGATTGCTCATTTAATCTTGATATATAGACTATTATTTGAATTTATGATGCAGTTCTATCACAAGAATACATTGATATCATTCCCAACACTGAGAAACCAATACTTTCGGAGATATGATGTGTCAAAGTTTGAAAAAGAGGGCCAAAGCTCCTGTCCACAGGGCTTGAACCAATTATATTAATGGATAGAATAACTATTTTTGGAAATATTTGGAAAAAATCTTAAAATGGTCATGACTAGTTAGTTATTCAGGTCAATACAACAATTCTTTTGCAAATGACCCAAGGATCACCGTTTGTAGTTTTGAAACACACTCAAGGATCACTGTCTATACTAGAAAATATATAGTCCGTCTAGAAAGTATCCGGAAAAAACAAACCTCAATTGTAATTATTTATTATATATTTTTTATTCTTGAATTCGAAAATTATCACAAATTATGCATCTTATTTAGTTATACAACCTCCATTGTAAACACTTGAATAAAAGTCGAGGTGCACCCGAAACTAGATCACCTACATAATTTTCAGTGATGGTAGTCCAGGACTGTAAAACAGACTGAATTGAATCATTTTTGGCACTCTTGTTCCTCGGAACAGCTAGAGTGCCTATCAATTTGCCCAAATGTCTGTAATTTTCGATGTTTTGGCTGAAAATGGTCTCAAACGATTTGGTTCGACTCACTGATGAAGAATCCGTGGTCGAAATTGATTCTGTCCGGCCGGCCGTCGGTTAACACGATAACTCTCGAAGGAAAGGAGTTAGAGGATTGAAATTTGCAGGGTGGGTTTGGAGCGTAAATATCTCCAAAGAGTTCGTTAACGGGCGAAATCCACCTAGCGGTTTCGGCGTTATGGCTGTTTTAAGTAAAAATATTTTTTATGAATATTTCCGAAACCGATCATTCGATCTATATGAAATTTAGCATCAGATTGTAGAATAATTACCTTTATACGCATGCGAAGTTTTGTATTGATCGGATTGCTGGAAAATGTTAAAAAAAACCCTTTAATTCAACATTTTTTTTTCTACAATAACTCGCGAACAGAATGAGCTAGGCAATTGGAATTTTCGGAGTAGGTCTGAGAGATAAATATCTCGGTTGAGTTCGTTATTCGGCAAAATAAGTCAGACGGTTTCGGAGTAACGAAAAAAAAATTTTTCTCAACTTAAAATTTCAAATAAAATTTTTTTAAGGTGCAGTTTCTCGATGAAAATCCATTGATATCATTTTCAATCCTAACAAGCTAAAACTTTCGGAGATATGATTTTTCAAAATTTCAATAATGAATCATACTTCTATGTTTTCACAGAATGCTATAATTATTCTATCTATGAATTATTATATGATCTGTGTTCATTCGCGTACATGTCATCCTGTTCTATAAGAGAGAGTAAAATTCATTTCAGCTAGTTTAATTTGATTTCTTCCATGGTCCTCATTCTCAGATTGCTCATTTAATCATAATGATAAATAACAACAAATCTTGTCAAATTTCGAACTAGAGCGCCAAAGCTCCTGTCCACAGGGCTTGAAACAATTTTATTTGGTGGCGTTGCTCGTTCAACTTCAATCTTCATAAGTCCCTATATGTTTTGAATGGAACTAAGATCTGGTGAAGCTGCTGGCCATGGAATGGTTGTCACTTGGTGTTCATGCATCCAAGCTTGAGTATAGGCCGAAGCATGGTATCGTGCATTATCCTACTGAAAATGCCACCCCTCTGGATATAAAGCATGCGCCGTTACGAGGAGAAAATCGTACCATCATCAGCTATACACAGAGGCGTAGCACCACGCTGAGATAGTGCTACCCAAATCATTATTTTGGTGGGATACTTGGACCTTTTAATGGTAACAGGTTGTTTTGATAGGATTTTTAAGTGATTTCCACCAATTTAGAAACAACTTTCATCAGATATAAAGACATTATTAAAACCAACTTCTGGAAAACGTTGACAAAATTATATCCTTCGTTCCTTTTGTAATGTATCATTATCGGATTTTTTTTTGGTTTCCTTGATAAGTAGCGTATTTTCAGTGACATACGGACGATTTCTGGAAATGCTTTTAAATTTCGTCGGTTTCCAAATCTGTTAGCCAATTTGCGAAACCCTCGGCGCAGATTGTGTCGTTCTTAGGCCAATAAAGCGTTTAAATTGTTTAATTTAATCTCAAGCGGTCCTCCTGAAACTGGTCTATGCCTCGTATCTATGCCATTTTTGGAGCTCTTGTTACTGGTAACAGAGTGCTTATCAATTTGCCCAAATGTTTGTAGTTTTAGAATATTTGCTGAAAAAGGTCTCAAACGATTTGGTTCGACTCACTGATCAAGAATCCGTGGTCGAAATCGATTATGTCCGTCCGTGCGTCTGTTCGTCCGTTAACACGATATCTCTCGAATGGAATGAGTTAGATAGTTGAAATTTTCAGAGTAGGTTTGGGAGGTAAATATCTCGGCTAAGTTTGTTTTTGTTGTTGTTGTTTTCGAATTTAATTTTTTTTAAGATGCAGTTTCATCATAAAAATCCATCGATATCATTTTCAACTCTAACAAGCTAATCTTATAATCTTTTAATCTTATCTACCTATGACAGATATGTCATATTGATTTCTGTTCAACAAAGTATGATTGAATGCAAAATGAACAATTATAGGATATCATAATTACCTCTACCCTATATGCCCTTGGATAATCCATATGATGATGAAAATATATTCAGAATATCTTCAGTGAAAACAATACCGGAATATTGGCTATAAGTTTCAATTGATATAATATAATTTTCAGATGAGATTTGAGGAATAAATATCTCGGATAAGTTCGTTCTTTAGTTTTAATTTCATTTATATTATGAAAATCCATTGATATCATTCCCAACTCTGAGAAACCAATAATTTCGGACATGAATTATCAAAGTTTGAACTAGAGCGCCAAAGCTCCTGTCCACAGGGCTTTCCCACATTTTTATCCTCTTCATTGTCTCATATACTGCACTTTTTACGAGTTACACACATTTTTTAACGTTTCGAAAATCTTTTCTATAAAAATATTCTACCTGTTTAGAATTAACAATATTTGACGAATGGTGTTGCCCTGCAACTTTAGCCATAGCCGACTATCTGCACAACCTATTTTATATATTACTCTTGTCTTAAAATATTACAAAAAAAAAGGATATTGAAATTATGAAAAATAATAAATTCCGGATACTTTCTAGACGGATTATAGTATATTGCACGTATAATTGAAATAGTTTTTCATTTCTGAAAAGAATTCGAAATCTAAATGAATCATCATTTTAATTTCCAAATCAAGCGAATAAAATTAGAACATCTGGTTGGAAATACGATGAAGGTATTCCAGGATAAGCAGATGTTTCATGTTAAGTCACAACTGAAATATTCCCTAGGACATCTCTTGAAACTTTCGTTGTCGTATGAATTTATGTATGAACTTAATTTAAGGTACAAAATTTCTAGGCAGTACCGCGAAAATTCCCATATTAAAGATGGTTTAGTTCCCTACATGAAACTCAAGAGAGACATAAAAGTGAAGTAGATTTAGCTCATGAAAAATTTTCATTCAAAACCACCTCGTCTTCCTTATGCATAATTTATATGAGAATGATAATATATCACTTCCACTGTCTTGAAATTTGCTGTTTAGGATGGAAATCAATGTTATATGAACACTTGTGGAGATTCATCATTCAAAAATTTGGACGGTCTTTCCCTATCCGAGTGTAACATTCAAAATATATGGAAATCAGTTTTTATTATACAGTCAACTTTTTCTTTGTGTTTTCTGCGGAAAATGGACATGACATTATTTATTTGATGTGAAAATTCATAGGAACCAGTAATTCAAAATCAATGGATTTTTTGTTTGATGGGCTGTCAGAGCCGAAATTATACGGATAAGGCATTTTTCTCGAGATTTCAACAGAATACTATTTTTGCGTGCATGTTCTAGGGAACAGCGTGCTATCATTTTGCCCAAATGTCTGTAATTCTCGAATCTAGTCATTTCGAAAATGGTCTCTAACTATTAGGTTCGACTCACTGACGAAGAATCGGAGGCCAAATTTGATTCGTGACAGTTCGTTTCCATGATAACTTTCGAACGGAAAGAGATATAAACTTGAGATTCGCATCCAAATGCTACGGACAAGTTTGTTAATGGGCATTATCGACCAAACGGTTTTAGTGTACACATTTTGTTTTCAAACAATACAGATCCGATCTAATTGACACTTGGTAATTAATTTTAGAATGCTGACACAAATACTTAAGCAAGATTTCGTGAGGATCGTATCTCTAAAAAAAATAAAAAAAAAACATTGAGAAATATTTTGTATTTTAGAAACTATGTCTCCGATGTTGCACGATCGGATCTAAATTTTAGGAGTCATTGAAGAAATAATGGAATCCGAGCAGCGTTGGGCGAGATCAGTACCTGGATGAGTGACCGTTACGACGATAACTTGCTAACGGAAAGAGATAAAGACAATTTTCAGAGTAGGTTCGTTAATACACCAAATTGGCCAAACAGTTTTGGAGTTATACGCATCTGAAATTTTATTGTTATTTCCTCAATACAGATCCGATGCAATTCGAACATGGAAATTAGTTGTAAAATGCTGACGCACAAATTTTTGCAAAATTTCGTGAGGATGTTGTGGGTTTCAGTGCGTGCTGCAATATGAGGACCCACAAACTCTTAGTTGTCCAGCGCTCACTGATGAACATATCGATACGGCCTGTTCGGTGAGAGCCTGCTGCAGACGGATTTGACTTCAACACGAATTATTGTATATTGTATATTATTATACTGATCCTCCTAGGTCTTTCCCAAGGAGACCACTCATAAGCTCTCGAAGAGCTTGAGCGAGTAAGGAGAACCAGTTGTGTTCTGTGTGGGCTTTTTTACTGTGTTAGAAATTTATTCATGATCAGATCTATATTGTTGGAGCAGCCTTGGGCGAGTTCAGTATCTGGATAGGTGGCCGTTACCACGATAACTTACGAACGGAAGGAGATAGCAACTTGCAATTTTCAGAGTAGGTCGCGCATCCGAATGGGACAGATGAGATCGTTAATGGACATAATTGGCCAATTGATTTCCATCTTAAATTTTGTTGGTTAATCCTCAATAACTCAAATTATACAAATCCCAACAGATTAAAACTTGGTAATTACTTCTAGAATGCCAACGCTGAATTTCACGAAATTTCGTGAATATCATATATCTAGAAAAAAAATGTTTTCCACAAAAATTTTATATTTCAGTGCTGGGTTTCAGCTCAAACGAATTTGTATGAGGCGTGAATAGATTATGAAACATACGCAAGAGCTCCTGACTTCACGTCAGTGCTTTTCAAGAATGTTTTGCAAATCAATTCCTAATTCTGTGATACCATTCTGCCTGCTTTGTGACTAAGAAAGCTACCAGTCCGAGGCGTCGATAAAACACAGCAAGGTGTGAGGGGTATTGTAAAAGCGAGTCCCATCATTTAACAGGAGCAAGAACTCATCATAGGCATACCTTGGCCGAGTTCAGTATCTGGATGGGTTACCGTTCTGGCTATGAATTTGAGAAATCATACCAAAGCAGACTGGAATCAGAATTCTTAAAAACTGTTGGAAATTAATTAATTATATGGAAATGTAAAACGGGTAATTCCACAAAAGGAGCAGAGAAAATAATTCTGTTGGTACCTGCCGACACCTGTTTCTGCTAGTTGGCTTCTTCAGGACAGGGCCTCCAAGAAACCAAGCAAAAAGATGGAAAGATAACTGAAAACAGTTGGCACCACAACCCGTTACACTTACGCGTTATACTTTTCCATTTAATGATAGTAATCCGCGTTATCATATTTTCTTTATTACATATCCTCGGGTTGAGGTCGCATCGTACAGGTACCTCATGTTTCCTTCATACCGATGCCATAGTTTACCTCTGAATTGGAGGTCCTAGAACAGAAGGCACAAATGGGTACCTCACTCCTGTAGTGGTGCCACCTGTTTTCGGTTATCTTTCCACCTTTTTTCTTGGTTTATTGGTTGCACTGCCCTGAAGAAGCCAACTAGCAGAAACACGTGTCGGCAGGTACCCGCAGAATGATTTTCTCTGCTCCTTTTGCGGAATTACCCATCATAGTTTTCCATTTAAATATCCTATTTTCGTTATTACCTATCATCGAGTTGAGGTCGCATCGCTCAGGTAGCTTATATGCTTCCTTCGTGCCGATGCCATAGTTTACCTCCGAATTGGATGCCCTAGAGCTGAAGGCACAAATATCAATAATGATTTTCTCTAAGTAATCATTAAAAGATACTGTGGGAGGTATACTCATTAGTAAACTTCATTTCAAAATAATTAATTTTAATTTTATAGATTTTTTTTTAGTTTGGGAGAGAAAACCCAGGAAGAAACCTATTAATAATGATTTTCTCTGCTCTGTTAGTGGAGTTACCCATTATACTTTTCCATTTAAATATGCTTATCTGCTTTATCCTATTTTCTTAATTAATTATGACAAATTATTATTTCCTCAATAACTCAAATAATACATATCCGATCGAATTGAAACTTTGTAATTAGTTGTAGAATGCTAATGCGCAAAATTGCAGAATTTCGTGAGAATCTTATTACTAGAAACTACTGTCAGATTCTGCTGGAATTCCGAGCCGGCATTTCACAATAGAATACCGGATTTCAGCTCGATCGGTTTTGCATTTCAGGAATTATTGTTAAAATCAAATAACGAACTGGTATCTTTCTTCTGAAATTTCAAATCATGTGAATCTCAGATTGCGCTCAGTGAGTTCAATATTTTATTTATCACCAACTCCTTCCATCCTAAGAGGCGCTACATTATTCCCTCCGATTCTTCTGCCTCTTCGACGTTCCCACCATTAGATGTCGTCTCTGTCTTGACGAACATCTATCTATGCGTGACGCATTAAAGTAGAAGCGCCGCACTGGAGACATTACTTCGGTGCATTCGTGCTGAAGTCGAATGCGTCAATGGCAGGCTCTCACTGAACAAGCCGTATTGATAAGTTGATCAGTGAGAGCTGAAATGAAACGCTGGACAACCAAGAGATTGTCGGTCCTCACACCACAGCATGCACCGAAACCAACAACAGCTCGAGATTATGGGGCCACTATCTTTATAACGATATTATGTCGAGAGGTACAAATCGTACGTGAGGATTTATAGAAAGAGAAAAAATGAACACAATGTTCCTTACTTAACTCTTAGACTCTAGAAGAAAGCAGATCTCATCTAGGGGTTCAGACAGTGGTAGGTAGAAAACTAAACTAAAGCATAAAAAAAATTCCATATAATTTGCCCAAATAATAAATATACTTTCCACAAAATCCAATATGATTTCCAGAATGCTGCTACAGAGAATATACCGGGCCTTTTTAAATGATTGTAAAACCGCAATTAGCTTTGGATTTTTATTTGCCGCTTCTCACTTCTTGTGTTTATATCATCACTGACAGCCAGAGCCAATATTGAATTATTGTCAGTTGTTAAGATACTTTTTAAACTTGAGTTCAAAATTATTCAAATCTACAATGAGGGGAAGACCTCAAGTTTCTCAAGAAGTTGTTGAAGTACTGAGAACACGAGTTGAAAAAATCATCAAATGCCCCTGAATAAATTATGTTTCCGGTCTGGTGTCCCTTTGAGTACTTGCCACAAAGTATTGAAAAAAAACTGA
Organism: Halyzia sedecimguttata; assembly: GCA_937662695.2. Lineage (NCBI taxonomy): Eukaryota > Metazoa > Arthropoda > Insecta > Coleoptera > Coccinellidae > Halyzia > Halyzia sedecimguttata. Next base: position 11,227,179 of record OW569418.2, read on the forward strand.
ATTTGTTCCCTTACAAAATAACGATGGTACAGCTCCTACCAATAGATATTCCACGAAAAAGAATTTATGAATGACTTTAGAATAATGGAGCACATTTTGAATATTTGATGTGAATTCATTTTCATTGTTGGAATTCTCACAAATGACCAAACTCCCAAACTGGGAGTTATCTTACAGTTATTCAATGTAATCTGTCCGTTTGTGTCGAGTTATTACCTGCATTCTAACATTGAAATTAGTTCAACATTATGCATTCAGTTATCAGCACTTACTTCTCTACCCAAAATCACGTGTGATAAAAACTTAAATTCAAAAATTTATTTATTTGAAAATTGCACATTCTACAAACTTAATGTAAACTATATCAACCATTAAATCAATTTATGTTGTATAACAAAATATTTTGGTCCAAACTGGGATGAGAGGAAACGTATTCTTCCAGTGACAATAATTTTGAAACTCATAATTGTAAACAAAGGAGAAAATGAGGTTATGCGTATACTTTGAATTCCACAGAATTAGGTTATATTTAAATTTGTTCAGCATGCATATGAAGCGGCAACATGGGAGGGTTTTAGAACCAACTACTATGTTACAATCATTTAGAAAGTCTCTGTATAACCACCGATATGATACAATGTTTCTTGCGTGATGAATATCTGATTTACAATGTTAGTATCTAAGGCACTCAAAGTGGTACATGGAGTGGAGCTCTCAAATAAGTCCAAACTGATCACTTATTTAACATATTGTATTCCTGGAGAAAGAAGAAATAGGACCGTTTTATCACTAAGGGCCGGTTTCTGAGAAATATAACATGTGGTTTATCTTCCGTTTATCTGTTCAGTTCAATACAATTCAGTAGATAAACTGAAGATAATCTGCGTTCAAATTCGTCAGAAATCGGCCCATAACCACTCGAAGTAACAATTAAGGACTAAAAAGTAAGGATACGCACAAGTCGTCGATTCACGGCATTAATTTTCCAAAATAACCTCTGTTCGCTTGATAATCGAAAAGAAGAGTTTAAAATTCCATTCTCAATTACGATTTCGAGGAACCCAAAGAAACTACAAAATAAATAACAAAATATTTCACGAAGTGAGGTTATATTTATGTCATCGGACCGACTAATCCGCGTTCAATTAAAGCAAAAAGTTAAGAGTTGGCCAACTTCTACTTGCTATTTGTTAATTGATAAATTGTTACTTGTCCGCCTGAACACTCTCATTAAAAGTAACAAGTTCAACTTTTACTTGCTATTTGTAATTGTTAATTACTAGATACTCGTTAATTTGGGCTGCATGAATCCACACTTAAAAAACGTCCATTTTCAGCAGGTTCCTTCTTACGTCAAGTAATATCCACTATCGTGATCCACTAATCGGCTCTCAACAGAATCGACTATCCACCAAATACTGATTAGTTTTCTTGAATTAAATTGATTTGAATCCGTTGATTAGACAAAATGCTATGTTTCAATTTTAATCCTTCGAACGAACTGTGCTCCCGCTCAAACTCGACCAAAATATACGCCGCCATTAACTCTGACAACGAAACCTGAATCTTTCACTTGAGATAAACAACGATCGATCGATTACCGACCCTCAATCGATACGAGATTCGGAGCTGAATCTTCTCAACCATAAATGGCGCTACCAGTATCGAAACTCACTATTCTCTAATTTGTATTCAGTTGATGCCCTATGCATACATACATCTTGGATGTCTATGCAGTATTTCATGAGGATGCCTGAGGAGTTTTTAGAGTAAAGAACATGCTCGCAAAAGCTGCTGAATTAAGAACATTTTGAGATTTATTTTTTTATATAACAGCTAAAAAATAACTATTGTGATCTTTAGGACATAATCAATTTCAAAAGGGGATGTGAAATGTGACAGAGGTTTCATATTATCATACATCATGCAAATTGATTACAATTGACGTTTTAGTCATAATGAATATACTGAAAACAATTGTTCCCAAAATATCATGGATAAACAATAACATTTCTTTCATCATTGAAAATATCTAGATATTAAGGAGTCACGAAATTGAGTGCGGGAAAGACACTTTCCGCACGAGTTAGGAACAATATTTTTTCTACGACCGCATAAAGATTCAAAAAGCACATTGAAAATACATATTTTATTTCAACATACAAAACACTTCATGAAAACCCACTATTTATTTATTTACTATTAATATTAATGTTGAAAACACAATTTGTTGCATTCTGCAAATGCGTCAGAATAGACGGTCCAGAGTAATTTGTTGGTGGTAACTGGCTTTTAAGAGTAACACTCGTGGATTGCAACGTGCATGAAGATGACGGAAACGGCATCGGTTGCAAGTTGCCAGTACCAGAAAGAATTTTATTGGAAATGGTTTTTTTCTGTTCTAAAGAGTCCTCTAAGTAACCCTCAGCAACAGCAGTTGACTTCCAGCCTCCAAGACGTTTTATGTTGGTTATCCCTTCGCCTGAATCTGCTAGATACGACCACAGACTACATATTATATATAGTAGTATAGTATAGTATAGTATAGTATAGTATAGTATAGTATAGTATAGTATAGTATAGTATAGTATAGTATAGTATAGAATAGTATAGTATAGTATAGAATATGTAGTCTGTGACTGTGACCTGCGTAACGTTCTGGGTTAGGTAGGCCTAAGTAGGAAGCGATCTCTGCCGGCATTTTACCGAATGTGTTTATGCCTACGCACTCAACAGAACATTTGCCTTTTTCGTAATTGATAATAAAACGACGGTGCGTGGTGGTAGGAGGCCGTAAATTTGCATACTTTCTATAGAGCTTCAAAAAGGTTCCATTATTTATGTCTTCAGATATAACAAAGGATCTTGAGGTATGGTTTTTCGAATCGGAAATTTTCACAATAATTAGGTTTCCTTTATCTTGAATATCGTCAAGCGTGATTTTCACAAGCTCCGCTCTGCGAAGAGCACCGGCTAAAGCAAAAATGGTACCTACTTTAATCATAAGATATATCTCATCAGGGGCTAGCATAAACTTGGATATGGGTATGGATATGTCTTCTTTGGTAAAAATCTGCGCTTTCTGTGGTCGGAAACCAACATTTTGCATTTTTAGGAACGATGTCAATTTATGAAACTTGCTTATGTCCAGGTTTTGTTTTATTTTAACTAAACGTTTCACCATCGAGTAACGCGACCATATGGTATTGGATTTCAGTACCTTACTCAGCTCGGAAAAATACGCCAAAAAAACCTCTTCTCTGAAGCTATTCACTCCTTTTTCCTTACACCAGTTTAAAAAGTGGTTGTATTGCTGTTCGTATCTTTCTCGTGATTTACTTGGTAACAGGTCTGAATTTACCTCATCTGCGGCCTTTAATATTGCTTCTGGGAGCTCTTCATCTGACGAATCCATTAAAATATGGCTTTTATTGAAAGTAATTTGAAAATGCCAGAATCGGACACTTCGACAACGCTTCGATTTGAAACTTTGACGTCTTGATGACAACTTGGTTGCCATAATAAATCTTTGGTTACCACACCAAACTATTTGACTCAGCTTAGTTTGATTGTTATGAAAAATGTATAGGGTATATAAAAGTATCGCAATTTCTTCATTCCAATGAATGAAAAATAGTCTGGGTTAGATTGAATTTTAAAACTTATATTAGTTTGAATAGTAATATACAGGTGAAATCCATGAAATGTACATTCAATAACGATAAATTGACATATTTTACTTTCCCGCACTAGTGCGGGAAAGTGAGTTTTCCCACACTAGTGCGGGAAAGTGACACTTTCTGAACTAAAATGAGTGCGGAAAAGTGGGTTAAAACGCACGGTCGTAAAAAAAATATATATTATACAGTGTGGTGCAACCAAATGAAATAATTTCATTATCTTGGTTACTGTACGTATTTATGGAAAATCCCTAAACACCTCAAATTTTAATTTTCATTTTTCTTGGTAAAAATGCAAGCCCCCTTCGAAAGACAGGTACAACCCCTAATTTTTCAAATAGGAAGTATGGGCTTGTGGCACATCGTTTAAAAGGTCTCGTAATTCTGTGAAATTTTATCATTTACACGTTTATTGCAAAAATCAAACTAAAATAAAATAAAATCAAGTAATTAGAGAAATTTGGTACAATATCAAAAACTCAAATGTAATACAAAATGTGGCAACTAAATCATCAATGTTACTGAAGTAGATGTTCAAAGTGTTCACCGCGAACGCCTTGACAACATCTTGACCTCAAATAAAAATTGATTCCAACATTTCAACATCTCAGGATTGATTGCCCTAATCGCAAGAGTTCGATTCGATTTTTTAGGTCATACAGATTACAGGATTTAGTTTCGTGCACAATGCTCTTCATATATCCTCATAAAAAGAAATATAATGGGTTAAGGTCAGGGGATCACGCCGGCCATTCGATCGTTACTCTTCTTCCAATCCACCGATATGGAAATATTGTGTCGAGGAACTGTCAGAGACATTGCGTTGGCAATGTGGTGGTGTTGCATACCGTTGGACCATATCGTATTCCGTGGAACTTGAGGATTTTCTTGATCAGGATATAAATTTGCCAAAGTTGGAGTGACTTAATTTTGAAGTAGTACTGAATATTTATCGCCATTCAAATTGCCCTCAGTGAACTTTGGGGCCTATGATATGGTTTCGAACATTTCCAGCCCAAACATTAACCTATTGAGGTAATAGCGTGGGATCGTCTCTCATTCAGTGAGGATTTTTGGTAGACCAGTAGCGGTGATTTTGACAATGAGCATGACAGTTGAGAAAAAATGTGCACTTCTCCAAATAACTCGAAAAATACGGATATGACCGAATTTAAGCTCGAGTTTTATTCGAAAAATAGTAACATAGAGACTTGGAAAATTTTGTGAGGATCGTATGACTATAAAATTTCGAAAAAATCATAAAAAAATTTCAGAAACTACCCTTCAGTTATCGCATTCAAATCCTAATTTTACAGCAAAGTTCTAGATTTAAACTCAAACCGATCTATATTGGTGGAGATGTTGACTGGTCTCATCTATTATTTTCGAAACACAAAGTTGTCGACAGGTCTTGATATTTGAAGTGGAATCGAATACCTTTTTCTCTATTTCATTATCGTAATGAGACTCATCTCACTAAAATAAGTGCTGGAATGAACTCATTCCAGCATTGTTTCTAGTTATATTTTTCGTTTTGGGGTAGTCAGCACTGACATTTGATCCTATCAAATTTCAACACACGTCGATTATCAATATAATATAATCTGGATATAGTGAAATAATTGTCGAGGGAAAAGATTTATTTTGATTGAAAAATAAGGTACTAGAGATTCCCTTCTTGCTAATTTTGAATAATTCATGATATTAGGAAACTGTTTTAAGTCTGATGTCCATGCCCTACGTATGATTCAAATTCAAATTCCGTAATCTGTCAACTTTGGTAAGAGTCACAACAACTGCCAAGATACAATGCAAAAGTCACTAGGATGTATAATCCGGATTTTTCATTGAATTTCAACAGTATTTTACAAAACTTGCATGAAATAGAGAAAATATCGTCTAATACTCTTTGCAGAAGGCAATTCCAACAATCATTCGTTCGAAAACTCGCTCCTTCGTCGCTCGTTTACAAATTTCGTATTCGTGTTTGAATAGGAGCCCATTCTGCAACTTGTATTAGAATATACTATTATGATGATATAATTACAAAAATTGTCATGTCTGTCTCTGGTCATGTCATTTTTAACAGGGGATTGCAATTTGTTTAAAACATGATTTAAATATATATCTAATACCTATATAATATGAAACAACTATGAAAAATTGGTTCAAGCCCTGGTGACAGGAGCTTTGGCGCTCTTGTTCAAACTTTGACAAAGCAAATCTGAAATTATTGGTCACCGCGAATTATATAAATGGATTCTTACGATAGAACTGCATCATGAAAGAAATTCAATTCAATCAGACCAAATCTCCCCAATAACGAACTTATCCAAGATATTCCGTCCTCAAATCTACTCTGAAAATTATATTATATCAATTAAAACTTAGACAATATTGCAGTTTTGTTTTTACTGGAGATATTTTAAACCCAAGTTGATTATTTATCTTACCAAAGCGTATATTTCCATAATCATATGGATTATCCACGGGCATTTTATTATCACCTTAAAAGTATAATATATCATCCTCATAATTCTACGATAGCTGAGGTTAGTTCAATGGTCATTTTGCATTCTATCAAACTTTGTTTTCTAGAACTGGAGGTGTATTTTATATCAAGAATAACGAACCAGAATTAGTTTTGATATTTATCTCTCATAGGAAAATAAGACGACATGTAAGAACACATCATATAATAATATATAGATAGAATAATTAAGTACAGCATTCTGTGAAAACATAGAAGTACGATTCATTAAAGACATTTCGAAATTTCATACCTCCAAAAGTATTAGCTTGTTAGAGTTGAAAATGGTATCAATGGATTTTTATGGTGAAAGTGCACCTTAAAAAAAATTGAATTTGAAATTTGTAATGTAAAAGAAATTTTTTTTTGGTTACTCCGAAACCATCTTACTGATTTTGGCCGATAACGAACTTAACCGAGATATTTATCTCCCAAACCTACTCTGAAAATTTCAACTGCCTAGCTCAAACTGCTCAAGAGTTATTGTAGAAACATTATTTAAAAATTTTTGAAAATTTCTTTTTACACTTCACGGCAACCCGATCGATACAAAACTCCGCATGCATATAAAGGTCATTATTCTACAATTCGATGCTAAATTTCAGACAGATCGAATAATCGGTTTCAGAAATATTCATAAAAAAAGTTTTTAATAAAAACGGCCATAAGTCCGAAACCACATGGTGGATTTCGCCTGTTAACGAGCTGGTCTGAGATATTTACGCTCCAAACTTGCCCTGCAAATTTGAAATCCTCTAACTCCTTTCGTTCGAGAGTTATCGTGTTAACGGACAGCCGGACAGAATCGATTTCGACCACGGATTCGTCATCAGTGAGTCCAATCAAATCGTTTAAGACCATTTTCAGCCAACAAATCGAAAATTACGGACATTTGGGCAAATTGATAAGCACTCTACTCCGAGGAACAAGAGCGTAATATTTAAGAATTTTCGAGATTATTCACAATACTAACTCGAAATGCTTAAAATAAGCTTCATTGGACATACTCTAATGAGTTGAACTTGATTGAATCTATGTTATAGAAGATATTAGGGAAATACAGAAAAATACAAGAACTGAAATTAAAATTTTAAAATTCGGTCATAATCCACTTTCACCGCAGATCGATACAGATCTATCATAGCTCTTTCAGTTCAAGCATCGGGCTGATAGAAATCATAGTATAGAAAACATAGACAAGAATTTACCGGGATCAAGTCCCGGAGCAGAAGTTGTTATTTTTGGCGCTCTTGTTCCTCGGAACAGAGTGCTTATCAATTTCCCCAAATGTCTGTAATTTTCGAATTTTTTGATGAAAATGATCTTGAACGATTTGGTTGGACTCACTGATCAAGAATACGTGGTCAAAATCGATTCTGTACGGCCGGTCCGGCCGGCCTTCCGTTAACAGGATAACTCTCGAACGGAATGAGCTCGGCAGTTGGAATTCTCAGACTAGGATTAGGGGATCAATATTTCGGCTAAGTTCGTTATCGCGCAGAATCGGTCTGAAGGTTTCGAAGCAACAGAAACAATTTTTTTTTACATAACAAATTTCAGAATAATTTTTTTTAAGATGCAGTTTTATCATAAGAATCCTTCAATATCATTTCCAACTCTAACAAGCATATACTTTCGGAAATATGATTCTTCAAAATTTTAATAATACATCGTAGTTCTATGTATTCACAGAATGTGAACACAGAATCTGTCTGTGTTCACTGTTCGTAAATATCATCTTATCTAGCTATTAGGGACTTGTCAATTCGTAGTTTGAAATTATTTTCTGCTGGAAAACAAGCATCCGATTCTTGAATTTGTGAATATATACCAGACTGATTTGAAACCGAAAATCATTATGACTAATTACATATTGAATAATTCATGCATAAATATTGGGGATGATGTTTCAGAAGATTTAGAATTGGATCATTTTAATGATATAGTTTATGAGGGCAATTGGAAAGAAGAAAGTAATGGAATCATCAAAAGAAATAACTGTTCGTTGACTACTGAGGTTAATATTTCCTTTTACTTCCTTGAGTTGTGACACATGTTCCCATATACAGTATTTTCATAATGTTGCTAGCAAAAAAAGACTGAAATATGGATCTATATTTGTGTATCAAACATTTTTTCTTGAGTTAAGGTCCATAATACGGAAAGGAATGTGTAACTGGTTTGAACTATTAAATTTTAAATTATGAATTTATTTTGATTATTGATTATTTTTATTTATGATAGTATTTTATTAATATATTTTGAACTATTAAAATAATTTGTTCGTCAGCCTCCTCCTCCTCCTACTAAATATCAGGAATAAATGGACAATCTGCTATGATTGTATCCAGCCTTGCTCTGGACATTTCGATGATATTTTCCTTAGGTATTTCGAGTTGTAAAAACTCTGCACCGAGTGTAAGTTGCAAAAAACCATTCCACGAGGTTGAATCATTGCAGATTGCTCATTTAATCTTGATAAATAAATTTACTGAAAATGTTTGAAGCATTAAAGCATTGAAGCATTGCAGATTGCTCTTTTTTGAATGATAAGTTTTGAAGTATTTTTTTGTAAACGACAGTTTTTTCATATTTAATTTCTTTCATGATGCAGTTCTATCATAAGAATCCATTGATATAATTCCCAACTTGAGAAGCCAATACTTTCGGAGATATAATTTGTCTGTATGAACAAGAGCGCCAAAAAGCTCCTGTCCACAGGGCTTCAACCAATTTTTCATTTCTATTGAAAAAATAACTTCCAGGAAACGGTTATCAAACGAATTTAGTTTTTTTTTTCTTAAAATTACGTGAAACGTGAGTTTTTTCGTATATTATTAAATATTAATATTACTGCCATTCTGAATGCTTTTTGTGAATTGCTAACTCATAGTTTCTCATGGCACAACCATTCGATTGGACCGACCTGTTTCATAGAAATTACTCTCGGAATACACTACTGAATACATATCACTCCTATACCGGTTGTTTTGTAATCTCATGGCACATTTGTATGACTGAATTGATCTGTGTCCTTGCGCCATCACAAACTATTGTTTATTTTCGAGGAAACAGTAGAATCCTTACGCCACCGCAGACACAGTACTGTTCTTTTTGGACCCAACAGTGAATTTATGTATTTGAATGTGTCCTTATGCCACCACAGACACAGCAATGTTAATTTTCGAACCAACATGTATGCATTTGAATGGGTCCTTAAGCTACCACAGAAACAACACTGTTTGTTTTCGACCCAACAGTGAATGTATGTATTTGAGCCGTTAGGGACCATTCTCGACCAAAAAGGGGAACAGTTCTCTGGCTATAAATTTGAACAAGCGCGCCAAAGCTCCTGACAACAGTGCTTTTCCAACATGTTTGTGCTTATGGACGGACAGAATCCACCCCAGATATCTAACTGATATGTTAATGCATCAGGATATTCTGAAATATAAAGGAAATAATAACGTTAATAGCAATATAATGCCAAGCTCTTCAAATATTAGTAACTACCATTTCCAGGATGAAACTCAAATGAAACCAGAAATGATATTAAAATCTGTTAACTCATGCCAGCTTTTTGTCGCGTTTCCTTTAATAACCCAATATCACAGATAGAATTATCCTCTCTGGCGACAATAAAATGCTGTATCAGCTAGAAATGCCTGCATAATTTCAGACCATATAATGGGATCGTAAAAATTTGGTTTTTATACGGATATTTAACAATGGAGTTTCCGATTTCGCCAATGAATTCATTTTCATCCGTAATTTCACATTTCAACACTTGAAAGCCATAAAATCTTCGATCGACGTGTTTCGATAGTCGTTATGCAGAGGATACTTTTTAACTGTTTTTGCGCGTATGTTCTGGGGAACATCGCGTTATAGTTTTGCCCAAATGTCTGTAACTTCCGAATTTTTTGACGAAAATGGTCTCAAACGATTAAGTTCGACTCCCCAATGAAGAATTCGAGGTCAAATTTGATTCTGTCCGTCCAGCCGTCCGGCCGGCCGTTGCCACGATAACTTGAGAACGAAAAGAGCTAGCGACTTGAAATTTTCAGGGTAGGTGGCGCATCCCAATACGACGGACAAGTTCGTTAATGGGCATAATCGGCCCAGCCGTTTCCGAGTAATAATTTTGTTTTCAACCAATATAAATCCGATCGAATTGAAACTTGGTGAGTAGTTGTAGAATATGAACCTTAGCACGTTTGTGAAATTTTGTGCGAATCGTATGGCTAGAAAATTTTAAAAAAATTATTAAAAAATATTTTTGTTGTCACGATAACTTGAGAACGGAATGAGATAGCGGCTTGAAATTTTCAGGTTAGGATGTGCACCAGAACGCGACATTTCAGTTTGTTTATGAGCATAATCGGCCAAACGGTTTTAGAGTTTTAGCCATCTGAAATTTTCTGAAATTTGGTGGTTTTTTGTTCCTTTTTAACTCGAAAAATACTGAACCGATGGAATTCAAACATGGTTATTAGTTGTAGAATGCCAACGCAAAAATGTTTGCCAAATTTGGTGAGGATAGCATTTGTATAAAATTTTTAATAAATCATTGAAAATAAAAAAAAAAAATTCTATATATCAGTAACTATTAGTTTGAAATTGCTGAAATTTTTCAAGAGCCTTCATAACCTAACTCTACTGCCAAGTTTCAAGTTTTAATACGATCGGTTAAATATTGTTGGAGATTCGAGCATTCTTGTGTGAGTTCAGTAGATGGGTGACCGTTGCCTCGATAACTTTCGAACGAAAGGAGATAGGGACTTGCAATTTTCAGGGTAGGTTGCGTATCCGAAAGGGAGAGTTGAATTTGTTCGTTTTTGGGCATAATCGGTCTAACGGTTTCCGAGTTATACCCACCTGGAATATTATTTCCTTAATAACTCAAAAAATAAATATTCGATCGAAATGGTGCTTGGTAACTAGTAGTAGAAAATCAACACAAAGACGTGTTTAAAATTTTGTAAGAACCGTACCCCTAGAAAATTTGAAAAAAATGACGAAAAAAAAAAATTTAAGTACCGTACCCCTAGAAAATTTTAAAAAATCACGAAAAAAAAATTTGTTCAAGCACTGACATGAAGTCAGAAGCTTTTGCGCGTATGTTCTATTGTCCATTCTTCTGTATTGGACACCCTTAATCGAATTTACCATGGTAAATTATGTTGTCCATTCTCCTGTATTGGAGACTTAATTCGAATTTACCATAGTTAATTGCTTGAACCAATTTTTTTTAATTGTTATCATGCCTAAATAGAAACCTCTGAATTTCACAAAAATATTCATTTTTGCGCGCATATAATAGGGAACATGGCGCGCATATAATAGGGACGATGGCCTTCTGGATTGTTCCAATAAAGAACTGTTAATAATAATAATAATAGGGAACAGCGTGCTATCATTTTGCACACATGTTAGTAATATTCAAATTTTTCGTTACCGTCAAATGGGGTGAAATTGATTTTAAGGGGGCACTTAGATAAATAGTCATATTTCTTCAAATTAATTTGAATTTTCCGCAATTATAGGCCGACAGCATCCGCGCGATTGTCAGTCGAAAGATTGAAGTTCCGTGATTATTGTGCCGTGCCAGCATAGGCAAAGATTAAAGAGAAGAAAGATAGGAAACGCCCTTGTATTCGTAGTGCTAAAAACCGACTAACTTTTCGTCCGAAGTTATTACTAGTGAGGCAAGAGATGGCGCTGAAATGATATAGAATGTAGAGGAATCTACAAGTTTAGGCGCGAATTATGCTCAAAGATTTAATCTTTGAGCATAGGGGTAAGTAGTTCTTCTAATGTTTTTGTATATATTCTATTAGTATACATGAAATTGACGGTAAAGTGACACTGTTCAAAATTATGAAGTATTTCATGAGCTTTTTAATTTTTTATTACATTATCGGTTATTTACGATGGAGTGATTTGTACATAACCTCACCAAATTTGAAATTCGACAAAAAATACGTTCGGTTGAAACTTATTAAGGGATAACACTTTTGGGGTCAGATTGATAGTTCCCGAAGTCACCCCATAGTTTGAAAACAAGAACATTTTTGCTATTTTCCATTGTTTGTTGGTATAGACCAACGAATTTTTTTAATTTCAGGTCTGTTCCAGTCGAACGATTGAAGTTATGCCATTATTGCGTCGACATTTGTTCCGAACGATACGTTTACGATGAGCTTGGAGGACATCATAGCCATTTTAGAACCTCCAGCAGGTACTTCTGGAGGGCACGGACCAAAAATGTGTTTTCGAAACCAGTCGATGTTTTGGAGCGTTAAATTTAGTTCATTACGTTTTGTGCATTTTCGGTGCATTTTAGTTGAGTTTAAACATGTCATTTTATCTTGTAACCAATGAGAATGCCAAATTTGAGTTTTGTTATTTTCATAGGAAACATAGATCAATTTTGATATCACCTGAATTTTCATTTTCATTTTTGCGAAGAAATTCGGACATTGGAATCCAATTCTTATGACAAATGATCGTATGGGTGACTTTGATAATCTATGTAAACTTATGGATCATTATCAAAGGAACTCCAAGTACCTACATATAACATTGATAACGTAAAAATATTGAGAATGAAGGAATATGGTTTACATTTATAACTCTTAGATCCTAAGCAATCGTAGTAATGCAAGCTCAGTGCCTATCGAAGTCACCCCAATTTGAGTATAACTTTGATAACGAAGTTTTTATTAATTTGGAGCAGGCAAACAATTATTTAAATCATTTTTTATAGCCTGCTAGATGTCTTCATTAGGCATAGTGCGAATTCTTATTTTATTTTCAAAACAATACTATATGTAGTTTGAGTTTAATTCACGATTTATTAAAAATAACTATCAATTTCACCCCATTTGACCGGTAATGGATGTAATCAGCGAAGAGGTTTCGGGGTTATACACAATCGAAATATTGTTTCCTCAGTAACTCAGAAAAATTCCGAACGGATCGAATTGAAACTTGGTAATTAGTCTGCGAAATTTCGTGAGGAACGTATCACCAAAAACAATTATTTTTTCTTCAAAAATTTTACATTTCCGACATCATTGGGAGGGGCATGATCTCTCCCCCCCATGTTTAACAGAGTTGGCAAATTTTCAACACAGTTCGTAAAATATCGAAGCAGTTGGGGAAATTTCGAAGAAGTTGGAAAAAAATTCGAAGCAGTTGGATAAATTTCAATGGAGTTGGATTATCTCCGAAAAAATTGTCATAAAATGTAAAGGAATTTGACCACCTTACCGGATAAATGCAAAGCACGCAGATAACAGGGACGGGATAACATGGAATAACACCATGTACCCTTGTACACATTCCTGTTGCCGTAAATTCAATATTCAATAGTTTTCGACACAATGTGTGTAGCCGGCAAAAAATAATATTTATTTTCTTTTGCGTTATCCCAAAGCGGGTAGTCATAAAACAAAAAGTTTAGAAGCAGTTGAAAAAATTTCAAGGCATTTGGAAACATTGCGGAGCAGTTGGAAACATTTCGAAGCAGTTGGAAAAATTCCATAGAGCAGTCGGAAAAATTTTAAAGCAGTTAGCAGTTGGAAAAATTTCGAAACAGTTGGAAAAATTTCGAAGCCATTAGAAAAATTTCGAAGCCGTTGGAAAAATTTCAAAGCAGTTGGAAACATTTCGGAGCAGTTGGAAACATTTCGAAACAGTTGGAAAAATTTCAACTCAGTAGGAACAATTTCGAAGCTGTTGAAAAATTTCGAAGCAGTTGGAAGAATTTAGAAGCAGTTGGGAAAATAACGAAGCAGTTGGGAAAATTTCGAAGCAGTTGGGAAAATTTCGAAGCAGTTGGAAAAATTTCGAAGCAGTTGGAAAAGTTTAGAAGCAGTTGAAAAAATTTCAAAGCATTTGGAAACATTTCGGAGCTGTTGGAAACATTTCGAAGCAGTTGGAAAAATTCCAAAGAGCAGTAGGAAAAATTTTAAAGCAGTTAGCAGTTGGAAAAATTTCGAAACTATTAGAAAAATTTCGAAGCTGTTGGAAAAGTTTCGAAGAAGTTGGAAAAATTTGAAAGACGTTAGATAATTCACCCCCCCCTCGTCATCTTCGGTTGTCTAATACTTCAATGCACAGTTGGATAATTTTCGATGCTTTTTCCCTCTCCAAAAATTTGGCTTCGGCCCGTCCCTGCGTTCAAGTTGGCAAATTTTCAAAGCAGTTTCAACAACTTCGAAGCTGTTGGAAAAATTTCGAACAGTTGGAAGAATTTCGAAGCAGTTGGAAACATTTCGTAGCAGTTGGAAAAATTCCAAAGCAGTCGGAAAAATTTCAAAGCAGTTAGCAGTTGGAAAAATTTCGACGAAGCTGGAAAAATTTCTAAACAGTTGGAAAAATTTGAAAGCAGTTAGATAAATCACCTCCCCCCCTCGTCGTCTTCGGTTGTCTAATACTTCAATCAATGCACAGTTGGAAAATTTTCGATGCCTTTTCCCCCCTCCAAAAATTTGGCTTCGGCCTGTCCCTGCGTTCAACTTACGGAATTCACTATAAACGTAACTCCACTCTTATCTACTACATCTTCAAGTTGTTTCCGAAACATATGTCAGACGACAAAAATCTGTAGTGGATAAGAGTGTAGTTACTTTTATAGTGTTCATAATAAGTCCACAGTGAACTCAAAATAGGATTCACGGAATTTACATTCATTATTTACCGCTCCTCTGGCCTAGTGGTTGTGATTCGTCTTCTTTTCAAGTAGGTATGGCTTGATATTCGTAGCCGAAATATATTACCCTTTTAATGTTTTTTCCAATTCTATCTATTAATTATGAGAAAGGGGTTATGGTTGGATATATTCTAGTTTGAGTTCGCTGTGGACTTATTATGAACACTACAAAAGTAACTACACTCTTGTCCACTACAGTTTTTGTTCCATCTTCAAAGTCTTTGAAGATGGCAATTTTGTTTCCGAAACATACGTCAGACGACAAAAACTGTAATGGACAAGAGTGTAGTTTCTTTTGTAGTAGTTATGGAAGGAATCAATACGATATTTTCATAAACTTACGTGACTATTTCCTATTTTATCAGATATTAAATTTCTGCTATAAGGTACACCCCGGTAGATGTAAATTCAGGGTTAATACATATAACCTATACACATTTCTGCGTTAACTTAATGTGATTGTGGCTCGATCTATTATGTGATAGGTTCACTATGCTATTATATGTATACATCGGTTTCTTACTTTAGTTCAATATGCAGGCATCAAAACCGACTTATAAGCTTTGTTCCTACAGCGGCCGAAACCGTACAGTGAACGGTCCACGGACTGCGCGGTGGTGTAAAAGCCTTTCTTTTACACCACCGCGCAGTCCGTGGACCGTACACTGTACGGTTTCGGCCGCTGTAGGAACAAAGCTTCCGTTAAGTCATGCGCGTACTTTCGAACTTGGGTATTGTGTTTTGTTGACTTAACTTTGAATTTCTATAATTCGCATAATCGCACTGTTTCAATTACAATTTCTGGTGATTATTTTATTGATAAAATAATGAAATAACTGAAAAGTATTTTTTCCATCAAATTTTATTTATGTTCGTACTAATGTTGTGGCTCACACCGGTCCCAGACTAAAATATATATTGGGGTAAGTGTAACCAATGAAAGATTACACTTTCCCCAGAGTAAATTTGAATTTTTTTTCTATTATTTTATGGTACGAAATTACCACATCCACCCGCAGATCAAATCAATTTGTTTTTGCCAACTCCAAAAATTCATAAAAGAGGACACTTCCATATTGACATAATATTTGAACCTACTGTATACTGTCTATATATGTCTCAATTGAATATTCTCATAATGTTTAGGTTGTTCTTTAATTTACACTCCCATGCTATTTCCATACCTCAAACACCGTATTTAAACTTGCCCCAGTTTGTTGGAAAATTGTGACCTATTAACTCAAGAATAGAATAAAATATAAAAAAAATACTGTTGAACATTTTGCCAGTTGCATCTGGATATGCTCAGTAGTAGATCTCTGAAATTTCACTCAGATTTGCTGGTGCACAATAAAATGTCATTCCAACAGACACGATTTATCGAAATTTTGGCTCACACTTATCCCGATGCTAAGTAGAAAGGAAGAATGGGAAAGGGAGCTCACCACCCAGACTTTCAAAGAAAATACCATAAAATGGTACACAGATGGCTCAAAAACCACGACGGGAGCTGGCGCTGGGGTATATGGGACAGGCACCAAGTGCGCACTGTCGGTAGGCTCCCGTTTGAGTATCTTTCAGGCAGAATTACTCGCAATCGAAATATGTGCAGATATTAACCTAGAAAGAAAATATCAGAAATGCGACATAGCAATCCATTCGGATAGTCAATCTGCTATCAAAGCACTGAGCTCCCATGCCATCGATTCAAAGTTGATATGGGAGGGCCGAAGAAAACTAAATGATATTGGCAAGAATAATAAGGTCTTTTTAGTCTGGGTCCCCGGTCACTCGGGAATCAAGGGGAACGAAGAGGCCGATACACTTGCCAGAAAGGCAGCACGAACTCCTTTTATTGGCCCAGAACCTTTCTGCGGTATAGGAAAATGCACCTACAAGAAAGAGTTTCTGGAGAAGGAGGAAACCAAAAGAGAAACACTCTGGCGGAATCTTCCAGGTTTGGTTCATTCCAAAAAGTTCCTTAAGAACTTTAAAGAAGTGAGATCCAAAAGGTATCTGGATCTCTGTAAGAATAAGTTACACCTGGTCACTGGCTTCCTCACAGGACACTGTCGCCTCAGGAAGCATTTGATGAGAATAGGTTTATCAGATACTGACGAGTGCAGATTCTGTGGGGAGGAGGAAGAAACTCCTCTTCACCTTGTTACAGAATGCCTCGCCATTGCAAGTCAGCGAAAGGAATGCTTTGGACAGGAAACTTGTAGGAGTGAAGACGTAATATCCTTGAAGCCTTCCCAGATATTGAGGTTCATTTATACTCTGGAACTGGAGGGCGAGCTGTAGATGGCGTAATGGTGAGAACAGCTCTGATGGGGGGCACAATAGATCTCAAGGTCGCGGTGCAACGTAACCCCTTATCAATAATAATAAAAATAATAATATCCCGATGTAATTGATAAAACATCAATTCATAGTTCCTCCGTCGTCACAAACAAAGGGCAGCTACTTTCGACCCAACAGTGAATTTATATATTCGATTGGGTCCTGACGCCACCACAAACACAGCACTGTTTAGGTTCGTATGTATTTGAGTCGAAACTAATCGTGTGAGACCATTCTCGGCCAAAATGTGGACCAGTTTTTGGCGCGCTGTTCAGGTGATCATAGTGCATAATGCATATCAATTTATCAAAATGTTCAATTTTTTGGCTCAAACGATTAGTTTCGACTCACTGATGAAGAATCCGAGTTCAAAATTGATTCTGTCAGCACGATTACGCTAGAACGCAATGCGTAAGGGAGTTGAAATTTTCAGAGTAGATGTGGAGTCCATATGCGCCGACTAAGTTCGTTAATGGGCAAAATCCACCGAGTGATTTCAGAGTTATAACCATCTGAAATATTGTTTTTCCAATAACTCAAAAAATATTGATTTGATCGATGCAAAGCGCGACGGTTAGTTGAAAAATACCGACACGAAGACTTATGCAAAATTTTGTGAGGATCGCCTGACTGGAAAATCAAGAAAAATATATGTAAAAAATTTTGTATCTCATAAGCTATCCATAAAATTTCGTTGAAATTCTGCAAGGGCCTTCAAAATTTCATTTTACATTAAAGTTCTGGATTTGAACACGATCGGATCTATATTTGTGAAGATTTGCCGAAATATCGAAATATTTCAACGTTCGAGATGTAATGGTCCATAATTTTACACTTGACCCAGCAAGTCGTCAGTTTTTGATATTTGACGTGCCTGGAAAGAATTATTATGTGCATAGATAGAATTAGCATGGTCATAGATCGGCCGAAGTCAAATTTGACAAGTCGATACGTCAGTAATAACATTCGTTCAATACCTAGTGAGAATTGGATGTGTACCTTATTTCAGATCCAAGTTCTCGATTTAAACTTGATCGAATAAAATGTAACTTGATGATATTTTTCTGAATTTAAAAATTTGAACACAAGGTATCAAAGGTCACTAATATCATTCGTTCAAGTTCCTGTACTGGCTGAATAGCTCAAGGGTAGAACTCCGTGATCTTAACACGTAGATAGTGTAAGGTACCGGGATCGACTCCCGTAGCCGAGATTATTGATCTTTTTAATTTTTTTTCCAATTCTATCGAAATACTAACTTTGAGAAAAGGGTTATTGACTCAATACGATATTTTCATAAAATTACGTGAAACGCTAGTATTTCCGTATATTATTAGATCTTACAATTATGGCTACACAGGGCATTTTTTATAAAATGTTAATTCATATTTGGTCATGTCTCAACCCTACGATTCGACTGATTTGTGTCATAGGAATAATTCTCGGAATAAACTATTAAAAGTCACCACTGCTATACAGGTGATTTGTATATCATGGCAGAATTGAACGATTGAACTAATTTGTTGTGTCCTTACGCGGCCACAAACAAAGCACTGTTTATTTTAGACCCAACAGTAGATGTATGTATTCAAATGGGTCCTTACGCCACCACAAACACAGCACTTTTTATTTTTGACTCTACAGTGAACTCGACAGTGAACGTATGTATTTGAACGGGTTCTTATACCACCACAGAACTCTTCATTTTCGACCCTGCAATGAATGTATGTATTTGAGTTGAAACTAATCATTCGATACCATTCTCGCCCAAAAAGTAGTTTCTTTTGACGCTTGTTTTTACAGTCGGATTTATAGCCCTCAGTGAACCTCAAAACGACAATGAAAGCTGTTAAAATTTGTGGAAGTACTTTCTCGTCCGCAAAATTACTCTCTCGTCCGCTGTGGTCACTAAGAATACTGCATGATACGGTTCAATACAAACATAAGTTTCTGAAGAATAACTGTCAGTGCTGTGGTCACTATATGGATACGGTTCAATCCAAACATCAGTGTATGTTTCATTTGCAATTGTGAAATTTTTTAAGCAGTCGGAAATTGATAAAAATTTGTGGTAGTCGACGAAAAAATGTAACATGCACATCGGCAAAAAACTGTCTATTGTCTCGCCTGCTTGCTATCCTCGGCTTCGCCTGGGATAGCAAATTGCAGATTCGACTATAATAGACAGTTTTTCGTCCTTTAAATAACTATTCCTTGATTTTAGTCATCCTTAAATCACTTAATCTAGGAGTTAAAATCATAAGAATAATGTTATTCATTACGAACATAACGAAAATCAATCTGATGAACACAAAAGTGTACTGAGTAAATCTGAATATTTTGTTCGAAATTAGTTTTACTTTTTCCGAAATTGGTTATACTTATTCAGAAATTTAACTTGAAAATGTTTAGTGATGCCCGAAGGGGAAACCGCTAATAAGAATTTGTTCACCAGAATTCTAATTCAACCGGAATTCCATTGGAATTCTATAGGAATTCAATAGGAATTCAATAGGAATTCAATAGGAATTCTATTGGAATTCCATTGGAATTCCTTTGGAATCTAAGGAAAACAAATTTAATTGCAAAAAAACCATTAGTTTAGACGGACTTATGAACATTTTATTTCGAAAGGATCGAATTAAAAAGCATCATCCACTTCTAACTGCTAAAATCCAGTTCAAACCAACAAGTTGTTTACATGATTGTCCGATTTGTGTCGCACTCTAAGGCTGGTTTTCCTGTCACGCTGACGGTCGGCGCTGACGGTCAGCGCTGATCGGTCAGCTCGTATCCTTTTAGCATTACGCTGATCACATTGAGAAATAGAAGGATGCTATTGTCTCTGGCTCACTGAATGTGGAGGCTTGTCGGCGCCAGCTAGTCAGCGGCGCCGACGCGCCGGCGCGTACGTGCGCGTATATAGTTCAGTGCTGACGGCCGTCAGCGCTGCGTGACTCGAAAACGCTACCTATAGCTACATACATATTGACCCATCAGCGCCGACCGTCAGCGTGACAGGAAAACCAGCCTAATAATAGGAATTATTTATAATTCAATACAAATTATTTATAATTCAATAGGAATTCTGCAGAATTCAATAGATATTCTACGGAATTCAATAGGAATTCTACGGAGCTCAATAGGAATTCCTTAGAATTCGATAGGAATTCTACATTCTTTTACACCAGAATTCCTTGCGGTTTATTACGCCTCGGTGATGCCCTAATTCATTTTGATCGCATGTCATTTTACCGACCAATAGGAGAAGAACTCAACTCCGTGATCTCAGTACTCTTGACGTCACTACACTGAGAGAAATGTTGAGGTTAATAATTGATAATTCTTTATTTGGGACAGTTTTATTCGTCATAAATAAATTTTATTAATTATTCATAAATATTATTAATAGTTAGAACAACTTGATATATACCTTACTTCCCAGAAATATTCCATTTATTTGGGCAACATTTATTAATAATCAAAATGGCTTATTATCAGTAAATACATGTTATCCAGAAATGTCCTGTTCGAAAATATTATTAACTTTAAACATATAATTCATTTCCACCAAACAAATCTTATTTGAAGAAAAACTGCCCTTATTGCTGTCAAACCAACATTTATTGAATTAGGAGTGAAGCAAGATTTATTAATTAATAATAATTCTTGATTAAACCTAAATAAGTGTTTATTATTGCTCGTATCCTTGTTTCGAAGCGATAACAATAAAGCGTATAAACGTATAGGTCGACGTACCCCACCCCATTGTCCATTATACCGAATGCGAATCTGAAAACTTTGTAATACAGCGATCAGTCACATTTAGTAATCATTAATTGGTCTGTTGGATGTTAGGATAGTGCGTTACTGCTTACGTGATATATATAGGTGAGAGGACAGAATGGTTGAATTCCAGACATTTTTGTTTCAAAATGGTTTGAGTCATTCAAAAAGTACATTTGAAGGTAAGGCTTAGATTTCATATAAAATTTTTGATTTAGATTAGCTTAATCACTGACACTAATTCTAAAAATATTTTGCTCAATGATACTGCATAATATAAATACTACGTAAATATATTTTCTTTTCCAAAATATGAAGTTGTTCTTAAGTAAACTTCAAATATACGAAAATGAAACATCTGCTGCAACAAATTCAGGTTATTGATCATAAGGAATTCTTGATAATGGATTTCTATTTGCTGGAGTTTTCGGTCAAATTCACTTGTGAATGTAAATGTTTCTTTACGATTAATCAAAGTTGTTAATATGTGATTATTAGAAAAAAATATACATCCATTTGATATCATTCTCTAAAGTGTGGCGAAATTTATTTTTAAATATTTATAATTTCCAGAAAAAGAGTTCGTTATTTCAATGCTATTAGTTTTTCATATTGAAATTTCAAAAAACCTGAATACATTCATGGTATTTTTATTGGAAATGTTGGATGAATGTTAACATTTTTCAGAAAAACAGTTTCATTATCATTTATTCATACTGAAACTTTGAAAATTTTTTGGAGGTTAAATGTTTTTTTTCTTATTATTTTCCATTAAATGCACCACCCCTATAGTGATAGTGACAACAGTAGGCACTCTAGAAACTCTCTTCGCAATTCTTCGAACTGGCTCCTGTATGAAGTTACAAACCATCGGATTTTGGCTGAATTCTGCACCCATAGAGATCAAGAAAAAAAACTACATAGAAAACTACCACAAAATATCATATGGGAATTGTTATTATATAAATTTTAGAAAGTTATTTTTTTTTGCAATATAAGTACACCTGTTTCCATTCAACTAACTAACTAACTCGAAAAAACATTCATTTACTGTACATAACTCGTAATTTAATGAAAATATACAATTTTTTTATAGTGAATTTTTCTGTATTCATAGGAAATATTGATTTCTGAAATAAATCTATAAATAGATATTGTGATGTATTTCACCAATTATTATTAACTTTCCAATAATATGATTCGAATGAAACTCGATGATATTTTACATGTACTTTATTTCAGATCGAAGTTACACAGCTGAATGCATATCTTGGAACTGCCTTATATGTTACATATGATTTTATTCTTATCTGCGCAGCAGTTAGCAACTTGAGAAACAATAAATGCTGAAATGTCAATATACAACAATACTTCCCCCCTTAAAAACATCCACAACCAAAATTCAATCCTAGTATCCTCGATCAAATATATCCTGCCATATAATAGTAGATACATAATTCAAAACATTTATATGTATGAGTATACATATTAGTTTAGCATACTTCTAAGTATACATACTTTTTAAACATACGTTAATCGCTCTACAGGTCTAATATTACGTTTTGGTCTCGTTTTAACATCATTTTCACACTCGGAGAGGGAGACTAACTCATCTGAACTCTCAGTTACTTCCTGACTCAGTTCATTTTTCTCATGAGAAACCTCATCTGGATCACCCAACTCCCCACTAACCGAAAGTGTTAACCCATCAGGAGACATCGGAATAATCTGATCCAGGTGACGTTTCCATGTTACATTTCCCAACTCCGGGATGTGAACTCAATAAGTTGATTGACCTATTCTCTTGTCAATAATGGCCTTAATCCAAGTTGGTTTTGATGCATTTCTATGGTCCTTTACGCTAACTTTTTCACCTCGACAAAATTTAATATTTCTTTTCCCTCTATAGTTTTCCATTTATTTAAGTTGATTTCTTTTAAAAAACTGCCCTTATTGCTGTCAAACCAACATTTATTGAATTAGGAGTGAAGCAAGATTTATTAATTAATAATAATTCTTGATTAAACCTAAATAAGTGTTTATTATTGCTCGTATCCTTGTTTCGAAGCGATAACAATAAAGCGTATAAACGTATAGGTCGACGTACCCCACCCCATTGTCCATTATACCGAATGCGAATCTGAAAACTTTGTAATACAGCGATCAGTCACATTTAGTAATCATTAATTGGTCTGTTGGATGTTAGGATAGTGCGTTACTGCTTACGTGATATATATAGGTGAGAGGACAGAATGGTTGAATTCCAGACATTTTTGTTTCAAAATGGTTTGAGTCATTCAAAAAGTACATTTGAAGGTAAGGCTTAGATTTCATATAAAATTTTTGATTTAGATTAGCTTAATCACTGACACTAATTCTAAAAATATTTTGCTCAATGATACTGCATAATATAAATACTACGTAAATATATTTTCTTTTCCAAAATATGAAGTTGTTCTTAAGTAAACTTCAAATATACGAAAATGAAACATCTGCTGCAACAAATTCAGGTTATTGATCATAAGGAATTCTTGATAATGGATTTCTATTTGCTGGAGTTTTCGGTCAAATTCACTTGTGAATGTAAATGTTTCTTTACGATTAATCAAAGTTGTTAATATGTGATTATTAGAAAAAAATATACATCCATTTGATATCATTCTCTAAAGTGTGGCGAAATTTATTTTTAAATATTTATAATTTCCAGAAAAAGAGTTCGTTATTTCAATGCTATTAGTTTTTCATATTGAAATTTCAAAAAACCTGAATACATTCATGGTATTTTTATTGGAAATGTTGGATGAATGTTAACATTTTTCAGAAAAACAGTTTCATTATCATTTATTCATACTGAAACTTTGAAAATTTTTTGGAGGTTAAATGTTTTTTTTCTTATTATTTTCCATTAAATGCACCACCCCTATAGTGATAGTGACAACAGTAGGCACTCTAGAAACTCTCTTCGCAATTCTTCGAACTGGCTCCTGTATGAAGTTACAAACCATCGGATTTTGGCTGAATTCTGCACCCATAGAGATCAAGAAAAAAAACTACATAGAAAACTACCACAAAATATCATATGGGAATTGTTATTATATAAATTTTAGAAAGTTATTTTTTTTTGCAATATAAGTACACCTGTTTCCATTCAACTAACTAACTAACTCGAAAAAACATTCATTTACTGTACATAACTCGTAATTTAATGAAAATATACAATTTTTTTATAGTGAATTTTTCTGTATTCATAGGAAATATTGATTTCTGAAATAAATCTATAAATAGATATTGTGATGTATTTCACCAATTATTATTAACTTTCCAATAATATGATTCGAATGAAACTCGATGATATTTTACATGTACTTTATTTCAGATCGAAGTTACACAGCTGAATGCATATCTTGGAACTGCCTTATATGTTACATATGATTGTATTCTTATCTGCGCAGCAGTTAGCAACTTGAGAAACAATAAATGCTGAAATGTCAATATACAACAATACTTCCCCCCTTAAAAACATCCACAACCAAAATTCAATCCTAGTATCCTCGATCAAATATATCCTGCCATATAATAGTAGATACATAATTCAAAACATTTATATGTATGAGTATACATATTAGTTTAGCATACTTCTAAGTATACATACTTTTTAAACATACGTTAATCGCTCTACAGGTCTAATATTACGTTTTGGTCTCGTTTTAACATCATTTTCACACTCGGAGAGGGAGACTAACTCATCTGAACTCTCAGTTACTTCCTGACTCAGTTCATTTTTCTCATGAGAAACCTCATCTGGATCACCCAACTCCCCACTAACCGAAAGTGTTAACCCATCAGGAGACATCGGAATAATCTGATCCAGGTGACGTTTCCATGTTACATTTCCCAACTCCGGGATGTGAACTCAATAAGTTGATTGACCTATTCTCTTGTCAATAATGGCCTTAATCCAAGTTGGTTTTGATGCATTTCTATGGTCCTTTACGCTAACTTTTTCACCTCGACAAAATTTAATATTTCTTTTCCCTCTATAGTTTTCCATTTATTTAAGTTGATTTCTTTTAAAAAACTGCCCTTATTGCTGTCAAACCAACATTTATTGAATTAGGAGTGAAGCAAGATTTATTAATTAATAATAATTCTTGATTAAACCTAAATAAGTGTTTATTATTGCTCGTATCCTTGTTTCGAAGCGATAACAATAAAGCGTATAAACGTATAGGTCGACGTACCCCACCCCATTGTCCATTATACCGAATGCGAATCTGAAAACTTTGTAATACAGCGATCAGTCACATTTAGTAATCATTAATTGGTCTGTTGGATGTTAGGATAGTGCGTTACTGCTTACGTGATATATATAGGTGAGAGGACAGAATGGTTGAATTCCAGACATTTTTGTTTCAAAATGGTTTGAGTCATTCAAAAAGTACATTTGAAGGTAAGGCTTAGATTTCATATAAAATTTTTGATTTAGATTAGCTTAATCACTGACACTAATTCTAAAAATATTTTGCTCAATGATACTGCATAATATAAATACTACGTAAATATATTTTCTTTTCCAAAATATGAAGTTGTTCTTAAGTAAACTTCAAATATACGAAAATGAAACATCTGCTGCAACAAATTCAGGTTATTGATCATAAGGAATTCTTGATAATGGATTTCTATTTGCTGGAGTTTTCGGTCAAATTCACTTGTGAATGTAAATGTTTCTTTACGATTAATCAAAGTTGTTAATATGTGATTATTAGAAAAAAATATACATCCATTTGATATCATTCTCTAAAGTGTGGCGAAATTTATTTTTAAATATTTATAATTTCCAGAAAAAGAGTTCGTTATTTCAATGCTATTAGTTTTTCATATTGAAATTTCAAAAAACCTGAATACATTCATGGTATTTTTATTGGAAATGTTGGATGAATGTTAACATTTTTCAGAAAAACAGTTTCATTATCATTTATTCATACTGAAACTTTGAAAATTTTTTGGAGGTTAAATGTTTTTTTTCTTATTATTTTCCATTAAATGCACCACCCCTATAGTGATAGTGACAACAGTAGGCACTCTAGAAACTCTCTTCGCAATTCTTCGAACTGGCTCCTGTATGAAGTTACAAACCATCGGATTTTGGCTGAATTCTGCACCCATAGAGATCAAGAAAAAAAACTACATAGAAAACTACCACAAAATATCATATGGGAATTGTTATTATATAAATTTTAGAAAGTTATTTTTTTTTGCAATATAAGTACACCTGTTTCCATTCAACTAACTAACTAACTCGAAAAAACATTCATTTACTGTACATAACTCGTAATTTAATGAAAATATACAATTTTTTTATAGTGAATTTTTCTGTATTCATAGGAAATATTGATTTCTGAAATAAATCTATAAATAGATATTGTGATGTATTTCACCAATTATTATTAACTTTCCAATAATATGATTCGAATGAAACTCGATGATATTTTACATGTACTTTATTTCAGATCGAAGTTACACAGCTGAATGCATATCTTGGAACTGCCTTATATGTTACATATGATTGTATTCTTATCTGCGCAGCAGTTAGCAACTTGAGAAACAATAAATGCTGAAATGTCAATATACAACAATACTTCCCCCCTTAAAAACATCCACAACCAAAATTCAATCCTAGTATCCTCGATCAAATATATCCTGCCATATAATAGTAGATACATAATTCAAAACATTTATATGTATGAGTATACATATTAGTTTAGCATACTTCTAAGTATACATACTTTTTAAACATACGTTAATCGCTCTACAGGTCTAATATTACGTTTTGGTCTCGTTTTAACATCATTTTCACACTCGGAGAGGGAGACTAACTCATCTGAACTCTCAGTTACTTCCTGACTCAGTTCATTTTTCTCATGAGAAACCTCATCTGGATCACCCAACTCCCCACTAACCGAAAGTGTTAACCCATCAGGAGACATCGGAATAATCTGATCCAGGTGACGTTTCCATGTTACATTTCCCAACTCCGGGATGTGAACTCAATAAGTTGATTGACCTATTCTCTTGTCAATAATGGCCTTAATCCAAGTTGGTTTTGATGCATTTCTATGGTCCTTTACGCTAACTTTTTCACCTCGACAAAATTTAATATTTCTTTTCCCTCTATAGTTTTCCATTTATTTAAGTTGATTTCTTTTAATGATTTCCTCAAGATTTTCATCTGTTTTTTTATCACTAGGTAACAAAATGTTGAAACGTGTACGGAGTTCTCTATTGAACATTAAACTCGCAGGTGAACGCCCAGTGGTGCAATGAACAGTGTTTCGAAAATCAAACAAAAAATTATTCAGTATTCGTTTTTGCCAAGTGCGTTCTTCAATGAATTTTTAATTGATTTCACCGCATTTTCCGCTTGACCATTTGAAGAAGGGTGATACGGTGGAGAGGTAATGTGTTCTATACTATTCAACTTGAAAAACTGTTCAATATCCGATGAGGTGAAATTACGGGCATTATCCGAAACAATATAGTGCGGTAAACCAAACCGAGCAAAGCAAGATCGTAATACGTCAATAGTTGCTTTAGAAGTCATGGACGTCATTGGAAAAGCCTCAATCCACTTAGAATGCGCGTCGACTATAATAAGGAAATATCGGTTCAAAAATGGGCCCAAATAATCGATATGCAATCTGGACCATACTTCTCGTGGCCATGGCCAATTATTCAAAATAGATTTATTGGGGTTATTTTTATTTATCAGGCAATTTTCACATTCTGTACACAACGCTTCAATATCTTTATCTAGTTTAGGCCACCAGAAGTATGATCTTGCCAAACTTTTAGATTTGACGACACCCATGTGTGATCGATGGAGATCTTTCAAAATTTCCGCCCTTAGTTTTAGAGGGATAATCAAACGATTATTCCATAACAAAAAATTTTGTTCCACAGTTAATTCATTTCTAATTCTGTGAAAAACCCTGAAATTATCAGCTATTTTGTTTGGCCAACCGTTTCGCACGAATTTTATTATTTGAGATAAAATATTATCATTCCGTGTTTCTTCTTGAATTCTATTGAAGTTAATCGGGAAATGGGTATTATTTAGGAAATAATTCATATAATTCACATCAACATTTTCCCAGACAGAATTCTGTTCTGGTTGTGGTAACCTGGATAGAGGATCCGCTATATTTTCGTTCGATCGCACATATTCAATGGTGTATTGATAGTTACTCAAAATGATAGCCCAACGGCGAAGTCGATTAGCGGAAAACTGTGGTATACTTTTTTCCGGATGAAAAATTGAAAAGAGGGGTTTGTGATCAACTACAAGAGTGAAATGACGGCCATATAAATATTCATTGAACTTACACAAACCAAATATAATTCCGAGACCCTCTTTCTCAATCTGTGAATATTTAATTTCTGCCTGTGACAATGTTCGCGAGGCATAAGCTATAGTCCTTTCCATGCCATTCGGAAAAGAATATGTTATAACCGCCCCGACGCCATAATTTGATGCATCCGTAATGAGTCTTACCGGCAGGTCTGGGTTATAGTGAACTAAGACAGCTGAAGTTAATATTTCTTTTATTTTTTTAAATGCTCTCTCACAATTTGATGAACAACGCCATTGTACTCTATCCCTCAACAAATTATACAACGGATGTAAAATAGATGATAGATTCGGAACGAATTTGCCGTAATAGTTCACCAAACCAAGAAAAGATTTGAGCTGTGAGATATCTTTTGGCACCGGTGCTTTATTTATAGCTTCGATTTTCTCTTGACAAGTGTGCAAACCTGTTTTATCGATTTGATAACCCATATAAGTAATTTTTGGTTTGAAAAATTCGCATTTATTCATTGAAATTTTGAACCCTGCATCCTGTAATCTTTCTAATACTTTCTCTAACCTCTCGAGATGTTTGGTTCTATCTTTACCTGTAATGACTATGTCATCAATGAAAATTACAACACCCTCCAATCCTTGTAACAATGATTCCATTAATTTTTGGAATTTAGAAGGAATACTAGCTATTCCGAAAGGGACACGAGTATACCGGAATAAACCTTTATGAGTTGTGATTACTACAAGATTTTTCGAATCTTCCTCAAGACCTACCTGGGTATATGCATTGGCTAAATCTAATTTTGTGAAATAGTCACCACCTTGAAGGCTAGCAAAGAGTTGTTCTACGCGAGGCAAGGGATATTTATCAATTTCGATGTGCGGATTCAGTGTTACCTTAAAATCTCCGCATAGTCTTACTGAACCATCTTTTTTAATGACGGGCACCACTGGTGTTCCCCACGGTGAATAATCAACTGGTTCGATGACCCCTAGACTCAGTAACCTTTCTAGTTCCTGTTCAACTTTGTCCCTCATGGCGAATGGAAGAGGTCTAGCCCTAAAAAATTTTGGTGTTATTCCATCAGATTTTAATTTTATTGAAATTTTTCCTTTGGTGAATGTTCCCAACCCAGGTTCGAAAACACGATTGTATTTACTGATTAGAAACTGTAAATCATCGGGAACATTCAAGAAATTCAAAGAGGATATATTTAAATGAAAAATATTGAAGAAATCTCTTCCTAAAAGTGGAGGTCCACATGCATCTTTTATCACATAAATATTGATTTCTTTTGTTATACTTTGATAAACAACTTCACAACTAAAGTAGCCTACTGGTACAATATATTCCCCATTGTAAAGATGAAATCTTTTTTTTGTGCTTATTAGTGAAAATCTCACAAAATTCTGTGAATAAAATGAATCAGAAATAACAGTGAAACTTGAACCTGTATCTAGGTTGAAAGCATAAGGAATTCCTTGAATTAGAATTTCAACAATGATGGAATCATTTTGCAATGTTCCTAAAGTAAACAAAGAATAGTCAGCAGATTCCATAAAATTTTGTTTATACTATGAATCTTGACAAAAATTTTGATTTTTCTGGTTTTGTTTACAAACTGGTGCAAGATGACCTTTTTTATTACATATGTGACAGAAACGATTGCGATAGAAACACTTATCTTTTGTGTGGTTCCGTCTTCCACAGACTTCGCATTTGTTCTGTTGATTACTAGTTGTCGCTGTCGGCGCTCCCGAAGATTCTTGATTCGGTGGACTCCCCTTCTTGGATGCATTCTGAGTCTGACATGACTGTGTACATGCGTAATGCAAATCCACTTCTTTCTTCATGCAATTCTCTCCGGTATACATCGATGACTGCGTCGCCGATTTAGCTGATACCAATTCCACCATTTCAGTAAAAGTAACTGATTTTTTTTCTTCCAAAAGACGATCTTGCACACTCCCCTTATCGTAGTTGACTATAAACATATCCCTCAGGACCATTTCCAGTTGTAAATTATTAAATTGACACTGAGCTGCATAATTTCTTAGACGAGCTGCCCATTCTTTTGCAGTTTCAGTTGACACTTTCTTAGCTGTATAAAACCTGTATCGTGCCGCAAATACACTTTCACTCGGTTTGAAATGATTAGTGAGTAATTCACTGAGTATTTTGTATGTTTTAGTTTCTGGTTCCTCCGGCAAGCACATATTAAACACTAATTTGTAAGCTTCTTCGTTAAGGACATTCAACAGGATGGCTCCTTTCCGTTTTTCGTCAGTGACTGCATTTGCAACGAAGTAATTGTCAATTCTTCTTTTAAATATGGACCATTCCGAAATGGCAGGATCGAACTCCCGTAAATGTCCGATGCTTGATGTCGAAGGTTCGGCCATGTTTTACAGAAAAAAGTGTTCCTTATTTCAATTTCTATATTTCACTTTTTCTCGTCGCCACTTGTGATGTATTTCACCAATTATTATTCACTTTCCAATAATATGATTAGAATGAAACTCGATGATATTTTACATGTACTTTATTTCAGATCGAAGTTACACAGCTGAATGCATATCTTGGAACTGCCTTATATGTTACATATGATTTTATTCTTATCTGCGCAGCAGTTAGCAACTTGAGAAACATTAAATGCTGAAATGTCAATATACAACAGATATATCTTTGTTTATTATGAGAATATTGATATTCCTTGAAAAGAAATATTTTTTTCTCATAAATAACATTTATCTATTATGAATAGTTCGTTATGGAATGAAAATAAACCTTTTTGATGTAGTGATAAACTTCATTATCTATAAATAAATCGTATATTTATAATTAAGATATATTAATTTTTCACCAATATATATTTATTTTTAAAACTAAACAAATCCATTATTTAGAACAAATAAATATTCATTACGCCATATATGGATAAGGGGTTCATTTAATATGAATAAACTTTATTATATACAAATAAACTGTTCTCTCAGTGTAGCAACCCGCCTATAAACCTTTGTCTAAAATTTGCATAGTCTTTTAGCAAGCGAAATTGCCGATGTTGAAAAACATGTGCATATATGACAGGTCCCATCTTCATCTCAAAAAAGGAGAATTTCATTGTGCATAGTGCACATCAGAGATAAAACCATACTTCTATCCTAAGTAATTTTGAACCGCTAAATAAGAGCAGAACTCGGCGAGGGCTGCTGATCTTTCATCCACAGCGCCAGCAAGCGCGAAGCTCAGACTGCCAGCCAACTTTCCGAGGCGAAATTACGATCTAGAACACCCCACATAATAAAAGGGGGTTGATATGTTTATCATTTTTCTGTTACGGACATAAAACGTATATTATCCTCGCTCAGTCACAGCGAAAGCAACTTCATAACTTTTGCTTCTTTGTTTATTTCGCGTCGGAACTGTATTCAATTACTGCCGCAGTTCGCGGAAATTTCATTTTTGTAAAACGTTCCGTTCATGGCCCTCTATTCGGTTTAATGGATTTTTGGAGTTTCGCCCGGAGCGCCGCTGGTTGCTTTTCTTTGACCTCCTGGACTAATTTCAGGATTTGTTCGTTATTGGAGATTTGATTGTTGTACGTGTATTCTGCGAAGAATAGCTTCGAGAGAAATATGAATATGCAAAGCAGTTTCATACTCTAAAAAATTGGTTCAAGCACTGACGTGAAGTCTAGAGCTTTTGCGAATATGTTCTAGTATTGAAAGTTTTCTTTCTGGGTTATCTCTCCCAAACTCTGAAAAATATCTATAGAATAAAAATTAATCAACAAGAACAGCAACCCAATATGTTGAATGTGATCCCTTATGTTCATGGCCTTTCAGAAAAAATCAGAAGTTTCGTTTCTAAGTTCGATAAAAGAACCATCTTCAAAACGCAAAATGATCTTAGGTCTTTATTAACACAGACAAAACCCATTAATGTGAAGCAAAAATAAAAAAATGGGTTCAAGCCCTGTGGACAGGAGCTTTCTGGCGCTCTAGTTCAAACAGACAAATTATATCTCCGAAAGTATTGGTTTCTCAGAGTTGGGATTATATCAATGTATTCTTATGATAGAACTGCATCATAAAAGAAATTCAATTCAAATAATAGTTTATTTATCAAGATTAAATGAGCAATCTGAGAATGAGAACTGCACTATGGAAGAAATCAAATTAAAATAGCTGAAATGAATTTGACTCTCTCTTATAGAACAGGATGAAATGTACGAGTATGAACACAGATCATATAATAAAGCTCAGATAGAATAATTATAGCATTCTGTGAAAACATAGAAGTACGATTCATTATTGAAATTTAGAAAAATCATATCTCCGAATGTATTAGCTTGTTGGAGTTGAAAATGATATCGATGGATTTTAATGGTGAAACTGCATCTTTAATGAAGATTGAATTTGAAATTTGTTGCTTAAGAAAAATTTTTTTTTTTTCGTTACTCCGAAACCATCTGGCCTAATTTGCCCAATAACGAACTTAACCCAGATATTCATCTCCCTAACCTACTCTGAAAATTTCAACTGCTTAGCTCATTCCGTTCGGGAGTTATTGTGGAAAAATTTTATTTCACACTTTGTGGTAACCTGGTCAATACAAAACTTCACTTGCGTATAAAGGTAATGATTCTACAATTTGATGCTAAATTTCAGATAGATCGAGTGATCGGTTTCGGAAATATTCATAAAAAATGTCTTTTACTAAAATCGGCCATAACTCGGAAACCCACCTTGCTAATTTCAATCTTCTAACTCCTTACGTTCGAGAGTTATCGTGCCTACGGCCGGACAGAATCGATTTCGACCTCGGATTCTTGATCAGTGAGTCGAACCAAATGGTTTGAGACC
The DNA here is from genome assembly GCA_937662695.2 of Halyzia sedecimguttata. NCBI lineage: Eukaryota > Metazoa > Arthropoda > Insecta > Coleoptera > Coccinellidae > Halyzia > Halyzia sedecimguttata. Next base: position 11,260,469 of record OW569418.2, read on the forward strand.
ATTTTCAGCCAAAAATTCGAAAATTACAGACATTTGGGCAAATTGATAAGCACTCAGTTCCGGGGAACTAGAGCGCCAAAAACTATGTATATAATATTCCTTGTATTTGTGGTAAATCGTACACAGAAGAGGCATCAAGACCACTTGAAGTAAGAAAGTCAGAACATGAGAACAACTTGAGAAATAGATACATACAGAAATCAAAAATAGCAGAACATGTATGTAAAATCCAAGGAGATCACATAATGTATTGGAGTATTACAATTTCAGGATAACTATCAACAAAATAATTCTGAAGATTTTCGTTAATTGTCTGACGAAGGAGTCTGATATAGACTCCGAATCGATACGATATAGTTGTTTCTTCGTTGATGTTGTTTCGTTGTTGTTTGTTAGGCAACATTGTCCGATTGATTGCTTCTGACAAATCTTGTGTTTCTTACGCAGAAGCAAATCACAAAATAATTAATATTTATTTTATAGATATTTTTCAGAGTTTGGGAGAGAAAACCCAGAAAGAAACCTTTTAATTAAGAGTATACCTCCCACAGTATCATTTAATGATTACTTAATATGTTCTATTGTCTACTCACTTCTATTGGGCACTTTTTATTGAATGTAGTATCGATATATACTGCTTACTCAGCTTTTATAATATATGAATACATTTGACACCATTTTAATTACATACTTCAGTAAATAGAGAATCTTTGACCATATAATTTTCAACTTGGCCATATATATTCTATTCGAACATAAAAATCGCATTCGGCTGCGTAACCAACCCTGTAGATTGCAAATCGCTATCTCTTTCTGTTCTCGAGTTATCATGAGATACATAATATTTTTTCGAAATTTGTTTAAAATTTACTAGTGGTACAATATTCATAAGATTTTTACGTCGATATTCTACAACTAGATAACCAGTTTCAATTCAATCGGGTCTGTATTTTTGGGTTATGGAGAAAATAATATTCCAGATCGATATAACTTCGAAACCATTGGTCTGATTATGCCAAACAACGAACTCTCCCATTCGGATGCGCAACCTACCCTCAAAGTTTCAACTCCATACCTCTTTTCGTTCGAAAGTTATCGAAGCAACGGTCACCCGTTCAGCTACTGAAGGCTGCTCGGATCTTCAAAAATATACATCCGATCGTGTTCAAACTTGGCATTTGGCAGTAGAGTTAGGTTTTGAAGGCTATCGCAAAATTCAGCAATGTCGGACGAATAATTTCAGATTATATGGAATATTTTTCAATGATATTGAATTATTTTTTTAAAATGATCTAATGGTCCTCACTAAATTTTGCAATAATTTTCGAGCCAGCATTTTAAAACCAGTAACCTTGTTTGAATTGGATCGGATTCATATTTTTCGAGTTAGTGAGGAAATAAAAACCACATTTCAGATGCGTATAACTCCAAAACAGTTTAGCCGATTACGTCTATTAACAAATACAACTTTCACATTCAGATGCTCAACCTACCCTAAAAATTGCAAGTCGTTTTCTCTTTCCGATCTCAGGTAAATAATATTTTTTAATAATTTTTTTTTTAATTTCCTGGTGTAACGATTCTCACAAAATTTTACAAATGTCTTTGTATTTGTATTCTACAACTTGGTACCAAGCTTCAATTCGATCGGATCTTTATTGGTTGATGACAAAATTATTACTCGGAAACCGTTGGGAGGATTATGCCCATTAACGAACTTCTCTGTCGTATTAGGATGCGCCTACCCTGAAAATCGCATCAAATCGCTATCTCCTTCCGTTCTCAAGTTATCGTCGCAACGGCCAGTCGGACAGAATCAAATTTGACCTCGAGTTCTTCATCAGTGAGTTGAACCTAGTCGTTTGAGACCATTCTCGTCAAAAAATTAGAAAATGACAGACATCTGGGCAAAATGATAACGTGATGTTTCCTAGAAATACGCGCAAAAACAAGTGTTGGTACCGTTTGCTTCTGAAGTAACATGTTACAAAAATTTACGGGACAAAGTAAGAGTTAATTCTTGAAAAGAACTGACGTGAAATGGTTCCTTTCTGGGTGTAGCATTTCTGCCGATTCAGTCGTATATTTCCGGAAATATAAAATATTCGAATAATACTTAATTAATTTTTAATATTTTCGATCAAATATTACTCAAATATTATTATGTCACGATAACTTGAGAACGGAAACTCCTTGCAAATTCTAGGGTATGTTGTGCGTCTGAATGCGATATTTAGATTCGGTAATAGGCATAATCGGAAAAACTGTTCTGGAGTTATACCCATCTGAGATGTGGTTGTAATTTCCTCAATGACTCGAAAAATACGAAACCCGTCCAATTCAAACATTATTATTAGTTAGAAAATAAAAGAATTGGTTCAAGCACTGACGTGAAGTCAGAAGCTTTTGCGCGTATGTTCTATTGTCCATTCTTCTGTATTGGACACCCTTAATCGAATTTACCATGGTAAATTATGTTGTCCATTGTCCTGTATTGGACACTTAATTCGAATTTACCATGGTAAATTCGAATTAAGAGTGTCGAATACAGGAGAATGGACAACATAATTTACCATGGTAAATTCGATTAAGGGTGTCCAATACAGAAGAATGGAAAATAGAACATACGCGCAAAAGCTTCTGACTTCACGTCAGTGCTTGAACCAATTTTTTTCAAATTTTCTAGGGGTACGGTTCTAAAAAAATTTTAAACACGTCTTTATGATGATTTTCTACTACAAGTTACCAAGCTTCAATTCGATCGAATATTTATTTTTTGAGTTATCAAATATTACAGGTGGGTATAACTCGGAAACCGTTTAACCGATTATGCCCAAAAACGAACTCAAGTCTCCCTTTCGGATACGAGACCTACCCTGAAAATTGCAAGTCCCTATCTCCTTTCGTTCGAAAGTTATCGAGGCAACGGTCACCCATCTACTGAACTCACACAAGAATGCTCGAATCTCCAACAATATTCAACCGATCGTTATAAAACTTGAAACTTGGCAGTAGAGTAGGTTATGAAGGCTCTTGCAAAATTTCAGCCATTTCAAACGAATAGTTACTGATATATAGAATTTTTTTTTTCAATTTTCAATAATTTTTTTGAAGTTTTTTACAGATACTAATCTCACGAAATTTTGCAAGAATTTTCGCGTTGGCATTCTACAACTAGTTACCATATTTGAATTCAATCGGTTTAGTATTTTTCGAGTTAATGAGGAACAAAAAACAACCTAATTTCAGATGGCTATAACTCTAAAACCGCTTGGCCGATTATGCTCATAAACAAACAGAAATGTCGCGTTCTGGTGCACATCCTAACCTGAAAACTACAACACCAAAAATATTTTTTAATAGTTTTTTTAAAATTTTCTAGCCATACGATTCGCACAAAATTTCACCAAAGTGCTAAGGTTCATATTCTACAACTACTCACCAAGTTTCAATTCGATCGGATTCATATTGGTCGAAAACAAAATTATTACTCGGAAACCACTGGGCCGATTATGGTCATTAACGAACTTGTCCGTCGTATTGGGATGCGCCACCCACCCTGAAAATTTCAAGTCCCTAGCTCTTTTCGTTCTCAAGTTATCGTGGCAACGGCCAGACGGTCGGACGGCCGGACGGCCGGACGGCCTGCCGGACAGAATGAAATTTGACCTCGAATTCTTCATTGGGGAGTCGAACTAAATCGTTGGAGACCATTTTCGTCAAAAAATTCGAAAGTTACAGACCTTTGGGCAAAACTATAACGCGATGTTCCCCAGAACATACGCGCAAAAATATTGAAAATCATTGAAAATAAATCTATATATCAGAAACTAGTCGTCTAACATCGCTAAAATTTTGCGAGAGCCTTCAAAACGTAACTCTACTGTCAGATTCTGAATCCGAACACGATCGAATTAATATTGTTGGAAAAAATATTGGGAACTGAGCAGTGTTTGGCGATTTCAGTAGCTGAATGGGTGACCGTCGCCGCGATAACTTTCCAACTGAAAGAGATACAATTTTTCAGGGTAGGTTGTGCATCCAAACGGTAGAGTTTGTACGTTGTCGGGCATAATCGGCCCAACGGTTTTGGAGCTATACCCATCTGGAATATTATTTTCTCGATAACTCAAAAATTACAGACCTGATCGAATTGAAGCTTGGTAACCACATTTAAAATATCAACATAAAGACGTGTGTGAAATTTTGAGAGGACCGTACCACTATAAAATCTTCAAAAACTTTCAAAAAATGTTATGTATCTCACGATAACTTGAGGACGGAAAGAGATGACGACTTGCAAATTTTCAGAGTGTGTTGCGCATCCGAATGCGACATTTAAGTTCGTTAATTGGCATAATCAGCCAAATTGTTTTGGAGTTATACTCATCTGGAATTTTATTGATATTTCCTCTATAACTCAAAATATACAATTCTGAACTAATTAAAACTCTGTGATTACTTGTAGAATGCCGACCCACTAATTTTCGCGGAATTTCATTATTATCGGGTTCTGGAGTTACCTAAGGCGTAAGTATTTTTCGCATTTCAATTCCTATACAATATAATTATGAGACCTTCACCTCCAGAAAGTGCAACATACACAACGCCGTTCTAGGAAGAGCTTTAGTGTGCGCGTGTGAGTGGAAGCTTTCCTCGAGGATGAGAAACTCAAGTTATTTAGTTCCGTTCTAGACTTAAGTACAAGTAGTCTAAGTTAGATTTATTGTCTTTTTCGGTACTCCTTTCCAACTGTTGTCAAATTATTGAATCTCTATTGTGTAACATTGTATTTAATAATTGGAAAGAATAAATTCCTTTTTTAAAAACAGTCTTGGAAAGTCCAAAAACGTAATTGGCGCTGCGAACAGGATATCGCAACGGGGTTTTAGTTATCAAAGACTGAAATAAGTGTCCGCTTCGAATACGTCGTGTTCGAGGAACTCCCGTTGAGTTTCAACTCTTAGTGCGATATCTGCAAACCTTCATCAACCACCATCGACATCCCCTTCAACCCAGAAGGAAGGAACCACCACTTCAACCCAGAAGGAAGGACCAGTCACACTATAGGATGCAAATCTTGGTGTAAGTCCATCAACCCCTATCTTTTCTCCCTCATTTTTTCCACATCATAGTTCTGATTTTTAAATGACAGATAGTAACTTATCCCAAGAATTGGAGATAATTGCTGAGGATATTGAAACCTTAGAACTAGGTGTGACGCATTTTAGAAATAACCGATTTAGACCTTACCCTAGAAGAAGCCATTCCAAAATGAATAGTCAAACTTCTTCTAACACCACCCCCATCGAAATAATATCGAGGCAAGACCTCCAACTACTAATAAATTCAATACCTGAATATTACACAGGACAAAATTTAGCCATTTTTGACAATGAAGTAGATAATCTCATTGGTCACCTTCAAGGGAGATTAACCCCTGACTTAACTTATGCCCTTAATTTTTGAATCAGATCAAAAGTAAAAGATGAAGCCAGAGATTTCATTGCTTCTCAAAATGCTTCCGATTGGACAACAATTCGGCGTGCGTTGCTCCAGAGGTATGGAGATCAACGAAACGAAGATCTCTTGACTTCATCGCTATCGCAATGTGTACAACGAAAATCAGAAAATTATTTGGACTACTTCAGTAGGATATCCAAAAATCTGAATGACGTATTACAACATCTAGCCCTCCACACGTAAGACCAAAATTATTTATTTTATAAGAAACGTGAAATGGAACAATTAGCTTTAAAAACTTTCCAAATTGGAATTCTAGAACCCTATCGATCCTACCTCAGTAATTTTGAATCGAAAAACATCGAAGAATGCATCAATAGATGTAAATTCTTCGAAAATAGAAAATTAGAATGGGAATATTGTGAATTCCTACGGAAATCACAAGAAATGCCAAAGAAACCAATCCCCACCCATACACCCCAATCAAATTATCAAAATCGTTCAAATTATAACGGTCCAAATTATTTTCATAACCCACCGAAATTTTCTAATTCAATAAACCAATCTCCTTTTCCGCAATCTATAAACAGACCTATCGCGAACAATGAAAGATTCCCCACAAATCGCGAAGTTTTTGGGACCAAACCCGGCTCAAATATCTACAAAAATACACAAAAACCCACGCCTATGTCAATTTCGACTAGGAATACTTTCAAACAACCACAACCAACACCCATGTCTACATCGACAAGAACATTCCAGAGAAACCCAAATCGACCGCAACAACCAAAATTTCATTCAGAAGAATTATTTAATGTTCAAGCGGAAAAAGATAATTCAGAATATTATGAATCCGAATATTATAATACAGAAATTGATCTTCAACAACCTGATTGTGAAAGTTATTACGAGGAAGACGAAAATTTTCGAATACTTGCCTCGGATTCACAAGAAACCTAGACTTAAATTGTGTAAAAATAAAATCAAAATTACCTTACATTTACCTGCCTAAAGTAGACTTAAAAATTTTAATTGATTCAGGAGCTACAAACTCCGTCATTAATTCAAAACCTGCTTTCGAAAAATTCTTTCAATTTTTATACAAGGAAGAATTTAGCGTTTCAGGCTTAGGAAATACAATAAAAGCTGATGATAATCTGAAAATTCCACTTTTGTACGAATTAGGTTTTTTGATAACATACATTTACATGTAGTTGATTGGCATACAAAATTCGACGCTTTATTAGGAACAGCTGATCTACAGAGACTATGTGCTAAAATTGACTACCAAACACATACATTAGAAATTAATAACATGAAAATTCCATTTAACCTTGAATATTCCTCCACAAAATTGAAGCCGAAAAAATTTGAAACCAAAGATTTTGTTAAAATACCTGTCACTCTAGAAAACGGCGATGTTTTACTGCCAGAAATAAATTTACAACAATTTTCAACCCCAGAGTGCATTGCTCATGCAAAAAATGGATTTTGTTTTATACCAATTTCCCAACCAACACAAAACAACATAGAAATCAACTTTTCTGAGAGAATACCTGTAACATCTCTTTTAGAGACCGAAATATCTACACCCCCTTTTGAAAACCAATATTTCAAATTATCAAAAAATATCAGAACTTCCCACATGAATTCTGAAGAAAAGAGAGAAATTCTAAAGCTTTGTAGTAAATTCAAAAGCATCTATTATAATGTAGATTGCGATCTTTCATTCAGTAATACTGTTAAACACAGAATTAGAACAAAGGATGAAGAACCAGTTCATGTTAAATCTTTTAGACACCCCCATCACATGAAAGAAATTATTCAGGATCAAATTCAAAAATTACTTGATGACAAAATTATACGTCCATCAATCTCTCCCTACAGTGCCCCAGTTTGGATTGTAGATAAGAAAAAAGACGCATCTGGACAAAAGAAATACAGAATGGTAATTGATTATCGACGTCTTAACGAAAAAACTGTAGAAGATAAATACCCTTTACCACGTATCGAAGAAATTCTAGACAATCTAGGAAAAAGTTGCTATTTTTCAACAATTGACATGGCAAAAGCATTTCATCAGATCGAAATGGATCCCGAGGCTATTGAAAAAACTGCTTTTACGGTGAATAATGGTCACTACGAATACCTCAGAATGCCCTATGGTTTAAAAAACGGTCCAAGTACATTTCAGCGTGTAATGGATAATGTACTCAAAGAATATCTCCATAAATTTTGTTTTGTATACATGGACGACGTAGTCGTATTTTCCAAATCGTTGCAAGAGCATATTTATCACCTAAAATCGATATTTCAAAAAATAAAAGAATTCAATCTTAAGATCGAACTCGACAAATGCGAATTTTTAAGTAAAAATGTAGAATTTTTGGGACATGTCATAACCCCAGAAGGAGTATCTCCAAACCCCTCAAAACTGAAGACAATAGAAAAGTACCCTATTCCTCGTACAGTGAAAGAAATCAAATCATTTTTAGGTTTGGTAGGTTACTACCGCAGATTTATTTAAAATTTTGCCCATATTGTCTCACCCTTCACTAAATGTTTGAAGAAAGGTGCAAAAATAAATCATCAAGATCAAAACTATGTAGTGCATTTCACTTGTGCAAAGAATTATTATCGAATGCCCCAATTTTAGTTTATCCAGATTTCGCGAAACCATTTAAATTAACTACTGACGCTTCAAACGTAGCTATTGGAAGTGTCTTATCGCAATCGAATCAACCAGTAGCTTATTATTCACGAACTCTAAATTCCGCTGAAAAGAATTATTCGACTATCGAAAAGGAATTACTTTCAATCCTAGATTCCACAAAACATTTCAGGCCTTATCTTTATGGACAATGTTTCACCATCGAAACTGATCATAATCCCCTTGTATGGCTTTCCAAAATTAAAGAGCCAAATTCTCGACTCATTCGTTGGAAACTGAAATTAGAAGAATTTGATTTTAAAATTATTCATACTAAAGGCAAAGAAAATAAAGTGGCTGATGCTCTTTCTCGTGTAGAAATACATAATCGAGAAAATGAACCACTTTTATCCGACGATGATCTAAATGTAGAACTATCATCCATTTTACCAAATATAAGTGAACTCCCTGAAATAGGCGATGAAGAATTAGAGAATATTCTCAATTCCCAAAACAATGAAAAATCTAATCCAAATAATAGCGAGCAACAGAACTTTAATGATGATCAAAATTCCGATACTGATGCTACTATTCATTCCACTCAAGAGGATAATGGAAAAGTCATTCCAATTACAGAAACATCGGTCAACATCTACCCCAATAGAATTATTCTAAACAGTGGTGAACAATTCAATTTGAGGTTTAGTAAACCTTTCGGAAAAAACACATATAGCGTATCAATAAGACAAAATTGTATAACAGAAGATTTTTCCAAAATTTTCGAAGAAATTCTCAGACCGAATGAATCCTACGGAATTTATTTTAGAGACAACAAGTTACGTTTACCTCTCGTTAGATTTTGTAAGGAATCATTTAATTACTCCGTGAAACTTTTTATTAGCAATAACTACTTATTGGATGTAATTTGCGAAGAAACTCAGAAAGAAATTATTTCAGAATATCACGACAAAAATCACAATGGAATCACGGAAAGTCACAAGTTTTTATCAAAAAAGTATTATTGGACGAAAATGAAGAACAAAATCACTGATGTCATTAACAAATGTGAATTATGTCTTCAGTCAAAATACGAAAGACACCCTTATAAATTAAAATTTTCTGGTCCTCTTCTTGCAAAACGACCATTCGAAGTAATACACATAGATACTTTTTCTTTTCTTAATTCCAAGTTTTTGACAATAATAGACCTCTTCTCTAAATACGCCCAGTCGTATCTCGTTAAAGATGGTACAGCATTAACAGTCCTCAACAAATTACGCCATTATTTTTCACACCACAATATTCCCCAAAAACTCGTATGCGACGAAGGAAGAGAATTCCATAATAAAACTCTCATAGAGTATTGTAAATTGAACAAAGTCGACCTACATTTCACAACCGTGAATAATCCCAGTTCAAATTCTCCTATAGAGAGATTTCATTCTACAATTTTAGAAAAACTCAGAATTTTAAAATTGAAAAACCCTAACGAAAACCCCTCCAACCTTATGATCACTGCAACTTTGATTTATAACCAATCAATACATTCAACAACCGGATATTCTCCATTCCATTTACTTTATGGTCCTTATGACAAATTACCAGAATTTGATTTGAACATGACTGTTTACGAGCATTATAACGAAAAAAGGAAACAAGAAATATTACCATTTTTTGACCATATTTACGAACGAAATAAGGAAAGAGGACAGAAAAAATTTAATAGATTAAATGAGAATAGAGATGACCCTCCCAACCTAGAACAAAGAGAAGTCTACGTTGAAAGAAATAGACCTAGAAAAACTGACCCACCTTTCGAAAGAGTTACAGTTGAACAACAACAACAAAATAAAATTAGTGGTTTAACTCAAAAATCCAGAGAAACCACTGCCCATATCAAAAAAGTCAAACGACTAAGAAAAAATGTTTGTTCTTTTCAGGATACCGACAATTCTCCTGATACAGACCCAAATCAACCAGGCCCTTCAGGTCAACAAAATAATCAGTAATGGATACTTTGAAGAACCCTTGAGTCATGCCAAAATTCTCGATCATTACCACAATTTTCTATTTTTTATAAACATCACTAATTTACGAGTCAATTATGACCAACTTGATTATAACTTTAATGCACTTCAGGAAAATCGTACCCTAGACGAATTATCACATAGAATTTATGTTCAATCGAAATCAATTCTAGTTCAAATTGAGCAAATACTACATAAACTTTTAAACAATAAGGTTAAAAGAGGTTTGGCTAATTTCATTGGAAAAGGTATTAAATTTATCACTGGAAATTTAGATGATGATGATCTAAAAACCATAAATGAGAACTTAGAAAATCTCCATAATTACAAAAATTCTGAAATCGAAAGAATAAATAAATTAACTTCTTTCGCCAACCATTTAACTCAAAGATATTCTGAGGACTTAGCTTTGTTAAACAACAACATTTTACACACCAAAATACTTTTCGAAAATATCAAGTCAATTGAAGAATTCAGAATCAATGTAGAATATCAGATACTTCAATCAGAAGAACTATTGAATACCTTATTGATGATTGAAAGAACTATTAGTTTTGCAATGAAAGGGATACCAAATTTAGAAATAATAAAACTTGAGGAACTTTACTCAATTGGAATTTACCTCGAAAAATTTACAAACCACAGCAATTATCACCAATTGATCAAGTTCATCTTTATAAAATCATAGAATTTGCAAAAATATCTGCTATAGGAACTGATGAAACCATAACATTCCTCCTTAAAATTCCTATTCTCAAAAATTTAATTGCAAACTACTCCCGAGTGTACCCTATACCCAACAACCAAGATATTTCTGTTGTACCTCCAATGAAGTACATGGTTAAAATCAACAATGAAGAATATTGGACCAACGAAGCCTGTCACTCCACATTAGGCAGTTCCATGGTTCTATGCCTCCAGCAACCAACCAAAGAAGCTTGTACCCTCGAATCTCCAGACCACTGCCAAACGGTTTTTGTCGAAAACAACTACACTATTATGCACATTCTGAATAATAAACAGCTCTTAACATTGTTCAAGAGTCCACAAATGATACTTGAAGACTGCAATGGCATCATTACGAAGAAATCCATCCACGGAATAAACATTTTGAATTCCGACTGCAACATCATAATCGAAAATTCGATACTCGATAACACAATCCCAATTTTCGAAATAAAAACTAGAAACATTTCGGAGCTCCCTTTGAATTTCACACAAAGTGGAATTCCAACTGAAACATTTATCAGAACCAACTTCAATCCTCCAAGAAGCTGAGAAACTTCAGGACCAACCCCTGTACCTACATCCAACCTTTCAGATAAGTCACGTAACGACCAGTGGCATTTTGCTTTGTTGCATTATCATCGGAATAATTCTGGTATCGAAACACAAAGCAAGAATTTCCGAGGTACTGTTCTTTCCCAGGAAGATTATTAACCTCAACCTCGAAGACAATCCCGGAATGCCTACTGATAACGAGGACGTTATCTAATTTAAGGGGAGACGAATTATGAGACCTTCACCTCCAGAAAGTGCAACATACACAACGCCGTTCTAGGAAGAGCTTTTGTGTGCGCGTGTGAGTGGAAGCTTTCCTCGAGGATGAGAAACTCAAGTTATTTAGTTCCGTTCTAGATTTAAGTACAAGTAGTCTAAGTTAGATTTATTGTCTTTTTCGGTACTCCTTTCCAACTGTTGTCAAATTATTGAATCTCTATTGTGTAACATTGTATTTAATAATTGGAAAGAATAAATTCCTTTTTTAAAAACAGTCTTGGAAAGTCCAAAAACGTAATTATATATATGTCAAAATTAAGTTTTCTGTGATCATACACGATTTTCTACTGAAATTTGTCATTAAAATGGTATGGAATGTATTAATTTATTATAAAAGCTAGATTCGTGGTAGAGTGTCCAATAGAGGTGAGTAGATAATAGATCATTCGCGCAAAAGCTCCTGACTTCACGTCAGTGCTTGAACCAATTTTATTCAATAATCCGGTCATACGAAATTCACTGAATTTGTTACATAGGAGTTTTATGTTATGTGAAATCTCATAGTGCTACCTACTTTGGCGATGAACCCCCTTAAGGCATTTTCTACTGAGCCACAATGTCTCTGGAACCACTAAACATTTACCGCGTATTTGAATTCCCTGAAAATTGTTACTACGTTAGAGAGCCCATTCAATTGAAAATCATTATTGTCTCTTCTGCCTTTCATGAATAAATTTCAAGGGGCAAAAAAGTTTTTCAATTGTTATAGAAATTTTTAAGGAAATACATACGCGGTTAATGTTTAGTGGTCCCAATAACATTTCGGCCCAGTAAAGTGTGTCTTAGTGCAGTCTATCGCTAAAATAGGTAGCACCATAAGATTTCGCATATCATAACACTCCTGTGTGTCAAATTCAGTGAATTTCGTATGGCCGGATTCTGAGATGAAACAAAATTGATTCAAGCACTGACGTGTCGTCAGGAGCTTTTGCGTGTATGTTCAATGGTCTACTCACTTCTATTGGACACTCTACTACGAATTTAGCATGGGTATATAACGTTTTCTCAGCTTTCATAATATACATGAATACATTTCATATCATTTTAATGACAGACTTAAGTAGAGAATCGTATATGATCACATAAATAATATATATATTCTTTTGAACTTGAGCCCTACAATTTGTTTTTTATCTAACAATAAAGCATGTGTATGAAAAAAGTCTTAGCAGAGGTTAGTGTAACGGGGTACCATATAATTTGATATATGACACTAGAGCTTAGGGAAAAAACCTCAGCAAAATACCCTATCTCCCCGTTAGAGTTGTGATTTATGAAAATTGAAATTGTTAACAAAATATGCTGAAATATAAAATATTGAAGGGTATCTTTTTCTTCATTATCGCTTCTTCCTTCAACAAGCAGAGAAGTTTCTCCAAGGTACACGAAACCCAATCTGGAAAAGGAAAGACAAAGGGAGAAAACGAACAAATTGAAAATGGAATATTCTATAAATTATTAAATAGATTTAAAATTTGCTACCCAATCTAAAAAAGATTCAGAAACATTATGAATAGCCCTAAAACCATCTTTGAATCTATATATGCGACAATTATTAACTAAATGATCTATGGTTTCCTCTGCTTCCGCGCATTCACAACTAGGGCTCTCAACTGAGTTCCACCTGAAAAGCATGCTGTTGCAACGACCATGACCCGTTCTTAGACGATTCAGAATATATATTCATATATATATATACATATTCTCCTTGGAAGATCAAACCCCGGAACTCTATTTGAAGGATCAGAAAATAAATCTTTGTTGAATAAATTGCAAGAAATCCATTCAGACCGCCAAACTTCCTTGCCACTTTTATTCGAATTAAGAAAACAGTTGGACCATGAAGGGTTTCGTGAGTTCAATCTGGGAATCTTATTGTCTGGAATGTAGGACATAATCGGAAATGAATTCGGAAAATAATGAAATTTATTCCAAGAATTTGAAACAGCACTCTGCCTGCGAATGTGGGGTGGGACAATGTTTGAAAGAACTGGCAACCAATGAATAGGTGTAGATCTAATAGTTCCAGTGATGATTCGCATAGATGAATTCAACTGTGCATCAATTTTTTTGATTATGAGCACTATTAAACCAGACGGGGCAACAATATTCAGCGGCAGAAAAAACCAAGGCTAAGGCTGCCGTCGAAGAGTAGCTGCACCAGCACCCCATGAAGTACCAGCTAATTTCTGCAGAATAATAATAATAATAATAATGAATCTAGTTTCACTCCTAGATATTTAGGATAAAAATTATGTCTCAAGAAAGAATCACCGAAAGTTATACTCAATGTTCCATATTTTTGGTGATTGTTCAAATGAAAGCAAGAAACCTCAGTTTTATTCGGATTCGGACACAAACGCCACTGAAATAGGAACTTTTTCCGAATATCTAAATCTGCAGATAGATTATTTTCTATACTTTGGAAATCAGAAGGGCAATGTCATCAGCGTATATGAATTTCTCAGACGAAGTAGCAGGAATATCACACAGATATAAATTGAAAAGAAGAAGTGCTAAAACTGAATCTTGTTTGAGACCATTATTCAAATTCTTGAATTTACTACTATTATTATCAATAAAAACACGAAACCTTCTATCCGAGAGCATATTTCATTTTCATTTTGCCACATTTTAAATGAGTATAAAGTTTAAAAATCAAACCATCTTTCCATACCGTGTCATGTGCTGCCGACAAATGCACAAATGCTGTTCCTGTTTTCATTTTACTATTGAAACCTGTTTCGATATAAGTAGTTAGACCAAGAACCTGATCACAACAATTTCTATTTTTCCTGAAGGCCCCCTGGCAATTCTGTAGAACGTCTTCTACAGACGATTCAATCCTAAAAAGAATCAATCTTTCTAAAATTTTAAAAAGAACACTCAACAGACTAATGGGTCGAGAACTGCTAGGATCAGAAGAATCCTTTCCACGTTTAAAAATTCCAATGAAGCTTTGCGGAATTCTTTTGCAACATTTCCAGTATTCAGAATATTATTATAGAATGATAATAACCAGGACAAGGCTTTTTTGCCCAAGTGATGAATTCAGGATAAATTCCGTCATTATCATTAATAATTGTGACATATATATTCTATTGGAATTCAAATATGAAAAAAATTACGCCTCAAGGAAATCCAGGATTCAATAGTCTCTATATTACACGAAAATTATTGGGGCGGCATTCTACTTGTAGTTTTAATTGAATCATATTTGTATATTTTGAGAAATAGAGGAAACAACAACAAAATTTCAGATTAGTATAACTCGAAAACAACTTGACCGATTATGCCAATTAACGAACTAAAATGTCTCATTCGGATGAGCAACCTACCCTGAAATTAAAATTACAAGTCACTATCTTTTTCCGTTCCCAAGTCTTCGTGAGATAAATAATATATTTTCGTAATTTTTTTTTAAACTTTATAGTATTACGTTGCTCATAAAATTTTACACACGTCCTTATGTCGATATTCTACAACTAGTTACCAAGCGTAAGTTCAATCGGTTCTGTATTTCTTGGGTTACAGAGAAAATAATATTCCATATAGGAATAACTCCTCTTTTGTTTCGAAAGTTATCAAGGCAACGGTCACGATTCCAACTACTGAACTCACCCAAGGCTGCTCGGATCTCTAACAATATAGTTCCGATCGTTTTACAACTTGGCGATCTCGGACGAATAGTTTCTGATATATAGATTTCTTTTTCATTTTCAAGGGATACGATCCTCACGAAATTTTGCAAGGATTTTGGCGTTGGCATTGGATCGGTTTTGAATTTTTAGAGTTATTAAGGAAATAACAACCAAATTTCAGATGAGTAAAACTCCAAAACCGGTTAGCCGATAATGCTTGTTAACAAACTCAAATGTCGCATTCAGATGCAGAACCTACTCTAAAAATTGCAAGTCACTATCTCTTTCCGTTCTCAGATTATCGTGACATGAATAATAATTTTCAATAATATTTTAAAAATGTTCTAGTGATACGATTCTCACAAAATATCACAAACTTAGGTTTATATTCTACAACTACTCACCAAGTTTCAATTTGATCGGATCTGTATTAGTTGATGACAAAATTATTACCCGGAAATCGTTCGGCCGATTATGCCCATCAACAAATTTTTCCATCGTATTGGGACGCGCCATCTATACCCTGAAAATTTCAAGTCACTATCCCTCTTTGTTCTCAAGTTATCGTGGTAACGGCCGGCCTGCCAGACAGAAATAAACGTGACCTCGAATTGTTCATCAGGAAGTCGTACCAAATCGTTTGAGACTATTTTCGGCAGAAAATTCGAAAAAAGAAACTATTTTAAAGGGCGAAATTCAGGGGAATTCAACTCCGAAAGAGAGGGTCTCCTGACAAAAATCAAAAATTGGGGTCTCCTAATTTTGCCTCGAGAATCTGTGACCAAATTTTATTCCAATCATTTCGGGACATCCTGTACGTGACTCGCTTTTCCTGTGCAGTGTTTATATACTATTTGCTACAATACGCATTACGGAGTACGGCACAAATATGTTTTCCTCTTCTTAAAAATGTTATTACTGCATCAATTTAGCATGCTAGCTCGTCAGTTAATAGACGCACACCTGAATTGGTTCGCATCAAAATCATTTTAAAATCAGGCCCGTATTTTCTGGGTATGCGCGTGGCCCATACATGTCATGATATAAATCTTAACTGCGTCATAAATTTCGTGACTGAAAGATTGAAATTGGATTTCCTTTACATATGAAGTTATTAATAGGGCAGTGGGGTACTCTTCATCAGATTTGAGTTATGACAACGACGTGTATGCTTCGGCGTGTCGAACGTGTTCAATTTTTCCATCATAGTGGAGAGTGATAACCAACAGATAAGGAGCGTAATCGATCAAAATCGAGTCGTTATACTAGACTTGATCTTTTTGGCGCTCTAGTTCCTCGGAACTGAGTGCTTATCAATTTGCCCAAATGTCTGTAATTTTCAAATTTTTCGATGAAAATGGTCTTAAACGATTTGGTTCGACTCAGTGATCAAGAATCCGTGGTCGAAATTCATTCTGTCCGGCCGTAGGCACGATAAGTCTCGAACGGAATGAGCTACACAATTGAAATTTTCAGAATAGGTTTGGGGGATAAATATCTCGGATTAGTTCGTTATTTGGCAAAATCGAACTGATGGTTTCGGAGTAACAAAAAAAAATTTGTTTTTTTACAAAAAAAATTCCAAATTGAATTTTTTTCAATAAGCAGTTCTACCATAAGAATTCATTCATATTATTTTTAACTCTAACAAGCTAATACTTTCGGAGAAATGATTTTTCAAAATTTCAATGTAAATCGTATTTCTAAGTTTTCACAGAATGATAGAATTATTCTGTGGGTATTCTATGAATTGTTATAATGTCAACTAATTTTCCTGAGACATGACGTTGTCTCATTGTCATTCATTCCAGCAATCGTATAAATATGAGAATTATAATATAATATCATACTTTTTGTTGGTTGATATTTTCATGCCGATGGTCAATCCATATGATGATGGGAATGGTAATGGTAAGTTAATAATATTGAGTTCAGAATATCTCCACTAAAAACAAAACTGGAATATTGGTGTATTGGAGTAGATTTGAGGAAAGATATATATTATCGTTCATCATAGAATTGAGGAATGAATATCTCGGATGAGTTCGTTGTTGGGTAGAATTCGTCTATTGGTTTTGGATTGATAATTTTTGGCACTCTTGTTGAATTCAAATTCTTCTATGATGTTTGAATTCAATTTCTGCTAAGATGTGTTCTAAATTTCAATAATGAATCGTACTTCTATGTTTTCACAGAATGCTATAAATATTCTATCTAAGCTTTATTATATGATCTGTGTCCATACTCGTACATTTAATCCTGTTCTATAAGAGAGAGTCAAATTCATTTCAGCTATTTTAATTTGGTTTCTTCCATGGTGCAGTTCTCATTCTCAGATTGCTCATTTAATCTTGGTAAATAAACTATTATTTGAATTGAATTTCCTTTATGATGAAGTTCTATCATAAAAATACATTGATATAATTCTCAACTCTGAGGAACCAATACTTTCGGAGATATAATTTGTCTGTTTGAACTAGAGCGCCAGAAAGCTCCTGTCCACAGGACTTGAACCCATTTTTATCACATGAATATCACCCGTAGGTAATAATAGGCTATTTCATGCGACTTTATTCGCGTGAGAAGAATACATAAAAAGATACTTACAAATCGATAAATGAGGATTGATTACATTTAGAATAATGGGTACATGTAACAGGATGAACCATGAAATCGGAAGCCCAACGGATCTATTTGCTATGTGTGTTTTGTTCATGCAAGAAACACATAGCAATTCGCCCTTCCGCTAATTCAATTTCGGAAGCATTTCTGTCCATCCTGGAGGAATTCGGTCTATCCCAACTAATCGATCAACCCACTAGAACTGTTCAAGGTCAGATTCCATCTACACTCGATTTGTTTTTGTATAATGACTATCTTTCAGTTGAGGATGTATCTTATTACGTCCCCATCTGTAAAAACAATCACATCTTGGCCTTATTGATCTCCAATTCGGTATATCTGATCAACAAAAATGTCGTCAGAAGTGCCTCACATTTACTGACTACTAACCACTCAACGTATAACTCGCAAATGTAAGCTAGGATATCTTAAATTCAGATGACGTGGATCTTGCACGGAATAGTTCATTTCGCAATAAAGAGACAAAAGAAAACTTGTGGTGGCATTATCTACGCCAACTCGCTTGGCTCCTATTTGAGCGTCTTTCAGGCAGAACTACTTGCAATAGAAAGATGCGTGGAAATGAACCTAGAAAGAAACTATCAGACATGTGATATAGCAATCCACTCTGAAAGTCAAGCTGATATTAAAGCTCTGAGCTCCTGAGCCCGGAACCCTACTGTGGAGTTGGCAGATACACCTACAAAAGTGAATTTCGCATGAATGAACAAACTGAAATAGGTATTTTCTGGAGATCTCTCCCCGGAATGTATCACTGTAATAAATTCCTCCGGAACTCTTAGATGTCAGATCCAAGAAATATATGGACCTCATCAAGAACACGCTGCACCTTCTCACTGGTTTCCTCACAGGGCACTGCGGCCTTAGGAAGCATATGATGAGATTAGGGCCAGCAGAAACTGACGAGTGCAGATTCTGTTGGGAGGAGGATGAAACTACTGATCACCTGATTACGGAATGCCTCGCCATCTCAAACCAACGCAAGGAATTCTTTGAGCAAGAAATCTGCAGGAGGGAAGACGTGGCCTCCTTGAAGCTATTCCAGATACTGCAGTTCATCAGAACTCTGGAACTGGAAGGCGAGCCGTAGATGGTGCTATAATTATTCTATCTAAGCTTTATTATATGATCTGTGTTCATACTCGTACATGTCATATTGTTCTATAAGAGAGAGACAAATTCATTTCAGGTATTTTAATTTGATTTCTTGCATGGTGCAGTTCTCATTCTCAGATTGCTCATTTAATCTTGATAAATAAACTATTATTTGAATTGAATTTCCTTTATGAAGCAGTTCTATCATAAGAATACATTGATATAATTCCCAACTCTGAGAAACCAATACTTTCGGAGATATAATTTGTCTTTTTGAATTAGAGCGCCAGAAAGCTCCTGTCCACAAGGCTTGAACCAATTTTTTTTCACTTAATTGCTTATAACTGTTGCAATTTTTGCGAGCGGGCTTAACATTTTCTCTAAAACTATCTGCTTGCCATTCCGGATCGAATGACACCTCAATCATAATTTTCGGAGAATACGCAAAAATGTTTACCAAAAAATTGGTTCAAGCACTGACGTGAAGTCAGAAGCTTTTGCGCGTATGTTCTATTGTTCATTCTTCTGTATTGGACACCCTTAATCGAATTTACCATGGTAAATTATGTCGTCCATTCTCCTGTATTGGACACTATTACTTCGAATTTACCACGGTAAATTCGAATTAAGTGTCCAATACAGGAGAATGGACGACATAATTTACCATGGTAAATTCGATTAAGGGTGTCCAATACAGAAGAATGAACAATAGAACATACGCGCAAAAGCTTCTGACTTCACGTCAGTGCTTGAACCAATTTTTTTTTTGAGTTATCAAGGAAATAATATTCCAGGTGGGTATAGCTTGGAAACCGTTAGGCCGATTATGCCCAAAGTCGAACTCAACTCTCCCTTTCGGATACGCAACCTACCCTGAAAATTGCAAGTCCCTATCTCCTTTCGTTCGAAAGTTATCGAGGCAACGGTCACCCATCTACTGAACTCACACAAGAATGCTCGAATCTCCAACAATATTTAACCGATCGTATTAAAACTTGAAACTTGGCAGTATAGTTAGGTTATGAAGGCTCTTGCAAAATTTCAGCAATTTCAAACTATTAGTTACTGATATATAGAATTTTTTTTTTTTATTTTCAATGATTTATTAAAAATTTTCTACAAATGCTATCCTCACCAAATTTTGCTAACATTTCCGCGTTGGCATTCTACAACTAATAACCATGTTTGAATTCAATCGGTTCAGTATTTTTCGAGTTAATGAGGTACAAAAAACCACCAAATTTCAGAAAATTTCAGATAGCTATAACTCTGAAACCGTTAAGCCGATTATGCTCATAATCAAACTGAAATGTCGCGTTCTAGTGCACACCCTAACCTGAAAATATCAAGCCGCTATCTCATTCCGTTCTCAAGTTATCGTGACAACAAAAATATTTTTTAATAATTTTTTTAAAATATTCTAGCCATACGATTCGCACAAAATTTCACAAACGTTCTAAGGTTCATATTCTACAACTACCCACCAAGTTTCGATTCGATCGGATTCATCTTGGTTGAAAACAATATTTTTACTCGGAAACCACTGGGCCGATTATGCCCATTAACGAACTTGTCCGTCGTATTGGGATGCGCCACCTACCTTGAAAATTTCAAGTCGCTTGCTCTTTTCGTTCTCAAGTTATCGTGGCAACGGCCGGACGGCCGGACGGACAGAATCAAATTTGACCTCGAATTCTTCATTGGGGAGTCGAACTTAATCGTTTGAGACCATTTTCGTCAAAAAATTCGAAAGTTACAGACATTTGGGCAAAACTATAACGCGATGTTCCCCGGAACATACGCGCAAAAAGCACTTGTTGACTAGACTAAGTATCTCTAATGATATGCTAATGGAGTAGTGGCGACAAAGGTTCCAAAGAACGTCTGATGTGACGATAACACGTTGCTTGCACCCTTAAAATATAACACTATAACTCTAACTATATACAAGTAGAATTCCATACATAATTGAAATCCTACATTATAACTCAACAAAAGATTATCTTAACTAGTACTTATCATCAATAAAGGGGGTTTAACCTCAATTCCAAACGGTTTATTTCGTTACGCCAAAGATGAATATGGCTAACTCAAAGTTCAGGCATAACTTACTCACGCACCGTAAAGTTGATACGGTTACTTAATTCCAACTTTCATCCATACACGTTGCTTCTACAATGGGAATCTAGGGATAACATTCACACTCTATCTTCAACACTTCTGGTTCAGAAGACCAAGAGAACCTCCAACGAAAAGGAACAGGAACGGTACGTGTTCCAGCTGGAGAAAATGGGCCTATGTTCGTATATCAGGAACGATCTAACTCCTCCGTGTGGGTGTGAGTCAAATTGATCCAAAACAACTTCAATATATGGGTATTCTAACTTTCAATGGATGGAAATCATCAAAAGCAATATTGTTCAAAGGAATAACGTCCCCATACAAAGGCGCTGCAACAAGATTAGCATAAATTTTGGTTCTGCGATGTAGGGAAAGAACCACCATGTTGTAAGAAACTTACCAAATTAAAATTGTTAAGAAAATCACCAAAATCCGCCTCAGCGTTTAAGGCATCCAAAAAAACCAAACCAAAATATCGGAATCCTCAATATCTTTATCTCGGGAACATTTCTGGTAATCATCTCAAAGCGATTATAATATACAAATCTCCCAAATGTCAACTTTCATAATCTCTTACGGAAAAATGAACGAATAGCTGTTGTAAACTCTCGAAGGAAAATGACCAAAAAAACCTCCAAACCGTCTGCTCATGTATTGAACGGAAAATGTCCGAAAGAAGTTCCGTGAATTTCGAGCTTGACCCTAGGACCACGGTATGGACAATTGGACACTTCAAATCGGAAAGAACGCTGTTTCCACGAAAGTGACCTGCACGCGCACAAAATTGTCAAGAATTAATATAACATCGAAACATTTGCTCAGCATATTGGTTAGCACACAAAACCTCGATTCTCTAGTTCCAGTATTGCAGCTTCAATACGAGGGTCCGTGGAGGAATGGAATCCACCTCTTCAAAATCCCACACTTCTCAGACGAAAACTCCAGAAGTTAAATCACTTTTACTCTGCTCATGCGCATAGCGAAAATTGCAGCGTGAATTTCCAAGGGTATTAAGAGATGTTGATGCCCTCGTGCGACTTACAATCCCTTAGGCCGGAAGCCCTTGAGGCATAAACATCTACTTAATACCCTTGGTAAATAAATAACTTTTAATTCCAAGCTTTGATTAGTATTAATATTGACAAAAAGAGTGTCCAATACAGGAGAACGGACAATAGAATTCACCATGGTAAATTCGGTTAAGAGTGTCCAATACGAGAATGGACAATAGAACACACGCGCAAAAGCTCCTGACTTTACGTCAGCGCTTGAATCAATATTTTATGTCGTAATTTTTTACAAATTTTCTAGGGGTACGGTTCTCACAAAATTTACACGCAGTCTTCATGTCGATATTCTACTACTAATTACCAAGCTTCAATTCGATCGAGTCTATTTTTTGTAGTTATCGAGGAAATATAATATTTGAGGTGGTATAACCCCGAAAAGACAAGAGGAGAATAACGAACAAATTAAAAATAATACATAACCTTTCAAAAGTCCCCTCTCACAACTATACTCCTCAGTAGCCGCATGGATCTCCTGAAGAAGAATCGCCTCCGCTAGTTTTCAATATACAAGAATATAAGATATTCACCCGTGTTCATAGAAATCCCTTCAATATTTGATTTCAGAAAGGTAAATGTTGTAGCTCCTAAAGCCAGGAGGATCTCTTTCAAAATGATGATTATTCAGAACTTCAGATGTTCGAAGACCGCTATAGGACCCTAATGTAGGGCTATCATCTCCCATAGATTTGTGAAAAAATCTGCCCGAAACTGTATGTTATAATTAAATATGTAATCATGACATTCATTCCAAATATTCTCGCAAAATATCAGCGATGTCGGATGATTTTTTTATGAATTTTCGAGTAATATGACCTTCACGAAATTTCGTAAAAATGTTTGCGTCTGTATTCTGGAACTAATTACCGTGTTTGAATTGAATCGGCATGGTATTTTTTGGGTTATTGAAACAATAATAATCAAATTTCAGATTGATATAACTCCAAAACCATTTGGCCGTTAATGCTAATTATTGAACTTAAATTTTGCATTCAGATGCGCAACTTACAAGTAGCTATTTTTTTCCGGTCTCAAGGTATCGTGGGAGCCATAATATTTTTTCGCATTTTTTTATAAATTTTCTACTGGTACGGTCCTCTCAAAATTTTACACACATCTTAATATTCTACAACTAGTTAGCAAGTTTCAATTCGATGTAGTTTATATTTTTTTAGTTATCGAGGAAATAATATTCCAGATAGGTATAACTCCGAAACCGTTGGGGCGATTATGCCCAACAACGAACTTACTCTCCCATTCGGATGCGCAACCTACCATTAAAATTTCAAGTCTCTATCTCCTTTCGTTCGAGAGTTATCGAAGCAACGAGCACCCTTCCAGCTACTGAACTCAAACAAGGCTGCTCGGACCTCCAACAATATAGATCCGATCGTGTTCAAACTTGGAACTTGGTAGTAGAGTTACGTTTTGAAGGCTCTCACAAAATTTCAGCCATGTCGGATAAATATTTTCTGATATATAGAATTTGTTTCAATGTGTTTTTAGGAATTTTCTAGTGATACGATCCTCACGAAATTTTGCAAGAGTTTTCGCGTTAGCATTCTACAACTAATAACCATGCTAGAATTGGATCAGTTCTGAATTTTTCGAGTTATTGAGGAAATAGGAACCAAATTTCAGATGGGTATAACTCCAAAATTGTTCGACCGATTATGCATATAAATAAACTCAAATGTCGCATTCAGATGCACAACCTAACCCGAAAATTTCAAGTAGCTATCGCTTTCCGTTCTCAGGTTATAGTGACATAAATAATATTTTTTAATAATTTCTTTGAAATTTTCTAGTGATACGATGATCACAAAACTTCACAAAAATCCTTAGGTTTGTATTCTACAACTACCGACCAAGTTTCAATTTGATCAGATAGTAATGGTTGAAAACAAAATTATTAATCGGAAACCGTTGGGCCGATTATGGCCATTAACGAACTTGTCCGTCGTATTTGAACGCGCAACCTAAACTGAAAATTTCAAGTCGCTATCTCATGCCGCTCTCAAGTTATCGTGACAACGGCCGACCGAATAGAATAAAATTTGACCTCAAATTCTTCATCGCGGAGTCGAACCAAATAGTTTGAGACCATTTTCGGCAAAAAATTTGAAGATTACAGATATTTGGCCAAAATGATAACGCGATGTTATCCGAAATATACGCGCAAAAATAGAACTAGTATATTATTCAATAAGAGGAACTTTTTACGTACCTGCTAGACTTCCCGAAATTTCCAACTAAGGGACTCTGACGGCTATCAGAAATAAATGAACGGATAATTCGAAAACCATTCATATGGTATAGTCTACTATGAATGTGCAGTCTCTAAAGAAGAACAGACTCCCCACAGTAATTACTTCCTCACATTCCCCCACAAGAGAAAAACTATCAGAAAACTCCAATTTATATTTCACTTGTATGTAGGATGATGAGGGATGGAAATTCGACGTGATCAATAGTGGATGGTTACTGAGCTGTGACGGTTTTTCGACTTTTCAAAAGTGCCTTCTCTCCCAAACTCTGCAAAATATCTATAAAATAAAAATTAATCAACAAGAATAGCAACCCAATATGTTGAATGTGATCCCTTATGTTCGTGGCCATTCTGGAAAAAATCAGAAGAATCGTTTCTAAGTTGAACCATCTTCAAAACGCAAAATGATCTTAGGTCTTTATTAACAAAGACAAAACCCATTAATGTGAAACAAAGATAAAAAAATGGGTTCAAGCCCTGTGGACAGGAGCTTTCTGGCGCTCTAGTTCAAACACACAAATTATATCTCCGAAAGTATTGGTTTCTCAGAGTTGGGAATTATATCAATGTATTCATATGATAGAACTGCATCATAAAGGAAGTTCAATCCAAATGATAGTTTATTTATCAAGATTAAATGAGCAATCATGAGAATGAGAACTGCACCATGGAAGAAATCAAATTAAATCTGGCCAATTTTGCCCTATAACGAACTTAACCGAGATATTCATCTCCCTAACCTACTCTGAAAATTTCAACTACCTAGATCATTCCGTTCGAGAGTTATATCTATGTCTATGGATGAAAAGCAGTCTCACTACTCTCAGATCTCTTACTTCATGTTCCGTTCCTAAATGTAAGACTTTTCTGAGACCGGCCGTTGCCACGATAACTTGAGAACGGAAAGAGCTAGCGACTTGAAATTTTCAGAGTAGGTGGCGCATCTCAATACGACGGACAAGTTCCTTAATGGGCATAATCGGCCCAATGGTTTCCGAGTAATGATTTTGTTTTCGAACAATATAGATCCGATCGAATTGAAGCTTGGTGAATGGTTGTAGAATATGAAACTAAGCACGTTTGTGAAATTTAGTGAGAATCGTATTGCTAAAAAATTTTAAATAAACTATTAAAGAATATTTTTGTTGTCAGGATAACCTGAGAAAGGAAAAAGATAGCGGCTTGAAGTTTTTAGGTTAGGTTGTGCATCTGAATGTGACATTTGAGTTTGTTTATAAGCATAATCGGCCAAACGGTTTCAGAGTTATAGCCATCTGAAATTTGGTTGTTTTTTGTTCCTCGTTAACTCGAAAAATACAAAACCGATTGAACTCAAACATGATTATTAGTTGTAGAATGCCAACGCAAAAATTCTTGCAAAATTTCGTGAGGATTGTATTTGTAGAAAATCTTTAAAAAATCATTGAAAATTGAAAAAAAATTTATATATCAGTAACTATTCGTCTGAAATTGCTGAAATTTTGCAAGAACCTTAAGAACCTAACTTTACTGTCAAGTTTCAAGTTTTAACACGATCGGTTAAATATTGTTGGAGATTCGAGCAGCCTTGTGTGAGTTCAGTATATGGGTGACCGTTGCCTCGATATCTTTCGAACGAAAGGAGATAGGGACTTGCAATTTTCAGGGGTTGCGTATCCGAATGGGAGAGTTAAGTTCATTTTTGCGCATAATCCGTCTAACGGTTTCCGAGTTATACCCACCTGGAATATTATATCCTTGATAACTCAAAAAATAAAGATTCGATCGAATTGAAGCTTGGTAACAAGTAGAAGAAAATAAACATAAAGACGTGTTTAAAATTTTGTAAGAACCGTACCCCAAGAAAATTTTTAAAAAATGACGAAAAAAATTTTACTATGGTAAATTCGAATTAAGAGTGTCCAATACAGGAGAATGGACATCATAATTTACATGGTAAATTGGATTAAGGGTGTCCAATACAGAAGAATGGACAATAGAACATACGCGCAAAAGCTTCCAATTTTTTATAATGTTATGGGTTATGTGATGGGAACGCCTCTGCAGCACGAAACGAATACGCAGTTCGTTTCCCTAATCCCCGTTTGCCACGTTGGAACGTGATGGGGAATATCTAATCTTCACAATGCGCAGTCTTACCCACGAAAATTATGGGATACGATTATTCCTCTTTAATTTATAGACGGGTATCTTTCACGATAGCATTGTTCCAATTTTCCTATTGGACAATTTGAATGGAAACACCTACGACTTTTTGCGTGATGAGCTCTGGATGATATTGGAGGACGTTTCGTGGGTTATACGATCGCAAATGATTTTCCCTGAGCGTGCGCAAAGTAGCACTTTTCCGCATGCATTTGGGTTGCCGAAGTAATACTTTTCCGCATCGTGCGAAAAAAATATTGTTCGGCAAGGAAATGTCTAACTCATCAAACTTGTTGTTGTTATAGGGAAAATTTTCATCAATATTTGAGAAACGGGTGATATATTATGCCAACATTGCATAAAATATCACCCGATTTTGGGGATTTTGCAGGTGTAGAAAACTCCACTTTTCAATTATTATTCCCGATATTGGCAAACAGCTTGAACAAATAGATATTAATGATTAATTCTCAGGAACATTTTGATCAAGCAACAAGACTTGTAGATTTTGGCAGATTGATTATTTCAGAATTTTTCTCAGATTGTATAATACCTCAAGCTTTTCTCTCCAACACAAACGTTGCAAACACTGTTGAAATGAACAGTTATTGTAGTGATTTTACACGTTCTATTGCAGGCGGCTAATGATCGCTTCATGTTCATTACCTGCAAAATCTGAAGTCAAGTACCTATGAAGCAGAGTATCAGAAATCACAAAAGGATACTGTGGGAGGTATATTCATTATAAAATGGTTTCTTTCTGGGTTTTCTCTCCCAAACTCTGAAAAATATCTACAAAATGAAAAAAATTGTATTTTGCGATTTGCTTCTGCGTAAAAAACACAAGATATTTGTCAGAAGCAACCAATTGAACAATGATGCCTAACAAACAACATCAACGATGAAACAACTATATCGTGAGGTTTCGGAGTCTATATCAGACTCCTTCGTCGGACACTCAACGAAAATCTTCAGAATAATTTTTTGTTGATTGCCATTCTGAAATTCGTTATCTGTCAGATGAAGAAGTCTGATATAGACTCCGAAACGTTACGATCTAGTTGTTTCTTCGTTGATGTTGTTTCGTTGTTGTTTGTTAGGCAACATTGTTCAATTGATTGCTTCTGACAAATCTCTTGTGTTATTTACCCAGAAGCAAATTCCAAAATAATATTTTTTTTATTTTAATATTTTTCAGAGTTTGGTAGAGAAAACCCAGAAACAAAACCATTTAATACAGAATATCAGAATTTGGAAAACTGGTCTCACAGTAAAGGGATAACAATCCTCGAGGGAAAGTATTGTTAGCATTCTTTATACATTTGAAGAAGAAAAATCAGCCCAGTACACTATGGAGCAAATATTCCATGTTGAAAAGTGTACTTAAAAGAAACTTAGATTTGGGTGCATATTTTAAACTCCCTTCGTTTTTCTAAAGAAGCAATATGTTGGGTAACGTCCGAAAAAATCCAAACTATTTGAAAAACAGTAAAGCTTTTAGAGGAAGATGCACCTGATGAAATTTACTTTCTCACCAAAGTTGCTACCCCCTTTTTTGGGTTGCAGGGGTGTTGTACTCTGAAAAATAATGATTGATCACACCGAGGACAAAGTTCAAGGGAAATTTGACAGTGGTCAAAATCCAGGACACCATGCAAAAATAATTCATCGAGAATATTTGTTATTTCCAATGAAACGAATTGTGGATATCATTTTCAAGTTCTACCATAAATATGCAAATTTAAGGAAACAAAATACTCCACAGAGGCGTTTTTTGTCCAATAAAAACAATTAGCATATAGTATCCGATGTGTGGGAATAAATTTGTTCGGAAAAATGCTTACGGAAATAGCAGCATATGTAAAATTGTAAAATCCTGAGCAGTAAACTGGTCATAGTTTCAGGTGTTCGTCGGCTACCATGTTGGCCAATTCTGGGGAAGGAATAACCAAAACTAAGCGCCTGATGGGAGTCTAGAAATCTACCTCTGTCGCCGAGAGTTAA
Organism: Halyzia sedecimguttata; assembly: GCA_937662695.2. Lineage (NCBI taxonomy): Eukaryota > Metazoa > Arthropoda > Insecta > Coleoptera > Coccinellidae > Halyzia > Halyzia sedecimguttata. The sequence continues at coordinate 11,289,154 of OW569418.2, forward strand.
ATCGAGGAGTTATTTCAGAATTTTTCTCAGATTGTATAATACCTCAAGCTTTTCTCTCCAATACAAACGTTGTAAACACTGTTGAAAGTTGAAATGAACAGTTATTGTAGGGTGCGTTCCACTTAGGTCTCACAACGATCACGCGCACGATCGCAGAACTGCGCAAACGACTCTACGAACGTTGCGATCGCCTAGTGAAACTTTTCCGTAGTGATCTTCCACATTCCATATTGCAGGTGGCTAATGATCGCTTCATGTTTATTACCTGCAAAATCTGAAGTCAAGTATGTAGCAGAATATCAGGATTTTGTAAACTGGTATCACAGTACAGGGATACCAATCCCAGAGGAGAAAGTATTGTTAGCATACTTCTCACATTTGAAGAAGAAATGTCAGCCCAGTACACTATGGAGCAAACATTCCATGTTTAAAGTGTACTTAATGTGAATATTTCCCTCATTCATTGAACTTCTTATGACAAGAATGCAATTATCGAAAAATTACAGCGGTTATTGCACTGCAGAGCGAAAATTGCATCCGAAAACATCCCGTTGCCTTGACAACACAAACAATACAAACAGATAAACTTCAAAGTGTCAAAAATTGTCGCGTTTCGGTGAATGCTCAATACAGTTGGATTTGCTTTAGAGCATCATTAGTAGATGTCATACAAGAGGTCTAGAACAAAATGCCCCATTTTTACATGTAAATCCCCATAAGGAAATCTAAGGTCCATTTTGCAAAAATTGTACCCTTTTGAACGCGTAAGCCAGCGTTTTCAAGGTCATTTTGTTTGGACGGCTGAACAGTGAGTTGCGCAGCGTCACGCCCCCTCCCCTGAGGCAGATATCTAGGTAGGGTAGGATGTCGGCGAGTGACGTCAATTGGAAGGCGATAGACTGCAGCAGTTGGTACCTACGTCTGATGTGGATGACGTCATGATCGAAAAAGTTTCTGGATGGACGCGGGATATGAACCCGGGGAGTTTGGGTGAGAGTTTGGGTGCCTGCCGCTAGGCTACAGGGGCCGTAAGAATTTGAGGTGTTTTGGTGCTACAAAGCGGACGCATCAGAGTGACGCACGATTGAAATTAGCAATAACGTGAAGTCAGGAACTTTTGCGCGCATTGTCCATTCTCCTGTATTGGAATTGGATTGTTAATTGGGAGGGGCTCTCAGGGACTTTCAGGTTATCATAAAAATGGGTTCAAGCCCTGTGGACAGGAGCTTTCTGGCGCTCTAGTTCAAACAGACAAATTATATCTAGATTGGTTTCTCAGAGTTGGGAATTATATCAATGTATTCATATGATATCATTGCATCATAAAGGAAATTCAATTCAAATAATAGTTTATTAGATAAGTAATAATAAATTACCTTGTAATCGATCAAAAATTTCCTGATCTACGTTCACCAAACTACAGAATTATGCTTTCAATATTTACGTAATATTTTCAAACATTTTCGGGTGAGGTCCCCGCTGCATCGCTAAAATACGAGTATTTCAGTTGACATTATGAGAATTCATACATAGAATAATAATTATATCAGTCTGTGAAATACGATTTACATTGAAATTTTATTCGGATTATTATTGGGTATGCATTTATCGTTTATTTGAATGGGAATACCGGGGATTATTTGTGAATCTTTTGGTTTACGCGGTCGAGAAATATAACTTTGGGGGGATGATTATGTGGTTTTGAAAATTTGTTGTCATAATGAATAAAAACAATGGAAAGCGTGTTTGTCTGCAAGCTGGGTGTACGGATTTGAAGATGGATCGAGGGATTTGAATATACAGAGAGTATTCATTGACAAGCACCGACGGTGGTGCTTCGAGTGGAAATTACATGGTTTGACTATTAAAAAATAATTTCAGGATGAGATTTTTTATTGACTCAACATAATGTTAATTATCTACATCGTTCAATACTTTATTCCTATAAAAGTACATACATTCTAAAGTTGCATAACTCTGAACACAAGGATTGATTCTACAGAAAGCATTTATGAAATCTTCAACAGAATTGTTGTTGTTATTTTTGCTGGAGTTTCGTATCAATTCTTTGATGGTGTCCACGAATTTAAAGTAATACAAAGTCATTCGGAGATATTTCAACATTTCAAGACGACTGATAATTATCAGTCGATTCAATTGAGATATCTTATTCAAGTCAACTTCACTGAAATATATGCAGTTTCCCCATTTTGTGACGCTAGTAATCATACATTCACCAGCACATCGTACAACTGTAGTTCCACATTCTTGTTGATAACCAAGCAATAAATGACTCTCATTCCCAATCATCAAAGGATATCACGCAGTCATTACAGCTCAGCTTAACAGCAGGTGTGAATTGTCTCGCCGGACTTATACCACAATCGATGTATAGAGAAGCAGACCCTAATCCACATTCAATTTCTAGGTGGACCTGGCCGTTCAACAGGTAGTGCTTTTCGTTTGTAACTTCAAAATTACATGATTCGGGATTCGAATCCGCATTTTCACTCAGCACCGACTCACGTTATAGAAATTAGATGAAACCAGAATCGAACGTCATATGGTACATTTCAGGCTTGTAGACCACCCACACATGTAACTAACGGACTATTTTACATAAACAACATATAGGTCTAGATCCTTTTTTCGAATTATTATTGGGGCGGCATTTATCGTTTATATGAAAGGGAATACCATAGATTATTTATGAATCTTTCGGTTTACGCAGACGAGCAATATAAGGGATTCCAGTGTTTTCAAAAACAATTTATGTTGTGGTTTTCAGCAGACCCATTGTGAAGCACTGGCGTGAAGTCAGGAGCTTTTGCGCGCATTGTCCATTCTCATGTATTGGAATTGGATATTCGTACATAATTTATCCGGTATAAAATTTTTTAATTTATGATATATGATATTTGTAGAATTTTCATCATATGAAGTTTGATGCATGAGTCGGAGGTACTAGATCCTTTTTTCGTATTATTATTGGGAGGGGGCATTTATCGTTTATTTGAAAGGGAATACAGGGAATTATTTGGTTTACTCAGACTTTGTGGGGGGTGATTGTGCGGTTTTGAAAATTTGTTGTCATAACGAATAAAATCAATGGAAAGCGTGTTTGTCAGCAAGCTGGGTGTATGGATTTGAATCATCCTAATGAACCGGAGTGAAATAGTCGAAAGTTTTTATTCAAATTCTTTATATTCAAGGGCAACGACAGTTATTAATGAATAAGCTTTTCTCAAAGGAGACTGCACGGGGGTTCAGACTCAATTTCAGTGATTTTCATGTGTAAATTCCCATGAGGATTTCTAAGCTCGATTTTAGCAATAATGGTTCTTTTCATATGAATATATGTAGATTTCTCAGCATCTCTAGATTATTGGAAAATTATTACTGTTCTTCCCAGCAATCGCACCCTTCTCTCCACACAATACTTTTTCAACCAAATAAACATCATGCTGCTCTGTTTTTTGCAATTCTTCTTGATAGAAAGCACCACTTATTGGTCTACCGGTAAAGTAGGCAACTCGCTGGGTAGGTAAGTTGGACTTTTGTCATTTTAAATAGTTCAGTAGTCCACTGATACCCTTTTGTGAAAATGTGTCTAAATTTGCGTACAATTCTTCTGAAATTTATGAGGTCATGCTATTTTTATGTGACTGTAGGCTAATTTATATATGTCGTTCTTTGTATTAACGTCACGGGGTTTCATGCCAATAGTTCATTGTTTTTTATTATTATACTCATTTTACTACATCTTGAAGGATCAATCGATATGTTCCACTGAATTTTTTGTAAAGCACCTCTTTCAACGTTCTTATGGCCCTCTCCACTGTTGAAGCTTTCATATCACTCTACATATTATATGGTGCTTTTTAACAACTGGTTCATGAAATTGTCGGTTGAAAAAATTCAATTCATCGATCAGATTGCAGGTGCCATGCTTGAGGATATCGAGAAAAGACAACCAGTTTTCCTTTTCAATGCTTGAGCACATATGAATTTAGAAAAGCAATACATTACAACGAGAACTACTTGTGACAAGCTTATCAAGCTATCATAAATGCATTGTGGGGTTGCATAGTTTTGATTTGGCAGTGAGCTAACATAACAACAAATATATTGGGTGATTGTATACGAATACATTCCATTTTTGATGTATTATGGATACTTTAACAGAGCACATGAGACATATTTTCGGTCATTTCAACGTGAACACAATTGTTTTAGAAAAAAACTCGACATTGATACGGTTTTATTTTCAGTCTTTCGTCCTTACAGTTTTCTAACACTGCATTACCGGTAGATCTCATGTTATAAGATCAGTTTAATTCATCTTGCATTCAAACTATCGAAATTAATATAAACACGTTTTTTTTCAATTTTTTCATATTGCTTATCACTTGATTCGAGTTCTTCAGAAAATGAATTAAGAATTTCGTTCTTTTTTGATCGTAGCCATCGCAGAGTTGAGAATAAAAGTTTTGACGAACAGTGAAGTTGAAAAGCAGCATTTTTTCAAATTTCTAAGTATTTAGTAGCTGAATTAATTTTACTGTTGGGGCATTAAGCAATTAAATTTAGATAGCCTAGTCGGATTTTATTCCATTCTTTTCGAAGCTGCAATTAAGTGAAAAATCCTCGACTACGAGGGTTACACTGTGTTCAGTTCAAATTCAATTTAAAAATAGCATATCATTTTTTCTCATTTCATTCTCAGATTTTTTTATGGTGATTTTCACATCTAGACGTAGTGTTTTTTTTCCGAGTTCTACACGGGAATTTTGGGTTGAATGGTGCATGCCTCCTGGGACAGATTGGTTTAATGGTTAATAGCTGAATCCATAGGAAAACCCCCACATCATATTGTTTCATTTATGGTAAAATCCTGTGCAATTCACTTGGGAGAGGAGTTCATCCAGACTTTTAAGATAAGTTCCTTATCGTATTTGGTTCCCGCATACTCATTCAAATTAGTAGTTAAATTGGACATCATTTTTTAAAATCACCTGTTGCTAATTTCTATTTGATCTCACATTTTTGTATTTTTCAATTTTCATTGTACCCCAAAATTATTAGTTTCAAGTATCAATTGTAATAGTTGAATTTTTGCTAATTTAACCTTTTATATTTCAATTTTCACAAATCATCCCATTAAAATTCAAAATTAAGATTTTATATTCAATTTCATATTCTTGCTCATTTTCTCTAATTCATCAATTTAATAATCGAGTTGACTGGTTTGGATTATCTACATTCGTAGAAAGAAATAAATAGTGACCATTGTTCAAAGTGCACGGTATTTTTGTATTACATTGGTTTTTGGATTGTACATTTCCTGTATTTTTAAGGTTCAGATAAACTTGTAGATATTACTGTTGAATATTTGAATTTTGTGAAATTTTGCAGATAAATGTTGGATTGTTTAGATTAAGTGTAATTTCAATTCTGGTTGACATTGGCATATTTAACCCATTCCTGATGTTGTCTCTATGCTCAGTAATAATAATGATATTGAATGCTTGAATTTTTTTTATTGTATTGTATGACCACAGGATTGAACAATAAAGAAAGAACAACCGTAGCAATTGGCGCCCAACAACCAACCAACCAACCAGCAATTCAGCAATTGTAAGGGACAGTGTTCACTATATCCATTGAACCAGGTCACAATCTTCTTGAAGGAGTATCTATCTCTGCCAGGGGAACACCATTATTTTGAGCTCTGAGGTTTTCGGTTTGAGGTGAGACACTTTTCTTTTCTCTGTTTGGACAATTCACTTTTACTAGTGACTTTTACACTGGATAGACATTAGACACATTTTTTCTAAGTATGGCTGGAATGTTTTTGAAAATCGAACCTGATCGGTTAATTAAGGAGGAACTCGAATATGAGATTTCCTTAAGGGGTTTGAAACCTGAAGGTTCAGTATCGGAACTGATCAAAATTTTACGTGGTTTGTTGAAATTGGAGTCAGAGGGTCAATCATTCAAAGAATGTTATAAGTTTGATGTAAAGACTGAATTAGATATATGTTCTACCAAAATTGGTGAAATTGAAATTTATCTCAAAGAACCTTTTTCATCTTCTATGCAACGAAAAATTTCAACAAAACTAAGTCATTTGATGGGTAGATTGGAAAGAATCAAACCATCCGATGATGAAACGTCTTCATGTGAATTGAGATCTAAGTTACTTACTGCGGGTTTGGGGTTAATTTCTGTATATGAGGGTAAATTATCCGCTAATCCTGGAACTACAAAGTCGGTACCTGCTGAGGTAGAATTTGAGCAAAGTTTACTGAATGAAAAAGCTGTGAGTTCAACACCTACATATAATTTATTTTCCAATGTATCTGGTAATGTTTCTGGTGCAGTACAGAATGCTAACTTGGCAACAGCAACGAACATGCTGCAAAATTTGAATTTATCTGATCCTAAAATTCATTTGAAGAGTTTTGGAATCAAGTATTCGGGTAGGAATGATTCTCTAAGTTTGAATGCTTTTTTCGAGAGGGTGAATGATATGTTGGAGACAAGAGGATATTCTGATGAATTCATGTTCCGAATCGCGTCGGAACTTTTCGATGGTGAGACACTGGTTTATTATAGAGCCGTCAAAAACATCGCCCATGATTGGAAAGGACTTATTGCTCTTTTTCGCGAAGAATTTTTCAGAGATGGAGACAGAAAAATCTTTGAACAAATTAAAGGAAGAACTCAAGGGGAAACAGAAACTATGGCTATTTATGTCGCCTATATGCAAAACTTGTTCAATAGATTGTCTTTCTCGATCGATGACAAAATTAAATTAGAATTAATAAAGGATAGAATTAGACCAGAATATCGGTTAGGGTTCGGATTGATAGATGATATTGATTCTCTCGAAATGTTGATAAAATTGGGTCGTAAACTTGAAGATAATAAGCGTTATGTGAGTAATTTTATTCCACCATATTTGAATAAAAATGCCATTGAAGTTGATTTGGAATATAAACGTGAATCAACGAAAAGTAAATTGAGTAATTTGGAGACGGAAAAACAAGTTAGTTTTCGTGATTCTCAACCAAGTGCTTTTAAGTCAGGAAGTGATCAATTTGCTGGTAATAATAGGTTCAGAAATAGAAGCAGGTCTAATTCGCGGAATAGAAATAGGTCTAGTTCCCGAGGTAGCACTAGATCTAGAGACTCTTTAGAAAAGAGAAATTATTGTTCAGAAGTCAGTTTGAATGAACGTGGACAATACTCGGATAGAAAATATTCAAGGAATTCGTATGAAAGTCAAAATAAATCATATCCTTATCATAAAAAAAATAGAAAAACATGCGATTTTACAGATTATTCAAGGTCAATATACAGATGAAGATACACCAGGACGATACCATTACAGATGTATCAAGAATACAGGGTGTTTCATCATAAAGTGGACAAACGAATATAGCGTGTATATGACATCGGGAGAATCATTTTTGCCTTATGACATATACCCCGTTTTCGAAGCATAGGCGAGATACAGGGTGTTCAAGGTAATTTTTGACCAATATTCTATCCAGTGTGGTCAGTTATGTGTAACATTTGAAATAATGGTTTTTGGTCACATCTCAGTATTTTTTTATGCTCAATTCTGAAATGATATAAGATTCTGAAAATAGTATTTAAAAATGGCGGAAAACTGCAAAGTTCGAAATTTTTTTACGCGGTTGCCAATTTGAGTTTCACTGTATGAATTATCTCAAGTTTTTAAGAAATTCTGTGAAAAAAATTTTTCCAAATTTGAACACAACTTTTTTTTTACATGTCTACAGCATAATTAAATTTCATCCGAAATTGATGACCTTTTCCACGCTTATACTATTCTTAAACCTTAACGAAAATATGAAAACAGAATCGAAAAATATCGATGGGTTTGTTTTTTATAGCCATTCAAAGTTTCCACTCGGATATCTAACTTATTCGTTTTTTGAAAACTGGTTTGGCTATGAGGCAAAAAGTTTCAAATTGAACTGCCGAAGCATTCCAGATGGAAATTAAAATTTCTCAAAAAAAAATTTTTTTGCTCATATTTCAATAAAACTCTGGCCGGGATCGAACTAGTGACCTTGCGATAGGAAGTACTCTTAGCTCTTGATAGAAATTGAAATTATTCGGAACATATTAATTATCGTTACCTAGCAACGGTAATTCAAAGCATTTGATAGATTATTCGAATTCACTGAATATTATTTCGCAAGTTTCTTGAAAACCATTTTAATTTGAGCACAAATGAAATATTCAATCTTGGAGAAAAATGATATGGTTCAGGCTTATTATGAAGCGAATTCCTTAGGGAGGAAAGCGAGAGAAATATACGCCCGCAGATTTCCAAGCCGATCAGTATCAAACTTTAAAACATTTATGGCAACAGTACGTAAATTACGTGAAGATGGCACTCTAAACCGAAAGAAAAAAGAAACAATACGAAGTCACGATGAACGTGTCCTGGATTTGGTTGAGAGTAATCCTAAAATATCAACTAAAATGATATCTAATCACCCCAGTGTGAACCAAAGTAAATCGACTGTATGGAGAGTTCTAAAGATGAATCACTACCACCCATATCATTTTCAAAGATGTCAAAAATTAGAAGAAGGTGATTGCAGTAAAAGGAAAGAATTCTGTGAATTCATTTTAAGAAGAACGCGTGCGAATAGAGATTTTCCTCATCTCATTTTATTCAGCGATGAAGCGACCTTTCATAGAGATGGATTTTTTATCAGAAAAAATAATGTGGTATGGCAAATCAATAATCCACATTCTTCGGTTTCGATGAATAGTCAAAAAAGGTTTTCGGTCAATGTTTGGGCGGGAATGAAGGACAGATTCATCATCGGACCTTTCATTCTCCCTGAAACATTGACTGGAAATGGTTACTATCAATTTTTACGAGAGACTCTACCAGATCTCATGGAAAATATTCCTTTGAATCAATTTAGAGGTATTTGGTACCAACACGATGGTTGTCCTGCGCACACAGTCAGGAGTGTACGCGAGTTTCTAGACTCCCAATACCCACGGCGATGGATTGGTCGGTTTGGACCTGTTGCATGGCCTCCACGTTCTCCAGATCTAACTCCACTGGATTTTTATTTCTGGGGTCATATGAAAAGTCTGGTCTACGACAAGCGAGCTCCAGTAGAATCGAAAGAAGAATTGATTCAACGAATTGAATCAGCTGCCCAGGAAATTCGTCATAATCAAGGAATGATAGGTTCAGCGGTGAACAGTGTGGTGAAAAGAGCGAGACTGTGTGTTCAAATGAATGGGAATATTTTTGAAACTGAATTATAATCTATAATTTCGTCAGAGTTGTTCAATTAATTGTTAAATTTGTCTACTATTGTGTTATATTCTTGCGTTAGTGAAATATAAAATTAAATATTCAAGAAAATTTTGCTATAAGACAATATTCTCTCACTTTCTTGATTTTCTTGATTCGCTGAACCAAATAATTATTTCCAACATTGATTATTTAATTTCTGCTCGAATTGAAATGTTTTATAAGAAACTAACGAAATATTGTTCAGTTGAATTCGAACATACTGTCAAATTCTGTGAATTACTGTTGCTAGGTAACGATAATTAATATGTTCTGAATAATTTCAATTTCTATCTAGAGCTAAGAGTAATTCCTATCGCAAGGTCACTAGTTCGATTCCAGCCAGAGTTTTATTGAAATATGAAAAAAAAAATTTTTTTTTGAGAAATTTTAATTTCCATCTGCAATGCTTCGGCAGTTCAATTTCAAACTTTTTGCCCTCATAGCCAAACCAGTTTTCAAAAAACGAATAAGTTAGATATCCGAGTGGAAACTTTGAAGGGCTATAAAAAACAAACCCATCGATATTTTTCGGTTCTGATTTCATATTTTCGTTAAGGTTGAAGAATAGTATAAGCGTGGAAAAGTTCATCAATTTCGGATGAAATTTTATTTTTGCTGTAGACATGTAAAAAAAAAGTTGTGTTCGAATTTTGAAAAAAATTTTTCACTGAATTTTTTAAAAACTTGAGATAATTCATACAGTGAAACTCAAATTTGCAACCGCGTAAAAAAATTTCGAACTTTGCAGGTTTTCCGCCATTTTTAAATACTATTTTCAGAATCTTATATCATTTCAGAATTGAGCATAAAAAAATACTGAGATGTGACCAAAAACCATTATTTCAAATGTTACACATAACTGACCACACTCGATAGAATATTGGTCAAGAATTAACTTGAACACCCTGTATCTCGCTTATGCTTCGAAAACGGGGTATATGTCATAAGGCAAAAATGATTCTCCCGATGTCATCTACACGCTGTATTCGTTTGTCCAGTTTATGATGAAACACCCTGTATATCTAGACTTGTACAATTTAGTTGAGTAAACACAGGGTGCAGAAATGTATTTGTGATAGATGACTCGGGTACTTCCATTCCAAAGAAGATCTTGCTATTCACGCGTTAGTTTTTATGAATTGTCCAAAGACCCAATATGGAATATTGAGAAGATATTGACATCTATACAACAATACTTCCGATTATGCTTGGGGGATAATCCTTATGAAATTACTAGGGTTAAAAAAAATGGTATTAGGGATGATTAAAGTTGAAAATAATGATATTCCGATTATGCAGGGCTCAGATCGAAACTGTGCGCAGTGAAAAACTCAACAACGAATGATGAAATTAACATACAGAAGTGTTTCAACACCAACGCTAGTGGGCGACATTCACTGTCTGGACAAAAATTAACAGTGCTGTGCCTAAGCTTCCAGACGGATACAGCAACTATTTTGGGGTGCAAAGAGGACTGGAATACCTTTAACATGAGGTATCACACGACATGGTATGATAGCATTTGACACATAAACATCGATGACGTCACCAAACCCATACTGATGACGCAATCACAATGAAAATTTCATTAAAAGTTGGAAAAACAAGATGACCTGTATATAGGTTTGTTAAGAAATTCAATCGATATCCAACTGTAAGGTGCGATGTTATTTGTAAATTTTTAATGACAGAGACATATTCTGTTACAGATCACAAAAAACGTCTAAAGGGTATTTATCCAGGGCTAGATAAAATAGAAGCAATAAAAATCATACCAGTACTTACAAACAAAAAAATTCGTTCAAGCACTGATAAAATGCAGCAGTCTAAACTACAGCAGTCAGCTTCCTGAAGGATACAGCAACTATTTTGGCTGCAGCAGTCTTAACTGCAGCAGTCTAAACTGCAGCAGCAGTCTAAACTACAGCAGTCTAAACTACAGCAGTCTAAACTGCTGCAGTCCAAACTGCTGTAGTTTAGACTGCTGCAGTTTAGACTGCTGTAGTTTAGACTGCTGCAGTTAAGACTGCTGCAGTTAAGACTGCTGCAGCCAGAATAGTTGCTGTATCCTTCAGGAAGCTGACTGCTGCAGTTTAGACTGCTGTAGTTTAGACTGCTGCAGTTTAGACTGCTGCAGTTAAGACTGCTGCAGTTTTGACTGCTGCATTTTATCAGTGCTTGAACGAATTTTTTTGTTTGTAAGTACTGGTATGATTTTTATTGCTTCTATTTTATCTAGCCCTGGATAAATACCCTTTAGACGTTTTTTGTGATCTGTAACAGAATATGTCTCTGTCATTAAAAATTTACAAATAACATCGCTCCTTACAGTTGGATATCGATTGAATTTCTTAACAAACCTATATACAGGTCATCTTGTTTTTCCAACTTTTAATGAAATTTTCATTGTGATTGCGTCATCAGTATGGGTTTGGTGACGTCATCGATGTTTATGTGTCAAATGCTATCATACCATGTCGTGTGATACCTCATGTTAAAGGTACTCCAGTCCTCTTTGCACCCCAAAATAGTTGCTGTATCCTTCTGGAAGCTTAGGCACAGCACTGTAAATTTTTGTCCAGACAGTGAATGTCGCCCACTAGCGTTGGTGTTGAAACACTTCTGTATGTTAATTTCATCATTCGTTGTTGAGTTTTTCACTGCGTACAGTTTCGATCTGAGCCCTGCATAATCAGAATATCATTATTTTCAACTTTCATCATCCCTAATACCATTTTTGTTAACCCTAGTAATTTCATAAGGATTATCCCCCAAGCATAATCGGAAGTAATGTTGTATAGATGTCAATCTCTTCTCAACATTCCATATTGGGTCTTTGGACAATTCATAAAAACTAACGCGTGAATAGCAAGATCTTCTTTGGAATGGAAGTACCCGAGTCATCTATCACAAATACATTTCTGCACCCTGTGTTTACTCAACTAAATTGTACAAGTCTAGATATATTCTTGATACATCTGTAATGGTATCATCCTGGTGTATCTTCATCTGTATATTGACCTTGAATAATCTGTAAAATCGCATGTTTTTCTATCTTTTTCTATGATAAGGATATGATTGATTTTGACTTTCATACGAATTCCTTGAATATTTTCTATCCGAGTATTGTCCACGTTCATTCAAACTGACTTCTGAACAATAATTCCTCTTTTCTGAAGAGTCTCTAGATCTAGTGCTACCTCGGGAACTAGACCTATTTCTATTCCGCGAATTAGACCTGCTTCTATTTCTGAACCTATTATTACCAGCAAATTGATCACTTCCTGACTTAAAAGCACTTGGTTGAGAATCACGAAAACTAACTTGTTTTTCCGTCTCCAAATTACTCAATTTACTTTTCGTTGATTCACGTTTATATTCCAAATCAACTTCAATGGCATTTTTATTCAATGATGGTGGAATAAAATTACTCGCATAACGCTTATTATCTTCAAGTTTACGACCCAATTTTATCAACATTTCGAGAGAATCAATATCATCTATCAATCCGAACCCTAACCGATATTCTGGTCTAATTCTATCCTTTATTAATTCTAATTTAATTTTGTCATCGATCGAGAAAGACAATCTATTGAACAAGTTTTGCTTATAGGCGACATAAATAGCCATAGTTTCTGTTTCCCCTTGAGTTCTTCCTTTAATTTGTTCAAAGATTTTTCTGTCTCCGTCTCTGAAAAATTATTCGCGAAAAAGAGCAATAAGTCCTTTCCAATCATGGGAGATGTTTTTGACGACTCTGTAATAAACCAGTGTCTCACCATCGAAAAGTTCCGACGCGATTCTGAACATGAATTCATCAGAATATCCTCTTGTCTCCAACATATCATTCACCCTCTCGAAAAAAGCATTCAAACTTAGAGAATCATTCCTACCCGAATACTTGATTCCAAAACTCTTCAAATGAATTTTAGGATCAGATATATTCAAATTTTGCAGCATGTTCGTTGCTGTTGCCAGGTTAGCATTCTGTACTGCACCAGAAACATTATCAGATACATTGGAAAATAAATTATATGTAGGTGTTGAACTCACAGCTTTTTCATTCAGTAAACTTTGCTCAAATTCTACCTCAGCAGGTACCGACTTTGTAGTTCCAGGATTAGCGGATAATTTACCCTCATATACAGAAATTAACCCCAAACCCGCAGTAAGTAACTTAGATCTCAATTCACATGAAGACGTTTCATCATCGGATGGTTTGATTCTTTCCAATCTACCCATCAAATGACTTAGTTTTGTTCTAATTTTTCGTTGCATAGAAGATGAAAAAGGTTCTTTGAGATAAATTTCAATTTCACCAATTTTGGTAGAACATATATCTAATTCAGTCTTTACATCAAACTTATAACATTCTTTGAATGATTGACCCTCTGACTCCAATTTCAACAAACCACGTAAAATTTTGATCAGTTCCGATACTGAACCTTCAGGTTTCAAACCCCTTAAGGAAATCTCATATTCGAGTTCCTCCTTAATTAACCGATCAGGTTCGATTTTCAAAAACATGCCAGCCATACTTAGAAAAAATGTGTCTAATGTCTATCCAGTGTAAAAGTCACAAGTAAAAGTGAATTGTCCAAACAGAGAAAAGAAAAGTGTCTCACCTCAAACCGAAAACCTCAGAGCTCAAAATAATGGTGTTCCCCTGGCAGAGATAGATACTCCTTCAAGAAGATTGTGACCTGGTTCAATGGATATAGTGAACACTGTCCCTTACAATTGCTGAATTGCTGGTTGGTTGGTTGGTTGTTGGGCGCCAATTGCTACGGTTGTTCTTTCTTTATTGTTCAATCCTGTGGTCATACAATACAATAAAAAAAATTCAAGCATTCAATATAATTATTATTACTGAGCATAGAGACAACATCAGGAATGGGTTAAATATGCCAATGTCAACCAGAAATGAAATTACACTTAATCTAAACAATCCAACATTTATCTGCAAAATTTCACAAAATTCAAATATTCAACAGTAATATCTACAAGTTTATCTGAACCTTAAAAATACAGGAAATGAACAATCCAAAAACCAATGTAATACAAAAATACCGTGCACTTTGAACAATGGTCACTCTTTATTTCTTTCTACGAATGTAGAAAATCCAAACCAGTCAACTCGATTATTAAATTGATGAATTAGAGAAAATGATCAATAATATGAAATTGAATATAAAATCTTAATTTTGAATTTTAATGGGATGATTTGTGAAAATTGAAATATAAAAGGTTGAATTAGCAAAAATTCAACTATTACAATTGATACTTGAAACTAATAATTTTGGGGTACAATGAAAATTGAAAAATACAAAAATGTGAGATCAAATAGAAATTAGCAACAGGTGATTTTAAAAAATGATGTCCAATTTAACTACTAATTTGAATGAGTATGCGGGAACCAAATACGATAAGGAACTTATCTTAAAAATCTGGATGAACTCCTCTCCCAAGTGAATTGCACAGGATTTGACCATAAATGAAACAATATGATGTGGGGGTTTTCCTATGGATTCAGCTATTAACCATTAAACCAATCTGTCCCAGGAGGCATGCACCATTCAACCCAAAATTCCCGTGTAGAACTCGGAAAAAAAACACTACGTCTAGATGTGAAAATCACCATAAAAAAATCTGAGAATGAAATGAGAAAAAATGATATGCTATTTTTAAATTGAATTTGAACTGAACACAGTGTAACTTACCCTCGTTGTCGAGGATTTTTCACTTAATTGCAGCTTCGAAAAGAATGGAATAAAATC
This sequence comes from Halyzia sedecimguttata, assembly GCA_937662695.2. NCBI lineage: Eukaryota > Metazoa > Arthropoda > Insecta > Coleoptera > Coccinellidae > Halyzia > Halyzia sedecimguttata. The sequence goes on from OW569418.2 coordinate 11,304,295, forward strand.
CGACTAGGCTATCTAAATTTATGATTTCGTAAAAACCCATGCTTGAAGTAAAATGTAGAAGAGGAATAACAATCTTAGAACTTCAAGTTTTATTGGAACCATAATTCAATTATCCGGTGACATGTTTCGGCAGTTCTACTATACTGCCATTCTCAACCAAGAATCTGAAAAAACTCTAATTGAAAAATTTCACAGACAACTAAGTTCGACTAAAAGCCAAAACATTCTAAAACTGAAGGAATGAAAACTATCTTAAACAGTTGTGAGGTTATGTGAAAATGTACAAATAAACAATAAACAAACCAAATTGAAATTGAATTTTAAACTTACAATTGCCGGTTCCTTAGTCATATAATAAATAAAAATCATTAAGTCATTAAGGTAAAAGATTGAGAGGTCAATAGTTAAAATTGCAAACAACGGAATAAAAACTACATATTAAAAACATTCTCCGGATGATCGAGATCGGAAAACCATCATTAATCAGTAGTGACAACTCAAACACAAACAACTAAACACAGATGAACTACTCCAAATCATGTTCTTCTTTCCCTTTGTGGAGTAATAGGCCGAAGTGCCAAATTTGAAAATCTGCTTCTAGTGGGTGCCAATAATTTGTAGGTGTCTTTTATATTGTTCGTCAACATAGCATTCAGAGTTTTGCGCCCACTGTCACTCATATGTTTGAATATTTCGACTTCTTCTAAGATTTCCTGTTTGAACCTAAAATCACAATGATGGATCAATCTTGTATTGGTGTCAACATCAAATTTGTGATCTTCTTCTCTGAGGTGGCAACCAAAAATAGATTTGTTGTTATCGGGGTTTCTGACGCTCGCTAGGTGTTCTTTGGTCCTTGTTCTAATGGACCTTCCACTTCTACCCACATACACAACATTGCAGTCCTGTTCACCGCATTCCAGTCTGTAAATTCCTGGTTTGTCGAGACTATCGATAGGGCTTTTGTTTCTGACGAGGGACCTCTGTAGTGTATTCTGTGATACGAATGCTATCTTTGTGTTTTCAACCTGACGCAGAACATTTGCAATCATATATGAGACATTTCCGTAGAACGGAATCTTGCAGAACTTTTTGGTTGGAATAGTCGCATCATTCTCAAGGGCTGATTGGACCGGTGGTGGTTTTTCTTTATTTTTCTTTTTTATGAGATGTTCAATAATGTCAGCTGAGTAACCATTTCTAACAGCCAGATACTTGAGAGTATTGACTTCTTCAAGATGTGATTGTGCATTCAACGGTATTTTCAGGAGTCTGTCTATGTATGTATTGAATGATGCCATTTTATGACCCATAAAGTGACAAGATGATCTGTCAATAGTAGAGTCCGTTTGAGTGGGTTTCCTAAAAATGTCAAAATCCAACCTGTTTGATTGCTTCCAAATGGTGAGATCCAAAAAGTTAATTTTCCCCTCAGACTGCAACTCTAAAGTGAAGTTTATGTTTGTGTGAAGTTTATTGATCCAATTGAAAAAACTCCTGAGATCCTCTTCACTTCCATCCCAACCTATAAGAACGTCATCAACGTATCTGTGCCAAAAAAGAATCATTCCCCTGAAGGGGTTTGAAAACGATCTTTATATCCAGGAGGAGGGACTTAGTATGGGAAACTGTTTGTCACCAGTGTTTGCAGAATTGTTTATGTCATTCTTGGAGAAGAAGCTTATTTTCATCCCCGGAAAACCCTTCAGGGGAATGATTCTTTTTTGGCACAGATACGTTGATGACGTTCTTATAGGTTGGGATGGAAGTGAAGAGGATCTAAGGAGTTTTTTCAATTGGATCAATAAACTTCACACAAACATAAACTTCACTTTAGAGTTGCAGTCTGAGGGGAAAATCAACTTTTTGGATCTCACCATTTGGAAGCAATCAAACAGGTTGGTTTTTGACATTTTTAGGAAACCCAGTCAAACGGACTCTACTATTGACAGATCATCTTGTCACTTTATGGGTCATAAAATGGCATCATTCAATACATACATAGACAGACTCCTGAAAATACCGTTGAATGCACAATCACATCTTGAAGAAGTCAATACTCTCAAGTATCTGGCGGTTAGAAATGGTTACTCAGCTGACATTATTGAACATCTCATAAAAAAGAAAAATAAAGAAAAACCACCACCGGTCCAATCAGCCCTTGAGAATGATGCGACTATTCCAACCAAAAAGTTCTGCAAGATTCCGTTCTACGGAAATGTCTCATATAAGATTGCAAATGTTCTGCGTCAGGTTGAAAACACAAAGATAGCATTCGTATCACAGAATACACTACAGAGGTCCCTCGTCAGAAACAAAAGCCCTATCGATAGTCTCGACAAACCAGGAATTTACAGACTGGAATGCGGTGAACAGGACTGCAATGTTGTGTATGTGGGTAGAAGTGGAAGGTCCATTAGAACAAGGACCAAAGAACACCTAGCGAGCGTCAGAAACCCCGATAACAACAAATCTATTTTTGGTTGCCACCTCAGAGAAGAAGATCACAAATTTGATGTTGACACCAATACAAGATTGATCCATCATTGTGATTTTGGGTTCAAACAGGAAATCTTAGTAGAAGTCGAAATATTCAAACATATGAGTGACAGTGGGCTCAAAACTCTGAATGCTATGTTGACGAACAATATAAAAGACACCTACAAATTATTGGCACCCACTAGAAGCAGATTTTCAAATTTGGCACTTCGGCCTATTACTCCACAAAGGGAAAGAAGAACATGATTTGGAGTAGTTCATCTGTGTTTAGTTGTTTGTGTTTGAGTTGTCACTACTGATTAATGATGGTTTTCCGATCTCGATCATCTGGAGAATGTTTTTAATATGTAGTTTTTATTCCATTGTTTGCAATTTTAACTATTGACCTCTCAATCTTTTACCTTAATGACTTAATGATTTTTATTTATTATATGACTAAGGAACCGGCAATTGTAAGTTTAAAATTCAATTTCAATTTGGTTTGTTTATTGTTTATTTGTACATTTTCACATAACCTCACAACTGTTTAAGATAGTTTTCATTCCTTCAGTTTTAGAATGTTTTGGCTTTTAGTCGAACTTAGTTGTCTGTGAAATTTTTCAATTAGAGTTTTTTCAGATTCTTGGTTTGAGAATGGCAGTATAGTAGAACTGCCGAAACATGTCACCGGATAATTGAATTATGGTTCCAATAAAACTTGAAGTTCTAAGATTGTTATTCCTCTTCTATCTAAATTGAATTGCTTAATGCCCCAACAGTAAAATTAATTCAGCTACTAAATACTTAGAAATTTGAAAAAATGCTGCTTTTCAACTTCACTGCTCGTCAAAACTTTTATTCTCAACTCTGCGATGGCTACGATCAAAAAAGAACGAAATTCTTAATTCATTTTCTGAAGAACTCGAATCAAGAGATAAACAATATGAAAAAAATGAAAAAAAACGTGTTTATATTAATTTCGATAGTTTGAATGCAAGATGAATTAAACTGATCTTCTAACATGACATCTACCAGTAATGCAGCATACCTTCTGTTACAGAAATTATTAACATTATCATCGTACATAGAAGACTTCTATATACAATGACATTATGAAATGAAGTGTTAGAAAACTGTAAGGACGAAAAACTGAAAATAAAACCGTATCGATGTCGAGTTTTTTTCTAAAACAATTGTGTTCACGTTGAAATGACCGAAAATATGTCTCATATGCTCTGTTAAAGTATCCATAATACATCAAAAATGGAATTTATTCGTATACAATCACCCAATATATTTGTTGTTATGTTAGCTCACTGCCAAATCAAAAGTATGCAACCCCACAATGCATTTATGATAGCTTGATAAGCTTGTCACAAGTAGTTCTCGTTGAAATTTATTGCTTTTCTAAATTCATATGTGCTCAAGCATTGAAAAGGAAAACTGGTTGTCTTTTCTCGATATCCTCAAGTATGGCACCTAGCAACCTGCAATCTGATCGATGAATTGAATTTTTTCAACCGACAATTTCATGAACCAGTTGTTAAAAAGCACCATATAATATGTAGAGTGATATGAAAGCTTCAACAGTGGAGAGGGCCATAAGAACGTTGAAAGAGGTGCTTTACAAAAAATTCAGTGGAACATATCGATTGATCCTTCAAGATGTAGTTAAATGAGTATAATAATAAAAAACAATGAACTATTGGCATGAAACCCCGTGACGTTAATACAAAGAACGACATATATAAATTAGCCTACAGTCACATAAAAATAGCATGACCTCATAAATTTCAGAAGAATTGTACGCAAATTTAGACACGTTTTCACAAAAGGGTATCAGTGGACTACTGAACTATTTAAAATTACAAAAGTCCAACTTACCTACCCAGCGAGTTGCCTACTTTACCGGTAGACCAATAAGTGGTGCTTTCTATCAAGAAGAATTGCAAAAAACAGAGCAGCATGATGTTTATTTGGTTGAAAAAGTATTGTGTGGAGACAAGGGTGCGATTCCTGGGAAGAACAGTAATAATTTTCCAATAATCTAGAGATGCTGAGAAATCTACATATATTCATATGAAAAGAACCATTTTTGCTAAAATCGAGCTTAGAAATCCTCATGGGATTTTACACATAAAAATCACTGAAATTAAGTCTGAACCCCCGTGCAGTCTCCTTTGAGAAAAGCTTAATCGTTAATAACTGTCGTTGCCCTTGAATATAAAGAATTTGAATAAAAACTTTCGACTATTTCACTCCGGTTCATTAGGATGATTCAAATCCGTACACCCAGCTTGCTGACAAACACGCTTTCCATTGATTTTATTCGTTATGACAACAAATTTTCAAAACCGCACAATCACCCCCCACAAAGTCCGAGTAAACCAAATAATTCCCTGTATTCCCTTTCCAATAAACGATAAATGCCCCCCCCCCCCACTAAAAATACGAAAAAAGGATCTAGCACCTCCGACTCATGCATCAAACTTCATATGATGAAAATTCTACGAATATCATATATCATAAATTAAAAAATTTTATACCGGATAAATTGTGTACGAATATCCAATTCCAATACATGAGAATGGACAATGCGCGCAAAAGCTCCTGACTTCACGCCAGTGCTTCACAATGGGTCTGCTGAAAACCACAACATAAATTGTTTTTGAAAACACTTATATTGCCCGTCTGCGTAAACCGAAAGATTCATAAATAATCTATGGTATTCCCTTTCATATAAACGATAAATGCCGCCCCAATAATAATTCGAAAAAAGGATCTAGACCTATATTTTGTTTATGTAAAAGAGTCCGTTAGTTACATGTGTGGGTGGTCTACAAGCCTGAAATGTACCATATGACGTTCGATTCTGGTTTCATCTAATTTCTATAACGTGAGTCGGTGCTGAGTGAAAATGCGGATTCGAATCCCGAATCATGTAATTTTGAAGTTACAAACGAAAAGCACTACCTGTTGAACGGCCAGTTCCACCTAGAAATTGAATGTGGATTAGGGTCTGCTTCTCTATACATCGATTGTGGTATAAGTCCGGCGAGACAATTCACACCTGCTGTTAAGCTGAGCTGTAATGACTGCGTGATATCCTTTGATGATTGGGAATGAGAGTCATTTATTGCAATAATAGAAAATGGTTATCAACAAGAATGTGGAGCTACAGTTGTACGATGTGCTGGTGAATGTATGATTACTAGCGTCACAAAATGGGGAAACTGCATATATTTCAGTGAAGTTGACTTGAATAAGATATCTCAATTGAATCGACTGATAATTATCAGTCGTCTTGAAATGTTGAAATATCTCCGAACGACTTTGTATTACTTTAAATTCGTGGACACCATCAAAGAATTGATACGAAACTCCAGCAAAAATAACAACAACAATTCTGTTGAAGATTTCATAAATGCTTTCTGTAGAATCAATCCTTGTGTTCAGAGTTATGCAATTTTAGAATGTATGTACTTTTATAGGAATAAAGTATTGAACGATGTAGATAATTAACATTATGTTGAGTCAATAAAAAATCTCATCCTGAAATTATTTTTTAATAGTCAAACCATGTAATTTCCATTGATTTTATTCATTATGACAACAAATTTTCAAAACCACACAATCATCCCCCCAAAGTTATATTTCTCGACCGCGTAAACCAAAAGAATCACAAATAATCCCCGGTATTCCCATTCAAATAAACGATAAATGCATAACCAATAATAATCCGAATAAAATTTCAATGTAAATCGTATTTCACAGATTGATATAATTATTATTCTATGTATGAATTCTCATAATGTCAACTTGACAGAAGGGAATATTGTAAATTCAAAAATATTGGGGTTGAAATACTCGTATTTTAGCGATGCAGCGGGGACCTCACCCGAAAATGTTTGAAAATATTACGTAAATATTGAAAGCATAATTCTGTAGTTTGGTGAACGTAGATCAGGAAATTTTTGATCGATTACAAGGTAATTTATTTTTACTTATCTAATAAACTATTATTTGAATTGAATTTCCTTTATGATGCAGTGATATCATATGAATACATTGATATAATTCCCAACTCTGAGAAACCAATACCAGATATAATTTGTCTGTTTGAACTAGAGCGCCAGAAAGCTCCTGTCCACAGGGCTTGAACCCGTTTTTATGATAACCTGAAAGTCCCTGAGAGCCCCTCCCAATTAACAATCCAATTCCAATACAGGAGAATGGACAATGCGCGCAAAAGTTCCTGACTTCACGTTATTGCTAATTTCAATCGTGCGTCACTTTGATGCGTCCGCTTTGTAGCACCAAAACACCTCAAATTCTTACGGCCCCTGTAGCCTGGCGGCAGGCACCCAAACTCTCACCCAAACTCCCCGGGTTCATATCCCGCGTCCATCCAGAAACTTTTTCGATCATGACGTCATCCGCCCGACGTCATCCACATCAGACGTAGGTACCAACTGCTGCAGTCTATCGCCTTCCAATTAACATCACTCGCCGACATCCTACCCTACCTAGATATCTGCCTCAGGGGAGGGGGCGTGGCGCTGCGCAACTCACTGTTCAGCCGTCCAAACAAAATGACCTTGAAAACGCTGGCTTACGCGTTCAAAAGGGTACAATTTTTGCAAAATGGACCTTAGATTTCCTTATGGGGATTTACATGTAAAAATGGGGCATTTTGTTCTAGACCTCTTGTATGACATCTACTATCATTTTATGCATAGTCCTCGTCAGTACTATGATATTGCTCAGACAATATTTCTTTATTCGTGCAATATTCCAATGAATTACACTCGTCCATAAAAATTACCAGATAATTTTACATTCAAGCGTGTTATCTTATAAAAATTGAATTCGGGTATTTTCGTATTTTGACGAAAGAGTTCTCATCCTTCGGACTCTGGCTCTTTCGCCAAAATATCAAGATAAACTCATGAAATTTTTAGATAACACGCATTCTTGCAAAATAATGGGTAATTTTTATGCACTTTTGCCATTATAACCAGAAAGAAACTTAGATTTGTGTGAATTTTTTAAATTCACTTCGTTTCTTTAAAGAAGCAATATGTTGGGTAACGTCCGAAAAAGCCAAAATATTTGAAAAAAGTGAAGATTTTTAGATTTAAGGAAGATGTACCTGATGAAATGTACTTTCTCATCAAAGTTGCTACCCCCCTTTTCGGGTTGGCCAGTGCCTGCAGGCGCGATGAACTGTGCAAAATAATGATTGATCACATCAAGGATATAAGGCAAGGGAAATTTGATAGAGGTCAAAATCCCGGACACCAAATATAATTAATCGAGAATATTTGTTATTTCCAATGAAACGAATCATGAATATCATTTGCAAGCTCTACCATAAATATGCAAATTTATGGAAACAAAGCCACACAGGCGCTATTTTGTCCAATAGAAACAATTATCATATAGTATCCAATGTGTGAAATTTGTTCGGAAAAATGCTTTTGGAAATAGCCGAATATTTAAAATTGTAGAATCCCGAGCAGTACACTGATCATAGTTTCAGATTTTCGTCGGCTACTATGTTGACAAATTTTGGGGAAGGAATAACCAATACTAAGTACCTGGGAGGCGTGAGTTACATCGAGGAGTCAACTAATCAAAAAAGGAAACGTCTAATAAGATATTGACTACAGATAATTCTACTTTGAATAATAAACCTTCATCAAGCCATCCATGCAGCTGTTCTACAGATAATCATCAATCTTCAAACGACTGTCCTTCAACTTCAAGGGACAGGAATATTACTTGCCCTTTTGCGCCGAATCAGTCTTCACTGAGACACCCATGGAATGAACTAACAGGATCAGCAATCAGTTTTCAATATGTTAATAATTGTTGCTTCGTCATAAATATTACGAATAAATAATTTGATATTTCTTTTCCAGTTATTGTTTATTTTTGAATAGTTGTTCCATTCCGGATGAGGTAAAAGTTTCAGATTAAGTTATTATATTTCAATTTGGTTTTCATAAGACGCTGTGGAAGGAAACATATCGCGCCTTACACGTGCGCGAAGTGACTTTTCCGCACGCAAAAACTTATACGAACTCCGCTTAGCGTCGTTCGGCTAACTGTAAATACTTGCGGAAAGTATCACTTTGTGCACTTTTTAGGAAATAGTATTCATTAAAGGATACTGTGAGAGGTATGCTCATTATTGAAAGGTTTTTTTCTGGGATTTCTCTCCCAAACTCCGAAAAATAATTATCTATAAAATAAAAATTAATTATTTTGTGATTTGCTTCTGCGTAAGAAACACAAGATATTTGTCAGAAGCAATCAATTGAACAATGTTGCCTAACAAACGACAACGAAACAACATCAACGAAGAAACAACTATATCGTAACGTTTCGGAGTCTATATCAGACTCCTTCGTCAGACGCTTAATGAAAATCTTTAGAATTATTTTGTTGATAGTTATTTTGTGAAATTCAAGAATTGTCACATTGACAGTATAGTATATTGTATAATAAGTGGGAAAAGCATAATATTCCCAAACGACTGTGATAATTACCAGACGAGGAGCGTAGCGACGAGTAACACAGGAGTTCGGGAATATGCTTTTCCTACGAATTATACATATTATTTTTTCTTCGATCGTTGATTTAGGTTTAAGGCATTAATTAAACAATATTTCATTCAAGATGTAATCAGGTAAGTTTGAATAGGTTTCTCTATGTTCATATTGAAATATAGAAGTGGTAACCATGGAAATTACTTTGTTATGACAAAAGTAAAATAATTTTCAAGCTAGATTTGTTTGATTCGTTATATTTCATAAGGAATTGAAAAAGAATTGATAAAAAATATGAACACTGATAGTGATTAATTGTTAACTTGCACGCCTCCTGATCTAGTAGAAGCCGCGAAGGCGGCTTCACTTAATTTACTTCCGGCGAAATCCAGAGAGAAGTATCAACTTGCGTACCAACGCTTCATGGATTTTTGCAGAAAAAACAACAGTGTATCCTTTCCTGAGAATGTACTGATAGCTGAATTGCTGAATTGGCTAAAACAGTGAAATCTTCGACATTGTCTGTTAAAAATAATATTAATATTGTCCAATATCAAAAACTGAGAGTATTTTTAAAACGTCAAACTATAGGAAACAAACCGAAAAAATCCAAAATTTTAACCCAGGAACAAGTTCAGAAATTCATTTTAGAGGACCCACATGACATATTTTTATCGACGAAAGTAAGTAGATATAGATAAAATAGTATTACTTGGCACGTAGTTGTAGGGGAAATCGATAGCATTAGAATGCGCAAAGATAAAGTCGTTACCGACAGAGAGTTTCATAAGAGTTTCATAAGATGCATAAAATACGAAATACACAATCTTCGATCAAAATAATATAAAAATCAAAACCATACTTTGTTTCATTTTATTGTAATAATCCATTTGTAACATTACCGCACTGTTATTTTCTAATTGCTTAGCAACTGCCCACTATTCTGGAATGTTGAGCTTTGTGCATAGAAAACAGGTCGAAATAGTGTCATTTTTCCCACGATCGAAGAAAAATCAATATATCAACACGACGTCGGTCCAGCCCATTACTACAGATGCGTGCAACAGTGACTGGAAGAGAACTATCCATAGAATCGGACAGACCATTACGTACCAATTCCCTGGCCGGCCAGATATCCGGACTAACCACATGTGACTTCTATATTTCGGGTCAAACGAAAACATTTAGTTCACAGTTCTCCAGTGTCGACTCCTGAAGAATTATGGGAGATAATTATTCAAAATTTCATTAATACATCGTAATTCTATGTATTCACAGAATGTGAACACAGAATTTGTATGTGTTCACTGTTCATAAATGTCATTTTATCTAGCTATTAGAGACATGTCAATTCGTAGTTGAAAGTCGTAGTGAAAATATTTTCTACAATACTGTTTTGAAACCGAAAATAATATTATATTGACTGGTTGCATATTGAATAATTTATGTATAAACTCTGTATGATGTTTCAGAAGATTTAGAATTGGATCATTTTAATGATGTATTTTATGAAGGCAATAGTAAAGAAGAACATAATGGAATCATCAAAACAAATTACTGTTCGTTGACCACTGAGGTTAATATTACCTTTTACTTCCTTGAGTAGTGATACATATTCCTATATATAGTATTTTCATGATGATGCTAGCAAAAAATTGCTGAAATATGGACCTACATTTGTGTATCAAATATTTTTTCTTGAGTTAAGGTTCATAATACAGAATGAATATGTTAGTGGTATGCACTATTAAATTATGGAAAGTGGATTGTATTTTATTAATATATTTTGAACTATTGAAATAATTTTTTCGTCAGCCCCTACCTACTCAAATATCAGGAATGCTGAGCCTTACTCTAGACATTTCGATGATACTTTCCTTATTATTTTAAATGATAGTTTTTGAAGCATTAAAGCATTGAAGATTTCTCATTTAATCTAGATAAATAAACTATTATTTGTATTGAATTTCCTTAATGATGCAGAACTATCACAAGAATCCATTGATATCATTCCAAACTCTGAGAAAGCAATACTTTCGGAGATATGATTTGTCAAAGTTTGAACAAGAGCGCCAAAGCTTCTGTCCACAGGGCTCGAACCAATTTTTAGTAACAAAAATCCTCAAAAAGGAATGACGTGAAAGCAGGAGATTTTACGCGCATGTCTTTTTGTCTATTCACGCCTCACCCTCACAAAATACTGCATGAAGCTTCAAGCGGTCTTTTTTCGACCGAGTACCTACTATACATCTCCATTCGATCGGATCTGCATTTTTGAAAATATTGGAAAAATAAAATTCAGCATGGAGATTTTTGCGTAATTTCAGCGGGATCCGAGGGGGAATTATTCCTATTGAATTCCGTGGAATTCCTATTGATTTCCATGGAATTTCGCAGAACTCCTATTGAATTATAAAGAATTCCTATTGATGTTAGATTTCGACACCTAACCGACAATCATGTAAACAACTCCAAATAGTTGGTTTGGAACGGATTTTAGCCGTTAGAAGAGGATGATTCTCCTTACCTACAAAAATATACTTGACGACAATAAACAGACAAATTTACATATTATTGAATACGGTGAGTATGGTTACAATATTCTTCGATTTTTCACCTCTGATGAAGATCCAAAGAGCTTTCAATAAATGTTCTCATGAATTTTTCGATTCCTAGTTCATTATTTCATATGATCGACCCTCTTTTGAGTTTGGTGAGCTTTTCTGTAAGTATACAATTGGGAATTATGCAAACGTTTAACTGCTCTCCACGTCTGTTATATCTCCCTTCCACATGGCTGTGGTCTCGTGTAGCAGTACCATGGAGTCATTTCCCAAGGAAGACTCTTTTATAACCGTTATCAATGAAAAGCTTGAAAAACCTATCGATGGCCTACCTTTCGAACTGTGGATGTACAATGTCAATAATTCGTCTCTTCCTGCCCAGAATCACATTTTTTTTTGGTGCTATGTGTTATGTCATGGTATAATCATTGATGTACCTTCAGGAGCTAGATGCTTTCCTATACCAGTCCAATTTTATGTTGTTCTTCATTTATCTGAAAACCCACGTGTCTAAAAAAAGTACTACTCTATCCGTCTCTTGTTCCACGATGAACTGAATGTGTTAATCGAATATGTTTGAAATTGTCAAAGTCTCTAACGAAATAGTTGTTTTATCGTTGATAATGATGTTGTTTTGTTATTGTTTGTTAGAGTACATTGCTTTGACAAATATCTTGAATTTCTAAGACAGGAGCAATTCACAAAATAATAATTTTTCTATTTTATTGATACCTATGTTTTGTATTTTTTAGATGTATTCTGAGATCCTAGATGGCTTAATGGGTTTCGAGGCGTCTCCAGAGTTAATATTTACACGTCATTGAGATGGTTTGGGTTTACATCAGACAGGGGTAGAACGTCGGTAAACGTCATCTGCACCAGCAAAACTTATCTTAATTATATTATGCATACACTGAGAGAACAGTTTATTTATAAATAATAAAGTTTATTCATATTAAATAAACCCCTTATTCATATATGGCGTAATAAATATTTATTTGTCCCAAATAATGGATTTGTTTGAGTTTTAAAAATAAATATATATTGGTGAAAAATTAATATATATATTAATTATTAATATACGATTTATTAATAGATGAAAAGGTTTATTAATAGATACAAAATTATATTATCATTCAATTACGATTTATTAATAATAAATAAATGTTATTTATGAGAATTAAATATTTGTTTTGAATGAATATCATTAGTTTATAATGAATAAAGAATTTATATTTCAGAAGGGAATATTTCTCATAAATATAGGAAATTTATTATAAGAAATTATATATTCATAAGAAACTAGCTGGCCCGGCAGACTTCGTACTGCCTCCTCAACGCCTGCCCAACGCCAACGCCTACTCCAAATCCAACTCTAACTCCAACTCCATCTCCAACTACGACTCCGACTCCGACTCCGACTACGACTCCGACTCCGACTCCGACTCCGACGACTCCGAATCCGACTCCGACTCTGACTCCATTTCCACCTCCATCTCCATTTCCACCTCCATCTCCATTTCCACCTCCATCTCCATTTCCACCTCCATCTCCACCTCCAACTCCAATCCAACTACAACTACTATAACTCCAACTACAACGCCAACTCCATAACCAATGCCAACCACAATACCTACTCCAACTTCAACTCCAATCCCAACGCCAACTTCAACGCCAACTCAAACTCCAACGCCAAAAACATTTTCCAGTAGACCAAATTGTAAATCTAAACCATTCTCGAATCTCCGCGAACACACACAAAAAATTTCATCAAAATCGGTCCAGTCGTTTAGGAGGAGTTCAGTCACATACACACGCACACAAGAAATATATATATTAAGATAACGAATTTATTGAAGGAGAAAAGATATATTTTTATTAAATAACGACTTCTTATTAATAAAAATATGTTATTCATGAGATAAAACAATGTTCATTCTATGAAAGTCAATAGTTTATACCAAACAAATATAAATTTATATTTAGTAGATTATATTCCATGTAAATAAATCAAATTTATTTTAGAATAATTTTATACTTTCGTAAATAACAAGTTTTTCACAGTAAATTAAGGTTTTTTTTTCGAAAAAAAATTATATTTTCCAATAAATATGATTAATTAAATGAAAACTGAAGTGAATGAATAATTAAAATCCATCACATTAGCCTTTTTATGTTTCATTGGAATGGAACTTAATTAATTTATGTATTATTGAGTCAATCAACAATATATAGGGGTGGTGCATCAAAAATAAAATAAAGGAAATACACAAAACGTAATATTTATTCTATAATGAGAAAACATAACATGGGTTCAACATTAAACTTATAAAAAAAATCAGTCTAGTCTTAGTATACATTCAACAACAAAATGTATTTTTTAGTAAATAATGAGAAAAAATACTTAGTAGGTCCAACATTAAACTCTTACAAAATATAAAATCAGTCTAGTCTTAATATACATTCAACAACAAAACGTAATATTTATTGAATAATTAGAAAATAAACAGGCTCAACATTAAAAATACAACAAAATATAAAATCAGTCTAGTCAGTACAGATTCAACAACAAAACGTAATATTTATTGAATAATAAGAAAAATGTATTTAGGAGGTTCAACATTGAACTCTTGCAAAATATAAAATCAGTCTAGTCTTTACAAGCATTCAACGCAACAAAACGTAATATTTATTAAATAATGAGAAAAAAATAACAGGTTCAACAATCAACTTTCAAAAAATCAAAAAAAGTAAAAATATAATTCGAGTCTAACTATACATTCATCAATATTTTAGTATCAGATAATGGAACATAATTTTTCTTAATTATTAAATTCTTATGAACTCAACTCATTTATGTGAAGCAAGAAATAATAAAATTGTCAGAAATATTTAAATGCAAATAAATTAACAATTTGGTCGAATTATGACTAGGTTCAAGAAATTCGCTCTCACATACACTAAATCAAAAATTACACTTATGGCATTGTCACACCTAAACTTCAGGAACAATTGGGTACATAAAGCGAACTCAATCATTAGGTTGATTTAAACTTCCTGATTCATACATGAAATATATTTATTTCCATTAGCTGAATTGTGGATATGTGTTAGAAAAGGCCAAAAGTCTTCGAGGACATTAACTTTAAAGGTATGGGAAGAAATATAATTTACCTGAAAATGTTTATCAAAACCGAAACACAAAATTTCGTTGCAATTTAAACGATAAGTTTTATTGTTATATTCAATAGATTCTATAACACAAAACACTGGTTCTCCAAAATTATTTCGACCGTGTTGACATACCACTCCTTTCTTATAGAGTACTCCATTGATTTTCAACCAACTCGAATATACTTCTCAAATGGCTCAAACCACTTTCAAACAAAAACTCCTGGAAATCGGACATTCTGTTCACACACTTATCACAAAACTTTTAGTTCGTAGTAACTCACAAATACACTATCCTAACCATATCCTAACTGACTGAAGAAAAGGAAAAGACTGAATTAGAATTAGAAGATTTTCAGAGTCGCAATTCGCTATGATGGGGTGGGATCGGGAACATGAAGATCCGAGCGTACATAAACACTTATTCAGGTCGAATCAAGATTTATTATTAATAAATAAATGTTGATTAAATGATGATTCAACAAATATTTGTTTGACAGAAATAAGGCAAATTTTAACTTGAAATAATATTTGTATGGTGGACATAAATCATTTTGTTGTAGTTAATAATATTTGCGAGCATGACTTTTCTGTATTAGATTTATTTCCTATTAATAAACCTTTCTAATAATTAATAAATATTGCCTAAATAAATAATATATTTCTGAGGAATAATTTTAAAATCAAGTGGATCTAACTATTAATAACATTTATTAATAATTAATAAAATTCATTAATAATGAATAAATCTATACCAAATAAAGAATTATTAATTATTAACCCTAACATTTCTCTCAGTGGACGGGTGGAAATATAATTCCTCCATAGATCCATTAGAGTTTAAATCTAGAACTTTGTTGTAAAATTAGGTTAAGAAGGTTTTTGCAAAATTCAAGCGATATTTGACGGACAGATTTGTTACTACATACGAGATAATACACTGAGCCAAGAAATTAACGAAAAATCTGAAATAATTCTATGTATTTCATTATAATGGCTTGAGAACAGTTGAACAGTTGACTTGAAAACATTTGACACTGAAGAATTAAGTATTAAGTTCGACCTCAGATTCTTTATCAGTGAGTCGAAACCCAACGTTTTAGTCCATTTTCGTACAAAGCAGACATTTGGGCAAATTGATAGGCACTATATTAATGGTAACAAGTACGTTCAAACTAAATTGTCTATCAATGTGTTTAAAGAAATTAGAGAGGTGCTAATTGGAATATATTTCAGTTTGAAATATTTCTAAGTTACGAAATTCTTGTGAAGATTGCAAATGAGCTACATCATTGATTGACCACGCAGTTTAAAGGGCAGTTCTTGCTATATTGGGGATTTCGAATTTTATTAATTATGAATAGTTCCGAGTTACGCTTATTCTGGAAGGTTGAGGCAAGAAGGCATTTTTACATAAAAGTTGTTATATCTTCCTAGCTATGGCAACAATGTGGACATTACACTAATAAAAACTACATGAAGTTTAGTATGAATAAAGGAAGCCTTAACACATGAGGAAATTGATTGGGCATCAACTGAATTCAAATTTTAGAATTAAATACTTCCAACAAAAATACACAGCCGATTGAACTGAAATCCAATAATCCATTGTAAAATAGCTGCTTGAAGGTTTGTGCCAAATTTCAGCGGAATCTCAAGATAGTTCCTGAAATATATAATTTTTGAAGAAAAATTCGATTTTTTTTTATTTGAATTTTTTTTTCTAGTTATCAAATCTACACAAAATTTCGCACAAATTGGCCAGTCGGCATTATAAAACGAATTACCAAGTTTTAATTAGATCGGTTCCTTAAATTTTGGGGAAATAGAAACCAAATTAGAGATGGGTATAACTCCGAAATCGTTTGGTCGATTATGCCAATTAACAAACTTAACCGTCGTATTTAAAGGCGCCACCTATCCTGGAAATTTATAGCACGCTGTTCCCTAGAACATACCCGCAAAAATCTAAGAAATTAACCAAATGGCGGCGAAAAAAATTTGGTAGTTCTGTTTGAAATTCAGAGCCTATGGCCACTTCCGTAAGTGCCATAATTTTGATGACATCGTAAAAACATAGTCCGGATAGGAGAAGGTCATTGCCAGATTTCCAATGTATATTTTTTCAAGAAGCCGAGAAATTTATCGAATGACCCTGTATATTCGGAGCAATTTCATATGTTTTAATATCCCCCTGCTCTTGCTGTTTATAAATATAATTCTCTAAAAACAAACAATATTCAACGAATCGTTTTGAACCTCTCTTATAGCAATGAATTTCTCTAGAACTATAAACATCATTCCCAAATGGGGGTTGATGTCCTCTTGGTGCATTTCAGAGGCAGAATTCATGGCAAAAATATCAGCAGGATCCAGTTGTATTGCCCTGTTTTCATCCAGGCTTCAAATAACACCCAGGGGAAATTTTACCGTTTGATACCGTTGAGAAATACATTTTTCCATCCTTTCCCACCTTCCTATCTATGGGCAATCTTGTTTCTCCTGGCTGCAGGTATAATATGTTGCGGGATATATCTGGCTTACCGCAAAGAATTAATTGGATACAAGGTTTTGGGTACCAGCTCACTCTCTTCGTATTTTCAGACCCTTTCTTTTGGTTCACGTTTTACGATATTTATAATTCCTTGAAACATATCTTAAAAATAATATGAGCACTGTAGTGCTGTCCAAAGGTTCAGATTCCAGCTTTTCCATATATTACTAATTGAATTTATTTCAACGCAACTGAATTTGAAGTTTTTAGAGGAAATCGGTGGAATTATCTCCTCCGAGGGACAGCAATTTAGAAGGTCTGGATTCGCGTAGGAACGTAGAAGAAGGTTGGTTCTATCGACATGCATTAATATCGTTTGCCACTTTGGAACGTGAGTGTTAAAAAAAAAATGGGTTCAAGCCCTGTGGACAGGAGCTTTCTGGCGCTCTAGTTCAAACAGACAAATTATATCTCCGAAAGTATTGGTTTCTCAGAGTTGAGAATTATATCAATGTATTCTTATGATAGAACTGCATCATACAGGAAATTCAATTCAACTAATAGTTTATTTATCAAGATTAAATGAGCAATCTGAGAATGAGAACTGCACCATGGAAGAAACCAAATTAAAATAGCTGAAATGAATTTGACCCTCTCTTATAGAACAGGATGAAATGTACGAGTATGAACACAGATCATATAATAAAGCTTAGATAGAATAATTAAAGCATTCTGTGAAAACATAGAAGTACGATTCATTATTGAAATTTAGAACTTCATCTTAGCAGAAATTGAATTCTAACATCATAGAAGAATTTAAAGTCAACAAGAGTGCCAAAAATTATCAATCCAAAACCAATAGAAGAATTCTACCCAACAACGAACTCATCCGAGATATTCATTCCTCAATTCCAGTTTTGCTTTTAGTGGAGATATTCTGAACTCAATATTATTAACTTACCATTACCATTCTCATCATCATATGGATTGACCATCGGCATGAAAATATCAACCAACAAAAAGTATGATAATTTTATAATTCTCATATTGATACCATTACTGGAATGAATGACAATGAGACGACGTCAAAGTTGACGTTATAACAATTCATAGAATAGCCACAGAATAATTCTATCATTGAAATTTTGAAAAATCATATCTCCGAAAGTATTAGTTTGTTAGAGATAAAAATGATATGAATGGATTCTTATGGTGAAACTCCTTATTAAAAAAAATTTAATTCGGAATTTGTTCTGTAAAAAAAAAAATTTTTTTTTGTTACTCCGAAACCATCTGTCCGATTTTGCCCAATAACGAACTTAGCCGAGATATTTATCCCCCAAACCTACTCTGAAAATTTCAACTGTCTAGCTCATTCCGTTCGAGAGTTATCGTGCCTACGGCCGGACCGGCCGGACAGAATGAATTCTGAACACGGATTCTTGATCAGTGAGTCGAACCAAATCGTTTAGGACCATTTTCATCGAAAAATTCGAAAATTACAGACATTTGGGCAAATTGATAAGCACTCAGTTCCGAGGAACTAGAGCGCCAAAAATAAGAAAAACGTTAATTTTTCCGGAGATTTCTCCATATTTTCGAACAATCAAAAAATTCGACTCCTGTCATATAGGAACGGAATGGACGAGGTCCAAATTTTTTTAACGCTGAATATGACGATTCGGACCGTTTTCTTACGGGAAACATGGCAAAAAGTGAAGATGATAGATGTAAATCGTCAAATATTATGCTATAATATGGCGATATTCTTCAGAAAGGTACCAGAATATTTCCGAGGTCGATACTCTTTATTCGGCAAGTCCGAAATCCCGTGTGCAACCCCGCTGGCGCATAGGTTGAGATTCCAGCTTTCAGAGTCGAAAACCCGCGGTCGAATCCCTGATCGGGCACACCTCATTTTTCAATTTCTTTCCATTGATCTACACTGTAAATATATCGATCTATAGCTAGGTAGATATGCTGGTTTTCAATACTAAATACTAAAGTGACGAATTGGAGTCATCAAAGAGGATTAAGCGAATCTTTTTGAAAATGTCTTTATAAACGTGTGTTTCTTTTTTTGATGTAAGGAGGGGGATTTGGCAGGAATCTTGAGGGGTGTTTTTCGAAAAATGTCAACAGCAAAACGGCTTGAAAGATTGCGATGGAACTTCGTGATTGTCGGTATATCTCAAAAACGGGTGGACCGATTTTAATAAAATTTTGTGAATGAGATTTAGTGGGTTTGAGGTTCACGATAGGATGCAGTAGGTGGCTGGACCGATTTTGATAAAACATTATGTATGTGTTTCGGTGGATCTCTGGTTCAAAATAGCATCAGGAAGGCGGCGCCCAATCAATTTATAGGAACTCGAAAATGGCTCAACCGATTTCGATGAATTTTTGTGTCTCTGTAGGTCTCAGGTCCACAATATACGGTCAACAGGAACTGAGAAATGGCTGGACCGATTTTGATCAAACTTGTGTTTTGATTCTGCGTGTCTCTGATTCACAATAGCGCCTCGATCGATTCATAAGAAGTCAAAAACGGCTAGACCGATTACGATGAAACTTTGTGTGCGTACTTGAGTGAGTCTCAGAGTCACAATAGGAACCCGGTAATTGGCCCTGTATTCGGTTTATAGAAACTCAAGAACGACCGGACCGATTTCGATGAAACTTTCTGTGTGTGTCTGAGTAGGTCTCAGATTCACGATATAGCCCCCTTAGGTGGCGTTACGTTCGTTTCACAGAAACTAGAAAATGGCCATACCGATTTTCATGAAACTTTGTGATCGTGTTTCAGATGGCCTAAGGTTCACGATACGATCCGGTAGGTGGCACTATTTTCGATTTATAGGAAAAAACGCTTCGACATATTTCGATAGAACTTTCACACAACAGGACCCGTTAGATAGCGTTGAACTACCGGTTCGATTGATCTACCGATTATATTGATCTACTTTAAAAATGTAGATCTACCGGATAAATTTAGATCAACTGGAATAATGTGAATCTACCGGAAAAATATAGACCAACCGGAAAAATGTAGATCTACCGGAAAATTGTAGAACTACCGGAAAAATGTAGATTTACCGGAAAATATAGATCTACTGGAAAAATGTAGATCTACCGGCGCATCTGAATCCCAAAATATGGACTGCTGGCCACTAGTTACTTGCTAATTAAATAATCAATAGTATATGATTTTTATATCAATCGCCTAGGGGTTAATTGAGTTATGTACCTAACATTCCATCTTTCACGTATTTCTTAATGAAAACAATGGTTCTTATATGTACACTTTATTTGCAATATTATCAATTGATGACAGTCTTTATAGCTTCAAAGAATTTATTTTCGCAGTTACTGAATTCGTCTATGACAGTTGGCTAATTTGAATCGCGTCTTCTCTAATCGTTTTATTACATGAGGAAAAAACTAGTAACAACGATACAAAAAATTTTTTTTAAAATAGAAGCACCAAGCAAACTAATTCGAAGTACTACGACACAGCGCAGAGGAAGGTGAATTGACGTAATTTCTTCATTTCAGCCATCCTCGCTTAGCTCTCATTATTATTTAATATTGAGGTAAGATTTCAAATAATTAAATTGAATAGGTACTATAAATATTATACTTCAAAATGTGTCACGGTGTGGAGTAGATAAAAGGAGATTGTTAGTCACGTGGTGAAGGAGTAAACGGATTAAATAGATATCGTTTCCACTCGATCAACAATGAAAAAAAGTAGAGTAAAGAAAGCAAATGAAAGTACGTCGCAGAGTAAAAAGAGCAAATCGATGCATTTATCGAACGTAGTAATTATTGTATTAAAGTATTAAAATTAGGGTTTTGCGAAAGTGAGAGGGGATGATACCAAAGTTGAAAATTTCTATTATGTTCGGAGCAATTTATTTATATTTTATGATTGCATAAAAAATTGTAGTTATTCTCAATCAAAACTCAAACCATGATTTGAATTTTATTTTTATTTGAGTTGGTCTATTCAAAGAGTTGTTAGAAAAAAAATACTTTTCGGATAGACCAACTTAAATGAAACAGAAAACTAATATCGTGGGTTAATTAACATTGAATATTGAATTATTCATGCATTCAGAAATTAGAATATTTTTACAAACAAATATTCGTTTGAGGGCCGGTTTCTCAATTGCGAGTTACCCCGAGGTTGCGGGTAACCCGAGTGTTGCGCATTTATGAATATCGCTAAATACATGCGTCAACTCGCAACCTCGAGTTAACTCGCAATTGAGAAACCGGCCCTGAAAAAAATAAAATATATAAATTCAATATTATCCCTCCACCGTTTGTATAACCCTATGCTTAAATCTTTGAAGCATAGAGCTTTCAGACAGAAACCACGTATTTTTGCGCGCATGTTATGGGTAACATCGCGTTATCATTTTGCCCAAATGTCTGTTATTTTAGATTTTTTGCCGAAATTGGTCTCAAACGATTGGGCTCGACTCCCTGATGAAGAATTTGAGATCAAATTTGATTATGTCGGGCCAGCCGTCCGGCCGTTGCGACGATACTTGCGAACGGAAAAAGATAGCGACTTGAAGGATAAGTGGCGTGTCCCAATTCGACGGATAAGTTCGTTATTGATCGGCCAAACGGTTTCCGAGTTGTAGAATACAGACTTTAAACGTATGTGCAATTTTGTGAGAATCATATCACTAGAAAATTTATTTAAAATTATTGAAAAATAATATTCATCTCACGATAACTTGAGAACGGAAAGAGATAGCGACTTGCAATTTTCAGCGTAGATTCGGCATCCGATAGCAACATTTAAATTTGTGAATAGGCATAATCGGCCTAACAGTTCTGAAGTTCTCAACTCAAAATAGATTAAACCGATCCAATTCAAACATGGTAGTTGGTTGTAGAATGCCGACGTGCAAATTTTAACGAAATTTTATGAGCATCGTATCACTAGAAAACTATCCGTCTGATATCGCTGAAATTTTGCGGAAGGCTCCGACACCTAACTCCACAACACAGTTCTAAATTTGAATACGATCGGATCTATATTGTTGGAGATCTGAGCAGCATTGATTGAGTTCAGTAGCTGGATGAGCAACCGTTGCCACGATAAGTTTCGAATGCAAAGAGATAGCGACTTCCAATTTTCAGGATAGGTTGCGCATCCGAACGGGATATATTCATTGTTGGGTATAATCTACCAAACGGTTTCAGAGTTAGACCCATTTGGAACATTGGTTTCTTGATAACTCAAAAAATGTAGATCCAATCAAATTGAAACTTGGTATGTAGTTGTTGAATTTTGACGCAAAGACGTTCGTCGAATTTTGTGAGGATCGTATCACTAGAAAATTTTAAAAAAATTATTAAAAAATATTATGCATCTCCCGATTACTTGAGAACGGGAAGACATAGCTACTTGCACGTTTTAGGGTTAGCTGCGCATCCTAATCCTACATTCGAGTTCTTTAAAAGTCATAATCGGCCAAATGGCTTTGGAGTAATATCAATCTGAAATTTGGTTGTTGTTTCCTCAATAACTCGAAAAATACTATGCCGATTCTATTCAAACATGGTAATTAGTTCTAGAATGCCGACACAAATATTTTTACAAAATGTCGGGAAGGATCACCAAAAAATAAAAAAAAAACTCTTTGAAAATAAAAAAAATCCTGTAAATATATAAAGTATTCTTCCGACATTCTACAACCAAGATGCAAGTTTGAACATGATCAAATCTCTATTGTTGGAGATCCGAGCAGGCTTGGGTGAGTTCAGATATTTCAAAAGGAATTTAAATCTAATACTTAGTTGAATAAATACGGCAAGAGGATTTATGCAATATTTGTTTTTCGTTTATTATTAGATATTTAACGGATTTCAGTTGCGATAGAATACATATGTCAGAATTCTTTGATCTCAGACGATTCTCTCATTACTCAGGCCTTTAAAATGGCACGAAATGTATTTATATCTTATAAAAATTGAGAAAACTGTTTATATCGATGGTAAATTCGATTAAATTGTCCAATAGAGGTGAATGGACAATAGAAAATGTGCGCAAAAGCTCCTGACTTGGCGTCAGTGCTTGTTTGGTATTTTTAATTCTTTCCACAGGTTGGAGTTCATAAAAGTCATAATCGGCCAAATGGCTTTGGAGTAATATCAATCTGAAATTTGGTTGTTGTTTCCTCAATAACTCGAAAAATACTATGCCGATTCTATTAAAACATGGTAATTAGTTCTAGAATGCCGACACAAATATTTTTACAAAATGTCGGGAAGGATCACCAAAAAATAAAAAAAAACTTCTTTGAAAATAAAAAAAATCCTGTAAATATATAAAGTATTCTTCCGACATTCTACAACCAAGATGCAAGTTTGAACATGATCAAATCTCTATTGTTGGAGATCCGAGCAGGCTTGGGTGAGTTCAGATATTTCAAAAGGAATTTAAATCTAATACTTAGTTGAATAAATACGGCAAGAGGATTTATGCAATATTTGTTTTTCGTTTATTATTAGATATTTAACGGATTTCAGTTGCGATAGAATACATATGTCAGAATTCTTTGATCTCAGACGATTCTCTCATTACTCAGGCCTTTAAAAGGGCACGAAATGTATTTATATCTTATAAAAATTGAGAAAACTGTTTATATCGATGGTAAATTCGATTAAATTGTCCAATAGAGGTGAATGGACAATAGAAAATGTGCGCAAAAGCTACTGACTTGGCGTCAGTGCTTGTTTGGTATTTTTAATTCTTTCCACAGGTTGGTTTTCAGTTAAAAGTATAAATTCTTTCAGATATGCGTATTTACTAGATAAATATAAATATTTTGTTTCGTTTTTTCAGAATTTGTTTTATTGAATATGAAAAACGTCGAAAAAAGTGTCATTTGCTAAGGCATTCAGCCATCTTGATATTTTTAACATGATGAAGTAACTTATTGGCTATTCCGCTACACGAAGGCATCGTTTCACCATCCAGCTCAATTTAGTCAGTTGAATATATTCGTGTTCTCTGGTTTAAGACGTGAAGTGATAGATAAGAGGAAAAAAAACTCTATTGTTGCATGTACGGTTATGGTCATGAGAATTAAAGAAAAGAAGAAATAAACTGGGGGAAAGCCCTTTGGACAGGACCTTTGGCGCTCTTGTTCAAACTCTGACAAATCATATCTCCGAATGTTTTTGTTTCTCAGTGTTATTTTTATTATATCAATGTATTCTCATGGTAGAACTGCATCATAAAAGAGATTAAATTCAAAATATCATAAAATTACGATTAATTATTGAAATTTTAGAATATCATAGCTCCGAAAGTATTAGTTTGTTACAGTTGATAATGATATTTATTTATTTATTTAGTTAAGAAAGATATCAATGAATTATTATTATGAAACTGCATTAAAAAAAATTATTTGAAATTTGTAATGTAAAAAAAATGTGTTTTCGTTACTCTTAAACCACCTATTTTGCCCAATAACAAATTAACCATTTATTTATCTCCCAGACCTACTCTGAAAATTTCAACTGTCTAGCTCATTCCGTTCAAGAGATTTAACGGACGGCCGGACATAATTGATTTTGAGCACGGATTCTTAATCAGTGAGTCGTACCAAAACTTTTGAGACCATTTTCAGCCAAAAATTTTAAAATTACAGACATTTTGGCAAATTGAGAAGCATTCTGTTCTAGGAACAAGAGCGCCAAAAACGACGGATATGGCAGAAAAATTGGCTGACTGACAAAGAAAAATATTGTCACATGTACCTTTTGCCAGAGTTAAGGGAAAATAATCCCGGTGAATTATTTAAGGGTGGACGAAAACACGTTTGAAGCATAGACAAAGTATCAGGGAGTGCTTTCAAGAACTGAAATCTGCAATAGGAAAACTTCATTCTGTCTTAGGACATGTTGAACCCTCGAATGAAATTACTTATAGTTTTCTATCTATTGACTATATTTTATTAAGGTTTAATAGTGACTCGGGTTTCGCAGTAGTACTACATTTTGAAACAGGTGTATTTCAAGTTGTGCAACAAGGTATTTAAATGTCTTCTGTAGGATTATTTCTTCAGGATTTCGAAAAGTGGGAAATTCCATAGGTACGTCCGTTCGTTTAGAAGTTTTTTTGCCAGGTTATTCAGGTACTTTTATTCTTTTTGGCACTCTAGTTCCTCGGAACGGAGTGCTTATCAATTTGCCCAAATGTCTGTAATTTTCTAGTTTTTCGATGAAAATGGTCTTAAACGATTTGGTTCGACTCACCGATCAAGAATCCGTGGTCGAAATTCATTCTGTCCGGCTGGTCCAGCCAGCCGGCCGTAGGCACGATAACTCTCGAACGGAATGAGCTAGACAGTTGAAATTTTCATAGTAGGTTTGGGAGATAAATATTTTGGCTAAGTTCGTTATTGGGCAAAATCGGACAGATAGTTTCGGAGTAACAAAAAAAAATGTTTTTCAATAAGCAGTTTTACAATAAGAATCCAATGATATCATTTTTAACTCTAACAAGCTAATACTTTCGGAGATATGATTTTTCAAAATTTCAATATTAAATCGTATTTCGATTTGTCACAGAATGATATTCTATGTATGAATTGTCATAATGTCAACTTATTTTCCTGAGACATGACATTATCTGATCAATCGAAGAATTGTGAGCGAAGTGAGAAAAATCTCAGTTGTTTGCTCGGAAATTAGTTTTTCTCAGAAAAGTTCGTTAGTGGGCAAAATTGGCCAGATTTAATTTGATTTCTTCCATGGTGCAGTTCTCATTCTCATGATTGCTCATTTAATCTTGATAAATAAACTATTATTTGAATTGAATCTCCTTTATGATGTAGTTCTATCATATGAATACATTGATATAATTCCCAACTCTGAGAAACCAATACTTTCGGAGATATAATTTGTCTGTTTGAACTATAGCGCCAGAAAGCTCCTGTCCACAGGGCTTGAACCAATTTTTCAAATGAACTATCACAAAGTAACGGATTACTCTATCCATTAATTTTCATTGAAGTTTCAAAACTTGATTCTTGATTTCCGTACGAGAAAATAGCATAGCTGGAACTTCCAACCAGTTTATATACGAGAAATATTTCCAATAAGAATAGAGGAGAAATTTTTTTCAACAGTCACCAGGTCTTTAGAATTGTTGAATTCACGTAATATCTTCTCAAATTCATTATTTTTCTGAAGTAAATTCACATTGTGAAAAATACGTAATTACTACGACTTCTATGTAGAGAGGACGACGTAGCGTAGTTATCTCACAGGAAAATGAGCATAACCTAAATGAAATGTGTCGAAATTTCATGGCCAACCGGGATACTATAAATGTGAATTGATTATACATACAACTCTGTCTACATTGCTCCAAATCAGCGAAATACTATAATGTATAATGATTACATGAACGAACACGCTACAGGTCCAGACCTGTGTGTTTACGTGCATGTTCGAGGGAACAAATTTCGAACGAAAAGAGAAAGCAACTTGCCTAAGGTGACGTAGGGACACCGTTTCAATGTTTACACAGATCACAACTGATTCTCCCAACTCCCACAAGCTCTTAAGACCTGAGGGGCAGCCTCCTCAGAGTATCTGGAAGTGTCAGTAGTAGAGAGTTAATCATATTTCATATCACGTTATGGTGTAACCAGAACCTCAAAATATATTCTTGTCGTGATTATAAACAAAAAAACACTTGTACATGTATCTTTCATGGAACCGTACTGGAGGAACTTGTATGTGAAACTTTCCTTGAACATCCCTCAATGCAGTTTCACTTTGAACTTCTAGTTCAATATTGAACTGAGTTCGAAGGTTCGTAGAACTGGCCCTCATAGGCAGCTAATGTCTACAAACATCCTGACAGATATTTGGAAACTAGTACAGTCGTAGTTATTCGAGAAATCAAGCAGTTTATACGGAAGGAGATTGAGAGAGTTATGAAAAGTTTTTGTTTGCGTAATACGTTTTTTCAGTTGTTTTTCGTACTTGAATGCACAGGCTTTTAATAACAGAATATATCTGGGAAAGAGGTGAAAGTATGAACCAAAATGAAGAAGGATGCCTCAACAAAGATTGGTCCGCAAAATGAAGGTTTTTGGCGCTCTTGTTCCTCGGAACAGAGTGCGTATCAATTTTCTCAAATGTTTGTAATTTTCGAATTTTTGGCTGAAAATGGTCAAACGATTCGTTTCAACTGACTGATCAAGAATCCAAGATCAAAATCGATTCTGTGAGGCCGTCAACATGATTACTCTTGAACGGAATGAGTTGAAATTTTCAGTGACGTAGTTTCATCACTATTTTCAACTCTAACAAGCTAATGAATTATCTCTGTTCATACATTATACATTATGTCATCTTAGGGCTTTTCGGAAAGTGTAACCCATATACATAATAGACTATCTATTGTATATGGTGTAACCCTGGATGGAGTAGATCATCATCACCTGTTTGCAGGTTCTTGCAAAGAATCGCGTTCTCGATCACAGTTTCCGAACAGTCAGTGATCAATTCCAAGGTAGAATTTACACAACCTTATTTTTTGTTTGTTTATAATTCGTACTTTGAAAATATTTTTTGTTGGATAAGAAGGTTCCGAATCTTGAATTTGTGAATACATATATACAAGACTGTTTTGATACCAAAAATAATATTGACTTGTTGCATATTGAATAACTTATGTAAAAATATTGGGGATGATGTTTCTGAACATTTTGAATTGGATCGTTTTAATGATGTAGTTTATGAAGGCAATAGTAAAGAACAACATGATGGTATCATCAAAAAAAAATTGTGTTTGTTGACCACCGAGTTTAGTATTAACTTTTACTTCCTTGTGTAGTGACACATGTTCCTATGTACAGTATTTTCATAATGCTAAAAATATTGATCTATACATTTTTATCAATTTTTTTTTCTTGAGTTAAGGTTCATAATGCAGAATGAATGTGATAATGGTATGAACTATTAAATTATGAAAAGTGGATTGTATTTTATTATTATATTTTTTCTTATAATGAGATAAGTTTGCAAATAAAAAACAAGAATGAAAACACATAGGTATTTAATCTTTCAAACAATGAAATGGAATATTAAAATAATTGTTTGAGTTGCAACAACCCATTTCACGAGGTTAAATAATTGCAGATTGATCATTTAATCTTTATAAATAAAGCTCTATTTGAATTTAATTTCTTATATGATGCAGTTCTATCATATGTCTCCATTGATACTGAGAAATCAATATTTTCGGAGATATGATTTGTCAAAGTTTGAACAAGAGCGCCAAAGCTCCTGTCCGCATGGGTTTCCCACTTTTGAGATATGGAAGGATATTCTTTTTTGCGCTTTTGTCTGCTTATCCTTTATTTCCGAATTTTGAGCCGAAAATAGTTTCCATGGATTCCATTTGACCACTCATGAAGAATCAAATTCGATTAAGTCCGACTATTCCTTTCAAAGAAAAGAATTTTTTAGGGTATGGTTGTTGGCTGAATATACTGATTGATTTCGTTAATGAGCAAAATCTGTCTAATGATTTCGGTGAAATACTGATTTGAACTTGATTTTTGGAAGCTTGTCCGCCAGGAATAGCGTGCTATCATTTTGTCCAGAATCCAGATGTCTGTATTTAGGAATGAAAATGACTGATGATGATTAATCCGGGGTCCAATCTAATTCTATTCGTCCGGCTGTCCGTAAGCTCGATTACTCTCGAACGCAATGAGTTGGATCGTTTAAATTTGAAGCGTAGAAGTGGAAATTTTCGTTATTGGACAAAATCCGTGCAGTGCTTTCGGAGTTATGGTCATATTAACTTTGAGCTCTTTTTCTGAATATTCCCGAAACTACATATTCGATCTAACTGAAATTCAGCACTAAGTCGAAGAGTTAAGACCTGAATATGTATACAGTATTTAATTGATCGGATAACTATGACCAAAAAAATAATTGTAATATTTGAAAATGTTGTATTTCCGATAACACATAAAATATAAATCTGATCGGTTTGAAATTCGGTGGGAAAATATTGACGCAAAGACTTACTTCTAAACCGTATATCGGATTGATTCTAATTATGGCATTCGATTGACCTATTGGAGCGTGCAAAATTTGAAGAAAAATTGACGTAGGAGGCCCAAAAAAAAATTCCAATGTAAATTCTTAATAATGGCGAAATTATTTAATTTGTCTTCAACGTGAATCATAATTTTTTTAGATTTTTCTGCATAATTTCGCCCATGCTGTAAATTCTTCGATTATTCAATTCTCTTCTGAATGATAATGAAAAATGGCGATACCGTTGTTAAAAAATCAACAAGTCCAGAGCGTTCCTGCTAATCGGGTCCTTCATAAATGGCTTCGTATAACAAATATACTTATGCATATATTTCACAAATCAAATAGACTCCAGGGGGCTCATTGATCTGTCGAGAAAGCAAGAGCAGACGCGTTTCTTGCTTCTTGGCCTTCATCAGTACCCTGTAGCTTTCTCAACAAATTCAACTAAACTGACCCGGGTTAAGCCTCTCAGAGCCGGCTTGGTCGATCATTTTAATCGCCCACGCCACCTATGAGACGAAACACGGAAATCAGCACTCCCCACCAGTGAATATTTGAAGCGTGAAATCATATGCCACCATTCACTCGACATTAATCGAGAACGAGTCCCACAGAGCTCAGACAGTATCTTCTCAATGGCCATGAACGCTGTTTAGCGTTTTCAAAAATAATAATGAAAAATGGCGATACCGTTGTTAAAAAATCAACAAGTCCAGAGCGTTCCTGCTAATCGGGTCCTTCATAAATGGCTTCGTATAATAAAGATACTTATGCATATATTTCACAAATCAAATAGACTCTTCTGAATGGACTGTTTCTCATATAGGAAAGCTAGCTGCCGAACAAATTTTCCTGTATTTCTTAAAGCTTGTAGAATGCATTCTACTTCATTCACCGTCCTGCCTTCTATAAGGCTTAAGGTGGATTTATTTTATTTCTTCGAATCTCTTACTCGGATTTACAACCCGAATAGACCAATCGGACCTTAAAGCTTATAGATCATCCCAGGGTAATACTCATTTTCAACCTTACTGTTTCGAAATTGATTTTCTACAGTTTAGGAACGAGTATTTTCGCTATCTTTTCATATTAGTTTAATATTATACAGGGTGGTCCAGATCTTAACCAAGAAATTTTAACCACGTATTCTACGTCCAAAATAAGCCCTAGTTTGTCATATAAACATATGTCGAGAAATACTTCCTCTCTGAGATACAGGGTGTTAAAATTATTAGAAAAAAAAATGTTTTTTTTTCTTTCACTTCAAACATATTCTTTAAATTCATATTTGAGTGTGGCTGTTAACGCTTATTTTTTCGTAATTATACTTATCGTTCAAGATAGTCTTATTATTACGAGTATTATTATTATGTACCATATCAAATTTTGGCGATTTCCTCATGCATGAGAGTGTTTAATTTTTTTACTCGGAAACGATGCCTCGTACGTCAAAAAGTCAGGAGAATGAATTTGCTTCAAATTAAATACGGATATCAAGAATAATTTTGATTGTTGGAAAAAGCAGTGGCGTATCATTTTTTTGCCAAAAAATATTCAGTCTCGATGCAGTACGGGCGCCACTGGTGAAATAAAAAAAAAATTATTTATTCAAAAAGTGCCTCTTGATCCTTAAAACCTCTGTCCCAAATTTCATAAAAATATTTTGAGAAGTGTAAACGTTATTAATAAAAAATATTTTTTTTCTATAATTTTAACATCCTGTAT
The DNA here is from genome assembly GCA_937662695.2 of Halyzia sedecimguttata. Taxonomy (NCBI): domain Eukaryota; kingdom Metazoa; phylum Arthropoda; class Insecta; order Coleoptera; family Coccinellidae; genus Halyzia; species Halyzia sedecimguttata. The sequence continues at coordinate 11,335,383 of OW569418.2, forward strand.
CTCGGAGAGGAAGCATTTCTCGACATATGTTTATATGACAAACTAGGACTTATTTTTGACGTAGAATACGTGGTTGAAATTTCTTGGTTAAGATCTGGATCACCCTGTATAATATACTTTTGGACCTGATAAACGTTGTACTGCTAGAAAGTAGGCTTGCTTGCTAATAGCGGTTAAGGCAAATATATTATATACCGTAGCCGGGGGTTACTTTGAACAAGTTTTGCATCAATTTCACTGCAGCGCAAACATTTCTGCAGATATTTGAAAATTTTTTTAACCATCGGATGGCTTATCATCTCAGCTTTTTTTTCCCGTTTGTACGACTCGATTATCTTCAATAGAAGTTGGTGGGGGCATGTTTTTTGTTGATCAGAATTAACCCCTTAAGAAGGGGCACTTTGAACAAGAGTGCGTTTACCGTAGAAAACGCCAGTTTTGGGCGCCCTGTTCATAGAAACCCCTTGAATATGCAAGTATGAGTTTTGAAAAGATTAATGTCGATAATTAGGTTTTCCTTCACGAATTAGCTCGTGAACCCCTGGCAATGTTTATTGTTTCATCTAAATGCTCCTAAAATTGTAAATTCAGTTTTTTTCGCTGAGTTTACTCAAGAATGCACAAATAAACACAAAAATTATAACTTTATTGAAAACATTTACATCTCTCATGGAGCATTGGAATTGGGAAGCCGCTATGTGCGCGAACAGAAGTTTTTCCTCTTCAGCTGAAAATACGGTCGTCCTGGCGATTTCGCTACATTGAGAGGTTAGCAGCTGCTGCGTTTGTCTTCGCCGCCTTCATGTACATGCAAATCGTTCCAGTGGGAATGTTGAATCTAAAACAAGAAAATATTCGTAACTAGGAACAACAATGGATTGTACCTACCTAAACAGAAAAAAAAATTGAGTCAGTAGAAGCCGCCCTGATAGTTGATTTTCCAGCTAAACACTTTTCTACTGCCTTGGCAAGGATTTCTGGTGAATAATTTCGATACATCCGGGCTCCCAACTTGCGAATATAAGTTCGCGGCATGTTGGCTTGCCCCTCATGAACAAAAAGTAGACGAAAGCGCGATGTTCAAAGTAACCCCTCAAAGTTCCTGTTTTTACTCGATTAGCCATATAAAATCAACGAAATGAGTTAGAGATATGAAACAATAAAGAAAATGCTGCTAATAGATTGATAACAAATATATAACTCACCTGAAACGGTATTTCACCACGCGATCACTGCGGCAGAGGAGGTTTGAGGATTGTTTTCAGAACAGCTGATTTCATCATTCCGATAAAAAAGGCGCGCAGCGGCACAGGTTAGCCAACCTGACAACGTTTCGCGATCGCAGTGCCGTCTACATGTGATCATTGAATGTTGAGTACCAACTAGATGTCGCTAGTTTGTGAACTAAGCCTGCTATGAGGATTTTTGATTTTACAACGTATCTGTTCAAAGTAACCCCTTGTGTTCAGACTAACCCCCGGTTACGGTACTAGCTTCGCACGGTTGAAATGCTGATTCTAAATATACTACAGAATTTCTTTATATACAACGTTCACAGCATTTTAGTCGTTAGACAATACAAACATGTTTTCTTTAGAGGTCACTCTTGAAAGACCGATATATAATTGGCCATGTGAAAAACATTCAACGCTCAAATATAAGCCTGTAGTGTTGAAAGTTGGACCCTGCGATTTATTAATGGTCATTGCAAAATATATCATACGCGGAAATTGTACGTGTTTAAATTGGATCAGTACATCCGATGGTACGAGAAAAATTCGGGGAATCAATTCATCTATCCTGGCTGAGGCAAGCCTCACGCTCTACAAATCATTCTCTGGCTCTGTGTATTCGATTTCTATCCCTATCCTGGCAGTGCCGGACCCCCGGTGGGTACCACCGCAACCGCTATGTCCCTGCATTTTAAATCTGCAATATCTTCGAAAATATTCATTTAAATTACATGCTGTGAATGGCCATATTGATCAATATTAAATGCACAATGCATTTAAGGTACTTTATTTGATAAGGATAAATGCTGTGTCGCTTAAAATAGCTCCGTAATAAAGCCATTATTTCAAATTATTATTATTATTTCAAACTCAAATATTGCATACTTCTTCCTAACATCATATGATGTTATGAATTTTTCTGAGTTTAGCCAGAAGATTATAATGAATTTGGTCCAATATCCTGATAAGTCCAACACAATTTGTAGGTAAGAGTTTTTCACTTCGAGATTAATTAACTGCATCTCGCAGCATGGGAAATTTGATTTCCATCAACTCCGAAATCATTGGGCGGAGATTGCCTATTTTCAAACTCAACCCCCTCGTTTCGACAACAAACATACCCTGCAAAGTTCGAGTATTTTACGGCCGTACAAGCGGACATAATTGGTCCTAAAAAGAATACTCCTTCAGTAGGTTTCATGTAATCACAATTCCCTGATGAAACTTCTAAAATCACAGAATACAAGCTCGCGAAAATAAAGCTTTCTCAAACTGCCATAAAAAATCCGAAGTCAAAAATGAACGAACGTCATGAGAAATGTAACAACTTCGAAAACAGGCCGGAGTTTCCCTTCGATTCTGTGAGGCTGATTCATTGTCGGAAATGGGTTGGGGTCAAATGCCTGTGAAATATAGAACTATCATTTACATCTACACAAATCATAGAGAGCGGTGTTTGAAATGCCGCCCAGTAAGTCACGAAGGACAGTTATTACTTCGCACTGGAGGTACATTTTGCGCCTTTTGTCAAAAACAATTTATTTTTATGGCCGGACCGAAACGTTGTCGCCAGCACATCGATTTTGCATGTAACGGCGTGGAAATGGATTTTTGTGGCCTTTGTCGCGGACCGGGATTACTGCTTGGACAATGTTTTATTGGGGCACAATATTCATCAATCAAAACGTGATTAACCCCAAGGATAATAAGTTTCAATCTTCATCTGGCAACTCACATGCGAACTATAAGCAATAGGTATAATACAGGGTGGTCTTCGAATAAATGTACATAGTTTGATGGTGAAATGATAATGCCTGGAGTAGCCTGAAAACAATAATTAAATATGGGCTGAGTTTCTTCGTTTCTGAGATACAGGGTGGTTTATTGATTCAGGCTGAAACTTCGATTAGCCATAACTCCCGAACCATCGAAGATTCTTTTCAAATTCAGCAGGTATTAATCATTCCAGACCATCAAATTGATTATCCACCGTATTCGCAAAGCATTCAATTTCCGTTGAGTCCTAACTGAGGTCCTCATTTAAGGATAAATATGAATCGCAACCTCAGTTAAGGTGAAAATTAGAGTGAAATAGAGCTGTTTCACCACCGTTAAATACGTCAACTGAGGTTGCGATTCATATTTATCCTTAACTGAGGACCTCAGTTAGGACTTAACGGAGATTTAATGCTTTGTGAATACGACGGAGTGTCTATTAACAAAATTAACAGTCGCATTCGGATGCACTACCTTGCAAATCGCTATCTCTTTCCGAGACGGTCACCCATCTCTATAGTGAACTCACCGAACGTTGCTCGGTTTCCAGTATTATTTCAATAACTCCTATAATATACAGGATGGGCCACGGTCGATGATACCCTAGACTTCTACGGAGAACGGGACGATTTTATTGAAAAGTTGGTTTCTTGGCTTGGAACCACTGCTCTATCGTTCTAGAATATTTTCAGCTCTGTGGTGCTGCCCCTGTATATTATTGTATTTTTCGATTTGCCTGTGCCTCCCGATTATCTTTGTGTCAACTACCTCATCCCTATCTCTAGCTCCTTTTTTTTGGACAAACATAGCTTCAATTAAACATTCATGACTTCGGAAATCCTAAAAAGCTGAAATTTCGTGTATGGATTACCAATATCCCGTGTATTATTTACGTATAATAAAATACGTCTCTAATCCGTTCTTCCTATTAGGACACCGTCTCCCTACGAAGGTCGGTGATCCAGATTGCTATCGTTGTACGGGAGACCGCAGCTCGGAAAATGTCCGCCGATGTCCGTCCAAGCCATATACGCAGATCCTTCAACCACGAGTTTTGCCTTCGACCAACAGATCGCTTTCCCTCGATTATTCAGCGGAGAATCTCCTATTGCTCGCCTCTCATGATATTTCCTAAATACCTCAATTTACTTTCCTTGATAGTCAGGAGAAGTTATTTTTGGCGCTCTAGTTCCTCGGAACTGAGTGCTTATCAATTTGCCCAAATGTCTGTAATTTTCGAATTTTTGGCTGAAAATGGTCTCAAACGATTCGTTTCGATTCACTGATCAAGAATCCGAGGTCGAAATCGATTCTGTCCGGCCGATCCGGCCGGCCGGCCGTAGGCAGGATAACTCTCGAACTAAAGGAGTTAGAGGATTGAAATTTGCAAGGTGGGTTTGAAGCGTAAATATCTCGGTTCAGTTCGTTAATGAGCAACATCCATCGAGCGGTTTCGGAGTTATGGCCGATTTTAGTAAAAACATTTTTTTATGAATATTTCCGAAACCGATCACTCGATCTATCTGAAATTTAGCATCAAATTGTATAATCATGACTTTTATACGCATGTGAAGTTTTGTATTGACCAGGTTACCGCATAGTGTCAAAAAAAATCTCGAAAATTAAAAAAAAATTCTACAAGAACTTTCGAACGGAATGAGCTAGGCAGTAGAAATTTTCAGAGTAGGTTAGGGAGATGTATATCTCGGTTAAGTTCGTTATAGGGCAAAATAGGCCTTATGGTTTTGGAGTAACGAAAAAAAAAATTTTTTTTTAAAACAAATTTCAAATTCAATTTTTATATAATATGCAGTTTAACATAAAAATCCATTGATTTCATTTTCAACTCCAACAAGCAAATACTTTCGGAGATATGATTTTTCTAAATTTCAATAATGAATCGTACTTTTATGTTTTCACAGAATGCTATAATTATTCTATCTAAGCTTTATTATATGATCTGTGTTCATACTCGTACATGTCATCCTGTTCTATAAGAGAGAGTCAAATTCATTTCAGCTATTTTTATTTGATTTCTTCCATGGTGCATTTCTCATTCTCAGATTGCTCATTTAATCTTAATAAATAAACTATTATTTTAATTGAATTTCCTTTATGATGCAGTTCTATCATAAGAATACATTGATATAAATCCCAACTCTGAGAAACCAATACTTTCGGAGATATAATTTGTCTGTTTAAACTAGAGCGCCAGAAAGCTCCTGTCCACAGGGCTTGAACCAATTTTTCTTTCCCATTTGTTGCAGAACTTCTATGTTGGTTCTGTGCTCTGTCCAAGACTCACGGAGCATTCGCCTGTAAGCGGACATTTCGAACGCTTCGATGCGTCTTTCCGTGTTGCCATCCAAGGTCCAGCTCTCGCTCTCACATCCGTACAAAAAAACAGGAAAAATGTAACACCGCAGCAACCTAGTTCTGAGGTCAAGACTGAGGTCACGACTCACCAGAATTGTCCTCATGCTGTTGAGAGTCTTCCTTGCCTGCTCGGCTCTCGCCCTAATTTCAACCTTTGGATCGCATTTTTTGTTCACGAGTACTCCAAAATATCTTAAGGAAGGTACCCGTTCAATTACCTCTCCACGCAACCTCAGAACAGCGTCTATTTGTATCTTTGAGAACACTACTAATTTGGTCGTGGACGTATTTATCTTCAGACCATAACGATCACTATACTCTACAATGAGGTCCATGAGAGACTGTAGCTCCGACAGGCTACCAGCTATAACAACGGTGTCATCAGTATAGCGGAGGTTATTTATCTTGATGCCATTTATTTTTATGCCAGCACTGATGTTTACAAGAGCTCCGCTGAACACCGGCTGAGAGTAGAGGTTAAATAAGAGGGGGGACGAGACACATCCCTGTCGCACACATCTCCTTATTGCCACCTCTTCCCATGTAGATCCTTCGATTCTGACCGCTGCTGTTTGATGCCAGTATAGTTTACTTATTGCGCGTATGTTCTGGGGAACATCGCGTTATCATTTTGCCCAAATGTCTGTAACTTTCGAATTTTTTGACGAAAATGGTCTCAAACGATTAAGTTCGACTCCCCAATGAAGAATTCGATGTCAAATTTGATTCTGTCCGGCCAGCCGTCCGGCCGTCCGGCAGGCCGTTGCCACGATAACTTGAGAACGAAAAGAGCTAGCGACTTGGAATTTTCAGAGTGGGTGGCGCATCTCAATACGACGGACAAGTTCGTTAATGGGCATAATCGGCCCAGTGGTTTCCGAGTAATAATTTTGTTTTCAACCATTTAAATCCGATCGAATTGAAACTTGGTGAGTAGATGTAGAATATAAACCTAAGCACGTTTGTGGAATTTTGTGCGAATCGTATGGCTAGAAAATTATTAAAAAATTATTGAAAAATATTTTGTTGTCACGATAACTTGAGAACGGAAAGAGATAGCGGCTTCAAGTTTTCAGGTTAGGATGTGCACTAGAACGCAACATTTCAGTTTGATTATGAGCATAATCGGTCAAACGGTTTTAGAGTTATAGCCATCTGAAATTTCTGAAATTTGGTGGTTTTTAGTACCTCATTAACTCGAAAAATACTGAACCGATTGAATTCAAACATGGTTATTAGTTGTAGAATGCCAACGTGGAAATGTTTGCAAAATTTGGTGGGGATAGCATTTGTAGAAAATTTTCAATGAATCATTGAAAATAAAAAAAAAATATTCTATATATCAGTAATTAATAGTTTGAAATTGCTGAAATTTTGCAAGAGCCTTCATAACCTAACTTTTCTGCCAGGTTTCAAGTTTTAATACGATCGGTTAAATATTGTTGGAGATTCGAGCATTCTTGTGTGAGTTCAGTAGATGGGTGACCGTTGCCTCGATAACTTTCGAACAAAAGGAGATAGGGACTTGCAATTTTCAGGGTAGGTTTCGTATCCGATAGGGAGAGTTGAGTTCGATTTTGGGCATAATCGGCCTAATGGTTTCCGAGTTATACCTACCTGGAATATTATTTCCTTGATAACTCAAAAAAAAATTGGTTCAAGCACTGACGTGAAGTCAGAAGCTTTTGCGCGTATGTTCTATTGTTCATTCTTCTGTATTGGACACCCTTAATCGATTTTACCATGGTAAATTATGTTGTCCAATAATTTGGGCTGCATGAATACACACTTAGTGTGGATTCATGCAGCCTAAATTAACGAGTATCGAGTAACAATTAACAATTACAAATAGTGAGTAAAAGTTGAACTTCATATATCTCAATGAGAGTGCTCATGCAGCCAAGTAATAATTATCAATTAAAAAATTACAAGTAGGAGTTCACCAACTTTTAACTTTCTACTTTAATTGAACGAGATTTTGTACTTGTACGCAACTCGTGCGCAGCTGAACGCAGATTAGACAGTCCGATGACATAAATAACCTCACTTCGTGAAATATTTGTGTTATTTCTTGTGTTGTTGTCTTTTGGTACCTCAATATCGCATTTGAAAATGGAATTTTAAACACTTCTTTTCGATTATCAAGGGAAAATAGGTTATTTTGGAAAATTAATGCATTGAATATCCGACTTGTGCGCAGCCTTACTTTTTACTTCTTAATTGTTAAATTGAGTGCATGAATGGTACATTTTTATACTTGTTAATTCATAATTGTTATTTGATACTTGTTACTTGATAATTGTTAAATGGAGCTGCATGAATCCACACTTAGACAGGCGGCTTTAGCGAATCGAAAATATCAATAATAAATAGGATGTTTCTAGTGAAATATTGCAACACCGCAGCGCTGAAAATATTCTAGATCGATAGAGCAGTGGTTCCTACTCAACATTTTCAATAAAATCGTACGTCCCGTTTTCCGTAAAAATCCAGGATACCATCGACCGTGGCCCACCGTGAAGAACCGATCGTATTCAAATTTGTAACATGGCTGTAGAAGTTTTGAAGGCTGTCGCAATATTAGTAATATCGGACGGATAGTTTCTAGGATATTTATGATTTTATGACAATATTTTTTTGATTTTTCTAGTGATACTATACTTTCTACACTTCGCATAAGTCTTTGTGTCGGCATTTTACATTCAGTTATCTACCAAATTTGACTTCGATCAGATCCGTATTGTTTGAAAACCAAAATTTCAAATCATAAACAGTTTGACCGTTTTACGTCTATTAACCAACTGTCGAATTTGGATGCGCAGCCTATCCTGAATCTTTACGTCCGAAAGTTGTCGTGACAACAGCCAGCAGGACATAATCGAACTTGACCCCAATTTTTTCATCAGCGAGTGAAACCTAATCGTTTGAGAGTATTTTCAGCAAACGATTTGAAAATTACACATATTTGGGCAAAATGATGGCACGCTTTTCTAGGGAACCACGCGCAAAAATGAACAAACAAACTGCAATGATGAAAGTTAACAACAGATAAAGAATTATGAAGGATTTATTTACATAAGGTGTTCAAAATTTCGACCAGTTTCGTTCACACACATGCGGCACCTTTCCTGAATAATTTTTGCTGACTTGATAAGTTCTATGGGAGTAAGAGAGGCCGAACATTGAACTCCCAATTCCAATTATTCTATCAAGTTGATTGGCTTTTTATAGATGACTTCTTTACATCTTCCCCAAAGGTTAAGGTTCGGTGACCTAGCAGGCCAAAATTAGTTATTAAAAAATTTCTTATAATGCTGGCGTTATCAGAGGAAGCGCCTTCTTGTTGGAAGTAAACAATTCGGAGTTCTGTGAGCGGCATTTCATCAACGATGGGTTTTATTCGATGTCTTAAGATCGATAGATACTTCTGTAAGTTGAGATTATCATTAAACCAATGGAAAGTGAAGCATACATCTATGGGATATGCTAGCTCTATGTTAGGGTCTTGTAGCGTTCTTTGAACGTCTAAAGTTCTGAATAATCATCGCTTGGATTTGCCAAACCTGGCTTTGAAAAAAACCCTCCTGATCTTACGAGTAACGTGAGAATTCAAATACTCTAACTAACAAAGAAACTGCAACACCCAAAAGGGGCTGTTTACATTCTAATTTTTATAAGGTAAAACATAGAAAGTATAGCAAGGAGTAAATGATTAAAATTTGGAGAAAAAAATCGTGAAGGTTTTTTCATCTAAACATTTTTTGTAACTTACATATTGTAGTCGTTTTTTGCAAATATTTTAAATTTTACAACAAATCAGCTGTTCGAGGAGATCCAAAGTCGATGTTTAGTTGTTGTTAAAATGCCTAGATCCAGCTAAGGGAATTTGAAAGAGGTTGAATTATTGGTTGAGCATCGCCGGCAACGATTACAGTGGTGCAGAGAACATAGACATTGGAATGTGGAATGGCATCAGGTCGTCTTTTCTGATGAATCTCGATTCTCCTTGGGTGCACATGATGGCCGAAGAAGGGTTAGACGACGTCGGGGAGACCTCAGTTTGATATTGAGCGTAATATATACCGGACATTAGGAGTTATGGGGTCTTCATTCGAGGTAACATGACAGCGCTGCGTTACCTTCAAGAAATAGTGGAGCCATATGTTCTCCCTTACCTTAACCGGATCGAGAATCCAATATTTCAGCAAGATAATGCTAGTCCTCATGTTGCTAGAGTCAGTGTAAACTTTTTTGAAGCGACCCTAGTGAATATTTCGCCATGGCCACCCAGATCCCCCGATCTTTCGTCCATAGAGCATGTTTGGGACATCATTGGTAGAAGGCTTCGAAATTTACCCCAGCTCCCACGGACTTTGGCGGCTCTGATACATGAGCTACAGGAAGCCTGGGATAGTATCAATCAAGTAGAAATAGAGCATCTTATTGCATCAATGTCAAGACGTGTTGGGGAGTGTATAGATTCGCCGAGGACAAACACATTATTAACAAATTTATAAAAAAAAATTGTTACCCCTTCGTTTTTTTTCTTCATATTTCAATAATTTACTCCTTGCTATACTATCTATGTTTTACCAAAAAAAAATAAAATTTAAACAGCTCCTTCTGGGTGTTGCAGTTTCTTTGTCAGTCAGTATCATTCTATTTTTCAAGAGATCCATGCGGCTACAGAGCAGTATATTTGTGAGAGATCATTTTTACGCGTATGTTCTGGTGAACATCGCGGTATCATTTTGCCCAAATGTCTGTGATTTTCGAATTTTTGCCGAAAATACTCCCAAACGATTGGGTTCCCCGATGAAGAATTCGAGGTCAAATTTGATTCTGTCCGGCCGACCGTCGGGCCGTCCTGCCGTTGCCACGATAACTTGAGAAGGGAAAGAGCTACCGACTTGAAATTCTCAGGGTAGGTGACGCATCCCAATACGATGGACAAGTTCGTTAATGGGCATAATCGGCCCAATGGTTTCCGAGTAATAATTTTGTTTTTAACCAATACGGATCCGATCGAATTGAAACTTGGTACATAGTTGTAGAATATATACCCTAGCACGTTAGTGGAATTTCGTGAGAATCATATCACTAGAAAATTTTAAAAAATATTTTTTATGTCACGATAACCTGAGAACGGAAAGATACAGCGACTTGGTATCTTCAGGGTAGGTTGCGCATATGAATGCGATATTTGAGTTTGTTTATAGGTATAATCAGCCGAACGGCCGAACAGAGTTATACCCATCTGACATTTGGTTATTTCCTCAATAACTCAAAAAATACTGACCTGATTAATTTTAAACATGGTTATTAGTTGTAAAATGCCAACGGAAAAATTCTTGCGAAATTTCGTGAAGATCGTATCACTAGAAAATTTACAAAAAATCATTGAAAATTATTGAAAAAGATTCTATATATCATCAGTAACTATTCGTCCGACATCGCTGAAATTTTGCGGGAGCCTTCAGAACCGAACTATACTGCCAAGTTGCAAGTTTGAACACGATCGGATATATATTGAGGGCGTTGATTTTTTTGGAATCAGTTATTCTGCTGTTGTTAGACAGGTGGGTGAATGTATAATTTAGTTTTTGATTGTTGGATTTTCTGTTTCCTTTAAATATTTTTCGTTAATTTAATGTTTATATATTTTTTTTGTGATTACTGTAAAATTGGGTTTATCCCGTGAATAAATAAATAAATAAATATTGTAGGAGATTCGAGCAGCCTTGTGTGAGTTCAGTAGATAGATGGGTGACTTTCGAACGAAAGGAGATAGGGTCTTGCAATTTTCAGGGTATGTTGCGCATCCGAATGATTTAAGTTAAGTTGATTTTAGTTAAGTTCGTTTACGGGCATGATCGGTCAAACGGTTTCGGAGTTACACCCACCTGGAATATAATTTCCTCGATAACTCAAAAAATATAGACTCGATCGAATTGAAGCTTACTCACTAGTTGTAGAATATCGACATAAAGACCGTACCCCTAAAGAATTTCAAAATATCACAAAAAAAAATCGTTTTAAGCACTGACGTGAAGTCAGGAGCTTTTGCGCTTATGTTCTATTGTCCATTTTCCTGTATTGGACACACTAGTATATTCGATTAAGAGTGTACAATACAGGAGAAGAACATACGCGCAAAAGCTCCTGACTTCACGTCAGTGCTCGAACCAATTTTTTATATCGTTTTTTTTTTTTTCTATGGGTTCTACGGTCTCGGGTAAGATTCTCACAAAATTTTACACTCGTCTTCATGTCGATATTCTACAACTAGTTACCAAGCTTCAATTCGATCGAGCCTATATTTTTTGATCGAATTTACCATGGTAAATTCGATTGATCTTTTGCGCTTATGTTCTATAGTCCATTTTTCTGTATTGGACACTCTTGATCGAATTTAGCATGGTAAATTCGATTGAGTGTCCAATACAGGAGAATGGACAATAGAACATACGCGCAAAAGCTCCTGACTTCACGTCAGTGCTTAAAAAGTGAAGTCAGGAGTTTTTGCGCTTATGTTCTATTGTCCATTTTCCTGTATTGGACAGTCTTGATCGAATTTACCATGGTAAATTCGATTGAGTGTCCAATACAGGAGAATGGACAATAGAACATACGCGCAAAACCTCCTGACTTCACGTAGGTGCTTGAAACATTTTAAATTTGTTCGTTTTTCTTCTCTTGTCCTGTCATTTTTTAGGTTGAGTTTCGGAACTTAAGAGAAACCTCTCCGTTTTTGACGAAGATATCAATATTGAAGAAATAAATGGCCATCAATATTTTAAATTGCAGCTTATTTTGTGAACAAATTCACAGATACAAGGTTTTTTGCTGAGGTTTTTCCATGAGCTCTTATATCATACATCGACTTGTATGGTACCGCGTTACACTAACCTCTCCTAACACATCTAGAGCTCATAATTCTACTGCAAAAGAATCCTGCCCACATACGAAATAATTCGAATATTCCTTGATTCCTTGGCTGCACAACTAAATAGGGATTTTATTGTGCCTGAGTATAGGAGTTATAGCAGTTAAAAATACCGTTTACTACCCACATAAGCTCGTTCTCCGACCTTCATCGATTAAGTTGTGTCGCAATAGCATACATATCTTTGAACGGTTGTAGCCTTTCTGGATATTTTTCGCGATACAAATTACTTGAACAATACTTCTGAATAGTTATTTAATCAATTATGTTCATTTCGATATATTCATATTTATGCTGCCCATTGAAAAATTAGAAAAATTCATAGACGGAATGTTAAAAATGGAACAGTCTGAATAATTAACAGTAATATCGGTGACTGTGATATCCGAAAGAATGTGTGGATTTGAGGGAAACTTGAAGCGTCAGGTACTTGAAAACGATTATCACACATTTTTTCAGCAGTTTCTAATTTATTTTTCAATGAATTTCTAATATAACCACCAGTGACTGGATTGGATTTCCAACCACCGAGTCGTTTGAAGCCTGAACAATCAGCTCCACTTTCAGAAAGAATAGACGCAGAAGAACGCCGGAAAGAATGTCCAGTATAAAGACATTGAGGAATTTTGCAATAATTGACAGTATTTTAGAAAATGTTTCAATTCCTACTGGCTGTATTGAACATTTATTATTTCTATAATATCTTTCCTGAATGCTCCCGCAATTCCAGAAATCGATGCATGATACAAATCGAATAATGATAGTTAATATTTATGTTTTTACGTACAATTGATAGTAGAAAGGTTAATTCAATTCTATATTTACCTTCGTCATCAGAAATGTATTATCGGGAGCATCCGCTATAAATTTTTTTCTGTACAACTGACATTAAAACTTACACTTTTTTTAGACAGCCAACAGTGTTAAAAGTGAATGTTTATTTTTAACACAATGTTGAATATTTTTAGCACTAAATTTTCTTATGATGAAATCAGATAAAATTATAATATTAATTTTAGGAATTGCAAATTCTCATAATCAATATTTAACAATATTTACTTATGAGCATTAATATTAATCGTACAACTAGAACAATTGGTAACATTAATGCCTTGCGACGTTATGGAGCTTCGAAACACATCACTAGAATCCCCAGTAGATACCATCATAACTAGTAGAAACCAGAATTACAATTTTGGATGATGACGTACCAAAATCTGTTGAGCTATTAAAGGATGGTAGAATTTTTCCGCAATGGCATTTCTATAAAAAATGGAACGATCAATATAGTCCTTTGCATCCATCTACCATGTTTTTTATCTCCTTAATATTTGCTCCTGATTCTGCTGGCAAAGAAGCGGAGGAGCTGCGAAAACAGTGGCCTGTATAATCATTATAAAATATTATATTTTATTCATTTTTCAATTTATACCAGTTGTGAAATTGTTCTATTCGCTCCGCTCATTTCACACATTTTCACTCACAAAATAAAATATCACTTTGGATACTCACATCATAAATGACTATTCTATGGTCCATTTCGAGCTCTTTAGATTTAATTGGAATACATCCCACTTTCTGTCAATTAATGAACATCACAAGTTTATGATATCTGCTTATATGAATATTATTTTTTAAATTTAAAATTGCTTTCACCATAGACCATTGTGGCCATAAACTTGCTATGAACCCTTTTCAGTAATGCTCGAGAAGTGTGCCAACAATGCTGATTCTGAATAATGTGAAACGTTTTTCTCCTTGCACCACTCTATGAATTTTGCATAAGTTTTGTAATGGTATAAAATTCCGTCACGCTGAATTCTTTTGTATAAAACCACATTTTAAATTATCTTAATCATACAAATAGGATATACTCACAATTCATATGTCATCAAGCTTCGTATTTCAAGATCCCTTGTTGGCAAATTATATAGTTTTTTGATTTGCTGGTCACCTTATAATTTGAAATCGTTAATTTATTTCAATCTAAATCAGAAATCTTGATATTCCATAGTTAATATTTCAATATATTATAGAGATTAATTCAATATAGTGAAGTTATTGTTTTGATTCTGGGCGCCAACGGATTTATAGGTTTCTATGGTCAATGACCAAATGTCTGTATATTGTTAAGTTATGTCCGCAGATTCGTACAGAGAAATAATGTAGTTTGTAACGTAATATGTGTAACACTGCTTCCATTATTCATAGTTTTTGGCCTTGAGCGAAATTTAACCTTTCCCAATTTGTATCGGAATCGAATTTAACCTTTCGAATATTTCGACGTTCTGAACTGGGACTAATTCCAACATTTTCTATTCCATATCTGGAGAAATACTGAACTTCAATTTGAAGTATCTATATACCTCACCTGGTAAGATCCTGAGCGGTCATTTGGAAGAATTGCCTGTGCGTGGTATAATTAGAAGAGTATCTGAGTTTTCCCCGAAAAACACTAATTCCCTGAGCTACGTATTTTTTCTTTTGTTCTAATCGAAGGAATTTTTGTTTGAAACTATTAAAAATCAGTTTATCGGTTATTAGAATGTATCACAGGAAGCATAGATATATCGTTGAGCTCCCAGCTAGTCAGGCAGACATCTTCAAAGAAGTAGGAAAAAAGTTATAGTTTTCTCATACAAAATTTTAGCTTTTCTCAGGCAGCATACTCAGAGATGCTACTACTGCTAAAGTAAGCATTTCTGCCACATCTGGCGGTGGCAATGACTAATGTTCTTCATAATTCATTGGCGAACTGGCAAAATCAGATTCTAACGTTGAATTGAAAGCAGATAGATACATTTTATAGTATGATGTGCCTCGTTTTGAATTAATAATTCATTTTTCTGTGGAACATATTTCAGTGAAGTTGTGACATAATTCAGATTTCTTGTGAATAACTAACTAATGTCCGGTTGCCCATGCATTAATAGGATAGAATTTGACCGTTCATAAGGGTCATTGATGGAAAGCTCTCTGGAAAGGGGCTTTGGCGCTCTTGTCAAACTACTATCGAGCAATTATTTAAACTTTGACAAATCATATCTCTGAAAGAATTGGTTTCTCATGGTGCGTTTCACAAATCTTCGATTAGCTTAATCGTGGATTTAATTCGGTGGTTGCATCAAAAATGAGCTGGAAATTGCCAGAATCACACTGATTTGGCAATTAAGAGCTGTCAAAGCTTTGTGAAACCCATTGTGAGAGTTGGGAATGATATCAATGGATTCTTATGATAGAACTGCATACTAAATTAGAGTTGAGACGTTGTTGTTCAGGTCTTACCAATTTGGCCAACCCTGTACAACCGTTACAGCCCGGCGATAATATTTTAAGATTGAATTTCTCAAAGTGGATCGCAAATCACAGAATTACACAGGACAATCTTCAATGCTGAAGCTAAACTAACACATAAAATGGGATTTCTTGAAATATTATTATTATTGAAAATTCCATAAATATCTATCAATCCATTCATTTCCAAGAAAATCTCAAATCGAGTAGTTTATATGTGATTCCAACGACAGAAAAATCATAATAATTATCCATAGGTATCGTTCACAGAATGTCCATGGGACCATAGACTTTATATCTGTCTCCGTTCACTATTCGCATGCGGCATTGTCAAACTATACTCCAGGAATTGGTATATTATTCAATTAAGGAGTATGGATTATTTATATATCTTGTGCGAAATATTTGATGAGCACCAAAAATTGAATTCAAACTGTAGGTATATGACTCACCTCATATGTTGGATCTATATACCTCAGCAAATTCTAATTGAAGTATTCTATGAAATCATAAAGAAACGATTAATTATTGAAATTTTGAAGAATCATATCTACGAAAGTATTAGTTTGTCAGAGTTGAGAATAATATCAATGGATTCTTATGATGAAACTTGATTTTAAAAAAAATGAATTTGCAATATGTAATGGAGAAAAAAAAATTTTTCGTTTCTCTGAAACCAATAACGAACTTCACCGAGATATTTATCTCCCAAACCTACTCTGAAAATTTTAACTGTCTAGCTCACTTCGTTCGAGAGTTATCATGTTAACGGATGGCCGGACGCACGGCCGGACAAAATCGATTTCGATCACGGCTTCTGGATCAGTGAGTCGAACCAAAACGTTGGAGACCATTTTCAGCCAAAAATTCTAAAATAAGAGACATTTGGGAAAATTGATAAGCACTATCTTTCGAGGAATAAGAGCACCAAAAACTCGGTCAAAATATACAAAAATATACGAGGTGTACCATTTGAAGAAAAAATAGTGCGTGGAGTCCCTCCGCGAGGAATAAGTGAAATTTTGTAATGTGGAAATGAAAATAGGAAGGGGTAGAAAACTTCGCGCATGCGTTCGAGTCCCACACATTCACTCTCGCTCTATCTCTTTCTATTCCCCCTCCCCAGGACCGTTGAACGTTTAACACAACAGTGCACAACAAAATATTCCAATATTCTTATTTCTTTTTACTTGTTCTGAGAGTTTTTATTCTCATTTGATGAAAAATATTTCAAATTGAAAATTTTCAAATGCATAAATGATATTTTGATTTTCTCAGCATAAATGTTTACTTCAAGAAAAAATTTCTCATTCAAACTTAAAAAACCGTTTTGTTTACATAATGATAATCTTCATTTCAGAATGTATAGGCTTTTCAGAGTGAATATCCAGTATACTTCGAATGAGACTACAGCACCTTATACTGAGGATACTCCTATACTCAAACTGAGTTTTCCGCAAATTCGATTCAAATATACCATATTTCAATATTAAGACTACTTCATTTCATGCATCATAAAAACAAAATTCGACAACTTCAATAAAACTTATGATATTTATTATATTGTGCAATATGGAATGTTCATTTTAATGATTTTTGTTTAAGTAGAAGCTCAAAATAATCTTCAAGTTTCTCTGATTTACTTGATCTGATATCCAGTCGTCCTATTTAGATTCAAACTGAGTATTTTGCTTTGCATGACAACCAATCTGAAACGGGAGGAACGGACAGGTGCAGGATTCAGATCAGAACTATCTTTTTAATAGTTTCTAAGGTTTTTATTCTCTTTCCGTCTTCCAGCGCGTGTGTTTCTGTTTTCTGAGTTTGCTCTCGTATATCGTTCTCATAAGTCATACTCATAGGTATATCACGGCATTATGCAGGAGAACACTTCGGATATGGATATTAGTGAAGTACTAAAGGATTGGGGTTGTTCGGAATCTGTGATTCAAGTGTTTAAAGGTAAGTCTATAATATTTTTGCTGGCATACCTTTTGTCATAGATGTAAAATTCAAATGAATTTTCTCAAGCTTGGCCCATACTAAATGACCTTACAGCATATGTTTTAGTGAGTCCTACAAACAGTAATTTATCTATATAAAACGAATTCCACATTATGTTATCATCAGTTTACTATTTCAAATTTTTTTCAGATCAACTTGGATTTCGAAAAAATCTACCCACAACCCCAGATTGCCTTCCACCTTGAATGGGAATCATTTTTCATCACAGTTCACAAATATAAGATTGACGAAGACAAGAACAATATCGCCCAAAACTTGTACAGGCAGTTATTCGAAAAAACCGATGAGAGTAAGTTCAAAATATTTGACCTTCAACCTAATATACCATGTTAAATCAACCCCTTTTCATCTAAAAAGAAATCATTTTAGATGAAAAGCTTCCTCTATAACTTACCTTGCTGAATTATATGCTTCCACCAAGGGGAAGAACATTGGAAATTCACAATTCTAGTCAGTATTGGGGGAATCATTTTACATGTTCAGGTGAGTCGAAGAATTTTCTGTTACAACCTTTCACTTATAATTCATGTATACAGTGGGCTATCCAATCTGTTTGGTCTAAAACTATTCAACTCTCTCTCTATAAAGTGGATTAACATAACTTTACTTGAGAACGTTTTAATTAAATTATTTCTCATACTTTCTTTTGCTTGTTATATTGTTTTCAAAAAAACCGGAAAAGAATCGGATATTTCTACGTATTATATTTGTATAACAAGTAAAAGAAATTATAAAGATTTGATTTTTATTTTCGAAAAATCGAAAAT
Source organism: Halyzia sedecimguttata (assembly GCA_937662695.2). Classification (NCBI taxonomy): domain Eukaryota; kingdom Metazoa; phylum Arthropoda; class Insecta; order Coleoptera; family Coccinellidae; genus Halyzia; species Halyzia sedecimguttata. The sequence continues at coordinate 11,353,799 of OW569418.2, forward strand.
AAAATTTTTTTCGAGCACCAATAGTTAAGTCCATCCGTGGTATCTATATAATACATATGATTTACCTAATATGCTATGTTTCTTACAATTTTCCCTTCTATATCAGAATTCTGGAGACGTCTAGACGAGAGTGGATGCTTGTATTGAAAGAGCCTATGTCCATAAGCAAACTGTTCAGCCATACTTGGTGGTGGAAGGTGATACGCTTGACAATATAAGAACAACGTCCGTTGTATTTGGCAAAGTTATGACTTATAATACACTTCGTTTTCAGACATTGTTATATCAAAGTTGAATTATATTATTGATAGCGGTATAGTTTTCTTATGCATACTATTTTTACTTTTATCTATCCGATACCAAGTGCTGTGATTTAAAAGACTGCTAGAATTATTTTTGATTTTTGACTGCCTCACATTGTTCAGAGTGAGGAATGTTCTGTTATCTATTTTTAAGGGTACCTAATATATTTATTTCATACACCAAGAACTGTTATGTCTGATTTAATATATTTCCGTTTTGTAGATTGATTTGTATTTTGTTTTGTATACCTTCTGATATTTAAAACTATTTAGAATTATTGGGCAAAATTGTCCAACAAGAAAAGAAATGAAAATATATATGTTGGCCAGCTGTTGCCAAATCCCAAGGATTCCCGATTGGAGAACTCTATTATATCTATACTTATAATTTCATCATTACCTTTATACCTTTATTTTCAAGATACGAAAATATTTTTCTCATCTTCTCTTGAAAATATAGGGTAAAGAGAATGATGACATTATAAGTAGGTATAATAAACACTCGGGAGAATTTCAATTTGAAAATATGCATAATAATATATTGAATATCATCATCTTAGAATAAACATATTCAAAATACCAATACAAATATCACGTGCTTTGAAATTAGACAGTCTCTTCACTTCAAAAATATCAGATGCTTGAATTTTAAATAAAAGCATCTTACTGTAAGGCTTATTATAATCTGAATGATGTAGTGACTCACTTAAATTATATGTAAAATTAGAACGACTCACTTCAAGAGTTAATATTGTCAATATAGTCATTCCATTTTTTAATGTCATCCGATGATATTTCTACTTTGAAAATTATATTCTCAATATTATCCTACCAAATTTTCAATGCAATTAAATGCTATACATAATTCTAATCTCCATATGTTGTGATTAAGTAACCATTTAATTTTATTTAAGACTACATTTTTGTGGAATAAGGAGTAAAGTAATCTTTGAATGAGCATTGCAGCATCCTAAAATTGAATAATCATTTGCTACATTGAAGTCAATGGAATTGAGAATGTGATAATCTTTATTGAAATAGATATCGTCTAAGGGATATACAAATCTAATTAAGGCTTGAAATGAAATGTATAGAATTGAAACAAGTATTTTATTTTTTCCGTGTGCTTTCATACCCCCTCCACGGTAGCGTTAAAGGTTTAGCGCAAGCGTGTTATGATCCCCCAACGTTGAAAGGAGTTGGCAAATTTTAAACGCATTTGGAAAAATTTCGAAGGAGTTGGAAAAATATTCGAAGGAGTTGGAAAAATATTCGAAGGAGTTGGAAAAAAATTCGATGGAGTTGGAAAAAATTTCGAAGCAGTTTGAAAAACTTCGATGGAGTTGGAAAAAAATTCGAAGAAGTTTGAAAAATTCCAATGGAGTTGGATATTTCCGAAAAAATTGTTATAAAATGTGAAGGAATTTGACCGCCTGACCGGATAAATGCAAAGCAGGCAGATAATAAGGACGGAATAACATGGAATAACACCATGTACCCTTGTAAACATTCTTGTTGCCGTAAATTCAATATTCAATAGTTTTCGGCACAATGTGCGTAGCCGCCAAAAATTAATATTTATCATATTATTGCGTTATTCCAAAGCGGGTATGTCATAAACAAACCATCTGGTACCAAGTTGAGCTGTTTCTCACTGTCGAGCGGCATTTTAAAAAGCTTTTATTTCTATTGAATTTAGCAACTTAAATATGTGAGTACGCAGTTTGCTCCTTTCTTTTGATAATAGAAACAGATAAGTTTGAATTTCCGAAAACAACTTTTGATGTTCTGGATTTCTTGCAAATGGGCAGTTTTACGGACGGAATAACCATTACCAGGAACGGGCCCCAGAGGAGGGGGGGGGCGATCTCCCCAATGTTGGAAACATTTTAAAGCAGTTGGAGCTTTTGTCAATGTAATCCTTCATGCACAGTTGGAAAATTTTCAAGGATTAATGTTAAATTCTTCTTCTATTTCACATAAAAGTAATAAAATACAGTGTTGTCACCTTTAAAATCAATGAATTTTTACCTACTTGATAGCAATATTGCTGGGAAAAAATTGATAAACAACATTGCTATACCAGTCCGAACAGAATGCTTGATACCATAGCTATATTGTTAAAAATTAGGAGGATAGTAATATGACTTGAATAGTAATGTTTATAGCAATAGGTAAAGAGAATAAGTCTGAATATATCCACAACATACTATGTATAATAAAGGGAATCTTAAGCCGGGTTGTTAAAAATTAAAAATGTAAATCTTCGTCACATCTGTATGGCAATCCCATATTTAACGTATCTGGGTATGCAAAAACATCGCTGCAGTTAGTTCGCATAGAACATCTGTTGAATGGTTCAATCCTTCTGAACTCTGACATATTCTCCCGTAACAATAATAGTCCGCAAATTGAATGACGAATGTTCCCAAACACTTCCACTAAATTCTCGACTACACTGGATGGAATGCCCCAAAGTTTCATGAATTTAATATCAGGCGCCACGGGAACAACTTATGAATAGTGCCGTAAACCTCTCAGGGAAGTTTTGCCATATTCAACTACTGAACGTCTTATGGTACGTTTTGACCGGTGTAACTTCACGATGATCGTCCAACGATTCTTTATATATCATCATAGACGATTATAAGTATGCATATACTCCATTCACTTTCATAAAGTCTCCCGGTTGGCCATGATTTAAGTCTATCACGTTTTTGTAACTAAAACAGAGGCAGGTTGGCACTGCTGAAATATCGTCAAGGTCAAAAAAATTCGCCGAGACGTTGCCAATTTCTACTCTCAACATAATCATAAAATAATCTTCAATCTTAGACAAGATATTATCATAGACCATTATCTTCGAAAAAAAAAAGAACTCATCACTTTGAAACTGAAAATGCCGAAAGTAGTTTTGAAGAAGCAGACACAAGGTATCATGAAGTGCTACACAGAACCGAAAACTGCAATAGCAAAACTTCATTCTGACATTTTGAAGTATCGAATGAAATTACTTAGTTTCCTATCATTATATTTTATTGAGGTATAAGAATGACTCCGGTTCCGTAGTACTACTACATTTTGAAAGTGGTGTATTTCAAGTTGTGCAACAAGGTATTTAAATGTCTTCCTCAGAAAGGTGGGGAATTCCATAGGTACGTCTGTGCGCTCAGAAGTTTTCCTGTCGGGTTATTCAGGTACTCTTATTTTTTTTTCAAATGAACTATCAAGATGTAACGGACTACTATTTCCATTATATTTCAATAAAATTCCAACACTTGATTCTTGATTTCCATACATGAAAATAGCAAAATTGAATCTTCCATCCAGTTTAAATACGTGAAATATTTCTATTAAAAATAGAGGAAACATTGTCTTCTACAGTCGCCAGGACTGTGGAATTATTGAACTCACATAATATCTTCTCGAATTCATTATTCTTCCGAAGTAAATTCTCTTAATCGAATTTACCATGGTGAATTCGATTAAGAGTGTCCAATACAGGAGAACAGACAATAAAATTCACCATGGTAAATTCGATTAAGTGTGTTCAATAAAGGAGAATGGACAAGAAAACATGCGCGCAAAAGCTTCTGACTTCACGTCAGTACTTGAAACAATTTTTTTTTCAATGATTCTTTAAAAATTTACTAGTACTGCGATCCTCACGAAATTTTGCGAGAATTTTCGCGTTGGCATTCTACAACTAATAACAATGTTTGGATCGGCTTTGTATTTTTTGAGTTATTAAGGAAATAACAACCAAATTTCAGATTGATATAACCCCAAAACCATTTGGCCGATTATGCTGGTTAACGAACTTGAATATCGTATTTAGATGCGCAAACTACACAGAAAACTGCCAGTCGCTATTTCTTTCTATTCTCAAGAAATCATGAGATGCATAATATTTTTTCGTAATTTTTTAAAAATTTATCTAGTGGTACGTACCTCACAAAATTTTAAACACGTCTTCATGTCGATATTCTACAACTAGTTACCAAGCTTCAATTCGGTCGAGTCAATATTTTTTGAGTTATCGAGGAAATAATATTCCAGATGGGTATAACTCCGAAACCGTTGGGCCGATTATGGCCAACAGCAAACTTAACTCTCCCATTCAGATGTGCAACTTATCCTGAAAATTGCAAGTGCCTATCTCCTTTCGCTCGAGAGTTGCCGTGGCAACGATCATCCATCCAGCTACTGAACTCACACAAGGCTGCTCGGATCTCCAACAATATAGATCCGATCATGTTCAAACTTGGTACTTGGTAGTAGAGTTGGGTTCTGAGAGCTCTCGCACAACTTCACCGATATCGGACGAATAGTTTCTGATATATAGAATTTGTTTCAATAATTTTCTATGATTTTTTATAAATGTTCTAGTTATACGATCCTCACAAAATTTTGCAAGAATATTTGCGTTGACATTCTACAACTGATAACCATGTTTGAATTGGATCGGTTTTGTATTTTTCGAGTTATTGAGGAAATAACAACAAAATTTCAGATCGATATAACTCCAAAAATGTTTTGCCAATTATGCCGAAATTCAAATGGCGCATTTAGATTCTCAACCCAACCTGAAAATTTCGTCGCTATCTCTTTCCGTTCTTAGGTTATCGTGACGTAAACAATATTTTTTAATAATTTTTTAAAATTTTCTGGCGATACAATTCTCACAAAATTTCACGACCGTCCTTAAATTTATATTCTACAGCTACTCACCAAGTCTCAATTCGATCGGATAAGTAATGAATGTAGTCAAAATTATTACTCTGAAACCATTTGGCCGATTATGCCCATTAGCGAACTTGTCCGTCCTATTGGGATGCGCCACCTACCCTAAAAATTTCAAATCGCTATCTCTTTCCGTTCTCAAGTTATCGTGGCAAAGGCCAGCCGGACAGAATAAAATTTGACCTCAAATTCTTGATCAGGGAGTCGAACCCAATCGTTTGAGACCATTTTCGGTGAAAATTTCTAAAATTACAGATATTTGGGCGAAATGATAACGCGATGTTCCCCAGAACATACGCGCAAAAACAGTTTGGCCAATTATTCCTTTCAACGAACTCAAATATCACATTAGGATGCACAACGTACCCTAGAAATTGCAAGTTGCAATGTCTTTCCATTCTCAAATAATCGTGAGATAATTTTGCGCACATGTTCTGAAGAACATAGCGGTATCATTTTGCCCAAATTAGATTCTGTCTAGCCGGCCGGCTTTTGCCACGATAATTTGAGAACGGAAAGAGATTGCGAGATGAAATTTTCAGGGTAGGTGGCACGTCCCAATACGACAGACAGGCTCGTTAATGGCCATAATCGACCAAATGGTTTCCGAGAAATAATTTTGTTTTCAACCAATACAGATCCGATCAAATTGATAATTGGTGAGTGGTTGTAGAATATCGACGCACAGAAGTTTGTGAAATTTTGAGAGGATCGTAAAACTAATAAATTTAAAAAAAATATACAAAAATATTATTTATCTCACGATCACTTGAGAATAGAAAGAAATAGCAACTTGTGCATCCTAATGCGACATTTGAGTTCGCTAAAAGGCATAATCGGTCATTGGTTTTGCAGTTATATAATACTGAAATTTGGTTGTAATTTCCTCAAAAACTCAAAAAATACGATGCCGCTTCAATTCAAAATGGTAATTTTAGAATGCAGAAGCAAAAATTTCGTGAAGGTCGTGTTACTCGAAAATTTAAAAGAATCAATGAAAAAAAATCTATACAGAAAGTATTCTATCCGGAAAGTATTTGTCCGACACCGCTGAATTTTGCGAGAACTTTCAAAATCTAACTCTACAACCAAGTTGCAAGTTTGAAGACTAGCGGATCTCAATTATTGGAGATCCGAGCACACTTGTGTTAGTTCCGATATTTCAAAAGGAATTTAAATCTAATATTCAGTTGAATAAATACGGCAAGACGATTTATGCAATATCTTTTCTTATATTATTAGATATATAATGAATTTCAATTCTAACAGAATACATTTTATGTCAGAATAAAAAATTATTTGATCTTATTCAATAATTTTTTCAAAATTTTTTAGTTATATGAACCTCACAAAATTTCATAAACTTCTTTGCGTCGTAATTCTACAACTACTTATCAAGTTTCAATTCGATCAGATGTATCGGTTATTCATCAAGGATCGAATCGAACCCGATAATTTGAGACCATTTTTGGCAAAATAATCGAAAACATATCGAGACATACGTCCCTGATCATCCGAGGCTTTTACGAGACATACTTAAACGATAAAAAGTGTTTTTTTTTCAAATGGAATGACCTGTATATCATAAGATATTAAGTTTTCATGCCAATGAAAATGAATTTACTGAGCTACATTTTGTATTAGCTATCCATGAAATATTATAGAACACGTAAATTATGATAATTCAACAATTTGCATCGATTGTGAAGTATTGTTGAATTTATTATTGGAGATTTTATTGAAAATTCAATTCAAGCGGACGGCAATAATTATAAAAATGAAGTTTTGATGAAATTGTTTATTCTTCACGGTCAATACGATCAAATTTCAGCAAGTTCAAGCAGAATGTACTGATTAGGCCTAAATTTTATTCTGTACTTCTGATGAAAGCATGAAAATTTGCGTTGGAATAAGTTAATTCATCTAAAATTGTAGGTATATTTGATTGGGCATTTGTCTTTTTAGTATTTCTCGGAAAATCCTAGGATTTTGAACAACCGTGTATGACTGGAGACGTATTTTATTAAACGTGATACACGGGATATTTATAATCGATACCCGAAATTTCAGAGCTCTAGGATTCCAAATACACGAGTAATGAATGGTTAATTGAAACTACATTTTGCACAAAAAAAGAAAGAAAATCAATTAATTACTCGAAAACTGCTAGAGATATAGGAATGAGGAAGTTGATACACAAATCAGGTGGCTACGGCGATTCGAAGAAAACAATATTACACAGGGAGTTCCATTTGAAATATCGAAATTGTTAGTACTTTTTAATATATGCGACAACACCGAAGCGTTGAAAATATTCTGGAACCATGGAGCAGTGGTTCCTAGCCAAGGAACCAAATTTTCAATAATATCATACGTCCCGTTCCCCGTAAAAGTCAAGCGTATCATCGAACGTGGCCCAGCCTGCATAACAATGTTGCCTAATGAAGAATACTGAAATAAAACCAACGACAAAATAACTTTTCCGCAATGTTTCGGAGACTAAGTCAGATTCCTTCATCAGACAACAAGCGAAAATAACAAGAACTATTTTTCTTTATTTCAGTATCGGAATAAGTTCATTACAGCACTAGAAACAATGCTGTAATGAACTCATTCCTTCATTGTTTCTAGTTATATTTTTCGTTTTGTGGTAGTCAGCACTGACATTCGATCCTATCAAATTTCAATACTCGTCAATGGTCAATATAATATAATCTAGATATAGTAAAACAATTGTTACGAGGAAAAGTTTTATTTTAATTAAAAAATCAGGTACTAGAGCTTTCCTAATTTTCAATCATTCGTGCTATTAGGAAACTGTTTTAAATCTGATCTCCACACCCCACGTACGATTCAAATTGAAATTCCGTAATCTGTCAACTTTAGAAGCAGTCACACCAACTGCCAAGACACAATACAAAAGTCACTAGGATGTATAATTCGAATTTTTCATTAAACTTAGACAGCATTTTACAAAACTTGCCTGAAATAGAGAAAATATCATCTAATACTAGTTGCAGGCTATTCTGCAATTTGTTTTAGAGTATACTAGTAGCCAGCAGTCCATATTTTGGGATTCAGATGAGCCAGCAGATCTACCTATAGCAATAGATCTACAAATTTTCTGGTAGATCTTCATTTTTACGGTACATCTACATTTTTCCGGTAGATCTACATTTTTCCGGTAGATCTAAATTTTTTTGGTGATCAATATAATCGGTAGATAAATTGAATCGGTAGATCAATTGAACCCGTCGTTCAATCACATCTAGCAGGTCCTGTTTTTATTCTGAGAATCATTCACACACGAAAGTCCCATCGAAATATGTCAGGAGTTTTTGAGTTGCTAAAAACCGAATATAGCACTTCCTACCGAATCGTATTGTGAACCTAAGGCCTTCCGAAACACAATCACAAAGATTCATCAAAAATCGGGCTAGCCATTTTTGAGTTCCTGTAAACCGATTATAGTGCCACCTACCGGGGAATATTGTGGATCTGGAACTTACTCAGATACACACACAAAGTTTCATCGAAATCGGTCCAGTCGTTCTTGAGTTGTTATAAACCGAATGGAGCGCCACCTAACGGGTTTCTATTGTGACACTGAGAGCCACTCAAACACGTACACAATGTTTCATCAAAATCGGTCGAGGCATTTCCGAGTTTCTACAGACCGATAGCAGCGCCACCTACCGGGGTATATTGCGGACCTGACACATACTCAGATACACACACAAAGTTTCATCGAAATCGGTTCAGCCGTTCTTGAGTTTCGATTAACCGAATACAGCGCTACCTACCGGTTACCTATTGTGACCCTGAGATACACTCAAACACGCACACAATGTTCTACCAAAATCGGTCGAGCCATTTCTGAGTTCCTATAGAGCATTATCAGCGCCACCTACTGGATGCTATTGTGAAGCAAGGACACACCGAAACACACACACAAAGTTTCATCAAAATCGGTCAAGGCATTTCGGAATTGACATTTTTTTTTAAACACCCCGTATAGCAGCGGTTATCTTTTCGTAGTAGTTTTACAGTGTTGAGAATTCTCTTTACGATACATCTCCAGGGATGACATTTTACTTGAAACACCCTGTATAGTTAATTTTCTGCTTAATATTTGAATATTTTGAGTAATTTTAATGCAAAAATCCGTCCGATCGAACGGATATTCATTATAGATTTCGTAACTTAACGAAAAGATCCAAATCCCAAGATACGTTTACTGGAGAATGCTCCTTTAAGTTTTTCAATGGGAAAAAATTTAAAAAAAACCAAGAAAAAACTATTTCGGACGCTCGGAGATTCGATCCCGCCGCTTCGCGAGCCTCTGGACTATAATTCCAAGCCTTTGTCCGCTCGGCCATCCCAGCTTCGTAAATCGGTTCCGATTATCTGGCACATAAACAGTTTATAGTACTGGGACGATTTCCGTCTTTTGATTTTCAAAATATCGTCAATTCTGTCAAGCGATCGATCGAAATCGGTTACTCGTTCATATTTCTCGCCGCGTTAAAATTCGCCACAGAAATACGTGAAACGTCAGAATTTTGTCGATTTTCGCGAAAAGTCACATTTTCCTATCGTTCTTCCGCGAAAAGGAAAGAGAGAATCGAAAAAAGGGCCGTGTTACGGACTAATTTCGAATCTCGTCTTCGCGTTCCCGCAAATACCGTCGTTCCGAACGCCACCCGTCCTCCGATCTCGTTTCCTTCATTTCGCACCTTTTGCCAAAATCGGCGTTTTTGCGATTTTTTTTAAAATACACCCCCGTATTTTCGCCCCGAAAACTCGAAACCCTACGAAACTTCCGTCTTTTTCCTCGATAAATCCCTAGGAAATTTCCCCCTAACCCCCCTCCTAACATCCAAAAAAACGTTTATAGTAAAATTTTCAAAAAAGTTTTTTTGTTCCTTTTCTATGAAACCCATCTTCATTTTAGTAATAGTGACTAGTGGCCAGCAGTCCATATTTTGGGATTCAGATGAGCCAGCAGATCTACCTAGCCATAGATCCACATTTTTCTGGTAGATCTACATTTTTCCGGTAGATCTTCTTTTTTCCAGTAGATCTACATTTTTTAGTAGATCAATACAATATTATCGGTAGATCAATTGGACCGGTAGTTCACTCACACGAAAATGTCGAGGTGTTTTTGAGTTCCTATAAACCGAATATTGCGCTACCTACCGGGTTTCTATTGTAACCTCGACACCCACCCACACAATAATAATAATGTTTATTAAGATTCAGATCACAAAAAGTAACTCAAAAGTAAAGTTGCATCAAAATCGGTCGAGCCATATCTGAGTTCCTATAGACCGATTGCAATGCCACCTACCGGGGTATATTGTGGACCTGACACATCCTCAGATACACACACAAAGTTTAGTTGAAATCGGTCCAGCCGTTCTTCCTATAAACCGGATACAGCGCCAGCTTCCGGTTTCCTATTGTGACTATTGTGTGAGATCCACTCAACACCGCAACACACGCACACAAAGTTTGATCAGAATCGGTCAAGCCCTTTTTATGTTGTAATTTTTCGAAAAATGCTCTGAGTAGCAGTGGTTTTCCTCTTGTAACGGTTTTACAAAGTTTATAATTGTCCGCATGATAGATATCTCGAGATATTTTACTAAAACCGCCCTGTATAGTGGTTTTTCGTTTTCGATAGTTAATTTTGTTAAAATATATACATTCACTGTTGGGAAGAAAATTAACAGTGCTGTGCTAAATATGGCATAAGTTTATAGGTATAAACCAATTACTTAGCAGATCCAGTTTTTAAATCCATATAACTAACTTAATCACATCTAACCTACCCACTGGATGAATCAAGAGTTCAAATATGTTCGTGGAATGGAATATTATATATTTACTGTTGGTCACAATTGAACAGATATGGCATAGGTGGCCACCATTCACTGTTAGGTCAAAAATTAACAGTGCTGTACCTAAGCTGGCATAAGAGCACAGTAACAAAGCCTACACAGAACACAACTGGTTCTCCTTACTCGCTCAAGCTCTTCGAGAACTTATGGGGGGTCTCCTTGGGGAAGGTCTAGGAGGATCAGTATAATAATATACAATAGATGGGAAAATAATCTTACCTAATGTAATTTATATTATCAATTCTTATCATAATTACTAAAAGGATAGATTTTGGATTGTGTGGGATGAGTAGAAAAATGAAAAACCATCCTGTATGTAATATATTGTTTCAACTTCAACATTTTTACACTTTCCTCTTGTTCTAGGTATATTATATCAAATGGTTTCTCTTTTATTCTCCATTCTGGAAAGATGTGTTGTCTAATGCCCGCTCTGAAACAATTATAAACTGTTAAAATTCGTTTACTTACAACAAATAGGTACTGTTAATCAAAAATTATCAATGAATTTTCCAAATCGTGATGAGAAGAGTCCTATTAGAATGGAGTAAAGAGCTATCCAGTAAAAGATGAAAATCATATTAACAACCATCTTGTCAAGTGTAAACATTCAATAACCGAACCAAAGTTAATAGTTTTAAAGTTACTTTACCTAAAAATAACATTATTTATATTATTATTAAATACCCTTCATTTACTACAAAGGTAAGGATAAACTGATCCCACGTGTGATAGGGATGCAACCCGCCCCTACACTGAGACCAATTGTTCTATTGTGGCACACCTATAATCTATACTTCAACCACTCGATTAGGAATATGAGTTTAGTGGGTGAAAACTTGTCCAGTTCCCTCAGTCTCAGTTTGTGGACTATTAGTTCCTCAAATTTGATCCTGTCCCCAGTGGGGCAGTCACACATGATGTGTTCGATAGACTCATGGTCCTCCAGGCAGTCTGCACTCGGAGTCCTGAATTAACCGCAGCGTAATTAGCTCATTTCTGAGGTCACAGTGGTCCGTGTACACAGCTGTTAGGATTCTCAGGTATACCCTGGAGAATCTGAGCCATTGTCTGGCTCTTTCAGCTGATGGGCCAGTAATTGTTGAGCGAGCATGTCTGAGTCCAGATTTCCTGGACCTTTTGGCCCAACCATCTGTTGTTCTCCCTCCCCGCTGCCTGAGAGAGATACCACAGGCCGGTTCAGGTCCAATGAGCCCCATGTAAGAAGGAGGTTACAGTCAATCTGGAATCAGTTCAGTCGGACCTCCATTCATGATTGATGTCAGAGAAACGGGAAACTGATTGTATGTCAAGCAGTAAGTTTATGGAATTCGAAGAATCCAATGCATTTTCATCGAGAAGCGACCGTGTAATGTGTTTCGTCAGTCCATTAACCTGGAATCAGTATCATCGTAATCAAGATGACAGACTGAACTGATGCCAAACTTGTGAACAATTTATCTCCCTTCACAGATGAAGCAAATGAATAGCACTAATAATAATAAGTACTTACAGTGTAACATAAACATTATGCATAAATGAAGATATTTAAAAGAGTCATGTTTCCAAGTTCACCATTCTTCATAGGCATTCCTCACATTTCATCGTTCAATAAAACAATACTGTTGCAAATAGATTTTAGTACCTGTTTCCTAAATTGATTTACCTCTGTTGGAGATTGGTATCGTTCATTTAAAAGTCAGAATCCTATCCTCGATCCAGAAGAAACACTGACATTTATATTACTTGACCACAGGAAGAAAGTATACTATAGGCGAATTCAAGCGAATAACCATAACACAGTTGTTAAGACCAATCCCTTTCTCTCATGACCAATCGGTTATAATTTAAATGTACTTGAATGTGGAAATAAAGGCATTATTATTATTATATTTGGTAGGGGAACTACTGTGTTTTGGTTATTCGCTTAAATTCCACCAATGTTTAAAAAATACTTACGTATAGAAATAGATAATGTAAATGAACGGAAGTATTCGATATAGGCTGGTTGGTTACTTTCTATCGTGATATATCCTGGAAAACTTCAAAATTGTAGTACCTAATATTTATGTTCATACACTGATGGGAGACCAACTGACCTGAAAATCGTCGAAATCTTTATAAATTTAAGTAAAGTAGTAATTACCTTATAGTACTTACTTATAGAGTTATATTCCAGGTAATTTATAACAGATAATCGTTGATTTCACGAAAACCCATTCGTTCGGTCGATTTTGAGGTTATTCATTTCCACCGGCGAATACGTACCGATCGTGGTAAATATCAATTTTTGTTGCAAGTATCAAATCGAAACCAAAGGATTTTATCGATTCTGAATAAATCTCGGCACATTTCTGATCCAAAATCGATCGATTTTTGTTAAATTCTCCCAAATTGACATTCACTATTCAGACTATCAGACAGTTTTGACCTTGGAATGTTTCTAACATTTCTAACCCAGGGCTTCCCAAACTGTTCGTCGCGACATCGTCTTAGCGGCGTCGCATGTCGATGCGACCGAGTCTAGCGAGCTGATAACGTATATTAACAGGCTAGTACTTAAATTGGTATATATTTTTGGGGGCCGAGTTAAGGGGAGTCGTACAAAAATGGGTATGCCCCAAGGGCGTTACAGTAAAAAAGTTTGGGAAGCACCGGTCTAGCCTATTCCTTTCGAAAAATTAGAGATGTGCAAGTGGGATTTTGTCCATTAATTACTTCGTGAGATAAAACAGAACGCCACCTTCATCCCAAAATCTTGGGGTCGGTCGACTTCGGCCTCGCTCGGGTAGTTTTATTTCTATAGTTCCATAAAAACGGTCGATTTTCCGCATTTTGGCGATTTTCAAACGCTCGTAGAAAACGAACGGAAAAAAAATCGGAAAAAGTGTCTCGCTCTTCTATCCGTCTATATTCGGTCTTTCGATCGGTACCGTTAGATACGGTCGGGCGAGAGAAACGAAAAAGCCTTTAGGTTTCGGGCGAGGCCGCTTTTCGCCGTTTCGACGATTTCGCGACTTTTCCGGAATTTTTTTAAAATACTCGCGACTTCCCGATCTCGACGAAAATCGCCTTCGGCGATACGTCGGTCCTAGCCCTCGCCGCGGCGATATTCGCCTTTCGCGAGGCTCGCGGCTTCGCCGCTCGCGAAAATTTCTTCGAAACCGCCCGTTTTAGAAAGTTCTCAAAATTTATCTTCTATGGTTCCGACTTTGCTACTTTAATAATATAGCGTTGATAATAATATAGCGTTGACTATTTGCTGACAGTTATTCTGGAATTTGTCACATTGTCAGTCTTTGAAAATATGTTCCTACTTTCTTAACATGTTTGAGAGAGAAAACCCGGAGAGGAACCATTCAAACATGACCTGTCTTCGAATATTTTTTGCAATCCCAAATACTCTTTGCCAAACTAAAAATGAACGAAAATGGGTCAAATGTTGAAATATGTACAATATTTGTGCCAGTACCACAATAATTGAAAATGCTTTTGCCGTCCAGTAATTGCGAATTGCAGTATTCCGTCCATTTTAACGACCTCTCAACCGTTAAATATTTCCTCACTGATATATCAACATCAATATTTGGGGCCCGAATAAAAGAAAATTATGCAAATTAACGAGAATTCAGTTCGATCCTGCTGCTGACTTTCAATTAAATCCAAAGAGAAATTTTCACCGAAAAATTTTGTAATTCCGGTTCAAACGGCAGACCAGGAAATGTCAATTGGACGTATTCCATTCGCGCTTATTCCCTCCAGTTGGGTTCAAATATTTGTCGTGATGTGGTGTTCAAAGGACAGCGTTTTGTTTTCGCCTCGAGCCAGCGATTGGTGGGGTGTTCTTGCGGCCATTTTCTGTCTGAAAATTTCAATTTTTCTTTGTGGTGATGCTTTGACATCGACGTTTGTTCTTAAGATCAATTCGGCCAATTATGAATCGGGTGGGCCTTCGCTCAGTACCTTGACATTTATTGGAGGTAGAATTTTTTCATTGAATATAGAAGTTTTAATGAATTCCCTCTCTCATAATACGGCTTTGATTTGTCTAAACAGTGTTTGTAAATAATTTGGTAGTTAGATGAAGATTTTTTTGAACGAAATTCTTTATGTGGCTTGTTCTGGGAGTGAATTGGTAATAGCCATCATGTTATTAAGGCCGAACAGCATAAAACATAGCAAATAATGCATTGGATTATCAAGAATTTAACTAGACCACCTTATCATATTTACCCTCCACATAAAGCTAACTATATACAGTACTTCCCAACAACTCCGCACCAAGAGCAACTTTTCTTTTCTATTAATATTTCCGAATAATGTTGATTACAAAAAGTTGGTACATCAAAAATGATATAAAAGTCGGCCAACTGAGACTTCCGGTTTGAGCCATTTCCAAACAAAAATGTCCATTATCTCGGATAATTCAAACTTTTTCTTTGAAGCGCTTTAAGTAAACTTGCTTGGATTTACAATTCAGATTCATCTGCCAAATTTAAGGTAGGAAATCCCTGATTTTTTTTTTCATTTTTTGCTCATAACTCTTTTGTAAATTGAATAATTACCTAACGGTTTTTTTCTGGGTTACTATGCAACATTAGTGTCAGCTTGAATATGATTGTAACTGGTAAATTTTGTTTGAACTTGGTTTTTCGAATTTTCCCTGAAAAGTAGATACAATCTGTTGCAAAGTGGTTCCTAATCGTATTTAAGTCATTAAGATCTTTCAATTTCACATTTGAGAATCCCATAAGAATGCAAATCTTGCTGCAAATTACCAATTTATAGCTCCATTTTTGATAGAAATAGAATTGTGCCATGAATATCCATCGTTCAATTTCAACGCCAGTTAATCAGTTTCTATGATCAAAGATTTGTGGAAACCGTATCACACAAAAAGTTCGAATTTTTCGAGATAGTTAGCATTTTTGTTCAAACATGGGATTTCCGCTCAAACCGGAAATCCCAGTGGGCCAAGTTTTATAACATTTTTTATAATGTTTGATGCACAAAGTTTTTATAAAAAATAAAATTAGGAAATATTATTATAAAGGAAAGAAGTGTCTTGGTGCGGAGTTACTGGTAAACACTGTAAGCTTACCCAAATATACAGAAATTCCAACGCGTTTCATTCATTTGATATAGTGACTTGTTTGAGAAGCACTTACGTCAGTAGCTTTGGCGCGCTTGTTCAAATTCAAAACCAGAGCTGTCACCCATCCAGGTATTGAACTCGCCCAAGGCTGATTGGACCCAGGAAACAAAATAATATTTTTCCAATTCTTCCAAACATATGAATCCGACTAAGTTTGAATCTAAAACTTGGCTGTACAATATGGTTTTGAAGGCATTCGCAAAATGTCAGCGATATCTGACGAATGGTTTCTGAGATTCAGATTTTTTTTTAGGGCTTCACACAAGAGCAAGATTTTTCTGGTCCCGTCTCGTTCTCGTCTCGGAAAGGCGAGACAAGACGAGACGTTTTGAAAAATATTATAGGCGATACCGAGACCACATTCAGTCCAAGCCGAGAGTCTCGTTTTTGGTCGCGTTTGGACAAATTGATAGGCACTCTTTTCAGGTAAACAAGCATGCCAAAAATGAAATAGGTCTCTGGAATCATCAGATACTTCGGATTCACACCTTCATTTTGGAAAGAATCTTTCGAGTTTTTCCTGTGCCAAATTTGAAAAAATGGGTTCAAGCACTGACGTGAAATCAGAAACTTTTGCGCCTATGTTCTATTGTCCATTCTGCTGTATTGGACACTATAGTATATTCGATTAAGAGTGTCCAATACAGGAGAAGAATATACGCGCAAAAGCTCCTGACTTCACGTCAGTGCTCGAATCAATTTTTTTTTCGTTTTTTTTTAATTTCTAGGGGTTCTACGGTCTCGGGTGAGATTCTCACAAAATTTGACACTCGTCTTCATGTCGATATTCTACAACTAGTTACCAAGCTTCAATTCGATCGAGCCTATATTTTTTGAGTTATCGAGGAAAAAGTATTCCAGGTGGGTATAACTCCGAAACCGTTGGGCTGATTATGCCCAAAAACTCAACTCTCTCATTCGAATGCGCAACCTACCCTGAAAATTGCCAGTCCCTTTCTCCTTTCGTTCGAAACTTATCGAGGCAACGGTCAACCTTCCAGCTACTGAACTTACACAAGGCTGCTCAGGTCTCCGACAATATAGATCCGATCGTGTTCACCACACTTGGAACTTGGCAGTAGAGTTAGGTTCTAAAGGCTCTCATAAAATTTCAGAGATGTCAGATGAATAGTTTCTGATATATAAAATTTTTTTCAATGATTTTCTAAAAAATTTCTAGTGATACGATCCTCACGAAATTTTGCAAGAATATTTGCGTTGGCATTCTACAACTAATAACCATGTTTGAATTGGGTAGGTCTAGTATTTTTAGAGTTATTGAGGAAATAAGAACCTAATTTCAGATGGGTATAACTCCAAACCGTTTTGCCGATTATTCCTATAGACAAAATAAAATGTCGAATTCAGATTCACAAACTAACCTGAAAATTTCAAGTCGCTATCTCTTGCCGTTCTTAGGTTATCGTGACATAAAAAATATTTTGTAATAATTTTTCAAAAATTTTCTAGTGTTACGATTGTCACAAAATTCCACAAACGTGCTCAGGTTCATATCCTACAACTACATATTCACCAAGTTTCAATTCGATCGGATTTATATTGGTTGAAAACAATATTATTACTCGGAAACCATCGGGTCGATTATGCCAATTAGCGAAATTTTACCTCGAATTCTTCATCACGGAGTCAAACCCAATCGTTTGAGACAATTTTCGGCGAAAACTTCGAAAATTACAGACAATTGGGCAAAATGATGACGCGTCCCAGACGGCACCCAATATTCCTGGAATATGCCTACAATATCCTATTTTCCAATAGATATTGCAATATCCCTGGAATATTCCATGAATATGCCATTATCTTATATCCATAAAGCATATTCCTGGAATATACTCCCACGAATATTCCACAGATATTCACCTTGAATATGACTGGCATATTCAAACGGCATATCAAACTGAAATTTGAGCATTCGAATATCCTATGAATATACAAAAAGCATTTTCATTGCACATTTCTCTATAGATACGTAATAATTTTTGTATATCAATTTGAAACATTTCGTTAGAAAACCAGCTGGGAAATTTCTTAGTTAAAGCTTCGCAGCCAAAAGTGGAGCATTTAGTAACGTTAAACTTTTAATTATGACAATGTATAACAACAAAATGCGCCTTTATATAGGTTAAATTATTTGTTTATACGCTATATGTAGGGAACTGCGGCTATATCTACACAGATCTACCTTATTTCAAAATGCTCTTTCAAATCTTTTTTGTACATTCACACAACCCGTGTTGGGTTGTGTGAATCGATGCCTTGAGTGGGATACGAACCCAGGACAGAGACAACTTTGTTGTCTCTGCCCAGAACCTCCGGTATCCTAGCTAGAACGAAGATAAAATTTAAATTTTATCCGCCGAGAGATGTTTTGTGATGTGAGCTATGGACGAGGATGACCGTCGGGCGTAGTCGTTCCATCGCCGCGACCTACCGACCGATATTTTTATTATTTTTATACTGAGACCATATGAAGACTATCTTGTCTATAGAAGCTTTATCCTATATAGTGTTCTGTGGTCATCATCTGACAAATAAATCGTTTTCCTTTGTTTCCATTGTCAAAACAAAAGAATATCAAGTTTGAAATATGTTTTGTAGTTGGCTGGTCTTTATTTGATATGGACAAACAGTGAATTGGTGAAATTAAGGAATTGTGTTGTTATTTAACAAGTAAGTAGTGCTTTTAGAGGAGTATTATATTTATATAACTCAATTTTTGGTGAATGCCATTTATCTGATATATCTACCTTTGGCTAGGTGAAAAGGTATGAAGGGTTTTACAGAGTACCTATTTACTTGCAGTCCGTGTTTTGTTTTGCTACATAATGAAGAAATCTGTTTGAGCAAAGTGAAAAGATTGTCCGGCCAAACATTGTTGTTTACTGAAGAGCACAATATTAATGATGATTCGCAAGAATATGACCAGAGGACTGAAGATACCTGATACAGTAGATAGTTGTTCTACTGAAACTATTCCAGCCTTGACTCTACGAGAAAACCGAAGTATTGTTACTGGATTCAGTCACGATCTTCCGTTACCGAGTAATGTAGTTGGAAATACTTGTCTCTCAGGACCTAGCCAAAGTAACCACCTGAGTTTTCAGGAAGATATTAAATTGTGGGCTGTACCTATATATTCAGTTTCCCCACTGGTATAAAATTTCAAATTCTCTATTTCTAATGAAATTTATATTTATTTGCTTTTATATCATCAAATAGCAACATTAGATATTTTTCCAGCTTATCAGTCACAACAAGCCTGCTCATCACAGTCTGAAGCAGCATTAGAAGTGGTGCAAAGAAACTTGAATTTAGAAAAGGAAGTGACACAGCAATACAATATTCCAAAACCTCAACTCGGATGCGTCTACCTCCAGAACTTCAACTTCCACTACAGCAAAACAGAAATGTTTATCCAGTAAAGGTTAGTACACCTCTTATATATTTATGTATTTGTGACTTCGAACCTTATTTTGTTTTTTATAGACTCTACTGAAATTATAAGAATGCTACATAAATTTAAGGGTCGAGCAAAATACGGAATTGATATAGGCAATGCTGAATTCGAGGAGTGAAAATACTGCCCAAGATATCAATATTCCAAAACCAATAGTAGATACCAATATACCAGAGTAGAAATAGAAAACAAATCATTTTATCATAGTTGACTAAGCTTGTCCATGTTGGAGGCACTGACACAAAAGATGTTGTCAGAAGACGCATGCCTCAGTTGGTCGATGATGTCATTTTGAAGCAGTTAAGCTGGGTTTGAGGGCAAGAAGCTTTCTGTTCTTCACATGGCTACTTTAATTAAAGGTAAAAATATAATCCAGTAGTCTGTTAATTCCATTTTCTCTTTACTAATTTTATATTGGGTATTTGACATATTTGAGAAACATATTCCCTGTGTTGTCCAACTGTTCTTGAATATATTATTTGTGTTTCGGTATTTCCATAATCTGTATTTAGAACAACTCTGCCATAGGGTTTTTTCAACTGAATGTCAATACCATCTTCACTTTACAAAATACAATTTCTATTCACCGAATGAATCAATATGCATAATTAGCAGAGGAAATATCATTGACATCGAGATAATATATTAATACTTTTTTCAGTGGTATGCGGGAAAAACCCACTTACGAAGCAATGCACTGAAAAGGAAGTAGAAGAAAGGATGGCTATTTTCCTGACTAAAAAGTAAATGAAACTGTGAGTAAATTATTCTATGACGAAGTGTTTTTTCTTATATTTGTTGGTTTTAGGAATAAGGAATACAAACAAAATCACCCGGAGGAAGAATTGGTGCTATAAATACATAGTAATATTAATGAGATGTTGTTTTAATTTATTATTTGTTTAATTTCTTTAATATTAATTAGATATATTTACTTCAATGTATTTAATGACATATCCAGAATGCAAATCTTAAGTGAAAACTGCGGTCTCTGTTAGTTTGTAAGATTTAGGCGTGGTTTTTTTCAATAATATCCAAAATTCATAACGTAAAAAAATAATAATATCTAAGCGACTCAAAAATTTGCGGGTTTACCGCAATATATGTATACATATTTTATATATAATATTTTTTTTGTATTTTCTGCAAAAAATTATTTTGTTTTTTGTAATAAATATTTTCTGATTTAGTTTTGTATTTCTCAAAACAACTAACCTACATTTGACCATATAGTGGAAGTAGAAAAAAAATATATACAGGGTGAGTCTTAAAGTTGTACATTAATGTTAACCATAGATTCTTATCATCAAATGAAACACTTTTTTCATTTACCATTTTTCTCAATTCGGCTAAGGGAAAAAGATACAGGCTCTTGAAATTTCCAAAAAAAATCAGTTTTTATTTTGTATAGCTTTGACATTCCTTTTCTGAATAAAACGAATGTTGGTGTTGAAGTTTCCTATAACTATGATACATATTTTCCAGAGAAACACGTCAAAGTTACAATATAAAATTATATGATTTTTTTTTTGAAATTTCAACAGCCTGTATCTTTTTTTTCCTGAGTCAAATTTGGAAAAGATGTTGAATGAAAAAAGTATTCCATTTGATGAGAGGAATCTATGATTAAATTTAATGTATGGCTTAAAGACTCACCCTGTATAATTTTTTGCTATTCATATTCAAAAAGCATATGCAATACAGTAGGAAAATATATTCCTGGCATATTCCATGAATATCTTTTAGGAAGATCAAAACATATTCCCGGGATATCCATAGAATATGCGTATCATATGCTTGGAGGATATGGAATATCCCTGGCATATGCCAATATGCCAGTGGCATATACATGGCATATTCATGGAACATGATTCATGGTGACTTAATTAATTTTTGTAAATTGGTACAAAGAACTATAGCAGTGTAAGATTATGTATTTTAATAGGCTGAAGGACCTCAGGTCGATGGCCAATTGCGTGCAATAAATGACAGTTACTACGACTACTACTATGTCATTAGTTTTAAATAAGTCTATCATGCAATTTGTTTTAAATAAGTCTCTAATGTTATTAGTGTGTCCACGGGTGTCCACGTCATCTAGGTATAGGGAGATCATTACTTGTTTAGAATTTAGTATGATTACATGATGTAGTCTGATGAAGTCGCTGTGTCGACGAAACGCGTCACAATATTAAATAAATTAGTGTGAATCGTATATAATTTTTTATTGAGTTATAAAGAAAATATACGTCGTAATTGAATAATCAAATCCCAACCTATAAGTAAACTCTAATTTGTTTTCATAACTCAAAGAATACTAATCTGATCCTACGATTTCAGGGTACTGCTCCACTGTATTACAATCGACCAACAAACTTCTCGACGGTTTATGAGTTTTGACTTGAAGCTGATCAAATTTCATGATGATAGAACTAGAAATGATCTGTTGTCATGTCATTTTTATAAGTGGATAGTAGTTTGTTTGAAATATTATTTTAAATCGATATTTAATATTTTAAAGAATTATCACCCATATACTCAGGTTTGGTTGAAAGTTAAACGATATTTTTATCCAGATATAATATTGGGTACTTACCCATATATCGAGGATTTGTTCAAATTTGGGAATACTCTATATAATATAAAACAACGAATAATGAAAAAGCATAAGTAACTTATAATCCTAAAGAATTGTCCAGATTATGCAAGATTTTTTTTAATACAAAAAAATTATTTTGAATATTCTCAAATGTCATTGTCAGAGGAAGTTGGAAAACAGTTGATATGAGGATGTATTTATAATGATATTTAAAACCATTTCTCGGTCAAAGAGATTCAAATATAGCATATTACATGTATTTTGATTAATTAAAACAGATATTTTCATATCAGACATGATGAAGTAGATTTTTTATTTTCTACTGAATGGAGGTTTTATTTGTGAAATTGATCTGAAATCAATATCCAAACGCAATACTGCCTGCAAACTAGCGAAGTTGGATACATTGGACGTATTCTAATGAATTGGAAATAATATTTCGGAATGCAGTATATGGAATATGATATCAGATTAGTTGAATTCCAAGAACAGGTCTATGTCCTTTGGTTGAATTAAATAATATCCTGCATCATTCATATAAGATCCATTTGTGGATTTGATATCCTCAAAAGAACACACATATTCTATAGAATATGTAGAGAGAAATTATACTGAGAAAGAAACTGCAACACCCAGAAGGAACTGTTTACATTTTAATTTTTTTTTGGTAAAACATAGATAGTATAGCAAGGACTAAATGATTAAAATTGGGGGAAAAAGAAATCGCTAACCGTATGAACAGAAATCCAACTACTGTTATGAGATGTTGTCAAGCGTGGTTTGATAATGCCCAAAATCGAAGAAGAGTAGGCACCGGACGTCAAAGGGGCACAAATGAAGTTCAAGATCGACGTCTGAAACTTATGGCTATTAGAGACCGATTAGTGAAAACTCGATCTTTGGCTGATGAGTGGTTAGGAGAACAAGGCCATCCTATATCTGTCCGAACGGTTTACCGCCGGATAAGGTCTTTTGGACTGCACCGTTATCGATTCCATCTTGTGTTACCTCTGACGGTTGAGCATCGCCGGCAACGATTTCAGTGGTACAGAGAATGTCAACATTGGAATTTGGAATGGCATCAGGGCGTCCTTTCTGATTAACCTCGATTCTCCTTGGGTGCACATGATGGCCGACAAAAGGTTAGACGACGTCGGGGAGAAAGACGTGAACCTCAGTTTGATATTGAGCGTCATGTACACCGCACAGTAGGCGTTATGGTATGGGGTGCTATTGCACGTGCAAGTAGGTCACCTTTAGTCTTTATTAGAGGTAACATGACAGCGCTGCGTTACCTTCAAGAACTAGTGGAGCCATATGTTCTCCCTTACCTTAACCGGCTCATGTTGCCAGAGTTATTTTAAACTTTTTTGCTGTGAATCTTTTGCCATAGCCGCCCAGATCCCCTGATCTTTCGCCCATAGAACATGTTTAGGACATCATGGGTAGAAGGCTTTTGGAAATTTACCCCAGCACCCATTGACTTTGGCGGCTCTGATACAAGAACTACAGGTAGCTTGGAATAGTATCCCTCAAGAAGAAATATACCATCTTATTGCATCAATTCCAAGACGTGTTGGGGAGTGTATACACTCTAAAAAAAATCTCAGTGTGAATGTTGATTTCATACTATCAAGAATATTGTCGATGCAATTTACCACTAGAATGTCACATTCCTATCAATATTTTCGTTATTATGATCATATTGTGTTCAGTAGTGTAATTTATGACAGAAAATATCACAAACAGATCCAGTATCAAGAATTAATGAAATTTATTTGAAATTTCACAGTTTCCATCAAGTTTTAATGCCAATTCTTCATACAAAAGTCAGATAGGTGATATCTTGGGTGAAAATGAGCACTGCATGGTGAAATGTGAAAGAACGATTTCAGAGATTTTATCCGATTACCAAACTTTACACTCAGTTATCAACTTTATGTATATCCAAGTATAACTTTCGAAACATGTGAAATCATCGAAAGTACCAACAAGTGCTTTTCGACCAACAAACTATCCAAATTCGCACCAGGATTATCAAAAGAACGTTATACTTTATTTCGTCAACTTATTCATTGCTACATAGTTGCCAAGTATTCTTTATCGAAAGACAGATATCCCTGCTGAGTCTTTTAAATATAAAGAAATCGCCGATAGTTGTGAAGAATTGATAATTATAAGATGACAGGAAGAATCGTGCCCTTCCATGGGAATTCTCACAAACAATATTGATGTTATTTCGGAACACTCGAATCAATATTGGAAATATCACTGTATCCCTTTCTTGACTATAAAAATCAATTCCTCCACGCTCTCAATGACTCACAAATTTATTTTCTGCTATTTAATGATTTCGTAGTACAACAATAGTTGAATATTAGTAGTTACCTATCAATCAAGAGATATAGTTAGTCACGAATAATAAAGATATGGATTGTTGTGGTAAGTATATCATGATAGTCTGATAGAAAATGACTTCAAAGTGAGTATGCAGTATGATATAATATTACATTGCAGGTTTGAACAAATCGCTACTCATTGCACCATTCCATAAAAAAATCGTCTCAAGTACACAAAATTGGAAACATCCAATTTTGGAAAATGGATATTTGCGAAACCAAAGGATTGTTTTTAAAATATCAGAATATAATTATATCCGGCAACAATGTGCAGGGATTGGTTATGTCGCAATACTTCTGACTAGTTCTAACACAACACGTACATTCCATGGGAGACTACAATGTTGTGTGTTATATCGGGTTGATTTTATTATATTTTATTATTTTGTGCCTTGGAGACGATAAGTTGTTTCATGATGCATTATGAAGTGAGAATCTGGAAAAACGAAGTGTATCAAGAAGATTCGTTATGACTTATGAGAATAATGAGAAATTTGTTCTGGCCGTCGAAGGAAGTTTGGAAATAATACTGTTTGAAAGTGAGTACATATGAATCTTCAATTTGATTTTTTTGGGTGCCTACGTAATTGGGTATCCTCATTTCATAAATTTTTCCCGAAAATTTTTATGAGATATTTGTGTTGGTTGGTCGATTGGATTTACAAATTCGTCCATCGCCGACTTTGAAATTTTACATTTGTCAGTGAAAAATTTTTCATTCAATTTTCTTTATTCGAAAAGTGCAATTATCTGAATTAGATGAAATTTCATATTTATTATTAATGTTATTACAGATTCTTTATTGAAATTTATTTTCGTAATGTTCTTCAAACAAATGGGGCTTATCCATCTAACCTTTTGTGAACTGTCAATAGGATTTATTAAGAAGCACTTGCAGGTGAGTGTTTTTTGTAGTAGGTAGTCTAAGGGAACATATTTTTTTCAGAATATTGCGTATCTTAATTGTATATCACACTGTCGCAAAAACCTATTCTCCGGGATATTTTATTTCAGATAAGAGTGAATTCTTGATATCTATGTCGAATAAAACCAGCGTTGATAGTCAATTATCGGTCCTAAGCACGTTGAAAAGTTACAACTTTCAATTATATAAAGACCTGCCAGCTTCACATTATTTTGTAGGCACCAATTTGAATTGTATGATTATATATGATTAATATATAAATGTTTTAATTTCAGTAACCCTCACCATCAGAAGAAACAATTGGCAAAATTGAAAAAACTGCCAGCGCTATATCATTGACACCTGATCTGGAAGAATTTTGTGTCGTGTTGGACCAGAAAGTGCTGCCTCAAAAGTTCGATTGGTTTGTCGACAGTTTTGATTATCTCTTTAAGCTTCAGTAATCACTAAATATTTCTATTAACATTTATTGTTTACTGTATTTTCACAAATTATATATAAAAAATTAAACTGTCTATTAAATAATCTTTGAAATAATAAATTCATATGTACTAAAAAGTTTTTTCAATACCTATACCCTTTTCATAGCCTTTCGGTGATTTATATGATATTGAGTTTCAAATTATAAAACGAACAATATCATATAAAACACCGAAAATGGTGGAAATTTCAACTAAATAATACCTACACCCCGAGGGTTTAAAACGTTTCTGATTCGGTATTAAATAACACTGAACAAGATATTGCACATGCAATAGGTCAGTGCAAATTCACACTGCACTAAAGTTAAATCACACTAAACCAGTGCTAAATGCACTACGGTACTTGCGCAAATTCACACCGAACTAGTGCTAAACCCCATTGATCTAGTGCTACCTCACACTCATCCGAATGATAAATCTCAATCGGTCTGGTGTGAAAGCTGATTACTTATTATGGCAGAAAATACACCTGAAAGTCGGTGTTATTTCGGATGGTGCGAAATAACACAGAAAAGAGCAGGACCTCTAAGGAAATGAGGCCGGTGTTGGCCAGTGTTGTAAAATTTCTTAGAGTGTAGATAATCGCGGTGGACAAAAACATTATTAACAAATTTATTAAAAAAAATTGTAAACCCTTCGTTTATTTTCTTCAAATTTCAATTATTTACTCCTTTACTCCTTGCTATACTATCTATGTTTTACCAAAAAAAAATTCAATTTGAACAGCTCCTTCTGGGTGTTGCAGTTTCTTTGTCAGTCTGGATTTTTAGTCGACATCGAACTTGATTATGTGATTATATTCTAAGTAAATATCCATCGACTGCACATAATGCTGCTTGGTACACTATTGAAGAACACGTATTTACAATTTTTTTTCGATAAGCGGATTGAAAAATACAGGAATTATGTGGGTGTCCGCTGAGAGAAAAGTAGAAAAGAATGTAAAGCCCATTAACTAAAACTCACCGTTCTGTCACCTGGATGTTTCACACGGCAATTAAGGATTGCCGACTGGCCAACAACCGCTGTAATATTTCTAGGGCCTACGTCGTCGAAGTAAGGTTTTTGGGGTCCACCGGCTGTTTTTGTCTGGCTGTCCACGAACTTCGTGCTTTGGCTGTCTTTCAGCTCTTTTGTGGAGGATATGGCTGAAATGAGAAGTCCAAATTAGTTTTAATTTCGAAGGTGAAAACCTGGACAAGTTAAAATTAAGCTAGAATTATATGAACATTACCCCTTGAATCAATAGTTTTATTTGATTATTTCAAGCTTTCAAATTTGTTTAAATTCATCTTCAGGGAAAGTACAAACATTCAATACTGGACCACAGATCTTATATAACTTTCACTACATTTAACTTAATCAAAAAGAGGAAAAAGACCATCACTAGCGAGCTAAACAACGAAACGATTGTTATCGTTGATGTGGCACAAATATGAAGGATTTATGATGTAAATACAAATTATAAAGCTAGAACGATGATTTCAATGACAAGTATATAAAATTGGTTCCAGCACTGACGTGAAGTCAGAAGCTTTTGCGCGTATGTTCTATTGTCCACTCTCCTGTATTGGACACCCTTAATCGAATTTAACATGGTAAACTATGTTGTCCATTCTCCTGTATTGAACACTCTTAATTCGAATTTACCATGGTAAATTCGAACTAAGTGTCCAATACAGAGAATGGACAACATAATTTACCATGGTAAATTGAAATGGGTGATCGTTGCCTCGACAACTCTCGAACGAAACTTCGAATTTACCATGGTAAATTCGAAGTGTCCAATACAGGAGAACAGACACTAGAATTCACCATGGTAAATTCTATTAAGAGTGTCCAATAAAGGAGAATGAACAATAGAACATACGCGCAAAAGCTTCTGCACGTCAATGCTTGAACCTATTTTCTAAATTTATTTTATTTGTTTACATGTCATCATGAATAGGTTATATATGTGCCACATCAAGGATAACAGTGGTTTTGTTGTTTAGCTCACTAGTCTTGGTCTTTTTCCCTTAGTTTGAGTAAGTTAAATGTAGGGAAACTTGTATAAGAACTTCGGTTCAGTATTAAATGTTTGTAGTTTCCATGAATACGAATTCAAACAAATTCGATAGCTTCGAATAATTCAATAAAGAGAATAGTTGAACTTGTCCATTTTAATTCGAATTTTTCACTTGAACGAACAGAAAGAATTCACATGGTGCATGACAATATTTGCTGCAAACATTTATTATAGCAACAAAAAAGTATTGTTGGTAATCACAGTTCAACAACAAATACTCATCCAAAAATGTTATTAGGACCGATTACTAAAATTATAACAATGAGTTCAACCAGTTTTTTTTTGATTATTTTACGTTAAATTCTAAAATATAATGCAAACAAATTTATAAAAGCACCGACGTCAGGACCGGAGTTTTAGCACGCTTATCCGTGAAATGATCAATATATTAGATTGGGGAAAAAAATCCGCGTGAACTCTAAGACTTCATTTAGCATTACTAAAAGTTTTCTTTCTGGGTTTTCTCTCCCAAAAGCAGAAAAATATCTATAAAATAAAAATTAATTATTTTGTATATAATATTCCTTGTATTTGTGGTAATTCGTACACAGGAGAGACCAAGAGAGACATCAAGACCACTAGAAGTAAGAAAGTCAGAACATAAGAACAACTTGAGAAATAGAGACATGCAGAAATCAAAAATAGCAGAACATGTATGTACAGTCCAAGGAGATCACATGATGGACTGGAGTAATACAAAGATTTTGATGACAGAACCTGATATCATTAAAAGAAACTTTAAGGAGTCAACTTGTATTTTGTTGAACAGAGCATGCTATTTTGCAAATGGCTCAATTGGTATTGACCATATTTGGCTGAATTTATTAAAAAAGGAGTTGGAACTTGGAAATTCCTATGCAAAGAAAGACTATGTTACTATGATTTTCAAATACTGTTAATGTGACAATTCTCGAATTTCAGAATAACTATCAACAAAATAATTCTGAAGATTTTCGTTAAGTGTCTGACGAGGGAGTCTGATATAGACTGAATCGTACTTCTATGTTTTCACAGAACGCTGTACTTAATTATTCTATCTTTGAATTATTATATGATCTGTGTTCTTTCATGTCATCTCATTTTCCTATGAGAGATAAATGTCAAAATTATTTCTGGTTCATTATTCATTATCAGGATGATATGATATTATACTTTGAAGGTGATGATATAATGCCCGTTGATAATCAATATGATGATGGAAATACATTCTTTGGTAAGAGACATAATTAAATTGAGTTCAGAATATCTCCAGTAAAAACAAAACTGCAATATTGTCTAATTCATATAACATAATTTTCAGAGTATATTTGAGGAAAGAATGTCTCGGATAAGTTCGTTATTGGAGTGAATCAGTCTGTTTGAATTCAATTTCTTCCATGATGCAGTTCTATCGTAAGAATTCATTTATATCATTCCCAGAGAAGAATAATTTCGTTGATATGATTTATCAGAGTTTGAACAAGAGCGCCAAAGCTCCTGTCCATAGGGGTTGAACCATTTTTTGTTATATATTTCTCAATCGTTTCGTGCTCTCACACTATACAATACCTCCGTATTGGACACAAAATTTTAATTTACCATGGTAAATTCGAATTAAAATTGTCCAATACAGGAGAATGGACAATATAACATACGCGCAAAAGCTCCTGACTTCACGTCAGTGCTTGAACCAATTTTTTTTTCGTACGTGTACGGTTCTTAAAAAAAATCACACACGTCTTTATGTCGATATTCTACAAATAGTTACCTACTATATTTTTTTTGAGTTATCAAGGAAATAATATTCCAGGTGGGTATAACTCCGAAACCGATGGACCGATTATGCCCAAAATTAAACTTGCCTCTCCCATTTGGATGCGCAACAGACCCTGAAAATTGCGAGTCCCTATCTCCTTTCGATCGAAAGTAATCGAGGCAACTATCACCCATCCAGCTACTGAACTCACAAAAGGCTACGATATAGTTGTTCCTTCGTTGATGTTGTTTCGTTGTTGTTTGTTAGGCAACATTATTCGATTGTTTGCTTCTGACAAATATCTTGTGTTTTTTACGCATAAGCAAATCACAAAATAATTAATTTTAATTTTTTAGATATTTTTCATAGTTTGGGAGAGAAAACCCAGAAAGAAACCTTTCAATAATGAGTATAACTCCCACAGTATCCTTTAATGATTATTCATTTAGCATGTTTCGGATTATCCGAATCAGGTCAAATATATACACCAATGTGTTCTATAATTTCTTGCCATCTTCACAATGCTTCTGTCATAGAATTCTTGGTCCCTCAATCTTCTCTTGATGCCACTTTCTTATCACTGAGGAAGTTCTGCAATGCAAGAAACCCATGGTTATCGCTAGGTGCCAGGTCCGAACTATAGGGTGGATATGTAAAAACTTCCTAACCAAGCTCCTGGAGTTTCTCGTGATTCACAATAGACGTGTGTTGCCTAGCATTATCCTTTTGGCCAACTCTGGAGTTTCTGGTCAATCGCTAGCCTCAAACGGTTCAGTTGTTGACAGTACAGATCCAAATTCAGTATTTGGACATATCGAAGTAACCCATTATAAATTATTCATCTCTATTTCCACCAAAAGCACATCAGAACCTTCCTGGTTTGGCCATCGTTTGACCTGCTCCACCGCGCTTTGAACAGGATCATTTTCATCCAATATTGTCGTATTTGATCCATTTCTCATTATTGAAAGTTTTTTCTGGGTTTTCTCTCCCAAACTCTGAAAAATATCTATAGAATCAATTTTAATTATTTTGTGATTTGCTTCTGCGTAAGAAACATAAGGTATTTGTCAGAAGCAATCAATTGAAGAATGTTGCCTAACAAACGACAACGAAACAACATCACCGAAGAAACAACTATATCGTAACGTTTCGGAGTCTATATCAGACTCCTTCGTCAGACGCTTAATGAAAATCTTTAGAATTATTTTGTTGATAGTTATTTTGTGAAATTCAAAAAATAACTATAAACAAAATAATTCTAAAGATTTTCATTAAGCGTCTGACAAAGGAGTCTGATATAGACTCCGAAACGTTACGATATAGTTGTTTCTTCGTTGATGTTGTTTCGTCGTCGTATGTTAGGCAACATTGTTCAATTGATTGCTTCTGACAAATATCTTGTGTTTCTTACGCAGAAGTAGATCACAAAATAATTAATTTTTATTTTATAGATATTTTTAAGAGTTTCGGAGAGAAAACCCAGAAAAAAACCTTTCAATAATGAGTATACCTCTCACAGTATCCTTTAATGATTACCATTTCTCATCCCCAGTCACCATCCGTTTAAGCAATGTGTCCATTTCTTTCAGTCCGACATCAAGCTTCCTTTTGAATCCAGCTTTGTGCAAATGGATTAAAAATGTTTTATGGCAAATATTTAGCTTCTGGGTGAATCTACAACAGTTAACATGCCTGCCAGCTTCGATTATTACTGTGATTTTGTCGAAATTTTCTACGAGGGGCCTACATATGCGAGGTGCATCTCTGACATCATAAATACCTGAACGGAATCGAGGAAACCAAAATAACGGGTAATTGGCTGTTACAGCATAGGGACCATAAACCGAGCCATTAACACCATTTACAATTTCAGCCACCTGGCTTGCATTTTCGCCGTTATCAAAGAAAATCTGTAAAATGTAACGAATTATCTGTTTGTTGGCTTCGAATTTTAGTACCCTTTAACACACAACGAATTTTTGCAGTGAGGAATGTCACCTTGTTAACGAGCATAAATTGGCATAAATCTAAAATTTTGAATCAATAAGACAGTTAAATATCGATCACTACAGCCATCTGCCAAAAAAAATATGGATTTATTTTTCCCCAGCCCAATGCTAGACTGATTTCTAGCACCATACAGTATTGAAATATACAGGTACTAGTGGACAGGACATACGTGGTCCCGCTCGAAGTTTGGATTTTGGATTACCTGCTAACAACAGGATAAACTATTCTTCAATATTCGACTTTTCGATATACTATATTCTTTCACATAAAAGAGACATTTCAATATTTTTGTTTCGACGTAGTAAAATGACAGAAAGTAATGAATTGTGTTCTGCCTCTTTGAGATTCAAAACAAATTGGGACTTTACCACACCAAATATCATTTAGTCGAATTTATTTGATTGCCCTATCCTCTTGAATTAAAGCACAACTCACATTGTTATTTTAGTACTTTAGTTTTTGCATGAAATATTGTATGAGTATGGGAAATCCAGGTTTCCAACGTCTGATAATATGGAGCGAGTACTCCAGTGGAAATTAGCTTACATAGATTTAGCAATGATGAAGGAATATTAGATTCTGTTGTGATAACTCCCGAATTTGTTTCTGAAACCAAGAGGAATCGATGTTGAAACTCAAACTGAAAATTTTGAGGAGAAAAGAACAACTCAAATGAATGAATTGCATAATGAAAAATCACAAGCTACTAAGGATTTGTCCAACGAACACACATTGGAATCCACCAAGTTATTTTGTTATGTCAATGGTACATCGTTTATTTAGGAGTAGGCCATTTTGGAGAATTACTGAAGCCAGAAGATTCTTTTGTGGATTATCTATTATCGAAGGAATACATTCTTATGAAAAATATAGCTTCATTAGCGATTAGATATTCAGGAAAACAGGAATTTGAAAAATTTAGATATATTGCTTTTAAATATCCTGAATGAAGTTATCTTATACAGTCAAGTATTCTAATAGAAATTTAAAATTAGAAGAACGTGACAAAAGAAGGAATAATAAATCCAGAAAGCTGGGGATATCGAAACACAAATAATGGATAGGTAATAGTATATTGTATAATTAGTGGGAAAAGCATAATATTCCCAAACGACCGTGATAATTAACAGATGAGAACCGTAGCGACGAGTCTGGTATCACAGGAGTTTGGGAATATGCTTTTCCCACGAATTATACATACTATTTTTTCTTCGATCGTTGATTTACATTTAAGAAATTAATTGAAAAATATTTCATTCAAGAAGTAATCAAGTAAGTTTGAATAGGTTTCTCTAAGTTCATATTGAAATATAGAAGTGGTAACCATAGAAATTACTTTGTTATGACAAAAGTAAAATAATTTTCAAGCTGGATTTGTTTGATTCGTTATATTTTATAAGGAATTAAAAAAGAATCAATAAATATGAACACTGATAGTGATTAATTGTTAACTTGCACGCCTCCTGAACTAGTACTTAATTTACTTCCGGCGAAATCCAGAGAGAAGTATGGACTTGCGTACCAACGCTTCATGGATTTTTGCAGAAAAAAACAACAGTGTGTCCTTTCCTGAGAATGTACTGATAGCTGAATTGCTGAATTGGCTAAAACAATGAAATCTTCGACGTTGTGGGCACATTATTTCATGCTTCGATCAACTTTGTCTGTTAAAAATAATATTAATATTGCCCAGTATCAAAAACAAGAGCATTTTCAAAACGTCAAGGTATAGGATACAAACCGAAAATATCCAAAATTTTAACCCAGGA
Organism: Halyzia sedecimguttata; assembly: GCA_937662695.2. NCBI lineage: Eukaryota > Metazoa > Arthropoda > Insecta > Coleoptera > Coccinellidae > Halyzia > Halyzia sedecimguttata. The sequence goes on from OW569418.2 coordinate 11,387,373, forward strand.
ACAAGTTCAGAAATTCATTTTAGAGGCCTCAGATTACATCTTTTTATCGACGAAAGTAAGTAGATATAGATAAAATAGTATTACTTAAAATGCATAAAATACGAAATATACAATTTTTTATTAAAATAATATAAAAATCAAAACCACTCTTTGTTTCATTTTATTGTAATAATCCATTTGTAACATTACCGCACGCTACAGCAGTGCGGTAAGAATATTACCGAACTGTTATTTTCTAATTGCTCAGCAACTGCCCACTATTCTGGAATGCTGAGCTTTGCGCATAGAAAACAGGTCAAAATCGTGTCACTTTTCCCACGATGGAAGAAAAAATGTATTAATCTATCTCAATTTTCGAAAAGTATTTAGTACAGGAAATTTTATTTTAGAATGTATTACTACATTGTGTACATTTGCAAATAAAACGAAACCAAGTAGTCTGTTTTATTTAATATTATACAAAAAGATGTGCGAATACCTACTTTTTTGAGGACACAATACAATTCAACACATGTTTTATTTGAGTAATATAAATAGATTTAATAGATGATTTCTTTACATCTTAGTATCCGGTAAAGAACCACACCTTAGATTAAACGTTCTAAGTAGGTAATTGTTCACTAATTCAACTTAACTTAAACGAATAACTGTACTAGTCAAAATAAAAATTAGCAATATATTTGAAGATAATCAAGAATTTATAGAATCCACTCTACATACTTTGAATAGGACCCTTTCATAGCAATATTTTTTTCTTGATCTACAGGGCAATGTAAGTTGTTGACGAAGTAGAATGAGAGTAGATATATCACACAACTTGATATAGGTTAGGGTGATTTCCGGGATCGTAAGTATCAGAAGTGCAGGAAAAAATGGCGTTAGCATAATAGTTTTCTACTGCATCTCAAACTTCTTCATTACACTTTATAAAATTAATCCCACTTCGGTAACAAATTTCCGAACCAAAGGTTGAGTATATAATAACTTCCAGCAAACATTTCCGTTTGTTAAATAATTACAAATTTATTAATGAACGTGGTTCTGACCCTACCATAGTTGCGATTGGCCGAGAATTCCATGGTCAAAAGTAAGCATCGTCTGAGTTAATTCATAAATGCTGCAAGTGGCACATCCGGTCATCTGTACAATATGGCGAAGGCCCGCAGTGGTCCATCCTACGTCAAAATAGGGGATGAATCTTCCTCTATTAGATAGATAGATAGATAGAAGCAGGAGTACCCCAAGGATCCGCTCCTTGGCCCACTTCTGTACAACATCTATATCCACGTTATCCCAAAAGATGCACGCACGATGGTAACCCTCTACGCAGATGTCATAGGAGTTGCTTTCAGACATCGGCAAATTGCTTTCAGTCATACAACGAAGACTTCAGGAAGCAACCGAAGAATTGAACGAGTGGTGTATAAAATGGAAAATTCAGATAAATGGGCGAAAGAGTCAAGCCATCCTACTACAGAAGAGACAAATGAAAGTTGATAGAAACCTCATAATGGATGGTGCAGAAGTAAAACGGCTAAAAAAGGCCAAATATCTGGGGGTGATACTAGATAAAGGGCTTACATGGAAAGCAACATAAAATCAGAAGTTGAGAAAACAAAGGCGGCAATGAGCCGACTATATCCGCTAATAGGAATGAAAAGCCATATGAATAAGAACATAAATCTGACGATGATTAAAACTATAGCGAGACCGCAACTCACCTATGGTTCGACAGCGTGGGGCTTCGCAACCAAAAGCCACATCAAGAAGATACAGTCGGCAGAAGACATATTAATATGAAGAGCAATGGACGTACCATGGTTTGTAAGCAATAGACAAATACATAGAGACTTAGAATGGGAGCCGATCACAACGTTCATGAAGAAAAAAGCAGAGAACATATTTGATAAAGCCAACCTACATGCCAATGAGGAACTGAGAAGATTTGTAAACTGCAACCCAATGGAAGATGCCGGAAATATGAAGCGCTACTACAAAAGGCCGAGAGATCAACTACCTGGAGAACGAAATTAAGTAAGGAAACTTAATTTCAAAATAAACCGAAAGGAGAAATGATGCCCGTTCATCAAACATGGTGAAGGAAGACCATTAAACACTAACACGACATAGATCGTGTGAGAAATTCCCAAGGAACAGAGATAACTGGTATATAGGCAAAATGCCCGGAACCCGATCACAGGAGTTTTAGTGGGTAACCACCTACAGGAGAAGGACGGAGTCTCACACTGTTGCACTCAAAGTGGTTCGTCCATAAAGGTTTTCTCCTGCTCAAAAAAAAAAAATAATAAAGTAGTCCATCGTGGGCCACTGTGTACACTGTAGCCTTTATAATGATTCACGATATTCATTACTGAAATCCATTTGTAGATATCGCGAGTTGAGACGCCAAAGCAGGCACTTTTCATTGTGATTCCCAATCCCTAGAATTCCGTATAAAATCGAATAAGTGAAAGTGTAATCATTCCTTTTTGTTGAAAATGGCAACGAGGAATGGGAGACTCCTGGCAACAATCGATTAAGCCCAATCTTTCTTCACTTCGCATAGAAGCGCTGCTGAGCTAGAGTCAATGTGCGTATTATGGTTTCGAGGGCAATAAAAGAAATACACTTTTGTTCGGTCCAGGGAGCTTTTCCTCGTTGAATTTATTCGTTCAGCACCATCGAAGCTTTCCCCCAGGAGATGGGGAAGCGCTGGGGACGAGCGTGTTAAGGGACAACGTCATTAGGCACACTAGGAGTTATGTTCAATTCGAGGGAACAGATATAAATTCATTCAGGCCGACCGGAAACATTGCTTCGAGGTTGACCCACTTTTTTCAGTGAAGGTGGTTACTTTCAAGAAGACCCTCTTTAATGGAAATTCTGCACATCAACCTTTGTTCAATTAATTTTCTGGAATTATGGAATTGGTAGAGGTATCTGAATTTAATTCCAATTAGTTTGTTAATTTCTATTTGATTATTGATAATTGAACTAAAAATGGATTAATTTAGTGCACGAACAGAATGGAGATGATTTCGACGGCATAACTTGGTTTTGCGAACAAATAATGGATTTTCGCAATGCCGATTAGGGGTTTCTAGCTTGAATTTTATTAAGTGACGAAGCAAAAATTTATTTTAATGGAACCATCAACAGAATAAACTGTCGCTATTGATGAGATCACAATCCAAACTAGATAAAGGAGACACATACAAATTTTCCTGAAATAGTGAATGTATGGGCTGAAACTGTTAGTAACCAGTTTATAGGTCCTGACTTTATTGAAGATCCAAAATGTTTGTATTTATTACTGAAGTACCTGATTTCAGCGTAGGTGGATCCTTTTCCGAACGATCCAGATCTCCCAAATCAGATGCTATGGTTTCAACAGGATAGAGCTCCACCTCATTATTTTCAAGATTTAGATACCTGATTACCTGAAAGAAGTGTTTCCGATTATTCTCGTTATTGATTCGCTTGTTCGGTCTCCAGATCGTACTCCGTTTAAATTTTTTCATATGGTTACATCAAAAGCCAAGTCTACTTAAATCGCTCAACCAATATCGAAAAGGTGAAACAGAAGATTCAGGACGATCAAAATGTTTACTCCGAGTTTCTAGCTCGATTGGCGTACTGACAAAAAGTGACTGGCCATCAATTTCAACACTCACTTTGATCATTTTTGTAATTTATGTAGGATTTCAATTAGGATTGGAATTCTACTTGTATATTATTATTATTGTGTAATATTATTCTAATTTTTTTTTATCCGCTCGAGAGGAAAAACCTTATATAGGCCCGCCCTGAGAGGGTCCGCTTCTCTCAGGAGTGCGAGACTCCAGTTGTTGATTGGTTACTCACTAAAACACCTCTCGCACGTTCCTTGGAGTAGTTCTTCGTCCTGTCCTTACAGCGTCCCTTAACGAAAGAGATGAGCTGCAAGCGGCCCTCACAGTTGATGGAACCTGATGACTAGAAGTGATCCGAGCAACACCGCCTTGTGCATTCAGTGCGCTTAATCCTCTGCCAGAGATTTGCAGGCCGGAATAATGTTCAATTCGGTCACGTAGTTCACTCCTATTCCGCCTAGGCATCCTATGATTACTCCTTGTATTTTTCCCTCTTCTGTTCTTCTTTCATCACCACATTATTTTCTGCGGGGAAGGAAAATTCGATGACAAACAATTCCTTGAGTTCTTTGTCCAGCAACATTATATCTGGCTTTATGGCGTGGATCTGCCGAGTTGTTGGAGTATTATATTATTATACGGATCCTCCTAGGTCTTCCTCAAGGAGACCCCTCATAAACTCTCGAAGAGCTTGAGCGAGTAAGAAGAACCAATTGTGTTCTGTGTAGGCTTTGATACTGTTATGATTACATTTTAAAGGGTTCAAGCAACGTGTTATCGACACATCTAACGTTCCCTGCGCCCTCGGGGTACTCCAAATCCATGAGCATACCGTTAGCAGTCTTATACAGATGTACCACCGACAGGAGATGAAGATACTAAACCCGGACTCTTTGGCGTCTCCTAGAAGGTCGGGGTTTACGGGATATCTATATTTGGATTTTATAATACCCGAAGAGCTCTTGAAGAGCAACACTAACAACGACTATATTCCTGGAATTGTCTTAAGACCGTGGGATTGTTCCCAGGGAATCCATTTGGTCTAAGGCGGGATAGTTCTGCTAGCGAATAACCAATCATTGCACTAGCCTGTGAGATCGAGGGCAAGCCAAGTACAAGGGGAGATGGGGCGGTTTTATTGAATTCTGACTTAGAGTCAGCTTATGTCACATTACATGTGCGGTTATTGCCAAACTTCAGTAATTGCAAAAGTAAATACTGTCAAAGTGGTAATTAACCTTCAAGTTGAATTGTAAATATAGTGTGTAGATAGCAGAACAAGTGTTTTTTGAAAACCAAAGACGTTAAAGACGAAATGTAAGGCGCGTAATTCAACAAACCCCTAGGGCGCTAGGCGATTGATAAACTGTATTTTGTTGTTATCGATATTTGATAACAAGCACTAACTAATTGTACAATGCAATATCAATATAATCTGAGTGAGGAGCAAGGAGGAAGTGACTACATAGTTGGTACGAGAACTAAAGAGGTATTAGTTTCGCGACCAATCAAAGTAGGAGTGGTGTCTTTTGCACTAAGAGAAGTAGTAGTAGTAAATAATTTCAGGGTCATTATATATAAAAGACCAGATAGAAGAAAAATAGCAGGTTCCTTCATCTGTGTAAAATCATGGGAAATATTAACATTGATTTTGGTTTAGATTTAAAACTGCCCTGATGTGTTTCATATGTTCATTTGTCGCTTTTGAATATAGTGGGAATATCTCCGAAATTTCGGAAGCAAGCACCAATGAGTCTAGGATGTTTAATCTTAGGCATTCGAAATCTGGAATTTGTCCCAATTATCTGAACTGACTTCACTTGATTTCTGCATAAAAGCAGTCAGCAACAGCTGATGGATAACTTCAGCAGTTAAGGGGTTTCAATAGTCTCTACAGTAAACGAATACCACTACTGGGCAATGTGCTAGAACGGTGATAAGTTTCTTAACACTTCAGGTGTATAACTCCGAAACCGTTGCACCTATTATGCTCAAAAACGAACTTAACCCTCCCATTGGGATGCGCAACCTATTCTGAAAATTGCGAGTCCCTAACTCTTTTCGTTTGAAAGTTATGGAGGCAACGGTCGCCCAGGCCAGCTACTGAACTCACACAAGGCTACTCTGATCACCAAAAATATAGATCCGATCGTGTTCAAACTTGAAACTTGGTAGTAGCGTTAGCTTTTGAAAGTTCTCGCAAAATTTCAGCGATGTCGGACGAATAGTTTCTGATATATAGACCTTTTTTCAATGATTTTTTAAAAATGTTCTAGTGATACGTTTCTCACGAAATTTCGCAGAAATTTTCGCGTTGGTATTCTACAACTAATAACCATGTTCGAATCGGATTGGTTCGATATTTTTCGAGTTATTGAGGAAATAACAACCAAATTTCAGATGTATAACTCCAAAACCGTTTGGCCGATTATGTCAATGAATAAACTCAAATGTCGCATTCACATGCACAGCCTAACCTGAAAATTTCAATATGCTATCGCTTTCGGTCCTCAGGTTATCGCGACACAAATAATATATATATTTTTTAAATTTTCTAGTAATACGATTCCCACAAAATGTCACGAACGTCCTTAGGTTTGTATTCTACAACAACTCACCAAGTTTCAATTCCATCGGATTTGTATGGGTTGAAAACAAAGTTATTACTCGGAAACCGTTAGGCCGATTTTGCCCATTAACAAACTGGTCCGTCGTGTTGAGATGCGCCACCTACCCTGAAAGCTTCAAGTCGCTATCTCCTTCCGTGTTCAAGTTATTGTGGCAACGGCCGGCCGGCTGGACAGAATCAAATTCGACCTCGAATTCTTCATCAGGGAGTCGAACCCAATCATTTGAGACCATTTTCGGTAAAAAATTCGAAAATCACAGACATTTGGCAAAATGATAACGCGATGTTCCCCAGAACATACGGGCAAAACGGAATAAATTCCGCCATATTTGAAAAATCAAAAAGTATTTGATTTCACAAGCACTGCCTCAATCCATTCCATGATGACAAAGAACAAATATCATAAATTGAGAAATCGATATATCAATAAGTTTCGATATTTCCGGAGGCGGAAGTTTCGAAATAACCTAACGTTTATGTTACACATCCCCTCATGATCGCCTTAAGTATCACAAATTGGTATAACATTTTGATTGGGTTAATGTTGCTTCAAAGAGCACTGCATACCTTGTACATTAGTTTCGTATCCCACGAGTTGACCGATCAAGTGTATCCGAGAATTCGGTACATGCAATAACTTGAATAACTTACTTTGAGTATGCGTTAATTAGGTTTGCTACAAGTTTGCTGATACTTCAATAGCGTAATTACCATAATGTGACAAAAAGGACCCCTATCAATCTATCTCGTTATTGATGTTACGTGAAGTCGGGAGTTGTGAACACAAAGCAATATGATTGACTGAATATCGATTATATCATGTCAGGTGAATTAAATTTTATAGAAGATCTTAAAAATAAACTGCTCCACAAGAGTTAGGGATATCATATCAAGTTGTTCTAAGGCGTTAAATATTAAAGACAATATCAAAAACATGATCAACTGCCAATAAAAACTTATTAATTCGATTTGAATGCATATTTTCACCATCTAGTCGTCTTTTTTCTTGAATGTGGCAGTTTTTCACATTATTCGTAAGATTTAACATTTCAATATGCAGTTAATTTATTGTCAGTCTCTTATCGATATCGAACTATCGGTATGCTACAGGGTGGCCTCACTCAAGTCGCTGTGGCAGAAACATTTCAAGTATCGCGAAGTGTAATATCGCGACTCTGGAATAGGTTCAATGAGACAGGTTCGGTGCAGGAAAGACATAGGGTTGGTGGACCAAGAAAAACAACACCCGCACAAGACCGTTTTGTCACCATTTCGGCAAGGAGATATCCTCTTTCTTCATGTAGGATGCTGAGAAATCGACTTTTGAATGCCAATGGTCCTGAAATTTCCATCGAAACCATCCGACGTCGTTTGAAGGAGATTAAACTGTCTTCTAGACGTCCATTGAGGGGTGTTCCGTTAACACGTGAGCATAAACGACAAAGATTAGAATGGGCCAGGCAGCATGTTAATCTGAACGTTCAATGGAGTAGTGTACTTTTCACAGATGAATCCAGTTACGGTCGATTTTCAGATTCTCGAAGATTAAGGGTATGGACTATGCCGCGTATACCCCGAAATCGTCGTCATGTGCAAGAGGTTCATCCATTTCGAGGAGGCTCTGTTATGATATGGGCTGGGGTATGTTACAACGGGCGCACAGACATTCACTTTTGTCCTGGCAATTTGACTGCTCTACATTATAGGAAACATGTCATTGGCCACGTGTTGCAAATTTTCATGCTGCCGTTGCTGAAGCTTTCCAATTTCTTGACGATAACGCAAGACCACATCGTGCAGTAATAGTAGAAAATGCGCGAGACGAGCATGGTATTCCACATTTACCAATACCTCCGCATTCGCCAGACTTAAACTGCATAAAACATGCATGGGATATGCTACAAAGAAGGCTAGATGATCACCAACCTCCACCAGAAACATTGAATGACCTCAAAGCACTACTGCCTCGTTTATGGAATGTATTCCTCAAGATATGCTCAACACCCTCGTTGACAGTATGCAACGAAGATGCCAGGCGGTCATTGACGCCCGTGGTGGCCATACCTTGTATTGGAGGCATAAAAAGACCAAAAAAACAATAAAATGCCCGGAAATAAAAGTCGTTAAATTTGACTCTATTCTGTTAATCACCCTGTATATGTTGCAGACCAGAAAACTTTCGTGCATTTATAGTTTTTAACCTAAAACTATATTAAATTACGTTTTCAGCGCAAACAAAGGTTTCAGAATGTCAGTTATTTTAGTTGAAACGATTACCCCTAACTCTTGTGGAGCAGTTTATTTGGAGTGACCGATTAGAATCCATTGAAAACAATTTGATAATTCATATGAATATTGCAAGAGGGAAAACAAATCAAGTTATTCATTATATTGATAAAATCTTGTTGAACAGGCACCAGTAAATACAAAAGGCAATCATTATGAAGCATTCATTCATTTTTGCGCGTATGTTCTGGGGAATATCGCGTTATCACTTTGCTCAAATATAATGTAATCTATTTTAATTTTCGAATTTTTTGCCGAGAATGGTCTCAAACGACTAGGTTCAACTCACTGATGAAGAATTCGAGGTCAAATTCGATTCTGTCCGTCCGGAGGGCCGTTGCCACGATACTTGAGAACGGAAAGATATAACGACTTGAAATTTTTAGGGTAGGTAGTGCGTTCCAATATGACGAAAGAGTTCATTAATAGGCATAATGGGCTCAACGATTTCCGAGTAATAATTTTGTCATCAACCCATATAGATCCGATCGAATTGAAGCTTATTATCAAGTTGTAGAATACAATAAATTCAAAGACGTTTGTGAAATTTTGTGAGAATCGTGTAGCAAAAAAATTGTAAAACAATTACAAGAAAATATCATTTAAGTCACGATAACCTGAGGTCGGAAAAGATTGCGACTTGTAATTCTTAGGATTCTGAAATTCGGTTTTTATTTCCTCAATAACTCGAAATATACAGGAACGATCCAATTCAAACTTGGTTACTAGTTGTAAAATGCCGGCTCCAAAATTTTTGCAAAATTTAGAGAGAATGGTATCACAAGAAAATCTTAAAAAAGTAATTGAAAATCTTTAAAAAAAAATCTATATATCAGAAACTATTCGCCTGTCATCACTGAAGTTTTGCTAAACCCTTCAAAACCCAACTTTACTGCCACGTTCCAAGTTTGAACACGATCAGATGTACATCTTTGAAGATTCGAGCAGACTTGTATAAGTTAAGTAGCTGGATGGGTGACCGTTGCCTCGATAGTTTTCGAATGAAGGCAGGTAGGGAGGTGAAATTTTCGGTGGCGCATCCGCATGGGGGAGTCAAGTTCGTTGTTGGGCATAATCGGGAGTTATATCCATCTGGAATATTATTTTCTCGATTACTCAGATAATACAGACTCAATCGAATTGAAACTTGGCTTCTAGTTGTAGAATATCAACATAAAGATTCGTGTGGAATTTTGTGAGGATTGTATCACTAGTAAATTAAAAAAAAAATATTAAGAAATATTATTAAGGTCACGATAACCTAAAAACAGAAAAAGATAGCAATTTGCAATTTCCAGGGTAGGTTGTTCAGCCAAATGCGATATTTGAATTTATTTGTAGGTATAATCGGCCAAACGGTTTCGGAGTTATACCTACCTACAATTTGGCTGTTATTTCCTCATTAACTTTAAAAATACAAGACCGATCCGATTCAAACATGGTCAATAGTTGTAGAATGCCAACGCGAAAATTCTTGCGAATTTTGTGAGGAACGTATCACCTGAAACTTTTTGAAAATTCATTGAAAATCATTGAAAACCATTCTATATATCGGAAACTATTCCTCCGACATCACTAAAATTTTGCGAGAGCCTTCAAAACCTAAGTCTACATCCAAGTTTCAAGTAATACACGATCGAATCTATATATATTGTTGATCTGAGTAGCCTTATGTGAGTTCAGCAGCTGGATGGGTGACCATTGCCTCGATAACTTTCGAACGAAAGGAGATAGGGGCTTGTTATTTTCAGGGTAGGTTGCGCATCTGAATGGGAGGGTTGAGTTAGATTTTCGGCATAATCGGTCCAACGGTTTCGGAGTTATACCCACCTGGAATATTATTTATAGCTTGGTAACTAGTTGTAGAATATCAATATAAAGACGTGTGTACATTTTTGTAAGAGCCGTACCTCTAGAAAATTAAAAAAAAACGAAAAAGAATTTGGTTCAAGCACCGACGTGAAGTCAGAAGCTGTTACGCGTATGTTCTATTGTCCATTCTCCTGAATTGGACACTCTTAATCGAATTTACCTAGAATAGAACTACGAATCAACATTTGGCAATCCAGTTTTGTGAAGCCCACATAATATTTTAATTCCCAATTATGGTTATGCTTAGTTAATAGATAATGATTTGGTTAATGAGTCATCTAATATATTTATATAATATAATTTATAAAGGTTATAATGCGAAATACCAGAAGAATATTCCGAACCCGAATTCTCAATGGAATTCTCCAGTCAGACCATCCAAAAATCAAGTTCTTCCGATGTTGCCAGATTCACCTTTGCATAAACCATACTTAACAAAGCCTTCTGTCGCAGCAACATGGCGCAAGGGTTTGTCCGCTAAGGCCAGGTTATGCTGTACTTAAAATTTAAGCTCTTCTTAATTAAGTGTGTCTTAGACGCAAGAAGGTGCAAGTGGGCCTAAAGGGTGTCGGTAAATTTAACGAGCACGTAGTTAACAAATACTTTACGGAGAAGTTGAATAAATCGGCCCTAAGAGTGTCCAATACAGAAGAACAGACAATATAATTCACTATGGTAAACCCAATTAATAGTGTCCGATACAGGAGAATGGACAATAGAACATAGGCGCAAAAGCTTCTGACTTCACGTCAGTGCTTGAAGCAATTTTTATTTATTACTAGCTGGCCTGGCGAACTTCGTACCTCCTAACTCAATAAAAAATAATGCTCGGTATGAATGAAGTTTTATTATTATTTTCGATTAATTGAACATGATGTTGCATACTTACATAGTATTCATAGTTTCTTGAAATACTGGCTATTTGTAAAGTATCTTAATCAATTTAACGCTTTCTGATAAACTATATTTTTTGTTTTGTTTTTTGGTGGGCAAATAAACAAAGATGACGGTTTTCCGACGCCCGAACATGCAACGTATAATTGTCCATGCGCCATGTCCACACATCTAAGGAAAAACAAAATTGTTACATTATGAGAATCCATCCAAGATACCAATTCAGTTAATGCTTTGTTTGTGGCATAAATCCCTTCAATTGTGTACAATTGTGCCGTGATATAAAGAACACCCAGTATAGTAATGGTTTATTTTGATGTATGATGATGTATGCCTCGATAGTATATTTGTTAACACATTTGAATGAAATTGTACGATCGGCGTGAAAAACAGCAAGTTGCAATTTACCGTAATTGAAAAACACCCTCTATGAAAATTTCGGACAAATACATTCTGAGAATCCATCCAAGGTACCTATATAGTTAATGCTTTGTTAGTGGCACAAATCAGTTAAATCGCGTACAATTGTGCAGTGATATAAAGAACACCCTGTATAGAAATGGTTTATTTTCAATGATGTATGCTTCGAAAGTATATTTTTTAACACAAATGAATGAAATCGAAGATTGGCGTGAAAAACAGCAAGTTGCAATTGACGTTAAAAGAAAAACACCATGTATGAACATTTCGGACAAATACATTATGAGAATCCATCCAAGGTACCTATATAGTTAATGCTTTGTTTGGGGCACAAATCCCTTCAATCGCGTACAATTGTGCAGTGATATAAAGAACACCCTGTATAGAAATGGTTTATTTTCAATGATGTATGCTTCGAAAGTATATTTTTTAACACAAATGAATGAAATGGAAGATTGGCGTGAACAACAGCAAGTTGCAATTGAGGTTAAAAGAAAAACACCATGTATGAACATTTCGGACAAATACATTATGAGAATCCATCCAAGGTACCTATTTAGTAAATGCTTTATTTGGGGCACAAATCCCTTCAATCGCGTACAACTGTGCAGTGATATAAAGAACACCCTGTATAGTAATGGTTTATTTTCAATGATATATGCCTCGAAAGTATATTTTTTAACACTATTGAATGAAATTTCACGATGGGCGTGAAAAACAGTAAGTTTCAAATGACGTTAAAAGGAAAACACCCTGTATGAAAATTTCGGACAAATACGATGTTAAAAGAAAGAAAGACACCCTTTAGGAAAATTTCAGAAAAATACATTATGAAAATCCATCCACAATACCTATTTAGTTAATGCTTTGTTTATGACACAAATAACTTCAATCGATCCTAACGCCAACCACAACACCAACTTCAACGCCAACTTAAACTCCAACTCCATTTCCACCTCCATCTCCACCTCCAACTCCAATCCAACTACAACGCCAACTTCATAACCAACGCCAACCACAATGCCTACTCCAACTTTAACTTCAACTCCAACCCCAACGCCAACTCCAACACCAACTCTTACCCCAACTACAACGCCAACTCCAATCCTAACGCCAACCACAACGCCAACTACAACGCCAACTCAAACTCCAACTCCCCCTCCACCTCCACCTCCATCTCCACCTCCAACTCCAATCCAACTACAACTCCAACCCCAACGTCAACTTTATTGAATAGCCATAAAGTTCAAATTGACTCTACATTTAAGTTAGAAAACGTTTGTATGGGAAAAAGAAAAGGGCTGTTTTTAGGGTTTTCCCGGCAATTATTCGAAATTTTCTCCCCGTAAAAACCATCCTTGGACTTCAACGAACATTAAAAAAAAAGAATTAGCAAAATTTGTCCAGGCACTGTTGAGCTATGCGCTTACCAATACATTTTGCGATTGATTTTTATATATAAGATAACGGGGTCGTGAGAATCGGTCCAACCCTTCAGAACTGCGATAACAGATTTTATTCTATTACCCTGCATACTCATCAAGAGCATTGGCTATCACGTTGTGAGGATATAGAACTGACTGATCCATATAAAAAATTCTTAGGTTGAACAGCTCTAGGTATTTAGAAGACATTTGTCTGGCAGTTTTCTTTTCCAGTCCACAGAACCTGGATGTTTCGTCGGCTGACTTGCCAGTGCGGTAAAATTGGTGACAGTGTCCTGTAAAAAGTTGGACGACATCATTTTGCAGTAGTGCTAAATATTTATCGCCATTCAAATTGCCCCAATGAAAAAGGGACCCATGATCCGGATTCCAAAATTGCCTGCCCAAACATTAACCTTTTGAAGGAATTGCGTGTGTTCCTCTCTCATCCAGTGAGGATTTCCCTCGGGACTTTCGGTAGACTAATAGCGCCAATTTTGACGATAAGTGCACTCTTCAGAAAAAAAAATGGTTCAAGCCCTGTGGACAGGAGATTTTTGGCGCTCGTGTTCAAACAGACAAATTATATCTCCGAAAGTATTGGTTTCTCAGAGTTGGGAATTATATCAACGGATTCCTATGACAGAAATGTATCATGAAAGAAATTGAATTTAAAAAAAGTGTCGTTTAAAGAAAATGCTTCAAAAATTATCTTATAAAAAAATGGTTCAAGCCCTGTGGACAGGAGCTTTCTGGCGCTCTTGTTCAAACAGACAAAGTAAATCTCCGAAAGTATGGGTTTCTCAGAGTTGAGAATCATATCAATGTATTCTTATGATAGAACTGCATCATAGAGTAAATTCAATTCAAATAATAGTTTATTTATCAATATTAAATGAGCAATCTGAGAATGAGAACTGCACCCTGGAAGAAATCAAATTAAAATAGCTGAAATGAATTTGACTCTCTCTTATAGAACAGGATGACATGTACGAGTATGAACCCAGATCATATATTAAATTATAGTTATAATAATTATAGCATTCTGTGAAAACATAGAAGCCTTAATGCTTCAAAAATTTTGAATTTAGTTATCAAGATTAAGTGAGCAATCTGCAATGATTCAACCTCGTGGAATGGGTTGTTGCAACTTACACTCGGTGCATAGTTTTCACAACTCGAAATACCTAAGGAAAGTATCATCGAAATGTCTAGAGCAAGGCTAGAGTAATCATATTAGATTGTCCATTTATTCCTGATATTTGAGTAGGTAGTGGATTAGGAACAAATTATTTTAATAGTTCAAAATATATTAATAAAATACTATCCTCTTTTCATAATTTAAAATTTAATAGTTCATACCAGTAACACATCATTTTCTGTATTATGAACCTTCTTGTTGAATGTAGATCCATATTTTAGTATTTTTTTTACTAGCAACATTATGAAAATACTGTATATAGGAACATGTCTCACTACTTAAGGAAGTAACAGGTAATATTAACCTCAGTGGTCAACGAACAGTAATTTCTTTTGATGATTCCATTATGATCTTCTTTCCTATTGCCTCCACAAACTACATTAAAACAGTCTTGTATATATTCACAAATTCAAGAGTCCAATTTTTGCTTTCCTAGAGAAAATAACAACTATGATTTGACAATCTCTTATAGCTAGAAAATATGACATTTTTGAATAGTGATCACAGACAGATTATGTGTTCACATTCTGTGAATACATAGAACTTACGATGTATTACTGAAACTTTGAAACATCATATCTCCGAGAGTATTAGCTTGTTAGAGTTGAAAATGAGAACAATGGATTCTGATGATGAAACTGCATCTTAAAAAACTTTTAATTCAAAAGTTGTAGAGTGAAAAAAAATATTTGTTTTTTTTTACTCCGAAACTATTAGACCGATTCTGCCCAATAACGAACTTAACCGAGATATTTATCCCTCAAACCTACTCTGAAAATGTCAACTTTCTAGCTCATTCCGTTCGAGAGTTATCGTGTTAACGGACGGACGGCCGAACAGAATCGATTTCGACCACGGATTCTTGATCAGTGAGTCAAACCAAATCGTTTAAAACCATTCTCAGCCAAAAATTCGAAAATAACAGACATTTGGGCAAATTGATAAGCACTCTGTTCCGAGGCACAAGAGCGCCAAAAATGTTTACTAATTGGATAATATTGTTATCCAGCATGTTCATCATTTGTTCACAAATATAAGTTATCCTATCAAAATCGTCTTCCGACAGCTCCTGGGTAGGTATCAATTTATAGGAATGCATTTTATTTTGTTTTAATATGTTTAGAATCAATGTATGGCTGACATTGAATGTTTTGGAGGCATCTATACTCGATTTATTAGGATTTTCTTCAAATTCAAGCATCACATCTAATTTCACATTCTCATACAGTGTATTAGCAGCTGCCTTTTTAATCGGCCTTACATGCCCAAACTCGCGAAACTGCTTCTCTATTTTACTCATTGTCCCTTGGGTTATAGACTGCAAATTCGGAAATTCCAAGCGACTTACTTCTTTTTGTGTTCGGGTGTTATCTCCGTAAATAAATCTTTTGTAAAATTGTTATTTTGGGCATATCCGTTAATCAAACCATCATCAAAATTGTTAAAATTAAATTCAAATACAAATTAGACAATTTATAAACTACAACATATCAGCTCAAAACAATTTGTGAATGCGTTCTAAAGAAACTAACATTGCCATAAAAAGTGTTTTACGTAGTTTTCAGAGTACCATCTGGAAAAAACAATGTAATAGTTTTTTTTTCATTTTCTTTCTATCACATCTTGAAGGCAAATAAGTTCAGTATTATTGTAATAAGAATTGGAAATATTATAATGAATTTCAGTAATTTTTTTAGTTTGAGTTTTGCAATAAACATGAATTTGATCACATTTCTGAATAGAGAATGACGCGACCTTTCAAACAATATGTCACAAGCTCATACTTCCTATTTGAAAAATGGGTTCAAGCCCTGTGGACAGGAGCTTTCTGGCGCTCTAGTTCAAACAGACAAATTATATCTCCGAAAGTATTGGTTTCTCAGAGTTGGGGATTATATCAATGTATTCTTATGATAGAACTGCATCATAAAGAAAATTCAATTCAAATAATAGTTTATTTATCAAGATTAAATGAGCAATCTGAGAATGAGAACTGCACCATGGAAGAAATCAAATTAAAATAGCTGAACTGAATTTGACTCTCTCTTATAGAACAGGATGAAATGTACGAGTATGAACACAGATCATATAATAAAGCTTAGATAGACTAATGATAACATTCTGTGAAAACATAGAAGTACGATTCATTATTGAAATTTCGAAAAATCATATCTCCGAAAGTATTGGCTTGTTGGAGTTGAAAATGATATCAATGGATTTTTGTGGTAAAACTGCATCTTAAATAAAAATTTAATTTGAAATTTGTTGCTTAAAAAAAATGTTTTTTTTTCGTTACTCCGAAACCATCTGACCTATTTTGCCCAATAACGAACTCAGCCGAGATATTCATCTCCCTAACCTACTCTGGAAATTTCAACTGCCTAGCTCATTCCGTTCGAGAGTTATTGTAAAAAAAATATTTTAAATTTTCAAAATATTTTTTTTACACTTTGCGGTAACCTGGTCAATACAAAACTTCACATACGTATGAAGGTCGTGATTCTACAATTTTATGCTAAATTTCAGATAGATCGAGTGATCGGTTTCGGAAATATTCATAAAAAATGTTTTTACTAAAATCGGCCATAACTCCGAAACCGCTCGATGGATTTTGCCCATTAACGAACTTAAACGAGATATTTACGCTCCAAACCCACCTTGCAAATTTCAATCCTCTAACTCCTTTCGTTCGAGAGTAATCGTTCCATTCGGATGCGCAACCTAACCTTAAAATTTCTAGTTGATATATCTTTCCGTTCTCAAGTTACTGTGAGATACGTAATATATATAAATATTTTTTTAAACATTTTCTAGTGATATTATCCTCACAAAATATCACATACGTCTTTGTGCTGGTGTTATTCAACTAGTCACCAAGTTTCAATTTGATCGGATCTTTATTGTTTGAAAACAATATTAGTACTGAGAAACCGTTCGGTTGATTATGTCCACTTACGAATTCGTAATTCGGATGCGCAACCTGCACTAAAAATTTCAATTCGCTATGTTTTTCCGTTCGAAAGTTATCGTCGCAAGGGCCAGCCAGACAGAATCAAATTTGACCTCGAATTCTTCATCAGTTAGCCAAACCTAATCGCTTGAGACCATTTTCGACCATTTTTTATAAGTAGATCCGTTATATCATGAAAGAATAGTTTAAATTGACATAGGTCGCGCATACAAATGGGACAGTTAATTTCGTTGTTGGACTAATTGGCGCCAAACGGTTTCGAAGTTATACCTATCTTGAAATTTGTTGTAATTTCCTCAATAATTCAAAATATAAAAATCCGATCCAACTAAAACTTAGTAATTGCTTGCAGAATGCCGACGCACTAATTTTCGAGAAATTTCGTGAATAGGTATATCATTTCTCTAGAAACAAAAATTTTTTCCTTCAATAATTTAATTTTTTAGAAACTATTCGTCAGTATCCGCTGCAATACCGCATATACCTTCGAGCTAGTATTTTACGATCGGTTATCGAATTTCAGCTTGATCGACTTCGCATGAGGCGTGGATAGATAATGAAACATGCGCGCAAAAGCTCTTGACACCTCAGCACTTTTAATTTTTTCTCAATATTCAACATAGATAAATCAATGAAAATTTATATACGATTTACACTTATTTATTCAATATTGTGACCCGTTTCGTCGACACAGCGACTTCATCAGACTACATCATACTAAATTCTTAACAAGTTATTATCTCCCTATACCTAGATGACATGGACACAGAATCATTTAAAACTAATTACATGAGAAACTTATTTAAAACAAATTACATAATAGACTTATTTAAAACTAATTACATGAGATTTCACTGCTGGTTTCTTTTTACATATTAACAATAATTCATTCCTAATGCTTTTATAAATTGATTCTCTATTTGAATAGATTGAGTAACGGTGAAAAATTTCGATCTAATTATTCATTAACTAAATTACCCGTATGTTTTTCCCTATTTATTTCGACCATTTCCCAGTAATTGAATTGCGCATCTTTATTCAAATTGTGTAGAATTTTGAAATCCGGGTTAAACTTATGTCCTGCTGCTACTAAATGATTCGATTAATTTGAATTAATTTTGTTGTTTTTGTAGCTGTGATGATGTTCCTTTATTCTTATGCCAAAATTTCTACCAGTTTTTCCTATATATGATTTGTCACAACTCCCGCAATTTAATTGATAATCACCGGATTTATCTTCTTTATTCCTTTTCGATTTATTGTTCTTTATGAGTTTGGCAAGATTATTGTTTGTTTGTTAATTCAAATTATTCGAATCATTTATTAGCAGAAGGACATAAGTTTAATCCGGATTTCAAAATTCTACACAATTTGAATAAAGGTGCGCAACTCAATTACTGGGAAATGGTCGAAATAAATAGGGAAAAACATGCAGGTAATTTAGTTAATGAACAATTAGATCTAAATTTTTCACCGTTACTCAATCTATTCAAATAAAGAATCAATTTATAAAAGCATTAAGAATGAATTATTGTTAATGTGTACAAAGAAACCAGCAGTGAAATCTCATGTAATTAGTTTTAAATAAGTCTATCATGTAATTTGTTTTAAATAAGTTTATCATGTAATTAGTTTTAAATGATTCTGTGTCCATGTCATCTAGGTATAGGGAGATAATAACTTGTTAAGAATTTAGTATGATGTAGTCTGATGAAGTCGCTGTGTCGAAGAAACGCTTCACAATATTGAATAAATAAGTGTAAATCGTATATAAATTTTCATTTAGTTAATATGGATTTGCATCAAGTAAAAGCCACAAGCATTAAATTTTCAACATAGATGCCATAGATGTTTCAGTGTAATCCTATTCTTGAAAATATCTTCGATTTTTGTTAATAGACTTTCTCGATATATTTAGTTTTCTGCATTATACGTCTGATGATGGGCGAAACATGTCACCAAACATCACTTTTAGTAAATAAATATGATACTGTAGATTTGGAGTTTTTATTTCACACAGTTATGATCAAGTCAGTATCTTTGAGAAATATGGATGAATTATTCGAATATTGTTACTCAAGTTTCGAATGAATTCATATTCAATTTCTGGTTTCCCTCGCCATAACAATAGGAGAAGGATCGGGGAACCCTGAACTCGGCAAGAAGTCAGGTGTAGAATATATAACAGAACTAGTTGATGAACCGCAATTTCCTGAGGAACTTCGACTTCGTAGAAATTGGAGCAATAATACAATAAGGGAATTCAGCGGTTCGCCAAGAAGAGATAAATATTATTAGCAAAATGATTCACTGAAAGTTGCCAAAAGTTTTCATTAATTTCAGGACCTGAATTATTGATAACTTCTGAATCACTGATAAACGCCACGAATGCGATAAACGGAGAGTTTTTGACTCCTCTTCTACCCCTTCCCTTAATCCATTTATAATATGTAGGAGTTTTACATCAATCGTCTGTTGATTGAATTACGCTACTTACAGTTAGTCTTTAACGTCTTTGGTTTTCAAAAAACACTTGTTCTGCTATTTACGCACTTTATTTACAATTCAATTCGAAGAAGTATTTACAACTTTGACAGTATTTACTTTTGCAGTTACTGAAGTTCGCAAACTACCGCAATATACTCTGAATTCGTATAAGTCATAATTAAAAAATTGGTTCAAGCCCTGTGGATACGAGCTTTTTGGCGCTCTTATTCAAACAGACAAATTAAATCTCCGAAAGTATTGGTTTCTCAAAGTTGGGAATTATAACAATGGATTCCTATGATAGAACTGTATCATGGAAGAAATTAAATTTGAAAAAAGTGTCGTTTAATAAAAATGCTTCAAAAATTATCTTTTAAAAATGAAGAGCAATCTACAATGCTTTCATGCTTCAAAAATTGTCATAAAATTTATTTATCAAGATTAAATGAGCAATCTGCAATGATATATTCAACCTTGTGGAATGGGTTGTTGCAACTTACACTCGGTGCATAGTTTTCACTCTAAACACCTAAGGAAAGTATCATCGAAATGTCTAGCGCAAGGCTGGAGACAATCATAGCAAATTTTCCATTTATTCCTGATGTTTGAGTAGGTAGAGGATTACGAACAAATTATTTTAATAGTCCAAAATATATTAATCAAATACTATCCTCTTTTCATAATTTAAAATTCAATAGTTCATACTACTAACACATTCTTTTCTGTATTATTAACCTTAACTCAAGACAAAATGTTTGATACACATTTCAGTATTTTTTTTGCTAGCAACATTATGAAAATACTGTATTTAGGAACATGCCTGACTACTTAAGAAAGTAAAAGTTAATATTAACCTCAGTGGTCAACGAACAGTAATTTCTTTTGATTATTACATTATGTTCTTCTTTTCTATTGTCTTCATAAACTACATAATTAAAATGATCCAATTCTATATCTTCTGAGATATCACCCCAATATTTATACATAAATTATTCAATATGTAATCAGTCAATATTATTTCGTTATTGCGTGAGTCAAACCAAATCGTTCAATACCATTTTCAGCCAAAAATTCGAAAATTACAGACATTTGAGCAAATTGATAAGCACTCTGTTCCCAGGAACAATTCGCTAACCATCTTAATTGTACCGTTTTAGTCTTATCCCTGCTCAGAACTCACTGCTCTTTTCCTCTCTTCTACATACCGAGGTACCTACTTTGTTTACCTTCCCCCTCTCCCCCCCCGTACTTGGATTGCCCACGATCTCACAGGGTAGTACAATGATTGGCAATTCTCTGTCTGAACTACCCCGCCTTAGACCAATATGATTTCATTGGAACGATCCCACAGTTTTAAGGCAATTTCAGGAATATAGTCGTTGTTTACGTAACGAGAGCTGTTTGGGTATTATAAACTCCAGATACAGATATTCCGTTAACCCTGACCTCCTTGGCGACACCAGTAGTTCGGGGTTCGGTATTACATACTTCATCTCCTGCCGGTTGATACATGGGATCTGTCCGTGATCCGGGATCTCTCTAAGATCGCTAACTAATGGATTTGGGGTGCCAGAGAATTTCTGATGCGACGATAATGCGTCGCTTGCACCCTTGAAATACTATCTTTATTCTAACTATATACAAGTAGATTTCCAATCCTTATTGTAATCAACTACAAATATATATTTATTTTGTTTTCACAATTCAAATAATAGCAACAAGGCAATTTTGCTGTCTGAATGGAACTCGTGCAATATTTTCAACAAGGGCCCTTCAAAAAGGGTTTTGGGGTTTGATATTCCCAAGAAAATAAGTTATTTCTGAGTTCTTTAAGAACAGGCCATCGTTGTTGCAATAGCATGCTGTTCTGATGGAACTCAGTTACAAGGCCAAGATGTGAATTTGGTGGAGTTGAGGAAACCATGGATCAATTGGTCAACAATTGTCTCATATATAAATTTCTGGATGGTTTCAACGCTGTTCACAAAGTTTCTAAATCATTTTTAGAATGAGTATTGAAATTGAAATTAATTTGATAACCCATGGAATATTTCATTATTATTTGTTGTCTTCTTTTATCTTTTTGGCGCTCTTGTTCCTCGGAAGAGAGTGTGCTTATTAATTTGCCAAAATGTCTGTAAATTTCGAATTTTTTGCTGAAAATGGTCTCAAAGGTTTTGGTTCGACTCACTGATTAAGAATCCGTGGTCAAAATCGATTGGGTCCAAAATTTGTCAATGCATTCCCGATATACCTCAAGCAAATCAAGAAGTTGAAAAAATTCAAAATTTAGATTAAAAAAAATTGGTTCAAGTACTGACGTGAAGTCAGGGGCTTTTACGCGTATGTTCTATTGTCCATTCTCCTGTATTGGACACCCTTAATCGAATTTACCATGTATGGTCCAATATGGTCCAATACAGGAAAACGGACAATAGAATTCACCATGGTAAATTAGATTAAGAGTGTCCAATACAGAAAAATGGACAATAGAACATACGCGCAAAAGCTCCTGACTTCATGTCAGTGCTTGAACCAATTTTTTTCCTGATTTTTTTTTATTTTCTACGGGTACGGTTCTCACAAAATTTTACACACGCCTTTAAGTCGATATTCTACAACTAGTTAGCAAGCTTCAATTCGAATGAGTCTATATTTTTTGAATCAACGAGGAAATAATATTCCAGATGGGTATAACTCCGAAACCGTTGGCCCGATTAAAGCCAACAGCGAACTTAATTCTCCCTTTCAGATGCGCAACCTACCCTGAAAATGCAAGTTCCTATCTCCTTTCGTTCAAGAAATATCAAGACAACGGTCACCCATCCAGCTACTGAACTAACAAAAGACTGCTCAGATCTCCAACAATATGGATCCGATGGTGTTAAACTTGGAACTTCGTAGTAGAGTCAGGTTCTGAAGGCTCTCGCAAAATGTCAGCCATGTCGGATGAATAGTTTCTGATATATTGAATATTTTTCAATGATTTAAAAAAAATATCTACTGATACTATCCTCACAAAATTGTGCGAGAATTTTCGCGTTGGCATTCTTCAATTAATAACCATATTTGACTTGGATCGGTTCTGTATTTTTCGAGTTATTGAGGAAATAACAACCAAATTTCAGATGGGTATAACTCCAAAACCGTTTGGCCGATCATGCTTATAAACAAACCCAAATGTCGCATTCAGATGCACAACCTAACCTATCGTGACATAAAAAATATTTTCTAATAATTTTTTCAAAATTTTCTAGTGGATTCTCACAAAATTTCACAAACCTGCTTAGGTTCATATTCTACAACTATTCAGCAAGTTTCAATTCGATCGGATTTATATTGGTTGAAAACAAAATTATTACTCGGAAACCATTGGGCCGATTATGCCCACTTGTCCGTCGTATTGGGATGCGCCACCTACCCTGAAAATTTCAAGTCACTAGCTCTTTCCGTTCTCAAGTTATCGTGGCAACGGCCGGACGGGCAGAAACAAATTTGACCTCGAATTCTTCATCAGGGAGTCGAACCCAATCCTTTGAGACCATTTTCGGCGAAAAATTCGAAAATTACAGACATTTGGGCCAAATGATAACGCGATGTTCCCCAGAACATACGCGCAAAAACAATTTATTACTCATCGAGATAAAATATATGAAATATTGGCATAATAGCCTACTGCTTTTATGGTGTCAGTTTTGTCCGCGGTTCCCTACTGAATATTGTTTTCTTTTTGTTAGTTAGTGATTTGTACCGTGGGTACTCTTCTTCGTCTCGTAACCATAATTCTTAATTGTGGCTTGGATTTAATTCCACGATCTTTTCGTTCTTTTTTTTAAGTTGTATGTTTGTGTATATACCTATTCGATAGCGGCTGTAACAAAAGAAGGCAAATGTACAATTGTACAGTGTAAAGACTACCTGATTGAGCAGTAACAAAACAGGCATGAATGCCTAGGTTGAAAGCTCGGTCAGGTATACCTCAATATTTGTATATTAATAAGAACTACTACTGTAATAATAGAAAACTGAAAAAATTGTACTTTAAATTGAATATTGAATAAATTGAATAAAATTGAATTGAATATATAAAGATATACTCACTAGGTATTGAACGTTATTACTGTCGTATCGACTTGTCAAATTTGAACTCAGCCAATCTCATTGAGTATATTCTCCTCATCACATCAAAAATCAAAAACTGTTAGTCTAAGAGCTAGCAACGTTTTCGAGAGAGAATTTCAGGTAGGCCAGTTTTTAGATATGCTATTCCTCTCACTCTCCCGGACGTTATACGGGCAATCTGGCTGGCGGTAGTGCTTGCGTTCATCAGTGCGCAGCGTACCTGTACAGGTAAAATATCGATTTTTCAAAGAATTTTAGGAAGGTTTTTAGTTTTTTAATTGTTTTTATTGAATGTTTTGACACATGAATATATTATTGCCAGATATTTTTATTGTTGTTTTAACTGTGCCAGACGCCAATTTTGTATTGAAAAAAAAATTTTTTTTTTTAAATTATTTTAGTACTGCTGAAATTTTGATATGATGTCATTTAATTATCTACAGACCCAAAATTAAATTGCCAAACAATAATTCAATTATTAAACCTTCAGCCAGACCGTTCTAAAAGTGAAAAGTTGTGGGGTATCATTTTGCTTGGTCTAGAAATAGTTGTAAAATAAATTTGAAAGAAAGGATTGAAAACCATTGAATTGAGTGGTGAATTAATACGGTATCAAGATAATTATTTATTGTTATATAAAATTAAAATAATTATCAATCTATAGTATTTAAATAGACAAAAGTGCGGATGGTTACATAAAAATCATGGTTAGAGTTTTTAATCCATAATCGTATCATAAAAAACAGAGGCATTTTGGTAATCATCATCAGCTTCATAACTGTCTTTTAAAGTATTATCATTTTGTGATATGGTAGTATCTGTAATGGAATGGAAAATTCAATGTATAATCTTTCGGCAAAGAAATTTATTAGTATTTTATTCATAATTTTTACCACAACTTCGGCATCGACATTTATCTGGCAAATGTGGTATATTATTCGAGAATCGACTTCTTCGTGTTCTTCAAAAGATAACGAATCTTCAACAGTTCTAATAACTTTATTACTTTCAACCCGGTATGAGTAGCACTTGTTGAAGTTCGGATAAATAATTTTATTACCAACGAAGGGAGCCATTTCATCACCAGCCCAATGGTCAATAAATATATTAACAAGGGCTTCTTTGAAATATATATTTTTAAGTTCACTTACAAAATTATTTATCTGAACTTCAAGAAGTGCTACTCATACCGGGTTGAAAGTAATAAGGTTATCAGAACTGTTGAAGATTCATTATCTTTTGAAGAATACTAAGAAGCCGATTCTCGAATAATATGTCACATATGCCTAATAAATGTCGATGCCGAAGTTATGGTACGGTGCTCAGACACAGACATTTTAGTAATACTTCTTGGTAACATGGATCATTTGAATGCATCAATAAAACTCTGGATAAATCTGGGTGTGTGGAATAATGAGTGATTTATAAGCGTAAATCAAGTATACGAAATTCTAGGGAATTCTTTATCGAAAGCTCGACCGTGCTTTCACGCACTCACAGGATTCGACTATACACCAGCTTTTTTACGGAAAGGTAAACTTCGACCATTTAAACTGTTAGAGCAATCAGTTCAGTATCAGTCAGCCTGTCAAAATATTATAACAGAGGATGAAGAATTGCTGGATAAGACATTTGAGATCTTGAAAAAATTAATTTGCCATATCTACAGAGCTCGTGTTTCTTAGAACGTCAATGGCGTTCGGTTCCAGCTTTTTTCAAACACTTACCGGTCTAAAAAATCAGACGATAACTTTGAGAAAAGATTCCGTAATTTTGACCCATAAAGCTTACCACTATGCAAAGCTGAATTGTATCAATATTTACTACGAGTTCGTTACGTTAAAAAGTTTTGGAGAAGTGCTCAATTAGAACACCCAACATCTCTGTCAACTCAAGCTTCCGGATGGACCATAAAAGACGATAAATATGATTTTGTGTGGTTCATTGGAAAGAAATTACCATCATTAGTTGACGATATTATTATTGAAGGTTAAATTATGAATAAAATACTAATAAATTCTTTGCCGAAAGATTATACATTAAATTTTCCATTCCATTACAGATACTACCATATTACAAAATGATAATACTTCAAAATACAGTGATGAAGATGATGATGATTACTGAAATGCCTCTGTTATTTTATGATACGATTACGGATTAAAAACTCTAACCATAATTTTTATGTAACCATCCGAACTTTTGTCTATTTTAATACTATAGATTGATAATTAGTTTAATTTTATATACCAATAAATAATTATTTTGATACCGTATTAATTCACCACTCATTTCAATGGTTCTCAATCCTTCAAATTTATTTCACAGCTATTTCTAGACCAAGCAAAATGATATCCCACAACTTTTCCCTTTTAGAACGGTCTGGCTGAAGGTTTGAAATTGAATTATTGTTTGGCAATTTAATTTTGGGTCTGTAGATAATTAAATGACATCATATCAAAATTTCAGCAGTACTAAAATAATTTGAAAAAAAAAAATTTTTTTTCAATACAAAATTGGCGTCTGGCACAGTTAAAACAACAATAAAAATATCTGGCAATAATATATTCATGTGTCAAAACATTCAATAAAAACAATTAAAAAACTAAAAACCTTCCTAAAATTCTTTGAAAAATCGATATTTTACCTGTACAGGTACGCTGCGCACTGATGAACGCAAGCACTACCGCCAGCCAGATTGCCCGTATAACGTCCGGGAGAGTGAGAGGAATAGCATATCTAAAAACTGGCCAACCTGAAATTCTTGTTTTCCCAACGTTGCTAGCTCTCGTACTATGTTGACAACTTCGCTGATCGAGGTAAAACCAGTGGACCAGTAGATCTCGATCGTTGAAATATTTCGGCAATATCTTCACCAATATAGATCCAATCGAGTTCAAATCTAGAACTTTACTGTTAAATGAGGTTTTGAAGTCGCTCGGAGAGTTTTAACGATATCTGTTTCTGACAGAATTTTTTTAAATTTCAGTTGAGCGATCTTCACAATATTTTGCAGAAGTCTTCAGGTACTCGATATTTTTCAACTAACTACCGCGCTTTAATTCGATCAGATCAGTATTTTTTCGAGTTATTGACAAAAAACTATTCAGTTTCTGGAACCACTCGGTGGATTTTGCCAATTAATGATCTTAGCTGGCGCATTTGAACTCCAAACCTTGTCTAAAAATGTGGGAAAGCTCTGTGGACAGGAGCTGATTTTGCCCACTAACGAACTTAGTCGAGATATTCATCTCCCAAACCTACACTGAAAAGTTCAAATCTCTGGCTCATTCCGTTCGAGAGTTATCGCGTTAACGGCCGGCCAGCCAGACGGTCGGAGAGAATCGATTTTGACAACGGATTCTTGATCCAACTAAAACGTTTGGGTCCATTTTCAGTCAAAAATTCGAAAATTACAGACATTTGGGCAAATTGATAAGCACTCGGTTCCGAAGAACAAGAGCGCCAAAAAAGTCAATTCTCTAGCTCATTACGTTTGAGCGTAATCTTGCTGACGGACGGCTGGACAGAATCAATTTTGACTTCGGATTCTACATCAGTGAGTTTGACCATCCCTGGCCAAATATTCGAATATTACAGACATTTGGACGAATTGATAGGCACTCTATCAGCGCGTCAAAAATCGATTTTCCATCGATATCCATTGCGGTTGTGGCGCTCCCTCGTAGGGGGTTGCATTTTTAAGATTTTATAGTACGGTAAAATGTATCCCCCTACGAAAATTAATAAACGTTTTTGAGTCATTTCGAAAATCATTAAATTACGATAAATATCGGGGGTAGTTCATTCTCATTGCGACACCCTAAACGTGGATTCCCACTATTCCAAACAACTTGACAGAGAAAGTCGAAATCTGATTTTCATCGTTTACGTGAACAGGAACCGGATGGTAAAAAGAACATCTCGCATACCAGAGAATTCAAAATAAGTTTCGGTTCTAGCCTAGACCGGAATAGGTTACCTAAATTGGATAGTCCAACTTCTGAAAAGTTGAGAAGCAATTTCAGAGATGCTCGAAGAATGTCTGGAATGAATTTTTCTCCGGGAAGCTCTTTAATGACCCAGTACGAAAGTTTCGATAATTTTATTTGAGTAAACTGTCCGAAGTAACCCTTTGAAAACGACTAACGAGTTTTAGTCAAGAGAGACTCGAAGTTGATGAATAATTTTGTCAAACAGAAATTTATTTAAGATGGTAAGAAGAGTACTGCTGCTAATAAATCCACCGAAAATCTTGTGAATTATCTGGGTCCGTCTGCGCCACCAGCTGTAAGCACGATAACTGTCGAACCTTAAATAGTTGAAATTTGCAGGGTAGGCTTGGAGCTTAAA
This sequence comes from Halyzia sedecimguttata, assembly GCA_937662695.2. Lineage (NCBI taxonomy): Eukaryota > Metazoa > Arthropoda > Insecta > Coleoptera > Coccinellidae > Halyzia > Halyzia sedecimguttata. Next base: position 11,415,664 of record OW569418.2, read on the forward strand.
TATTTCTGCAAGTTTGCTAATAAGCGAAATCCGCCGAGTGGTTTTGGATATTCTGCATATTTGCGAATCTACTCTTGATCTGTCTAAAATTCACTGCCAGATTGTAGAATTACTACCTTCGTATGCATGTAGAGTATTGTATTGATCGAAAGGTTACAGAATGACTATAAAAAAAAATCAATAATTCAAAAATTTAATTTTTCCAATAACTCAAAAATTACTGATCTGATCGAATGGAAACTCTGTAATGACGCGATCAACTGAAATTCAGAAATCAGAACTTCTGTTGATCACGCCATCAAGGTTGAATAACCATTATTCAGCCTGAATGACCCGATTGAAGATTGACGATTGAGGTTCTGATAGTTTGCAGTTGCGTGTATTTTTCCGGAGAAGCGATATGTTCACGAAGAATTTTCTTTCATTTGCTATCGAACACGTGTAACTACAGATGCTATTAAAAAAGTAATGTGCAGATTACCCATTGAATTTTACATTGTTTTATTGTGTGACTTTCAAGTTATTGTCAGAAAATTCGTATGAAATCAGAAAAAACTCTTTAAATTTTCTCAATTAGGGCTTCATTCCAATGTCAATAACTTGTAGATTTTTGCATGAAAATTGCTAATTTTCTAGCTCCATCAGAAGACTTATCAGTGCTTCTCCTTCGTTAATTAAAAATTGAATTGAACATATAGGGTGTTTCTATTTCGATTTCAAAGCTAGTCATGACAAAAACCTCAAAACTAATTTTTTTCAAATGAAAACCCGCTGGAATCTACGTTAAACAATAATGTATTTTTTAAATACGTAGTACTGCTCTAAAATGCTTCTTTCCCGAGACATTCAGTGAGTAAAGTATTAGTACGTTTTATAAAAAATGGGTTCAAGGCCTGTGGACAGGAGCTTTCTGGCGCTTTAGTTCAAACAGACAAATTATATCTCCGAAAGTATTGGTCTCTCAGAGTTGGGAATTATATCAATGTATTCATATGATAGAACTGCATCATAAAGGAAATTCAATTTAAATAATAGTTTATTTATCAAGATCAAATGAGCAATCATGAGAATGAGAACTGCACCATGGAAGAAATCAAATTAAATCTGGAAAATTTTGCCCAATAACGAACTTAACTGAGATATTCATCTCCCTAACCTACTCTGAAAATTTCAACTACCTACCTCATTCCGTTCGAGAGTTATATCTATGTCTATGGATGAAAAGCAGTCTCACTACTCTCAGATCTCTTACTTCATGTTCCGTTCCGAAATGTGAGACTTTTCTGAGAAAAACTAATTTCGGAGCAAACAACTGAGATTTTTCTCACTTCGCTCACAATTCTTCAATTGATTAGATAATGTCATGTCTCAGGAAAATAAGTTGACATTATGACAATTCATACATAGAATAATTATATCATTCTGTGACAACGTTGAAATACGATTTATTATTGAAATTTTGAAAAATCATATCTCCGAAAGTATTAGCTTGTTAGAGTTAAAAATGATATCATTGGATTCTTATGGTAAAACTGCTTATTGAAAAAAAATTTAATTTGGAATTTGCTTTGTAAAAATATTTTTTTTTTCTGTTACTCCGAAACCATTTGTCCGATTTTGCCGACTAACGAACTTAGCTGAGACATTTATCTCCCAAACCTACTCTGGAAATTTCAACTGTCTAGCTCATTCCGTTCGAGAGTTATCGTGCCTACGGCCGGCCGGATCGGCCGGACCGGCCGGACAGAATGAATTTCGACCACGGATTCTTGATCAGTGAGTCGAACCAAATCGTTTAAGACCATTTTCATCGAAAAATACGAAAATTACAGACATTTGGGCAAATTGATGGGCACTCAGTTCCGGGGAAGTAGAGCGCCAAAAATACACTATTTTTTAACGTAGATTCCAGCTGAAAAATAAAAATGGGTTCAAGCCCTGTGGACAGGAGCTTTCTGGCGCTCTAGTTCAAACAGACAAATTATATCTCCGAAAGTATTGGTTTCTCAGAGTTGGGAATTATATCAATGTATTCATATGATAGAACTGCATCCTAAAGGAAATTCAATTCAAATAATAGTTTATTTATCAAGATTAAATGAGCAATCATGAGAATGAGAACTGCACCATGGAAGAAATCAAATTAAATCTGGCCAATTTTGCCCAATAACGAACTTAACCGAGATATTCATCTCCCTAACCTACTCTGAAAATTTCAACTACCTACCTCATTCCGTTCGAGAGTTATATCTATGTCTATGGATGAAAAGCAGTCTCACTACTCTCAGATCTCTTACTTCATGTTCCGTTCCGAAATGTAAGACTTTTCTGAGAAAAACTAATTTCGGAGCAAACAACTGAGATTTTTCTCACTTCGCTCACAATTCTTCGATTGATTAGATAATGTCATGTCTCAGGAAAATAAGATGACATTATGAAAATTCATACATAGAATATAATTCGAAATACGATTTATTATTGAAATTTTGAAAAATCATATCTCCGAAAGTATTAGCTTGTTAGAGTTAAAAATGATATCATTGGATTTTTATGGTAAAACTGCTTATTGAAAAAAAATTAATTTGGAATTTGCTTTGTAAAAAAAAATTTTTTTTTGTTACTCCGAAACCATCTGTCCGATTTTGTCCAATAACGAACTTAGCCGAGATATTTATCTCCCAAACCTACTCTGAAAATTTCAACTGTCTAGCTCAGTCCGTTCGAGAGTTATCGTGCCTTCGGCTGGCCGGCCGGACCGGCCGGACAGAATGAATTTCGACCACGGATTCTTGATCAGTGAGTCGAACCAAATCGTTTAAGATCATTTTCATCGAAAAATTCGAAAATTACAGACATTTGGGAAAATTGATAAGCACTCAGTTCCGAGGAACTAGAGCGCCAAAAAATGGGTTCTCATTTGAAAAAAAAAACAGTTTTGAGGTTTTTGTCATAACTTAATTTGACATTGATTTAGAAACACCGTGTACTTCAATTGAATTTTTAATTAACGAAGGAGAAGCATTGGTATGTCTTCTGATATAAGCTAGAAATTTAGGAATTTACATGCCAAAATCTACTAGTTATCAACATTGGAATGAAGCCCTATTTGAGACAATTTAAAGGTTTTTTCAGATTTCACACGAATATTCTGAGGATGATAGGAATAAATGAATTGAATGGGTAATCTGAGTATCAATGAAAAATATGAGTATTACATTTAAAAAACGAAAGTGGGTATCATTTTCGGTGAAAACGGAAGTCGAACGAATCTGAAATTTTTTTCAATCTCTCCCAACAAAGATTAACCATAAAATTTCAAGTGTTTATCTCTAGCGTTTCTTCGAAATATTCTAACGAACGTTTTCGTGAATCACGCTGTATATTTACCATTCAAGGTAGCGTTTATTAACATCCTATTCAACAATCGAAATATACATGTGTTTTATAGAAACAATTATACAAACAATCCTTGAGGTTTTATCAACTCAATGACATGACTAATATGACATGCTATATGGCTGTTGTGGCCATTACAAACTAAGAAAAAAAATTTATCGACAAATTTTATATTTCAGAAACGATCAGACAATAGGTCACCGGATTTAAGCCCGATCAGCTTTGTGTTTTTTTTTCATTACAAATTTCAATTCAATATTTTGTAAGATGCAGTTTCACCATAAAAATCTACTGATATCATTTTCAACCGTAACAAGCTAATACCTTCGGAGATGTGATTTTTCGAAATTTCAATAATGAATCTTACTTCTATGTTTTCACGGAATCCCGTACTTAATTTTTCTATCTATGAATTATTATATGATTTGAGTTCTTACATGTCATCTTATTTTCCTATGAAAGATAAATGTCAAAATTATTTTGGTTCGTTATTCTTGATATATAATACCCTTTCTGTTCTATAAAACAAAGTATGATTAAATGCAAAATGACCAATGAACTAACCTCAGCTATCATACTTTTGAGGTGATAATAATATAATGGCCGTGGATAATCCATATGCTGATGGAAATATATTCTTTGGTAAGATGAATAATCAAATTGGGTTCAGAATATCTCCAGTAAAAACAAAAGTACAATGTTGACTAAGTTTTAATTGATATAATATAATTCTCAGAGTAGATCTGAGTAATGAATATCTCGGATAAGTCCGTTATTGGGGAGAATCGGTCTGTTTGAATTTAATTTCTTTCATGACGCAGTTCTATCATAAGAATCCATTTATATCATTCCCAGAGACCAATTATTTCGGATATGAGCTGTCAAATTTAGAACACGAGCGCCAAAGCTCCTGTCCACAGGGCTTGAACCAATTTTTGGCGCTCTTGTTCCTCGGAAAAGAGTGCTTATCAATTTGCCCAAACGCCTGTAATTTCCGAATTTTTTGATCTTAAACGATTCGGTTCGACTCACCGATCAAGAATCCGTGGTCGGAATTTAACCTGTCTGGCCGGTCCGGCCAGCCGTAGGCACGATAACTCTCGAACGAAATGAGCTAGACAGTTGAAATTTTCAGAATAGGTTTGGGAGATAAATATCTCGGCTAAGTTCGTTATTGGGAAAAATCGGTCTGATGGTTTCGGAGTAACAAAAAATAAAAACTTTTTACATTACAAATTTCAAAATAAGTTTTTTCAAGATGCAGTTTTAGCATAGAAATCCATTGATGTCATTTTTAACTCTAAGAAGCGAATACTTTCGGAGATATGATCTTTCAAAATTTCAATAATAAATCGTACTTGTGTTTTCACAGAATGTGAATAATTATTCTATCTATGAATTATTATAATATGATCCTTGTTGATACATGTCAACTTATTTTCCTGAGACATGATATGTCAAATTTTGATATTTAATGCCCATGGGTAATCCATATGATGATGGGAATGGTAATGGTATAAGTTAATAATATTGTGTTCAGAATATATATAAAACAAAACTGAAATATTGGCTAAAGTTTCAATTGATATAATATAATTTTCAGATAGGATTTGAGGGAAAAATATATCGGTCATCATAGAATTGAGGAAGGAATATCTCGGATGAGTTCATTGTTGGTTAGAATTGGTCTATTGATTTTGGATTAATCATTTTTGGTACTCTTGTTGAATTTAAATTCTTTTATGATGTTTGAATTTAATTTCTGGTATTATGAAGTTCTATCATAAGAATCCATTGATATAATTCCCAACTCTCACCAATACTTTCGAAGATATGATTTATCAAAGTTTGAACAAGAGCACCAAAGCTCCTGTCCATAGGGCTTGAACCAATTTATATTTAAGACAAACGGAACATCATGCAGTTGTGATATACTTTTATTAGATCAGATTCAATTTCTAGAAATCAAATAGTTCATCACAATAGCTGGCTGGGGAACGGCGTGCAATGAACTGCGATGAATTTATCCACTGAAATTTATTCGATTACCCCATTCAATAAATTGAATCTATGGGATTCAATTTGGGCCAGCGTATTCTCCCGTCAACTCGACACTAGTTCATAATGAACTTTGTGTAACAATTTTCCTCGTTTCCTACGTTTATGAATTTCAGCTGTGTATCGGGTAGGATTATGTTACGAATTTCGGTATGTTAACCTGCCGCGGTGAATTTCGAGACATTATTCAACCCCACTCGATAAATTAGATTTATGCGATGGCTCGAATTATACGTCGCTGTTTAGATGCGAGGTATTCAACTGATTTGAAAATAAATCTAGGAAAAATATAAAAAAGCACTTAGGTGAGGTCAGTACTCTTTGGCGCGCGTATTCACGTTGGCTAATTTGAATTGAGTTATGAGTGTTTCAATCTCAGTGGATAGAACGAGCCGGAGATCTACCCAGAAGGTAGTGGACACCATTCACTGTGGGGTCAAAAATTCAGAGTTCTTTGTCTAAAGTGGTACAAGGATAGAGTAACAAAGTTGACAAAGAACACAACTGACTTTCCTCAGTCGCACAAGCTCCAAGGAGCTTCTGAAGTATCTCCTTAGGGAAGACTTGGGAGGGTCAGTATAGTCATATAATAATGTTCATAGCACGCGCGCCAAAGCAGATTGACTCCACGTCAAAGCTCTTTTAGCAATTTTCTTTCATTATAAAGTATATCTGCAATTGGCGCGCGTGCTATAAACATTATTATGATTATACTGACACTCCCAAGTCTTCCCCAAGGAGATACCTCAGAAGCACCTAGGAGCTTGTGCGACTAAGGAAAGTCACTTGTGTTCTTTGTCTACTTTGTTACTCTATCCTTGTACCAGTTAGACAAAGCACTCTTAATTTATGACCCGACAGTGAATGGTGTCCACTACCCTCCGGCTCGTTCTATCCACTAAGTTTGAAACACTCATCATTCAATTCAAATTAGCCAGCGTGAATACGTACGCCAAAGAGTACTGACATCACGTAAGTGCTTTTTTATATTTTTTTGAGTCCCTTTGACAAATAGGGGCCTTTGATACAGTCTGGCTATTAGTTTTCCCGTTAGGAACGCAATTGCTTAAACCTATTCTCCAAATCCAACCGTGATTTGATATAGGTCTTCCACATATAGTTATTTATAAATTAGCCTCAGGGCTAGGATACAGACAATTCAATTCGCAAATGACTCAATTTCCTTGAAACTGACATGTTGGTGCTCAGAATTGCCATGAAATTTCTCTTAAACCCTCAAAATATAATCTCAGTGCCAAAGCCATGACCGCTAGACGCAAATCACTTCCAACATAAGCCATATAACCCTAAACGAGCCACTTGTCCTCTGCGCACGCGCAATCTACTCGCGACTGAAAGTCCTCTCAAAATCGCACGGCTCACCCAAAAACTTTGATTCTTCAACACCCTAGGAGACATCGCAGCTTCAATCAACGCATGCGCGGACACAATTTCAATTTCAAAATTAGCCCCAGGGCAACTGCAACTACACTCCAACTCGCAAACAACGCTATTTCGCCCAAACTGACTTGTCCGTGCAAAGAATTGCCATGAATATTCTTTTGAAACCTCACAATATCGGCTAAGCATCACACCCATGACCGACGGTCCTTAACCACTCCAAAGATAACCCATACAAACAAAAAACTGTCACTTCTCCTCTGCGCTCTCAAAATCGCACACATCACAAAAAACTGTGATTCTCCAACACTAGTGGTTCAGGAGATATCGCATCTTGAATCCACGCATGTGCAGACCCGCACCAGAGGGGATTCTATGGAGGAATAGCATCCTCCACCCCAAAACCCCAATCTTCTCAGAAGAAAACTCGAGCAGTCAAATTATTTCTCGTCTGCTTATGCGAACAATAAAATATAACCGAAAGAGGCAGTTACACCCCCAGTCGTTCACCGATCAGACGAATTTTCAAAACCAATCTCAAATTCCACACATCATTTACGCATTAATCCAATTGCAATGCTAGTAAGTGGTCCATATTTTAAACAGTTGCCCTCGTACATATCACATTGATTCTGATAAGCGCGCAAAAACAAGTCGAAATTATGTTCACCAGATGTTATATACATTCTCGTATTCCACGTAGGAATTCGAACGGAAATAATTTGTCCAGTTTGGAAGTTCAAATTTATTATTTTTCTTAGGCTCCTAGAGGTCATTTCTCAGTGAAATATTGCACACCCCAAGAGGGCATAATTCGTCACCGAAGTGCCAAAACTGAACTCAATCCGATATTTGGTTTCGGAATTTCAAGCAAAATATTTCGCTAATAGTTAAAAAAATTTTTAATTTCTTCTACTCATGCTATCTGCGTGAAATTTTGCATGGATGTTTTCGTCAGCACTTCGCATCTAGCTACCGAGCTTCAATTCAATCTGTTCAGTATTTTTCGAGTTATAGTGAAAACAAAATTTCAATTTCAAGTATTCGACATTTTTTTTTTAGTTTACAGCCATCCGATCAATACAAAACTTCGCACGCGTATGAACGTCATGATTCTACAATTTGATGCAAAATTTTAGATAGATCGAGTGATCGGTTTCGGAAATATTCTTGAGAAACATTTTAACTAAAAATGGCCGTAACTCCGAAACTGCTTGATGGATTTTGCCCTTTAACGAACTTTTCAGAGATGTTTACGCTCCAAACATGCCCTGCAAATTTCAACGCTCTAACTTGTTCCGTTCGAGAGTTATTGTGCTAACGGCCGGACCGGCCGGATGGACAGAATTGTATTTGACCTCAATTCTTCATCAGGAAGTCGAACCCAATCGAGACCATTTTCGCAAAACAATTAGAAAAATACAGACATTGTGACGAAATGATAACACGCTGTTCCTTGCGGAACACGCGCGAAAAAATGGGGTTATACCTAATACGTACTTATGGCGCTGTTCAGGTGAACAGAGTACCCATCAATTCGTCCAAATGTGTGAAACTTTCGAATTTTTGGCCGAGAATGGTCTCAAATAATTAGTTTCGACTCAATGATGAAGAATCCGATGTCAAAATTGATTCCATCCGGCCGTCCGGCAGTCAGTAAGCTTACGCTCGAACGCAATGAGTTACAGAGTTGAAATTCTCAGAGTAGGTTTGTGGTCCAAATGCGCCGGCTAGTCCATTGATGGGCAAAATCTACCGAGTGGTTTCAGAGTTTTAGCCATCTGAAGTTTTGTTTCCCAATAACTCGAAAAATACTGATTTGATCTAATTGAAGCGCTGTAGTTAGTTGAAGAATACCAACACGAAGATTTATGCGAAATTTTGTGAGGATCACATGACTAAAAGAAAAATCTACAAAATTCTGTACCTTAGAAACTATCCAACAGATATCGTTGAACTTCAGCAAGATCCTTCAAAGCCTTATTCTACACTAAATTTCTATATTAGAACTCGATAGGATCTATATTGGTGAAAATATGGCCGAAATATCGAAATATTTCAACGATCGAGATGTACTAGTCAACCGGATTATATTCTTCATGAAATATAATATTGTGATTTCCATAGATCTTATCAGTAACGTCATTCACATATGTCTTTCACGAGTAACATGTTCCTCTATGATAATTACTTATCTGTCATTTTAATCCGAGTTTTAATCCCAATTTCATGTTGTTTGAAAAATGATTTTAATCGATATTCAATGCCTATCGCTAGCCGAAACGAGTTCAATATCAAGGAAAATTACTATAGTGACTTAGAGGAGCCATTGAAGACAATGTTTATCCCTTTCGTATCAGACTCAACATTTGTCGTCCGAACATTGTCAAGCACCCAACCCAGTAAAAGTCCCAGTTAAGATAGAAGTTCCAGTACCTCAACCCTATCATGTTGAAGAAATTCTGCATGTATCTATGTAGTGCGGTTCTCTCAGTGGTAGAGCGTTTGACTTGGGAGCGAAAGCCCCAAGTTCAATCATCCCCAGGCTAGGAGAGAAATTTGGTAGTCACGGTAATCGCCACCTTTCACTCTTGGGTAGAAAATTAACAGTGCTGTGCCTAAGGTGGCGTAAAGACACGGTACCCAAGCCTAAACAGTATCCAATACTTACGGAGATATGATTTGTCTAAGTTTGAACAAGAGCACCAAAGCTCCTGTCCACAGGGCATTCTCATTTTTTATTCAAAAATTATAGACATTTGGACAAATTAATCATTAAAGGATACCGTGGGAGTAATACTCATTATTAAAAGGTTTGTTTCTGGGTTTTCTCTCCCAAACTCTGAAAAATATCTATAACATAAAAATTAACTATTTTATGATTTGCTTCTGCTTAAGAAACACAAGATATTTGTCAGAAGCAATCAATTGAACAATGTTGCCTAACAAGTAACAACGAAACAACATCAACGAAGAAACAACTATTTCGTAACGTTTCGGAGTCTATATCAGACTCCTTCGTCAGACGCTTAACGAAAATCTTTAGAATTATTTTGTTGATAGTTATTCTGAAATTCGAGAAAATCTTCGGATGAGTTTCATGATGAAAAAATAGAAAAAAATGCTGTTGCACTACTGGAACAACAACTAAATCTTTGGAGCAAATGGAAAACAATTCCAATAAGAAAACAAATAAGAAACTGAAGGATAAATTGAAAGAAGTTATTAAGATCACCAAGAATTCAATCATGAGATTGAATGTCAACTTGAAGTTAATATATAGATCTGAATGTCAAGAAGCTCATTTGACTTCGAAGAGTGATTTTTTAACGACAGTACATAGCAATAGATCACGATACCCAAAATGAAAGATGGATAGAAAACGATGGTCAAAGGTTGAATTATTAGGACAAGCTGGCCCATAATTTCAGGACAAGCCAGTAAAGTTCCCGATGGAATTATACCATCGATCGACCGAAGAGATGAGGCAGTGGACCAAAATGATATCTACAACAAAATTGGATATATAAACTACACATTGCTTCCCAATAACTCCGCACCAAGAGAGACTTTAATTTTCTATTAAAATTTAAAAATTTTGTTTCTTACAAAAAATTGATGCTTCAAAATATATGGGTATAGGTAGTATAGGTAGCAAAGACTAAACAGTGTAGCAATAGCAGGCACAACAAACTGTGCACCTAACAACGCGGTACTCGAGGATATGTCTAGAACCATATTCGATAGCACTAAATTGGTAATTTTTAGCGACATGAAATACGAAAGTTACGGCGCCAAGAGGCAAGTCTAGTGTAAGGGTATAAAATCCCGTCCTGCTGAGTTATTTTATATAATACTACATTTTAGTTTATTTTAATCCTAAAACTAGGATATATTCAAAATTCACCCCTCGTCTTTAGCTTCGTAGGTTAACATACCCCTTGTTTACGAATTCTGCAGTTCGCAACCAGTAAAACGTGAATTTGATTGACTGGTCAGCTTATAATTTGAAATCGTTAGTTTATTTCAATCTGAATTAGAAATCTGAATCCCTCTTTATATTCCACAATCTATTTTTCAATATATTATGGAGATCATTCTAGTATGGTAAATTTATTGTTTTGATTCTGTACGCCAACACATTTACAGAATTTTCTATGGTGATACGACTGTGGATCAAGTTGGAAGCTCCGTGATGCGGCCTTTGTAGTTTTGCTCTAGAGGGAGATACTTATCTTAAGGTTCCTCATAAGATTCCTTTGTTCTCAATAGTTGAGACAAAATAAATGACGTTCTATAAATCTTATAAAACAGTTAGTGTGTATTTTTTGCGGAAATATACGTCAAAGTTTGGTGGTGAGAGATTCTTCAATTTTCGAAGGATTATATGCCTCGTGTTTTTATTGTGTTTGATGAGTCAGAATGACTAAATGTCTATCTATTGTTAACTCATACCCCCAGATTTGTAGAGAGAAATAATGTAGTTTGAAAAGTAATATGTCTAACAATGCTGTCATCATTCGTAATTTTTTGGTTGGAGCTGAACCCTACCTAATATTTTTTGGATTTGAGCGAAATTAAGCCTTTTGAACATTTCGACATTTTGAACTGGGACTGATACCTACAATTTCTATACCTAAACTGGACATCAGATCCTGAGCTTCTACTTGTAGAATCTATCTATCTATCTGGAAATTATCCTGAGCGCTCATTTGGAAGATTTGTCTGTGCCTGGTATCACTGAAAGAGTACCTTTGTTTTCCTGGGGAAGATTAATTCCCTAAACTAAGTATTTTTTTGTTGTAATTAAAGAAACTTTTGATTGAACCTATTGAAAATCAGCTTATCAGATATTACCTTATATTCCGGGTAGCAAATTATATCGTTGAGCTCCCAGCTAGTCGGGCAGACATCTTTAAATAAGTAAAAACGTTATATTGGGTAGCAAATTTAGCTAGCCTTAACGGCAGTCACGGATAGGGCATACCAGTTGTTTGCAACTGGTATGCAAAAAAAATTGTGGCACATTTGTGTGCGACAATTTTTTTGGCCTCATTCCGTTGAGCTTCCTTTTTGAATTTATAACACTATTTGGTGTCGAAGTTTGATCCAGAAAATTTATTTGAGATCTACGAAACACTCAGTGCTAGCAAATCCGTCACATACTGTCTTATAATGATGATAGGAAAAGCAGAACCTTACTAAGTGTACTCAGATGTCACTTAAATAGAAGAAGTTAAATCATCCACAACAAGTGTAGACCATGCAACATACGAAAATGAAGCATGTGAAAACTTATAACATGCAGAAAACACGTACATCATGTCTGGATTAAATGAAAACAAGGACAAAGATTTGACCCGCGAAGAAGGAAGTCAGTCTGTAAACTGTAAAGAAGGACCACTGCTTCAAAGAACAAACAAAGGTCATACAGGTGTTATTACGAATTTTTGTCCTACAATTAGAATAGTATAGAATTTTGGAAAGACCTGAAATTACACAAGACAAAAAAAACCAAGTGGACGTGTCATGATAAGAAACAGAAGATTTCTAAAAGAAATTAAGAGGAAAGTAGATAATGAATAAAGTTAATGTGGAATATTTCGAACCTAAATGGGGAGATGTTATACAGGGTAAGTCTTTGACCACTGCATTAATTTTAACCAAAGATTCCTCTCATCAAATGAAACACTTTTTTCATTTACCATTTAACCAGATTTGGCTCAGGTAAAAAGTTACAAGCGTTTAAAGATTTCCCAATGTGCTAATACACTTCCGCATATAAATTACCTATGACATTGTTGGCGGACGAGAATAAGGCATGGTAAAGTGGTTTACAGCTTGATTCGGTATTCCAACGCTCAGGGACGGATCCATAAAAGTAGTGAAATTTCTGGAGTTTTCCATTTTAAAACATTCATTGAAGAATATCTCGAAAACGGTGCGTTTAAGGAGAAATGATGAAGAATAATATAATGTTCTAAAACGATGGAATATTCTTGAAATGACTCAAGAAAAACTTTATATGCTTTCTTTATGCTAATTTCGCTTAGTTTTATGAATCCACGAGTCCATAACTAGAAAACCAGTAGAAGTAGAAAATATCTAATATTTGGAAAATATGTATCATAGTTATAGGAAACTTTACGCCAACATTCATTTTATTCGAAAAAAGGATGTCAAAGCTACAAAATAAAAACTGATTTTTTTTCAAAATTTCAACAGCCTGTATCTTTTTGCCTGAGCTGAATTTGGAAAAATGTTAAATGAAAAAAGTGTTTCATTTGATGAGAGGAATCTTTGGTTAAAATTAATGCAGTGGTCAAAGACTCACCCTGTATAAGTTGCAACAATCCAATCCACGAGATCCTATCATTACAGATTGTTCATTAATTATTGTCACTGAAATATATTGATCATTAAATGAATGAAAGTGCTAAATCTCCTGACGTCCAGTATAAGCTTTTAAATTGACTTGTTTACTATAAGAAAGATGTTTTCCTACGCCCTACGCTCACCTTGAACAGTTTCAATATTTTCAAATTATCTGAATTGTTCATCCATAAAACAGAAATCTGAGCTCTAGTTTACCCTGGGGAATTTCAGAGTAAACACAGTCATCCTTCATTATGAACGTGCGTGTCTCGATGGCGGATCTAGAGCGCCATGCATAAAGGAAATGTCGTCGTAGAAGGTCGCTTATTCTGAAAAGATTCAGCTTTTACGCGACGTAGTTTGCATGCAACATTTGCATCTCGCTGTCAGAAATATGATAAAACTAGAATCAAATTTAGGAGCGATTCGTTTATAGAGCTCCGTATCGTGAGCAGAAAATGGGGGAAGGGAGGGGCTTCTGGGGAGGGTTTGTACTTATGAGCCTAGCAAGGTGAGTCCTTCGGGTGTATTTCAGCCGTCTCGTGAAATTGAGGTCTTGACAAATAGAAATGGCCGGGTGACAACGATACTCTCGTACCCTTATCCTCGCAAAATACATAGTAGTCCCAGAAGGGTTATCTTGAGGATATTAAAGGTTTTACTGTCTAAACGGATCTCAAATATTGGGAGGACACTATCGAAATATAAATGTAATTTCCATTAATGTCTGGATTCGATATACAGGGTGAGTCTTTGACCACTGCATTAATTTTACCCAAAGATTCCTCTCATCAAATGAAACACTTTTTTCATTTAACATTTTTCCAAATTCAGCTCAGGTAAAAAGATACAGACTGTTGAAATTTTGAAAAAAAAACAGTTTTTATTTTGTAGCTTTGACATCCTTTTTGCGAATAAAATGAATGTTGGCGTAAAGTTTCCTATAAATATGATACATATTTTCCAAATATTAGTTATTTTCTACTTCCACTGGTTTTCTAGTTATGGACTCGTGGATTCATAAAACTAAACGAAATTAGCATAAAGAAAGGATATAAAGTTTTTCTTGAGTCATTTCAAGAATATTCCATCGTTTTAGAACATTATATTATTCTTCATCATTTCTCCTTAAACGCACCGTTTTCGAGATATTCTTCATTGAATGTTTTAAAATGGAAATCTCCAGAAATTTCACTACTTCCGTAGTGATCCGTCCCTGAGCGTTGGAATCCCGAATCAAGCTGTAAACCACGTTACCATGCCTTATTCTCGTCCGCCAACAATGTCATAGATAATTTATATGCGGGAGTGTATTAGCACATTGTGAAATCTTTAAACGCTTGTAACTTTTTACCTGAGCCGAATCTGGAAAAATGGTAAATGAAAAAAGTGTTTCATTTGATGAGAGGAATATTTGGTTAAAATTAATGCAGTGGTCAAAGACTCACCCTGTATTGTCGCTTAAATTTTAACACCACGCAACGCCAAAAATGGTTGTACATATACCCATGTCATTTGATAGAAAAACGGAAGGCGCACCTTTTGATCAAACACATGCGATGCGAATGAACCTTAATTCTATATAATTTTTCGGGCATGTTCTCGCGTACAGCATTCACCCAAATGTCTGTAAGTTTCGAACTTTTGCATGTAATGGTCTCGAACTCGTTTTCAAATTCAATTGTGTCTGACCGGGCGTCCGTTGTCATGATAACTTTCGAACGGAAAGAGATAGCAACATCCCATTTTTAGGGTAGGTACACTATTTCATAGTGAAAAGAGCATAACCTCAAAATCATGTTATTACATTTGATATCCAAAACGTTGCCGAATATACCTATTTTTCTTTGGCGCACTTGTTCACCTGAACAGATTGCTCCAAAATCATCCAAATGCTTGTAATTTCGAATCTTCGGCCGATAAGAGTCTGTAACGATTAGTTTCGACTCACTGATGAACAAGTCGAGGTCAAACTTGATTCTGTCCGGCCAGCAGTTAGAACGATTACGCTCGAACTCAATTAGTTAGAAAGTAGAAATTTTCAGATTAGGTTTGGAGTACAAATGTGGCTAAGGCCGTAGTCGGGTAGTTTCGAAATTATTGCCACCTGAAGTTTCGTTTTCCCAATAACTCGAAAAATACTGATCTTATCAAATAAAAGCACGGTGGATGAAAAATACCGATATGAAGATTTATTCAAAGTTTTGAGACGATCGCATGAAAGTGGAATAAAAAAAATAAAATAATGAAAGTGAATAGATGGCACCTAGGGGAGTCAGAAAACAACAAATTGATTTCAGCCATAACTACCGAAAAATCGAACAAATTCATTTCAAATTTAGCACGTATTATCATCTCAAGTCATCAAAATGTTCGTATAAAAAAACCGAAAAAGTTCAGACCAGGACTCAGAAATTTTTATTCTACTTTCAAGTCTAATAAGACACCCTGTGTATGAAATATCATTTCGTTTTTAATTTGGATCTGATTTTGGATGGATTTACCCTTAGAATGCAGTTTTACACTGAAACGGCACTCAAACCGTTGATTTTCGTGCGTATATTCTGGGGTACATCGCGTTATCATTTTGCCCAAATGTCTGTAATTTTCGAATTTTTCGCCGAAAATGGTCTCAAACGATTGGGTTCGACTTCTTATCAAGAATTCGAGGTCAAATTTGATTCTGTCCGGCCGGCCGGCCGTCCGGCAGGCCGTTGCACGGTAACTTGAGAACAGAAAGAGATAGCGACTTGAGATTTTCAGGGTAGGTGGCGCATCCCAATAGGACGGACGAGTTCGTTAATGGGCATTATCGGCTAAATGGTTTCCGAGTAATAATTATGTCTACAACCAATATCAATCCAATCGAATTGAAACTTGGTGAGTACTTGTAGAATATAAACCTAAGGACGTTTGTGAAATTTTGTGAACATATCGCCAGAAGATTTTTAAAAAATTATTGAAAAATATTATTTACGTCACAAAAACCTATGAACGGAAAGAGATAGCGACTTGAAATTTTCAGGTGAGGTTGAGAATCTGAATGCGCCATTTGAGTATGATTATAGGCATAATCGGCAAAACGGTTTTGGAGTTATACCCATCAGAAATTTGGTTGTTATTTGCTCTATAACTCAAAAAATTCAAAACTGATCAAATTCAAACATGGTTATTAGTTAAAAAATGGCAACACAAAAATGATTGCGAAATTTTGTGAGGATCGTATTACCAGAAAATTTTTAAAAAATCATTGAAAACTATTGAAAAAAATTCTTCTTATCAGAAACTATTCGTCCCATATAGCTGAAATTTCCTGAATGCGAGAGCCTTCAAAACCTAACTCTACTACCAAGTTCCAAGTTTGAACCTGATCGGATCTACATTTCTGGAGATCCGAGCAGCCTTGTGTCAGTTCAGTAGCTGGATGGGTGAGAGTTGCCTCGATAACCCTCGAACGAAAGGAGATAAGGACTTGCAATTTTCAGGATAGGTTGCACATCTAAATGGGAGAGTTCGTTTACGGGCATAATCGATCCAATGGTTTCGGAGTTATACCCATCTGGAATATTATTTCCTCGATAACTCAAAAAATATAGACTCGATCGAATAGAAGCTTGGTAACTAGTTGTAGAATATCGACATGAAGACGTGTGTGGAATTTTGTGAGGATTATACTACTGGAAAATTTTAAAAAAATCACGAAAAAATATTGTGTATCTCATGATTCCTTGAGAACGGAAAGAAATAGCGACTTGCAGGTTTCAAGGTAGATTACGCATCTGAATACGACATTTAAGTTTGTTAACTAGCATAATCGGGCAAATGGTTTTGGAGTTCAATCTGTCAATCTGAAATTTGGTTGTTTTTTCCTCAATAACTTAAAAAAATACAAATCCAATCCAATTCATTAATGGTTATTAGTTGTAGAATGCCAACGCGAGAGTTATTGCAAAATGTGAGGATAGTAGCACTAAAAATTTTTAAAAAATCCTTGAAAAAAAATTGGTTCAAGCACTGACGTGAAGTCAGAAGTTTATGCACGTATGCTCTCTTGTCCATTCTCCTGTATTGGACACTCTTACTCGAATTTACCATTTTTCAAGAAAAAATTTGTCTTTTTTGAAAAATATTTTTCAAAAAAAAAATTTTTTTCTTGAAAATTTCTGCACGCCTGTAAAGAAGATACAAAGACCTTGCCAAAAAAGTACGATAGGACTCACTTTACCTATTCAAAAAATTTAGAGGGTTTATGAGGATACCATTTAACCAGATTTGGCTCTGGTAAAAAGTTACAAGCGTTTAAAGATTTCCCAATGTGCTAATACACTTCCGCATATAAATTACCTATGAAATTGTTGGCGGACGAGAATAAGGCATGGTAACGTGGTTTACAGCTTGATTCGGGATTCCAACGCTCAGGGACGGATCCATAAAAGTAGTGAAATTTCTGGAGTTTTCCATTTTAAAACATTCATTAAAGAATATCTCGAAAACGGTGCGTTTAAGGAGAAATGATGAAGAATAATATAATGTTCTAAAACGATGGAATATTCTTGAAATGACTCAAGAAAAACTTTATATGCTTTCTTTATGCTAATTTCGCTTAGTTTTATGAATCCACGAGTCCATAACTAGAAAACCAGTAGAAGTAGAAAATATCTAATATTTGGAAAATATGTATCATAGTTTAGGAAACTTTACGCCAACATTCATTTATTTCGAAAAAAGGATGTCAAAGCTACAAAATAAAAACTGTTTTTTTTTTCAAAATTTCAACAGCCTGTATCTTTTTACCTGAGCTGAATTTGGAAAAATGTTAAAGGAAAAAAGTGTTTCATTTGATGAGAGGAATCTTTGTTTAAAATGAATGCAGTGGTCAAAGACTCACCCTGTATATGCGTAATTTGAGCGAATTCCGACGGATAGTTTCTGAAATCTGAAAGCGTCTCCATTCTACAATTAATTAAGTTTTAATTGAATCGGATTTGTGTATTTTGAGTTATTGAGGAAATAACAACAAAATTTTAGATGGGTATAACTCCGAAAGCGTTTGGTCCATTATGCCTATTAACGAACTAAATGTCGCATTCGAATGCGCAACCTACCCTAAAAATTGCAAGTCGACATCCTTTTCCGTTCGAAAGGATACGATATTCACGAAATTCCGAGAAAATTTTACTCGTCGGGATTCTACATATAAGTAATTACCGAGTTTTAATTGCATCGGAATTTACATACATGATTTATCATGCGCGTTTTCAGAATTTACGGCCTATGCTCGAAAAAAAGCTCAGACAGGTCGAATTTTGTTTTGAGGTGGACGGACTTTCATCCCAGAGTCAACCCCTAGCCACCCCTGTTGACAGCGTAAACATTTTGTGTAATTGAAGTAACAATGGTGCGAACAACAGCGGAAAACTTGAGATGATATCATTGTACTATGGAAACAATCGTTGTGGTTACAGGGCGGCTAAGTTATTTAACGAGCGCCACCCCAAAAATAGTGTTACTCGTCGCATGACAAATCATGGATGGACCACCATGGATTTTGGGTTATTGAGGAAATAACAACATTTCAGATAAGTATAATTCCAAAACCGTTTGGGCGATTATGCCTCTTAACGAAATTAGATGTCGCGTTCGGATTCGCAACCTGCCCTAAAAATCTCTTTCCGTTCGAGAGATAAATAAATATTTAATGATTTTTTTTTACTTTTCTGGTGATATGATCCGCACAAAATTTCACATATTTTTTATGTCGGTATTCTACAAATATTTACTAAGTTTCAATTTGATCGAATTTGTATTGGTTCAAAGCAAAATTTGTACTCGGAAAGCGTAAAACTCCATTTAGTGTTCATGTTCTATCTCCCTCCATAGCCCATCATCATTAAAATTTCAACCTTATGGGTTTCAGTTAAGTAAGGCATTTTGTCCGACTTTACTCACAAAACTAATTAATATCCTTGCTGATCTTCGCTCGATTTGATGCCACTCTCCTTACTAGTTTTAACTTTTTTCATGACAAAAAATTATAAACAAATACCTTTCGACTATCCATTTTTAAACTGCCTGAAATTATTTCATTGAGTCGAATGAGATTCCTTAATTTTCGAATGGGTTGATATTTATTAAATCTCTGTTTGACGACAAGGAATATGAATTTAATATTTGGTACGCATGTTTAACTTGATATAACCTTTAAGAATAGTCATAAAGAAATATCGATGACGTCATCTCTCAAATTTGGAACACGCTGTATAACATCTTCTTACATCAACATGAGCGCAATCTAAAATACTAACCGACCTTTCCGAACATATTTACATAAAAAAAAATGGGTTCAAGCCCTGTGGACAGGAGCTTTCTGGTGCTCTAGTTCAAACAGACAAATTATATCTCCGAAAGTATTGGTTTCTCAGAGTTGGGCATTATATCAATGGATTCTTATGATAGAACTGCATCATAAAGAAAATTCAATTCAAATAATAGTTTATTTATCAAGATTAAATGAGCAATCTGAGAATGAGAACTGCACCATGGAAGATATCTAATTAAAATAGCTGAAATGAATTTGACTATCTCTTATAGAACAGGATGACATGAACGAGTATGAACACAGATCATATAATAAAGCTTAGATAGAATAATGATAACATTCTGTGAAAACATAGAAGTACGATTCATTATGGAAATTACGAAAAATCATATCTCCGAAAGTATTAGCTTATTGGAGTTGAAAATGATATCAATAGATTTTTATGGTGAAACTGCATCTTAAATAGGAATTGAATTTGAAATTTGATACTTACTTTTTTCGTTACTCTGAAACCATCTGGCCTATTTTGCCCAATAACTAACTCAACCGAGATATTCATCTCCCTAACCTACTCTGAAAATTTCAACTGCCTAGCTCATTCCGTTCGAGAGTTATTGTAAAAAAAAAAATTTAAATTTTCAAAAAATTTTTATGACACTTCGCGGTATCCTGGTCAATACAAAACTTCACATACGTATGGAGGTCATGATTTTATAATTTGATGCTAAATTTCAGATAGATCGAGTGATCGGTTTCGGAAATATTCATAAAAAATGTTTTTACTAAAATCGGCCATAACTCCGAAACCGCTTGATGGATTTTGCCCATTAACGAACTTGTCCGAGATATTTACTCTCCAAACCCACCTTGCAAATTTCAATCCTCTAACTCCTTTCGTTTGAGAGTAATCGGACAGAATCGATTTCAACCTCGGATTCTTGATCAGTGAGTCGAACCAAATCGTTTGAGACCATTTTCAGCCAAAAATTCGAAAATTACAGACATTTGGGCAAATTGATAAGCACTCAGTTCCGAGGAACTAGAGCGCCAAAAACTGTCTTTGCTTCACTGAATTCATTCCAAGTTTAAGACTTGCTCTGTATATCCAGTCCACAGACAATTCAAACCAGAATATTATAATAATTGGATATCACGAGTATATCCCGAATTTATTATTCAAACTTATTTTCTTTAAATTCATATTCCAGGGGAACCTTCTAAGGCGCAATTATATCATATTTCCAAATCAAGTTTTAATCGAAAATTGTATTTTTCATCCAGAGTATAATAATTAATATTCGTTTATCTGTTCACGAATGCTGGGAGATGGTAACGACTTTACTGCGCTTGAAATTACTACTTACTTATTACCAAGGTAAACGCCGTGGGGGACTGAAGTAACTACAAAATTAATCCAGTATTAATTTGACGCGATAAATAAACACGGAGGACAGAGCCGTATCTAGGTATCATTTTGCCCAAATATTTGTAATTTTTGAATTTATTTCCGAAAATGGTCTCAAACGATTGTGTTCGACTCCCTGATAAAGAGTTTGAGGTCAAATTTGATTCTGTCCGGCCGGTGGCCGTTGCCACGATAACTGGAGAACGGAAAGAGCTAGCAACTAGAAATTTTCAGGGTAGGTGGCGCATCCCAATATGACGGACAAGTTCATTAATGGGCATTTTGTTTTCAACCTATACAAATCCGATCGAATTGGAACTTGGTGAATAGTTGTAGAATATAAAGTACGTTTGTGAAATTGTGAGAATCGTATCACTAGAAAAGGTATAAGAAAGTATTACAAAATATTTTTTATGTCACGATAACCTGAGAAAGGATAGAGATAGCGACTTGAAATTTTCAGGTTAGGTTGTGCACCATTTGAGTTTGATATAGGCATAATCGGCCAAACGGTTTTGGAGTTATACCCATCTGAAATTTGGTTGTTATTTCCCCAATAATTAAAAAATACAATATCGATTAAATTCAAACATTGTTATTTGTTGTAGAATGCCAACGCGAAAATTATTGCAAAATTTCGTGAGGATCGTATCACTGGAAAATTACAAAAAAATCATTGAGCATCATTGAAACAAATTCTATACATCAGAAACTATTCGTCCGACATCGCTGAAATTTTGCGAGAGTCTTCAGAATGTAACTTTTCTACCAAGTTCCAAGATTGAATATGATCGGATCTGTATTTTTAGAGATCCGAGCAGCCTTGTGTGAGTTCAGTAGCTGGATGGGTGACCGTTGCATCGATAACTTTCGAAAGAAAGGAGATAAGTACTTTCAATTTTCAGGGTATGTTGCGTATCCGAATGGGAGAGTTAAGTTCGTTTACGGGCATAATCGGTCCAACGGTTTCGGAATTATACCCACCTGGAATACTATTTCCTGGAGAACTCAAAAAATATAGACTCGTCGAATTCAAGCTTCGTAACTAATTATAGAATATCGACATAAGGACTTTTTTAAAATTTTGTAAGAACTGTACCTTCCACTAAAAATTTAAAAAAAAAATACTAAGAAAAAATATTGGTTCAAGCACTGACGTGAAGTCAGGAGCTTTTGCGTGCATGTTTTATTGTCCATTCTCCTGTACTGGACACTCGAATCGAATTTACAATGGTAATTTTTTTTTTCATAATTTCATAATTTCATTAATCGAAAACGTTGAAATACACGAATATAATGTATACAAATAAAACAAATTCTGAAAAAACAAAACAAAATAATCATATTTATGTATTAAATAAGCATATATATTTTTTTTATTATTTCATTATTTTTTTAGAACATATATTTTCACCTAGAAATTTATTAATACTGCAAACTTAGAATACCAGCACTATTCTGTAACCTATTGAAAGACAAACTTCTATATTTTCAATTTTCAGCGCGAAACCACCCTGCGCAAAGAATTAAAAAATAAGTGTTTTCTGTCTGAAAGCTCTATGCTTCTAAGATTTAAGCCTAAGGTTATGCTAACGTTGGAGGGATGATAGCAAAATTGTATCTTTTCAGACTAATAATACTTCAATACAATAATTACTAAGTTCGACAAATGCATCGATTTGCTCTTTTTACTCAGTGACGTCTTTTCATTTGCTCTCTTCACTCTACTTTGTTTTCTTCTATAATATATAGTTTTCAATTTAAATATTTGAAATCTCACCTCAATATTAAATACAATGTGTTAGCTAAGTGAGGAAGACTTTAATGAAAAATAACGTCAATTTATTCATCTCACTCTGCGCTGAGTCATAGTTTCCAAATTATTTTGCTTGGCACCTCTATTTTTTAATTTTTTTATATTTTTTGGTGCCCCTACGGACCTTGCGCCCGTGGCAAGTGCCACCTTTGCCATGCCCTAGATACGGCTCTGACGGAGGAAAGAGAGAGAGAGAGATAGAGAGAGAACTAAGCAGATATCTCGAATAACGTTTATCCTAAAACAAAAGTGCTAATGTGTGTAACTTGGAAAACTAAGTCCCGACGTGATATTTATGCAACTTCTTGTGTCGCTAGATAGGGATAGAGTTAATTTTACGCTTCAGACAACCACAACACGTAATGTGTCTTTTGATTTTCACCCTTCACAAATCTTAACGTTTACTCCCTGGATATATTAGCCCTCTGAAACACTCCAAGTGGAAATGGCAAGGGACAAATTATCCCTTTGGAAGAAACGTTAAACCTGGAGCAGTTCGTTTAACGGCATAGTTTACCCTTATTATTCAGCCTTTTCAAACCTACTCAAGACAATTAATCCCTATAATTCAAGGAATTTGAATGCTTGATAATTTCTTCAGTAATCAGGAAATTACTCCTGAAGGATTCCTGTGGTTTGCCAAATTAATTAATTTTCTGCGATACTATTCAATATTGAAAATTTACGGACTGATAACGTTTATTAGGTACACATTTCGGTAGATTTTAATGTAAATGAACTTCGAATTAGATTGAGAATTCACAAAAGAATAATGTGAAGTTTGGAGCTTGAGCGTACTCGTTCATTAAATATGTACGCATCATACATTTATTTCACTGATTTGTAATATCTAAAATTAAGATCAGATCGGAGGTGGACGTTTGGGCAAAATAAAGCCTTTTAGGGACAATATACAGGGTGAGTCTTTGACCACTGCATTAATTTTAGTCAAAGATTTCTCTCATCAAATGAAACACTTTTTTCATTTACCATTTTTCCAGATTCAGCTCAGGTAAAAAGTTACAAGTGTTTAAAGATTTCACAATGTGCTAATACACTCCCGCATATAAATTATCTATGACATTGTTGGCGGACGAGAATAAGGCATGGTAACGTGGTTTACAGCTTGGTTCCGGATTCCAACGCTCAGGGACGGATCCATAAAATTTGTGATATTTCTGGAGTTTTCCATTTTAAAACATTCAATGAAGAATATCTCGAAAACGGTGTGTTTAAGGAGAAATGATGAAGAATAATATCATGTTCTAAAACGATGGAATATTCTTGAAATGACTCGAGAAAAACTTTATATGCTTTCTTTATGCTAATTTAGTTTAGTTTTATGAATCCACGAGTCCATAACTAGAAAATAAGTAGAAAATAACTAATATTTGGAAAATATGTATCATAGTTATAAGAAACTTTACGCTAACATTCATTTCATTCGAAAAAAGGATGTCAAAGCTACAAAATGAAAACTGATTTTTTTTCAAAATTTTAACAGCCTGTATCTTTTTACCTGAGCTGAATTTGGTAAAATGTTAAATGAAAAAAGTGTTTCATTTGATGAGAGGAATCTTTGGTTAAAATTAATGAAGTGGTCACAGACTCACCCTGTATTTTGTGAATGTTGATAATTTCCCTTGAGTCCAAAAATCCCCCTCGTTTATTTCAGAAGGGGTATCATTTTGAATGGGGTTGTGCATGCGTGTTCTGCAAGGAACAGCTTGCTATCATTTCATCAAAATGTCTGTATTTTCGATTTTTCTTTTCCACAAATGGTTTCAAACGATTCAGTTCGAATAACTGATGAATAATCCGTGGTCAAATTCAATTCTGTCTGTCAGGTCCAGCCGGTTAGCACCATAACTCTCGAACGGAATGAGTTAGAGCGTTGAAATTTGCTGGGTAGTTTGGTAGCGTTAATACCTCGGACAAGTTCATAATAGGCAAAATCCACCGAGCCATTTAGGAGTTATGACCATTTTTAGTTGAAATATTTTTCAAGAATATTTCCGAAACCGATCACTCCATCTATCTGAAATTTAGCATCAAATTATAGAATCATGACCTTTATATGCATGCGAAGTTTTGTATTGATCAGATGGCTATGAACTAGAACAAAAATGTTAAATATTTGAAGATAAAAATTGAAATTTTGTTTTTACTATAACTCGAAAAATACCAATCCGATTGAATTGAAGCTTGGTAGTTGAATGCGAAGTAACTACGAAAACACTTGTGCAAAATTTCGTGGGGATAGCATTAGTAGAAAATATTTAAAAAAATGTGTATCTATAAGCGGAATATTATGCTTGAAATGCCGAAACCAAATATCGGATTGAGTTCAATTTTGGCACATCGATGACCAATGGTGACTTCTTGTGGTGTGCAAAATTTCACTGAGAACAGACTAATAGGAGCCTTAAAATAAATTTAATATTTTTGAACTTCCGAACTGGACAAATTATTTCAGTTCGAATTAATACGTGGAATATACAGGGTGTCCGGGGAATAACTGTACATACTCTTACCAGATATAGAGTTGGACTAGCTGATAACTGATTGACTATAAAAAATTTATTTCTGGATTTCCCTAGAAAGCTACAGGGTGATTTTCCAACTTCATAGAAATACTTAGACCATCATAAAATCTAAACTTATTGACGGATATTATTGAAACTTGGGAGGTTATTGGCACATGCTAAGGTCGAGTCAGAAAGATATCAATTATTTCATTATTCCAGGGCTGGACTAATTAATCTTCATTTAAAGTGTTCAGGGTAAAAAAAACACTTTGTATTTCGAATTTCAAATAATTGATTCGCTTTTTAGAAATAAGCTAAATTATGCTTCAATTTGTAGTATCGCTTAAAGTTGTCACATCAACAATTATTTTGTTATGAATTTTTGAATTTGGATAAAGATCCAAAAATTGAATTTTTCACCATGAAGAGAACTGAAAATCTCATGTTTGAATATAAAATGCGAAAGTATTAGTAGAAAATTCGTAGAAAATAGTAGAAATTTTCGAAAGAGTTCAGAGCTTTAATAAGGATATTCCATAACGAAACAATAACAAATCAAAGAAACTGAAATACCTACAGTAAAGAGTACCTAATAGAAATGAAAATAGGAACGAATGAATTGCTGAGTCAACGTTTTTTCAGAAGTGGTTCGAAATGAAAACCATTAGCTTGTATACATTTCTCTTGTCGAATGTTCAAATTGGATACAGCCTTGCGAATCATATCGCCATTATTTCTTAAAATATCGCAACAGTTGATAATTCTGTTCATCAGCTGTTCTCTTGACTGGATTTCTTCAGAATATACCATATCCTTCAATTTTCCCCATAAATAATAATCTAGCGGGTTGAAATCTGGAGATCGAGGAGGCCACGGAATAGGTCCTCCTCGACCTATCCACCTATTTGTATAGGTATTGTCGAGGTAACTTCTCACTTCCAAGCCAAAATGCGGTCCAGCTTCATCATGCTGGAAATAAATTCCTCTAATACTTACTTATTCCTTGTAGCATGCCGTGTAAAATATTTTGTAAGAAATCTAGATAAATCGCACTTGTAAGGCGACCGTCAAAAAAATGAGGCCCTATCAAATATTTGTTTATCACAGCACACCAAACATTTACTGAAAATTTTTGTTGTGAATTTCTCAGTCTTGTAATGTGTGGATTATTTTCGGCCCAAATGTGCGAGTTATGAATATTGAACACACCATCTCTGGTGAATTGAGCCTCATCACTGAATATTGTTCTGTACAAAGTGACTCTCTGATTTGCCATCCAATGTGCAAAATTCAGTCTTACTCTTCTTATACTAGTTGACGGTTATGCTTGAATTAATTGGAGTACTTCATCACCTCTTTCTAGATTCCTTTGGCGATCCTTCTTCCTATCTGGCACTCTACCATATTGCGCTATACAACTAAATACTGCAGAAAATGTTTGGTGATTGGGAATTCTGCGCGTCGGGAATCTCAGACGATACTCTCTCACAGCAGCTGGACTATTTCCCTCACATTTACCATACACGAACATCATATCAGCATATTCTCTATTTGTGAAATTGCCCATTTTGATAATTTCACTATTTTATAATAATCAAAACACAAGGAACTACAACAATCTCAAATTTCAGTTTTCAAAATGTTTGAAATTTATCACAGAATATGTTATAGGAATTTATATTTTATCTTGGAGGAAATTTTATTTATGTGCATTTTTGAGCTTGAATCTTTGAATCTAGTAAGATATTTTGTAACATTCTCCCTATCTGATAATCATATCTTCTCTTTCTCAAAGTACTTCATAATATTTAATATTGAATAAGTAAACTTTAAAGAAACAGACTAACAAATTGAAAAATCACTACTCATACTCCTCGATTTACTAATTCAGTTAGAGGTTTTTACATTGGAAGAAGTGTCACTATGGTCTATATCTTTGTTGTCGAACACCCGGTATACATTCGAATAATTTTGAAATATGCTTATGTATACCCTATACAATTCACCAATTTTTTTTTCGAAATATACTTTCATTTACTCCATCGCAATGAGATCCGCGTCTGGGGTGACCACCCCAATATCAACAAATTATTATAGTCTTCCTCACCTTCGGTGACTTTTTTAAGAAAATTGATTGTTTATTTTCGACCCCCACAAGATGAATAAGTCCTGTTCAGGTAAATAAATAAAAATTTTCAAACTTTAGCCAAATTCAACAATTCATAAAAAAATAAATGTTGATGTGACAACTTCAAGAGATACCACACATTGAAGCATAATTTAGCTTCTTTCTAAAAAGCGAATCAATTATTTGTAATTCGAAATACAAAGTGTTTTTTTTACCCTGAACACTTTAAATGAAGATTAATTAGTCCGGCCCTGGAATAATGAAATAATTGATATCTTTCTGACTCGACCTTAGCATGTGGCAATAACTTCCCAAGTTTCAATAAAATCCGTCAATAAGTTTAGATTTTATGATGGTCTAAGTTTTTCCATCAAGTTGGAAAATCACCCCGTAGCTTTCTAGGGAAATCCAGAAATAATTTTTTTATAGTCAATCAGTAATCAGCTAGTCCAACTCTATATCTGGTAATAGTATGTACAGTTGCCGGCTCAGGTGGTGCAGTTGGTATAAAGACCTGCTGTGGTGCCGGGGTCGCGGGTTCGAATCCCGCTCAGGGCATGGATGTTGGTTGTGATTGTCCGGTATGAATGTTAGAAATTGAACTCTGCTGGTTAATGACGAAAGTCAAGACCATACTTAGGGACTAGGTCCAATATGATTAAAAAAAAAAAAAAAGTATGTACAGTTATTCCCCGGACAACCTGTATAACATCTGATAGTAAAAATATTCCGACGTGTTTTTTGCGCATTTATTTTAATCAATGCGATATGTACGAGGACAACTGATTAAAATATGGACAAGTATCTACCGTGGCAATTGAATTGTTGCGTGAACTATATGTAGAATTAATTTTAAAATGGTTTTCAAAAGTTGCCTGAACGTTGAACGACTGGGGGTGTAACTGGAAGGCATATTAACAGCTCATGTTAATTCTGTGAGTTTGCGCGCCAGTTTCGAGGAGACAGTGGAGTCTCAGAGGTGTAGTGTCCATAACAAAATCCTTGGGGCCAATATTGAAATTCATGCTGCCTCTTTCGGGCATTTTTCGTGATTCCTATGAGCAGAGTTGAAATTATTTAACTGTTTGAGTTTTCGTCTGAGAGGATTGAGGTTTTGAGGTGGAGGATGCTATTCCTCCATAAAATCTACTTGTAAGGTCCGAGCATGCGTGGATTGAAGATGCGATATCTCTTGAACCATTGTTGTTGTAGAATCGGAATGTTGTGCTAGGTTTGAGATTTTGAGTGAACTTCCAACCACGAGTGGATGCACATGCGCAAAGGAGAAATGACTATTTTAGGGATGTATAGGTTATGTTGGGAGTGGTTTAGGACTATCGGTCATGGGTCTGGTGCTGAGGCGATATTGTGAGGTTTTTAAAGAAAATTCAAGGCAATTCTTCACACGGACGTGTCAGTTTGGGGAAAACAGCGTTGTTTCCGAGCCGGAGAGTCCATACCGTGACCCTGGGGCCAATTTAAAATTCATGTTTCTCGTTTTCGGCATTTACATTTTGCGTATGGGCAAACGAGAATGGATTCAACTGCTGGAGTTTTCGTCTGAGAGGCTTGGGGTTAGAGGTGCAGGATGCTATAATTCCATGGAATCTCCTTGGGAGAGTCCGCGAATGCGCGGATTGAAGCTGAGATATCTCCTGAAATACTGGTGTTGAAGAATCAGAGTTTTGTGTCAGGTCTGTGTTTTTTAGAGGCCTTTCAGCTACGAGTAGATTGCGCGTGCGCAGAGATGAAGTGGCTCTTTTTAGGGATGTATAGGTTATGTTGGGAGTGATTTGCCCTAGCAGTCATGTATTTGGTGCTGAGCCGATTTTGTGAGGTTTTAAGAGAAATTTCATGGCAATTATGTGCACCAACAAGTCAGTTTTGAGGAAATAGTGTTGTTTCCTAGTTGAATTGTCTTTATCGTAGGCCTGGGGCAAATTTATAAATTATATTTCGAAGATATATATAAAATTCCTTCGGATTGGGAGAATAGGCGTAAGCAATTGCGATCTACGGTAAAACTAATAGCCAGACTGTATCGATAGCCAGAATTTGTCGAAGGAATTTGAAAGAATATAAAAAGCACTTACGTGAAGTCAGTACTCTTTAGCACATGTGTTCACGTTGGCTAATTTTAATTGAATGATGAGGTTCTCCAGCTCTGAGTCTTCTTGGGGAAGACATGGGAGGGTATAAGTATAATCATAATCATATATATCATCATGTATATCATATTGTACGGGCGCCAATTGCAGATTGACTTCATAATGAAAGAAAAAGGCTGAAAGAGCATTGACGTGGGGTCAATCTGCTAAGACGTGCGTGCTATAAACACGTTTATGATTATACTGACCCTCCCAAGTCTTCCCCAAGAAGACACGTCAGAATCTCATGGGAGCTTGTGCGACTAAGGAAAGTCAGATGTGTTCTTTGTCAACATTGTTAATATGTCCTGACAGTGAATGGTGTCCACTACCCTCTGGGTACATCTCCAGCCCGTTCTATCCACTGAGCTTGAAACCATCATCATTCAATTCAAATTAGCCAACACGCGCGCCAAAGAGTACTGACTTCACGTCAGGGCTTTTTTGAATTTTTAGAATTTGTGGCCTACATCGACAAAAGTTTCAAACGATTGATTTAAACTCAATTCGAGGTTCAAATCCAATTCTGTCCGTCCGTCCGGCCTCCGTAAGCCCAATACCTCTCGAACGAAATCAGTAAGAGAGTTAACATTTGCCGTTTTTTTTGGGGCATAAATATCTCGCCCAGTGGTTTTTGAGTTATCGCCAGCATGACTTTAAGTTTTTTTCCAGAATACTTCCGAAACTACCCATTCGATATGACTCAAATTTAGCACCAGTAGGTAGAATTACGTTCTTTACATAAATGCAAAGATTTGCATTGATCGGATGACTAGGAGTGGAAGAAAAAATCAAAAATTGAAAGTTTTGTTCTTCAAATAACTTGAAAAATAATGATCTGATCGAATTTAAACACGTTAGTTGAAAAATACGAAATTTGCTACACGCTCCACAGCCAGTAGAATTGCAGGAATAGCTTGGACGCGATCTGGAAATCAGACATTTCTTCCGGAAGGGAATGGTCAAATTCCTCAATGTTGGTTGTATGCGCTTTTCCTTATGTTTCTGCGGCTCATCATCTTGATCAGTATCGTTGCTTTCTTTGGCGAAGAAAAAAGCTGGTTCAACGCTGACGATTTATCTCCTTTCCATTGCGGTTGATGATTGAAGCCTTTTCATTGCGTTTCCCCACCTGAAGCGGTCCTTCGAATGGCAGCTGCAGAGAAGATTTTGGATCGTCATGCCAGACGATGAACCATTCGGTGGTTTGAAGGTCTTTGAAGATGAAAATTTTTCTTTGTTCTAAGTCACGGAATCTGATCGTTGAGTCCGCTTGCCCCATCCTGTTCATCCAGTAAATCGCCAGGTACTCAAAGTGGTTCTTCGTATACCATTTCTGCTGAGATGGTTACTGCTCAGATTCCGAGGAGGACTATCGGTAGCATCTCTGTCCATCAGCTTTTCTGTTGGTACTTGGCTGATGCCTTTGAGTTGCCAATGACTACGTTGCACCATTTCATTGACTGCTGGATAAAATGCGAGTGTTTGAAGGTATTTGTTGCCAGCCAACTTGCTGAGTTCGTACACTGAGAGAACAGTTTATTTATAAATAATAAAGTTTATTCATATCAAATGAACCCCTTATTCATATATGGCGTAATAAATATTTATTTATTCTAAATAATGGATTTATTTGAGTTTTAAAAATTAATATATATTAATTATTAATATACGATTTATTCATAGATAATGAAGTTTATCACTAAATCAGAAGGGTTTATGTTCATTCAATAACGAATTATTTATAATAAATAAATGTTATTGATGAGAAACAAATATTTCTTTTCAATGTATATCAATATTCTCATAATAAACAAAGATATATTTATAAATAGATTTATTTCAGAAATTAATATTTACTATGATTAAAGAAAAATTCACTACAAAAAAATTGTATATTTTCATTAAATAATTAGTTATGTACAGTAAATGAATGTTTTTTTTCGAGAAAGAAATAAATTTTTCAAATAAATATGATAAGTTGAATGTAAACTGAGGTATACATCTATTGCAAAAAATAATTACTATCTAAAATTTATATAATAACAATTCCCATATGATATTTTATGGTAGTTTTCTATGTAGTCTTCTTTCTTGATCTCTATGGGTGCAGAATTCATCCAAAATCTCGATGGTATGTAACTACAGGAGCCAGTTCGAAGAATTGCGAAGAGAGTTTCTAGGGTGCCTCATGTTGTCATTATCACTATAGGGGTGGTGCATTTACTGGAAAATAATAAGAAAAAAACATTTTACCTTCAAAAATTTTTCCAAGTTTCAATATGAATAAATAATAACGAAACTGTTTTTCTGATTCATATCATATTCATATTCGTATTCAGGTTTTTTGAAATTTCAATATGAAAAACTAATAGCATTTAAATAACGAACAGATTTTCTGGAAAAATATTCAGAAAAAAATTTCATCACATTTTCGAGAAGGATATCAAATGGATTTATATGTTTCTCTAATAAACACATATTAACAACTTTGATTAATCGTAAAGGAACATTTACATTCACAAGTGAATTTGACCGAAAACTCCAGCAAATAGAAATCCATTATCAAGAATTCCTTATTATAAATAACCTGAATTTGTTTCATTCACTTATATTTGGAGTTTTCTTAAGAACAACTTCATATTTTTGAATCAGTGTCAGTGATTAAGCTAATCTAAATTAAAAATTGTATATGAAAACTAAGCCTTACCTTCGAATGTACTTTTTGAATGACTCAAACCATTTTGAAACAAAA
Organism: Halyzia sedecimguttata; assembly: GCA_937662695.2. Taxonomy (NCBI): domain Eukaryota; kingdom Metazoa; phylum Arthropoda; class Insecta; order Coleoptera; family Coccinellidae; genus Halyzia; species Halyzia sedecimguttata. The sequence goes on from OW569418.2 coordinate 11,447,992, forward strand.
ATTTCTGGAATTCAACCATTCTGTCCTCTCGCACCTATACAGGGTCTTTCACGAGGACCCTCACCCATATTTATACGGGAAACTACTGAACGTATTTTCATGAAATTCAGCACTTATAAGTATTTCACGATGCTGATGAAATCTAAAATATTTTCAAGGCATGAGCACCTCCGGTTTTTCCGGAAATGACGTCAACTTCCGTTTTTCAATTTAGAACACCATTTTTTTATTGCAGAAATAGATTCCTTAGAAAATTTCAAGTTATTTGGATGTAACATTTTTCAGTTTTGGTTGGAAAATTCTCTCTGAGCGGGAAAATTCGAAAAAAAAATCGAAAATAGAGGTCCGCTGAAACAAGAATAACTTCGAGGTTTTTGGATGGAAAATTTTCATTTTTGGGATTTTTCAAGATGTAAGATTGATGTATCCACTTTGAAAATTGAAATCGCGATTCATGATACAAGGGGTGAAAAAATCGCTTTCAAAGTTAGGGATGACAAAATCGTGAAAAATCAATTTTTTCAAATTAGAACCCCATTTTTTTATGGCAGATATTGAATCTACGTTAAAAAATAATGTGAGTGTATGCATCACACCCTTGCCCTAAAATGGATATTTTCTGAGTTATTCACAAAAAACTGTTTTTCGTCTTGAATTTTCAGCTATTTCTTTTCCCTTCACGCCAAAAAGATGAAATTTTCAGGAACTGTTATTTGAACCATGCTGTAGATTTTTCACCCCTTCTTGAAACCGACTTCAAGTTACTATTAGGAGAACCATGGCAAACTCTCACAGTTATAACTAGAGAAGATGCTCAAAGTTTTGACCGTTAATTTCTAGACATTTATTTATACGTCTCAGGATTGCTTCGTGCGTTGCTCTTCTTATTTCATCGGGAGGAAGAGATCTGCAAAAGTGTTTAAAAACCAAATTGAGTTTCAAAACTATGAATCTAAAAATCTAAACAAACCTGAACGCATTTCTGACTCGTTCTATGCAGTCCTCTTTATCAGTCAGGGGAGTTGAGTAGACAATATTTTTTATCCTACCCCAAACATAATAGTCTAAAGGAGTTAAATCGGGAGAACGTGGTGGCCAAAGATGTGGACCATTGTTTGCCAACCATCGATCTTCAAATAGCCTGTAGAGGATATTTGACACACTGAGTGAATTGTGTGGAGGCGCGCCATCTTGTTGATACCATAAGTCATTATGGTTCTGTACTAGCGGCTCAATTATTTGAGTCAATATGTCAGAATATCTATCTCCTAAGGGAGAACATTCTTTAAATAATGCAAAAATGTGTAGTGTTCTATCTTACCAGTTAAAGTCCCATCATAAATGTGAACATCGAGAATTGCATTATTTTTGATGGCGCAAAAAACATTGAAACTCCAGGTCTCTTGAAAGTTCCATTGTCTGAAGTGGTGGTTGTTCTCTTCATCCCAATAATGACTGTTATGTCTATTGAAAGAACCATTCTTTGTGAATTTAGATTCATCTGTCCAAATTATACAGTCCAATAAGTTTTCATTCTCTTGAAATCGAATCATCATAGCTTCGCAAAACTCTGTTCTCCTGACGAAATCAGTTTCCTTCAAATGCTGTACCCTATTGAATTTATATGGGTGCATTTTATGTTTTTTTTAATATTCTCCAAACACTCGATTGAGATAATCCCAGATCAATCTCGGCATCTTTGAGAGAATTTTGAGGATTCACACGAAAATATGCAAGAACTGTAATTTCGTTGTTCTCATCTTCTACTACACTTTTTTCTCTGTGTATAGTTTTCTTAACGAAAGATCCGACATTTCTCAAGTTTGTCATGGTTCTGTTAATGGTATCTCTCGTTGGTCTGGGTCGGTCAGGAAACCTCTCAATGAACAGTCAAATCGTTCTATCTACAACTTTATTACATTCTCCATGAAGTAGAATGAGATTTAAATAATCTTCATTGGTAAAATTAGGCATAGTGATCGATTTTATAACTTAATACGAATTATCACCAAATTAATAGTAAACACAAAATGCTACTGAATAAAGAGGAATTTGGCAGATGTAATTAATGATATCTATCATTAAAAAAAAAGAATGTAAAACATGGTAAGTTTTTGCATATGGTTCATAAGGAATTATTTATTTATCACTGGAGAGAAAACCGATGGCCGATTAGTTGAAATAAAGAGGTTTCCGATACAAATTCGAATCAAAATTCGCCATCTATTCAGGAACAACCTGTAACTTTTTTCTCTTGCATATTAGGGTAGTAAAATCTAAAACATGGTTTAAGTAACAGTTCCTGAAAATTTCATCTTTTTGGCGTGAAGGGAAAAGAAATAGCTGAAAATTCAAGACGAAAAACGGTTTTTTGTGAATAACTCAGAAAATATCCACTTTAGGGCAAGGGTGTGATGCATACACTCACATTATTTTTTAACGTAGATTCAATATCTGCCATAAAAAAATGGGGTTCTAATTTGAAAAAATCGATTTTTCACGATTTTGTCATCCCTAACTTTGAAAGCGATTTTTTCACCCCCTGTATCATGAATCGCGATTTAGATTTTTAAAGTGGATACATCAATCTTACATCTTGAAAAATCCCAAAAATGAAAATTTTCCATCCAAAAACCTCGAAGTTATTCTTGTTTCAGCGGAGCTCTATTTTCGATTTTTTTTTCGTATTTTCCCGCTCAGAGAGAATTTTCCAACCAAAACTGAAAAATGTTACATCAAAATAACTTGAAATTTTCTAAGGAATCTATTTCTGCAATGAAAAAATGGTGTTCTAATTTGAAAAACGGAAGTTGACGTCATTTCCGGAAAAACCGGAGGTGCTCATGCCTTGAAAATATTTTAGATTTCATCAGCATCGTGAAGTACTTTTAAGTGCTGAATTTCATGTAAATACGTTCAGTAGTTTCCCGTATAAATATGGGTGAGGTTCCTCGTGATCGTGAAAGACCCTGTATATCACGCACTACCCTAACAACCAACAGACGAATCAAAGATTACTAAATGTGACTGATCGCTGTATTACAAAGTTTTCAGATTCGCATTTCGGTATAATGGCCAATGGGGTGGGGGTGGGGTACGTCGAACTACACGGTCAGGATGCGAGCTATAATAAACACTTATTCAAGTATAATCAAGATTTATTATTAATTAATAAATCTTGTTTCAATCATAATTCAATAAATCTTTGTTTGACAGAAATAAGGACAGTTTTTACTTCAAATAAGAATTGTTTGGTGGAAATGAATTTTTTGTTTATAGTTAATAATATTGTTGAACATGACATTTCTGGATTGCATTTATTTACTGTTAATAAACCAGTTTGATTATTAATAAATCTTGCCCAAATAAATGGAATATTTCTGAGAAATAAAGTTTATATCAAGTTGTTCTAACTATTAATAATATTTATTAATAATTAATAAAAATTTTTCTCTCAGTGTATGATTCGAATTGCCTCCCAGATGTCCAGTGCCTGTAGAATTATCTGACTGTTTTGCTTGTTGGTCTTGCAGTGTAATTGCTTATAACCATCTTGTGAATGGGTCAACCTATCTGAGGAAATATCGGAACCCTTGTGAATTTTGGAATGATAACCAAGACAAGGTGTACACGCTTGAACATTTTGCACCGTTGAGGGATCGAACCTAGAGGTTCAGCTTCTTATCTAGTTCGTTGAGCTGGTGGCGTCGATGAACGGCCACATAAATCTTTGCTTGTTTGATATTACGGTCGCGTTGGTGCCTGGGTGAGAAAGGTAATGGACAATCTTTAAATCTGCTCTCTGGAACGGTTCCATGATATTTGGTCATGTTTGTGGGGTTGAAGTATTGCATTAGACTGTGATGGAGTACTCCAGTTGCTTTACTGGTTTCAGACGTTACTCCGAATCACACTGAAACTTCTTCATCTCGGAGGCGTTTTTATGGGAGGCAGCTTACTCTGCGAAGTCTAGTGCAGATGTAAATTCATCTACTCGAGACAGTTTTGATATCCTGGTACGTATTGGATGACTTTGGAGAACTGCGAGATGAAGCCTACGTGATGGTGCTGCCTAGGTGAGAATTTACCTGGCTTCTGTTGTAATGTGAACATGGAAGGCTTGTGATCCGAATAAATTACGAATTTCCTAGCTATTGGGTTGATGCACAATTATCCGACGTTTTTTCAAAAAAATTCATTGAACAAAGTCAATATTAATATTTGACAAAAACATCTTTAAATGATTATTCGGGAGCATAGACACCGTATACTTCAATTACTGCTTCCCATTTGCTTGGCAGATGGTCGATTCCACGAGCGAAGAAGACACGATTCTTAGAGGCGATCCACGCTTTGACATCGGCCACCAAGTCATCCAAGTCTGCGTTAATGTTATTCATCTGCCACACCCACAACATAGTCTTCTTACAGTGGACATGTTTCGGTATTCCTCTGGGGGAAACACCTGGCGAAACTGAATCCTTCTTTCTTTTGACGTTTTTGAAGAGAAATCATGTCTCATCCCCAGTGACAAGATTCTTCAAAAATGGCGTTTGTCCGTTTCGCTGCAGTAACTCGGTCAAAATTCGAACGCGATCGGCCCTCATTTACGTAAATGTTATTTTCATCTCTAGTACCTTAATGCGTACGCCTATGGAGGCGGTTAAATATCAAGGGCAAACATGCGTTCCTTATTTCATGAGTTTCTCGAGTGAGAATGGACAGAGTGTAACAAAACATTCTTTTAAAAATTAGTGACGTAAAGTCAGGAGCATTTACGCGCATGTTCCATTGTCTTAGCATGCCTCATACAAAATCTGATCGAATTCCGTACTCAATTGCGGTTCGAAGGTATGTGCAGAATTTCAGCGGATTCTGACTGATAGTTACTGAAATATAAAAATTTGTAAGATAAACAACATTTAATTTTTTTTTTGTTATACGATAATCACCAAATTCCGTTTAAATTAGAGCGTCAGCATTCTAACAGTAATTACCATATTTTTGTTGCTCTTCTCGGAACAGAGTGCTCCTCAATTTGCCCAAATGTCCGTAATTTACGAATTTTTGGATAAAATGGTCTTAAACGATTTGGTTCAAGTCACTGATCAAGAATCCGTGGTCAAAATCGATTCTATCTGTGTTAACTCGATAACACTCGAAAGGGATGAGCTAGACAGTGGAAATTTTCAGAGCAAGTTTGGGTGATAAATATCTCGGTTCAGTTCGTTAATGGACAAAATTGGCCACATGGTTTCGCAGTAACGAAGGAAATTGTTTTAAGATGCACTTTATCAAAAAGAATCTAGTGATATGAGTTTCAACTCTAACAAGCTAACACTTTCGGAGATATGATTTTTCAAAATTTAAATCAGTAATCTATAAATTCATAGAATGCTGTAATCGAAAATTAACCTCCGTATTTGTATATATGAATTTCATGATCTATATTCAATTATTCATACATGTCATCTTATCTACCGATAAGAGAAATGTCATATTTTTTTTCTATTCAAAATTCGTTACTCAGGATATAAAATACCTCCGGCAAAATGATCATGAAATGACCTCAGCTATTCTAGAGAGTTAGAATTTTCAATTGATATATATTTTAATTTTCAGAATAGATTTGAGGAATGAATATCTCGGATAAGTTCGTTATTGGATAGAATCGATCTGGTGGTTTCAGATTGTTGGCACTGTTGATATTTTTTAATGACGCTTTTAATTTAATTTCTTTTATGATGCAGTTCTATCATAAGAATCCAATACTTTTTAGATATGATTTGTCAAAGTTTGAACAAGAGCGCCAAATTCACTCTCTACAGGACTTTCCCACATTTTTGCGCGTATGTTCTGGGGAACATCGCGTTATCATTTTGCCCAAATGCCTGTAATATTCGATATTTTCGCCGAAAATGGTTTCAAACGATTGGGTTCGACTCCCTGATCAAGAATTCAAAGGCAAAATTTGATTCTGTCCAGCCGTTCGGCCAGCCGTTGCCACGATAACTTGAGAACGGAAAGAGATAGCAGCTTGAAATTTTCAGAGTAGGTGGCGCATCCCAATAGGACGGACAAGTTCGTTAATGGGCATAATCGGTTCAATCGTTTTCGAGTAATAGTTTTGTCTACAACCAATACTAATCTGATCGAATTGAAACTTGGTGAATAGTTGTAGAATATAAACCTAAGCACGTTTGTCAAATTTTGTTAACATCGTGTCGCTAGAAAAGTTTGAAAAAATGATTAAAAAATAATATTTACGTCGTGATAACCTAAGAACGGAAAGAGATAGCGACTTGAAATATTCAGGTTAGGTTGAGAATCTGGCTGCGCCATTCGAGTTTGTTTATAGGCATAATCAGCAGAACCGTTTTTGAGTTATACCCATCTGAAGTTTGGTTGTTATTTCCTCAATAACTCGAAGAATATGAAACTGATCCATTTCAATCATGGTTACTACTTGTAGATTGGCAACGCGAAAATTCTTGCAAAATTTTGTGAGGATCGTATAACTAGAGAATTTAAAAAAAAACATAGAAAATTATTGAAAAAAATTCTATATATCAGAAACTATTCGTTCGATATCCCTGAAACTTTGCGAGAGCCTTGAGAACCTAACTCTACTACTAAGTTCTAAGTTTGAACATGATCGGATTCATATTGTTGGAGATCCGAGCAGCTTTGTGTGAGTTCACTAGCTGGATGGGTGATCGTTGCCTCGACAACTCTCGAACGAAAGGAAATAGGAACTTGTAATTTTCAGGATAGGTTGGACATCTAAATGGGAGAGTTCAGTTCGCTGTTGGCCATAATCGGCCCAACGGATTCGGAGTTATACCAATCTGGAATATTATTACCTCGATAACTCAAAAAATATAGGCTCGATCGAATTAAAGCTTGGTAACTAGTTGTAGAATATCGACATGAGGACGTGTGTGAAGTTTTGTGAGGATTGTACCTCTAGAAAATTTTTAAAAAATTACGAAAAAATATAATGTATCTGATGATTCCTTGAGAACGGAAAGAAATAGCGACTTGCAGTTTTCAGGGTAGATTGCGCATTTAAGTTCGTTAACTAGTATAATCGGCCAAATGTTTTTGGAGTTATATCAATCTGAAATTTGGTTGTTATTTCCTCAATATCTCAAAAAATAGAAATCCGATACAATTCAAATATGGTTATTAGTTATAGAATGCCAACGCGAAAATTCTTACAAAATTTCGTGAGGATCGTAGCACTAGAAAAGTTTTAAAAAATCATTGAAAAAAAATTGGTTCAAGCACTGACATGAAGTCAAAAGCTTTTGCGCGTATGTTCTCTTGTCCATTCTCCTTCATTTGACACTCTTAATCGAATTCACCATGGTGAATTCTATTGTCTGTTCTCCTGTATTGGACACTTCGAATTCACCATGGTAAATTCGATTAAGAGTGTCCAATACAGGAGAACAGACAATAGAATTCACCATGGTAAATTCGATTAAGAGTGTCCAATGAAGGAGAAGGGACAATAGAACATACGCGCAAAATCTCCTGACTTCAGAAAAAAAAATTGGTTCAAGCACTGACGTGAAGTCAGGAACTTTTGCGCGTATGTTCTATTGTCCCTTGTCCTTTATTGGACACTCTTAATCGAATTTACCATGATGAATTCTATTGTCTGTTCTCCTGCATTGGACACTCTTAATCGAATTTACCATAGTAAATTCGAAGTGTACAATACAGGAGAACAGACAATAGAATTCACCATGGTAAATTCGATTAAGAGTGTCCAATAAAGGAGAATGGACAAGAGAACATACGTGCAAAAGCTCTCACTTCACGTCAGTGCTTGAACCAATTTTTATTAGATTGGATTCGTATTTTTCGAGTTAGTGAGGAAATAACAACAAAATTTCTCCGTAATCGTTCCGTCGATTATTTCCATTAACGACCTCAATTGACTCTTTCTGATTCGCTACCTACCCAGAAAATTGCTAGTAGCTATCTCTACCCGTTCAAAAGTTCGTGGTAAACGTCACCATCTAGATACTAAACTCGCCTAACGCTGCACGGTTTCTAATATTCTTTCAATATCTTCAACACTATAGATCAGATCATGGAAATTGCGGGAACTTTAAAGCTCCCGCACAATTTCAGCCATATCGGACGGATAGTCTCTGAGATGTAGAATATCTTTCAATTTTTCTTTTTGTTAATTTTCGAGTGATATGATGCAAACGTATTTCGCATAACAAATTTCAATTCGATCGGATCTGTATGTTTAAGTCAAAGGGGAACATAATTTTGACTCCGAAACCGCTACATATCTCTTTCTGTTCGAAAGTCATCGTGGCAACGGTTGGCCTGGCAGAATCAAATTTGACCTCAAATTCTTCATCAGTGAGTCAAACCTGAACGTTTCAGACCATTTTCGAAAAAAATCGAATATTACATATGGGCACGCTGTTCACTAGAAAACGTGCGCAAAATACCATTTCAAAATTTCAGAGAAATTCATGTTTTGGCCAATTAAGATTAATTATTCGAACCTCAATTGTTTTAGCATTCTATAACTGAAGAAATCCAGCAAAAATTCCTCAATTGTATGATATCGATGTAACAAAGATTAAGTTTATATGTGATGCAGTAAGAAGTGACCTAAAATTGGGGCTATCCTCCATCCTACATTGAACCCTGCTTGGAAATTGAGTGGTTGTGAATCCGACGTACCCTTCACGCGGCAGCCATCACATAATACCAAGGCCAGGAAATTGCCTCAAAAATTTCATTACACTTTTCTAATTTCCTATCCTTCTGATTGCGAATAGCCAATCAACTTTTCCGGAATGTTTAATCAATGTTATCTTCAGCCCAACGTAATAAGGTTAATTGTACTTCAGAAGTGAGTCTCATAATGAAGAACAATTGTTATAAATGACATTGTTGTTCGGTGGGGCGTGAAAGAAGTTTAAATGGGGGAGAATTAATTCCGCGTTTTCCGAATTGAAAGAGGAAAACTCGTTAAAATTTGCTGCAGAATTGTGATTTCAAATTTACCGGCTTATGATGAATGAGTTTCGTGTCTGAAATTCGCCTATTTCAACAAGCATATTCACGGAACGATTCGTTTTCCCTTCAAACTTTTTAAAAATATGAAATCACGGATTAATTTATTTTTCCGTCGACCTTGCAATAACGACAACATTTAATGTCATTGAATCATCCATTAGTGACTCATTTTAACGCTCAATATCTATCCTATTAATGTATGATTGTCATAGACAACCCCACATAGAAGTTATTCACAAGCAATCTGAATTATGTCACAACTTCACTGAAATACGTTCGAAATAGTCAAGCTGAGGTCTGTGTATCTACTATCCATAAAATTACTATTTAATTCCGCAGAAAAATGGAAATGAAACTGAAAATCGGTGACACCACAACAGGGGCAAGCTACCTATTGTGTCTTCAGCTCTAGGTCCTCCAATTCAGAGGTAAACTATGGTATCGGCACGGAGGAAGTATAAGCAGCCTGTGATATGAAATATTGGGAACTTCCAAGACTCTGGTGGCGGGATTCGGCAACTAACCAAGCTAGTAATGAGCCACGTGTTCGAGTTAAATTGTTCAGCATTCGTCAATAAACTTTTGTTTGAAAGAAAAATTGAAGTTGAAATAGTGAATATTATCCTGCCTAATATATCTTCGACCAGAAACGACTATTGTTGTGTGCCTCAATGCAATTCATGGGCGAAAAAAATGCCAAAATGTATAGGTTTGAGTTTTCACTTCTTACCTCTGGAAAACCAAATATAAATATTGGAAAAGCGTTAGAAGGATAACGAATAGACCTAAGAGTACTTAACCTGGAACTACATCAACATATTCTTCAAACAGAGGTCAAGGAGGTAACTCGAAAGAGAAAGGAGTGTGTAGATGACGTTTGCTGTGCTGAAAAACCTCAGAAGAAAAAATAAGCATCACCAGCACTCTTGAGTTAGTTAAACAGCAATAATAATGTTAGTAGTAGACTTGGTTGTGTACATTGCTACCAGACCACTTAACACTTGTGATGTTAGTGTTATGCTTGATACATCCGATATATACCTACCTACTTTGAGTGATATCTTTAACAGTGACAGTGCTTTGAAAAGTTTCACAGATATAAACAATTTTAATATTTGCAATTGAATAGATGATCATCAAAACTCTTGGAAACAAAACAAAAACTTTATTATACCTCAAACATTACACTTATTGTTAATAATTCTTTTCACATAATATATGTATCATATTTTGAAAAAATCATTTCAATTATTGGTAACTGTTTTGCAAAATCTTTATCTGGTTCAACTTGATACTATATCCTCATAAATAAAATATACATCATGCACCTGAACTTTAATTAATACATCAGTAATGTTTACACCTCCTCCGTGCTCAGACTTTACAAGAATATACCATACCTTCTATTTTAAGTTTACCATTCTCACATTAATGGGCCATCAATTTTATGTGGTACTGAATTAAGGGCACTACTTTGTGAACATAAAGAACAAATGTCTATAAAACTGGGACAACAATTTGTTTTGTCACACACGATTACATGATCTACATTTAGAACCTCTTCTCCTTCTACAAGGACTCTAGAATTAGAAGTTGAAGCTCCTATGTACTCCAGAAATTCTAATAAACTGAGTCCCTTCTTAATCATTCGCAAATAGTAACTGAAAGAACTTTTAAATATAATGTAAGTTTGACAAACATATATGAATATACTTACTGGTTGTAGTCTTTATATCAATCAAGTGCCATAAAATTAATAATGATCAACATTTGAATATATATCACAAAGTAATCCAACAATGATCTCAAGTCAATTATAATTTAAATTTTCCATGAAAATTTCGGTCAAACTTCGTCGACTGACCTGTCCAACACGAGATTGTTTACATTTATTACTAGCGTGGTTAGTTGCCGAATCCCGCCACCAGAGTTTTGGAAGTTCCCAATAGACATATGGATAATGCGGAGAAGTATATTTAAGTGGGAAGGTTTAACAGGCAATTCCGTAAAAGGAACAGAGAAAAAATATTCTGCTGGTACCTGCTAGTTGACTTCTTTTTGTGGTGACAGCTATTTTCAGTTTTATTTCCATCTTTTCCTTGGTTTCTTGGTTGCCCTGTGCTGAAGGAACACGTGTGGACAGGTACCAGTATGAGTTATGTTGGGTGTGGTTTACCTCTACTGGTCATGGATTTGGAGCTGATTTTGTGAGATTGCACGGACAAGTCGGTTTGGTGGAAATAGCGAGTTGGAGGGTCCGTACCTTGGACCTGGGGCTAATTTTGAAATTCATTATTATTAAATTACAATAAGAGTGGAGGTAAAACCTATGCACTCAAAAATGCCAAAATTAAAAGTATTCTGCTAGAATTGTAAAGGAAAAATAGAAACTAATTAACACCGCATTGGTCATAAGAGTTCTTGAATCCATTGGTGGATGTTGCATTCACCACTGCACCTGGGAGACGATTCCAAAATTCTGTTGGATAGAAAGTTCATTCGGCAGGAGGTTCGAAATGGTTCCTTGGCCAATTTATAAGCGTGTCTGCGAAGGTTGTTCCGATTTGGAAGGAATAACTATCCAAGGTCAATACCGAAGAATCCATGCATTGCTCGGAAAGCTACTATCATGTCGCCTCTGGTACGCCGGTCCTCAAACCTGGTTAGCCCGAATAAACCCAACCATGTCTGGTAGTCAGGTCGAGAGAAGGAGGAAAATGGGATTCTTGTGCACCATCTTTGAACAGACTCAAGAAGTTGCGAGTCAGATCTTGGAGCGGCCCACCAAACTGGACCCGCATACTCCAGAATTGGTCTCACATATGTTGTACATAACAATTTTGCAGTCCTTATACTACAGCCGCCAAAAGACCGCTGGTTGAGGTAGGTCGATTTTTTGGCTCTACTGCAAGTCTCCGTAATATGCTCAGACCAGTCAAGATCTGCGTTGACGACCACACCAAGATCCCGGTGGCTCCGGACTGAAGTAAGAGAGTGCCCACCAAGCAGATACGGAAGCTTTGGATTGTCCTTACCAATGTGCAGCACAGAACATTTTCCGATGTTGAGAGGTAACAACCATTCCTCGACCCACTGAGCAATCGCGTCCAGGTCCGCCTGCAGCTGGTTGGAGCTGGCATGTCACCCCTTTCGGACATTTTTCGTTATACGCATGAGCAGACGAGAAGTTATTTCACTGCTGGAGTTTTCGTCTCAGAGGATTGGGGATTTGAGGTTAAGGATGCTACTCCTCCATAGAATCCCCTTGGGAGTATCGACGTATGCGTGGATTGAAGCTATGATATCTCCTGAACCAATGGCGTTGAAGAAGCAGAATTTTGTATGAAGTGTGTGATTTTGAAAGGACTGTCAGCCAGGAGTAGATCGCGCATGCACAGAGGAGACATGGGTCTTTTTGGGTTGTATGGCTTATGTTGGATGCGGTTTATGTCTAGCGGTGATGGATTCGGCACTGACCCGATATTGTGAGGTTTTAAAAGAAAAATCAAGGCAATTCTGTGCATGGACAAGTCAGTTTCGAAAAAATAGCCTTTTTTTCCGAGTTGAAATTACTGTACCATGTACCTTGAACCAATTCATAAATAACTATATTTGGAAGATCTATATCAAATAACATTCGGATTTGAAGAACAGGCGAAGAAATTGTGTTCCTAATAATTCAAAATTCATGTAACCCCTTTTAGGCATTCTTCGTTGCGCGCATGAGTAGACAATATGTAATTTAACTGCTGGAGTTTTCGTCTGAGGTGATTGGGGTTTTGAGGTGCAGGATGTTGAACTACTGTAGTTGAAGAATTAGAGTTTTGAGTTTGATTTTGAGAAGACTTCAGGAGCCACGAGTAGATTGCGCATGAGCAGAGGAAACGATGATGTTTATGGGTTGTATGACTTATGTTGGGAGTGGTTTATTTCTACCGGTCATGGGTTTGGTGTAGAGTAATATTATGAGGTTTTAAGAGAAATTTCATGGCAATTCGTTGCACGGACAAGTCAGTTTCGAGGAAATAGCGTTGTCTCCGAGTTGAAATGTATGTATCGTGGCCCAGGGACCAATTTTTAAATTTGGAAGATCTGTACATGTCTAAACCCGCGTACGGATAGACTAGCAAAGTGGACAAAGAACACAGCTGACTCTCCTTGGTCAACCAAGTTCCTAGAAGCTTCGGAGGAATCTCCTTGGGAAACACTTAGGAGGGTCAGTATAATCATAGTCATGTTTATAGCATGCGCGCAAATGCAGATTGACTTCACAATGAAAGAAAAATGATAAAAAACATTGACGTAGGATCAATCAGCTTTGGTGCGCGTGCTATAAACATGATTAGATTAATACTGACCCTCCTAAGTCTTCCTCAAGGAGATCCCTTAGAAGGTCCTAGTAGTTTGTGCGACAGAGGAGAGTCAGTTGTGTTCTTTTTTAACTGTTTTTTACTCTATCCTTAAGTCAGCTTAGACACAGCACTGTTAATTTTTGGCCCGACAGTGAATAACAGTGAACAGTAATAATAACAGAACAGATCCATGATAAAACAATTATTTCGTTACGATTCGGAGTCAATATCAGACTCCTTCGTCAGACACTAAAAAAAAATCTTGAGAATTAATTTTTGTTGATATCTATTCTGAAATTCGAAAATTATCCGATTATAAAATTGCGGCCTGAAGGTTTGTCCAGCATTTCAGCGGAATCTGAGAGAAAGTTTCTAAAATATTCATAAAATTTTTATAGAAAGTTTGCACAACGCATACCATGTTGCCTAGGTTCATAATATGGGGTATCCCATATTAAGAGTATAATTATAGGACGTCAAACGAACTAACAGGATATTATAACTCACATTATTTCAAAGTAATATATCTAGAGTACTTACCACACGAAAGTTCGTACAAAATCATGAACACCGTATTTAAAAGTAAATTACTGTCAAATTAATTAAATTCTTGTTATGATATAAGAATAATTATTAAAGGAAACTGTGGGAGGAATACTCATTATTAAAAGGCTTTTCTCTGGGTTTTCTCTTCCAAACTCTGAAAAGCAGAAATTAATTATTTTGTGATTTGCTTCTTGGGTTTCTTACGCAGAAGCAAATCACAAAATAATTCATACATTTTTAATTCATAGATATTTTTCAGAGTTTAGGAGAGAAAACCCAGAAAAAAACTTTTAATTGTGATATAAGAATCAGAGAAAGAAACTAACCTAACCCCTGAAAGTTTTAAAAGAACGATTAATATAGACACCCTTCTGTTTTTCTGCAGAAGGATTTAACGGGTAGTTGGTTGAAACGACAAAACTTCACTCTTTCAGCAACTGCCAAATGAAGCCAGGAAAATCCCTAAATTTTTCGCTTACCCCATTATTCCCCGAATCTAATTGTCAACTTATACTGATTTATAAACAAAGCCACACAATGAGTCCTGTTTTACTAAATTTTCGGGAGAATGCGATAGCACACCTGCTAATGAAATAATAATGAACCATCCTCCGGTATGGTTGATTCCTGTCCAGGGTTCGTAGTGTAGAAATCTAGCAGTCTGTTACGTGACCGGATTTGGTAATGGGACATGAGGTATGCTGCCAAAACATCGTGACGAATCGATGTATGGTTCGAATTCGATTTTCCGCGACGTGAAAGATAAAATCACGGGTGATTCATGGAAATACTTGGATGATAATATTGGGGATGGAATTTTTGTGCGCGTGTTCCGCAAGGAACAGCGTGCTATCTTTTTGCCATAATGTCTGTATTTTTCGAATTTTTTGCCGAAAATGGTGTCAACCGATTCTGTTCGACTCACTGATGAATAATCCGGGGTCAAAGTCAATTCTGTCAGTCCGGTCCGGCCAGCCGTTAGCACGATAACTCTCGAACGGAACCAGTTAAAGCGTTGAAATTTGCAGGGTAGTTTTGGAGTGTAAATATCTTGGACAAGTTCGTTAACGGACAAAATCCAACAAGCGGTTTCAGAGAACCCTGCCGTTTTTGGTTAAAACATTTTTTATAAATATTTACAGAACCGATCACTCCATATATCTAAAATTAAGCATCAAGTTGTACAATTATGACCTTAATATGCATTCAAAGTTTTGTTTGATCGGATTGCCACAAATTGGCAAAAAAAACTTTTAAAAAATTTAAATTTTGTTTCTACAATACTTCGTAAAATACTGATCTGATTGAATTGAAACACAGTAGTTAGATGCAGAAGACCGAAGCAAACACTTCTGCAAAATTTCGTGAAGATTACTTGACTTGAAAAAATTCAAAAAGTTACTAATATTTCCTGGAATATTTTGGTAGAAATTCCGAAACCTATTTTATTGAAGTTCATGCTGCCCCTTCCGGGCATTTTTCGTTATGCGCTTGTGCACATGAGAAGTGATTTAACTGCTGGAGTTTTCGTCTACGAGGATTGGGGTTTTGGAGCTCTTGTTCCTTGGAACAGAGTGCTTATCAATGTACCCGAATGTCTGTAATTTCTGAATTTCTGGCTAAAAATGGTCACAAAGGATTTGGTTCGACTCACTAATCAAGAATCCATGGTCGAAATCGATTCTGTCCGGTCGTTAGCACGCTAACTCTCGAACGGAATGAGCTAGACAGTGAAATTTTAGAGTAGTTTTGGGATATAAATATCTCAGTTAAGTTCGTTATTTGGCGAAATCGGTTGGTCGATTTCGGAGTAACGAAAAGAAAATTTTGTTTTTACAATACAAATTTAGAATTCAATTTTTTTTAAGATGCAGTCTTATCACAATAATATCAGTAGCTACTACTTTCGGAGATTTTCAATATTTCAATAATACATCGTATTATTGAGTTATATTTTCACAGAATGCGACTCCTAACTGTCTATGTTCTATCTGTGTTCACTGTGCATACATGTACTCTTAAGTACCTATGACAGAAATGTCATATGCACTTCTGTTCTAACAAACCTTTGTTGAATGCATATTGACCAATTATAGGATTTAATAATTACCCCTACCCTATATGCCCTTGGATAATCCAAATGATGATGGAAACATATAATTTGGTGTGTTTATCAAATCGGGTGCAGAATATCTTCAGTGAAAACAAAACTGGAATATTGCCTAAGTTTCAATTGATATAATATAATTTTCAATGGAGATTTGAGATATGGATATCTCGGATAAGTTCGTTATTTAATTTTAATTAAGTTTCTTTTATGATACATTTCTATTATAAGAATCCATTTATATCATTCCCAACTCCGAGAAACCAATAATTTCGGAGATCAATTGTCAAACTTTGAAGAGGAGCGCTAAAGCTCCTATCCACCGGGCTTTGCCACTTTTTTCTTTATGCGCATGAGCAGACGATAAGTGATTCAACTGTTGGGGTCTTCGTCTGAGAGGATTGGGGTTTATACGTACAGCAGGCTATTCGTCCATAGAATCCCCTTGAGAGTGTCCGCGCATGCGTGGATTGAAGCTGCGATAAACCCTGAACCAATGAAGTTGAAGGATCAGAGTTTTGTGTGAGGTCTGTGATTTTGAGAAGACTTTCAGCCACGAGTAGATTGCGCAAGCGCAGAGGAGAAGTGGCTCGTTTTGTTATGGCTTATGTTGGGTGTGGTTTACGTCTAGCGGTCATGAATTTGGTGCTCATCCGATATTCTGGTTTGGCGTGCGTGCTATAAACATGATTATGATTATACTGACCCTCCCAAGTCTTCCCCATGGAGATCCCTCACAAGCTCCTACGAGCTTGTGCGATTGAGGTTGTGTTCTTCGTCATCTTTGTTACTCTATCCTTATGCCAGCTTAGACACAGCACACAGCACTGTTAATTTTTACCCGACAGTGAATGATGTCCACTCCACTAATCGTTCAATTCAAATTAGTCAACGTGAACACGCACGCCAAAGAGTACTACCTTCACGTCAGTGCTTTTTATTTTTTTTCCCGTTACATGTTTGTTGGATTGAACAACTTTTGGCACTCTTCATCAACTGAATGCATATCAATATGCTCAAATGTCTGTAATTTCCGATGTTTTGGCCGATAATGCACTCCATCGTTTTGTTTTGACTCACTGCTGAAGAATCTGGGGTCAAACTCAAATATGTCTGGCCGTTCGGCCGTAGTAGAATGTTACTTTTGTATTTCGTTAAGAATTCAAAAATGAGTAATAAATATTTTCACATTAGCCATTTTGGAATGAAATGTTAATTTTGGTTGGTTGAAGTTAAGTGGAGTAGCATCTTGCTAGACTACGCCTCATTTCTGTATAATAATATTGTAATATTTACAGTATAAATAAAGGCAATGTATTATTGTATATTGTACCATGGTAAATTATGTTGTCCATTCTCCTGTATTGGAAACTCTTAAATCGAATTTACCATGGCAAATTCGAATTAAGAGTGTCCAATACAGGAGAATGGACAACATAATTTACCATGGTGAATTCGATTAAGGGTGTCCAACACAGAAGAATGGACAATAGAACATAAGCGCAAAAGCTTCTGACTTCACGTCAGTGCTTGAACCAATTTTTCTGGTTTACAGCTTATTCCTGCAATGTAACGTTTTAGGTTTCTTGTTATATTAGGTATGGTCAGTCGGCGATGCAAAAGAAGTAACTAGATGAAATGTTATTTTTTCCAAAAACGCGCCTGATAGACGGGGAAACTTAATCTATACAAATACTAATACCTACCTCGTGTCTCAGACGGCATCGGAATTTCAAACTACGTTTATAGGCAAAACTAGTAATTGATTCTTGGTACAACCTTGTATTAGAGTATGAAATGAAATTACTTGGAGTGGTTTGAACCTTTGCTGCCGTCTATGAGATGGGGTGTTAGTAATTAAAGGTTAAGAAAGATTCTTTCTGTATTTCAGAAAGCGAGAGCCTTCGTAACCTAATTTTACAATATCTTTCAACAATTAGACTCGATTAGATGAGTATTTTCCGAGCTATAAGGAAAATATCGAAAACATAATACTAATACCTAGAATAGACTAGTTTCACCTCAGTCAAACAGAGTAATTATGATAGAATTCACCGAATTTCCGTTAAGTTTATAGTGAACAACGTTATTTTTGCCAAGCTTCGATTAGCTTAATTGGGGATTTAATTTGGTGGTTTCATAGAAAAGGAAATGGGAATCGACATAGAAATAAACTAATTCGGCAATTAAGAGCTGTCAAAGCTTTGTGAAACCCACCGTTATTATCACGAAGGAATTTGAAATATTGATAATCTTTATTCTATTGAAAACCATTACATACTTGACGTTTTTCGAATTCTTTGACCATAGAAGATATCGATAAGTTGTTTATTCCTTTATTTGAATTCTGATAAAATTCTCACGATCTTACAAAGATATTCACAAATGTAATCTGAGGAAAAGAGGTTCATGTGAAAGTGTTGCATTTTATATTGAAATGTCGATATTGAATGGTTTGAAATAACAACAATTATGGGTATTATATTAATCACACATGCACCATTTTCAATTTTCATCATATTTTTTCTGTCATGCTCACAATGAAACCTGATTATCTATGAAAAGATGGGCATACGTGGCTTGAAAGTATAAATTATACAGTGAGCGTCAAATATCTGGAATAATTCATGTATTTTCTCCCGTTTCAGGAATATCGACAAGTGTTCATAGGTCACAGTAATTTATTTTTCATGGAACATTTTCCTCAAATTCTTAGTTTTCTACCATTTCCCGTAATCAAGTAGTGACTTCATATAAATTTTTCTTCAAAATTTCAGAGATATCGGACAGATAATTTGAAATATCAAATTTTTTTCAATGAGTTTTGGCGCTCTAGTTCCTCGGAACTGAGTGCTTATCAATTTACCCAAATGTCTGTAAGTTTCGAATTTTTCGATGAAAATGTACTTAAACGATTTGGTTCGACTCACTGATCAAGAATCCGTGGTCGAAATTAATTCTGTCCGGCCGGTCCGTCCTTCCGGCCGGCCGTAGGCACGATAACTCTCGAACTGAATGAGCTGGACAGTTGAAATTTTCAGAGTAGGTTTGAGAGATAAATATCTCGGCTAAGTTCGCTATTGGGCAAAATCGGACAAATGGTGTCGGAGTAACAAGAAAAAAAATTCTTTTTTACGAAACAAATTCCAAATTAAATATTTTTCAATAAGCAGTTTTATCATAAGAATGCAATGATATCATTTTTAACTCTAACAAGCTAATACTTTCGGAGATATGATTTTTCAAAATTTCAATAATAAATCGTATTTTTACGTTTTCACAGAATTATATAATTATTCTATGTATGAATTGTCATAATGTCAACTTATTTTCCTGAGACATGACATTGTCTAATTCCTTGCAAATAGTTGGTTCGAGAAACGTCAAAATCGACTTAGAGAGACAAGGGTAAAAAACCGTCAAATACCCCCATGTGGCGATTTTATGTCGAAAAGTGAAAATTAAGAATATACAGGGTGAGTCTTTGACCACTGCATTAATTTTAACCAAAGATTCCTCTCATCAAATGAAACACTTTTTTCATTTACCATTTTTCCAGATTCGGCTCAGGTAAAAAGTTACAAGCGTTTAAAGATTTCACAATGTGCTAATACACTCCCGCATATAAATTATCTATGACATTGTTGGCGGACGAGAATAAGGCATGGTAACGTGGTTTACAGCTTGATTCGGGATTCCAACGCTCAGGGACGGATCCATAAAAGTAGTGAAATTTCTGGAGTTTTCCATTTTAAAACATTCAATGAAGAATATCTTGAAAACGGTGCGTTTAAGGAGAAATGATGAAGAATAATATAATGTTCTAAAATGATGGAATATTCTTGAAATGACTCATGAAAAACTGTATATGCTTTCTTTATGCTAATTTCGTTTAGTTTTATTAATCCACGAGTCCATAACTAGAAAACCAGTAGAAGTAGAAAATAACAAATATTTGGAAAATATGTATCATATTTATAGGAAACTTTTCGCCAACATTCATTTTATTCGAAAAAAGGATGTCAAAGATACAAAATAAAAACTGATTTATTTTCAAAATTTCAACAGCCTGTATTTTTTTACCTGAGCTGTATTTGTATAAATGTTAAATGAAAAAAGTGTTTCATTTGATGAGAGGAATCTTTGGTTAAAATTAATGCAGTGGTCAAAGACTCACCCTGTATATCCCAGGTAAGTACCGACGTTTTATTCTAATACCGGAGATCGACAAGATCGTACGAGGAGCCCGATAGCCGGTTGGTCTACGCCGTCGGGTTTTCGTTTTCGGAACGAGAGATTAGAAATACACTTTTTGGCGCTCTATTTCCTCGGAACTGAGTGCTTATCAATTTGCCCAAATGTCTGTAATTTTTATTTAAGATGCAGTTTCACCATTAAAATCCATCGATATCATTTTCAACTCCAACAAGGTAATACTTTCAGATATATGATTTTTCTAAATTTCAATAATGAATCGTAGGAACTTCTATGTTTTCACAGAATGCTATAATTATTCTATCTAAGCTTTATTATCTGATCTGTGTTCATACTCGTACATTTCATCCTGTTCTATAAGAAAGAGTCTAATTCATTTCAGCTATTTTAATTTGATTTCTTCCATGGTGCAGTTCTCATTCTCAGATTGCTCATTTGATCTTGATAAGTAAACTATTATTTGAATTTAATTTCCTTTATGATGCAGTTCTTTCATAAGAATACATTGATTTAATTCCCAACTCTGAGAAACCAATACTTTCGGAGAATTTGTCTGTTTGAACTAGAGCGCAAGAAAGCTCCTGTCCACAGGGCTTGAACTCATTTTTTTTAAATTTCTAGTCATACGATCCTCCCAAAATTTTGCAAAAATTTGCAAGTCGGCATTCTACAACTAATTAAAATGTTTGAAATGGATCGAATTATTAATTTTATTGAATTATTCAGGAAATAACAATAAAATTTCAGATAGGTAAAACTCTAAAATCGCTTGTACCCGGAGTCACAGAATGTTAGCACGCTGATCCCTAGAACATGCGCGCAAAAAAGTCTATATTCTCAATTAATGAGTATTTTTCACTAGCTCGAATGTTATCTGATGAATATTTGATGCAGGAGGTCTGTAAACACGGATGATATATGATGAATATTTGATGCAGGAAGTCTGTAAGGAATTCAATTTTTTTTTGCTATAATCTTCCATTTGCTCATTATATTGTCTAGTACAGTAGACTCCCGGTTATCCGAAACTCGATTATGCGGAATGCGCATTATCCGAAACGACCTATGTACCGGATTATCCGAAAATTATTCTTACGATACCTCCGCATTATCCAAAATTGTAATATTTTTTCTTGAATTCTTAGAAATTAATACAAAAAAAAGTTGGAAAGCCCTGTGGAAAGCTTTGGTGCTCTTGCTCAAAATTTGACAAATCATATCTTCGAAAGTATTGGAAGAGTTGGGATTTATATCAATGGATTCTTATGATAGAACTTCATCGTAGCAGAAATTAAATTCAAACATCATAAAAGAATTGAGATATAACAAGAGTGTCAAAAATTATCAATCCAAAACCAATAGACCAATCTACCCAACAATGAACTCATTTAGATATTCATTCCTCAATTCTATAATGAACGATATATTATATCAATTGAAACTTCAGCCAATATTCCAGTTTTGTTTTTATTACTGGAGATATTCTGAACCAAAAAGTATGATAACATATTATAATTCTCATAATTCTACGATTGCTAATATGAATTTGACATGTCATAACTCAGGAAAATGAGTTGACATATATCAACACAGATCATAAAATAATAATTCATAGATAGATTAATTAAAACATTCTGTGAAAACATAGAAGTATGATTTATTATTGAAATTTTGAAAAATCATATCCCCAAAAGTATAAGTTTGTTAGAAATAAAAATGATATTAATGGATTCTTATGGTGAAACTGCATCTTGAAAAAAATTTATTTTGAAATTTGTGATGTAAAAAAATTTTTTTTTTCTTTCTCCGAAACCATCTGACCGATTTTGCCCAATAACGAACTTAGCCGAGATATTCGTCTCCAAAACCTGAAAATTTCAACTGTCTAGCTCATTCCGTTCGAGAGTTATCGTGTTAACGGCCGGCCGGACAGAATCGACTTCAAACACGAATTCTTGATCAGTGAGTCGAACCAAATCGTTTAAGACCATTTTCAGCCAAAAATTCGAAAATTACAGACATTAAGGCAAAATGATAAGCACTCTGTTCCGAGGAACAAGAGCGCCAAAAATTTAAAAAAAGATTAAAATGTATGTAGAATGCAAGCTATTATTTTATTTTTACTTGTCATGTAGTAGGTATGTAGATGCATAAGAGGAAATATTATGTTTTGTTAGAATTTATTACATCTATGAAAGCATAGATACTTTCACCAATTCATACATCATATTTTGTACTTATAAACTTATATTTTTGTTTTGTTGTGTTTTATTATTTAAATTAAAATTCAATAAATATTTCCTTACAAATTACATCATAGTTCAGGGCTTCCCAAACTTATTTTTACGGTGACGCCCTTGGGACTTTGCCATTTTTTTACGACGCCCCTCAACCCCCAAAAATATTTACCAATTTTAGTACCAGCCTAGTAATACGTTATCAGCTCTTAGACTCGGTCGCATCGATATGCGACGCCCCTGGGAAAATGTCGCATACAGTTTGGGAAGCCCTGTCATAGTTGATGATATTTCCCAATCTCCGCATTATCCGAAATTACAATTATTCGAAATCGGCCCGGTCCACCTTATTCCGGATAATCGAGGGTCTACTGTATCTACTTATTGCAACATTAATTTATTTATGTAAGTATATAATACATTTCTGTTAGATTCTAAACTGACGTGTGTAAACAAGAAAGAAATGTAAAACACTGATAAATATCTATCTATCTATCTAAATATCTATATCTATCAATTTCAAAATCATCGTACCAATTTATCAATTAAAATATAACAATTAGTGTCAATCCATAAAATGAATCATTCAAATTGATTGATAATTTAGAGGCCAAAACAGCAGCAGTTTCTAGTCAGTTTATACTGCATTGAGGTTTAGTGACCTCGCAAGTTGCGACTCTTTGTGACCGCGTATATTTCAATCATCAGAGGGTTGGTATCTTGTGAAAAGTTCTCGTAATGAATATTCCGAGCATGTAGAAGGAATGTTCGGGTCGAACGAATGAATCATATTTCATCTTCTTTCTTATTTCTCTGTATCGGAAAGTTCTAGACGACGGGCCGTTCTGAATATTTAATGAATTCAAATATGTCCGACAGTTGTAAAAATTTTGATTCCAATCACGACTAAAATATGTAGGATTAGTTATTGGTTATATTTGTAAAAAAATTGGTTCAAGCCCTGTGGACAGGAGCTTTGGCGCTCTTCTTCAAACTTGGGCACATCATATCTCCGAAAGTATTGGTTTCTCAGAGTTGGGAATGATATCAATGTATTCTCATGATAGAACTGCATCATAAAGGAAATTCAATTCAAATAAAAATTTAAATCAAGATTAAATGAGCAATCTGAGAATGAGAACTGCACCATGGAAGAAGTCATATTAAAATAATTAATTAATTATAGCATTCTGTGAAAACATAGAAGTACGATTCATTATTGAAAATTCGAAAAAGCATATATCCGAAAGTATGATCTTGTTAGGGTTGAAAATTATGTGAGTGGATTTTTATGGTGGAACTGCTTACTTAAAAAAATTTGAATTTGAAATTTGTGAGTTAAAAAAATTTTTTTTTTCGTTTCTCCGAAACCATCTGGACTATTTTGCCCAATTACAAATTCAACCGAGATATTTATCTCCCAAATCTACTCTGAAAATTGCAACTGCCTAGCTCATTCTGTTCGAGTGTTATTGTAGAACCAAAATTTAGAAATAAAAAAAATTTTTTTGACACTTTACGGCAACCCGATCAATGCACCACTTCGCATGCGTATAAAGGTCATTATTCTACAATTTGATGCTAAATTTCAGATAGATCGAGTGATTGGTTCCGGAAATATTCATAAGAAATGTTTTACTAAAAACGGACATAACTCTGAAACCGGCTTGGTGGATTTCGCCCGTTAATGAACTCGTCCGAGATATTTACACTCCAAACCTAACCTGCAAATTTAAATCCTCTAACTCCTTTCGTTCGAGAGTTATCGTGTTAACGGACGGACAGAATCGATTTAGACCACGGATTCTTGATCAGTGAGTCGAACCAAATCGTCTGAGACCATTATCAGCCAAAAATTCAACAACAACAAGAACAAGGAACAAGAGAACCAAAAATTGGAAATTACCTTATGTGAGGTAAATTCGCTTTGGCACGCTTCTTCAAATTCATAGCAGGTGCGGTCACCCAACCAGGTACCGAACTCTTGCCAGGCTGATTGGCACCTTTGGCTGATGGGCAATTAAATTTTCCCAATATATCTTACAATATAGATCCGATCGAGTCTAAATTCAGAAATTGGCAGTAAAATAAGATTTTGAAGGCATTTGCGAAATTTCAGCGATATCTGTCGGATGGTTTCTGAGATGGTGAATATAATTTAATAATTTTTGTGTGTACATGTTCTAGAGAACAGCGTAGTGGAGAATGCAGAAGACCATTCAACGATCATTCTCCAACAAGATGACGCACCACCTCATTTCGTTCAACCTGTGCAACAGTTCTTAGATGAAAATTTTCCTCGCGCCTGGATTGGAAGAAGTGGACATATTGACTGGCCACCCTGATCTGGCTCCACTGGACTTTTTTTCTATGGGGTCACCTGAAATAAAATCCAAGATTTACGCTACCCAGCCTGAGACACTGTTGCATGTTGCACAGGCGTACCTTTTTGGCGATCTTGTTCCTAGGAACAGAAAGCTTATCAATTTGCCCCAAATATCTGTAATAATCTAATTTTTGGCTGAAAATGGTCTTAAACGATTTGGTTCGACTCACCGATCAAGAATCCGTGGTCGAAATCAAATCTGTCGGGCCGTCCGTCCGGCCACTAACACGATAACTCTCGAACGAAGGGAGTTAGAGGATTTAATTTTGCAGGGTAGGTTTGTAGCACAAATATCTCGGATGAGTTTGTTAACGGGCAAAATCCACCAAGCGGTTATGACCCTTTTTAGTAAAAACATTTTTTATGAATATTTCGGAAACCGATCACTGGATATATCTGCAATTTAGCATCAAATTGTAGAATAATGGCCTCTATACGCATGCGAAGCTTTGTATTGATCGGGTTGCCGTAAGGTATAAAATTTTTTTTTTATATATTTCTAAACTTTGTTTTTCCAATAACTCTCGAGTAGGTTTGAGAGAGAGGTTCGTTACTGGGCAATATTGGCCTGATGGTTTCGGAGAAACAAAAAAAAAAATTTTTTTATATCACAAATTTCAAATTCGAATATTTTTGAGATGCAGTTTTACCATCAAAAATACAATGATATCATTTTCTACTCT
The DNA here is from genome assembly GCA_937662695.2 of Halyzia sedecimguttata. Taxonomy (NCBI): domain Eukaryota; kingdom Metazoa; phylum Arthropoda; class Insecta; order Coleoptera; family Coccinellidae; genus Halyzia; species Halyzia sedecimguttata. The sequence goes on from OW569418.2 coordinate 11,473,575, forward strand.
AACAAGCTAATACTTTCGGAGATATGATTTTTCGAAATTTCAATAATGAATCGTACTTCTATGTTTTCACAGAATGCTGTACTTAATTATTGTATCTATGAATTATTATTCGATCTGTGTTCTTACAAGTCTTCTTATTTTCCTATGAGAGATAAATGTCAAAATTATTTCTGATTCGTTATTCTTGATATAAAATACACCTCTTGTTCTAGAAAACAAAGTATGATTGAATGCAAAATGGCCAATGAAATAACCTCAGGTATCGTAGAATTATGAGGATGATATGATATTATTCTTTTAAGGTGATAATATAATGCCCGTGGATAATCCATAATATGGATTATTCCATCATATTTCCATCATCATATAATGATGATGGAAATATATTCTTAGGTAAAATACATCATGAAATTGGGTTCATAATAACTGCAGTAAAAACAAAAGTGCAATATTGTCTAAGTTTTAATTGATATAATATAATTTTCAGAGTAGATTTGAGGAATGTATACAGGGTGAGTCTTTAACCACTGCATTAATTTTAACCAAAGATTCCTCTCATCAAATGAAACACTTTTCTCATTTAACATTTTTCCAAATTCAGCTCAGGTAAAAAGATACAGGTTGTTGAAATTTTGAAAAAAAAATCAGTTTTTATTTTGTAGCTTTGACATCCTTTTTTCGAATAGAATGAATGTTGGCGTAAAGTTTCCAATAACTATGATACATATTTTCCAAATATTAGTTATTTTCTACTTCTACTGGTTTTCTAGTTATGGACTCGTGGATTCATAAAACTAAACGAAATCAGCATAAAGAAAGCATATAAAGTTTTTCTTGAGTCATTTCTAGAATATTCCATCGTTTTAGAACATTATATTATTATTCATCAATTCTCCTTAAACGCACCGTTTTTAAGATATTCTTCATTGAATGTTTTAGAATGGAAAACTCCAGAAATTTCACTACATTTATGGATCCGTCCCTGAGCGTTGGAATCCCGAATCAAGCTGTAAACCACGCTACCATGCCTTATTCTCGTCCGCCAACAATGTCATAGATGATTTATATGCGTGAGTGTATTAGCACATTGTGAAATCTTTAAACGCTTGTAATCTTTTACCTGAGACGAATCTGGAAAAATGGTAAATGAAAAAAGTGTTTCATTTGAAGAGAGCAATCTTTGGTTAAAATCAATGCAGTGGTCAAAGACTCACCCTGTATATCGGATGAGTTTGGTATTGGGGAGAATCGGTCTGTTTGAGTTTAATTTCTTTTGTGTTTTATCGTAAGAATCATTCCCAGAGATCAATCATTTCGGAGATAATATGATTTCTCGAAGTTTGAATAAGAGCGCCAAAGCTCCTGTCCACGGGGCTTGAACCATTTTTTTTGCAGAATTAATGATAAAATACAAAAATGGAGGAATTTGAACGATATCTCTAACCAAAACAAACTTTCTGTCCATTGAGTGCTAGCGACAGCCCGTCCCTGGCGGTCTTGAAGACTTATGGGGAAGGTGTTGGAAACAAATCAGTACTATTATTTGTATTAATTCAAATTCGAAAAATTACCAGAATCGGTTTAGTAGTTTGGATGTTGTGATAAAAAACTGAATTATGGGAGTACCATATGGAGGCGCATCTTCGCAAGGGGGCGTTGTAGGAAAATAAATTAAAGCATTCGAGACTCGTCCTAAGATACTTTACTTACATCTGAGAAAGTGTCACCTCGTGCCGTGGCACCCTGTATATCTGAAATCATGATAATAATTCACCTTATATTGCCTGGATAAATTTCACTGGTCATTGTTTCTTAGGAAGTGGTAATCATCACCTCGAACCGTGTATCGCTTACATCAAATTCAGTATCACTTTTATGAAATCAAAGAATTTCTAAACCAATATCAGTTCTCAAATCAAGTTATGCTTGTCAATTCTTCAGTTCCACAATTCAACAAAATATATCTACTAACTTACAATATTATGCTAATACTAGAGACGGGACCGTGGTATTGAATGTCCCAAACAGGTGTCGCTAACATGAATCAAATTATTGAAGTAAAAATAGGGAGATAATTTAAGTTTATTTGAGAGTTAAGAGTCAATGTTTTTTCATTTTTAAAAGATTTATGAATTTCCAGGAGCTCCAAATTATTAAGTTTATATCCTTTACCAGCCGTGTGCAATATTTTAAAATTATTTTCAACATCAAAATCATGATTTGCATCCAAAAGGTGTTGTGCAAAATGAGAAAAACCTGTCGCCCCACTCCGCAAACATCTCAGGTGTTCCTTTAATCTCACATCAAAATTTCTATATGTTCTACCTATATATTCAGCCTTACAATTCTTACACTGTAACTGATATACCCCGCAACGTTCCATAGGCTTTGTCTTGTCTTTGTTATTCAAAATAAAATTACTAAGCGAAGTAGACGACCTGAATGAGATGTTTGTAACAGGCTTGAAAACGTTTACCACTTTGTTGGAAAAACCTCCTATAAAAGTTAACGATCTGTAAGGTTTAGAATTATTATTAACTTGAAGGTCTTGAGAGAAAACTGCAATTCCGTGCAATAAAGTTTTGTTTTAAGTTAAGTAATCTGTTTATCAAATCCCGAGAAAATCCGTTGCGCTCAGCAATTTGATAAATTATTTTCAGTTCTCTATCAAATTCAGTTACATCTAAAGGTATTGTTAAAAGTCTATTAACATAACTGTGAAATGCTGCTAATTTATGTTGTATGGGATGATTTGATTCATCATTTATAACCATACCCGTGTGTGTAGGCTTCCTAAAAATACCAAACTGTACAGTTTTCTCCACAATTGTCAAAGTGAGATCTAGGAAGTTAAGTTTCTTGTACTCGTTCTGCGTTTCAAGAGTAAAGTGCACGGAACTATTTAGACTATTCAAGCAAGAAAGAAATTGATTCAAGTTATCACCCTCATTATTCCAAACAATCAAGATATCGTCAACATATCTGGCATAGAATTTAATATTATCCGAAAACTCACTATTATTGAGGACTCTAGTGGATTCGAAATTAAACATAAAGAGGTCCGCTAAAATAGGTGATAAAGGAGAGCCCATAGCGAGTCCCTTCTTCTGATCGTAAAAAACATCCTCAAACACAAAAAAGTTCTGGCTTAGACAGGTTTTCTAAAGATTCAAAAGGTCAATGATTTCAAAATCAGAATATACTGTACTATTTATGAGGTCTTGTTCAACAATAACTGAAACCTCCACTTTTGGGATATTAGTAAACAAATTGGAAACATCCAAGGAAACAAGTATATCACGTTCAGTAAGCCGTACTGGTTTTAACCTATTTACAAGGTCTAAACTGTTCTTTATGCTGTATAAGAACTTATCATTATAAAACTCTTTCAGTTTCAAATTCAACCATCTGGATAATTCGTATGTTGGGGAACCTTTATATGAAACGACAGGGCGTATTGGGATCTCGTGAAAGTGATCCGACTTGTGTATTTTTAACAAACCGTAGAGTCTGGGTTTAGTTACGTGACTAGGTGTAAGTTTCCTCATTAAATCTTCATCCAAGATATGAACAGCTGATTTTATACTATATTTGACCTTTGTAGTGAACGAGTTCATACTAACCACCACCTTATCAAAACTGTTCTCCGATATGAAATTTGTCACTTTAAAAATATAGTCAGCCCTATCCATCACTACCACACAATTGCCTTTGTCAGCCTTTGTAACTACCAAGCCATTAGACTTAATCTTCTTTTGAATGTTCTTGATGGTGTCTAAATTGAAAGAGGTCCAAGGGAGAGCACAACTAACAATTCTGGATTTTTCCCCTCTTAATAATGTCTTAATATTATCCCTATATGCATTCTTCTCTTCATCGTCAATCACATCCAAAGATTGAAGTACTGTCTCTGCTTCCACACTCAAATTCTTGAGACTATTTAAGGCCAATTTTTTGGTGAAAATATATGGATTATAGTTAAGGTCCTTGCTGATCAAGGTGGATTCATTCTCAGAAAAAATTACCTTTGAATAATTAACAAAAGGTTTATGAAACTTGTGAGGTGGGGTATATCTAATGGTATTTGATACATGTCTACATTTATTCTTTTTTCATAGAGATATTTTATTCTTCAATTTATTATATTGTCTTTGCTTTAGAAAATCAACGACGGAATGGACATCCTGCATACAACAGTCAAATTCATATGAATTTAGTCTTACTACGATTCCGTCGTAAATGTGAGTTCATTTTTTACAATGAAAAGGCACAAAAACAGTCAAATATTCTCACAATTCCAACTAAAATTTAATGTTTGACTACCCTGGTAATTACACCCCATCTTCAGGTCACTTGGAATACAAGTTAAAATGCCAATATCAAACCAAAACTGCTTAAAAAAAGCAACAGCAACCTCAACCATGTACATGAGAGAAGGTTCAAATCACAAATTATTTTCCTTAAAGGGATATCAAATTCTTCAACACCCGTCCAATTTCTGCAAACCTCAAAATTTTTATTTAGTCTGCGAACATAACTCTGGACGTATATCACATTCCTATCTGTTTCTTTTCCCCTTCAAGTCAGTAAATTCTCTTTCTCCAAATTATTCCGCTCGGAATCTCCTATAAATAAAATTCCAGAAGCTCAACTTCGAAACAACAAATGGAACAATATCTTCGATATTCCTAAAGCGTTCCGTCCGGTATCAGCTGTCACCGGAATCGAAACTACTTCATTTTTTCCCAATATTCTCTTTATGGAAGCCAAAATACACCCCAAAGAACGACCGGACAGAAATTTCATATCAATTCTAAACAAATACCAATAATATTTTCCGGAGAATGTGTTCTGGCAGGGTCGAAAGATCCGGAAAAGTTGGGAATCATAAACTTGACTTCGCTGTTGTTTCCTCTCAGGATAATATATTAAAACAGTTGCAGGCCGGAGTTGCACGGAATGAGAATGGATGATATGCAGTTTCGGCGGAACTTGAAAGAGATATTCGGCGCTCAAAAGAAGGATTCTGTCGCGTCTGCGAGTGCCAAATGCATTGATAAAAATATCATTTTTATGCATATTTCCTTTCAAAAGTTCTGGTACTAGAATCATTTGTGTTCAGTATAGATGTAAAGGATACATGATGTGGACACTCTTTGACATATTTTCGGCCGAAACACAGTCCAAATAACATCAAAAAACAAGTAAGTATATGATTCAGTATTTGCCGATAGATGCCGGCACGAAGAAATTCAGCGACATTTCAAATTGAATTTTGTTCTTCGTTTGTATGGACGACAATTTCAACTTGCTTGTGGTAAGATATTGAAAATTGCAACAATTGTTTGTGCAGAACATATTTCTGCAGAATATATATTGAAGAATAGATTGAAAGAAGGAGGAAGGCCCTGTGGAAGGAGCTTTGGTGATCTTGTTCAATTTTTGACGAACCATATCTCCGAAAGTATTGGTTTCTCAGAGTTGGAAATGATATCAATGGATTCTCAAAATAAAACTGCACCATAAAAGATTAAAATTCAAATAATATTTTATTTATCAAGATTAAATGAGCAATCTGCACTGATTTAACCTCGTGGAATCGGTTGTTGCAACTTACTCGAAATACCTAAGGACAGTATCATCGAAATGTCTAGAGCACGGCTGGAGACAATCATAGCAGATTAGCCATTTATTCCTGATATTTCAATTGGTATAGGCTGGCAAATCAAATTATTTTTAAATACACTGCGCAAAAAAATTAACGCACATTCTGAAAATCTCAATTTCAATGAAAGTTAACTCTACATTGACTTTATAACTTATTTTTTATGTTCTCTCGGGAAGGTTTTGAACGAAACAAGACACATTCAATGGAAGAAAAATTCAGGATTTCACCGAATCTTATGTGAAAGAAGAGAAATAAAAAATTTTCAAAATACTGGAATGCTGATAAGTGATTTAATACTTGGTATTTCCACCCCTTGCGTTAGTTACAGCTCGGCAACGACGGTTCATACTCAAAATGAGTGATCTTAAAATGTTCTGATCTAATCCTTCCCAGATTTCTCTGAGTTGGATCCCTAAGTCATTAAGAGTAGCTGGATGATTTTCTGAACTTCTCAGCCTTCTATTGAGGTTGTCCCAAACCTGCTCAATCGGATTGAGATCTGGACTTCTTGACGGCCATTCCATTCGAGAGACTTCAACCTCTTCAAGGTACTCCTGAACGATGCGCGCACGATGGGGTCTGGCATTATCGTCCAAACCTACCCTGCAAATTCCAATCCTCTAACTCCTTCCGTCCGAGAGTTATCGTGTTAACGGACAGACTGTTCCGAGGAACAAGAGCGCCAAAAATTAACTTCTTTCCGAGAGATTTGAAATATTTAAATGTAGTGGATAATAGAGATTGAATAAGTATGGAAAATTGTACTTGTAAAATGATTTTTTTACACTAAAGGAAAGCGCATTGAACCATAACCAAGCCTTTTCTTATTTCAAATGGACAATATATAACATTGGAAAGTTTTTTTTTCCAACCAAGAATGTCGGACTCCTCTGGAGTGTTGCGTTTATCTAGCCTTTCTTCTGTTGAAGAATGTTCTGAAGATGAAAGACAGCCTCGGAGAACAAGAATAATTAGAAATAGGAACATTTCAGTGGAGATGTTTGACGACATCAATTTCAGGAGTAGGTTTCGTTTAACGAAAAATTCTGTCATCGAGATACTTCACATAATTGGAAATTAAATAGTCCCCATAAAAAGAAGGAATAAACCAATTGATGCAGTAACTCAATCCTACAGTCAACAGTGTGCACAATTATCAATAGAATAACACATATTCTGGTTATGCAGAGATCAGATTATTTTAAAATGCTAAATAGAGAAGAAATGAGGAGTGAACAGTTGCTGGGGTGATTCATGTCATAGGAGCCTTAGAAGGTGTTCACATAAGAATACAATGCTCGAACTGGCTTCAGGCTGAACTCTACAGAAATAGAAAGGGTTACTTCTCTTTAAATATATTAATGGTGTGCGATACTAGGCTCAAGATAAGATGTATAATAGCAAGATAGCCCAGTTCTGTTCACGATGCCACCGTTTTCAATGGCAGTACATTGATGGCAGAGTTTGTACATAGAATATATGGAGACAATTTTTTACTTGGGGACAGTGGCTACACTTGAATACCACGACAAAGCAAAGGGTATGGTTGTATATTATATCAATCCATAGTTTTTCCAATGCAAATTTTCGATTTGTTTGAAGATACAACAGGGCTCATGTGAGGACCAGAAATAATACTGAACATTGTTTTGGAGTATTCAAACGTCTATTGCCATGTATTCACAGCGGACTGAGGAATAAACTTGAAAACATTCCAGGGATCTTTGTGCCTTGTGCAGTTCTACATAATTCAGCAATTTCGCTTAGAGAGCCAAATTTTCCACCAGATGTGAATTTTGAAGAACAAATTGGGATCTACTTAGCAGGTGTATATCAGAATCAAAATGTTGCCGTTCGCACAGTACTAATAGAAAATATTTTCAATATTATTTAATAATTCCTTATTCAACCTCTGCCACCAAAGGATTGTTATTGAAAATGATGTTATCATGAACAGAGCCTGACCACCTTGGTATTATGCACCTTGCGATATTGATCACTTTTTGCGTGCATGTTTTAGGACACATCATGCTATCATTTTGCGCCTCAATTTGCTCAAATTTTTTTTTTGCAAAAATTAGGTTTCACTCACTGATGATTCGAGTTCAATTTCGATTCAGTTTAGCCGTTGCTACGATAACTTTCGAACGGTAAGACATGGTGACTTTCAGGGTACGTTGCGCATCCGAATACGAGGATTAAGTTCGTTAATGGGTATAAACCACCAAACGGTTTCGGAGTTGGAATTTTGTTTTCGAACAATAGCGGAGAGTGGGGCTTATTGAAGTACTTAACACTAAAGTGTACCTACAAGAAAAAAAAACTTGTGATTAAACAGCAATTTTTTTCTCAATATCACGGTTTAACTCATTACTAATGATCATAGTTATTTTTCTCTCAATTTTCATGAGAAATATACGAAATATGACGCATAAATGTGTGATGGCATTTTGCCCCGCTATGCCCCATACATGGGGGTAAAGCGGGGTATCTTATGGGGCATTGTGGGGTAGTTAAAAATAGTCAATAAAAAAATTAAGAATATAAATTTCAAACTTAATATTCTCAATTATTACAATAAAAATAAACTACAAATCTTTGGCATAAGAAAAAACTCCCCATTATTAAAATCTTCCTATAAAAAAAATACATATTTATAGAGAAACAAAAGAACAAATACATCACCTCTAAATAAAAATACTGCCTCTGTGAAATAACAACCTAACATTTTTAAAATAATTTATTAATCAGCGCATCTCGCACATAAATGAGTGGCTTCGTTATCGTGATCATCTTCCCCCGCACATAAGAAGTGTGCCCAACGGGAACATTTTACACAACGAATCCAGTCCTCTGTGGATTCTGACCATAAGTAGCCACAATATAAGCATTCAGCATCGTCATCATCCCCTACTGAACGTTTGCTGTCTTTCTTTATTTCAAACTTTTTTGCGCGTATGTTCTGGGGAACATCGCGTTATAGTTTTGCCCAAATGTCTGTAACTTTCGAATTTTTTGACGAAATTGGTCTCAAACGATTTAGTTCGACTCCCCGATGAAGAATTCGAGGTCAAATTTGATTCTGTCCGCCGTCCGTTGCCACGATAATTTGAGAACGAAAAGAGCTAGCGACTTGAAATTTTCAGACGTACAAGTTCGTTAATGGGCATAATCGGCCCAGTGGTTTCCGAGTAATAATTTTGTTTTCAACCAATATAAATCCGATCGAATAGAAACTTGGTGAGTAGTTGTAGAATATGAACCTAAGCACGTTTGTGAAATTTTGGGCGAATCGTATGGCTAGAAAATTTTAAAAAAATTATTAAAAAATATTTTTTTGTCACGATAACCTGAGAACGGAAAGAGATAGCGGATTGAAAATTTCAGGTTATGTTGTGCATATGAATGCCACATTTGAGTTTGTTTATGAGCATAATCGACCGAACGGTTTCAGAGTTATAGCCATCTGAAATTTGGTGTTCCTCATTAACTCGAAAAATACTGAACCGATTGAATTCAAACATGGTTATTAGTTGTAGAATGCCAACGCGAAATTGTTTGCGAAATTTGGTGAGGATAGCATTTGTAGAAAATTTTTAATAAATCATTGAAAATAAAAAAAAAATTATATATATCAGTAACTATACGTTTGAAATTGCTGAAATTTTGCAAGAGCGTTCATTACCTAACTCTACTGCCAAGTTTCAAGTTTTAACACGATCGGTTGAATATTGTTGGAGATTCGAGCATTCTTGTGTGAGTTCAGTAGATGGGTGACCGTTGCCTCGATAACTTCCGAACCAAAGGAGATAGGGACTTGCAATTCTCAGGGTAGATTGCGTATCCGAAAGGGAGAGTTGAGTTCGTTTTTGGGCATAATCGGTTTAACGGTTTCCGAGTTATATCCACCTGGAATATTGTTTCCTTGATAACTCAAAAAATAAATATTCGATTGAATTGAAGCTTGGTAACTAGTAATAGAAAATCAACACAAAGACGTGTTTAAAATTCTGTAAGAACCGTACTCCTAGAAAATTTGAAAAAAATGACGAAAAAAAAAATTTTAAGAACCGCGCCTCCAGAAAATAAAAAAAAAATCACGAAAAAAAAATTGGTTCAAGCACTGACGTGAAGTCAGAAGCTTTTGCGCGTATGTTCTATTGTCCATTCTTCTGTATTGGACACCCTTAATCGAATTTACCATGGTAAATTATGTTGTCCATTCTCCTGTATTGGACACTCTTAATTCAAATTTACCATGGTAAATTCGAATTAAGTGTCCAATACAGGAGAATGGACGACATAATTAACCAGGGTAAATTCGATTAAGGGTGTCCAATACAGAAGAATGGACAATAGAACATACGCGCAAAAGCTTCTGACTTCACGTCAGTGCTTGAACCAATTTTTCTTTTTCTGTTCATCTGATTTGAAATCCAAGTCCTTGGTAACTCTCTTTTTTTTTTCTTTGATTTCTGTGGCATTTTTCAAGGATTCCAGCTCGTTTTTATATGGTGACTCCGTCATGATTGCCGTTTTCCCTCTTCGCCTCGTTTCTCTTTTCTTCGTCCTGCTCTCTTTGGTCAGTGCCATTATTTGTTCTGGTGTTGTTGTAAAATAAGACGTGGGTCTATCAGTCATCCAGGAACAACCAGTTTATGGTGAAAGTTGCCTTTTTGGGGTTGTTTGTTTAGGTAGCGTATTTTCATCAAGTTCAACTTCTAAACATTATTTACTAACAGGTGTGTTGCCACCTTGCGAAATGGCTTCATCAGTTAGGGACATCTGAGTGGGTTCCAGATTGTCTGTTTTTTTCTGCTGGTGCAAAGTCTGCATCAGTAAATATATCCTTATTCAGAGGCCAAATACCTGAGGCTCTATATGCATTAATAGCAGTCGTCATAGTTGATGCAGATACAAAGGCTTTTCCAAATAGCGCAGCAGTTTGAAATTGTGTGACTACGCGTCCTGGATGGCACCGTAGCCAATTTTTCACCTCATGCGTGTAATATGTGCTGAGAGGCTTCATGAACCCAACATCCAGTGGTTGGAGTCGGTGAGTACAATGAGGTGGAAAACAAAGTACAATCACTCCATTTTCGCGTGCCAAATCAATCACCTCAAGAGATTTGACATGTGTTGCTTGACCATCTAGCAATAGAAGTGCTGGATTGTCCTGGGTGAAATGTGACCACTCAATGAATCTCTTCAGCCACAGGACAAACAAGTGACCTTGGATCCAGCTAGATTCGTGACACTCTCCCCAAGATCCAGCTGGTGCTCCATCAAGCAATTCTGCCTTCATACGCTTTCTGGGGAATATAAACATGGGTGGCATATAATTGCCAACTGCGCTGAAGCAAAGAATTGTGGTCATAAAAATTTTCTCTTTCAGCAGAGGTCAATGTTCCTACTTGCCGTTTACCGCAGGCAGCCAGGATTTTCGAATGACATTTAGGGACTGTTGAAACGCCTGTCTCGTCAACATTATATATCCGCTGTGGAGTGAATTTATGTTCGTCAAAAACCTTTTCTAAAAGTTGAAAAAACTGTTCCCCGACACAACATTTTGAACCGCTTTCTTCATTGCTTCCATAGACTATGAATGCTGCTCTGTAGTCCTCTTATACGTTCGAACCATATTACCTGAAAAAACAGTTGCTTTAGTTAATGGAGGAAAATAAAATTATAGTTGGATTAAAAGGGGCAAAGTGGAGTACCGTCCAAGCGATACCCTACTTTGCCCCCTTCAATGTTACCCACTATGCCCCAATGTGACTTAAACTACAAAACATGAACTGAAAATACTTACCTATTTCACAATCTCTCTTGAATTTTCAATAACTAATTATATAAGGAACCTTTACAAAAAGCAATATTAATCAACACTATACGAGCCCAGGATCTCGTAAAAACTGCTGTTCAATACTATAGATTTTATTAACGAACACGCTCGTTTCAGTCTTTCAGTCACACTGCCTAAACGATTCTAGAAGTAGTGTGGATAGCATATGAAGACCACGTGTCGATTGATGACCAATCAAATAGAGCTATTTGAAACACTGTGCGGAGTTTCGTTTGGATGTAATAGAGATATTCCGCTTTGCCCCGCTACCCCACAATGCCCCGCTCTCCCTTACAGATCCGATTGAATTGAAAATAGTTTTAGGATGACTACACAAAGACTTCTGTGAAATTCGTAAGGATCATATCACTAGAAAATTTTGAAGAAATCATTAAAAAATGTTCTGTGTCTCAGAACTATCTGTCTGATATCGCTGAAATTATGAGTGAGCCTTCCAAATCTAATTCTGCAGTCAAGTTCCAAATTTAAACGCGATCGGAAATATACTTTTTGAAGAAACACTGGAAAACAATCAGCGTTGGGCGAGTTTAGTATCTGGACGGGTCACCGTTACCACGATAACTTTCGAACGGAAAGATATAGTGACTTGCAATTTTCTGGGCTGGCTGCGCATAAAAATGCGACAGATAAGTGTGGATTCATGCTGCCCAAATTAACTACTAGGAGTACCAATTAACAATTACAAATAGCAAGTAAAAGTTGAACTTGTTATTTTTCAATGGGAATGATCATGCAGACAAGTAATAATTATCAATTTACAAATGACATGTGGAAGATTTAGTAATTATACGTAATAAGTGCGCAGATGAACGCGGATTAGTCGGCCCGATGACATAAATAACTTCCTGAAGTATTTGTATTATTTATTGTGTTGTGTCTTTGGGTTCCTCAAAATCGCATGTGAGAATGGAATTTTAATCAGAGGTTATTTTGGAAAATCAATGTCTTGAATCGCCGACATATGCGCAGCCTTACTTTTTACTTCTTAATTGTTAATTTGAGTGGATGAATGCTACATTTGTGCGCACACGTTCTAGGAAACGGCAGTTGTCACGATAACTTTCGAACGGAAAGAGATAGCGACTTGAAATTGTCAAGGTAGGTTGCGCAAATGTGACGGACAAGTTCGTTAATTGGCGTAATTGGCCTACAAAGTTTTTTTTCGAACAAAACAAAACCGATCGCACTCAAACATTGTAATTAGTTGTAGAAAGTTTGGAACGGTAAGAAGCGCAAGCTGAAGATGAAATTTCGATATCTATAACCATTTTCGAAGGATTTACGACAGAAATTTTGTTCACGTCGGGACACCTAATCGCGACTAAATCGATAGTCGAAAAGAAGAGTGATATGGATGCACGCTCCACAGTAGGACTTGCTGGTGATTTTATGTCGAAAGATCGATCCACTCAATAAACTATGTGGGGTTTTCCTTTTTAAAACGTTTATATTCGAAATCGACGTGAGGATAGTTGGTATTTTTTGGAAGAATTTCAATTTGTTTCGGTCATTCAAAAAATTTGACATCTGTCAGGTTGGATCAGAATGGACAAGATTTCGAAATTTTTATGCAAATTTCACATAATTGGCCAAGCGGTTTCCGAATACTAATTTTGTCTTCAACCAATACGTATCCGCTCAAATTGAATCTTGGTAACTAGTTGTATAATACCACTATATAGACTTAATTGAAATATTGTGCGGATCGTATCACTAGAAAATTTAAAAAAATATATTAAAATGTTTCATTCATCTCACGATAACTTAAGAACGGAAAGAGATAGGGACTTGTAATTTTCAGGATAGGTTGCGCATCCGAATGGGACCTTTAAGTTCGTTGTTGGGCACAATCTGCCTAACAGCTTTGGACTTATACCCATCTGAAATATTATTTTCTCGATAACTCAACAAATACAGATAAGATCGAATTGAAACTTGGTAGCTATCTGTAGAATACCGACATAAAGTATGTGAAATTATATATCTCACGATAACTGGAGAACGGAAAAATATAGAGACTTGCAATTTTTAGGATAGACTGCGCATCCGAATGCGACATTTGAGTTCGCTAAAAGGCATAATAGACTACTGGCCCATGCTGAAAAAATTACGGGTCATTTGAACCACCAGGTGACCTATCTAGAACGATATAAGAGCATAAAATAATAAGATTCAGCACTATGCCGTCACTTGTAAGCTGTCCAACTGAGTGCAGGTGAGTATTCGAAAGTACAGGTAGAGTGAGTACATTTTGGTCACATATTTTTGTACGGCATTCTTACCACCGATAGATCTCTGAAGAATAATAAGAAAACGCGCAGTGCCGTACAAAAATGGTGGTCCACAAAGTCGAATTTTTTTTTTTATTTTCTGACAATTACCAGGGTAAATTTGGTCATTTGATCTTGTACGGCATCTGTGTCATACTATTTCAATACTGCTTCTAATCCATTATTCCGCAACGCCGTACAAAAATCATGCGACAAGGGGAAAAAATCGAGTGTTGTAATCCCCTCTCTTTCCGTAGTCCAGGGGGTGATTTGAAAAAGTACGGCTTCGGTTCCAAAACATTATCTAGCACTCAAAAGTACTATTAAAAATAATGCCGTCAAAAAATGATTGTTCATTTGAATGTAAATCAATAATTACCTTAATTGCATCGTATCCTTGATTTTTAGAGCTGTAAAGTCATTTGATCCTGTACGGGAAATTTTTTTTTAACATGATATTGTAAAATACAATTGTTATATAGTATTGCCATTCAAAAAAAACCGTTCTAAAAAAAATTATAGAGAAATACAAAAACTGAAATTTTGCGAATTATTGTAAAAGTTTAAATATCATAGATTAATGAAATATAGCAGTTTTCTACATTTTATCCCTTGTTTTAAATAGTATTAACATATATAAATTAGGAAAAAATGATGCCGTACATTTTTATGCACACCATATCTTTTAGGCTGATGAAAGTGACGCTACAATTTTGAGGGTACTTTATGGCCATCTGATACAGTACGGTATCAACATAATTTTGAAGAGAACAATTGATAATATGATAAAATCTCTATGACTGAACTGAAACGGTGTGTATATTATGTCCAAGAATTGAAACTGTCAATCCCAGTATCAACAGTTTTGTATACTTTTTGGTTCAATATATACTTCAAACCTTATTGATACATACATATAATTGATTTGTTTCATTGTAATGATGTGAATAAATAAAACAATCATGTTTTAGAAAAATTCGAAATATTTAATGATAATAATAAAAAAATGGCCATTTCATAAAAAAAAATTCATAAATTTAATGATGATAATAAGAAATATGGTTTTTGTTTGAATTATTCTGTATCGGAATCCGTTGCTGAGTTGTTATCAGAATCAACGTCTTCATCGACGTCCGAATTATCATCTCTCGGGTGCAAGCCGAGTACATCCGAATAAAATACGATATTCCCTACAAATGCTAAACGTCGTAACAGAACGTCGCTCCAAAAATGTGCGAGTACTTATGATATTGAAATTAGCAAAATTATTTTTGAAAAATGAAAAATAAAATTGCACATCTACATAATTCAAGTATAAATCGATAGTAAACAAACCCATATATGACATAGTTTCTAACTAGGAACCTAGAATCACGAAAAGACTGAAAATTTTTACAAATAAACTATCTAAATGCCGTATAAAATAAATTTCACCTTACATTTCGTTATATAGATTTTTTCTTTTTGATTTTTTCTATTTAATTTTTTTTTACCTTTGAACCAACGAAAATGTACGGCATATGAAAAATTATTATCTATGCATAAAATACTTTCAAAATAAATTTATTTCATGTTGTGTCAAATCACCTGCTGGACTACGGAAAGAGAGGGGATTACAACCCTCGATTTTTTCCCCTTGTCGCATGATTTTTGTACGGCGTTGCGGAATAATGGATTAGAAGCAGTATTGAAATAGTATGACAAAGATGCCGTACAAGATCAAATGACCAAATTTACCCTGGTAATTGTCAGAAAATAAAAAAAAAAAATTCGACTTTGTGGACCACCATTTTTGTACGGCACTGCGCGTTTTCTTATTATTTTTCATGGATCTATCGGTGGTAAGAATGCCGTACAAAAATATGTGACCAAAATGTACTCACTCTACCTGTACTTTCGAATTCTCACCTGCACTCAGTTGGACAGCTTACAAGTGACGGCATAGTGCTGAATCTTATTATTTTATGCTCTTAAATCGTTCTAGATAGGTCACCTGGTGGTTCAAATGACCCATAATTTTTTCAGCATGGGCATGTAGTCTATAACCGGCCAAGCGGTTTTTCAGTTATATGTACCTGAAATTTTGTTGTTATTTCTGAATAACTCAAGAAATACAAATCTGATCGAACTCAAACATGGTGATTACTTGTAGAATGCTGACGCGAAAATTTTTGCTAACTTTTGTGAGGATCTTATCACTAGAAAATTTTATATAATCATAGAAAAAAGTTCTATATCTCAGAAACTATCTGTCCGATATCGCTGAAATTTTGTGACAGCCTTCAAAATCTAACTTTACCAAGTTTTAAATTTGAACAAGATCGAGCAGTCCTGGGTGAATTCAGTAGCTGGATGACTGTTGTTACTGTAACTTTCCAACGGAAAGAGATAGATAATTTTCAGGATGGGTTGCGCATCCGAATAGGACAGTTAAATTATTAGGTATTCAACGAATTTCAATTCCAAAAGAATATATATATCATGTCCAAATTCCAAATTCTGTGATCTTAGACGATTCTCTCGTTACTGAAGTACTATGTCATTATAATGTTACGAAATGTATTCATATCTAATAAAACCTCAGAAAACGGTCTATATCGATGGTAAATTTGATTAAGAGTGTCCAATAGAGGTGAATAGACAATAGAACATGCGCAAAAAAGCTCCTCTTCACGTCAGTGCATACTTGTTAATTCATATTTGTTATTGGATACTTGTTACTTGATAATTGTTAAATGATGCTGCATAATCCACACTAAGTTTGTTAATGGGCATAATCGGTCAGACATTTTTTTTTCTAAAATGTTATATTTCATATCTATGACATGATGTCATGATGACATCGTAAATTTTTCCGGCTCATTTTTCCATTATTTTATACGATACAAAGTAAAACATCTATCTATGGGAGATGATAGCCGTAAATAAGGGCCCTGTAGCGGTCTTCGAACATCTGAAGTTCTGAATAATCATCGCTTGGACTGTCAGACCTGGTTTTGAAAGAGACCCTCCTGGCCTTACGAGCAACATTTTCCTTTTCGAATTCAAATATTGAAGGGATTTCTAAGAACAAGAAGGAATATTTTTGAAAACTAGCGGAGGTGATTCTTCTCCAAGAGAACCCATGCGCCTACAGAGAATTATATTTGTGAGAGGAGACTTTTGAAAGGTTATGTACTATTTATAATTTGTTCGTTCTTCTCCTCTTGTCTTTTCATTTTTCAGGAGTTTCGGGTACCTTGGAGAAACCTCTCCGTTTTTTGACGAAGGAGTCCATATTGAAGAAATAAATGCCTATCAATATTTTTAAATTGCAGTAAATTTTGTGAACAATAGTTACAAATCACGACACTCACGGGGAGACAGGGTTTTTTTGCTGAGGTTTTTCCCTAAGCTCTTGTATCATACGTCGAATTGTATGGTACCCCGTTACACCAACCTCTGCTAACACATATACAGCTCTCAGTCAAAAGAATATATATATATATATAATTAGGAAATAGCAATCCTTCTTTCCTATAACACTATATTTATTTCCACCATAAGAATTTCTATATGACAATGTAGAACTCGCATAATTGCACGTTCTACATCCAATTATGCTTATTCAGATATCCTAACTTAATAAATAGGGAGATCAAGTGAATCTCGAGGAAGATGATAATCAGTATTGCCAAGAGCATAGACGTAGGTTGTAAAACTTTCTGTACTTAAATAAAGTTGATTTTTTCTTTTTAAAAAAGTGGTTTCATCCCTTAAAAACGTAAATGGCGACGAGGATGGGATTGTGCCATTCTTAATCGAAGAAAAGTGTGATAGAAATAATCCAGTGATATTCGTCCACGGAGAATCTTCAAAGGCTAACAGTTTCAACTGCAAAGGTACGACAATGAACGAAGGAAGAGAAACCCAGAAGCCCTGATCGATTGAGTAGCGCCCTTCGACGACTTCAAGAAAGAAATTATCTAGAACTTTACGGAGGTGAGAAAAAGCAATTTCCTGTACTGATTACATTTCCCCAGTCATTAACCTGGACCAAAGTTAAATCCATTCTTTTCCCTGTTTTGTGTGTAAAACTTGTATAATTCATTTTTTGAAACTAGTTTATAAGTTCTCAATTTTTATTATCAATATTGATTCTATAAATAAGTTAATTTTTTCGTTATCTGAATTGACTATAAAAGAAACGAAAATGACCCAAGAAAGTAGTAATATCTTTGAGAAAATGAAATTAATTAATCTTTTTGCTCAACCAATAGTTCCCTTCGATGGTAATTCAGCAAACCTTACAAGATTTATCAATCACTGCGATAGATTTAACAGTAGATTCGCGTCAAATGATGCATTATTAAACGAAGCAATTATAGATATAATTAAAAGTAAATTAATTGGAAATGCTAGTGAAATAGTTAGTAGCAACGAAAGAATCACTGCTAACTGGAGAGATTTGAGAAAATTTCTTAAATTAAAATTCGAAGAGAAAATTAGTTTAACGGTCTTATTTTGGGATCTTCAAAATGCCCAACGTTTACGAAATGAAAATGATTTAGATTTTCTAGAAAAAATTGTAGATCTGAAAAATAAATACGATTATCAGGTAGAATTATCAGATTTGAGTATAACTGAAAAAGAACAAGAGAAGAACATAGCATCTAGAGTAGCAACGCGAGTTCTTTTATACAATATTAACCCAGAATTGAGAACAGCCCTAAGAGGTCATGGAATAATGAATTATGATGACATGGTTAACTTCATTAGGCAAGATTTTTATTACTATCAACAACCCTTTTTACACTATAAAAATCAAATATCTCAAAAATCGAATATTCAAAATCCTAGACGTCAACCACCAACCAACGAATTTCATACAACTAGAATAAATAACGATTTTCAATCGCAAAGAAATTATCCTAATCACAATCGATTTCAACAAAATCATCAAAATTTCCCCTCACAACCGATTCAATTGCAACAACGTATTGTAAATCGACATTTCCCAACCAACCAACAAGTTTTTGGCCCGAGTACATCGACTCGACAAACGAACGTATTCAAACCGAATCCAAATCAAAGATTACAAAATCCCCCGGAGAAAATGTCCATCCAGACTAGAAATTTTCCACAGAAAAGTCAAAATTATTCAACCCAATACCAAGTCAATCCACAGAGAAAATTCCCCTTCCAAAATCAAGGTAATAATTATCAAAATCCCAATTTCACTTTCGAAGAATTAACCCACATAGAACCAGCTTTAGATTCATTATTTATTGATGATAACGAACCTCAAAATTATTCGGAGGAAGATTATGAAAATGACCAATCAAATCCAGACAATTATCACGAAGAAAATTTTCCAGAATTAGCCAAGGACAATTCATTGACCTAAATTCAGCTTTTGACAATAAAAATCAATTACCCTATATTACATTTGAAAATCCAAAATGTAAACTATTGATAGATAGCGGATGTTCGGTATGTTTAATAGACCCTAAATTCGCTTATAACAATTTCCCAAAAAATATCTTTAGTGAATCAACGACCTTAACCGCTTGTATGAAACAAGAAACGTCCAACGAAAAAGTTTTAATACCTGTATTCAGAGAATTCCAAGTAGATGATTTCCATCCATTCATTTTATACAAATTCCATAAAAATTACGACGGACTAATCGGAGCAGACTTTCTGAACAAATACGGACTGAACTTAGATTTCAAAAATCAAATATTAACCAATGAATACTGTCAAATTCCTTTCGAATACCAAAAAGTTTGTCAGAAACCCTCAAACATCCCCGTTGATCTTTCTCATTTAGAACCTCAAATTAAAAGTCAACTCATGAAAATACTTCAACAAAATGAACAAGTTCTACAATTGCCAGGACAACCCCTTAACTTTTCAAGTAGAATAAAACACAAAATTCGAACCATTGATGAAGTACCCGTCCATTGCAAAATTTATAGGTACCCGGAAATTCACAAAGAAGAGGTTAAAAATCAAATTGAAGACATGTTAGAGAAAAAAATTATAAGACCCAGTATTTCTCCATGGTCTTTTCCTGTAGTAATAGTCCCTAAAAAACAAGACTTATCCGGAAAAACAAAATGGCGTATGGCTATAGATTACCGAAAACTGAATGACAAATCTATAGACGATAAATATCCTCTACCACAAATCGACAGTATACTAGATAAATTAGGAAACAAAAAATTCTTCACCACACTTGACTTAGCGTCCGGATTTCATCAGATCGAACTCGATGAAGAATCAATAGAAAAGACAGCTTTTACTGTAGAAAATGGTCATTACGAATTTCTAAGAATGCCTTTCGGACTCAAAAACGCCCCAGCAACTTTCCAAAGACTCATGAACGAAATTTTGAGAAATTACATAGGAAAAATTTGTTACGTATACATGGACGATGTAGTTATATTTTCTGATACCATAGAACAACATCTAGCCGACATTCACAATATTTTGGAAGCACTCAAAAGTGATAATTTGAGAATACAATTAGACAAGTGTCATTTTTTCAAAAATGAAATAGAATTTCTAGGACACATAATCACACCAGAAGGAATTAAACCCAATCCGAATAAACTTAAAGCTATTATTGATTTTCCGATTCCCAAAACTCAAAGAGAAATAAAATCATTTCTTGGATTAGTAGGCTATTATCGAAAGTTTATCCCCAATTTTGCGAAATTGACAAAACCCTTAACTTCATGTTTGAAAAAGGAAGCAAAAATTAACATTGATGATCCAAATTATATTGAATCATTTAAAATATGTCAGCGAAATTTATTGAACGACCCCATATTAAGTTATCCCGATTTTAATAAACCTTTCATTCTCACGACAGACGCATCAGGTTATGCGATAGGTGCAGTGCTTTCACAGGGCAACCCCCCAAAGGATTTACCGATATCATTCGCAAGTCGAACCCTTAATGAAGCCGAAACTAGGTATAGCACGATAGAGAAAGAACTTCTGGCAATAGTATGGTCATGTCGATACTTTAGACCCTATTTATATGGACGAAAATTTACCATCTACACCGATCATAAACTTGTATGTTGGTTATTCTCTTTAAAGGAACCAAATTCACGTCTAATGAGATGGCGGATAAAACTGGAAGAATTTAATTACGAAATTAAATACAAAAAAGGTTCTACGAACAACGCAGATGCCCTTTCGAGAATTAAAATTGAACAAAACAATATTGAAATTAATGGTATAGAAGACGATTTAGCTTCCATTGTAAACCAAGTCACGACCGAAGAATTAGACGATTGTTTGAATTTATTAACTTCCAATAAGCAAACCGAAACCCCTAATGTTGATCCAAACGAACAAATTATTGATTTCGAAACGGAAAACATAACTGTTCACAGTAATATAGAAAATCCAGTCTTAGAACTCCCGATTACAGAAAGAAGTTTGAATTCTTCAGCCCTTCAGATAATTTTCAAAACAGCCCCAAATTATAAGGTTACAAAAACAAAAATTTTTGGAGACAAACTTAGATTAATTGTTTCTATAAATCAAATCGAAAATGACATGTTCAAGTTTATCAAAGAATTTCTTCAACCAAAAAAATCTTATACTTTGTATTTTGCTTCACAGGAATTAGAAATACCCCTTATCAGAATTTTGCAAGAAAAGTTTGACTATAAAACATTTGACCTGAAAATTTCCAAAACCTGTCTAGAAGACGTAGAAAATAAAGAAGAACAACTCCTGCGCATTCAACAATTTCACGAAACAAAAACTATTCATCGCGGACTTCGAGAAAATTTGATTAGCTTAAAAAGAAAATATTATTGGCCAAACATGGACAAAGATGTTCGAAATTACATCAATTCATGCGAATTATGTCAGAAAAGCAAATATGAACGAACACCAATTCAATTACAATTCAAACCTAACCCAATCGGATCCAAACCCTTTACTCATATTTACTGCGATACAATAAGATTCAACCAAACATATTGTTTAAGTATCGTTGACTCTTTTTCAAGACTAGGACAATGTTACCCTCTATTACAAAAAACTGGAACTGAAATTTTAGATAAATTGTTGATTTATTTCAGCCACTATGGCATCCCTAACAAAATTACATGTGACAACGGAATAGAATTCAAGAATAAAGTCATTCAAGATTTTTGTAAGATACACCAAATTGAAATACATTATATCACAAACTATAATCCAAATTCTAACGCAATCGTGGAACGATTCCATTCAACGTTGATTGAACAATTGAGGACTATTGCAGACAAAAATCTAACTTTTCAAAATAGACTTTCCCAAGCTTTGCTTAGTTATAACAACTCAAATCATTCTAGTCTAGAAATTACCCCTATGCAAATAATTAAGGCAGATTTAAATTATTCATTGCCAATCGAGCAAACTCATAATGAAAAATTACAATATTATGTAGAGAATTATGTTGAAAATCTACAAGATATATCGAAACATTTGGAACAAACCAGACAAAAAAATATTAAACGTTTAGAAAAAACTAACGAAAAGCGAGCAGCAAAAGCAGATCACCCATTAAATCAAAATCCGACTTACATCAAGAACCCAATTACACGGAAATTAGATCCCGTTTTCAAAAGAATCGATGCTACCGAAATCGATAAGAATCGTATCCAAGACAAGAAAAACAAGCACATTTACCACAAGAAGATTTTGAAACAACGCAAAAACTAGTTCCAAAATTTTGTTACAGATTCAAAATGGATAGCCGCATCATACTTCTGATACTAGCTAAAATTATCCACTTTTCAATGTCCCTGGAAATTATCCAAATCCAAAATAATATATTACCCATTCTAGTAGGAAAAGCTTATTTGAGTCACAAGAATTTGCAACTAATATATCACATAGACCTGAATAAAATTGAAGAAATAATATTCAATTATCAAAATGAGATAGATAATTACAGAAATTCGAAATTAAACTTTGCTCAAACAGCAAATTATAGATATTTGAGGCATTCCAATGAAGTGAATATTAACTCACTAGAAGAACTCTTGAATCAGAAAGTAAGAATTAAGAGAGGATTAGTAAATCTAGGAAGAAAAATTTCGAAATTTTTATTCGGAACATTAGATTCTGATGATGAAGTCCTATATCAAAATTATTTTCAAAGTATAAGGAATAACGAGGAAAAATTAATTAGAAATCAGGAACAGATTGCCACAGTAGTTAATGACCTTAAAAATAAGTTTATAAGTAAATTCCAAAAGATTTCTGAAAATCTTAAACTGTTTCAAATAGTACCCCAATTAGAGTATGTACAACAAATGCACCTTTTGATGTTTGAATTAAAAGAAATTAAGAATATTTTAGATGAAATACAAACAGCTGTAAGTTTTGCTAGAATACATCTGTTACATGAATCAGTTTTACCATATTCCAAATTCTTAGAATTGATCAAGAACGAAAGTATTATACCAGTTCATCACCTGAAAGACTACTACCAATTGTGTCATACCAAGGTAATTTTCAAAAACAAAGTTTTATTATTTTTAATCTCGATTCCATTAGTTCATGAAGACCAATATGATCTATACAAGTTTTATTACCTACCACAAAAGAATGAATCCCTTCCATATTCCAATCCTTATTTGCTTTCACAAGAAGAAGAGTTGAAATGGTCTACCAATAATTGCCATCCAATAGAGAACGACTACTTATGTGATCAAGATTCTTTGGAAGAAATCCCAAAATGTATGGTGAACATTCTCAAAAATCATAGTGAAGATTGCCCGAGAATAAGAAGAGCTCCACTACGAGACTTGAAGCTATTAGAAGATGGAAGTATCCTCTCAGTTAAAAATGTGAAAATTAGAGAAAAATGCCCTCAACATACAAAGTATTATTTCGTCCCAGAAATAGCAATTCTACGAACCAAATGTATAATCAATAATACCGAGAAAGAAATTGTCCCAATTACTTCGATCAGTGAAGAAAAATTCATTATTTTACCAAAATTCACACGACTGTCCCAGGACTACATAAAAGAAGAATCCATGGAAAACGAAGACATCCCGGATATCGAATTGGAAGAATTGAACCAATGGAGTCTTCAACCAATTACATTCTCTATATTTTTCTATTTTATAATATCCATAATAATTATAATTGTAATTTATTTAATTTTCAAATATTGCAAATGTAAACATGTTAATTTTAAAGCTACACCAAAGGGTGATACCTTTAACCAAGATAGGGAGGAATTAGGAAATAGCAATCCTTCTTTCCTATAACACTATATTTATTTCCACCATAAGAATTTCTATATGACAATGTAGAACTCGCATAATTGCACGTTCTACATCCAATTATGCTTATTCAGATATCCTAACTTAATAAATAGGGAGATCAAGTGAATCTCGAGGAAGATGATAATCAGTATTGCCAAGAGCATAGACGTAGGTTGTAAAACTTTCTGTACTTAAATAAAGTTGATTTTTTCTTTTTAAAAAAGTGGTTTCATCCCTTAAAAACGTAAATATATATATATATATATATATATGTGTCAGATTGCGCCGAAATTTTGCACAAACCTTCAAGGGTGGAAATCTAGTACCTATCCGGTTGAAAAAAAGACGTCTTGAAGTGTCATGCAGTATTTCGTGAGAGTTTGTGAGTCGTGAATAGACAAAAGAACATGCTCGAAAAACCTCCAATTTTTTTTTTTTTCAGTGCTTTTTGATTTTTAAATTACGTTTTTTCCAGTTTTGTCTTAGGTACAATGTTACAAGCGCTCCAAGATTTAATAATGTTCTAACACACTCCTGCACTTGGTATCCGTCTCATAACATATATAACATAGCATTACCATTTCTGTATATATATATGGTTATTCTCTCTATGGTTCCGTATTGCACACTGCGTATTAACCTGGGTGTTTTTTCTCCCCAGTGATCGACTGCATGAAAATCTAAACGGAGTACTTGCGAATTACCACGATGGGGAAAAGAATAACCGTAGAGATCGTGAGACCGTAACGTGATGAGAGGGTTTACCCGATGAATTCTAGTATTACTCTTTCGCTCTCTATTCTTCTACAGGGAAACAACATGGCAAACAGATGTTTAATAATGAAGAAAAATAATAATTTTTCATTATTATTTTTGAAAACGCTAAACAGCGTTCATGACCATTGGGAAGATACTGTCTGAGCTCTGCGGGACTCGTTCTCGATTAATATCGAGTGAATGGTGGCATATGATTTCACGCTTCAAATATTCACTGGTGGGGAGAGGCTGATTTCCGTGTTTAGTCTCATAGGTGGCGTATGGGCGATTAAAATGATCGACCAAGCCGGCTCTGAGAGGCTTAACCCGGGTCAGTTTAGTTGAATTTGTTGAGGAAGCTACAGAGTACTGATGAAGGCCAAGAAGCCAGAAACGCGTCTGCTCTTGCTTTCTCGGCAGATCAATGAACCCCCTGGGGTCTATTTGATTTGTGAAATATATGCATAAGTATATTTATTATACGAAGCCATTTATGAAGGACCCGATTGGCAGGAACGCTCTAGACTTGTTGATTTAAACAGATGTTTGTTTGATCTTAAGCCGCTAATCATGGGTGCACGCTTTAAGATACCTACTTGTGTTGAAAATAATATATTGGTATGAATGTACTGATTTCTAGTGTCAATCTTTTCAGATAATTCGCGATGTAAATCTCTTTTTCGGTTGAAACCGAAGACCGAATGGAACCGTATGAATGTGACACAAGCCTTACAAAACACCAACTAGAATGTCACCTACACCCACTCAACTCATCCGAATACAAATTATAAATGATGTACAAAATTGTGATTAATGGTGCATATAGTGTACATCAACGGTCTGTATTGCATTACATTTTTGTGTGCATGTAAAAATTCATAAAACCTCATTTGAAATATTCTAAAAAAATTAATTCATACTTATTTTTAACACAAACACGTCGGCAATCGACTAACATAACAGCAAGCAGGATGAAAAATCTATTTGGCAAGTTGGTGACAAGCTATTACATTGCAGAATTCGATTTCCAATAAAATTCAATGTATCGTGTCCCATATGAAACTTTTTCATTTCGGGAACCTAAACCTCCTCATTCCCAGGTCGACTTTATGGGAATCCTTTCGGAATTGCGATATAAAAATAATTCCGCAAGAGGATTTCACCGATGCCCCAATAACAATAAATGAGATCTAGGTGACGGCATGCGTATTGATACATTTTGGGGACAAACACAACATTTGCCACTGTTACCTAAGCCAACGATATCGTTAACAGAGTTTGAGACACGTTCGGATGTAGAAATCGTGACTATGGTGGTTTCATTAGGCAAGTAGAAACAAACAAGATGCAGGGTTGTATTTAGTAGGAATATGAGTCAATGATATTATTAATATACAGGATGAGTCTTCAAATTTTACATTAATTTTAACCATTGATCCCTCCCATCAAATGAAACATCTTTGATTACCATTTTTGCGCGCGTGTTCCGCAAGGAACAGCGTGCTATCATTTCGTCACAATGTCTGTATTTTTCGAATTTTTTTTTCGAAAATGGTCTCAAACGATTAGGTTCGACTTCCTGATGAAGAATTCGAGGTCAAATTCAATTCTGTCCGTCCGGTCCAGCCGGCCGGCTGGCTGGTCCGGCCGGCCGTTAGCACGATAACTCTCGAACGGAACGACTTAGAGCGTTGAAATTTGCAGGGTAGTTTTGTAGCGTAAATATCTCGGACAAGTTCGTTAACGGGCGAAATCCACCGAGCGGTTTCGGAGTTAAGGCCGTTTTTAGTCAAAACGTTTTTAATGAATATTTCCGGAACCAATCACTCGATCTTTCTGAAATTTGGCAGCAAATTGTAGAATCATGACCTTTATATGCCTGCGAAGTTTTGTTTTGATCGGACGGCCCTAAAGTAGCAAAAAAAATTTTCAAAAATTTTAAAATTTTGTTTTCAGGATAACTCGAAAAATACTAATCTGATTAAATTGAAACTCAGTAGTTAGATGCAAAAGACCAATGCAAACACTTTTGCAAAATTTCGTGAAGATCACGTGACATGAAAAACTTAAAAAATTACTACTATTTTGCGAAATACTTTGCTTAAAATGCCGAAACCTATTTTTTTGAGGTTCATGCTGCCCTTTCCGGACATTTTTCGTTGTGCGCATGCGCAGATGAGAAGTCATTTAACTGCTGTAGTTTTCGTCAGAGAGGATTGGGGTTTTGGGGTGGCGGATGCTATTCCTCCATAGAATCCAGATCCCTGATGAGGGTCTGCGCATGCGTAGATTAAAGATGCGATATCTTCCGAACCACTAGTGTTGGAGAATCGGAGTTTTTTGTAAGGTGTGTTATTTTAAAAGGACTTTTAGCCGCGAGTAGATTGCGCATGCGCAGAAGAGAAGTGACTGTTTTTGGGTTGGATGGGTTATGTTGGGAGTGCTGAGTCGATATTGTGAGGTTTTAAAAGAATATTCATAGCAATTCAGTGCTCGGACACTAGTCAGTTTGGGGGAAATACAGTTGTTTCCGAGTTGAAGTGTGCATTCCGTGGCCCTGGGGCCAATTTTGAAATGGATGTTACCCCTTACGGGCATTTTTCGTTATGCGCATGAGCAGACCATCAGTGATTTAACTGCTGAAGTTTTCGTCAGAGAGGATTGGGGTTTTGGGGTGGCGGATGCTATTCCTCTACAGAATCCCCTGGTGAGGGTCTGCGCATGCGTGGATTCAAGAGGCGATATCTCCTGAACCACTAGTGTTGGAGAATCGAAGTTTTCTGTAAGGTGTGTGATTTTGGGAGGACTTCCAGCCGCAAGTAGATTGCGCATGCGCAGAAGAGAAGTGACTGTTTTTGGATTGCATGGGTTATGTTGGGAGTGCTGACCCGATATTGTGAGGTTTTAAAAGAATATTCATGGCAATTCAGTGCAAGGACAAGTCAGATTGGGGGATGTAGCGTTGTTTCCGAGTTAAAGTGTCCGTATCGAGGCCCTGGGGCTAATTTCGAAATGATGTTACCCCTTACGGGCATTTTTCGTTATGCGCATGAGCAGACCATCAGTGATTTAACTGCTGGTGCTTTCGTCAGAGAGGATTGGGATTTTGGGGTGCCGGATGCTATTCCTCTATAGAATCCCCTGGTGAGGGTCTGCGCATGCGTGGATTCAAGAAGTGATATCTCCTGAACCACTAGTGTTGGAGAATCGGAGTTTTTTGTGAGGTGTGTAATTTTGGGAGGACTTGCAGGCACGAGTATATTGCGCTTGCGCAGATGAGAAGTGAATGGTTTTGGGTTGTTTGGGTTATGTTGGAAGCAATGAGCCGATATTGTGAGGTTTTAAAAGAATATTCTTGTCAATTCAGTGCACGGACACAAGTCAGTTTGGGGGAAATAGCGTTGTTTCCGAGTTGAAATGTCTGTATGGTGGCCCTGAGGCGAATTTATAAATAACTATATTCGGTAGATCTATATTAAAATACGTTCGGATTTGGAGAAGAGGCAATTGCGTTCCAAACGGAGGTCCCACAACCGCATTTTTTTTCGATCTACGGTAAAGCTAACAGCCAAACTGTATTTATAGCTATATTTGTTAAAGGAACTTGAAAAAAAAAAGCACTGACGTGTAGCCAGTACTCTTTGGCGCGCGTGTTCACGGTGGCTAATTTGAATTGAATGATGAGTACTTCAAGCTCAGTAGATAGAGCGAGCCGAAGATCTACCCAAAGGATAGTGGACACCATTCACTGTCGGTTCAAAAATTAACAGTGCTGTATCTAAGCTGCCATCAGGATAGATTAACAAAGTTGGAAAAGAACACAAGTGACTCTCCTTAGTCGCACAAGTTCCTAGAAGATTTGGGAGGGTCAGTATAATCCTAATCATGTTAATCGCACGCGCGCAAAAGCAGATTGACTTAACAATGAAAGAAAAAGTGTAAAAAGTCAATCTGCTTTGGCGCGCGTGCGATTAACATGATTAGGATTATACTGACCCTCCCAAATCTTCTAGGAGCTTGTGCGACTAAGGAGAGTCACTTGTGTTCTTTTCCAACTTTGTTAACCCACTTTATACCATGGTCCTTTTAAAAGGATCACTACAAAAGTCTGTAATACAAGAGTTCGGCTTTATTGTAAGGGATAGCACTGCATTCATTACTTCCTTGGATATCTATCAAACTGTTGTTTGTTTATTTTTCATTCCATCAATAGTTCTTGAGAAGCTTGAGTGCTAGTTATAGAAGAGTAAATTCTCAATGGCATCTAGAGATAACTGGAGTTAAGCATTCTACGATTATTTTATGATAATTAGTTTTTATTGGACCATTAACTTATTGAATATAGTATAAGGTTGATTTCCAATAAGAATTTCTTTTCATCCACTCTTTCATATTTTCAAAATTGGTACATCAATATTGTCGTCCTTTATAAAGGACCCTGGCGTTATAGGCAACTACGATTACTCTGAAATAAAATTTGACAATTTGTTCACTTTCTACAGTAAAGTTATTACAAACATCTTTCGCGGCTCCATGAAATACTGAAGAGGAAATTGAAAATATGTAGAAAATGGTTTGGAGACGTCGCATGAAATAATATTGCCCCCACCTGAAAATACAAATTCTAAAGTCACATATGAAGATTCGGGAAGAGAAGACGTGGTTACTGTTCACAATATACCTGCTAAGCATCTTACAGCCGAGGCGGAAATTAGACGAATTGATTAGTATTCCGACTCTGATGAAGATGATCTTTTCTTGTCAACCTTCGTTAGGATCACCAACATGATACCTCAGCAAAGCGAAAAAAAAATATTCATGGAAAGTCGGTGAAACAATAACAATAAATTCAACTGCTTTTATAAGATAAATTGCACAGGGACTTCTTGAATCATACAAAAATTAGGAAAATAGGGCCTGTACGTTTCAGTGCTACTTTGCATAGTCATTCGCGGTACGACAACATCGGCCATTTGGTTATTTATCAAAATACACAACGTAAGAGTTTTTCCATAAATAGGTTAATTTCTTGTGCGATAAAGGTGAAGTAGGCCTCCATCCTAAACAATGCTTTCTACTTTTCCATAAAAAAATAATATTTTTCTATTATAATCAAGAAATATGAACCTTTCTCATATTGATTGAAACTTAGAAATCCAAAGTAGTCCATCTTACCGCGGTACTTTTAAAAGGACGGCTGTTTTTTCGAAAACTAATCAAAATTTTTCAAAATGTTTTTCACTGAATATATTTGGATTCTAAATCTGAACCCAAAAATATCATCAGGATTAAAATACTTCCAAGTAAAAGTTTTGGTTACATCTGGGTTAATCTATCCTGATGGCAGCTTAGATACAGCACTGTTAATTTTTGAACCGACAGTGAATGGTGTCCACTATCCTTTGGGTAGATCTTCGGCTCGCTCTATCTACTGAGCTTGAAGTACTCATCATTCAATTCAAATTAGCCACCGTGAACACGCGCGCCAAAGAGTACTGGCTACACGTCAGTGCTTTTTTTTTCCAGATTCAGCTCAGGTACAAAGTTATAAGCGTTTAAAGATTTTTAATGTGCAAAGCGGCCTCTGAACTGTCTTTACTTAAGTTTTGAACACAGAAACACTTACTGTATTCAATGTCGACTAATTATATGAAGTATAGCCAAATGCAAAAGGCAATCAATACGAAATCCTTAACAAAGCAAGAAAAAATGAAAACAATCGGCTATCACACAAATCCAGCACCTTTCCACTCGTCATATCTGTTTTTGAATTAAATCCTTGATGAAGAGTTTATAACAGAAGCAGGAAGCTTGTTCCAAACAATGAGCACCCGGTTCGGGATCAAATGTTCACGGCACTTACTGCGAAAGCACTCGCGAAAGAGTTTCAATCTGTTGCCACGCAAACTGTTCGAGTTAAGTTCGTATAAGCTCGACATATCAGAGCCAACCAAACCATTATGTGCGCGGAAGGTGATTATAAGGTCACCGCGAAGACGACGGTCAGAAAATGATGAAATGTTCATTAATCGCAAGCGTTCTTCATTTATGATGGTCTGACTATCCCAAAACGGATGCGAGTGATCCTTTTAGGAAGATTCTCTAGCAGTTGTACATCACGCATTAGCCAGGACACCAGACTGGACCAGCAAACTCCAGAATCGGTCACAGGTAATTCTTGTACAGTTGAGATATCGTTCGGGGACCCGGATGTCAAAATGATCCCTGTATAACGTAAGTCATTCTCTTCACCTTATTCGTTAGGTGCTGCACGTGTGCTGACCGTGATAAGTCATTGGAAACAATAAATCCATATGCGAGGTGCACCCCTGCATTACGACCGCATCAATTGTGTACTGTAGTCGAGTATTGTTCGTTCCCAAATGTAACACTTGGAGAAGTTTAGTGAAATCAGCCATTCCGATGACCAGAGCGATATGGTGTCCAGGTCCAGTTGTATCTCATCGCTGTTATCGGTTGGAAAATTGAAAAATTCCAGGTCATCTGCATCTGAAACACTGAGAGACGATAGTGCTTTGGGGAGCTCACTAACGAAGGCGAGGAACAGAATAGGACCTAGGACAGTACCCTGTGGAACTCCACTAATTACATCTCTGAGCTGAGATCTGGTTTTGCCAATCTTCACAGAAAAGGTCCGATTAGTGAGAAATGCGGTAATCCAGCAAAGCAAATTTCCTCGGATGCCAAAGTGTTCCAATTTGAGAAGTAACCGCTTGATCGGGGCTCGGTCAAATGCACGTGAGAAGTCGAGACACACCACATCTACAGGAATCCTTTTATCGAGTGCTTTGGTCCACATATTGACCGAATATAGTATATTTGTTATGATGGATCCTCCTGGAACGACACTATGTTGTGAAGCTGGTATGATTTTATGGGCATTTAGGAAATTGAGCAAAGGTTCCGAGATTATCCTCTCCAGCGTTTTACAAATCACAGAGGTAAACCTTATTGGTCTGTAATTTTCTGGGTTGTGCCTATCGCCATTCTTATGTCCTGGCGTGACGAAAGCATCACATCATATGCGTGGCGTGGAGAGTGCCCCACACAATGAGCTGAACAACTCCTTCGACAACCGTGTGGTGAATTGGTCTGGTCCCGGAAAGGACGCGATGTCTAATGAATTCAGACAATTTTGAACAGCTAGAAAATCGAGGAAGCTGCCCAGCGGGTTTACTAGTATAGGCTGAAGTGAAACACTGAAATTGTCTGAGGAATCTTATTTACTCATGAAGTCTTATGAAATGGTTTCAAATAATCTTTATGCTGCAATTCTGAAAAAAACTCTTCCTGAATATTAAAACACTGACTCCAACTTGATTTCATTGAATATCCACTATAAGATTATCCACAATATCTTCTTCGTCTATTTTCACATTGCTTACATATTTCCATTCGCATCATATAAATGAATTTAATATCAATATCCAACTAACAACAATTATTATAACCTCTACTCTACTAAATCGAGATAAACAATCTGTGATTTTTAGGTTGTCTATGCAAGTGACGAATTCGTATAGACACAGTATATTAATAGACGCAGTGTACTAACATTTTATTATAATGTGACAGATTAATAATTTCTCATCAATGAATAATAATATTAATAAATTGTTTATATTTTCGGAATTATCATCATACATGACAACAAAATGAAAACACGTAAAAAAAAACAAGCACTGACGTGAAGTCAGAAGCTTTTGCGCGTATGTTCTATTGTCCATTCTTCTGTATTGGACACCCTTAATCGAATTTACCATGGTTAATTATGTCGTCCATTCTCCTGTATTGGACATTGAATTAAGAGTGTCCAATACAGGAGAATGGACAACATAATTTACCATCGGTCCAATACAGAAGAATGCACAATAGAACATACGCGCAAAAGCTTCTAACTTCAAGTCAGTGCTTGAACCAATTTTTTTTTCGTGATTTTTTTTTAATTTTCTGGAGGCGCGGTTCTTAAAATTTTTTTTTTCGTCATTATTTTCAAATTTTCTAGGAGTACGGTTCTTATAGAATTTTAAACACGTCTTTGTGTTGATTTTCTACTACTAGTTACCAAGCTTCAATTCAATCGAATATTTATTTTCTGAGTTATCAAGGAAAAAATATTCCAGGTGGATA
Source organism: Halyzia sedecimguttata (assembly GCA_937662695.2). NCBI lineage: Eukaryota > Metazoa > Arthropoda > Insecta > Coleoptera > Coccinellidae > Halyzia > Halyzia sedecimguttata. The sequence continues at coordinate 11,506,560 of OW569418.2, forward strand.
TAACTCGGAAACCGTTAAACCGATTATGCCCAAAAACGAACTCAACTCTCCCTTTCGGATACGAAACCTACCCTGAAAATTGCAAGTCCCTATCTCCTTTGGTTCGAAAGTTATCGAGGCAACGGTCACCCATCTACTGAACTCACACAAGAATGCTCGAATCTCCAACAATATTCAACCGATCGTGTTAAAACTTGAAACTTGGCAGTAGAGTTAGGTAATGAACGCTCTTGCAAAATTTCAGCAATTTCAAACGTATAGTTACTGATATATAGAATTTTTTTTTTTTATTTTCAATGATTTATTAAAAATTTTCTACAAATGCTATCCTCACCAAATTTCGCAAACATTTTCGCGTTGGCATTCTACAACTAATAACCATGTTTGAATTCAATCGGTTTAGTATTTTTCGAGTTAATGAGGAACAAAAAACCACCAAATTTCAGATGGCTATAACTCTGAAACCGTTAGGTCGATTATGCTCATAAACAAACTCAAATGTGGCATTCATATGCACAACATAACCTGAAATTTTCAAGCCGCTATCTCTTTCCGTTCTCAGGTTATCGTGACAAAAAAAATATTTTTTAATAATTTTTTTAAAATTTTCTAGCCATACGATTCGCCCAAAATTTCACGAACGTGCTTAGGTTCATATTCTACAACTACTCACCAAGTTTCAATTCGATCGGATTTAGTTTGGTTGAAAACAAAATTATTACTCGGAAACCCGGATTATGCCCATTAACGAACTTGTCCGTTGTATTGCGATGCGCCACCCACCCTGAAAATTTCAAGTCGCTAGTTCTTTTCGTTCTCAAATTATCGTGGCAACGGACGGCCGGACGGCCGTACGGCCGGCCGGACAGAATCAAATTTGACCTCGAATTCTTCATTGGGGAGTCGAACTTAATCGTTTGAGGCCATTTTTGTCAAAAAATTCGAAAGTTACAGACATTTGGGCAAAACTATAACGCGATGTTCCCCAGAACATACGCGCAAAAAGAGAACATTATTCACCCCTTGTGTACAAGAATTTTCGATTCCATCAAATGAATATGGCTCACAGTTTAATATCAACACATATATTGCTTTACGGTATGGATTATATTCTGGTATGATTCTTATGGTCTTATGAAGAAGACTGTACAACTTAATAGCCGCATATAAGGTGCTACGTTCAGTATACGAATACTTATGAATCGGATTAAAAAATTCATGAATTCTTCTCGTTGAAATTGTGTTTTTATAATTTTCGAAATAATGAGAATGTTTACGGAAAAATAATAAGATTCTATAGATGTACAGACCTGGTAATGTTAAAATGTTATTAGCTCTGAATAAGCTTCTACAAGATGTCCTGAATTTGATATTAAATATTGTTCTAATTGCATACTTTTGAATTACAAAAATATTTTCTGCTTGAGAACTAGAGCCCCAGAAAACAATGCCATAAGAAAGAAGTGACTGGAACTTTGAAAAATGGTCTTCAATATATTCAAATCAACGTGGTTTTTGATTGGCCTTAGGGTATAAATCACTGAGTTCAATTTTGGTACGACTATATCACAGTGTCGACCCCAATTCAAATGTCTGTCCACCATCATTACAAGAAGTCTTGTACATGAACTTGTTGTTAAGGCACCATGATCCAAGTTGATGCTGTCAGGGTAAGTTATGTTGGATCTGCAGGTAGAGAAGAGTAAAATATTTATCTTTTCGGAATTTAGTGTCAATGTATTATGAGAGCACCAGTTTCGGATTGTTGAAAGAGTAGCGTCTAAGCCATCTGTCACCTGTTCTATATTGTAGGATGAAATTATCACATTAGTTTCATCAGCGTATAAGACGGTATCTATTTCCAAGTCATGTTTCGTTTTCTGATCATTGATAAACTTCTGTTCAAAAGCTTCTGGGAGGTCACTATCATAAACAGTAAAAAGAATGGGTCCCATAATAGTGCCTTGTGGTATTCCAGCAGATAATGTTACTTCAGCTGACAAAAGTATATTCTCCATTACATCGAACCTAATCATATGTTTTCTGATTTTCAGGTAACTCGATATCAGCTTCAATGGTATAACCCTGATTCCATAACTTCAAGCTTCTGTAATAGTACTTTGTGATCGACACAATCAAAATCCTTTGAAAGATCGACGACCACTACTACTGGTATTTTATCTTTCTCGAGAGAGGAGAAAACCTTCTGAGTAAACCCGAACACTGCTGTTTCAGTACATTTACCTCTAATGAATCCGTGCTGACTGTTAGAAAGTATCCTGAATTTTTGGAAGAACTTCAGCATTCTGCTTACAAGAACCTTGTCAAAAATTTTAGCTAAAGATCTAATTAAGCTGATAAAGTCTATAATTGGAAAATCATCTGGGCTTCCCTTCTTGTAACAGGGTTTCACAATACTTATCTTAAGGGCATCAGGAAATGTTCCAGTTCTGAAAGCCGAATTCATGATGAAGCGAAGTGGTTTTACTATATTCGAAATTCGCTGTTATATTATGTTGAGGGAAATACCATCATAACCGGAAGACAACTTATTTCGCATTCTATGGACAGTAGATAATATCTCATTGTCATCAACCTCGAATAAGTACAAAGATTGTGATATATTTTTTCTATTGATGTACATTGGGTTAGCAGAAGCGTTCAATTTGGAAGCGAGTTTCGAGAAGAGTTCATTAAAGTCATTTGCCAACTGGCGCATATCACCTTGATCCATATATGTTGGAGAGAGTTTGGAAATGGGCTTTTTAGTTTTGTTGGTGACATCCCTTATTATATTCCATACTGCTTTGGTCTCGTTATCAGCTTTATCAATGATTGTTTTAAACTTCTTCTCTGGGAGCGTAATTCAACATCGTAAGCTTGTTTGGTCTTTCTATATAGGTTTAGCCATTCAGGTTTACATCTGGAAAGAATAAACAAAAGATCGAGCTCATCTTTAAGTCGTTGAATCTCTCTTGTCATTTTCAGTTTCTTTCCGCTTCTTAGGATATATAGTCATGAGTGGAAAGGCTGAAACAAACTGAATCAAACAAATAGGTGGAATTATACTTATAATTGATATTTCCCTTATGCATACTAATATACTACAAACTTATAAGATTCAAGTAGTTCGAATAAAATAATTTGAACTGAAGTGAGTTATATATGTGGAAAATTAAGAAGATGATATTACATATATGAGAGAAATCCTTAGAATGATTGTGCAGAATCAAAGTGATATGAAGATTAATGTTTAGATGACATGGATAACAGATAATTTAAAAGTTTGTTATTCACTATTGGGGATACATAGAGAAAAATGCATAGATAAATACAGATCATATTGTATAGTGTTGTAGGGGGTAACGTTGCAGTGCGACCTTGAGGTCTATTAAGCCCCATACAAATCATGGTAAGCCTATTCATTTTAGAAATTTTATTAATATACTAGCAGACTGTACGCATATAGGCCGATTGCACCACATTTCGGTCAATGGAAATAATTCTAGCTATCTGATTGGTTGTGACCGAAAACGGGTACATTTTGTCGAGTCTGAATGAAACGTGGTGCAGCTTGTCGCCCTCGGCATGCATTGAACGTACTTGTGATTTGCGTGCTATATACATTCATGTAATTATGTTTTGTGTTACTTAATAGTCCTCTCATTAACATAATACTGCATAATACAAGGGTGGATCTGTAGGGGTGTATTAGGGTTTATTATCCACCCCCAGATCGATCCAACAATATACCAAATGGCAACAAATATATTTTAATCTTTCCCCTAAATTGAGCCACGGATATCACTATGTTTAACTCACCCCAGAAAAGTTGGTATAATGCCTGATACATTCTGATATTGCATATTGAAATAAGTCCGATATACGATGTGTTTATTTCGCCAACTGAACAAAAAATCTCTTGTAATGACATAGCTTCTACACTGTAAGTATTAACATCATTTTTGAGGAAAGATAATAACCTTCAACTTATTGTTACAGTGTTCATATTGTAACCTGATGATGGTGAGAAGCCGAAACTTGTTAGACGTTCTTTCTTATATCCTATTTAAACTAAACACCTCACAATGGATTACCGTCAAAAAATGATTTTTGGGAGAACATCCTTTTACTTCAGAAGTAATGCCAATCATTAATCGATTGTAGAAGCAGTCATTCATATACTATACGAATGGAGCAAAATCAGATAAGGGCGCAGGTATTGGGATAGATAGGTCGAAACTGAGGATCCCTATGCTCCTGGGACTTGAGTCCTCTATCGTACAGGCACAGAGATATCCAAGGTTTCCTACTAACTGTCCTGGGAATGCCAAAATACCATAGAGCAACTGGCTAGAGGCAATAAGGTAACTCTTCTATGGGTGCCTGGGCATTGTGGTTTGTGGTAGGCTCTGTCAAACACATAGTTTACAAAATGCCCAGAGCTGACCAGCCTTATACATTTACACATGGCTGAGCCAGTTCTAAAACCTCACGACGCATAGCCAAGGCTCCATAGGATGTCATCAGGTATGTTAACACCATTGACAATGTCCTTAGGAAGAAAGTAGGGTCATAGAACAAAAGAATGTATCGGCCGCAGTTCTGGAGGTCGGGACCAAGCTTCGCGACTCCGTGATAAAAATAGTAATAATATTCCCCAGATCACCCCCTTTACCAAAAGATAATTTGGAAAATTTGGAGTTCATGCTTTCTCAGTGCAATTGTGTAATATTTTTAACATTTTTTACAAGGTAGGATTTGCAATACATATCTGTGATCATATTCTACTTCAGTTTGGAAGAATTAAATATACAGGGTGAGTCTTTCACCACTGCATGAATTTTAACAAAAGGTTCCTCTAATCAAATGAAACACTTTTTTCATTTACCATTTTTCCAGATTCGGCTCAGGTAGAAAGTTACAAGCGATTAAAGATTTCACAATGTGCTAATACACTCCCGCATATAAATTATCTATGACATTGTTGGTGGACGAGAACAAGGCATGGTAACGTGGTTTACAGCTTGATTCGGGATTCCAACGCTCAGGGACGGATCCAATAAAGTAGTGAAATTTCTGGAGTTTTCCATTTTAAAACATTCAATGAAGAATATCTCGAAAACGGTGCATTTAAGGAGAAATGATGAAGAATAATATAATGTTCTAAAACGATGGAATATTCTTGAAATTACTCAAGAAAAACTTTATATGCTTTCTTTATGCTAATTTCGTTTAGTTTTATGAATCCACGAGTCCATAACTAGAAAACCAGTAGAAGTAGAAAACAACTAATATTTGGAAAATATGTATCATAGTTATAGAAAACTTTACGCCAACATTCATCTTATTCGAAAAAAGGATGTCAAAGCTACAAAATAAAAACTGTTTTTTTTTCAAAATTTCAACAGCCTGTATCTTTTTACCTGAGCTGAATTTGGAAAAATGTTAAATGAAAAAAGTGTTTCATTTGATGAGAGGAATCTTTGGTTAAAATTAATGCAGTGGTCAAAGACTCACCCTGTATAGTAGTTAATGAAAAAAGAATATATTTCATTTTACCGCTCTTGAATACACTAGGATTTGACAAAAAATCATAAGATTATGTTATAGAGATTCCCCATGATTATCAAAATTTTGAAATATATTCAGTGGATAAAAATTTATACCCTACGCCTTATAGTATTCATTATACGGGTGATGGAAAGATGGTTACAAGTTTACTAAGATTTTAATACATATAAAGTTTGTTTTTAAAAACAGGTCTTTCTGTACAATGTTTTTGTTTCATATGTACTACCCTTAGGTGGATAAATTTGTATTCTGCCTACTAACGAACATTTTTCTAATTTTATTGCCCAAATGTTTGCTGCAGATGATTCCTGAACATTCAAGCAGTCAAAACGCTATACAGGCTATTTAGATCACAAATATAATTTCATCAATATACAAAGTGTTTGCGGAGTTATGTTATCAATTTCAAACCGATGCAGGATAGCCTGCACATAATCAAATCATCCAATTTAGGATGTGCTATAAAATTTACAGGTTTGAAATTGGTAATATAATTTCTCAAAAAATTTGTAAATTGAAGAAATTACATTTGAAAACCAACTAATAATTTTGTTGAATAGTCTGATTTTGATTCCATTTCTAAGCGAATCGAATATCAAATTTGTTGCTTTGAATGTAACTTACTAAGAGTGAATAAAACTGGTTTCGACACAGTTACTTTATAGCAAGTCATTATTTATTTCTTGCCAGCAAAAGCATCTTCTGGGCCCTATCTTATTTTATATTATACACCTCCGAACTCCCAAAATTGCTCCATTCAACTTGCTCAATGTTTGCGGATGACACCAAATCTACAATTTTCCTATATCCAACTTCGATACGCTCCAACAGGACCTCCATGAGATTAGTGTTTGGTGTGATAACTGGCTACTACCTCTGAATGTAGATAAATGCTGTATACTACATATTGGTAGAAATAACCCGAGAAGCGAATATAACATCAGAGGTCTCACGCTGCAAAGTGTATCTAGTCACTGCGACCTTGGTTTGACTGTTTCCGAAGACCTACGCTGGTCTAGCCATGTATCATCTATTACTGCCAGGGCTAGACAGTTGACTTATGCCATCCACAATCATGACTTTTGGGGGATGTAACATTGCCACATGTAAACTCCTCTACACCAGCTTCGTTAGACCAATCTTGGAGTATGCTGGTCCTGTTTGGTGGCCTTCCACCCGTGCCGATGAACTCTGTCTCGAGTCAGTGCAGCGTTGGAATACTCGCGTACCATATGGAATAATTCGCCCTTCCTACGAAGACAGGCTCAGTATTTTCCAGATGCCATCTTTCAACTGCCGACGTGAGAGGGGTGATTTAATATTTTCCTTCAGATCGCTCCGTGGTGACTTCGGTGATTGTATTCGTGACCTGTACACTTTGAACCATAACAACTTGAGAGGACATCAGTTCAAACTGGCGAAGGAGAATTTTGTTACCACTCAACGTCATAGCTTTCTCACCAACAGAATTTTCGAGAGATGGAACCGTTTGCCGATTACCGTGGTCGATGCTGGGACCGTCAATGGCTTCAATGGATCTTTACGATGCAAGATCTAATTAATTGTGAACTGTTTCTGATATTTCTGTTTTGAGTTTATAGGAATTTCCTCAACTCTTCTTGTATTTTAATAATAATAATAATAATAATAATTTTTCCTTATTTATTTCATAGGAGTAATTTATTTATTCATCCTAATAAATTGTCACTTGTCTGATGAACATTTATTATTCAGTACAATTAAATTTCCCAATTGGGGTTCAATTCGATGAATAATTGAAGTATTTAGCTGAGCAGACTAATCTTTTACTGAGAAAATATATTTATTTGTCATAAAAAAGTCACAGTTCTGTCGAAGAATCGGTCTCTTTTATGCATTTTCTTTATTATTGGACTCGATTATCATATAATTGAAAGGTTTTTTCTGGGTTTTCTTTCCCAAACTCTGCAAAATATCTATAATATCAATAATGAGTAACCTCCCACAGTATCCTTTAATGATTATTCGATTATTATATCTATAAGAATACTGAAAACCTTCAACCGTCGTACAAAATTTCAATTTTCAACGAGAAAACGATCATTCAAATTTGGTTGCACATTATGCCTGTTTAAACGATCGAAACTTGGCGCCAGTCCGTGCGTAACCGGTCATATCTACTCTCACTCTCTTCTCGTGTCCGTTTCACTCTTTATTCCAGTGTAACACAGCTCCCTATAAAGGGTTCGTAGTCCGCATTGGCTGTAACAAGCAGATGGTAAATGTTGATTACGTCATACTTCAAAGCAACGATTCAGAAGCGTTTCCCCTCATAAGAAATTGCTTCTTGATTTATCGATTTTCAATACCGAAATATTAAAATTTTATAAATTATGAAAGTGGATGAGGGAATACATGATGATATGGTATTGAAGTAGATTCAGAAAAACATAAACATATGGTATTTCTTGTTACATGCAAGAGACCTATTATTTGTGACATCCAAATGAAGTTTAGTTTTTTGAGAGTAAATATTTATTAATCCCATAAACATATTCATTTAATTCATTGGTCATTAGAATTCGCAATTAGAGCTGAAGCAGTTTTGGTCATATAGAATATTCCTTTGTCTTGAGATATTAATTATTTGAAGTGAACGCTGAATTGCTGGAGTCCGTCCAACGAAGAGCTACTCGTATACCCTATGGCGTATCTTGTCCAGATTATTTTGGTAGGTTGCAGAACTGTGAACAATCTTTTGTACGGGATAGATACTTCAACCGTTTTCAGGCTAAACAACAATAACCTAAGAGGCCACAATTACAAACTCCATAAGGAAAATTTCAAAACTGCTCCACGCCAACACTTTTTGTCGAATAGAATTTTTCAAGTTTGGAATGCCCTCCAAACAGGAATAGTGAACTCCCCTAGTGTTAATTCATTCAAAAATGCCTTGGACTCATGGAGTGGGTGGCTTCCAGTGTAGTGTTTCTTTTTAGCGTCTCTTTTTGGTTATTTTATTTTATTTTATGTTTTTTTTGCTCTTGTTTCAATTATTTGTTTTTCTGCAATACACAAAGTGTTTTAAGTTATAAACAATGTGACTTAAGTTTGAGTTCTTTACATTTAAAATTTATATATTTTTTTGAGCCCCTATAGGTATATTACCCTTGGCTCTTATGAATTTAATAATACTATATCATTCCGCCAAACGAACAAATTATTGCAAAATTTCAAGAGAATATTTGTTTGGCCCGTAGCAACATAATATTATTTTGCCTCAACTCCAATTATCTTTGATTCAAAGATTTCTTCTTACGAGTGTATTCTGCTGTTCATATATTCCGACAGGTTTGAACTACTGTTTTTCATGTATCGGTTTTTTCTTAGTCAATAAAGAATTTTTCTGAAAGACCTCGGAAATAATATATTACATTCAATACAACAACAAAAATCTAAACTATTGAATAGGATCCCTTATATTCGGGTCTTCAGGAGAATCGGTTCATGCAAAAAATAATATTTCATAGGCGCTAATTTGATTTGTGAATTTATGCATAAGAATAATGATTATACGAACCCATTTCGAGACCCTATTGGCCGAATGCTCTAAAATAATATTCCTAGTAACGTGGAAGCAGAAGAATTGGAAAGCGAGAGGAACACTCAGCATTTACTGGGCTGGTTTTCTTAGAGAAATGGCTCGATAGGAAATATTCCTTTGAGTGTAGCACGGGGGGACAGCATCAGGAAGTCAAGGCTCCGGTGAGGTTAAGAATCTCCTAGCCTTGGAGAGGAACCAACAAGTCTCGAAACCGTTGCCTTATCAGACCTACATTTGAAGAGAATGGGGCTAATTGGTGGTTCCTTGTGTCGCTGCTACAGGAACACAGACGAAAATACCAAACATATCATGTGTAACTGCAGCAACCTAACCCGTAGCCCACGTTTATAACAGGCAAGACTGTTCGTCTAATATGCGGCGTTGCCAATTTATTATCGGAGGGCGACCGGCGATGAGGTACCTTCCATACGTATGTATTTATTTGTATCAATCTGAAATTTATGTTGAATGATTTGGGTTCTTCAGATTGTTCTAATAGTGCTTTGAGTGTTTGAATTACCTCATAATCGAGAATTGTTAATTGTGAAGTATTTAAGTTTAGTGCATGAAATCTAGGAATTCAGTAAACTAGGTATCTAAGGTCATAAGAAGGTACAATATTTACACATTTGGAAATCTTCGAATTGAGTTCTATCATGACTCATACTTGTGCAGTATGTACATGGTTCTAAAAGTACGTAATTATAAATCCACGAAACAATATGTTTCGGTATTTCGATTCCAAAAAGACCCTTTAGGAATACGGGAATAGCTCAATGCAATCCATAGGGAAAATAGTTTAAAAATTGACGACAATACTATAGTATTTGAGATAAAACATTTTGTAGATGCAAATATTTCAAAAGAAAATTCTCTACCAACTTGATTGTTCACTTGTTAGCATCTTAAGATCAAATATTAAATTCTGATGATCTGTTGAATTGTTGGCATCCCTCTTCATAGAACATCTAAATTTTTTTTCGAAGTTAAATTGTCCGATGAAAAATGTGGGAAAGCCCTGTGGACAGGAGCTTTAGTGCTCATAAAAGAAACTAAAATAAAATTAAATAACGAACTCATCCGAGATATTCATTCCTAAAATCTACTCTGAAAATTATATTATATCGATTGAACCTTGGCCAATATTCCAGTTTTGTTTTCACTGGAGATATTCTGAACCCAATATGATTAACTTACTGAAGTATATATTTTCATCATCACATGGATTATCCGAGGGCATATAGGGTATATTATATAGATATATAATATCATATAATTAGTTATTTTGCATTCAATCATACTTGGTCTTCTAGAACAGAAATAAATTTGACATATCTGATAGATAAGATGACATAGATGAACACTGAACACAGATAGAATTCGCATTCTATGAAAACATAGGAGTACGATGTATTATTAAAATTTTGAAAAATCATATATACGAAAGTATTAGCTAGTTAGAGTTGAATATGACATTTAGGGAAACTTATGGTGAAACTGCATCTTAAAAAAAATTCAATTTGAAAATTGTAATGTATTTAGTTAATGTAATTAGAGTATTATATGAATTAAGAATGATTATTGAAATTTTGAAAAATCGTATCTCCGAAAGTATCAGTTTGTGAGAGTTGAGAATGACATCAATGAATTCTTATGATGGAACTGCATCTTAATGAAAATTGAATTTAAAATTTGTACTGTAAAAAAATTTTGTGTTACTCCGAAACTACCTGGCTGATTTTGCCCAATAACGAACTTAACCGAGATATTTATGTCCCAAACCTACTCCCAAAAATTCAACTGTGCTCATTTCGTTCGAGAGTTATCGTGTTAATAATCGATATCGATATCGGGCATAATCGATTTTGACCACGAATTCTTTATCAGTGGGTATCAGTGGTATTAATGACCATTTTCCTCCAAAAATTCGAAAATTACAATTACGACATTTGGGCAAATTGATAAACGCTCTGTTCCGAGGAACAAGAGCGCCAAGAAATATTGCGGCCCTCCAGATGAGATTTGGAGAAAATTCCAGTCAAAATGATATTGTAAGAACAGCAGTATTACTTAAATAAATTGTCCTCAGTTTTTGAATAATCCTCTCGGAAATCTAGACAACAGACCTTTTGCGAATTTGCGTATTAGTTAGATATTTGACTATAAATATTTTACTCGAAAAGGGCACACCGGAAATTTTTCCAGATATACATTCTCCGCTTTTCACCAAATATATGTTCAAATTTCAGTATTGAACAAATTTCAAAGTGACAAACTCGAGGAAAGTTTTGGTACGTATAGAGAATGAAGTGGCTCAAATTATCAGGTATCCGTAGTTCTGATTCTCGAATCAGAAAAAAATTTAAAATTTCGATTTTTCCCAAACTTAAATAGGTATGAATTTGGATTATTTCCGTGAAAAATTTCTTTAATTGAGATTCGGATGAGACCCCCACTTTGAATGCATTCGACGGTGATATTAGTCAGTCGAAAGCAGCGAATCAACATCATTATATTTCGTCGTAGAATTCTATTTTCGTGTAGAATTACTAAATGAATATGTGTATGTGAGTGATTGTCAACTGTCCATCACAATTCTTATTTCAATATTCAATATATTATAAAAATATGGATAATGCGGAGAAGTATATTTAAGTGGGGAGGTTTAACGGGTAATTCCGCAAATAGAGCAGAGATAAATCATTCTGCTGGTACCTGCCAACAAGTGTTTCCGCTAGTTGGCATCTTCAGAACAAGGTAAGCAAGAAACAGTCCCACTTTTCCATTTAAATATACTTCCCCGCATTATGCATATTCTTATAAGTTATGATATACTTATAAGAATATGCTTATGCTTCCTTCATGCCGATGCCATAGTTTGCTTCCGAATTGGAGGTCCTACAGCTGAAGGCACAAGTGGTTGCCCACTCCTGTTGTGGTGTCACCTATTTCCATATTTATCTCCATATTTTCCTTGGTTTCTTGGATGGCTTGTTCTGAAGAAACCAACCAACAGAAATAAGAGTCGGCAGGTAGCAGCAGAATTATTTTTCTCTTCTCCTTTTGCGGAATTTCTCGTTCATTCCCACTTAAAGTTCAATATTATTATTAAAAAATTATAATTTAATAACACTAGAAAATAGAAGATATATTGCTGAAATAGTTTACCTACATAAAACTGTTACAAATGAAAACACTGACAGTGCTACACTTGATAAATTACTTTTCTCAGTACCGAAGATTAATGTGAGATCTCATACTGCGTTTTATCTGCCTTGCCCTAGAACAAATTATATGAAATCTTCTCCAGTGTATTCACTGTGTGATAAGTACAATAGAGTTCAGGATGTATGTGATTTGTTTTCGCACTCTACATCTCAAATAAAGCGAAAATTGCATGAATACTTCTATGGTTCAATAATTGCATCTTAAAAGTTTAAACTGAAATGTATTTTTTTTCGCTTTATTCTTTTGTTGAAGTGTTTAATTTTGTATTTTGTATTGTGTATTCAAAAACCGTAATGGTTAAAGTTGAATCGGATTGATAATTATTAGTGTACAATTGTTATAAGTAATAGCCGACTCAAGAATCGGAAACTAGAATACTCTTGTATTGTGGAATCTGTATGAGTTGTATCAATAAATAAATAAATAAATAAATATATTATTACAACATTTTCAACATAATTCTCACTGCTGATAACGAAAGATAATCAGAGCAACGTTTTGAAATCATTATTCATGGAATTTTTTAGGTTACTTGGGATTTTTACCACGACAAATATTCATTATGCCTGCCACCTTCGAATATTTAATTGAGTTCTCTTGAATTTTATCTAATACCTATATTCCTCAGTAATTATTCCAAAATGAATAGTGATAGAGTTTCTAGAAGGCCATTTCGTACGAATAATAGCTGATCTTTAGTCGTTAATGAACAAAATATGCCATTCTATTTCTTATTTTTCTTGTTTTGTTGAATAATGAATAATTGATTGAGTTTGAATGCCTCAGAATATCGAATAATACCTATTATGATTGTAATCTTTTGAAACTCAATAATACAGCTACCTCTTCGTGGTGAATTCTGGATTATTTGTGATTAAAGGTTATGAAACTAAACGCAAATAAACGAAATGCTGTATTGCTTTCCTCCCTATAGTTCCTTAGTGTGTAACGAAGCAATTTTTCATTTTTAATTTCCGTTCCTCTGAATCGAAGGAATACCGGCACATGTGCATGTTCGATTACCTATATTGAACATGTGGGCGTGGTCAGGCCCGGTAGTGCTTGCGAGTATAAATTCGCGAGCGTAATTAGGTCAAAGTCAGTCAATGAAGCGACATTGCGACAGTAACACCACCGTTCCGACCCCGCCGAAGAAGTAAGTAGCTTCAGAGGTTCCGCATGGGCAAGGTATTAGGGTAAGACTATTTATTTCTCTCTCTGCTGGTATTATTGTACTATTCGCCTCTATTCCTTCCTTACCGACCGCTCGAATTCCTCAGCGTTGTGTAGTAGCTTGAAACGGCCTGCATGACACCTTTGGATTTCGGGATATACAGGTTGTGTATGCTAGCTTGAAACGGCGCATCATGCATCCTTATATCCTTCCTTCCTACCGACCACCCGAATTCCTCAGCGTTGTGTAGTAGCTTGAAACGGCCTGCATGACACCTTTGGATTTCGGGATATACAGGTTGTGTATGCTAGCTTGAAACGGCGCATCATGCATCCTTATATCCTTCCTTCCTACCGACCACCCGAATTCCTCAGCGTTGTGTACTAGCTTGAAACGGCCTGCATGACACCTTTGGGATTTCGGGATATACAGGGGGATGCATCCTTATAGAACCCTTACCGTAACTCTACCTATCCGATCCCCTTTGTTATGCCAGCAGATTTGAGGAACGGTTTATTTCCAATTTCTTTCATTGTATGTATACTTTACCCATGTTAAATTTACCGCTTGGTGTTACCGATTGCTTAATAGTCCGCACGCACGTTCGCTTCATCCCAGCTTTCATCGCATGACTACACATTTAACGTTGTTCACTTGACCATTTTCACTCATTCCGTGGATTTATAAAGGCTCGTGCCCAGGTACCGTTTTAAAAGCATGTTGCATCCCGCCTCTACTTCTGCACCGCTTAATCAACCTATCATCCTACATACCACCACCATGTAGTAGAATTCACCGAATAGAAGTGTCATTATTATTGTGTGTTTTATTTTCCCGTATAACAAGTAGACATTCCTAGAGATAGAGGACTGCCCCGACTTCCACGAACATAAGAACCCTGGATATAACCTTCTCTGATTGTAGCTCCCGGACCCCTGTGGGATACCGCCCACAGGTACCGAGTGTCCTCAACACTTTAAACTAGAGGTGGCGCCCGAGGTCTCTAATTTCGGAGGAAAGGTTAGCAACAGAGGGAGACCTAGAGGGGAAGGGCGTCACAAATGGCGCCCGAGCAGGGACCCTTGTTCGCAGATGGTTGCTAAAAAAAACCGTCGAAATGCCCCAGACAACTAGACGGAAAAGAGATAGAGTAAGTGCAGAGGAACCGAGGAAAAATACCAGTTGTGAATCAACCGACGGGCATCAGCCTGGCACTTTGAAGATGAGTGAGTATCGAATACCGATAGGCCAAATTCCGACCGATGAACCGTATACCGAACTAACGGATTTCCACCGCCTGACCGCAACCCGCCTGCAATCCGACCGAACCCCGACCGCAATCCGACTCCAACCTGACCGCAATCCGACCGCAACCCGACCGCAACCCGGCCAAGATTTCCCGAAAACAACGGACCAGGAGGACATGGAAAAATGTCTCACCAGCCTAGGAGTTGTAGTGCGCAGGATCATGAGTCCTCACCACCGATCTTAGAGGGGGAAAACGGTATATAAGGAGCCCTCCAGAAGAGTGGAAGGACAGTAGTGAATTCACAAGAGAAGAAGACGCAACCGATTCTAATTTTTTGGCTCCTACAAGTGGAATAGAACCTAGAAGATGACCAGCAACGCCGAAGGAAGCTTACCGACAGCTACTGCAGAGCCCAGCACCAGTTGGATCTACAAGCTGAAGAAGGAAGAGCTGGAGGTCGAATTGGAAAAATTTCACCTCAACACAGAGGGGACCGTCGAAGAGATGAGGAAGAGGCTCACCCGGTTCATCAAGAGTGGACAGGCCACCCCGAACCCGTCAAACCAGGCAGGGCCACCAGCATTCCCAGTGGTGCCGTCTCTGAACGTGAACACGTCGAGTCCTGCCAGCACAACTCGCCCCGAACCGATCGACTTGCACAAGTACGGCGTCCACTTCAACGGCACGCAAGATCCGGCCGCATTCCTGGAGGGATTGAAAGAGATCCGCAGCCAATTACAATTGGACCCACAAAGAATCCTGGCCGGAATACCTCAGATCCTGACCGGAGACGCATCCCTCTGGTTCCGGAACAACAAGCGTAGTTTGGCAACTTGGCCTGCTTTCACCGAGGCTTTCAAAACGTTTTATTTTCCGACCGATTACTACGTAACCTTAGAGGAAGAAATCCGCCGACGCCGCCAGCAGCCCGAGGAAGCCGTCATGAAATACATAACCGACCTCCAGACAATGATGAGAAGACACGGAGGATACGACGAAGCACAAGAGTTGTTAATGCTCCAGAGGAACCTGTTACCTGATTACCGGCAAATGCTTTGGAGTCAAGGGATCAGCGACATATACACGTTCCTGAGGAAGGTCCGTGAAATAGAGTCCCTGAAGGCAGTACAGGGACCAGGGAGTCCAGTGCGAGTTGATATGGGTGATGGCGTCTGGTAGCCCAGGATGGAATTTAGAGAAGTGACAAACTTTCTTTAGATTGGATATTTTGTGAATAAAGATCTGTTTTTTTTTTTTTTTTTTGAGGTATAATATTATATTTTCTTATTATTTAGCGTTGTAAGGTTTAGGTTGCCTGTTTCCTCTTTTCGATCCGAAGAAGGAGGGGGATGTAACGAAGCAATTATTCATTTTTAATTTCCGTTCCTCTGAATCGAAGGAATACCGGCACATGTGCATGTTCGATTACCTATATTGAACATGTGGGCGTGGTCAGGCCCGGTAGTGCTTGCGAGTATAAATTCGCGAGCGTAATTAGGTCAAAGTCAGTCAATGAAGCGACATTGCGACAGTAACACCACCGTTCCGACCCCGCCGAAGAAGTAAGTAGCTTCAGAGGTTCCGCATGGGCAAGGTATTAGGGTAAGACTATTTATTTCATTCTCTGCTGGTATTATTGTACTATTCGCCTCTATTCCTTCCTTACCGACCGCTCGAATTCCTCCGCGTTGTGTAGTAGCTTGAAACGGCCTGCATGACACCTTTGGATTTCGGGATATACAGGTTGTGTATGCTAGCTTGAAACGGCGCATCATGCATCCTTATATCCTTCCTTCCTACCGACCACCCGAATTCCTCAGCGTTGTGTAGTAGCTTGAAACGGCCTGCATGACACCTTTGGATTTCGGGATATACAGGTTGTGTATGCTAGCTTGAAACAGCGCATCATGCATCCTTATATCCTTCCTTCCTACCGACCACCCGAATTCCTCAGCGTTGTGTAGTAGCTTGAAACGGCCTGCATGACACCTTTGGGATTTCGGGATATACAGGGTGTGTATGCTAGCTTGAAACGGCGCATCATGCATTCTTATAGAACCCTTACCGTAACTCTACCTATCCGATCCCCTTTGTTATGCCAGCAGATTTGA
Organism: Halyzia sedecimguttata; assembly: GCA_937662695.2. NCBI lineage: Eukaryota > Metazoa > Arthropoda > Insecta > Coleoptera > Coccinellidae > Halyzia > Halyzia sedecimguttata. The sequence continues at coordinate 11,523,479 of OW569418.2, forward strand.
GGAACGGTTTATTTCCAATTTCTTTCATTGTATATATACTTTGCCCATGTTAAATTTACCGCTTGGTGTTACCGATTGCTTAATATTCCGCACGCACGTTCGCTTCATCCCAGCTTTCATCGCATGATTACACATTCAACGATGTTCACTTGACCATTTTCATTCATTCCGTGGATTTATAAAGGCTCGTGCCCAGGTACCGTTTTAAAAGCATGTTGCATCCCGCCTCTAGAGGTGGCGCCCGAGGTCTCTAATTTCGGAGGAAAGGTTAGCAACAGAGGGAGACCTAGAGGGGAAGGGCGTCACAAGTGCTATTGTAAATTAAATCACTTCAAAATAACATGTAACGTAAACTGTGTATTGCCTGGAGTATCGGTGATTTGTCCATGCTTCGTGGCCCTCCGAGGGTAATCGCAGCAACGTGTATCCTTTTGGCCTGATAGATTACGAAGACTTTGCCTAATTGAACTATTCCTATAGCGGGAGGGACTCCTCCAGGATGACTTGCGGCATTGCGTGTCATACTGTCATCTCGTCTGAGTTTATCAAACTTCACGCAGAGGAACAATAAAATTGGCATCAAGACCTCCGTTCAGTCCGAGATCTGCGCCACATAAGAAGAAGAAGGATTTTCGCAAACGTCAAACCTTTCATCGAATGCAAGTCTATACGTATCCCCTAAATAATACAACTGGATAACTCAAAAACTGTATTCATGAAATCTCAAACTACACATTCAGGAACTATTAGCACGTCCTACCATTCGATATACTTAACCCAATTACCGTCAGCCATAAGGGCACACACTTCCAAAAACCGAATGTCTCAGGTCACGAAGGTGTGATTTCATTCAGACCTTTCCCTAGACTTTTACTCCATCAGCAGTTTGTCGAATTGGCTATTACTCCGTGGCATTATTATCCCAATAGTTCCTCTGGAAACTCATTCAAACTGGAACTTATACCATTCAAACGAAAATGTTCTCATAGGAGAAAGCTCGTGTGTATTAGTCGGACTGCTTTTCATTGAGAACATTTTGGTGGAGATAAATGGAGAAAATAAACCCTTTTAATAATAGCTTTGTCGAGAGTTAGCCCCGTTTAATCTCTCATACCTATCGCGTGCGGCTGTGTTGCTTTTTTGCATCTCTTATTATTGAGAATTGTTAGAATCTCGTTCGACCACTTTTTAGTGGTCGAAAAACTCAGATGGAAACATTGTTTCGAAAGTACATATTCAGACCTTTTCTGTTTTCAAATAGCAATAGTGCCACGAAAAAGATATTGCATCCACCACAGTAATCGAAATATTGTTATTTTATACATTTGAGGATATATTATGAAAAATGATAGAAAAATTGTTTATCAAGTTGAATTCTTCTTCTTCTGACATGTTGAAGTTTAAACTGTGAAAATATATGCCCCCATTTGCACGATATTAATCGAGATTTTAATAGAGCACAGAGAGTATATCAAAGAATATGCCCATCCTCAAATTAAAACTATCTTTCTTCTCCAGAAACAAAATGGAATACCAAATCATCTTAAAAGAAATTATTAATCCAAAAACAATCGATTTTTCAGGTCATTATTATGAAGCTATAATCATAATAGGGTCGAGTCGTAATGAAGTGATTTCAATTTATAATATCGAAGGCTCTTATGAAGGCACTTGGGATTTATATTACCGTATTTGGGTTTCTACATTATATTCCCTTCCTTCTTGATATTGGAGTGGGTTGGAAAATAACTCATTGCTATGTTTTCATTTAAGGAATGAATATGGCTCATGATCCATATTGAACAATATGTCTTACATTCTTGCAGATGAAAATCGATATATAATAATTTTGGAATATTCGTACCAGATGACAATATTTTTGCCTATGTTTTCAATTGATCAGACGAAGTTGTCCCGAGAAATATCTCAACCAAGATCGAAACGTCGACTTCCTGAAATCGATTGTATTAGTTACCCACGTCTGAAGCCGATAATATATTTATTATATTCTATATTTAATTTGATGTGCATTCACAACAATTAGAAGCCCTTGATATTTAAATTTCGTTGAATAAGCTTCAGCATGATGCAAATAGAAGCAGGCACTGGCCTAAGGAAGGGTTAGGGGGGGGTGATCCCCATAAAATTGCGTCATCTCAAAGCTGCTTAGATGTCATATAACAAACGATCTGGTACCAATTTGAGCTGTTTCTCACTGTCGACCGGCATTTTAAAAAGCTTTTATTTCTATTGAATTTAGCAACGTAAATAAATGTAAGTACGCAGTTTGCTGCTTTCTTTCAATTATAGAAATAGATAAGTTTGAATTTCGTAGAACAAGTTTTGATGTTCTGGGTTTCTTGTAAATGCGCAGTTCTACGGAATGACCATTACGCATTACCAGGGACGGGACTAAGGGTAGGGGGGAGCGGGGCAATCTCCGCAATGTTCAACGGACACGCCCGGTCACCTTCGGTTTTTTTATGATTGCGTTCCGATATTCCTGAACAGTACTGTGCAGTAAATTAGGACGTTTCGATATTACTGAAATTCACTGGCAGCCATTGCACGCCACCTTTCTAGATACCCTGATGAAGGCTAGAAATTTACTGTTTCTACTGTCACAGAAGTGGTCGTATAGTGCCATTATCCCTTTCCCAAATTCAAATAGTTTAGGTTATGAGTGTTTTTCAGTACTAATCAGAATGGTTAAATCGCTATCCCTGAATATTGATTTCAACAAGACTTGGTTAATTTCGGCCAGCGTTTCATCCACCGATTACAGACCTAACATTTCTAAGGACTTCAATATCAAAATAATAGATTATGTTGTTCCTTCGTTAAAAGGTTCTTTCGTTACTGCTCGAACGTTCCGAAAATTGACAACAGTTTGAGATTACTGTCACTGAAAATCGTTCCGATATTGCTTACTCTGGCTACTAATGCCAGCAACTCCGAACGCACGGTATGTAATCCTTCATGCACAGTTGGAACATTTTCAATGCTTCCCCCCCCAAAAATAAATTTGGCTTCGGCCTGGCCCTGAATAGGATATAATGCCCATTCCATGAGATGGGATGCTACAGAATTCGGAAAGATAGGAAATGAAACTGTGAATAACGTTACTACTCAATTAGTGAATATATGAGTCTACATATGAAAGGTAATGAGGTTTTGAAAATGAGCTATCATACTGGAAAATGCTATTTCGGATATACTTTTTCCATTCCTCATCATTAATTCTGAATTACCCTCTTCTTTTCGTTTTTCGCGGTCTCCCCGTTTTTTCCCTGTCAAGCCAGTAAACTCATAATAATAAACAGAAAATAGTGCCGGCTTTCCAGTATCATGTAGTAGGTGGGAAAAACGTTAGTGCCGTATACATAGTCCATAAAATGAAACAATTTGTTACTCCGGACATAAATCAATAGCGGATATAGTCCTAATTATGCATCATAAAAGCTTTGACGGCATGCTTTTTTACGACGAGTCTTATCAGCGTTTCAAACTGATGAACTGTGGCTTCCGTGCCCGGAACGGGCGTTCGTTAACACTAATAAAGCCTGTTTCACAAAAGCGTGAATTTTGACGAGGCCACCTCCTCGCAGGAAAATTGGACCACAGGACAAAATGCGAAACAACGAAAGTGCATTTGCCTCATGGTTGTACAGAGTATTCCAATTAAAGGTTTCAATTTGAATAGCACGCTATTTTGACAGCCGTCATTTGTCACATTTTGACAGACAATAACTAACAGCTACGCTATTAATAGAATTGGAATCATATACCATACAACAACGCATTGAAAATTGTTAAAATCCACCACAAAATTCTTAACGAGCACTGAAATGAATTCAAGAGCTATTGTGCGTATGTTCCATTGTCTATTCATTCCTTATACACAGTCGATCGAACTGCAAGTCGGTACTCGATTGTAAAATAGCAGCTTGAAGGTATGTGCGGAATTTCAACGGATTCTGAGGAATGGTTTCTGAAAGTTGAAATTTTTCAGGAGAAATGTTTAGATTTTTTTTAGTGATATGATCCTCTCAAAAGTCAAAACAAAATTCCAAATCGACCCATGAAGCGATCATATTTTTTGCAGCAAACTACAAAAAAAAATATAATGAATTTAGGTATTGTGATCTTCTCTGATTCTCCTTCTTACCCTTTGTAATGCCAGGCTCTCCATCTGTAAATGGTGGCACAACTTCTTCTAAATTTGGTGTACGTTCAGGAACCTCAGAAACTTCTACCGTTCCTTTCAGGTCGTCGTCGTATGACGATAAATCTTAATCAAAATACATAGTCTTTATAAATGATTGTAACATCACAGTTGGGTTTGGATTTTTATTTGCCACTTCTTGTGTTCTGTTTATATCATTGAATTTCTGACCATCCAATATTGAATTATTGAGTTTTTAGATTTTTTTGAAATTCGTGGAGATTCAGTACCTATCCGAATTATTCAAATCTGCATTGACTTATGATTTAGAATAAAACACATTAATTGTGGTGTACTATTACCGCAATGGTACATTAATCATTGGTGAATGGATTTACTACATAGAAGCCTGTGAAAATGAATGTCTGGCGATATATCCTGATGTCCAGATTCTAGAATCTTCTATGAAAGCCCACATCAGAGGTGCTATGAACAGATTCATGCAGACTGGAAACGTTAACAAGCGAAAATCGACAGAAACACCCCAAGATTCTCAGAAAGTTGTAGAAGTGCTGAGAATACGAGTTGAATGAATTATCTTTACAGTCTAGTGTCCCCTTGAGTATTTCCACAAACTATTGAAAATACCTGAATTTGTACCCTCACAAAATAATGGTGTTAAATCAACTCCTACCAATAGATATTCCACATCTCCTAGAGTACTGCTCTTGGTTTCTAAATAAGCTTAACATCAACAGATTATTGGAATTAACTTTTTTTAGTGATGAGGCTTTGCTCCACTTGTCGGGCTATGTGAATGATCAAAATTACAGATTTTCGACATCTGAGAATCCCCACAGTCATATTGAGTCTCCATTACATTCGCAAAAGGTTGGTGGGTGGTTAGCAGTTTCTCGTCGTAGATTATATGGCCTAGTTGAAAGGTACAAAAGAAGAATGCTGCAGCCATTCATAAATCAACTGGATGACGAAGAAATACAGTCATTTTCAAGAAGATGGGGCAACTGCCTACACTACACTCAAAAAAAAATCTCAGTGTGAATGTTGATTTCATACTATCAAGAATATTGTCGATGCAATTTACCACTAGAATGTCACATTCCTATCAATATTTTCGTTATTATGATCATATTGTGTTCAGTAGTGTAATTTATGACAGAAAATATCACAAAGAGATCCAGTATCAAGAATTAATAAAATTTATTTGAAATTTCACAGTTTCCATCAAGTTTTAATGCCAATTCTTCATACAAAAGTCAGATAGGTGATATCTTGGGTGAAAATGAGCACTGCATGGTGAAATGTGAAATAATGATTTCAGAGATTTAATCCGATTACCAAACTTTACACTCAGTTATCAACTTTATGTATATCCAAGTATAACTTTTGAAACATGTGAAATCATCGAAAGTACCAACAAGTGCTTTTCGACCAACTATCCAAATTCGCACCAGGAATATCAAAAGAACGATATACTTTATTTCGTCAACTTATTCATTGCTACATATTTGCCAAGTATTCTTTATCGAAAGACAGATATCCCTGCTGAGTCTTTTAAAAATAAAGAAATCGCCGATAGTTGTGAAGAATTAATAATTATAAGATGACAGGAAGAATCGTGCCCTTCCATGGGGAATCCTCACAAACAATATTGATGTTATTTCGGAACACTCGAATCAATAATGGAAATATCACTGTATCCCTTTCTTGACTATGAAAATCAATTCCTCCACGCTCTCAATGATTCACAAATTTATTTTCTGCTATTTAATGATTTCGTAGTACAACAATATTTGTAGTTACCTATCAATCAAGAGATATATTTAGTCACGAAAAATAAACATATGGATTGTTATGGTAAGTATATCATGAATAGTCTGATAGAAACTGACTTCAAAGTGAGTATGCAGTATGATATAATTTTACATTGCAGGTTTGAACAAATCGCTACTCATTGCACCATTCCATAAAAAAATCGTCTCAAGTACACAAAATTGGAAACATCGCATTTTGGAAAATGGATATTTGCGAAACCAAAGGATTGTTTTTAAAATATCAGAATATAATTATATCCGGCAACAATGTGCAGGGATTGGTTATGTCGCAATACTTCTGATCTGACTAGTTCTAACACAACACGAAATTCCATGGGAGACTACAGTGTGTTGTATCGGGATGATTTTGTGCCTTGGAGACGATAAGTTGGTTCATTATGCATTATGAAGTGAGAATCTGGAAAAACGAAGTGCATCAAGAAGATTCGTTATGACTTATGAGAATAATGAGAAATTTGTTTTGCCCGTCGAAGGAAGTTTGGAAATTATACTGTTTGCAAGTGAGTACATATGACTGTTCAATTTAATTTTTTTGGGTGCCTACGTAATTGGGTATCCTCATTTCATCAATTTTTCCCGAAAATTTTGAAGAGATATTTGTGTTGGTTGGTCGATTGGATTTACAAATTCGTCCTTCGCCGACTTTGAAATTTTACATTTGTCAGTGAAAAATATTTCACTCAATTTACTTTATTTGAAAAGTGCAATTATCTGAATTAGATGAAATTTCATATTTATTCTTAATGTTATTATATATATTCTTTTGACTGAGAGCTGTATATGTGTTAGCAGAGGTTGGTGTAACGGGGTACCATACAATTCGACGTATGATACAAGAGCTTAGGGAAAAACCTCAGCAAAAAACCCTTTCTCCCCGTGAGTGTGGTGATTTGTAACTATTGTTTACAAAATTTGCTGAAATTTAAAAATATTGATGGGGATATATTTCTTCAATGTGGATTCCCTCGTCAAAAAACGGATAGGTTTCTCCAAGGTACCCGAAACTCAACCTGAAAAATGAAAAGACAAGAGGAGGAAACGAACAAATTAAAAATAATACATAACCTTTCAAAAGTCTCCTCTCGCAAAAATACTTCTCTGTTGGCGAATGGGATCTAGTGGAGAAGAATCGCCTCCGCTAGTTTTCGAAGATATTCACTCTTGAAATCCCTTCAATATTTGAATTCAAAAATGCTGGTCGTAAGGCCAGGAGGGTCTCTTTCAAAACCAGGTCTGACCGGTCCAAGTCAAAGCGATGATTATTCAGAACTTCAGATGTTCGAAGCCCGCTACAGGGCCCTTAATAAGGGCTATCATCTCCCATAGATATATATTTTACTTTATATTGTATAAAAGAATGAAAAAATGCGCCGGACATTACAGTTTCTCTATTGAAATTTATTTTCGTAATGTTCTTCAAACAAATGGGACTTATTCATCTAACCTTTTGTGAACTATCAATAAGATTTATTAAGAAGCACTTGCAGGTGAGTGTTTTTTTGTAGTACTTAGGTAGTCTAAGGGAACATATTTTTTTCAGAATATTGCGTATCTTAATTGTATATCACACTGTCGCAAAAACCTATTCTCCGGGATATTTTATTTCAGATAAGAGTGAATTCTTGATATCTATAACGAATAAAACCAGCGTTGATAGTCAATTATCGGTCCTAAGCATGTTGAAAAGTTACAACTTTCAATTATATAAAGACCTGCCAGTTTCACATTATTTTGTAGGCAGCAATTCGAATTGTATGATTATATATGATTAATATATAAATGTTTTAATTTCAATAACCCTCACCATCAGAAGAAACAATTGGCGAAATTGAAAAAAACTGCCAGCGCTATATCATGGACACCTGATCTGGAAGAATTTTGTGTCGTGTTGGACCAGAAAGTGCTGCCTCAAAAGTTCGATTGGTTTGTCGACAGTTTTGATTATCTCTTTAAGCTTCAGTAATCACTAAATATTTCTATAAACATTTATTTTTTATTGTATTTTCACAAATTATATATAAAAAATTAAACTGTCTATTAAATAATCTTTGAAATAATAAATTCATAGGTACTAAAGAGTTTTTTTCAATACCTATACCCTTTTCATATGGTGTAAATTTCAACTAAATAACACCTACACCCCGAGGGTTTAAAACACATCTGATTCGGTGTTTAATAACACTGAACAAGATATTGCACAAGCACTAGGTCAGTGCAAATTCACACTGCACTAAAGTTAAATCACACTAAACCAGTGCTAAATGCACTACGGTACTTGTGCAAATTCACACCGAACTAGTGCTAAACCCCATTGATCTAGTGCTACCTCACACTCATCCGAATGATAAATCTCAATCGGTCTGGTGTGAAAGCTGATTACTTATTATGGCAGAAAATACACCTGAAAGTCGGTGTTATTTCGGATGGTGCGAAATAACACTGAAAAGATCAGGACCTCTAAGGAAATCAGGCCGGTGTTAGCTGGTGTTGGCCGGTGTTGTAAAATTTCTTAGAGTGTACTCCTGCTAATCTAAGCTATTTGCAGCAGTTATATGACAAACGTATAATAATTCGAGGACTCCAGCCTTCCTTTCCAAAACGCTCTCCAGACTTGACCGCCCTAGACTTAACATCTTTGAATAACTGAAATATGAGGTTTTCAAAAGACAATACGATAATATTGAGGACTTCCAATCATCAATAAAAATGTACTGCCAAAATATTGGTCCACAAATGTTAAAAAATGTAACTGAAAAGAAACGAAAAATAATATATAATTGCCTTGAGAATAATGTAGTACATTTGATATGAATTCATTGTTAGAATTTTCACAAATGGCTAAAGTCCCAAATGGGGAGTTATCTTACAGTTATTCAATATATTCTGCCCATTTGTATTGATTTATTACCTGCATTCAAACATAACAATTATTTCAACAGTATTTGTTCAGTTATCAGTACTTACATCTCAGAAATTCTACATAGGATTTCAAAAATTGTTCCATTCAAACACAACGGAACAGATGATCCATATCTATTCAATAGCTAATATATCATATCACTTGAAAATGACTTAGGAGAATGGAATCCTAACTAATGAATAATTCACTCTCGATTCCATCAGCTTGATATTTTTTTACAGAAAACTCCTTAATACGGAGTAACATTCCAGTATTATTATCAGTCATCATTCTTTCAATCAAATTACCCTACTCTGGTCATCACAAGGTCTGCTGTAAATCCAGAGAAGGAATTATGCTCAGGAATTATGCTACATACCCAAAATCACGTGTAAAAAAACTAAATTCATTCATTTAAAAATTTCACCTTCTTCAAATTTAATGCGGACTATATAAACTATTAAATCAATTTATTTTGTATACTAAAAATGTTCGGTTCAACCTGGGACGGGATTAAAGGTAATCTCCCAGTGACAACCATTTTGGAACTCATCATTCATCAATGCCAATGTAAACAAAGGAGAAAGTGGGGTTTGGAGTATATCATGAATTCGGTGGCTGGAATTGCAAATGTGAACAGCATTCGAATGAAGCGGCAAAATGAGAGGATTGCAGAACCAACTACGATGTAACCATCATTTATGAAGATCCTGTATATGGTTCCAGTTTACAACACTCATACATAGAAACATTTGTTGTATAACTTTTAAGGTCAGAACCAATTTGGGAATAGTTCTTGTTACAATCGTGGAACCTGTAGAGCTACCTCGTTATCGACTGAGTACAGAATTGAAGTTATCCACGAACACAGACCTTGGAAGAACTGTACCTTCTAGTTCGTATTTCTACAATCTACGAACGTTATCTATCAATCTATACCTTTGCGATAGATAGATAGATAGATAGATAGTTTATTGACTATGTCACACATACAGAATATGGTTTATAGCACGTCAGTATAGAACAAAACAATGTGTAAATAATTCAACATATAGAGCTTACACAAACATGTAAAAATAATATGTATATCAGTTCTTCAAAACCCCAAATATTAGGATAAAAAAAATAATAAATAGATCTAATGAACAAAACGGTACATGATACGGTCACCAACTTAATTCATTGAATTCTATAACAGAATAGAAACACTGTTCAAGTAGCACTTGCTTAACACTATTTCGAAAGCAACTCTCATTCATGGATCTTATCCGGACAGGTAGCTTATTATAAAGTTTACGTTTCAACGAATTATTTTCGGATTTCACTAATCTGTAACGTGGGACCATTAAATCATCAGCAGTAGCAGAACGTGTGTTGTGATGATGCAGGCTAGAAACTTTTGGAGTGCTGTGCCTCCTGGAATGGATTTCAGTTAAATTTTGAAGTATGTAGAATGTAGATACAGGGAAGTGGTAAAATTCTTAGCCTCTTGAATAGTGGTTGAAAGTGTTCATTATATCCTATTCCAGCTAGTGCTCTTATTGCCCGTTTCTGCAATCTGAATATTTTCACGGAATTAACTGAATCACCCCATAAAATCGTGCCATAGCTGACCAAAGAGTGGAAAAGGCCAAAATAAACGATCTTCAACATATCTGGGTTCAAGCAATGGCTAAGTTGCCTCAGTAAAAATAAAACACTGGACAACCTGGTACCCAGTTGATCCACATGGTAGGTCCAATCCAAACAGTCATCCAGCACAACCCCAAGCAATTTACAGTGGTTACCGGCCGTGATTTGTCTATTACTGGAGATTATTAGATTTTGAGTTTCTCCCGTATTTAATTGAAGACTATTTACTGACAACCAAGTTTCTGCTTCAGATATCATGGATCCTGCCTGCGCTAGTAGTTGCGAAATATTGGCATGAGAGCTGATGAAGGAAGTATCATCCGCAAATACCACAACTTGACACTTGGTCATCATATGGAAACAAAGGTCATTAATATATATTATAAAAAGCAGTGGCCCCAGAACAGATCCCTGAGGGACACCATGCTTAATGTCTTTCAGTTCAGACTTGGAGTTGTTGGATAGGTGTGTATATTGTTTTCTGCCCTCCAAATAAGACTCGAACAACTTCAATGGTGTGCCTCTTATACCATAGAATGCAAGTTTCTCGACCAATACTTCATGGGAAACGCAATCGAAGGCCTTAGAAAGGTCACACATGGTCAATAATGAATGTTCATGCCTTTCCAAGCCGCCGACTACGGACTCCAAGATCTCAAGGAGTGCTTTTGTTGTAGACCGACCACTGCAAAAACCAAACTGGGAAGAATGAAAAAGTTTAAACCTCTCGAAATAGTCCACCAGTCTGACCTTCAGCAATATCTCAACCACCTTAGCAACAACAATTATAGATATCGGCCGATAATTATCAACCTCGTCAACATTACCCCCTTTGTGCAGAGGTACAACTTTGGCAGTTTTGAAGACACTGGGAAATATACCCTGATTGAAACATTCATTAATTAAGAGTGTTAGAGGTTCCAGCAAACTGTCCGCCGATCCCTTCAAAATTGCATCATTCAAACCATATACATCTGTCGAGGAAGATCTTTTCAACTCGAATATCACCCGACGAACCTCTTGAGTTGTCGTCTTATATAAAAAAAAACTACAATTGATAGGAGGAAGTGACTTTAAGTATTCAGAACCATTAGTCGAGATATGTGGAATGTCTTTTATATCTTTATCGGCCACTGTACAAAAAAATGTGTTGAAGTTTTCTGCTGTCAGTGAATTGCTAATTTTTGGAGACATTTTTTTATTGCATTCGTAATTTACTAACTTCCAGCTTGCTTTATTCATGTTCCTCGAGTTTAGCAGAAATGAGTCATATGCCGTTTTCTTAGTTATGACAACTGATTTGTTGTAATCTTTTCTCAGTTGTTTATAGAGAGACCACTTTAGAGGATCTTTTTCGACATCACATACAATTTTAAGCTATGACAAGATATTTCTTTTGTTGATTAGTTCTTGACTAAACCATTTTACAGGTGGTCGATTACCAGAATGATAAGTCTTCAAAGGAAAACAATCGTCCACTATGCAGTGCAAACTGCAAACCCCCATCAGTCATCATCCTTCGAGTAACCAGATTGGTATTGTTCAATTTTCTCTTTAATGCCAAATACTGTCCTCTATGATCAGCTATGCATGGCTCATAAACACCGAACTAGTCCGGAACTGGAACCGTTAACAAACCTGATATCTCCAACAATATAGCTCCGATCGTATTCTAGTCTAGAACTTGGGGGATGTAAAATTTGGTTTTGAAGGCTCAAGCAAAATTTCAGCAATATCACACAGTTTCTCAGAAACAGAATTTTCCTTACAGGGATTGTTAAAATTTTCTAGGTACGCGAAATTCCCCAAGAATTGGCGCGTTAGCCTTCTACAACGACTTGGTAAGTTAAATTGGTTCACGTCTGTAACTTTTGAGTTATTGAGGAAATAATAACGAAATTTCAGATGGGTATTACTATAAGGTGTAGTAAAAAGAAATCCATTATTTTTACAATAGATGGCTTTAGTTATATGTATCTCGCGTTGTATTAGTCCAATTGGGTTCCACTGGATGGCGTTAGAAAGATGAGATTTTGTACTACAAAAACTTTCTTGACTGTTTTATGATCAGTTGACTCAGTTTAGTTTCAGCGTGCGTCAAAGATGAACACTAGCAAATTGAAAATACGCCATATTTTACAGTTGTTGTTCTTCGATAAAGGTGAAAATGCAAGCAAGGCAGCTGAAAATGTAAATTGTGTTTATGGTCCTGATACTGTAACAGCTAATCACGCTCAATTTTGGTTTCGTCAATTCAGTTCCGGTAATTTCGATGTCAAAGATGCACCACGCACTGGAAGGCCAATTGTCGAAAATGTCGATAAAATCATGGACATTGTCGAGTCCAACCATCATTTAAGCACTGTTTCTATTACCCAAGAGCTAAAGATTCCACAAAAAAGTGTTTGGAACCATTTGAATAAGACTGGACTCAAGAAGAAGCTCGATGTATGGGTGCCACATGAGTTATCGCAAGAAAACAATATTGACTGAATTTTCATCTGCGAAACGCTACTGAATTACAAGAAATTATGAAAAGTGGACCACCTACGACAACGTTAAGTGAAAACGGTCATGGTAGAATCGTGGTGAACCGGCGGAAACGGTATCCAAGCTAGGATTGACGGCCAGGAAGGTTATGCTGTGTGTTTGGTGGGATTGGCAGGGAATTATCTACTATGAGCTGCTCCCCTACTGCACAACTGTTAATTCATAATTGTACTGTCAACAATTGGACCGTCTGAAGGAAGCAATCGCCCAGAAGCGGTCTGCTTTGGCCAATAGGAGAGGAAGTGTGTTCCATCAGGACAACGCCATGCCACATACATCGATAGTGACTTGCCAGAAGCTCTGGGAACATGGGTGGGAGGTTCCTATGCATCCACCTTATAGTCCAGACCTGGCACCAAGTGATCCATCTGGGAATGTTTGAGAGGAATACCACTATTTTCAGAGTATTCCTTTGCCTCTAGTTGTTAGATGAACGGTGTTATTTTGCATGAGGTCATCTCTTCAGCGTTCCGACATTTCATTATTAACCAAGAAACAGCATGATAAAATGCAGACCAAATCTCTTGGTTTGTGATTTTAATGACATCCCCGCGGGCTTCATACACTATATGACGGAGGTCACACGGTCAATCTGCCATCAATCTCGCATCAGTTCAGTCCGTGACCTCGATCACGATGAGACTGATGCGGATTGATGTTCTGACGAAGCACATTAATATGCATTAATATTATATCAATCCGGACCATCAATCTATCAGTTTCCCTTCAATCTGATATCAATCCTTGATTGATGTGATGCGAAACTGATACCAGATTGATCGTGTAACCTAAGTCTAACGATGGAGTATAATCTATCACATGTCATTCAAAAATGTCATATATGTCATATATGTCATATATGTCACATATGTCATTTTAAAATTTCAGAAAGATTGATTCTTTTTAGGATTGAATCATCTGTAGAAGACGTTCTACAGAATTTCCAGGGGGGCTTCAGGAAAAATAGAAATTGTTGTGATCAGGTTCTTAGTCTAACTACTTATATCGAAACAGGTTTCAATAGTAAGATGAAAACAGGAACATCATTGTTTGTGCATTTGTCGGCAGCATATGACACGATATGGAAAGACGGTTTGATTTTTAAACTTTATACTCATTTAAAGTGTGGCAAAATGGTTCGTTTACTCGATTATATGCTCTCGGGTAGGAGGTTCCGTGTTTTTATTTATAATAATAGTAGTAAATTCAAGAATTTGAGTAATGGTCTCCCACAAGGTTCAGTTTTTGCACCTCTTTTTTTCAATTTATATCTGTGTGATATTCCTGCTACTTCGTCTGAGAAATTCATATACGCTGAGGACATTGCCCTTGCATTTAATCAATCTGATTTCCAAAGTATAGAAAATAATCTATCTACAGATTTAGATATTCTGAAAAAGTACCTATTTCAGTGGCGATTATGTCCAAATCCGAATAAAACTGAGGTTTCTTGCTTTCATTTGAACAATCACCAAAAATATAGAACATTGAGTGTAACTTTCGGTGATTCTTTCTTGAGACATAATTTTTATCCTAAATATCTAGGAGTGAAACTGAATTCATCTTTGAATTTCAAAGAGCATTTGGATGACTTGCGTCTGAAGTTGACAAGAAATAATATTCTGCAGAAACTAGCTGGTACTTCATGGGGTGCTGATGCAGCTACTCTTCGAACGGCAGCCTAAGCCTTGGTTTTTTCTGCCGCTGAATATTGTTGCCCCGCCTGGTTCAATAGTGCTCATACTCAAAAAACGGATGCACAGTTGAATTCATCTATGCGAATCATCACTGGAACTATTAGATCTACACCTATTCATTGGTTGCCAGTTCTTTCAAACATTCTCCCGCCCCACATTCGCAGACAGACTGCTGTTTCAAATTCTTGGAATAAACTTCATTCTTTTCCGAATTCATTTCCGAATATCTCCTACATTCCAGACAATAAGATTCCCAGATTGAAGTCACGAAACCCTTTATGGTCCAACTGTTTTCGTAATTCGAATAAAAGTGACAAGGAAGTTTGGCGGTCTGAATGGATTTATTGCAATTTATTCAACAAAGATTCAATTTCTGATCCTTCTAATAGAGTTCCGGGGTTTGATCTTCCAAGGAGAATATGGTCTATTCTGAATCGTCTAAGAACCGGTCATGGTCGTTGCAACAGCATGCTTTTCAGGTGGAACTCAGTTGAGAGCCCTAGTTGTGAATGCGGGGAAGCCGAGGAAACCATAGATCATTTAGTTAATAATTGTCGCATATATAGATTCAAAGACGGTTTTAGGGCTATTCATAATGTTTCTGAATCTTTTTTAGAATGGGTAGGGAGTTTCAAATCTATTTAATAAAATATAGAATATTCCATTTTTAATTTGTTCCTTTTCTTCCTTTGTCTTTTCCTTTTCCAGATTGGGTTTCGAGTACCTTGGAGAAACTTCTCTGATTGTTGAAGGAAGAAGCGATAATGAAGAAAAATATGCCCTTCAATATTTAATATTTCAGCATATTTTGTTAACAATTTCAATTTTCATAAATCACAACACTAACGGGGAGATAGGGTTTTTTTGCTGAAGTTTTTTCCCTAAGCTCTAGTATCATATATCAAATTAGATGGTACCCCGTTACACTAACCTCTGCTAACACTATTTTCATACACATGCTTTATACTTTATACTTTATACTTTCGGAGATATGATTTGTCAAAGTTTGAACAAGAGCTCTGTTCACAGGGCTTCCCCACATTTTTTAATTTTGAACTTTCTTGTGAACTTCCACTTCGATTTGGAGAAATAAGCAGCACGGTTCTTTTCAATAAGGATTATCGGTCAGATTATCTCAGCCTCTAAATTGTCTTTTCATACTTCTGCTAAAGGACCACTCGAGACTAAGCACTATCCACAACTTCCCTGAGAATATTCGTGGTCTATTCAACAACATCGATGGTTCAAAGCATAGATATTTTATATCCACTTTATGATATCTGTCTTCCTACGTTCAAAATATCAATTTACCCTAACATAGCAGTCTGTGCAAATATTGTATGTCCCAAATAACGAGAAGTAAGACTTACTTCTCGTTATAATATTGCCACAGACTCTTTATCTGTGTCCTACGTTCAAAATATCACTTTACCCTAGCATTGGCAAAAATGGACTTACAATATTTGCTTTAAACCATCAATGTTCATCTATAATATCTCTCTCTACCTATAATCTCCTGAATTCCCTCAAACCAAAAGAAATCTTTGTACGGCTTCTGTCATACAAGAAGCTACAGCTTCCGACAAAGATATCCAGGTCGTCACAGGAACAAGGCCGGAGAAAGGCGATGTCACAAATGGACACCCGTGCAACATGAACAACTGTCTGTGTTATATCAAAGACCCAGAAAAGAAAGAACAGGATAGATGGGTAGGCTGCATAGTCTATGGTCTGAGAATCACCCAGATTCCAACATGACTCAGTAAAACCTACGAGACCAGGTTAGCCCTCTTGAGAAGAGAGGGATCTAGCAGCATTTTTAGAAGCTAGAGAGGATAGAAGAACAGGCTGGAAAACAGGAGATATATGATCTAGACCAATAGTAACTCTTGGCGAATCAAAGTAGAGATGAACAAGCCCTGGATGAGAGCTACATAGGTGAGAGAAGCCACAAACATCCAGTATCCAATGCCGTGATTGCGAAATGAAGAAGTCGTAGCACCCGATATGGGGCAGGTGGGAGCTGCATCACTCCGAGTCGAAATTGCCGCATACTCCAACAGACGGAGAACGGAAAATGTGAGATATGATACATAGCTACTCAACATGTAGCACGATTCGCTCAGTGATAGAGCGTTTCACTCAGGAGCAGGAGGCCCCAAGTTCAATCCCGTGGCTACGAAATTAATTTACTGGTCACGGTAATCGCCATCATTCACTGTTGGGTCAAACATTATCTGTAATTTGCCTTAGATGGCATAAGGACACAGTATCTAAGCCCCCGGGAAAAATATGGGAAATATTTGAAATCTAGAAAATAGTGTTCGGAGAGTCTGAATTAATATGAATGCAGAAATTTATAAATTGCCCAAAATATTCCCTCTTTACTCCCTCTCATGAATATCGCATAAATATTCCAACATCAATCAATGTCAAAAATTAAGGTACATACTTATGCCCTAATCAGTCACGATTTGTTGAATTCATGATTTATTAATGTGCTTTTATAGAAATATTGTTCAGCTTTCATATTTCATGAAAAATTTCTACGCTGCTTTCACTGAAATTGAAAATTAATTCATAGAGCGAAATGAATATAATTTGTCGATGATTATTTTACCTTTTCATTGAGGGCATGTTGACAACTGATTAATTGTGCGGGAATATTTATGTTCAGTTTCGACTATATGATTCATTGCATACTGAATGTATATTGAACAGATGGAATTGCCATATAATTTACGAGTCAAAATTTTTATCGAAAATATTACAACTGGTCCCATACAACTAATAGTCATCAAATACAGGACAATTTATGTGTATTTTGAAGTCGTACTCATTATTGCAAGTATCGGAATCAGCAGAATGGATTATACAGGGTCTTTATGAATGATTGTACAATCCCAGTTGGCTTTGAATAATTCTTTGCCGCTTTCGCTAAGGATCCTGCCAATTTTACAGGCCTTCGATGCTGTTAGCCTTGGTGATTATAGTGTCAACAAATAAATTATGTGGATTTAATCGTGAATATGAAAAGTTTATATAAGAAGCGGCAAAATAAGAATATTTTAAAGCCAGCTGCGATGTTACAATTGTTTATAAAGACCCTGTATAATTTTGATGAAATGACACGTTGTATTCTGACGAGCATATATTGATAACCATAATACAAATTCACGTTCTTCATCAACTTAATAGATAGCGTATAATGGGACAGCCTTTCAATAATTACAACTCCTTAATTACGCGTCGTTTCGTCTATATATATATACTTCTTCACAGCTAGAAGTAGGAAATGAATTATTACAGAATCTTCAGTTGAAACTCATCCTTAGTTAATTGTTGTAGGCTTACGATATGGAATACAAGTCATCAAACACACAGTGTATAGATAAAATTTGGTCAAATATTTACAATTAAGATAATAAATAACAAATAACATCATACTCGAAGTAAGCAAATACAAAACTGGCATATTAGATGCCGAATAAGAAAAAAACACAATTTCACGACCTCAAATAAAAATCAACGTGCCTCAATAAGAAGAGGCGATACATCTGCTCACGTAATTCTTTCTCTCAGTCGGTCCCTATTAACTTTACATATTGAGAAGATTACTTTAAACCGCACTCAAATTTTGTGTATCTTTTCTGCCATTTACTGTAGAATTGATATTTATATGGATCATTTCGCTGCCACTTCTTTTATAATAAATCGCCTCATAATGTAGAACTTTGACATTTTCATAATGAAATTTATGCAGTTCATTGAAATGATGTTTAGCTAAAGCTGATTTGTCTACCTTAATGCGGTGTTTATTCTGACAGTCACACTTATGTTGTCTAATTCTATTGTGCAGATATTGTTTGGTCTGTCCTATGTAACTTTTCTCACAATTCATGCAGGGTATGTGGTAAATAACATTGAACCACTGGAGTAAAGATGATTCATCTTTTAGTTTAAAAAACAAGGCAATGATCTTTTTGGTGCAATAGAGTGCTAATTGGATAGGTATTTGATTTCTTTTGAACTTTAAGTCGATTTTCAATGAGAGTGACGGCACGAATGGGATTCTTCAATGTTTTACTGTCTCATTGTTTTCATTTGCACTTAGTGTATTTTCACATGTATAATCCACCCTCCTTACCTGTGGCATCACTCTATTAATCAAACTGATGGGATAGTTATTAAGTTTAAGCAATGCTTTCATTTTGTTTTTATTATCAATTTCAAATTCAAGACTGCCTAAATTCCTCACTCTATGAATCTATCCCTTTATAACGGACACTTTATATCTGAAATTGGGACTGGAGAAATAATTCAGCAATCTCCCCGAGCTAGAGGATTTCATTCAATATGTTGACAATTTTCATTTTTCATTACGTCGACATATCTTAACATCAAGAAAAGGAATTGTTTGATTTAATTCTTTCCCAACTATAAACTGTATCCTGGGATGGAACGAGTTGAAACATCTAAAACTTCATCTATTTTATCTTCCGGGACAGCAGAAAGTGTATCGTCGACATAAACTTTCATTAGAGGAACATCAAATGATAACCTTCCGACACATTCCTCAATCACACCATTGCCGTGCCATCTAGCTGACTGTGAAATTTACCATTAAACGAGAAATAGCTGTTCTCAAATATAAAGTTCACAATTTTCAAGAACATGTCTTTAGACAACTCTGTGTACGGTGATATGCATCTCCACTTTTTTTCTTAATCATTTCCACCGCTAATACTGTGTGAAACAACATCTAAAGAGACCAGTACATACCCATCTGGCAATGACACTGTCTTGAAGTATTCAACAAAACTATATGAGTTTTTCACACTATAAACGAATGTGGCTGTTATCGAAGACAGCACATTATGTAAAAACCCTGACAGGTCATATACAGGGGAATTCACACATGATACTAAAGGTCTGAAACTTATGTTCTGTTTATGTGTCTTTCTTAAACCGTATAGTTGTGGTGCAGTTGAATTATACTTTTTCAATTTCTTAGAAATTGTTGTGCCTATAAATCCATCCTTGTGAATCTCTTCAATAATACTATTATCCCTCGTTAGCCTATAACAATGAATTAAGGGTGAGTTTTAACTGAATGCTGAAGATTCTGTAACAATTCATTGCATACTTCTAGCTATGAGGAAGTCTGAATATATAGACGAAACGTCGCTTAATTAAGGAGTTGTAATTATTGAAAGGCTGTCCTATTCCCATTATACCCTATTCTATTATATTGATAACGTACAACTCGGTACAGCACTTTCCGCCAATGGCCATCATCAGTAGGTACCTCTAAAAAGTAATTTTTGTTGGAACATTAATTCAAAAGTTGCCAAGGAAACAAAACTCACTTGTCAAACGGAAACGGAGAGTTGCATCACTACTTATGAACAAGAACAACAACTCAGAGATAACTCAAACGCAAAAAATATCTATCCTGAGCTTAATGTTCCAGAAACGAATTGCACGTCAAATATTAGCAAGTTGGAAAAGCACTGTGGCCAGAAACTTTAGCTGTGTTAGTGATGACGTAAGGACCCATTCGAATACATACATTTACTGTTGGGTCGAAAATAAACAGTGCTTTGTTTGTTGAGGCGTAAGGACACAAATCAGTTCAATCGTACAATTGTACCAAGAGATAAAAACACCTGTATAGCAGTGGTTTATTTTCAATAATATATTCCGAGAAATACTCCTATGATACAAATCGGTCGAATAGTACGGTTATCATGAGAATCTATCAATTGACATTTTATAGCAGTAATTTCTTTCTATATCTATGAACAACGAAAATTGACGGTAATATTATGAAAATTTCGACTTAATCCCATCCACAATCCTTTTTTAAAGGTTATTATACCGATAGAATGGGAAAAAAATGTAAAAGATCAATAATTTCGGTTACGGGAATCGATCCCAGTACCTACTTGCCAAGAACACAAATCTCTACCACCAGGCCAGATAAGCCGTTATTAACTAATGTGATTTCCGTAACTTGAACGTATGTTAATACTGACCTTTTAGTACCGTGTTACATATTATTCGATCAAGTTTGAATCGAGGACTTGGCTGTTGAAAAAGTTACATATCATAGACAAGATATTGTAACGTTAAGTTTTACCCAAGGGGTATTTGAGCATGAGATTCTAATACTAATTTCTCAAGGGAGGTTTGATTACCCCAGCAACAAGATTCCTAGTCAGGTTTTTAACAATATATTGTAGAAAGAACAAGGTGTACAATTCTCAATTTACAGTTCCAATTACAATCTCTCAAATTACACAAACTTATAACTACTTATCTTAGAAGAAATGTCCATATCGTGGTTCCACTTCCAATGCAATATGTTTCTGTGGTGTCAGATGATCCTTTCGGTAACGGAATATGTCCCCCAGTCAGCCTCGAATTGTACTTCAGGTGTGCTTTCTGCTCCTCCACCATAAGTTAACTTTCAAGCAAATGTAGGTACAGGCAAACGTAACAGCCAAAAATTACTACAGCTTCCAGCTCCTGATTGTACTCCAGTTCAAGTCAAGCTTCAGCCTATGATTGTGTCTCGGTGCAGGCCAAGCTTCAGCAAATGATTATATTTCGAGTGCAAACAACGTGGACCCAACCAAGGAGTGTAATCTAACTCGTGTGGTCCCAACCAAGGAGTGTCGTGAATATGGTCCCAACCAAGGAGCTATATGAAATTAAAGTAAATGAAAATATGCACAAAAATTCAACAGAACTCCTTCTCGCTTCTCAAAAAAAAAAAAAAATTAGGCATTTACATTATGTCGATAATCATTAGTGAACCTGAGAAGGAATTCTACCCTGGGGAAATGAAAAGTGAAAAACAGAACATGTGCTGTAAAACAAAATGAAGGCAAGCAATGCAACAATTCAGAACCAGCAAAATATTCCCTTAAAATCCAAATCTCTACTTGAATTAAAGGAATTATGAGACTTACCGAGAATAAATATTATTTATCTCGCAAACTAAAACTTAGAAATTCCACTGGGGATACTCGATGAATTCAGATCAAAATTATCTCAACGATTTACGAAAGATGATTTCTCCTTCAGAGAAAGCCCAGAAAAGAACGTCAATCCGCTTCCTTACATCACGCAGACACGAAGAACATAGAAGAGAAGTAACCTGACATAAGGTGACAGTCCGTCAACGTGCATTCTATGATTACCAGTGGCGTTTCATAAGGAGATGAATAGCATAGGCGTGCAGTACGTTGCAATATAACATTTCTCAAGGTATTGAAGGAATGTTATTACTGACTACTGACTCGTCAAATTTGACGTCGGCCGATCTAATTCATTAAATTCTCCAAATAATCGGTAACTGTTGACAACTTCATTGGTCGAGTGTGAAACCAGTGAGCCGGTACATATCTCGTTCGAATATTCCGATATTTTGGCAATACCTTCACCAATATAGATACGATCAAGTTTAAATCTACAAATTTACTGTAAAATAAGGTTTCGAAGGTGCTCGCAGAATTTCAACGATATCTGTATAATAGCTCCTGAAATACATAATTTTTTCAAATATATTTTTTTTATTATCTTATCATGCGATCCTCACAAAAAAGTCTTCGTGTTGGTATTTTTCAACTAACTACCCAGCTTATATTCGATCATATCAGTATTTTTCGGGTTATTGGGATAACAAAATTTCATATTGCTATAACACAGAAATCACTCGGTCAATTTATATCATTAACGAACTTAACCGGACCATTTGGACTCCAAACCTAGTCTGAAAATTTCAACTCTTTAACTCGATAAGTTCAACTGTAGTCGTACTGACGGTCGGCCGGCCAGCTGGACAGAATGGATTTTGACCTTGAATTCTTCATCACTGAGTTGCAACCTAATCGTTGAGACCATTCTCGGTCAAAAATTCGAAAATGACAGAAATTTGGACGAATTCATAGCCACTCTGTTCACCTCAGCCCGCCAAAAACAGGAATCTGGCAAACCTCGTGAAACGATCGTGTAATTTGTTGTGGAGATTTTAGCGTCAAATTCAATACTAATTTCAATAATGTTTAAGATAGGGGAGCTGGAGTTCTGTACGAACAGAGAATTTTTGAACCAACGAGAGTAAATAACTGCCTGGATAATATTTTTCGGAAATTTCATCTGATATTGAGCATGTGAGTTCTGTTAGGGGCGGAGTTTTCTGATCATGATGCTCAGCAATTGTTGCTGAAAGCTGATGTTCTGACGAAGAGTGGTGTCCCTAGGATTTTGTTAGTCCGCTGACATGGGTTTTAATATTATGCATCATACTCTTGAGAGTTTTGAATGGAGAAGCTTATTGGGTGAAAGCTTGGATTATAATCAGGCACTTGGTTCTTCCCAGATTTTTCTTGGGATTTTTAAAGAGTAATTTCTTGAACTCCTGATGGTCACGGATATGTTTCCGGTTTATCACTCTGAGAACCTACGTGTAGTAAGATGTAAGTTTAGACTGAGTTACAGGTAGGAATTTAAGAAACCAAAGGAAAGGAATTTTATGACATTCTAATAACTAAGTCATCGGATAGGACAGTGATCACTTGAAAAATCGTAAATGATCTGAGCTGGTGGCTCTGCTCGGGCTCCAGTTACTTTGGGGGCTAAGAAATTTACCGAATATTTTGACCAGACTACTGATTCAGTTATCAAGAATATTCTAAATGTCAACTCAAATTTCTTCCAACAGTATTTTGAAATTCGGTGAAGTATCTTATAATTATATAGGGGTGTTGTTAAGAATCTTAGGAATAGTAGAAGCTGCGAGTTAAGCATGTATATATGTAGCGGTATTCATGAACGCGTAACACTCGGGTTACCCGCCACCTTGAGTTAATTCGTAATTGTGAAACCGGCCAAATGATACATGAATTTCCATTTTGGACAGAACGTAAACAGCGTAGCGTCTGCGCAAGTACATATTTGTGTATTCTTCTAATGGCAGTGCATGTGGTAGTTGCATTAGATCATCCAAGCTTTGCAGGTGAGATAAAACGCGACTGATTTTGTAAGGATTTTTCAGGTTGATTCTTTGTTTGAATTTTATTGATGTTTTATCTGTTACTATATCAATCGTTTGCATCATTATTTTCTTAACTATATTTTTTTTTCAAGAGGCATATACAGGGTGAGACTTTAAGTAGTACATTAATTTTAACCGTAGATTCTTATCGTCAAAAAAAACACTTTTTTCATTTAACATTTTTCCAAATTCGGCTCAGGTAAAAAGTTACAGGCTGTTGAAATTTCAAAAAAAAATCAGAATTTTTATTTTGTAGCTTTGACATCCTTTTTTCGAATAAAATGAATATTGGTGTAAAGTTTCCTATAACTATAAGACATATTTTCCAAATATTAGTTATTTTCTACTTCTACTGGTTTTCTAATTATGGACTCGTGGAATCATAAAACTAAACGAAATTAGCATAAAGAAAGCAGATAAAGTTTTTCTTGGG
The DNA here is from genome assembly GCA_937662695.2 of Halyzia sedecimguttata. Lineage (NCBI taxonomy): Eukaryota > Metazoa > Arthropoda > Insecta > Coleoptera > Coccinellidae > Halyzia > Halyzia sedecimguttata. The sequence goes on from OW569418.2 coordinate 11,547,775, forward strand.
TGATTTCAAGAATATTCCATCGTTTTAGAACATTATATTATTCTTCATCATTTCTCCTTAAACGCACCGTTTTCGAGATATTCTTCATCGAATGTTTTAAAATAGAAAACTCCAGAAATTTCACTACTTTTATGGATCCGTCCCTGAGCGTTGGAATCCCGAATCAAGCTGTAAACCACGTTACCATGCCTTTTTCTCGTCCGCCAACAATGTCATAGACAATTTATATGCAGGAGTGTATTAACACATTGTGAAATCTTTAAACGCTTGTAACTTTTTACCTGAGCCGAATCTGGAAAAATGGTGAATGAAAAAACTGTTTTATTTGATGAGAGGAATCTTTGGTTAAAATTAATACAGTGTTCAAAGACTCACCCTGTATATTTGATATATATGGCGCGACCACTTTTATTTGTTAGATATTATTATAACTTAAACGTCGACAATGATAAAAAAATTGAAAAATTGTTATGGGATGATGATCGTATTAGTGACGGTGAGAATAATCTAAATCTAGAACAAAATATGCATTCAAATACACAAGCTGAAGGGTACGACACATATGGATCTGAAGAGATTGACTGCCTTCTATAGCAAGGCCATACAAGGTATAAAAGATTTTTTTGAAACTTGGAATTACATATCTGTTTTCTGAGAACATGCTAAATATGAATGTCAGTTAAACGAATACATTTATTGAGCGTATATAAAATATTTATTCGCGACTAAGAGATGCTGCAAAAACAGACCTTTCTGAATTAAAGGCCTTCATAGGACTTTAATATTTAGCTGGGCTGTACAAAGGAGGAAGATTAAACTTAAATGCTTCGTGGGGCACAAACGCTTTTGGAGTAGAAATATTTCGTCTTACAATGAGGCAAGAAAGATTTTACCTTATTTTTCGGAAAATACGATTTGATGAGTGAGGTACAAATTCGAATGGGAACAAATGGATCTACTAGCACCTATAAGAGATTTATTTGAACAGTTGGTCTCAAATTGCCAGAACTGTTATACTCTAGTATAGCTTGTATCTTATAAAATCTGAGAAAACGGTTTATACCGATGGTAAATTCGATTAACAGTGTCCAATAGACGTGAATAGGCAATAGCACGCAGAAGCATCTGATTTCACGTCAATGCTTGAACCAATTTTACTTAGACATCTTTAACCAATTCTTGTAATTATTGTAAGAAACACCAATAAAATTTATCTCTCTATGTAAGGAAACCTAAGTATCAGTAGTGAGAACAAATTTGAAAACAGGACAGATGTCTCAGATGTAGATAATATATAACTGGAGTTTTCTGTGATACTAATAAACCCTATTAAGCCTAAATGCACCGCGTACCAACGAATCGTGGCACCGGCTATGCTAAATGGGTTCAATTCCTGGATCCATGTTTTTCAATGTTGAATTGTGGAGAATCCTTCCGCTGATATTTGCATGAAGTGCGCCCAGGTTATACCTTTCGGACAGATGAGTGACGGCTATTGATGAAGGCAGAAGAGGCAGAGCTCACCCACTTAGACCTTGACACAGACCATCCAGAACGATATGCAGACGATTGGATTAACACCGGAAAGGACGTAACATTGCCAAGTATGGCGAGCTAGGATCAGAGGGGCCGACCTCAAATAGAGGATAGGTCAGGAGATTGATTGATTTATATAGTTAGGATACATACATAGGGGTTATATGCGAAATAAAATGAGTGATAAATGGCCACACCGATTTTGGCGAAACATTTTGAATGAATATTTAAGTAAATACAACAACTTGACTTCAGTATGACAATATAATAAAATATTGTTGACATATTATAAATGATCGAGCTGAAAATGAAATATTTCTCAGTTTTACTCCATATTGTATGCATACATATACATATTACATGGGTGGTTGGCCATAGCCTAGTTGTAAATGCAGGTCGTAAAGGACTTTCAGAAAAATTGCTCCTTTTGTATCCAAAGGCCGTTAATATCGTAGATACAAGGTGATTCATGAATTGTGGCCAGAATTTCCGATATCCATAACATGGGAATAAATGGTCCGATTTTGATTAAATTTGGTGGGTTCTTCAGTTTCAACAATTCTTTGAAACGACTACTATAATTTGATTATTTTCAGGGCAGTACTTAGAATATCGTGGTTTTTCTTTCCAACTTCGAAATCTATAAACCCTTTCTTTCCCAGGGATTCCATTTAGAGTCATTACACTTCAAATGCATATTGAAAATATAGTTTTCTATTAGAACTTAACTTCTCTACTCCAATTCGTTCTGTGAACCCATAGACGTCGCTTAGAGTGTATACCATTCTTTTGCTCGAAATAATTCAATGCTTTACACTGAGAAGTTTACTAGCAGTTCGTCAAAGTTAGTTTTACCACGTTTTGTGATAATATAAACGGTAAGTTGTGATGAATTTTTCTATGAAAAAAATTGTTTCTATGTTGCAACTACATTAATTTCGATAGAGATAATCGAAATTTCGCAAAATTATTTACTGCAAGATGACCAGAACCTTTTCAATATTTGATTCCATTTGGAGTCAGTGGAGAGAGCGAGATATTTTTATTTCTTATTTTCTGTTTTGGATGTCGCGTATTGGACTTTCTGAAAAAAAAGAAAAACATTTGCTCCTCTCATTATATGGAAAAACGTCTGATATAGAATTACCAGAAGACGACGACTTCGATGAAGACGAAATTCCTGGGATGATTTCGGGAGAAAATGCGGCGTTTATACTTTCTGGTAACGTAGAAATAGAGGAATTTACGCATGATGATCTAAATAAAGAGGATAATATTCCTCTTTCAACTTTTTTCCCAAAGCCAATGAAAACAAAAAGAAATCATGCGAAAGAGGCCAATCTCCATTAGAATATTTCAGAATTATTTGGATGATGATGTTTTAAATAATTCAGCAAACCAAACAAATCCAAAGGCGAGATGTCGCAATTGTCAATTCAGCAGCCGTACAGCATGTGAAACATGTAATGTTCCACACGGCCTTACAAAGGACCCATACTCTTTAAATATTTCACGGTGTTTTATGAATATCAAATGTATTGTAATAACTTCATAAACCAGAAAGAATGATATTTTTTTTGATAAATTATATTTTCATTCCACAGTTTTGTACCCTGTTTTTCCCAATGATTCCGAATGGAGTCATTGAATAGTAATAGTAATAGTATAGTAATAGTAATCTTTATTCATGCTTTACAATTAGATAGACATTGTTTGCACTCGTCGATATAATAGAGAGAGAAAAAAATATCACAGTATATAGTCACATACACAAATATATATATATATACATTTATACGTGTATACATAGTATACCTACACATATGACAATTTTGAAAAGAATATAATAATAAATATAACATAATAATAAATTAATCACAACACAAATAAAAGCCCTCAGAGGTATTGTATAGTATCACAGTATAATATCACAGTTTAAAAACTCATCTATGTCGTAAAATGCACCCCTAATTAAAAAATTTCTTACCGCTTTTTTGAATCTATCAAAAGACATGTTCTTGTATTGTCCTGGAACTTTGTTATATAGTTTTATCGACAAATAAGATGAGCATGTCTGAGATAAAGTCAATCTACAAAAATCCGGTTTTAAAAGATTCCTGCCTCTAGTGCCATACTCGTGGCTGCTTCCAATTTGAGTATACTTATGTTTGTTTTTATGGCAGCGTACTAATGCTTCCAAAATATAGAGACAAGGAAAGGTCAGTATCTTGAGCTCAATAAACGCGGATTTACAATTTTCCCTGTAATTCAGACCAGCAATGAGTCTGATTGCCCTTCTTTGGAGAGCAAAAATACGATGACGTGAGGAACAGAATATTTTCGGAATAAGAGGAGAGTAATTTTGTTAAATATTTTTCCCTCAATCATAAAAGCATTCGGAGCCTATTTCAATCGAAAACAGAATTTTATTGAAACGTAAAAATAACTTGGGAAAGAAAGGGTTATTTACATCAGTGTGAAGAATGTCGTTATTGCCATGACGAAATACACAATTCAGTATAATAAATTAAGTTTTTGCTTAAAATGAAACCCTTGTTTCAACAGGCTAACATACAAACGAATTAATATTTTATGTAATATTTTTGTAATACGGTCCTCTTTTTGGTTTTTTCGTGGTCATATTTAATGTCATTTGCTGAGTTTTAAGATTTTGAAGCTTTTCAATGAAATAACGTCAACTATTTTGAAACAGTGCTCGTCAGTAACAAGGATTGGCAGAAACTTTTTAAAAAATCATTGAAAAAAATTCTATTAATCAGAAACAATTCGTCCGACATTGCTGAAATTTTAAGAGAGCCTTCAAGACCTAACTTTACTGCCAAGTAAGAAGATTGATCATGATCAGATCTATGTTGTTGGAGATCCGAGCAGCCTTAGGTGAGTTCAGTAGAATGCCAACCTCCCTACTGAATTCTGTCATTAAAATGTTATGAAATGTATTCACATATTTTATGAACGCTGAGAAAACGGTATAATATCGATGCTAAATTTGCAGTAGAGTGTCCAACAGAGGTGAGTAGACCAATAGAACATGCGCGCAAAAGCTCCTGACTTCACGTTAGTGCTTGAACCAATTTTCTGCATATATCCTACTCTTTCGATCTGTCAGGAATATAGCATCAGATTGTAGAATTACGACTTTTGTATGCATGCAAAGTTTTGATAGATATTGATTTTCTATGTTCTGTTGTCCATTCTCCTGTATTGGACACTCTTAATCGAATTTACCATGGTGCAAAAGCTCCTGAGTTCACATCATTGCTTGAACCATGGAAAATTCGATTGAAAGAGTCCAATACAGGAGAATGGACAATAGAACATACGCGCCAAAGCTCCTGACTTCACTTCAGTGCTTAGACAATTTTTTTTTTCATTATTTTTTTTAAATTCTCTTGTGGTACAGTTCTCACAAAATTTCACACACGTCTTCATGTCGATATTCTACAACTAGTTAGCAAGCTTCATTTCGATCGAGTCTATATTTTTTGAGTTATCGGGGAAATTATATTCCAGATGGATATAACTCCGAAACCGTTGGGCTCAATATGGCAAACAGCGTACTTTTATTATCTCACCCATTCGGATGAACAACCTTTCTATCTCTTCTCGTTCGAGAGTTATCTAGGCAACGGTCACCTATCCTGGTACCGAACCCACACAGGCTGCTCGGATCTCCAAAAATATAGATCCGATCATGTTCAAACTTGGAACTTGGTAGTAGAGTTAAGTTCTGAAGGCTCTCGCAAAATTTCAGCCATTTCGGATGAATAGTTTCTGATATATAGAATTTTTTCAATTATTTTTCTAAGAATTTTCTAGTGATACTATTATCACGAAATTTTGCATGAACTTTTGCTTTGTCATTCTACAACTAATAACCGTATTTGAATTGGGTCGCTTTCATATTTTTTGAGTTATTGAGGAAATAAAAACCAAATTTCAGATAGGTATAACTCCAAAACCGATTGGCCGATTACGCTTATGAACGAAATCAAATGTCGCATTCAAATGCGCAACTCAAACTGAAAATTTCAAATCACCATCTCTTTCCGTTCCCAAGTTATCGTGACATAAAACATATTTTTTAATATTTTGTTTTAATTTTCTAGCTATACGCTCCTCACAAAATTTCACAGGCGTGCTGGGGTTTATATTCTACAACTATCCACCAAGTTTCAATTTGATCGGATTTATATTGCTTGAAAACAAAATTATAACTTGGAAACCATTGGACCGATTATGCCCAATAACGAATTTGTCCGGCGTATTGGGATGCGTCACCAACCTCGACAATTTCAAGTCGCTAGCTCTTTCCGTTCTAAAGTTATCGTGGCAACGGCCAGACAGCTGGACGGCCAGACTGCTGGACGGCCGGCCGGACAGAATCAAAGTTGACCTTGAATTCTTCATCGGGGAGTCGAACCAAAACGTTCGAGACCATTTTTGTCGAAAAATTTGAAAGTTACAGACATTTGGGCAAAATGATAACGCGATGTTTCCCAAAACATACGCGCAAAAATTAACAACTTGTTTGAAATTCCGAAACCACATATTCGATTAATTCTGAATTTGACATTTAGGTGACCAATAATGACCTCTAGTTGTGTACACAATTACATCAAACATCACTTCCCAACATGAAATTCGAAATACCTACTGGCTTGTTTATAATTAAAAAATCTCATCGCAGATAAGTGCGAAAAATGTGATTCACGATGTATTCCGTTCATTTGGGATCGAATAAGTTGTAATTACACATGCAACATAAAACGTACATGAGCGGTGTGTAGAATTTTATTCTACTCTTGACGTTTTAATGTGGAATACGTGAAATAATTCCTTGCGAATTTTCCATTTTTGTCTTTTCTTACTTGTTCTGATTAGCGTTAGTACACCGCGCTTGCTAATGAAATTATTATGATTATACTGACCCTCCTAGGTTTTCCCAAAGACCCCTCAGAAGTCAGTTGTGTTCTGTGTAGGCTTTGTTACTGTATCTCTACGCCAGCTCAGGCACATGACTATTAATTTTTGACCCGACGGTGGATAATGGCCGCTACTTTCTGCCTAGACCTCGGGTTTGCTGCGGAGATGGTGGTATGGCGGTCAATAGTGGTATACCTAATGATGTCCTAAGGAGCCTTGGCTATCACGACGTGAGAACTTGCTCTTTCATATGTTAATTTCAGGCTAGCCAGCTCTGAGTATTTGTAAACTAACTATTTCTACGGCAGTTTCCCTTTCCGATCTCCAGAGCCTGCATATTTCAAGTAATCATTGAAGGATACTGTGGGAGGTATACTCATTATTAAAAGGTTACTCTCTGGGTTTTGTCTCCCAAACTCTGTAAAATATCTATAAAATAAAAAATAATTATTTTGTGATTTGCTTCTGCGTTGAAACACAAGATATTTGTCAGAAGCAATCAATCGAACAATGTTGCCTAACAAACAACAACGAAATATAATCAACGAAGAAACAACTATATCGTAACGTTTCGAAGTCTATATCAGACTCCTTCGTCAGACACGAAAATTTTCAGAATTATTTTGTTGATAGTTATTCTGAAATTCGAATAACTATCAACAAATTAATTTTGAAGATTTTCGTTAAGTGTCTGACGAAGGAGACTCCGAAACGTTACGATATAGTTGTTTCTTCGTTGATGTTGTTTCGTTGTTATTTGTTAGGCAACATTGATCGATTGATTGCTTCTGACAAATAACTTGTATTTCTTACGCAGGAGCAAATCACAAAATAGTTAATATTTTATTTTATAGTAATTTTCCAGAGTTTGGAAGAGAAAACCCAGACCTTTTAATAACCTGAATATTTCGTCTGCTGACCTGACCACGCTGTAAAATTTGTATACAAAACCAATCCGTACAAACCGAAAGTGTTGATACAATCCAACAATGACCTGTGAGTAGTCTGACCATTACCTGCAGCTCAGCTCGTGGTAGATGCAGGAGTTTCTTAGTATAGAATAGTGATGAGAGATCGACAAATATTTTTGCCTGTGCAAGTTCTGTAGTATTTTTCCAAAGAGTTATTCTGTTATTTAGCTCCCATTGTTGCCACCCTGTAGTGGTCTTTTCCAATTCCGCAGAAGGGTACTGGTCAAGCAGGCGTTACCCTTGACAGATATCTCAGGCACCCGCTTGAGATTCATGGTGGTTGGAAGGGTACGTCTGTTGCTGGAGGATATATACAGGCCAGTACTTATATCATCAAAAAATGAAGTTTCATGAATGATGGAAGGCATGGAAGACATCTGAGTCTGGTTCTTCTTTACAGAAAGTTGATAACCAGACAACAAAATTCACGGAATCCACGGGGCCAATTTCAAATACGAATAGAAGGAAAATTTTAGATGGCTATAATTTAGACTATTTGACGGATTTTCCCCATTGACAAACGTAGCCGGCGCATTTGGACTCCAAACCTACTCATAAATTTCAAGTCTCTAATTCGTTGCGTTCAAGAATAATCATGCTGACGGCTCTATGGCCGGACAGAATCAAGTTTGACCTCGGATTCTTCATCATTGAGTCGAAACTCATCGTCTGGGAACATTCTAGGTCAAAAATACGCAAACTAGATTAGGGCAAATCTATACAGGCACCCTGTTCAGGTTAACAAGCACGCCAAATGTGCTATAGTCAAGCTATTGGGAATCATGCAGGGGAAATTTTGGGAAAAGTAAAATTCTTACGCCATATGGTTTATATTATACAGGGTGAGTCTTTGACCACTACATTAATTTCAACCAAAGATTCCTCTCATCAAATGAAACACTTTTTTTATTTAACATTTTTCCAAATTCAGCTCAGGTAAAATAATACAGGCTGTTGAAATTTTGAAAAATAATCAGTTTTTATTTTGTAGCTTTGACATCCTTTTTTCGAATAAGATGAATGTTGACGTAAACTTTCCTATAACTATGATACATATTTTCCAAATATTAGTTATTTTCTACTTCTACTGGTTTTCTAGTTATGGACTCGTGGATTCATAAAACTAAACGAAATTAGCATAAAGAAAGCATATAAAGTTTTTCTTCAGTAATTTCAAGAATATTCCATCGTTTCAGAACACTATGTTATTCTTCATCATGTCTCCTTAAACGCACAGTTTTCGAGATATTCTTCATTGAATGTTTTAAAATGGAAAACTCCAGAAATTTCACTACTTTTATGGATCCGTCCCTGAGCGTTAGAATCCCGAATCAAGCTGTAAACCACATTACCATTACTTATTCTCGTCCGCCAACAATGTCTTAGATAATTTATATGCGGGAGTGTATTAGCACATTGTGAAATCTTTAAATGCTTGTAACTTTTTACCTGAGCCGAATCTGGAAAAATGGTAAATGAAAAAAGTGTTTCATTTGATGAGAGGAATCTTTGGTTAAAATTAATGCAGTGGTCAAAGACTCACCCTGTATAGCGGACTGTTGTAATTACTTTTCATGATTTCATTTTTCTCAGACTCTTGGCATATTTCTTGAATCGGAATTTATGTCTGATGATGTATATGCTGTATTCTAACTTGAATAAACTTATTATTATTATTATAGCTTTAATCATTGCAACAGAACTAGAAGTACTGATCCTTTTTTTTCATGTCACAGTTTGAGATTAACAGAAAAATCAGCTCTCTCTATGAGGTTGAAACGGTTTAATGCAGTTCCAAAATGCTTGAAATACCTATACAAAGAGGCTTAATCCGAGGGGCAAACCACCCATAAAAATGTGTACACCATAATTCCAACGTGAAATAATTCCACGGAATTCCAAGTACTTCCACGGAATTCCACGGAATTCCACGGAATTCCTAGTCATTTGGGTATTTCAACTATTTCGATTAACTTCTCTACTAGACATATATATTAGCTATTTTGACAGGATCTATGTCGACAAAGTCGAAATCCACTATGCCGGTTAATTTTTTTCGCGATATTTGAAACCATAATGTTGATGCTATGATTGGTATCAAGGCAGCATTAACAATTTCCATAAATTCCTTAAGTAACATTCTTTCTCTTCTGTTAGGTTGTAGCAAAAAAAGTGCTTTGAATAAATGAAGCATGTTTTTTCCGTGTTTCATTGATTAGAACTACTTCACATCAGTTGGAGCACAGTTACTAACACACCAATCAAATTCTGATTATTTTTTGCGCGTATTTATGTTCTGGGAAACATAGAGTAAACATTTTGCGCAAGTGTCTGTAATTTTTGCCGAAAATGGTCTCAAACGACTGAATCCGACTTCCTGATGAAGAATCCGATATAAAATTTGATTCTGTCCGACCAGCCAGCCGGCCGTTTCCACGATAATTTTTGAACGGAATGGGTTTGCGACATGAACTTTTCAGGGTAGATTGCAAATCCGAATACAACGGACAAGTTCCTTAACGGGTATAATCGGCCGTACGGTTTCGGTGTTATACCAATCTGAAATTTTGTTTTTCCGATACCTCCAAAGTTCAGGTCCAATCGAATTGAAATTAGTTGTAGAATGCCGAGATGAAGACTCATGCGAAATTTGGTGACAATCGTATAACTGGAAAATAAAAAAAATTGGTTCAAGCACTGACGTGAAGTCAGAAGCTTTTGCGCGTATGTTCTATTGTTCATTTTTCTGTATTCAACACCCTTAATCGAATTTACCATGGTAAATTATGTTGTCCATTCTCCTATATTGGACACTCTTAATTCGATTTTACCATGGTAAATTCGAATTAAGTGTCCAATACAGGAGAACGGACAACATAATTTACCATGGTAAATTCGATTAGGGGTGTCCAATACAGAAGAATGGACAATAGAACATTTGTGCAAAAGCTTCTGACTTCATGTCAGTGCTTGAACCAATTTTTTTTTTGTGATTTTTTTGAAATTTTCTAGGTGTACAGTTCTTAAATTTTCTTTTTCCGTCATTTCCTTTCGTTCGAAAGTTATCGAGGCAACGGTCACCCATCTACTGAACTCACACAAGAATGCTCGAATCTCCAACAATATTTAACCGATCGTATTAAAACTTGAAATTTGGCTGTAGAGTTAGGTTATAAAAGCTCTTGCAAAATTTCAGCAATTTCAAACGAATAGTTACTGATATATAGAATTTTTTTCAATTTTCTATGATTTTTGAGAAATTTTCTACAAATACTATCTTCACAAAATTTTGCAAGAATTTTCGCGTTGGCATTCTACAACTACATGTTTGAATTCAATCGGTTTAGTATTTTCCGAGTTAATGAGGAACAAAAAACAACCAAACTTCAGATGGCCATAACTCTAAAACCGTTTGGCCGATTATGCTCATAAATGAACTGAAATGTCGCCTTCTGGTGCACATCCTAACCTGATTTTTCAATAATTTTTTAATAATTTTCTAGCCGAACGATTCGCACAAAATTTCACAAACGTTCTTAGGTTCATATTCTACAACTGCTCACCAAGTTTAAATTCGATCGGAGTTGTATTGGTTGAAAACGAAATTATTACTCGGAAACCACTGGGCTGATTAAGCCCATTAACGAAGTTGTCCGTTGTATAGGGATGCGCCACCCACCCTCAAAATTTCAAGTCGCTAGCTCTTTTTTTTCTCAAGTTATCATGGCAACGGCCGGACGGCCGACCGGACAGAATCAAATTTGGCCTCGAATTCTTCATTGGGGAGTCGAACTAAATCGTTTGAGACCATTTTCGTCAAAAAATTCGAAAGTTACAGACATTTGGACAAAATGATAACGCGATGTTCCCCAGAACATACGCACAAAAATAATAATAAACAACCTGTATCTCGGAAACTATTCGTCCAATATCGCGGAAATTTTCAGAGAGCCTTCAGAACCTCATTCTAAAGCCAAGTTTCAACAGGATCGGGTCTAAATTGTTGGAGATTTTGGCAAATATTGGAAATGCCACAGCGTAGGGCACGTTCAGCATCTGCATGGGTGATCGTTACCACAATAACTTACGAACGGAAAGAGATAGCGACTTGCGATTTCTAGGGTAGGTTCGGCATCGGATTATGATAGTTGATTTCGTTAATCGGCTCGGTTATTCCCGAATGAATATTATGCTTTCTCCTCAATAACTCAAAAAGACCGAATCCGATCCAATTCAAACTTGGTAGCATATTGTAGAATGCCGAATTTTTCAAAAATTATTCAAAAAAATAACAACTTAAATTTTATCTTCCAATGACTGGAATAGTACAGATCTATTCGATTTAAAATTAGATAGTTAGCTGAAGAATAGCTTAAAGATCTGTGCGAAGTTTAGTGAGGATTTTTTTGCTAAAAAATTTTAAAAAATCATTTAAACTTCGTTTTAGAAAGCACTGTCGTAAAGTCTAAAGCTGTTGTGCGCATGTTCATTTGCCTATTCAATCCTACTACAAAGGACAATAAAAAAAAATTGGCTCAAGCCCTGTGGACAAGAGCTTTTTGGCGCTCATGTTCAAACAGACAAATTGTATCTCCGAAAGTTATGGGTTTTTTCAGAGTTGGGAATTATATCAATTGATTCTTATGATAGAACTGCATAATGAAAGAAATCAAATTAAAAAAAGTATCGTTTAAAAAACAATGTTTCAAAAATTATCATTTAAATAAGAGCACCAAAAAAAAGAGCAATCTATAATGCTTCAAAAATTGTCATTAAATTTATTTATCCAGATTAAATGAGCAGTCTGCAATGATTCAACCTCGTGGAATGGATTGTTGCAACTAACACTCGGTGCATAGTTTTCACAACTCCAAATACCTAAGGAAAGTATCATCGAAATGTCTAAAGCAAGGCTGGAGACAATCATAGCAGATTGTCCATTTATTCCTGATATTTGAGTAGGAAGAGGCATACGAACAGATTATTTTAATAGTTCAAAATATATTAACTAGCAACATTATGAAAATACTGTATATAGGAACATATCTTACTACTTAAGGAAGTAAAATGTAATATTAACCTCAGTGGTCAACGAAGAGTATTTTGTTTTGATGATTCCATTATGTTCTTCTTTCCTTCATTAACTATATCATTGAAATGATCCAATTCTAAATCTTCTCAAACGTCATCCCGAATTTATACGTAAATTATCCAATATGCAACCAGTCAATATTATTTTCGGTTTCAAAACAGTCTTGTATATTTTCACAAATTCAAGAATCGGATACTTGTTTTCAAACTAAGAATTGACATGACTCTAATCTAATAGCTAGAAAAGATGACATTTACGAACAGTGAACACAGATAGTGAATACATAGAACTACGATGTATTATTGAAATTTTGAAAAATCATATCTCCGAAAGTATTAGCTTGTTAGAGTTTAAAATGATATAATTGGATTCTCATGATGAAATTTAATTCAAAAGTTGTAACGTTAACAAAAATTTGTTTTTCGTTACTCCGAAACTAATAACGCGATTTTGCCCAATAACGAACTTAACCAAGATATTTATGCCTCGGACCTACTCTGAAAATTTCAATTGTCTAGCTCATTCCGTTCGAGAGTTATCGTGTTATCGGCCGGAAGGACGGCTGGACAGAATCGATTTTGAACATGGATTCTTGATCAGTGAGTTGAACCAAATCGTTCAAGACCATTTTCAGCCAAAAATTCGAAAATTACACACATTTGGGCAAATTGATAAGCACTCTGTTCCGAGGAACAAGAGCGGTCTCTACGTCATTTCCTTCGTTATCGTGCATACGGATGCTCAGCCCGACGGACAGCAATAAATTTCAGTACGGAATTTGAATCAGTGTGAAAAATCCCTGGCAAACCCTTCGATTGAGGCCATTCCTGGTCAATACAAAAATACAGACATCGCTCGTATAAGTAGGACGAGCGCGGCAAAAAAACGAGGAATTCCACGGAATTCCACGGACTTCCACGGAATTCCACGGACTTCCACGGAATTCCACGGAATTCCACTCGGAATTCCACGGAATTCCTCCAACTTGTACACCATAATTCCACGGTGGTTTGCCCCTCGGCTTAATCTTTTCTAGAAAATGTGTGGAAATGTGATCATTAAGTGTGAACCCTACTTAACAGAAGAATTTATCGTTTTTGGGCGCATGTTCTGTGGAACCGCGTGCTATCGTTTTGACCAAATGTCAGTAATTCTGGATTTTTTTGCCAGAATTGGTATCAAACGATTATGTAGGTTATCGCTAGAAAAAAAAAAATATTATTATTATGTATCTCATGATCACTTAAGAACGGAAAGAAATAGCGAAATGCAATATATAGGGTTGGTTGAGCATCTGAATGCGTTAACAGTTATAATCGATCGAACGGAGTTATACCCATGCATCTGAATATTTGATGTTAGTTCCTCAATCCCTTCAAAAATACGAATCTTATCCATCAAACAAGGCAATTAGTTGTAGAATGTCGACGCGCAAATTTTTGTGAAATTTCGTGAGGATCGTATCTCTCGACAATTAAAAAAAATCATTAGAAAAATTTGCTTACCTCAAAAACTATCTGTCCGATATCGCTCAAATTTTGCGGAATCCTTCAAAACCTAACTTTACAGTTTACTTTCAAATTTGAACGCGATCGGATTTATATTGTTGGAGATCCGAGCAGCCTTGAGTGAGTTGGGTAGCTGGGTGGGTGACCGTTGCCACGATAACTTTCGAATCGAAAGAGATAGTGACTTAAAATTTCCGAGTACTAATTTTCTTTTCAATCAACACAGATCCGATCGAATTGAAACTTGGCGAGTAGTTGTACAATACACCTGAATTTCAGGGAAAGTTGCGCAACTGAATGGAACAGATGAGTTCATTGTTCGGCATAATCGGCAATCGGTTTCAGGGCTATACCCATCCTAAATTTCGTTGTTAGTTCCTCTATAACTCAAAATATACAAATTTTCATCGAATTTCGTCATCACTATAACAAAAATGAAAAAAAAAAACTTCTTCAGAAACTTTATTTTTCAGAAGCTATACGTCCGAATAAGCTGAAATTCCACACATACCTTCAAGCCACCATTTTATAGTCTGGTACTGAATTTAATTTCGATCAACTTCGTATGCGCGCAAAATTTTTTGTAATAATGTTACTTAAATGAATATATGTCTTGACGAAATCAATCATAACGCATTAACAAAAGATTATGGAATAAATATACTGTTATGATACGAATAAAAGAATTTTGAATTTTGTGAATTCGTATCAGTATCAAACAATATCAAATTGAAAAATTGCTAATTATGGGAGGATTCTAATTTGAATGATCTTTAAAAATATTATTAAGAATCTCAAAATATTAACAGAATAATTTATTAACTAAGGAGGAAACTATAATTCTCAGACTATAAAACTATATTACACTAACCTTAAACAAGCTTAACCTAATATTCCTTATTCTATGCCAATTTGCAGGGAAGTTCCTTCCAATCGTAGTTAATCCTTCTTTCACTTCTTATATCACTCCTTCTTCTAATTAATTATCTCTTCAACTTCTTGGTACAATGGATCCAATATGATTTAGATACTTTTCTATTATATATCCTGTTTTAACATTAGATGATTTATTTCATTCAATGAACTGAGTTTTCTGATAATTATAGGGAGCAAAATTTTGTGTCACTCCAATTTCCAATTCTAGATCTACTGTCCTATTCAATTTTTTCTCGTTTTCCTGGATTCCTTTTCTTCGAACTCTCAGCCAAATGCTTGCGTCGAGAAAACGATGATTTGATTGCTTGTTACTATATTCTTTCCTTCTTCCTTGCTTATAATTTCTTTCAATTGTAAGATGCTGGTTGTAGATATACTTTTAGAAATCACAGATGTGAAAGTCTTTGGCAGAAATCGACAAACTTTTCGTGAATTCACTAAATTAACCGAATTTATTATATTTATTAGTATTTACGTGTCAGACCCACAATTTCTTAAACATTTAGATTTTCAATGAAAAATACAATTTCAATTTTCCTTTATTTTGAGAGCCTCAACATTTTCCATAACAATACCTACTATTATTATTATACTATGACTATGAAGAACTTATCCAAATATTCCAAAGGTTAAAGTTGGAAAAATAACAAAAACTAGAACCGATCGTCTGTGACTCACAATGCGAGATTTCCGAGTAGCGTCAACCGAGAGCAAAAGGAAACACTCATATTTCATGTCCATAAAACAAGTTCGTTCTTCGCGGTCCAATTTCGGCTTGCAAATTAGGGTTTTCCTGTAGAAACGGGGTGTACTGGAAGAGCTTTTGTCTTGCGAAAGACATTGTTTAACCACTGTATATCCAAATTAGTGTTCCTCCGCTATGTGCTTTTCCTGGGTTGTAATCCTCTCGCGAGATCTCTAGAAATTCACTCGAAATCTGATATTTTTCTCATATTGAATTAGTTAGGAATTTCTACCTTCTATTGTACTCTGTGCCTTTTCCAAACAAATTGAGAATTTGAGCAAATGGAATCAGAGGTTCACTATTAAGTGAATGAACGAGAAATTCAATCCTGGACTGAATTATCTGAATAAGTATTTTTCGTTTACTCAGGTTCTAGGCGGAATACTTACTGATTTCGACAGTGAGAATCGAAAATTAAGTTTAATATATTAATGCCTGATGGATTTTAAAATTTGCTTTATTCCATTCAAAAAATATTAATTTTAGATAAATTGCATTCGCTATTATCAATTTGAAAAGATTGAAATGAGAAATTTGGATAAATAATACCTAATAGTTCAAGAAAATGTGTTGAACGGTCTTCCAATTTGATTCATATGATACGAGTATTTTTATGAAAAATACCATAATTTCTATATAATTCAGTTGAGGAAGGTCTGTCATTGATAATGAATTACAGCATTTACCAATTGTATAATAACAAGAGCATTTTATTGATAATTTTCCATACAGAAACTGGAGAAACATCGGCGCAAAATAAGAAAATTTACCTAAAGCGCATATGTGAGGTGTCCCAACAAAAATTTGACCCCCCAGAACTCAGAAACGAAGAATTTTCAATGATTTTAAAAAACTGGTCAACTTCTGTTTTGAGGGGGACGAATTCCCATCCTGAATTTGTTCCGAAAAAAATCACTCTCATGAAGGTGGCATCAACCCCCAACATTTTTTGAATAGGGAAGAGATGTCGAGTGTTGGTTAGTTTGAAAGTTATTTATGTTCTGTACACAAACTAGTTAAAATTTCTAAATCGTTTCATTATTCACGAAATAATGTAATACTTGAACTTACCGTCAAAAGGTGATGTTGACCAGACAGTCGAACCGCCAAACTCAAGAACCTAAGAAGTTTTGAAGTATCCAAAAATTATTTTCAAGTTCTGTGTAAGGGAGAAAGAATTCCTATGACAACATTGTTCCGAAAAAAACCACCTGTGGGTGGCAGCAACCCCCAACATTTTTTGAATAGGGAGAAGATGTTGGATGTGGTTTAGTTAAGAAGTTTTTTCTGTTCCCCAAACATCGCAGTAGAAATTTTCAATTCTTTTTCATTTAATGGTGTAACAATTTGGATTTTTGAAAGTTTCTACTTCAAAAACTTTCGATTTCCTTATCGTTCATGATACATTATACTATTTTTGGCGCTCTTGTTGCTCGGAACAGAGTGCTTATTAATTTGGCCAAATGTCTGTAATTTTAGAATTTTTAGATGAAAATGGTCTTGAACGATTTGGTTCGACTCACTGATTTAGAATCCGTGTTCAAAATCGATTTTGTCCGGCAAGTACGGCCGGCCCTCCGTTAACACAATAACTTTCGAACGGAATAAGCTGGTTGAAATTTTAAGAGTAATTTTCAGAGGAGATAAATATCTCGGCTAAGTTCGTTACTGGCAGAATCGATCTGATGGTTTCGGAGTAACGAAAAAAATTTTTTTTTACATAACAAATTTCAAATTATTTTTTTTAGTTGTAGTTTTATCATAAGGATCCGTCGATATCATTTTTAACTCTAACAAGCTAATACTTTCGGAGATATGATTTATCAAAATTTCAATAATAAATCGTATGTTATCACAGAATGCTCTAATTATTTTATCTGTGAATTATCGTATGATCTGTTTTCACACATGTCATCTTGGACTTGCGTCCAAATTTTACGTAAGATACTGTTTAAAATGGAACATATCAATATAAAATTTGTCACATTAAAGAGTCAAATCATCTGTCAAATATTCTGTTACGTTTTAGGCGTCGTTTCTGAGTGCGTTTTTCAGCGGGTGTTGGTTGCTTCCTAATAATTCAAAATTAAATATATGAACGTGGTTTTGAGCAGGTGAGTTATTGATTTTCCTTGCCTTTTATGTGGGCGTCTCCAGTTTCATTTTAAAATATTCATTCGTAAACACTAAATATTTCTTAGAATTATTAATTTTTGAACTATTTGGGAAACGTATGAATATAAGGTAACTTTGAATCGTTCAATGTTACCCGCAATTTGAATTTGGTACATCGGGTAACTTTGAATTTTCATTTTGAGGTGAAGAATGCCACGAAAATCGAAAAAAGCGACAACCAGTGTCAGAAAATATGGCACCAAAAAAATTGGTTCAAGCCCTGTGGACAGGAGCCCTTTGGCGCTCTTGTTCAAACAGACAAATTATATCTCCGAAAGTATTGGTTTCTCAGAGTTGGGAATTATATCAATGAATTCCTATGATGGAACTACAACATGAAAGAAATTAAATTTTGAAAGAAGTGTCTTTGAAGAAAAATGCTTCAAATATTATCTTTTTGAAAAAAGAGCAATCTACAATGCTTCAATGCTTTAAAATAGTCATTAAATTTATTTATCAAAGTTGAAGGAGCAATCTGCAATGATTCAACCTCGTGGAATGGGTTGTTGCAACTCACACTCGGTACATAGTTTTCACAACTCGAAATATCTAAGGAAAGTATCATCGAAATGTCTAGAGCAAGACTGGAGACAATCTCAGCAGATTGTCCATTTATTCCTGATATTTGAATAGGTAGTGGATTACGAACAAATTATTTTAATAGTTCAAAATATATTAATAAAATACTATCCTCTTTTCATAATTTGAAATTTAATAGTTCATACCACTAACACACTCTTTTCTGTATTATGAACCTTTACTAAAGAAAAAATGATTGATACACAAATGTAGATCCAAATTCCAGTATTTTTTTGCTAACAACATTATGGAAATACTGTATATAGGAACATGTCTCACTACTTAAGGAAGTAAAAGGTAATAATAATCTCAGTGGTCAACGAACCATTCTTTCTTTTGATGATTCCATTATGTTCTTCTTTCCTATTGCCTCCATAAACTACATCAAAACTGTCTTGTATATATTCACAAATTCAAGAATCGAATACTTGATTTTCCAAGAGATAATATACGAATTGACAATCTCTAATAGCTAGAAAAGATGACATTTATGAATAGTCACACGGACAGATTCTGTGTTCACATTCGGTGAATACATAGAACTTACGATGTATTATTGAAACTTTGAAACATCATATCTCCGAAAGCATTAGCTTGTTAGGGTTGAAAATGATTGAATTCAAAAGTTGTATTGTAAAAAAAAGTTTTTTTTTCGTTACTCCGAAACTATCAGACCGATTTTGCCCAATAACGAGCTTAAACGAGATATTTATCCCTCAAACCTACTCTGAAAATTTCATCTGCCTAGCTCATTCTGTTCGAGAGTTATCGTGTTAACGGCCGGCCGGACGGACGGCCGGCCGGATAGAATCGATTACGACCATGGATTCTTGATCAGTGAGTCGAACCAAATCGTTTAAGACCATTTCCAGCCAAAATTCGAAAATTACAGACATTTGGACAAATTGATAAGCACTCTGTTCCGAGGAACAAGAGCGCCAAAAAGTGGAAAAGCCCTGTGGACATGATCTTTGGCACTCCTCTTCAAACTTAGACGAATCATATCTCCGAAAGTATTGGTTTCTCATAGTTGGGAATGTTATAAATAGATTATTATGATAGAACTGCATCATAAAATAAAATAAATTAAATGAGAATCAATTGATATCATTCCCAACTATGAGAAACCAATAATTTCGAAGTTATTTTTTTGTAATAGACACATTTTGTTTTATTATAAGAATCTATTGATCATTCCCAACTCTCAGATACCAATACTTTCGGAGATATGATTTGTCAAAGTTTCAACAAGAGGGCCAAAGCTCCTGTCCACAAGACTTATCCACTTTATTTTTGAAGATTCTTTCTCAAACGTCTTTCGTTTCATCATAATTCGGTTTAAGACTTACTTACGTGGGCGAAAATGGTCTATTCTATAGAAGAAAGAATGGAAATTCTCAACTATACTATTGGAATGACGAAAATGCATTATTAACTTAACAAGGTATTTTAATAACAATCATCCAGAAAGCATTATAAGTCACCAATATGTTAAGCATTTGACGAATAAAGTCAAAACCCTTAGGTTCTTGAGTTTGGACGGTTCAACTGTCTGTTCAACACCACCTTTTGACTGTAAGTTCAATTACCTATCACTTTATTTCGTGAAAAATGAACCGATTTTGAAAATTTTAACTGGGTTGTGTACAGATAATGAATAACTTCCAAACTAACAAACACTCGATACCTCCTACATATTCAAAATATGTTGGGGGTTGAGGCCACCCACATGCGGGTGGTTTTTTCGGAACAAACTCATGACGGAAGTTCGTCCCCCTCAGAACAGAAGTTGACCTGTTTTTTTTTAAATCTTCATCATTCCCAGTAGAAATTTTGTGATAATCCACCACGTCCGTCTGATACTAGGCTAGGTGCGTCTAGCCAGTGTGCATTGGAAGATTTCGAGAAACGCGTCCTCAAGTACTTATGCCGGAAGTACCTTGGTGCACAGTTAACATCGCCAACCCTATTTTGATTTTATAAAAGACTCATTACTCAAAGACATATTGTAAATATGAAACCACTCTACACACTTATTTAAAGTAAGACTTTGGAGAATAAATAATTTCAACCGTCGAGTTTTTATTCGTACCCTTACACAATTGTTAATCGTAATTCTATGATTTCATAGTCAAAGAATGTGTTACGTCTCATGACATCATATTTTGGACAATGTAGATTTATTTTTCTCAACAAAGGAGCTCGCTTAGTAATCGTGAATATTTGTCTATTGAATTAACTGGGTTTTAGTTTACCATGTGTGCTCTCACCCTCGAAAACAGAGCTGTGCCGAGCACTGAAGAAAAGTGCTTCGAGCCCTAAGCACTAAGCACTCAATAAAAATGATCCCGAGCCTCGAGCACAAAGCACCGCGTTTTCACAAAACGCTTGCGATTACTAAGCACTTTATAAAAGTAATTAGATTTTTCGAGCACTAAGCACTAAGCACTCTTAGAGGGAAATGACGATATTCTATGCGAATTGTTAGGTATAATAAATTGTATTCAATTGGAGAAACATGTAAACTAGCAAACCAGCATTCCTCATATGCATCATTGGAGGATAAGTAATAGAGTGCAGCGAAACAAATTTCTATAAAACTAACGATCTCGAAATTCGTTCTATTCTCACACATATTGAAAAGGTCTTTATTATTTAAGGAAATGATACAATGAATGGAAATATGAATTCCATAAGCGTCTCAGTTTTTCTGTACATGTAAAATGTATTTTCCTATTTAAAAATGGGACAAAAACCGAAACATATATAACAACATAGTATTATATTATGAAACTTAGGCCAAGTATTTTCTTTCCCTTAATAATAAAAAAAGCACTGACGTGAATTCATTGCTGTTTGGGGCATTTTTTCATTAATACATAATTTAATTCGCATTGATCAACATGAAGTCAGTCAAAAATATAATCCGCAGAAATCGGATAGCATTATTTTCTATTGTGATTGTAATCATAAGCAATTTAGCATTGTAAATAAGATATAAATTTAAATGCATATAACGAATGAATCTGGTACTCATCTGGAACTCCTCCGACCACAGCGCGTCAGCGTCTATTCGTGTTACGACAAGATTTCGGAAATGCTTAGTGCTTAGTAATCCTCCGAAGTGCTCGGGATCACCTAAGGGATTACTAAGCACTAAGCCTTTTCATGAAGTGCTTGAAATACTAAGCACTAAGCACTGGTTTTAAAAGGTGCTCGGGAGCACAAAAAGGCTTCAAGCCTATTTACAAGCACTAAGCACAATGCTTCGGCTCTGCTCTGCTCGAAAATAATATTTTTACGAAAGGTTAACTGCGAGTAGGATTTCGTGTTGAGCTTCCACCTTTGTAGAGCGATTTATTGCCTATTTCCTGTGAAATAATGCTAAAATGCATTCAACAACTGAAGTGGTAAGAAACTTATCAGGTTTCTAACACATTGCCCACTGCTGATATTCTTTTTGTCTAGACGCTATGGAAACCCCTAATCTGTGAATGTTATTTATCAGCTTTTGTTGATAGATTGTATGCAGAAAGCACGTTAAATTAGTCCAGATAGTGGGAGATATTCGGGATTTCGAATTCCTAAGATTAAACACCCTAGAAGTTCACTCATTGGTGCTGGCATCGGAAATCTAGTATGCATTCCCACTCTTTTTCGTAAACTTCAAATGAGAGTATTGTTGTAACATATCAGGGTCTGTTTTTAAGATCGAAACCCCAATCATTGTTAATATTTCAACTGATTTTCCCAGATGAAGGAAATATGTAGTCACTTCTTCCTTGCTGTACATTTTCATATAGAAGGAAGATTTTAGATTGTATTAATATTGCATTGTACAATTACTTCGTGCTTTTTATCTCATTATCGGTAACAAGACAATACGGTTTGTTGATTTGTTTGAAGTGCGTTCCAATCTTTCACCACTTCCTATCCTCGTAATTGTTATCTTATTGCAAGTAAAAACTTACGCCGTAATCAACGAGATTACTACTGGGTACTTAAAGTTAAGTATACCCCTTTACTCATCCCCTGATAAAACAATCAGGGTGTATAATTCTGTTCCTTCGAAATAACATTATATCCTGATAAAATAATCAGGACTCAACATTTGATCCTTCGAACCATAACATCCTGATAAATCAATCAGGATCCAATAGAATGATCTAATTATAATTTGCTGATGTATGTAAATCCAACATATGAGGTGAGTCATATACCTACGTTTTGAATTCAATTTTGTTTGAGACCGTTCTATCACAAGAATCCATTGATATCATTCCCAACTCTGAGAAACCAATACTTTCAGAAATATGATTTGTCAAAGTCAATAATTACTCGCTAGTAGTTTGACAAGGGCGCCAAAGCGTCCACAGAGCTTTTCCACTTTTTTTAAGAGATTTTTTTCAATTTCTACATTTTACATACAACGAAATCTAAATTGTTTAAAGCACGCAAATTTCAAAAGACAGGTGAAAACAATGAATATGAACGGTAACACTTTTGAAGCTACTCATTGTATTCAGATTAAAATAATGTTTTTCCAGAATATATGTAATACAATAACTTCGGTAAACCGTAACGCTTGATGCCGGGAACCGTTATAAAACTAACGTTGCAAGAATATCTCGTCTGAGATCACAAGTATGCTTTTCGATTTAATCCCACCTATTCTTAACACGAGTGTAACGTTCATTAGCCCAGTGCTGATCTGAGAACTATTGGAACATTGTAACGAAGCTGATGAGGTTCTGTGAGGTAATCCTCTTAGCTACTTAGCGAGTAATGGGGAAACGTAATACGGCCGTGGTAAGCAGATCTCATAGCTTTCTTGATTGTTACAGATAAGATACATCAGACACATGTATTGTTTGGTTGTTGAAAGACTTGCAAATTGGTGAAACATAGGTTGGTTGATAGGGAGTATTGAATAGGAGAATACAATAAGAGGCTTTAAGAATAATTCGCTTAGATTCCTATATTGTCTTAATGACCTTTTGAAGTGTTCAATTTATTTCCCTTGATTTGGTTTGTATGAGATAATTCTCCGAATTCATGTGATGTTCCATAAAGATCTCTGGCCTGCGAATAAATTAAACTGTGATGAACTCAAGGCAAAATTTGTGTAACCAGAACAGAAAAAAATGGTAGATTCGATGAATTGCGTTGAATGAAATGCAAAGCTGCATAGATCGTGTTGGAATAATTCGAAAAATTCATCAGCCTCGACGTGTGAAGATTAATAATTATATATTAATGAAAAATAATGAACTTCTTACTCCGAAGAAGAGATATATTGAAAATTATAACTCTAGGAAAAAAATGGGTTCAAGCCCTGTGGACAGGAGCTTTCTGGCGCTCTAGTTCAAACAGACAAATTATATCTCCGAAAGTATTAGTTTCTCAGAGTTGGGAATTAAATCAATATATTCTTATGAAAGAACTGCATCATAAAGGAAATTAAATTCAAATAATAGTTTATTTATCAAGATTAAATGAGCAATCTGAGAGAGAGAACTGCACCATGGAAGAAATCAAATTAAAATAGCTGAAATGAATACGACTCTTTCTTATAGAACATGATGAAATGTACGAGTATGAACACAGATCATATAATAAAGCTTAGATAGAATAATTATAGCATTCTGAGAAAACATAGAAGTACGTACGATTCATTATTAAAATTTAGAAAAATCATATCTCCGAAAGTATTAGCTTGTTGGAGTTGAAAATGATATCGATGGATTTTAATGGTGAAACTGCATCTTATATAAAAATTGCAGACATTTGGGCAAATTGATAAGCACTCAGTTCCGAGGAACTAGAGCGCCAAAGAGTGTAATTCCCTTTCCGGGATTTGAGCCCGCCTTCTCTCGTTCCGAAACCGAAAACCCGACGGCCTAGACCAACCAGCTATCGGGCTCCTCGTACGATCTTATCGATCTCCGGTATTAGAATAAAACGTCGCTACTTACCTGGGATATATATTCTTAATTTTCACTTTTCGACATAAAATCGCCACATGGGAATTTATTTGACGGTTTTTTACCCTTGTCTCTCTAAGTCGATTTTGACGTTTCTCCAACCAACTATTAGCAAGGAATTAGACAATGTCATATCTCAGGAAAATAAGTTGACATTATGACAATTCATACATAGAATAATTATATAATTCTGTGAAAACGTAGAAATACGATTTATTATTGAAATTTTGAAAAATCATATCTCCGAAAGTATTAGCTTATTAGAGTTAAAAATGATATCATTGGATTCTTTTGATAAAACTGCTTATTGAAAAAAATTTAATTTGCCCAATAACGAACTTAGCTGAGATATTTATCTACCAAACCTACTCTGAAAATTTCAACTGTCTAGCTCATTCCGTTCGAGAGATATCGTGCCTACGGCCGGCCGGACAGAGTGAATTTCGACCACGGATTCTTGATCAGTGAGTCGAACCAAATCGTTTAAGACCATTTTCATCGAAAAATTTGAAAATTACAGACATTTGGGCAAATTGATAAGCACTCAGTTCCGAGGAACTAGAGCGCCAAAAAGGCAAACAAGTTTTATCTACTAAAACAAATTTATCGCTCACGAACCAGAAAAAAAGAAATAAATCCACAAGAAATACTTGTGAACAATCATATCAATTGAATATGACCAAAAATGGACCACTGTTGTGAATAGGAGAAATACAAGGAACACGATTGAACCTAGCTGCTGAGAGACAATACATTTCGGATAATTCAAGAAACAACAAAGAGCGCAACGTGCACTGGAAATTTGAGGTTAAATAATAGGGTGGAAGGTGCTTTTCGTAAAAAGTGGATATACAGGGTGTTACATGAGGGGTCGGCCAAAGCCTAGTATTAAAAGAAGGACATTCAGGCCTTTCAGAAAAATTGCTTCTTTCGTATCCAAATGCAGTCAGTTTCGGAGATACAGGGTGATTCCAATTTAATGTTACGTGTTCAACTGAGGTTTAGTCAATTCCTTAGATTTGGTAACATAAATAAATTTTCAAGGGTGCAGCTCGCGGCTTTACTGCAGTGGAGAAGGGTGTGAGTTAAAAAATGGAAGTTTTGGGCGCCAGGTGGTATTAAAAATTACTCTAAACCCTAAAGATTATTAACTAAACCACCAAAATTATATTATACAGGAAAAGTGAACCAGAAACAGAAAAACAGGATAAAAAAAATGTTGGTCCAAATTTCCGATGTCCATAACATTGGAATCAGTGGTCCAATTTTGATTAAATTTGGTGGGGTGGTTCCCTTCCAACAAGTCTAAGAAATGTGTGTGCTGCAATTTCTTATTGAATGTTTATAATCTCCCTAAAAATCAGTTCGTTATTTCATTGTTATTATTTTTGAATACTGAAATTTCCAAAAACCTAAATCCATTTATGATATTTTTGTTGGAAATGTTGGTTGAATGTTAATATTTTTCAGAAAAAGGTTTCCCTATTTAAATGTTATTATTTATTCATATTGAAATTTGGGAAAACCTGGATTCGTTTGTGAAGATTTTTGTTTGAAATATTGGATAATGTTTTAAAGATTCCTCATCCAATGTTAATATTTTTATAGAGTTCGTTAATATCATTAAGTTGGAAAATTCAGATATTTTTGGTGATATTGGTTACAGGATGTGACATTTTTTGCGCGTATGTTCTGGGGAACATCGCGTTATCATTTGGCCCAAATTTCTGTAACTTACAAATTTTTTGACGAAAATGGTCTCAAACGATTTAGTTCGACTCCCCAACGAAGAATTCCAGGTCAAATTTGATTATGTCCGGCCGGCCGTCCGGCCGTTGCCACGATAACTTGAGATCGGAAAGAGCTAGCGACTTGACATTTTCAGGGTAGGTGGCGCATCCCAACACGACGGACAAGTTCGTTAATGGGCATAATCAGCCCAATGGTTTCCGAGTAATAATTTTGTTTTCAACAAATATGAATCCGATCGAATTGTGCGAATCGCATGGCTAAAAAATTATTAAAAAATAATTTTGTTGTCACGATAACTTGAGAACGGAAAGAGATAGCGGCTTGAGTTTTCAGGTTAGGATGTGCCTCAGAACGCTACATTTGAGTTTGTTTATAAGCATAATCGGCCAAACGGTTGTAGAGTTATAGCCATCTGAAATTTGGTTGTTTTTTTCTCCTCATTAACTCGAAAAATACGGAACCGATTGAATTATTGGAGCATGGTTATTAGTTGTAGAATGCCAACGCAAAAATTCTTGCAAAATTTCGTGAGGATAGTATTTGTAGAAAACTTTTAAGAAATCATTGAAAATTAAAATAAATATTCTATGTATCAGTAACTATTCGTCTGAAATTGCTGAAATTTTGCAAGAGCCTTAAGAACCCAACTCTACTGCCAAGTTTTAAGTTTTAACACGATCGGTTAAATATTGTTGGAGATTCGAGCAGCCTTGTGTGAGTTCAGTAGATGGGTGACCGTTGCCTCGATAACTTTCGAACAAAAGGAGATAGGGACTTGCAATTTTCAGGGTAGGTTGCGTATCCAAATGGGACAGTTGAGTTAGTTTTTTGGCATAATCGGTTTAACAGTTTCCGAGTTATACCCACCTGGAATATTATTTCCTCGATAACTCAAAAAATAAAGATTCGATCGAATTGAAGCTTGATAACTATTAATAGAAAATCAACATAAAGACGTGCATCAAATTTTTTGAGAACCGTACCCTTACAATAT
Organism: Halyzia sedecimguttata; assembly: GCA_937662695.2. Classification (NCBI taxonomy): domain Eukaryota; kingdom Metazoa; phylum Arthropoda; class Insecta; order Coleoptera; family Coccinellidae; genus Halyzia; species Halyzia sedecimguttata. The sequence continues at coordinate 11,574,994 of OW569418.2, forward strand.
TTGAAAAAAATGACGAAAAAAAAATGTTGTAAGAACCGTACCCCTAGAAAATTTAGAAAAAATTACGAGAAGTAAATTGGTTCAAGCACTGACGTGAAGTCAGGAGCTTTTGCGCGTATGTTCAACTGTCCATTCTCATGTATTGGACACTTAATTCGAATTTACCATGGTATATTCAAATTAAGAGTGTCCAATACAGGAGAATGGACAACATAATTTACCAGTGTAAATTCGATTAAGGGTGTCCAACACAGGAGAATGTACCATAGAACATACGCGCAAAAGCTCCTGATTTCACGTTAGTGCTTAAACCAATTTCTGAGCTTTAAATGTTTGTTTTCTTATCATTGCATAAATATCACGTTTTCAGTTATTTATTTAATTTATTTTCCAGAAAATGCACCACCCCTATAGTGATGATTCAAAAGATGAGGCACCCCAGAAACCTCCTTCACAATCTTTCGAATAGCATCCTGTATGAAATTGTTATCATGACTGAATTCTGCGCCAATAGAGATCAAGAAAGAAGATCAAAACTACCACACAATCTGAACACATCAACGCATACATGCATGAACTAGTCGTACGATCGTGTAGCGCTACGCCTAGGCCAGCCTACTCGTACGAATAGGCGTTTGCAGTTACACAGTATGTACTAATTGGACCGTGATCGTACGACCGTGCGTAAAGCGATGTTCTTACACTATGTCCTAACTGGTATGTGGTCGCACGACCGTGCATCCAGCGATGGTCGAACCTTAGACTATAGAAATAGTCTAAGACCTTAGACTATAGAAATAGTCTAAGGGTCGAACGCATCGTGTGGTGATCGTCCTATCAAAATGTATTTAATAATGAAAAATTGGTTCAAGCACTGACGTGAAGTCAGGAGCTTTTGCGCGTATGTTCTATTGTCCATTCTCCTGTATTGGACACCCTTAATCGAATTTATGATGGTAAATTATGTTGTCCATTCTCCTGTATTGGACAATCTATGTCCGATACAGGAGAATGGACAACATAATTTACCATGGTAAATTCGATTAAGGGTGTCCAATACAGAAGAATGGACAATAGAACATACGCGCAAAAGCTACTGACTTCACGTCAGTGCTTGAACCAACTTTTTTTTCGTAATTTTTTTGAAATTTTCTAGGGGTATGGTTCTTAAAACATTTTTTTTCGTCATTTTTTTCAAACTTTCTAGGCGTACGGTTCTAAAAAAAATTTAGCACGTCTTTATGTTGATTTTCTACTTATAGTCACCAATCTTTATTTTTTGAGTTATCGAGGAAATAATATTTCAGGTGGGTATAACTCGGAAACCGTTAAACCGATTATGCCCAAAAACGAACTTAACTCTCCTATTCGGATACGCAACCTCGAGGGGGAAATCACTCTCAGAATTGGGTACAATATATCCAAACATATCTAAATATATCCAAATATATCCATGACATATCCAAATATATCCAAAAATATCCGAATATATCCAAATATATCCAAACATATCCAAATATATCCAAATATATCCAACTATATTCAAATATATCCAAATATATCCAAATATATCCAAATATATCCAAACATATCTAAACATAAGTATATCGAAATATATCTAACCATCGATCTAAATATAATCACTTGTGCTTGAGTTCCATTTCGCTGAGATCAATTTTGTCGGAACCCCATAGAAATGGATATTTTTTGCGCGTATGTTCTGGGTAACATCGCGTTATCATTTTGCCCAGATGTCTGTAAGTTTCAAATGTTTTAACGGAAATGGTACCAAACGATTTGGTTCGACTCCCCAATGAAGAATTCGAGGTCAAATTTGATTCTGTCCGGCCGCCCGTCCGGCCCTTGCCACGATAACTTGAGAACGAAAATAGCTAGCGACTTGAAATTTTCAGGGTCTGTGGCGTATCCCAATACGACGGATAAGTTCTTTAATGGGCATAATCAGCCCAATGGTTTCTGAGTAATAATTTTGTTTTCAACCAATATGAATCCGATCGAATTGAAACTTGGTGAGTAGTTGTAGAATATGAACCTAAGCACGTTTTGAAATTTTGTGCGAATCGTAAGGCTAGAAAATTATTAATAAATATTTTTGTTGTCACGATAACTTGAGAACGGAAAGAGATAGCGGCTTGAAGTTTTCAGGTTAGGATGTGCATCTGAACACGACAGTTGAGTTTGTTTATAAGCATAATATAGTCTTCATGGAAAATTTTTAAGAAATCATTGAAAATTAGTAAAAAAAATTCTATATATCAGTATCTATTCCTCTGAAATTGCTGAAATTTTGCAAGAGCCTTTAGAACCCAACTCTACTGTCAAGTTTTAAGTTTTAACACCATCGGTTAAATATTGTTGGAGATTCGAGCAGCTTTGATGTGCAGTAGATGGGTGACCATTGCCTCGATAACTTTCGAACAAAAGGAGATAGGGACTTGAAATTTTCCGGGTTGGTTGCATATCCGAATGGGAGAGTTAAGTTCGTTTTTGGGCATAATGGGTTTAACGGTTTCCGAGTTATACCCACCTGGAATATTATTTCCTCGATAACTCAAAAAATATAGATTCGATCGTATTGAAGCTTGGTAACTATTAGTAGAAAAACGACATTAAGACGATTTTTTAAGAACCGTACTCAAAAAATTTCAAAAAAATTACGAAAAAAAAAATTGGTTCAAGCACTGACGTGAAGTCAGGAGCTTTAGCGCGTATGTTCTATTGTCCATTTTCCTGTATTGGACACCCTTAATCGAATTTACCATGGTAAATTATGTTGTACATTCTCCTGCATTGGACACTTAATTTGAATTTACCATGGTGAATTCGAATTACATTCGAATCACATGAACTTAGAGTACCTTTTCGATAGAAAACCGTAAGGGGATTAATTATGAGTACCTATACATTTTTATAATATACAGGGTCCGCAAAAAGTATATATCAAAATAATTTGGTAACCCCGCTGTAATACGTCAATAGATAATCCAAATTTGTCGAAATGACATGTGCTGTCAAATCTTGTTATCCTATTAGTAAGTACCATTATGAGGTTGCTGAGATAGCAATGTGGATGGCAATATGTTTCAAAAAAAAATTGGTTCAAGCCCTGTGGACAGGAGCTTTTTGGCGCTCTTGTTCAAACAGACAAATTATATCTCCGAAAGTATTGGTTTCTCAGAGTTGGGAATTATATCAATGGATTCCTGGAACTGCATCATAAAAGAAATTAAATTAAAAAAAAGTGTATAAGAAAAATGCTTCAAAAATTCTCATTAAATTTATTTATCAAGATCAAAGGAGCAATCTGCAATGATTCAAACTCGTGGAATGGGTTGTTGCAAAACTCACACTCGGAGCATATTTTTCACAACTCGACATACCTAAAGAAACTATCATCGAAATGTCTAGAGCAAGGCAGGAGACAATCATAGCAGATTGTCCATGTATTCCTGACATTGAGTAGGTATTGGATTACGAACAAATTATTTTAATAGTTCAAAATATATTAATAAAATACTATCCTCTTTTCATAATTTGCAATTTAATAGTTCATAACACTAACACATTCTATTCTGTATTATGAACCTTAACTCAAGTAAAATGATTGATACACCGTAAGGGGATTAATTATGAGTATACATTTTTATAATATACAGGGTCCGCAAAAAGTATAGATCAAAATAATTTGGTAACCTTGCTGTAATACGTCAAAGGATAATCCAAATTCGTCAAAATGACATGTGCTGATTCGTACTGATAAACAACTGATACCTGCCAATTTTCAAGTTAATATCTCTAATCTAATGGAGAATATAAAAAAAGTATTTAAGATTTTCACTTTATCGCCCTGTAGAATGTTAACGGGAAGGTTTAGCGAAAAATGTTGTTTAAATTTTCTCAATTTCTCGTCCATATCTATACAATCCCCAATTTACGGTACTTTATTCTGAATATATTCAGTATCACTAATATAACTAGGCAGCTTTCTGAACTTTAAATATAAAATAAAACGCAGCTGTTTGTTATTTATGCTGACATAACCTCAAAAAGCTACTGAGCATGCGCAGATGAAAGGACAACAGTAAATATATATCCAAACATATCCAAATATATCCACATATTTCTAAATATATCCAAATATAACCAAGTATATCCAAAAATATCCAAACATATCCAAATATATCCAAATATATCCAAATATATCCAAACATATCCAAATATATCCAAACATATCCAAATATATCCAAGCATATCCACAGTCGGTACAATAATATCCACGAGTGAACTCCCCCTCGCGCAACCTACTCGGAAAATTGCAAGTCCCTATCTCCTTTTATTCGAAAGTTATCGAGGCAACGGTCACCCATCTACTGAACTCACACAAGGCTGCTCGAATCTCCAACAATATTTAACCGATCGTTTTAAAACTTAAAACTTGGCAGTAGAGTCGGGTTCTAAAGGCTCTTGCATAATTTCAGACGAATAGTTACTAATATATAGATTTTTTTTTTAATTTTCAATGATTTCTTAAAAATTCTCCATAAATACTATCCTCACCAAATTTTGCAAGGATTTTCGCGTTGGCATTCCACAACTAATAACAATGTTTCAATTCAATCGGTCTAGTATTTTTCGAGTTAATGAGGAGAAAGGAACAACCAAATTTCAGATTTCAGATGGCTATAACTCTAAAACCGTTAGACCGCTTATGCTTATAAACAAACTCAAATGTCGTGTTCAGATCTACATCTTAACCTGAAAACTTCAAGCCGCTATCTCTCTCCGTTCTCAGGTTATCGTGACAACAAAAATATTTTTTATTAATTTTTTAATAATTTTCTAGCCATACGATTTGTACAAAATTTCACAAACGTGCTTATGTTCATATTCTACAACTACTCACCAAGTTTCAATTCGATCGGATTTATATTGGTTGAAAACAAAATTATTACTCGGAAACCATTGGGCCGATTATTCCCATTAACGAACTTGTCCGTCGTATTGGGATGCGCCATCTACCCTGAAAATTTTATAGCTTTCACAGCTATCCGGCCGAGTCGTGCTATCCGGTCGAGCCTTGCCCGGCTCGAAGGAGACTGGTGGACACCCTCGAGTGGTGCACGGCAGCCGTGTGTCGTTCGTACGACCACAACTTGTCCAGATAGATGAGAAAGCTATCATTCACGCAAGAATCGGATACAGGTGTCGTTTACACGACTGTGAAGCGAGCCAGTAGGAAAGCTCGAGCTTTTGTGTCGTTGCCGTACATAAAACCATGTCGTGTTAATGTGAAGCGAGCCTGCGACCGCATTTTCGAAACAACCCGGACACCTTTCTATGTTTCCTTGTTTTGATTTATGATCGTGCGAGCTTCCGACCATCGCAAAACGCACGGTCGTACGATGACTTTCCAATAAGGACGTAGGGTGAGTGTGTATCTACCTCAAGTCAAATTAAATCATTTGAGACCTGTTCGGGCTCAAAATTCTGAATTGACAGACATTTAGGCAAAATTACTGCGCTCTCGTACGAGTGCGCAAAAAAGGGTTATATCCTTTCAGAATATCGAGAAGGGCTGAAAAACAGACCAGTATACAGAAATATCGTTGGGGGAAAATTGACACTGCTATCGAATCCCTTTCACGGGAATGAAACAGCAAATTTCCCCCCTTGAACTATATTCCGGAACTTTTGTTTCTGGGGCCCCTGTGAATCACCTGGAAACTCGGTCGGCCTCCCACGGTATAGACGAAGGGATTAGAACCGAACGTTTCACAGGCGCAGCTCATGAATGAATCATAAAGCTTGGCATATTTGGCGTTGAATAATTAAAAACGGGAGGTGTAGTAGACGGCGTCGAACATATGAGCTTTAATCTGTCTGTAAAGCGGCAAAATTAGTACCCTAAGCTACAGCTCCGAGTTGCACATACGTCTAATAATTAGAGCCGTTTGACGCATATGTCGTGATTTTTCATTTTGATCTTTTTCTCGTAGGGAAACGTTGGGTGGACCCATATACATCAGATTAGAAATGTATTCCGATAATACAGCGATTTTCGAGTCTGGGCGAGCGTTAGAAAATTCAAGATATTGCACTTTATACCACACTAGCTGCCCGCTCCGGCTTCGCACGGTTGAAATGCTGATACTAAATATACTACAGAATTTCTTTATATACAACGTTCACAGCATTTTTGTCGTTAGACAATACAAACATGTTTTCTTTAGAGGTTACTCTTCTTGAAAGAGCGACATATAATTGGCCATGTGAAAAACACTCAACGCTCAAATATAAGCCTGTAGCGTTGAAAGTTGTACCCTGCAATTTATTAATGGTCATTGCAAAATATATCATTAGCGGAAATTGTAGGCGTTTAAATTGGATCAGTAAATCCGATGGTATCAGAGGAATTCGGGGAATCAATACATCTATCCTGGCTGAGGGAAGCCTCACGCTCTACAGATGATTCTCTGGCTCTCTGTATTCGATTTCTATCCCTATCCTGACTGTGCCGGCCCCCCGGTCGCTACCACCGCAACCGCTATGTCCCTGCATTTAAATCTTCAATATCTTCGAAAATACTCATTTAAATTACATGCTGTAAATGGCCATATTGATCAATATTAAATGCACAATTGCACAAAGAACCGGATGGATTGGCAATATTGTTTCGTTTTGACGTCCTGAAATTTTGTCAGAGTGGGCGTCGGAGTTATAAGATCGTCCATTTTATGGAAATTCAACGAAGGAAGTAATTGGTTGTGCGCATTTTCGAAACTTTGTAAGAATTATTGGAGTCTTCTTAGTTGGGTATAGTTTCGAAAATCGAATTAAGAGTGAGGGTTATATTGATTTGATTTTGGTAACCTTCACTTATCTCGAAAGGGGATTTAAAAACCTTTTGCAAATCCAAATTGACCTCGTGAATGATCTTGGCGACTTTGAGAGGGTTTTTATGTTAGGAAGAGTAGAATCGAGGTTTTGGATTATATACAAGGTGTTCCATAAGTAACACTGTGGGACAGCCAACGCAGGGTTGCAGATCCCGAGTATATACAAGGTTATCAGTAAACAACGCTGTGGGGCATCCAATCCAGTGTTGCAGATTACGAGCACCGAGGGAACGAGGACAGTATTGCGAGACCAGCGCCGTAATACTACGTTCAGGAATAGGCATAGAGGAGATTACCAGGATACCTAGGTGGATTGACGGAATAGGAATGACCAGCACGCAAGTTATTGGAAATATATCTCAAAATATATCTTATACATGCTATATACGACCTGACATAAGATGATAAGACTCTGTCTCGAGTCAGTGCAGCGTTGGAATACTCGCTTACCATATGGAATGATTCGCCCTTCCTACGAAGACAGGCTCAGTATTTTCCAGTTGCCATCTTTCAACTGCCGACGTGAGAGGGGTGATTTAATATTTTCCTTCAGATCGCTCCGTGGTGACTTCGGTGATTGTATTCGTGACCTGTACACTTTGAACCATAACAACTTGAGAGGACATCAGTTCAAACTGGCGAAGGATAATTTTGTTACCACTCAACGTCATAGCTTTCTCACCAACCGAATTTTCGAGAGATGGAACCGTTTGCCGGTTTCCGTGGTCAATGCTGGGCCCGTCAATGGCTTCAAGAACGCCCTGGATCTTTACGATGCAAGATCTTATTAATTGTGAACTGTTTCTGATATTTCTGTTTTGAGTTTATAGGAATTTCCTCAACTCTTCTTGTATTTTAATAATAATAATAATATCATCAGATTATATAAATTACTGTTGTTGTAAAGCGGCAATTCGGGAAGATTTGTGTTAGTCGTATATGATCGTAGATAAAAACGTGGATTCGCCTGAGCTCAAGCGACGCATATTGGGATCAAGGAAGAATATCTACGTACAATTTCCGCCGCACCCTATTCGGGGTTTCAAAGTGGTTTATTTTGTTAAATCTAAATATCTGGGTTGTAAGCTACTGGAATAAATTGTTCGTTTTTAGCGTGAATATTCTTTTGGTGAATTTAGGAGTCATTACATTACGCTGGGGTATGTGGGAGAATTAAATTTGCCTGGCGCCCATTTACAAGGTTCCCTTTTTGAATCCACTCCCATCTCCACTGAAGCTAGACCGCGGATCCCCGTGTTCTACTAGCTCCGAGTTAAACCGCTGCGACTTGGGAACAGTCGTAGTGGTGATAATAGATGACTCTGTAAGTAATTAAATAATACGTACATTAAGTGTCAAACTTCAAATGCGTTTTTCTCAAAGCTATGTTTCTTGAACTGGTGATCACTGTAGCTCGGAAACCACTCTGTAGATGTTAATGAAATTTATACAGCTTTTCGAAAACATGAAAAATTAGTGCCTGATCGAAGGATTTTTTTCATTTCGATTTTTTATAAAAATTAACGGGTTTTTTCCCGAAAATCTGAAAGGCTGCCATTTTGATAATTTTGCACTTTCCAAGGATAAGTGATGGTCACCGCAAGGAGCTTCGGTTGGAACTGAGTCATCACAAACAGCCATTGCTTTTGAAATGATTAATTTTTTGTTCTGAAATTTCTGACAAATCGAGTGGAATCCTTATTTAATGATGCTATGTTTTTACTTTAACGAAATAAAATAATTTACTGGCAATTTTTTTCTTAAATTGTCATATTTTCATGTCTCTGACTACACCTAACCCCTTAAAAAAAATTTAATTTGAAATCTGTAATCTAAAAATTTTTTTTTTTGTTTCTCCAAAACCATCAGGCTGATTCTGCCCAATAACGAACTTAACCGAGATATTTATCTCCCAAACCTACTCTGAACATTTCAACTCTCTAGCAGCTAGAGAGTTGAAATGTACTCTAGCTCATTCCGTTCGAGAGTTATCGTCCGTACGGCCGGCCGGACAGAATCGATTTCGACCACTGATTCTTGATCAGTGAATCGAACCAGATTGTTTAAGACCATTTTTATAAAAAAATCGAAAAATACAGACATTTGGGCAAATTGATTTCAGCGCTCTGTTCCGAGGAACAAGAGCGCCAAAAATGGTGCAAATGTGTTTCTTACTGTATCGGTGTTGATATTGCAATATACAGGCTATTGAAACTTTCAGGCTGTTAATTAAAACTTTCTTCCTTGAATGCTTAGCTTGATTTTTAAAATGATTTGATTTCATTTCTTAGGCTGACGATGAGGCACTGTAAATGTTTCATCAACTTGTGTGAGTTAGGAAAATCAGTTGTGTTGTGAGTGGGTGTTGTCATTGTGTCCTTATACAGTGACTATATTCCCACATAAATAAAAATATAGTCATTGTACAGTGACTGTAAGAATACAGTTACTGTAATTCACTGTATGCCCTTACGCCATCTTACGCCTCCTTACGAAGCTGAGCGCTACCGTATGAGTAGGAAATTTATTTTCTAGCCTCGGACTTGAACTTGATCTTCGTTTCTTAGTCCAACATGAAGGGTTAATTGGCAAGTTTAGAATTATAAAAAAATTGGTTCAAGCACTGACGTGAAGTCAGAAGCTTTTGCGCGTATGTTCTATTGTCCATCCTTCTGTATTGGACACCCTTAATCGAATTTACCATGGTAAATTATGTTGTCCATTCTCCTGTATTGGACACTTAATTCGAATTTACCATGGTAAATTCGAATTAAGTGTCCAATACAGGAGAATGGACAACATAATTTACCATGGTAAATTCGATTAAGGGTGTCCAATACAGAAGAATGGACAATAGAACATACGCGCAAAAGCTTCTGACTTCACGTCAGTGCTTGAACCAATTTTTTTTTTCGTGATTTTTTTAAAATTTTCTAGGGGTACGGTTCTTAAAATTTTTTTTTTCGTCATTTTTTTCAAATTTTCCAGGGGTACGGTTATTACAAAATTTTAAACACGTCATTATGTTGATTTTCTACTACTAGTTACCAAGCTTCAATTCGATCGAATATTTATTTTTTGAGTTATCAAGGAAATAATATTCCAGGTGGGTATAACTCGGAAACCGTTAGACCGATTATGCCCAAAAACGAACTCAACTCTCCTTTTCGGATACGCAACCTACTCTGAAAATTGCAAGTCCCTATCTCCTTTCGTTCGAAAGTTATCGAGGCAACGGTCACCCATCTACTGAACTCACACAAGAATGCTCGAATCTTCAACAATATTTAACCGATCGTATTAAAACTTGAAAGATGGCAGTAGAGTTAGCTTATGAAGGCTCTTGCAAAATTTCAGCAATTTCAAAGGGATAACTAGTTACTGATATATAGAATTTTTTTTTTATTTTCAATGATTTATTAAAAATTTTCTACAAATGCTATCCTCACAAATTTTGCAAACATTTTTGCGTTGGCATTCTACAACTAATAACCATGTTTGAATTCAATCGGTTCAGTATTTTTCGAGTTAATGAGGAACAAAAAACTACCAAATTTCAGAAAATTTCATATGGTATAACTCTAAAACCGTTTGGCCGATTATGCTCATAAACAAACTGAAATGTCGCGTTCTGGTGCAGATCCTAACCTGAAAATTTCAAGCCGCTATCTCATTCCGTTCTCAAGTTATCGTGACAACAAAAATATTTTTTAATAATTTTTTTTTAATTTTCTAGCCATACGATTCGCACAAAATTTTTCAAACGTGCTTAGGTTCATATTCTACAACCACCCACCAAGTTTCAGTTCAATCCGATTTATATTGGTTGAAAACAAAATTATTACTCGGAAACCACTAGGCCGATTATGCCCATTAACGAACTTGTCCGTTGTATTGGGATGCGCCACCTACCCTGAAAATTTCAAGTCGCTAGCTCTTTTCGTTCTCAAGTTATCGTGGCAACGGCCGGACGGACGGCCGGACGGACAGAATCAAATTTGACCTCGAATTCTTCATTGGGGAGTCGAACTTAATCGCTTGTGACCATTTTCGTCAAAAAATTCGAAAGTTACAGACATTTGGGCAAAACTATAACGCGATGTTCCCCAGAACATACGCGCAATTATAGTTCTAAACTTGCTGATTGCAAGAAAGTCTACCAGCTGTTTCTTAATAATTCAAATAGAGGGTCCTTCTGAGTCTCACTGGGAGCTATTTTTAATTTGTTACAAAATACCTACCTTTTGAACCATATTTTCGGAAAAAACACGCATGCGCATTTCGCAGATCCGTATTCTATCTGGGTAGTAAAAACTGTCGCGAAATGTGCACCGTCTCACTTAAAACCTCCATTTACATGTGAGTACATACAATACCGTCTTTACCATAAGGGCACACGGGACCCGTGCCCAGGGCCCCCATCATTAGGGGGGCCCCGAAAGACAGCCAATTTCTGTCAGATTTATTATAAAAAAAAAATTGTCGAGCACAATAACAGTAAGCACCCAAGTCGAAAATAAAATTTACTTTGGTCTTAAAAGTTCAAATCAAAATTATGTTTATTTAACCAAATTAAGACAAAATCAAGTACAACTTCCCTATTTTCTTTTTGAAGTATAAAATAGCCCTAACAGTTGACCTCATTCTGACTTAATCAGCTTAGTTAGGAACGACTTAAGACAAAAAAGTCAAATAAGACTAAACTTGGCATTTATTTGGCTCAATATAAGTAAAAAAAACTTGGTTCTAGCACTGACGTGAAGTCAGGAGCTTTTGCGCGTATGTTATATGGTCCATTCTCCTATATTGGACATGCAGGTAAATTCGATTAAGAGACAATAGAACATACGCGCAAAAGCTCCTGACTTCACGTCAGGACAAATTTGTTTTTGTATTTTTTTTTTATTTTCTAGGGGTACGGTTCTCACATTTTACACACGTCTTTATGTCGATATTCTACAACTAGTTACCAAGCTTCAATTCGATCGAGTCTATATTTTTTTAATTATCGAGGAAATAATATTCCAGGTGGGTATAACTTCAAAATCGTTAGACCGATTATGCTCAAAAACGATATTAACCCTCTTATTGGGATGCGCAACCTAGCTTGAAAATTGCGAGTCCCTATCTCATTTCGTTCAAAAGTTATCAAGGCAACGGTTACCCATCCAGCTACTGAACTCACACAAGGCTACTCGGATCCCAAACAATATAGATCCGATCATGTGCAAACTTGGAACTTGGCAGTAGAGTTAGGCTTTGAATGCTCTCGCAAAATTTCAGCGATGTCGGACGAATAGTTTCGGATATATATATTTTTCAATGATTTTTAAAAAAAAATTTTAACGATACGATCCTCAAAAAATTTCGCAAGAATTTTTGCGTTGGCATTCTACAACTAATAACCGTATTTGAATTGGATCGGTTTTGTACTCCAAAATCGTTTGGCCGATTATGCCTATAAACAAACTCAAATGTTGCATTCTAATGCACAACCTAACCTGAAAATTTCAAGTCACTATCTCTTTCCGCTCTCAGGTTATTCTGATATAAATAATATTTTTCAATAATTTTTTTAAAACTTTCTAGTGACACGATTCTCACAAAATTTCCCAAACGTCCTTAGGTTTGTATTCTACAACCACTTACCAAGTTTCAATTCAATCAGATTTGTATTGGTTGGAAAAAAATTATTACTGAGAAACCATTGGTCCGATTATACCCATTTTCGAACTTGTCCGTCGTATTAGAATACGCCACCTACCCTGAAAATTTCAAGTCGCTATCTTTTTCCGTTCTCAAGTTACCGTGACAACGTTGATGTTCCCCAGAACATACGCGCAAAAAGTGGGAAAGCTCTTTGGACAGGGGCTTTGGCGCTCTTGTCAAAGTACTAGCGAGTAATTATTTAAACTTTGACTGCATCATAAATATTGAAAAATCATATCTCCGAAAGTATTAGTTTGTTACAGTTGAGAATGATGTCTTTTGATGAAACTGCATCTTTAAAAAAATGAATTTTAAATTTGTAATGTTAAAAGAATTTTTTTTTTGTTAATCCGAAACCACCGATTTTGCCCAATAACAAACTTAACCGAGATATTTTTATCCAAAACCAACTCTGAAAATTTCAACTATCTATAGCTCATTCCGTTCAAGAGTTATCAGGGTAGAAAAATATATAATTCGCTTTCTTTACTTTCCAAAAGGCCCCCAAATTATTGTGTGCCGAAGGGCCCCAGCATAGTTTAAGACGGCCTTGAGTACATATACTGGACTAGGAAATGGAGGTTCCGAATGCAATCCCAAGGCTACGGAAGAAATTCCCTACCACCATTCACTGTTGGGTCGAAAATCAACAACGCTGTAACTACGGTGGCCAAGGACATAGTAACAATTCCTACATAGAACACAACTCATTCTCCCAACTCGTCGCGAAAGCTCTTAAGAGCTTATGAGGGGTCTTTTCAGAAATCCTAGGAGTGTCAGTATAATCATAAACATACATCCGATGGTAAAGAAATTCTTTAAGCGCCTTATCTTCAGGAAATTAATTCAATGTATTTCAGAAATCAAGTTCAAGGGAGCAACTTTTCACTAAGACCCTGTATATTTCAATATTGACTCTATTACGGTGGATAGAGGTGGATAGCATTCTTGAACTTGGGGTGACATTCGACAGAAAGCTCCTCTTTGATCGACATATTGAAAACGATGTTAACAGCTCCAATAGAATGCTTGGTTTTATACTCCGTCATAGTAAACTTTTTAAAGATAATAGAACATTGCTGACTCTGTATTACTCGTTTGTATTTAACAAGGTAAATTTTGCATCTACAATATGGAACCCACAGTACACGTGCTATGTTAAAAAGATTGAAAGTATCCAGAATATATTTATTCGCTATTTGTGTTTCAGGAATCATTTCCTTATTAGTAATCATGATTATACAGATGTCCGTAGTTATTTCAAATTAATTAGACTGGAAGATCGTTGAAAAATAACTGTACAATTTTACTGCATAAACTATTGAATAGTGTACTCATGGTTCCAGATATTTTGCGAAATATACCATTTAGAGTTTCCGAGTTTAGGCTTCGAGAAAATGATCTGTTCTACGTTCCCTTCCGAAGGACTAATAGTGCATGTAATTCTCCCATCTGTAGAATGTTAAACAGTTATAATGCGTTTTTTGCTGAGATAGATATGTTCAATACATCCTTAAATGCCCTCAGGCGCTTACTGAGGCAAACATTTCTGTGACTGTGCTGAAGCGTTTTGTTCAGTTTGATGCTTGTTGCTGTTTTTTTCTTTTTTTCTTGATAACATCTTTTGCTTCGAGATTTGCTGGTTCGAGATTGTTTATTGTTATTGAATATCATTTATATTGAAGGTTGTTTGTTATTTATGTTTATGATTTTGCACAATAAATTGTTTTATTTGGGTGAATACTGTTTCTATGCGTTGCTTGTTTGTATTCAATAAATGTGTACAATTGTGTACAATAAATAAAATAAAATAAAATAAAATATTACAATAACAAATGCATCTGCACCATTTCTTTACGTTCAACATGTCATTTCGCTAAAAACTGCACCGACATTTCCGAAATACTGACTCGAAAATGCAACCGAAACACCAGGCCCAAATGCCTGCTGAACTGCTCCATGCAGGTATGTTGCAATTAGTCCATAAAGCTACTTTTTTTCCTGGATATTTATCTTTCTCAAATCTCTTAACGTACGAGTTAAAATCAAAAGCAATAAGATACTGATCAGGAACACACCGAATAAGAGTCTGATGGACACAAAATTGTACTGAGTAAATCTGAATATTCCGTCCGAATTGGATTTACTTTTTCCAAAATAACTCTTCCTTTTCTCGAAATTGGTTTAACTTTTTCCGAAATTGAATTTGAAAAGCTATAGAAAGAGCCGCTCGAGCTGACTTCATAAGTTCTCGAGAAAACCCGGAAAAACAAGCATGGCCCATTTCTAAAAACCATCATTCCTTCATTATTCTCCAAGCGATTTGAATGAAATTTCGATTGGTGAGGTAGTTCATTTATTGGAACCTAATCTATGCCATAAAATTTTCATAGCGATCTTCAGAAAAAGATAGTGAACTTTCATTCTTCAAATACGAAGCATTTAATAATGAGTACACCTCCCACAATATCGTATAATGATTATGAAAATATGACTCAATCCTCATCGTTCAATTCGCGATTCAAGGATAGGTTGCTCCCTCTATAAACTCACCTCTATAATAGAGGTGAGTAGACAATAGAACATGCGTGCAAAATTTCCTGACTTTACGTCTGTGCTTGAACCATTTTTGGCGCTCTTGTTCCTCGGAACAGAGTGCTTATCAATTTGCTCGAATGTCTGTTATTTTCGAATTTTTGGCTGAAAATGGTCTTAAGCGATTTGGTTCGACTCACTGATCAAGAATCCATGGTCAAAATCGATTCTGTCCGGCCGTCCGGCCGTTAACACGATAACTGTCGAACGGAATTAGCTAGACAATTGAAATTTTCAGAGTGGGTTCGAAGGATAAAAATCTCGGTTAAGTCCGTTATTGGGTAAGATCGGTCAGATGGTTTCGGAGTAACAAAAACAATTTTTTTTTTCATTAACATTGCATTAACTTTTAAATTAAATTTTTTTCAAGATGCAGTTTTATCATAAGAATCCAATTATATCACTTTCAACTCTAACAAATTAATACTTTCGGAGATATGATTTTTTTAAATTTCAGTAATACTTTGTAGTTCTATGTATTCACTGTCTGTTCACTGTTCATAAATGTCATCTTATCTAGCTATTAGAAACATGTCAATTCGACTGGTTGCATATTGAATAATTTATTTACGTATAAATTCGGGATGATCTTTCAGAAGATTTAGAATTGTATCATTTTAATGATGTAGTTTTCTGAAGGCAATAGGAAAGAAGAACATAATGGAATCATCAAAACAAATTACTGTTCGTTTACCATTGAGATTAATATTACACTTTACTTCCTTAACTAGTAAGACGTGTTCCTATACACAGTATTTTCATAATGTTGCTAGCAAAAAAATGCTGAATTATGGATCTACATTTGTGTATCAAATATTTTTTAGTTAAGGTTCATAATACAGAATGAATGTGTCAGTGGTATGAACCATTAAATTATGAAAAGAGGATTGTATTTTATTGATATATTTTGATTTATTAAAATAATTGGTTCGTCAGCCTCTACCTACTCAAATATCAGGAATAAATAGACAATATGCTATGATTGTCTCCAGCCTTGCTCTAGATATTTCGATGATATTTTCCTTTCTATTATAAATGATAATTTTTGAAGCATTAAAGCATTGAAGATTGCTCATTTAATCTTAATAAATAAACTATTATTTGTATTTAATTTCCTTTATAATGCAGTTATATCATGAGAATCCATTGATACCATTCCCAACTCTGAGAAAGCAATACTTTCGGAGATATGATTTGTCAAAGTTTGAACAAGAGTGCCAAAGCTCCTGTCCATAGGGCTTGAACCATTTTTGCGCGTATGTTCTGGGGAACATCGCGTTATAGTTTTGCCCAAATGTCTGTAACTTTCGAATTTTTTGACGAAAATGGTCTCAAACGATTAAGTTCGACTCCCCAATGAAGAATTCGAGGTCAAATTTGATTCTATCCGTCCGGCCGTCCGTCCGGCCGTTGCCACGATAACTTGAGAACTAAAAGAGCTAGCGACTAGAAATTTTCAGGGTAGGTGGCGGATCCCAATACGACGGACAAGTTCGTTAATGGGCATAATTGGCCCAGTGGTTTCCGAGTAATAATTTTGTTTTCAACCAATATAAATCCGATCGAATTGAAACTTGGTGGGTAGTTGTAGAATATGAACCTAAGCACGTTTGTGAAATTTTGTGCGAATCGTATGGCTAGAAAATTTTAAAAAAATTATTAAAAAATATTTTTGTTGTCACGATAACTTGAGAACGGAATGAGATAGCGGCTAGAAATTTTCAGGTTAAGATGTGCACCAGAACGCGACATTTCAGTTTGTTTATGAGCATAATCGGCCAAACGGTTATAGCCATCTGAAATTTACTGAAATTTGGTGGTTTTTTGTTCCTCATTAACTCGAAAAATACTGAACCGATTGAATTCAAGCATGGTTATTAGTTGTAGAATGCCAACGCAAAAATGTTTGCAAAATTTGGTGAGAATAGCATTTGCAGAAAATTTTTAATAAATCATTGAAAATAAAAAAAAAATTCTATATATCAGTAACTATTCGTTTGAAATTGCTGAAATTTTGCAAGAGCCTTCATAACCTAACTCTACTGCCATCTTTCAAGTTTTAATACGATCGGTTGAATATTGTTGGAGATTCGAGCATTCTTGTGTGAGTTCAGTAGATGGGTGACCGTTGCCTCGATAACTTTCGAACGAAAGGAGATAGGGACTTGCAATTTTCAGGGTTGGTCGCGTATCCGAAAGGGAGAGTTGAGTTCGTTTTTGGGCATAATCGGTCTAACCGTTTCCGAGTTATACCCACCTGGATTATTATTTCCTTAATAACTCAAAAAATAAATATTCGATCGCATTGGCGCTTGGTAACTAGTGGTAGAAAATCAACATAAAGGCGTGTTTAAAATTTTGTAAGAACCGTACCCCTAGAAAATTTGAAAAAAATGACGAAAAAAAAAATTTTGAGAACCGTACCCCTAGAAAATTTTAAAAAAATCACGAAAAAAAAAATTGGTTCAAGCACGGACGTGATGTCAGAAGCTTTTGCGTGTATGTTCTATTGTCCATTCTTCTGTATTGGACACCCTTAATCGAATTTACCATGGTAAATTATGTTGTCCATTCTCTTGTATTGGCCACTTAATTCGAATTTACCATGGTAAATTCGAATTAACAGTGTCCAATACAGGAGAATGGACAACATAATTTACCATGGTAAATTCGGTTAAGGGTGTCCAATACAGAAGAATGGACAATAGAACATCCGCGCAAAAGCTTCTGACTTTACGTCAGTGCTTGAACCAATTTTATTTTTTATCTCTTTGTTGGCATCTTTACAGCAAGTAACCAATATTTTGATATAGAAGGTAGGGAGCGCGCATCGCTCGGCTATGCATACCGTAATGAAAGATCAATCGAGAATCCCGGTGTAGAATACCATGTAAAAATATCAATAAAAGAATGATAATAATAGTAGATAATAATTCCATATTTGCAGATAATATACATGTAATTTTCAGCACGTTAAAACACAAAATTCAAACCTGTATCTGCTTAAAGGAGACGGCAGTAGAAATGTTGATATGGAAGCTCCTAAAAGAGTGTCATATACACTCTTAGTCAAATTTAACATCGATGTATCGATCATTGTAGAAGTGGTGTAACTCCATATATTTTAAATATATATTTTTCTGCTTAGTGAAATCACATTTAGTAATATCTCTCATCAAAATATTGAAGCAACTTCAATAGTTGCAGTATTATCCCATAAATTTTAGGGGATAATAGTTGCTTCACTATTTTGAAGAGAGATATGACTATATTTGATTTCATTTAGCCAAAAAATATATATTTAAATGATCTGGAGTTACACCAATTTTGTAATGATCTATATATATACCATTTTCTCAGCTTTTATACTATTATATGAATTAATTCATACCATTTCAATGACAAACTTGAGCAAAAAGAGAATCGTCTATGATTACAGAATGTATGATTCAGAAATTATATGAATTCTATTAAATTGAAATTCGTTTAATATCAAATAATAGACGAAAAAACTTCAACTCAAGTAACTTAAGGATACGATATTCACGAAATTTCGCGAAAATTAGTAGGTCGGCATTCTACAGGTAATTACTGAGTTTTAATTGGATCAGATTTGTATATTCTGCGTTATAAAGGCAATAGTAACAACATTTCAGATGAGTATAACTCCGAAACCGTATGGCTGATGAGAATTACCAAATTAAATGTCACATTCGGATGCGCAACCTACCATGGAAATTACAAGTCGCTTTCTCATTCCGTTCTCAAGTTATTGTGAGGTACATAATATTATTTAATATTTTTTTTATTTTTTAGTGGTACCAAGTTTAAGTTCGATCGGGTCTGTATTTTTAGAGTTATCCAAAAAATGATATTCCAGATGGATATAACTCGGAAACCGTTGGACCGATTATGCCCAACAAGGAACTTGACTATCCCATTCAGATGCGTAGCCTTATCCTGAAAATTCCAAGTCCCTTTCTCTTTTCGTTCGAAATTTATCGAGGCAATGGACACCCATCCAGCTACTGAACTCACCCAAGGCTGTTCGGATCTCAAACACTAGAAATCTGATCGTATTCAAACTTGGAACTTCGCTGTATAGGTAGGTTTTGAAGGCTAAAACAATTGACAATAAATGCCTAAAAACAATTGACAATAAATGAGAAAAAGAAATAACTTGTTTTCGAAAATTTCTTCTAAACGTTTTCTAGCTCTTGTGATCAAATGCGCAACAAAAATCTTCCGTGATCTTTCACAAAGCATTGAAAATAAATGGTACATAAAATCTGAAGCTACAGACAGATCCAAGATGCATGTGAGGATATAAATAATCGATTAGAAAGGCCAATGAAAGCTCCAGCACATTCAATACAAGAGCTAGCAAGTGTCAAAAAGAAGAAGGGCAATTTTCGAGAACAAGTCACATTCTCATTATAAAAGTAACTATACTCTTGTCCACTCCAGTTTTTTGTCGTCTGACATATGTTTCGGAAACGAAGTTTCCGTCTTCAAAGACGAAGCGTTACAGTAACGCTTCGGCTTTGAAGATGGAAACTTTGTTTCTCTATTTCAGTATCGTAATGAGTCTATTCCAGCACTAAAAACAGTGCTGGAATGAACTCATTCCCGCATTGTTTCTAGTTATATTTTTCGTTTTGTGGTAGTCAACACTGACATTCGATCCTATATCAAATTTCAACAGACGTCAATCATCAATATAATATAATATGGATACAGTGAAATAATTGTTGAGAGGAAAAGTTTTCATTAAATAATAAGGTACTAGATATTTCCTTCTTGCTAATTTTGAATAATTCATGCTATTAGGAAACTATTTTAAAGCTGATCTCCATGCCCTACGTAAGATTCAAATTCAAAGTACGTAATCTGTCAACTTTCGTAACAGTCACACCAACTGCCAATATACAATACAAAAGTCACTAGGATGTATAATACCAATTTTTCATCAAATTTCAACAGCATTTTACGAAACTTGCCTGAAATAGAGAAAATATCGTCTAATACTCGTTGCAGAAGGCAATTCCAACACTCATGCGTTCGAAAACTCGCTCCTTCGTCGCTCGTTTTCGAATTTTGCATTCGTGTTTGAATTGGGGCCCATTGTGCAACTTGTTTTAGAATATACTATTCCGAAACATATGTCAGACGACAAAAAAACTGTAGTGGACCAGCGTGTCATTACTTTCTTTTATAGTGTTCATAATAAGTCCACAGTGAACTCAAAATAGAATATCACATTCTCATTCCTTTAGTTCCCTTTCATAATGAGTTCACTCCAATGTTCAATATTTTTTGTTTGTTTTTGTTTGTATGAAATCTTCGATACTGCTACAATCTGTTTTAGTTATTCAAAACAAAGAGTTTTCAAAGATACATAATTTGAGAATGAGAATTTCTATCATTTGAATCATGTTTCTGAACATAGCAGTATTTTTTTGAAAAATTCTTTTGGGTAATCTGAAGTCGAAACCAGGAATTTATGAATTGGGTGAAATAAGATGCACCACATTCCTGAAGCCATGATACTGAGAAATGCAATTCATTCAATGAGTATTAACGCATGATTCAGATATTGGCAGGTCCGTTTTTATTATAAATTGAGATTTCCAGATATTCAATGGATCATAAAATATTGATACGAACTGTGCCATTATTGCCAATAGGCTTATTTTAAAGAGCATTTATTGTAAATTCTGAAAACACTTCTTGAAAATTTTATGTACAGGGTGCTAAACAAGATGTGGAATACAGTAAATAATTTTCTCAGTCCAGACCTGAGCTGTCAACAAGTCATTAAAAGGGAATA
Organism: Halyzia sedecimguttata; assembly: GCA_937662695.2. NCBI lineage: Eukaryota > Metazoa > Arthropoda > Insecta > Coleoptera > Coccinellidae > Halyzia > Halyzia sedecimguttata. The sequence goes on from OW569418.2 coordinate 11,596,045, forward strand.
TTAGGCATAGGGCTATACTCATTCCCTGCAATTTTCATGAAGATCCATGCAGGCCTTCAAGAGTTATGCTGATTGAATGTTTTTGCTAAAGTACATAAGACATACTGTATCTTTCAAACGAATACAGTTAGGACATATTTTGAACACTGATTTAGACTCACCACAACGCCCAGCATTTGCACTAAAAGCCTGTACAATCATTCGTGAAATACCCTGTATATAGATTTTTTTTCAATGAATTTTAAAATATTTTTCAGAATGCGATCCTCACGAAATTATGCAAGCATTTTCGCGTCGGCACTATACAACTAACTACCATGTTTGAATTGGATCGAATTAATGTTTTTCGAGTTATTGAGGAAATAACAACCAAACTTCAGATGTGTGTCCTGATGCGATTCTCACAAAATTTCACCAGCGCCTTTATGTCAGTATTCTACATCTATCTACCAAGTTTCAATTCGATCGGATCTGTATTGTTTCATGACAAAATTATTACTCGGAAACCGTTGGGCCGAATATGGCCATTAACGAAACTGTCCGTCGTATTTGGATACGCCACCTACCCTAAAATTTCAAGTCGCTATCTCTTTCCGTTCTCAAGTTATCTTGGCAACGGCCAGACAGCATCAAATTTTACTTTGAATTCTGCATCAGGTAGTGGAACCAAATCTTTTGAGACAATTTTCGGCAAGAAAGTCGAAAGTTACAGACATTTGGGCAACGCTGTTCCACAGAACATGCGCGCAAAAACGGTTCAGTACATGCAAAAATATTTGAAATAAAATTATTCGCAAATTTTATGCTCTATAATTCCCATTATAAATATCAACATAGGAGCTGCAGAAACCGAGATATTTTTAAAAACCGAATTTGCGACGTTTAAACTCGAATAGCTTATCGCGCAGACATGTGATTTTTAGTGGTTTTCTGGACAACTTTCAAAACACCTAAATAAAAGTGGAAACAAGTTTTCATCTTATAATCTCTCATTCCGATGTTAGCTAACTTCTTCTGTTAATGAACAGGACTATTCATACGAGGGAAAGAGAGATAAAAACCCAGAAGAAGCTAAGTTGAGCTTCTTGGGTCAATACATCCGACCCTGGATACACAAGTACGCACTTAATTCTAGGACGAATAGAAGGGTTGGTCTGTAAGACGATTAGTTTCCAGGGCAGAATCGAATCGAATGAACCAGTACCTACTTGAATGGATGCAATTCACGACTACACAAACGATTCCATACAGAATACAATCAGACAAACCTAAGTTCGCGAGGCTGACGATTTTCTGGTAAGATTCCTATCGACAAATCCGATTGCGCATTTCCAACCATAAAAAAATAAATTATAGGTGGAACTCGATTAGGTTCCTCAGAATTTGAAAATACGTCAAGTTTTGTATGTATAATAGTTATTACAAGGCAAGAAGAATTACATTTCAACCCGAGGTTATGTTGTCCCTCGACGCGAAGCAGAGGGTGATAAAAAACCGACTTCACGACAGTACATTTCAAGAATTTTTCATTTTTGGCGCTCTTGTTTCTCGGAACAGATTGTTTATCAATCTGCTCAAATGTCTGTAATTTTCGAATTTGTGGCTGAAAATGGTCTTAAACGATTTAGTTCGTCTCATTGATCAAGAATCCGTGGTCAAAATCGATTCTGTCCGGCCAGCCAGCCGTTAACACGATAACTCTCGAGCGGAGTGAGCTAGACAGACAAACGAAAAAAAAAATTTTTTTTTACAGTAAAAATTTTAAATTTTCAATTCTTTTTAAGATGCAGTTTCATCATGAGAATTCATTGATATTATTCTGAACTCTAGCAAACTAATACTTTCGGATATATGATTTTTAAAAATTTCAATAATTCTTAATTCTATGATTTTATAGAATAGGTACACAATTATAATTTGCTGATGTATGTTAATCCATCATGAGGTGAGCCATAGAACTACGTTTTGAATTCAATCACAAAAATTCTTGAAAATTGACGCACAGAATTGAAAAAATATTACAGTACGCAGTGTTCCCAAGCGCTCACCCATCCAAGTACTAACCGCGACCGACGCTGCTTGGCTTCAGTGTTCGGACGCATTCTAGCATATTCCGTGTGGTATCGCCGCAAACAATATTTCTTCATCTAACTCTGCAATTATATTTATGAGTCAGTTATATCATAAGAATCCATTGATATAATTCCCAACTTTGAGAAATCAATACTTTCAGAGATATAATTTGTCAAAGTTTGTATTATTACTCGCTGGTTTAAATTACACTTTTTTCAATTTGAATTCTTTTATGATAAACTTCTATCACAAGAATCCATTAATATCTTTCCCAATTCTGAGAAACCCATACTTTCGGGGACATGATTTGTCAACGTTTGAAAAAGAGTTCGAAAGCTTCTGTCCACAGGGGTGTTCCACATTTTTTTCTTCATAGTTTTTTCAGATTTCCATAGATTCTCACTATTCACCATTCAATAATTTTTTAATTTACATTGTTTGTCATAATTTTGGAAAATGTATCTGGACTTTTCCGATGTGTGTATCCTCCACTCTTGAGTTCAAACTTCTCATTGTTGGAGAATATATGAAAATCCATATTTCTCTCCCAAGTTCCAGGATAAATCATTAATTTTAATAATTTAACCGTTATCGAAGTCTGCCGCAGGGCTTTCACACTCGATGATGCATTAACTTGGCAGATAATAAATAGGAAAGTTGTGCCAAAAAAGTCCTGAAAAGTGAAGACGACAATGTATATTAAAAACTGGAACTGCGCATATATCTTACTCGCTACAATTACCGTTTCGTCGCTGTTTGAGATTTATTTTCATTAGGGGAATTTGGTTATTAAACTCGAAGTCTGTGATAAATTATGTTCTGCTTCGCTGTCCTTATACTGCCGACACTTAAAAACTCAAAGATTGAATAAATTGAAAGTTGAGCGGCGTGCATCTTCCCGAATCTAAGTCAATTTTTGCAGCGGTTAATGGAGAACACGATTAGCTGCTTTAAGATAAGTTTTTTTTGGCGTTCTTGTTCCTCGGAACAGAGTGCTTATCAATTTGCTCAACTGTCTGTAATTTTCGAATTTTTGGCTGAAAATGATCTTAGACGATTTGATTGGACTCACTGATCAAGATTCCGTGGTCAAAATCGATTCTGACCGGCTGTTTGGACGTTACGTCCGTCCGTCCGTCCGGGCATCCGTAACCACGATAACTCTCGAATGGAATGAGGTAGGTAGTTGAAATTTACAGATTGGGTTTGGGTGATAAATATTTCGGATAAGATCGTTATTGGGTAAAATCTGGCAGGTGGTTTCGGAGTAACAAAAAACTTTTTTTTTAGATTACGAATTTCATTTTGAATTTTCTTAAGATGCAAATCCATCATGAGTATCCATTGATATCATTCTCAACTCTCAGGAAACAATACTTTCGGAGATATGATTTATCAAAATTTTAACAAGAGCGCCAAAGCTCCTGTCCACAGGGCTTGAACCAGAGCTGAGCCAAAGCATTGTGCTTAGTGCTTGAAGCCTTTTTGTGCTTCCGAGTAGTGTGCTTCCAAGCACTTCTTAAAACCAGTGCTTAGTGCTTAGTAATTCAAGCACTTCTTGAAAAGGCTTAGTGCTTAACTAGTGAGCCAGCAGATCTACCCAGCCATAGATCCACCTAGCCAGCAGATTAATTTATCGGTAGATCTACATAGCCAGCTGATCTACGTAGCCAGCTGATCTAAATAGCCAGCATTTCAATGAACCGGTAGATCTACATAGCCACCAGATCAATGAACCGGTAGGTCTACATAACCGGCAACGTAACTGGTAGATCTACATAGCCAGCTAATCCAGCTAGATCTACCCATCCGATAAAGATAAATATACCTAGCCAGGCCATCCAAAAATGACCATTCAAATTATCAATTTTATTTTCAATGTTCAATACAACACTAAAATCGTTAATTCAGTTATCATAAACTCTTCTCGCATTTAAAATATTTGGATACTATACCGCAATTTCAACTTAGTGAGCCCTGATCTGTAGGTAATCCAATTGTAAGAATTGTTGTACATTTAAAAAAACTTATCGGAATCTATTCACCAGGCAAAATTCACAGATTTTTCAACAACGCAACATACTGGTTTTATGCATCGAGATTGAATTATGATCACAATTTTGCTATGAAAATCGTGAACTAATAATACGTGATACATTTCTTCAAGAATTCTATCCAACTATCCAGCTTGCACAAAAATGTACCTCAAGGAAACAATTCCATGCAATGTATGATAATCCTCAATAATTCCATTATTGCGTTGATTAATTTAGAAAAGCAAAAAGAATACCTACTATGAAATGCCTGATAGTGGGAAGTGAGCTATTATACGGTATCCATTAATGTCTTTGGAGAAATATCGTATTTTTCGGCATAAATACTTCAGATGTTTTATGCTAAACCTATGCTTGGGTTTTGGATCGCATTCTCTTCATAAACAGGTCTGTCTTCCTGAATAATAAAAGCATATTTTTCTCAATTACCATCTACTACTGAATGTTCTTACACATAACCTCCAGAGTAATATGGGGATAAAATATTGTGGGTTTCCTTCTGATAATTAAGATATATTTTCGCATGATTATTACCTACCGCATAATCTTTATATCTTATTCCGATCTTACCGTTCAGATATTCCTTCCTTCGTTTGGAAGGTAATTCTATATATGGCAAACTATCCCGCTTGTGCAAAAATGTACTTCAATTTCAAATAAAACAATTCAATACAACGTATGATAATCCTCAAGAATTTCATTCTTGCGTTCTGAACGTAATTCTATCTATGACAAACTATCCAGCTTGTGTAAAAATGTACTTAAATTTCAAATGAAATAATTCAATGCAACGTATGAAAATCCTCAAGAATAACATTATTGCGTTGATTGATTTGGAAAAGCAAAAACTATCAGAGAGTGAATGGGTACGTAGTATACCTACTATGAAATGCCTGATATAAGCTATTATACGGCATCCATGAATGTCTTTGGAGAAATATCGTACTTTTTGGCATAAATACTTCAGATCTCTTATGCTAAACCTATGCTTGGGTTTTGGATCGCATTCTCTTTATAAACAGGTCTTTCTTCCAGAATAATAATAGCATATTTTTCTCAAATGCCATCTACTACTGAATGTTCTTACACATAACCTCCGAAGTAATATGGGAACAAAATATTGTAGGTTTCATTCTGGAAATTGAGATATATTTTCACATGATTATTACCTACCGCGTAATATTTATATCTTATTCCGATCTTACCGTTCAGATATCTCTTCCTTCATTTGGAATTCCTTCGTGAATGCAATTGGTGTGAATAACTGGCAAAATATCATCTAATGTTGTTCAGCCTATACGGAATCCATGATTACACCATCTCCAACCGAATCTACTTGTTATTCTAATATATTCGAACAAATTATTTCTTTAAAACGATTTTTGACATTGTCTTCAGAGCTTCTCGATTTGTCAAATTTGACTTCGGTGAGCAACGGAAAAGAACGACAGCGTCGTTCGTTGAAAAGTCAGCCAAATTTCTGTGTGGTTGGAATGTCGAGAGAAGAGTCACTTTTTGCGATCATAATTCCAAGAAACCAGATTTTTTTTCGGAAAGAGCGAGTCGTACTGGAGACCTTTATACTTTGGTCTTCCCGTTCCTTCTCAAATATCCTCCCGACCTTCGTCGACCAGGCCACGCATAAAGGCTTCTTTTCTCACCTTTTGCAAAAAACGACGCTTTTGCCCAATTTTAAGATTTTTTTTCGGCCGGTACGGAAGAAAGTCCCGCATAGAATCGCCCTTTCTCTCTCCGACGGTACCTCCGCTTTCGTCCCATCTTCACGAACGTAAACGGGAAAAATCTTCAAAAATAGCCCTTTTCGAATAAAGTTTCTTTGATCTCCTTCGGTGGTCGGTCCTTATGTCAAGATTTCTTTTAGTATCCAATGGTAGTCTTATCCAATATTTCAGTTTTGTTTATATGTATATATTTCCATCATCATCATATGGATTATCCAAGAGCTATCTTCAATAGCTGAGGTTATTTCATTGGTCATTTTGCATTCTTCATACTTTGTTTGAAATATCTGTTATCTGTAGATGAGATGACAATGATGAATATTCATAGATACGGACCTTAATTTTCTATCGGTACAGTATTCTGTGAAATCATAGATTTACGATTCGATATAAAAATTTTGAAAAATCATGTATCCGAAAGTATAAATTTGTAAGAGTTGAAAATGATATCAGTGGACTTTAATGATGAAACTGCATCTTGAAAAAAATTTAATTCAAAATTTGTAATGTATGATTTTGCCCAGTAGCAAACTTAGCCGAGATATTTAACCTTCTCTAAAAATTTCAACTGTCTAGCTCATTCCGTTCGAGAGTTATCGTGTCTACGGCCGGCAGACTGGACCGGCCTTACATAGTTGTTCATAAATATTGGATTATTGATCAGTGAGCCGCACCAAATCGTTTAATACCATTTTCATCCTTAAATTCCAAAATTACAGATATTTGGGCAAATTATTAAAACGTTTCTTTTTGGGTTTTCTCTCCCAAACTATATGATTATTTGGGCTAATTGATGAGCACTCTGTTCCGAAGAGCAAGAGCACCAAAAACACCACTTGAAGGATCACGCAGTATTTCGCGAGGGTGCCTGAGGCGTGAATATACAATATAACATGCGCACAAAAGCTACTGACCGCACGTTAATATTTTTCTCAAATTGTGTATATTCTGATAAAACATTCTGCCCACATATCAAATAAATTGCTTATGCAATTGGTATAATTCCTCATCACTAAACACGCACTAACGCACAGTTTCATCACGTCAACTTTCAATTTAGGTTCGGACATTTTGTATTCGGAAAATGGGCTCATAGGTGAAATACATAGAAATTCAATTATTTTTGTGTCATTTACAGATTGACCGTAAGTACAGGAAACTTAATATTCATTATGGATCAATGGAGATTTGCGAATGAATGATTATATGCCATTGACGATTTCTCATGTTAAACATCATATAATATGTTATCCAATATACAGGGCCATTCTTTCAAAGGGACAATTAGCCATTTTGCCCAAATGTCTGTGATGTTCGAATTTTTTTCCGAAGATGGTCTCAAACTCTCTGATTTCTTTGCCACGATAACTTGAGGACGGAAAGTGATAGCGACTATAAATTTTCAAGGTAGATGATTCGTCCAAACGCGACACTAGTTCGTTAATGGTCATGTTCAGCCCAACGGTTCTCGAGCACAAATTTTAATCAACTTTAAAAAAATATTAAGAAATATTATTCATCTCACGATAACATGAGAACTGGAAGAGATATCGACTTGCAATTTTTAGGGTAGTTTGCGCATCCGAATGCTGGCCTTTGAGTTTGGTGGTAGGAATAATCGGCCAAACGGTTTCGAAGTTATACGTATCTGAAATTTTGTTGTTGTTTCCTCAATAACTCAAAAAATACTTTTCCTATGCAGTTTAATCATGGTAATTAGTTGTAAAATGCCGATGCGCAAATTATTGAGAAATTTCGTATGGGCGTTAACTTTCGAACGGAGACAGCGACTTGCAATTTTCAGAGTAGGTTGCTCATACGAATGGAACAGTTAAGTTATATGTTGGGTAAAATCAGTCCTACGGTTTCGGAGATATACCCATCTGGAATATTATTTTATCAATACCTCAAAAAAAAAAACAATATTATGAAAATATATGATGTATCTCACGATTACTTGTCAACGGAAAGAGATAGCGACTTGAAATTTTCGTGACAGGTTGCGCATCCAAATGCGATAATTGAGTGGCATAATCGGCCAAATGGTTTCGGAGTACACATCTGAATTTTTGTGGTTATTTCCTCTATAACTCAAAATATAAAAATTCTATCCAATTAAAATTCGATAATTACTTGTAGAATGCCAACGCGCCAATTTTCTCCGAGTTTCGTGAATTATCCTGAAATTTCTTGAGAAGTAAATTGTTTGTATATCATTATATATCTAGAGATTTTAAATTCAGGAAGAATACATATGTGAATTCAAAATTCTGTGATGAAAGACGATACTCTCATTACTCAAGCCTGTCATTAAAATGGCATGAAATGTATTCATATCTCATAAAAACTGAGAAAAAGTTCTATATCTATGGTAAATTAGAATTAGAGTGTCCAATAGAGGTGAATAAAATATTATCAACAGTAATTTTGTCGGTTTAAGGTTAAATTTGAGTTTTTTTCAACTATCCTGAAAATTTGTATATTTCAGAAACTATGGTCGATCTACTTCGTGAATAGACAACTGAAAATTTGCACAAAACCTCCTGACCTCAGGTCAGTGGTTTAACCAATTTTCATTGCATTCCTATTCGAAAAATGAGGTATGTTTATTCAACCATATCTATGGTCTCCTTTGATCGTCTTGGAGATGTTATTTGGATTTTAGGAAAAAAATTACAATCTAAGAGTTGCATTTTGACGCCCTTTTTCCCAGTGAATGTTGGATGTAAAAAAATAAAATATTTGGAGAACCTATAGAAAATGCTGTTTATTATGATCATAATCATTTTCCACAACAATCCACGCTATTCACAAATGATGAATATAGTATTTCGATTTATTTTGAAATTCGTGTTTTTAATGGATGGCCTTTTTGGCGCTCTAGTTCCTCGGAACTGAGTGCTTATCAATTTGCCCAAATGTCTGTAATTTTGGAATATTTCGATGAAAATGGTCTTAAACGATTTGGTTCGACTCACTGATCAAGAATCCGTGGTCGGAATTTATTCTGTCCGGCCGGCCGGTCCGGCCGGTCCGGCCGGCCGTAGGCACGATAGCTCTCGAACGGAATGAGCTAGAGAGTTGAAATTTTCAGAGTAGGTTTGGGGGATGAATATCTCGGCTAAGTTCGTTATTGGGCAAAATCGGACAGACGGTTTCGGAGTAACAAAAAAAAAAAAATTTTTTTACGAAACAAATTCCAAATCAAATTTTTTTTAATAAGCAGTTTTATCATAAGAATCCATTCATATCATTTTCAACTCTAACAAGCTAATACTTTCGGAGATATGATTTTTTAAAATTTCAATGTAGATCGTATTTCACAGATTGATATAATTATTATTCTATGTATGAATTCTCATAATGTCAACTAAATCGATACAAGTTCTCGAAGTTCCGACCTCGGGAATTTTCCTTGCTAAAAGTCTGTCTGAGAAACGTCAAAATAAATCCGTTAGACGGGGTGCGGGAAATTTTTCGCAACGAAATGGCCGTTCTAGGCAGTTTTCGGGACTGAACGTTGACGAGAAGCGAAGATAAGGGTAAAAAACGGTCAAATAAACCTCCATGTGGCGATTTTATGTCGAAAAGTGAAAATTAAGAATATCTATCCGCGGTTAGTACCGACGTTTTATTCTAATACCGGAGATCGAGAGGATCCTTCGAGGAGTCCGATAGTGTAGATGTATAGATAGTGGATATCTCGGTTTCGGACGAGGGAAGGCGGGTTCGAAGCCCATCAAGGGAATTATACTTTTTCGTGTTTTTTTTTCAATTTTTATCGCAATATTAACTTCGAATAACGGTATATCTGCCGACTTTAAGTAAGGGTGTTTTCCTTTTTTTTTTCTGAGCATATATCGCTGAAAATAAACCATTACTATACGGGGTGTTCTTTTTTTCACGGCACAATTTGCCACGATTGAATTGATTCGTGCCACAAACAAACCGTTATCTAAATAGGAACCTTGGATGGATTCTTATAATGTATTTTTCGGAAATCTCTATACAGGGTGTTTTTCTTTTAATGTCAATTGCAGATTGCTGTTTTTAACGCTATGAACATACCCTTTCATTTTTTCGTGTTGGAAAATATACTTTCGAGGCATACATCGTTGGAAATAAACCATTACTATACAGGGTGTTCATTTCCTCGCGGCATCGATTATTTTCAAATGCAAGCGTTTTAAGTAAAATGTCACTTCGAGATTTCTATCGCGAGGAGAATTCTCAACTTTGTAAAACCGTTGCGAAATGATAACCGCTGCTATACAGGGTGTCTTAAGAAATATGTCAACTCCGAAACTTTACGTGTATGTATTTCAGTGGAACCCAAGGCGGCTCAGATTCACAATTGGACCCTGTAGGGGGCGCTAAAATCGATGTATAGGAACTCGGAAACAGGCGGATCGATTTTGATGAAACTCTGTGATTTTCTTTCGGCGTATCTCTGATTCACAATAGCATCCTGTAGGGGCGCCCCGATCGATCTATAGGAAACGGCTCGAACGATTTCGATTAAACTTTGTGTGCGTATTTGAATGGGCCTCAGAGTCACAATAGGAACTCGGTAGATAGCACTGTGTTCGGTTTATAGACTCTCGAGAACGACCGGACCGATTTCGTTGAAACTTTCTGTGTGTGTGTGTCTGAGGAAGTCTCGGAAAAATGTAGATCTACCGGAAAATGTAGATCTATCGGAAAAATGTAAATCTACCGGAAAAATGTAGATCTGCCGGAAAAATGTAGATCTACCGGAAAAATGTAGGTCTACTGGCTAGGTAGATCTGCGGGCCCACTAGTTATTATTCTATCTATGAATTCTCATAATGTCAACTTGACAGAAGGGAATATTGTAACTTCAAAAATATTGGGGTTGAAATACTCGTATTTTAGCGATGCAACGGGGACCTCAACCGAAAATGTTTGAAAATATTACGTAAATATTGAAAGCATAATTCTGTAGTTTGGTGAACGTAGATCAGGAAATTTTTGATCGATTACAAGGTAATTTATTATTACTTATCTAATAAACCATTATTTGAATTGAATTTCCTTTATGATGCAGTGATATCATATGAATACATTGATATAATTCACAACTCTGAGAAACCAATACCAGATATTTTTATTTTTTATTCCTCGCCGACCGATCCACCTGTTCCCGAATACTTTGTTTAGGTAATCACGTGCATCTTAAAAATAAGGGTTCCATCCTGTTGAAACTATAGCATTTCATTTGGGAGATCTTGCTCAGCATCGTTCGGCAAAATAACCGCGAATAAGCGAATCAGGTCATCCCGTAATGTATCCAAATATTTTGGACCTGTTAACGGTCCTTCAATGAAGGGAGGACCCATAACCTTGCTCCTAACAGTTCCAGCCCATACATGCACTTTTTCAGACATCATGTATGTACCTCCATCATCCAGTATGGATTGTGATCTGGCCAATATTGACAGTATTATCTATTGAAAGTTCCATTTAAATAAGATGTTGCTTCGTCAGTAAATTTTATTTTAGCTGGGAACCCCTAATAGGCATTGCAAAAGTCCATCATTTTTCGCAAAACTGAGTTATGTAGTCAAAATCATCTAAATTCAGTTCGTTCACTAAATGAAACCTGAATGGGTGCCATTTATGGCATTATATTTTTGTCAAAACTGATTTTTGCGATAACTCCACATAATTCCTGGTTATTTTACTAATACTAAAGTATGCATTGCATTCCCCGATTCCCTATTGCAACAAAAAAATAAACGTCGGTGAACATCGCTCAATATTTCCACATCACAGAGTGGTTTCGAGTTCGTAAGGAATCTCCCTAGATGGCGCTGGTAAGACAATAGGGCTTATGTTTCCTAGAGCTCCTTCGTTTGTCATTCAGTGGCTAAGTTTCGCTGAGGATTGGTAACGACCATGAAACTAGTACGTATCTGCCCTGCATGACACATTATTCTTTTGGGAGAACAGAGCTGTGTGATTTCATCAAAGTTGAATAGCTACATACTGGTTTCATCCCTATTATGATTCATCAGTGAAGCATAATCAACTACGAAGAAACCCAGTCTTATCGAAATCCAGCAAGCACTTACGAATAGAAAGTAGACAGAAGTGACACCTGGCGATCAATCAAACAAGCTCCTCACTGCGGCTACTCAAACCAATAGATCCCTGCGTATATTATTTTCCCCTTCGTGATGATTCGCAAGTATTCCGTTTGGATTCTCATGAAGTACACCAGGCGGAGCGAAAACGCCCAGGTTAATACGCGGTGCACAATATTGGCACCATAGAAATGCTTTAGGAAGCTACCACTAGTAGTTCAAAGATGAAACGACTGGCAGAGACAAGCTACAGTATTTTCTCAAGGCTGCCCGGGTGCTCGATTATCCAACAATAATATACAGGGTGTTTGGTAGATGGTTGTAGGCATTTCAAGGAACGTTAGGGGGGTTCGTTACCAACATTTTGAACCACATATACTTATGTACCAAGTCTCATGGTTTTTGAGATATCGACCAAATTGTATTTTATCGATCTCAATAAGAGATCGTGCGCTAAAGGCTAATAAAAAATTGTTTATGAGTTTTAACATGTTTATTTTTTATGATTTGCATTGCTAACGTATCTATTCACTAAATTAATAAGGCAAAAAAGCATACTTGATGACAATAAACAAAAAAAAACACAAAAATATTGACCCACAATGTGATTTACCGAACAATCTCACAACTTTCAGAGCCTATAAAAAGAAAAGTACACGTGCTATTCAATTTCAAACACGTGTAAAAACTTCCTTAACTCGTAACCTATACAATGGTGTATGAATAACACAGCTATGTTATCTACAACGGGATCTAACACCACCGCACCTCTCTCAATCCTAGAATTTGGCTAAGTTAGCGAACCCACCATTACGGGTTTCACAAAGCTTGGATCAGCTTGATTGTGGATTTATTTCGATGGTTCCATCAAAAATGAACTGAGAATATACATAGAATCACACTGATTTGGAAATCAAGAGCTGTCAAACGTTTGTGAAACCCACCGATAATAGTTTTGGCAGTTATTCCTCCGTCTTAAGTTGCGTTAAGTGCTGCTTTGGACTATTTAGTAAGTCTAGCAGTGATGGCTACATTTGCAAACCATGAGTATGCGGACATAATCTTTATGTATGGGGCTGCTAATGGCAATGCCACCCAAGCTCGAGAGTTGTACGCAACACGCTTTTCTAATAGAAGAACTCCCAATGCCCAAGTGTTTCGCAACACTTTCATTAGGTTTCGTGAAACAGGCAATCTGCATCGCAGGGAGCCTGGTATTGCTGTACCGCAATATCACGTTGAAGTTGATGAGCAAATATTAGAAGCATTTAACCGTGACCCTACAACAAGCGTGAGGAAAGTGGCAAGACAACTAAATTTGTCTACTTGGAAAGTGTGGTCTGTGGTGCACGCAGAAAGAAAATATCCATTCCACTACACTCCTGTGCAAGGATTAGAAGAAGGTGATCCTATTCGGCGTACTATTTTTTGCCGGTATTTACTAAATCAAGACATGGAAGATGGCACATTTTTAAAAAGGATTCTCTGGACGGATGAGTCCAAATTTGACAAAGACGGTATAACGAACTTCCACAACCTCCACTACTGGGAGCATAAAGGAGGGAATCCACACAAAAAAAAACAAGTGTCTTCCCAAAGACGGTTCAGTGTTAATGTCTGGGCGGCAGTAATCGGCAGAACTTTCATCGGGCCGCACTATCTGCCGGACAATCTAAATGGGACAAGTTATCTACAATTCCTGGAAACTGTTTTAATAGGATTACTGGAGGACATTCCCCTAGAAATTAGGCAAACAATGATTTACCAAAATGATGGATGTCCAGCACACTTCGCAAGGCCCGTCCGGGAGTATTTCGACAGAAATTATCGAAACAGATGGATTGGACGAAACGGGCCCATATTGTGGCCCGCAAGGTCCCCGGACATAACGCCCGTAGACTTTTATGTCTGGGGAAGATTGAAACAATTAGTTTACGACGAGGAAATTGTTACCAGAGACCACTTGGTTAGAAAAATCAACGCGGCTTGCGAACAGTTAAAAGGTGAAATGAGACTGAAAGTAACAACAACAGAAATAAGAAGACGAGCACGGGCCTGCATAAGAAATGGTGGTTCACATTTTGAGCATCAGCTGTAATTATTTTGAAATTTTGAACGCATTGATCAAATTGTTTTTAAATTTTTTTATTAATTTTTCTTGATTTGTTCCCGTTTACATCTGATTATTACTAATATTGTGTACCTTTTAATAATGTATTGTTATCAATTTGAAAAGAAGACAAGTTAAGGAAGTTTTTACACGTGTTTGAAATTGAATAGCACGTGTACTTTTCTTTTTATAGGCTCTGAAAGTTGTGAGATTGTTCGGTAAATCACATTGTGGGTCAATATTTTTGTGTTTTTTTTTGTTTATTGTCATCAAGTATGCTTTTTTGCCTTATTAATTTAGTGAATAGATACGTTAGCAATGCAAATCATAAAAAATAAACATGTTAAAACTCATAAACAATTTTTTATTAGCCTTTTAGCGCACGATCTCTTATTGAGATCGATAAAATACAATTTGGTCGATATCTCAAAAACCATGAGACTTGGTACATAAGTATATGTGGTTCAAAATGTTGGTAACGAACCCCCCTAACGTTCCTTGAAATGCCTACAACCATCTACCAAACACCCTGTATATCCGATCATATTAAAATTTGGAACTTGCCTGTAAAGTTAGGTTTTGAAGCCTTTGACGATATCGTACGCATAGTTTCTGAGATACAGCATTTTTTTCAATGATTTTTTTATAATTTTCTAGTGAAAGGATCCTCGCGAAATTCCACAAGAATTTACGCGTCGGCAATCCGCAACTAATGACCATAAGTTGGATCGAATTGAGTTACAGAGTAAACCACAACAAAATTTCAGGTGGGTATAACTCCAAAACCGTTTTGCCTATTATTCCTAGTGAAGAACTAATTAAAGAAAGTCGCATTGGAATGCGCAATCGACTCTGGAAATTACAAGTCGCTATCTCTTTCTGTTCTCAAGTTATCGTGATATACATAATATTTTTGACAATTTTTTTTGCGCGTATGTTCTGGGGAACATCGCGCTATTATTTAGCCCAAATGTCTGTAATTTTCGATTTTTTGCCGAAAATGGTCCCTGATCAAGAATTCGAGGTCAAATTTAATTATGTCCGGCCGGCCGGCCGTCCGTTGCCACGGTAACTTTAAAACGGAAAGAGATAGCGACTTGAAATTTTCAGGGTAGGTGGCGCATCCCAATACGACGGACAAGTTCGTTAATTGGCATAATCGGCCCAACGGTTTCCGAGTAAAAATTTTGTTTTCAACCAATACAAGTCTGATCGAATTGAAACTTTGTGAGTAGTTTTAGAATGCAAAACTAAGCACGCTTGTAAAATTTTGTGTGAATCGGATCACTAAAAAATTTCGAAAAAATTATCAGGAAATATTATGTCACCATAACCTGAAAACGGAAAGAGATAGTGACTTGAAATTTCCGGGCAAGGTTGTGCATCTGAATGGAATATTTGAGTTGCATAATCGGCCAAACGGTGTTGGAGTTATACCCATCTGAAATTTGGTTGTTATTTCCTCAAGAACTCGAAAAATATAAAACCGATACAATTCTAACTAAGGTAGTCAGTTGTAGAATGCCACCACAAAAATACCTGCAAAATTTCATGAGGATGGTATAACTCAAAATTTTTTTAAAAATCATTGAAAAAAATCTATATTCTATATGTCAGAAAATATTCATCCGGCATCGCTGAAATTTTGCGAGAGCCTTCAAAACCTAACACTACTGCCAAGTTCCAAGTTTTAACACGATCGGATCTATATTGTTCGAATTCCGAGCAGCCTTGTGGGAGTTCAGTAGATGGATGGGTTAACGTTGGATTGATAACTTTCGGAGGAAATGAGATAGGGACTTGCAATTTTCAGGGTAGGTTACACATCCCAATGGGAGAGATATGTTCGTTTTTGGGCATAATCGGTCGATCGGTTTCGGAGCTTTACCCACCTGGAATATTATTTCCTCGATAATTAAAAAAATATAGACTTGATCGAATTGAAGCTTGGTAACTACTTTTTGAATATCGACATAAAGAAGTGAATGAAATTTTGTGAGAACCGTACCCCTAGATTTTTTTTCTAATTTACAAAAAAAAAATTGTGAGAACCCTTAGAAAATTTTACACAATTACGAAAAAAAATATTGGTTCAACCACTGACGTCAAGTCGGCAGCTTTTGCGCGTATGTTCTATTGTCCATTCTTCCGTATTGGACACTCTTAATCGAATTCACCATGGTAAATTGGATTAAGAGTGTCCAATACAGGAGAATGGACAATAGAACATACGCACAAAAGCTCATGACTTCACGTCAGTGCTCGAACCAAATTTTATTTTCTAGTATTACGATCCTCACGAAATTTCACACACGTCTTTGTGTGGGTATTCTACACTTACTTATCTAGTTTTAATTCGATTGGATCTTTATTGTTTCGAAACAAGTAGTACTCGGAATCCACATGACCGATT
The DNA here is from genome assembly GCA_937662695.2 of Halyzia sedecimguttata. NCBI lineage: Eukaryota > Metazoa > Arthropoda > Insecta > Coleoptera > Coccinellidae > Halyzia > Halyzia sedecimguttata. Next base: position 11,612,544 of record OW569418.2, read on the forward strand.
AGACCCATTAGCGAACACAACCAACGCATTCGGATTTGCCATCTACTCTGAAAATAGGTCGCTATCTCTTTCCTTTCGATAGCTATCGTGACAAAGGCCGGCCGGACATAATCAAATTTGACGTCGAATTCTTCATCAATGAGTCGAAAAATCGTAAATTACAGACATTTGGGCAAAATTTTAGCACGTTGTTCCCCAGAACATGCGCGCAAAAATAAAAAAAAATGACCTATCAAACTATTTTTAAGTGTTCCTCACAGGGGATAAAAGAAATCTGTTATTCCATACTTTTGACGCTAACTGTATGTTTTCATCCGTGCATAAGTATTTCTTGTGTTCACTCCATACTGGATCATATAATCTCCAAAGTTTTTTGTGCTCATAAAAATAAATCCATAGAAACCAGCATAAACTGTTGAAAACCATATGCTATCATCGTCGGAGGACTATTAAATCGAGAAGCTCGTCATGAATTCATCCGTATATGAATCTGATCTGGTTCTGAAAGATACCAAGATGCGTTTTTGCTCATTCTTCGGTGCTCATAAAACCTTTATATTCATTCAGAACTCGGAACTATTCCAGAAAAATTTCACGAATGATAAAATTCGAATATGCGATTCATTTTCCGTAAGCATTAAAGAATACCGGCAGTAGAGTCGAGAACGTGCACCGTAAAGATGCCCGGAGATCCCTCTCAGGAAAACACATGTCTAGAATTATAAAAACATTCTCGAATAAAGCGGTCCAACAGGGACACATATGGAAATAGAATGTGAGTTCAAACGGAGGGATCGGTTTTACTTTTCCTGCTTTTCATCTCCAGTTTCGGTCGAGTTCTATTTACAGAGTAAACTCCAGAAGAAATCTTTCACCAGGAACAAAAGTGTTAACCTCTGTATGCACAAGATTTAAAGCTGGAAACGCCAAAAGGACCCACTTTACTCTCGCCGAGCAAATATCCTATGGGAAAATATGAAGGGATTCGAATCAGGTTGGGGAGCTCCCGGATACGGGTTACTACTATTGTATTGTCATTTCGGATTTGGGTCGACAAAGAGTGAAATCTCAACACGGTCTAGTCTGATCCTGCAATTGGAAAAACTAAGTCTTCGGAGAAATTTACGGCTGCTGACTTAAAATGTGTTAGGGGTATATAGAAGCAGACGTCTTGAATAAAACGAAATGTTATCCCAGTTTGATTATTGTCCGCTAGGATTCGAATCCAATGCAGAATCCAGAATGTTTGATAGGTGCGTGAGTTCATTTTTTGTTTGTTGGTGGTTTTTACTTCGTTTGAAAAAGTAGATATGTATGTCATCCATATGTTTACAAATAAGCGGCATTTTACAGTATAATAATAGTTTATTTGCTTCATTGATCAACAGATTAATCCACTCACAGTAAAATACATATACAAAAAAAAAAACATTTTATCACTGGCGTGAAGTCAGGAGCTTTTGCGCGTATGTTCTATTGTCCATTCTCCTGTATTAGACACTCCTAATCGAATTTACCATGGTAAATTATATTGTCTATTCAACTGTATTGGACACTTTTAATTAGAATTTACCATGGTGGATTCGAGACAATTTCGAGCATAAGAGCAAAGAGCATAAGCTCCTCACTTCACGTCAGTGATTGAACCAATCTTTTACCAAGTTACTAAGCTTCAATTCGATCGAGTCTATATTTTTGAGTTATCGAGGAAATAATTCTCCAGGTGGGGGTATAATTCCGAAACCGATGGACCGATTATGCCCAAAAACGAACTTAGCTCTCCCATTGGGATGTACAACACACCCTGAAAATTACAAGTCCCTATTTTCTTTCGTTCGAAAGTTATCGAGGTATCGATCACCCATCCAGCTACTGAGCTCACACAATGCTGCTCGGATCTCCAACAATATAGATCCGATCGTGTTCAAACTTCGAACTTGGCAGTATAGTTAGGTTTTGATGAAAAAATAAGTAGAAAATAATACATAGCCTTTCAAAAGTTCTCTCTCACAAATACACTCCTCTGTAGCTGCATGGATCTCTTGAAGAATAATCGCCTCCGCTAGTTTTCAAAGATATTCACTATTTTTCTTAAAAATCCCTCCAATATTTGATTTCAAAAAGGACAATGTCGTAGCTCATAAGGCCACGAGAGTCTCTTTCAAAACCAGGTCTGGTCAATCCAAACGATGCTTATTCAGATGTTCAAAATAAAGACCGCTACGGACCGCTACGGACATGTAGTGTAGGGCTATCATCTCCCATAGATACATACTACACTTTTTATTGTGTATCGACCCGAAAATGTATGTTATAATTTAATATGTCATCATGAGATTCGTGTGTTTCAGGTTCTCCCAAAATTTCATCGATGCCGGGCATATGATTTGTGTATAAAATTTTCTAGTAATACTATCTTTTGTACGAAATTTTGTAAACCTTTTTGCGTTGTCATTCTAGAATTAATTACCATGTTTGAATTGAATCGGCATCGTATTTTTTTGGTTACTGAAGAAATAATAACCAAACTTGATTGATAGGTATAACTCCAAATCCATTTGGCCGATTATGCTAATTAACGAACTTAAATGTCGCATTCAGATGCGCAATCTACCCTGAAAACTGCAAGTCGCTATTTCTTTCCTTTCTCAAGGAATCATGAGATACATCATATTTTTTCATAATTTTCTAAAAGTTTTCTAGTGGTACGGTCCTCACAAAATTTCATACACATCTTCATGTCGATATTCTACAAATAGTCAGCAAGCTTCAATTCGATCGAGTCTATTTTTTTTATGGCCATCAGCGAACTTAACTCTCCCATTCAGATGTGCCCTGAAAATTGCAAGACATTATATCCTTTCGTTCGAGAGCAACGGTCACCCATCCAGCTACTGAACTCACACAAGGCTGCTCGGATCTCCATCAATATAGATCCGATCATGTTCAAACTTGGAACTTGGCAGTAGAGTTAGGTTCTGAAGGCTCTCGCAAAATTTGAGCCACGTCAGATGAATAGTTTTTGATTTATAGATTTTGTTTCAATGATTTTTTGAAAATTTTTTAGTGTTGGCATTTTACAACTCATAATATCGTGACATAAAAAATATTTTTTAATAATTTTTTAGAAATTGTCTAGAGTTACGATTCTCACAAGATGTTGGCGCCCCGTATATTTATTTTCCAGTTTTTGTTTTCAATTCGCGTATAAATTAAGGGGACCATATGCGTTATTTACGCGTATGTACATATGTTTTTTTTTGATTCAGTATTCGTCGATCTATGAATGTAATCGCTCTTATTTTCGATAGAATTATTATTCGTTTCGCTTTATTAGATTTTTCCGCCGCTGAAATTAATTAATATAGTTGATTAGTTTTGTGAAATCCCAATTAGTGTGGTGTAACAACGCTCATTTAGAACTTTTGAAGAAGGTTAAGGAGACAACATCTATTCTCCAGTTTCTGGTATCAGTGGGTATATCTTATTATCTTTAATCCTTACTGTTCCTTTCAAGCCTTCCTAATATTTCACCTAGAAAGGTCGTAAGAATACCATAAAACCCATCAGGAATACTACCAGAGAACAAAGGTAAGTGGTCTATTTGGGCATTGAACTGGTTTATGTGCATACATTTTATTTTTCTTCGTTTTCCTTATTACAGTCTGCTAAATTTTAACTGGTTGAATTCATTATTGCAAAGGTCTCTTGGATTGAATTTATTTTAATATTAAATAAACCAAGGCCTAAACATTTGATCCTTTCGGGCCGTATATTTACCACAATTTCCATAGTTTCAGCCATTTCAATTTTAGCCCAAATTCACCATCTTGCGAATTAATTTGTCAGTTTTCTTTTGTTCGGTTGACATATTCAATCAGACTAGTATTCGCGCTCCGCCCAACATTTTCATCGATATTAGTATTTTTTAGGTTATAAATTTTGTTGATATTCTTTCACTCAAGATGAGTGAAAAGGGACAAATTAGATTGAAAGTTTTGGAAGCTAAGAAACAAGCTATATTTTCTAGATTTCAAAAACAATATGATTATATAAAGGATTTGGATAAGTCGAAAGTAATTGAATATTTCAAAATTGGTTTGAATTCTTTAGAAAATAGTAGAACTCAACTCATGGATGTGGTGGAGGACATAAATTTACTTTCGTTAGAAATCTTACCAAACTTTACTCCTAGTTATCAGGTAGTTGAATCTGCTGAAAATTTGTATTGCCACATTATGGCCGCCGCACAAAATATTGAAAATAAAACACATTCTTCAAAAAAATTAGTAGAATCGCAGCCAAGGTTACCTAAAATGGATTTAGTCGATTTTTCAGGTGATCCAAAAAACTGGCCTATTTTTTATCAGAATTTTAAAAGTTGTGTACATGATAATTCTTCATTAGATGATGCTTGTAAGGTACATTACCTGATGAGTAAACTCAGTGATCGCGCTTTAACTTTGTGTTCAGGAGTAATTCCTACTGCCGAAAATTATGAAACAATTTGGAATATTTTGGTCGATAAATTTCAGGACGAAAGACTGTTAGCAATGACATATTTGAAGTCAATTCTTGATTTTAAATCAATAATTGTTGAATCAGCGCATAATCTGGAAATATTTTTGGAGACGTTCGACGTTTCAGTAAGTGCTTTGAAACAATTGCCCATAAATAATTTGGCTGATTTTTTGTTGGTGTCTATCGCTCTTTCTAAACTAGATTCAAACACTCAAAAAACATTCGAAATGTCTTTAAAGGATCGAGAGATACCTACATACGATAAGTTGATTACCTTCATTAAATTGCAAGCTAAAGTTTTGGATAGAACCTCGAAATCTAGTAATCAGAATTCGTCAAATTCAATGGTAAATTCTAGACATCCCAAATTGAAAACTCACTCGTTTATGGCAGCTTCTTCCGGAAAAACAATTTCGTTTCCCTGTCCTATTTGTAATCAGAATTCACATTTAATCAATAAATGTTCGAAATTTTCGAAAATTACTCCAATGGAGCGCTTCAAATTGGTGAAAGAAAAATCTTTATGCATAAATTGTTTGAGTCCTAGACACCGCATATCTGCTTGTAAATCTCAAACTAATTGTAATGTTTGTAATAGCCGCCACAATACTTTGCTACATTTTGATCACAATAATTCTGCTGTTGTCACGCTGAATTCACAACCCTCAACTTCTTCAGCTAACAATTACATCGAACAAACAGAATCGAAAAGTATTTCTTGTACAAGTGTTCAAAAACCTATAGCTCGAGATATAACGACAGTTTTACCTACTGCAGAAGTTTTGGTACATATTTCTGATGGAAATAATTCGCGTTCTTGTGGATACTGGTAGTCAAGAAAATTTCTTGACATTCAAATGTTGTGAACGTTTGAACTTAGCTTTTGTTGAGAGAGATTCGTCGGTTATTGGTATCGGAAATACACAAAGTCATATAAGAGGTTATGTAGAGAATATAATCATCGGTTCTAAGTTTGATTCGCGATTAAAATATAGATTGAATGCTTTGATCATAGATAAGTTGTTAATAAACTTGCCCACCAGTAATATTTCAATGAGAAATTTAGAACACATTAAGGATCTTCCGTTGGCTGATTCAAAATTTTCCCAGTCTTGCGAAATCGATGGGATTATCGGAATAACGCTTTTTAATTCCATTATAAAGGGTAATAAAATCATGGGTGATACTTCCGATTCATTGACTGCTTTAGATACTACTTTAGGATATATTTTGTGTGGAACAGCTTTTAAGGTTAATTCTTCGAATTCAGAAGATAGCATATCTTTTAGCGCTATAAGTGATATGGAAAAAATTGAAAAACTTGTTAGAAATTTTTTGAAGTTAGAGGGTCCCTGAAATTCACAAATTCAGGCCTGATGAAGTAGAATGTGAGAATCATTTTAAGTCGTGTTGTTCGCGGAGTAAACGGGATGGCCGATATACGGTTTCTTTGCCCTTCAGGATTTCTCCTGATAATTTGACTGATTCGGTGAATTGGGCCATTAAAAGATTCAATGCTTTGGAGAAAAAATTTGAGATTTCTTCGGATTTGAAACAGATGTATTCTGATGTTATTCGAGATTATTTGGCTCAGGGGCATTTGCGGTTTGTCGGGAAATTAGGAGATTTTTCTGATCAATCTAATGGGTATTTTATTCCACATCATCCAGTTTTTAAGAAAGATAGTAAAACAACCCCTATTCGAATTGTATTTGACGCTAGCTTGAAGACAGTCCCTTCAGGATTTTCCCTCAATGACTGTTTATACACAGGTCCGAAACTTCAGGCGGACATCCTGAAGATGTTTTTGAATTTTAGAATTTTCAAAGTAGCATTAATAGCTGATATCTGTCAAATGTATCGACAAATACGTCTTAATCGCCGAGATCAACGATTCCAGCGCATTTTGTGGCGATTTTCATCGAGTGATTCAATTGATGTTTATGAACTCACTACAGTTACGTTTGGGGTTAAAACTTCTCCCTATCTTGCTTTGAGAGTTGTGAGGCAGTTAGCTTTAGATGAAGCACATAATTATCCACAAGCATCGAAAACCATTCTTGAGGATATGTACGTTGACGATTTAACTACAAGTATAGAGTCCATAGGTAAGTCAACAGAGCTATACCTTCAGTTGACAAATTTATTCAAAACTGGTGGTTTTGAAATCACGAAGTGGTATACGAATGCTTCTGAACTTAGGGAGTTTATACCCGAGGAAAAACGTTCACAGAAACCATTTCCACTTGAAAAAGGGACTATTAAGGTTTTAGGAATTCAGTGGCAGGCTGAATTAGACGTTCTCTCATTTGACATAAATGAAGTTACGATCGGCAACCAGGTTCCCACTAAACGAATCATACTTTCCCAAATCAGTAAAATATTTGATCCCCTGTGTCTTTTGGGTCCGGTTGTTTTATGTGCTAAACTTTTTATTAGATATCTCTGGTCGATCAAATTGGATTGGGATGAAGAAATCCCTCTTAGTTTGCGTAATAAGTGGTTACAATTTGTAGCTGAATTACCTCTTTTAAAGCAGGTGAATTTTCCACGGTGGCTACATGTGACACCTGACTTCCCTATCACCTTGATAGGCTTCGCAGATGCAAGCCAGAATGCGTATGGCGCTGCAGTTTACTTGCGTGTGATTTTTGAGGAGGAAGTTCATGTTGGTTTAATTAGTTCAAAATCTAGAGTTTCCCCTCTAAAGATAGAATCAATACCTCGACTTGAATTATGCGCCGCTTTACTGCTTTCCAAATTGATGAAGTATATCGAATCAGTTTATTTATGCCGATGTAAAATCGATAAAGTTATTTGTTGTACTGACTCCCAAATCGTTTTAGGTTGGTTGTCAGATTCACCTCATAGATGGAAAACATTCATCGCGAATCGAGTTTCCAAAATTCAAAGTAATATTACTTCCGCTCATTGGTTTTTTGTTCCGGGTGAACAAAATATCGCTGATATTATTTCTCGTGGTATATCATCTGCAAAATTTGTGGAAGACAAAACAGAATGGTTGTTTGGCCCACCATGGCTGAAAAAAGATATAATTGAATGGCCAATAAAATCATTGAACTTAATGGAGTTTTGTGATTTACCAGAACAGCAAGTTATAGCTTTAGTCTGTGTAACAGAATCCGTTGAAAACCCCCTAAATGTTTACTTTCAACGATTTTCTTCGTTCAATAAATTGTTGCGTAGTATGACGATCGTTTTGCGCTTTGCGCACATATTGCCACTTTCGAAAGAGATTACTTCAAAAGATTTAGAAATTTCTGAAGAATACATTATTAGGACATTACAAGTAGTCTATTTCAAGGAATTGATGGGTGCATTGAAGTTGAATAAATGTGTACCTCACACTTTCAGAAAATTGTCGCCATTTTTAGATGATTTTGGTTGTATTAGAGTGGGTGGCCGAATAAAAAATGCGAAAGTAGGTTTTGATTACAAACATCCTTTCCTATTGCCGAAAAAAAATCATTTTGTAACAATTCTGGTTGATTATTATCATAGGAAGAATTTACATACCGGTCCGTACCTCTTGAACTCCTTACTTAAACAGAAATATTGGATATTGTCTGCGAGAAATTTGATTAGACAACGCACTCAGGCGTGTAATTTCTGTTTCAAATTTAAACCTAAACCCAAATATCCACTCATGGCTAATCTACCTTCACCGAGAGTAACTAGTCAGATCAAACCATTCGTTGATACTGGCGTTGACTATGCTGGTCTCTTTAATATAACGTTAACTAGGCATAGAGGTGTTAAAACACAAAAGGCGTATGTCTGCCTTTTCGTTTGTTTAGCAACAAAGACTATACATTTGGAACTAGCATCAGATTTGTCTACCGCAACATTTCTTGATTGTATGAAAAGGTTTTTGAGTCGTCGTGGATATGTTCGAAAATTCTATTCGGATCAAGGTACTAATTTTGTTGGAACTAAAAAATATCTCGATGAATTGTACCAATTTATCCTTTCAGCTGACTACGAAGAATCTTTGAAAAAGTATTTGTTGTCTGAGAGAATATGTTGGACGTTTAATGCGCCCTTAACACCCCACATGGGAGGTCTATGGGAGATAAATGCGAAGAGCATGAAAAATCATCTTTTCAAGGCAATTGGTTCCCAAATACTCTGTTATGAAGAATTTATAACAGTCTTGACACAGGTCGAAGCGCTTTTAAACAGTCGACCCTTATGCAGTTACGTTTCTGATGATCCAAACGACCCGCTAATGCTGACACCAGCACACTTTTCTTTAACTTCATTACAGCATGTACCATCGTATGATGTTTCGCAAGAAAATGTAGGTAGATTGAACAGGAAGCAACTTTTAGATAGAATAGTACAATCTTATTGGACTAGATGGAAAAGCGAATATCTCCATCAATTACAAACAAGACTCAAGTGGAATGTCAATTCCACCCCAATTGAAATAGGAAAAATTGTTATTCTTATGGATGATAGTGACGTACCCCTTAGATGGCCAATAGGTATCGTTACGCAGGTTTTTCCCGGTTCGGATGGTACTGTTAGAGTTGCTCTCGTTAAGACTCGAACTGGAGTCTATAAAAGACCGGTTGTAAAGTTGTGTCCACTACCCACCCAATAACATTGATAACTGATAAAAAGCAATTAGTTTTTTTTTTTTTTCTTTTTTCTTTTTTTTCAATTCAATGCTTTGTTTTTCAATTGGTATTTTGTTTGGAAAAATGATAATTTTCCCAAAGTTGGGGGAGAATGTTGGCGCCCCGTATATTTATTTTCCAGTTTTTGTTTTCAATTCGCGTATAAATTAAGGGGACCATATGCGTTATTTACGCGTATGTACATATGTTTTTTTTTGATTCAGTATTCGTCGATCTATGAATGTAATCGCTCTTATTTTCGATAGAATTATTATTCGTTTCGCTTTATTAGATTTTTCCGCCGCTGAAATTAATTAATATAGTTGATTAGTTTTGTGAAATCCCAATTAGTGTGGTGTAACAACGCTCATTTAGAACTTTTGAAGAAGGTTAAGGAGACAACATCTATTCTCCAGTTTCTGGTATCAGTGGGTATATCTTATTATCTTTAATCCTTACTGTTCCTTTCAAGCCTTCCTAATATTTCACCTAGAAAGGTCGTAAGAATACCATAAAACCCATCAGGAATACTACCAGAGAACAAAGGTAAGTGGTCTATTTGGGCATTGAACTGGTTTATGTGCATACATTTTATTTTTCTTCGTTTTCCTTATTACAGTCTGCTGAATTTTAACTGGTTGAATTCATTATTGCAAAGGTCTCTTGGATTGAATTTATTTTAATATTAAATAAACCAAGGCCTAAACACAAGATATCGCGCATCTGCTTAGGTTTATATCCTATATCCTAAAACTATTCACCAAGTTTCAATTCGATCGGATTTATATTGGTTGAAAACAAAATTATTACTCGGAAACCATTGGGCCGATTATACCCATGATTCCCATGAACGAACTGGTCCGTCGTATTAGGATGCGCCACCTACCCTGAAAATTCCAAGTCGCTATCTCTTTCCGTTCTCAAGTTATTGTGGCAACGGCTGACCGGACAGAATCAAATTTGACCTCGAATTCTTCATCAGGGAGTCGAACCCAATCGTTTGAGACCATTTTTGGCGAAACATTTTAAAATTACAGACATTTGAGCAAAATGATAACGCGATATTCCCCAGAACATATGGCAAAACTTGGGTGAAGCACTGACGTGAAGTCAGGAGCTTTTGCGCGATTTTGCGTCGATCTAGCATAGTTTCTGAAACATAAAACTTTTCAAAAAAGCTGAAAAAAATTTAACCTCAAGCCGACAAACTTACAGTTAATAATGTTTCATTCGCCTCTATTGGGCACTTCGACACTCTTATTCAAATTTACCATCAATGTAAACCGTTTTCCCAGCTTTTATAAAATATGAATACTTTTCGCACCATTTTATTGACATACTTGAGTAACGAGAGGAACGATCACAGAAGTTTTAATTCTGACATATGTATTCTATCTGTATTGAAATTCTTCAAACATCTAATGATATACAAAAAAACTTACTTCACAATTAATTTCAGGATACGATATCACGAAATTCGGAGAAAGTTTGTGCATCGGCATTGTACAAGTAATTACCCTGTATTAATTGGAACGGATTTGTATATTCTAAGTTATGGAGAAAATCACAACAAATATTCAGATGTATTTTACTCCTAAACCATTTGTCCGATTATGCCTATTAATGAACAAAAATGTCGCATTCGTATGCGCAACCTTTCCTAAAAATTACAAGTCCTTGTCTTTCAGTTCCCAAGTAATTGTGAGATAAATAATATTTTTTAATCATTTTTGGCGATCTTGTTCCTCGGAACAGATCAATTATCAACTTTATCAATTGGCCCAAATGTCTGTAATTTTCGAATTTTTGGCTGAAAATGGTCTTGAACGATTTGGTTTGACTCACTGATCAAGAATTCGTGGTCGAAATCGATTATGTCCGGCTGGCCGTCCGTCCGGCCGTTAACACGTTAACTCTCGAACGGAGTGAACTGCGCATGCGCATAAGTAAGTTGACCACTTATAGTGTTTTTTGTGCTAGAATGCAAGTGAATTCCGTTGAGTGATCATTGGGGTCTGTTGGTGAACCATAGTAATAGTCTTTTGTGTCCTTTATTTTGATGACGAATTTATGATCAACTATATTCGGAAGATGTATATTAATCATATCCAAATTTGAAGCAAGACGTAAGCAATTGTGTTCCTAACGGGGCTTCTCTAACCACAATCTTTTTTGGCGCTCTTGTTCCTCGGAATAGAGTGCTTATCAGTTTGCCCAAATGTCTGTAATTTTCGAATTTTTGGCTGAAAAGGTTCTTGAACGATTTGGTTCGACTCACTGATCAAGAATCCATGGTCGAAATCGATTCTGTCCGGCCAGCCGTTCGTCCGGCCGTCCGTCCGTCCGGCCGTTAACACCATAACTCTCGAACGGAATGAGAGAGACAGTTGAAATTTTCAGAGTACGTTTGAGGGATAAATATCTCGGTTAAGTTCGTTATTGTGCAAAATCAGTCTAATAGTTTCGGAGTAACGAAAAAAAATATTTTTTTACATTACAACTTTTGAAATAACTGTATTTTGAAATAAAATTTTTTTAAGATGCAGTTTCATCATAAGAATCCATTGCTATCATTTTCAACTCTGACAAGCTAATACTTTCGGAGATGTGATGTTTCAAAGTTTCTATAATACATCGTAAGTTCTATGTATTCACAGAATGTGAACACAGAATCTGTCTGTGATCACTATTCATAAATGTCATCTTTTCTAGCTGTAAGAGCTTGTCAAATCATAGTTGTTATTTTCTCTCGGAAAACAAAAATTCGATTCTTGAATTTGTGAATATATAAAAGACTGTTTTGATGTTGTTTATGGAGGCAATAGGAAAGAAGAACATAATGGAATCATCAAAAGAAATTGGTGTTCGTTGACCACTGAGATTAATATTACCTTTTACTTCCTTAAGTAGTGAGACATTTTCCTATATACAGTATTTCCATAATGTTGCTAGCAAAAAAATACTGAAATATGGATCTACATTTGTGTATCAATCATTTTTTCTTGAGTTAAGGTTCATAATACAGAAAAGAATGTGTTAGTGGTATGAATTATTAAATTTTAGATTATGAAAAGAGGATAGTAGTTTATTAATATATTTTGAACTATTTAAATAATTTGTTCGTTATCCACTAACTACTCAAATATCAGGAATAAATGGACAATCTGCTATGATTGTCTCTAGCCTTGCTCTAGACATTTCGATGATACTTTCCTTAGGTATTTCGAGTTGTGAAAACTATGCACAGAGTGTAAGTTGCAACAGCTCATTCCACAAGGTTGAATCATTGCAGATTGCTCATTCAATCTTGATAAATAAATTTAATGACAATTTTTGAAGCATTAATGCATTCAAGCATTGTACATTGCTCTTTTTGCGCGCGTGTTCCGCAAGGAACAGCGTGCTATCATTTCGTCACAATGTCTGTATTTTTCGAATTTTTTTTCGAAAATGGTCTCAAACGATTGGGTTCGACTCCCTGATGAAGAATTCGAGGTCAAATTTAATTCTGTCCGTCCGGTCCGGCCGGCCGGTCCGGCCGGCCGTTAGCACGATAACTCTCGAACGGAACGACTTAGAGCGTTGAAATTTGCAGGGTAGTTTTGTAGCGTAAATATCTCGGAAAAGTTCGTTAACGGGCGAAATCCACCGAGCGGTTTCGGAGTTAAGGCCGTTTTTAGTCAAAACATTTTTTATGAATATTTCCGGAACCGATCACTCGATCTTTCTGAAACTTGGCACCAAATTGTAGAATCATGACCTTTATATGCCTGCGAAGTTTTGTTATGACCGGACGGCCCTGAAGTGGCAAAAAAAATTTCAAAAATTTTAAAATTTTGTTTTCACGATAACTCGAAATATACTGATCTGATTAAATTGAAACTCAGTAGTTAGATGCAAAAGACCAATGCAAACACTTTTGCAAAATTTCGTGAAGATCACGTGACATAAAAAAAATCAAAAATTTACTACTATTTTGCGGAATACTTTGCTTGAAATGCCGAAACCTATTTTTTTGAGGTTCATGCTTGCTTTTCCGGGCATTTTTCGTTGTGCGCATGCGCAGATGAGAAGTCATTTAACTGCTGTAGTTTTCGTCAGAGAGGATTGGGGTGACGGATGCTATTCCTCCATAGAATCCAGATCCCTGATGAGGGTCTGCGCATGCGTAGATTAAAGATGCGATATCTCCCGAACCACTAGTGTTGGAGAATCGGAGTTTTTTGTAAGGTGTGTTATTTTGAGAGGACTTTTAGCCGCGAGTAGATTGCGCATGCGCAGAAGAGAAGTGACTGTTTTTTAATTGGATGGGTTATGTTGGGAGTGCTGAGTCAATATTGTGAGGTTTTAAAAGAATATTCATAGCAAGTCAGTTCAAGGACAAGTCAGTTTGGGCGATGTAGCGTTGTTTCCGAGTTAAAGTGTTCGTACCGTGGCCCTGGGGCTAATTTTGAAATTGATGTTACCCCTTACAGTCATTTTTCGTTATGCGCATGAGCAGACCATCGGTGATTTAACTGGTGGTGTTTTCGTCAGAGAGGATTGGGGTTTTGGGGTGGTGGATGCTATTCCTCCAAAGAATCCCCTATTGAGGGTCTGCGCATGCGTGGATTAAAGATGTGCTATCTCCTGAACCACTAGTGTTGGAGAATCGGAGTTTTTTGTAAGGTGTGTGATTTTGAGAGGACTTTTAGCCGCAAGTAGATTGCGCATGCGCAGAAGAGAAGTAACTGTTTTCGAGTTGTATGGGTTATGTTGGGAGTGCTGAGCCGATATTGTGAGGTTTCAAAAGAATGTTCATGGCAATTCAGTGCAAGGACAAGTCAGTTTGGGGGATGTAGCGTTGTTTCCGAGTTAAAGTGTCCGTACCGTGGCCCTGGGGCTAATTTCGAAATTGATGTACCCCTTACGGGCATTTTTCGTTATGCGCATGAGCAGACCATCAGTGATTTAACTGCTGGTGCTTTCGTCAGAGAGGATTGCGTTTTTGGGGTGGCGGATGCTATTCCTCTATAGAATCCCCTGGTGAGGGTCTGCGCATGCGTGGATTCAAGAAGCGATATCTCCTGAACCACTAGTGTTGGAGAATTGGAGTTTTTTGTGAGGTGTGTAATTTTGGGAGGACTTGCAGCCACGAGTATATTGCGCATGCGCAGACGAGAAGTGAATGGTTTTGGGTTGTTTGGGTTATGTTGGGAGTAATGAGTCGATATTGTGAGGTTTTAAAAGAATATTCATGTCAATTCAGTGCACGGACAGAATTCAGTTTGGGGGAAATAGCGTTGTTTCTGTGTTGAAATGTCTGTATGGTAGCCCTGAGGCAAACTTATAAATAACTATATTCGGTAGATCTATATTAAAATACGTTCGGATTTGGAGAAGAGGCAATTGCTTTCCTAACGGAGGTCCCACAACTGCAATTTTTTTTTATCTACAGTAAAGCTAACAGCCAAACTGCTATAAACATGATTAGGATTATACTGACCCTCCCAAATCTTCTAGGAGCTTGTGCGACTAAGGAGAGTCAGTTGTGTTTTTTTCCAACTTTGTTACTCTATCCTGATGGCAGCTTAGATACAGCACTGTTAATTTTTGAACCGACAGTGAATGGTGTCCACTATCCTTTGGGTAGATCTTCGGCTCGCTCTATCCACCGAGCTTGAAGTACTCATCATTCAATTCAAATTAGCCACCGTGAACACGCGCGCCAAAGAGTACTGACTTCACGTCAGTGCTTTTTTTTTTCATAAGATAATTTTTAAGCATTTTATTTAAACGACACTTTTTCTAAATTTAATTTCTTTCATGATGCATTTCTATCATAGGCACCCATTGATGTAATTCCCAACTCTGAGAAACCAATACTTTCGGAGATATAATTTGTCTGTTTGAACAAGAGCGCCAAAAAGCTCATGTCCACAGGGCTTGAACCAATTTTGTTCCTAGTGGTATGATCCCCATGAACTCCTTAGCGTCGGTATTCTACAACTACTTACCAAGTTTTAGTTTGATCGGATCTATATTTATTGAGTTATCGAGAAAACAATATTCCAGATAACTCTGAAACATTGGCCGATTATAGCCAACAATCAACATAAGTGTCCCATTCGGATGCAGAACCTACCCTAAAAATTACAAGTAGCCATCCCTTTCCTTTAGAAAGTTATCGGGACAACGGACACCAATCCAGCTACTGAACTCAATCAATGCGACTCAGTGATGAGATATCTACAACAGGTTAGATTCTGAAGCCTTCCGCAAAATTTCAGCGATGTAAGACGGATAGTTTCAAAGATATATAATTTTTTTCAAAGATTTTCAATTATTTTTTCAGAATGTTCTAGTGATATTGGTCAATTATGCCTATTAACGAACTCAAATGGTGCATTCAGATGCTCAACCTACCCTGAGAATTGTCGTTATCTTTTTTTGTTCTCAAGTTATCGTGAGATGAATAATATTTTTTTTTAACGAGAAAGTACTTTCTCGTCTGCAAAATTACTTACTCGTCCGCTATGGATATTATGAATACGGCATGATACGGTTCAATACAAACATAAGTGTCTGTAAGAATAACTGTCAGTGCTGTGGTCACTATGGATATGGTTCAATACAGACATAAGTGTATGTGTCAGTTGCTATTGTGAAATGATTTAAGAGGTGAGAAATTCATAAAAATATGTGGAGGTCGACGAAAAATTGTAATATGCTCCTCGGTGTCTTTGCAGACAATAATAGACAGTTTTTCGTCCTTGGTACATAAATAACTATTGCAGGTCATTAACAAATACGTTACTTTACAATACTGTTGAATAGTTCAGGTAATTCGTTACATGATTTAGAAACTTGCTATATTGGGTTAACATGACCTATTTTAGTTAGTAGGCGATAGATACTCAACCCTGCTGTAAGTATTATGAGGATGTATATTTTTGGTGAATATAATAGTGGAATTGTTTTTGCGCGTATGTTCTGGGGAACATCGCGATATCATGTAGCCCAAACTCGAGCCCAAATGTCTGTAATTTTCGAATTTTTCGCCGAAAATGGTCTCAAACGATTAGGTTCGACTCCTCAAAAAATTGGAGGTCAAATTTGATTCTGTCCGGCCAGCCGTCCGTTGCCACGATAACTTGAGAACGGAAAGAGTTAGCGACTTGAAATTTTCAGGATACGTGGCGCATCCCAAAACGACGGACTAGTTCGTTAATGGACATAATCGGCTCAATGGTTTCCGAGTAATAATTTTGTCTACAAAAAATACTAATTTGATCGGATTGAAACTTGGTGAGTAGTTATAGAATATAAACCACAGGACGTTTGTGCTATTTTTTGAAAAAAATATCGCTAGAAAATTTCTAAAAAATTATTAAAAAACATTATTTACATCACGCTAACCGGAAAGAGATAGCAGCTTGAAATTTTCAGGTTGGGTTGAGAAACTGAATGCGCCATTTGAGTTTGTTTATAGGCAAAATCGACAGAACGGTTTTGGAGTTATATCCATCTGAAATACAATTCAATCATGATTATTTGGTTGTAAAATGGGAACGCGAAATTTCTTGCAAAATTTCATGAGGATCGTATCACTAGAAAATTTTTAAAATATCATTGAAAATTATTGAATAAAATTCTATATATCAGAAACTATTCGTCCGACATCGGTGGAATTTTGCGAGAGCCTGCAGAACCTAACTCTACTTCCAAGTTCCAAGTTTGAACATGATCGGATCTATATTGTTGGAGATCCGAGCAGCCTTGTGTAAGTTATGTAGCTCGATGGGTGATCGTTGCCTCGACAACTCTCGAACGAAAGGAGACCGGGGCTTGCAATTTTAAGGATAGGTTGCACATCTGAATGGGAGAGTTGAGTTTGCTTTTGGCCATAATCGACCCAACGGTTTCGAAGTTATACCCATCTAGAATATTATTTCCCAGATAACTCAAAAAATATAGGGTCTTTCACGAGGAACCTCACCCATATTTATACGGGAAACTACTGAACGTATATTCATGAAATTCAGCACTTATAAGTACTTCACGATGCTGATGAAATCTAAAATATTTTTAAGGCATGAGCACCTCCGTTTTTTCCGGAAATGACGTCAACTTCCGTTTTTCAAATTAGAACACCATTTGTCATTGCAGAAATAGATTCCTTAGAAAATTTCAAGTTATTTTGATGTAACATTTTTCAGTTTTGGTTGGAAAATTCTCTCTGAGCGGGAAAATTCGAAAAAAAAATCGAAAATAGAGCTCCGCTGAAACAAGAATAACTTCGAGGTTTTTGGATGGAAAATTTTCATTTTTGGGATTTTTCAAGATGTAAGATTGATGTATCCACTTTAACAATCGAAATCGCGATTCATGATACACGGGGTGAAAAAATCGCTTTCAAAGTTAGGGATGACAAAATCGTGAAAAATCATTTTTTTCAAATTAGAACCCCATTTTTTTATGGTAGATATTGAATCTACGTTAATAAATAATGTGAGTGTATGCATCACACCCTTGCCCTAAAGTGGATATTTTCTGAGTTATTCACATAAAACTGTTTTTCTTCTTGAATTTTCAGCTATTTCTTTTCCCTTCACGCCAAAAAGATGAAATTTTCAGGAACTGTTACTTAAACCATGTTTTAGATTTTACTACCCTAATATGCAAGAGAAAAAAGTTACAGGTTGTTCCTAAATAGATGGTGAATTTTGATTCGAATTTGTATCGGAAACCTCTTTATTTCAACTAATCGGCCATCGGT
This sequence comes from Halyzia sedecimguttata, assembly GCA_937662695.2. Classification (NCBI taxonomy): domain Eukaryota; kingdom Metazoa; phylum Arthropoda; class Insecta; order Coleoptera; family Coccinellidae; genus Halyzia; species Halyzia sedecimguttata. The sequence continues at coordinate 11,630,466 of OW569418.2, forward strand.
TTTCTCTCCAGTGATAAATAAATAATTCCTTATGAACCATATGCAAAAACTTACCATGTTTTATATTCTTTTTTTTTAATGATAGATATCATTAATTACATCTGCCAAATTCCTCTTTATTCAGTAGCATTTTGTGTTTACTATTAAATTGGTGATAATTCGTATTAAGTTATAAAATCGATCACTATGCCTAATTTTACCAATGAAGATTATTTAAATCTCATTCTACTTCATGGAGAATGTAATAAAGTTGTAGATAGAACGATTAGACTGTTCATTGAGAGGTTTCCTGACCGACCCAGACCAACGAGAAATACCATTAACAGAACCATGACAAACTTGAGAAATGTCGGATCTTTCGTTAAGAAAACTATACACAGAGAAAAAAGTGTAGTAGAAGATGAGAACAACGAAATTACAGTTCTTGCATATTTTCGTGTGAATCCTCAAAATTCTCTCAAAGATGCCGAGATTGATCTGGGATTATCTCAATCGAGTGTTTGGAGAATATTAAAAAAACATAAAATGCACCCATATAAATTCAATAGGGTACAGCATTTGAAGGAAACTGATTTCGTCAGGAGAACAGAGTTTTGCGAAGCTATGATGATTCGATTTCAAGAGAATGAAAACTTTTTGGACTGTATAATTTGGACAGATGAATCTAAATTCACAAAGAATGGTTCTTTCAATAGGCATAACAGTCATTATTGGGATGAAGAGAACAACCACCACTTCAGACAATGGAACTTTCAAGGGACCTGGAGTTTCAATGTTTTTTGCGCCATCAAAAATAATGCAATTCTCGATGTTCACATTTATGATGGGACTTTAACTGGTAAGATAGAACACTACACATGTTTGCATTATTTAAAGAATGTTCTCCCTTAGGAGATAGATATTCTGACATATTGACTCAAATAATTGAGCCGCTAGTACAGAACCATAATGACTTATGGTATCAACAAGATGGCGCGCCTCCACACAATTCACTCAATGTGTCAAATATCCTCTACAGGCTATTTTAAGATCGATGGTTGGCGAACAATGGTCCACATCTTTGGCGACCACGTTCTCCCGATTTAACTCCTTTAGACTATTATGTTTGGGGTAGGATAAAAAATATTGTCTACTCAACTCCCCTGACTGATAAAGAGGACTGCATAGAACGAGTCAGAAATGCGTTCAGGTTTGTTTAGATTAATTTGGTTTTTAAACACTTTTGCAGATCTCTTCCTCCCGATGAAATAAGAAGAGCAACGCACGAAGCATTCCTAAGACGTATAAATAAATGTCTAGAAATTAATGGTCAAAACTTTGAGCATTTTCTCTAGTTATAACTGCGAGAGTTTGCCATGGTTCTCCTAATAGTAACTTGAAGTCGGTTTCAAGAAGGGGTGAAAAATCTACAGCATGGTTCAAATAACAGTTCCTGAAAATTTCATCTTTTTGGCGTGAAGGGAAAAGAAATAGCTGACAATTCAAGACGAAAAACAGTTTTTTGTGAATAACTCAGAAAATATCCATTTTAGGGCAAGGGTGTGATGCATACACTCACATTATTATTTAACGTAGATTCAATATCTGCCATAAAAAAATGGGGTTCTAATTTGAAAAAATTGATTTTTCACGATTTTGTCATCCCAAACTTTGAAAGCGATTTTTTCACCCCCTGTATCATGAATCGCGATTTCGATTTTTAAAGTGGTTACATCAATCTTACATCTTGAAAAATCCCAAAAATTAAAATTTTCCATCCAAAAACCTCGAAGTTATTCTTGTTTCAGCGGAGCTCTATTTTCGAATTTTCCCGCTCAGAGAGAATTTTCCAACCAAAACTGAAAAATGTTACATCAAAATAACTTGAAATTTTCTAAGGAATCTATTTCTGCAATAAAAAAATGGTGTTCTAATTTGAAAAACGGAAGTTGACGTCATTTCCGGAAAAACCGGAGGTGCTCATGCCTTGAAAATATTTTAGATTTCATCAGCATCGTGAAATACTTATAAGTGCTGAATTTCATGAAAATACGTTCAGTAGTTTCCCGTATAAATATGGGTGAGGTTCCTCGTGAAAGACCCTGTATAGACTCGATCGAATTGAAGCTTGGTAACTAGTTGTAGAATATCGACGTGAAGACGTGTGTGAAATTTTGTGGGGATCATACCACAAGAAAATTCTTAAAAAATTACGAAAAAACAAATTAAGTATCTTTTAATTCTTTGAAAACGGAAAGAAATAGCGACTTGCAGTTTTTAAAGTAGATAGCGCATCTGAGTGCAATATTCACTTTCGTTAATTAGCATAATCGGCCAAATGATTTTGGAGTTATATCAATCTGAAATTTGGTTGTTATTACCTCAATAACTCAAAAAATACAAATCTGATCGAATTCAAATATGGTTATTAGTTGTAGAATGCCAACGCGAAAATTCTCCCAAAATTTCATGAGGTTCGTAGCCCTAGAAAATTTTCAAAAAATCATTGAAAAGAAATTGGTTCAAGCACTGACGTGAAGTCAGAAGGTTTTGCTCCTATGTTCTCTTGTCCATTCTCCTGTATTGGACACTCTCAATCGAATTTAACATGGTAAATTCGACAATCCGAGTTCAATCTTAATTATGTCCGTCCGTTTGTGAGTACTTTCGAATGAAATGAGTTAGATTGTTAGAATGTGCAGGGTAGGTCTAGGGCACAAATATCTCGATTAATTTGGTTAATTGGTGTAATCTAGTGGTTTTGATGTTATAGCCATCTAAAATATTATTTTTTCGTCAACTTGAAAAATACTGATCTGATCGAATTGAAACTAGGGAGTGAAAACCCAAAAAGAAACCTTTCAATAATGAAACTAGGTAGTTAGTTGAATAATTTTGTATCTCAGAAAGTAGCAGTCAGATACCGCTAAATTATTGCAAGAACCTTCAAAACCTTATTCTACAACTCCATCGGCTCTATATGCCCGGAAATATCGAAAAAATATAATTATTTCCTGAAAGCCATGCAGCCTCAGATGAGTTTAGTACCTGGATGGGTGACTGCTCTGGCTATAAATTTGAACAATTGCGTCAAAGCTCCTGGCCTCAGTGCTTCGCCAACTAGTTTGTGTGAAATTTTGAAAACAAAAATATCATTTATGATTTGTGCGAACTCATCATAAAATAATATTAATTATAATCATTTCATAACTAGTAGTAGGATGCGTCAAATTAAACAGCATCCATTCATCTAAACTTATAGTTAGACGAACTACGCCATGCCATGCTGAATTTCATTCCGGTTTACGAATGAATTAAATGGAAATTCAATGAGCTTATAATCTGCTATTAAGTGAATCGATTTTGTAAATCAAACAATGATTCAACAATTATAATATTTTAACGAACCAACAATTAATTACCATCCACTAATGAACTTTGAAAGTTAACTTTATACCAGACAATAGATATGTATCTCTCCTGTGAAGTTGCATATTATGTGCATTACCATTTCATGTTTTTAGGTTCGACTCCTTGATGGAGAATTCGAGGTTAAATTTGGTTCTGTCCGGCCAGCCGTTGCCACGATAACTTGAGAACGGAAAGAGATAGCGACTTGAAATTTTCAGGGTAGGTGGCGCATCCCAATACGACGGACAAGTTCGTTAATGGGCATAATCGGCCCAATGGTTTCCGAGTAATAATTTTGTTTTCAACCAATATAAATCTGATCGAATTGGAACTTGGTGGGTAGTTGTAGAGTATAAACTTAAAGAAGTTCGTGGAATTTTGTGAGAATCGTATCAGTAGAAAATTTAAAAAATATTATTAAATTATATAACTTATGTCTCGATAACATGAGAAAGGAAAGAGATAGCCTCTTGAAATTATTAGGTTAGGTTGCGCTCTTAAATGCGACATTTGAGTTTTTTTAAAGGCATAATTGGCCTAACGGTTTTGGAGTTATATCCATCTGAAATTTGGGTGTTATTTCCTCAATAAGTCGAAACCAATCCAATTCAAACATGGCTATTAGTTGTACAATGCAAACGCGAATATAATTCCAAAATTATTAACTTAAAAAATAATTGGTTTAAGCCAGAGCTGTGCCGAGCACTGAAGAAGAATGCTTCAAGCCCTTAGCTCTAAGCACCCAATAAAAATAATCACGAGCATCGAGCACAAAGCACCGCGTTTTCACAAAAGGCTTGCGATTACTAAGCACTTTATAAAAGTAATTCGATTTTTCGAGCACTAAGCACTAAGCACTTTTATAAATCTGTTGGAAATGAGGATATTTACTCCGAATTGTTATATAAAATTGCATTCTATTGGAGAAATATGTAAACTAGCAAACTTGCATTCCCCATATGCAAAATTGACGGAGGAGGAATGGAGTGCAGCGAAACAAATTTCTATAAAACTGACGAACTCAAAATTAGTTCTATTCTCACACAGTTTGAAAAGGTCTTTCTTATTTTAGGATATGATGATGCAATTAATGGAAATATGAATTCTATAAGCGTCTCTGTTCTTTCTGCACATGTACAATCTATTTCCCAATGTCAAAATGGGATAATACCCGAAACATATATAACAACAACTTCGTATTATACTATGAAACTTAGGCCAAGTGTTTTCTTTACCTTACTAATAAAACAAACACTGACATGAGTTCAGTGATTTCTGAGACAGTTCTCCATTAATCCATAATTTAATTCGAATTGATCAATATGACATAAATGCTTCTTGAAATTTATCAAAATGTCAAAAATATAATATGCAGGAACCGGTTAACATTATTTTCTATTGTTATTGTATTCATAAGCAATTTAGCATTGCAAATTCAAATATGAATATATCGGATAAATCTGTGAATTCACGCGACAATTTTCGAAAATAATTCACTTATACCTTCTTGATAGACGATCCACATGATAATGCTTTGATACTGAATAATTATCAGGAGTTGGTAATATTCATATATCCACGTCCCATTCCATGAATCAATAACCAACAACTGATAATTACAAGATATAAAAGTTCCGTTCATGCGTCAAATGATCTCCCTGGTACGCATAAACTTCTTCGACCACAGCGCGTCAGCGTGTATTCGTGTTACGACATTATTTCGGAAATAGTTCAGTCAATCTGGCAAAAATTAAATCGTTCCGATACAGAAAATAACCAGTGGCTGAATCTTTGTTAATAGTTGGAGAATGATGTTAGAAAAGGGTTTATTGGGTCGGCCACGTTGGACCGTGATGCGGGTTTTGAAAAACTCAAAAAAAATTTGAAATGCATTTATCTCGTGATCTATGCATTTCACAGAAAAATTTATTCAAGAAAAAATGTAGAGGACATCGATATCTACAATTAATCTCATTGGTGCTATGCCGTACAACAAAAAATGCACGCAGTAGGTGGCGCTAAAGTTCCAAAATAAGAGTTTTTCCACTTTTTTGCTATTAAATTTTCTTTTTTCAACTATATTGTAAATGTAAATGTTGTTCCTTTTAATATTACGAACAAGTTTTATTTAAACATTTTTTACATACAACTTACCGTTCGAAAGTTATAGTGTAATACAGCGCTGCGTTAACATCGCACTGCTGCTAACGGATACGTCAGTTATATGCACCACAGCACTGTCCTCATACTTTGTGAAATCGTTGTAATGGAATTTTAAAACTTCAGCAAGCTGTAGCTTGCTCTCCTACTTAGTAGGCGAATGCAGGAAGGCTCTGCGAAGGCTGGGCGCTGGTAACGTTGTAAAACTCATCTGGTGTCCGGCTCACTCGGAGATTTCAGGTAATGTTAAGGCAGATAAGCTGGCGAAGCAGGGGGCTCGGATACCATATATAGGTCCTGAGCCCTCGCTTCCAGTATGTCATACCTATGTTAAAACATTCTTCAAGAATCGTTTGGACAGGAATTTCTCCAGTCTATGGAACATGGGAGTAGGACTCAGGCAGTCAAGGCTTCTCATTAAGAAACCATCGTCAAAGTCTGAAGTAAAGAAACTTCTTTCACTCGAAAGAAGAGAACTGAGCCTGGTGACTGGATTACTAACTGGTCACCAGTTCAACAAACATCTGAATAGGATGGGATTGGCCGATAGCGCTCTGTGTCGCTGGTGCAAGAGCATGGAAGAAACAGCTGAACATATTCTGTTCGACTGTAACAACCTTAAAGAATTGAGGGTCATACACCTAGGCAACCCAACACCTACGATTCCTATGGTGAGAGGGACTTCTCCTTTTAAGCTCGCGGCATTCCTGTCAGCGTGTTTTTTGGAATGAGTCTCACGAGTCTGTCAAGCGGAAGAACAATGGGCCAGAAGGCCTCAGTTTAGCCTGAGACGGCACCGCGGAAGAAGAAGAAGAAGAAGAAGCTGTAGCTTCAAAACGGTAAGTTGTATGTAAAAAATGTTTAAATAAAAGTTGTTCGTAATATTAAAAGGAACAACTTTTACATTTACAATATAGTTGAAAAAAGAAAATTTAATAGCAAAAAAGTGGAAAAACTCTTATTTTGGAACTTTAGCGCCACCTACTGCCTGCATTTTTTGTTGTACGGCATAGCACCTATGAGATTAATTGTAGATATCGATGTCCTCTACATTTTTTCTTGAATACATTTTTCTGTGAAATGCATAGATCACGAGATAAATGCATTTCAAAATTTTTTTGAGTTTTTCAAAACACGCATCACGGTCCAACGTGGCCGACCCAATAAACCCTTTTCTAACATCATTCTCCAACTATTAACAAAGATTCAGCCACTGGTTATTTTCTGTACCGTCGAAATGCCAGATTGACTGAACTAAAAGGCTTAGTGCGCAGTAATCCTCGGAAGTACTTGGGAGCAATTAAGGAATTATTATCCCCATACTAAAATAAAGATTTAATTCATGGGAGGAGATCAAAAACAAATTTTTGAAAATGCTACTATAAACGTGACGATTTTTGCGCGTATGTTCTGGGGAACATCGTTTTTCCCAAATGTCTGTAGCTTTCGAATTTTTTGACGAAAATGGTCTCAAACGAATTAGTTCGACTCCCCTTTGAAGGATTCAAGGTCAAATTTGATTCTGTCCGACCAGCCGTCCGGCCGTTGCCACGATAACTTGAGAACGAAAAGAGCTAGTGACTTGAAATTTTCAGGGTGGGTGGCGCATCCCAATACGACAGACAAGTTCGTTAATAGGCATAATCGGCCCAGTGGTTTCCGAGTAATAATTTTGTTTTCAACCAATATAAATCCGATCAAATTGAAGCTTGGTGAGTTGTTGTAGAATATGAACCTAAGCACGTTTGTGAAATTTTGTGCGAATCGTTTGGCTAGAAAAGTATTAAAAAATATTTTTTTTGTCACGATAACTTGAGAACGGAAAGAGATAGCGGCTTGAAATTCTCAAGTTAGGATGTGCATCAGAACGCGACATTTCATTTTGTTTATGAGCATAGTCGACCATAGTCGACCGGTTTTAGAGTTATAGCCATCTGAAATTTGGTTGTTTTTTGTTCCTCATTAACTCGAAAAATACTAAACCGATTGAATTCAAACATGGTTAATACTTGAAGAATGCCAACGCGAAAATTCTTGCAAAATTTCGTGAGAATAGTATTTATAGAAAATTTTTAAAAAATCATTGAAAATTGAAAAAAAAATCTATATATCAGTAGCTATTCGTTTGAAATTGCTGAAATTTTGCAAGAGCCCTTATAACTTAACTCTACTGCCAAGTTTCAAGTTTTAACACGATCGGTAAAATATTGTTGGAGATTCCAGCAGCCTTGTGTGAGTTCAGTAGATGGTTGACCGCTGACTCGCTAACTTTCGAACGAAAGGAGATAGGGACTTGCAATTTTCAGGGTAGGTTGCATATCCGAATGGGAGAGTTGAGTTCGTTTTTGGGCATAATCGGTCTAACGGTTTCCGAGTTATACCCACCTGGAATATTATTTCCTTGATAACTCAAAATATAAATATTCGATCGAATTGACGCTTGGTAACTAGTAGTTGAAAATCAACATAAAGACGTGTTTGAAATTTTGTTTGAACCGTACCCCCAGGAAATTTTAAAAAAATGACGAAAAAAAAATTTTAAGGACCGTACCCCTACAAAATTTCAAAAAAATCACAAAAAAAAAATTGGTTCAAGCACTGAATTTACCATGGTTAATTCGAATTAAGTGTCCAATACAGGAGAATGGACAGTAGGTAGTTTGTATCGGAGCCGATTTTTGATAAAACCTCCTCTTTTTCCGTAAAAAGATTGCAAACTTTGACATATTTTGAAAACCTCGGTGAAATGTGACATTTAGACCATTTCGGCTTCGCTCGACTGACTTCGGGTCCGCTATAAAGGCAAAACGTGGATGATTTATTTCGGCCACAGATGATAGAAACCTCTGTCAGTTAGAATTCACGATGATTTCAAGCGGCGTTTAATATCAAATAGAATTCGCCGATTTCGAGCGATCGCATTGTGATATTTGAGAAATATTGTGTTCTATCAAATTCTAAGTTGAAATGACTGGGTAGGTACCTATATTCCAGGAAATATTTTTGATGAAACGGGCAGGAAATAGTAAAGAACGTAAAATAAGTTAATTATCGATCTATTTTTTCGTCGATATTACTGAATTTCCCTTGCAGGCATTTATATACGAATTCGAAATTCTATCGATCGTATCCTGAGGAAGAAATTTCTCGGTTATTGACAGGTGCATGAAGTATGTTGGGATATCGAGTGAATTTAGTCTTCCGAAGAATTTCCAAATTTTTAACAGAACGTGAGTATTTTCAAATGATATCGTTGTAGAAATAGTATCGTATTTTCAATACATAATACTAAAGTGAAAATGTGAGTCATCGAACGGGATCAAAGGAAACTTTTTGAAAATGTTGCTGCAAACGTCATGCATTTTCGGATGTTAGGAGGGGAATTTGGCGGGAATCTTGAAGGGATTTACAGAGGGAAAAGTCGGAAGTATTGTAGAGTTTCACGGAGCCTTTTTTTCGATCCTCTGTTTTGTTTTCCCGGAAGAACGATACGAAAATTTGACTTTTCGCGAAAATCGACAAAATTCTGACGTTCAACGTATTTATGTGTCGAATTTTAGCGTGGCTCCGTCAAGATCGATGTTTTCAGTTCGAACGAGCGGTGCCAAAATGTTGAATTGAATTTGAATTTGGAACGGATTTTGTTGAAATCTTGGAATCTTCTTTAGAAACTGCGAGAAATAAGAAAAAGTAACCAATTTCGATCGATCGCTTGATACAATTGACGATATTCTGGAAATAGAAAGACGGAAAACATCTCAGTACTATAAAACCTTTATTAGGCGCAAAATCCGATTTATTTCTTATGGGTAATGTGTCCGAGGGGTAGAGAAGTTGGTTTATTGTTCCGAGCTTCGCGGGACAGCGGGATCGAAACTCGGAGCTATCTGGATCTTTTCGTCAACTTTACTCAACATACTCAAACATTAAGCAGAAAATCAACTGTCGAAAATAAAAAACCACTACTATACAGGGTGTTTCATGTAAAGTGCCACCCCAAGAGATCAATCGTGAAGAGAATTATCAAAATTGTTAAACCGTTGTAAAAGGATAACCGCTGCTATACAGGGTGTTTTTCGGAAAATGTCAACTCCTAAACGGCTTGACCGATTATGATGAAACTTTTTGTGTTAATTGGACCTGGTAGGGGGCGCTACCATCAGTTTACAAGAACTCAACAATGGCTATAGGTACCGATTTTGATGAAGCTTTGTGGTTGTGTTTCGGGAGGCCTTAGGTTCACAATACGATCCGGTAGGAGGCATTATATTCGGTTTGTAGGAATTAAAAAGTGAATGTACTCTTATGAATGGGTATCTATCCCATAAACTGCGTTTGTGGAAGGTAAGGTAATAGGACTTTTTCGCCTAAATTCATTTATTATGTGGGGGCCTGATGATTTTTCCTTTCCATTCGACTGATATTTGGCATAAAGATTAATTTAAACATTTTGAAACATCAGGCAAAAAATAAGCTGTTACAAAAGAAAAAGCACTGCTATTCACTGTGTTTCTGATAAAATGTCACCTATTTAACATGAAGAGTATTTTCTACATTGTAAAACTGCTGCGAAAGGATAACCGCTACCATAGAGGGTGCTTTTCGAAAAATGTCAACTCCGAAACGGCTTGACCAATTTTGATCAAAATTTGTGGGTGTGTTTCGGTGGAACATTGCTTCACCATAGGTGGCGCTTTATTCTGTTTATAGGAACTCAAATATGGCACTACCGATTTCGATGAAACTTTGTGTTTGTGTCTGAGTAGGCCTCAGTTTCACAATTTACCCGGATAGGTGGCGCTGTAATCCATCTATAGGAACATAGAAGTGGCCCGACAGATTTTGATTGAACATCGTGTGCGTGTTTGAGTGGGTATCAGGGTCACAATAGGAACCCGGTATGAGGCACTTTATCCGATTTATAGGAACTCAAGATTGGCTCGACAAAGTTTGATTTGACGGATTTGTGTTAGAGAAATTACGATAGGATGGACCAATTTCAATTAAACTTTGTGTGTGTATCTGAGTATATATCAGGTACAAAATATACCCGAGAAGGTGGCATTACAATCGGTCTATCTATAGGAACTTAGAAATGGCTCGACCGATTTTGATGAAACTGTATTCGGTTTATAGGAACTCAAAAACGCCTCGATAGATTTCGATGGGACTTTCGTGTGTGTGAACTACCGGTTCAATTGATCTACCGTTTCAATTTATCTACCGATTATATTGCTCTGCTGAAAATATAGATCTTCTGGAAAAATGTAGATCTACCGGAAAAATATAGATCTACTGGAAAAATATAGATCTACAGGAAAAATATAGATCTACTGGAAAAATGTAGATCTACTGAAAAAATATAGATCTACCGGAAAAATGTGAATCTACCAATAAATTAATCAACTGTCTCATTGAATCCCAAAATATGTACTGCTGGTCACTAGTCCCAATACTAAAATGAAGATGTGTTTCATAGAAAAGGAACAAAATAAAATTTTTGAAAATGGTACTATAAACGTGACGTTTTTTTTGGAATGTAGGAGGGGGGTTAGGGGGAAATTTCCAAGAGGCTTATCGAGGAAAAATACGTAGGGATTCGCGTTTTCAGACCGAAAAGACGGGAGTTTTTTTTTAAAAAAAGCGCAAAAACGCCGATTTTGGCAAAAGGTGCAAAATTGTATAGAGGCATCCGGAGAAACGGTGGCGTTCGGAACGACGGTATTTGCGGGAACGCGAAGACGAGATTCGAAATTAGTCCGTAACACGGCCCTTTTTTCGATCCTCTCTTTCGTTTTCCCGGAAGAACGATAGGAAAATGTGACTTTTCGCGAAAATCGACAAAATTCTGACGTCTCACGTATTTCTGTGGCGAATTTTAACGCGGCTCCTTCAAAGTCGACGTTTTCGGTCCGAACGAACCACGATAAATTTCAAATCGAATTCGAATTTCGAACGGAATCACTCGAAAATCTTGGATCGTCTAGCAAAACCGCGAGAAATATGAACCAGTAATCGATTTCGATCGATCGCTTGACAGGATTGACGATATTGTGAAAATCGAAAGACGGAAATCGTCCCAGTACTATCAAATCTTTATATGCTAGATAATCGGAACCGACTCACGAAGATGGGACGGATGGGACGAAGATGGGACTAAGGCGTTGGAATTTGGATCTATAGCTCCCGAGCCTCGCGGAGCGGCGGGATCGAATCTCGGAGCGTCCGACATATCTTTTTCTTAGTTTTCAATCATTTTTACCCAATGAAAAACTTAAAGGAGCCTACTCCTGTAAACGTATCTTGGGATTTGAATCTTTTCGTTAATTTACGAAATCTATAATGAATATTCGTTCGATCAGACGGATTTTTGCATTAAAATCACTCAAAATATTCAAACATTAAGCAGAAAATAAACTATACAGTGTGTTTCGAGTAAAATGTCACCCCTAAAGATCTATCGTAAAGAGAATTCTCAACACTGTAAAACCGCTACGAAAAGATAACCACTGCTATAAGGGGTGGTTATAAAAAAATGTCAACTCCGAAACGCCTTGACCGATTTTAATGAAACTTTGTGTGTGTGTTTCGGTGTGTCCGTGCTTCACAATAGCATCCGGTAGGTGGCGCTGATATTGCTCTATATGAACTCAGAAATGGCTCGACCGATTTTGATAGAACAATGTGTGCGTGTTTGAGTGTGTCTCAGGTTAACAATAGGTAACCGGTAGGTGGCGCTGTATTCCGTTTATAGAAACTCAAGAACGATTGAACCGATTTCGATGAAACTTTGTGTGTGTATCTGAGTATGTGTCAGTTCCGCAATATACCCCGGTAGGTGGCGCTGCTATCGGTCTGTAGAAACTCAGAAATGCCTCGACCGATTTTGATGAAACATTGTGTGTTTGAGTGGCTCTCAGTGTCACACTAGAAACCCGTTAGGTGGCGCTACATTCGGTTTATAACAACTCAAGAACGGCTGGACCAATTTCGATGAAACTTTGTGTGTGTATCTGACAATTTTCAGATCCACAATATTCCTCGGTAGGTGGCACTATAAAAGGTTTACAGGAACTCAAAAATGGCTATACCGATTTTGATGAATCTTTGTGATTGTGTTTTGGAAGGCCTTAGGTTCACAATACGATTCGGTAGCAAGCGCTATTATATTCGGTTTTTAGCAACTCAAAAACTCCTGACATATTTCGATGGGACTTTCGTGTGTGAATGATTCACAGAACCACAACAGGACCCGTTAGATGGCATTTATCTACGGGATCAGTTGATCTACCGATTCAATTTATCTACCGATTATATTGATCTACCAAAAAAAATTAGATCTACTGGAAAAATGCAGATCTACCGGAAAAATGTAGATCTACCGGCAAAATGTAGATCTACCGAAAAAAATGTAGATCTACCGGAAAAAAGTAGATCTACCGGAAAAATGTAGATCTACCGGAAAAATGTAGATCTACCGTAAAAATGTAGATCTATTGCTAGGTAGATCTGCTGGCTCATCTGAATCCCAAAATATGGACTGCTGGCTACTAGTCCCAATACTAAAATGAAGATGTGTTTCATAGAAGGGGATCAAAAAAAAAACTTTTTGAAAATGTTACTATTGTTCAAAATCGGGGTTGTTCAGATTTTGTCAAAATTTAGAGTAGTGGACTGTTACAGACGATTGAGTTGGAAAAACTGTTAAAAACAATTTATTTACATATATACACTGTTTCCAGAGAATGAGACATGAGAATACATATAAATGTATGAACTGAGAGCAGACTAGAGCAGTGCACCAACGATTAGCTTTTTTGAAATTTCACAACGAGAGTAGAACATGAGATTAAGTTGAGATTTTAATTACTGAATTAATTTGACCTAGGTAAAAAGCTTGTATAAGTTGGATGCACATTACTATTCTTGAGTAAGTATTTAACTAGTGAAAAACAAGGGACCACTGAGATAAATTGAAACAATTTTCAAACAATAAACTATTGTGACTTGAATCAATTCTGTGAGCTATTTTGAGTGGATACCAGTAATAAATGTATTGATTGAATTTGAGCTGAAAGTGAGTTGAATAATTGAAGCAATTTTCAAACAATAAACTAATGTGACTTGAATCAATTCTGTGAGTCTGAGTGGATACCATTAATGAATGTATTGATTAAATTTGAGCAGAAAGTGAGTTGAATAATTGAAGCAATTTTCAAACAATAAACTATTGTGACTTGAATCAATTCTGTGAGATCGAACATGTGAGACAATTATTAAATGTATTGAGTAAATTTGAGCTGAAAATGAGTTGGATAATTGAAGCAATTTTCAAACAATAAACTATTGTGACTTGAATCAATTCTGTGAGATCGAACATGTGAGACAATTAAAATGGCGGAACTCTAGTGCAACCTGTCCTGCAAACGAGCTAGTTAAAATTCATATTGAAACTGTCGAAGAGAGCAGACGTTCTGATATTTTATATCGAACAAACCATTGATTATTATATCTAGACAATAAATGAGTTGACTTAAATTTACAGCTGATGCTATTCAATACGAGTTGGTTTCAATACGAGATGATATATTTTGAGAAGATCAATAATTCTATCGTAATATAGGAAATCATGTTGTATGCACAAATCCAATTAAGATAAATCATTATGAGATTTTCGAATTAATTCAGACACATGTGGATGAATGAAAGAACGACTTCAGTCATCAGCATTTCACTCGGAACATGTGCACTTCTGAATTACAATTTACGTATTGTGAATTGTGAGAATAAATAAACTAACATTGAGAGCTGTAAATTACCTGTGTTTTCAGGACACTGATTGCACTAGATTGACAAAAATATGAGAAGAACGAATGAGCTGTATAGAAAAATGAATGTGAAACTTGTATAAACGCAAGAGAAGGCAGTGAGGCTGTCCGCAATGAATCAAATTCGCAAGTGAAGTCGTGGTACTCGGGACCTGGAGCGGGGCATCGTACTCGGTCCATGTTGGTTGATTCGGGAAACATCGTTGTGGTCTTCCGTCTTGAATTGCTTGAAATCCAGGAAACGGAACAGGGGGTTCGAGACTATACAGTCGAAGGCGCCCAATTCAAAAAAGCAATGTAGAGCTGGTCTGTCTACGTAGAAGTAGTATCATGTAGATTGAAATTGAGGGGATGCTCAATTTTAAACATTCCGCCCGCCATCACCAACAGCATTGGTGATTAGTTGTTGAGTAGATCTTCTTTCGTGAGGTTGTCTTCATCTGAGGATGGCACAGGTAGAATAGCTAACTTGGTGATGGGTCGAGTGAACGTAGATGTGGAAGTCTTGAGTGTAACTACTCGAACGAGTCCATCCTGTCCAGGGTGTAGGGCCATCACTCGCCCTAATGGCCATTTTCATGGTGGGAGTCGTTCATCGGTGAGGAGCACTAGGGAACCAATTCTGATTTCATGAGATGGATGGTGCCATTTTGAGATGGAGAGTTGACGTTGAAGGTAATGAGTAGACCAGATCGACCAGAATTGCTGAATACGCTGTTGAATGAACTGCCACCTTGACAGTCTTGATGAGGAGAGTTCTTGCAATGAAGGTTCAGGTAATGTCGTGAGTGCTGTGCCCAGGAGTCAGTGCTGAACAATCTTCGGGATCATCGCTTAATGGTTCCAGGGGCCTGGAGTTGAGGATGGCTTCGATCTGATTGAGCAAGGTTGTCAACTCTTCGAAGGTGAGGATCTGATCTCGAATGGTACGGTTGAGATGAAACTTGAAGGATTTGACGGTCGATTCCCATTTTCCCCCCATATGAGGGGCTGCAGGTGGATTGAAGCTCCAATTCGTTCCATCTTTCATGAGGAGATCTACGATGGTCTTGTGTTGAGTGGTACATTGAGTGAACAGGTTCTTGAGAGTAGCATCTGCGCCTATGAAATTGGTTCCACAATCTGAGTAGAGAGTCTGAGAGAGTCCACGTCGTGCTGAAAATCTACGATAGGCTGCAATAAATCCATCAGCGGAGTAGTCACTTACAACTTCCAGGTGGACCGCAGAAGTGGCGAAGCAGACAAACACACACACCCAAGCTTTGTGTGTCTTGGCACCTCTTCCCTTCCATGTCTTAATGGTGATTGGTCCAGCATAATCCACGCCTGTGTGGAGAAAAGGTCTGGATGGTCTAACCCTGGCTTCTGGAAGTTGTCCCATGAGTTGTTGAGCTCGAACACCTCGCTGTCTTGCACAGATGACACACTTGAGAATGAACGATTTCACTGGGGCTCTTCCACCAATTATCCAATATTGTTGTCGGATTGTAGACAGAGTGATCTGGGTGCCTCCATGCAGAGTACGCCGGTGAGCTGCATCTATAATGAGAGAGGTGAGTTTGGAGTATCGTGGTAATATTGCGGGGTGCTTGCTATCTGGATCTAGCAGAGAGTTGGCTATTCGTCCTCCAACACGAATAACTCCTTCGTGATCGATGAAGGCTGTGAGGCGATTGAATACATGAGACGTTGGCAGTGTTGAGTTCGATGATAAGGTCGTGAGCTCATGTGCGAAATAGGCAGCTTGAGTTTTCTTTATCCAGAAGAGTCGAGATCTATCCAAGTCGGTTGAGTTGAGTGGAGTGGCTAGAGACGTATTTGCAATTTTCTTGAGTCGTGCGAGTAGTCTAAAACAAATAGAGGTGATTCGTAATAAACGATGCAAAGAGGAGTACCGGGATAGCAAGTCCCATTGACAATTATGAGTTGTAGCAACAAAGAGTGAGACTGTGAGTTTCGCTTCAGATTCGCTGGCATTGGTCGCTGCAGGCTGACGAAGAGGCCAAGAATCTGCTGACTTGGATAACCATGGTGGTCCCGTCCACCATAGGGAGCTGTTCAGGAGCTGAGCTGAAGTGATGCCTCTTGATGCACAATCTGCTGGGTTTTCTTTGCCGGAAATGTATCTCCAATGGGCCCTTGGAGTAAGTTCTTGGATAAGTGTTACTCGGTTCCGTACAAAGTCCTTCCAGCGTGATGGGTGAGTCTTGATCCACGCTAGTGAGACAGAGGAGTCCGTCCACAAAGTTGTCGAGGAGATTTCCATATCTAGAATTGAGTAAACATAGTGAGTCAATTTGGCCAAGAGTAGGGCAGCAGACAATTCGAGTCTCGGGATTGTTAATTTCTTGAGTGGCGACACTTTGGTTTTTGAGCAGAGATATGCAACTTTGGATCCTGTGGACGGTGAGTGAACGACGAGATAAATGACAGCAGCCATTGCAAGTTGAGAAGCATCAGAGAATCCATGAAGTTCTATTCGGAAGTTCTTTTGGGTACCAATCCAACGTGGAACTTTAATGCTGGCCAGCAATGTGAGATCTTCTCTGATGATGCACCATCGTTAGGCAAGGTGAGAAGGCAGCGTTTCGTCCCATGTCAACTTGTGGAGCCAGAGTTCTTGCAATAACATCTTTGCTCTGATGGTGACAGGGGATACAAAACCTAGTGGATCAAAATTTTAGCAATTTGAGAAAGAACTAAACGTTTTGTGATTATAGATCCAGATTCGCTTGAGTTGATTCTGAATGAGAAGTAGTCTTCCTGGGGGTACCAGATAAGACCTAATATTTTCGTTGTAGTAGGACAGTCATCAAATGAGATTGGAGAGGATGAGTTGGCCTCTTGATTGATCATGTGGAGCAGATCAGAGTGGTTCGATTGCCCTTTTGCCAGGGGGAAGCCGCCCGCCATGCAGAGATTCTTCAGATCGGTCGCTATCTTGAGAAGTTCATCCTTGGTGTCGGCTCCACCATATATGTCATCGACATACCGTCCTTTTGTTAAGGGTGAGAGTGCGAGTGGAAACTTGTGACCTTCATCTTCGATGAGCTGGAGTAGGACTCTGATCGCCAAGAATGGAGCTGATTTGGTACCATAAGTTACTGTAGTGAGGTGATATGGGGCAATATGGTTGTCACTGTCATACCATAGGATTGTTTGAAGATCCCAGTCGTCTGGATGGACCATAATTTGCCTGTACATTTTGGTGATATCTGTGGAGAAGACGAAATTAAAACGACGCACCCAAAATAATACGTCAACAACATCGAGCTGTAACTTTGCTCCACTATGCATAATGTCATTGAGAGAAAGGCGTGTTGAGGTGGGACTGGAACCATTGAATACCACTCGCAATTTGGTGGAGGTGCTGTCTGGCTTGAGAACTCCGTGATGTGGTAGGAAGTATCTGGATGACGTTCCATCTTGAGGTGCCTTTTTCATGTGACCCAGCTGCTCGTATTCAGTCAAGAAGTGAGTGTACATCTGCCGATATCCTGGGTTCTTGTCAAACTTTCGGAATAGGCCTTGTAAACATTGAAATGCTCGGGATCTTGAGGATCCCAATAGGACAGGAGAAGAAACTAAAGGTAGTCTTACGATATATCTTCCTGATGCATCTCGTGAGTGGGTAGACTTAAAGTGCTCCTCGCATATCTGTTCTTCTGGAGTGAGTGAGACGTCCGATCTTGGGACAACTTCTTCTTGTTCCCAGAACTTTGTGAGTAGTCGTTGGAGCTCATCATCTTGAATGGAGTGGCAGTAGGACTTGTATGTTGGATGATGCTGCTGATCAGAGTTGACAGGACCGAGGACTAACCATCCAAATATTGAGAGTTGAGCAGTAGGCATTGTGATCTCTGGACCCCTTCTTATTTGTGGGAGGATGATGTTACCATAAACATCAGCACCTAAAATGACATCAATTTCTCGAGGCCTGAGGAAATGAGGATCTGCTAACTGTAGATGTTCTATATGAGGCCAATGCATATCTAGGCACTGAAAGGAAGGCAATACAGTTAATGGTGAGCTGACTATATGTGCGTTGACGTTGAACTCTGACTTGCTGTGAATGGAATGAAGTGTGATGGAGATCATTCCCTTAGTACGAGAGGCTACAGATCCATTTATTCCTATAACTGTGAGGTTGGATCGTTGTCGATGGACGTTGAGTTGACTGGCTGCTTGATCAGAGATGAGGGTCAGTTCTGATCCAGGATCAATGAGGAGACGGAGTTGAGTTTCCATTAGTTGAGTGGCGACCTTAACTTGAGCTGTGGCTAAGAGAGTGCGGTGAGAGGTGGCATTGGATTTCTGGTGAGCTGAACATTTGATGACTGCCCGAACACTTCAGGCTTTTCGGTTTGAGCTGGCGGAACTGGACTTCGGAGTGGGCTTGGATGAGCTGGACGAGGCGAGGGCTTCATGCACCATGGAGTGATGCTTGTTTGAGCAGATGTGGCATGTAGTTGTTGACCTACAGGCTCGTACATTATGGTGACCCAGGCAGTTGAAGCAGAGCTGTTGTCGTAAAACCACGCTGAGACGCTGGTGAGCGGTCCGTTGGCGAAACTGTGGACAGGTAACGATATAGTGATCGCCGGCACAATCGTCACAGGCGAAGGTTTTAGGAGACGATTCGTTCTTCGTCGTTGTCTGGTGGAGAACTTGGCGTTGAGGTGTCTTGGTGAGCTGTCTAGGAGGAGGAAGTCGAATTGAGGGTGAGGCTGGATGTGACTCAATCCATTCTAAAGAACGAGCCTTTCCTTGCAGGAAGGTGAGTAGCTGCTCGAAAGAGGGGTACTGAGTCGATGAACCCAGGCTGGATTCCCAGGCTTCCTGAGTAGTTCGATCTAATTGGCGCACAACCAAGTGGACCATGAGGCAACCCCATTGAGAGGGAGTCTGACCCAAAGACTCCAGATTGTGGATACACTCCGTGATAGTGGTGAGAAGGGCGTTGAGTGTCGGAGCAGTGTGCTTAGACGGGGGAGCAGGACTAAAGAGTTTCTCAAGTTGAGCTGAGATGAGAAGTCGCTTGTTCTCATACTGAGAAACGAGTTGCTTCCAGGCAACTGAGAAGGAGGCACCAGTGATGGCAAGACCAGATATTAACTGGAGAGGAGCTTTAGATAGAGTTGAACGTAAATAAAGTAACCGTTCGACTTCCGAGATACTGGGGTTCTCGACCACCAGAGACTGAAACAGATCTCGAAATGCTGGCCAGGAAGCATATTCGCCAGAAAACACTGGCAGGGAGATGTCAGGTAATCTGGGGTGAGAAGACTGTGATGGCTGAAGTTGAGAAGACTGAGCTGACGTTGGGTGAGAAGACTTAGAGTGATTGAGGCGGAGTTGCAGCAATTGAGTGCGTGCAGCAATGTAGTGATTCTCCTCTTCGCAGAACACTTCATCCACAAAATATGGATGGCTGACGTGGGCATTCGGCCAGCAGACCTCGAAATGAGAGTGGGCATCAGAAAACTTGGTGTGTTGTTCCTCCAATCTTTCTGTGAGCAGAGTGATGTCGGCGATTGACAAAGAATCAGCATCCTTCTGGATCCGCTGGTTCATCTCCTTGACTAGCTTCAGCCGGCCCATCTGAGTGGTCATTTTCATGAGGAGTTCGTTGGGAACTCCTTGAGAGCGAGTGGACGGAACCTCCCTTGGAGGTTGAGGTGAGGTGGATCTTTCCTCCACGGTGAGCTGGACTGGGGAAGATCTCCCTGAGCTGCTCTTTCCGGGCTTCAGACTGTCGGTTGAGTTGGGCATTTTTGATATCTGTGGTACCTGTGGTAATGAGGTGAAACAATGGGAATGTAAACCCAACTCAATCATCCGGCCCGAAGGACCAAATGTTCAAAATCGGGGTTGTTCAGATTTTGTCAAAATTTAGAGTAGTGGACTGTTACAGACGATTGAGTTGGAAAAACTGTTAAAAACAATTTATTTACATATATACACTGTTTCCAGAGAATGAGACATGAGAATACATATAAATGTATGAACTGAGAGCAGACTAGAGCAGTGCACCAACGATTAGCTTTTTTGAAATTTCACAACGAGAGTAGAACATGAGATTAAGTTGAGATTTTAATTACTGAATTAATTTGACCTAGGTAAAAAGCTTGTATAAGTTGGATGCACATTACTATTCTTGAGTAAGTATTTAACTAGTGAAAAACAAGGGACCACTGAGATAAATTGAAACAATTTTCAAACAATAAACTATTGTGACTTGAATCAATTCTGTGAGCTATTTTGAGTGGATACCAGTAATAAATGTATTGATTGAATTTGAGCTGAAAGTGAGTTGAATAATTGAAGCAATTTTCAAACAATAAACTAATGTGACTTGAATCAATTCTGTGAGTCTGAGTGGATACCATTAATGAATGTATTGATTAAATTTGAGCAGAAAGTGAGTTGAATAATTGAAGCAATTTTCAAACAATAATCTATTGTGACTTGAATCAATTCTGTGAGATCGAACATGTGAGACAATTATTAAATGTATTGAGTAAATTTGAGCTGAAAATGAGTTGGATAATTGAAGCAATTTTCAAACAATAAACTATTGTGACTTGAATCAATTCTGTGAGATCGAACATGTGAGACAATTAAAATGGCGGAACTCTAGTGCAACCTGTCCTGCAAACGAGCTAGTTAAAATTCATATTGAAACTGTCGAAGAGAGCAGACGTTCTGATATTTTATATCGAACAAACCATTGATTATTATATCTAGACAATAAATGAGTTGACTTAAATTTACAGCTGATGCTATTCAATACGAGTTGGTTTCAATACGAGATGATATATTTTGAGAAGATCAATAATTCTATCGTAATATAGGAAATCATGTTGTATGCACAAATCCAATTAAGATAAATCATTATGAGATTTTCGAATTAATTCAGACACATGTGGATGAATGAAAGAACGACTTCAGTCATCAGCATTTCACTCGGAACATGTGCACTTCTGAATTACAATTTACGTATTGTGAATTGTGAGAATAAATAAACTAACATTGAGAGCTGTAAATTACCTGACTTTTCAGGACACTGATTGCACTAGATTGACAAAAATATGAGAAGAACGAATGAGCTGTATAGAAAAATGAATGTGAAACTTGTATAAACGCAAGAGAAGGCAGTGAGGCTGTCCGCAATGAATCAAATTCGCAAGTGAAGTCGTGGTACTCGGGACCTGGAGCGGGGCATCGTACTCGGTCCATGTTGGTTGATTCGGGAAACATCGATGTGGTCTTCCGTCTTGAATTGCTTGAAATCCAGGAAACGGAACAGGGGGTTCGAGACTATACAGTCGAAGGCGCCCAATTCAAAAACGCAATGTAGAGCTGGTCTGTCTACGTAGAAGTAGTATCATGTAGATTGAAATTGAGGGGATGCTCAATTTTAAACAACTATAAACGTGACATTTTTTTGGACGTTAGGAGGGGGGTAAGGGGGAAATTTCCAAGGGGTTTATCGAGGAAAATAACGGAAGTTTCGTGGGGCTTCGCGTTTACGGAGCGAAAAGAAGGGGGTGTATTTTAAAAAAAATCGCAAAAACGCCGATTTTGGCAAAATGAGCAAAATTGTGTAGAGGCATCCGGAGAAACGGTGGCGTTCGGAACGACGGTATTTGCGGGAACGCGAAGACGAGATTCGACATTAGTCCGTAACACGGCCCTTTTTTCGATCCTTTCTTTCGTTTTCTCGGAAGAAAGATAGGAAAATGTGACTTTTCGCGAAAATCGACAAAATTCTGAAATTTCACGTAATTCTGTGGCGAATTTTAACGCGGCTCCTTCAAGGTCGACGTTTTCGGTCCGAATGAACCACGATATCTGTCAAATCGAATTTGAATTTCGAAGGGAATCACTCGAAAATCTTGGAATCGTCTAGAAAAACCGTGAGAAATATGAACGAGTAACCGATTTCGATCGATCGCTGTACAATATTGACGATATTGTGAAAATGAAAAGACGGAAATCGTCCCAGTAGTATAAAATCTTTATATGCCAGATAATCGGAACTAACTCACGAAGATGTTATGGCCGACTGGACTGAAGTCTGAATGTAGCTTTTTCTTAGTTTTTTTTTCATTTTTACCTAATGAAAAACTTAAAGGAGCGTACTCTAGTAAACGTATCTTGGAATTCGGATCTTTACTTTAAGTTACGAAATCTATAATGAATATCCGTTAGATCTGACGGATTTTTGCATTAAAATTAGGTACACAAAATATTCAAACATCAAGAAGAAAATTAATCATACAGGGTGTTTCAAGTAAAATTTCACCCCTACATATCTATCGTAAAGAGAGTTCTCAACACTGTAAAACCACTACGAAAAGATAACCACTGCTATACGGGGTGTTTTTAAAAAAAATGTCAACTCCGAAATGACTTGACCGATTTTGATGAAACTTTGTGTGTGTTTCGGTGTGTCCTTGCTTCACAATAGCATCCAGTAGGTGGCGCTGATAATGCTCTACATGAACTCAGAAATGGCTCGACCGATTTTGATAGAACATTGTGTGCGTGTTTGAGTGTGTCTCAGGGTCACAATAAGTAACCGGTAGGCAGCGCTGTATTCGGTTTATAGAAACTCAAGAACGGCTGAACCGATTTCGATTAAACTTTGTGTCTGTATCTGAGTATGTGTCAGGTCCGCAATATACCCTGGTAGGTGGCGCTGCTCTCGGTCTGTAGAAACTCAGAAATGCCTCGACCGATTAGGTCCCGTTAGATGGCATTGAACTAGCGGTTCAATTGATCTACCGATTCAATTGATCTACCGATTCAATTTATCTACCGAATATATTGATCTACCAAAAAAATGTAGATCTAAATGGAAAATGCAAATCTACTAGAAAAATGTAGATCTACCGGAAATATGTAGATCTACCGAAAAAATGTAGATCTACCGGAAAAATGTAGATCTACCGGAAAAATGTAGATCTACCGGAAACATGTAGATCTACTAGAAAAATGTAGATCTACTGGAAACGTTTAGATCTACTGTCTAGGTAGATCTGCTGTAGATCTGCAATATTTTGAACGTTTTGTTGATG
The DNA here is from genome assembly GCA_937662695.2 of Halyzia sedecimguttata. NCBI lineage: Eukaryota > Metazoa > Arthropoda > Insecta > Coleoptera > Coccinellidae > Halyzia > Halyzia sedecimguttata. The sequence continues at coordinate 11,653,927 of OW569418.2, forward strand.
TTAAAGGGGCTATCGATGTCGATACATTCATTAATAGAATTTGACAACTTGGTATAGTTTTCAAAGAATACCTTCCCAGTGGGCAGATCATTGAGGGTGTTCTTGGCATATTGGTCATAACACTTTTCGAAACATTGAATAGCATCATTTCTGTACCAGTTTTATTATATGAACTTCCACAGATGTATACAATAATCGTTCACATCTTCACTACGGTATTTGAATGGAGTTTATCTTCAGTTTATCTACTGAATTCTATTGAATTAAATAAACGGAAAATAAACCACATGTTATATTCCTCAGGAACTGGCGCTACAAGTAGCCCAAGAAAAAGCGATAAATTTCTCCGGATGTTCAAATACAGCCGAAATTTTAAAAGCATTGGGATTTAGGGGCAATAAAATTTGTCCGTTAAGTATTGAATCCATAATCGCATCAGTTCTTATGGTTGTGAATTCTATTTTTTCTTGAAAAAAAATCACAATTATCGCACGTTCATTACAAACATAATAATCAATAATCTTTTAAAAAATCGTGTATCTCTAGAACGATTGATTTATAATATAGACAAAATATATTGGTAATTATAGTGGAAATTCTTCACATTCAATTGTTTTCCCTGGGTGTTGAGAAAGGTAGAGTCGTATAAATGAAAAGTTTACTGTATGTATCTGTAGTAAATAAGACGATCTCTTCCAGGTAGAAAATGTTGAACCAAAGAAACCCTTTCAATAGTAAACACGTTTATTACTGAGTAGTTTATAGACATATATACTCAACCTAGAGTAAAAAATCAATCTTAAAAATTGGTTCAAGCACTGACGTGAAGTCAGGAGCTTTGGCGCCTATGTTCTATTGTCCATTCATCTGTATTGAATGGACAATAGAACATTCGCGCCAAAGCTCCTGACTATACGTCAGTGCTTGAACCAAATTTATTTTTCGTGATTGTTTTGAAATTTTCTAGGGGTACCGTTCTTACAAAAATTTTTTTTTCGTAATTTTTTTCAAATTTTCTAGGGGTACGGTTCTTACAAAATTTCAAACACTTCTTTATGTTGATTTTCTTTTACTAGTTACCAAACTTCAATTCGATCGAATCATTATTTTATGAGTTATCAAGGAAATAATATTCCAGGTGGGTATAACTCGGAAACCGTTAGACCGATTTTGCCTAAAAATGAACTCAACTCTCCTTTTCGGATACGCAACCTACCCTGAAAATTGCAAGTCCCTACCTCCTTTTGTTCGAAAGTTATCGAGGCAACGGTCACCCATCTACTGAACTCACACAAGGCTGCTCGAATCTCCAACAATATTTAACCGATCGTGTTAAAACTTGAAACTTAGCAGTAGAGTTAGGTTCTAAACGCTCTTGCAAAATTTTATCAATTTCAGACGAGTAGCTACTGATATATAGAATTTTTTTTTGCCATTTTCAATGATTTTTCAAAAATTTTTACAGATACTATCCTCACGAAATTTTGCAAGAATTTTCGCATTGACATTCTACAACTAATAACCATGTTTGAATTCAATCGGTTTTGTATTTTGAGTAAATGAGGAACAAAAAACAACCAAATTTCAGATGGCTATAACTCTAAAACCGTTAGGCCGATTATGCTTATAAACAAACTTAAATGTCGCATTCAGATGCACAACCTAACCTGAAATCTTCAAGCCACTATCTCTTTCCGTTCCCAGGTTATCCTGACAACAAAAATATTATTTAATAATTTTTCAATAATTTTCTAGCAATACGATTCCCACAAAATTTCACAAACGTACTAAGGTTTATATTCTACAACTATTAACCAAGTTTCAATTCGATCGGATCTATATTGGTTGAAAACAAAATTATCACTCGGAAACCATGGGGCCGATTATGCCCATTAACGAACTTGTCCGTCGTATTGAGATGCGCCACCTACCCTGAAAATTTCAAGTCGCTAGCTCTTTTCGTTATCAAGTAATCGTGGCAACGGCCGGACGGCTGGCTGGACATAATCAAATTTGACCTCGAATTCTTCATTGGGGAGTCGAAGCGAATCGTTTGAGAACATTTTCGTCAAAAAAATCGAAAGTTACAGACATTTGGGCAAAACTATAACGCGATGTTGCCCAGAACATACGCGCAAAAACCTGTATTTCAGAAAGTATCCGTCAGTTATCCAAATTATCCTCGTAGCGACTCAGCGCAAAGGTATGAGGTATTGCAGAATGCAGCAAATAATATCAATATGTATACTCCATTCACATTTATAAAGTCTCCCGGTTGGCCATGAAATTATGATACATTTCACCGTGTATATTTTGAAAATGTTAGGTTATGCTCATTTTCCTGTCAGATAACTACGCAACGTTGTCCTCTCTACATAGAAGTCGTTGTAATTACGTATTTTTCATAATGTGAATTTTCTTGGGAAATATAATGAATTTGCGAAGATATTTTGTGAATTCAACAATTCCAAAGACCTGGGTCTGTTGAAGAAAATTCCTCTGTTGTTACTGGAAATATTTCATGTATATGTATTAACTGGTTGGAAGATTCAGTTATGCTATTTTCTTGTACGGAAATCAAGAATCAAGTGTTGAAATATTAATGAAAAATAATGGACCGTTAATTGTGAAAGTTCATTTTACAGGAGCTTTGCTCTCTTATTCAAACTTTGACAAATCATATCTCCGAAATTATTGGTCTCTGGGAACGGTATAAATGGATTATTACGATAGAACTGCATCATGAAAGAAATTAAATTCAAACAGACCGATTCTCCCTAGTAACGAACTTATCCCAGATATTCATTCCTCAAATCTACTTTTAAAATTATATTATATTAATTAAAACTTAGACAATATTCCAGTTTTGTTTTTCCTGGTGGTTATTTAATTGGTCATTTTGCATTCAATCATAATTTGTTTTCTAGAACAAAGGTGTATTTTATATCAAGAATAACGAACCAGAAATAATAATGACATTTATCTCTCATAGGAAAATAAGATGACATGTAAGAACGCAGATCATATAATAATTCATAGATAGAGTATTCAAGTACAGTATTCTGTAAAAACATGGAAGTACGATTCATTATTGAAATTTCGAAAAATCATATATCCGAAAGTATTAGCTTGTTAGAGTTCCCCTCACTTGGTCAGCACCTTGTCGTGGTGTGAGGGCTTAAGTAGCTGTGACTCTTGGAGCGAGGCTAGCATTGTTAGCGGGGACAGGTGGTCCCAGAAGGGCTCCGAGGGCCATAGCGAAACAAAGACTGACCGGACCCTGCCAGCGTCTGACCCGGAAGGGTCGGCTGGCAGTGTAGGGAGGAGATTCCGAGGAGTGTGTGCAGGCGGAGCAGCATGGCAGAGGCAATGTGGTGACGTGTGGAGGCGGGGAGAGAAAGGGAGCGTGCAATGATGCGTGTACAGAAAGGTAAGGATAAGGGAAGGAAAACCCCGACAGAAAACCCAAGCAAACCGGATGTGTGCTTGCACTGCCGGGCAAGAACCGCCCTTGTGGCGGGTTAAACTTTTCTTTTCAGCTATGGAAAATAAGGGAAAAGACCAGCGGAGGGACACCGCGACGTCGACGGGGGGATCATGCTACCCTGCTCCCCCATCGGCATTACCTGGCGAAGGGGGCAAAACGAAGTCGAGAGGGAGGGAACCAGCCTTCTCGACCCGTAGGGTTACTGGAACCAGACACCTCCTGAGGACGGAGCCAAAGGGCTTCAGAAGGGGGAGAGGCAGGTCGGCTAGGATCCTTCGTCTCAGTGGGGGCCTGGGCTCCGACGACGACCTAGACACCAGTTCTAAGCCTGTGGGCAGGGAACTGAACGAAAGCCCAGTGCTGACCCCAGCCAAAAAGCCGCCGAAACTGGCGGATAAGGCCGGGACAGCTAAGGGCAAGATAGAGACCGTGGAGCTTGCTGAGGATGACACCTCTGCTTCCTGTGAGGAAGAAGGGGTGGAAGAGGCGAGGCCCGCGAAGGAGGCTACAAAGAAAGACGTTCTCGGCCAGTCTGAGATGTCTGACAGAGAACTGCGCAGCCAAGAAAGAAATGGGAGAATGTACTCGAGGTGCTTGAAGAGGACATGGATGCGGAACAGTGGGCGGAGGCTGTTACCAGAGCCTGGAGTGACAAACTCTTCGTGAGGACTAAGCTCATGAAGGGGGATATTAGGCAGGCAGTGAGGGGAACTGTTAGGGTTCTCTTTATGAACGGAATCGCGCCGAGGGAACTCCAGAATCGCTTCCCGGAAGTATCCGGGATAAACGGCGACTATGGGGTGATCGAGACGCGACGGAGAATAAAGACCGGTGAAGACTGGACGGAGGAGGAGACCATCTGGATAAAGGCTCTCCTGCCACAAGGTACGGAAGGAGACTATGAAATTCTGAGTAAAATCAGAAAAGAGCTAGGCAATGAGAAGAAGGTAGCGATGTCTATAAAGGTTGGGGATCCTGTAGACAGGGAAGTCTTCAGGAAGATGGTAGAGGCTATATTCCACTCCACGGACGTGGAGGCGGAGATATACTTCGACGGAGAACCGGAAGAGAGACCCACAAGGAGCTATGCTCTGGTGGTGGAGAAGCCCTCCACTAGCTACAAGGACACCTTGAGGGAAGTCAAGGATGTCCTGGCCGAAAGTGGGATGGGGAGCGAAGTTGGAGGTGTAAGAAGCACCAAAGATGGGAAGCTCCTCATCACCATACCCGATAAGGGCGCGGGTGCTGGTGCCGAGAAAGTAAGGGCTGCACTAGGCAAGCGCGAGGGTCTCAAAGCGAGGAGAGTGGGCGGCAGAGAGGAGGAGACCACGATCCACGTAAAGGGCCTGGACGCGTTGGCCACCAAAAAGGAGGTAGAAGAGGCGGTCGGCCGGAGCCTCGGATGCGGCCTTAAGGAAGGGTATAAGGTCGGGCCTCTGAGGCCTATGGCTAATAATACCCAGGCGGCAACGTTGACAATGGGAAAGGGAAGAGGAGAGGCCCTCTTAAGTCAAGGTACGTTGCGGGTGGGCATCACGAACTGTAGGATGACCAGAAGGATAGACCTCGCCAAGTGCTACAAGTGCTGGGAGTATGACCACACCCACGATAAATGCACGGGGGTAGACAGAACCGACTTGTGCTACAAGTGCGGTGAGAAGGGACACCTGGCGAACAAGTGTCAGAGGGAGCCGTTCTGCGCCCTCTGTAAGGCACATGGCCATCCGGCTGGGTCCGGGAGGTGCAAGCAGTTTGTGGCTGCTCTGGTACGAGCTCGCAGGAGTGAAGACGGCCTCCCAATGAGCAAAAGGGCCAAGAAGGGAAATAAGGCCTAGACATCGCATATATATTCCCTATACAAATATATATGTGAAGAACATGTTGAGAATATTATTATACAGTTGTTAGTATACAGTTGTTGGTATACAGTTGTTAGTTTACAGTTGTTAGTTTACACCTTTTTTGTTGGACATATTGGTCGCTTGTACATAGTTGTATATAGGTCTATTGAATTGTTATTACTTGTCGATTTTAATTTATAGGTATAGAATTGAACGGAAAATGAAGATATTGCAAATGAACTTAGGGAGGGCCAAGGCAGCCCACGAACTCATGTTCGAAGAGGCTGCCAAGAGAGGAGCGGACATTGTGGTGGTCAGTGAACCAAACAAGAAGATCGCCGGTGGGCGACGGTGGGTCAAAGACGAGAGAATAGATGTGGCGTTTTACTTTCCCGGCAACGGGGTGGTTGTGGACAAGGTAACTGTTGGAGCGGGGTACGCTGTGCTGCAGCTGGGGACCCTACGGCTCACGGCGTGCTACCTGTCGCCCAACATTGACCAGAAAGATTTTGAGGATAAGGTAGACGAGATATTCTCGTTGATAGATTGGAGAGGGGAGGAGGTGCTGGTGGGGGACATCAATGCGAAGTCCACTGCGTGGGGAGCACCAAGGGCTGACGCGACGGGTCTATACGTCGAGAGCTGGATAACCCAATTGGGTCTGGCGGCCTCAGGAGACGGTTCACCCACGTTCGTCAGGGGAGCCAGCGCCACACATATTGACGTCACTCTGAGCTCAGCGAGTGCGGGGCACAGAGTGGAGGAGTGGTCGATAAGGCAAAGTAACCCGCTGACATACCACGGTGTCATAGAGTTTGATATCAGTGGGTATCGGCGGAGAAGGGACAAAGAGGATAGAAAGTGTGTGTTCTCTGAAGAGAGATTTATGGAGGAATGGGGCAAGGTGGATCTTTCTTGTTCTGCAGGAGAGATCTATGGAAAAATATGTGAGACGGTAAAGGCTGCTACCTCCCAGGTTGCAGGTTCCTCCGCCAGGGCACCATACTGGTGGACCGGGGAGGTAGCGGAGACAAGGGAAAGATGTATTAGGGCTAGGAGGAAATACGTTAGAAGTATGAGACCGAATGAGGGCGAAGCGGAGGAAGAAAGGGAAGTACTCAGGGACGCTAGGAGAGACCTAAAAAGAGCAATCAGAAGGGCAAAGAATAATGCCTGGAATGACCTCCTTCGGGAGGTAGACGAAGACGTCTGGGGGCAAGGCTACCAGATCGTCACAAGGCATCTGAAGGGGGCTAAGCCCCCCTTCAAACTGCCTAAGGAGAAAATTAAAAGCATAGTAGAGACGCTCTTCCCGGTGGACCCGGAGAGACGAGAGATCCCACCGCCTGCTCCCGAGTCCTACGAGGAGATTGGGACGAGGGAGGTAGAAAAGGCGATCGGGAAGTTAAAGAGAAAAAAGGCACCGGGACCTGATGGGATACCGGTAGAGGCCTTAGTGAAGCTGGGAGTGGATAATTTGGAGACCCTCAGGAGTCTGTTTCAGCACTGGTGGAACTCTAAGAAGTTTCCTAGCGAGTGGAAGCAGGTGAGACTGGTCTTGATCTCCAAGATAGGGAAGGACCCGGAGGACCCGTCAGCATACCGACCGATATGCCTCACAAGCACGGTAGGTAAGCTGTATGAGCGGATTATCCTTAACCGGCTTAATGCGGAGATAGGGCCTCGAGGAGTCCTGTCTAGCAGCCAGCATGGTTTTAGGGAGGGCAGGTCGACTACCAGCGCCGTGAGGGAGGTGACTGGCTGGGTCGAGGAGGCAGCGGAGAGATTCGTTGTTATGGTCCTCATTGACGTCAAGAACGCCTTCAACACGGCTAGATGGGGAAGCATTATGACGGCTCTGAGACGCGCAGGCGTGTCAGAGGGAATTACGGACGTCATCGGCTCATACTTTTCGGAGAGGTGGGTGAGGATTGGCTCGGTGAGCCACACTTGTACAATGGGGGTGCCGCAGGGCTCGGTCCTCGGTCCGACTCTCTGGAACATTATGTACGATGGGGTGCTCAGGCTGAGGTTTTCAGTAGGAGTAAAACCGATCGCTTATGCTGATGACCTAGCTCTGCTGGTTAGAGCTAATTCGATCGAATACCTACAAAGGGAGGTTAACGAATCCCTTGAAAAGGTGGATGCATTCATGAGGGAAAACGGTTTAGAAATTGCCGTTGGTAAAACGGAGGTTGGACTTCTGAAGGGAAGGAGGAAAAGTGGGCGGATAAGCTTTTCCATTCACGGACAGGTGGTGGAGGCAAAGACCAAGGTTAAATACCTAGGGATAGTCCTTGATAAGGGACTTTCTATGGGTAGACATGTGGAGTATGCTGCGGAAAAGATGATGGAAAAGACGGTGGCCCTGGCGAAGATTATGCCAAATATTAGGGGGCCGGGACAATTTGGCAGGAAATTGTTGAGCTCGGTAGCCCACAGTGTAGCACTGTATGGTGCGCCGGCCTGGGCAAAAGCGTGTAGTACGGAAAAATATAGAAGGAAAATAACGGCAGCGCAGAGGATAATATTGCAAAGGGTTTGCTGCGCGTACCGCACGGTCTCCGCAGCGGCAGTGCAGGTAATTGCGGGCACACCTCCAATAGATCTCCTGGCTGAGGAAAGGAGAAGAGTGTATGAGAATGCTTATGGACACCGACCTGGTGTGCGTAGGCAGATCAGGATAAGGATAATGAGGGCATGGCAGGATAGGTGGGAGTCACAGCAGGGAGCTGTGAGATGGACGAAGCAAATCCTGCCAGATATAAATAGGTGGATGAGTTGTCCCCATAAGGTAACCAATTACTGGTTTACACAAATACTTACGGGACACGGCTCCTTTGAAGTCTTCAGGGAAAGAATTGGAAAGACTGACCAACCGAACTGCCGAACGTGCAATTCGGAGGATAGCGTTGGGCACATGATATCGGAATGCAAAAGGTGGACAGTAGAAAGGCGGGGGCTAAGAAGCCTCTTCGGGAATAACCTGACTTGTCAGGGAATTGTGGAAGAGATGCTAGACAACGAGAGCAAATGGAAAGATGGTTTCAAGATCTTGACAACCATAATGGAGAAAAAAGAGGTAGAGGATAGAAACAGGCAGGCTATGGAACAAACATAGCTTGTGGAAATATACTTTCCGCAGAGACGCAAAGGGCCCGGTACCAATGCGGAACGAAGGATGGGCGATGAGGTGGAGTTTGGTTGGTAGGCACTGTATTGTGAGTCCAACACTCTCTAGGGCAACTTCCTAGAGGAACATGAGTTTCTCCTCCTCTTGAAAAAAAAAAAAAAAAAAAAAAAAAAGCTTGTTAGAGTTCAAAATAATATCAATGGATTTTTATGGTGAAACTGCATCTTAAAAATAATTGAATTTGAAATTTGTAATGTAAAAAAAATTTTTTTTTTCTTTACCCCGAAACCATAGGACCGACTAGGTCCAATAATGAACTCAAGCAAGATATTTATCTCCCAAACCTACTCTGAAAAGTTCAACTGCCTAGCTCATTCAGTTCGAGATTTATTGTACAAATAAAATTTAAAAACTTAAAGAAAAAATTTGACACTTTACGGCATTTTTGCCACTTTATGGCCATCCGGTCAATACAAAACTTCGCATGCAAATAACGGTTATTATTCTACAATTTGATGCTAAATTTCAGATAGATCGAGGGATCGGTTTCGAAAATATTCATAAAAACTGTTTTTACTAAAAACTCCGAAACCGCTTGGTGGATTTTGCCTGTTAACGAAATTGTAAGATATTTACGCTCCAAACCCACCCTGCGATTTTCAACTCCTTTCATTCGAGAGTTATCGTGTTAACGGCCGGACGGACGGCCGGCCGGCCAGAATGAATACGGATTCATGATCAGTGAGTCAAACCAAATCGTTTGAGACCAATTTCAGCCAAAAATTCGAAAATTACAGACATTTGGGCAAATTGATAAGCACTTTGTTCCGAGGAACAAGAGCGCCAAAAAGAATAAAAGTACCTGAATAATCCGACAGGAAAACTTCTAAACGAAAAGACGTACCTTTGGAATTCCCCAATTTTCGAAATCCTCAAGAAATAAGCCTACAGAGACATAAATATCTTGTTGCACAACTTGAAATAAAATAGTTTCAAAATGTAGTAGTAATAATAATGATCTGTGATCTGTGATCTTGTCTAAAATGGAACATTATGTTGATTGTTTACAGTACGAATTGGCAACGTCTCAGAGAACTGTTTTGACATTGACGATATTTCAGAAGTGCCAACCTGCCTTAGATTTAGCTACAAAAACGTGATAGACCAAAATCATGGCCAACCGGGATACTGATGAGAAGTGAATGGAGTAAAGATACATCTTCGAACTGCGTCACCCTATAAACTGATACTGCAGCTCCAAAACATTCAGATTACCGACCAGCACAATGTCAGTTATGCAACTTTCTGCAAATTGCTTTCGAAACAAGAATATCAAGAGGAATTTGGGATATGTGTGGAACACGTAATGAAAGTCGATTTCTTCCATTTCCGCGCACATCCGAAGATATTTTCCCTGATATCTCGGATAGCGAATAATATAAACAGAAGTTTGCTCGAGGTGCTGCTTCGCGAATATTGGGGTTGGCAAGGAATTGAGATGTTAGATACGCATATCCAGGTCAAGTCGGGCATCAAACCTTTGATTATGAGTCGGATAAAACATATTTTCCATCCGGAATATTACCAAATATTGAAACTCGAATCATATATTATTTGAAGATATGGGGGTCGGATGTGGATAAAAAGTATAATTCCCTCAGATTTACATGAATCTGTCTCACTTTTTATGTGGTCCAAATACAAGGTTATTCTTTTGAAGGGACAATTTGCCCATTTGAGAAAGTAAAAATTGGTTTAAGTCCTGTGGACAGGAGCTTTGGCGCCCTTGTTCAAACAGACAAATTATATCTCCGAAAGTATTGGTTTCTCAGAGTTGGGAATTATACCAAGTATTCTTATGATAGCACTGCATCATGAAAGAAATTAAATTTAAGAAAAAGTGGCGTTTAAAAAAATGCTTCAAAAATTATCATAAAAAAAACAATCTCCAATGCTTTGTTTCAAATATAGTCATTAAATTTACTTATCAAGATTGGATGAGCAATCTTCAATCATTCAACCTCGTGGAATGGGTTGTTGCAACTTACACTCGGTGCATAGTTTTCACAACTCGAAATACCTAAGGAAAATATAATGGAAATGTTTAGAGCGAGGCTGGAAGTAATTATAGCAGATTGTCCATTTATTCCTGATATTTAAGTAGGTAGAGGCTGACGAACAAATCATTTAAATAGTTCTAAATATATTCATAAAATACTATCCTCATTTCATAATTTGAAATTTAATAGTTCATGCCACTTACACATTCTTTTCTTTATCATGGACCTCAACTCAAGAAAAAATGTTTGATACACAAATGTAGATGAAAATACTGTATATAGTGTATGTCTCACAACTTAAGGAAGTAAAAGGAAATATTAACCTCAGGGGGCCTCCCAACAGTAATTTCTTTCGATGATTCCATTATGTTCTTCTTTCCTATTGTCTTCATGAACTACATCATTAAAATGATCCAATTCCAAATCTTCTAAAATATCATCCCCATAATTACATGAATTATTCGATATGTAATCAGTCAATATTATTTTCGGTTTCAAAATAGTCTTGTATATATTCACAAATTCAAGAATCGGATACTTGTTTTCCAACAGAAAATATTCTCAAACTACGACCTGACAAGTCTCTAACAGCTAGATAAGATGTCATTTATGAACAGTGAACACAGACAGATTCTGTGTTCACATTCTCTGAATACTACGAATGTATTATCGAAATTTTGAGAAAACAAATCTCCGAAAGTATTAGCTTGTTAGACTTGAAAATGATAAAAATGGATTCATATGATGAAACTGCATCTTAAAAAAAAATGATTTTGTAATTTGTAATGTGGAATGTTTTTTTCGTTACTTCGTTACTCCGAAACCATCATGCCGATTCTACCCAATAACGAACTTAGTCGAGATATATATCAACCAAACCTACTCTGAAAATTTTAACTGCCTAGCTCTATCTGTTCGAGGGTTATTGTTGAAACAAAATTTAAAAATATTCAAAATTTTACACGTTACAGCTACCCGCTCCACACAAGACTTCGCATGAATATAAAGGTCATTAATCTACAATTTAATGCTAAATCTCAGATAGATCGAGTGATCGGTTTCGGAAATATTCATAAAAAACCGTTTACACTAAAAACGGCCGTAACTCTGAAACCACTTGGAGGATTTCAACCGTTAACGAACTCGTCCGAAATATTTACGCTCCAAACCTACCCTCCAAATTTCAAACCTTCTGACTCCTTTCATTCGAGAGTTATCGTGTTAAGGTAGGGCCGGCCAGATCGGCCGGACAGAAACGATTTCCACCACGTATTGTTGATCAGTGAGTCGAACCAAATCGTTTAAGACCAATTTCATCAAACCATTCAAAAATTACAGACATTTGGGCAAATTGATAAGCGTTCTGTTCAGGGGAACAAGAGCGCCAAAAATGATACGCACATAAAACATTCACACACAAAGGTTCTCGATCACGAGTGACTTTTTAAGTGCATGTTCTGGGGAACATCACGTTATCATTTTGCCCAAATGTCTGTAATGTTCGAATTTTTGGCCGAAAACGGTCTCAATCGATTACGTTGAACTACCTGATGAATAATTCAAGTTCAAATTTGATTTTAACTCGCTGACCGGCCGGCCTTTGCCACGATTGAGAAGAAAAAGAGATAGCAAGTTGAAATTTTGATGGTAGATAGAACTGGTAAACAGAATGCCTATCAATTCATCCAAATGTCTGTACTTTTCGATTATATAGTCGATGATGGTCTCAAACGACTAATTTCGACTCACTGATTGAGAATCCAAGGACAAAATAGATTCTGTCCGGCCGGCCGTCAGTAGGATTACGCTCGAAGAGTTAAAGAGGAGAGGAAGAAAATAAAATGCGAAATTCTGTAAGGATCGCATGACAGAAAGATTTAAAGAAAAATGGGTTCAAGCCCTGTGGACAGGAGATTTCTGGCGCTCTAGTTCAAACAGACAAATTATATCTCCGAAAGTATTGGTTTCTTAGAGTTGGGAATTATATCAATGTATTCATATGATAGATTTGCATCATAAAGGAAATTCAATTCAAATAATAGTTTATTTATCAAGATTAAATGAGCAATCATGAGAATGAGAACTGCACCACATTTTCAAATTATTTTTTTTTTGACACTTTGCGGTAATCTGGTCAATACAAAACTTCACATGCGTATAAAGGTCATGATTCTACAATTTGATGCTAAATTTCAGATAGATCGAGTGATCGGTTTCGGAAATATTCATAAAAAATATTTTTACTAAAATCGGCCATAACTCCGAAACCCCTTGATGGATTTTGCCCATTAACGAACTTGTCCGAGATATTTACGCTCCAAAACCACTTTGCAATTTTCAATCCGCTAACTCCTTTCGTTCGAGAGTTATCGTGCCTACGGCCGGTCAGCCGGCCGGACAGAATCGATTTCGCACTCGGATTCTTGATCAGTGAGTCGAACCAAATCGTTTGAGACCATTTTCAGCCAAAAATTTCAAAATTACAGACACTTGGGCAAATTGATAAGCACTCTGTTCCGAGGAACTAGAGCGCCAGAAAAACAAGTTTCGTATGACAATTGCCCAAAACAGGTTCAAAGTACCTACAAATAGTAGGTATTCCATAAAACATGTATGAAAGAAGATAAGTAATAATAAAAAATTAACTTGTAATCGATCAAAAATTTCCTGATCTACGTTCACCAAATTTTCTCCTCTCTCGAACTACAGAATTATGCTTTCAATATTTACGTAATATTTTCAAACATTTTCGGGTGAGGTCCCCGTTGCATCGCTAAAATACGAGTATTTCAACCCCAATATTTTTGAAGTTACAATATTCCTTTCTATCAAGTTGACATTATGACAATTCATACATAGAATAATTATATCAATCTGTGAAATACGATTTACATTGAAATTTTGAAAAATCATATCTCCGAAAATATTAGCTTGTTAGAGTTAAAAATGATATGAATAGATTCTTATGATAAAACTGCTCATTAAAAAAAAATTAATTTGGAATTTGTTTTGTAAAAAAAAATTTTTTTTTTGTTACTCCGAAACCATCTGTCCGATTTTGCCCAATAACGAACTTAGCCGAGATACTTATCACCCAAACTAACTCTGAAAATTTCAACTCTCTAGCTCATTCCGTTCGAGAGTTATCGTGCGTACGGCCGGCCGGACCGGCCGGACCGGCCGGACAGAATGAATTTCGACCACGGATTCTTGATCAGTGAGTCGAACCGAATCGTTTAAGACCATTTTCATCGAAATATTCGAAAATTACAGACATTTGGGCAAATTGATAAGCACTCAGTTCCGAGGAACTAGAGCGCCAAAAATGGGTTCAAGCCCTGTGGACAGGAGAGCTTTCTGGCGCTCTAGTTCAAACAGACAAATTATATCTCCGAAAGTATTGGTTTCTCGGAGTTGGGAATTATATCAATGTGTTCATATGATAGAACTGCATCAAAAAGCAAATTGAATTCAAATAATAGTTTATTTATCAAGATAAAATGAGCAATCTGAGAATGAGAACTGCACCATGGAAGAAAGCAAATTAAATCTGGCCAATTTTGCCCAATAACGAACTTCTACCTAACCAAATCTGAAAATTTCAACTACCTAGAAAAACTTTTTTTAAATTTTCAAAATTTGTTTTTGACACTTTGCGGTAACGTGGTCAATCACATGCGTATAAAAGTCATGATTCTACAATTTGATGCTAAATTTCAGATACATCGAGTGGTCGGTTTCGGAAATATTCATAAGAAATGTTTTTACTAAAATCGGCCATAACTCCGAAACCGCTTGATGGATTTCGCCCATTAACGAACTCGTCCGAGATATTTACGCTCCAAAACCACCTTGAAATTTTCAATCCGCTAACTCCTTTCGTTCGAGAGTTATCGTGCCTACGGCCGGTCAGCCGGCCGGACAGAATCGATTTCGCACTCGGATTCTTGATCAGTGAGTCGAACCAAATCGTTTGAGACCAATTTCAGCCAAAAATTCCAAAATTACAGACACTTGGGCAAATTGATAAGCACTCTGTTCCGAGGAACTAGAGCGCCAGAGAAACAAGTTTCGTATGACAATTGCACAAAACAGGTTCAAAGTACCTACAAATAGTAGGTATTCCATAAAACATGTATGAAAGAAGATAAGTAATAATAAAAAATTAACCAAAAATTTCCTGATCTACGTTCACCAAATTTTCTCCTCTCTCGAACTACAGAATTATGCTTTCAATATTTACGTAATATTTTCAAACATTTTCGGGTGAGGTATCAGTTGCATCGCTAAAATACGAGTATTTCAACCCCAATATTTTTGAAGTTACAATATTCCTTTCTATCAAGTTGACATTATGACAATTCATACATAGAATAATTATATCAATCTGTGAAATACGATTTACATTGAAATTTTGAAAAATCATATCTCCGAAAGTATTAGCTTGTTAGAGTTAAAAATTATATGAATAGATTCTTATGATAAAACTGCTCATTAAAAAAAAATTAATTTGGAATTTGTTTTGTAAAAAAAAAATTTTTTTTTTGTTACTCCGAAACCATCTGTCCGATTTTGCCCAATAACGAACTTAGCCGAGATACTTATCACCCAAACTAACTCTGAAAATTTCAACTCTCTAGCTCATTCCGTTCGAGAGTTATCGTGCGTACGGCCGGCCGGACCGGCCGGACAGAATGAATTTCGACCACGGATTCTTGATCAGTGAGTCGAACCCAATCGTTTAAGACCATTTTCATCGAAATATTCGAAAATTACAGACATTTGGGCAAATTGATAAGCACTCAGTTCCGAGGAACTAGAGAGCCAAAAATGGGTTCAAGCCCTGTGGACAGGAGAGCTTTCTGGCGCTCTAGTTCAAACAGACAAATTATATCTCCGAAAGTATTGGTTTCTCGGAGTTGGGAATTATATCAATGTATTCATATGATAGAACTGCATCAAAAAGCAAATTGAATTCAAATAATAGTTTATTTATCAAGATAAAATGAGCAATCTGAGAATGAGAACTGCACCATGGAAGAAAGCAAATTAAATCTGGCCAATTTTGCCCAATAACGAACTTCTACCTAACCTAATCTGAAAATTTCAACTACCTAGAAAAACTTTTTTTAAATTTTCAAAATTTGTTTTTGACACTTTGCGGTAACGTGGTCAATCACATGCGTATAAAAGTCATGATTCTACAATTTGATGCTAAATTTCAGATACATCGAGTGGTCGGTTTCGGAAATATTCATAAGAAATGTTTTTACTAAAATCGGCCATAACTCCGAAACCGCTTGATGGATTTCGCCCATTAACGAACTTGTCCGAGATATTTACGCTCCAAAACCACCTTGCAATTTTCAATCCGCTAACTCCTTTCGTTCGAGAGTTATCGTGCCTACGGCCGGTCAGCCGGCCGGACAGAATCGATTTCGCACTCGGATTCTTGATCAGTGAGTCGAACCAAATCGTTTGAGACCATTTTCAGCCAAAAATTCCAAAATTACAGACACTTGGGCAAATTGATAAGCACTCTGTTCCGAGGAACTAGAGCGCCAAAAAAACAAGTCCCGTATGACAATTGCCCAAAACTGGTTTAAAGTACTTACAAATAGTAGATATTCCATGAAACATGTATGAAAGAAGAGGAGTAATAATGAAAAATTACCTTGTAATCGATCAAAAATTTCCTGATCAACGTTCACCAATTTTCTCCTCTCTCGAACTACAGAATTATGCTTTCAATATTTACGGCTCTGGAACTGGAAAATTCAAATTTAAAACCTTTATTTCGATTATATTGAACATCGGCAGGTTAACATCGATGTTGATATCGATGTTGATGACATCGATGACATCGATGCTAAAAACATCGTAAATCGATAACAAAACATCGATGAACATCGCCCAACACTAATTTTGAGGCAGTACGAAGTACGCCGGGACAGCTAGTTGTTGACAAAATTACCGAAAATCTCAAGAAGCGATCCTTGTGGATTCAAATCGATTGCTAAAATTTTAGCTACCAGAACAAAGGAACAACTGACACCAAGAAGTAGAATTCCGTGTTGTTTCCGCAGAACCTCATATTATTTGAATTCCACATTTCTGAATACGAATAACAATTAGGATGAGTGGTATCGCTGGTATCTCGTGGAATTACTAGAAGGAATTCGGATTTCAAAGCTTCATGCCTACACCACTATGTGGATATAGACAGTTTGTTAACCATACTCTAGAACATTGTCTTGTTCATTTAAGTTTCAGCACAGGTGTAGATTCGCATTTATTGTCTGTTATTGTTCAACACGCGCGCTGATTCTCTTCTTGATACTTCTCTGTTCTTGTGTTCTCTTGTTCGCGGGAAATGAAAGATGTCTTGTGTTAGAGATGTGAAAGTAGATATGGATTCATTTCATTTTGAAGGAGCGAACGACCCCTCAATAATTACTATTATACAGGGTGAGTCTTTGACCACTGCATTAATTTTAACCAAAGATTTCTCTCATCAAATAAAACACTTTTTTCATTTACCATTTTTCCAGATTCGGCTCAGGTAAAAAGTTACAAGCGTTTAAAGATTTCACAATGTGCTAATAAACTACCGCATATAAATTATCTATGACATTGTTGGCGGACGAGATTAAGGCATGGTAACGTGGTTTACAGCTTGATTCGGGATTCCAACGCTCAGGGACTGATCCATAAAAGTAGTGAAATTTCTGGAGTTTTCCATTTCAAAACATTCAATGAAGAATATCTCGAAAACGGTGCGTTTAAGGAGAAATGATGAAGAATAATATAATGTTCTAAAACAATGGAATATTCATTCTTGAAATGACTCAAGAAAAACTTTATATGCTTTCTTTATGCTAATTTCGTTTAGTTTTATGAATCCACGAGTCCATAACTAGAAAACCAGTAGAAGTAGAAAATAACTAATATTTGGAAAATATGATTATTTTTCAAAATTTCAACAGCCTGTATCTTTTTACCTGAGCTGAATTTGGAAAAATGTTAAATGAAAAAAGTGTTTCATTTGATGAGAGGAATCTTTGGTTAAAATAAATGCAGTGGTCAAAGACTCACCCGGTATATGGACTCTTTGTGAATGGTTCGGAGATATCAAAAATTGAAAAAACTCTTAAAATGAACTGACGTGAAGTCAGGAGCTTTTGCACGCATGTTCCATTGTCTCATAAGAAGTTGATCGAGCTGGTATTCTGTACTCGATTGTAAAATGGCAGCTCAGTTATGCGCTTTCAGCGGATTCTGACGTATGATTTCGAAGAAAAACATGTTTTTATTTCTTTCTAGTGATACGTTGTACTTGAAATTAGCGCGTTGGAATTTCACCAGTATTTACCGACTTTTAATTGGATGGGATTTGAACATTTTGAGTTATTGAGGAAATAACAACAAAATATAACACGGGTATAACTCCCAAATCGTTCGGCCGATTATGCCTAACAATAAACTCAACTGTACCATTTGGATGCGCATTCTACACCATAAATTGCAAGTCGCTAAATCTTTCCGGTCTCAAGTTATTGGAAGATACATAATATTTTTCAATAATTTTTTTTTATTTTCTAGTGTTATGATCCTCACAAAATTTCACATACTTCTTAGTGTCGGTATTCTATAACTTATCGCCAAGTTTCAATTAAATCAGCTCTGTATTGTTTGAAAACACAATTAAAGTGGCCAGAAACCATTTGGCCGATTATGCTTATTAACGAACTTAACCGTCAGATTCGGATGCGCAACCTACCCTGAAAATTTCAAGTCTCTATATCTTTTCATTCGAAAGTTATCTCGACAACGGCCAGCTGGACAGAATCGATTTTGTTCTAGAATTTTTCATCAGGGAGTCGAACCTTATGGTTCGAGACCATTTTCGATAAAAAATTCGAATATTACAGGCATTTGGTCAAAATGATAGCACGCTGTTCTTGAGAATATGCACGCCAGAAGAATCTCAAAAAGCACTGGTGTTAAATCAGGAGCATTTGCGCTTTTGGTCTATTCACGCCTCACATAATCTCACAATATACTACATGAACTTCAAGCCGTCTTTTTACATAATCATTAAAGGATACTGTGGGAGGTATATTCATTATTAAATGGTTTCTTTCTGGGTTTTCTCTCTCAAACTCGGATAAATGTCTAATAAATAAAATGGGTTCAAGCCCTGTGGACAGGAGCTTTCTGGCGCTCTAGTTCAAACAGACAAATTATATCTCCGAAAGTATTGGTTTCTCTGAGTTGGGAATTATATCAATGTATACATATGATAGAGCTGCATCATAAAGGACATTCAATTCAAATAATAGTTTATTTATCAAGATTAAATGAGCAATCATGAGAATGAGAACTGCACCATGGAAGAAATCGAATTAAATCTGGCCAATTTTGCCCAATAACGAACTTAACCGAGATATTGGTCTCCCTAACCTACTCTGAAAATTTCAACTACCTAGCTCATTCCGTTCGAGAGTTATTGTGGAAAAACTTTTTTTAATTTTTCAAATTTTTTTTTTACACTTTGCGGTAATCTGGTCAATACAAAACTTCACATGCGTATAAAGGTCATGATTCTACAATTTGATGCTAAATTTCAGATAGATCGAATGAACTTGTCCGAGATATTTACGCTCCAAAACCACCTTGCAATTTTCAATCCGCTAACTCCTTTCGTTCGAGAGTTATCGTGCCTACGGCCGGTCGGCCGGCCTGACAGAATCGATTTCGCACTCGGATTTTTGATCAGTGAGTCGAACCAAATCGTTTGAGACCATTTTCAGCCAAAAATTCCAAAATTACAGACACTTGGGCAAATTGATAAGCACTCTGTTCCGAGGAACTAGAGCGCCAAAAAAACAATTTTCGTATGACAATTGCCCAAAACAGGTTTAAAGTACCTACAAATAGTAGGTATTCCATAAAACATGTATGAAAGAAGATGAGTAATAATATGAAAGAAGATGAGTAATAAATAAAAAATTATCTTGTAATCGATCAAAAATTTCCTGATCTACGTTCACCAAATTTTCTCCTCTCTCGAACTACAGAATTATGCTTTCAATATTTACGTAATATTTTCAAACATTTTCGGGTGAGGTCCCCGTTGCATCGCTAAAATACGAGTATTTCAACCCCAATATTTTTGAAGTTACAATATTCCCTTCTGTCAAGTTGACATTATGACAATTCATACATAGAATAATTATATCAATGTGTGAAATACGATTTACATTGAAATTTTGAAGAATCATATCTCCGAAAGTATTAGCTTGTTAGAGTTAAAAATGATATGAATGGATTCTTATGATAAAACTTCTTATTAAAAAAAATTTAATTTGGAATTTGTTTCGTAAAAAAAAATTTTTTTTTGTTACTCCGAAACCATCTGTCCGATTTTGCCCAATAACGAACTTAGCCGAGATATTTATCCCCCAAACCTTCTCTGAAAATTTCAACTCTCTAGCTCATTCCGTTCGAGAGTTATCGTGCCTCCGGCGGCCGGCCAGCCGGACCGGCCGGACAGAATGAATTTCGACCATGGATGCTTGATCAGTGAGTCGAACCAAATCGTTTAAGACCATTTTCATCGAAATATTCGAAAATTACAGAGATTTGGGCAAATTGATAAGCACTCAGTTCCTAGGAACTAGAGCGCCAAAAAAATTATTATTTTGTGAATTGCTCAGAAGCAATAAATCGAACAATGTTGCTTCTGAAAAATATTTTGTGTTACTTACGCAGAGTTTGGGATAGAAAACCCAGAAAGAAAACATTTAATAACTTTTTTTTGGATACAAGTAGGTACTATAGATTTCAATTAGATTGGATCTGTATTTTTGGTCGTATTGCAAAAAATATAATGCGGCTTTGTGTTTGTGAGGAATTTCAATGGAATCCGACTGATAGTTTCTGAATTATAATATTTAAGAAGAAACATTTTTTTCTAGTTATACGGTCCTCATGAAAATTGGCAAAACTTTGTGCATCTGCATTATTTACCAAGTTTAAATTTTATAATTTCAACTACTTCATGTGAGTATGGTAACTAACTAATTCTACAACAAACAAATAAAGAAATCGTCAATAAAAACAAGAGATCAGGAGTTTATAGGTTGAGCTGTGGTTCATGCCCATATGTATACATTGGACAAACAGGCAGAGCTTTCGAAAATAGAATCAAAGAACACCAGAATTAATTTGTCAAGAACAATCAGAATTCTACCTATGCCAACCATCTGTTGGAATCAGGACATTTATTCGACCTTAATTTCGTTCTTCATACCGAGAAGAAATCCAATAAATTGAACCTCCTAGAAGCCCTTGAAATAAATAGTCACAATAAAAAACACATTTTGCTAAATGACCAAACAGACCTAAACCGATCTCCCTTACTCAAACTTAGGAACTTAGGTTCCTTATCCAAAGCCATTGGAAAATCAATCAAGGTCTAAAAGCCCATAAGAAACTCATTTTTAATTTATTGAATCTATATTGGTTATTGAATAATTTCATTAATATACCGCCGTATTCAGAAAGCATTCAATCTCCGTTAAGTCCTAACTGAGGTCCTCAGTTAAGGATAAATAAGAATCGCAACCTCAGTTCAAGTGAAAATTGACGTAAAACAGACCTGTTTCAGCACCGTTACATACGTTAACTGAGGTTGCGATTCTTATTTATCCTTAACTGAGGACCTCAGTTAGGACTTAACAGGGATTGAATGCTTTGTGAATACGGCGGATAATGTTATTATTATTACTTCGT
Organism: Halyzia sedecimguttata; assembly: GCA_937662695.2. Lineage (NCBI taxonomy): Eukaryota > Metazoa > Arthropoda > Insecta > Coleoptera > Coccinellidae > Halyzia > Halyzia sedecimguttata. The sequence continues at coordinate 11,675,245 of OW569418.2, forward strand.
CAGTATAAATTATTGAGAGGTGGGTTGAATAATGGAACATAATTTTGGAAGAAGAGTTGATTTATCAGTGTTTAAGCAGACTAACATTGAGTTTCACGAATCTTCGATTAGCTTAATTGTGGATTCAATTCAATGGTTGTACGAAAAATGAACTGAAAATCGACATAGAATCGCACTAATTCGGCAATTAAGAGCTGTCAAGGCTTCGTGAAACCCACCGTTAATATTACTGTCTTAACTTAACTTGGAAAGTAACAGCTTGTGAAAGATAATAATCTTTATGCAATGATAATAGTTCAAGTGTGTATTTTTCCACAAGAAAAATCAGAACCAAAATTTTACTACGTAAATATTTTTACGTAAGCTGAGCTTTATGGATTTCAATTGCAACTAGGAACAGAAAAGATTATTTGCCATTTTCCTATGAATTGTCGTTTAAGTATTATAATTTATATTGAAAAATTTAATGATTTAAAATTCTATTTCAAACTTTTATTTGCGTAGTTCGTAGAGCTCATGAATGAAAGAACTAATCAAAGAAAACCTTCAGTGAAGTACTCTCTAAAATTTACAAATCTTCAATTTTATTTAATGTCTCTTCAAATGTATAGTCGTATATCACTGGAGTTTTTCCACAACTGCTGCTAGGTTTTAATGATATGCCTTCTTCTTTTTTCATAAGAATTCTTCGACCAGTACTTGAAGAAATCTGCAATATTATGGCCAATGAATCAGAATACACTTTTAGTGGTTGAATAATAGTTTACCTGGAACGCTAGAGCAATGCTGGCGGTAATATCTGCAGAATCCCTGAATAATTCACAGTAACATCTATATACTGCTTCGCGTTCCCTTTTTGTTAGGTGAGAGGTATCGTAATCAATTCCAGATATTTTAAATAGCACAAGGATGCGGAAATACTCAAACTCAGTTCGATTATTTATAAACACACATTTAAAAACTATCCAAATGGTTCGATTTTCGTTATATCCAAATTGTCAAGAAATAAATATTTAATGACAGTTCATCAGCTCATGGTAATGTTCAATGCGAAAAACCTAAATTATGTGACTTGAAATATAACTAGACCGGCTGTTGCCAACTGAATTTTCCATAGGCAAATTTGATGTCAATATATCTTAAACGGACTATAGGTGTTACAGAATGATCATTCTACAACAAGTGATAGAAAGCCAACCTGTTGTGATCAAGTTCAAATTTTGAATCTCTATAATCAATAGCAGTCATGTAGAAAGAACTGTCAAAGTATCATTATGAAATTGAAACCTGAAATGTGTTCAGCATTGCCTTATATTGAATTAGGCAAAATTTATGATTTTAATTGCATTTACCATGTTAAAACATTTTAGGGTAGAGTAATCAATTCAATTGTGGTGGAATGAAGATATAAATGAAGATCACGATGGTTTATATGAAATCTGAAATTTCCAAAGACAAGTGATGAAAAGAAAGGATACAAGTAATCTTAAAGGAGCTATGAAAAATCCTTATTTTGAAAGCGAAATAACCATATAAAAGTATAGACCCCAAAGAATCCATAATATTTTTCGAGCACAAATTATTTGAGAAATAGAACGTATAAAAGAAATAATCACGCCTATTGTCTAATGACAAAATGGGAAACAAAATACAAAATCTAGAAAATTAACCAGAAGAGAGAATCTTCATTCGAAATATCCTCAGATTCTATAGACAAAGACTTCAAATTATTGACGAAAGTGTACATTTCTTCAGTCTTTAATGTATACATGCCGTTTAGTTCAGTTTTGGTTGGTTTTAAGTATCCTTAAGTTCATTGACTTGACATTTCAAAAAACATAGTTTGAGCCTTAGCAGTAGAGAATTCAAATTATTAATTCAATATTCCTTACATTTCAGAAACGTCTAATCCAGATCAAAAACATATTAGTTAATCATTAAAGGATATACTTTCGGATGTAACTTCATCACTAAATGGTTCCTTTCTGGGTTTTCTCTCCGAAACTCTGGAAAATGTCTTTAAAATAACTAATTCATTATTTTGAATATTGCATCAGCATCAGTAGTATATTTGTCAGAAGCAATGTTGCCTAAAGAAAAATTACGAAAGAACATCAACGATAAAACAAATAATTCTGAAGATTTCCGCTTGGTGTCTGATCAAGCAGTCTGATCTAGTCTCCGAAAGGTTACGAGATAGTTGTTTTATCGTAAATTTGGTTTCGTTATCGTTTTTTTCGCAAAATTGTTCGATAAATTGCTTCTGTTTCTAACGCAGAAGCAATTTTCAAAAAAATTATTATTTTTATTTCATGGGTATTTTTCAGAGTTAAGGAGAGAAAACTCAGATAGGAACCATTTAACAAAAAATTGGTTCAAGCCATGGACAGGATATGGACAGGAGCTTTCTGGCGCACTTGGTTTCTCAGAGTTGAGAATTATATCAATGTATTCTTATGATAGAACTGCAACATAAAGGAAATTCAATTCAAATAATGGTTTATTTATCAAGATTAAATGAGAAATCTGAGAATGAACTGCACCATGGAAGAAATCGAATTAAAATAGCTAAAATGAATTTGACTCTCACTTATAGTACAGGATGACAGTATGATTATGAACACAGATCATATAATAAATCATAGATAGAATGATTATAGTATTATGTGGAAACATAGAAGTACGAGTCATTATTGAAATTTCGAAAAATCATATCTCCGAAAGTATTAGCTTGTTGGAGTTGAAAATGATATCAATGAATTTTTATGGTGAAACTCCATCTTGAAAAAAAAAATATTTTGAAATTTGTAAGTTAAAAAAAAAATGTTTTCGTTACTCCGAAACCATCTGGCCTATTTTACCCAATAGCAAACTTAAGCGAAATATATATCTCTCTAACCTACTCTGAAAATTTCAACTACCTAACTGATTCCGTTCGAGAGTTATTGTAGAAACAATTTTTAAAAATTTTCAAATTTTTTTCTGACACTTTACGGTAACCCGATCAATACAAAACTTCACATCGTTCTGAAGGTTATGATTATACAATTTTATGCTAAATTTCAGATAGATCAAGTGATTGGTTTCGGAAATATTCATAAAAAATGTTTTTACTGAAAACGTCCTTAACCCCAAAACCGCTCGATGGATTTTGCTGGTTAACGAACTCGTCCGAGATATTTACGCTCCAAACCTACTCTGCAAATTTCAATCCTCTAGCTCTTTTCGTTCGAATGTTATCATGTTAACTGAAGGATGGCCGGCCGGACGGAATTGATTTTGACCACGGATTCTTGATCAGTGAGTCGAACCAAATCGCTTCATACCATTTTCAGCCAAAATTCGAAAATTACAGACATTTGGGCAAATTGATAAGCACTCTATTTCGAGGAACAAGAGCGCCAAAAGCTCATTCTGTAATAATAAAGTCTATGCTGTCGCGGAGGGAATGCGATAAACGGAAATCATAAGATGAGGTCATTTAGGTGGACTCATATTGAGGGATTTAAATCGCCTGAGGTCATTGGTTTTGGACAGTCGGGAAGATTTTCGGATATTGAGTGAAATTTTAAAATATTTTGCAGTTATATTTCCCTTTATAAACCCCTTCGTTTACCGTTTCTGAAATTATGAGAATCAAGACCGGAGTAGAATAATTTTGGACATTTGCTATCTTTCTTAATATTGGTTCACTACGTATGCGAAAACTGAACTTTTCCTCCACTTTTATGGGCGGAGGATAGTAATTCAAAGAAAACATCCAAAAATAATGCTTGCCAATATCATACAGGGTGATTAGTAAATTTTATCGTTGCATAATTATATTTTTACTCCATTCTTCCATCTAGCTATATTGATATTTCACCCTGTATGGCAGTGATAATTATTGCGCGTATGTTCTGGGGAACATCGCGTTATAGTGTTTCCCAAATATCTGTAACTTACGAATTTTTTGACGGAAATGGTCTCAAACGATTTAGTTCGACTCCCCAATGAAGAATTCGAGGTCAAATTTGATTCTGTCCGGCCGGCCGGCCGTTGCCACGATAACTTGAGAACGAAAAGAGCTAGCAACTTGAAATTTTCAGGGTGAGTGGCGCATCCCAATACGACGGACAAGTTCGTTAATGGGTATAATCGGCCCAGTGGTTTCCGAGTAATAATTTTGTTTTCAACCAATATGAATCCGATCGAATTGAAACTTGGTGAGTAGTTGTAGAATATGAACCTAAGCATGTTTGTGGAATTTTGTGCGAATCGTATGGCTAGAAAATTTAAAAAAAAATATTAAAAAATATTTTTGTTGTCACGATAACTTGAGAACAGAAAGAGATAGCGGCTTGAAGTTTTCAGGTTCGGATGTGCACCAGAACGCGACATTTCAGTTTGTTTATGAGCATAATCGGCCAAACGGTTTTAGAGTTATAGCCATCTGAAATTTGGTTGTTTTTTGTTCCTCATTAACTCGAAAAATACTGAACCGATTGAATTCAAACATGGTAGTTAGTTGTAGAATGCCAACGCGAAAATTCTTGCAAAGTTTCATGAAGAAGGTATTTGTAAAAAAATTTTTAAAAAATTTTTGAAAACTGAAAAAAAAAATTCTATATATCAGTAACAATTCGTTTGAAATTGCTGAAATTTTGCAAGAGCCTTCATAGCCTAACTCTACTGCCAAGTTTCAAGTTTTAACACGATCGGTTGAATATTGTTGGAGATTCGAGCATTCTTGTTTGAGTTCAGTAGATGGCTGACCGTTGCCTCGATAACTTTCGAACGAAAGGAGATAGGGACTTGCAATTTTCAGGGTAGGTTGCGTATCCGAAAGGGAGAGTTGAGTTCGTTTTTGGGCATAATCGGTCGAACGGTTTCCGAGTTAAACCCACCTGGAATATTATCTCCTTGATAACTCAAAAAATAAATATTCGATCGAATTGAAGCTTGGTAACTAGTAGTAGAAAATCTTCATAAAGACGTGTTTAAAATTTTGTAAGAACCGTACCCCTAGAAAATTAGAAAAAAATGACGAAAAAAATTTTTTTAAGAACCGCACCCCTAGAAAATTTCAAAAAAATCACGAAAAAAAAAATTGGTTCAAGCACTGACGTGAAGTCAGAAGCTTTTGCGCGTATGTTCTATTGTCCATTCTTCTGTATTGGACTTAATTCGAATTTACCATGGTAAATTCGAATTAAGTGTCCAATACAGAAGAATGGACAACATATTTTACCATGGTAAATTCGATTAAGGGTGTCCAATGCAGAAGAATGGACAATAGAACATACGCGCAAAAGCTTCTGACTTCACGTCAGTGCTTGAACCAATTTTTATTTATCTGATAACTGTTCAGATGAAGGATGATGCAACTTTGTGCAATTTTCTTACAAAATTATTCTGATTTTTCACATTTTTGCGCGCGTGTTCCGCAAGGAAAAGCGTGCTATCATTTCGTCACAACGTCTGTATTTTTCGAATTTTGTTCCCCGAAAATGGTCGCAAACGATTCAGTTCACTGATGAATAATCCAGGGTCAAATTCGATTCTGTCCGTCCGGTCCGGCCGTTAGCACGATAACTCTCGAACGGAACGAGTAAGAGCGTTGAAATGTGCAGGGTAGTTTTGTCGTAAATATCTTGGACGAGTCCGTTTTTAGTGAAAACGTTTTTTATGAATATTTCCGGAACCGATCACTCGATCTATCTGAAATTTGGCATCAAATTGAAGAATCATATCCTTTATATGCCTGCGAAGTTTTGTACTGACCGGATGGCCATAAAGTGGCAAAACAAATTTTCAAAAATTTCGAAATTTTGTTTCCGCGATAACTCGAAAAATTCTGATCTGATTGAATTGAAACTCAGCAGTTAGATGCAAAAGTCCAAAGCAAACACTTTTGCAAAATTTCGTTAAGATCCGGTGACATGAAAAAATTTAAAAAAATACTACTACTATCGGAGATCTTTGGAAGGTGTGTGATTTTGAAAGGACTTTCAGCGGCGAGTAGATTGCGCATGCGCAGGAGGAAAGTGACTGTGTTTGGGTTGTATGGGTTATGTTGGGAGTGCTGAGCCGATATTGTGAGGTTTTAAAAGAATATTCATGTCAATTCAGTGCACAAGTCAGTTTGGGGGAAATAGCGTTGTTTCCGAGTTTAATTACGCGTACCGTGGCCATGGTGCTAATTTCGAAGTTGATGTTACTTCTTACAGTCATTTTTCGTTATTTGCACTTTTGTTGAATTACCCTTCTGTAACCAGAAAGGTGGAAGAAATTTACAGTGTTCCCGTACAGGGTGGAATAATATCAGCAAACATATCAAATACCCAAAAACATCCTACTCAAGTCTTGACTGTTTAAATTTCGGTAATGCGATGAAAAAAGTTGATATAACTGCAAGCCTTTGAGTATTGTATATTATTGTATATTATTATATACAATAATATAAAATTCTCAAAGGCCTGCAGTTATATCAACTTTTTTATCGCTTTATTATATCATTACCGAAATTCAAAAGTCAGGACTTGAGAAGGATCATTTTGGGTATTTGCTATCTTTCTGTTTATTCAATATCCATAAAATCAAGCGATTAAAATCCCATCTGGGCATTCCTCCCGGGGCAATTCGTATATGAATTTCACGCATCAATGATCAACTGCAGGTAATATAGATTCTATTCGATGGATTTGTCAAAAATGAACCGAAATTCAAGAAAGAATTGTACTTATTTTAAGATTAACAAGAATCCCGAAAATGGTTAATAATATGGAGTTTTACCAAGTTTACGTTCATTTTTGGCAGGTAAAATTGAATTGTATTTGAGCTTTGTTGAAATTTGAATTAGAAAATCTAACCATATGAAAGTTACATTTAAAACTACTCTGTATGAACCATGCAACTTGCGCCCTCTATGAGATTCTGATATAAAAACAAATTCATTGAATGTATATTGTATTTTGAGTTCACTGTGGACTTATTATGAAGTCTATAAAAGTAACTACACTCTTGTCCACTAAAGTTTTTTCTCGTCTGACATATGTTTCGGAAAAAAAGTTTCCATCTTCAAAGATGAAGCGTTACTAAAGCATGCAATAAATTTCTACATTCCAGTACGGCTTGACATTATACTATCAGTCCTAAACCAATTAGTGAGAATAATGGGTTGTTAATAGGGGTTAGGTCATTATTGAGTAAAAAATCTTTTCTCTTATACATTTCGATGCTTTCAATTGTTCCTAAGTACGCTTTATTGGAATTTTTCAACAATTTGACGGAATTTTCTGAAATTGGGTGGACAGCTGTTAAAACGTGATTTACAACCGCAGATTTATCGACGTTAATGTTCCGAATGTGTCCCGTATGCTCTTTATAACGTGTGAGAATGTTTCTGGTTGTTTGCACGACGTTACACTTGTTGTAACCAATTTTAACATGTCCGGAGTTTTATCGAATGTATTTCCTAGAAGTTGTTTAATTTTCGTGGAAGTTTTGATAGCCAGTTTTATATTCACCTTTTTGAAAATATTCTGGAGTTTGTTGTTTGTTTTCGGATGGAACGTGAACGCGTGGAAACCTTTTACCGTGTTTATTTCTTTCGTTAGGGTTATGTTACGACGAGATTTTTATGTTTATGTTTGTTGAGAATTTTCTGAACTAATTGATTACTATACCCGTTTCTTTCGGCAATTTGGAAAATCATTTTTCTTTCTTTCTTGAAATTTACATTTCTTAGCGGAATATTAAATAAGCGGTTAACGAGGAAATGTAAGCTGGCTGTTTTATGTGACCAGGGAGCTACCGAATCAGACGAAATGTAAATATCAGAATTAGTAGGTTTTCTGATAATATCAAAACTAATTCAATTTGATTTATCTCTTGATACTTTCAAATCTAAGAATGGTATGTAGCCGTCCTTTTCCATTTCGAAGGTGAACTTAATAGATGGGTATTAACTGTTTAAGACCATAGTAAATTCGTTAATATCAAAATTTTCATCAACAATTGCAAATATGTCATCTACGTATCTACCCCAAAATTTTGGAAAATATTTGTGTTCTTTTTTAATTTCAAGTTCTAATTTACTGAGGAACAAATTAGCTAAAAAGGGGGGAAAGGGGGTTACCCATGGCCGTACCGAAAGTTTGTTTATAATATTTGTTGTTAAAATAAAATATATTGTGCTCCATGCAAAGCGAGGTTATCATCAAGCAAAATATCTTTTCTTTTGACAACAAATAATATAATAAACAAACTTTTGGCTCGGCTATAGGTAACTCCCTTTCCCCTTTTTGCGCGTATGTTCTGGGGAACATCGCGTTATAGTTTTGCCCAAATGTCTGTAACTTTCGAATTTTTTGACGAAATTGGTCTCAAACGATCAAGTTTGACTCCCCGATGAAGAATCCGAGGTCAAATTTGATTCTGTCCGTCCAGCCGGCCGGCCGTCCGTTGCCACGATAATTTGAGAACGAAAAGAGCTAGCGACTTGAAATTTTCAGGGTGGGTGGCGCATCGCAAAACGACGGACAAGTTCGTTAATGGGCATAATCGGCCCAGTGGTTTCCGAGTAATAATTTTGTTTTCAACCAATATAAATCCGATCAAATTGAAACTTGGTGAGTAGTTGTCGAATATGAACCTAAGCACGCTTGTGAAATTTTGGGCGAATCGTATGGCTAGAAAATTTTAAAAAAATTATTAAAAAATATTTTTTTTGTCACGATAACCTGAGAACGGAAAGAGATAGCGGCTTGAAAATTTCAGGTTATGTTGTGCATATGAATGCCACATTTGAGTTTGTTTATGAGCATAATCGACCAAACTGTTTCAGAGTTATAGCCATCTGAAATTTTCTGAAATTCGGTGGTTTTTTGTTCCTCATTAACTCGAAAAATACTGAACCGATTGAATTCAAACATGGTTATTAGATGACGAATGCCAACGCGAAAATTTTTGCGAAATTTGGTGAGGATAGCATCTGTAGAAAATTTTTAATAAATCATTGAAAATAAAAAAAAAAATTCTCTATATCAGTAACTATACGTTTGAAATTGCTGAAATTTTGCAAGAGCGTTCATTACCTAACTCTACTGCCAAGTTTCAAGTATTAATACGATCGGTTGAATATTGTTGGAGATTCGAGCATTCTTGTGTGAGTTCAGTAGATGGGTGACCGTTGCCTCGATAACTTTCGAACCAAAGGAGATAGGGACTTGCAATTTTCAGGGTAGGTTGCGTATCCGAAAGGGAGAGTTGAGTTCGTTTTTGGGCATAATCGGTTTAACGGTTTCCGAGTTATATCCACCTGGAATATTGTTTCCTTGATAACTCAAAAAATAAATATTCGATTGAATTGAAGCTTGGTAACTAGTAGTAGAAAATCAACACAGAGACGTGTTTGAAATTCTGTAAGAACCGTACTCCTAGAAAATTTGAAAAAAATTACGAAAAAAAAAATTTTAAGAACCGCGCCTCCAGAAAATTTAAAAAAAATCACGACAAAAAAATTGGTTCAAGCACTGACGTGAAGTCAGAAGCTTTTACGCGTATGTTCTATTGTCCATTCTTCTGTATTGGACACCCTTAATCGAATTTACCATGGTTAATTATGTCGTCCATTCTCCTGTATTGGACACTTAATTCGAATTTACCGTGGTAAATTCGAAGTAAGAGTGTCCAATACAGGAGAATGGACAACATAATTTACCATGGTAAATTCGATTAAGGGTGTCCAATACAGAAGAATGGACAATAGAACATACGCGCAAAAGCTTCTGACTTCACGTCAGTGCTTGAACCAATTTTTTATCTAATTTTTCTTCAGTAAATTAGAACTTGAAATTAAAAAAGAACACAAATATTTTCCAAAATTTTGGGCTAGATACGTAGATGACATATTTGCAATTGTTGATGAAAATTTTGATATTAACATTCTAATTCTTCACGTGAGGTGGTTGAAAGTTGTGCATGAACAAAACTGTAATGGTCGACTTTCATTCGGTGACAAATTTCATCAGGTACCATCTTCTCAAAGTGTATGAGCCATGACAAAGTGCACATACTGAAAACATCTTTCAACTAACTATTTTCCAAAAAAGAAAATTTTTTTCTTGAGAATTTCTACACTCCTGTAAAGAAGATACCAAGAACTTGCCAAAAAGTACCACATCACCCATTTTCCCTATTCAAAAAATTTAGAGGGTTAATGGCGATGGCACAGGGTGCAACAAAAATCCTTCAAAAATGCATAAAAATTTGGTAAAAGTGAAACAAAAATTGACCGGTTTCAGGAGTTTGTTGCCAAATATTTTTCTTCTGAGAAAATGAATTTGTTCCATAATTTTGACGCGCACTGTAGTGAGATAGGTACCTAAAAACTTTTCATAATTTTGGTAGTGATACGATCTTCACAAAATTTAGCATACGTCTTCACGTCGGTAGGCCACCAATAGTTAGCAACTTTGAATTCCATCGGATCTGTATCTGTTATCTAGAAAATAATATTCCAGATGGGTATATAACTCCGAAACCATTGGGCCGATTATGCCCAATAACTAAATTAACAGTCCCATTCGCATGCGCAATCTACCCTGTAAAGTCACTATCTCTTTCTGTTCGAAAGTTATCGTTGCAACGGTCACCCATCCAGGTACAGAGCTCATGTTCAAAGCTAGGTATTGAAGGATCTAGCAAAATCTCAGCGATTATAGACGGATAGTTTCTGAGATATAGAATTTTCTTCGTAATTTATTTCTTTGAAATACACTGTATGTTTTTCGGTTCGAAAATTATCGTAACTACACACACGGACATGATTGACTTTGGCCACGTTCCCATCATTAAGTCTGATGTAAACATTTGAGCCCATTAAAGATCAATGTCTGAAAAACATAGACATTTTAACGAAATGAAAGTGCCCAGAACGGGTGCGCACAGAAGGATTCTTCTACAACAAGATTGATGCAGTGATGCCCTACCGAGGCGCATTCGCCATTCTGCAACACTTCTTCAACCTGTGAGTAAATCGTGGTAGATTGATCCTTCCATTCGTTAATGATGTACAATTTTGCAATTGAGTTTTTATCTTTTTGGTGCTCTAGTTCCTCGGAACTGAGTGCTTATCAATTTGCCCAAATGTATGTAATTTTCGAATTTTTCGATGAAAATGGTTAAACGATTTGGTTCGACTCACTGATCAAGAATCCGTGGTCGAAATTCATTCTGTCCGGCCGTCCGGCCAGCCGTACGCACGATAACTCTCGAACGGAATGAGCTAGACAGTTGAAACTTTCAGAGTAGGTTTGGGGGATAAATATCTCGGCTAAGTTCGCTATTGGGCAAAATCGGACAGATGGTTTCGGAGTAACAAAAAAAAATTTTTTTTTTACAAAACAGATTGCAGATTAAATTTTTTTCAATAAGCAGTTTTACCATAAGAATCCATTCATATTATTTTTAACTCTAACAAGCTAATACTTTCGGAGATATTATTTTTCAAAATTTCAATGTAAATCGTATTTCTACGTTTTCACAGAATGATAGAATTATTCTGTGGGTATTCTATGAATTGTTATAATGTCAACTTATTTTCCTGAAACATGACTTTGTCTCATTGTCATTCATTCCAGCAATCGTATTAATATGAGAATTATAATATAATATCATACTTTTTGTTGGTTGATATTTTCATGCCGATGGTCAATCCATATGATCATGGGAATAGTAATGGTAAGTTAATAATATTGAGTTCAGAATATCTCCACTAAAAACAAAACTGGAATATTGGTGTATTGGAGTCGATTTGAGAAAAGATATATATATATATATTATCGTTCATCATAGAATTGAGGAATGAATATCTCGGATGAGTTCGTTGTTGGGTAGAATTCGTCTATTGGTTTTGGATTGATAATTTTTGGCACTCTTGTTGAATTTAAATTCTTCTATGATGTTTGAATTCAATTTCTGCTAAGATGAAGTTCTAAATTTCAATAATGAATCATACTTCTATGTTTTCACAGAATGCTATAAATATTCTATATAAGCTTTATTATATGATCTGTGTTCATACTCGTACATTTCATCCTATTCTATAAGAGAGAGTCAAATTCATTTCAGCTATTTTAATTTGGTTTCTTCCATGGTGCAATTCTCATTCTCAGATTGCTCATTTAATCTTGATAAATAAACTATTATTTGCATTGAAATTTCCTTTATGATGCAGTTCTATCATAAGAATACATTGATATAATTCTCAACTCTGAGGAACCAATACTTTCGGAGATATAATTTGTCTGTTTGAACTAGAGCGCCAGAAAGCTCCTGTCCACAGGGCTTGAACCCATTTTGTTATACAATTTATATTTCTTTAGTATTCTGATGATATTGGCGAGGTTCAATAATATACAGGGTGAGTAGATAAGTTGTACATTAATTCAAACCATATATTCGTCTCATCAAATAAAACACTTATTCAATGTACCATTTTGGCAGATTCAGCACAGGTAAGAGTTCAAAAATTTCAAAATGTGCTAATATAATACAGCACTCTGTTTAAACGTCTCACATAGATAACTCTTTCTGTAGCATTTGGTACTGTAATGAACATAGTTTGAGATAACTTATTTACTCACTAAATGCCTAAAGTTTGTGGAAACTTGAATCATTATATATTTAGAATTAATTTCCATCAGATATGGACTCAATTAATCCAACAGAAATATGTAGAATCAAAAAACGCGAATTATATACGCTGTACCTTCCGAGATTCTCCTCATTCTGACCATATTACTTAATAGTGCGAACAATATTAACAAGGATTTTCAGTAAGACAATATTTCTAGTTTATATCTCCTTAAAATTAATCTGAATAGCTCATTTGGCAAAATATATCAATTTCAAGATCCCGAGAGGATTTTACCTGCCCAGTATTTTGCCTCCCGACCTCACTTGCCTATCACATGCCCCAAGTGAAATATGTGAACAGAAAACTTTAACTGATTCATCGACTTTTACATCGGTACCAATATCATATTGTCCTAGTAACCAATATTTCTCTTCCTTCATCGGAAATTGGTGGATGACTTGAAACCGCCTACCTGTAAATTGGAGCTCGTATGGGAAATCGCCTCCTTACCTGCAAAAAAAAAATATTTCAGAATATAATCCAAAACATAGAAAAATTTGAGAATTAACAGAGCTGGTTTTAGAAGTATTGTAGTCTAACCATGATCATGTACAATTTTTAATTAATATTAATTAATCTCTCCTTTCGATATTGAACAGCAGATTCACTGACAGCTGAAATGACGGTTGAAAGTTGATACTTTTGATGACACAATTATTCATATCAACTGAATGAATAGTATGCATACACATTCCAAAGTACAGATATTTATTATATTTAAGACGTTGTTTAATGTATTTCGGAAAATGCTTGTAAAGGGTGATTCACTTATCTTGGTAACCCCAATTTTCTCGGAAACAGCCGAAAATTTTTTCATTCTGGGAACGGCGTTTTGTACAAGTCAATGTTGACTTGAGATGCGCGTAAAAGTCGGGGTAAAAAATAGAGATGGCTGGCATCGCGGCGCAGTAGATTTTTTTTTTCCCAGGAACGTACCTTTTTGGCGCTCTACACTCAGAAAAATTTTCTAGTAGATACAACGAAAAATGTATGTTAATGTAACAATAATAAGATCCCTATTTGGTCAATCTAAAATTCTGTTAAATTTACAGAAGCCCTTTTGTCAGCTATCAAATTTCAAGAACACATTATAAATATAAAGACTTTTCTGTTACCATGATAATAAAATAGTTCCTTTACTAGCATTAGAGTTATTACATAATACAAAATATTGATATTCATAACAACACTTTCGTGTAACATGAACAATATATTCATAAAATAAATATTTGTGTACCGTGTTAGGTCAATAATGTTAATAAAAATATGCTGTTATACTTATTCAAAATAATTCAATATTAGTATTACATTCAAAAGAAATAACGATCCTGACAACAGTAACTTATTGTAAAATGGATAGTGTAATTGTGAAATATACAGATTTATACACTCTTGCCAATAGTATTTCCTTTGTGCTAATCAAAATATGTTTTTATAATACGAAAAAATAATTATTACTGTAGCAGTGTAACTGTTGAATATACAAATTTAAATACTTTTCCCGATAGTAATTCTTTTACACCATTCAAAATATGTTATTATATTGTTAGAAAACAATTATAACTTTAACAGTAAAACTGTTAAACATACGAAGGGCCAGGAAACCGGCTAATGGAAAAAATGGGATCCGGTATAATTTCTTGAATATGTGGTATGTATATCGAAGAAGTCGGTTTCCTGATCAAGTGTCTGTGGACCCAAATTTAATTCTATGACTACTTATACAGGGCATCAAAGTTGGAAAATAATTGTCTTCATTAACGATAGAAGGTTTCATTATTTCAATGTATCATGGATTTTACTCTAAAAACCATATTACTGTGCCTCACCATGGGCTAATATTTGATATCCTCAGAATAATATCATGTCAAAAAATGCACAAATACATTAAAACAATGAAACCTCATACCTATAATTTCAAAAATTTCAATTTTCCAACTATAATACTCTGTCTATTAAAATGTAGTCATCGGATTGAGTTGTACCTACGAACAATATCCTTCAGAAAGTCGACCCAACATTTCACGAAATTTTACTGGAAACCGTTTCTCCATAAGCCTGGTCCTTTATACTCTTTTGTCAATAGTATTTCCTCCGCATTTTCTGTACCAGTTATTAAGGTGTAGGTAAGATGAAACAAAATACTTAGAAATGGAAACAAATTTATTCGAAGAATAAAAAAATATAAAAACATTCTCAACAAAAAACTTGAAAACAAATAAGTAACAAAAACAAATAACTATATCTCATTTTGTAACACTCGATATAAATCAAATATAGCACACAGTTTGCCCAAAAAAATACGGCATTTATTTTATCTAAAAACTAAAAAAACCCTTTTCAAATAGAAATTTTTTTTCAACTCATTTATAAACATATTGATGTTGGGTAAAACAACATCATGTTTCGTTTTTATATCATTAAAATAAATTTGAAAAAATTGCCATTGATCGCAACAAACAAAATATTGTTTGGGGTTAAATATATTGTCTTCGTAAATTACCACTAGGTGTGGTTGGATCGGTATGTTTTTATCTTTTAATGAATAGAGTTTGGTCTCGACATCCGCTACACTGGCACCTGTTACTATGAAGGCATCCTGGGAATCAGTTATTGTGTATTTAATCAACACTTTCTTGGTACCAATTCTTTGGGTCTTCTTGGATGTTGGTGCCATCGCTGCGTGCAACAGTAACAAAATGCCAACATTTCGTCCATCTAAAATAAAGATTACAATTTAACATCAAGAAGATCAAGAAGTAAAGAATATAACCACATGAAATTAATATTTTCTTGTCATAATCTCTGAAGGAATGAAAATAAAAAGAATAGCCATAGCAAATACAGATATATACCTAATTATACATATATCAAGAGATACACCGCCGTATTACAAAGCATTGTTAAGTGTTTAAATCTCTGTTAGGACCTAACTGAGATCCTCAGTTAAGGATAAATTTGAATCGCAACCTCAGTTAACGTATTTAACGGTGGTGTAACAGGCCTGTTTTACCACCTTGATCCCTTATTGTCCATTATTATCCCCAATTTATCCTTAACTGAGGACCTCAGTTAGGACTTAACGGAGATTGAATGCTTTGTGAATACGGCGGACAGTGTGTCAAAATTAAAACTGTAGGAGAAAAACATTTTTTTTTTATTTTTTGAAAAATGAACCGTCCTTATATTTATTTTGATCAATACGAAAGTTAATACAAAATTATCTTCTGGCATACGGTTTTGCGGATTTCATCTACCTGTATACTTAAGCATATATCCTGAATTTATATTTAATCCGATAGCCATGACAAGAAAGAATAAATATGGCAAAATATAGAGCTGAGACGATGCTTGGCCAGTCCGAACGAAACTGCATGCCTCTTGAAACTGCTTAGATTAGGAAATGATTGCGAGCATTAATCTTCTAAACAAGTTAATTTATTATTTGTATTCAAACCATGGACCAGTTTGAAATGCCTTATTAATATATAAAGGGCGTGAAAACTCTTCTTGCAACAGAAACAAATCATTCCGGGCTATTCATAGGTATACCTTAATTTTACTATATTCTGTGCAATTCTGACAAGCTCTTCAAAAATGATTCTGTCCCTCCAAGAAATCTGCGGCTCTTCGTAGCAGAAGTCTTTAATATGTTTGGCAGTTATCAATATGAAGGTTTCAAAAGTGAATCTGTTATCTGGAAAATATTTTCAAAATTTTAAAATCGATCTTTAATGATTTTTCTGATTCAAACTAAATAGAGAAATACATTTCAAACCAAGGGCCAGGTACTCAAAGGCACAATTGTCACAAGAAAAATTTCACTTTCACTTCTTCTACACGATTTCCTGAACCAAGGACTAACTAACATCATTATATTATTATGCAATCATTAAAGGATACTTTTGGAGGTGAAGTTATCACTAAATGGTTATTTTCTGGGTTTTCTTTGGAAAATATCAATGAAATAAAAAAAAAATTATTTTGAAATAACTTCTGCATTTGAAATACTTACTAGATATTGGTCAGAAGCACATATATAAAACAATGTAGCCCAATAAACAGTAATTAAACAATATCAACGATGAATATGAGACACCCAGCGAAAATCTTCAGAATTTTACAAATTTCAGAATAACTGCCAACAAAAAATAATTCTGCTTCTGACAAATATCATAGTGTTTCTAACGAAGAAGCCATTTCAAAATACTGAGTTTGGGAGAGAAAAGCCATAAAGGAACCATTTATTGATAATTTTTTATATATTTTGTTCCTTCATTGATTTCACAAGCTGAACTCTTCAAATATCCTATGGCATTTTCGTTTGAAATATGTTTCCAAGTAAAGGTGCAGTTTAAACAAGTGGATTTCAAAACACGACGTGCGCAGGCTCCGACAATGTCATTTCGGGACTCCTGTTGCCAGATTGAGAAAATAATTATGTTTGCTGATATATTTTTTAGTATCACATCCAAACAGTAGCCCTTATTAACAAGATTGTGACTGAAATTTTTGTTAATTTGCAATATCAGATAATGAATTTTTTTCTTGGTTCTTTCCATCGCAAGATCTGCCAATAAGCAATCCAAATATTCAAATAAACTTAAAATCCAAATTATAATGTTTTTTCGTACAAAAGATATAAAATATTATATGAGAATAAAAATTTATATGAAAGAAATATATTTGAGAAAGTAAATTAGAACTAACCCAGCCTTTAAAAGGTTGCTGATAGATAATAATAGGATACAATGTAGTTTTTCAATTTATAAATTGAATAAGAATTTGATTCATGATAATATACTTATTATAGATTTCAATTTTTGGTTCGTCATAATAGTTGAAATAATAACTAAATCAGACAAAAGTAGGAAGGCGAGTGGCAATTTGATATAAGTCAAGAGAGTAGAATATGAAATATCATATCAATCTGAGTAAAATTCGTTATTTCTATAGAGTATAAGGAATGTATTTTGCCGGAATCCATTATATTACTTTTCCAGATATCTGTATTTATCGGTCTGAATTCATATTCGCTCTTCATCAAAATTTATTTACAGTTACTGCCCTTTATTCTGAAATCGTTCCGAAATGCATAAATGTAAATACTTCTGCACAATCTTGAAAAAATTGCCGCGAAATTACCATGTCGGTGCATGCGCACGTCGTGTTTTGAAATACACTTGTCGAAACTTGGGAACTGCACCTAAACCTACCTGCTTTCGACATCGATATAGTTGTGGCATGTTACCGGTAGCAAAGATTAATTAATAAAGTAATTTAGTGAATGGTAATACAACAACCGGTAATTCCACAACTGTGTATCAATATAAATACCAATTTTAACCAAGAAATAAGTTGACTACTTACCACTGCACTTTTTTGCAAGCTTTTCAGCTTCAAACACTCCTGCTTTATTGAAAATATGCCTTAATTTTCTTTTAAAAGTTTTTCTTTCACTTTCAATATTGTTTGAAATCACCATACCTAACGCTTTAACTTCACTACAGTAGTCTACAACATACACGGACACGCAATGCCCTTGTTGGCTTGTTCTTCGCGAATATCCGTTTCATTTCGGGGCATTCGTGTAAAGAAGGTCTGTTAAATTAACAGTGGAGTGTGTTGGATATGCAGTGTAATTTTTAAATTAACAGCGGGGTGTGTTGGATACGCAGTGATATTGTTAAATTAACAGTGGAGTGTGTTAGATACGCAGAGATATTATTAAATTAACAGTGGAGTGTGTTGGATACGCAGAGATATTGTTAAATTAACAGTGGAGTGTGTTGGATGCGCAGAGATATTGTTAAATTAACAGTGGAGTGTGTTATATACGCAGCGATATTATTGACTATTGTTAACCAATGTTCTTCGATACAATATATTGCTATTAACACAACGAATATATTTTAACAGTACCCATATAATTTTTGTGAGCTTGTTCCATCAGGCCTGCCGTCCGTAAGCCCGATAACCCTCACACGAAACGAGATAGCACCTTCATATCTTAAGAGTTGGTTCGGGCTCAAAATAAGCCGTTAAGTACGTAACGGACAAAATTACTTGAAGGATTTCGAAGTTTTTTTCCGAAAGTACTCATCCGATGTAACTGAAATTCAGCAGCAAGCCGTAGAATTACAACTTGAATATGCATGCAAAGTTTTTTATTCATCAGATAACTAGGAATAGAAAAAAAAATTTTAAATTTTTTTTTCGCGATAACTCGCGGAATATACCTACTGACCTGTTCAAATTGAAAGTCTGTAGTGAGTTTAAAAATACCGACATGAAGACTCATGTAGGAAATCGTTAGGATAGTATGAGCAGAAATCAAAAATTAAAAAAGCATTGATGTGAGGTCAGTCTGCTTTGGTCTGCTTGATCATATCAACCAATCTGAATTGAATGAAATCATAAACAAGCGGTCAAAAGGAGACCTGCACGTCAGTGCTTTTTTGATCAACAAATGATTTTTAATTTTTCTTTGAAGATCATCTCCAAAAGAAACGACGTTAGGTCCATATGCTTTTGCGCGCTTGATCAGACATTATTCTATTCAGATTGGTCAACATAAACCAGCACGCCAAAGCAGACTTACCCCATATCAGTGCTTTTTTATTTTTGGCACTCTTGTTCCTCGGTCTTAAACGATTTGGTTCGACTCTTTGATCAAGAATCCAAAGTCAAAATCGATTTTTTCCGGCCAGCCGGTCCGGCCGTTAACACGATAACTCTCGAACGGAATGAGCTAGGCAGTTGAAATTCTCAGAGTAGGTTTGGGAGATAAATATCTGGGCTAAGATCGTTATTGGGCAAAATCGGCCACCATTTTCGGCAAAAAATTCGAATATTACAGATATTTGTTCAAAATGATAGCACGCTGTTACCCCTAACATGCGCGCAAAAAGATATGCGGTCATATGATGAAATATTTCAAAAACGTTCGAATTGTAATGATAATAATATGTGTTATAGACTACACAGTTTATTAAATATTATTTATAAATAATTTGTGTTATATTCACAATGTTAAAGGTATCAAAGTAATGAAATTTTAGCTTCCTGTTTATTGAATTTTACTATTGTATTGATGAACAAAACATTGATTATAAGAATATTGTGAAGCTACAACAGAAATCATGTGGTTACCACAATATTTCATGTTTTATAGTATCAACAAACGACATTTAGGGTAACATAAATGCTCTGTTGTGGTTACCGTATTTTTTCGTAGTCAAAAACGTTTTGTGTTACATTTAACAATTTAATACTTTATACTTTCAACAGGAGTACTTCTGTTAATTATACTTAGAAAATTTTCTGAGTGTAGTTCCTCGGAACTGAGTGCTTATCAATTTGCCCAAATGTCTGTAATTTTCGAATTTTTCAATGAAAATGGTCTTAAACGATTTGGTTCGACTCACTGGTCAAGAATCCGTGGTCGAAATTCATTCTGTCCGGCCGTCCGACCGGTCCGGCCGGCTGGTCCGGCCGGCCGTAGGCACGATAACTCTCGAACGGAATGAGCTAGACAGTTGAAATTTTCAGAGTAGGTTTGGGAGATAAATATCTCGGCTAAGTTCGTTATTGGGCAAAATCGGACAGATGGTTTCGGAGTAACAAAAAAAAAATTTTTTACAAGGTAAATTCCAAATTAAAATAAATTTTTCAATAAGCTGTTTTACCATAAAAATCCAATGATATCATTTTTAACTCTAACAACCTAATACTTTTGGAGATATGATTTTTCAAAATTTCAATAATAAATCGTATTTCAACGTTGTCACAGAATGATATTATTCTATGTATGAATTGTCATAATGTCAAATGATGTTCCTGAGACATGACATTATCTAATCAATCGAAGAATTGTGAGCGAAGTGAGAAAAATCTCAGTTGTTTGCTCCGAAATTAGGTTTTCTCAGAAAATTCTTACATTTCGGAACGGAACATGAAGTAAGAGATCTGAGAGTAGTGAGACTACTTTTCATCCATAGACATAGATATAACTCTCGAACGGAATCAGGTAGGTAGTTGAAATTTTCAGAGTAGTTTAGGGAGATGAATATCTCGGTTAAGTTCGTTATTGGGCAAAGTTGGCCAGATTTAATTTGATTTCTTCCATGGTGCAGTTCTCATTCTCATGATTGCTCATTTAATCTTGATAAATGAACTATTATTTAAATTGAATTTCCTTTATGATGCAGTTCTATCATATGAATACATTGTTATAATTCCCAACTCTGAGAAACCAATACTTTCGGAGATATAATTTGTCTGTTTGAACTAGAGCGCCAGAAAGCTCCTGTCCACAGGGCTTGAACCCATTTTTTATTATGCCATTCGAAATATGATTCAATTCTAAATTTTATTTCTAGTTACCATTTTTTCCCATTTCAATCCGTTAGTGATATACTGGGTGTTTTATGTTAATTCTATACCATTTTTTTTCTGTATTGTGACAATATGCCTTGATTTGGAGAAATAGATATGATTTTGTTTCCTAAATTCAAAAATGCTTCTAACAGACTATAACTCTTTTATTATATTCAGTAAATAATATATTTTAATAACAATGAACAATTGTATTAATGACAAACTAATCAGTTTAAGTCATATGTTCTATATGCATAATATTGTGATCCATACATGAATTACATCTTTTCCTTGTTTCATTATGAGTTACTTTTGCCAAAATATTACGGTTTACATCGGCGCATGCGTTTGTTATCCTTACTTTTAAATGGTCTGAATTACTAGAATAAGTTTTGTATACCATATTTTACATCAGGGTGCCCCAAAGGAAGTAATCCATGGGCGTTAGTTCCGGTGATCTTGGGGGATATCTGAACCAGAATCATATATATGTCTCCAAATCAAGGCATATTATCACCATACAGAAAAAAAATGGAATATAATTAACATAAAACACCCTGTAGATCGCTAGTGGATTGAAATGGGAAAAAATGGTAACTGGAAATCAAATTGAGAATCAATGTTCCTGGGAAAAAAAATTGACGGCGCCGCGACGCCAGCCATCTTTATTTTTTACGCCGACTTTTACGCCCATCTCAAGTCAACATTCACTTGTACAAGATGCCGTTTACAGAATGAAAAAATATTCGGCCGTTTCCAGAAAATTGGGGTTACCAAGATAAGTGAATCACCCTGTACAGCGGATCCTGGATGATATCCAGAAATGAAATCTTTCTCACTGTTGGATTCTTGTATTTAATTTATACAATAGTCTAACTTCCAAAATTCCCAAATATGAAATCAGAATTAAACATAATTCCTCTAATTTTTATTTAAAAAGGAAGGTTTAGTGGGTAATTCCGCGACCTCAACCCTTGGGTGGAGGTCGCATCTCACAGGCTGCTAATGCTTCCTCCGTGCCGATGCTATAGTTTAGCTCCGAATCCTAGAGCTGAAGGCACAAATTGGTTGCTCGCACCCGTTGTGGTGTCACCTATTTTCAGTTTTATTTCCATCTTTTCCTCGGTTTCTTGGTTGCCCTCTCCTGAAGAAGCCAACTAGCAGAAACACGTGTCGGCAGGTACCAGCAGAATGATTTTTCTCTGAATCTTCTGCAGAATTACCTACTAAAACTTCCCATTTAAATATTATTCTCCGCACTTTCGATATTTCTACCTATATTCAATTTCCCTTGAATTGAAAAAAAGTGGGAAAGTTCTGTAGACAGGGGCTTTGTCACTCTTGTCAAACGACTGGCGAGTAATTATTCAAATTTTGACAAATCATATCTCCGAAAGTATTGGTTTCTCAGGGTTGGTAATGATATCAATCGATTCTCATGATAGAACTGCATCATAAAAAATTAGATTCAAAAGTAAGTATATGACTCACCTTATGCGTTGGATTTACATACATTAGCAAATTATAATTAGGTGGGGGTTACACGTTCAATCTGGCATCAATCTTGCCACCAATCCGTACCATCAGTCCATCAGTCTGCGCGGATAAAATCAGTTTAACGTCAATCAGACATCAATCCACGATTGATGATCGATTTTTTTTCGTTACTCAATAATACACAAATACGAACAAATTTAACCGAGATATGTATCTCCCGAACCCGAATCTTATCAAAGGGACTAAATTTTGCAGTGACTACAAGAAATGTCCTCATACTAGACATTACTACATCTATTCAGAAAACAGCTCAAAAACTTCCAACTGAAAAGTCAAACGAATTCAGAGTTTTGAATAAAATGTTACTAGAGAATCCTATTAAAACAACTTCAAACCTAAATTATATGGAAAAACAAGCTATTATCTCACTTAAAAAATTAAACTGTGGGAGGTATTATACCTCCCACAGTATCCTTTTATGATTATATTAATGTGTGTTGTATTCCATACTAGTGTTAATTCAAGTAGGCTACAACAATATCTAACACATTTTGAGAACTGGTATCAACAGTTTTGTGGTCTGATCTCTTATTATTTGAAAATTGATCATAATTTTTGAGTTGCTACAGCTGGGAGCTTGATTGGTTGAACGCCAGGTGTCACATATCGCTACTTTGTACTCATAAGTGATTGCTGGAATTTGATAAACTGTTTTCATCGTAGTGATCTTTTTATCGACGTGGAATTTGCTCTACTGATGATTCCAAATAAGGACGACACCACGGTATGTAGCTATTCAACTTTCATGAAATCACACTATGTGGATTGCTCTGAACTTCAGGAAGTTCTTGGATGAGCATTTTCCAAATATGTGGGTAGGCAGAGGTGAACTGCATGCTTGGCCCCCTAGATCTCCAGATTTTAGTCCTGTAGGTTATTTCGTTTGGGAATATTTGAAATCTTTAGTCTATGCGTCTGAGATTAGAAGTGAGGAAATTTTCTCGCAACGTATTGAAGTCGCCTGCAATAAGATCCGTAATGATCGAGAACTGATGAAAAAGGCTATAAGACATAATTTGAAAAGAGCAAGAATGTGCAACGAGAAAACGGTGGCACTTTTGAGCAACTTTTATGACTTCTTTCAACTGTTTAACTTGTTCATTTATTTGCTTATTAATTATTCAAAATACATATCTACTTTTTGAGGAATGCCAGAAATAATTTGTTAAAATACCAAAAAATACGAATTTTCGATCTATGCAATTGACAATTTTTCGAATTTATTGTTTATATACGACATTTTTGAGAATTTTACTATCGAATGAAATCATTCGACAAAAAATTTGAGAAGTCAAATGTCTTGCGGCACACTATAATCTTTTGATCCCCATCGAAAATTGTGCATATAACCATAATGGTCCCACGTCAGTGCTTCTCCAACCTTATTACTAATTTTAGTTGTTTTCTATATTTCGATATTTTTTTCGTCCATTGAGGTAAAGCCAATCCGATATAAATTGGAACCGACTCTACCTAAAATAGTAAATATTGAAAATTACAGTAGAGCTCGAATTCTCTGAGATATCTGTAAAATGTAATACTGTCAATTATTAAAAGGTAGTAATTTTCATCAACCACTCATCTCCTACTGTAATATCTGGAATTCAGCCATTCCGCACACCCACAACGTACCTATAATGATGCGTACACGTTATCTTCCAACTGGAACAAAGTAACAATTTCCGAATGCTTATTATCTACGGCAATTGGAGGTCCTTAATTTCTCATTATATCCAACCTCGTTCTCCACCCCTCCCACCTTCGGTTTCCTAGGACACACCACTTCTGGTTAATGGAGGGTCTTATGTAGTGATTTGTGGTGAGAAACCGCCAAAATTGCCGGCTAATGCATTTCTGAAAATTGATCATTCGGTGTTCAGTTTGGGAGGGCCTGAATAATTTCTCTGATAACGCTGAAATTCGTGTAGTGATTTTGGGCATGGAATCGGCAACTCTAGGAAATCATACGCAGTATTCGAGCGTTAGTTCCAGGGAGTTGCCATTTAGTCGAAAATGCGTAAATTCTCCAAAAGAGAGAAACGAAATTGTCACTAATGGCGATTTCCATTGACACGATCGGAGCACTGGAAATCGATCTCATCTGTCATGCATCTCTCCAAGGTTGTGTTCGAATATTAATTCCGTAGAGTAATATTTACTCCATTGCGTTCGAAAACTGAAAGGTTGGGTAAATTTTACTCTATGACTGTCATTCGAAATGTCAGAGTATTCGACTCCGAGTTCATTTTACTCCTGTCAAAACTAACATTACTCATGTGACGGAAAATCTAGTATCTTTGTCTCACTGTTTTATGAATGTTCTGTGAGGTAATTTAATAGTTTTAATACTGCTCACAATATATATTTATGATTAGAGTTACATATATGTAAGAAAACAATAATAATAGGTTCTTTCTTAAACCAACATAACCGATTTCCGATATTGGCACCTTCTGTCACTGTCAGAGTAAACTCTAGAGTAAATCTGTCAAACCTTCAAAAACTCTACTCTACTCCGTGGAGTTAATTTTCGAACACAACCCAATTGAACCGAAAATATTTGTAAAAATTTGACTCCGAGTGATCCGAGCGTGTCAATGGAAATCGCCATAAGTTAATATATGTTGACCGTCAAAAGTATCTATTCGTTTCCCCTCTCAGGAATAGCGAAATAGCTATTTATGTAATTAGTTACGAAATGCCTAATTTTGTGTAACGCGTGGGATTTCTACGGAACGAACGCAGTGACACAAGTTACACAAAATTGCATTTCTCAACATACAAGACATTTTCTTATTTTGAATAAAGTAATAGTAAATAAGTGGGATCCTGTATCCAGGGCATAAGGTTAGAATAGTCGTACTAATCATAGGATGCCTAGGCGGAATGAGAGCGACCTACGTGACCGAATTGAAGATTATTCCGGCCTGCAAATCTCTGACCGGGGATTCAGCGCACAGAATGCAGAAAGCGGTGTTCCCCGGATCACTTCGAGTCATCAGGTCCCATCAACTGTGAATGCCGCTTGCAGCTCATCTCTTTTGTTAAGGGACGCTGTAAGGGCAGGACGAAGAACTACTCCAAGAAACGTGCGAGAGGTTTTTTAGTGAGTAACCAATCAACATCTGGAGTCTCACACTCCTGAGAGAAGCGGACCCTCTCAGGGCGGGCCTATAAAAGGTTTTTCCTCTCGAGCAGATTACAAAAAAAAGTGGAATACCAACACCATCAACAAACATTGGAAATGGCAATAGGGATATTGGGGAGTGAAGACCCGCTACTGAAAATGGTGGCTCCTCATGAAATTGATTGGGAAACCAGGAGATTTCCTATTTAGGGCTGGTCAGAGAGCTTTGGAGAAGCTCAGTATAACTGGCATATCCATCGATCATGAGCTAGAAGGAACACCTATCACGCCAACAGAACAAAGAAGAGTTGTCAGAGAGACAAAACAGGCACAACTGAAGACAATACTCGAAGAACCTCTTGAAAGTGGACACCCCCACAACGTACAGAGCATACCACAACCAGCAGGAAACTGTTATGCACGTTCTGTCTGCTTGCAGAGTCCATGCTCCAACAGGATATGTGGAAAGACACAATGCAGCACTCTGACATCTCTACTTCCATCTGAGAGAGGTTTATGGTATAGACAACTAACCAGCGATACCATATGTGCCTCCGGAGATTGAAGCAGTTGTTGAAGATGACAGAGCTCGCATCTACTGGAACTATGCGATTCCAACAACTCGGCAGATCCATGCCATAAAGCCAGATGTACTCTTGCTGGACAAAGAACTCAAGGAATTGTTTGTCGTCGAATTTTCCTCCCCCGCAGATAATAATGTGGTGATGAAAGAAGAACAGAAGAGGGAAAATTGCAAGGATTTGATGTTCGAACTGGGGATCCTGTACCCAAGGCATAAAGTTAGGATAGTCGTTCTAATCATAGGATGCCTAGGCGAGCTACGTGGCTTACTGGCGGATGTTTCCGGCCTGTAGATGCCTAGCCGAGAATGCAGAAAACAGTGTTCCTCGGATCACTTCGAGTAATCAGTTCCCATCAACAGTGAAGGCTGCTTTCAGCTCATCTCTTTTGCTAAGGGACGCTGTAAGAGCAGGACGAAGAGCTACTCCAAGGAACGTGCTAGAGGTTTTTTAGTGAGTAACCAATCAGCAACTGGACTCTCACACTCCTAAGAGAAGTAGCCTATAAAAGGTTTTTCCTCTCGAGTGTGTAATAATAAAAAAATTATAATATAGAATATTATTGTTAAAAACTGTCGAAACATAAATAAAGTCTCTTGACTGCTATCACTTCATGTCAGTTGGATATTTTGTAAATAAATAAGCCAGAACGCATTGTTGGTCCAAAAATGAACAGTGTTTTGTTTGTGGAGGCGTATGGACAAATATCAGTTAAATCATACAATTGTGCCATTAGATGAAAAAACAGCCTTCATAGCAGTGGTCTATTTTCAATAGTGTGTTCTGAGAGTAGTTTCTATGAAACAAATCAGTACGATGTCATAGTATACTATGAGAAAATATCAGTTGACAATTCACAAAAAATATTCTGTATAGCAATAATTTTAATATAATAATATACGTTTCACGTAATTTTAATAAACAAGTTGGAAAAGCTAATATAATAATATACGTTTCACGTAATTTTAATAAACAAGTTGGAAAAGCTCTATAGCCAGGAGTTTTGGCGTGCTTGTTCAGATTTATAGCTAGAGCGGTCACTCATCCAGGTACAGATCTTGCCCAAGGCTGCTTAGCTCCAGGAAAAAATAATATTCCCTATATTTGCAAGAATATAAATCTGACTGTGAAAACTACTGTTCAAAAAACTGGTCCAATTTTTGGCCGAGAATGGTCTCAAACGATTAGTTTCGACTCAAGTACATACATTCACTGTTGGATCAGAAATAAACAGCGCTGTGTCTGTGGTGGAGTAAGAGAACCTTCAAATACATATACTAACGGACAAAGAAACTGCAACACCCAGAAGGAGTTGTTCAAATTTTAATTTTTTTTAGTGAAACATACATAATATAGCAAGAAGTAAATGATTTAGATTTGTAGAAAAAAATCGTGAAGGTTTTTTCATGTAAACATTTTTTGTTACTTACATATTCTAGTCGTTTTTTTCAATTTTTTTAAATTTTACAACAAACCAGCTGTTCGATGACATCTGAAGTCGATGATTAAAATGCCTAGAGCACGTGTACGCGGAATTTATCGCCAGCTAAGTGAATTTTAAAGAGGCCGAATTAATGGTCTACGGGGGGTGGGTTGTCATTTCGAGGAATCGATAAACGTACGAACAGAAATCCAACTACTGTTATGAGTTGTTGTCAAGCGTGGTTTGATAATGCCCAAAATCGAAGAAGAGTAGGCACCGGACGTCGAAGGGGCACAAATGAAGTTTAAGATCGAAGTCTAAGACTTATTATATATATTAGATATATAATATATTATATATATATTAGAGACCGATTTGCGACAACTCGATCTTTGGCCGATTAGTGGTTAGGAGAACAAGGCCATCCTGTAACTGTCCTAACGGTTTACCGCCGGATAAGGTCTTTTGGACTGCAGCATTATCGACCCCATCTATGTTATCTCTGCCGGTTGAGCATCGTCGGCAACGACTACAGTGGTTCAGAGAACGTCAACATTCGAATGTGGAATGGCATCAGGTCATCCTTTCTGTTGAATATCGATTTTTCTTTGGTGCACATGATAGCCGAAGAAGGGTTAGACGTAGTCGGGGAGAAAGACGTGAACCTCAGTTTGATAATGGGCGTCATGTACACCGGATAGTAGGCGTTATGGTGTGAGGTGTTATTGCACATGCAAGTAGGTCACCTATAGTCTTTATTCGAGGTAATATGACAGCACTGCGGTACCTTCAAGAAATAGTGGAGCCATATGTTCTCCCCTTGCTTAACAGGCTCGAGAATCCAATATTTCAGCAAGATAATGCTCGACCTCATGTTGCCAGAGTTAGTTTGAACTGTTTTGAAGAGACCCATGTGAATCTTAAGCAATGGCTGCCGAGATCCCCCGATCTTTCGCCCATAGAGCATGTTTGGGACATCCTGTGTAGAAGGGTTGGAAATTTACCCCAGCCCCCACGGACTTAGGCGGCTCTAATACATAAATTACAGGTAGCTTGGGATAGTATCCCTCAAGAAGAAATAGACCATCTTATTGCATGAATGCCAAGACGTGTAGGGGAGTGTATAGATAATCGCGGTGGACAAACACATCAGAGCTGAGTCGAAGCATTGTGCTTAGTGCTTGTGCATGTGCTTGAAGCCATTTTGTGCTCCCTAGTACTGTGCTCCCGAGCACCTTCTAAAACCAGTGCTTAGTGCTTAGTAATTCAAGCCCTTCATGAAAAGGCTTAGTGCTTAGTAATCCCTTAAGTGCTCCCGAGCACTTCCGAGGATTACTCAGCACTAAGCCTTTGCGAAATCTTGTCGTAACACGAATAGACGCTGACGCACTGCGGTCGGAGGATTTAATGAGTACCAGATTTATTCGATATATGCATTTAAATTTCTATCTTATTTACAATGCTAAATTGCTTATGAATACAATCACAATAGAAAATAATGCTACCCGATTTATGCGGATTAAATTTTTGACATTTTTAGAAATTAAAAAAACAAAACGTCATGTTGATAATTCTAATTCAATTAGGTATTAATGAAAAAATGCCCCAAAGAGCACTGAATTAATGTTAGTGATTTTTTTTTATTATAAAGGGAAAGAAAATACTTGGACTAAGTTTCATAATATAATACTATGTTGTAGTCATATATGTTTCGGGTTTTTTTTAATAGGGAAATACATTCTACATGTGCAGAAAAAAACTAAGACGCTTATGGAATTCATATTTCCATTCATTGTATAATTTCCCTAAATAATAAAGACCTTTTCAATAATATGTGTGTGAATATGTGGATCGTTAGTTTTATAGAAATGTGTTTCGCTGCATTCTATTTCTTATCCTTCAATGATGCATATGAGCAATGCAAGTTTGCTAGTTTACATGTTTATCCAATTGAATACAATTTTATATAATAATTCGCAGAGAATATCATAATTTCCATCTAAGAGTTCTTAGTGCTTAGTGCTCGAAAAACCGAATTACTTTAATAAAGTGCTTAGTAATCGCAAGCCTTTTGTGAGAATGCGGTGCTTTGTGCTCGAGGCTCGGGATCATTTTTATTGAGTGCTTAGTGCTTAGGGCTCGAAGCACTTTTCTTCAGTGCTCGGCACAGCTCTGAAACACATTACTAACAAATTTATGAAAAAAAATTGCATATCCTTCGTTTTTTCTTCAAATTTCAATAATTTACTCTTTGCTATACTATCTATGTTTTACCAAAAAAATAAATAAAATTTAAACAGCTCCTTCTAGGTGTTGCAGATTCTTTGTCAGTCAGTAAATATTCACTATAGCTTCAAAAATGAACAGTGTTGTGTCTGCGGTGGCATAAGATCCCATTCGAATACATACATTCACTGTTGGTTCGAAAATGAACAGTGCTTTGTTTGTGGTGGCGTGAGGTGTCTGTTCAAATACATACATTCACTGTTGGGTCACTTACTTAGACACGTTAACGAAATATTCAATTAATTATCATTCTCATACCGTATGGAACAGAAGAAATGATAGAGTCATTCTACACGTTTCACCTAAGATGTCCCAAATGATAATGAACAAATATGTTACTCCTGAACAACGTAAGAAACATTTTTTAGATATTAATAGAACGTAGATATCTATAGCAACGTGTCAAAATAAATTTATTAGAAACATTTCACAAAATTGATTGAATGTCTAATACTAACCTCTGTTGTGGCAGTTTAGGTCCAGGCGTAGAGGAAGAAATATGCGCACAAAATGATTAATGAGTTTGAGTTAAGATTAAGTTTACAATAAATCTTTGGTAAAGGTTGATTTAATGATGTGAAATCTAATTTGAAGGTAAACTTTTGTAAATTTGGGCAGAAGCAGACTGAAACAAGATAATATGCCTCTAGTTTGCTTTCTGTAGATGAAAAGATGGCGAGAAAAAAAAGATAGGTGTAGAATCTGAAGACAGTACCCACATGACAAAATTGTTCTATGAAGATTCTGAAAGAATTTGCTAATAATCTAACCTAAGTTCCACTGAAACACACTTTTATATGCTGACAATATTTCAGATTTTTATGACCTATGAAAATTGTATGAGTAGAGATTAGAAGAGGAATCAAGCACTGAAAACGACGAAGGTTGTTTGTTGAGACATAATTTTGAAGTATTTCATAGTTTTGCTTTATCTAGAGAAAGGATGTGGTCGCACAAAGAGAAAAATGGAAAAGGATATAACACAGGTTTTGTGAAATGTCTACCACCACTACCATAACGTTAGTGTTAAAATTGAGATAGTGAGAATAATATGTTTAAATGCATTATGCTGTTTCAAATTATAATTAATGTTATACTTCCTAGGTCTAATTCAAATCATTATTTCATATTTTAAAAGATAACCAGTTTATTTTACAACCAGAACGAAACTGAATTACACCGGATCATGGTTGATGAGAGCGCCAGAAAGAAAATGGAGATCTACCATCATCAGATTTTGTGGCTGTGAGCCATGGGCTATATATGTTTGAATAAGGAATATATACCCTAATATATTCATTGATTTCTTTTAAAATCATGCTTGTCCAACTTTAACAATCGTTTTAGTATACTTAATCACTCAGTAAATATTTAACGAGTTGCAATACTTACAAGAATGAACGGAACATACAAATAATTGATTTCATATTCAATGGACAACTGTTTCAAGTAGCTCTCAATGTTTGAGTTGTAATTATGTGTCAAGAGATTTGATCATTTCTGAAAACATGTGGCTGATACTTGATGAACATTCGTATTTTAAGTGAACAAGGGCATTTGTCTAAATAAAAAATTAAGCTAAGCATGATACCTACTTATTTTAGAACAATATTTTTGACGTTTGTAGAAAAAATTCAGTTTGCATCTCATGTGCGAAATACTTTGGTGATCTCGACTACCAAAGTAGCATTTCGCGCACTAGATACAAGAATAACTATTTTTTGCAAAGAAAGCTGACATGATACCTGTTTAAAATAGAACATATAATATGAAATCTTATTTATTTACTATTTTTGGCTGTTCGTCACTGACCCTTTTTTGCAAAAGAAAGTATAGTCTAAAACTTCATAAGAGGGCAAATTTTTGCTTTTAAATTGAACTAGACAACAATTTGGTGTTTCACCCGTAAATGCCCTCGGGCTATTCTAGGAATGTCTACTGGTGTCAGTGGTGTCTAAAACGTATTCCATCAAGATGACATCTGAACATCACTGGGAGGCTCTTATGCACTGCCACGGGGATGCCCCTGGAAATTTTTGGGAATACACTCGTGTTATTAGGGATAGGGCAACTGTGCTCGACGCTGATCGGTTTAGAGATTACAGATACGTGCAATTAGGATCCATGGGGCACTGCGTATAGGGAATGTTGCAAAGAAGTTTTCAAGAGGCCAGGATTACTAACCTTTTCATCAATTTTCTTTCATGTAAACCTACACGGCGGTGATAAGGGTTATCGTTCGCAATATAATTTACACCGACTAATCGGGGAAGATTTTATGAGACTAAAAATAATCCAAAATAGTCCAGAATATTATGCAACGTCTTTGTATAAGAGGCTCTAAATAGCTGTAAAAAACCTACCAGTTATTAAATTTAATAAGCAGGTTAATGAAATATTGATAAGTAATCAAGAGTCAAGTGATCAAGAGATGGATTCAATTTGATCTGGGATATTTAAACTCCCAAATATGTGTGATTTATTTCCATTTTATGTATACACTAATGTTAACATTATTATAATTAAATTGTAAAAAAAAATTATCTATAGTTCAATATGTGGATGTGACTTTTATGCATACATTTTATCATTTTAAAGAGTTAGTTTTCGACTTGCGAATTAGTTTTCATCTTTACACTTAAATTTCATCTAAATATTGTACACATATTTTTCATAGATTTTATCATTATGAATGTAGGATTACAAAGGAATGAGTTTTCACTTGTATAAAGTTAGGATTAGGACTATATTTAAAGGGTGCAAACGAGACATCAGATGTTCTCTGGACTCTCCGGGCGCCCCAAACCCATTAGAATAGGAATCCTATGGGTCTAACGGGGGGTATTTTCGGCCAGAGAATTACCAATCTTTGCACACCACCTTGGGCGTAATACTCTATCAGATCGAGGAAAGATCTTTCTACTTCTATCTTCGAACACAATTTTTGTAATTGTAGGAAGAACCAATAAACTTGCTCTCTCTCTCTCTCTCTCTCTCTCTCTCTCTCTCTCTATCTCCCCTCTCTCTTTCCCTCCGTAATTCCTCCGTAATATCCGTAACCTCCTTTCAGGAACTACTTTCTAAAAAATCATTAATATTGATGTTTCATGTAGGATTCGAAGATAATCTCGAATATTTGTAAACACGGAATGTATCAATATAACGTTTTTTAAATAGCAAATCGAAATGTTCTATCAACATATCATGCTCACTAGTGCATTTGTAGAAAAAGCCGCTTTCATCATCATCTCCACAGGAACACCATTGCTTGGCTCCTATAAGAGCAATGCTGATTCTATAATATCCTCCAATGGATGAAATACGTCATAACGCCAGCTTAACAGCCCTACACGTATACATTTCGTCTCGAATAAAGCTTTGTGCCTCGAGCTCGAAAAGAACCGAATGGTATATTTCGATTCACAGTGGGAAGCGGTGCATTTGCGATTCGAGGTGTCACATTCAATTTTGCGGACGAGACGATAGAATGTCATTCAGAAAGAAACATCAGAAAAAATGAACGGTAAAACCTTCCTTTATCAGTGCTCGCCTTGCCGCAGGCGGGACAAGTTTGGATCTGGAGGAATACCATGAAATGGTTCAAGATATATGAAGAGTGAAGTTTCTATTTCCTTAGGGCGAATTGAATGTTACAATGTGGATTCGTTTTTTACTCCATGTTGTGGAATGAAGAATTCATTTGGGTATTATAATTTCAGTGCGGATATTTATTAAATTACGATATATTCCATTATTTTTGAATTGATCAAATTCAGTATATACAGGGTGAATAGTTAGGTTGTACATTAATTTCAACAATAGATTCTTGGCATCAAATAAATACTTTTGACAAGCACCATTTTTCCAAATTCGGCACAGAAAAAAAGATAGAGGTGGTTGAAATTTGCAATAAAAATCAATTTTCTTTTTGTGGCCTTTACATGGTTATCCATGAAATGAATTTGAATGTGAAGTTTTCTATAACTATGACAAATAATCATTAATTAATACTTTTCTCCTTCTTCTTCCGATTTCCGGGTTAGAGACTTGCGAATTCATAAACCTATGAGAAATTAGCATAATGAAAGCAGATGACGGATATCTTGAGTAATTTTTGAACTACTGAATAATTCTAGAAAATTGAATTATTCTTCATCATTTCTCCTAATTTAATATATTCTTCATTGAATATCATAAAATATGATACAAATTCCAGAATTTAACTACTTTTATCAATCTGAACTTGGACTAGAATCACATATGATCTATGATCGGTTAAGGGGATAAACTGAGAAAGGATCTCAAAGTTGACAAGGTATAGCTAGTTACCTGCTTTCTCACATACTATTTTCATTTTTATGCATTTCAATTTAATCTCGCTTGTTTCCAAATTGATTGGTTATATTACCATCTTAAAATGGGATAAGTTAATAAGGTATAACTGAAGAATATCAAATTTCAATTTCTTGATTAATGATAAGTTTGAAATTTCAGCTTGTTTATGAATTGCAAAGTCACTTGCGATTGACACAACTTGAAACAAGATATTTATCATAATAAAAGCCATAGACATAGGCAATCATGATTCAAACTACTTGAATCGCAGGATAGTTATCTTTTGAGAAATAGATGATTAGGCTTATCATGATCTGTATTAATCTATGAATTTTTCCCTATATATTCCTACTAGTGAATATAAAACTTTCAAATTATCTTAAGTAATCATTAAAGGATACTGTGGGAGGTATACTCATTATTGAAAGGTTTTTTCTGGGTTTTCTCTCCTAAACTCTGAAAAATATCTATAAAATAAAAATAATTATTTTGTGATTTGCTTCTGCGTAAGAAACACAAGATATTTCTCAGAAGCAATCAATTGAACAATGTTGCCTAACAAACAACAACGAAACAACATCAACGAAGAAACAACTATATCGTAACGTTTCGGAGTCTATATCAGACTCCTTCGTCAGACGCTTAATGAAAATCGTTAGAATTATTTTGTTGGTAGTTATTTTGTGAGTTTCAAGAATTGTCACATTTATAGATATTTTTCAGAGTTTGGGAGAGAAAACCCAGAAAAAAACCTTTCAATTTCAAATGATCTGTTATGCATATCATCTAAACATTCATTTTCATATTGCTTCGATTCTGCATAATCATTCTAAGGATTTTTCCCATATATGGAACATAATTTCATCTTGTATCTCATTCAATTAATAATTTCCTACAGATATTACTCACATCACTTCTAATTTTTTTATTCCATCTACATAGTATTCAAATGTTTAGAATGAATTAGAAGTATCATTCCACCTATTCATCCCAAATATTCTTGACGAGAAATTCTTAATCTGACTCTACAGTATGTAAGCAATAAACATGGCTAACCTAGTATCCTAATAATTACTACATTTGTGTGCCTGCTTCTGTCACAGTATAATCTAATTATTATAGTGTGTCTATACGAGGTTGTCACTTGTCAGATTAATTTTCCCGATTGAGTAATCTACGTTTTTGATCAAGGTTTCCTTATCTAAGAATCTCGGGTTTTGACATAGTCGAAAAGCTTTGTGAAACCCGAATTCCGTTAATCTGCTTGTAAAATATCACAGAGAAATTTCTTATTTGAAACCTACCGTAAATACAATATTTCTGGGCTCTATGCTATCTATAGGTCATAGACATAGACTGATAGAGGTAATTGTTGTTGGTTGTATGTTATATGACATAGTATTGATTTGTATGATGCAAATCAAAATATTTAATGAGTGTGAAAATGGGCGAATAGGCGATGAACATATTTTGTATAATCTTATAGTGGAGATTTAATGAAAATCAATGCAGTCAGTTATTAGGGAAGAGTTTTTTTTTCAAATATGTATCTTAAGGATTAATAAGCCATTTTATAAGATTTGAGTGGGTAAATGAAACTTCTCGAACAATTCCATTGATTTTCGAGCTTCAGATGATACAGCTTTCAGATAATTATGCGATATTCCAGTAAGTGTGTCTTTATTCAACAGTAAAAAACAGTTCAGGAGTGGATTAGCATATTGTAAAATCTTTAAGCTTATTACCTGAGCCGAATCTGGAAAAATGATAAATCGAAAAGGTGTTTCATTTGATGAGAGGAGTCCGTGGTTAAAATCAATGTACAACTTTAAGAGTCACCCTGTATATCGAATATCGCTGAGATTGACAAGATTAGAATTATGAAAAATTTGAATGTTGATTTTTTCCCATGCAGTGATTCTAGGGCGTGATTCAAGATTTTAAAGTGAAATATAACAGAAACTTTTATGTGCGGCCAATATAACCAATTTTAGTGGAAAACCCAACTAATGAGGTGTTTATCAAGGCTTTTATCAGAACGTACTCAGAAAGCCAAAGTAGGTTTGAGTAAGTCTCATGGTATCAAAGTTCTTTCAGGAATTCCTCAAGGATTACATTATGCTCCTTTTGCTTTTTATCTTATCCATAAATGACATTTGGGGCTGTATAAGAAATTGTGTTTATCTGTTGTTTTTGTGTGTTGTTTGAGATTTCAAAATGTTCAAATGTATAAAATCTTCAAATGATCAGTTTTTTCTGCAAGAAGGTTTGGACAATCTGATGGTATTATAGGAATAAGCTTCATTTAAACACCCATTTACCTGTATGTTCATATATCAGCTTTTATGAACCAACACAAAAATATGACACCTCTAATGTAATCGAAGAACAGCAGTTGAATTCCGTTAAATAAATAAAGTAGCTAGGAGTTGTGTTCGACCATCAGCTAAATTTCCTAGAATATATTAAGACCATGGCAGCAAAAACTTCAAAAGTATTAGGAATACGTGAATCTCAAGAATTCACAACAGAAAACAAGGTGTATTATGTCTTTAGTGGCATCCGCTATGGAATATGTTTCAATTGTGTGGTTATCCTATCATATAGTTAAGAAACATGAAGGTTGAAAGAAATCAGAATCAGGTTGGAGATTGCCATTCTGGATCATGATTATTCCCATATTTGAATGTGGTGCAGATGCAAGATTTGAAAAAAAGGAGAACCTTCAGAGGGATATGCTTTGTCTTCAAGTTGATCTTAATGGCCTCATAACCTGTGCAGAGTTGTTACTTATTAATATCAATGTTCCAACTAGACCATTGAGAAATCATAATCTCTATTATATTCATGAAAGACGTCAAAATCTCGAAAACTATTGTTTACACGCTTGTTCTGCCTAAAATTGCCCAAATCTCTGTAATATTCGAAGTTTCAACTTACTGATGTAGAATTCATGATTTGACTTATTTCTGTCCGCCTGGATGTCCAGGAGCACGATAACTCTCGAACGAAATGAGTTAGAGAGTCGAAATTTGCAGGGTACGTTTGGAGGCCAAATGCGAGAACCAATTGAACACATTGAATTGAAGTTCGTACGAGGACTAAATCGGCTTCGGTGTTACTCTTGTTGTATTATTTTCCTATGAATATTTCCGAGGTTATAAATCTGAGATTTATAAAAAAAAATTGTCAGGATCGTGTCACTAAAATGCTTGTAATAATTGGATAAATTTATGGGATGGTAGAATTTATTGGATGTTTATATTTGCGTAGTTAGGATATGCTATTAATACATACGTAATTATTTGAATAACGAAAAACAACTGTACCTATCTTATAAATTACCCGTCCAACAAGCGCCACAGCAGACTGACCTCAGGTCAATGATTTTCCAATTTTGTGCGCTTACTCTGGAAAACAGAGTGCTATCATTTTGCCCAACTGTCTGTAATTTTCGACTTTTTTGCCGAAAATGGTCTTAAAATGATTAGGTTCGACTCACTGATGAAGAACTCAAGGACAAATTCGAATAGACAAAGCGACTTGCGATTTTCAGGGTAGGTTGCTCATCTTAATGCAACGGTTAAGTATATTAACCCTGAATTATTAACACCTCGTACCAAAAATTAGTTACTAGTTTTGCTACATACGCCTTCAAACGTAGTTTGAACTTCCGAGGCCGTCTGAGAGACGGGGTACTAGTATTTGTGTAGATTTTTTTTCGTGATTTTTTTGAAATTTTCTAGGGATGCGGTTCTTAAAAAATCTCCAACAATATTTAACCGATCGTGTTAAAACTTGAAACTTGGCAGTAGAGTTAGGTTATGAAGGCTCTTGCAAAATTTCAGCAATTTCAAACGAATAGTTACTGATATATAGAATTTTTTTTTCAATTTTCAATGATTTCTTTCAAAATTTTTTACAAATACTATCCTCACGACAGTTTGCAAGAATTTTCGCGTTGGCATTCTACAACTAACTACCATGTTTGAATTCAATCGGTTTAGTATTTTTCGAGTTAATGAGGAACAAAAAACAACCAAATTTCAGATGGCTATAACTCTAAAACCGTTTGGCCGATTATGCTCATAAACAAACTGAAATGTCGCGTTCTGGTGCACAACCTAACCTGAAAACTTCAAGACGCTATCTGTTTCCGTTCTCAAGTTATCGTCACAGCAAAAATATTTTTTAATATTTTTTTTTAAATTTTCTAGCCATACGATTCGCATAAAATTTCACAAACGTGCTTAGGTTGATATTCTACAACTACTCACCAAGTTTCAATTCGATCGGATTCATATTGGTTGAAAACAAAATTATTACTCGGAAACCACTGGGCCGACTATGCCCATTAACGAATTTTTCCGTCGTATTGAGATGCGCCACCCACCCTGAAAATTTCAAGTCGCTAGCTCTTTTCGTTCTCAAGTTATCGTGGCAACGGACGGCCGGCCGGACAGAATCAAATTTGACCTCGAATTCTTTATTGGGGAGTCGAACTAAATCGTTTGAGACCATTTTCGTCAAAAAATTCGAAAGTTACAGACATTTGGACAAAACTATAACGCGATGTTCCCCAGAATATACGCGCAAAAAATCCTTATATCAGTAAATATTCGTCCGACATCGCTGAAATTTTGCGGGAACCTTCAGAACTCAACTCTGCTACCAAGTTCCAAGTTTGAACATGATCGGAGATATATTTTTGGATAATCGAGCAGCCTTGTGTGAGTTCAGTAGATGTATGGGCGACCGTTGCCTCGACAACTTTCGAACGAAAGGAGATAGGGACTTGCAATTTTCAGAGTATGTTGCGTATCCGAATGGGAGATTAAAGTTCCTTTACAAGCCTTTTCGGTCCAACGGTTTCAGAGTTATACCCACCTGGAATGATATTTCCTCAATAACTCAAAAAATATTGACTCGATCGAATCGAAGCTAGATAACTAGTTGTAGAATGTCAACATAAAGACGTGTTTAAGATTTTTTATGAACCATAACCCTAGAAAATTTCAAAAAAATTACGAAAAAGAAATTGGTTCAGGCACTGACATGAAGTTAGGAGTTTTTGCGAGTATGTTCAATTGTCCATTCTCCTGTAATGGACACTCTTAATCGAATTTACTATGGTCAATTATATTTACCATGGTAAATTCGATAAAGAGTGTCCAATATAGGAGAATGGACAATAGAACATACGCGCAAAAGCTCGTGACTTTACGTCAGTGCTTGATCCAATTTTAATAATGTTTGCGAGCATGTTCTGTCTCCAAAACTCTCGAATTTTTCAGCGAAAATGGTCTCAAGCGATTAGTTTCGACTTATTGATGAAGACTTCGAGGGCAAATTTGATTCTGTTCGATCGGTTGGCCGTCCGGCCGTTGCCACGATAACTTGAGAATGGAAAGAGATATAGCGACTTGAAATTTTCAGGGTAGGTGGCCCGTCCAAATACGACGGACATGTTCGTTAATGGGCATAACCGTCTCAACGGTTTTCAAGTACAAATTTTGTTTTCAACTGATACAGATCCGATCAAATTAAATCTTGATAACTTGTTGTAGAATACCAACATAAAGACGCAAGTATGTGATTTTTTGCAAGGATCGTACAACAAGTAAATTAAAAGAAAATATCAACAAATATTATTTATCCGACGATAACTTCAGAACGAAACGAGAAAACGAGTCGCAATTTCTAGAGTAGGTTGCGCATTCGAACGCGATATTTGAGATTGTTAATTGGCATAATCGGCCAAACGGTTTTTGAGTTATACCTATCTGAAATTTTGTTGTTATTTACTCAATAACTCAAAAAAAACAGAACCAATTCAATTAATTTTAATTAATTAAGCATTTGTAGAATGCCGACGCGCAAAATGTCGTGTGGATCGTATCACTAGAAAGTTTTCACAAAAATATTAGAAAATGTTATGTATCCCACGATAACTTGAGAACGGAATAAGATATCGACTTGTAATTTTCAGGGTAGGTTGCGCATCCGTATGCTACAATTGAGTTTATTAATAGGACTAATCGGCCAAATGGTTTTCGAGTTATATACATCTGAATTTTTGCTGCTATTTCCTCTATAACAGAAAATATACGAATCTGATCCAACTGAAATACGGTAATTATGCGTAGAATACCGACGCGCAAATTTTCTTGGAATTTTGTGAATATCGTATCCTGAAATTACTTGAGGAGTAGTTTTTCTCGTATATTATTAGATATTTAAGGAATTTCAATTCCCAAGGAAAACATATGTAACGATTAAAATTCTGTGATTATAGACTGTCACATAGACAGAATTAATGCTGTATCGACTTTGTATGAGGCGTGAATAGATAATGGAACATGCGCACAAAAGCTTCTGCCTTCACGCAGTGCTTGAACCAATTTTTATTAATGTCATTGTTTTTAATTGTCATCTGTCGAATTATAACATCTCTTAATATTGCAGCTGTCAAAATAATGGGCAATCCGAAATGAAATCTTTAATGGAAAAACTCTGTATATGTGTGAAACTCCTTAGAGTTGAAAATTCTTACACGCTTCATGATTCCGAAGGATTATTATTATTAGGAAATCATGAATCAGAATGCGCTTCAGCTCCATTTCATATCGAATGAGGGAGCTTTCGATCTATAAAATCGGCAGAGGTGAAATTTTCTCATTTTTCCTCCACGTTCGAACGCACCCCTATGATTAATGAATCAGGCGAATATCAACTTGAAGTATAATTTGCTGGGAAAAGTGGCAGCCAGATGTATTTATGGTCGAATATATTATCTTAACTCGTTTACCCTGAAAAATATAGTGTTTCTATTCCTGAACCTTTTCTAAGTCTGCAAGAACTCCCATAAAAACATAAATTATAGAGACGGCAGTCTCAAACTGGGAGAGGTAGGGCAAAACAATATTGACCTCAGCGGTACTGCCCCAGTAATGAAAATAAATTAGCTTTTTACGTTTAAGCCCCGAGGAGTAAAAGCGTCTGTAAGTTACATGCCAAGTTCCTATTGATTTTCGCTTACACATGTTTGAACAGGTTTATGCACTCTCAAAACAGCATTCACAACAATTTACTTGTGGAAGATGTGATTATGTGGAAAGCTCAGGGAGAATTATATGCTGGAAATTTTATTTTAAGTGACCTGTAGAACTCATGCATCATGCATGTGATCCTTAAATATCTCGAATACGTGGACAAACTCTTCTCATTATATTACTGAGATTGGATTAAACAATTAGTATTTCACAGAAAAACTTATTCTCTTGATTATTCGAAAGAATTTGAATCTAAAAAAGTGTCAAAGCCCTGAGGACAGGGGATTTGGCGCTCTTGTTCAAACTTTGACAATTCATCTCCGAAATTATTGGTTTCTCAGAGTTGGGAATGATATCAATGGATTCTCATAAGAGAACTGCATCATAAAAGAAACTGAATTAAAATTAAGTAAGGAACTTATCTGAGACATTCATTCCTCCAATCTCATCTGAAAATTATATTATATCAATTGAAAATTAGCCAATTAACCAGTTTCTTTTTCACTGAAGATATTCTGAACCCATATCATCATCTGGATTATCCAAGGGCATAAAGGGTAGGGGTAATTATAATATCCTATAATTGGTCATTTTGCATTCAATAATACTTTGTTTGTTAGAACAGAAATACATTTGACATGTCTGTCATAGGTAAATAAGATTACATGTATGAACAGTGAACACAAATAAATAGTATTCGCATTCTGTGAAAACATAGAACAACGATGTATTATTGGAAATTTGAAACATCATATCATTAGTTTGTTAGAGTTGAAAATAATATCAATGGATTCTTACGATGGAACTGCATCTCAAAAAATTGAATTAGAAAATTGTAGTGTAAAAGAAAGTTTTGTTTCGTTACTCTGAAACTTAACCGAGATATTTATCTCCCAGACCTACTCTGATAATTTCAACTGTCCAGCTCGTTCCTTTCCAGAGTTATCGTGTTAACGACTGACCGGCTGGGCAAATTCGATTTCGACCACGGATTCTAGATCAGTGAGTCGAACCAAATCGTTTAAGACCATTTTCAGCCAAAAATTCGAAAATTACAGACATTTTGGCAGATTGATATGCACTCTGTTCCGAGAAACAAGAGCGCCAAAGAAGCACCATGGTCAGAAGCTTTGGCGAACTTCTTCAAATTTATAGTCAGAGTGGCCTCCCATCCAGGCAGTGAACTCGTCCAAGGCGGCTTAGCCCCAAGCAAAAAAAAAATATTCCCAAGCGTCCAAAAAACTGTTGTACCTACTTTTTTCTTGATTTTTCTGTATTTCCTTAAAATCTTCTATAATAAATATCGGTTCAAGTTGAAATCTAGAAACTTACTATAAAATAATGATTTGAAGGCTCTTGTAGAATTTCAAGGGTATCAGTTCCTGATTCTGAGAATTTTTGCGGGCGTGTTCTGGGGAACAGCGTGCTATTATTCTGCCCAAATGTATGAAATATTCGAAGTTTTTGCTGAAAATGGTTTGGGTTTTTATAGGTATAAATGCCCAAACGGTTTTCGAGATTTACCTATCTGAACTTTTGATGTTATTTCCTCAATAACACAAAAAATACGAATCCGATCCTATTTGAACATGGCAGTTAGTTGTAGAATGCCAACGCGCAAAAACTAGCAGAATTTTGTAGGCTTCGTAACGCTAGAAAATTGGTTTAAGCACTGACGTGAAGTCAGGAGCTTTTGCTTGTATGTTCTATTGTCCATTCTCCTGTATTGGACACTCTTAATCGAATTTACCATGGTGAATTCTATTGTCTGTTCTCCTGTATTGGACACTCTTAATCGAATTCATCATGGTGAATTATATTGTCCATTCTCCTGTATTAGACACTCTTAATCGTATCGGTAGAAGCTTAATAAAAATAATTAAAAAATGATTGAAGAAAATTTTTGTTGTCACGATAACCTGAGACCGGAAAGAGATAGCGGCTTGAAGTTTTCAGGTTAGGTTGTGCATCTCAAGGCGACATTTGAGTTTGTTTATGAGCATAATCGGCAAAAAGGTCCGATACAGGAGAATGGACAATAGAACATACGCGAAAAAGCTCCCGACTTCACCTCAGTGCTCGAAACAATTTTTCTTTTCGTGAAGTCAGGAGCTTTTGCGCGTATTTACTATTGTCCATTCTCCTGTATTGGACACTCTTAATCGAATTTACCATGGTGAATTCTATTGTCCATTCTCCCATATTGGACATATTCTTAATCGAATCCAAAACAGGAGAACGGACAATAGAATTCACCATGGTAAATTCGATTAAGAGTGTCCAATACAGGAGAATGGACAATACGCGAATGGAACATACGCGCAAAAGCCCCTGACTTCACGTCAGTGCTTTAACCAATTTTTTTTTAAATATGATAAAACTACATGCGGAGAGGTATGCGAAGAAACGCATGTAGTTTTATCATTTATTAAAAAAATACGGTGTTTTTATTCATCTAGTATGAGATATATTGTCATTTTTTTTTCGTAATTTTTTTCAA
Organism: Halyzia sedecimguttata; assembly: GCA_937662695.2. Taxonomy (NCBI): domain Eukaryota; kingdom Metazoa; phylum Arthropoda; class Insecta; order Coleoptera; family Coccinellidae; genus Halyzia; species Halyzia sedecimguttata. The sequence goes on from OW569418.2 coordinate 11,719,167, forward strand.
ATTTTCTAGGGGTACGGTTCTTACAAAATTTCAAACACGTCTTTATGTCGATTTTCTACTACCAGTTACCTAGCTCCAATTCGATCGAATCTTTATTTTTGAGTTATCGAGGAAATAATATTCCAGGTGGGTATAACTCAGAAACCGTTAGACGGATTATGCCCAAAAACGAACTTATCTCTCCCATTCGGATACGCAACCTACCCTGAAAATTGCAAGTTCCTATCTCCTTTCGTTCGAAAGTTATCGAGGCAACGGTCACCTATCTGCTGAACTCACAGAAGGCTGCTCGAATCTCCAACAATGTTTAACCAATCATGTTTAAACTTAAAACTTGGTAGTAGAGTTAGGCTCTAACGGCTCTTGCAAAATTTCAGCAATATCAGACGAATAGTTACTGATATATAGAGTATTTTTTTAGTTTTTAATGATTTCTCAAAAATTTTCTACAAATACTATCCTCACAAAATTTTGCATAATTTTTGCACTGGCATTCTACAACTAATAAACATGTTTGAACTCAATCGGTTTCCTATTTTTCGAGTTTGAGGAAAAAAAACCAACAAATTTCAGATGGCTATAACTCTAAAACCATTTGGCTGATTATGGTTATAAACAAACTCAAATGTCGCCTGGAGAAGTACAACCTAACCTGAAAACACCAAGCGGCTATCACAAACTTGCTTAGGTTTATATTTTACAACTTTTCACCAAGTTTCAATTCGATCGGATTTTTATTGGTTGAAAACAAAATTAATCAGGAGCTTTTGCGCGTATGTCCTTTTGTCCATTATCCATATTGGACACTCTTAATCGAATCTACCATGGTGAATTCTATTATGCGTTCTCCTGTATTGGACACTCTTAATCGAATTTACCATAGTAAATTCGATTAAGAAGAAAGAAATGGAACAGTAAGAAAATTTATATTTTCCCCATCCAATTATATTTTTCCAGTTCAGCCTTAACCCAACAAAACGAATTTTCTGTAACTTGATTGCGGCGCCACCGACTGGTTCCGATATCGATTCCAAACCATCCAGGTATCCACTCAACATCACACTCAAAATTTCATCAAAATCGGTTGAGTCATTTAGCTGGACTTCAAACAGATACATACTTGAAGTAGAATTTTATATACTCACAAGGCAAAAATCTAAGGATAATTATTAGGTTTATTTCATGGAATATTGTCAGCACTTGGATGTTTAGTCATCCCAATTGTTGACAATATTTAGGCTGCCATATTGTTGTCATACAGGTCTTATGCTTTATTATACTGTGCTCGTCAAAATTATAGAACAAATTCATTTTCTCAGAAGGAAAATTTTTGGCAACAAAATCCTGAAACAGGTCAATTTTTGTTTCACTTTTACCAAATTTTTATGCATTTTTGAACGATTTTCGTTGTACCCTGTGCCATCCCCATCAACCCTCTAAATTTTTTGAACAGGGAAAATGGGTCATTTGGTACTTTTTTGGCAAGATCTTTATATCTTCTTTACAGGCATGCAGAAATTTTTGAGAAAACAATTTGCTTTTTTGAAAAATAGTTAGTTCAAAGAGGTTTTGAGTATGTGCACTTTGTCATGGCTCATTTACTTTGAGACGATGGTACTTGATGAAATTTGCCACCGAATGAAAGTCGACCATTACAGTTTTGTTCGTGCACAACTTTCAACCCCTACGAACCCTTTAATATTACTTCATATTTCGAATCTCTACATCGTTGTACCTGGTTACACATTCATTGATGAAATTGCGTTGTCAGAAATCTTTCTTTAAATTGAAACATTTTATCGAAAAGTTTCAATTTCAGTAGAAACGTACTAATAACATAATTTTACATGATATTGATATTTTTAACATCGTATTATCATATCAGAATAAGGATATAGAGAATATCCCTAGATCTTTGCCATGTACGTATTAAGATATTTGGATAAGTAATCTATCTATGGGAACACATTCAACTATTCATTACAATTAATTGACTCCGTATATAGTAAGTAGACTAAAGCTGAAAACTCCCATATAAGTGTCCTTCAAGTTCTTCTCTCATCATTCATCACAAGCTGACATGAATGCTGGGCCAACATTTTCCTCGGAAGATGCATGGACCTTTTTTGCCGTCAATCACCGCAACACAGCCAACCCAAATGAAATTGTTCTATATTTAATTAAGGACAATATGGAATGAGTATCCCCGGACCCAGTAAATTGAGAACGAGGGTTATGTACGAGGCCCGCCGAACACAAGGGGACTGGTCCCAAAATATGTGACTGTTTGTTACAGAAACCTCAACGCGCAGATATCCGGCCTTTCAAGATTGCCTGCCAATTATTCACCCTTAAGTTGACATTTCTAGATAAAATTTCGTTTAATTTTTTTCGCCATTCGGTCTTTGTTAACGGGCATGATACGTTTTCGGCTCATTTTTATCGTTGTCAGTTTAGACGCCTGAATGTCCTGGTCATATAACTCATCCTGTTTTCGGATGATGAGGGTCATAAAGAAGTATTGTGATTGAATGGGGTTTGCTGGTATTCAATCGGCCGTAAAAAAATGTGGTTTCTGTTATAAATTTATTAGATTATTGCAGCCAGTAGAGCAGCGCACATTTCTAATCTTTTTAATAAAACCTTCGGAATGGTGTGTGGCCAAATGGTGTTTGTGACCCCCCTAAAATTTTAACAGTATTTGAAGTAGTCCACTGAAAATCTTACATAAAATCTGATTATCTACTCCCATTAAATTATATATTCATTATTCAGTTGCTTTCGTTCAATTAATAATATCTGTAAACAAACAACGTGAGTTATAATAACTCACTACCATAACTCACTGCTATTCTTGGAATTATTCAACAGTTGAATATCAAGGTGGTTCTGTGCTTCTGTCACCTGAATTATTTTGACGTTTTCAAATTAGGTTGATACCTAATTACCGTGAATAATTTGCCGAAGAAGATTAATTCTGATAGTCAAGATGAATTATTATGCATGAATAAGAGAACCACCTAATGTAACCATACATAATTTATTGCCCGAAAAATCCCAAAACAAGTATAAAGTTGTATGTATACAAAAATTTTCAAGATTAGTATAGCAGTAAAAACATTAAGGCATGGTTTACAGATAATGTTCTTTTGGCATATTTTAGTGAACTTAGCAATAAATATAAAGCATCATCTCTATGGACTTTCTACTCCATGATAAGAAGCACACTGAACATAAATAATGGAATCAATATAGAGAATTACTTAAAATTACGTGCGTTTCTTAAACGTGAATCTGAAAAACATGTTGCTAAAAAGGCAAAAACTTTTACGCCAGAACAACTAAATAATTTCATAAATGAAACTCCTGAAGAGAAATATCTGGCGATAAAGATCGTAGATCTCATAGTAATTCAATCGTTTTTATCATCTAGTTAATATCATAATTTATTTTAGGATGCTTTAGTAATGGGCATTATGGGTGCTTGTCGTGCTGCAGAATTACACTCTATGCAAATTACAGATATAGATATATAGATCACTGTTACGGAAAATTTGTATACCATATTTAAAAAATATTTAAATCTTCGTCCTACTGGTATATCGCAAACGATATTATTCGTTAAATTTCAAATTGAAAAATATCACTCACAAAGAATTGGCATTAATTAATTTGGAGCAATGGGGAAAGCAATTGGTATATATTTGAAATTACCAAACTTTAATTTATATACAGGGCATTGGCGATCAACCACTGTGGCTGAGGGGTACATTAATGATTCCGAAAAGAATAAGAAAGATACTGCAAATAAAATATACAGTTCAATCACACCTCAACCAGTTAGTACATCAACAACATATATGCAACAAACATAAATAGAAACAATAAACATGCATAATTCAGTCCCACATATTCAGTTTACTGGTTGTATAAACTTTACAGTTAATTTTATCAATAAACAAAATTAGTGAATACAACTAATATTTTCATAACATTGTAATAGGTAACTATAAAGATTTTTCAATAAAGTTCTTTCTCTGTACTTGTATCTTAGTATTTATTGTTAGTCGTAGATAAAGTATGGTATTCAACTTGCGGTAATGGTCATAACTTACTTGATGAATTACAGCACTCTGCAAACTTCATCTGCGTGAGTTATGACTTACTTTACCGCTCGTTAAATAATATATACTCTTATCACCACTTAGATCCTCCATTACTAGTATTACTCACTACAAATAAAACATTACCTGTACAGGGTGGGCCACGGTCAATGGTACCCTGGACTTTTACGGAGAACAGAACGAACGATTTTATTAAAAATTTGGTTTCTTGGCTAGAAACGACTGCTATATCGATCTGTAACATTTTCAGCACCGCGTTGCTGCCGCTTATGTTGAAAAATACTAATAACTTTCCAAGAGGTGGAGCGATAACCTGACTACCTACTGAACACCACACAAGTTACGAATAAGGAACAGGCAAACAAGCCTATAATGAAGAAGGAAGAAGAAGATGAAGACTAATAACAATAACTCTGATATTTCAAATGGAACAATATATAGGATATTATTCCTTTTATCGAATTAATGTAGCCTCCTGATTTATTCTGTATGAACTCCTATCTCTAGCGATTTTCGAGTGATTCATCGATATACTTCCTGTTTTGTGCAAAACAGCTTCAATTCAACATTCATTACTTCGTTACTTGGAATCCTAGAAATCCGACATTTCGGGTATGGAATACCAATATCCGTTTATAATTTGGCATACTTCCCTAATCATACTAACCCCCGGTTTCTGAAAGGCTGGTCAGAGTTAACAGAACTGTTAATGTCAAATCAGTCTGAGTTTTTGCGCTTTGCGCAACTCAGATGAGGGTTAACAAGAGATTGATGTCTGATTAGTTAACATTTGTGTTGATCAGCCTTTCAGAAACTTTCAAAATCTGAGGCATTTCCGAGACATACTTATACGATAAAAAGTGAGTTTTTTCAAATTGTAAAGTATTGTTGAATGCATTGATTGTTATTTTATTGAAAAACGATACCTAATACAAAATTTAACTCAATATTCCCATTGGCATGAAATCTTGCTTTCAATTCGAAAATCTTACAATTTAGGTATAGAAACATGTTACATCGTTCGATCGGAAATTTCATTTTCTTTCAATACATCTTATAATATAGGTACAGGTCGTTCTATTGGAAACAACGCACTTTTTACCGTTTAAGTATGTCCATGAAATCTCTCGGATTTTGAACAACCCTGTATGATTAGGGACGCATGTCATTATACGTAAATGATAGACGGGATATTGGTAATCCATACCCGAAATTACGGCTATCTAGGATTCCAAGTAACGAAGCAATGAATGTTAAATTGAAGCTATGTTTTATATAATTAGTAAATCAATGAATTACTCAAAAACCACTGGAGATAGGGAGGAGGAAGTTCCATTTGAAATATCCAAGTTGTTAGTACTTTTTGATATAAGCGGCAACACCGCAGTGCTGAAAATAATCTAGATCGATAGGGCAGTGGCGCATAATCGGTTAAACTGTTTTGGACTTATGCGCATCTAATATTTTATCATTATTTCCCCAATAACTAACAAAATGTAGATCCAATCTTATTCAAACATAGTTTTCTTTTGTAGAATACCGGCGCACAAATTCCTGAAAGATTTCGTAAGGATCGTATCGCTAGAAATTAAAAAAAAAATTGTATAAAAAATTCTGTAACTCATTAACTATCCATCCGATATCACTGAAATTCTGCTAGAGCCTTCAAAACTTAATTTTACCGCTGAGTTTCAAAAAGACGATCGGATCCATATTGCTGGAGATTTGGTTAGCCTTCGGTGGGTTTAGTAGCTGGATGGGTGACCGTTGACAACATAACTTTTGAACGGAAAATTATAGCTACTTGCAATTAAAAGGGTAGGTTGGGCATATGAATGGAACAGTTAAGTTTTTAATAGGCATAATCGGCCAAACGGTTCCGGCATTATACCCATCTTAAATGTCGTTGTTATGTCCTGAGGCTATAAAGTCGACACAGATTATCTCGATCAGTTTCCACCCCGCTCGATCCATTGTCTAGAACAAAGGAAATAGCGATATTTTTTTAGTAAATTTCAAACTTTTCCAATATTTCCTCGTTAACCCGAATTATCATTTCAAAATCATCAGAGAAAACGAACCAATTCACACAAAGCATTGTTGACTAACAGTTCTGATCTCCGGCTAAAGTTGTCGTCCCTGACTTGAATTCCAAGAAATGGAAATCCAACTTCCAAAACTTCCACGTATCGACCCTATCCAGAAACTCATTTAAGTTTCAACATTAGTTTTTGTCGGGCGGTATCATAGTTCATTAATTTCTGTTAACAATATTTTCGAGTTGTGTACGACACAGGCAGCAACGGTTCACTTTCCGCCCAGGGATACATAGAAAAGTTCGGATTTAATGTTGCGGACTGCACGTTATAATCGCGATTATGTTGGGGAGGTCGAAGGGCTAATATCATTAACAGGTGCTCTTTGGGAGTTCTTCTCTTTGCTGTTGTTCCATTCGTTTGCGATCGAAATAGTTATTTTTCTACAAACGTCAAAAAATGACAAGGTTCGCGCATTGAAAACAATATGCGAAGTGACCCTTTTTTTCATTTTCCTTCGTTACCATGACACCGTGCGCGAAGTAGTGTGCGAAGTACTTACTTCGCACACTGCATGTAAACTATATGGAGTTTTTATATTTTAACCTTTATGTTCCTCAATCAAACAAACAAATGCCATTTTATTTTCATAGTTACAGTATTTACTTGATTTGGAAAAACATTTTAAGCCAGTTCAATACTATTTTTCATATTAAGCTATGCATGTTACTTATTTTAGAACAATATTTTTGGCGTTTGTAGAAAAAATTTTGTTCGCATCTCATGCGCGAAATACTTTGGTGATCTCGACTATTTTTTTAACTCAGCTGCGCCTCGTTAAAAAAATCAGTTCTCGATCACCAAAGTAGCATTTCGCGCACTAGATACAAAAATAACTATTTCCTAACAAGTGCGGAAAGTGATACTTTCCCGCACGCGACTGCCGTTGACCCGAACGACGCGAAGCGGAGTTCGGGCAAGCAGTCAAGTGCGGGAAAGACACTTTCCGCACGAGTTAGGAACAATATTTTTTCTACGACCGCATAAAGATTCAAAAAGCACATTGAAAATACATATTTTATTTCAACATACAAAACATTTCATGAAAATCCACTATTTATTTATTTACTATTAATATTAATGTTGAAAACACAATTTGTTGCATTCTGCAAATGCGTCAGAATAGCCGGTCCAGAGTAATTTGTTGGTGGTAACTGGCTTTTAAGAGTAACACTCGTGGATTGCAACGTGCATGAAGATGACGGAGACGGCATCGGTTGCAAGTTGCCAGTACCAGAAAGAATTTTATTGGAAATGGTTTTTTTCTCTTCTACAGAGTCCTCCAAATAACCCTCAGCAACAGCAGTTGACTTCCAGCCTCCAAGACGTTTTATGTTGGTTATCCCTTCGCCTGAATCTGCTAGAAACGTTGCCGAGGATCGTCTAAAACTGTGACCTGTGTAACGTTCTGGGTTAGGTAGGCCTAAGTAGGAAGCGATCTCTGCCGGCATTTTAACCAATGTGTTTATGCCTACGCACTGAACAAAACTTTTCCTATTTTGTAATTGATAAAAAAACGACGGTGCGTGGTGGTAGGAGGCCGTAATTTTGCATACTTTCTATAGAGCTTCAAAAAGGTTCCATTATTTATGTCTTCAGATATAACAAAGGATCTTGAGGTATGGTTATTCGAATCGGAAATGTTCACAATAATTAGGTTTCCTTTATCTTGAATATCGTGAAGCGTGATTTTCACAAGCTCAACTCTGCGAAGAGCACCGGCTAAAGCAAAAATGGTACCTACTTTAATCATAAGATATATCTCATCAGGGGCTAGCATAAACTTGGATATGTCCTCTTTAGTAAAAATCTGCCCTTTCTGTGGTCGGAAACCAACGTTTTGCTTTTTTAGGAACGATGTCAATTTATGAAACTTGCTTATGTCCAGGTTTTGTTTTATTTTAACTAAACGTTTCACCATCGAGTAACGCGACCATAGGGTATTGGATTTCAGTACCTTACTCAGCTCGGAAAAATACGCCAAAAAACCTCTTCTCTGAAGCTATTCACTCCTTTTTCCTTACACCAGTTTAAAAAGTGGTTGTATTGCTGTTCGTATCTTTCTCGTGATTTACTCGGTAATAGGTCTGAATTTACCTCATCTGCGGCCTTTAATATTGCTTCTGGGAGCTCTTCGTCTGACGAATCCACTAAAATATGGCTTTTATTGAAAGTAATTTGAAAAATGCCAGAATCGGACACTTCGACAACGCTTCGATTTGAAACTTTGACGTCTTGATGACAACTTGGTTGCCATAATAAAACTTTGGTTACCACACCAAACCATTTGACTCAGCTTAGTTTGATTGTTATGAAAAATGTATAGGGTATATAAAAGTATCGCATTCTTCATTCCAATGAATGAAAAATAGTATGGGTTAGATTGAATTTTAAAACTTATATTAGTTTGAATAGTAATATACAGGTGAAATCCATGAAATGTACATTCAATAACGATAAATTGACATATTTTACTTTCCGGCACTAGTGCGGGAAAGTGAGTTTTCCCACACTAGTGCGGGCAAGTGACACTTTCTGAACTAAAATGAGTGCGGGAAAGTGGGTTAAAACGCACGGTCGTAGAAAAAATCATTTTCTGGTGTGTGGGTGAGGGAGGAAAATGCGCATTATAGCATGGTGTGCTAGATGGTGATCACATATGCAGAGTAATATTAATCAATTTTGGTGTCAGAGCAGCGTAGCTAAAGGGCTTTGGGGTTGCAGGCCTCATCCCAAGCCAGCAACGAATTCTCGTTTCTTCTGAAGTTTACTGCCGAATAAATGTGTAATGAAGCAAGATAGAATTTTGGATATTCCTGGCAGATATTTACCTATCGTCATGAATTGAAACGACGTGATTTCACACGCCATGGATTAGCGGTAATGTATTTAAGTTTTTCCTCGATCGTGGGAAAAGTGACACTATTTTGACCTGTTTTCTATGCGCAAAGCTCAACATTCCAGAATAGTGGGCAGTTGCTAAGCAATTAGAAAATAACAGTGCGGCAATATTCTTACCGTACTGCTGTAGCGTGCGGTAATGCTACAAATGGATTATTACAATAAAATGAAACAAAGTATAGTTTTGATTTTTATATTGATAAAGTTGTTATGAAAGAAATAAAAGAAACATCTAATTTATAACGATATTGTTAATCCTACTAGTTCAGGAGGCGTGCAAGGTAACAAGTAATCACTATCAGTGTAAATGTTTATTAATTCTTTTTATATTCCTTATAAAATGCAATGAATCAAACAAAATCAGCTTCAAAATTATTTTACTTTTGTCATAACAAAGTAATTTCCATGGTTACAACTTCTATATTTCAATATGAACATAGAAAAAACCTATTTAAACGTACTTGATTACATCTTGAATGAAATATTTTTAATTAATTTTTTGAATGTAAATCAACGATCGAGGAAAAATTAGTTTGTATAATTCGTGGGAAAAGCATATTCCCACACTCCTGTGCTACCAGACTAGTGCGCCAAATTAACACTTATCCGCATCGTTAGGAAAATTTTTTGCAGCACCAAAATGTCAAACTGATCAAATTGTTGTTGTTATGGGAAATTTTCATGAATATTTCAGAAACGGGTGATTATTTTGTGCAATGTAAGACTCTTGCAAGTGTATAAATCTACAATTTCCAATTAATATTCCCTATATTTGTACTACAGCTTGAACAAATAGATATTCACGATAACATTGTTCCCAAGGAACAATTTTATCGAGCAACAACACTTGTCGATTTTGATACATGATCATGTCAGAATTTCCGTCAGATTATTCAATACATGAAGCTTTACTGTCCTAAGGCGCCTACAGACACACGAACAAGAACGCGAATATGAACGCATGGCAGAAGAGTTGGGTTCTAATGGCTCTTGCAAAATTTCAGCAATTTCAGACGAATAGTTACGCATATATAAATTTTTTTTTTTTTTAATTTTGAATTATTTCTTACAAATTTTTGCGTTGGCATTCTACAACTAATAACCATGTTTCAATTCAATCGGTTTAGTATTTTTCAATTTAATGAGGAGAAAAAAACAACCAAATTTCAGATGGCTATAACTCTAAAACCGTTTGGCCGATTATGCTTATAAGCAAACTCAAATGACGCGTTCTGATGCACATCCTAACCTGAAAACTTCAAGCCGCTATCTCTTTCCGTTTCCAAGTTATCGTGAAAACAAAAATATTTTTTAATAATTTTTTAATCATTTTCTAGCCATACGATTCGCACAAAATTTCACGAACGTGCTTAGTTTTATATTCTACAACTGCTCACCAAGCTTCAATTCGATCGGAATTATATTGGTTGAAAACAAAATTATTACTCGGAAACCATTGTGCCGATTATGCCCATTAACAAACTTGTCCGTCGTATTGGGATGCGCCACCTACCCTGAAAATTTCAAGTCGCTAGCTTTTTCCTTTCTCAAGTTATCGTGGCAACGGCCGTACAGAATCAAATTTGACCTCGAAAGCGTCTGACGAAGGAGTCTGACCTCCTTCGTCAGACGCATAATGAAAATCTTTAGAATTATTTTGTTGACAATTCTTGAATTTCACAAAATAATTCTAAAGATTTTCATTAAGCGTCTGACGAAGGAGTCTGATATAGACTCCGAAACGTTACGATATAGTTGTTTCTTCGTTGATGTTGTTTCGTTGTTGTTTGTTAGGCAACATTGTTCAATTGATTGCTTCTGACAAATATCTTGTGTTTCTTACGCAGAAGCAAATCACAAAATAATTAATTTTTATTTTATAGATATTTTTCAGAGTTTGGGAGAGAAAACCTAGAAAAAACCTTTCAATAATGAGTATACCTCCCACAGTATCCTTTAATGATTAAGAAAAATATCTATTTATGTGTTCATTATATAACTTTCAAAGTTCAATTGTGAAAAACTTGAGACCATTTTAGGAGAGTGTAAAACCAATTTCGGAAAAAGTAAATGAAATTTCGGACAGAATATTCAGATACCCTCACAATAGTGCTTCCATCAAATTAATTTTCACTTATAATACCACAAGAGCTTCAAAATTATCGGGTATTTTTCCCGATAGGTTCGTTGCAAACAAATGAAGGAGTCAAGTTTTTCAGGTTAAAAAATCACGAGCGCGAAGCGCGAGTGATTTTTCCTGAAAAACTTGACGACCTTATTTGTTTGCAGGGAACCTTGAGGGAAATGCCAGATAATTTTGAAGCTCGTGTGGTATTCGGGGGATTATTTTTCCGTCCCAAATGTCGGCCAATAGAATTGCACCATGAGATGAAATGAACAGTTAACAAATAAGAATTTCATAATTGTACCTTCCTTATAGTCTTCTCCGTCCATTTTCTTCATATTGTAAGCGTAATCTTTCATAATGTTTGCCAATTGCGCTTCACTTGTTTCAGCACTCAATGTGTATTCCCTCTCAGTACAAAAAGTAGTAAATTGGTTCCAAACTGTATTTTTTGCCTTCTCCGTATTAATGGGAACATTTCCTTTGACTTTTTTATCGATGGTGGACAGAGAACAAACTCCAAATCGACTCATTTTCATGCAAAATCTCCAATTTTCACAATTGAATTCAACCTGTCAGTTTGACGTGTGGTTAATTTGACTGTTTTTTATATATAGCAACTACCAGAGAAAATAATCAAAAAATTATCAGTATAATACCATGTAGGTTGTACCACGTGACGTCGAATGGTGCAATTCTATTGGTCGATATTTGGGTCGGAAAAATAATCATCATTAATATCATATTTATTATGATTTTAAGTCGTATACATTAGTTGATTCAAGAATGACTGAACTCCAGGAAATAGCATATTTCATTACCAGTTGAAAGTGAGCTTTATTCGGACGCGATCGACCAATTGCCGTGAAAAAGTAAAAGTAATTTTGGAAATAGTAAACCAATTTCGGAAAGAGTAAAACCAATTTCGGAAAAAGTAAATGCAATCTCAGAAAAAGTAAAACGAATTTCGGAAAAAGCAAATCCAATTCGGACAAAATATTCAGTATTACTTACAATTTTGCAAGCATAAGACCCATTCTCGTTATTGTCGTAATGAATATCTTCTTTCTCACGATTTTATCTCGTACGTTAAATCCCGGATTCTGAAGTGCTGATCAACACAAATGTTGATTAATGTAATTGATACTGTTGACTAATCAGACATCAATCTCTTGTTAAACGTCATTTGAGTTGCGATAAGCGCAAAAACTCTGACTGATTTGACATTAACAGTTCTGTTAGTTTATCAACACTTTGACCAGCCTTTCAGAAACCGGATGTAAGTGATTTAAGCATGACCAAAATACAGGAAAAATATTTATCGACTAATTGCAAACCTACCCTCTCGGTGGGGTTTCGAGTTTGGGCATTCGGGTCTGGTGGGTCGGATTACATTTTTGAGTTTGTGTTTCAGAAATTTTGGTGTATTCTTCAGCGAAATGACTGGTTAAAGATAAATAAATGGTGCGGATGTATATCTTAATGTATTGGAATCAATATTGCAATATACAGGGTGTTAATGAAAAGTTAATTCCTTGAATGCTAAAATTTCTTACCGTCGGATGGTATGATTACGTTTATACAGGGTGAGTCTTTGACCACTGCATTAATTTCAACCAAAGATTCCTCTCATCAAATGAAACACTTTTTTCATTTACCATTTTTCCAAATTCTGCTCAGGTAAAAAGATACAGGCTGTTGAAATTTTGAAAAAAAATCAGTTTTTATTTTGTAGCTTTGACATCCTTTTTTCGAATAAAATGAATGTTGGCGTAAAGTTTCCTATAACTATGATACATATTTTCCAAATATTAGTTATTTTCTACTTCTACTGGTTCTCTAGTTATGGACTCGTGGATTCAAAAAACTAAACGAAATTACCATAAAGAAAGCATATAAAGTTTTTCTATATTCATTTCAAGAATATCCCATCGTTTTAGAAAATTATATTATTCTTCATCATTTCTCCTTAAACGCACCGTTTTCGAGATATTCTTCATTGAATGTTTTAAAATGGAAAACTCCAGAAATTTCACTACTTTTATGGATCCGTCCCTGAGCGTTGGAATCCCGAATCAAGCTGTAAACCACGTTACCATGCCTTTTTCTCGTCCGCCAACAATTTCATAGATAATTTATATGCGGGAGAGTATTAGCCTCGGTATTAGCACATTGTGAAATCTTTAAACGCTTGTAACTTTTTACCTGAGTCGAATCTGGAAAAATGGTAAATGAAAAAAGTGTATCATTTGATGAGAGGAATCTTTGGTTAAAATTAATGCAGTGGTCAAAGACTCACCCTGTATAGACATTTCTACCTCTGAGTAGGCCCCTGATGAGCTCTTAAGGGGAGAGTTTATGTGAGTTACGTGAATCAGTTGTGTTCTGTGTGGGGTTTGTAAATGAGTCCTTACGCCAGCATTGTTAATTATTGACCAACGGTGAATGATGGCGACTACAGTCTGACTAGTAGATTTCTATTTGGTATTGAAATAGGGACTTCCGGTTACTAGTAGAATATGTACAGGCTTGTAATCACATGTAAATGCTGGAAATAATTATAGTTTTGAACGTGGCGATTGTAAGGAAGTCGGTGAATATTTCTCGACAAATTTTACTCGTACGTTCGAAAAGAGATCGAACACGTATTCGTGTTGTTTTCGGGAAATAGTTTAGATTAATGTTAAATATTTTACAAAGTGAGGTTATATTTACATCATCGGACTGTCTAATCTGCGTTCAGCTGCGCACGAGTTGCGTACAAGTACAAAATCTCGTTCAATTAAAGTAGAAAGTTAAAAGTTGGTGAACTCCTACTTGTTATTGGTTAATTGATAATTGTTACTTGGCTGCATGAACACTCTCATTGAGATATATGAAGTTCAACTTTTACTCACAATTTATAATTGTTAATTGTTACTCGATACTCGTAAATTTGGGCTGCATGAATCCACACTTAGTCATCCTTAAATCAATCAACGTTAAAATCATAAGATAGAGGATATTCATTTTGATAATAAAGAAAATGAGTCTTATGCACATAAAATTCACTAAGAGCCGACGCACACGGGTCGACCGAGATATGTTTGACGCGATCGGAATCGCATCGGCAATTTATCGATCCGTCATTCAGGGCAAAGCAGCGCCCTGAATGACGGATCGATAAATTGCCGATGCGATTCCGTTCAGTTATGATCACAAAATGAAATTCATTCAAGCTAGAAATTCATCGGAGCGCATAATATTTTATTCCACATAACCTACCTTCCAACATAAAATAATATTGAATACAAGAACGTAATCAATGCAAAATGATGAACAGAAAAAGCTCCTATCACTCACCAAGAATTTGCGATGACAAAATTGAATTAAGTTATGTTATCTGCGATCTACCATATCCACTACTGTATTGTATGATCTTCCTGGTTTGAAAATAATGATCAAGGACGGCATCTTCACTCGAAATATTACATATAACCAGTATAGTATATCATGTCTGTGCATAACATAGACGTATAGAATAACATTCTATGCTACTTGCATATAACAAACGAATTCATTTTTTTAAATTAGACATCATACTTGTTTGCGGTTTGGAGCGTACGATTTGGCGATAGATAATGATGATGATAGATAATTTGTAAAACACCCATAAATTCTTCTACAATTTTAATGGATATCAATTTCTAGGCCTTCAATTAAATATTCATTGGGGAGGCGGAGAAGCATCTCGATCTTTATAATTATAAACACCAGGAATATTCGAAGAGGGATGCCAATGAAAAGGCGTGGAACAATGGGGATAATTGTTCGGGAATTTGGTACTTATACCCCCAAGAACTTCAAATAACTCAAACCAAATTCCAAAAATCTAAGACCTGCAGTAGGTAAAAAATTTTGTATGTTCCATTGGATTATATATAATTGTACGTATTTGTTAAGTGCTACCTAATGTATATTTACATTCGAAAAGGTGTGAGATCAATATCATTTACTTGATTTATTCTACAATGGAATATTTAATAGATATTCTATTGTTAAAATTATATTTATACAGAAATTATTGTTTATAAAGCTTTGTTTCATTTTGAAGTATATTTCCTTTCGAATCATTTTAAATTTCGAAAACAAAGTAATAAACATTCCGAGAATTCAAAATTGACGGAATCATAGAGCATCATTGTAATTGCATAATAATATATTTCAACAAGCGGACAACCCTTAGAACCATAATGGAATGTACCCACTTATTTTTACTCTACCTAATTTATGGTGTAACTGTCACCACTGTTGTGCACAGTTTACAAGGAAGGTAGCACTTCTTATGTTATATTCTGTGGCCGTATGCAACCAAGTAAGGAAGTAATGTTATATGGAATGTAAATATTACGGGCTTCGACGATTTTCCGGCATGAATTAAATTTGTTCTGTGATTTTAAGACTGAACGATAAAGCAACGACCCGAATGACAGATCGATAAATTGCCGATGCGATTCTGATCGCGTCAAACATATCCCGGTCGACCAGTGTGCGTCGACTCTAAATAATTCTGAATATTTCGTCCGAAATTGGTTTTATTTATTCCGAATTTGGTTTTGCTTGTTCCGAAATTGGTTTTACTTTTTCCAAAATGGAACTTGAAAAGGTGTAGAAAGTTAATACTGCTCGAAAACACCGAAAGGTAGATAGAACGAATTTGAAGAAAACAAAACGGGCTCATTATCCTTTCGAGATGTAAAACCTAATCACGACGATATCCGTACTCCACTTTGTCTGTGATCAACCCGTCAGTAAGAAAATTAGCGTAATCAAGTTGGAACGAGCAGATACGCTGGGACTTCCCCATCTTCACAATATGTAATATACATAATACGCATAAATTACGTTACAAATTACTCCCTATGCTGCGAATTTATCACATAAGCTGTCGTATTATTAGATTAATTAGAATTTGTCAGGTTTTCATAGGAATATGAGGTTCCGTCGAGGGTGTGTGCGATATGAAGCGTCTTTCCAGAGTCTCAACAGCGTACACCCTTATTTTCTTCTTGCCTTGCAATTATCGGTCCTACAATTTGTCACGTCCTGTCCTGCCACAATCTGACTCCATCTTCCAAGCTGACACCCAATAATAATCTACTATTGTTGGGTAAAGATTGCTAATTTAAGTTTCGTAGTATTAAAGTTTATTGTTATATATGTTTTTTGGCGCTCTTGTTCCCCGGAACAGAGTGCTTATCAATTTGTCTGTAATTTTCGAATTTTTGGCTGATGATGGTCTTAAACGATTTGGTTCGACTCACTGATCAGGAATCCGTGGTCGGAATCGATTCTGTCCGGCCGGCCGGCCGTTAACACGATAACTCTTGAACGGAATGAGCTAGACCGTTGAAATTTTCAGAGTAGGTTTTTTTTTAAATAAACTTTTGAATTCAAATTTTTTTAAGATGCAGTTTCATCAGCAGAATCCATTGCTATAATTTTCAACTATAACAAGCTAATACTTTCGGAGATATGATGTTTCAAAGTTTCAAAATTACATCGTAAGTTCTATGTATTCCCAGAATTTGAACACAGAATCTGTCTGTGTGACTATTCATAAGTGTCATCTCTTCTAGCTATCACAGATTGCCAATTCGTATATTTTCTATTGGAAAGCAAGTATTCGATTCTTGAATTTGTGAATATATACAAGACTGTTTTGATGTTTATGGAGGCAATAGGAAAGAAGAACATAATTGAATCATCAAAAGAATTTACTGTTCGTTGACCACTGAGGTTAATATTACCTTTTACTTCCTCAAGTAGTGGTAGTGACACATGTTCCTATATACAGTATTTTCATAATGTTGCTTGCAAAAAGTACTGGAATATGAATCTACATTTGTGTATCAATCATTTTTTTCTAGAGTATTATGAACCATAAGTTCATAATACAGAAAAGAATGTGTTAGTGATATGAACTATTAAATTTCAAATTATGAAAAGAGGATGGTTTTCAATTAATATATTTTGTACTGTTAAAATAATTTGTTCGTAATCCACTACCTACTCAAAGATCAGGAATAAATGGACAATCTGTTGTGATTGTCTCCAGCCTTGCTCTAGACATTTCGATGATACTTTCCTTGAGTATACCGAGTTGTGAAAATTATGCACCGAGTGTGAGTTTTGCAGCAACCCATTCCACGAGGTTGAATCATTGCAGAATGCTCCTTTAATCTTGATAAATAAATTTAATGACAATTTTTGAAGCATTGTAGATGGCTCTTTTTTTAAGATAATTTTTGAAGCATTTTTCTTGAACGACACTTTTTTTAAAATTTAATTTCTTTCATGATGCAGTTCTATCATAGGAATCCATTGATATAATTCCCAACTCTGAGAAACCAATACTTTCGGAGATATAATTTGTCTGTTTGAACAAGAGCGCCAAAAAGCTCCTGTCCACATGGCTCAAACCAATTTTTTGAGGATGCAGTCATCGGTGGTACGTGTATACTTTCTCATGTCGCTTCTGTAATTTTTTGCATGTTGATGAAGTGAACAGAGTGCCTATCAATTCGTCCAAATGTCTGTATATTTAAAATTTTTGGCCGAGAATGATCTAAAACCATTAGTTTCGACGCACTGATGAAGAATCCGAGGTCAATTGATTCAGTCCTGCCGTCTGCACGATTACGCTCGAACGCAATGAGTTAGAGCCGATAATTGCATTGATTGCAATTATGACAACTCGATTGAGTTAAACTCAATCGAGTTGTCCTAACTCGAATATCGCATTGGGATACGCAAAATTCAAAAATATTGTCCAAATATATTTGTGACTGTAGGTTGTAGTTCCGGGAATTTTTTATTGATATGCGCATTTATACTTGGAACATTCAAAATTTGACAACTTCATTCCAAATGAACTACAAAATGTCACGTTTTGGCAATGCGAATGTTCCAATTGAAGAAATAACAACAAAATCTCAGATTGATATAACGCCGAAACCATTGGGCCGAATATGTCCATTGAAGAACTCTCCTGTCGCATTCAGATGCGCAACCTACCCTGAAAATCGCAAGTCGCTTTATCTTTCCATTCAAAAGCGTGGCAATGGAAGTCGGCTGGCCGGACAGAATCGAATTTGATCCCGAATTCTTCATCAATCAGTCGAACCTAATCTTTTGAGACCATTTCAGACAAAGAATTCGAAAATAAAAGAGGTTTGGGCAAAATGATCGCACAGTGTTCCCTAGAAAATGCGCGCTGAAATTAAATATATTGTTCCTGAAAGAAATAGTATTTTTCAATAGCTATTTGTGTATTGAGCGCAAAATGATATACTGTCGATTGGAAGAGACAGGTGAAATCTCTTGAAGTCGACAATTAATTTGCGCTCGATTTATATACAAGATTTTTTCTAAAATCGAGCAGTTCACATATTTCCAAAAACTTATACTATTTGTATCCTACAGATTGGCGTTTTAGGTATGCGATTAACTTCGTATATTGGGTGAAGTCAATATTTTTTTTTTGAGATAACACAGATCGTAGCATTGAGTACACCGACCAAAGTGTAGCAGAGTTCATAACGTTTTCAGGGTACCTTCTAACTTTCCTTTAATTACACCATGTGATGAAGAGTTCGTACTGCTTTTCATACTTCCCCTGCGAATTTTCTGGTAATACTTAATTTAATAGCGCTTGCAATTTCAGGTGGTGAACATGCAAAATTACTACAATGATTTTCTTCTTCCATTTTTGCTGCTTCACGCTCACATACGATTATTATTTAGGACATTTTTCACTCAAATGCAAGATGTCATTTACACGTTTTCATTGGATAGTGTAATTATTCACTGATGGTTTGCGAACAATTCCAGATGATTAATATTTGTTGAACAGCTGAGCATGTAACAATGTTGTTGCTTACCCCAAAGGGCTGATTAAGAAAAGTCTACAATGGTCTGGTAGCTGAAGGAACGAGTGCAGAGGAAAGGAAACAGGGGTTAACCTCCTTTCTCTCCCGGAGTCGTTGATATTGACTGGAAATCACAAAGGCACTCCACTCAAAGTTGCTCAATATTTATTTTCACAGCAAAACAGATGAAACAGCTGACACTATGTTCACAGCAAATTAGATGAAACATATTATCACTATGTTCTTATACTACAAAATTATTTCACTTTTCAATTCATTCGAGAAAACACGAAACATAAGTCAGACGGTTGAAAGAAAATATATGTTTTGACACACGATCAAAACTAGTTAGTCCCTTTCTGGCGGCGCTAGGGGTCGCTCTTCATCGGGACATCGCCCAATTAAAGCCGAGTTAGGCAACCTAACATGTTCGTTGTTCACGTTTAAACAATCTGAGCATTGCATATTTGATTTATAGTTAATAATTGGGAGAGCGAGCGTTTATCTAGTAGCTTATAAGCGATAAAGTGACATTCCTTGAACGAGGTGACGTTTGCGTTGTCAAATACTAGCGCAATTGCCTACTTTGGATATCTATTGTAGAGAAAGTAATTTCGAAAGCTTCATCATATAACTGAAAAGCATTCTCGGAAGCTCTCGATTCGTTTATTGTCTCTATGTAGAAAACTCCAAATGTCGAGAAAATGTATAGTTCCTTGTTCCACTCCAGTATACACCGAGCAAAAATCGCAGTAACATAATTATTTCGGTTACGCGAGATTAAACAAAACATAATTAATTCTGTTCTAGCACATACATACCTTATGTAAACTCAAAATAGTTCCAGAGCAGATTAAATCCACGGCGGGTATCTGGTCTTAGCTGATGCGAATATATACAAATAGCCAGAAGGCGTACACTTTACGGGAGATTAATTTGAGTATCCGAGCACCACGAAAGGATATCATGTTTAAGCCGGATGACCGTATAATGGAAAATTCTCCCCAATAAAACGAACAATCTCCGGCTCAAAAGATGGGACTCAAGTAGGGACCGTAATATATATTCCTTCTTTTAAATGAAGCATTCATTGTCGGTCGGTGAGGATTGGCGGGAAGAAATATTACTAATTTATCGTTTGTAAACATGTTGTTTAAAACAAGTTCATTCAAGTACGATCACAAAATGGGCGTCCTCGGCTGTCATCCAATAATCTTTTCACAATTGATACTATTATTTCGACTAACACTGTGACGCCTTTACCTGGAATTTACTGTAACCTGCCTTTCCACTACTTGCTCGGGCTTCAGTTGCAATCGGTCTCTTGAATGTAACACGACATACCATATGTTTATGTTTTTCTGAATCCACTTCAATACCTGATCATCATGTATACCCTCATCCACTTTCATAATCTATAAAATTTGAATATTTTGGTATTGAAAATCGGTAAATCAAGAAGCAAATTCAAGAAAGGTGAGCGCTCATGACTGGTACAAGCGTTGCTATAACGGCTGACGTAATCAAAATGTACCATCTGCTCGTTACAGCCAATGCCGACTACGCGCCCTGTATAGAGGACTGTGAGACCCCGGGACAAAGAGTGAAACGGGCACGAGAAGAGAATGCGAGTAAATATGACGGGTTACACCACGGAGAGGCGACAAGTTTCGATCGTTTGAACAGCCATTATGTGCCAATTTTTGACTGCGGTTGAACTTTTTCAGTATTCTTATGGATATGGCAATCGATTCCAATAATAAAAAAAAATACATATAAGAGACCTATTGGTTTATCAAGGTTGCAACTCCTTGATAGAGTCGGTCACTGATTGAAGTACTTGGTTAACCTTTAGAAAGTTGTAGAAGGATTCGATTTAATCTGAGATGTTAGCCATTAATGCATATAAGTCTCTTTTGGAGAACATACTCTGACACTATAGGGTGTTATCTGCAAAATCGCTGAAATTATATACAGTTCTATTTGCAATATTTTCACAGTAAAAAAATGGATTCAAGCCCTGTGGACAGGAGCTTTCTGGCGCTCTAGTTCAAACAGACAAATTATATCTCCAAAAGTATTGGTTTCTCAGAGTTGGGAATTAAATCAATGTATTCTTATGAAAGAACTGCATCATAAAAGAAATTAAATTCAAATAATAGTTTATTTATCAAGATTAAATGAGCAATCTGAGAATGAGAACTGCACCATGGAAGAAATCAAATTAAAATAGCTGAAATGAATTTGACTCTTTCTTATAAAACAGGATGAAATGTACGAGTATGAACACATATCATATAATAAAGCTTAGATAGAATCATTATAGCATTCTTTGAAAACATAGAAGTACGTACGATTCATTATTGAAATTTAGAAAAATCATATCTCCGAAAGTATTAGCTTGTTGGAGTTGAAAATGCTATCGATGGATTTTAATGGTGAAACTGCATCTTAAATAAAAATTACAGACATTTGGGCAAATTGATAAGCACTCAGTTCCGAGGAACTAGAACGCCAAAACGTATAATTCCCTTTCCGGGATTTGAGCCCGCCTTCTCTCGTTCTGAAACCGAAAACCCGATTGACTAGACGAAACGGCTATCGGGCTCCTCGTAAGATCTTGTCGATCTCCGGTAATAGAATAAAACGTCGGTAATTACCTGGGATATATTATTCTTAATTTTCACTTTTCGACATAAAATCGCCACATAGGGGTTTATTTGACGGTTTTTTACCCTTGTCTCTCTAAGTCGATTTTGACGTTTCTCGAACCAACTACTAGCAAGGAATTAGACAATGTCATGTCTCAGGAAAATAAGTTGACATTATGACAATTCATACATAGAATAATTATATAATTCTGTGAAAACGTAGAAAAACGTGAGATTAGTTATTACCTTTAGATGTAAATTTCTATCAAACAAACTCGACATACTCAAATTATAAGCCAGGGAGGAAGAAAAAATCGTTTTTCGTTGATTCCCAATAAAATGGTTTTTGGACTTAATGCGTTTTGATAAGTTGCTCCTCATATTATGATTCTCATATTGATAGCATTACTGGAATGAATGACAATGAGACAACGTCAAAATTGACATTATAACAATTCATAGAATAGCCACAGAATAATTCATCATTGAAATTTTGAAAAATTATATCTCCGAAAGTATTAGCTTCTTAGAGTTAAAAATGATATCATTGGATTCTTATGGTAAAACTGCTTATCGAAAAATATTTAATCTGGAATTTGTTGTGTAAAAAAAAAATTTTTTTTTGTTACTCCGAAACCATCTGTCCAATTTTGCCCAATAACGAACTTAGCCGAGATATTTATCTGCCAAACCTACTCTGAAAATTTCAACTCTCTAGCTCATTCCGTTCGAGAGTTATCGTGCCTACGGCCGGCCGGCCGGACCGGCCGGACTGGCCGGACAGAATGAATTTCGACCACGGATTCTTGATCAGTGAGTCGAACCAAATCGTTTAAGACCATTTTCATCGAAAAATTTGAAAATTACAGACATTTGGGCAAATTGATAAGCACTCAGTTCCGAGGAACTAGAGCGCCAAAAATCAGCAGAAATCTACAGTGTCGAAGGAATCAGGTAGGAGTGAGAATTCAGATAAACGACGTACAACAATAGAATGTATAATCACATTATGCCGGATGGCGATATAATGTCCTCCTTGTCTATCAAAATGAATGAAACGTCTAGTAACATGATAAATAAAGCACGCCTTATTAGTACGGGCCAGCTAATGCACAATAATTTTGAGTGAACTAAACTACTGGACTAGCATAAACTATATCTAGGCCTGCGAATCAAAGGATGTCGGATAAATTCGTAGACTTTAGATTCATACTACTAGTGAATGCAGTGGAAAGTACAGCATTACCAGTGAATGAAAATGAGAATAAGATGTGTTGCCAAGTGTATACGGATCCACATTGTAATTCCGATCCGAAATAGCACAACCAAAATTACTGTACTTGAATCAGGGTCCGTTGATCGGAAATAGCGTCTCTGCAACGAAGTCAGGTAACTGTCAGTGAATTCACTAAAAGGCAACTCAGACTAGCACCTAACTCTGTCTCAAACGCTCACTAACCGAGGCTGCCCATCGGTGTAAGCAGTTGAAAACAGAAATATAAGTGACGAACCCGACTGTTAATACTCCCCTACGTAATAAATGTACCTTTCTAGTATTTCGACATGCAACCCCCTTCTTGGTGGTTGGACGGCCAAAGTTACAGATTTCTTAATTTTTATATTATTTGTTTCCTTATTCTAGTCTGTATACTAAATTTCAGATTTCTTGTTTTATTAGTTAAATATATTGTATATTGTTGTAAGGGGTAACGTTGCACTGGATCTTAATGTCTATTGTAACCTCCCATCAGAGCTATAAATGTCATCGCTATCTACAGCTCGCCTTTCAGTTCCAGAGTTCTGATGAACTCCAGTATCTGGAATGGCTTCACGGAGGCTACGTCGTCGCTCCTGCAAATTTTTTCACCCGAAGCATTACTTGCGTTAGTTTGAGATGACGAGGCATTCCGTAATCAAGTGCTCAGGAGTTTCATCCTCCCCATAGAATCTGTACTCGTCAGTTTCAGGTAGCCCTAATCTCATCATATGCTTCCTAAAACTGCAGTATCCTGTGAGAAAGCCAGTGAGGAGATGCAGCGTGTTTTTAATGAGATTCATATATTTCTTGCATCTGACAGTGTCAAAGTCCCGGGGCAACTTTTTGGAGCGATACATTCCTGGGAGAGATCTCCAGAGTACCTATAACTCTTTCAGTTTGTTCTTTCATCCGAAGTTGTAGGTGTATCTACCTACCCTACAGTACGGTTCCGGGCCAATAAAAAGGGTTCGTGCTCCTTTCTTGGCAAGTGTCTTGGCCTTCTCTTTTCCTTTCATTCGCGAGTGACCAGGAACCCAGACAAAGGAGACCCTGTTGTTCTTGCATACTTCATTAAGTTTTCTTCGGCACTTCCATATTAGCTTATACTGTAACGTTAAATATTATAAATTCCAGGTGGTAATTGAATGCCCCTGTAGTCATCGAAATTAGGCAATTAATAAAACATCTTCAATCTAACAAAGAAAAAAAGTTGTCCTCAAGTCCTCACTTCCGTGCGCCATATGAGTTCGAGAATTTTCAATGGTATTCACGTCTTCTTCTGAAGCAAGTGTTTGAAATTTAACCTTCAAATTTGTGAAATTATAATCACACGATTCTTTCGGATATTTTGAATTGTTGAATTCATTGAATTCTGTTGATTTATTTTGGATTTTTTGGGAATCAAACAGAATTTCCGTTTCATACGGGATATATATTCACTTACTGAAGAACATTCTAGAAAGCCGACCACCATCTTAGGTAACGTTATGAAAGTTATCGATTATATTCCGAATCGTTTAACAACTGACTCGATTTTAGGCTTTTATTAATATAGATCTTCAACATTTGGGCGTTTGGTATATGCAACGAGAACAATTAACGGAAAACAAGGACACGAAAAACACCCACTTTTCAACGTCTTCGAAAATCCAGTGACTTCAAGAATTTGAACAACCCTTGCCTTCGTTTGGGAGATCACCCCTTGGAATTGACCTTGAGGCCTCTTCAGGGCAGGAATTGACACTGGATGAGTACAAATTTCTTTTCATTCTCTCCAGACATTTTTTTTTTCTTAATTTACAGTTACCAAATTTCAATAACACTTATAATTGATATATTAAGAATTGGACCATATTTTAGTATAATCTATCAAATTCATTATTTTCAATTCAAGGAGCAATTATTGAATTATTATCTTGAAATAATTTCACCTGATTATTTTCGTTCATTGTATTCAATACCTGTAAATGAAAGCCGGCCTTCATCCCCTCAGCTGAAATTGTCAGATTTACTAATTTAACTTGATTACGAGATTCGTTTCTTGATGAATATTATTTTGATAATATACTTTTGAATAAATACCAAAGATCTAATTTAGGAAGAAAAAAAGACTTTCATTGAACAGCTTTTTCTATTTTGTTAGTTTTGATCTTAAGTGAAAGTAACCAATTCGAAAGAAAATTTTAAAACTATCTGGCGCCCTCTATTTTTCAAGAAACCCATCCCCTTCTCCACTCAGAGCTAAGTCGCGAGCCTAGCCAATTTAATTTGTGTTACTGTTTTCGATAAAATTATCCGTAAATCAAAATCTATACGTAACATAAATAATTGGCGCCCAACGTGGGGCCTCCTCCTTCATTTGCATTTCTTCTTGAATTCATTTGGTCCATATTCTTATTGTGTAAAATTGGGTACTTTTTGAGTTTCAAATTTTTCATTAAAATTTGTATTTCGAATATTTGGGTGGAATATATTTTTTCCCCTTCTGTTGAAAAAGTATTCATTAATTCTGCCCATCTCTCATTTAACGTTTCGAAACTTTTTTTTTTGTTATCACTGGGATTCATAATAAACGAGTTTCCTCGTTGTGCTTCCGTATGTTGCATATGCTAGACGCCACAACTCGATAATTGTTATATTGTTGATTTTGATAACTTAGGTATCGATTTTGTTATTTTCGGTTAATTGCAATTACAATTTTCATTCAGCGATTTTATTTTCTTTGGGTATATTTTGAGGTTATCAAAGCATAATGGATTCTAACTTAGATTGTAATAGACTTACGAAAGATGAACTCGAATATGAATTAAGTATAAGAGGCTTCGAAGATGTTGGAACGGTGGATAATATGCGTAGCTGCCTCAGAAGTGTTTTGAGATTAGGACGAACCGGCCAGTCATTAAAATATCCAACTTATTCTTTGGAGTGCGATGAAGAATTCAAGATCGTGGAAAACAAAATTAAGGAAATATTGACCTTGATCGACACTTTTGACGATGATGAACAAAGTAGTCCATATAAGAAAATTTCAACTAAGATTGCTCACGTAGTGAAACGAATTGATCGAACTAATCCTACCGAGGCGGAAAAAATAAAAATCAGAAGTAATCTTCTTTCTCAGTCTTTAACATTATTACCTAAATTAAAACATCGCATGAAAGTTTTACGGAATCAAGATGCGAGTATTCTGCACGCGAGTATGTTGAATGTTGTGTTGGAGGATACTGACGACTCTTCTTCGGAAGAAGATATTGCGGGAATTCAAAATCATTCTACTCCGAGAAATAATATAGCATCGAACTTTCATCCAGATCATGTAGAACGTCCAAAATCAGTTCCTGTAACTAAATGGAATCTTCAATTCTCTGGAGATGCTCGAGATATGTCAGTTTCGGCTTTTCTTGAACGGGTTGAAGAATTATCCATCTCTAGACATGTAGGAAAAATTGAACTTTTCGAATCTGCATCTGATTTGTTTCGTGGTTCCGCGTTAACTTGGTTTAGGGCAAATAAGAAAAAATTCAATTCTTGGAATGATATATGTGTTGCTTTGAAGAAACAATTTTTACCACATGATTACGACGATCGTTTATTCGAAGAAATAAAAAAGCGGACTCAAGGTGAAAATGAAAATATTGGCATATACGTTGCCTGTATAACCACTATGTTTTCTCGGTTGTCTTATAGAATTCCTGAGTCAGTTCAACTGAAACTGATCTTGAAAACTATTCATCCTTTTTTCCAATTACATCTCGGATTGACTGAGGTCGATTCCATTGATCATCTAATAGAATTATGTACCAAATTAGAAATGAAGAGGCACTCTGTTGAAAATTATTCGAAACCTATACGAAGAAAAACTGATTTAGAGCCAGATCTGGCATATATTGAACCTTCAACGTCTTCAAGTCAGTCGAGTTCTCGAGTGTCATCTGTGACGTGTTGGAATTGTCGGAAGCCTGGTCATACTTCTCGTGCTTGTAAGGGTCCGAAAACAAAGCATTGTTTCAAATGTGGTGCTCCAAATGTAGTGGTCCGCGATTGTAAAAATTGTTCTCGTGTCTCAACATGGTCGGAAAACAATTAAGGGGATCTTTCGAAGGTAGACCGTTGGACCCCCTTGATGCACCTAGCTCTACCAACTGTAACAAATGTCCTATAGCCTCAATTTCAAATTCGGATCAGCAAGTCATTCTTGATTATATTATATCTCATTCTGGACGTGACGAAAGGCCATATCTCAAGGTTAAAATTTTTGGGAAAACTTTTCTTGGACTTTTGGATTCAGGTGCCACTAGAACTATTATGGGTGAGAATAGTTGGGAGTTTTTGAGATCATTCGGAGTTACTCTTAATGTGGGTGATTCACCAAACTGTTCTGTAGCCAATGGTAATATTTGTGAGAGTCTTGGATCAGCGAGCATTCCTATCGAACTCAAAGGTAAAATCAAGATTGTAGACGTCTTGATTGTGCCAACTTTGAAGCATTCATTAATATTGGGGTTAGATTTTTGGAAGATGATGGGTATAGTCCCAAACCTTAATCAAGATTGTTGGGAATTCTCTTGTGACGAAGTCGAGGTACAGAAAAAATCTGAAAATCAAATTTCCGATTTGACTGACGATCAAAAGAACACTCTTGAAAAATTCGTAGAGGAGAAGTTCGAATTACAGGGTGATCGATTAGGATGTACGAATTTAGTCGAGTTTGATATAGAGACGGAGTCTCCACCCATCAAGCAGCGTTACTATCCCGTTTCTCACGTGGTTCAGCAGCATATCGATGCCGAACTACAAAAGATGTTGGACTTGGGTATTGTTGAGGAATCACGAAGTCCGTGGTCTTCACCAATTTTGTTGGTTAAGAAAAAAGAAGGCGGATATCGGTTCTGTGTGGACTATCGCAAATTAAATAAGGTAACAAAGCCTGACGCTTACCCTTTGCACTATGTTTCCACCATTCTGGATAATCTCAAAGGAGCAAAATATCTTTCCTCCATCGATATAAAATCAGCTTATTGGCAGATACCTATTAAGGAGTCTTGCAGAGAATATACTGCTTTCACCATCCCCAACAGGGGTTTGTTCCACTTCAAACGTCTTCCCTTTGGTTTGAGAAATGCACCTGCTGTATGGCAAAGATTGATGGATCGAGTACTTGGTCCTGACTTAGAACCTTTTGCGTTTGTATATCTAGATGATATCATAATAATATCGGATACTTTCGAAAAACACATGGAGATACTTGAGAAAGTCTTCTCCCGTTTATTTGAAGCTGGCCTCACAGTCAACTAAGAAAAATGCAGGTTTTGTAGACCTGAGCTTCGATATTTAGGTTATGTCGTTGATAAATTCGGACTTAGAGTCGATCCTGAGAAGGTCGATGCAATTTTAAAAATTCCTTTACCTACCTGCGTCAAAGATGTTAGATCGTTCATTGGAATGGCATCCTGGTACCGTAGGTTCATTCCTGATTTTTCAGCTTCTATCAGTCCACTTTGTCAGCTTTTGCGAAAAAATTCCAAATGGAATTGGACCCCTGATTGTGATATTGCTTTTAATTATGTTAAGGAACGCCTTATTAGCGCACCCTTGTTACAGTGTCCCGATTTCGCTCTACCATTTATCGTTCAAACGGACGCAAGTAACTTCGGTTTGGGAGCAGTTTTATCCCAGGAATCTGATGAGGGAGAAAGAGTAATCTGTTATCTCAGCAGATCATTGACCAAGCAGGAACGTGCCTATTCCACCACAGAGAAGGAGCTTCTATGTGTTGTTTGGGCATTGGAGAAACTCAGACCGTATCTCGAGGGTACGACCTTTACGGTTGTGACGGATCATCATTCCTTGATATGGCTTCACAACCTTAAAGAACCGAATGGTCGACTTTGTAGATGGGCTGTACGTTTACAACAGTTCGATTTCAAAATTGTTCATCGCAAGGGTAAGAATCATGTTGTCCCTGATCTCCTCTCACGTTCAGTCCCAATAGTGGAGAGTGTTCATTCCATCGAGGATTTTCCTGAATTCGATGTTAAATTGACAAAAGATAAGTGGTACTTGTCGATGAGATCGAAAATAGTCGATAATCCCCTCAGGTTTCCCCAGTGGCGTGTAGAGAACGATAGAGTACTCAAATATGTAAAGTCTGACTTTTCAGAATTATCAGGTGAGAATTCTAATTGGAAACTGGTTGTTCCTAAAGAAAATCGAAGTTCTATTATTCAAGAGGTTCACTCTAGCCCTACCAGTGGACATCCTGGCGTATTTAAGACTTTCAAAAAATTTTTGGAACGCTACTATTGGCCGAAAATGCGTTCGGATATAAGTTCCTATGTGAAAAGATGTAAGGTGTGTATCGGGCATAAGTCTGTGCAAAAATCTCCTTCAGGTCTTCTGGGTTCCAGACCCACATTAACGAAACCTTTTCAAATGATTAGTGTCGATTTAATGGGCCCTCTTCCTCGGTCTACAAAAGGTTATAATTTCATTTTTGTAGTGAGCGATTACTTCTCTAAGTTTGTATTGACTTTTCCTCTAAGATCTGCGAATGCCGCGAAAATTTGCGAACATCTCGAAAATGAAGTATTCCTTCTGTTTGGTGTGCCAAAATATATTATTTCGGACAATGGGAGTCAAATCCGTGGAAAGCATTTCACCAACTTATGGACTAGATATAAAGTTAAGGTACTTTTTAATGCTTTGTATCATCCCCAACATAATCCCGTAGAAAGAGTCAATAGAGTTGTAAAAACTACGCTTTCTTGTTATATTCAGGAAAATCACAGAAAATGGGATTTATATCATCCATCAGCAAGTTGTGCCATACGCACATTGGTTCATGAAGTGACAGGACATACTCCTTATTTTATTAATTTCGGCCGTGAGCATATTATTCGCGGAGATCTTCACAATTTTGAAATATCCGAGAAAAATGTTGAATTAGTTAGGGATAACATAAATCCAGAACGCTACAGTCATTTCCAACAACTGTATACCAGTATAAGGGAAAAATTAGCAAAGGCATATAAAACCTCTGAAAAAAGGTACAATCTTCGAAGACGCCCTGTAGAATTTAAAATAGGTGATATTGTATGGCATAAAAATCATGCCCTATCGAATAAGTCTAAGTTTTTCTCTTCTAAATTAAGTCCTCGTTATGTCGGTCCGTTCAGGGTGAAAGAAAAGCTTGGTCGTTGGACGTATGAACTTGTAGACAAATCGGGTAAAACTTGTGGAGTTTGGCACGTCAACGATTTGAAAGAAGGATTTGATGAAGAGTTCGAATCCTTGGATTTTGGGGCAGAGGATGGCTGTCCCTTGCCTTGTGCATAAATCGACTAGGGTGATCACCACCCCCATTCAGTGGTCGAAAATACATTGAACATCTTTTGTTTTTTCCGCTCCACGATAGTTACGTTGCTATTTATTATTAATTTTCTATTGGTCACGATGAGGTTGATTATGTAATGTGTGACGCTACGTTTTCTTTCATTTCTCGGCTTTGGCCCACTTTAACGTTGTTAGTTTTGGTTTCTGAATGGATTAGGCGTAAAATATCTTTTATATTGGATAGGACATCGTTCTATTTTGAGAATAGGATGATGGGGTCATTTAGGGACTTTCGACTTGAACTATAAGTCTCCATGCCCTCGTCTTGTATCATCGTCTCGGATGCAAGATGTTAGTTTACTTTGTTAGGTTTTTTTTTGAGACGGTTTTTTTTTGTATTTAGAGTCTTTGGGCATGACTTGGGCTTCGGTTGGGTGATGATATTTATCAAAGAGATGGTACCCTCGCCCCACTTCTGCTTTTATTGAAGTGGCCTTCAGTAACCGAATGCTTTTTCACTTTTCTTGTATTATTGAAATTTATATTCCAGAGTTAGGGTCACTTGCATAAAATCAGCCAATTTTTTTTCTAGTAAGGGGGGGGATTTGTAACGTTAAATATTATAAATTCCAGGTGGTAATTGAATGCCCCTGTAGTCATCGAAATTAGGCAATTAATAAAACATCTTCAATCTAACAAAGAAAAAAAGTTGTCCTCAAGTCCTCACTTCCGTGCGCCATATGAGTTCGAGAATTTTCAATGGTATTCACGTCTTCTTCTGAAGCAAGTGTTTGAAATTTAACCTTCAAATTTGTGAAATTATAATCACACGATTCTTTCGGATATTTTGAATTGTTGAATTCATTGAATTCTGTTGATTTATTTTGGATTTTTTGGGAATCAAACAGAATTTCCGTTTCATACGGGATATATATTCACTTACTGAAGAACATTCTAGAAAGCCGACCACCATCTTAGGTAACGTTATGAAAGTTATCGATTATATTCCGAATCGTTTAACAACTGACTCGATTTTAGGCTTTTATTAATATAGATCTTCAACATTTGGGCGTTTGGTATATGCAACGAGAACAATTAACGGAAAACAAGGACACGAAAAACACCCACTTTTCAACGTCTTCGAAAATCCAGTGACTTCAAGAATTTGAACAACCCTTGCCTTCGTTTGGGAGATCACCCCTTGGAATTGACCTTGAGGCCTCTTCAGGGCAGGAATTGACACTGGATGAGTACAAATTTCTTTTCATTCTCTCCAGACATTTTTTTTTTCTTAAATTACAGTTACCAAATTTCAATAACACTTATAATTGATATATTAAGAATTGGACCATATTTTAGTATAATCTATCAAATTCATTATTTTCAATTCAAGGAGCAATTATTGAATTATTATCTTGAAATAATTTCACCTGATTATTTTCGTTCATTGTATTCAATACCTGTAAATGAAAGCCGGCCTTCATCCCCTCAGCTGAAATTGTCAGATTTACTAATTTAACTTGATTACGAGATTCGTTTCTTGATGAATATTATTTTGATAATATACTTTTGAATAAATACCAAAGATCTAATTTAGGAAGAAAAAAAGACTTTCATTGAACAGCTTTTTCTATTTTGTTAGTTTTGATCTTAACCCTAGAACCACAACCTAGATTTTACGTTACACTCACCACAACGTGGCGTCGAATACGACTCCACAATAAAATGACTTATATCTTCTATGCCTGTAATTAAAGATGAATGTTATATAAAGATATTCAAAATATATTTATTTCTTTTTATGAATGTACAAAAAAAGAACACTGTTCGATAACATTTCATAAAATATAAGAAAAATAAAGTAAACCCCTAATTTTCTTCGACATAAATTTCCATTGCAGTAAAGTTTAACCAAACTTCAACAAAATAAAAAAAAATCAATATTTTTCTACTATACACATTATATGGAACCCTTCCAACGAAACTGAAAAGTAAAACTTATTTTTACTTGCAGTCCTTGCAAATATACCTTTACAGTATTTACAACAGTAACCACAACGTGGAGTCGTATACGACCGACTCACTTTTTTTAGCCAGTAAACATTTATTTATGGAAGTCACTACCACGTCAATGTGTTTCCAATAATAAACTGAAAAGGTATTGAAATGCACAACTTTCTACAGTATTTGACGCGCGCGTAATGTGACTTTCTAGATCCGCTAGGTCGCATAGGACACCACGTTGTGGTTCTAGGGTTAAGTGAAAGTAACCAATTCGAAAGAAAATTTTAAAACTATCTGGCGCCCTCTATTTTTCAAGAAACCCATCCCCTTCTCCACTCAGAGCTAAGTCGCGAGCCTAGCCAATTTAATTTGTGTTACTGTTTTCGATAAAATTATCCGTAAATCAAAATCTATACGTAACAATACTCGATAACACGGGAGCTCATAGCTTTAACAGCAGCATGACCGTCATAATGGATTGCTATATCACACCTCTGATTGTTTTTTCCAGGGTGTACCCTCCTTTATGAGGGTTGAAGGACAAAAGTTAGAGATTTCATATTTTTCGTGTTCGTTCAAGTTTTAATAAAGTGCAGTGAGTCAGTGGCAAAATCAATGTATTTCTGGTATTAAGAAAATCTTAAGGATCAAATTTAGACGAATGGAACTCATGGTATTACATCAGTCTAAAAATTTTATCTCTTCTTAGGAATTTGGACTCTTTAGTTCCGAAAAACGAAATTATGAGAGGTTAGAACAATTTGCTGATTTGTCAGAATTCTGTTTGATGTGTTGAATATGGACATGAAACAGATATTCATTATTCAACAACTAATATCGTAGAATGAATTAGTTGTGATTCAATGCAGCAAAAAAGATGCCTAGTTCGTTACTTGAAGGTTTTTTACGAAAAATACATCATCATTTGTTTTGCCATGGTGCTTTGAGAAAAATCCATCCTTTCAGTTTGAGCTTTGGATAATTGGAATTATTTGTACAACATAACAATGGTGTCCATTCCTTTCACAAATATTTCAGCCATTCCATTCCTATCAATTTGCCCAGTAAAGCATAAGCCAAAGTTTCAATTCTGTCACATGTATCTCTATACGGGATATCCAAACTGAAACACGCCACCCATTATAAATTGTCAAACAATTAATTTTCCCAATCTATTTTGGACCAGGCAATTATTTTTCTCCGGCTTGGGACGTCTATTGTGGAGTATTTTCACTTCCCCAACTTCATCTTGTTAGATAGGGACCGAGGGCAGAATAGTACATAACTTCCTTGTCCTTTTCAACATGGGAATAGTGATGGAATGCGACTGGAAACAATAAAATTATCTGAATAAATAAAATCCAAGAATTACGGCATGTGTTTTATTGATTCGATATTAATTGATGGAAATTCATTGTCAATGAATCATTAGTATTTTCACAAAGTTATTTATTCAAGAACAAAAATTATTTCGCGACAATGGGTGTTCTTCGTGTTCTACATTTGAATTGACTGAATATGAGGAGCACTCACAAGAACTTAAAAGTAGATATTGAAGAAGATAAGATATGTTGATGTTACAAAAGGGATTGGAGATTGCTGTTGGTATAAGAAAGCACTGACGTGAAGTCAGTACTCTTTGGAGGGCTTGTTCACGTAGACCAATTTGAATTGAATTATGTGTCATTCTAGCTCAGTGGATAGAGCGAACCGGAGATCTAGTCAGATGGTATTGGCAACCATTCACTGTTGGGTCAAATACTAACAGTGCTGTGACTAAGCTGTCGTAAGAATACAGAAAAAACTTACACAGGACACGGCTTAGGACGAAGTGTCCTAATTCGCACAAGCTCCTAGTAGCTTCTGAAGGGTCAGGACTAGGAGGGTTATGGCCATTTGGACCACTTCGTTAAACAGTGATTATATTCATGAAAAACGTTAAAAATTTATAAAAACCTTGTTTAAGATTATAATCCATATTTAACAAAACGGTGCAAACGCTGATTAGTATTATCATAGTCATGTCATTAGCTAGCGTGCCAAAGCAGATTGGCCTCACGTCAGTGCTTCTTTAGCTTTTTCACCTCTTTCGTAGTGATGTCAATCTGCAATGGCAGGCTTTGGTACTAGCATGATTATGATTATACTGACCCTCCAAGTTCTTCCCCACAGATACCCTCCTGAAGCACGTAAGAGCGTGTGCGACTTAGGAGAGCTAGTTGCGTCCAGAATAGGCTTTGTTACTGTATTCTTACGTCAACTTAGTGTGGATTCATGCAGCATCAAATAACAATTATCGAGTAGGAAGTATCAAATAACAATTAAGAATTACCACGTACAAAAATGCAGCATTCATGCACTCAAATTAACAATTAAGAAATAAAAACACACAAGTCGAAGATCGGAGGTATTAATTTTTCAAAATAACCTCTGTTCCCCATATATTTGAAAACAAGTATTTAAAATTCAATTTTCCAATGTTATAACACGGAACATACATAAATACACACCAAATAAATTGAATATTTTACAGAGTTAGGTTATGTTTACATCATCGGACTGTCTAATCTGCGTTGAGCTGCACACGAGTTGCGTACAAGTACGAAATCTCGTTCAATTAAAGTAGAAAGTTAAAAGTTGGCGAACTCCTACTTGTTATTTGTTAATTGATAATTGTTACTTGGCTGCATGAACACTCTCATTCAGATATATGAAGTTCAACTTTTACTCACTATTTGTAATTGTTAATTGTTACTCGATACTCGTTAATTTGGGCTGCATGAATCCACACTTAGGTACAACTGACATCATTGTCAGTATTTGACCGAACAGTAAACGGCGGCCTCTACCGTCTGAATAGATCTACAGTTCACCCTATCCACTGAGCTTGAAGAACCCATAATTCAATTCAAATTGGTCGGCGTGAAAGAGGCGCGCCAAACAGTAATGACCTCACGTCAGTGCTTTTCTACATATTTCAGTTGGTTACGAAGTTCGATCAGACCATTACTTTACGTGTAATTGGGAAAACAAAATTGTGTTTTCTGTTCCTGGGAATAAACAAACCTTTCATGAATATTCAAGTCATAAATATACAACTTCGTTCTGAATTTGTATTAGATCGAATTAGTAGTTTTGGAAATATTTGGAAAAAGAGCTTACATTCAAAATAGCTATTATTCCTAAATCACTGGGTAGATTTTGCCCTTTGGTCAAATCAACCAAGATATTCGTGCCCCAAATCTACTCTGAAAATTTCAACTGTCTACCTCACTTTTTTCGAGATTTTCATGCTAGAGGTCTGACCGACAGAATTGGATTTGAACCCGAATTACTCATCAGTGAGTTGATCCCAATCGTTCGAAACCATTTTCGAACAAAAATTGCAAGGTTACATACATTTGGGCAAAATGATAGCACGCTCTTCGTGGTCAAACAAGCGCGCAAAAACCATATTTTACAAGTACGGAACTGACAGGGAAAAATCAGGTATAATAGCTCGTATCTCAAATCCTACTTCGCTATGTTATCCGATTTGCTCATGCGCAATAATCGGAAGTATTAACGTCGCATCAAAAAAAAATTACCTGAAGGTACTTTTTTTTTGAAAACCATACTGCACGTATACAGATCTATTAAAAAAATTATTTCACGCATTTCACGAGTTCAAATTAAAATAAAAATTATCCCAATTTGTTCATACTTTCATTAGTCCTCTTGTACAATGATTTTGGCGGATGCAGCTTTATATACAGGGTGACTCTTTGACAACTGCATTAATTTTAACCAAAGATTCCTCTCATCAAATGAAACACTTTTTTCATTTACCATTTTTCCAGATTCAGCTCAGGTAAAAAGTTACAAGCGTTTAAAGATGTGCTAATACACTCCCGCATATAAATTATCTATGACATTGTTGGCATACGAGAATAAGGCATGGTAACGTGGTTTACAGCTTGATTCGGTATTCCAACGCTCAGGGACGGATCCATAAAAGTAGTGAAATTTCTGGAGTTTTCCATTTTAAAACATTCAATGAAGAATATCTCGAAAACGGTGCGTTTAAGGAGGAATGATGAAGAATAATATAATGTTCTAAAACGATGGAATATTCTTGAAATGACTCAAGAAAAACCTTATATGCTTCCTTTATGCTAATTTCGTTTAGTTTTATGAATCCACGAGTCCATAACTAGAAAACCAGTAGAAGTAGAAAATAACTAATATTTGGAAAATATGTATCATAGTTATAGGAAACTTTACGCCTATATTCATTTCATTCGAAAAAAGGATGTCAAAGCTACAAAATAAAAACTGATTTTTTTTCAAAACTTCGACAGCCTGTATCTTTTTACCTGAACTGAATTTGGAAAATGTTAAATGAAAAAAGTGTTTCATTAGATGAGAGGAATCTTTGGTTAAAATTAATGCAGTGGTCAAAGACTCACCCTGTATTTGTGTCGGGTAGTGAATTCAGTATAGGTAGATTATCAGCCATACATTTCAGTTTTTTTATACCATATGTTCAAAATTTTATTCTTAATTCTTATTCGATAGCGAAGAGCGCATACGAAACTATCATTGAAGTTTTTCAATCAGCAAATTTTGAGCTGGATTTTTCTTTCAATTTGTGACAAAAGTTTTCACATTTCTCAAATATTTTTATTGGTTATTTTTCGATAAGATATCTTGTTTCGCGACGTCCCTGACTCGATTAATTTGAATCACTTTGCAAGAAAAGTTTAAATTCAAAATGTGTTCATTCTTTCATTTACCGTTGTTGTTGGGCGGCTTCTACAGAACTCATCATTTAAATGATGAAATTTCCGTTGTAAACGGGATCGAATTTCTACGATACGGAAAGTTCTGTAGAAGCCACCCAACAACAAAGGTAAATGAAAGAATGAACAATTTTTGAATTTAAACTTTTATTTCAAAGTGATGAATTTGTAGGCTTCAATCAAATTAACTATTCGAATTTATCGAGTCTGGAACAAGATATCTGGAGCCCTGTTATTGAGATCACACACCTGAAAAGGGATCATCCACCCTCCGAGATTTGAGGATAAATAGCTGGATGAATAAAATTGAACACCTTCGAATTATTGTCAGTATTAATCCTTTTATTTTTCTCCTCTATTTTACCCCCTGTAAATGAATGCCGGCAATCATAAAGTAAACGCCCTTCAGGCACTGCAAGATATCCTATTTGTGAGATAAATATTGTAATAGTTCCATCAATATCACACCTTCAAATATTTGGTTGATTTTGGCGCTCTTGTTCCTCGGAACAGAGTGCTTATCCATTGGCCCAAATGTCTGTAATTTTCGAATTTTTGGCTGAAAATGGTCTTAAACGATTTGTTTCGACTCACTGATCAAGAATCCGTGGTCTAAATCGATTATGTCCGGCCGTCCGGCCGGCTGTTAACACGATAACTCTCGAACGGAAGGAGTAAGAGGATTGAAATCTGCAGGGTAGGTTTGGAGAGTAAATATCTCGAACGAGTTCGTTAACGGGTGAAATGCACCAAGCGGTTTCGGAATTATGGCCGCTTTTAGTAAAAACATTTTTTATGAATATTTTTCCGAAACCAATCACTTGATCTGTCTAAAATTTAGCACCAAATTGTAGAATAATGTTTTATATTGATGGGGTTGCCGTAAAGTGTGAAAAGAAAATTTAAAAAATTTTTAAGTTTTGTTTCTACAATAACTCTCGAACAGAATGAGCTAGGCAGTTGAAATTTTCAGAATAGGTTAGAGAGATAAATATCTCGGTGAAGTTCGTTATTGGGCAAAATCGGCCAGATGGGTTCGCAGTAACGAAAAAAAAAAATTTGTTCGAGCGAGAATGCTGTATCTACTTAATTATTATATCTATGCATTTTTATATGATTTGTGTTCTTACATGTCATCTCATTATACTATGAGAGATAAATGTAAAAATTATTTCTGGTTCGTTATTCTTGATATAAAATATTTATAACCTTTATTCTTATCTATTTGTTTACAGTTAAATTTTGATCAAGGTAAAATTTCTTTTCAATTTCTGGTGTTCCCAAGGTTCCCATCTTGGACCTTTGCTCTTCATAATTTATATGAATGATATATCGAAATGCTTCAAGGTATGTAAATTTTTACTTTCTGTCGATGATTTGAAATTATATCTCAAAGTTAAGAGTGAACAGGACTGCATGAACCTTCAGCGTGATGTTGACAGCCTCATTGCATTTTGTGAGAAGTATGGTCTTTATTTGAACTTTGCAAAATGCCAGTCAATTTCTTACTAGAAATACGAATCCTTTCAATTTTCTGAATGAACTGCACAATGTGGATTTAAGAAGATCATACTATGTTAGAGATCTCGAAGTCACATTTGATTGCAAGCTCAAGTTTTCTACATATGTTGATTGCCTGGTAAAATCTTCGAATGCAATGCTCGGTTTTATACTGCGGCAGAGTCGCTATTTCATTGACTATCGAACTATACTTTCACTATATTACGCATATGTTTTTAGTAGAATAAATTTTGATTCTGACGTGTGGAATCCACATTTAACATCTGTATCGATCGTATTGAGAAGGTCCAGCGTAGATTTTTACGGTTTCTGGGATACAGATGTCATCTAGTGCTGAATAGATGAGATCCAAAAAACTATAATCTGAGATTAAAATTTTTCAATATGATAAGTCTTCGGGATCGAAGAACTATAAGCGACGTCGTGTTTGTTCGGAAGTTGATCGGCAATCAGATGGAGGGTCCCTATGTTACCTCAAAGTTTACCTGTACGCACCTGTTAGAGCTTTCCGAAATATAGATACTTTTTACTTACCAAGTAGAAATACTACTGATGCATCAAACTCATCCATCTATAGAATGCTCACTGAGTGTAATAAATGTAAAAATTTCATTGATGTATTTTTTCAGACTGTGAATTCTATCAAATTTAATATGTAAAATATCCCTCATGTAGGGTGACATTTGTTTTACGTGCATTCTACCCTTACTTGATCTCTAGAATGAGAGAATTATTATTTTTTTCTTTTCAGTTGAATTTCTGTTGTATTGACTGATATGTTCATCATTTCTGTAAAAAAAATTTTTTGTAAATTTGTAGTCACATTTTTTTTCCTATTAAATTATCTGAATGTACTCCAAATAAATAAATAAATAAATAAATAAATGAATAAATAAATAAATAAATAAATAAATAAATAAATCAATGAATAAATAAATAAATAAATCAATGAATGAATGAATGAATGAATGAATGAATGAATGAATGAATGAATGAATGAATGGATGAATGAATGAATGAATGAATGAATGAATGAATGAATGAATGAATGAATGAATGAATGAATGAATGAATGAATGAATGAATCAATGAATCAATGAATAAATAAATAAATAAATAAATAAATAAATAAATAAATAAATAAATAAATAAATAAATAAATAAATAAATAAATAAATAAATAAATAAATAAATAAATAAATAAATAAATAAACAAACAACTAAATGAATAATAAATAAATAAATAAATAAATCCAAAATATGCCAAACGAGAATTATTGTGAACTGAATTTTCTGTTCAAAAATTAATTCAATAAATTTATTGTATTCTTGAATCAGAGTCCCCGCTATGAATTAATTGTAGTGGGACTGTGAATACCACCAGCATCGATTTTCCTTTAATTAGTTTGTCATTAGTTTGGTCACGCAACTTTTGACTTTAGAACTCTCCAATGTCTGACCGCCTTCAAGTGGACGGTCATTCCTAAATTACGTCGCATTACGAACTTTCCAACTGAGTTCGAGATTTGGCTCATTTATCTTTCCTCTAATGTTTTCCTCCAGCTTGTCGAAATTTTGTTGAGATGCATTGCGATGACCCTCATTTGAAGCTTGACTTATCTCTGCATCTGTATCCCTAATGTTATTCGTTTTTTTTGCGAAAATTCAAATACATATGAGACAAAACCAGGAACTCAAGCTTCCCCCTGTTGAAATGAGAAGCGTAACAAGGTCAGTTCAGTTGAATTTGTCGAGTGCTAAGGAACACTGAAAAATGCATATTTTGAATTGATTATCCATGTAACTGTCTTCTTTCATTCCTAATTACTTTAAGTAGAGGTGCAGACATGAGTTGAAAACTTAGTACATCCATCCCAATTATCATCTGTCACATGCTGAGTCAAAAATTGCCCAATTTCGCTTAATTACAATCATCATGTTAATGTGGATTCCGGGACTTGACAATTATGTTACAATCGAAATCATTAAAGGATACTGTGGGAGGTATACTCATTATTGAAAGGTTTTTTCTGGGTTTTCTCTCACAAACTCTGAAAAATATCTATAAAATAAAAATTAATTATTTTGTGATTTGCTTCTGCGTAAGAAAAAAACAGTCATATCGTAACGTTTCGGAGTCTATATCAGACTCCTTCGTCAAACGCTTAATGAAAATCTTTAGAATTATTTTGTTTATAGTTATTTTGTGAAATTCAAGAATTGTCACATTGACAGAAGCAAATCACAAAATAATTAATTTTTATTGCGCGTATGTTCTGGGGAACATCGCGTTATAGTTTTGCCCAAATGTCTGTAACTTTCGAATTTTTTGACGAAAATGGTCTCAAACGATTAAGTTCGACTCCCCAATGAAGAATTCGAGGTCAAATTTGATTCTGTCCGTCCGGCCGTCCGGCCGTCCGGCCGTCCGGCCGTCCGGCCGTTGCCACGATAACTTGAGAACGAGAAGAGCTAGCAACTTGAAATTTTCAGGGTAGGTGGCGCATCTCAATACGACGGACAAGTTCGTTAATGGGCATAATCGGCCCAGTGGTTTCCGAGTAATAATTTTGTTTTCAGCCAATATAAATCCGATCGAATTGAAACTTGGTGGGTAGTTGTAGAATATGATCTTAAGCACGTTTGTGGAATTTTGTGCGAATCGTATGGCTAGAAAATTTTTAAAAAATTATTAAAAAATATTTTTGTTGTCACGATAACTTGAGAACGGAATGAGATAGCGGCTTGAAATTTTCAGGTTAGGATGAACACCAGAACGCGACATTTCAGTTTGTTTATGAGCATAATCGGCCAAACGGTTTCAGAGTTATAGCCATCTGAAATTTTCTGAAATTTCGTGGTTTTTGTTCCTCATTAACTCAAAAAGTACTGAACCGATTGAATTTAAACATGGTTATTAGTTGTAGAATGCCAACGCGGAAATGTTTGCAAAATTTGGTGAGGATAGCGTTTGTAGAAAATTTTTAATAAATCATTGAAAATAAAAAAAAAAAATTCTATATATCAGTAACTATTCGTTTGAAATTGCTGAAATTTTGCAAGAGCCTTTATAACCTAACTCTACTGCCAAGTTTCAAGTTTTAATACGATCGGTTAAATATTGTTGGAGATTCGAGCATTCTTGTGCGAGTTCAGTAGATGGGTGACCGTTGCCTCGATAACTTTCGAACGAAAGGAGATAGGGACTTGCAATTTTCAGGGTAGGTTGCGCATCCGAAAGAGAGTGTTGAGTTCGTTTTTGGGCATAATCGGTCTAACGGTTTCCGAGTTATACTCACCTGGAATATTATTTCCTTGATAACTCAAAAAATAAATATTCGATCGAATTGGTGCTTGTTAACTAGTAGTAGAAAATCAACATAAAGACGTGTTTAAAATTTTGTAAGAATCGTATCCCTAGAAAATTTGAAAAAAATGACGAAAAAAAAATTTCAAGAACCGTACCCCTAGAAAATTTTTAAAAAGTCACGAAAAAAAAATTGGTTCAAGCACTGACGTGAAGTCAGAAGCTTTTGCGCGTATGTTCTATTGTCCATACTTCTGTATTGGACACCCTTAATCGAATTTACCATGGTAAATTATGTTGTCCATTCTCCTGTATTGGACACTTAATTCGAATTTACCATGGTAAATTCGAATTGAGAGTGTCCAATACAGGAGAATGGACAACATAATTTACCATGGTAAATTCGATTAAGGGTGTCCAATACAGAAGTATGGACAATAGAACATACGCGCAAAAGCTTCTGACTTCACGTCAGTGCTTGAACCAATTTTTTAATAGATATTTTTCAGAGTTTGGTATAGAAAACCCAGAAAAAACCTTTCAATAATGTTACAATTGAATCGAGTATTATTGAACCCGTGACAACTCGATCTATCTCTTCCTACACAAATTATTAAGAGAATACCAATATTAATATTTATAGAAATATGGATCATGCGGAGTAATATATATATATGGAAAGGTTTAACGGGTAATTCCTTTTGCGGAATTACCCGTTAAACCTTTCCATATATTAATATTTATGTATACAGGGTGTACCGGGAATAATGCGACAAATGAATACCATGAATTATGTAATGTCATCAGGCTGGACTCGTATCAAGTAGTGTTGGGCATAATCGAATGATTTCAATAATCGATATATGGGTTCTCGAGAATCATTCGAGATAATGATCATTCGGTGATTTCGGTGTTCCTCTCAGTTCTCATCGCATCAGCAGCTTTGGTTATCCCTTATTTTCAATATAATTTCGGGCGCTCCCTACAACAGTATTAAGTTTCACATTTTATGGCTTTATTTTGGCCGTTGGTCGCTTGATAATTTGTTCTTATGCTATTTTGTTTTGGTCCAATACTTGCATATTTATTTCCAGCTGTTCCAAACGGAATGGAGCGTTATCAATTATGAACCTAAAATTCCCTAGAATGAATTCCTCAATGACAACAATAAATAATACGCACGATACTCACATTGAAGTTTTTAGAATATTCATACAATGCACAATAATATACCTATTTATAATCATTAAATACAATAATACTGGCAACATCAGTTCCGTCAGAAAGGGTATTTTCGCAATGTAGACAATTAACCAAATCCGCTTTAATAGATTATCGCCAAAAAAATGCAAACCAAATGATTTTTCTGAAAGGTAATTTCACTGAAATTTTCCATTTTTATATTTTTCACTTTTTTTGCAGAAACATATTTTTAATCATATATTAGACGTTCCAGATTGAATTTATTTTCTATGATCTTTTTCATCCCTCCAATTAATTACTTCCTGAATTATAGAGAAGTAAATTTGAGTCAATTCAATAGATGCATAAAACCAACTGTGAGTAAAAAAATTGAAGCTATCTACCAAGCATTAAATGCCACTTGTACTAATATTAAAAAAAACATGATAAAATACCTATAAGGTATCGATTGTTGAACGAACCTCCGAGTCCGATTACTTAAATAATAACAAACGGAATATATCTGAATATTCTGAACGAACCCCCAATTTGCAATGGAATAAAATATGAAATCATTCACTAGCAGTACTACTATTTCGGAAGGCAGACATAAATTCTATCGATTGTTAAAGAAACCTATCATATTTCATACTCATATCTCGCTCTCCAGAAGT
This sequence comes from Halyzia sedecimguttata, assembly GCA_937662695.2. NCBI lineage: Eukaryota > Metazoa > Arthropoda > Insecta > Coleoptera > Coccinellidae > Halyzia > Halyzia sedecimguttata. The sequence goes on from OW569418.2 coordinate 11,763,033, forward strand.
GCCGCCAAAGGAATTGCTCAGATGTGCAAGAAATAAAAATGATCAAAAATGGATACAGAATGCTGACTCAAAGGAAGTCTGGAACTTTGTCAATAGTAAACTTGAAAACAAACCTGGGAATAGATATATTGGTGGTATACAAGTGGAGGGTAGGGTAGATAATGATGATGTTTCAAAAGCTGATCTATTTAACGGATTTGTCAGTTCTGTTGTGTCCAAATTGACAGGTAATACTGCTCCACCAACTCGACAACATGTAATACCTGATATTCCAATGAATCAAAATACTCTTTTTTTAAATCCTACAGATGAAATTGAAGTGCAGAGGATTATTTTTGAATTAAAAAACAAAACTGGTGGATATGATGGCTTGCATGTACGTGTTATTAAGCTTGCGCCTGTCTATATTACTCCAGCTCTAACACAAATTATAAACAATACCATGACTCAGGGAATATGCCCATATCAGTTTAAGATACCTGTTGTTTGTCCTGTATATAAAAGTGGGTCAAAGAGTGATATAAATAATTATCGCCCAATTGCCCTGGTAACTGGCTGTAATCTGCAACACAGGATTCAGTTGGTCAAGGTAAATTGTGAAGAAAGTTGTACAAAAGAAATAGATGTTTGCGTTCCACAGGGCTCTGTCTTGGGACCCTTGCTTTTTTGCTATACATTAATGACCTCTTGGTTTTGCATCAGAAATTGATAGCTTATGCTGATGACACTGCAGTACCCAGACGGCACCCAATATTCCTGGAATATGCCTACAATATCCTATTTTCCAATAGATATTGCAATATCCCTGGAATATTCCATGAATATGCCATTATCTTATATCCATAAGGCATATTCCTGGAATATACTCCCACGAATATTCCACAGATATTCTCCTTGAATATGACTGGCATATTCAAACGGCATATCAAACTGAAATTTGAGCATTCTAATATCCTATGAATATTCAAAAAGCATTTTCATTGCACATTTTTTTATAGATACGTAATAATTTTTGTACTATCAATTTGAAACATTTCGTTAGAAAACCAGCTGGGAAAATTTTTAGTTGAAGCTTCGCAGCCAAAAATGGAGCATTTAGTAACGTTAGACTTTTAATTACGACAATGTATAACAACAAAATGCGCCTTTATATAGGTTAAATTATTTGTTTATACGCTATATGTATGGAACTGCGGCTATATCTACACAGATCTACCTTATTTCAAAATACTCTTTCAAATCTTTTTTGTACATTCACACAACCCGTGTTGGGTTGTGTGAATCGATGCCTTGAGCGGGATACGAACCCAGGACAGAGACAACTTTGTTGTCTCTGCCCAGGTCCTCCGGTATCCTAGCTAGAACGAAGATACAATTTAAATTTTATCCGCCGACAGATGTTTTGTGAGCTATGGACGAGGATGACCGTCGGGCGTAGTCGTTCTATCGCCGCGACCTACCGACCGATATTTTCATTTTCATTATTTTTATACTGAGACCATATGAAGACTATATCTTGTCTATAGAAGCTTTATCCTATATAGTGTTCTGTGGTCATCATCTGACAAATAAATCGTTTTTCTTTGTTTCCATTGTCAAAACAAAAGAATATCAAGTTTGAAATCGGTTTTGTACTTGGCTGGTCTTTATTTGATATGGACAAACAGTGAATTGGTGAAATTAAGGAATTGTGTTGTTATTTAACAAGTAAGTACTGCTTAGAGGAGTATTATATTTATATAACTCAATTTTTGGTGAATACCATTTATCTGATATATCAACCTTTGGCTAGGTGAAAAGGTATCAAGGGTTTTACAGTGTACCTATTTACTTGCAGTCCGTGTTTTGTTTTGCTACATAATGAAGAAATCTTTTTTGAGCAAAGTGAAAAGATTGTCCGGCCAAACATTGAAGAGCACAATATTACTGATGATTCGCAAGAATATGACCAGAGGACTGAAGATCCCTGATACAGTAGATAGTTGTTCTACTGAAACTATTCCAGCCTTTGTTACTGGATTCAGTCACTATCTTCAGTTACCGAGTAATGTAGTTGGAAATACTTGTCTCTCAGGACCTAGCCAAAGTAACCACCTGAGTTTTCAGGAATATATTAAATCGTGGGCTTTACCTATATATTGAGTTTCCCCACTGGTATAAAATCTCTAGTTCTCTATTTCTAATGAAATTTATATTTATTTGCTTTTATATCATCAAGTAGCAACATTAGATATTTTTCCAGCTCATCAGTCACAACAAGCCTGCTCATCACAGTGTGAAGCAGCATTAGAAGTGGTGCAAAGAAACTTGAATTTAGAAAAGGAAGTGATACAGCAATACAATATTCCAAAACCTCAACTCGGATGCGTCTACCTCCAGAACTTCAACTTCCACTGCAGCAAAACAGAAATGTTTATAAAGGTTAGTACACCTCTTATATATTTATGTATTTGTGACTTTGAACCTGGTTTTGTTTTTTATAGACTCTACTGAAATTATAAGAATGCTACATAAATTTAATGGAAGTGTCGAGCAAAATACGGAATTGATAACGGCAATGCTGAATTCGAGGAGTGAAAATACTGCCCAAGATATCAATATTTCAAAACCAATAGTAGATATCAATATACCAGAGTAGAAATAGAAAACAAATCATTTTATTCACAGTTGACTAAGCTTGTCCATGTTGGAGGCCTGACACAAAAGATGTTGTCAGAAGACGCATGCCTCAGTTGGTCGATGATGTCATTTTGAAGCAGTTAAGCTGGGTTGGAGGGCAAGAAGTTTTCTGTTCTTCACATGGCTACTTTAATCAAAGGTAAAAATATAATCCAGTAGTCAATCTTAATTCCATTTTCTCTTTACTAATTTGATATTGGGTTTCTGACATATTTGAGAAACATATTCCCTGTGTTGTCCAACTGTTCTTGAATATATTATTTGTGTTTCGGTATTTCCATAATCTGTATTTAGAACAACTCTGCCATAGGGTTTTTTTCAACTGGATGTCAATACCATCTTCACTTTACAAAATACAATTTCTATTCACCAAATGAATCAATATGCATAATTAGCAGAGGAAATATCATTGGCATCGAGATAATATATTAATACTTTTTTCAGTGGTATGCAGGAAAAACCCACTTACGAAGCAATGCACTGAAAAGGAAGTAGAAGAAAGGATTGCTATTTTCCTGACTAAAAAGCAACTGAAACTGTGAGTAAATTATTCTATGACGAAGTGTTTTTTCTTATATTTGTTGGTTTTAGGAATAACTAGTAGCCAGCTGTCCATATTTTGGGATTCTGATGAGCCAGCAGATCTACCTAGCAATAGATCCACATTTTTCTGTTAGATCAACATTTCTCCGATAGATCAACATTTTTCCGGTAGATCTACATTTTTCCGGTAGATCTACATTTTTCCGGTAGATCTACTTTTTCCGGTAGATCTACTTTTTTCCGTTAGATCTGCATTTTTACAGTAGATCTAAATTTTTTTGGTAGATCAATATAATCGGTAGATAAATTGAATCGGTAGATCGATTGAACCGGTAGTTCAATGCCATCTAACGGGTCCTGTTGTGATTCTGAGAATCATTCACACACGAAGGTCCCATCGCAATATGTTAGAAGTTTTTGAGTTACTAAAAACCGAATATAGCGCAACGTATCGAATCGTATTGTGAACCAAAGGCTCTCCGAAACACAATCACAAAGATTCATCAAAATCGGTATAGCCATTTTTGAGTTCGTGTGAACCGATTGTAGTGCCACTTACCGGGCAATATTGTGGATCTGAAACCTACTCTCAGATACACAACCAAAGTTTCATCGAAATCGTTCCAGTCGTTTTTGAGTTGTTATAAACCGAATTCAGCGCCACCTAACGGGTGCACCCAAAGTTTCATCAAAATGGGTAAAGCCGTTTAGGAGTTGACATTCATTTAAAAACACCCTGTATAGCAGCGGTTATCTTTTCGTAACGGTTTTACAATGAAGAGAATTCTCTTCACGATAAATCTCTTGCGGTGATATTTCACTTAAGACCCTGTGTAGCAATGGTTTTTCATTTTCGACCGTTAATTTTCTACTTAAATGGTTGAATATTTTGTGTAATTTCAAAGCAACTCATTCAAAATTATACGTTCATTTTAGGATCAAAAATAATCAATGCTGTGTCCTTGGTTGCGTAAGGTACCTATTCATATACATACATTCACGGTTGGATAAAAAATAAACAATGCATTGAACGCGGCAGCGTAGCTTCATATTCAAATACATACATTCACAATTGGATCACAAATATTCAATGCTGTGTCTTTGGTTAAGTAAGGTCCCTGTTCAAATACATACACTCACAGTTGGATCAAAAATAAACAATGCGATGAACGCGGTGGCATAGGTTCCTATTCAAATACATACAAAACTCCGTCTGATTGATTATAGATATCGTAACTTGACGAAAAGATCCAAAACCCAAATTACGTTCACTGGAGAATGCTCCTTTAAGTTTTCCATTGGGTAAAAATGAAAAAATTAATGAGTAAGCTATTTCGGACGCTCCGAGGATTCGATCCCGCCGCTACGCGAGGCTCGGGGCCTAAAATCCGGCGCCTTAGTCCGCTCGGCCACGGCGTCAATGTGAGTTAACTCCGATTATGTACCACATAAAGATTTTATATACTCGGAAGATTTCCGTCTTTCGATTTTCAGAATATCGTCAATCCTGTCAAGCGATCGATCGAAATCAGTTACCCGTTCATATTTCTCGCGGTTTTTCTAGACGATTCCAAGATTTCCGAGTGATTCCGTTCGAAATTTAAATTCGATTTGACATTTGTCGTGCCTCGTTCGGACCGAAATCGTCGACTTCGAAGGAACCGCGTTAAAATTCGCCACAGAAATACGTGAAACGTCAGAATTTCGTCGATTCTCGCAAAAAGTCACATTTTCCTATCGTTCTTCCGGGAAAACGAAAGAGTGAATCGAAAAAAGGGCTCAGCTACGGACTAATTTCGAATCTCGTCTTCGCGTTCCCGCAAATACCGTCGTTCCGAACGCCACCCGTCCTCCGATCTCGTTTCCTTCATTTCGCACCTTTCGCCAAAATCGGCGAAAGGTGCGTCCTAACGTCCAAAAAATCGTCACGTTTATAGTAACATTTTCAAAAAAGTTTTTTTGTTCCTTTTCTATAGAACCCATCTTCATTTTAGTAATAGTGACTAGTGGCCCGCAGTCTATTGATGGAGGCTTCGATTAGTCAGTAGTTTTTATTCATAGGTAAAATTAAATAAAAAAAAAAAATTAAAAAAAAAATTGATAAAAATATTGAAAAAAAATGAACAAAAAATTATAAATCAAAAATTTTGAAAATTTTAAAATTGAAGAAAAAAAAAATTATTAAAAAATTGTAACTATAAAAAAAATCTAAATTATAAATAAAATGGAATTATAAAAAAGAGAAACACCCTGTATACACATTTCTGAAAAATATATTATGAGAATCCATCCAAGGTTCCTATTCAGTGTGACGACCTTTTCTACCCTACGGACTTTTTCTCGGGCGCCAGTTGCAAATTTTGCTCCAAGGTTGCAACTCCTTGTCGTACACTTCCCTTTTCCCCAGGTAGCCTTTACACAGTTGGAGAAGGGTTCACTACAATCTATGGTGTAAGCGATTGAGTGGTACCAGTTTCTTTCGGATAATGCGGTATTGATAAATAATGTAATAAAACTCACTATAACTATGTACAAATATATTACAATATCACTACCATTCACTGTCTGAAATATGAATATATACAGTATACGCGGTCAAAGGCAGATGATAAATGTGATGTAAGGTATACTACAGCAGTGAATGTCAACGGTGATTGCGGAGGTGAGAATAGCGAGCAGAGCGGGTAATATAAGCAGTAAAAGCATCAACAGGACTACAGGACAGACAATGAGAGCATACAGTACCAAGTGAAAGTGCTGAAGGTAATAAAAATTTAGGGTCCCTTTGGCTATAATAGATATATGCTTGTGTTCCCAACTTATTAACGTCACAAAATAATCGGTACTTGAGTTTCGGACGGGTAAATACCTTGTTCACGGTTCGGCAATTCAAACCCGAATACCAGACCGAGCAACCCACCTCGTGCTAGCACGATATGGACATTCACCTCAATCCAATTATTCGAGGATACCTCAGACGCAACACCGCTTCTAGTTCAACCCCTAAAATGCCAGGGCTCGGTCGCTGAAACACTAGGGTCTGAACAGGAAGTTGTCGGAGTGACGTCCTACAACGCTCACAAAGATATGAAATAAAAACTGAATCCAGGGGCAATTCAACAAAATAATAAACTAGCGGGATGTCTGAGGGTTGTTACCCTTGTTCACAGCTCGGCTTTCAAACTCGAATACCAGACAGAGTAACCCACCTCGTGCTAGCACGATATGGACATTCACCTCAATCCGATTATTCACGGATGCCTCAGACGCAACACCACTTCGAGTTCAACCCCTAAAATGCCAGGGCTCGGTCGCTGAAACACTAGGGTCTGAACAGGAAGTTTACCGGAGTTACGCCCTACAATGCTCACAAAGATAACAAATCAAAATATGATACCAGACAATTCAATAAAATAATATACAAGCGGGGTGTCGGAGGGTTGTTACCCTTGGTCACAGCTCGGCAATCAAACTCGAATACCAGACCGAGTAACCCACCTCGTGCTAGCACGATATGGACATTCACCTCAATCCGATTATTCACAGATGCCTCAGACGCAACACCACTTCTAGTTCAACCCCTAAAATGCCAGGGCTCGGTCGCTGAAACACTAGGGTCTGAACAGGAAGTTTACCGGAGTTACGCCCTACAATGCTCACAAAGATAACAAATCAAAATATAATACCGGACAATTCAATAAAATAATATACAAGCGGGGTGTCGGAGGGTTGTTACCCTTGTTCACACCTCGGCAATCAAACTCGAATACCAGACCGAGTAACCCACCTCGTGCTAGCCCGATATGGACATTCACCTCAATCCGATTATTCACGGATGCCTCAGACGCAACACCACTTCTAGTTCAACCCCTAAAATGCCAGGGCTCTGTCGCTGAAACACTAGGGTCTGAACAGGAAGTTTACCGGAGTTACGTCCTACAATGTTCGCAAAGATAACAAATCAAAATAAAACACCAGACAATTCAATTAAATAATGAACAAGCGGGGCGCTACAGGGTTGTTACCCTTGTTCACAGCTCGGCAATCAAACTCAAATACCAGATCGAGTAACCCACCTCGTGCTAGCACGATATGGACATTGACCTCAATCCAATTATTCAAGGATGCCTCAGACGCAACACCACTTCTAGTTCAACCCCTAAAATGCCAGGGCTCGGTCGCTGAAACACTAGGGTCTGAACAGGAAGTTTACCGGAGTTACGTCCTACGATGTTCGCAAAGATAACAATCAATTCAAAATAAAATACCAGGCACTTCAATAAAATCATACACCAATGGGGTGTCAAAGGGTTGTCACCCTTGCTCACAGTTCGGCAATTCAAACTCGAATACCAGACCGAGTAACCCACCTCGTGCTAGCACGATATGGACGTTGACCTCAATCCAATGATTCAAGGATGCCTCAGACGCAACACCACTTCTAGTTCAACCCCTAAAATGCCAGGGCTCCGTCGCTGAAACACTAGGGTCTGAACAGGAAGTTTACCGGAGTTACGTCCTACAATGTTCGCAAAGATAACAATCAATTCAAAAGAAAATATCAATAATTCACTAATGGAATCGGGTCACCCTGTATACAACAAATTCGGAAATAAATTCTTTAAGCTAATTTGTTAACCTGACCAATTATCAAGCATCTGACCTGACTCGGAACGAATTGAAATGAAGGAACACAAGCAATACGGAAAATAAACGGCAAGCCAAAGGGCCCACGGAATGCTTACCCAAATCAGAACTCACTTTCACTCACAAGTTACGGTTAAAATAGAGTCTCTTTCTCGAATAACGGTAATCAAAATCAAAAGGACGGTTTATCGGTGTTCTCGGAAAAATAATTCGGTTATAATATTCGGTGCAATTTAAAATCGGAAATCTATCAAAAAGGTTAAACGTGAACTACTCGGAAATCTAATAAAAGTTCCTCACGTGTACTACTCGGAAATCTAGCAAAAGTTTCTAATTTTGACTCGGACAGCCCTTTTATAGACTCGGTCGGATGGCATGTCACATGATCTCAAATTCGTCTAATGTTGAAGGGAGGTGGATTTTGGACGTCTCTGATTGGTCCGACATTATGTCATTTATTCTAGAAGGAATTCGAACACTCGAGAGCATAAACAACGGACCTCCAGTTTTTGCGCCTTTTCATCGCAGAATTATCTTTCCGCATTTGGCAAAAAACGGCGATAAGCGATAAACTGGAGTTGACGGATTTTTTCTACATAGGCTGTGATTTTAAAATGCATCCGAATAATCGGAATGATTTTAAATTCCCTATATGAATATTTTCTCGATATCATTAATTCTCTCATTTAAATTATATGGAAACGGACTGGACGGAAAAGTTTCGAATTTCCTTCATGAACGTATCTTACGGTATGACTACGGAATAAATGCAGGAATTATTTCGAAATGAAAAATCCTGGAAACAATATCCTGAATTTATTTAGTAACGAAAAACACTTCGTTACACATCCCCCTTTCTTCCGCAAAAAATAAAGAAAAACAGAGGTTTTCTTTATTTTTACCTCAGACTTGCTCTATTTTCCATCACCTATTACCTATCACCTATTACCCCTACTCGCTCATTCATCACCTATTTGCAGACGGCGTAGAAAACGCCGGGCTGCCATAGCATCGGCATCTGGTAGGTGGGCGTGGCCAGGATCTCACACTGCACGCCGACGGATCTTCTGGAACAGCCTGATGAGGGACCCACTCTGGGTAGCGTTTCCATGTTTCTGCGGGGTCCGGGTTGTAGTCGGAGGTCTGGTTCGTTCATCGGACGAGTGCTTCTCGACCGGCAATGGCATTCACGGGATAAGACTCCCAATCGACCGCAACCGGAACAGAATAGCTTTGCGACGTTGTTGCATTCCCTCCTGGCATGTCCAGTCAATCCACATCGTCAGCATGCGGACAACTGCACCTACTGGGGTTCCCTCAGTGGGTGATTGGCTTTCTTCATCCTTCCTTGGGTTCTCCCCTTCGGTAATCGGGCGGTTCGGTTGTCGGCATAGGCTCTACTCGACGCAGGTACTTGGTCATCTCGGTGAACTCGGGGAACCTTGGGTCGTGGTCTTGACTTCCTTTTCGTTGACTGGGTTCCGCAGAGGTTCTGGGATGAGTTCTTGCGGCGGGCTTCCTGTCTCGAAGTTGAGGGTTTGGTTACTTGTTCAGGCCCTGGCGGAGTTCTCAGGTCTTTCTGGGCTTTTATGGTGTCCCGTTCTTTGCGCCGCTTCTCTACCCAATCAGCGAATTCCTCCTCCTCCAGGTCATCACAGCTCTCTGGTGACGATTCCACCAGGCCGGCGTCGATTATGTCCCATTCTAACAGAGACATGTTAATCTGAAAACTAACACAGTTTAGGTACATGAAATCACGAACTTCATCCTGGGGTTCTAAACCTGGATTTTCAGAGTGACTCTGACGGGTGGACGGACGGCGGTATCGGTTAGTATGCTCTCTTAATGTCAGCGGTTTACGGGGAAGTCGCGTTTGACAGCGGTTCGTCAAGGTTCTCACCTCCTCGGTACGGTTTCAAATCCTTAATGTGGATATTTCGAAGATACCTTCCGGACGTGTCTTCCAGGTCGTAGACCACAGGAGACACCACCTTGACAACAGTATACGGACCAGCGTATTTAGCGGCCAACTTAGACGCAAAACCGTCTACTGCCGAAGATAAATGATGTTCTCTGCGCCAGACCTGGTCTCCTAATCTGCAGGACCACTCTCTTCTTCGGAGGTTATAATATCGGCGCTGTTCGTTGAATGCCTTCGCCAGTTGGACACGCACGAAATCATGCGTTTCCCGCAGTCGTTTGATTCGGTCGGCGTACTGGTCCACGCCCAGTACGAGCGGTTCATCGACGGACTCCTCACCATTACCTGGATCAGGAGATATTCGGCGGTTCGTCTCCGGGGACCGGGCTTCCCTTCCAAAATTCAGGAACGCTGGGGTGAATCCGGTCGACTCATGTTTCGCCGAGTTCAAGGCGAAGGTTAATTCAACCATGTGTTCGTCCCAGTTGCGATGATCTCCTTCGCAGAATTGCGCTAGCATGGTCTTGATCGTTCGATTCGCCCTTTCCACCGGATTACACTGGGGAGAATATACTGGGGCGAACCGATGACGTATACCTAAGCTCCTGAGGTTTCCCCTGAACAATCTGCCGTCGTACTGGGAACCATTGTCGCTGATGACGGTCCTGGGGCATCCAAACTTCAGCACCACCTGCTCGTAAAATGCCTGGAACACCCCTTTTCCAGTGGCGGCCCTGAGGGGTTTACACTCGATCCACTTGGAAAAACGGTCCTGGAACATCACTAAGAAGGTGTTACCCTTCTTCGATCGGGGAAGTGGTCCAATTAGATCCGTGCTCACAGTATGCCACGGTTCGGTAATTGTGTAGGGTTGCATTTTCCCAGCGGGTTTCTGTTGGCAAACCTTATACTTCTGGCATTGTGCGCACCTCCGCACATATTGGGCCACTTCGCGGAACATTCCGGGCCAATAGTAGTTTTGGGCCACCCGGGATATGGTCTTCGCGACACCCAGATGACCAGCCACTGGCTCGTCATGGTTCTCCTTCAACACGGCCTGACGGTCCTCGGTAGGGACACACAATTTCCACGGAGTTCCCATCTCGGTTTCTGCGGAATCGCTAGAGTTCCAGAAATGACGGTACAACTTGCCGTTCTGGATGCGGTAGTCGGGATGGTCCGCTGGCTCTTTCGACACTTGCTGGAACCTTCGGGCGTACCAGGAACACAACACCACATCTTCGGCTAAGCATGACTCCTCTCGATACGGTAAAGGGTCCCGTGACAGGGCATCTGCCACACGGTTCTGGTTACCATTCCTGTGCTTTTGCCTCGAACTCGAAGAGCTTACAGCGTGACTATGCGATACCCTCGGTGGAAGTACGGGGCTGGCCAGCAGTTCTTCTCCCAAAAAACATTGTGTTGTCCGGAAGTCGATCCGGAAGTCATGAGATGACAGCAGGTCCATTCCCAAAACCAGATCCATGGGTAGTTGTGGGACCAAGAACAGTCTGGCCTCAATCAGCTCCTTTCCTATTCCCAGCCTTGGGTGATAGACCTCTTCAACGGCAAGGGAACTTCCATCTGCGATGGTGGCTAACACGTCGTGGACTTGTGCTGGGAGCACCCCCGCATTCCTGCAATTCCGTGCTGCCTGTCCACTTATGAATGAGCGGGATGCTCCTGTGTCCAATAAGGCCTGTACTGGCGTGTTTCCGATATAGATGGTGATGATAGGGCGGTTTTCTCGGTTTGGTGGTTTCGGTTCTATCGGAGAATTGTTAGATGGGAACTGCGTTTCCCTTTTGGGATCAGAAGCTCCATTCTCGTTTCCCGAACAGCGGCAATCCCTCGATAGGACTCCCTGTCGACCACATCGGGAGCAGAACAGCCTTGGTCGAGATCGACACTCACTCCTCATGTGACCAGTCTCACCACACCTCCAGCACTGCGGTCCTGTCTCCTTAAACTGGACCCTCCTTGGTTCAGGTGACTTTGTATTCCTGGGTCCGCCGATGCATGGAGTTGGCTGCTGGACGACGGTTTTCGGTTCCGTGACAGACGGCGGTCTCCCCGGGGGAGGCAGTTGTGCTGGCTGACTTGCCCCTTGATGTGCTGCATGTAAGGTCAGGTTTCTCGGAGCTTTCGGCTGTGGGCTTTCATACACCAGGTGTAGTTCGTCAATGAAACCCTTTCGAGCCGGCGGTGGGACGTAATTGTCAGCCTGCCACTGCACCAGCTCAAACACCCTTCCTTTGTCCAGTAACTGTTGGTAGGTTTTGGTCTCCTGGAAGGCCAGTGCCTTCTGGAGGGTTGGCACCAGACGTTTCTTGATGATGGCTATCTGTTCTTCCTCGGACGGGCGTCTGGTCGTCAACTTCAAGAAGAGGTTCTGCATCCTGGTGACGAACAGTAACAGCTTCTCTCCGTTACCTTGTGTTCGTTTCCTAATCTCGTCGAACAAGTTCTCCTCGTAATCCGGGGGAAGGAAAGCTTCACGTAGTTGTTCCTTGAAGTCTTTCCAATCCCTGAAAGAACCTCTCCTTGGAACGTACCAATCCCTCGCATCCTTCTTGAGTAGCTCGAACACGGACTGGAACAGATTTTGGTGGTCGATGTGTCGAGCTTCAGCCAGCTGTTCGACCTCCTCCAGGAAGGTGTTCACACTGGTGGAACCATCGAAGTGGACTTGCCACTTATAGACGGGTACTAGCGGATGGTGGTCGTTTCGGTTTCTGGGCCCATCTTGGCTGTCTTTGGTTTTAACTTCGGGGTTTTGGCAGTCAACCCTCGGTTCTCCTGACGGATTTTGCGATATCCTATCTGGTTCCATCGAAGTATTGGGTTCTGCCTCTCGTTCCAAGTAAGGGAAGGAGATCCTACGGGTTGATTCCGCTACGGTCGGCCTACTCCTCCTTGCTGACCTCTGTATCCGGTCACTCTCCGGTCGTCTGATGGGACTGGTGAGGTTCAGCCGTTGACGGACAGCTTCACAAGCCCGTTCACGGAGCCGTTGGAGGAAATCCACGGTGAGTCCCGTCCTCAGCGAAGTTTCGGGTTGCTGGGTGACTGCGGTTCCGTCCCATTCGGAACGATTTCTTCGGTCCCTTTCCCTCCTGTTGGGACTTGGGGTTGTCGGGCCCTCGGTACCCACGGCTAATTGTTCAACCAGCCTGGTGTTCTGAGTCCTGGGCTCAATCGGAACGTCGAAGCTAATCAGGTCGCCATCCTGTTCCAGTTGAGACACACTGTCCATTGCAGGATGTCCTGATCGGCTTCTGGTGTCCCCCAACGGATTCTGGAGGACTTGTCTGGACTCGGCAAGAATTTTGGCATCCTTCAACATCTCGTACGTCTGGGTCCAGACGCACTTTAAGTCCTCTAGCCCATCCTCTTCTTCCAACGTGGACGGTCTGATCTGGCTGATCCTGTTCTGGACATGTATTAGACGGCTCCTTATCCGAGTCTCCTCGTTCGCCGCATTTTCCTCATCAAATTCTCGGAGTTCCTCTACCAAATATCCCAGGATCCGGTTGGCAGTGTCCATTTCCTCCTCGGTGTTCCTTGGCTTTGGGCAGAACGGTTTCCGCTGCGCAAGTACCTTACGCAACTCGGTACGGTTTTCATGGACAGTCCTCCTCGCTTGGCATCCCCGGGCTTCGAGTTCCCAGATCAACTCTTCAGCCCTCAGTCTGTTAACCTCCATGGTCATGACTGGCCTTTCCTGCTCCTGCGATCCTTGAAAGAAATCAGGTCCCTGCTCGGGCGCCATTTTGTGACGACCTTTTCTACCCTACGGACTTTTTCTCGGGCGCCAGTTGCAAATTTTGCTCCAAGGTTGCAACTCCTTGTCGTACACTTCCCTTTTCCCCAGGTAGCCTTTACACAGTTGGAGAAGGGTTCACTACAATCTATGGTGTAAGCGATTGAGTGGTACCAGTTTCTTTCGGATAATGCGGTATTGATAAATAATGTAATAAAACTCACTATAACTATGTACAAATATATTACAATATCACTACCATTCACTGTCTGAAATATGAATATATACAGTATACACGGTCAAAGGCAGATGATAAATGTGATGTAAGGTATACTACAGCAGTGAATGTCAACGGTGATTGCGGAGGTGAGAATAGCGAGCAGAGCGGGTAATATAAGCAGTAAAAGCATCAACAGGACTACAGGACAGACAATGAGAGCATACAGTACCAAGTGAAAGTGCTGAAGGTAATAAAAATTTAGGGTCCCTTTGGCTATAATAGATATATGCTTGTGTTCCCAACTTATTAACGTCACAAAATAATCGGTACTTGAGTTTCGGACGGGTAAATACCTTGTTCACGGTTCGGCAATTCAAACCCGAATACCAGACCGAGCAACCCACCTCGTGCTAGCACGATATGGACATTCACCTCAATCCAATTATTCGAGGATACCTCAGACGCAACACCGCTTCTAGTTCAACCCCTAAAATGCCAGGGCTCGGTCGCTGAAACACTAGGGTCTGAACAGGAAGTTGTCGGAGTGACGTCCTACAACGCTCACAAAGATATGAAATAAAAACTGAATCCAGGGGCAATTCAACAAAATAATAAACTAGCGGGATGTCTGAGGGTTGTTACCCTTGTTCACAGCTCGGCTTTCAAACTCGAATACCAGACAGAGTAACCCACCTCGTGCTAGCACGATATGGACATTCACCTCAATCCGATTATTCACGGATGCCTCAGACGCAACACCACTTCGAGTTCAACCCCTAAAATGCCAGGGCTCGGTCGCTGAAACACTAGGGTCTGAACAGGAAGTTTACCGGAGTTACGCCCTACAATGCTCACAAAGATAACAAATCAAAATATGATACCAGACAATTCAATAAAATAATATACAAGCGGGGTGTCGGAGGGTTGTTACCCTTGGTCACAGCTCGGCAATCAAACTCGAATACCAGACCGAGTAACCCACCTCGTGCTAGCACGATATGGACATTCACCTCAATCCGATTATTCACAGATGCCTCAGACGCAACACCACTTCTAGTTCAACCCCTAAAATGCCAGGGCTCGGTCGCTGAAACACTAGGGTCTGATCAGGAAGTTTACCGGAGTTACGCCCTACAATGCTCACAAAGATAACAAATCAAAATATAATACCGGACAATTCAATAAAATAATATACAAGCGGGGTGTCGGAGGGTTGTTACCCTTGTTCACAGCTCGGCAATCAAACTCGAATACCAGACCGAGTAACCCACCTCGTGCTAGCCCGATATGGACATTCACCTCAATCCGATTATTCACGGATGCCTCAGACGCAACACCACTTCTAGTTCAACCCCTAAAATGCCAGGGCTCTGTCGCTGAAACACTAGGGTCTGAACAGGAAGTTTACCGGAGTTACGTCCTACAATGTTCGCAAAGATAACAAATCAAAATAAAACACCAGACAATTCAATTAAATAATGAACAAGCGGGGCGCTACAGGGTTGTTACCCTTGTTCACAGCTCGGCAATCAAACTCAAATACCAGACCGAGTAACCCACCTCGTGCTAGCACGATATGGACATTGACCTCAATCCAATTATTCAAGGATGCCTCAGACGCAACACCACTTCTAGTTCAACCCCTAAAATGCCAGGGCTCGGTCGCTGAAACACTAGGGTCTGAACAGGAAGTCTACCGGAGTTACGTCCTACGATGTTCGCAAAGATAACAATCAATTCAAAATAAAATACCAGGCACTTCAATAAAATCATACACCAATGGGGTGTCAAAGGGTTGTCACCCTTGCTCACAGTTCGGCAATTCAAACTCGAATACCAGACCGAGTAACCCACCTCGTGCTAGCACGATATGGACGTTGACCTCAATCCAATGATTCAAGGATGCCTCAGACGCAACACCACTTCTAGTTCAACCCCTAAAATGCCAGGGCTCGGTCGCTGAAACACTAGGGTCTGAACAGGAAGTTTACCGGAGTTACGTCCTACAATGTTCGCAAAGATAACAATCAATTCAAAAGAAAATATCAATAATTCACTAATGGAATCGGGTCACCCTGTATACAACAAATTCGGAAATAAATTCTTTAAGCTAATTTGTTAACCTGACCAATTATCAAGCATCTGACCTGACTCGGAACGAATTGAAATGAAGGAACACAAGCAATACGGAAAATAAACGGCAAGCCAAAGGGCCCACGGAATGCTTACCCAAATCAGAACTCACTTTCACTCACAAGTTACGGTTAAAATAGAGTCTCTTTCTCGAATAACGGTAATCAAAATCAAAAGGACGGTTTATCGGTGTTCTCGGAAAAATAATTCGGTTATAATATTCGGTGCAATTTAAAATCGGAAATCTATCAAAAAGGTTAAACGTGAACTACTCGGAAATCTAATAAAAGTTCCTCACGTGTACTACTCGGAAATCTAGCAAAAGTTTCTAATTTTGACTCGGACAGCCCTTTTATAGACTCGGTCGGATGGCATGTCACATGATCTCAAATTCGTCTAATGTTGAAGGGAGGTGGATTTTGGACGTCTCTGATTGGTCCGACATTATGTCATTTATTCTAGAAGGAATTCGAACACTCGAGAGCATAAACAACGGACCTCCAGTTTTTGCGCCTTTTCATCGCAGAATTATCTTTCCGCATCTGGCAAAAAACGGCGATAAGCGATAAACTGGAGTTGACGGATTTTTTCTACATAGGCTGTGATTTTAAAATGCATCCGAATAATCGGAATGATTTTAAATTCCCTATATGAATATTTTCTCGATATCATTAATTCTCTCATTTAAATTATATGGAAACGGACTGGACGGAAAAGTTTCGAATTTCCTTCATGAACGTATCTTACGGTATGACTACGGAATAAATGCAGGAATTATTTCGAAATGAAAAATCCTGGAAACAATATCCTGAATTTATTTAGTAACGAAAAACACTTCGTTACATCAGATAACGCTTTGTTTGTGGCAAAAATCAAATCAATCGCGTAATATTGTGCCGATAGAAAAAGAACACCCTGTATAGTAATGGTTTATTTTCAACGATGTAGGTCTCGAAAGTATATCATTTACAATTGAATACAATAGTACGATTTGTCGTGAAAAGCAGCAAGTTGCGATTGACGTTAAAAGAATAACACCCTGTATGGAGTTTTCTGAAAAATATTTTATAAGAATCCATCCAAGGTTCCTATTTGAATAACGCTTTGAGTGTGGCAAAAATCAATTCAATCGCGTAATATTCTGCCGGTAGAAAAAGAACACCCTATATAGTAATGGTTTATTGTCAACGATGTAGGTCCCGAAAGCATTTCTTTTATCACAATTGAATACAATAGTACGATTCTTCGTGAAAAGCAGCAAGTTGTGATTGCTTGATTAAAAGAAAAACACCCTGTATAGAGATTTCTGAAAAAT
The DNA here is from genome assembly GCA_937662695.2 of Halyzia sedecimguttata. Taxonomy (NCBI): domain Eukaryota; kingdom Metazoa; phylum Arthropoda; class Insecta; order Coleoptera; family Coccinellidae; genus Halyzia; species Halyzia sedecimguttata. The sequence continues at coordinate 11,780,254 of OW569418.2, forward strand.
ATATTATAAGAATCCATCCAAGGTTCCTATTTGAATAACGCTTTGTTTGTTGCACAAATCAAATCAATCGCGTAATATTGTGCCGATAGAAAAACAACACCCTGTATGTCGTGAAAAGCAGCAAGTTGCGATTGACGTTAAAAGAAAATCACCCTGTATAGAGATTCCACAAAAATACATTATAAGAATCCATCCAAGATTCCTATTTAGATAACGGTTTGTTTGTGGCACGAATCAATTCAATCGTGTAAAATTTTGCCCTGAAAAAAACAACACCCCGTATAGTATGGTTTATTTTCAACGATATACACAACACAACACAAAGTTTCATCGAAATTGGTTGAGCCGTTTTAGAATAACCATAAATTGATCGGGGTGTCCCCTACAGTATGCTATTGTGAATCAGAGACGCGCCGAATCAATAACACGAAGGTCCCATCGCAATATGTTAGAAGTCTTTGAGTTACTAAAAACCGAATATAGCGTCACGTAGCGAATCGTATTGAGAACCAAAGGCCTTCCGAAACACAATCACAAAGATTCATCAAAATCGGTATAGCCATTTTTGGATTCCTATGAACCGATTATAGTGCCACCTACCGGGGAATATTGTGGATCTGAAACCTACTCTCAGATACACACACAAAGTTTCATCGAAATTGTTACAGTCGTTTTTGAGTTGTTATAAACCGAACTCAGCGCCACCTAACGGGTGCACACAAAGTTTCATCGAAATGGGTAAAGCCGTTTCGGAGTTGACATTTATTTAAAAACACCCTGTATAACAGCGGTTATCTTTTCGTAACGGATTTACAATGAAGAGAATTCTCTTCACGATAATTCTCGTGCAGTGATATCTCACTTAAGACCCTGTGTAGCAATGGTTTTTCATTTTCGACCGTTAATTTTCTACTTAAATGGTTGAATATTTTGTGTTATTTCAATGCAAAACATTCAAAATTATACGTTCATTTTTGGATCAAAAATAATCAAGGCTGTGTCCTTGGTTGCGTAAGGTACCTATTCATATACATACATTCACGGTTGGATAAAAAATAAACAATGCATTGAACGCGGTGGCGTAGGTTCATATTCAAATACATACATTCACAATTGGATCAAAAATATTCAATGCTGTGTCTTTGGTTAAGTAAGGTCCTTGTTCAAATACATACACTCACAGTTGGATAAAAAATAAACAATGCAATGAACGCGGTGGCGTAGGTTCCTATTCAAATACATACAAAAATCCGTCTGATTGAACCATTGATTATGGATATCGTAACTTGACGAATAGATCCAAATCCCGTTTTCGACAGTTAATAATCTGCTTAAAGTTTGAATATTTCGATTAATTTAAAAGAAGAATTTTCAAACGAACGAAAATTCAATATAGATTTCGTAATTTGACGAAAATATCAATAGCCCATGATGAGTTTACACGGGAATAACACACTCAGAAGTTTTCATGCTATAAAAATGAAGAAAAATTATAACGTCAACGATTGCCGGCCACTCGGAGATTCGATCCAGCTGCCCCGCGATGCAACCGTAGATCCTAGGACGCTTCCCTCCCGGCCACTTTCGCTATAGGTAAAAGTAGGAATTATGCTCTATATAAAGGTTTTATAGCACTGGGATGATTTCCGTCCTTCGATTTCCAGAATATCGTCAATTCTGTCAAGCGAACGCTCGAAATTGGCGACTTGTTCATATTTCTCGCAATTTTTCTTGACGATTTCGAGATTTTCGACTAATTCCGTTGGAAGCTTGAATTCTATTTGACAATTCGACCCTCATTCGGACTGAACACTATGACGTTGAAGGAATCGCGAAAAGATTTCGCACAGAATTACGATACGATTTCTACAACGATATCATTTGAAAATACTCACGTTTCGTAAAAGATTCCAAAATTCGACGGAAAGATCAAATTCAGGCGATATCCCATCATACTTCATACACCTGTCAACAACTAAAAAATGTTTCCTTAGGATACATTCGATTGAATTTTGAATTCGTATATAAATGTCTGCAAGTAAAAATCGGCAATATCGTCAAAAGTGTAGATCGATAATTACCTTATTTTACGTTCTCCACTTTCGGACCGTTTCATCAAAATTCTTTCCTCGAAGATACCTACCAGTCATTTCAACTTAGAATTTGATAGAACACATTATTTATCAAATATCGAAAATTCTGCCATGCGATCGCTTCAAATCGGCGACTCTATCATATTTCTTCTTATTTCTAGCAATGTATCTTCACGATTCGAGATTTTCGACAAATTCCGTTCGAAATTCTAATTCTATTTGACGTTTATCGCAACTCATTCGCGATAAATTCAAACTGACAGAAGTTTCTTTCATCTGTGATCGAAGTAAAACATCCACGTTTCATCTTCTATAGCAGGACCCGAAGTCGGTCGAGCGAAGCCGAACCGGTCAAAACGTCACATTTCACCGAGGTTTTCAAAATATGTCAAAGTTTGCGATCTTTTTACGGAAAAAGAGAAGGTTTTATCAAAAATCGAGATCCGTTACGGACTACCTACGAATCTCGTCTTTCGGACCCCGACGAAATACCTTTTCGAGCGTCGCGTCCTCGCCAGATCTCTCCCATACCGATTCGCACCTTTAGCCGAGAAGGCCGTTTTCGCCCGAATTTACGATTTATTTAAAAATACTCCCCACGTTTTCTCTCGTCGAAGACGGATACCCGGAGAAAATTTCGTCTTTTCTCGTTCCCTTTTCCACCTCGAATCCCCCCTCGCCCCTCGAATAACCGACGAAAAAATCGAAAATATCGACCTCCTCGAGGAAAAAATCTTTTTTGACCTCTCTCTGTGATCCCGAGATCTTGGCGTTAGTAGAATAGAGTAATGAATACAAACAAAATCACCCGGAGGAAGAATTGGTGCTATAAATACATAGTAATATTAATAGGATGTTGTTTTAATTTATTATTTGTTCAATTTCTCTAATATTAATCAGATATATTTACTTCAATGTATTTAATGACATCTCCAGAATGCAAATCTTAAGTGAAAATTCTACGGTCTCTGTTAGTTTGTAAGATATAGATATATATTTTTAAGTTTCTTTCTTTGTATATTTTCTTTCCCATTCTGTAATTGGCCTTGGCTGTAGAATGGTGTAATTATTAAATAAATAAATAAATAAATAAATAAATATAGGCGTGGTTTTTTTCAATAATATCCAATATTCATAACGTAAAAAAATAATAATATCTAAGCGACTAAAAAATTTGCGGGTTTACCGCAATACAAATTTTATATATACAAATTTTATGTATACAAATTTTATATAATATTTTTTTTGTATTTTCTGCGAAAAAATATTTTTGTTTTTTGTAATAAATATTTTCTGATTTAGTTTTGTATTTCTCAAAATAACTAACCTACATTTGACCTATAGTGGAAGTAGAAAAAAATATATACAGGGTGAGTCTTAAAGTTGTACATTAATGTTAACCATAGATTCTTATCAAATGAAACACTTTTTCATTTACCATTTTTCCCAATTCGGCTAAGGTAAAAAGATACAGGCTCTTGAAATTTCGAAAAAATATCAGTTTCTATTTTGTATAGCTTTGACATTCTTTTTCTGAATTAAACGAATGTTGGTGTTGAAGTTTCCTATAACTATGATACATATTTTCCAGAAAAACACGTCAAAGTTACAATATAAAATGATATGATTTTTTTTTGAAATTTCAACAGCCTGTATCTTTTGACCTGAGTCAAATTTGGAAAAGATGTTGAATGAAAAAAGTATTCAATTTGATGAGAGGAATTTATGGTTAAATTTAATGTACGGCTTAAAGACTCACCCTGTATAATTTTTTTGATATTCATATCCAAAAAGCATATGCCATGAATATCTTTTAGGAGATTAAAACATATTCCCGGGATATCCATAGAATATGCGTATCATATGCTTGGAGGATATGGAATATCCCTGGCATATGCCAATATGCCAGTGGGATATGCATGGCATATTCATGGAACATGATTCATGGTGACCTTGGATATCCATGGAATATGCGTAGCATATGCTTTGGAGGATATGGAATATCCCTGGCATATGCCAATATGCCGGTGGGATATGCATGGCATATTCATGCAATATGTTTGTGCCGTCTGGGTAACAATGATTGGTGGATCATGGCAGGAGGGAAATGTGATGTCCTATAAATTGTATACTATATACTCTTGGTTACATCAAAACTGACTGTTTCTTAACATTAGCAAATCCTCTTATATTGCTTTTAGTAATTATGCTGACTCCGTGCCTGACAGATATGATTTTGTAATGAATATAAATAGTTTAAAGAGAACCTCAAACTACAAATACCTGGGAGATACTTACGACACAAATATTAAATGGGACGTTCACGTGGGTAATATAGTAGGGAAAGCGAAGTTTTTAGTTTATGTATTTTGCAGATTAAAGCGGAGCTTGGCGAGGAATCAGTAATTACTTTTATATTATGGACTCCTTCATATTATAGAAGTTTATAGAATAATCGGCTGGGGAGGACTATACAATGCAACATTAGATTCGTTGGCAAGACTGCAAATAAGGCTACTCAAAACGCTCTCTGACAATAGGGCAGAGATGATTCATATACTATGCAGTGAAGTACTTCAATGAACTACCAGTTGTAGTAAAATCTCTGACTGATAGTGAAAAAGTGATAAAAGAGAAAATTAAGCAGACAATAAGTGGATACGTTATAGTGTAGATGGAGATATTGTGTGGGAACAATTGGTATTATATGCTGATGTTTATGGTATGTTTATCATGAGTTTTAAGGACCATCCTATGTACGGGCATCTATGCCCCCTATAGGTCCTTCATGTATTCAGTTAGGGAATATTGGAGCATAAATAAATCGAAAAATAGTCAATATCTCCGAGAGCCTTCAAAACTTAATTTTGCAGCCAATTTTCAAGTTTGATCACGATTGGATTCATATTGTTGGAGATAAGAGCAGCCTTGGGTGACTTCAGTAGCTGAATGGGTGAACGTTACCACGATAACTTTTGAACTGAAAGAGATAGCGACTTGGAATTTTCAGTGTGGGTTGCTCATCCGAATGAGACAGTTATACCAATCTTGAATATTATGCGAAATTTTGTGAGGATCGTATCACTATTAAATTTAAAAAAAAATGATGAAAAATTAATATGTATCTCACGATAACTTGAGAACGGAAAGAGATAGCAACTAGCAGTTTTCAGGGTTGGTTGCGCATCCGACTGCGACTGTTGAGTTCATTAATAGGCCCAATCTGCCTTATGTTTTTTAAGTTATACATCTGAATTTGTGTTGTTATTTCCTCTACAGGGTGTCCCAAGTTCGAGTGCCTATTAGACGTTTCTGGAGAATTGTACATATTTGAAATCTGAAAATTGGGATTATAATATTGCTTGAAATTCTCTATAGAGCTAAAATATTTCCGAAGCCCAAGCACTTCCGGTTATACAAGGAGTGAAAATAAATTTGATGAAAACATTTTTTTTCAAGTTTTGCATTCCTGGTATGATCAAGTATTTAATGCTGAATACATTTCTGTTAAAAACATTGTATTCATTCGAATAGTTTCAACAATATCGAGAACACCGTAAAAAAAGTCAAATATGTTTACTCAGTATTATGTTCATTATTCTTATTTCAAACATCCTGAGCGTGAACCGTTTTCACAACATCGAAGAGGAAGAAGGTGGAAAGGTCATGCATCTTTTGAATTTCAGAAATATCATCACAGGGTGTTTCAAATTTTGTTTCGAAAATTGTGATCAAAAATTGGCCATAACTTGTGTTTTTCAAATTAGAACCTTATTCTTTTATGATTGCGTTGGATTCTGCGGTGAAAAATAATGATAATTTTCTAATAATAATAATAATAATACATTTATTCTCAACAGGTTTACACCCAATTACAGAGAAAAATTAACAAGTGTGAAAAACTAAATAATCATATGCAACATAGACTCTTATACTAGTATGCAAGGAAAACACAAATAATATATCGTAATAACCAATGAAATAATAATACAATTTAGATAACAGCAATAAGTTAAAAAAAAAAACAGCCCAACAACCTCTACCATATCCCAAGTGTGCAACAGATTCGACAAAAACAGAAAAAAAAAACGAAAATTATTATACCCCAGCGTATTGTTCTAAATGGCACATCAAAATCACTGAAAGCTCATCGAAGTATATATCACATTGACTACAACACCTGTCATGTAAGCTACACATGAAGTTAATAGGAGAACGTGACCTAATATTCAACCTGCTATAATCCACATAAAAGTTGTTATTCCGCCTCAGCCCGGGCCTTGGTACATGAATATTCACCTTGCTCAAGAGAAATGGACAGTCAATTCTATTGCTCACCACCTTATAAAGAAACGTTAAGGCGAAACGCTCACGCCTTAATTTCAACACCTCAACTCCAAGGCTATTGGTGAGGAGTGAGTGGTCGAAGCCTCTCGAAGGGTACTGCCCATAACATCTGAAGTACATATATTTCAGACACTTTCTTTGAACAGCTTCCAAGTTTACAACTGAATTATTGTACAGAGGACACCAGATTACAGAGGCATATTCCAACCTACTACGAATAAAGGCATAATATAGAGTTTTCATCGTACCAGGATCCACAAAGTTATTCCAGTTTCTCACAAAATAACCCAGCATTCTAGAGGCAGAAGCAGTGACCTGACTTATGTGCTCCACAAAGGATAACTTACAGTCAAAAACAACACCCAGATCCTTGAACTCAACACATCTCTCCAGAACCTGACCATCCAGTGTATAGTCGTGGAGAACCGGAGTCAATCTACGAGTAAATGACAGAACTTTACACTTACTAATATTTAGTTTTAGTCCATTTTGGGAACACCACAAACTAATCATATCCAACGCAGTCTGCAATCTGGCACAGTCATGTTGATCACCAATAGAAGCAAATATTTTTAAATCATCGGCAAGGAGGAGATGCAGACACTGAAGTAGTAGAGACAAATCATTGATGTATAACAGAAATAGTAGCGGGCCCTAATTGGAACCCTGAGGCACACCGGATGAGGCCAGATAGAGTACAGACTCACAACCTCCATGCTGAACATATTGATAACGATCCGAGAAGTATGACCGCATCAACAATAAAAACCGTGACGAGAATCCAATGGACCCAAGCTTAGAAATCAATATTCCATGATCAATCTGGTCGAAAGCTTTCTGAATATCCGTATAAATAACATCCATCTGACCATGGTCATTTAATGATTCAGAGAGAGACTGAGCGATACATGCCAAATTGGTAACAGTTGAGCGATTCTTCATGAACCCGTGTTGATGCGGTGAAATAAGTGCACGAACTGAGGGATATATAGAGTCATATAGTATAATCTCTAATATTTTAGCAAAATTGCACAAAACTGCTATGGGCCTATAGTTTGTTATAAGGGCAGGATCACCATATTTCAAAATAGGACAAATTTTCGCCATTTTCCATATTTTAGGAATATGCATCTTCTTCAACATAATATTAAAAATTAAAGATAATGGTTTGGCCAGAGAATAAATGCAGTCCTTAACAAGAAAACTAGGTACATGGTCCGCACCAGAAGTTAATTTATTTTTAAGTTTCTTTGAGGCCCTAACTATGTCATCCTCAGTAATAGTCGGAAGCGAAATTGAGCTATTATTAGGATATAGTCCATCATAACGTTCAGAAGCGGAATTTATGTCTGAAGTAGTGAAGACACCGGAAAAAAAATTGGGAAATCCGTCCACAATACTCTGTGAATCATTCAGCTCAATATTCTGGTATGACATGACACCAGGAATACGGGATTTAGACTTTTTTGTTTGCACATAAGCCCAGAAGCTATTTGGGTCTTCACGAATTCTTGCCTCTATGCACTGAATATAAGCCGAATAAGAACTATCTATATCTCTCTTAATTTTAACGCGTAGAGTTTTAAATTGAAGGTAATCATAATCACGCTTGTACTTCCTAAATAGCTTATGGTAACGATCCTTCAGTCGTATGTTGGATATTACATCATGTGTAAACCAAGGAGGATAACGCCGACCCCCAGATGTATAAAATGGCGCACAAGTATCGAAGATATTATTGAGGTTGGCATACATTACCTCGCACGCCGAATCAGAGTCATCCATCCGTTGAATTATAGACCAATCAATAGAATTAATTAACTGGTACATGAGGGGAAAATTCGCTTTTTTTTTAAATTATAAGTTCTTCCTTCATGATTACAAGCGAAAGCAGGACCAGACATCTCAGACGTTCTAACATGAATATGCTCCTAAATTCAATAAAAAAAACTCAAAAATTATTGAAGTTGGGAAAATAATGTTAGAAAACTATCATTATTTTTCACCGCAGAATCCAACGCAATCATAAAACAATAGGGTTCTAATTTGAAAAACAGAAGTTATGGCCAATTTTTGATCACAATTTTCGACACAAAATTCGAAACACCCTGTGATGATATTTCTAGAATTCAAAAGATGCATGACCTTTCCACATTCTTCCTCTTCGATGTCGTAAAAACGGTTCACGCACAGGATGTTTAAAATAAGAATAATGAACATATTTGACTTTTTTTACGGTTTTTTTTTTTTCGATATTTTGAAAACTAATCGAATGAATGCAATGGTTTTAACAGAAATGTATTCAGCATTGAATACTTGATGATACCAGGAATGCAAAACTTAAAAAAATGTTTTCATCAAATTTATTTTCACTACCTGTATAACCGGAAGCGCTTGGGCTTCGAAAATATTTCAGCTCTGTAGAGAATTTCAAGCAATATCATAATTCCAATTTTCAGATTTCAAATATGTCCAGTTCTCCAGAAACGTGTAATAGGCACTTGAACTTGGGACACCCTGTATATCTCAAAACATAAAAATCCGATTAAAACTCGGTAATTACTTGTATAGAAAGCCGCGAAATGTTCTCCGAATTTCGAGAATATCGTATCCTGAAATTACTTGAGTTACAATTGGATTGAATTTGAATATTTGGACTTATAGAGGAAATAACAACAATTCAGATGTGTATAACTCCAAAACCATTAGGCCGATTATGCCTATTAACGAACATAAATTTTACCTTTGGATGTGCAACCAAACCTGAAAATTGGAAGTCGCTATCTCCTTCCGTTCGCATACGTCTTTATGTCGGTATTTCACAACTAGATACCAAGTTTCAATTCAATCGGATTTGTATTCTTTGATTTATCGAGAAAATTATATTCCAGTAGTTATAACACTGGAACCATAGGGCCGAATTTGCCCAACAACGAACTTAACTATACCACTTGGTTGCACAACCTTCCCTAAAAATTGTCTACAAGTCACTATCTCTTTCCGTTCGAAAGTAATCGGGGCAACGGTTACCTATCTAGCTACTGAACTCACCCAATATATATATATATTCTTTTGACTGAGAGTTTTATATGTGTTATAACTAAATAACATAGATACAATCGTGTTCAAATTTAGAACTTGGCTGTTAAATTAGGTTTCGAAGGCTCTCGCAAAGTTTCAGATATCAGAAGGATCTGTTCATGAGACAAAGAATATTATTCAGTAATTAAAGTTTCTCGTAATACAACCCGCACCTAATTTCGCATAGGTCTTTGTGTCAACATTCTTCAACCAGTTACCAAGTTTCAATGGGATCGGATCTGTATTGTTTGAGTTATTGTGATAAAAAAATTTCAATACCGAAATCGTTTGCGCGATTATGCCCAATAATGATATTTACCGGCGCATTCGGATACATATCCTACCATGAAAATTTCAAGTCGCTATCTCTTTCCGTACGAAAGTTATTGTAACAAGGGATGGACGGCCGGACAGAATTGAATTTGACGCCGAATTCTACATCAGTGACTCGAGCCTTATCCTTTGAAACCTTTTAGGCAAGAAATTCGAAAATTACAGATACCAGTGCATAATCATAGTATGATGTTCTCCTGAACATTTTGCTGATCGACTGGAAAAAATTGGCCAACTGTATTCCTTATTAAGTTTTTTTCTATATTTCCACAATATCTCCAAAAATATAGATATGATCGAGATCATGTCTAGAACTAGTCTGTAAAAAAGGGTTTTGAAGTTTCTGGCAAAATTGCAGTGATATCTGATGGATAGTTACTGAGATATATAATATGTTTTTATTGTTCTATTCCTACGATCCCTACGGTACGCACCTAAGTGCTCGTTTTGGTATTTTCCAACTAACAACTGAGTTTTGAGTCGATCAGATTTAATTCATTTTCGAGTTATCAGGAGAACAAGATTTCAGATAGATGGTTGCAACTCCCAAACCGTTTGCCGGATTTTGCCCATTAACGACCTCAACTGATGAATTTGGACTCCAAATTGCAAATATCAGCTACACATGTCGACAGGTCGACTCTCTGATTCATTTCGTGCGTTCGGCTGGAGTTTAATAGCAATAATAATAATTAATTGATCAACCGTCCTTATAATAATGAACTACATCCTAACATTAGGAGATAGGATTCTTATACTAATCATAGGATGTCTAGGCGGAATGGGAGCAAACTACGTGACCGAATTGACGATTATTCCGGTCTGTGAATCCCTGGCCGAGGATTTGGCGCACCAATGCAGACATGGAAATTACTTTGTTATGACAAAGGTAAAATAATTTTTTTTTGATTCGTTGTATTTTATATGGTATTAAAAAAGAATTAATAAACATGAACACTGATAGTGATTACCTTGCAAGCCTCCTGCACTAGTAGAAGCCGCGAACGAGGCTTCACTTAATTTACTTCCGGCGAAATCCAGAGAGAAGTATGTACTTGCGTATCAACGCTTCATGGATTTTTGCAGAAAAAACAACAGTTTATCCTTTTCTGAGAATGTACTGATGGCGTATGTTGCTGAATGAAATCTTCGACTTTGTGGGCACATTATTCCATGCTTCGATCAACTTTGTTTGTTAAAAATAATATTAATGGTGCCCGGTACCAAAAAATTGGAGCATTTTTAAAACGTCAAGCTGCAGGATACAAACCAAAAAAATCCAAAATTTTAACCCAGGAACAAGTTCGGAAATTCATTTAAGAGGCCCCAGATGACATATTTTTATCGACGAAAGTAAGTAGATACAGATAAAATAGTATTACTTGAAATACATACAATACGAAATATACAATTTTTGATTACCTTTTAGGTAGCTCTAATATTTGGAATAGTAGGAGCCTGTCGACGAGATTAGCTTGTACGAATGAAAGATCAGGATATACAAGATTTCGGTTCAAAAATACTGGTAAAAATACCAGAAACAAAAACAAATAAACCTAGATCATTTATCATTAACGAAACCTATTTAAATGTTTATAGAAAGAACGTATCATTTAGGCCTAATGATGTTGAAAATCCTAGTTTTTTTTTAATTCAACAAGGGAAAAGGATGGAAGACAGTCATTGGAAAAATGCCGCAAATTATTGCAAGTTATTTACAGTTGCCAAATCCGACAGAATATACAGGACATTGTTTCCGAAGATCATCGGCAACACATTTAGTAGCGCCACGGAGGATGGAAATCTTCCAATATGGCGGAAGAATATATTGACGAATCACTTTATAATAAAGTGGAAGTGACTAATAAAATATTCAACACCACTGCCTCGATTCCAAATGAAAATGATCGAAACGAGATAAACCAAACAATTAGCCATGCAGCTCGTTGCCCTCCAGTGTAATTTACAAATTGTACAAATTGTACAATGAATGTAAATATTAACAACAATTAATTTGTGTTCAAAAATATCGTTATAAATTAGATGTTTCTTTTATTTATTTTATAACAACTTTATCAATATAAAAATTAAAACCATACTTTTTTCATTTAATTGTAATAACCCATTTGTAACATTACCGTACGCTACAGCAGTGCGGTAAGAATATTACCGCACTGTTATTTTCTAATTGCTTAGCAACTGCCCACTCTTCTGGAATGTTGAGCTTTGAGCATTTCCCACGATCGAAGAAAAAAGGTTTTTCCCCTCAAGTCGATAGGTCCCTATGGACATTACAAAATGTATGAGACAAGTCAAGAAGGAAGAAAAAAATTCAATAAAAAGAATCGAAATCGAAAATAATGACATATATTTTACCCGATGAACTCAGAAAAGCTCTCATGAAATTATTCACTTGAACTATAAAAACATTTTTTTTTAATGAAGAATTTATTGTTCGTTTGAAACTTTCTCCATACAAATGTTATTTATTGAAAAGTTTCGAACTTTCATACTTCGAAGTTCTTTATTTAGGCACAGTTCAGTTAGTATACCTGTATTCCTGGTGACATACGAATGATTACTATAAAGTTTCTTCAGTGATAAGTAATTTTCCCTCACAAGTTGAAGGGAATTAAAGTATACCTCGAATTTCCCAGCGAGTATAGAAAATAATCGTTTGTTCACATTTTTTTTGCCAACAATTAGGAAAATATAGGCATGTGGGTAAATTGATAGGCACTTGGTTCAATTAACCAAGCGCCAAAATTCAGGACAACGTTTTGTAGTTGTATGACACTGGAATGAATGCACCACATGGGAAGCAGAATAAAACTTTTTCCGATCTTAAAGCAACAACTTTTATATCCATATCACATTCAACGTAAACAGGATCTTCTACCACGGGATTTCCCGAATCATCTCTAATTCTCCACTTGGATGTTCGGAATGATTGAACAATATCCTCAACTTTTGAATAAGGTCCTATTCACAGACTAGGCTAATTTTTCTAGAGCTCAAATAACTAATTTTCATAATAACTATGTCTGGAAATTATTATTTTTCATAATTTTAATATATTTCTTTTTTGTAACATTCTAAGACAAGAGTAATGTATAAAGTAGGTTGTGCAGATTGTCAACTATGGCCAAAGTTGCATGGCAATATCATTTGTTAAATATTATGGATTGTCAACAGGTATACAATTCATGAAATGATGTCGCAACTAGAAAAAAGAAAACAGGTGGAATATTTGTAAAGAAAGATTTTAGAGACGTTACGAAATTAGTGGAATTGAATGAACTCGGAAAAAGTGTAGTATATGAGACAATGAAGAGGATCCATAAAAAAGCACTGACGTGAGGTCAGTACTCTTTGGCGCGCATGTTCACGTTGGCTAATATGAATTAAATTATGATGGTAGTGGACAACATTCACTGTCGGGTCAAACATTAAGAGTGCTTTGTCTAAGCTGGCACAAGGATTGAGTAACAAAGTTGATAAAGAACACAACTGACTATCCTTAGTCGCACAAGCTTCTAGGAGCTTCTGAGGTATCTTCTTAGGAAAGATTTGGGTGGGCCAGTATAATCATAATCATATTTATAGCACACGCACCAAAACAGATTGACCCCACGTCAATGCTCTATTAGCCTTTCTCTTTCATTATGAAGTCAATCTGCAATTGGCGCACGTGCTATAAATATGATTATGATTATACTGGCCCTTCCAAGTCTTCCTAAGGAGATACCTCAGAAGCTCCTAGAAGCTTGTGCGACTAAGGAAAGTCAGTTGTGTTATTTGTCAAATTTGTTACTATATCCTTATGCATCTTAGACAAAGCACTCTTAATTTTTGACCCGACAGTGAATGGTATCCACTACCATCTGAGTAGATTTCCGGCTCGTTCTATCCACTGAGCATGAAACACTCATAATTTAACCAAAATTCGCCAACGTGAACACGCGCGCCAAAGAGTACTGACCTCACGTCAGCTTTTTTATATTTGTTCGAGTCCCTTTAACTGAGGTTAATATTACATTTTACTTCCTTAAGTAGTAAGACATGTTCTTTTAAAACCTCACAATATCGGCTCACCACCAAACCCATGATCGCTAGACCCAAATCACTCCCAACAAAAGCCACACAACCCAAAAATAACCACTTCACCTCTGCGCATGCGTAATCTACTCGTGGCCGAAAGGCGTCTCAAAATTACACACCTCACACAAAACTTTGATTCTTCAACACCATTGGTTCAGGAGATATCGCAGCTTATATCCGCGCGTGCGCGGGCACTTCAAAGCGGATTCTATGGGCGCATAGCATCCTGCACCTCCAAACCCCAATCCTCTCGGACGAAAATTCCAGCAGTTAAATCACTTCCCGTATGCTCATGCGCATAACGTAAAAGCCCGTAACGGGTAACATGAATTTCAAAATTGGCCCCAGGGCCACGGTACGGACACTCTAACTCGCAAACAACGCTATTTCCCCCTAATTGACTTGTCCGTGCACATAATTGCCATGAATATTCCTTTAAAACCTTATAATATCGGATAAGTACCAGAACCATGATCGACAGACCTAAACCACTCCAAACATAACCCCTAAGACCTAAAAACAGGCACTTTTCCTATGCGCATGCGCAACTCACTCGTGGCTGAAAGTCCTCCCAAAATCACACATCCCACAAAAAACTCCGATCCTCCAACACTAGTGGTTCAGGAGATATCGCATCTCCAATCCACGCATGCGCAGACCCTCACCAGGGGATTATTTGGGGGAATAGCATTCTCCACGCCAAAACATCAATACTCTCAGACGAAAACTACAGCAGTAAAATCACTCCTCATCTGCTCATGCGCATAAGGAAAATGAATTTCAAAATAAGCCCCAGGGCCACGGTACGGACACTCCAACTCGGAAATAAGGTCATTTCCCCCAAACTAACTTGTGCGTGTGCAGAATTGTCATGAATTTTCTTTTACAACCTCACAGTATCGGCTCAGCACAGTAGTAATACTACAGGGTTTCCAGACCAAACAATAGAAATCATGACGTCACATTTTGGGTGACCGCTTTGTAGGAATTAATGAAAAAATTCTCGGCGACGTAGAGATTCGAACCGGCACCCTTCAGATTATGAGCCCGACGTGTTACCCGACCCGGCCACTGAGGCTCGACGTTGTGAAACCGTCTCTGGAACTCCATATAGAGATCGAGCAGGTAGCGCCTTTTCAGAGGAACATTCTAGAACTAATTAACATGTTTGAATAGACATTGTGGGTGGGGTCGAGTATTTTTATTGTGAAATGACTGTTATCGGAATCATTCAATAACATATTCCTATATACTAGTTATGATTGAATGCAAATTGACCAATGAAATAACGTAATCAGCTATGATTATATAATTTTCAGAGTATATTTGAGAAATTAATATCGTGAATAAGTTCGACATTATTGGGTAAAATCAAAAACAATTTTAAAGGCATTAAGTATTTTTGGGCGCATGTTCTAGGAGAACATCGTCCTATCATTTCGTCCAAATGTCTGTAATTTTCGAATTTCGAGCTGAAAATTGGCTAATAGACTAATTCGGACTCCCTGATCACGAATCCGGTGTCAGATTTTTGGGTGCCGTCCGGCCGGCCGGCCGGCCGGCCGGCCTTCCGGCCGTAGGCACGATAACAGGAGCACCGAAGGTCCTATCGACTTCAAACTTTCAGGGTAGGTTTCTGATCAAAATGCGACGGTTAAGTTCGTTAACGGGCAAAATCGGCCGGACGGTTTAGAAGTTATAGACATTTCAAATTTAGAGGTTATTTCCCTGATATTTCAGGAACTAAAGAAGATGTTGAATCGAAACTTGGTAGTCAGTTCGAGGATATAAACGCGCAACTTTTGGCAAAATGTTATGATCGAAATGTTGGTAATTTTTAAAAAAATATTTCTTTTAATTATTTCGAAAAAAAAAATTTTTTTTTTCGTGAACTATTCATCAGATTGCAACAAAAACTTGTACTAACGTCAATTGTAGTATTTTGCAACATTGTGCAAAATTTTGGCTCTATACGATTTCAATTTCTGGAGATATAAGACAAAATGTGACAAATTTCCTGGGTCTCTCTCAGTATTTTCATCGATTATTATATAATAATCAATAATATTAAGGTATTCAACATGATACTGCTTTTTTTTCTTTATTTTCTTTACTGGTCAGTACGGGCCACAAGGAAGATGAACATGCGCCCAATAGCTCCTGTCCACAGGGCTTGAACCAATTTTTATTGACATAACGTGAAATGTATATTATCCACATCATTCAATACCGTATTCTTATAGTAGTACATACATTCTAAGATTACATAACTTTCAACAGAGGGATTAATTCTACAAAAGGAATTTATTAAATCTTCAATCGAATTTTGATTATTCTTCTGAGATAGATCTTTCATGATATCTAGGAACTTGTAATAGTAAAACGATATTTTTAAATTTTTCAACATCTCTAGGCGATGGGAAATTATAGCAGTATTTAATGGGATCAATTTATTCAAGTCGGCATCGCTGAAATACATGCAGTTTTCCCATTTGGCAACGCGGGTCATCACACCTTTGGATTTTTCAACTTCAACGCCACAATCTCTTTGATCAGCATCATTTTCAATTAATGCAATAAACGATCTCCATTGCCAGTCGTCAAAAGATATTATACATTCATTAGATATGAGCATGACTGCAGGTTCAAAATTTCTTGCGGGACTTATACGACAATCAATAGAAGCAGACCCACATTCCATTTCCAGATGATTTTTATGTGTAAATTCCTAT
Organism: Halyzia sedecimguttata; assembly: GCA_937662695.2. Classification (NCBI taxonomy): domain Eukaryota; kingdom Metazoa; phylum Arthropoda; class Insecta; order Coleoptera; family Coccinellidae; genus Halyzia; species Halyzia sedecimguttata. The sequence continues at coordinate 11,796,941 of OW569418.2, forward strand.
GAGGATTTCTAAGCTCGATTTTAGCAAAAATGGTTCTTTTCACATGAATATAATATGTAGATTTCTCAGCATCTCGAGATGATTGGAAAATTATTACTGCTCTCCACGCAATACTTTTTCAACCAAATAAACATCATGCTGCCGTGTTTTTTGCAATTCTTCTTGATAGAAAGCACCACTTATTGGTCTACCGCTAAAGTAGGTAACTCACTGGGTTGGTAAGTTGGACTTTTGTGATTTTAAATAGTTTAGTAGTCCATCGATACCCTTTTGTGAAAACGTGTCTAAATTTACGTACAATTCTTCTGAAATTTATGAGGTCGTGCTATTTTTATGTGACTGAAGGCTAATTTATCTATGTCGTTCTTTGTATTAACGTCACGGGGTTTCATGCCAATAGTTCACTGTTTTTGGGCGCATGTTCTAGGGGAACATCGTCCTATCATTTCGTCCAAATGTCTGTAATTTTCGAATTTCGAACTGAAAATTGGCTAATAGACTAATTCGGACTCCCTGATCACGAATCCGGTGTCAGATTTTTGGGTGCCGTCCGGCCGGCCGGCCGGCCGGTTTTCCGGCCGTAGGCACGATAACAGGAGCACCGAAGGTCCTATCGACTTCAAACTTTCAGGGTGGGTTTCTGATCAAAATGCGACGGTTAAGTTCGTTAACGGGCAAAATCGGCCGGACAGTTTAGGAGTTATAGACATTTAAAATTTTGAGGTTATTTCCCTGATATTTCAGGAACTAAAGAAGATGTTGAATCGAAACTTGGTAGTCAGTTCGAGGATATAAGCGCGCAACTTTTGGCAAAATTCTGTTATGATCGAAATGTTGGTAATTTTTTAAAAAATATTTCTTTTAATTTTTTCGAAAAAAAAAAAATTTTTTTTTTCGTGAACTATTCATCAGATTGCAACAAAAACTTGTACTAACGTCGATTGTAGCATTTTGCAACATTGTGCAAAATTTTGGCTCTATACGATTTCAATTTCTGGAGATATAAGACAAAATGTGTCAAATTTCCTGGGTCTCTGTCAGTATTTTCATCGATTATTATATAATAATCAATAATATTAAGGTATTCAACATGATACTGCTTTTTGGGCGCATGTTCTAGGGGAACATCGTCCTATCATTTTTTTCTTTACTGGTCAGTACGGGCCACAAGGAAGATGAACATGCGCCCAATAGCTCCTATCCACAGGGCTTGAACCAATTTTTTATTATTATACTCATTTAACTACAAGGACCAATCGATATGTTCCACTGAATTTTTTGTAAAGCACCTCTTTCAACGTTTTTATGACCCCCCCTCCACTATTGCAGCTATCATATCACTATATATATTATAATGATGCTTTTTAATGACATGTTCATGAAATTATCGGTTAAAAAATTCAATTCATTGATCAGATTGCAAGTTGCTAGGTACCATGCTTGAGGATATCGAGAAAAGCCAACCAGTTTTCCTTTTCAATGCTTGAGCACATATGAATTTGCAATCAATTACAACGAGAACTACTTGTGACAAGCTTATCAAGCTATCCTAAATGCATTGGAGGTTGTATACTTTTGATTTGGCAGCAAGCTAACATAACAACAAATGTATTGGGTGGTTGTATGAATAAATACCATTTTCGATGTATTATGGATACTTTAACAGAGCATATGAGACATATTTTCTGTATTTCAACGTAAGAACAATTGTTTTCGAAAAAGACTTTGGGTACTAGACATTTTGAACATAGATTTGAAGTCAAAAATATTGAATATTTGCTTGGCACTGAGAAAAAATATGCTAAATGTGAAATTTTGTATTCTTACTATCTGGAAAGATTACATGAAAGATTGTTCATTTGTACTGATTGTATTGTCATCGATTCACTAAATATTCACAATATTTGGATGAAAATGAATCATATTTACGCAAAAAAGCACAAACGTATTAGAGACTCGTTATGATAAAATAAAAATCTTCGATTCACAAGGACTATAATTTTTGATTTTGTTTACATTGAGACGGATTGTTTTATTGTATTTTCCAAAAATAGATCTTATTTCTTCAGATACTGTATTGTAGCCAATTATTTTGTCATATTTATTCGGCAATAACCAGAAGAAAGGTTCATTATGAGAAATGAGTTATAAAATGAGCTATAAAGACGCTCACAATTTTCGAGATATTAAGAAAAAATCTTATTGTGATGAGGAACTTGTTGAGATTTAAATATATGAAAAACAGGCCTGGTCAGTGGATATCAAATGAGAAGGGGTGATTTTGAAACTTTATCATCTGGCTGATGCTTGAGATGCTGTATTGAGAACGATCATCAGCATGTTTGATATAGGGGCATGACTTGGTTATGAAGGGAGGGACGACGATGAATTGGCAATATACACAGGATTGCAATAGATATGTGGAGGAAGATACGACGTATGATATTGAAGATGCAGAAAAAGAGACTGCGATGGATACTGAATTTATTAACAAATCAGCTTTTCACAATTATTTAGCGCGTCTTCTTGACATAATGGATAGTGTTGATCATTATTCATTTCATTTAATTTCGAGTTATTCTGATGAACGATGCTTAAATAATTTGAGATAATTTGTAGTGGAAAATTAGAGTTTAATTGCCATTTTGTATTTTAAAAAAGCAGTTTTTTAGATATGATCATAATACTTTTCCTAATAAATAACTTCAGCTATTCGAAGTTGCCAAATATTGTATTCTTTCAAAAGTACCTACAGTGCATTTTTTTGGCATGCAGCAAGCATAGCTCGTCAACTATATTACTGATATCAAGCCATTAACTTTATGAAGACTTTGTGTTGGATACCTTTCATGTGTGCCCAGGGACCCCTTATATATGTTGGTGTGCAAACTCTTTGAATAGTTTTCACTAATGTGATCAATACTCATATAGTCATGGAATTTATCATGTTTCATGATTGTGTGTTTCCTTAAAGCATCGTTTCATGTGAATTTCTTTCCACATACGAAACAAGCAAAGCCAATTTGCTTATGTATATTCATGTGTCTGCTCAAATTATTGGGTTGGGTGTATTGTTTTTCACAAATGCTGTAGGTATGAATTCTGTTGATATATAAAAATGAGACAGATAAGTATACGCGTTAAATACTCTTTATATCCACTATATACATTTTTATAGACAATATACAGATGAAGATACACCAGGTCGATAACATTACAGATGTATCAAGAATTATATCTAGACTTGTACAATTTATTTGAGTAAACACAGGGTACAGAAATGTATTTGTGATAGATGACTCGGGTACTTCCATTCCAAAGAAAATATTGATATTCACGCGTTAGTTTTTATGAATTGGCCAAAGACCCAATATGGAATATTGAGAAGAGATTGACATAAATACGACAATACTTCCGATTATGCTTGAGGGGAAAATCCTTATGAAATTACTAGGGTTAACAAGAAATGGTATTAGGGATGATGAAAGTTGAAAATAATGATATTCTGATTATGCATGGGGTCAGATCGAAACTGTACGCAGTGAAAAACTCAACAACGAATGATGAAATTAATATACAGAAGTGTTTCAACACAAACGCTAGTGGGAGACATTCACTGTCGGGGCAAAAATTAACCGTGCTGTGCCTAAGCTTCCTGAAGGATACAGCAACTATTTTGGCAAAATACAACCTACATACATACGTAACCAATAAAAAGATGGAAAAACATGCGCCAAGCTATCATCATGCTATCATCAAACTACCATCAAGCTACCATCAAATTAGCATCAAACTATCATAGCAACTACTACTTCATGTATAGTTTACATCAATTTTGTGTATTTTCATAGAAATTCGAGCATCTTCGTATACATTCGTGCATCTTCGTATACATTCATACATATTCGTATATAGTCATGAATCAATCAATTTTGCTTAGGAGTATCGAGACTTGTTGTTTATATCAATTTTGTGTATTTTTCCTATACATTCGAGCATCTTCGTATACATTCGTGCAGCTTCGTACACATTCACAATCAATTTTGCTTAGGAGTATCAAGACATGTGTTCGTATTATAGTTTGGATATATGTATACAATCATGCATTTTTGTCATACTTCATATGAATTAATCTCGAAAAAGATGTAAGAACATGCGAATTTGATGATGATTTAGGATGAATATACAACCTACATACATACGTAACCAAGATAAAGATTGAAAAACATGCATCAAGCGTGTAACCATTTAGCATTAACTTTATGAAGGATAGCTTTCTTCATGCAGCACATCAAGCGTACTTTATATATGATTTATGTACAGTTTATATCAGTTTTGAGTATTTTCGTAGACATTACAGACATTTGGGCTAATTGATAAGCACTCTGTTCCGAGGAACAAGAGCGCCAAAGAGCTAGCTATTTCCGCCCAGGGAACAAATCCCTGTACTTACGGATGATGAGCCAGAAGTGTTGGTATCCGCTTTGTATGAGCTTTGTATGCGCTTTGTATGAGCTTTGTATCCGATTTGTATGCGCTTTGTATGAGCTTTGAATCCGCTTTGTATCAGCTTTGTATGAGCTTTGTATGAGCTTTGTATCTGCTTTGTATGAGCTTTGTATGCGCTTTGTATGAGCTTTGTATCCGCTTTGTATGCGCTTTGTATGAGCTTTGTATCCGCTTTGTATGAGCTTTGTATCCTCTCATCCGTTGTAAGTTTACTTTTGTAAGGCGAATTCTCCGTGTGGGCGGCAGACGAGCGTTACATGCAATGCTCGTAGACCGTCCACACGGACAATTCGCTTCACATTACGCGTTACATTACACTCGTCTGGACCCGGCATTAGAATGAGTTATCGGACAAGCTTGAGCCCAATTCAGAATCACGTTCATCTTCATCTTAAAACATAATAATGTCACACCTGGAAATACACTTGCCATCCCTAATATATTTTTGTGGGTAGTGCTAAGAATGCCTGCTTGATCTGAGATGTTGGTTTGACATGCGTTGTCAAATTTTGGATATTCGAAGTTCGAAATTACTTCAATTAATTCAGTTGCTTTATTTATAGAAATTAAGAAAGAATTAACAAAATATTTGATGTGAGAGACTGGTTGAATCAGGATAACTCACAATATTCTGTTATTGGAATTGGTCATGGTCGCCAATTTTCATTACAGAAATTAAGGTGTAGGTTTTCACGACAATATTTTGGCGCTTTTGAAAATAACTTCAATATTGTAAATCCGCTTCCAAAATTATTTTGAATGTTTATTGATATAATTAATATTGATTCATGTCTCAAGTTGTACTGCCTTTATTTTCTAGTCATTTCCTGTGCCATAGTTGTTATATATTGTGATATATTTTAATTCGGAAAGATTTATGTTGAGATATTTATTTTCATATTGTTAAAAATTCAACGAAAAATATTGAACCAAGTGAATGTACCAGAAAGTTTGCTTAGCAACTGTTTTGGCGCGCCAAAACAGTTGCTGTATCCTTCAGGAAGCTTAGGCACAGCACTGTTAATTGTAGTCATGACAAAAATAACTATATACCTACTAAGCAAACTTTCTGGTACATTCACTTGGTTCAATATTTTTCGTTGAATTTTTAACAGCGCCAAAACAGTTGCTGTATCCTTCAGGAAGCTTAGGCACAGCACTGTTAATTGTAGTCATGACAAAAATAACTATATACCTACTAAGCAAACTTTCTGGTACATTCACTTGGTTCAATATTTTTCGTTGAATTTTTAACAATATGAAAATAAATATCTCAACATAAATCTTTCCGAATTAAAATATATCACAATATATAACAATTATGGCACAGGAAATGACTAGAAAATAAAGGCAGTACAACTTGAGACATGAATCAATATTAATTATATCAATAAACATTCAAAATAATTTTGGAAGCGGATTTACAATATTGAAGTTATTTTCAAAAGCGCCAAAATATTGTCGTGAAAACCTACACCTTAATTTCTGTAATGAAAATTGGCGACCATGACCAATTCCAATAACAGAATATTGTGAGTTATCCTGATTCAACCAGTCTCTCACATCAAATATTTTGTTAATTCTTTCTTAATTTCTATAAATAAAGCAACTGAATTAATTGAAGTAATTTCGAACTTCGAATATCCAAAATTTGACAACGCATGTCAAACCAACATCTCAGATCAAGCAGGCATTCTTAGCACTACCCACAAAAATATATTAGGGATGGCAAGTGTATTTCCAGGTGTGACATTATTATGTTTTAAGATGAAGATGAACGTGATTCTGAATTGGGCTCAAGCTTGTCCGATAACTCATTCTAATGCCGGGTCCAGACGAGTGTAATGTAACGCGTAATGTGAAGCGAATTGTCCGTGTGGACGGTCTACGAGCATTGCATGTAACGCTCGTCTGCCGCCCACACGGAGAATTCGCCTTACAAAAGTAAACTTACAACGGATGAGAGGATACAAAGCTCATACAAAGCGGATACAAAGCTCATACAAAGCGCATACAAAGCGGATACAAAGCTCATACAAAGCGCATACAAAGCTCATACAAAGCAGATACAAAGCTCATACAAAGCTCATACAAAGCTGATACAAAGCGGATTCAAAGCTCATACAAAGCGCATACAAATCGGATACAAAGCTCATACAAAGCGCATACAAAGCTCATACAAAGCGGATACCAACACTTCTGGCTCATCATCCGTAAGTACAGGGATTTGTTCCCTGGGCGGAAATAGCTAGCTCTTTGGCGCTCTTGTTCCTCGGAACAGAGTGCTTATCAATTAGCCCAAATGTCTGTAATGTCTACGAAAATACTCAAAACTGATATAAACTGTACATAAATCATATATAAAGTACGCTTGAGGTGCTGCATGAAGAAAGCTATCCTTCATAAAGTTAATGCTAAATGGTTACACGCTTGATGCATGTTTTTCAATCTTTATCTTGGTTACGTATGTATGTAGGTTGTATATTCATCCTAAATCATCATCAAATTCGCATGTTCTTACATCTTTTTCGAGATTAATTCATATGAAGTATGACAAAAATGCATGATTGTATACATATATCCAAACTATAATACGAACACATGTCTTGATACTCCTAAGCAAAATTGATTGTGAATGTGTACGAAGCTGCACGAATGTATACGAAGATGCTCGAATGTATAGGAAAAATACACAAAATTGATATAAACAACAAGTCTCGATACTCCTAAGCAAAATTGATTGATTCATGACTATATACGAATATGTATGAATGTATACGAAGATGCACGAATGTATACGAAGATGCTCGAATTTCTATGAAAATACACAAAATTGATGTAAACTATACATGAAGTAGTAGTTGCTATGATAGTTTGATGCTAATTTGATGGTAGCTTGATGGTAGTTTGATGATAGCATGATGATAGCTTGGCGCATGTTTTTCCATCTTTTTATTGGTTACGTATGTATGTAGGTTGTATTTTGCCAAAATAGTTGCTGTATCCTTCAGGAAGCTTAGGCACAGCACGGTTAATTTTTGCCCCGACAGTGAATGTCTCCCACTAGCGTTTGTGTTGAAACACTTCTGTATATTAATTTCATCATTCGTTGTTGAGTTTTTCACTGCGTACAGTTTCGATCTGACCCCATGCATAATCAGAATATCATTATTTTCAACTTTCATCATCCCTAATACCATTTCTTGTTAACCCTAGTAATTTCATAAGGATTTTCCCCTCAAGCATAATCGGAAGTATTGTCGTATTTATGTCAATCTCTTCTCAATATTCCATATTGGGTCTTTGGCCAATTCATAAAAACTAACGCGTGAATATCAATATTTTCTTTGGAATGGAAGTACCCGAGTCATCTATCACAAATACATTTCTGTACCCTGTGTTTACTCAAATAAATTGTACAAGTCTAGATATAATTCTTGATACATCTGTAATGTTATCGACCTGGTGTATCTTCATCTGTATATTGTCTATAAAAATGTATATAGTGGATATAAAGAGTATTTAACGCGTATACTTATCTGTCTCATTTTTATATATCAACAGAATTCATACCTACAGCATTTGTGAAAAACAATACACCCAACCCAATAATTTGAGCAGACACATGAATATACATAAGCAAATTGGCTTTGCTTGTTTCGTATGTGGAAAGAAATTCACATGAAACGATGCTTTAAGGAAACACACAATCATGAAACATGATAAATTCCATGACTATATGAGTATTGATCACATTAGTGAAAACTATTCAAAGAGTTTGCACACCAACATATATAAGGGGTCCCTGGGCACACATGAAAGGTATCCAACACAAAGTCTTCATAAAGTTAATGGCTTGATATCAGTAATATAGTTGACGAGCTATGCTTGCTGCATGCCAAAAAAATGCACTGTAGGTACTTTTGAAAGAATACAATATTTGGCAACTTCGAATAGCTGAAGTTATTTATTAGGAAAAGTATTATGATCATATCTAAAAAACTGCTTTTTTAAAATACAAAATGGCAATTAAACTCTAATTTTCCACTACAAATTATCTCAAATTATTTAAGCATCGTTCATCAGAATAACTCGAAATTAAATGAAATGAATAATGATCAACACTATCCATTATGTCAAGAAGACGCGCTAAATAATTGTGAAAAGCTGATTTGTTAATAAATTCAGTATCCATCGCAGTCTCTTTTTCTGCATCTTCAATATCATACGTCGTATCTTCCTCCACATATCTATTGCAATCCTGTGTATATTGCCAATTCATCGTCGTCCCTCCCTTCATAACCAAGTCATGCCCCTATATCAAACATGCTGATGATCGTTCTCAATACAGCATCTCAAGCATCAGCCAGATGATAAAGTTTCAAAATCACCCCTTCACATTTGATATCCACTGACCAGGCCTGTTTTTCATATATTTAAATCTCAACAAGTTCCTCATCACAATAAGATTTTTTCTTAATATCTCGAAAATTGTGAGCGTCTTTATAGCTCATTTTATAACTCATTTCTCATAATGAACCTTTCTTCTGGTTATTGCCGAATAAATATGACAAAATAATTGGCTACAATACAGTATCTGAAGAAATAAGATCTATTTTTGGAAAATACAATAAAACAATCCGTCTCAATGTAAACAAAATCAAAAATTATAGTCCTTGTGAATCGAAGATTTTTATTTTATCATAACGAGTCTCTAATACGTTTGTGCTTTTTTGCGTAAATATGATTCATTTTCATCCAAATATTGTGAATATTTAGTGAATCGATGACAATACAATCAGTACAAATGAACAATCTTTCATGTAATCTTTCCAGATAGTAAGAATACAAAATTTCACATTTAGCATATTTTTTCTCAGTGCCAAGCAAATATTCAATATTTTTGACTTCAAATCTATGTTCAAAATGTCTAGTACCCAAAGTCTTTTTCGAAAACAATTGTTCTTACGTTGAAATACAGAAAATATGTCTCATATGCTCTGTTAAAGTATCCATAATACATCGAAAATGGTATTTATTCATACAACCACCCAATACATTTGTTGTTATGTTAGCTTGCTGCCAAATCAAAAGTATACAACCTCCAATGCATTTAGGATAGCTTGATAAGCTTGTCATAAGTAGTTCTCGTTGTAATTGATTGCAAATTCATATGTGCTCAAGCATTGAAAAGGAAAACTGGTTGGCTTTTCTCGATATCCTCAAGCATGGTACCTAGCAACTTGCAATCTGATCAATGAATTGAATTTTTTAACCGATAATTTCATGAACATGTCATTAAAAAGCATCATTATAATATATATAGTGATATGATAGCTGCAATAGTGGAGGGGGGGTCATAAAAACGTTGAAAGAGGTGCTTTACAAAAAATTCAGTGGAACATATCGATTGGTCCTTGTAGTTAAATGAGTATAATAATAAAAAATTGGTTCAAGCCCTGTGGACAGGAGCTATTGGGCGCATGTTCATCTTCCTTGTGGCCCGTACTGACCAGTAAAGAAAAAAATGATAGGACGATGTTCCCCTAGAACATGCGCCCAAAAAGCAGTATCATGTTGAATACCTTAATATTATTGATTATTATATAATAATCGATGAAAATACTGACAGAGACCCAGGAAATTTGACACATTTTGTCTTATATCTCCAGAAATTGAAATCGTATGGAGCCAAAATTTTGCACAATGTTGCAAAATGCTACAATCGACGTTAGTACAAGTTTTTGTTGCAATCTGATGAATAGTTCACGAAAAAAAAAATTTTTTTTTTTTCGAAAAAATTAAAAGAAATATTTTTTAAAAAATTACCAACATTTCGATCATAACAGAATTTTGCCAAAAGTTGCGCGCTTATATCCTCGAACTGACTACCAAGTTTCGATTCAACATCTTCTTTAGTTCCTGAAATATCAGGGAAATAACCTCAAAATTTTAAATGTCTATAACTCCTAAACTGTCCGGCCGATTTTGCCCGTTAACGAACTTAACCGTCGCATTTTGATCAGAATCCCACCCTGAAAGTTTGAAGTCGATAGGACCTTCGGTGCTCCTGTTATCGTGCCTACGGCCGGAAAACCGGCCGGCCGGCCGGCCGGACGGCACCCAAAAATCTGACACCGGATTCGTGATCAGGGAGTCCGAATTAGTCTATTAGCCAATTTTCAGCTCGAAATTCGAAAATTACAGACATTTGGACGAAATGATAGGACGATGTTCCCCTAGAACATGCGCCCAAAAACAGTGAACTATTGGCATGAAACCCCGTGACGTTAATACAAAGAACGACATAGATAAATTAGCCTTCAGTCACATAAAAATAGCACGACCTCATAAATTTCAGAAGAATTGTACGTAAATTTAGACACGTTTTCACAAAAGGGTATCGATGGACTACTAAACTATTTAAAATCACAAAAGTCCAACTTACCAACCCAGTGAGTTACCTACTTTAGCGGTAGACCAATAAGTGGTGCTTTCTATCAAGAAGAATTGCAAAAAACACGGCAGCATGATGTTTATTTGGTTGAAAAAGTATTGCGTGGAGAGCAGTAATAATTTTCCAATCATCTCGAGATGCTGAGAAATCTACATATTATATTCATGTGAAAAGAACCATTTTTGCTAAAATCGAGCTTAGAAATCCTCATAGGAATTTACACATAAAAATCATCTGGAAATGGAATGTGGGTCTGCTTCTATTGATTGTCGTATAAGTCCCGCAAGAAATTTTGAACCTGCAGTCATGCTCATATCTAATGAATGTATAATATCTTTTGACGACTGGCAATGGAGATCGTTTATTGCATTAATTGAAAATGATGCTGATCAAAGAGATTGTGGCGTTGAAGTTGAAAAATCCAAAGGTGTGATGACCCGCGTTGCCAAATGGGAAAACTGCATGTATTTCAGCGATGCCGACTTGAATAAATTGATCCCATTAAATACTGCTATAATTTCCCATCGCCTAGAGATGTTGAAAAATTTAAAAATATCGTTTTACTATTACAAGTTCCTAGATATCATGAAAGATCTATCTCAGAAGAATAATCAAAATTCGATTGAAGATTTAATAAATTCCTTTTGTAGAATTAATCCCTCTGTTGAAAGTTATGTAATCTTAGAATGTATGTACTACTATAAGAATACGGTATTGAATGATGTGGATAATATACATTTCACGTTATGTCAATAAAAATTGGTTCAAGCCCTGTGGACAGGAGCTATTGGGCGCATGTTCATCTTCCTTGTGGCCCGTACTGACCAGTAAAGAAAATAAAGAAAAAAAAGCAGTATCATGTTGAATACCTTAATATTATTGATTATTATATAATAATCGATGAAAATACTGAGAGAGACCCAGGAAATTTGTCACATTTTGTCTTATATCTCCAGAAATTGAAATCGTATAGAGCCAAAATTTTGCACAATGTTGCAAAATACTACAATTGACGTTAGTACAAGTTTTTGTTGCAATCTGATGAATAGTTCAAGAAAAAAAAATTTTTTTTTTTCGAAATAATTAAAAGAAATATTTTTTTAAAAATTACCAACATTTCGATCATAACATTTTGCCAAAAGTTGCGCGTTTATATCCTCGAACTGACTACCAAGTTTCGATTCAACATCTTCTTTAGTTCCTGAAATATCAGGGAAATAACCTCTAAATTTGAAATGTCTATAACTTCTAAACCGTCCGGCCGATTTTGCCCGTTAACGAACTTAACCGTCGCATTTTGATCAGAAACCTACCCTGAAAGTTTGAAGTCGATGGGACCTTCGGTGCTCCTGTTATCGTGCCTACGGCCGGAAGGCCGGCCGGCCGGCCGGACGGCACCCAAAAATCTGACACCGGATTCGTGATCATGGAGTCCGAATTTGTCTATTAGCCAATTTTCAGCTCGAAATTCGAAAATTACAGACATTTGGACGAAATGTTAGGACGATGTTCTCCTAGAACATGCGCCCAAAAATACTTAATGCCTTTAAAATTGTTTTTGATTTTACCCAATAATGTCGAACTTATTCACGATATTAATTTCTCAAATATACTCTGAAAATTATATAATCATAGCTGATTACGTTATTTCATTGGTCAATTTGCATTCAATCATAACTAGTATATAGGAATATGTTATTGAATGATTCCGATAACAGTCATTTCACAATGAAAATACTCGACCCCACCCACAATGTCTATTCAAACATGTTAATTAGTTCTAGAATGTTCCTCTGAAAAGGCGCTACCTGCTCGATCTCTATATGTAGTTCCAAAGACGGTTTCACAACGTCGAGCCTCAGTGGCCGGGTCGGGTAACACGTCGGGCTCATAATCTGAAGGGTGCCGGTTCGAATCTCTACGTCGCCGAGAATTTTTTCATTAATTCCTACAAAGCGGTCACCCAAAATGTGACGTCATGATTTCTATTGTTTGGTCTGGAAACCCTGTAGTATTACTACTCAGCACTAGACCCATCACAAATATTCCTAAACCACTCTCAGCATAACCTTTACATCCCAAAAACAGTCATTTCTCCTCTGCGCATGTACAGTCCACTCGTGGCTAGAAGTCCTCTCAAAATCACAAACCTCACACAAAATTCCGATTCACCAACACCAGTAGTTCAGGAGATATCGCATCTTCAATCCACGCATGCGCGGACCCTCACAAGTAGATTTTATGGAGGAATAGCATCCTCCACCCCAAAACCCCAATCCTCTCAGAAGAAAACTCCAGCAGTTAAATCATTTCTCGTCTGCTCATGCGAATAAAGAAAAATGCCCGGAAGAAGCATTATAAATTTCAGTATTGGCCCCAAGGATTATGTTATTAACGCTACACCTCGGACGCTACGCTGTCTCGTCGAAACTGGCTCGCAAACTCACAGAATTGACATGAGCTGTTGATATGGCCTTCCAGTTACACCCCCAGTTGTTCACCGTTCAGAAAAAAATTAAAAACCAATTTAAAATTCCACATATCGTTCTCGCATTACTTAGTAGTTAGTGCTAGGCGGGTTCTGGGTCACCAGGTGATCAGAACCTCACTTATTTGTTTTCGCGGTTAGAATGATGATTGACGCCATGACAGTTGAAACTATCACAGCGCCATCTTGGTGGACGGAATTTTTCGGAAGCTTTTGGGACGTAGAATTTTATGAAAAAGTTCTCGGAGACGACTGGATTCGAACCCGGAATATTTTACTATGAGACCGGTGTGTTAACCGATCGGCCACAACCACTAACCTTAAGAGGTACCTTTTTGGTCCCACATCAAACGCAGGTACCCTTTGCATTGTGCGTCTCAGGGGGCCTTTTTCAGGTAATTAATATGAGTCGATTGGAATTATTCTATCAGTCATATGAAGTTTGATGCATGAGGATCCTTTTTTCGAATTGGGGAGGCATTTATCGTTTATATGAATGGGAATACCGGGGATTATCTGGATCGAATAATTTCTTTTCAGCAGACTCATTACGAAATAACGAATTTTGTGTATCTTTTTTTATTTTCAAGGGCGTCAGTTATCATATAAATATTTTTGGACTAATATGTTGGATAGCAATTGATTGGGTGGGAACAGGTCAGATGAAACTTGTGCACAAAAAAACAATTTTAAGGTCATATTTTTATTGACATGAAAAATCTACATCATTTAACACTTTATTCTTTTAAAAGTACATGCATTCTAAGATTACATAACTTTCAACAGATGGATTAATTCTACAAAAGGAATTTATTAAATCCTCAATCGAATTTTGATTATTCTTCTGAGATAGATCTTTCATGATATCTAGGAACTTGTAATAGTAAAACGATATTTTTAAATTTTTCAACATCTCTAGACGAGGTGAAATTATAGCAGTATTTAATTGGATCAATTTATTCAAGTCGGCATCGCTGAAATACATGCAGTTTTCCCATTTGGCAACGCGGGTCATCACACCTTTGGATTTTTCAACTTCAACGCCACAATCTCTTTGATTAGAATCATTTTCAATTGATGCAATAAACGATCCCCATTGCCAGTCGTCAAAAGATATTATACATTCATTAGATATGAGCATGACTGCAGGTTCAAAATTTCTTGCGGGACTTATACGACAATCAATAGAAGCACACCCACATTCCATTTCCAGATGATTTTTATGTGTAAATTCCTATGAGGATTTCTAAGCTAGATTTTATCAAAAATGGTTCTTTTCACATGAATATATGTAGATTTCTCAGCATCTCGAGATGATTGGAAAATTATTACTGCTCTCCACGCAATACTTTTTCAACCAAATAAACATCATGCTGACGTGTTTTTTGCAATTCTTCTTGATAGAAAGCACCACTTATTGGCCTACCGCTAAAGTAGGTAACTCACTGGGTTGGTAAGTTGGACTTTTGTGATTTTAAATAGTTTAGTAGTACATCGATACCCTTTTGTGAAAACGTGTCTAAATTTACGTACAATTCTTCTGAAATTTATGAGGTAGTGCTATTTTTATGTGACTGAAGGCTAATTTATCTATGTCGTTCTTTGTATTAACGTCACGGGGTTTCATGCCAATAGTTCACTGTTTTTTATTATTATGCTCATTTAACTACAAGGATCAATCGTTATGTTCCACTGAATTTTTTGTAAAGCACCTCTTTCAACGTTTTTATGACATATGAGACATATTTTCTGTCATTTCAACGTAAGCACAATTGTTTTCGAAAAAAAAAAAAACTTTGGGTACTAGACATTTTGAACATAGATTTGAAGTCAAAAATATTGAATATTTGCTTGGCACTGAGACAAAATATGCTAAATGTGAAATTTTGTATTCTTACTATCTGGAAAGATTATATGAAAGATTATTCATTTGTACTGTTTGTATTATCATCGCTTCACTAAATATTCACAATATTTGGATGAAAATGAATCCTATTTACGCAAAAAAGCACAAACGTATTAGAGACTTGTTATGATAAAATAAAAATCTTCGATTCACAAGGAACATAATTTTTGATTTTGTTTACATTGAGGCGGATTGTTTTATTGTATTTTCCAAAAATAAATCTTATTTCTTCAGATACTGTATTGTAGCCAATTATTTTGTCATATTTATTCGGCAATAACCAGAAGAAAGGTTCATTATGAGAAATGGGTTCGACCCACCCCAAAGAGAATTACATGAAAGCCAGGTAGCTTCTTCGAATTTAACTAGTCGGTAGTCGAACAAGGGTACAAAGGAATATTTATTTGACCTAGTGAATGATGGGGTGTTAACTTAACCGCATTCAGATAAGAGGCAGGGTTTTCTTCTAACCATTGTGGGGGGATCTATTGTATTCGATATAAGGTGGAAACAATTTTGTATTTATTGCATGCTGAGTGGTCATATATCTCTTTCAATATTCAGGAATCGTGTAAAAAAGAGGGGGCTCGTAGTGTGTACATTTTTGATAGTAATACGAAATGTAACTCTACTTTATTTTTTCATTGCAAAATTGCTTAACAAATATATCATGAATATGTAAGTCATCAAGAGCTTGGCGTCATTTTAAACATTTGATTCCCATGGTGTGATAGATGCTCAATTGTTACTTCAAACGATAAAGAGAAGGAACTTCAATCGAGCCCTTTTTCAGGTATCTTTTGCTTACGATGAATACATTCATGAATCTCAGAACGCACTCCATATCAGCTTTACAAAAATGTTCAGCATGGAGGATTAAGCTATAAAGACGCTCACAATTTTCGAGATATTAAGAAAAAATCTTATTGTGATGAGGAACTTGTTGAGATTTAAATATATGAAAAACAGGCCTGGTCAGTGGATATCAAATGAGAAGGTGTGATTTTGAAACTTTATCATCTGGCTGATGCTTGAGATGCTGTATTGAGAACGATCATCAGCATGTTTGATATAGGGGCATGACTTGGTTATGAAGGGAGGGACGACGATGAATTGGCAATATACACAGGATTGCAATAGATATGTGGAGGAAGATACGCCGTATGATATTGAAGATGCAGAAAAAGAGACTGCGATGGATACTGAATTTATTAACAAATCAGCTTTTCACAATTATTTAGCGCGTCTTCTTGACATAATGGATAGTGTTGATCATTATTCATTTCATTTAATTTCGAGTTATTCTGATGAACGATGCTTAAATAATTTGAGATAATTTGTAGTGGAAAATTAGAGTTTAATTGTCATTTTGTATTTAAAAAAAAGCAGTTTTTTAGATATAATCATAATACTTTTCCTAATAAATAACTTCAGCTATTCGAAGTTGCCAAATATTGTATTCTTTCAAAAGTATCTACAGTGCATTTTTTGGCATGCAGCAAGCATAGCTCGTCAACTATATTACTGATATCAAACCATTATCTTTATGAAGACTTTGTGTTGGATACCTTTCGTGTGTGCTCAGGGACCCCTTATATATGTTGGTGTGCAAACTCTTTGAATAGTTTTCACTAATGTGATCAATACTCATATAGTCATGGAATTTATCATGTTGCATGATTGTGTGTTTCCTTAAAGCATCGTTTCATGTGAATTTCTTTCCACATACGAAACAAGCAAAGCCAATTTGTTTATGTATATTCATGTGTCTGCTCAAATTATTGGGTTGGGTGTATTGTTTTTCACAAATGCTGTAGGTATGAATTCTGTTGATATATAAAATGAGACTGATAAGTATACGCGTTAAATACTCTTTATATCCACTATATACATTTTTATAGCTGTTTTATATACGTTTTGCATTCACTTTATAACTGAATATGTATCTATTCATGAAATTCTACGGACGTAATAGATCAGTCCAAGCACAATCATAACAATCTATACACATTCTTTATAGAAATTCAATAGAACACAGGAACAAAATTTGCCATATTTATTTGTGTATTTTCATAGACATTCTAGTATCTTCGTATAGATTCATACATCTTCGTATACACTCATGAATCAAGCAATTTTGCTTAGGAGTTTCAAGACATGTATTCGTTTTATAGTTTGGATATATGTATACACTCATGCATTTTTTTTGTCGTAGTTCATATGAATTCATCATGAAAAAGTTGGAAGAACATGCGAATTTGATGATGATTTAGGATGAATATACAACCTACATACATACGCAACCAAAGAAAAACATAGAAAAACATGCTATTTTACAGATTATTCCAGGCCAAATATACAGATGAAGATACACCAGGTCGATAACATTACAGATGTATCAAGAATTATATCTAGACTTGTACAATTTATTTGAGTAAACACAGGGTACAGAAATGTATTTGTGATAGATGACTAGGGTACTTCCATTCCAAAGAAAATCTTGATATTCACGCGTTAGTTTTTATGAATTGTCCAAAGACCCAATATGGAATATTGAGAAGAGATTGACATAAATACGACAATACTTCCGATTATGCTTGAGGGGATAATCCTTATGAAATTACTAGGGTTAACAAAAAATGGTATTAGGGATGATGAAAGTTGAAAATAATGATATTCTGATTATGCATGGGGTCAGATCGAAACTGTACGCAGTGAAAAACT
Organism: Halyzia sedecimguttata; assembly: GCA_937662695.2. Lineage (NCBI taxonomy): Eukaryota > Metazoa > Arthropoda > Insecta > Coleoptera > Coccinellidae > Halyzia > Halyzia sedecimguttata. Next base: position 11,815,025 of record OW569418.2, read on the forward strand.
CAACAACGAATGATGAAATTAATATACAGAAGTGTTTCAACACAAACGCTAGTGGGAGACATTCACTGTCGGGGCAAAAATTAACAGTGCTGTGCCTAAGATTCCTGAAGGATACAGCAACTATTTTGGCAAAATACAACATACATACATACGTAACCAAGAAAAATATGGAAAAACATGCGTCAAGCTATCATCATGCTATCATCAAACTACCATCAAGCTACAATCAAATTAGCATCAAACTATCATAGCAACTACTTCATGTATAGTTTACATCAATTTTGTGTATTTTCATAGAAATTCGAGCATCTTCGTTACTAGGGTTAACAAAAAATGGTATTAGGAATGATGAAAGTTGAAAATAATGATATTATGATTATGCATGGGGTCAGATCGAAACTGTACGCAGTGAAAAACTCAACAACGAATGATGAAATTAATATACAGAAGTGTTTCAACACAAACGCTAGTGGGAGACATTCACTGTCGGGGCAAAAATTAACAGTGCTGTGCCTAAGCTTCCTGAAGGATACAGCAACTATTTTGGCAAAATACAACCTACATACATACGTAACCAAGAAAAAGATGTAAAAACATGCGTCAAGCTATCATCATGCTATCATCAAACTACCATCAAGCTACAATCAAATTAACATCAAACTATCATAGCAACTACTTCATGTATAGTTTACATCAATTTTGTGTATTTTCATAGAAATTCGAGCATCTTCGTATACATTCGTGAATCTTCGTATACATTCATACATATTCGTATATAGTCATGAATCAATCAATTTTGCTTAGGAGTATCGAGACTTGTTGTTTATATCAATTTTGTGTATTTTTCATATACATTCGAGCATCTTCGTATACATTCGTGCAGCTTCGTACACATTCACAGTCAATTTTGCTTAGGAGTATCAAGACACGTATTCGTTTTATAGTTTGGATATATGTATACACTCATGCATTTTTGTCGTATTCCATATGAATTCATCACGAAAAGGATGTAAGAACATGCGAATTTGATGATGATTTAGGGTGAAAATACAACATACATACGCAACCAAGAAAAAGATGGAAAAACATGCATCAAGCTATCATCAAGCTATCATCAAACTACCATCAAGCTACAATCAAATTAGCATCAAACTGTCATCAAACTATCATAGCAACTACTTCATGTATAGTTTACATCAGTTTTGTGTATTTTTCATAGACATTCATACATCTTCGTATACAGTCATGAATCAATCAATTTTTCCGAGAAGTATCAAGACATGTATTCGTTTTATAGTTTTGATATATGTATACACTCATGCATTTTTGTCATACTTCATATGAATTAATCACGAAAAAGATGTAAGAACATGCGAATTTGATGATGATTTAGGATAAATATACAATCTACATACATACGTAACCAAGATAAAGATGGAAAAACATGCGTCAAGCTATCATCGAACTACCATCAAACTAGCATCAAATTATCATTAAACTATCATCAAACTATCATAGCAACTACTTTATGTACAGTTTATATCAGTTTTGGGTATTTTTCCTAGACATTCGAGCATCTTCGTATACATTCGTGCATCTTCGTACACATTCACAATCTGTTTAGCATAAGAGTACCAAGACATGTATTATTATTATAGTTTTGATATATGTATACAATCATGCATTTTTGTCATACTTCAAATGAATTAATCACGAAAAAGATGGAAGAACATGTGAATTTGATGATAATTTGGTGTGAATATACAATCTACATACATACGTAACCAAGATAAACATAGAAAAACATGCGATTTTACAGATTATTCCAGGCCAATATACAGATGAAGATACACCAGGTCGATAACATTACAGATGTATCAAGAATTATATCAAGACTTGTACAATTTATTTGAGTAAACACAGGGTACAGAAATGTATTTGTGATAGATGACTCGGGTACTTCCATTCCATAGAAAATCTTGATATTCACGCGTTAGTTTTTATGAATTGTCCAAAGACCCAATATGGAATATTGAGAAGAGATTGACGTAAATACGTTTATTTGCATTTTCCTCACAATTTAATCAAAACTTATAATCTTTATCGAAATATACTGAAAAATGGTATGATATGTTTATTTACATTTTTTCTCACAAATAAATCATCATTAATTATAATCTATATATATATACACTAATACATAATAATAATAATAATCTATACAAGCATCTCAAGTCCAAATCAATCTGAACAAAACAATGTTTATTTACATTTTTCAACACCAATCAACTTTAATAATCTATATCGGTATCCTCATCACCAGAATCTATGAATCTTTTGGAATGAGCTTTCAGATTATTCTGACACAAATTGTCTGGGATTGGATTATGCAATCTGTCGCAACATTCATCCTCTTCATAAATATTGAAAAGAACGTCCTTAAAATCAAAGTTACACCAAGACTCTCTACTTTTATACAAGTGGTGAATATGATCACTTTTAATATATAAATGAGAGTGATCTCTGCTGCTATGAATATTGGACCATATTCTTTTTAATACATCAACAAAAATTTTCAAATGAATTTTACACAAAAACAAATCAAACTTTTTAATGTGATAGTAATTTCGCCATACACACAAATTTTCACAATCATATTCATCGCTCCAATCGCGTTTATTTAGAAGAAAAGTTTGAGCTTTACGATTAGTGGCCAACGCTCTACTACTTCTAAAATCAAGCAGAGGTGGGTCTAGAGTTGAATTTTTCGATGTATCTTCTGTTATCTGTTTCCACTTGTAAAAACTAAATTTCTTCAAAATTTCAAGCGTTACAGATTTTGGCAAGTTCAGAGCAGGGGGCAAAAATTAACAGTGCTGTGACTAAGCTTCCTGAAGGATACAGCAACTATTTTGGCGCGCCAAAATAGTTGCTGTATCCTTCAGGAAGCTTAGTCACAGCACTGTTAATTTTTGCCCCCTGCTCTGAACTTGCCAAAATCTGTAACGCTTGAAATTTTGAAGAAATTTAGTTTTTACAAGTGGAAACAGATAACAGAAGATACATCGAAAAATTCAACTCTAGACCCACCTCTGCTTGATTTTAGAAGTAGTAGAGCGTTGGCCACTAATCGTAAAGCTCAAACTTTTCTTCTAAATAAACGCGATTGGAGCGATGAATATGATTGTGAAAATTTGTGTGTATGGCGAAATTACTATCACATTAAAAAGTTTGATTTGTTTTTGTGTAAAATTCATTTGAAAATTTTTGTTGATGTATTAAAAAGAATATGGTCCAATATTCATAGCAGCAGAGATCACTCTCATTTATATATTAAAAGTGATCATATTCACCACTTGTATAAAAGTAGAGAGTCTTGGTGTAACTTTGATTTTAAGGACGTTCTTTTCAATATTTATGAAGAGGATGAATGTTGCGACAGATTGCATAATCCAATCCCAGACAATTTGTGTCAGAATAATCTGAAAGCTCATTCCAAAAGATTCATAGATTCTGGTGATGAGGATACCGATATAGATTATTAAAGTTGATTGGTGTTGAAAAATGTAAATAAACATTGTTTTGTTCAGATTGATTTGGACTTGAGATGCTTGTATAGATTATTATTATTATTATGTATTAGTGTATATATATATAGATTATAATTAATGATGATTTATTTGTGAGAAAAAATGTAAATAAACATATCATACCATTTTTCAGTATATTTCGATAAAGATTATAAGTTTTGATTAAATTGTGAGGAAAATGCAAATAAACGTATTTACGTCAATCTCTTCTCAATATTCCATATTGGGTCTTTGGACAATTCATAAAAACTAACGCGTGAATATCAAGATTTTCTATGGAATGGAAGTACCCGAGTCATCTATCACAAATACATTTCTGTACCCTGTGTTTACTCAAATAAATTGTACAAGTCTTGATATAATTCTTGATACATCTGTAATGTTATCGACCTGGTGTATCTTCATCTGTATATTGGCCTGGAATAATCTGTAAAATCGCATGTTTTTCTATGTTTATCTTGGTTACGTATGTATGTAGATTGTATATTCACCCCAAATTATCATCAAATTCACATGTTCTTCCATCTTTTTCGTGATTAATTCATTTGAAGTATGACAAAAATGCATGATTGTATACATATATCAAAACTATAATAATAATACATGTCTTGGTACTCTTATGCTAAACAGATTGTGAATGTGTACGAAGATGCACGAATGTATACGAAGATGCTCGAATGTCTAGGAAAAATACCCAAAACTGATATAAACTGTACATAAAGTAGTTGCTATGATAGTTTGATGATAGTTTAATGATAATTTGATGCTAGTTTGATGGTAGTTCGATGATAGATTGACGCATGTTTTTCCATCTTTATCTTGGTTACGTATGTATGTAGATTGTATATTTATCCTAAATCATCATCAAATTCGCATGTTCTTACATCTTTTTCGTGATTAATTCATATGAAGTATGACAAAAATGCATGAGTGTATACATATATCAAAACTATAAAACGAATACATGTCTTGATACTTCTCGGCAAAATTGATTGATTCATGACTGTATACGAAGATGTATGAATGTCTATGAAAAATACACAAAACTGATGTAAACTATACATGAAGTAGTTGCTATGATAGTTTGATGACAGTTTGATGCTAATTTGATTGTAGCTTGATGGTAGTTTGATGATAGCTTGATGATAGCTTGATGCATGTTTTTCCATCTTTTTCTTGGTTGCGTATGTATGTTGTATTTTCACCCTAAATCATCATCAAATTCGCATGTTCTTACATCCTTTTCGTGATGAATTCATATGGAATACGACAAAAATGCATGAGTGTATACATATATCCAAACTATAAAACGAATACGTGTCTTGATACTCCTAAGCAAAATTGACTGTGAATGTGTACGAAGCTGCACGAATGTATACGAAGATGCTCGAATGTATATGAAAAATACACAAAATTGATATAAACAACAAGTCTCGATACTCCTAAGCAAAATTGATTGATTCATGACTATATACGAATATGTATGAATGTATACGAAGATTCACGAATGTATACGAAGATGCTCGAATTTCTATGAAAATACACAAAATTGATGTAAACTATACATGAAGTAGTTGCTATGATAGTTTGATGTTAATTTGATTGTAGCTTGATGGTAGTTTGATGATAGCATGATGATAGCTTGACGCATGTTTTTACATCTTTTTCTTGGTTACGTATGTATGTAGGTTGTATTTTGCCAAAATAGTTGCTGTATCCTTCAGGAAGCTTAGGCACAGCACTGTTAATTTTTGCCCCGACAGTGAATGTCTCCCACTAGCGTTTGTGTTGAAACACTTCTGTATATTAATTTCATCATTCGTTGTTGAGTTTTTCACTGCGTACAGTTTCGATCTGACCCCATGCATAATCATAATATCATTATTTTCAACTTTCATCATTCCTAATACCATTTTTTGTTAACCCTAGTAACGAAGATGCTCGAATTTCTATGAAAATACACAAAATTGATGTAAACTATACATGAAGTAGTTGCTATGATAGTTTGATGCTAATTTGATTGTAGCTTGATGGTAGTTTGATGATAGCATGATGATAGCTTGACGCATGTTTTTCCATATTTTTCTTGGTTACGTATGTATGTATGTTGTCTTTTGCCAAAATAGTTGCTGTATCCTTCAGGAATCTTAGGCACAGCACTGTTAATTTTTGCCCCGACAGTGAATGTCTCCCACTAGCGTTTGTGTTGAAACACTTCTGTATATTAATTTCATCATTCGTTGTTGAGTTTTTCACTGCGTACAGTTTCGATCTGACCCCATGCATAATCAGAATATCATTATTTTCAACTTTCATCATCCCTAATACCATTTTTTGTTAACCCTAGTAATTTCATAAGGATTATCCCCTCAAGCATAATCGGAAGTATTGTCGTATTTATGTCAATCTCTTCTCAATATTCCATATTGGGTCTTTGGACAATTCATAAAAACTAACGCGTGAATATCAAGATTTTCTTTGGAATGGAAGTACCCTAGTCATCTATCACAAATACATTTCTGTACCCTGTGTTTACTCGAATAAATTGTACAAGTCTAGATATAATTCTTGATACATCTGTAATGTTATCGACCTGGTGTATCTTCATCTGTATATTTGGCCTGGAATAATCTGTAAAATAGCATGTTTTTCTATGTTTTTCTTTGGTTGCGTATGTATGTAGGTTGTATATTCATCCTAAATCATCATCAAATTCGCATGTTCTTCCAACTTTTTCATGATGAATTCATATGAACTACGACAAAAAAAATGCATGAGTGTATACATATATCCAAACTATAAAACGAATACATATCTTGAAACTCCTAAGCAAAATTGCTTGATTCATGAGTGTATACGAAGATGTATGAATCTATACGAAGATACTAGAATGTCTATGAAAATACACAAATAAATATGGCAAATTTTGTTCCTGTGTTCTATTGAATTTCTATAAAGAATGTGTATAGATTGTTATGATTGTGCTTGGACTGATCTATTACGTCCGTAGAATTTCATGAATAGATACATATTCAGTTATAAAGTGAATGCAAAACGTATATAAAACAGCTATAAAAATGTATATAGTGGATATAAAGAGTATTTAACGCGTATACTTATCAGTCTCATTTTATATATCAACAGAATTCATACCTACAGCATTTGTGAAAAACAATACACCCAACCCAATAATTTGAGCAGACACATGAATATACATAAACAAATTGGCTTTGCTTGTTTCGTATGTGGAAAGAAATTCACATGAAACGATGCTTTAAGGAAACACACAATCATGCAACATGATAAATTCCATGACTATATGAGTATTGATCACATTAGTGAAAACTATTCAAAGAGTTTGCACACCAACATATATAAGGGGTCCCTGAGCACACACGAAAGGTATCCAACACAAAGTCTTCATAAAGATAATGGTTTGATATCAGTAATATAGTTGACGAGCTATGCTTGCTGCATGCCAAAAAATGCACTGTAGATACTTTTGAAAGAATACAATATTTGGCAACTTCGAATAGCTGAAGTTATTTATTAGGAAAAGTATTATGATTATATCTAAAAAACTGCTTTTTTTTAAATACAAAATGACAATTAAACTCTAATTTTCCACTACAAATTATCTCAAATTATTTAAGCATCGTTCATCAGAATAACTCGAAATTAAATGAAATGAATAATGATCAACACTATCCATTATGTCAAGAAGACGCGCTAAATAATTGTGAAAAGCTGATTTGTTAATAAATTCAGTATCCATCGCAGTCTCTTTTTCTGCATCTTCAATATCATACGGCGTATCTTCCTCCACATATCTATTGCAATCCTGTGTATATTGCCAATTCATCGTCGTCCCTCCCTTCATAACCAAGTCATGCCCCTATATCAAACATGCTGATGATCGTTCTCAATACAGCATCTCAAGCATCAGCCAGATGATAAAGTTTCAAAATCACACCTTCTCATTTGATATCCACTGACCAGGCCTGTTTTTCATATATTTAAATCTCAACAAGTTCCTCATCACAATAAGATTTTTTCTTAATATCTCGAAAATTGTGAGCGTCTTTATAGCTTAATCCTCCATGCTGAACATTTTTGTAAAGCTGATATGGAGTGCGTTCTGAGATTCATGAATGTATTCATCGTAAGCAAAAGATACCTGAAAAAGGGCTCGATTGAAGTTCCTTCTCTTTATCGTTTGAAGTAACAATTGAGCATCTATCACACCATGGGAATCAAATGTTTAAAATGACGCCAAGCTCTTGATGACTTACATATTCATGATATATTTGTTAAGCAATTTTGCAATGAAAAAATAAAGTAGAGTTACATTTCGTATTACTATCAAAAATGTACACACTACGAGCCCCCTTTTTTTTACACGATTCCTGAATATTGAAAGAGATATATGACCACTCAGCATGCAATAAATACAAAATTGTTTCCACCTTATATCGAATACAATAGATCCCCCCACAATGGTTAGAAGAAAACCCTGCCTCTTATCTGAATGCGGTTAAGTTAACACCCCATCATTCACTAGGTCAAATAAATATTCCTTTGTACCCTTGTTCGACTACCGACTAGTTAAATTCGAAGAAGCTACCTGGCTTTCATGTAATTCTCTTTGGGGTGGGTCGAACCCATTTCTCATAATGAACCTTTCTTCTGGTTATTGCCGAATAAATATGACAAAATAATTGGCTACAATACAGTATCTGAAGAAATAAGATTTATTTTTGGAAAATACAATAAAACAATCCGCCTCAATGTAAACAAAATCAAAAATTATGTTCCTTGTGAATCGAAGATTTTTATTTTATCATAACAAGTCTCTAATACGTTTGTGCTTTTTTGCGTAAATAGGATTCATTTTCATCCAAATATTGTGAATATTTAGTGAAGCGATGATAATACAAACAGTACAAATGAATAATCTTTCATATAATCTTTCCAGATAGTAAGAATACAAAATTTCACATTTAGCATATTTTGTCTCAGTGCCAAGCAAATATTCAATATTTTTGACTTCAAATCTATGTTCAAAATGTCTAGTACCCAAAGTTTTTTTTTTTTTCGAAAACAATTGTGCTTACGTTGAAATGACAGAAAATATGTCTCATATGTCATAAAAACGTTGAAAGAGGTGCTTTACAAAAAATTCAGTGGAACATATCGATTGATCCTTGTAGTTAAATGAGCATAATAATAAAAAACAGTGAACTATTGGCATGAAACCCCGTGACGTTAATACAAAGAACGACATAGATAAATTAGCCTTCAGTCACATAAAAATAGCACTACCTCATAAATTTCAGAAGAATTGTACGTAAATTTAGACACGTTTTCACAAAAGGGTATCGATGTACTACTAAACTATTTAAAATCACAAAAGTCCAACTTACCAACCCAGTGAGTTACCTACTTTAGCGGTAGGACAATAAGTGGTGCTTTCTATCAAGAAGAATTGCAAAAAACACGTCAGCATGATGTTTATTTGGTTGAAAAAGTATTGCGTGGAGAGCAGTAATAATTTTCCAATCATCTCGAGATGCTGAGAAATCTACATATATTCATGTGAAAAGAACCATTTTTGCTAAAATCTAGCTTAGAAATCCTCATAGGAATTTACACATAAAAATCATCTGGAAATGGAATGTGGGTGTGCTTCTATTGATTGTCGTATAAGTCCCGCAAGAAATTTTGAACCTGCAGTCATGCTCATATCTAATGAATGTATAATATCTTTTGACGACTGGCAATGGGGATCGTTTATTGCATCAATTGAAAATGATTCTAATCAAAGAGATTGTGGCGTTGAAGTTGAAAAATCCAAAGGTGTGATGACCCGCGTTGCCAAATGGGAAAACTGCATGTATTTCAGCGATGCCGACTTGAATAAATTGATCCAATTAAATACTGCTATAATTTCACCTCGTCTAGAGATGTTGAAAAATTTAAAAATATCGTTTTACTATTACAAGTTCCTAGATATCATGAAAGATCTATCTCAGAAGAATAATCAAAATTCGATTGAGGATTTAATAAATTCCTTTTGTAGAATTAATCCATCTGTTGAAAGTTATGTAATCTTAGAATGCATGTACTTTTATAAGAATAAAGTGTTAAATGATGTAGATTTTTCATGTCAATAAAAATATGACCTTAAAATTGTTTTTTTGTGCACAAGTTTCATCTGACCTGTTCCCACCCAATCAATTGCTATCCAACATATTAGTCCAAAAATATTTATATGATAACTGACGCCCTTGAAAATAAAAAAAGATACACAAAATTCGTTATTTCGTAATGGGTCTGCTGAAAAGAAATTATTCGATCCAGATAATCCCCGGTATTCCCATTCATATAAACGATAAATGCCTCCCCAATTCGAAAAAAGGATCCTCATGCATCAAACTTCATATGACTGATAGAATAATTCCAATCGACTCATATTAATTACCTGAAAAAGGCCCCCTGAGACGCACAATGCAAAGGGTACCTGCGTTTGATGTGGGACCAAAAAGGTACCTCTTAAGGTTAGTGGTTGTGGCCGATCGGTTAACACACCGGTCTCATAGTAAAATATTCCGGGTTCGAATCCAGTCGTCTCCGAGAACTTTTTCATAAAATTCTACGTCCCAAAAGCTTCCGAAAAATTCCGTCCACCAAGATGGCGCTGTGATAGTTTCAACTGTCATGGCGTCAATCATCATTCTATGCGAAAACAAATAAGTGAGGTTCTGATCACCTGGTGACCCAGAACCCGCCTAGCACTAACTACTTTACTTCAATTGGCGCAGTAGATCCTCGTCCATATTTTAATCAGTTGCCTCGTATATATCGCATTGATTCAGGTAAACGCGTAAAAACCCGTCAAAATATGGTCACCACATGTTATATATTCCGTGTAGGAATTCGAAATGAATTAATTTCTCCAGTTTGAAAGTTCAAAATTATTGATATTTTTTAGGCTCCTAGTAGTCTGTTCTCAGTGAAATTTTGCACACCCCAAGAGGTCATCATTTTTCACCGAAGTACCAAAATTGAACTCAATCCGATATTTGGTTTCGGAATTTCAAGCAATATATTCCGCTGATAGTAAAAAAAAAATTTAATTTTTCCACTCATGCTATCCCCACGAAATTTTGCACAACTATTTAACACGGTACTTTACATCTAACTACCGGGTTTCAATTCAATCGGATCAGTAATTTTCGACTTATAGTGAAAACAAAACTTCCATTTCATTTTCAAATATTCGACATTGTTTGGCGCTCTAGTTCCTCGGAACTGAGTGCTTATCAATTTGCCCAAATGTCTGTAATTTCCAAATTTTTCGATGAAAATGGTCTTAATAGATTTGGTTCGACTCACTGATCAAGAATCCGTGGTCGAAATTAATTCTGTCCGGCCGGCTGGTCCGGCCGGTCCACCCGTCCGGCCAGCCGTAGGCACGATAACTGTCGAACGGAATGAGCTAGACAGTTGAAATTTTCAGAGTAAGTTTGGAAGATAAATATCTCGGCTGAGTTCGTTATTGGACAAAATCGGACAAATGGTTTCGGAGTAACAAAAAAAAAATTTTTTTTTTACAAAACAAAATTCCAAATTAAATTTTTTTCAATAAGCAGTTTCATCATAAAAATCCAATGATATCATTTTTAATTCTAACATGCTAATACTTTCGGAGATATAATTTTTCAAAATTTCAATAATAAATCGTATTTTTACGTTTTCACAGAATTATATAATTATTCTATGTATGATTTGTCATAATGTCAACTTATTTTCCTGAGACATGACATTGTCTAATTCCTTGCTAATAGTTGGTTCGAGAAAAGTCAGAAGCGACTTAGAGAGACAAGGGTAAAAAACCGTCAAATAAACCCCCATGTGGCGATTTTATGTCGAGAAGTGAAAATTAAGAATATATATCCCAGGTAAGTACCGACGTTTTATTCTAATACCGGAGATCGACAAGATCGTACGAGGAGCCCGATAGCCGGTTGGTCTACGCCGTCGGGTTTTCGGTTTCGGAACGAGAGAAGGCGGGCTCAAATCCCGGAAAGGGAGTTACACTTTTTGGCGCTCTAGTTCCTTGGAACTGAGTGCCTATCAATTTGCCCAAATGTATGTAATTTTTATTTAAGATGCGTTTCACCATTAAAATCCATCGATATCATTTTCAAGTCCAACGAGCTAATACTTTCGGAGATATAATTTTTCTAAATTTCAATAATGAATCGTACGTACTTCTTTGTTTTCACAGAATGCTATAATTATTCTATCTAAGCTTTATTATATGATCTGTGTTCATACTCGTACATTTCATCCTGTTCTATAAGAAAGAGTCAAATTCATTTCAGCTATTTTAATTTGATTTCTTCCATGGTGCAGTTCTCATTCTCAGATTGCTCATTTAATCTTGATAAATAAACTATTATTTGAATTTAATTTCCTTTATGATGCAGTTCTTTCATAAGAATACATTGATTTAATTCCCAACTCTGAGAAACCAATACTTTCGGAGATATAATTTGTCTGTTTGAACTAGAGCGCCAGAAAGCTCCTGTCCACAGGGCTTACACCCATTTTTTTTCTAGTTTATAGCCATCCCATCCGACATTTGTGTCGTCGGCATAAAGATAAGTATCAATGACACCTTGAGATTGAGTGACTTGAAATTGGTCGTTTTGAACTTGAATATCCTGAAATTGGTCGACTTGATCGTGATGGTCTTGGAATGGGTCTTCTTGAAGTATGCCAGGTAGATCATTAATGTAGACAACAAACAATAAAGGCCCCAGTATAGTACCTTGGAATACGCCTTCTAGGACTAATGCCTCTGACGATTGAAAACGGTTTCCTGCTTGATGCAGTACAATAAATTGTCTACTATTCTCCAGGCAGCTTTTGATGAGTTTCGGTGGTACACCTCTAATTCCATAACATTCTAGTTTTTCCACGAACCTAAGATGGTCAACGTGGTCAAATGCCTTTGAAAAGTATACGGAAAGGCCTGTTGGCATCTGACCCTTATCAAGACTGCTTATCATTTTCCATGTTATTTCAAACAGGGCAGTTTCTGTACTTCTTCCAGGGGTGAAGCGATGTTGCCTGCTGGAGAGAATATTAAATTTAGAAAAGAAGTTCAGGAGCCGATTAGCTAGGATTTTCTCGAATATTTTAGCGAAGGATGTTATGAGGCTGATTGGTCGGTAGTTAGAAAACTCATCATGATTACCTTCTTTGTGAAAAAGTTGGACTAGAGATATTTTGAGGGAGTCGGGAAAAACAGTATTCTCAAAGGAACAGTTGATCATATGGGGACTAATGAAGATTGAGGTTGAATGAGCAGCTCCAAGACATAAAGATGATTCATTTCAGTCAGTTTTACAGTCCTGGACTACCATCACCGAAGGTGATCTAGTTTTGGGTGTACCTCGACTTTAAGTGAAGTGTTTTCTGATTCAAAAATTAAAAAAAAAAATTTAAGAACCGTACCCCTAGAAAATTAAAAAAAATCACGAAAAAAAAAATTGGTTCAAGCACTGACGTGAAGTCAGAAGCTTTTGCGCGTATGTTCTATTGTCCATTCTTCTGTAGTGGACACCCTTAATCGAATTTACCATGGTAAATTATGTTCATTCTCCTGTATTGGACACTTAATTCGAATTTACCATAGTAAATTGAACCAATTTTTTTTTTGTGATTTTTTTTTAATTTTCTAGGGGTACGGTTCTTAAAATTTTTTTTTCGTCATTTTTTTCAAATTTTCTAGGGGTACGGTTCTTACAAAATTTTAAACACGTTTTTATGTTGATTTTCTACTACTAGTTACCTAGCACCATTTCGATCGAATATTTATTTTTTGAGTTATTAAGGAAATAATATTCCAGGTGGGTATAACTCGGAAACCGTTAGACCGATTATAACCAAAAACGAACTCAACTCTCCCTTTCGGATACGCAACCTACCCTGAAAATTGCAAGTCCCTATGTCCTTTCGTTCGAAAGTTATCGAGGTAACAGTCACCCATTTACTGAACTCACACAAGAATGCTCGAATCTCCAACAATATTTAACCGATCGTATTAAAACTTGAAACTTGGCAGTAGAGTTAGGTTATGAAGGCTCTTGCCAAATTTCAGCAATTTCAAACGGATAGTTACTGATATATAGAATTTTTTTATTTTTATTTTCAATGATTTATTAAAAATTTTCTACAAATGCTATCCTCACTAAATATTGCAAACATTTTCGCGTTGGCATTCTACAACTAATAACCATGTTTGAATTCAATCGGTTCAGTATTTTTCGATTTAATGAGGAACAAAAACCACCAAATTTCAGAAAATTTCAGATGGCTATAACTCTAAAATCGTTTGGCCGATTATGCTCATAAACAAACTGAAATGTCGCGTTCTGGTACACATCCCAACCTGAAAACTTCAATCCGCTATCTCATTCCGTACTCAAGTTATCGTGACAACAAAAATATTTTTTAATAAATAAATAAATAATTATTTAATGAATAAAACAAAATTATTACTCAAAAACCACTGGTCCGATTATGCCCATTAACGAACTTGTCCGTCGTATTGGGATGCGCCACCTACCCTGAAAATTTCAAGTCGATAGACTTTTCGTTCTCAAGTTATCGTGGCAACGGCCGGACGGCCGGACGGACAGAATCAAATTTGACATCGAATTCTTCATTGGGGTGTCGAACTTAATCGTTTGAGACCATTTTCGTCAAAAAGTTAGAAAGTTACAGACATTTGGGCAAAACTATAACGCGATGTTGCCCAGAACATACGCGCAATATAAATAATAAATAATTAAAATTGAGCTTTACTTTTTCCGCATACTTTCTAGACGGAGTAAACATATAGGCTGAAGAAAACCATCACGCTATCATTGTAGCTCACCCCCAAGAACAATTTTCTCCCACAGAATATCCACTATACAGCTTTGTTCGTTTTGTTGTTGTCTAACAATGGAATGAATGCACCACATGAGAAGTAGAATAAAACTTATTTACTTTATACTGTCTGCCCTGCCAACAACCAAAGCTGTCGATCGCTGCTGAACAACATCAACCCTCTTGTTACGAGGGCTCGAAGGTAACACCTAAGAATCTGAGTGACTATTACCACATGATTAGGGTCTCGTTTCTGTAGAAGCTTTGCACTTCCTCTACTCTCCCGATTCAGACGGCGAGATTCGGGCCGTCCCATTGTAACTTAATGAGTACATTGGCGAGTCTTTCAGGAGTTTTCAGGCCAACTACTTGTGCCTTTTCAAACGTTCACGTTTCACCCGCTCCCAATTACTGTACATCTAACTGGAAACTCACGTGCTGTTATGTCCTAATCAGTTCCCCCGTGATTCCTCGTTCCGTTCGGTTCTAACGAGTGCGACCGTGGCATTTGCCGGGAAAATCGATACGGGTGAGATGTACTTGTTGTGAAATAAATGTTTTCTTTAGCCGTTCATCGATATGTCTTTCGGCGAACTTATTTATTTGCGATCGTTTGATGCAAGCCTTGAAATTTTTTATTGGAAAACTTGAGAAATCTGCTTGATGTGGTGTTTGCCGTTTGTTCAATTGATTCTGCTAAATCAAGAAAAGTAAAAAGAATACGATGAAGCATTTCGGTTAAAAAAGTGGGTAAACCCTATTGACAGCATTTTTGACAAATCATATCTCCAAATGTATTGGTTTCTCAGAGTTGGGAATTATACATGGTGAGTCTTTGACCACTGCATTAATTTTAACCAAAGATTCCTCTCATCAAATGAAACACTTTTTTCATTTAACATTTTACCAAATTCAGCTCAGGTAAAAAGATACATGCTGTTGAAATTTTGAAAGAAAATCAGTTTTCATTTTGTAGCTTTGACATCCTTTTTTAGAATAAAATGAATGTTGGCGTAAAGTTTCCTATAACTATGATACATATGTTCCAAATATTAGTTATTTTCTACTTCTACTGGTTTTCTAGTTATGGACTCGTGGATTCATAAAACTAAACGAAATTAGCATAAATAAAGCATATAAAGTTTTTCTTGAGTCATTTCAAGAATATTCCATCGTTTTAGAACATTATATTATTCTTCATCATTTCTCCTTAAACGCACAGTTTTCGAGATATTCTTCATTGAATGTTTTAAAATGGAAAACTCCAGAAATTTCACTACTTTTATGGATCCGTCCCTGAGCGTTGGAATCCCGAATCAAGCTGTAAACCACGTTACCATGCCTTATTCTCGTCCGCCAACAATGTCATAGATAATTTATATGCGGGAGTGTATTAGCACATTGTGAAATCTTTAAACGATTGTAACTTTTTACCTGAGCCGAATCTGGAAAAATGGTAAATGAAAAAAGTGTTTCATTTGATGAGAGGAATCTTTGGTTAAAATTAATGCAGTGGTCAAAGACTCACCCTGTATAATTGGATTCTTATGATAGAACTGCATCACAAAAGAAATTAAATTCGAATAATAGTTTATTTATTAAGATTAAATGAGCAATCTACGACGATTTATCCTTATGGAATGGGTTGATGCAACTTACACTCGGTGCATTAGTTTTCACAACTAGATACACCTAGGAAAGTATCCTAGAAATGTCTAAACTAGAACAAGGCTGGCGACAATCATGGCAGATTGTCCATATATTCCTGATATTTGAATAGATATAGGTTGACGAATAAATTATTTTAATTGTTCATTTCAGTTGTTTCCAAGATAAAATATGTATATTTGCACAGAATACAGATTTTCGTTGGTAATTATGTATATTATATTCTTGTTTTTCTTTATTTGAAAAATTATCTCATTATAAGACAAAATTTATTAATAAAATACAATCTTCTTTCCATGATTTAATAGTACATATCACAAATACACTCATTCTGTATTTATCTCAAGAAAAAATATTGAATACACATGTATATCAACATTTTAGCATTTTTTTGCTAGCAACATTATGAAAATACTAATATAATACATAAGTTATTCAATATGCAACACTTCAATATTATTCTGGGTATCAAAACAGTCTTGTATATATTCATAAATTCAAGATTCGAAATCTGGTTTTCCAACACAAAATAAGTACGAATTATAAACAAATCAAAAATAAGGTTATTTAAATTCTACCTCGGCATTGAGCGCTGGCTGCCGCGTTCGGAAACGGTGATCGAGAACTCGATTTTTTGCAAGAACCTGCAAACAGCTGTTGATCCAGGGTTACACCATATGCAATAGATAGTGTATTATGTACATGCGTCCGAAAATCCCTAAGATGACTTGCATGAACACAGATCATTCATATTTATATATTCATAGATACTATTAGATCGTTCTGTGAAATCATAGAATCACGATTTGATATTGTATTTTTGAAAAATCATATCTCTGAAAGTATAAGCTTCTTAGAGTTGAATATAGTATCAAAGATACCACGGGTTATTGGTCACTGAGTAAATCCAAATGCTTTAAGACCATTTTCGGCCAAAAATTCTAAAATTACAGACATTTGGGCAAATTGATAAGCACTCTGTTCCGAGGAACAAAAACGCCAAAAATAATATCGTGATAGCAAGATTGCTTTATACACAGAGTCCTAGAACTTTAAGAACAAAAATCCCCAGAAAAAACTCAGCCAACACAAATTCTGAAAATGCTCTGACGTGCATTAATGAGCTTTTCCACGCATCGTGTTCACATTTTGAACTTTTTTTGTTGAGTTTTTTAGACACTCGAAAAATTTTAGCGATATCGGACGGATATTTTTTGAGAAATTCAAATTTTCTAGCGATACGATCTTCACGAAATTTCACATCGGTATTCGACAATCAGTTACCAAGTTTTAATTCGATCGGATCTGTGATTTTGATTTATCGAGGAAACAATTTTCCAGATGGGTATAACTCCAAAACCGTTTAGCCGATTATGTCCAACAAACGAATTTGACTGTGACTCTCTCTTTCCGTTCGAAAGTTATCGTTGTAAAGGTCATCCATCCAGCTAATGAACTCACCCAAGGCTGTTCGGATCGTCAAAAATATAGATCAGATTTTGTTTAATTTTGGGACTTGGCCGTAACGTTATGTTTTAAAGACTCTCGCGATATTTCATCGATATCAGATAGATAGTTTCTGAGATATAGAATTTCTTTCAATGATTTTTGCGCGCATCTTCTGGGGAATATCGCGTTATCATTTTGCATAAATGTCTGCAATACTCGAATTTTTTGCCGAAAATGGTCTCAAACGATTGGGTTCGACTCCCTCATCAAGAATTCGAGGTTAACAAAACAACATCAATGATGAAACAACTAGGTATATCGTTTATGTTGTTTCGTTGTTGTTCGTTAGGCAACATTGTTCGATTGATTGCTTCTGAAAAATATCTTGTGTTTCTTACGCGAATCAAAAAATAATGATTTTTTTATTTTATAGATATTTTTCGGAGCATGAGAGAGAAAACCCAGAAAGAAACCATTCAATAATGAATATACCTCCCACAGTATATTTTAATGATTACTTATCATTTCGTAAATAATAGTAAAATGAATAACGCGATGTTCCGTAGAACATACCCGCAAAAATAATTTTAACCGAGAAATATAGAGCAACAAAAGGAAGTTGTTTTTCTATTAATAGAAGGGGGTTATACAGATGTTTACTTTTCAGTAGTCCAGTAAAAATCCCAGTTAAGATGGAAGTTTCAGTACCTCAACACTATCCTATTCAAAGTATCTGAACAAACCCAATTCATATAGAAAAGATGTATCTAGACAAAACTACCATTTAACCCAGTAGAGAAACCATAACCAATAGATCTATCAAACATGTCTAAAGTAGCTGTTGATAAGCCACTTACCGTAGTTGATTAGCCAGTTACCGTAAACAAAATGGGTTCAAGCCCTGTGGACAGGAGCTTTCTGGCGCTCTAGTTCAAACAGACAAATTATATCTCCAAAAGTATTGGTTTCTCAGAGTTGAGAATTATATCAATGTATTATTATGATAGAACTGCATCCTAAAGGAAATTCAATTCAAATAATAGTTATTCATCAAGATTAAATGAGCAATCTGAGAATGAGAACTGCACCATGGAAGAAACCAAATTAAAATAGCTGAAATGAATTTGACTCTCTCTTATAGAACAGGATGAATTGTACGAGTATGAACACAGATCATATAATAAAGCTTAGATAGAATATTTATAGCATTCTGTGAAAACATAGAAGTACGATTCATTATTGAAATTTAGAACTTCATCTTAGCAGAAATTGAATTCAAACATCATAGAAGAATTTAAATTCAACAAGAGTGCCAAAAATTATCAATCCAAAACCAATAGACGAATTCTACCCAACAACGAACTCATCCGAGATATTCATTCCTCAATTCTATGATGAACGATAATATATATCTTTCCTCAAATCTACTCCAATACACCAATATTCCAGTTTTGTTTTTAGTGGAGATATTCTGAACTCAATATTATTAACTTACCATTACCATTCCCATCATCATATGGATTGACCATCGGCATGAAAATATCAACCAACAAAAAGTATGATATTATATTATCATTCTCATATTTATACGATTGCTGGAATGAAAGAACGTCATTTCTCAGGAGAATAAGTTGACATTATAACAATTCATAGAATACCCACATAATAATTCTATCATTCTGTGAAAACGTAGGAATATACGATTTACATTGAAATTTTGAAAAATCATATCTCCGAAAGTATTAGCTTGTTAGAGTTGAAAATGATATGAATGGATTCTTATGATAAAACTGCTTATTAAAAAAAATTTAATTTGGAATTTGTTTTGTAAAAAAAAAATTTTTTTTGTTACTCCGAAACCATCTGTCCGATTTTGCCCAATAACGAACTCAGCCGAGATATTTATCCCCCAAACCTACTGTGAAAATTTCAACTCTCTAGCTCATTCCGTTCGAGAGTTATCGTGCCTACGGCCGGCCGGCCGGACCGGCCGGACGGCCGGACAGAAGGGATTTCGACCACGGATTCTTGATCAGTGAGTCGAACCAAATCGTTTAAGACCATTTTCATCGAAAAATTCGAAAATTACAGACATTTGGGCAAATTGATAAGCACTCAGTTCCGAGGAACTAGAGCGCCAAAAAAGTTCCATAGCCATTCGAAAAGATACTACCAGTACCAATCAATGTTATTTTCATTTCTATTGAAGTAATAAATCCGTAGGATAATAATTCAGCTATAGCAACCAATCTAATCCATACAGAAACCGCATTGGCTAGGACAGGACTAGTTCTCATAGTACAACCCAAAATTTGTTTATAATTGGATCTCCTGAACCAAAAATAGTTAACGCGTTGACTGTCCCCATTCTAATTCTTTTTAATCTCCCACGTCAAAAACTAATGCAAAGATAAGGGTAACATTCGAATGATAGATTATGTATCCCACGAAAAAAATTGATATTGTATCCATTTTGTCAGTGTTTTTTACATGTTCATATCTGATTCATGAACGCCATATTCTCATTTTTCTATACTGGGCGTCTATGTATCATATGCGAACATGAACTTAACTTAGAAATATTCACACCGCCAAGGGTATTAACAGACTGCAGTGCTAGAAGAGATTGAGTATTGTGTTCGTAAAAAATCAACAAGTCCAGAGCGTTCCTGCCAATAGGGTCCTTCATAATGACTTTGTATAAATAATATACAATACACAAGTATATTATTTGTACGAAGCCATTATGAAGGACCCTATTGGCAGGAACGCTGTGGACTTGTTGATTTTTTAACAACGGTATCGCCATTTTTCATTATTATTGTGTTTGTGTAGTTCTGTAGGAACTGTTGTGCATTTTGAATCTATTCGAAATTAAGGAAGTTTATATGTTAAAAAAATTCAAGTCCAATGCAAGGCTCGATGCGGACGTTTGTTGAATCACATATGATTAAATTATTGAAGATATATACCTATACAGTAATAATTTATGTACAGGAATTCCTTTATACTATATGGTTCCAAAACAATTAAATTTGTTTTAACCTCCTTCTTGGGGCAATTCCGTATTCGTAGATGTTGTAGCTGACTGAATCTTGTTGAAGAATCTTATGTAGCTATAATATGTTACCTTTCCCTAAGTGACAGATCGGATATATAACTGTGATATCTTTCTGCTTGGAAGTAGTTGATGTTCCGAAACAAGAACAATATGCATTCGTAGATGTAAAAGGCATATGGAGGTAGTTAAGCAAATCAATCCAACCCACAAATTTGTAGTTTTGAGGAATTTCAACTTGAAGTATATGAGTAGGTATACAATTTCTCATTTAATTTTATTAAATGAAATTGATCCAACCCAATTTAGACTGTTCAACCATCCTATTAGCCAACGTATATTTTTCATAGGAGCCATTCAAACTACTTGAACGTTTTACACGAATAAAAATCCTAGTTAGCTCATACGTGGCTTAGCACTTCAGCAAATATATGTATTCACACTGACCAGGGAATTCATGTGGCCGTTTTCTGCAAATGGTCAAAAAGTTGATATCACAAGAGACCGTATACAAAACTAATGTTTGACATTTTGTGGGTTGGACGTAAATAGTCCATGCCTTCTGAATACTCCTCTGCAACTTTTTCTCATCTTCACTGAGCAACCTCATGTGTAATAAAAATTTTTCAATGTCGTCTCATCCATATGGAAGGAAATACTTCTTAGAGCATATGTAGCAGAGTTCAGTTTTTCACTAAAATTGGCTAGTTGGCCTTGAAAACAAACTCTATCAACTGTATGAATATTTCTCTTGGAATATGTGTACAATTACTTAAGTCCAGACTATTTTCATCCATGATATCGGTGGTTACCTTCATAGAAATATTAGTAAATAGGGAGACAGTGTATAAAGAAAGCACCTTGTGGTCAGGAATAAAAAAACCCCGAAACTGGTGACAATTTTCGAATTTCAGAATAGCTACCAACAAAAATAATTCTGAAGACTTTTGTTTGGTGTCTGACGAAGGAGTCTGATATAGTCTCCAAAACGTTACGAAATAGTTGTTTTATCGTTGATTTCGTTTCATAATTGTTTTTTTGGCAACATTGTTGATCAATGGACAAGTAGGCATATAGTTTGGGAGAGAAAACCAATAAGGGGATCATTCATTAATGAATGTAACTCCCAAAGTACTATAATTATTATAACTGTTTATTTCCGACCCAATAGTAAATGTATGTTAAGTAATCATTAAATGATACTTTTGGGGGTATACTCATTATTGAAAGGTTTCTTTCTGGTTTGGAATGACAATGGGTTCGCCTTTGTCACCTGACATGAGTACTATATTCATGGAAAATTTTGAAGAAAAATTTGTGGATACATATTTGTTGAAACCAAAAGCTTGGTAGCGATATGTTGACGATATATTTGTAATTTGACAACATGATAGAGAAGAGTTAGGCAAATTATGTGATTTCATAAATTCAAAGGAACCTACAATAAAAATTACTTTGGAAATAGAGAAAAATAATCAGCTTTCTTTTCTAGATATATCGATAATTAAGTATCCGAACCATTTCGAAACGAGTGTCTTCAGGAAGCAGACACATACAAATAGATATTTAAATTTCTATTCAAACCATCAACTCAGTGCGAAAAAAGGTGTTATTAAAACACATTATGACAGAATTTAGATAGAAGAGCAAATAATCTAGTGCAACAGAATAATCAACAAGAACAGCAACCCAATCTGTTGAATGTGATCCCTTATGTTCGTGGCCTTTCTGAAAAAATCAGAAGAATCGGTTCTAAGTTTAATATAAGAACCGTATTCAAAACACAAAATATCTTTGGTCTTTATTAACAAAGACAAAGCCCATTAACGAAAAACAAAAATCAAAAAACAGTGTATATAATATTCCTTGTATTTGTGGTAAATCGTACACAGGAGAGACATCATGACTACTAGAAGTAAGGAAGTCAGCACATAAGAAGAACTTGAGAAATAAAGACATACAGAAATCAAAAATAGCAGAACATGTTTGTATGTACAATCCAAGGAGATCAATTGGTATTGACCATATTTGGCTGAATTTATTAAAAAAGGGGTTTGAACTTGGAAATTTCTATGCAAAGTGATACTATGATATTCAAATACTGTTAATGTGACAATTCTCGAATTTCAGAATAACTACCAACAAAATAATTCTGAAGATTTTCGTGAAGTGTCTGACGAAGGAGTCTGATATACACTGAGAGAACAGTTTATTTATAAATAATAAAGTTTATTCATATTAAATAAACCCCTTATTCATATATGGCGTAATAAATATTTATTTGTCCCAAATAATGGATTTGTTTGAGTTTTAAAAATAAATATATATTTGTGAAAAATTAATATATATATTAATTATTAATATACGATTTATTAATAGATGAAAAGGTTTATTAATAGATACAAAATTATATTATCATTCAATTACGATTTATTAATAATAAATAAATGTTATTTATGAGAATTAAATATTTGTTTTGAATGAATATCATTAGTTTATAATGAATAAAGATATATTTATATTTCAGAAAAGAATATTTCTCATAAATATAGGAAATTTATTATAAGAAATTATATATTCATGAGAAATAATGAATTTATTGAAGGAGAAAAGAAATATTTTTATTAAATAATGAATTCTTATTAATAAATATATATTATTCATGAGATAAAACAATGTTCATTCAGTAGTTTATATATAAACTATTGACTTTCATAGAATGAACATTGTTTTATCTCATGAATAATATATATTTATTAATAAGAATTCGTTATTTAATAACAATATTTCTTTTCTCCTTCAATAAATTCATTATTTCTTATGAATATATAATTTCTTATAATAAATTTCCTATATTTATGAGAAATATTCTTTTCTGAAATATAAATATATCTTTATTTATATTTGTTTGGTATACCAAACAAATATAAATTTATATTCAGTAGATTATATTTCATGTAAATAAATAAAATTTATTATAGAATAATTTTATACTTTTGTAAATAACAAGTTTTTCACAGTAAATTAAGGTTTTTTTTTCGAAAAAAAATTATATTTTCCAATAAATATGATTAATTAAATGAAAACTGAAGTGAATGAAAACTGAGGGGAATGAATAATTAAAATCCATCACATTAGCCTTTTTATGTTTCATTGGAATGGAACTTAATTAAGTTATGTATTATTGAGTCAATCAACAATATATAGGGGTGGTGCATGAAAAATAAAATAAAGGAAATACACAAAACGTAATATTTATTCTATAATGAGAAAACATAACATAGGTTCAACATTAAACTTATAAAAAAAATCAGTCTATTCTTAGTATACATTCAACAACAAAATGTATTATTTAGTAAATATGTAATGAGAAAAAATTCTTAGGAGGTCCAACATTAAACTCTTACAAAATATTAAATCAGTCTAGTCTTAATATGCATTCAACAACAAAACGTAATATTTATTGAATAATTAGAAAATAAACAGGCTCAACATCAAACTTTTAAAAAATATAAAATCAGTCTAGTCAGTACAGATTCAACAACAAAACGTAATATTTATTGAATAATAAGAAAAAAGTTTTTAGGAGGTTCAACATTGAACTCTTGCAAAATATAAAATCAGTCTAGTCTTTACAAGCATTCAACGCAACAAAACGTAATATTTATTAAATAATGAGAAAAAAATAACAGGTTCAACATTCAACTTTCAAAAAATCAAAAAAAGTAAAAATATAATTCGAGTCTAACTATACATTCATCAATATTTTAGTATCAGATAATGGAACATAATTTTTCTTAATTATTAAATTCTTATGAACTCAACTCATTTATGTGAAGCAAGAAATAATAAATTTGTCAGAAACATTTAAATGCAAATAAATTAACAATTTGGTCGAATTATGATTAGGTTCAAGAAATTCGCTCTCACATACACTAAATCAAAAATTACACTTATGGCATTGTCTCACCTAAACTTCAGGAACAATTGGGTACATACATGAAATATATTTATTTCCATTAGCTGATTTGTGGATATGTGTTAGAAAAGGCCAAAAGTCTTCGAGGACATTAACTTTAAAGGTATGGGAAGAAATACAATTTACCTGATAGGCCTGAAAATGTTTATCAAAACCGAAACACAAAACTTCTTTGCAATTTAAACGATAATTTTTATTGTTATATTCAATAGATTCTATAACACAAAACACTGGTTCTCCAAAATTATTTCGACCGTATTGTCATACCACTCCTTTCTTATAGAGTACTCCATTGATTTTCAACCAACTCGAATATACTTCTCAAATGGCTCAAACCATTTTCAAACAAAAACTCCTGGAAATCGGACATTCTGTTCACACACTTATCACAAAACTTTTAGTTCGTAGTAACTCACAAATACACTATCCTAACCATATCATATCTGACTGAAGAAAAGGAAAAGACTGAATTAGAATTAGAAGATTTTCAGAGTCGCAATTCGCTATGATGGGGTGGGGTCGGGAACATAAAGATCCGAGCGTAAATAAACACTTATTCAGGTCTAATCAAGATTTATTATTAATAAATAAATGTTGATTAAATGATGATAAAACAAATATTTGTTTGACAGAAATAAGGCAAATTTTAACTTGAAATAATATTTGTTTGGTGGAAATAAATCATTTTGTTATAGTTAATAATATTCTCGAACATGACTTTTCTGTATTAGATTTATTTCCTATTAATAAACCTTTCTAATAATTAATAAATATTGCCTAAATAAATAATATATTTCTGAGGAATAAGCTTAAAATCAAGTGGATCTAACTATTAATAACATTTATTAATAATTAATAAAATTCATTAATAATGAATAAATCTATCCCAAATAAAGAATTATTAATTATTAACCCTAACATTTCTCTCAGTGTAGACTCCAACACGTTACGATATAGTTGTTTCTTCGTTGATGTAATTTCGTTATTGTTTGTTAGGCAGCATTGTTCGATGGATTGCTTCTGTAAATATCTTGTGTTTCTTGCGCAGAAGCAAATCAAAAAATGATTAATTTTTATTTTATAGATATTTGGGACAGAAAACCCAGAAAGAAACCTTTCAATAGTAAACGTATGTATTAGAATAGGTCCTTACGTCACCACAGACACAGTCCTGTTTATTTTCCAACCAACAGTGAATGTATGTCTCTAGATCGAAACTATTCGTTTGAGACCATTCTCGGCCAAGAAGATGATCAGGTTTTTTTTGGTCGTTTGTTTTTGGAGTCGAATTGATATACTTGGAAATATTGGGAATTTTTTTCTGGAGGTAATCAGCTTTGGGCGAGTTCAGTACCAAGATGGCGCTCTGGCTATACATTTGAACAGCGCGCCAAAGCTCCTGTTCACAGGGCTTCCCCACTTTTTGCGCGAATGTTTTGGGAAACATCGCGTTATTTTTAAATATACTTGTACTTCAACCTAAATAATCTTTAGTCCGTCTATATAAAGTACCGGAAAAAACAAAGCTCCATTGTAATTATTTAGTATAACGTCGAGGTTCACCCGAAACTAGATCACCTCTATAATTTTAGGTGATGGTAGTTCAGGACTTTAAAACTGACTGAATTAAATCATCTTTATTTCGTGGCGCTGCTCGTTCAACTTCAATCTTCATTGATCCTCATACATTTTCAATGGGACTAAGATCTGGTGAAGCTACTGGCTATGGAATGGTGTTCTATGCTGGCTGTTAATTGGTGTTCTTGCATCCAAGCTTGAGTGATGAGTATAGACTGAAGAATGGCATCTTGCATTATCCTGCTGAAAACGCCACTCCTCTGGATATAAAGCATGCACCGTTTCAAGGAGTAAATCGTTTAGAATGCCACTATACTTTTCACTATTAATGGTACCATCAAATATACAGAGAGGCGTAGCACCACGCTGAGATATCGCTCCCCAAACCATTATGTTGCTGGGAAATTTAAGCACAACTGGTTGTTCTGATAGGATTTTTAAGTGATTTCCACCAAGTTGGAAACAACTTTCATGGGATATAAAGACATTATTAAAATTACGTTCTTGAAAACGTTGACAAAATTCTATTCTTTTGTAATGGTGT
Organism: Halyzia sedecimguttata; assembly: GCA_937662695.2. Lineage (NCBI taxonomy): Eukaryota > Metazoa > Arthropoda > Insecta > Coleoptera > Coccinellidae > Halyzia > Halyzia sedecimguttata. Next base: position 11,841,835 of record OW569418.2, read on the forward strand.
CATTATAGAATTTTTTTTTGTTTCCTTGATATGTAGCCTTGTCTTTTCAGTGACATACGGACGGTTTCTGGTTATAAAAGTATATCCAGAAAGCTTTATTGGCCTTAGGACGACACTATCCGAGCCTAGGGTTCCGCAAATTGGCTAACAGATTTGGAAATCAACGAAATATAAAAGTATATTTCGTTGATTTCCAAATCTGTTAGCCAATTTTCGGAACCCTAGGCGCGGATAGTGTCGTCCTAAGGCCAATAAAGCTTTTAAATTGTTTCCTTTAATCTTAAGCAGTCTTTCTGAAACTCGCCTATGCCTCGTATCTATGCCATTTTTTATCCTCATTATTGTCTCATATACTACACTTTTTCCTAGTTCAGTCAATTTCACTAATTTCTTAACGTTTAGAAAACCTTCTCTGAATAAATATTCTATCTTTTTTCTTTTTTCTAGTTGCGACCTTATTTCATGAATTGTATACCTGTTGTCAATCAACAATATTTGACAAATAGTGTCGCCATGCAACTTTGGCGAACTGCGCAAACTATTTTATATATTACTCTTGTCTTAGAATGTTACAAAAAAGAGATATATTAAAATTATGAAAAATAATCAATTCTGGATATTTTCTAGCCGGACTATATATTCCCATAATCACCCCTTGATATTTACGTTCAGATAAACCTACAGAAATTTGAATCGCTCCAGAAGCCATCTCTATAACAGAGTAATCCGATGCAAACGTACAAGTAATAGCCGCAACAGGGACCTTGTCGACGCTTCCTTCGATTCAGCATACGCCCTTTCATTATTACCACAAATCAAAATTGTATGTTCTACTACCGTAAACGCCATATTCCGGCAATTAGTGGGCTAACTGATGTGCCATCTGTTTCGCTGTCGTCGGAAATTGGAGAACGTGAGGAAATAGGATTGTCCTTCCTTTGGGAAGTTTCGGAAAGTCCGAACTGTTCGATGCGGTTCTTCGCTAACGAATTCGTAAGTTGGTGATAAATTTCGGAATTGGACTCGCTGATGTCCAATTGCAAATGTTTATCGTTTAATTGCTTTGGGATTGGCTTAATCTAATACTCGATTTTCAGTGGGTATGGACATTTTTCAGATAACTGAATGTGAAGCGAATCTATTATGGCAGTGAAGATAACAACTTGGTGCAAGGGCGTAGCCAGGAATTAATATATTAGTATTAATTCCTGGCTAAGCCCTTTCAAACCCTATAACGGGTTTGAAATACGAATTAATTTCGGGGGGGCCTTGAAATTTTGGCAATTGACTTTATAAGGGCAGGGGGTGTCAGGGTCGCTTTCTGTAACAAGTATTTGTTTGTTTTTAAATAAAAAAATTGTTTCAAGCCCTGACGTGAAGTCAGGAGCTTTTGCGCGTTTGTTCTATTGTCCAATCTCCTGTATTGGACAGTCTTATTCGAATTTACAATGGTGAATTCTATTATCCGTTCCTCTGGATTGGACACTCTCAATCGAATTTACCATGGTAAATTTGAATTAAGTGCCCAATACAGGAGAATGGACAATAGAATATACGCGCAAAAGCTCTTTACTTCACGTCAGTGCTTGAACCAATTTTTGTTCATAATTTTGAAAAATTTTCTAGGCGTACGGTTCTAACAAAATTTTACACAGTCCTATATGTCGATATTCTCCAACTAGTTACCAAGCTTCAATTCCATCGAGTCTATACTTTTTGAATTATCGAGGAAATAATATTCTGCTTTCGTTCGAAAGTTATCGAGGCAACGGTCACCCATGCAGCTACTGAACTCACACAAGGCTGCTCCGATACCAGCAAAATAGATGCGATCGTGTTCAAACTTGAAACTTGGCAGAAGAGTTAGGTTTTGAAGACACTCGCAAAATTTCAGCGATGTCGGAAGAATAGTTTCTGATATATAACATTTTTTCAATGATTTTTTATAAATTTTGAGTTATACGATCCTCATGAAATTTCGCAAGAATTTTCGCGTTAGCATTCTACAACTGACAACCATGTTTGAATTGGATCGGTTTTATAGATTTCGAGTTATTAATAAATAAAAACCAAAGTTCAGATGGGTATAATTCCAAAACGTTTGGCCGATTATACCTAAAAACAAACTCAAATGCCCCATTCGGATGCACAACCTTACCCGAAAATATCAAGTCCCTATCTCCTTCCGTTCTCGTGTTATGGTGACATAAAAAATATTTATTGGTAATTTTTAAACAATTTTCTATTGATATAACCATCTGAAATTTGGTTGTTATTTCCTCAATAATTCGAAAAATGCAAAACCGATTAAATTCAATCATGGTTATTATAGTTGTATAATGCCAACATGAAAATTCTTATAAAATTTTGTGAGTACTACTAGAACATTTTTAAAAAATTATTGAAAAAAATTCTATATATCAGTAACTATTCGTCGGAAATCGCTAAAATCGCGAAAGCCTCCAAAACCTAACTCTACTGCCAAGTTCCAAGTTTGAACACGATCGGATATATATTGTTGGAGCTTCGAGCAGTCTTGTGTGAGTTTATAGTAGATGGATGGCTGACCGTTGCCTCGATAACTTTTGAACGAAAGGAGATAGGGACTTGCAATTTCCAGGATATGTTGCGTATCCAAATGGTAGTGTTAAGTTCGATTGCGGGCATAATAGGCCCAACGGTTTCAGAGTTATACCCACCTGGAATATTATTTCCTCGATAACCCAAAAAATATAGACTCGATCGAATTGAAGCTTGGTATCTAGTAATAGAATATCGACATAAAGATGTGTTCAGAATTTTATAGGAACCGTACCCCTAGAAAATGTTAAGCAAATTATGAAAAAAATAATTTACCATGTTAAATTCGATTAGAAGTATCCAGTAGAGGAGAATGGACAATAGAACATACGCGCAGAAGCTCCTGACTTCACGTCAGTGCTTGAACCAATTTTTATCTTTGGATTATCCTAAAAAAAATATTTCTCTAATTTTTCTTTGGCTATAAATCAAATTATAAATTTTCTTCAAAAGTTCTACTTTTATCGCTAAAAAGAGTGGGGAAGCCCTTTGGTAAGGAGATTTGGCGCTATTGTTAAAACTTTGAGAAATCATATCTCCGAAAGTTTTGGTTTTCAGAGTTGGGAATGATTTCAATGGATTCTTCTCATAAAACTTCATCTCAAAAAAACTTAAATTTAAACAAAACAAACAAATCATAAAATAAATTAAATTCAACAAGAGTGCCTAAAATTATTAATCCGAAACCACCAGACTGATTCTACCCAATACCGAACTCATCCGAGATATTCATTCCTCAAATCTACTATGAAAATTATATTATATCAATTGAAACTTAGTCAATGTTCCAGTTTTGTTTTTACTGGACATATTCTGAACCTAATTTGACTAACTTACCAACGGATATATTTCTATCATCATCATCATCATATGGATTATCCACGAGCTATCTATGATAGCTTAGGCTATTTCATTGGTCTTTTATTATTCAATCATACTTTGTTTGACATGTCTCTTATTTGTAGATGAGATTAAAATGATGACATGTATGAACACAGATCATGAAATTCATAGATACAGACGTTAATTTCCGATACAGTATTCTGTGGAATCATAGAGTTACGATTTAATATTGAAAAGTTGCAAAATCATATCTTTGTAAGTATTAATTTGTTAGAGTTGAAAATAACATCGATGGAGTCTTATGATGAAACTGCAAAAATTGAATTCGAAATATGTAATGTAAAATAATTGTTGTTTTCATTACTTTGGAAACCATTTGGCCGATTTTGCCCAATAAAGAACTTAATCAAAATATTCATATCCCAAACCTACTTTGAAAAACTCAACTTTCTAGCCCATTCTGTTCGAGAGTTATCGTGTCTACGACCTGCCGGACAGAATCGATTTTGACCACGGATTCTTGATCAGTGAGTCGAACCAAATCGTTTAGGTAGTCCTAAACGTCCATAAATTACAGATATTTGGAATTCCATCATTTTTGGCGCTCTTGTTCCTCGGTATTGATCGGGTTACCGTAAAGTGTAAAAAAAAATTTTGAAAATTTTTAAATTTTGTTTCTACAATAACTCTCGAACGGAATGAGCTGGGCAGTTGAAATTTTCAGAGTAGGTTAGGGAGACAAATATCGCGGTTGAGTTCGCTATTGGGCAAAATAGGCCAGATGGTTTCGGAGTAACGAAAACAATTTTTTTTAACCTACAAATTTCAAAATAAATTGTTTTTTAGTTTAAGATGCTGTTTTTTCACCATAAAAATCCATTGATATCATTTTCAACTCCAACAAGCTAATACTTTCGGAGATATGATTTTTCGAAATTTCAATAATGAATCGTACTTCTATGATTTCACAGAATGCTATAATTATTCTATCTATGATTTATTATATGATCTTTGTTCATACTCGTACATGTCATTCTGTTCTATAAGAGAGAGTCAAATTCATTTCAGCTATTTTAGTTTGATTTCTTCCATGGTGCAGTTCTCATTCTCAGATTGCTCATTTAATCTTGATATATAAACTATTATTTGAATTGTATTTCCTTAATGACGCAGTTCTATCATAAGTATACATTGATATAATTCTCAACTCTGAGAAACCAATACTTTCGGAGATATAATTTGTCTGTTTGAACAAGAGTGCCAGAAAGCTCCTGTCCACAGGGCTTGAACTGAATTTTATAATATTATTTCTTTGTCGTGGTAATTATTAGAGGCATTATGTAATCAACACTGAGACATTGAAATTCATTTATCACTAAATGACTGCGGACCAAACCTTCTGACACCATTTCAGCTTTTATAGTGTTTTCAATATTATTTTATTTAGTTCCACAGTATTCCCAGTCGATTTTCAATCCGGAAATGAAGCTCATACGCCTCCATGGGATAGATAGATTGAATACTGCGAAAACTTTTCACTTCAATTTCCATTTCCTGCACGAGAATTCCGATCTGTGTGTTTTCGATGGAGTCATCGATTCTTCATTGGGAATAATTTCGGCAGAGAAACTTCGAAATCGGGTTGAAAGGGCTCCGAATGGGGCAATAGACCTCATCAAGGAGCCGCTCTAACTGAAAATCAATCCGGATTTATATAACATCGTTCTCTTTACGATCGACATAAAAAGGGGAACTCATTGTGTTAGAAAAATTTGAATAAAAATTGGCCCATTGATTAATGCCGTTCATCTTTTCATCTAACGGAATTGGCTCGTATATTTTCAGGAAACTTTCATCTCGTAAATAGGTAAAAAAGCTTCTAAATTTGAGAGGGTTATTAAATTCAAGTGATCAGCGGCTGGGGATCTATTTATATTCTATTGAAGCAGATCTACAGTTAAAAGATTCAATGCAGAACGCTTTAATTATGTATTCTATAGTCCTGTAAATATATCTGATCATACACAATGGAATTTACTCTTAAAAATTCCAATTCGAGTTTTTATGTATCTGGATTTTAGTTAAAACTAGTGGCCAGCAAATCTACCTAGCCTGTAGATCTACATTTTCCAGTAGTTATAAACCGAATGCAGCGCCACCTAACGGGTTCCTATTGTGACCCTGAGAGCCACTCAAACACGCACACAATGTTTCATCAAAATCGGTCAAGCCATTTCTGAGTTTCTATAGACCGATTGCAGCGCCACCTACCGGGATATATTGCGGGCCTGACACATGCTCAGATACACACACAAGGTTTCATCGAAATTTGTTCAGCCGTTCTTGAGTTTCTATAAACCGAATACAGCGCCGCCTACCACTCATCTATTGTGACCCTGAGACACACTCAAACACGCCTACAATGTTCAATCAAAATCGGTCGAGCCATTTATGAATTATTATAGAGCATTATCAGCGCCACCTACCGGATGCTATTGTGAAGCAATGACCCACCGAAACATACACACAAAGTTTCATCAAAATCGGTCAAGCCGTTTCGGAGTTGACATTTCCTTAAAAACACCCTGTACAGCAGCGGTAATCAATTCGTAGCGGTGTTACAATGTTGAGAATTCTCTTCACGATAGATCCCTTGGGGTGACATTTTACTTGAAACACCATGTATAGCAGTAGTTTTTCATTTTCGACCGTTAATTTTCCGCTTACTGTTTGAATATTTTGAGTAATTTTAATGCAAAAATCCGTCCGATCGCACGGATATTCATCATAGATTTCGTAACTCAACGAAAAGATCCAAATCCCAAGATACGTTCACTGTAGTAATGCTCCTTTATGTTGTTCATTGGGTAAAAATTAAAAAAATTCAGAGAAAGCTATTTCGGACTCTCCGAGATTCGATCCCGCTGCTCTGCGAACTATACGGCCCAAAGAGAACGCCTCTGATCACTCGGCTAGATTGCCTACGTGAGATAACTCTGATTTTCTATCAAATAAAGATTTTATAGTACTGGTATGATTTCCGACTTTCGATTTTTACAATAATATCAATCCTGTCAAGCGATTGATCGAGATCGGTTACTCGCTCATATTTCTCGCAGTTTTTCTAGACGATCCCAAGATTTTCGAGTAATTCCGTTCGAAATTCAAATACGATTTGACATTTCTCGTCGCTCGTTCGGACCGAAAACATCGACCTTGGAGGAGCCGCGTAAAATTCGTCCGGGAAAATGAAAGAGAGGATCGGAAAAAAGGCTCTGTAAAGGACTAATTTCGAATCTCGTCTTCGCGTTCCAGCAACTATTGTCGTTCCGAACGCCACCGTTCCACCGAATGCCTCAACACGATTTTGCTCCTTTTGGCAAAATCGGCGTTTTTTCGTCTCGTCGCTTCGAAAATGCGAAATTCTACGAAACTACCGTATTTTTCCTCGATAAACCCCCTCGAAATTTCCCCCAAACACCCCTCCTAATGTCCAAAAACACGTCTCGTTTATAGTAACATTTTCAAGGTTTCAAGGTTTTTTTTGATCCCCTTCTATCAATTACATCTTCCTTTTAGTGTAGGGATGAAATAATATGTCCGTATGCTACACCCTCCACTTACAACATTTCTTGTCATGAAAGGAGCTTTTGATCACACCTCCATTTACTTACATGAAGCTTCAAAAATTGAAAACTGTACCGTATAAGTACTATACTTATGCGGAGGGGGAGAAAAGACCGCACAGTGAACTAACATGGTTCACGGACGGTTCAGTGAAGGGCGGATGCTCTGGAGCTGGAGCTGGAGGTGGGCATATTCCAGGCGGAAGTGATAGCCATCACGACATGTGCCGTGGAGGATATTCGTATGGGCTATTCCAATAGCAACATATTAATTCTCTCTAACAGCCAGACAGCACTTAAGGCAATAGGCACCTGGAGAATTAACTCCAGACTTGTGCTGGAATACCGACAGCACCTGGAAACCTTGCCAGAAACCGAGTTGAGCTTAGATGGGTGCCGGGACACAAAGGGGTTGAAGCTATCCCCCTCTTCGGGCCAGAGTCAGTAGTAGGGGTGAACAAATCGGCTGTGAAAGGCGTCATTGAAAAATAGATCCTCGGTACTGGAACAAAACTTCAGGCCAGTGGCATGGTAAGTTAATGATGTGACAGAGCTGAGTACTGAGCTACTGAGTAGGAGTGAGCTCAGGACAGGATTAGGCCGTTGAATAGGTTCCTGGCTCGGTTTCTGGCACTCATGGTCATGTCGTCGCCCCCATAGTGAAGTCTCCATTGTGTGTGGGCCAGGATAATCAAATATGACATGTGAGTCCGTTTCGTCTGCCTCCCCACATTTCCTACAAACAGGGTTTTTCGTAGGATCCAATGCTGTTCAGGTGCTTTCTCAGGATACAGTGTTCGTTTAGTAGTCCAGTTACTGGACCTGTCAGCTAATAGGGGACCGACCGAGGTGCAATAAGCAGGCTACAGCACAGGCTACCTGCTCAATCGGTATCAGTCTAACACAAACAAATAAAATTTATACTTATGCAAACAGTTCATTAATCAAATTAACACACGGGAGATTACATTGATTTGCCGCAAAGCAAGAACATACGCGTTCAATGCTTCTTGCCTTCATGGGTATTCTGTAGCTCACGACCAAGATGCATAGAAAACGAAGTATTGACACTACCTACTTATAACCGTTGAAATTTTGGTCCACAAAACGGAAGAAGCTTTATAAAATCTTTTTCTACGTCACCCTGTAAATTACGATGGCACTAGAGTTGATTTGGCAGATTCTGACAAGCGACAAAGTTTAGTATCATTCCACTGTTACTACAAAGGTCGAAAATCGAAATCAAATGAATATAATCACAATCAAAGATTATAGAGTAGTTATAAAAATTTGATGAATTTTTCCATTATATTGTGAGTTCCAATCTAAGAAGGTTTTTAATAATAACACACTATTGTTTTATTGTATGCTATGTATTTCGGCTTTGTGGCATCATCAGGCTGGAATACAAATACAATGTCCAGAATTTTACATATAAAAATATGAAAATGCACTGACGTGAAGTCAGTACTCTTTGGCGCGCGTGTTCAAGTTGGCAAATTTGATTTGCATGTTGAGGGCTTCAAGCTCAGTGCATAGAACGAGCCGGAGATCTACCCTCAAGGTAGTGGATACCTATCACTGTAGGATCATAAATTAAGAGTGCTGTGTCTAAGATGACATAAGGAGAGAGCAACAAAGGGGAAGACTTGGGAGGTTGAGTATATTCATTATCATTGACTCCACGCCAATGCTATTTTTGCCTTTTTCTTTCATTATGAAGTCTGCAATTGGCGCGCGTTTACCCTCCCCAAGATCACTCGGAAACAACGCTATTTCCCCCAAACTGACTTGTTGTGTACCGAATTGCCATTAATTTTCTTTTAAAACCTCACAATATCGGCTAAGCACCAGACCCATGACCGATAGTCCTAAACCACTCCCATAACACAACCTATACATCCTTAAAACAGTAATTTCTCCTTTGCGCATGTGCAATACACTGGTGGCTGGAAGTTATCTCAAAATCTCAAACCTCACATAAAATTCCGATTCTACAACACCAATGGTTCAGGAGATATCGCATCTTCAATACACGCATGCGCGGGCCCTCACAAGTAGATTTGATGGAGGAATAGCATCCTCCACCTCAAAACCCCAATCCTCTCAGCAGAAAACTCCAACAGTTAAATCATTTCTCGTCTACTCATGCGAATAACGAAAAATGCCCGAAAGAGGCAGCATGTGTTCCATCTCTTATCTCCAACCAGCTGCAGGTGGACCTGGACGTGATTGCTCAGTGGGCCGAGGAATGGTTGTTACCTCTCAACAGCGGAAAATGTTGTGTGCTGCACATTGGTAAGGACAATCCAAAGCTTCCGTATTTGCTTGATGGGCGCTCTCTTACTTCAGTTCGGAGCCACCGGGATCTGGGTGTGGTCGTCAACGCAGATCTTGACTGGTCTGAGCATATTACGGAGACTTGCAGTAGAGCCAAAAAATTGACCTACCTCATTCAGCGGTCTTTTGGCGGCTGTAGTATACGGACTGCAAAATTGCTATACACAACATATGTGAGACCAATTCTGGAGTATGCGGGTCCAGTTTGGTGGGCCGCTGTAAGATCTGACTCGCAACTTCTTGAGTCTGTTCAAAGATGGTGCACAAGAATCCCATTTTCCTCCTTCTCTCGACCTGACTACCAGACAAGGTTGGGTTTATTCGGGCTAACCAGCTTCGAGGACCGGCGTACCAGAGGCAACATGATAGTAGCTTTCCGAGCAATTCATGGATTCTTCGGTATTGACCTTAGACAGTTATTCCTTCCAGATCGGAACAACCTTCGCGGACACGCTTATAAATTGGCCAAGGCACCATTTAGAACCTCCTGCCGAAGGAACTTTCTATCCAACAGAATTTTTGAATCGTCTCCCAGGAGCAGTGGTGAATGCAACATCCACCAATGGATTCAAGAACTCTTACGACCGATGCGGTGTAAATTAGTTTCTATTTCTCCTTTAGAATTCTAGCAGAATAATTTTAATTTTGGCTTTTTTGAGTGCATAGGTTTTACCTCCAATCTTATTGTAATTTAATAATAATAATAATGGATTTCAATATTGGCCCCAAGGATTATGTTATGAACACCTACGGACACTACGCTGTCTCCTCGGAACTGGCTCGCAAACTCACATAATTGACATGAGCTGTTAATTTGGCCCTCCAGTTACATCCCCAGTCGTTCGCCGTTCAGACCAATTTTGAAAATCAATTCAAAATTCCACATATCGTTCACGCATTCATTAAATTGCCACGGTAATTACTCGTCCATATTTTAATCAGTTGCCCTCGTACATATCGCATTAATCAGATAAATGCGAAAAAACACGTCAAAATATATTTACAAGATGTTATATATTCCACGTAGGAATTCGAACTGAAATAATTTGTCCAGTTTGGAAGTTCACAATTATTGAATTTTTTTTTAGGCTCCTAGTTCTAATGAAATTTTGCACACCCCAAGAGGTCATTATTGGTCATCGAAGTGACAAAATTTAATCAATCCGATATTTGGTTTCGGAATTTGAAGCCTAAAAGTTAAACATCTTTTGAACTCTTTCTACCGATGCTATCCCCACGAAATTTTGCACAAGAGTTTTCGTCGGTACGTTGCATATAACTATGGAGCTTCAATTCAATCGGATCAGTATTCTTTGAGTTATAGTGAAAACAAAATTTTGATACCAATTTCAAATATTTGATTTTTTTTCTAGTTTATAGCTAGTCTATCAATACAAAACTTCGCACGCATATAAAGATGATGATTCTACAATTTGGTGCTAAATTTCTGATGGATCTAGTAATCGATTTCGGAAATATTCTCGAAAAATGTTTAAACTAAAAATTGCCATAACACTGAAACGGCTTTGTGGATGATGACCATTATTGAACTCGTCCGAGATATTCACGCTCCTAACCTATCCTGCAAATTTCAATCCTCTAACACCTTTTGTTCGAGAGTTATCGTGTTAACGGCTGGACGGGCGGCCGGACGGAACGGGCGGCCGGACGGTACGGCCGGACGGATGGTCGGCCGGACTGGACGGACAGAATTGAATCTGACTACATCATACTACAGTATGATGTAGTCTGATGAAGTCGCTGTGTCGACGAAACGCGTACAATATTGAATAAATAAGTGTAAATCGTATATAATTTTTCATTGAATTAATATGGATCAAGTAAAAGCCACAAGCATTAAATTTCTAACCGAGATATTTATCTTCTAAACCTAATCAGATAGTTTCAAGCATATAAAACTTTTGAACAACATTTTGTTTTTTATTTTTGATTCTTTTATAGTTATAAAATCCACACAACATTTTGCAAACATTTGCGGGTCGGCATTCTACAACTACAAGTTTCAATTCGATCAATTTTCTATTTTGTGAGTTATTGCGGAAATAACTACAAAACTACTGGTGAGTATTACTCCCAAACAGTTATGTCGATTGTACCCAATATGGGACTCAAGCGTTACATTTGGAGGCGCAATCGACTGAAAATTTGAAGTCTCTATCTTTTGCTGTTCGAGAGTTATCTTGACCGGCCTGACTTAATCGATTTTGACCGCGAATTCTTCATCAGTAAGTTGACCTTAATCGTTTGAAACTATTCACTGTAAAAAATTCGAAAATTGCAAACATTTAGGCAAAATGATAGCACGCTGTTCCTTAGAGCAATCATTGTATCAGGTCGAATATGCCAAATTTCTCATTCAACTTATCACTATAAAGGTCAGTACTATGCCAAATCGGTCATGAGAATTTCTTCTGTATCACGTCCAAAGGTTTGGATACCCCACTACCAACGAATAGGCTGTAAGTTGAATGACTGTACGAGGCTACAATAAATATTTTTTTTTGGTTTTAGTCCCAGTCTATAATTAAAGTGACGAAACTCATAAGGAAGTCTCCTCAATAATTTGCGATATTGTTGCCCTGAACAGAGGGCCTATCAATTTACCCAAAAGTCTGTGATTTTCGAATTATTGGTCGAGAATGGTATCAAAAGTTAAGTTTTGACCCACTGATGAAGAGTCCGAGGTCAACCTTGATTCTGTCCGGCTAGCCGTGCGGAAGCTCGAACGAAATGAGTTGTAACGTTGCCTCCCTTTAAGATGTCTGCCCGACTAGGTGGAAGATCAGCGGTATATTTATGGGAAGATTTAGTGCTTAATTGCGCAAAATTAATAATTAATAACTCCTTTTGCGGAATTACCCACTTGAATATACTTCTCCGCACTATCCATATTTTGGTATATTTCACTTCCTGGGATATAAAGGTGGTTTAATAAGGTTCAATAAAATATTCCTTTGATTATAAAGAAAAATAATTAGCTCTGAAAATTAAACTTCCTCGGGGAATTCATCTAGGGTCGGCTCATGATCCTTTCAGTAATGGTAGATGGGCAGGGAAACTCAGGATATCTCCAGGTAACGTATAGATAATCAGGAAAGAAAATTATTGGGAATATTGGACACTATTTATTATCTATTGTTCACTTCGTGACAATGCCGACGTTTCGAAACAAATTCGTTTCCTTTTCAAGGCTGTAAATAAATACAAAAATTATATTATAAGACATACAATATGACATAACATGAAAATAAATTACCTAGTTACGACAAACAGTATTGTACGCTTTTTAAAAACATCAAGATTTTATAAAGAAATCAAAAACTCTTGTAGAGCAGGTACACAACGGAAACATCCCATCACCTTATCAGTTTCTATATTTATGACAATGACATCAACATAAGGTTACAAAATATTGATCAGGAATGGTCTTAACACTATTGACGAGGCTAGCCATTTCTTATTACTTTCTAAGTATATTATTATAAATCGTGCTTAGGTGTTGCACATCTTCTCTATGATTAACGGTATAATTTCTTTTTATGTGAATCATCTCGCTCATATTACGTCTATAACCAACCTCCTCTCTATCAAGAATCTTTACATCTTCAAAATTAAATTTATGGCCCATAGTCATTTGATGTAAAGTTAAAGCACTGTTTTGTTTGGCCAATGTAACACTTGTTACAATTAGCACAGGGTATCTTGTATACTACTCCCGATTCTAAATTATAAGGTGTTTTAAATATCAAATTTGTGAAAAATCTCTTTGTGGTGAACAAATTGTAAAAGGCACACTTGACATTCAACTCCTTAAATATTATATTTATTCTGTGAGAAAGACCAGTTAGGTACGGAAACTTAAAGTAGGAAGAAAGAGACCAGCTAGAAGAAATAGACGAGTTAGAAGGAGCATCAACTATATGACTTCGGTTGGATGTGTGTTTATTTATTATTCTTTTGATTAAGTATGTAGGATAGTTATTCTGCTTCAAAATATTTTCAACTTTATCTAAGTTCTTCATATGAAAAATCAAATATGAAATATGAATATTTCGATCAAAACATCAAAATATTCATAAGTTTAGATTTGATTCCAAGCCAAAGAAATGTTAGGTAGAGTTTCTGCTCCCAATCAAGGTATGTCAGATAAGTAGGGTGGGGTGCAGCTTCAAACCAAGCCCAAAACGTCAAGCTTCACGTATATATTCACAGATAAACCCAAACCGTTTCATAAGATTTGTAGAACACCTTTTTTTATTCTATCTCGTTAATTAGAACAAAGGAATCTCATGAGAAACGTTCAAGACAATCTGTTAGGAGCTAAGACCGTAAAAAGAACGAATCCCGGAAACCAGTCATTACCTTATCGTTAAATTGCGGAAAATCGTGCTGGCACACAGAATCGAAACGATAAATGTACTGAAAAAAATTATGCTGAAATAATTTCAATAATATATTGAAATATTGACTATGCAATATCAATATGGATTCGTGAGTCAAAACTTTTCTAATTTAGATTGAAAATAAATTAACGATTTCAAATTATCAGGTGACCAGCAAATCAAGTTCAGGTTTTACTGGTTGTGAACTACTAAATTCATAAACAAGGGGTATCTTGAACTACGAAGCTGGAGATAAAGAATGAACAATGAAAATGTTTATCTGAATGATTAAAATAAACCAAATGGTAATGTTAGAAAGAGAAGAATCTAGCGTGATGGGATTTCGTACCCAGAGTTAGAGAGTTGAAATTCGCGGGGTAGATTTTGAGTCCAAATGCGCTGTTTGAGTTCATCAATGGATAAAATCCGAATAGTTCTCTCGGAGTTTTAGCCATCTAAATTTTCCAATATGTGGAAAATTACTGATTAAATCGAATTGATACTCAGCAAGTAGTCGAAAAATACCGACACAAAGACACTTGTGCTATATTTAAAACAAATTGTTCAAAAAAAAATTGGTTTAAGCACTGACGTGAAGTCAGGAGCTTTTGCACGTATTGACCATTCTCCTGTATTGGACACTCATAATCGAATTTACCATGGTGAATTATATTGTCTGTTCTCCTGTTTTGGACACTCTTTATCGAATTTACCATGGTATATTCGGAGTGTCCAATACAGGAGAACAGACAATAGAATTTCCATGGTAGATTTGATTAATAGTGTCCAATACAGCAGAATGGACAATACGCGCAGAAGCTTCTGACTTCATGTCAGTGCTTGAACCCATTTTTTTTTCGTCATTTTTCTCAAATTTTCTAGGGGTTAGGTTCTTACAAAATTTCAAACACGTCTTTATGTTGATTTTCTACTACTAGTTACCAAGCTTCAATTCGATCGTATCTTTATTTTTTGAGTTATCGAGGAAATAATATTCCAGGTGGGTATAAATCGGAAGCCGCTAGATCGATTATGCCCAAAAACGAACTTAACTCTCCCATTCGGATACGCAAGCTACCAAAATTGCAAGTCCCTGCCTCCTTTCGTTCGAAAGTTATCTAGGCTACGGTCACCCATCTACTGAACTCACACAAGGCTGCTCGAATCTCCAACAATATTTAACCGATCGTGTTAAAACTTAAAACTTGCAAGTAGAGTTACGTTCTAAAGGCTTTTGCAAAATTTCAGCAATTTCAGACGAATAGTTACTGATATATAGATTTTTTTTTTAATTTTCAATGATTAACGTAAAACAGGCCTGTTTCAACACCGTTAAATACTGATTATTAACTGAGGTTGCGATTCATAATTATCCTTAACTGAGGACCTCAGATAAGACTTAACGGAGATTGAATGCTTTGTGAATACGGCGGATAATCTGACTAAATTTTCCAGATTGTCAGAATATTTTATGATTCGATACGAAAATCTTTATTCTTAAAAGTCAGTTTCCAAGGAGGTTGGAAAACGGTTATCAAGATGCTATATCGATGCTCAAAACCATTGGTCGGTCAAAATAATGAAATATGATATTATATTGGACGTATTGATGAATTGAAACAGATATTTTCAGATCAGAGATCCTGAAGTAGCCTTTTTTTTCTAGCTTTTATTTATAAAATTGATTTGAAATCGATATGTAAACGTAATACTCTTTCGCAATGCATTAATTATAGTATATTGGACGTATTCTAATAAATTGAAAAGAATAATTCCAGAATTCAGAATGAGGATTTTTTTACATCTTTTTTATGTGCTTCGCCTTTTTAGCCATATACACAGATTCACGGAGTATTATATAAGCTTTTACTTATTTATATTTTGTGAAATTTTACACTCATAAAGACAACACAACACCCATGCCCTGAGTTGAATTCTCAAAAAAGTTCTACCTTAAGGTTGAATTAAATAATAACCAACACCATTCACAGAATATTCACGATTTCAATGACGTCATTGAATTTTCTTGATATTTGTTGACATATATCACAGCCCATACATCAGTGAAATTTTGTAATAGTCTCGAAAACCTTATTTTAAGGCCATTTTCTAGATTTAAACTCGAGTGGACCTATATTGTGGGAAATATTGTGAAAATAGAATTGATATCCTGAAAGCCAAGCATACTTGGTCGAGTTCATTACCTGGATAGGTGACCATTCTGATTATAAATTTTAATAAGAACGCCAAAGCGGACGACCCTCACGTCAGTGCTTTGCCACTTTTTTACTAAATAATAAATATGAAAGTCCCATCTCAAATCATTATCTATGATTACTCCTAAATATTTTATATTTTAAATAATTTATATTTTAAATCAATAAGAAATAGGTACTCAAAAACTAATGTCTATTACACTATAGAAACTCGTTTGCAATTTGGCAACAATGTCAGGGAATGCTACGTCTACGTAACATTGTGAATTAAAACAGAAAATCACGAAGTTATAGTTGCTAATTATGGTATGGTTTATTGTGTAAGATATATACACAATGAACCGTGAAAAGCGGACAAATATTTTTAATCTATAACTTTTTGATTCACTTATTTAGGAATTATAATCACGCTTGTAAATATGGGACTTAAGATTAGTTTTACTGGTGCAGATGAAGTTGAACGAAGTTCATACCAATAATTCAGACGTATTTCTGGATTTTATCCCTGTCTGAAGAAAACATAAAACATCCCCATGGTATAGAATATTAACTGTGGAGGTGCCTCGAAGCCACTTGAGACGTCTAGAGTCGCAGAGTACAGAACAGGAAATCTCTTTTACCATAGTCATGTAACATAAAATACCTTGGTATACACATAGATAGTCACCTCCATTGGAATGTTCATGCGACGAAGCTCACTCAGAAATTAAGAATCACTAATACATTGTGAATTAAAACAGTAAATCACGAAGTTATAGTTGCTAATTATGGTATGGTTTATTGTGTAAGATATATACACAATGAACCGTGAAAAGCGGACAAATATTTTTAATCTATAACTTTTTGATTCACTTATTTAGGAATTATAATCACGCTTGTAAATATGGGACTTAAGATTAGTTTTACTGGTGCAGATGAAGTTGAACGAAGTTCATACCAATAATTCAGACGTATTTCTGGATTTTATCCCTGTCTGAAGAAAACATAAAACATCCCCATGGTATAGAATATTAACTGTGGAGGTGCCTCGAAGCCACTTGAGACGTCTAGAGTCGCAGAGTACAGAACAGGAAATCTCTTTTACCATAGTCATGTAACATAAAATACCTTGGTATACACATAGATAGTCACCTCCATTGGAATGTTCATGCGACGAAGCTCACTCAGAAATTAAGAATCACTAATTCCGAAAATTAAGTTGTGTAGATCCTTTTGTGATGATCGCCAGATGAGAGTTATATATAACTCACTAGTGAAGAGTCATCTGTTATACGGTAATATATCTTGGGGAGGGATGTACAGTTGCTTTTTACGCAAAGTAGAGATTGCACAAAAATGGATTATGAAAGTTATGTTTCGAAAGGGTTATCGATTTCCGACAGATCAATTGTTTCGGGAAAGTGGATTCTTGGACATGAGACAGTTGTATTGTCAATCTCTGTGCATGCATCAATTTAAATATAAGAGCGACTGGTTAGAGGTAGAACATACGCATAGTCCTACACGATATAGGGAACATTCCATAGTAGAACCTAAAATGAATAAAACGATAGGGCAGCATTCATTCATATACTTGGGACCTAAGTTAGTAAATGATCTTCCAAAAACAGTAAAAAAAATGAAATCGAAAAACATGTTCAGAAAAGTATCAGAATATTTGTTCAATAAAGGTCGTACAGCTGTTAGGGATTTAATAGATAGAAAATAAGACATAATACAAATTTTTGGTTCCGGTTAGTTGGGTATGGCTGGTTGTGGTTGTTCATTATAATGGGTTATTAATTGTTTGTTATAATTAGTTATTAGATGTTTATTATAGTCGGTTATGGTTGTTTTATTTTTGAAGTTTTGTTTTCGAATGTGCTAATGAAATAAGTTCAGAGAATGTCCACGCGCGGAAACTTTTCCTTGTGGAGTATTATGTTTATATTTCGTAAATAATAGATTATGTACAAGAATTGATGTAGACCTGAGATAATAAACCTGTCACCTAACTCTTGGAATTGGCTTCGTGGGTGAGCAAGTTCTTCGAAGTCAGTAACGCTCCAGATATCGTTCTCATGGAACCCCATTGGTTCCAGCAAAGTATCGCAAGGTAGAGGATCTACCAATCAGCGTTGACCACTACCGTGATAGTACAGCCCTAGCCCAGGGACAGGGGTAGGAACGTACTAGGGACCAGTGGTATTGGAAGAAGGTCGATTTCCTACACTCATTTAGTTCACAACGTGACGTAGACGAAGGTCTCTCTGACTGTTGTCAAATTTGTCGTACAAAGCTCTTATTTAAGAAGGCTGAGGCAAGGTCTGATCGTTGAACAAATTCGTATGTTCCATTTTACAAAAAAATCTTCAGCTTCAATGTGGACTTTCAGGTAGCCCCTGGAGATTCGAGCAATTAGGGGCAAACAGTAGTTAGATGTTCCATGATAAAATACCCTCAAGTAAATACAATTTATGTGTCGATTGTCCAAAATTCTTTCTGTCACAATGATTGATTGGAAATTATACCTATGAGATATTAAAGTTTATTCATCTCATTGGTGGAGGTAGATATACACTGTGTGTATAAAGTAAGGAACATAGTTAATAACTGCTTTATTGAATGTTCACTAGCAACACGCTCGAACAGATCAATTTTAGTTTTTGATTAACCAACTTATAACATAAAAAATTGGTTCAAGTACTGACGTGAAGTCAGGAGCTTTTGCGCTTATGTCCATTCTCCTGTATTGGACACTCTCAATCGAATTTACCATGGTGAATCCTATTGTCCGTTCTCCTATTTTGGACACTCTCTCAATCGAAATTTACCATGGTAAATTCGATTAAGAGTGTCCAATACAGGAGAACGGACAATAGATTTCACCATGGTAAATTCGATTGACAGTGTCCAATACAGGAGAATGGACAATAGAACATGCGCGGAAAAGCTCCTGACTTCACGTCAGTGCTTGAACCAATTTTTTTTTTCGTAACTTTTTTAAAATTTTCTAGCGGTACGGTTCTCACGAAATTTCACACATGTCTAAATGTCGATATTCTACAACTAGTTACCAAGCTTCAATTCGATCGAGTCTATATTTTTTGAGTTATCGAGGAAATAATCTAATCTCCTTTCGTTCCAGAGTTATCGAGGCAATGATCACCTATCCAGCTACTGAACTCACACAAGCCTGCTCGGATCTCCAAAAATTTGGATACCATCGTTATCAAAGTTGAAACATGGTAGTAGAGTTAGGTTCGGAAGGCTCTCGCGAAATTTCAGCCATGTCGGATGAATAGCTTCTGATATATAGAACTTTTTTCAATAATTTTCCATAATTTTTTAAAAATTTTCTAGTGATACGATACAAAATATTGCAAGCATCTTCGCGTTGGCATTCTACAACTAATCATCATGTTTGAATTAGATCGGTTCTATATTTTTCGAGTTATTGAGGAAATAACAATCAATTTTCAGATGGGTATAACTCCAAAACCGTTTGACCGATTCTTCTTATGAACGATCTCAAATGTCGCTTTCAGTAGCACAACCTAATCTGAAAATTTCAAATTGCTACCTCTTTTCGTTCTCAGGTTATCGTTAAATAAATATTATTTAATGATTTTTATAAAATTTTCTAGCAATACGATTCTCACAAAATTTCTCACACGTCCAGGTTTATATTCACCAAGTTTCAATTTGATCGGATTAATATTAGTTGAAAAAAAATCATTACTCGGGAACCATTGGGCCGATTATGCCCATTAACGAACTTGTCCGTCGTATTGGGATGCGCCAACTACACTGAAAATTTCAAGTCACTGGCTCTTTCTGTTCTCAAGTTATAATGGAAACGACCAGACGGCCGGCCGGACAGAATCAAATTTGACCTCGAATTCTTCATCGGGAAGTCTAACCAAATCGTTTTAGACCATTTTCGTCAAAAAATTTGAAGGTTACATACATTTGGGCAAAATGATAACGCGATGTTCTCCAGAACATACGCGCAAAAAATAGTGCATGGAATCCCTCCGCGCGGAAGAAGTGAAACATCGTCATGAGGAAATGAAAATAGGAAGGGGTAGAAAACTACGCACACACGTTCGAGTACCACGCATTCACTCTCGCTGTCTCTTTCTATTGCGTTAAACGTTTAACGCTCCTGGAGAGGGGGAATAGAAAGGGACAGAGCGAGAGTGAATGCGTGGAACTTGAACGCATGCACGTAGTTTTCTACCTCTCCCTATTTTCGTTTTCACATTACGAAGTTTCCCTTCTTCCGCGCGGAGGGGCTCCACGCACTAATTTCTCTTTTCTGATATATACGGTACCAACTTCTAACTCCATAATTAAGATGAGTTGCACCTGATGAATTAGCAAAATTAAATTGGATAGTGGTATTAAAAAAAATTGGTTCAAGCACTGACGTGAAGTCAGGAGCCTTTGCGCGTATGTTCTATTGTCCATTCTCCTGTATTGGTCACTCTTAATCGAATTTACCATGGTGAATTATATTGTCTGTTCTTCTGTATTGGACACTCTTAATCGAATATACCATGTTAAATTCGGAGTGTCCAATACAGGAGAACAGACAATAGAATTCACCAAGGTAAATTCGAGTAAGAGTGTCCAATACCGGAGAATGGACAATAGAACATACGCGCAAAAGCTCCTGACTTCATGTCAGTGCGTGAACCAATTTTTTTTTCTTAATTTTTTTCAAATTTTCTAGGGGTACCGTTCTTACAAAATTTTAAACACGTCTTTATGTTGATTTTCTACTACAAGTTGCCAATCTTCAATTCGATTGGATCGTTGTTTTTTGAGTTATCGAGGAAATAATATTCCAGGTGGGTATAACTCGGATACCGTTAGTCCGATTATGCCCAAAAACGAACTTAACACTCCCATTCGGATACGCAACCTACCCTGAAAATTGCAAGTCCCTATATGCTTTCGTTCGAAAGTTATCGAGGCAACGGTCACCCATCTACTGAACTCATATAAGGCTGCTCGAATCTCCAACAATATTTAACCGATCGTGTTGAAACTTAAAACTTGGCAGTAGAGTTAGGTTCTAAAGTCTCTTGTAAAATTTCAGCAATTTCAGACGAATAGTTACTGTAGCTTTCCCAACAAATTCAACTAAACTGACCCGGGTTAAGCCCCTCAGAGCCGGCTTGGTCGATCATTTTAATCGCCCACGCCACCTATGAGACGAAACACGGTCTATTTGATTTGTGAAATATATGCATAAGAATATTAATTATTCGAAGCCATTTATGAAGGACCCGATTGGCAGGAACGCTCTGGACTTGTTGATTTAAACATGTTTCAATTAGATCGGTTTTGTATTTTTCGAGTTAATGGAAAAAAACAACCAAATTTCAGATGGCTATAACTCTAAAACCATTCGACCGATTATGCTTATAAACAAGCTCAAAAGTCGCATTCAAATGCACAACCTAATCTGAAAACTTCAAGCCGCTATTTCTTTCCGTTCGCAGGTTATCGTGACAAGAAAAATATTTTTTAATAATTTTTTATTAATTTTCTAGCGATACAATTTTCACAAAATTCCACAAACGTGCTAAGTTTATATTCTACAACTATTCACCAAGTTTCAATTCGATCGAATTTATATTGGTTAAAAACAAAATTTTTACTCGGAAACCATTGGGCCGATTATGCCCTTTAACAAACTTGTCCGTCGTATTGGGATGCGCCACCTACCCTGAAAATTTCAAGTCGCTAGCTCTTTCCGTTCTCAAGTTATCGTGGCAATGGCCGGACAGAATCAAATTTGACCTTGAATTCTTCATAAGGGAGTCGAACCAAATCGTTTGAGACCATTTTCGTCAAAAAAAAATCTAAAGTTACAGACATTTGGGCAAAATGATAACGCGATGTTTCCCAGACATACGCGCAAAAAAAATTACGACACTCTGTAAAAATGAATGACGTCATAAGTAAAATTTGTATGCCATAAGGAGGTTAATTGAAAACTAAAATTGACCTGTCAGAGCGTTTTGCCTGATAACATTCAATAACGCAGTTATGAATTTTGTTCCCTACTTTATCCACACACTGTATATTACACCGCAGATTCTCGATGAATGTCCATCATAATTATCTTCTATGGTCCATTCTTGATCGATAGAAATATGGCAATGGGATATAAATATTGTGACAGTTACAAAATTCATGATGGTCCTGAAGTTAGATTCCTAATATAAAATTTTATTTACGTGCTCTTAAATCGTTTCCTGGCTGTTACTACAAGCTTTCCGTAGGTAATAAATGGAGCATTTCTTCATGATCAGCCATGAAGATGTTTTGTAGAAATGAACTGAAGATAGTTTTAATTTTTTTCTCTAGTGATACGGTATTCATAGAATATATTGCAAAAATTTGCGCGTTGGCATTCTAACGGGTGATTTTTTAAGAGCTTTCGGATTTAATTTGGGAAATAAACACATACAATTCAGAAAAATGTATGAAATCTTTATTTGAGTCGATAGAACAATTAATATAATTTAATGTTTGAAGAATACTTCATTTAAAAGGTGGCCGCGGCTGCGCTTCAAATGGTCCATACGCCGGGTCCAATTTTGGCATGCTCTCTCCAACATATCGGCCGGTATCTCACGATTAAATTCTTCAATATTAGCTTCCACTACGTCAATCATTGTAGGCTTCCCGCTATAGATATGAGCCTTAACATAGTCTTACAAAAAATGATTTAGAAACGTTCAATCACACGATCTAGACGGCGACATAATTTAGCGATAAAAAAGTGGATGTTCATCCAACTTTGCTCGCGGCCATTCATTAAAAGTTATTCGTTGTGTTAGGTCGTGCTGCTTCAATTCTTGCACTAGTTGTATTTTAAAAGGTTTCACATCTAAATCCTTCCGCAAAATTTTCCACGTAGTGGAGTAACAGAGGCCCAATTTTTGCGAATGGCGCCGAATCGACAATTCACTGTCATCACTAACACTGGCGGATGCAGCTGCGATATTTTTCTCTGTCCGCACTTTACGTATGCGTGTTGGTGGTTTGATATCCAATAATGAAAATTTGGTCCGTAATTCAGTCACAAGATTCCGAATAGCTGCCTGAGAAGGTCGACCAAACTTACCATAAAATAGAAGAAGGGCACAATACACTTTCTTAACCGAGCATAAATTTTGATAATAAAATTCAATAATTTGCAAGCGTTGTTCGTTTGGAAGTCGATTCATAGTTAAATTATAGACCAAACTGAACATGTTTGACAGTCACACAAGGCACGAAACCCCCGTCAGCTGTTAAAAACAGGGTTGCCAAAAAGAAAGTTGTTAAAAAATCACTCGTTACAACTAATTAGCAAGATTCAATTCAATCGGATATGTATTATTTGAGTTATTGACGAAATAACAAAAAAACCTACTCTGAAAATTTTAAGATGCTATCTCTTTCCGCTCGAAAGTTATCGTGGCAACGGTCGCTGGCCGGAAACGTATTCTTCATAAGTGAGTCGAAAGTAATTTGAGACAATTTCCGGCAAAATATTCGAAAATTACAGACTTTTGGACAAAATGATAGCACATTGTTTCCAAGAGCATGCGCACAAAATGTTCAAGTTTTGGTATACTATAGATAGTGCAAAAAGTAATATAACTGTCCTGATGACATATTGAATTAAAACGTTAATTTTCCCAGCTCATTTTTTCAACCTTTTATATTATATAGAAAGTGAAGCATACATCTATGGGATGTGATAGCCCTACATTAGGGTCCTGTAGCGGTCTTCGAACATCTGAAGTTCTGAATAGTCATCACTTCGATTGCTCAATCCTGGTTTGGAAAAAACCCTACTGGCCTTATGAGCAACGACATTTTCCTTTTTGGCGCTCTTGTTAAATTCAAATATTGAAGGGATTTCTGAGAGTGAATACCTTTTAAAATTAGTGTAGGTCATTCTTCATCAGGAGATCCATAAAGCTACAGAGGGGTATATTTGTGAGAGGGGACTTTTGAAAGGTTATGTATTATTTTTAAACTGTTCGTTTTCTTCCTCTTGTCTTTTCATTTTTCAAGTGAGTTTCGGGTACTTCTTTTCTCCGTTCTTTGGAGAAGAAATCCACATTCAAGAAAGAAATTCCCATCAACATTTTAAATTTCAGCATATTTTGAAAACAAATTCAATATATACAATTCACAACACTCACAGGCAGACAGGGATTTGTTGCCTAAGTTTTTCCATAAGCTCTGTATTATACGAAGAATTGAATGGTAATAATGGAACAATATAGGAATATAGGATTTCATTGATTTGTCGAGAGCTAGAACAGACGCGTTTCAGACTTTATTAGGGCTTCACACGAGATGAGAGGAGGCGAGAATATGACAAATCCCGTCTCGGTCTCGCCAATTCTCAAAAAAATAAGCCTCATTATAGTCTCGATCTCGTCTCGTTATCAGTTGTCTCGTCTCGTCTTGCTAGACTCTAAATCTGTATATATAAAAAAAGCACTGACGTGAAATAAGTACTCTTTGGTGCGCGTGTTCAAGGTGGCTAATTTGAATTGAGTGATGAGTACTTCAAGCTCAGTGAATTGAGCGAGCCGGAGATCTACCCAAGGGATAGTGGACACCATTCACTCTCGACTCAAAAATTAACAGTGCTGTATCTAAGCTTCCGTAAGGATAGAGTAACACTGTTGAAAAAGAACACAACTGACTCTCCTTGGTCGCACAAACTTCTAGAAGATTCTAAGGGATCTCCTTGGGAAATACTTGACAGGGTCAGTATAATCATAATCATGTATATAGCACGCGCGCCAAAGCAGATTGAATCCACGTCAATGCTTTTTTACACTTTTTCTTTCATTGTTAAGTCAATCTGCATTTGGCGCGCGTGCTATATACATGATTATGATTATACTGACCCTGCCAAGTCTTTCCCTAGGAGATCCCTCAGAATCTTCTAGAAGCTTGTGCGACTAAGGAGAGTCAGTTATTTTCTTTTCAACAATGTTACTCTATCCTTACGGAAGCTTAGATACAGCACTGTTAATTTTTGAATCGAGAGTGAATGGTGTCCACTATCCCTTGGGTAGATCTCCGGCTCGCTCAATTCACTGAGTTTGAAGTACTCATCACTCAATTCAAATTAGCTAACGTGAACACACGCGCCAAAGAGTACTGACTTCACGTCAGTGCATTTTTTTTTCAAGTTAATATAACAAATATGGCTATCAATACAGTTTGGCTGTTAGCTTTACCGTAGATCGAAAAAATTGCGGTTATGGGACATCCTTTAGGGACGCAATTGCCTCTTCTTCATATCCGAACGTAATTTAGTATAGATCTACCGAACATAGTTATTTATAAATTCGCCCCAGGGCCACGATACATACATTTCAACTCGGAAACAACAATATTTCCCCGAAACTGAATTGTCCGTGCACAGAATTGCCATGAAATATCTCTTAAAACCTTAAAATGACGGCTCAGCACCAAATCGATCAACGCAAGATGCAAACCACTCCCAACATGGGCCATACAATCCAAACGTCTCCTCTGCGCATACGCATACGTGGCTTAAAGTCCCCTGAAAATAACACTTCACACAAAATTCTGATTCTTAAACACCATTAGTTCAGGGGATATCACTGCTCCAATCCACGCATGCACAGACACTTCCACGGGGATTCTATGGAGGAATAGCATTCTGCACCTGAAATGCCAAATCCTCTCAGACGAAAAATCCAGCAGTTACCTCACTTATGCTCATACGCATAACGAAAAATGCCCGTAAGGGGTAACATCAGTTTCAAAATTAGCACCAGGCCGACTGTATACACACTTCAACTCGGAAGCAACGCTACATCCTACAAACTGACTTGTCCTTGCACTAAATTGCCATGAATATTCTTTTAAAACCTCACAATATCGGCTCAGCACTCCGAATATAACCCATACAACCCAAAAACAGTCACTTCTCTTCTGCGCATGCGCAATCTAATCGCGGCTGCAAGTCCTCCCAAAATCACACACCTTACAAAAAGTTCCGATTCTCCAACACTAGTGGTTCAGGAGTTATTGCATCTTGAATCCACGTACGCGCAGACCCTCACCAGGGGATTCTTTGGAGGAATATTATCCGCCACCCCAAAATCCCAATCTTCTCTGACGAAAACACCTGCAGTTAAATCATTGATGATCTGCTCATGCGCATAACGAAAAATGCCCGTAAGGGGTAACATCAATTTCAAAATTGGCCCTAGGGCCACGGTATGCACACTTCAACTCGGAAACAACGCTATTTCTCCCAAACTGACTTGTCTCCGTGCACTGAATTGACATAAATATTTTTCTAAAACCTCACAGTATCGGCTCATTACTCTCAACATAACCAATACAACCCAAAAACAGTCACTTCTCTTCTGCGCATGCGCAATCCGTTCGCGGCTGCAAGTCCTCGCAAAATCACACACCTTACAAAAAACTCCGATTATCCAACACCAGTGTTTCAGAAGATATCGCATCTTTAATCCACTCATGCGCAGACCCTTACCAGGGGATTCTATGGAGGAATAACATCCGCCACCCCAAATCCCCAATCCTCTCTGACGAAAACACTAGCAGTTAAATCAATGATGGTCTGCTCATGCGCAAAACGAAAAATACCCGTAAGGGGTAACATCAATTTCAAAATTATCCCCAGGCCACGGTACGGACACTTCAACTCGGAAACAACGCTACATCCCCAAACTGACTTGTCCTTGCACTGAATTGCCATGAATATTCTTTTAAAACCTTACAATATCGGCTCAGCACTCCCATCATAACCCAAAAACAGTCACTTCTCTTCTGCGCATGCGCAATCTACCTGCGGCTAAAAGCCCTCTCAAAATCACTCACCTTACAAAAAACTCCGATTCTCCAACACTAGTGGTTCAGGAGATATCACATCTTTAATCCACGCATGCGCACACCATCACCAGGGGATTCTATGGAGGAATAGCATCCGCCACCCCAAAAGCCTAATCCTCTCTGACGAAAACACCATCACTGATGGTCTGCTCATGCGCATAACGAAAAATGCCTGTAAGGGGTAACATCAATTTCAAAATTAGCCCCAGGGCCAAGGTACGGACATTTCAACTCGGAAACAACGCTACATCCCCCGAACTGACTTGACCTTGCACTGAATTGCCATGAATATTCTTTTAAAACCTCACAATATCGACTCAGCACTCCCAACATAACCCATCCGACCCAAAAACAGTCACTTCTCTTCTGCGCATGCGCAATCTACTCGCTGCTAAAAGTCCTCTCAAAATGACACACCTTACAAAAAACTCCGATCCTCCAACACTAGTGGTTCGGGAGATATCGCATCTTTAATCCACGCATGCGCAGACCCTCATCAGGCATCTGGATTCTATGGAGGAATAGCATCCGCTACCCCAAAACCCTAGTCCCCTCTGACGAAAACTACAGCAGTTAAATGACTTCTCATCTGCGCATGCGCATAACGAAAAATGCGCGGAAAGGGCACCATGAAACTCAAAAAAATAGGTTTCGGCATTTCAAGCAAAGTATTCCGCAGAATAGTATTAATTATTTGATTTTTTTCATGTCACGTGATCTTCACGAAATTTTGCAAAAGTGTTTTCTTTGGTCTTTTGCATCTAACTACTGAGTTTCAATTTAATCAGATCTGTATTTTTCGAGATATCGTGAAAAAAAAACTTAAGTTTTTTTAATTTTTTTTGCCACTTTAGTGCCGTCCGGTCGGTACAAACCTTCGCAGGCATATAAAGGTTATGATTCTACAATATGGTGCCAAATTTCCGAAAGATCGAGTGATCGGTTCCGGAAATATTCATAAAAAACATTTTGACTAAAAACGGCCTTAACTCCGAAACCGCTCGGTGGATTTCGCCCGTTAACGAACTTGACCGAGATATTTACGCTACAAAACGCTCTCAGTCGTTCCGTTCGAGAGTTATCGTGCTAACGGCCGGCCGGCCGGCCGGACCGGACGGACAGATTTGAACTTGACCTCGAATCCTTCATCAGGGAGTCGAACCCAATCGTTTGAGACCATTTTCGAAAAAAAAATCGAAAAATACAGACATTGTGACGAAATGATAGCACGCTGTTCCGCAAGGAACACGCGCGCAAAAATGAATGGCTATTCGTAAGTCGCGCTAAAACTCGAGAACGGCCGGACCGAATTCGCTAATTTTGGTCTTGAATTATTGGTGGAAGTCCAGGAAAGGTTTAAAAGGTGAATAAATATAAAAATGTCTACAGGGTGTTATTCTTTTAACGTCAATGGCAACTTGCTCTTTTTCATGCCATAGTCGTACAATTTCATTCAATTGGGTAAAAAAATTTACATCATTGAAAATATATCAGTACTATACAGGGTGTTAATTTTCTCATGGCACAATTGTACTCAATTGATGTGATTTGTGCCACAAACAAAGCATCAACTAAATAGGTACCTTGGATGGATTCTCATTATGTATTTGTCTGAAATTTTCCTACAGGGTGTTTTTCTTTTAATGTCGATTGCATCTTGCTGTTTTTCAAGCTAATCGTACAGCTTCTTTTATTTTTGTTAAAAAATATACTTTCGAGGCATACATCATTGAAAATAAACCATTACTATACAGAGTGTCATTTTTCTCACGGTACAATACAAAGCATTAACTAAATAGGTACCTACCTTGGATGGATTATCATAACGTAACAATTTTGTTTTTCCTTTGATGTGTTCCCCGTCGGAGTTTTCCTGTTCCGCCATGGACAATTATACGTCGCGTGTAATCGCGTCGCAAAACCGTCATCTTTGTTTATTTACGCACCACAAAACAAAACAAAACAAAACATATAGTTTATCAGAAAGCTTTAACTTGATTAACAGACTGTAACATAACTGTGTGTGTCTGTCAATATCAATTTGAAACCTTATAAATAGCCAGTATTTCAGGAAAACTCTGTTTTGTGAGTAAGCAACATCTTGTGTAATTAATCGAAAATAATAATGAAACTTCATTCATATTGAGCATTTTTTTACTAAATACGGATTCCCCTAGAAAAAAAAAAAAATAACTGAAAAAAAATTGGTTCAAGCACTGACGTGAAGTCAGGAGCTTTTGCGCGTATGTTCTATTGTCATTTCTCCTGTATTGGACACTCTTAATAAAATTCACCATGGTGAATTCTACTGTCCGTTGTCCTGTATTGGACACTCTCTTAATCGAATTTAACATGGTAAATTCGATTAAGAGTGTCGAATACAGGAGAATGGACAATAGAATTCACCATGGTATATTTGATTAAGAGTATCAAATACAGGAGAATTGACAATAGAACATACTCGCAAAAGCTCCTGACTTCACGTTAGTGTTTGAACCAATTTGTTGCTTTTGCGCGTATGTTCTATTGTCCATTCTCCTGTATTGGACACTTTTAATCGAATTTACCATGGTGAATTCTATTGTCTATTCTCCTGTATTGGACAGCCTTAATCGAATTCACCATGGTAAATTCGATTAAGAGTGTCTAATACAGGAGAACAGACAATAGAATTCACCATGGTAAATTCGATTAAGAGTGTTCAATACTGGAGAATGGACAATAGAACATACGCGCAAAAGCTCCTGATTTCACGTGAGTGCTTGAACCAATTTTTAAAATTTTGTTTGAAATTTCGCGAAAGTTGGTGCATCGGCATTCTACAACTGGCCGCTCAGATGTGCCTGCTGTATCCACACCAGTGATTCTATAACTACAGGGTCTTGTGCAATATTCAGGATCTTTAGCGTATAGCGCAGTTGGCTTTGAATCATTCGGTAAGGATCCTGCATATTTCACAAGCCTTGGTAATTGACAGCCTTGATAATCGTATTGTCAGAATAGTATATTCTAAAACAAGTTGCAGAATGGGCTCCTATTAAAACACGAATGCGAAATTCGAAAACGAGCGACGAAGGAGCGAGTGTTGGAATTGCCTTCTGCAACGAGTATTAGACGATATTTTCTTTATTTCAGGTAAATTTTGTAAAATGCTGTTGAAATTTAATGAAAAATTCGGATTATACATCCTAGTGACTTTTGTATTGTATCTTGGAAGTTGGTGTGACTGTTGCGAAAGTTGACAGATTACGGAATTTGAATGTTAAACGTACGTAGGGCATGGAGATCAGATTTAAAACAGTTTCCTAATAGCATGAATGATTCAACATTAGCAAAAAGGAAATCTCTAGTACCATATTTTTTAATGAAAATAAAGCTTTTAGTCAACAATTATTTCACTAAATCCAGATCATATTGTATTGTCAATTGACGTGTGTTGAAATTTGATAGGATCGAATGTCAGTGCTGACTACCATAAAACGAAAAATATAACTAGAAACAATGCGGGAATGAGTTCATTCCAGCACTGTTTTCAGTGCTGAAATTAACTCATTACGATACTGAAATAGAGAAAATACTTTTTGTGGGTGGAATCGTGAATGTGAACTGTATACATATGATGTGGTAAAATAAGAACAGTGAGACAAATATACTAGATTTTCCGTCCCGTGAGTTATGTCAATTTTGACATGAGTTGAACTAGGAGTTGAATACTCTGACATTTCGAACGACAGTCACGGAGTAAAATTTACCAAACCTTTCAGTTTTCGAACGCAATGAAGTAAATATTACTCTACGGAGTTAATATTCGAACACAACCCAGAACATGTGCACAATAATATTGCCTTATATGATAGCAATGAAAGCAAACTTGTCCTCTGAACCCTATTTAACCGTCTATTGGAATCGTCTTTCAGCAATATTCGGTGAACTGGCCGCTCAGATGTGCCTGCTGTATTCACACCAGTGATTCTACAACTTACTACAGGTTCTTGTGCAATATTCAGGATCCTTAGCGAAGAGCGCAGTTGGCTTTGAATCATTCGCTAAGGATCCTGAATATTTCACAAGCCTGGGTAATTGACAGCCTTGATAATTGTATTGTCAGAAAATATTTTTTGTGGATGGAATCGTGAATGTGAACTGTATACATATGATGTGGTAAAATAAGAATATTTCAGAGGCAACTACGATATTATACAATAATTCATAAAGACCCTGAACTATGTTTCAATTGGATCTGTTTCGAATTTTTTGAGTTGTTGATGAAATGAGAACAAAATTACAGATAGGTATAACTCCAAAACAGTTTGGCCGATTATGCCTATTGACAAACTTAAATGTCGCTTCCGAACGCGCGTCCTACCCTAAACATTGCAAGTCGCTGTCTCTTTCCGCCCTCAAAATATCGTGAGATAAATAATATTTCTCAATAATTTTTTTGAAACATGTCTTCGTATTTGTGTTTTACAGCCAGTTACCAAGTTCCAATTTCATCAGATCTGTATTGGATGAAAACAAGATTAGTACACGGAAATTGTTCGGCCGATTATACCTATTAACGAACTTGTCCGTCGCATTTGGACCCGCCACCTACCCTGAATATTTCAAGATGCTATATCTTTCCGTTCGAAGGTGCTCGTGGCAACGGCCAGATAGAATCAAATTTGACCTCGGTGTCATCAGTGTATGGGACCCGGAGCTGTGCCGAGCACTGAAGAAAAGTGCTTCAAGCCCTAAGCACTAAGCACTCTATAAAAATGCTCCGGAGCCTGGAGCACAAAGCACCGCGTTTTCACAAAAGGCTTGCGATTACTAAGCACTTTATAAAAGTAATTCGATTTTTCGAGCACTAAGCACTAAGCACTTTCAGAAAACTGTTGGAAATGAGGATATTTACTCCGAATTGTTATATAAAATTGTATTCAATTATAGAAACATCTAAACTAGCAAACTTGCATTCCTCATAATATATGCGTCATTGACGGATAAGAAATGTAGTGCAGCGAAACATATTTCTAAAACTAACGAACTCAAAATTCATTCTTTTCTCACACAGTCTGAAATGTTCTTTATTATTTTAGGAAATGATGATCAATTAATGGAAATATGTATTCCATAAGCGTCTCAGTTTTTTCTGCACATGCAAAATGAATTTTCCAATTTCAAAATAACAACAACATAGTATTATATTGTGGAGCAAGTGTTCTTTTCCCTTTGTGGTAGTTTTCCATTAATTCATAATTCAATTCGAATTCATCAACATGAATTAAATGCTTTATTTAATTTTTCAAAATATCAAAAATATTAATCCGCATAGAAGTCGAATAGAATTATTTTCTATTGGGATTAGGTTCATAGGAAATTTAGCATTGTAAATCAGATGGAAAATTTAAATATGAATATATCGGACAGATCTGTGAATTAACATGAAAATTTTCCAAAAAAAAATCACTCATATCTTCCTGATAGACGAACCACATAATACGGCTTTTATACTGAATACTTTTCAGGAGTTGGTAATATTGACATATCCCGTCCCATTCTATGAATCAATAACCAACAACTGATAATTACTGATAAGTCCCGTTCATGCCTCAATTATTGATCACCCTGGTATACACACTCCTCGGGCCACAGCGCGTTAGCGTCTATTCTTACGACATGATTCCGGAAAGGCTTAGTGCTTAGTAATCATCGAAAGTGCTCGGGAGCACTTAAGGGATTACTAAGCACTAAGCCTTTTCATGAAGTGCTTGAATTACAAAGCACTAAGCACTGATTTAAAAAAATGCTCGGGAGCACAGTGCTCGGGAGCACAAAAAGGCTTCAAGCACTTCTGCAAGCACTAAGCACAGTGCTTTGGCTCAGCTCTGACTAATCATTTGAGAACATTTTCAGCCAAATGATATCAAGCTGTTCCCCAGAACATGCGCGCAATAATAATGCCTTCAATTATATCAAAATGATCGCGAACTTGTCCTCTGAACCCTACTCTACCGTCAGCCAAGATGCATAGAAAATAACAAGGTGTCGACACTTCCTGCTAATTCCTGTTAAAATTTTCGGCGGAAAAACGGACCTAGAATTGTCAAATCACATACTCTATGTACTACTTCACTTTGTTAACGATGGTTCCGCTAGAGTCGATTTCGAGGATTTTAACAAGCGAGTAAATGAAAACTGACAAGCGACAAAGTTCACATTCCACCGTTGCTAGTTCGTGAATCCAAATTAAAAGAATATAATGAAGCAGTTTATTAAAAATCCATTCATTTTTTGATTAATCAGACATCTGTTCGGACATTATATGAAAAACTCATCTGTTTGGAACAGAAATTTCATCTTGCCAAGATATAATGAGGTCAAATAAGGGATTTATCAGTAAAAGAGTTTCTTTGGAACATTTTGAATGGAACTGTAAATGAAGAAATCTGCGAAATCATTATGTTTCCATTACAAAAGATCACATCCAATGTCATTAGGATATAAGCATTTAATTTACGTATTTTGAAATACATTGAATAATACAGAATGTTCTGTAATACCTCGACATAATATCTTTCGATATCATATTATTATTCAAATGTATTAATTACCTTTGTCATGTAAGGCTCATTTAAATTGAACATTTTACTTATTATTTTCGATGTATAATTTGAAACTTCATCAAAACATTCACATGTATAAAGCATTTTTTCAGTCACCCAATACCCCTTGACAACTTTTTATGTACTCAGCAATTAGATTGCTAAATATATTTGATTCCATAGCTATTATTCAGAACTAATTATACTGATGAAATATCGAAAAATGATTCATTAAATGGATAGACTAACCAAATAGAGGGTAGTGTACTACGTTTCCATCTTTTATTCAATATACAGGGTGAGTCTTTGACCACTGCATTAATTTTAACCAAAGATTCCTCTCATCAAATGAAACACTTTTTTCATTTACCATTTTTCCAGATTCAGCTCAGGTAAAAAGTTACAAACGTTTAAAGATTTCACAATGTGCTAATACACTCCCGCATATAAATTATCTATGACATTGTTGGCGGACGAGAATAAGGCATGGTAACGTGGTTAATGCTTGATTCGGGATTCCAACGCTCAGGGACGGATCCATAAAAGTAGCGAAATTTCTGGAGTTTTCCATTTTAAAACATTCAATGAAGAATATCTCGAAAGCGGTGCGTTTAAGGAGAAATGATGAAGAATAATATAATGTTCTAAAACGATGGAATATTCTTACAATGACTCAAAAAAAACTTTATATGCTTTCTTTACGCTAATTTCGTTTAGTTTTATGAATCCACGAGTCCATAACTAGAAAACCAATAGAAGTAGAAAATATCTAATATTTGGAAAATATGTATCATAGTTATAGGAAACTTTATGCCAACATTCATTTATTCGAAAAAAGGATGTCAAAGCTACAAATTAAAAACTGATTTTTTTTCAAAATTTCAACAGCCTGTATCTTTTTACATGAGCTGAATTTGGAAAAATGTTAAATGAAAAAAGTGTTTGATTTGATGAGAGGAATCTTTGTTTAAAATTAATGCAGTGGTCAAAGACTCACCCTGTATATTCGCTGGAAAAATATTTTGAACAAACAAATGTTCTAATTTTCAATACCCTACCTCTACCACAAGCCAGTTGTCATTCTTGTCGTGCAACAGTATCCTTGAAACAAATAATATTATAGTATAAGAGAGACGCTTTAGGAAAGCTATTGAACTTTGATTAAATCAGACTGTGTGGTTGCTCTGAACTTTGTTCTCTGCTAGTCCTTTTATCGTTGACAAATAATATTGTTAGTTTTCGTAACATGTCATTTAATGCCTTCTCAATATATAACTGAAATGTATAATAAATATAATTATTAATTAATAGAGTTATACCTTAATGTTTCAACTGTTAAAACAGTTTATGTTCATCAACCATCAAGATTATAGTAAATCAACAAGTCTTATCGTTCTCCTATGTTGATTGATCAACAATTACCTAACGGTATCAGCGATCTTTCAATATTATTAATATTATAATTGATAACTATATAAACAATTGTTAAAAAAACTATATTCGCATAAAAACGAAGTATTTTCGAAATGAAAATAGTATTTGATTAAAATGGTACCGGATACTCGTTCAGAGTTCACACTGCAAACATTTGGCTTAATTTCGGCGCAGAAAACAAGGACGTTGAACAAAATGCAAAATTTCAGCAAACGGTACGACTTTCCACAAGAAACTAGAATAAACAAAGATTCAAATTTAATTTGACATGTCGATAATTTTGTCCATAAAATTTCCACTGCCGGCATCTATCGGCGAAAACTGAAGTAGAACAAAATCCTTGTATTTTGACAGTATTTGGACCGCAATTCGGCCGAAAATATGTAAAAGAGTGTCTTCACCATGTATTCTATGCATCTATCCGTCAGCCAACGGACATCTTTGGGAATCATCTTTCGTCAATATTCGGTGAACTGGCCGCTCAGAAGTGACTGCTGTATTCACACCAGTGATGAGGAGGTAGGTGGCCTTACCCCTCACAAACGTATACATCCACTCAGCGGTACTCTGTGTAATAATAATATAATAATAATATAATTTTATTTTCAAAATTGCTACAAAATAACAGGTAGAAAACAAGTCAAAATATTCTCATAAAAGAAACTCATAACTTTACAATTCGCTACAATAATTTTTGAATTCAAGAATTGTGTATAAGGTTCACATTCAACTATAATCGAAAATATAATTTTTTAATAAATTTTGAAATCAACAATATCTCAAATTTTTCTCGGCAGGAAATTGAATAATCTTATGCTCATTTAGAATATATCAGAAAGTATCGTTTGTTTTTGTGAAAAAATGACAAAACTTTATATACAGACCTGGCATTGTAAGAAAATTGTTTTTTTTAAATACACCTCAACATGACTATCTGAATGCCATGTTGAAAATAGTTCGTATGGCTAATTTTTGTGTTACAAATACTTGTTCAGCTGAGGTACTTCCTCCCCAAAAAATTATGCCGTAGGACAGTAGAGACTGGAAATTTGCGAAATACACCATCCTAAGCGTGTTGTCATCGATCTGGTTCCTCAAAGCTCTCAACATATAGACAGTAGAATTCAACTTAGTTGTTAGTGATTCGCAATGTACAGACCATCTCAGGTGGTTGTCAATATATATTCCTAAGAGTTTAGTTTGAGAGCTTGTCGGAACTGTACCATTAGGAAAGGAAATGCTGTCGGGAGGTGTCAAGTTTGATCGACTACTCGAGAACATGAGAACGTTGGTCTTATCAGAATTGAGAACTAGGTTATTTCCTGCACACCAATTCTCCATCAATGACATAGATCGAATTAAATTACTCATGACCCCTTCAATATTCACTGAAGTCACAATAATATTTGAGTCGTCAGCATAAAGGCAAGCTTCAATCATTGCTTCCGGTAATAATGAGTTATCCTTTAAATAGTTTTTCGGCAAATGGGGCTTTGGCTGGAATATCTCTGGTAAGTCGTCTATATATACGATAAATAAAATAGGCCCCAAGATAGTACCTTGAGGTACACCGCGTAGAATGGTCCTCTCAGACGATCTGAAACAGCCATCATCCCTTTGCAAAACAACAACCTGTTTTCTATTCAAGGGGTAGTTCTCGAAGAGTTTAAGTGATACACCTCTTAAGCCACATTTTTCAAGCTTTGACAGCAAAATTTTATGATCCACCAAGTCAAAAGCTTTGGAAAAGTCTATAAAAAGTCCAGCAGGAATTTCACCTTTTTCAAGGCAAAGTATAATTTCTTGGACAAACTCAAAGATTGCCGTCTCTGTGCTCCTGCCCTGAATGAAACCATGTTTTCTTTCAGACAGTATTTCATACTTCTTGAAAAAATGCAGAAGTCGATTCGCTAGGATTTTTTCGAAGATTTTAGCGAAAGATGTTACAAGACTAATTGGCCTATAGTTGGCTAGATCATCTAAGTCTCCCTTCTTGTGGCAAGGTCTTACAATTGATTTTTTTAAAGCATCCGGAAAGAGGCCTGATCTAAATGCACAATTCATTATAAAACATAGTGGTATATCATTATACTCCTAACGTTCTACCTTTCTAATGTTCCCATTCTCTCAATTGTCTTCCGTACATCATATTCAGCTTACCACGGGAAGAATTAGAGTGGAGGCGGAGAGAAAAAAACAATAATAAAGTAAATTTATGACCAGTCCCCATCCTTCCTAGTACAATACACTACCGTTTTGTATAAATATTCCGGATGTCGACTTGTTGTGGCCTGTGCACGAAATCCCCCCAGTTTGAAAAGATAAATTCAGTCCAAACTTTGCCACACGTACTTAACGACAACGAGACATTAGTGATGTAAACCGGATGGATGAGCCTAAACGTCTTCTGCCCAAGTTTCGTTGGGGGTCGTTGTAAGGAGGGCACGTCTGCTTAAATTATGCCCCTGCGAAAGCATATTCTTATACGCTTTATGTATGGTTTTGGTTCTTTCGTAGGACCCGAAATATATTTCGAGAGGAAGGGACAGGAATTATCTTTCATTCTTGGATGGGGGGAAGAGAGATATCTCTCATTTCTAGGGAAATGCTTTAAATATATTATGACTTTGAACTTCATTTTTTCCGCATGGGAAATTTCCCATTTGTTTCTGGTTTGGGTTGAGTTCTTCAGGACTTCAGAGAAATATGTTTGCTTTGTATCTGAATGTGCATTCTTCCGGACATACGAGGGTTGTACGAGAATTACGGGCAGATTGGGCGAAAATATCGAATAATCGATATTTCTTCAGCGAATATTTTATAAACAATATACAGGGTGTCCTGCATATAGTCAACCATAATTCACTGACGAGAGGAAACAAGCTCGTGGACTTAAAAACTGAGAATATTTCAGCTCTGAAGTTAACTGTTCAGAAGATACAGGGTGCTCAAACTGTTTCTACTGAGAGTGCACTTGTCGATAACTTCTGATTCGTTCTTTATTGTGCGCATGTTTCATAAGGAACAGTGTGCTATCATTTCTTTATTTTTCGGATTTTTTAGCGGAAATGTTCTCAAAGGATTGAGTTCGACTCACTGTTTAATAATCCAAGGTCAAATTCAATTCTTTTCTTCCGGTTCCGGCACGGTAACTCTCGAACGGGAGGAGCTAGAGGATTGAAATTTGTAGGGTAAGTTTGGAGCGTAAATATCTCGGACGAGTTCGCTAACGGGGTGGATTCAAGATGCGATATCTCCTGAACTACTAGTGTTGGAGAAACGATTTTTTTGTGAGTTTTGTGATTGTGGGAGGACTTCTGCCGCTAGTGGATTGCCCCAGAGGCCACCCAGAGGCAAAGTTTTCTTCCTAACAGAATTTTCAACGTCTGAGGTTACAGTTTACCTCCTGACGTTGTTGGTACGACCGGTGTAAACGGCTTCTAGAACGGATATGACCGGTATCGTTTTCCACCAATCGTTGCTTGATCGTTAGTGTTGATATATGTGCTGAAATTTTATTCCTTATTTCATTCGTTATTCCTATTCCTCTATTACTTTTTTTATATATTCTTTATGCTTATTCCTAAATTGCTTTTTTGTATTTCATATGTACCGCCTGTATCGTAATATTTTGTAATGAGGTGAACTGTGGCTAATTGCCAATAATACCTAACAATACACGGTGAAAGAATGAACGTCGCTGAACATCGCTCAAGGATCTTCATCGCAGAGGGTTGGAGTTCGTAAGGATTCTCCATAGGTGGCGCTGGTGGGGCTCTTCCCCTACCGGTTCTCGACCGATGGAAATAAGTTTCCTAGAACGCCGTTCAAGTTTCACTCAGTGTCTAGCTAAGTCACACTGTTGATTGGAAAGAACCATCAAACCCTGGGGTCTGTGTCTGCTCTTGAGTGATACTGTCCTCTTTGGGGAACACTAAGCGATGAGGTGATCAGCCCGGCCACGTGGAATATTTGTTGATGGTTAAAATCAATGAATATTCCACGGTGTGTCTTGTTAGGTATTATTGGCAATTAGCCACAGTTCACCTCATTACATGTTCACTGGTTTTGGTTGATCTAAACCAAAATGAACCGGGCGTTTTCAGTCCGTAAAGGTCTCTTCACGGTAGATGGCATTACCATCCCTGACCCTCTTACGGCAAAAGAATGAACATCGCTCAAGGTTTTTTCATCGCAGAGGGTTGGAGTTCGTAAGGATTATCCATAGGTGGCGCTGGTGGGGTTCTTCCCCTACCGGTTCTGGACCGATGGAAATAAGTTTCCTAGAACGCCGTTCAAGTTTCACTCAGTGTCTGGCTAAGTCACACTGATGATTGGTAAGAACCATGAAACTCTGGGGTCTGTGTCTGCTCTTGAGTGATACTGTCCTCTTTGGGGAACACTAAGCGATGAGGTGATCAGCCCGGCTACGCGGAATATTTGTTGATGGTTAAAATCAATGAATATTTCATCGTAGTATTTTGTTTATGAGCTCCATAGGCTTGTCCTCAGCCCTTATCAAATAAAGAATAATAATAATAATTCTTCAAATGGTATTGGTGGGACTGGGATCAATATTGTTGAAGGAAAACTGCCAACAATAGTATTGGAACATTTTCAGCGAATCAAAATATCAATAAAATTTAAATAAAAAAAAAATATATAAATATATATATAGACTTACCAGAAATCAGTCACTCCGAGTTAAACTATTAAGATACAACATGAAAACAGACATTTTAGATACATGTTTACAGGACAACAACTGAACATCGAGCACGAGACAAACGAATACTGAGATTAAATTATAAAATGACCGTGAATCCGTATGGTTCTTGTATATATTGATAGAAAACCGGTGGTAATTGAAAACAACGTGTACTGATAAGAATCATTTCGATAACTGACTTATCAGGTTAAAGTAGGCTGTATTCAACCCCTCTATAACTCTTTTGGTATTAACACTGTCCTGGTGATGAATTTATTAAAATTCGAAACGTTGGCAAAGATACAATAGTTTTTCCTTAACAATATTGATCCCAGTCCCACCAATAGCATTTGAAGAATATAATTTTTGGATCACCAAACTTACCATAAGGAGTAATAATAATAATTGATTTATGCGTTAGGATAAATCGAGGAATAGAATATTGGGGTAGAAAAAAAACATAAGCTCTGATAGTCAGGTGGATCTAAAAGCAATTGCATCTCTGGAGCACATATCAAAATATATCTGGGACCGCCGAGTGATCCACTCCGTTGTGATGGACCACAACAAGGCTCTCTTGTGGATGCCGGGACACAGTGGAGTTCCTAGCAACGAGAGGGCAGATGCACTTGCTAAAGGAGGCTCTGGGACTCAAAGGAATTTCAATAAAAACACACTATAATATAGTCATTCTATTGGCAATCGATTTCGGCGTCACGCCATCATCAGGCCAGCTGAAAATACAATTATTTAGTCCACTCGACATTTGATTCACGAATCAACTCACAAAAATAACAAACAAGATGGATTAAAACACATAACTTATATTTTATAGATTTCAAGGTTAGGTTAGAAGTATGCTCACCGTCTTTGCAGTATACAGGGTGTTTCATCATAAACTGGACAAACGAATACAGCGTGTAGATGACATCAGGAGAATCATTTTTGCCTTATGACATATACCCCGTTTTCGAAGCATAAGCGAGATACAGGGTGTTCAAGGTAATTTTTGAGCAATATTCTATCGAGTGTGGTCAGTTATGTGTAACATTTGAAATAATGGTTTTTGGTCACATCTCAGTATTTTTGGCGCTCTAGTTCCTCGGAACTGAGTGCTTATCAATTTGCCCAAATGTCTGTAATTTTCGAATTTTTCGATGAAAATGGTCTTAAACGATTTGGTTCGACTCACTGATCAAGAATCCGTGGCCGAAATTCATTCTGTCCGGCCGGCCGGTCCGGCCGTAGGCACGATAACTCTCGAACGGAATGAGCTAGACAGTTGAAATTTTCAGAGTATGTTTGAGGGATAAATATCTCGGCTACGTTCGTTATTGGGCAAAATCGGACAGATGGTTTCGGAGTAACAAAAAAAAATTTTTTTTTTTACGAAACAAATTCCAAATTAAATTTTTTTCAATAAGCAGTTTTACCATAAGAATCCACTCATATCATTTTTAACTCTAACAAACAAATACTTTCGGAGATATGATTTTTCAAAATTTCAATGATAAAATTATTCTGTGGCTATTCTATGAATTGTTATAATGTCAACTTTGACGTTGTCTCATTGTAATTCATTCCAGTAATGGTATCAATATGAGAATTAGAATATTATCATACTTTTGTTGGTTGATATTTTCATGCCGATGGTCAATCCATATGATGATGGGAATGGTAATGGTAAGTTAATAATATTGAGTTCAGAATATCTCCACTAAAAACAAAACTGGAATTGAGGAATGAATATCTCGGATGCGTTCGTTGTTGGGTAGAATTCGTCTATTGGTTTTGGATTGATAATTTTTGGCACTCTTGTTGAATTTAAATTCTTCTATGATGTTTGAATTCAATTTCTGCTAAGATGAAGGTCTAAATTCCAATAATGAATCGTACTTCTGTTTTCACAGAATGCTATAATTATTCTATCTAAGCTTTATTATATGATCTGTGTTCATACTCGTACATTTCATCCTGTTCTATAAGAGAGAGTCAAATTCATTTCAGCTATTTTAATTTGGTTTCTTCCATGGTGCAGTTCTCAGATTGCTCATTTAATCTTGATAAATAAACTATTATTTGAATTGAATTTCCTTTATGATGCAGTTCTATCATAATAATACATTGATATAATTCTCAACTCTGAGAAACCAATACTTTCGGAGATATAATTTGTCTGTTTGTTTTATGCTCAATTCTGAAATGATATAAGATTCTGAAAATAGTATTTAAAAATGGCGGAAAACCTGCAAAGTTCGAAATTTTTTTACGCGGTTGCCAATTTGAGTTTCACTGTATGAATTATCTCAAGTTTTTAAGGAATTCTGTGAAAAAATTTTTTCAAAATCCGAACACAACTTTTTTTTTACATGTCTACAGCAAAAATAAAATTTCATCCGTAATTGATGAACTTTTCCACGCTTATACTATTCTTCAACCTTAACGAAAATATGAAAACAGAACCAAAAAATATCGATGGGTTTGTTTTTTATAGCCATTCAAAGTTTCCACTCGGATATCTAATTTATTCGTTTTTTGAAAACTGGTTTGGCTATGAGGGCAAAAAGTTTGAAATTGAACTGCCGAAGCATTCCAGATGGAAATTAAAATTTCTCAAAAAAAAATTTTTTTGTTCATATTTCAATAAAACTCTGGCTGGAATCGAACTAGTGAC
Source organism: Halyzia sedecimguttata (assembly GCA_937662695.2). Lineage (NCBI taxonomy): Eukaryota > Metazoa > Arthropoda > Insecta > Coleoptera > Coccinellidae > Halyzia > Halyzia sedecimguttata. The sequence continues at coordinate 11,884,157 of OW569418.2, forward strand.
CTTGCGATAGGAATTACTCTTAGCTCTAAATAGAAATTGAAATTTTTCGGAACATATTTATCGTTACCTAGCAACAGTAATTCACAGAATTTGACAGTATGTTCGAATTCAACTGAATAATATTTCGTTAGTTTCTTATAAAACATTTCAATTCGAGCAGAAATTAAATAATCAATGTTGGAAATAATTTATGGTTCAGCGAATCAAGAAAATCAAGAAAGTGAGAGAATATTGTCTTATAGCAAAATTTTCTTGAATATTTAATTTTATATTTCACTAACGCAAGAATATAACACAATAGTAGACAAATTTAACAATTAATTGAACAACTCTGACGAAATTATAGATTATAATTCAGTTTCAAAAATATTCCCATTCATTTGAACACACAGTCTCGCTCTTTTCACCACACTGTTCACCGCTGAACCTATCATTCCTTGATAATGACGAATTTCCTGGGCAGCTGATTCAATTCGTTGAATTAATTCTTCTTTCGATTCTACTGGAGCTCGCTTGTCGTAGACCAAACTTTACATATGACCCCAGAAATAAAAATCCAGTGGAGTTAGATCTGGAGAACGTGGAGGCCATGCAACAGGTCCAAACCGACCAATCCATCGCCGTGGGTATTGGGAGTCTAGAAACTCGCGTACACTCCTGACTGTGTGCGCAGGACAACCATCGTGTTGGTACCAAATACCTCTAAATTGATTCAAAGGAATATTTTCCATGAGATCTGGTAGAGTCTCTCGTAAAAATTGATAGTAACCATTTCCAGTCAATGTTTCAGGGCGAATGAAAGGTCCGATGATGAATCTGTCCTTCATTCCCGCCCAAACATTGACTGAAAACCTTTTTTGGGCGTATGTTCTAGGGGAACATCGTCCTATCATTTCGTCCAAATGTCTGTAATTTTCGAATTTCGAGCTGAAAATTGGCTAATAGACTAATTCGGACTCCCTGATTACGAATCCGGTGTCAGATTTTTGGGTGCCGTATGGCCGGCCGGCCGGCCGGCCGTAGGCACGATAACAGGAGCACCGAAGGTCCTATCGACTTCAAGCTTTCAGGGTAGGTTTCTGATCAAAATGCGACGGTTAAGTTCGTTAACGAGCAAAATCGGCCGGACGGTTTAGGAGTTATAGACATTTAAAATTTTGAGGTTATTTCCCTGATATTTCAGGAACTAAAGAAGATGTTGAATCGAAACTTGGTAGTCAGTTCGAGGATATAAACGCGCAACTTTTGGCAAAATTCTGTTATGATCAAAATGTTGGTAATTTTTAAAAAAATATTTCTTTTAATTTTTTCGAAAAAAAAATTTTTTTTTCGTGAACTATTCATCAGATTGCAACAAAAACTTGTACTAACGTCAATTGTAGTATTTTGCAACATTGTGCAAAATTTTGGCTCTATACGATTTCAATTTCTGGAGATATAAGACAAAATGTGTCAAATTTCCTGGGTCTCTCTCAGTATTTTCATCGATTATTCTATGAACTCTTTGAATTCCACCGAAAACAAATTCAAAGACATAAACATAAAGAATCAAGTCATAGTTTAGACGTCGAAAGAAGGACGATGTTGATCGACTTGAAAAGGTACCTATTTCAAGAAATGCAATAATGAAATGCTTAATTTTTTTTATGGTCACAGAAAATCGTCACAAAAATCTATTTACCTCATTTGACGGCTGTTTGTCAAATCAATTAATTCCAATAATTGATGTCAGATTTCCTACATACCAAGTTCAAACACATTTTATTATATGGAAAACACTTATTATGATCACGTTCTACAGGAATTGATACTAAATAGAAGCTAGATGAAGATTATTGTAATGGAAAATTTGTGTTCCAGAATAATATTAAGGTATTCAACATGATACTGCTTTTTTTCTTTACTGGTCAGTACGGGCCACAAGGAACATGCGCCCAAAAGCTCCTGTCCACAGGGCTTGAACCAATTTTTTGACTATTCATCGAAACCGAAGAATGTGGATTATTGATTTGCCATACCACATTATTTTTTCTGTTAAAAAATCCATCTCTATGAAAGGTCGCTTCATCGCTGAATAAAATGAGACGTGGAAAATCTCTATTCGCACGCGTTCTTCTTAAAATGAATTCACAGAATTCTTTCCTTTTACTGCAATCACCTTCTTCTAATTTTTGACATCTTTGAAAATGATATGGGTGGTAGTGATTCCTCTTTAGAACTCTCCATACAGTCGATTTACTTTGGTTCACACTGGGGTGATTAGATATCATTTTAGTTGATATTTTAGGATTACTCTCAACCAAATCCAGGACACGTTCATCGTGACTTCGTATTGTTTCTTTTTTCTTTCGGTTAAGAGTGCCATCTTCAGGTAATTTACGTTCTGTTGCCATAAATGTTAAAAAGTTTGGTACTGATCGGCTTGGAAATCTGCGGGCGTATATTTCTCTCGCTTTCCTCCCTGAGGAATTCGCTTCATAATAAGCCTGAACCATATCATTATTCTCCAAGATTGATTATTTCATTTCTGCTCAAATTAAAATGGTTTTCAAGAAACTTGCGAAATAATATTCAGTGAATTGGAATAATCTATCAAATGCTTTGAATTACCGTTGCTAGGTAACGATAATTAATATGTTCCGAATAATTTCAATTTCTATCAAGAGCTAAGAGTAATTCCTATCGCAAGGTCACTAGTTCGATCCCGGCCAGAGTTTTATTGAAATATGAGCAAAAAAATTTTTTTTTGAGAAATTTTAATTTCCATCTGGAATGCTTCGGCAGTTCAATTTCAAACTTTTTGCCTCATAGCCAAACCAGTTTTCAAAAAACGAATAAGTTAGATATCCGAGTGGAAACTTTGAATGGCTATAAAAAACAAACCCCTCGATATTTTTCGGTTCTGTTTTCATATTTTCGTTAAGGTTGAAGAATAGTATAAGCGTGGAAAAGTTCATCAATTTCGGATGAAATTTTATTTTTGCTGTAGACATGTAAAAAAATAGTTGTGTTCGAATTTTGAAAAAATTTTTTCACAGAATTTCTTAAAAACTTGAGATAATTCATACAGTGAAACTCTATTCGCACGCGTTCTTCTTAAAATGAATTCACAGAATTCTTTCCTTTTACTGCAATCACCTTCTTCTAATTTTTGACATCTTTGAAAATGATATGGGTGGTAGTGATTCCTCTTTAGAACTCTCCATACAGTCGATTTACTTTGGTTCACACTGGGGTGATTAGATATCATTTTAGTTGATATTTTAGGATTACTCTCAACCAAATCCAGGACACGTTCATCGTGACTTCGTATTGTTTCTTTTTTCTTTCGGTTAAGAGTGCCATCTTCAGGTAATTCACGTTCTGTTGCCATAAATGTTAAAAAGTTTGGTACTGATCGGCTTGGAAATCTGCGGGCGTATATTTCTCTCGCTTTCCTCCCTGAGGAATTCGCTTCATAATAAGCCTGAACCATATCATTATTCTCCAAGATTGATTATTTCATTTCTGCTCAAATTAAAATGGTTTTCAAGAAACTTGCGAAATAATATTCAGTGAATTGGAATAATCTATCAAATGCTTTGAATTACCGTTGCTAGGTAACGATAATTAATATGTTCCGAATAATTTCAATTTCTATCAAGAGCTAAGAGTAATTCCTATCGCAAGGTCACTAGTTCGATCCCGGCCAGAGTTTTATTGAAATATGAGCAAAAAAATTTTTTTTTGAGAAATTTTAATTTCCATCTGGAATGCTTCGGCAGTTCAATTTCAAACTTTTTGCCTCATAGCCAAACCAGTTTTCAAAAAACGAATAAGTTAGATATCCGAGTGGAAACTTTGAATGGCTATAAAAAACAAACCCCTCGATATTTTTCGGTTCTGTTTTCATATTTTCGTTAAGGTTGAAGAATAGTATAAGCGTGGAAAAGTTCATCAATTTCGGATGAAATTTTATTTTTGCTGTAGACATGTAAAAAAATAGTTGTGTTCGAATTTTGAAAAAATTTTTTCACAGAATTTCTTAAAAACTTGAGATAATTCATACAGTGAAACTCAAATTGGCAACCGCGTAAAAAAATTTCGAACTTTGCAGGTTTTCCGCCATTTTTAAATACTATTTTCAGAATCTTATATCATTTCAGAATTGAGCATATAAAAATACTGAGATGTGACCAAAAACCATTATTTGAAATGTTACACATAACTGACCACACTCGATAGAATATTGGTCAAAAATTACCTTGAACACCCTGTATCTCGCTTATGCTTCGAAAACGGGGTATATGTCATAAGGCAAAAATGATTCTCCCGATGTCATCTACACGATATATTCGTTTGTCCACTTTATGATGAAACACCCTGTATTTGCCTTCTAATCGGTGTATTGATAATCTCAATTTACGTTTTCTTAAATGCTGTATGGAATTGAAAGGTACCCACATTCGCAAAACGTGAAAACTTCTCTATGATTCCACTTCTTACTAATTTTCGTCTGTGTTGTGTGCTGTGGAAAACATCTAGAACGAATGTCGGACAAGGAAAACGGGATATGGAAGTAGGAGGAAGGTGCTGGTCGGTGTGTCAGTGTCATGTAGAAGGCGGGAAGTTTAAATATTTGATGGTGCGTCAATGATCTTGAATATATTCGTGTTTCTGTCGAAATCTGAGAGGTCGTTTAATAAATGTTGGTCGTTCTTGCATTTGATAATTTCGTAGTGTTCAAGTAATGGGAGTTCCTTTGTCGGCGCAGAGCCAGCGGCCAGAATAACCAAAACGCTGCACTCAGACATTTCCTCTGATACCTGATACACAGTTAGAAAATATTGACTGAAGAGAATCTCAAATTCACCAAAAATGTATTCAGAATGAGCAGATATCAAATGAGATCTGTCAGCGTACTGATAACCGGTCACTGTAATCTAAGAAAATACATGCACACTATCAGCATCTCCAGAGAAGAACAAATTTGCAGATTACGCAAGGAGTAGGAAGAATCATGTTATGATCGACTTTGAAGCCGTATCCTATTGGGGACAACATAACCAAGAACGCCTCTTGTGATGGGAAGACCTCTAAAGCTCACCTCGTAAAAGGGTTTTTAGATCTCGTGAAGACACATAACTCATATAACAGATCACCAGGTAACAAAATCGATCTCATAGGCCGCTGTGTGTTGAGTGCATGTTTCCTCTCCTATAGTGGCAATCTATAACGGCTAATCATTGTTGTAGATTAATGATATACTCTGTGAAATAGCTTAACGCATGGCAGCCTACATTTTAGTGACCCGTATATCTGGAATACTCCAGCAATTGAAATATTTAACGGTAGTTAAAAGCTTTAAATAAACTACAGTTATTGTCCAGTGATTATCTAAAGAACTTTGAAGACAGCGTGTTGTCTCATCGAACTGGTGCTGTACGCTGCGCTGCTATTGAAATTTTTTGAATATAATTATTATGATTTGACACCATTAAAAAGCTTGGCGCCACGATGCCTAGAACTCGATTGCGGTGACTATAAAAATATGGAAATATGCTGTAATTCTGAGATTAACAAACTGTAGGCACCATTATTTTCTCTTCTGGTCATTCATCTTTTGACGCAAGTTTATGTAAACGTATTTGTCAGCAGCCGGTTTGTTTGTGTGACGAATTCATATTTCACTGAATTTTTTCATTTTGCAGGTTGAAATATCACTTCGGAAGTATTACATCCAGAAAGATTCTATTATTCAACTTGGTTATTTGCCAACAGAATCACTATATTTGAACCATGCCATGGAAACAATGTCAACCTGTCATCCACGGCTTATCTAATTATTTTTTATTGAGAGTCCAGGCTTTCGACCACCGACTTGTGTTTCTTCAGGGACTAACAAAAAATAAAACATTTAACACACTGAACAATCTACAAAAATTGGTTCAAGCACTGACGCGAAGTCAGAAGCTTTTGCGCGTATGTTCTCTTGTCCATTTTCCTGTATTGGACACTCTTAATCGAATTTACCATGGTGAATTCTATTGTCTGTTCTCCTGTATTGGACACTCTTAATCGAATTAACCATGGCAAATTCGATTAAGAGCAACATTGCATTAATTTTATTTTACTGTATCCATTAAGTTGGTGTTATTTCGTATTTTTCATTATTTATTTAGTTTTCACCAATCTACAAGATAAAGAAGAAAAATTGGTTCAAGCCCTGTGGTCAGGAGCTTTTTGGCGATCTTGTTCAAACAGACAAATTATATCTCCGAAAGTATTGGTTTCTCAGAGTTGGGAATTATATCAATGGATTCCTATGATAGAAATGCATCATGAAAGAAATTAAATTTAAAAAAAGTGTCGTTAAATAATGCTTCAAAAATTATCTTATAAAAAAAAGAGCAATCTACTTCAATGTCTTAATGCTTCAAAAATTGTCATTAAATTTATTTATCAAGATTAAATGAGCAATCTGCAATGATTCAACCTCGTGGAATGGGTTGTTGCAACTTACCCTTGGTGCATAGTTTTCACCACTCGAAATACCTAAGGAAAGTATCATCGAAATGTCTAGAGCAAGGCTGGAGACAATCATAGCAGATTGTCCATTTATTCCTGATATTTGAGTAGGTAGTGGATTACAAACAAATTATTTTAATAGTTCAAAATATATTAATAAAATACTATCCTCTTTTCATAAGTTGAAATTTAATAGTTCATACCACTAACACATTCTTTTCTGTATTATGTTATGAACATTAACTCAAGAAAAAATGATTGATACACAAATTTAGATCCATATTTCAGTATTTTTTTGCTAGCAACATTATGAAAATACTGTATATAGGAACATGTCTCACTATTTGAGGAAGTAAAAGGTAATATTAACCTCAGTGGTCAACGAACAGTAATTTCTTTTGATGATTCCATTATGTTCTTCTTTCCTATTGCCTCCATACACTACATCAAAACAGTCTTGAATATATTCACAAATTCAAGAATCGAATACTTGCTTTCCAAGAGAAAATAACAACTATGAATTGACAATCTTCAATAGCTAGAAAAGATGACATTTATGAATAGTGATCACAGACAGATTCTGTGTTTACAGTCTGTGAATACATAGAACTTACGATGTATTATTGACACTTTGAAATACCAGATCTCCGAAAGTAATAGCTTGTTAGAGTTGATAACAATGTATTCTTATGATGATGAAATTTTTTTTTCGTTACTCCGAAACTATTAGACCAATTTCGCCCAATAACGAACTCAAACCTACTCTGAAAATTTCAACTGTCTAGCTGATTCCGTTCAAGAGTTATCGTGTTAACAACCGGACAGCCGGACGGCTGGACGGACGGACGGCCGGACGGATGGCCGGACAGAATCGATTTCGACCATGGATTCTTGATCAGTGAGTCAAACCAAATCGTTCAAGACCATTTTCAGCCAAGAATTCGAAAATTACAGACATATGGGCAAATTGATAAGCACTCTCTTCCGAGGAACAAGAGCGCCAAAAAGGAAACAACACCAACTTAATTAATACAGTAAAATGCAAATTGATAACTTTTGCTTATACTGGGCAGCCAGGGAGAAAATTGAAGGTGGGACTAAGGGAACATCAAAAGGACCGAAAACAACTAAAATGTACTACTTGTCCCGCCACACTTGTGACACGGGTCATATTCTGGACATCAATGGCACAAAAGTACTGAGAACTTTCAAATCCATCGGACAGCGTTTGTTCTTGAATACCGTCTAGATAAATCTGTGTAAAGAGAACATAAAGATTAATATTGAGGTTTTCACGATAAAAGTTATTGAAAGAAAAAATCAATTTCATTCTACTGTTCTACTTGTCGAATAAAATGTAGGATGCTCTGAAATTTAATTGGAAATTGTTAAGTTTGAATGCTTTTCTGTAGATTGTTCAATGTGTAAATGGTTTTATGATTTTTTAGTCCCTGAAGAAGAACACATCGGTGGTCGAAGGCCTGGACTGATAAGTCATGGTTTGACTTAATTTGACTCAATGGATATACCTTACCTTGCATTTACATTTTTTCCTTTCATTCAATTTTATCAAATCTGGTCATCCATGTGTGAATAAATTATACAAAGACAAGTCAGGAATGCTTAATTTTTTTTTACGACGCCCCCTGCGAAGAAATGTGCCCTCTAATAGTACTCACATAATTCAGTTTATTGTGATAACTTCCGAACTACTCAACGGATGGTATTTTTTTTAATTTGAGTCAATACAAATATCAGTATTGATATGTTGCCAACATCATCCCCATTAATCTTCAAGTCAACCAGGGGCGGACTGACCATAGCACTTAATGGCCAGAAACTTTTTTTGGGTTGAAGATATCGGCAAAATTCGTCAATTTATGTATTTTACCATTGTTCCTGCAAAATAAAGTTAGATCAGTACAACATTGAAAAAATGAACCGTTTTTGAGCATTTTTGTGATTGAATATAAAAATATTTTTTCATGAATATTTTTATTATATGTTGATATGGTTGCTAAATCTTCTATTTCTGTGATTGCTCATTTATCTGAAACTTCCATTGACCAAAAGATAACACAGAATATGCGAATATTCATTTAATGTACAGGTTTGCATTTTTTAATGCTGTTAGGGCAACGGAGCTGTTAGGGCGCGCGGAACACCTCATAAACAGAAAATGGTCTAGTAAAAATACACTAGAGGCTGTGGATCAGAGATTTTAAGACACTGGTGAATGATTCCATAATGAAAATTCTTACAACAGGTATTTGAAAAAAACAAGCAATAAACATGGAAAACATTCAGAGCCTATGTTCAATATGTGCACCGCGAAATTCCTCAGGCCCCGCAAGCATGATTCTTGCACTCGAAACATTACTTCCTGTTTATTTATTATCGCTTCGCAAATGAAAATTTAATATTTTATAGTTCTTCTTGTGTGTTCGCAGGTGTCTTATCAATGAAATAATTCAGATGACCCCATAAGAGGAAATCAAGTAGATTGAGGTCTGGTGACCGAGGTGGCCGAGTAACAGGTCCACCTTTTTAATCCATTCAAATGTTGCTTGACATGTTGTCCTAAATGAGGAAGTGTTCCATCATGCATGAACCACATTCTATGGCGAACTAGTAATGGTGCATCTTCTAGTAAATTTGGTAGTTGTTCGGTAAGAAATTCTAAATATCTGGCAGCAAATGTTATCCAAATGCCGCCACCCAAACATTAAGTCGGTGCTGAAAATTGGGTTCAATAGAAGCGTGTGGATTTTCCTCCTGCCATTCATGGATGTTATGAGAATTTATAACGACATTTCGACCGGAACCAGCTTCGTTAGTAAATAAAACATGGGTAACAAACTCTGCTATCGTTATTTGTTATTAGTGCATTTTGCTCAATGGTTTTTCGAACAAAATCTGCCGGACACATTTAATGAAGCTGTTGAAGATGAAACGGATGAAGCAGCTGCTCTTTCAAAACTCGATGAAGGACAGACGTTGAAATATTAAGCTCGGTCGACAATTGTCTAACGCTCTTGGTTGGATCCTGCTCTGTTCTATGAAAAACCTCTTCTTGCAATGCCACTGTCCTTACATGTCTCCTACCTCCTTCACCTCCATTTTTGGTGAAATACTCCCTTGAATAGACTTCAAATATAAAAAAAAACTTATCGAGACAACTGAGGATCGTTTACCAGTTTCTCGAAGTATTCGATCCACAGCCTTGAATGTATTTTTACTCGGCAAATTTAGGTTTAGGAAGTGCTCCACATAGAACTCCTTTGCCCAAAGATCATTCCAAAATGCACGCGCTTATACAGGGTCTTTCACGAGGAACCTCACCCATATTTATACGGGAAACTACTGAACGTAGTTTCATGAAATTCAGCACTTATAAGTACTTCACGATGCTGATGAAATCTAAAATATTTTGCAAGGCATGAGCACCTCCGGTTTTTCCGGAAATGACGTCAACTTCCGTTTTTCAAATTAGAACACCATTTTTTCATTGCAGAAATAGATTCCTTAGAAAATTTCAAGTTATTTCGAAGTAACATTTTTCAGTTTTGGTTGGAAAATTCTCTCTGCGCGGGAAAATTCGAAAAAAAAATCGAAAATAGAGCTCCGCTGAAACAAGAATAACTTCGAGGTTTTTGGATGGAAAATTTTCATTTTTGGGATTTTTCAAGATGTAAGATTGATGTATCCACTTTAAAAATCGAAATCGCGATTCATGATACAGGGGGTCAAAAAATCGCTTTCAAAGTTAGGGATGACAAAATCGTGAAAAATCAATTTTTTCAAATTAGAACCCCATTTTTTTATGGCAGATATTGAATCTACGTTAAAAAATAATGTGAGTGTATGCATCACACCCTTGCCCTAAAGTGGATATTTTCTGAGTTATTCACAAAAAACTGTTTTTCGTCTTGAATTTTCAGCTATTTCTTTTCCCTTCACGCCAAAAAGATGAAATTTTCAGGAACTGTTACTTAAACCATGTTTTAGATTTTACTACCCTAATATGCAAGAGAAAAAAGTTACAGGTTGTTCCTAAATAGATGGCGAATTTTGATTCGAATTTGTATCGGAAACCTCTTTATTTCAACTAATCGGCCATCGGTTTTCTCTCCAGTGATAAATAAATAATTCCTTATGAACCATATGCAAAAACTTACCATGTTTTACATTCTTTTTTTTTAATGATAGATATCATTAATTACATCTGCCAAATTCCTCTTTATTCAGTAGCATTTTGTGTTTACTATTAATTTGGTGATAATTCGTATTAAGTTATAAAATCGATCACTATGCCTAATTTTACCAATGAAGATTATTTAAATCTCATTCTACTTCATGGAGAATGTAATAAAGTTGTAGATAGAACGATTCGACTGTTCATTGAGAGGTTTCCTGACCGGCCCAGACCAACGAGAGATACCATTAACAGAACCATGACAAACTCGAGAAATGTCGGATCTTTCGTTAAGAAAACTATACACAGAGAAAAAAGTGTAGTAGAAGATGAGAACAACGAAATTACAGTTCTTGCATATTTTCGTGTGAATCCTCAAAATTCTCTCAAAGATGCCGAGATTGATCTGGGATTATCTCAATCGAGTGTTTGGAGAATATTAAAAAAAAATGAAATGCACCCATATAAATTCAATAGGGTACAGCATTTGAAGGAAACTGATTTCGTCAGGAGAACAGAGTTTTGCGAAGCTATGATGATTCGATTTCAAGAGAATGAAAACTTTTTGGACTGTATAATTTGGACAGATGAATCTAAATTCACAAAGAATGGTTCTTTCAATAGGCATAACAGTCATTATTGGGATGAAGAGAACAACCACCACTTCAGACAATGGAACTTTCAAGAGACCTGGAGTTTCAATGTTTTTTGCGCCATCAAAAATAATGCAATTCTCGATGTTCACATTTATGATGGGACTTTAACTGGTAAGATAGAACACTACACATGTTTACATTATTTAAAGAATGTTCTCCCTTAGGAGATAGATATTCTGACATATTGACTCAAATAATTGAGCCGCTAGTACAGAAACATAATGACTTATGGTATCAATAAGATGGCGCGCCTCCACACAATTCACTCAATGTGTCAAATATCCTCTACAGGCTAGTTGAAGATCGATGGTTGGCGAACAATGGTCCACATCTTTGGCCACCACGTTCTCCCGATTTAACTCCTTTAGACTATTATGTTTGGGGTAGGATAAAAAATATTGTCTACTCAACTCCCCTGACTGATAAAGAGGACTGCATAGAACGAGTCAGAAATGCGTTCAGGTTTGTTTAGATTTTTAGATTCATAGTTTTGAAACTCAATTTGGTTTTTAAACACTTTTGCAGATCTCTTCCTCCCGATGAAATAAGAAGAGCAACGCACGAAGCATTCCTGAGACGTATAAATAAATGTCTAGAAATTAACGGTCAAAACTTTGAGCATCTTCTCTAGTTATAACTGCGAGAGTTTGCCATGGTTCTCCTAATAGTAACTTGAAGTCGGTTTCAAGAAGGGGTGAAAAATCTACAGCATGGTTCAAATAACAGTTCCTGAAAATTTCATCTTTTTGGCTTGAAGGGAAAAGAAATAGCTGAAAATTCAAGACGAAAAACAGTTTTTTGCGAATAACTCAGAAAATATCCATTTTAGGGCAAAGGTGTGAAGCATAAACTCACATTATTTTTTAACGTAGATTCAATATCTGCCATAAAAAAATGGGGTTCTAATTTGAAAAAATTGATTTTTCACGATTTTGTCATCCCTAACTTTGAAAGCGATTTTTTCACCCCCTGTATCACGAATCGCGATTTCGATTCTTAAAGTGGATACATCAGTCTTACATCTTGAAAAATCCCAAAAATGAAAATTTTCCATCCAAAAACCTCGAAGTTATTCTTGTTTCAGCGGAGCTCTATTTTCGATTTTTTTTTCGAATTTTCCCGCTCAGAGAGAATTTTCCAACCAAAACTGAAAAATGTTACATCAAAATAACTTGAAATTTTCTGAGGAATCTATTTCTGCAATAAAAAAATGGTGTTCTAATTTGAAAAACGGAAGTTTCATCAGCATCGTGAAATACTTATAAGTGCTGAATTTCATGAAAATACGTTCAGTAGTTTCCCGTATAAATATGGGTGAGGTTCCTCGTGAAAGACCCTGTATATGCATATCCCCATATATAGCGAGTGCCCAGTATACATGTTCCAATGGATTATCTCAGACATTTCTAATGATAAAATTTGAAAATTTTATGATCTTCAATTCGTCCAAGGAATCTTCAACTGAGGAAAACAAAAATTGAAAGTCACTTCCGGTTTGATCGATTGTTGACGTCAAAATCAAGATTACACAGAATATCGTAGCTTACTGCAATTCTTTCAATTTGAAATATCAATTGACGTTTTCTCCATTAAATCAAATGTAAAATACAGAGTGTGAGACATCGTTGGAAAGTTAATTTTGAGTAGAAATAAAAAATTGTAAAAAATAGATAGGGTACTGTTTGAGATAAAAAAGTCAGAGTCACTTCCGGTCAAAACGGAAGTGACTTTCAATTTTTGTTTTCCTCAGTTGAAGGTTCTTTGGACGAATTTAAAATTGTAAAATTTTCAGATTTTATCGTTTGAAATGGCTGAGGTAATCCATTGGATCATGTATACTAGGACACCCTGTATATGCATATCCCCATATATATGCATATCCTCATATCCCCATATATATGCATATCAACATATTCTTCTTTTGTGGAATTATTCATAATAATTCTTTGTTATACAAAATTGGAACACATTCGAAAGAAAACTTTTTGTATTTTGTCAATGGAAGTTTCAGATTAATGAACAATCACAGAAAATTTTAGTCACCAAAGCAACAAAAAAAAAGCAATATTCATGAAAAAAGATTTTAATATCCAATCATAATAATGCTTGTAACTTGAAAACGGTTTATTTTTGCGCGTATGTTCTGGGGAACATACGCGTTATAGTTTTGCCCAAATGTGAAATTTAATTCTGTGGTGCCGTCCGTTGCCACGATAACTTGAGAACGGAGAGAGCTAGCGACTTGAAATTTTCAGAGTAGGTGGCGCATCCAAATACGACGGACAAGTTCGTTAATGGGTATAATCGGCCCAATGGTTTCCGAGTAATAATTTTGTTTTCAACCAAAATGAATCCGATCGAATTTAAACTTGGTGAATAGTTGTAGAATATAGACCTAAGCACGTTTGTGAAATTTTGTGAGAATCGTATAGCTAGAAAATTATTAAAAAAATATTGAAAAATATTTTTGTTGTCACGATAACCTGAGAACGGAAAGAGATAGCAGCTTGAAAATTTGAGGTTTGGTTGTGCATCAGAATGCGACATTTGAGTTCGTTTATGAGCATAATCGTCCAAAAGGTTTTAGAGTTATAGCCATCTGAAATTTTCTGAATTTTGGTTGTTTTTTGTTCCTCATTAACTCGAAGAATACAAAACCGATTGAATTCAAGCATGGTTATTAGTTGTAGAATGCCAACGCGAAAATTCTTGCGGAATTTCGTGAGGATGGTATAACTAGAAAATTTAAAAAAAAATAATTGAAAAAAATTCCATATATCATAAACTATTCGTCCGGCATGGCTGAAATTTTGGAAGAGCCTTCAGAACCTAAGTCTACTGCAGAATTCCAAGTTTGAACACGATCGGATCTATATTTATGGAGAAACGCGCAGCCTTTTGTGAGTTCGGTAGCGGATGTGAATCGGCGTATGATATGTTGTCTATGGTCGTATTTTTGCGAGAACCTTCAAAAATAAAAATATGAATGTCATGATGACATATCTTTTACGCGTATGTTATGGGAAAATCGTATTATTTCATCACAAATCTATGGGAGATGATAGCCCTACATCGCATGCGCCCCGTTTTAACCTCAACATCGAATCTGAATCTGATCAAAACACAAATACAAAACGTAAACAAAATATTCTCAATCCACGAAGTACGAACGAGTATTCCTTCCGTTGAAAATAATCGAGATTACCTTGTATTTGAAGATTGGAGGAATCTAGAAATATTGTTTACGTATGTGAAAGAAATTCCAAATTATGGAGAACTGTGGAAAAGTTGTTCAGAAAGAAGATATCTGGTATATGTCCTTCAGGATTTCTGGCTAAAAATCAGCAGTAAGTAATAGAAGTGAATTGAATGAATTACTTTACCCAGAGAAATCCAAGTCTTAATATTTCCTTTCAGGTTGGAATGAATTAAGGTCCAGTTGACGTAGAGCAAAAAAGTAATGCTTTTCGACAAATAGAATGCATGAGTTACTCTTGGAGTTACTGCAGATAGAATTCTTAAAAACAAGGTATATGGAACTTAGTCGATTGAATATTTGTGAAGCTTAAGTATATCTCATGAGAAAATTTAATATTGATAAGAGGCAACCAAGATGACATGAACACTAAAATTTTTAAAGTTCAAAAGTGGAATAGCCAAGAAGAAAATCTAGTGTTTCTATTCAAACAAATCTGTTTTCCTGATATCATGGGTCTCTTACGATCCATCAACAGGGTGTTTGGATGCCAGCGTGTACCTATATAATAGGCATTTTTAACGAAACATTTTAATTTTTCTAATTGCAGAATATTTTAAAATATAGGAGTAGAAGGTGATGCAATATAACATGTGTGTAGGTATATATTATGTATATTGTTTTCCCGTGGAACTTCAGGTATATGTTTCTTAAATGCTTGTTGCTTAGCATGCTTAACAATGAATACCTCTGAAGAACAGATTTTACTAATATTATAATAGAATGGCTTGATAATTCAACGCTAACTTTGAAAATGATGTATCCTAGTGTTGCGGAGGAAATTCCAAGTATATTTTACAACGAGAAGTAGTATATAAGGAAATGGAGAAAGTCAGTTATCATATTTTAATAATAATCTATATACAAGTATTTATCCTCCCTGCAGTGTTTCACGAATCCTCCATGATTATGTGGGCAGCAGTGGTCCAAACTCGAAAAAATGCATTGCATGCTGCTTGATGTAGTATTGAATTTTCAAAATGAATGTTATTCTTGATCTCTCTTGAAGTAAATAATCGAATATGTTAATAGAGTTTTATTCGAAATTATTTCCTTTGTTTGTATTACGGCTTCAGTGAGGTATACAATTTTTTTGTTCACTGAGGGCTGATATATTTTACGACCTGTAAACTGTCAAGTAGCCTTACCGAAAGGAAAGTAATCTGTAAATGTTCATTTTAATGGGGATCAGTAAATTCAACGAGCACATAGTTGACGAATACTTTACGGAGAGGTTGAATAAATCTGCCCTTAGTAGATAGTATAAAACAATATATAGATTGGTATCTAAATAAATTAATCTTATTTTCACAATAACTCTTTTCCCCTAACCCATGAAAACAAATTTTCACAGACAATTTACATGAATCATTAGCTTCAAACGTTCATTATCTTGAAATACAAATGAATAAGTGGAAATTTAATTTTAATATTTCAATATTGAATGGAATATTTAGAGTTTATCTATAATTTCAGATATCTCATCTCATCAACGAGTGACAAAAGTATTGAAATTGATTATGCATTAAACGATGTGTTCAATTGTGAAATTATTACCATATTCCATATCGACAGACATTCTTGTAATGATTATGAAGAATTAAAAAGGTTTGATGGCTAATATAAAAATTGGTTCAAGCACTGACGTGAAGTCAGAAGCTTTTGCTCGTATGTTCTATTGCCAATTCTCCTGTATTGGACACTCTTAATCGAATTCACCATGGTAAATTCGATTAAGAGTGTTCAATACAGGAGAATGGACAATTGAACATACGCGCAAAAGCTCCTGACTTCACGTCAGTGCTTGAACCAATTTTTCAATGTTGAACTGGTTTTCCTTATTTCGCAGAATTGTGGGTTTCGATGCCTACTGTGATGTTAGGACGCACAACCTCTTGGTTCGTTAGCGTTTCGTACCAGATCTTACGGATGAGCTTATTAATACGGCTCATTATTTATTATGGAGAATTACTTTTGTAAAATAAATAAATTTATCCGATATCTTTCAAAAAATGAAAGGTGCTAAGGTCAGTCCGTCCCTGGCAGTCTTGAAGAATTATGGGGAAGGTGTTGTAAACAAATGAGTACTGATATTTGTATTGACTCAAATTAAAAAAAAATACCAGAATCGTTCAGAAGTTATAATAAAAATATTTCGGCAATATCTTCACCAATGTAGAACCGATCGAGTTAGAATCTATTGTAAATTGTATTGTAATTTATTGTAAAATAAGGTTTTGAATGTTCTCGTAGAATTTCAACCATATCTGAGGGATAGTTTCTTGGATACAGAATTTTTTTGAATATATTTTATTTTATAGTTATGTGAACCTCAATAAATTTCGCATAAGTTTTCAACTAATTACCTTGCTTCGATTCGAGATCAGATCAGTATTTATCGCTTATTGGGACAACAAAATTTCAAATGGCTATAATTCCGAAACCACTCTGTGAATTTTGCCCATCAACGAACTTAACCTACCATGAAAATTTCAAATCTATAACTCATTGCGTTCTAGTGTAATCAGAATCAATTCTTACCTCGGATTCTGGATCAGTGAGTCGAAACTAATCGTTTAAGACCATTTTCGGCCAATCATTCGAAAATTAAAGACATTCGGACAAATGGATAGGCACTCTGTTCATAGAATAAAGCGCCAAAAACTGAATTATGGGAGTACCATTTGCAGGTACATAACCTCGCAGGGGGCGTCATAATATGAAGACTAGTCAGGAATACTTTAATTTTTTACCCATGCGAAAGATAGTGAATCTTGCCGGGACACACTGTATGTTTCAAAAAACTTTACAACTTTTGTGTGCATTTTTCGCTAGCTATATATCTCACTTTAGGAAACGATAGGCTGTTTTCCTACCCTACATGAAGGCTCTGAGCAAAAATAAATCCGTGCTGATTTTCATCGCAAATTAGCTTCAAATAATAATATCATATGTAATTCACCTGCATGTTGAGTTCTTGGTTTTCGGAAGGAATTTTGCAGCTAGCAGAAGCACTCACCTGAAATGAAAAAAGAATTCTATTAATATAATATTCTATTTATTCCCATGGCAAAATAAGATTTCACCCTTCTAAAACGTCGATATTCGAAATATATAAACTAAATCGTGTGGAAAATTTCATTATTTCTCGACAGGTATAACAGAATTTAGCCATATAACACCCTAATCTATTAGATCATACACCCAGACAGGGGTTGAAACATGAATCATGAAGTAGAACGTGGGTCGTTAACTCTTATGTGTAGATATTGCAGTTTGTTACAAGTTTAATCAAACTAAAATTACAGCTTAAATTTGAAGAAGGGCTTCTGACAGCGTGAATAGGTATACGGCGTGAGTTGGGTTCACAGCTTCTACACAAAATGTACAGTATAAAATTAAATTACTTGTACTCCACTCTCTACTAATTCGAACTTCTTATCTGTTTCACGAAAGAAGCTTTATCGTTTACCAGAACATCAATGATGTAATATAGACGACCTGCCACTAGGGATATTGGGGAAAATTGACGATTAAAGCATATTTTGATGCCGAATTAATTTGCTTCTGAGAAGATATCTTATTGAATTTTGGATGGATTGAAAGGAATATTAAAAGATAAAGAATTTTGCGATAGCGAATTGTATATTTTTGAAGTTCTAAGTATATGAATTTGATAGTATATCTCCTTGAGCTATACTTATCAACTTTGATTACATGAATTAGAAATGTTTTGGTGGAAATATCATTTTTAGCGAATGGTTTTTTGCTGAAGTTTTTCCCTAAGCTCTTGTATCATACGTCGAATTGTATGGTACCCGCGACCCCGTTACACTAACCTCTGCTTACACATGCAGGGTGGGCTACGGTCGATGTTACCCTGGACTTTAACGTAGAACTTTGGTTTATTGACTAGGAACCACTGCTCTATCGATCTAAAATATTTTCAGCGCTGCTGTGTTGCCGCTTATATCGAAAAGTACTAACAAATTTGATATTTCATATGGAACACCCTATACAGGGTGAGTCTTTGACCACTGCATTAATTTTAACCAAAGATTCCTGTCATCAAATGAAACACTTCTTTCGGTAATTGTTTAGAACTGAAAGAACCGTGCTGGAGAACTTACCAAGTTTGGGCCCCAGATTACGAAAATGATAGCGAGAAGTCTGCAATTCCTTTAGTTTTTTCAAAAAAAAATTCCAAAGTTTCATTCAGGTAGGTGAGGTAATTCATAATTCTAGCCAGTTTTCCTCTATTTTCTCAATCAATAATCGTTGGAAATGATTTTATTATCAATTTCTGAGCGTTTCCTGCAAAATAAAGCCTTCATTTCGTCGAAATCGACGATTTTATACATTGTTTATTTTCGTTACGGCAGCCATTTTAATTCGACTTTCGGCTGTCAACCGTCGCGAATCATGCAACGGTGCCAGTGTCTCAAATCGAATGGCCAGTAACTTACAAATAGTTAGTGGATGGGATTGGAAGAACCCATTTTCGTTTACTTTTCCAATATTAGTATAAATGAATTATTCTTATTATTATTATTATACTGATCATCCTGGGTCTTCCACAAGGAGACCCCTCATAAGCTCTAAGAGCTTGCCCTGAGTTAGGAGAACCAGTTGTGTTCTGTGTAGGCTTTGATACTGTGTCCTTACGCCACCTTAGGCACAGCACTGTTAATTTTTGACCCAACAGCGAATGGTGGCGATTACCGTGACTAGAAAATTTCTTTCCTAGCCTCGGAATTGAACTTGGGGCTTCCGCTCCCAAGTCAATTACTCTACCACTGAGCCAATCGCACGATAGAGTAATAGAAGAAATATCAGCAAGAAGGTATAAGTTAAGCAAAATATTTCGGAATTGGTGAAACTGCATATTATATAAAAACATTAAAAACATGTTCATTTTTAAGTGTCAAATAATTACATACTGGAAGAGTAATCCAGCAAAGAACTAAACACAAAATGAAATGAAGTAGGGCAAGTGTAAGCTAGAGTTTATATAGCAAATTCATTCTTGCCATGTGTTTCTCCAAAAAAGGGTCGCGAAATGATGATACCCTTAATACGTCATTATCTCGAAACAATATTCGAACTAATCAACGTAAATTTAACTACAAGTATGAGACATTGGCAACGTTGCACGATTCGCGACGGTTGACAGCCGAAAGTCGAATTAAAATGGCTGCCGTAACGAAAATAAACAATGTATAAAATCGTCGATTTCGACGAAATGAAGGCTTTATTTTGCAGGAAACGCTCAAAAATTGATAATAAAATCATTTCCAACGATTATTGATTGAGAAAATAGAGGAAAACTGGCTAGAATTATGAATAACCTCACCTACCTGAATGAAACTTTGGAATTTTTTTTTTTAAAAACTAATGGAATTGCAGACTTCTCGCTATCATTTTCGTAATCTGGGGCCCAAACTTGGTAAGTACAATTTTTTTCACCTTTCCAGCACGGTTCTTTTAGTTCTAAACAATTACCCTTTTTTCATTTAACATTTTTACAAATTCAGCTCAGGTAAATAGATACAGGCTGTTGAAATTTTGAAAAAAAAAACAGTTTTTATTTTGTAGCTTTGACATCCTTTTTTCGAATGAAATGAAAGTTGGCGTAAAGTTTCCTATAACTATGATACATATTTTCCAAATATAAGTTATTTTCTACTTCTACTGGTTTTCTAGTTATGGACTCGTGGATTCATAAAACCAAACGAAATTAGCATAAAGAAAGCATATAAAGTTTTTCTTGAGTCATTTCAAGAATATTCCATCGTTTTAGAACATTATATTATTCTTCATCATTTCTCCTTAAACGCACCGGTTTCGAGATATTCTTCATTGAATATTTTAAAATGGAAAACTCCAGAAATTTCACTACTTTTATGGATCCGTCCCTGAGCGTTGGAATCCCGAATCAAGCTGTAAACCACGTTACCAAGCCTTATTCTCGTCCGCCAAAAATGTCATAGATAATTTATATGCGGGAGTGTATTAGCACATTGTGAAATCTTTAAACGCTTGTAACTTTTTACCTGAGCCGAATCTGGAAAAATGGTAAATGAAAAAAGTATTTCATTTGATGAGAGGAATCTTTGGTTGAAATTAATGCAGTGGTCAAAGACTCATCCTGTATATTATTACTTTTTTCGATTAGACGTATAGGCTGCTGATATATATTTCCTCATCCCTATCTGTAGCGGTTTAGCAACTAATTCATTGATTTACTTCCTATTTTGTGAAAAATTCAACATCCATCACTTGGAATTAAAGTTGGGCATAATCGAATGATTTCAATAATCGATATACAGGGTGAGTCTTTGACCACTGCATTAATTTTAACCAAAGATTCCTCTCATCAAATGAAACACTTGTTTCATTTACCATTTTTCCAGATTCGGCTCAGGTAAAAAGTTACAAGCGTTTAAAGATTTCACAATGTGCTAATACACTCCCGCATATAAATTATCTATGACATTGTTGCCGGACGAGAATAAGGCATGGTAACGTGGTTTACAGCTTGATTCGGGATTCCAACGCTCAGGGACGGATCCATAAAAGTAGTGAAATTTCTGGAGTATTCCATTTTAAAACATTCAATGAAGAATATCACGGAAACGGTGCGTTTAAGGAGAAATGATGAAGAATAATATAATGTTCTAAAACGATGGAATATTCTTGAAATGACTCAAGAAAAACTTTATATGCTTTCCTTATGCTAATTTCGTTTAGTTTTATGAATCCACGAGTCCATAACTAGAGAACCAGTAGAAGTAGAAAATAACTAATAGTTGGAAAGTATGTATCATAGTTATAGGAAACTTTACGCCTACATTCATTTTATTCGAAAAAAGGATGTCAAAGCTACAAAATAAAAACTGATTTTTTTTCGAAATTTCAACAGCCTGTATCTTTTTACCTGAGTCGAATCTGGAAAAATGTTAAATGAAAAAAGTGTTTCATTTGATGAGAGGAATCTTTGGTTAAAATTAATGCAGTGGTCAAAGACTCAGCCTGTATAGGTTCTCGAGAGGTTTCAATAATCGAGATATGAATCGCTCGGTACTCTTCTCGCTCCTTTTCCTGTCAGCTGCTTTCGTTATCCCTTATCTCGAATATGGTTGTTTAGGCTCGTTTCGACAGTATTCAGTATTATTTAATTGCATCCCATCGCTAAAAGAAAATGGTGAACTCAATACATATTTATTTCCAGCTGTTCGAAATGAAGTATGAAAATATGAAACAAAAATTCACAAGAATAAGTTCGGGAATGACAACAATACGCACCAGATGTCACCCATAAATTCTATCGATCGTTAAATGAACTTCTCATGTCTTGCATTCCAGTTTGAAATACCGTCAATGGTAATTCGAAATATCAAAACGTAGACGAAATATCTTGACATTCTCGTAACTCGAGTCGCGTTATCTCCCTGACATGATAGACGACCGCAAAAGTCTCACATTAAGTTTCGATCCATAAAGGATGGAATTATTCGGTGATCCCACAAATTTTCTCTTGTTCATTGGTTCTGAGTCAGGGGACATCTCATTAAACATTCTGCATGTTCTTGCTACAATTTGATCGCATTGACCGTGAAGAATGAACAATTTCATCAAAACTTCATTTGTAGAATTATTGCCTATGTTCTATGACATTTCATGGATACCTAATACAAAATGTAGCAGAATATTCCCATTGGCATGAAAACTTGCTTTCAATCAAAAAATCTCACAATTTAGGTATGGAAACATATCGTTTGATCGGAAATTTAATTCTCTTTCAATACATCTTTATATATACAGGTCATTCCATTTGAAAAAACGCACTTCTCATCGTTTAAGTTTGTCTCGGAAAAGCCTCGGATTTTGAAAAACCCTGTATGATTAGAGACGTACGTCATTATGCGTAAATGATACACGGGATATTGTTAATCCATACTCGAAATTTCGGCTCTCTAGGATTTCAAGTAACGAAGTGATGGATGTTGAATTCAAGCTATTTTTCGCACAAAAAAGGAAGTAAATCAATTAATTACTCGAAAACCGCTAGAGACAGGGATAAGGAAGTTGATACATAATTAATCAGGAGGCTACGTCGAATCGAGAAGGTCAATAATATTTGGGGTGTTCCATTTAAATATAAGAGTTGTCAGTACTTTTTGATATAAGCGCCAACACCACAGCGCTGAAAAAAATCCAGCTAGAGCAGTGGTTCCTAGCCAAGAAACTAAGTTTTCAATAAAATCGTACGTCCCTTCCGTTCTCCGTAAAAGTCCAGGGTACCATCGACCGTGACCCACCTGTATAAACCTCTCAATCAAAAGAATATATATTCATGGGTAAAACCCGGAGATGATGATGTAGCATTTAAATTTAAAAAAATTGGTTCAAGCACTGACGTGAAGTCAGAAGCTTTTGCGCGTATGTTCTTTTGTCCATTCTTCTGAATTGGACACCCTTGATCGAATTTACCATGGTAAATTATGTTGTCCATTCTCCTGTATTAGACACTCTTAATTCGAATTTACCATGGTAAATACGAATTAAGTTTGCAATACAGGAGAATGGACAACATAATTTACCATGGTAAATTCCATTAAGGGTGTCCAATACAGAAGAATGGACAATAGAACATACGCGCAAAAGCTTCTGACTTCACGTCAGTGCTTGAACCAATTTTTTGTTTCGTGATTTTTTTAAAATTTTCTAGGGTTACAGTACTTAAAATTTTTTTTTTCGTCATTTTTTTCAAATTTTCTAGGGGTACGATTCTTACAAAATTTTAAACACGTCTTTATGTTGATTTTCTACTACTAGTTACCAAGCACCAATGCGATCGAATATTTATTTTTTGAGTTATTAAGGAAATAATATTCCAGGTGGGTATAACTCGGAAACCGTTAGAACGATTATGCCCAAAAACGAACTCAACTCTCCCATTCGGATACGCAACCTACCCTGAAAATTGCAAGTCCCTATCTCCTTTCGTTCGAAAATTATCGAGGCAACGGTCACCCATCTACTGAAATCACACAAGAATGCTCGAATCTCCAACAATATTTAACCGATCGTATTAAAACTTGAAACTTGGCAGAAGAGTTAGGTTATGAAGGTTCTTGCAAAATTTCAGTAATTTCAAACGAATAGTTACTGATATATAGAATTTTTTTTTTATTTTAAATGATTTATTAAAAATTTTCTGCAAATGCTATCCTCACCAAATTTTGCAATCATTTTTGCGTTGGCATTCTACAACTAATAACCATGTTTGAATTCAATCGGTTCAGTATTTTTTGAGTTAATGAGGAACAAAATACCACCAAATTTCAGAAAATTTCAGATGGCTATAACTCTAAAACCGTTTGGCCGATTATGCTCATAGACGAACTGAAATGTCGCGTTCTGGTGCATATCCTAACCTGAAAACTTCAAGCCGCTATCTCATTCCGTTCTCAAGTTATCGTGACAACAAAAATATTTTTCAATAATTTTTTTAAAACTTTCTATCCATACGATTCGCACAAAATTTCACAAACGTGCTTAGGTTCATATTCTACAACTACCCACCAAGTTTCAATTCGATGGGATTCATATTGGTTGAAAACAAAATTATTACTCAGAAACCACTAGGCCGATTATGCCCATTAACGAAATTGTCCGTCGTATTGGGATTAGCCACCTACCCTGAAAATTTCAAGTCGCTAACTCTTTTCGTTCTCAAGTTATCGTGGCAACGGCCGGACGGACAGAATCAAATGACCTCGAATTCTTTATTGGGGAGTCGAACTTAATCGTTTGAGACCATTTTCGTCAAAAAATTCGAAAGTTACAGACATTTGGGCAAAACTATAACGCGATGTTCCCCAGAACATACGCGCAAAAATTATAGAAATTGGCTATAATACATATCTACAATTTAGTACGTAAAGTGTATATGTCGTGGTACTACTCTAACCGAAGTGACCGTTTTTGATGAAATTTTGTGTGTGTTTTTGAAAGGGTTCCTGGATGGTTTAGAATCACAAAGGTATCCAGCGGGAGGCACCGCAATCAGGTAATAGTATATTTGTTCTGCTTTTTATTGCGAAATGGCGTATGAATCAACTCAGTTATTAGAACATCGACGCTTCTGAGATCTCAGATCTGGGTATGTCACTTTTATATCAGTTATCATTGGTCTCGTTCGGCAGAAAGATCAGTAGCATGAACCGCTACGCTACCGGAAGGTAGCAGTATCGTGTTCTGCCGAACGGACAGATCCTTTTGTTGGCAAATCACAGATGTTTGAAGTTCAGATTAAGATTAATATTTATGAAGATACAATTCCTCAATAAATGGGTGATTTATTCAAAGACCATTTTAGAATATCCCGAAGTGCAGGTAATTCTTTCCGTCGAAAATATATGTCCACACTGAGAGAACAGTTTATTTATAAATAATAAAGTTTATTCATATTAAATAAACCCCTTATTCATATATGGCGTAATAAATATTTATTTGTCCCAAATAATGGATTTGTTTGAGTTTTAAAAATAAATATATATTGGTGAGAAATTAATATATATATTAATTATTAATATACGATTTATTAATAGATGAAAAGGTTTATTAATAGATACAAAATTAAATTATCATTCAATTACGATTTATTAATAATAAATAAATGTTATTTATGAGAACAAAATATTTGTTTTGAATGAATATCATTAGTTTATAATGAATAAAGATATATTTATATTTCAGAAAAGAATATTTCTCTAAATATAGGAAATTTATTATAAGAAATTATATATTCATAAGAAATAATGAATTTATTGATGGAGAAAAGATATATTTTTATTAAATAACGAATTCTTATTAATAAATATATATTATTTATGAGATAAAACAATGTTCATTCTATGAAAGTCAATAGTTTATTACCAAACAAATATAAATTTATATTTAGTAGATTATATTTCATGTAAATAAATAAAATTTATTATAGAATAATTTTATACTTTCGTAAATAACAAGTTTTTCACAGTAAATTAAGGTTTTTTTTTTCGAAAAGAAATATATTTTTCCAATAAATATGATTAATTAAATGAAAACTGAAGTGAATGAAAACTGAGGAGAATGAATAATTAAAATCCATCACATTAGCCTTTTTATGTTTCATTGGAATGGAACTTAATTAAGTTATATATTATTGAGTCAATCAACAATATATAGGGGTGGTGCATGAAAAATAAAATAAAGGAAATACACAAAACGTAATATTTATTCTATAATGAGAAAACATAACATAGGTTCAACATTAAACTTATAAAAAAAATCAGTCTAGTCTTAGTATACATTCAACAACAAAACGTATTATTTAGTAAATAATGAGAAAAAATACTTAGGAGGTCCAACATTAAACTCTTACAAAATATAAAATCAGTCTAGTCTTATATGCATTCAACAACAAAACGTAATATTTATTGAATAATTAGAAAATAAACAGGCTCAACATTAAACTTTTAAAAAATATAAAATCAGTCTAGTCAGTACAGATTCAACAAAAAACGTAATATTTATTAAATAATAAGAAAAAAGTATTTAGGAGGTTCAACATTGAACTCTTGCAAAATATAAAATCAGTCTAGTCTTTACAAGCATTCAACGCAACAAAACGTAATATTTATTAAATAATGAGAAAAAATAACAGGTTCAACATTCAACTTTCAAAAAATCAAAAAAAGTAAAAATATAATTCGAGTCTAACTATACATTCATCAATATTTTAGTATCAGATAATGGAACATAATTTTTCTTAATTATTTATTTCTTATGAACTCAACTCATTTATGTGAAGCAAGAAATAATAAAATTGTCAGAAGCATTTAAATGCAAATAAATAAACAATTTGGTCGAATTATGACTAGGTTCAAGAAATTCGCTCTCACATACACATCAAAAATTACACTTATGGCATTGTCACACCTAAACGATAACTTCAGGAACAATTGGGTACATAAAGCGAACTCAATCATTAGGTTGATTTAAACTTCCTGATTCATAAATGAAATATATTTATTTCCATTAGCTGAATTGTGGATATGTGTATGTATGGGAAGAAATACAATTTACCTGACAGGCCTGAAAATGTTTATCAAAACCGAAACACAAAATTTCTTTGCAATTTAAACGATAATTCTTATTGTTATATTCAATAGATTCTATAACACAAAACACTGGTTCTCCAAAATTAATTCGACCGTACCTATTGACCACTCCTTTCTTATAGAGTACTCCATTGATTTTCAACCAACTCGAATATACTTCTCAAATGGCTCAAACCATTTTCAAACAAAAACTCCTGGAAATCGGACATTCTGTTCACACACTTATCACAAAACTTTTAGTTCATAGTAACTCACAAATACGCACTATCCTAACCATATACTAACTGACTGAAGAAAAGGAAAAGACTGAATTAGAATTAGAAGATTTTCAGAGTCGCAATTCGCTATGATGGGGTGGGGTCGGGAACATAAAGATGCGAGCGTAAATAAACACTTATTCAGGTCTAATCAAGATTTATTATTAATAAATAAATGATGATTCAACAAATATTTGTTTGACAGAAATAAGGCAAATTTTAACTTGAAATAATATTTGTTTGGTGGAAATAAATCATTTTGTTATAGTTAATAATATTTTCGAACATGACTTTTCTGTATTAGATTTATTTCCTATTAATAAACCTTTCTAATAATTAATAAATATTGCCTAAATAAATAATATATTTCTGAGGAATAAGCTTAAAATCAAGTGGTTCTAACTATTAATAACATTTATTAATAATTAATAAAATTCATTAATAATGAATAAATCTATCCCAAATAAAGAATTATTAATTATTAACCCTAACATTTCTCTCAGTGCAGTATCCATGTTTTTGCTCCTTATTTTTAAAATAAATGTCACAATTGTCAAACTTACAACAAGTTACCGATACTGAGCGGAGAAAATCTTCGCTTCTTAAAATGACAACAGCTACTCAACATGTTCCACACTGAGCGTACCGATCGGCAGAAAAATCATAGAAATGTGACAACTGTTCCGCAACTGTTGGTTCTGCCGAACGCGGCCAATTTTAAGTTCAGTCAGTATTAAGGTACGTTGTTCGTAAAAGTATAGTTTAAGACATATTGTTTTGAAGTGAAAATAATTTGTGGAGGGTTTTTGAAGGAAAAAATTCCCACAAGCAATTAATTAAATAGTAGAAAATTTCTTGGTGAATGCTGTTCTGGACAAGGAGACATTAAAAAGCAAACTGGGAATAAAAGCTAGCAAACTTGTGACTTGACAGGATATTAGAAACAAACTGAATTATGTTATCAGTAACTGAAGATTTTCTGTTTTTTTCAAATTGTATCCTAAGCCTTTCTCTGATTGGTAAGGGGTCTAAAAATGGGAGAGACCCTTTGTTTTCAAATTCCGCGGTGTACCTACTCAATTTTAGAATGTAGCGTGTTCACAAAACTTAGAACGTTAGAACGCTTTTATAACGTGCGTTCAAAAAAATTCGTGGTCAAGTAGGCTATGGAATTTTGAACATCAATATTCTGCGTCTGAACCAAGTTCATACATGGCAAGTTTTAAAAGTCCATAGCCTACTTGACCACGAATTTTTCTGAACGCACGTTATGACATAATGTACTTGTTGAAAGAGCCGGTCATAATTCTATGTTACATATTGTCCATAAACGAGTTTGGATAGCACTATGGCCAGGAGCTTTGGCACGCTTGTTCAAATTTATAGCCCAGAGCTACTCAGTTCTAGGAAAAAATAATATTTTCAAGAATATAATGCCTATTGTAAAAAGAACTGACCAAAAAAACAGATCTCAAACGATTAGTTTCGACTGAAATACATATATTCACTGTTGCATCGAAAATATGCAGTGCTCTGTCTGTGGTGGTATAAGGACCATTCGAATAAATACTTCTACTGTTTGGTCAAAAATAAACAATGCTTTATTTGTGGTGGCGTAAGGACACAGATCATTTCAATCAAGAAATTGTGCCATGAGATAAAAAGATCGACTGACTTATATTCAGTAGCTATACAATACATCAAAGTTATTACTCCTATAAAAATGAAAAAAATATTGCAAAAGTGCGATTTCGGCTATGGGCATCGATCCCGATGACTTCGGTATATGAAGCCAGAGCTTTAATCGTGTTGAAGGCCAGCTGGCCAGACATAACCAATTTTGACTTCAGATTGTTGATCAGTGAGTCGAAACTAATCATTTGAGACCATTTTCAGCCAAGAATTCAAAAATTACAGACATTTGGACGAATTGATAGGCATTCTGTTCACCTGAACAGCGAGCCAAAAAAATCCCTTAGTAATGGAGAAAGACAAGGGCACATAGTAAGTCAACACTTCTGCTTGGAAAACGTGTTGATTAATTGATAAAAGTTCTGAAAACTAAATCCAATAAAATGAGTAAGTCGTCAATGAGAATAATTGTTGAATCGAGTTTTCTCTCGAGTTTTCTGATTA
Organism: Halyzia sedecimguttata; assembly: GCA_937662695.2. Taxonomy (NCBI): domain Eukaryota; kingdom Metazoa; phylum Arthropoda; class Insecta; order Coleoptera; family Coccinellidae; genus Halyzia; species Halyzia sedecimguttata. The sequence continues at coordinate 11,913,334 of OW569418.2, forward strand.
ATAGTCTCTTTTCCAGCAAAATACAATAGAATTGTGGAATGCTAAGAAATGAGTTCTTGACATCTATAGAAATTAAGCCGTATCAGGGACGAAAACGTTTTGTGTACAGCTCGAAAACAGAAATTAATTCTGACAGAAAATTTTGAGTCAAAGCTTGTTACACGTTTCGATATACCGTGGTGTTCTCTGTAACTCAGGGAGGCATACTTAAAGCTGTCGTGGTTCCACCCAATTCTAGGTTATCTGGTTAAAGGTGCTAATACTTCAGTAATGAAATGAGCTAGCTCTAGGGGAAGTCAACGCTTGAGGTGTCAGAGTCTTGTGCTTATGCACAGACCACTAGTACCTAGTTGAACTATGGGCGACTGCAACTATTTTAAGATCCCTCACCAGGCGTGAGCTACAGGTGCCCTCTCTTGGAGACGGCCTCGTGGGGGTAAGGCCAAACTAGATGGACCACTGAGTGTACAGGGAAGGTTGCGGGGATCCTTTTGCGTTGTAGTCGCCCTTATAAAGGGACAATAGGGTACCAGTCATCATTTGAGGTGTCGAAGGATAGTGAAGTACCCTAGTATCCGAGATGAACTCGTGGTAGAGTTGGGCATAATCGAATGATTTCAATAATCGATATACAGGTTCTCGAGAGGTTTCACTAATCGAATGATCACTGGAGATATTAATCGTTCGGTGCTAGTCTCAGTCCTTATCGCGTCAGCTGCTTCCGTTATCCCTCATTCCCAATATGGTTGCATCAGCTCGTTTCAATAGTATCACTTAATTGCGTTTTACCGCTGATAGATTTTACTGGGCTCGATATAATTTATTTCCAGCTGTTCGAAATAAAGTATGAAAGTATTAACCTGAAATTCCCAAGATTAAATTCGGGAATGACAACAATACGCACCAGATGTCACGCATACATTCTATCGATCGTTAAACGAACCTGTCATATATCTCCCTCAAGTCCGTCAATGGAAATTCAAAATATCAACATTTTCGAAACGTAGAAGATAAATCTCGGCTTTCTCGTAACTCAAGTCGCGTTAATCATTCGAATGAATCGGTCGCGTTTTTAAGAACATCTCGAGATATCTCGAGAGGTTTCGATAATCGAGATGTTCGATTATTTTCACTCGAGAGGTCCCATCTCTAAGTGGTGGCCCTTCGAAGTCGGGCTAAAGTGAAAACATCCTGCGTTTGAGGTGTTGGAGGCGTTGGTGTCCAGGCCTCTATTATCCGAAAGAAGGAACCCTGGGTTTTAGTATTTGTACTTCTAGGTGCCGACCTCTGTAGGCGGCAGCATCGGCTGAGTTGCGGAAGCTCAATCTTTGTCCTACTGCCGCTCATCAGCAGAAATCTCGTTATAGTAAACCAAGTGCGAACCGGTGGATCAGTTGAGAGTACTGCTTCTACTGCGTGTTCGGCGAGATAAACTGGGGAAGGTCCTGGGACTCCTGGGTGACTTGTTCGTGTGACTGCTGATAAGCAGTGGTGGGTGGCTGAAGGGTTTGATAACCAGACAGTCGTCCTATACTGGCGGGTCCACAATCTCCGTTCCTTCGGCCGTCAGCCGCTCTTGTAATGACTAAGAAAGTCACGGTGTGGTGATCGAGATCGTTCTGACAACACCTAGGCGACCACCGTCGTCTGTCGGGTAACTTGAAGTAACAGTTATTGTTGTTTCGCTCAACACAACGATGAAAAATTATAACATGAAGGATTGACAAAAGAATCTACATGTCTGATGGGAACGTTTATGGATCTTTGGTGAACCATACAAGAGTGGAGATTCATAGGATACAATTATTTGTATTTAGTGGGTTCAGAATATTTGATTGGCAGTCCAGATGTTCTTCAGAAGTTCAAAAAAACTTCTTGTTGAATCCATACGAAACGCTGAAAATCATCGCTGTTATATGAAACTTTGTCAACGTAATAAAAGTTAATTTGAATATTGGGAGAACTTCTAGTCTTTGCAAACAATTATTGAAAAATTATTAAATTTTATTGGGAAAAATACAGAGTAGAGGCTATGTAGGTATGTATGTATTTTCTTTTCATTTTTATATGGTATAAATTGAACGTGTAAAGTAAGTTATATGTATGTATGTTTTTTTTTCGATGTTGATATGGTATAAATTGAACGTGGAAAGTCAGAGGCCATTCGAAATTAGATTTCATGATATAACGAAGTTCTAATAACTAAAATTTTAATAGAGTACAGCTCCTTACAACAAGTCTGTGTTTTCATAATTTTAAAATATTTTTCTCACTGTTGGGTTCATAAGTTTTGCTTCTACCCTTGGCAAATTTGCAGTCCAATAAATGAAAAAATTGGTTCAAGCCCTGTGGACAGGAACTTTGGCGCTCTTGCTCACAATTTGACATATCATATCCCCGAAAAAGCATTGGTTTCTCATAGTTGGGAATGATATTAATGTATTCTTATGATAGAACTGCATAATAAAGGAAATGCAATTCAAACAATAGTTTATTTATAGCGATTAAATGAGCAATCTGAGAATGAGAACTGCACCATGGAAGAAATCAAATTAAAATAGCTGAAATTAATTTGACTCTATCTTATAGAACAGGATGACATGTACGACTATGAACACAGATCATATAATAATTCATAGACATAATAATTGTAGGATTCTGTGAAAACATAGAAGTACGATTCATTATTGAAATCTCGAAAAATCATATCTCCGAGTATTAGCTTGCTAGAGTTGAGAATGGTATCAATGGATTTTTATGGTGAAACTGCATACTAAAAAAAAATTGGCGTATTTTACCCAATAACGAACTTAACCGAGATATTTATCTCCCATACCTACTGTAAATATTTCAACTGCCCAGCTCATTCTGTTCGAGAGTTATTGTAGAAACAAAATTTAGAAAAAAAAAATTCGTTTCGACACTTTACAGCAACCCGATCAATACTAAACTCCGCATGCATATAAAGGTCGTTATTCTAAAATTTGATGCCAAATTTCAGATAGATCGAGAGATCGGTTTAAGAAATATTCATAAAAAATGTTTTTAATAAAAACGGCCAGAACTCCGAAACTTCTTGGTGGATTCCGCCCGTTAACGAACTCGACCGAGATATTTACGCTCCAAACCTACCCTGCAAATTTCAATCCTCTAACTCCTTTCGTTCGACAGTTATTGTGTTAACGGACGGCCGGACAGAATTGATTTCGACCACGAATTCTTGATCAGTGAGTCGAACCAAATCGTTTGAGACCATTTTCAGCAAATTGAGCGCCAAAAATGGAGTAAATGAAATAGCCAGTTTAATTTATGAAACAAATCTAATGTAATCAGTCCAGAGAGAATTCAAACCAAAATACTTATGTAGGAAACCTTAAATAGTGTTACTAAGGAATAACTACCTACTACCTGTACATTAGTTGGAAATCCTGTTCTAAATCTTCCATAATTAGATAATTACTCGTAAATTGTGCACGACTTTCTTTTATCCTTCATTTTCGATTCACTAACCCAAAAACTCATCCTATGAACTTAGCGAATCCAAATTTCAAATTTTCTTCATGCCTACATCAACCAAACTCTCCAGAAATACGCTTCAGTATCGTTTGACATTAATGACGTTTATCTTTCAATCTGGATAAGAATGTATATTATTGAAAGTTTGAAAAATCATATCCCCAAAAGTGTCAGCTTGTTAGAGTTGAGAATAATATCAGTGGATTCTTATGATAAAACTGCATCTGAAAAAAAGTTTAATTCGAAATTTGTAACGTAAAAAAAATTATTTTTTTCGTTACTCCGAAACCATGCGTCCGATTTTGCCCAATAACGAACTCAACCAAGATATTTATGTCCCAAACCTACTCTGAAAATTTCAATTGTTTAGCTCATTCCGTTCGAGAGTTATCGTGTTAACGGGCGGACGGACAGAATCGCTTTCGGCCACGGATTGTTGATCAGTGAGTCGAACCAAATCGTTTAAGACTATTTTCAGCCAAAAATACGAGAATTACAGACATTTGGGCATATTGATAAGCACTCTGTTCCGATGAACAAGAGCGCCAAAGATTAATTCATGAAATAAGCAATTTACAAAACATCAATGTAAAAATTGTTAACAAAGTAGTACTTAAACATAATTCGTATTTAAAAATAGGATCAGAATTAATTCAATAGAATTTGAGAAAATCCTACATATGCATGAAGGAAAATCATTCTGCCTCCCTTTTATCCAAAAAATCTGTTGAATATTGCTCATGGTGCCTATTGTCTCACCCTCATTCAACAGCCTAACAAAAATTGGATTTCCATTCAAGTTGAGCGTATAAGTCCATAAAAAATATGGAACATATTTCGAGCTACCCCAATGTGATGATAAACAGACCGAACATTTCAGGATCTTTATGATGAAAAGATGCATTCATTATTATACACGTACCCTTTCAGAGAAAAGTGGATTTCATTCACTCTGTTCCAATTCATCCGAATGGAAAAAGAGCATTCGTGGATACGAAACCTCCGTGAAAGATACATAAGTGCTTGAGGCTATTCAGTTTAAATAATGGGAAGAATTGGCGGGACGGAAAAAAATGCTTTCAGACTGATGAATTGCTTATATCACATTATGGTATGTCTTCGATTTCACGATTCATAAAATACAATTAGAATTGTTGGGCTAAATACATGATAATTTTTGAATCAAGTATTTGGTACCAATGACGGATTTACAATTTCCGGGGTCTTACGCTAGAAAACTTTGGGGCCCCTCTTTTTCTCCCTACTTTTTCGTCATTTTCAATTCATTTCTGAACAAATTTTCAATGGAAACTCAGATTTTTCAAAGCAAAACTTTATTGAGAAAATATAAGGTATTCTAATACAAAAAATTGGTTCAAGCCCTGTGGACAGGAGCTTTGGCGCTCTTGTTCAAACTTTGACAAGATTATGTATTATCATTTTTATTTCTGTTGTATCCTATTGTAAAAATGTGGTTGAGTTGAATAGCTTAAGCTAGACTCCGCCTCTTGCAGCAATTGTTTGTATTTGCGAACGAATAAAGGCCATTTATTATTATTATTATTATTATTATTATTTGTTGTTATTTATCAAGATAAATAAGCAATCTGAGAATGAGAACTGCACCATGGAAGATATCAAATTAAAATAGCTGAAATGAATTTGACTCTCTCTTATAGAACAGGATGACATGTACGAGTATGAACAAAAGGTCATATAATATTTCATAGATAGAATAATTATAGCATTCTGTGAAAACATAGAAGTAGGATTCATTATTGAAATTTCGAGAAAATCATATCCCCGAAAGTATTAGCTTGTTAGAGTTGAAAATGATATCAGTGGATTTTTATGGAGAAACTGCATCTTGTAAAAAATTTTATTTGAAATTTATAAATATTTTTTTTTGCTACTCCGAAATCATCTAGCCTATTTTGCCCACCAACGAACATATCCGAGATATTTATTGCCCAAACCTACTCTGAAAATTTCAACTGCCTAGCTCATTCTGTTCGAGAATTATTGTAGAAAAAAAAAATTCAAAATTACACTTACGGTAATCTGATCAATACAAAATTTTGCACGCGTGTAGAGGTCATTATTCTACAAGTTGACGCTAAATTTCGGATAGATCGAGTGATCGGTTTCGGAAATATTCATAAAAAATATATTTATTAAAACCGGCCATTACTCCGAAACCGCTCGGTAGATTTCACCCGTTAACGAACTCGTCCGAGATATTTACGCTCCAAACCTACCCTGCAAATTTCAATCCTGTAAATCCTTTCGTTCGAGAGTTATCGTGTTAACGGACGGACGGCCGGACAGAACCGATTTCGACCACGGATTCTTTATCAGTGAGTCGAACCAAATCGTTTGAGACCATAATCACCCAAATATTCGAAAATTACAGACATTTGGGCAAATTGATAAGCATCTGTTCCGAGTAACAAGAGTGCCAATAAAAAATATAAAAATGAATGAAAATTAGTAACAAAGTGGAAAATATTTCAACAACAGTAAATCAGGTACAAAATACAAACAAATATTTCTTTTCAGACTGTTCGTTATATCACTTTCGATTGAAAGTATTCCTAAGAATTGCACAACCATATTGTCTCGGGTGTCTTATGCAGTCTGCCCTATCACCGCTCAAATTGTAGTATGAATGAAAATGAAATGAGTGAATGCCGGAATGTTGGAAGAATGTGACTCCAAAAATATGAAACTGAAACTGTAAAGCTTACCTTTTATCGTTGAATGAGAATATGTTGGATTTTAAGTCAAATACGAACATAAAAAGAAAAAGTTCTATTACAACAACACTTTTGAGTTTTCGACAATAATATCTTAAATTAAATACTAGTAGAACGAAGAATAAACTGTACTCGTCTGTTACTATCAATCAATTTTTCTTTGGGTTATAAAATATGAATACGAAATATATGTAGAAAATGTGTTTTGCACTTTACACCCCTCTCGACTCAACTTCCAAGGGAATGCCTACAAATTTATTATATTAAGATGAATTTGTAGACACTGGGAATCCCGAATCGGTACTAGGTAGCCAAAATTGCCAGAATTTATTGCAGGCAGACAGCCTCTAATTAGGGTAAGAAAAGTATGCGGAACCTTGGATGGTATTTTTGCACGTATGTTCTGGGAAACATCACGTTATCATTTTGCCCAAATGTCTGTTGTTGGCGCCTCGCAAAGTTTATTTTCTTTATTTTTTCATTTAATATAATGGCATAGAATTCAATAAGTAAGAATTTATTAACCACATGTGTTATTCGCGCATGTGATAACATATTGTCTTCTACTTGAGAGTCAGTCGAGTTTGGTACGTGAATGAATCCGCTTTTTCGTTGTTATATAGGTCGTATTTATTTCGCATATAGAATTTTCCGCTGTAAAAATAATTGTGTAGTTTTGTGAAATCACAATTAGTGTGTTGAACTACGCAAATAAAACTTTTGGATTATTGAAGAAGGCTTATAGGAGACCACATCTATTCTCCAATTTCTGGCTTCAGTGGGTATATATCTTATCATCTTTCATCCTTACCTTTCCTTTCAAGCCTTCCTATTTTTCCTCAGAAAGGGCTTAAGAGTACCAGAAAACCCACAAAGAACAGCACCAGATATCATAAGTAAGTCTATTTTTCGGCATTGAATAATTATTTCGCATAAATACAGTCTGCTAAAATTTACCATCGATAAATAAAATCATTATAGCAAAAGTCTCTTGGATTGAATTTATTTTAACATCAAATAAACCAGGGCTTCATCATCTGTAATTTTCGAATCTTTTGCCGAATGGTCTCAAACGACTGAGTTCGACTACCTGATGAAGAATTAGAGGACAAATTTGATTCTGTCTGACCAGCCGGCCGGCCGTCCGTTGCCACGTTAACTTGAGAACGGAATGAGAAAGCGACTTGAAATTTTCAGGGTAGGTGGTGCATCCCAATACAACGGACAAATTCGTTAATGGTCATAACCCAATGGTTTCCGAGTAATAATTTTATTCTCAACCTATATGAATCCGATGGAATTGAAAGTTGATGAATAGTTGTAGAATATAAATCTAAGCACGTTTGTGAAATTTTGTGATATTCGTGTTACTAGAAAATTCTAATAAAATTATTAAAAAATAATTTTTATGTCACAATAACCTGAGAAGGGAAGTGACTCGAAATTTTCAGGTTAGGTTGTGCATCTGAATACGACATTTGAGTTTATCTATAGGCATAATCGGCCAAACGGTTTTGGAGTTATACCAATCTGAAATTTGATTGTTAATTCCTATATAACTCGAAAAATAAAAACCCGATTAAATTCAAACATGGTTATTAGTTATAATGTTTACGCGAAAATTCTTGTAAAATTTTGCGAGGATCGAATAAGTAGAAATTTTTTTCTAAATCATTGAAAAAAGCTCTACATATCAGTAACTACTCGTCCGATATCGCTGAAGTTTTGCAAAAGCCTTCAGAACCTAAATTTGCTGCTAAGTTCCAAGTTTGAACACGATCGGATATATATTGTTGGAGAATCAACCAGTCTTGTGCGAGTTCAATAGATGGATGGGTGACCGTTGCCTCGATAACTGTCGAACGAAAGGAGATAGGGACTTGCAAATTTCAGGGTAGTTTACGTATCCGAATGGGAGAGTGAAGTTCGTTTCTGGGCATAATCGGTCCAACAGTTTCAGAGTTATACCCACCTGGATTGTTATTTCCCCGGTAAATCAAAAAATATAGACTCGATCAAATTTAAGCGTGGTAACTAGTTGTAGAATATCGACATAAAGACGTGTTTAAAATGTTATAAGAAGCGTAAACCTAGAAAATTTCAAAAAAATTACGAAAAAAAAGAAATTGGTTCAAGCACTGACGTGATGCCAGGAGCTTTTGCGCGTGTGTTCTATTGTTCGTTCTCCTGTATTGGATACTCTTAATCCTTAATCGAATGTACCATGGTGAATTCTATTGCCCGTTCTTCTGTATTGGAAACTCTTAATCGAATTTACCATGGTAAATTCGATTAAGAGTGTTAATTCTTTTGTCTGTTCCCTGTATTGGAAACTCTTATTCGAATTTACCATGATAAATTCGCAGGAGAACGGACAATAAAATTCACCATGGTATATTCGATTAAGAGTGTCCAATACAGGAGAATGGACAATAGAACATATGCGCAAAAGCGTTTCGTGTGACTGTGACAATTTACATGTTATCGCTGCTTATAAAATATAGCAGTCTAAGGAGACAAACAGAATTTTTGTTTTATTTTCACGTACAGGCCGAATTTTTATTCTGAAAAATATTGACAGGATCGGATCGGGGGCTGCTGTGAGCCTCGGGGCCCTATGCTTAAGCGTACTAATCGAAGCGGTTAATCCACCACTGCTTGGTACAAAGTTTCCTTTTTTAGTTTTTGTTAATACCTCGCTTATAATTCGCCGGGACAAGTTGAAAAGATTTATGACCTTACTAGGCAATTAAGACGGGTGTAATTGAATTTCAAAGTCGGTTGCTTCTTAGAAGCTACGAGCAGTAAAATCCCAGTTATGGCAGTATATGAAGCCACCTATTTGAATTCGGTAAGAGCCCTCTTCCCAGGGCTTCACACGAGACGAGAGTAGGCGAGAGTATAAAAAATCTCGTCTCGGTCTTGCCAATTCCGAAAAAATTAAGTCTCATTTAAGTCTCGTTCTCGTCTCGTTATCTGTTGTCTCGTCTCGTCTCGCATAATTCTGAATAACGATAATACGTATTATCATATATAAACGAAATGGTATACAATAATGAATAAGTTTGTAAAGCTATATTTATTACGCTCTTATACGAAAATATTTGTACATGTGTACATATTATTTTTAATTTTAAACACTGATAATTTCAACTTTTAAATTACTTGATGACCAAGGATTCAAACATAATCACACTTGCATCACATCAACTTTCAATGATGTATGTGTTTTTGCCATGATCATACCTGCTGTGGAAAATAATATTTCAACAGGTACGAATGTAGCCATTAATAAATCATCGGCCATCTTGGAAAGTGTAGGAAGAACTTTTTCACCACTCTCCACCACTGTAAAACATTTTGATTCCTACTTGCTCTTTCTAACAGCAAATATTCTCAAACTCAGCTTTCCAATATCCCGAAAGTTTTGTTGATGTTTTCAATAGGTTATCGATGCCAATACATTTTTTGATAGAAATAAACAATTTGTTATAGTTTTCAAAGAATACCTCCCAGTGGGTAGATCATTGAGGGTGTTCTTGGCGTATTCCTTATAACACTTTTCGAAACATTGAATAGCTTAATTTTTTTACGAGTTTTATTATACGTAGTTCCACAGATGTGTACAATAATTGATCACATCTTCACTACAAGGAGCACAAGAGAATAAATTTCTCCAGATGTTCAGATAGAGACGACATTTTCAAAGCATTGGGATTTAGGGGCAACGAACGTTGTCCGTTAAGTTTTGAATTCATAATGGCATCCGTTTTTATGGTTGTGAATTCTATTTTTTCTTGAAAAATAATCTGAATTATCGCAAGGTCATAACGAATTAATAATCTTCTAAAAGTCGTATATTTCTAGAACGATCGATGTATAATATAGACAAAACATATTGGTAAAAACATTGGACAAAACATATTGGTAATTATTCAATTGTTTTCTGTGGGTGCTGAAAAAAGTCGAATCGTATATAAAACTTCATACAAAAAATTTAACGAGGCCTAAAACGAGACTCTCGTTGCGTCGTATGTGGTTTCCATTTGAAAATTATAGGTTTAACCAAGAACACAACAAAAATAACTACACTCGTGTCCACTACAATCTTTGTCGTTTGACATATGTTTCGAAAAAGATGTTCCTATTTCCAGAGACGAAGCATTAGTAAAGCATGGTATTAATTTCTACACACTATATGGGGTGATATTATACCCTTAGTCATACACCGATTAGTGAGAATAATGAGTTGTTGACTGGAGTTAGATCATGATTGAGTAAAATATCTTTTCTCTTACACATTTTAATCCCTTCAAGTGTTCCTAAGTACAATTTATTCGAATTTTTCAACAATTTGATGAAATTTTCTGAAATTGTGTGGTTAGTTATGGAAACGTGATTTGCCGCAGCAAAGCCTACAAGGGATCAATCTACCTAACAATGTCTCGTGACTTATTTACAACCAGTGGGGAAATATTCTGGATCAAACTCAATTTTTCACTACTATTAAAGGCCTTGGGTTCCATAGAAGATCATTTTTTTCGATCAGATCTGTATTGTTCAAAAACAGAATTAGTACTCGGAAACCATTCGGTCGATTATGCCCAATAATGAAATCAGCCTTCGGCATACGGATTCGCAACCTATACCCCAAATATTTCAAGTATCGCTATCTATTTTTATTCGAAAGTTATCGTGGCAACGGTGGCCGGAAAGAATCGAATTAAACCTCGAATTTTTCATCAGTGAGTAGAACCGAATATAGTAGTCGAATATTACCGATATTTAGGCAAAGTTGTACTACGCAGTTCCCAAAAGGAACATTCCAGCAAAAACCACCCCATATTTGTCTGTTCACGAGAAGAATGAGACGTAGCCGACCTAATAGCTAAATAATTTTTCGTGCCGTTAATCAGCCAATCGAAAACAACAAATGACCCAATGAAGAAGAAGTGATGTATTTCCAGGGCGCGAGGAGAAAATCGATGGATGCCGAAATCCCACTCATGTAACACTTTTCGTGGCCCGACAAAAACCCCCCGGCGCGGTCGACCACGGAGCTATTAATTCGGCCTTAAGTCCATTTTCGACGACATCCTTACTCTTCCCTTCGCTACAATGGCTGCTGATCAGGGGCGATTCGTCTGGGGAAAGGGATTTAGACTAGATAACAAACAGGACGTAATAATGAAGGCGCTTTTTATGTTGTCTATTTTACTGTTGCAAAATATTTCAATCCTTCATATTCATATAAAGGTGGATTTAAACCGATCGAACGAAGAGCAAGAGCTAGAACAAGAACATTCTTTCTTGATCTTTTAGTGTAAACGAAAGCTCGTTTTCAGCGTTTACATCCAAATATCAACGAGCAAGAACGAGAACAAAAGGAACTAAAATTCTTGCTCAGGATAGATAGATGTTTAGATCAGCCGAACGAATGCCCATTCATGTCAATTTTGTCATTGGCGTTGCTTCGTTATGTCCGACTCTGAGAGCAATATTATAATTGCAAGTGCTGCATTTGTTATTTTGTCTCAAATACGCAAAAAGAAAAGAAGGAAGAGGCTTTGGTGGGTGACAAATATAATGCAGCGAAGGATACTGGATAATGTAGGTGAAACCCTTTATTATCTCTGATCAGCGATACAATTCGGCAATCGAGTACGAATTTCACAGACTCGATCCCTGCATATGACAAGCTAGCATTGACTTCAAGATTTTTGGCAACTGGAGAATCCGAGGTCAAATTCAATTCTGTCCGGCTGGCCGTGCGAACGATAAATATCTCGGACGAGTTCGTTAACGGGCCAAATCCACCAAGCAGTTTCGGAGTTATTTCTGTTTTTAGTAAAAATATTTTTATGAATATTTCGGTAACCGATCACTCGATCTATCTGAATTTTAGCAGGAAATTGAAGAATCATGACCTTTATAAGCATGCGAAGTTTTGTACTGATTGGATTGCCATGAAGTGGCTAAAAAAAAATTTTATTAATTTTTTTTTCCACAATAACTCGAAAAATACTGATCTGATTGAATTGAGACTCAGGAGGTAGATGCAAAAAAACGAAGCAAACACTTTTGCAAAATTCCGTGAGGATCACATGACATTAAACAAATTACTACTATTTTGCGGAATATTTTCGTTGAAATTCCGAAACCTATTTTTTGCGCGTATGTCCTGGGGAACATCGCGTTATCATTTTGCCCAAATGTCTGTAATTTTCGAATTTTTCGCCGAAAAAGATCTCAAAGGATTGTGTTGATGAAGAATTCGAGGTAAAATTTGATTCTGTCCATCTTGCCGGCCGTCCGGCTGTTGCCACGATAACTTGAGAACGGAAAGAGCTAGCGACTTGAAATTTTCAGGGTAGGTGGCGCATCCCAATACGACAGACGAGTTCGTTAATGGGCAAAATCGGCCTGATGGTGTCCGAGCAATATAAATCCGATCGAATTGAAACTTGGTGAATAGTTGTAGAATATAAACCTAAGCACGTTTGTGAAATTTTGTGAGAATCGTATAGACCACATTAGATAGGTTAGCCGGGAAATTTGAATTGCGATCCATCGTTGGATCCGACGACAAAAGTTCCCATGCATTTCTTATGGGCCTAAAAATAACGCGAATCTATCGCCTCTTTTCAGGTACTTTGGCAAGTTTCTTAAGATTTACTTTTGTTGGAACACATGCACTGAACCTTTCTCAACTAGCTAGAATAACATTTTTACAACGTATTGTATATGTTTTTATTAATTGAAGAATAGAAAAGTGTTGAGCAAATTCGGTGGACGTTTGTCATAGCTTCACTTCGTTGGCGATCGGTGGAGGCATATATTGGCGGGAATTCAAACATAATTGATATCTCAGGTGTCGAACATTACATGACGGCGCTGATGCAGAAAAAAGAAAAACATATAATATATAAATATAATAATAAAGATAAAATATAATGCATTGTTTTGCACCTGGATGCAATCACAGACATCCAAGTAGTTGTAAATTCTATTTAATGCCAAAGAATGAGAAAGATTCGAAAATATGGATTATAAATTTGGATTGGTATGTAACGAATACATTCAGGAGGTGTTTTATGCTTTTATGTATATTTTATCTGAATTAAATTTTCAGTCGAAGTGACCAAAAACCAAATAAAAATAGTCGCCTGTGCAGTTGCCACTTTAAAGATGGTATGAAAGAAAATGGGTCCACTTTATTTGCACACAATATAAATAAGAGAATTCTATTTGAATGTCCTGATATTTCCGGAAATAAACGGCGAAGAGAGAATTATCATTATCTAATTTCCAATCTAGTACCATAGTATCATCAACATCATATACTACAAAAACTGATGAAGAAAATATCCTCCAACAAAAAATGTATCACACAGTGAAAGAGTCATTCTCTTTCAAACAGATTAGTGATAGAACAGATCTTATTATGTTATATACAGGTTTACCAAGCAAAGAAACTTTCTGTTCACTATTAGATTACCTGACAAGTTTCCAGTTCAGCTATTATCTAGGTTGGAAAGTGACAGGAATTTTGCCGGACTGATAACACTGATGAAACTTAGAATGAATTCCCCCCATTTAGATTTGTCCACCAGATTTAACACAAGTCCTACCACAATAACCAATTTTTTTTTGACCTGGATGCTTCTAATTCATAAAACAATTTTTCTTTCACTCATGTCGAAACTTCCTTCTAGAGCAAAAATTCAATCTTCTTTACCAAGTTCATTCACATCTTTTCCAAATTGTAGGCTCGTAATCGACTGCACAGAAATAAAAATTGCTATTCCAAAGGATATAACGACAAAAAATGAAACGTACAGTCATTATAAACATGGCAATACCCACAAGGTACTAGTGGGAGTTACTCCAAATGGGGTTATAGCTTTTGTAAGTAACATGTTTTCTGGTTCAACATCAGATAAGAAAATTTTTCTTCTGAGCGAGTTAAATGACTTTTTAGAACCAGGTGACATGTTACTTGCAGACAAGGGATTTTTAATCCATGATGTTCTGAAACCGGGGGTTACTCTCAACATACCCCCGTTTTTAATGACATCTCAATTCAGTAAGAATGAATGCATCAAAATCCTAGAAATAGCCAGGGCCAGAATTGTTGTAGAGCGGGCAAATGCTCGAATAACAAATTTTTGAATTTCTAAATTCAATTCCAGGATTATTGAAGAAATTTTCTACCGCAATCTTCCAAACTATATGCGTCCTGGTAAATTTACAGAATCCACTCATTAAAAACATTGGAGGAAAATGACTGAGCAGTTTAATTTACCATATATTCAATGCTGTTTTTTTAATTCTCATGCGTTTCAATTAGTTCCTTTCTTAGATAATTAACATTACACTTTTTAATATTTATATAGATATATTATTACATATTATTTATTTTTTACGGTCCCATGAAAAATGTTCTGGTTTTTTAATGAATTTTTTTTAGTTTGTATTTTTCATGAGTGATTCAAACAGAAGTTATTACTTTTTACTGTGATAAATTATTTGTGATATTATTGATCCACTTACTATTTATTAAATACAGAGATAATATTTGAGTTTCTTGATAGCTATGCATATGTACATATATATTTTTTTAACTGTATCCTTTGTTTTCCTAAGATAGTTCGAACTTATTTTTTATCAATAAAGCAAATGGTATTGACTGCAAATAATTTATTGAAGAGTCAGATCCATCAATAAACAATTGGTAATGAACTTATAATATCATCGGTGACACCGCAAAACCAAGTAACTCCAAAAACCAACATTTTTAGGAGGCTCTAAAAACTTCATAATTTTGGATTGATGAAATAGATTGAATTCAAAATAGTTACAAACCACTTGGTATTGATTATCTCAGTGTCTGTATACTTTTTGAAAAGAATTTTCACACCCGTTCCCACAAATACAATCAGATAATTACTGCCGAAATCTCATTTTTGAAATTTTATCAGTTACTAGGTTTTGCGGTGTCGCCGACGATATATGCACATACTCATTCAAATAAAACTGTTTTAGGATATCAAAATTCCCCCCCCCCCATATTTCGTCCTTTAGAATTTTCTTAACTGCCATGTCAACAGTAGTCCATATAACCAGATAACAGTAATCTCTATTCATTATATGGAGTTTTCCTTGGATCTGATCATAATAGTTATGCTCCTTATTCAAAATATATTCACCATTGTGGAAGAATATAATATCACTCTTTTTCAAATTGTCATTTAATGTAGCATTCCTATGTAAATAAGGACATTTGACTTCAATTATCCCGTCACTACCAATTAGTCCATCTGGAGTAGCTCCTAAGAATCCACATACAGGGTGTTTCATCATAAACTGGACAAACGAATACAGCGTGTAGATGACATCGGGAGAATCATTTTTGCCTTATGACATATACCCCGTTTTCGAAGCATAAGCGAAATACAGGGTGTTCAAGGTAATTTTTGAGCAATATTCTATCGAGTGTGGTCAGTTATGTGTAACATTTGAAATAATGGTTTTTGGTCACATCTCAGTATTTTTTTATGCTCAATTCTGAAATGATATAAGATTCTGAAAATAGTATTTAAGAATGGCGGAAAACCTGCAAAGTTCGATATTTTTTTACGCGGTTGCCAATTTGAGTTTCACTCTATGAATTATCTCAAGTTTTTAAGAAATTCTGTGAAAATACTTTTTCAAAATTCGAACACAACTTTTTTTTTACATGTCTACAGCAAAAATAAAATTTCATCCGAAATTGATGAACTTTTCCACGCTTATACTATTCTTCAACCTTAACGAAAATATGAAAACAGAACCGAAAAATATCGATGGGTTTGTTTTTTATAGCCATTCAAAGTTTCCACTCGGATATCTAACTTATTCGTTTTTTGAAAACTGGTTTGGCTATGAGGGCAAAAAGTTTGAAATTGATCTGCCGAAGCATTCCAGATGGAAATTAAAATTTCTCAAAAAAAAATTTTTTTGTTCATATTTCAATAAAACTCTGGCTGGAATCGAACTAGTGACCTTGCGATAGGAATTACTCTTAGCTCTAGATAGAAATTGAAATTATTCGGAGCATATTAATTATCGTTACCTAGCAACAGTAATTCACAGAATTTGACAGTATGTTCGAATTCAACTGAATAATATTTCGTTAGCTTCTTATAAAACATTTCAATTCGAGCAGAAATTAAATAATCAATGTTGGAAATAATTATTTGGTTCAGCGAATCAAGAAAATCAAGAAAGTGAGAGAATATTGTCTTATAGCAAAATTTTCTTCAATATTTAATTTTATATTTCACTAACGCAAGAATATAACACAATAGTAGACAAATTTAACAATTAATTGAACAACTCTGACGAAATTATAGATTATAATTCAGTTTCAAAAATATTCCCATTCATTTGAACACACAGTCTCGCTCTTTTCACCACACTGTTCACCGCTGAACCTATCATTCCTTGATTATGACGAATTTCCTGGGCAGCTGATTCAATTCGTTGAGTCAATTCTTCTTTCGATTCTACTGGAGCTCGCTTGTCGTAGACCAGACTTTTCATATGACCCCAGAAATAAAAATCCAGTGGAGTTAGATCTGGAGAACGTGGAGGCCATGCAACAGGTCCAAACCGACCAATCCATCGCCGTGGGTATTGCGAGTCTAGAAACTCGCGTACACTCCTGACTGTGTGCGCAGGACAACCATCGTGTTGGTACCAAATACCTCTAAATTAATTCAAAGGAATATTTTCCATGAGATCTGGTAGAGTCTCTCGTAAAAATTGATAGTAACCATTTCCAGTCAATGTTTCAGGGAGAATGAAAGGTCCGATGATGAATCTGTCCTTCATTCCCGCCTAAACATTGACTGAAAACCTTTTTTGACTATTCATCGAAACCGAAGAATGTGGATTATTGATTTGCCATACCACATTATTTTTTCTGTTAAAATCCATCTCTATGAAAGGTCGCTTCATCGCTGAATAAAATGAGACGTGAAAAATCTCTATTCGCACGCGTTCTTCTTAAAATGAATTCACAGAATTCTTTCCTTTTACTGCAATCACCTTCTTCAAATTTTTGACATCTTTGAAAATGATATGGGTGGTAGTGATTCCTCTGTAGAACTCTCCATACAGTCGATTTACTTTGGTTCACACTGGGGTGATTAGATATCATTTTAGTTGATATTTTAGGATTACTCTCAACCAAATCCAGGACACGTTCATCGTGACTTCGTATTGTTTCTTTTTTCTTTCGGTTTAGAGTGCCATCTTCACGTAATTTACGTACTGTTGCCATAAATGTTTTAAAGTTTGGTACTGATCGGCTTGGAAATCGGAGGGCGTATATTTCTCTCGCTTTCCTCCCTGAGGAATTCGCATCATAATAAGCCTGAACCATATCATTTTTCTCCAAGATTGAATATTTCATTTCTGCTCAAATTAAAATGGTTTTCAAGAAACTTGCGAAATAATATTCAGTGAATTCGAATAATCTATCAAATGCTTTGAATTACCGTTGCTAGGTAACGATAATTAATATGTTCCGAATAATTTCAATTTCTATCAAGAGCTAAGAGTAATTCCTATCGCAAGGTCACTAGTTTGATCCCGGCCAGAGTTTTATTGAAATATGAGCATAAAAATTTTTTTCGAGAAATTTTAATTTCCATCTGGAATGCTTCGGCAGTTCAATTTCAAACTTTTTGCCTCATAGCCAAACCAGTTTTCGAAAAACGAATAGTTTGATATCCGAGTGGAAACTTTGAATGGCTATAAAAAACAAACCCATCGATATATTTTGGTTCTGTTTTCATATTTTCGTTAAGGTTTAAGAATAGTATAAGCGTGGAAAAGTTCATCAATTTCGGATGAAATTTTATTTTTGCTGTAGACATGTAAAAAAAAAGTTGTTTTCGAATTTTGAAAAATTTTTTTCACAGAATTTCTTAAAAGCTTGAGATAAATCATAGAGTGAAACTCAAATTGGCAACCGCGTAAAAAAATTTCGAACTTTGCAGGTTTTCCGCCATTTTTAAATACTTTTTTCAGAATCTTATATCATTTCAGAATTGAGCATAAAAAAATACTGAGATGTGACCAAAAACCATTATTTCAAATGTTACACATAACTGACCACAGTAATATTGGTCAAAAATTACCTTGAACACCCTGTATCTCGCTTATGCTTCGAAAACGGGGTATATGTCATAAGGCAAAAATGATTATCCCGATGTCATCTACACGCTATATTCGTTTGTCCACTTTATGATGAAACTCCCTGTATATGCAGCCATAATCCTGACCGTTTTACTTCCACTCCAGTTAACTGCTCAAATGCCTGTATCCCATTAATCTCATTCTGCCGCCCCCACTGAATTTGACTGACCCTATCCAAATCATAGGTCCCTAAAGATGAAAAACTTAATCAGATATTTCTTTCCTTAAATAATGCACTCTTTTCGTGCAAATTGCAGATAGAGAGATTGAAAAAGAACATTCATTAATATTCTCCAATATAACAGTAAAACATATAAATATTCCCAAAATTTGGTGAGGAAAATATGAAATTATCTATCCAAACTGATACCATAGCTGAAAGTTTTTTGAATAAAGATGGACTATATCTTTGCCTTCGAACTGCCTTCAATACGTCACCAAAATTGGAAGATGTTAATCTATGTTTTCGACTTATGAGCCACATCGGGCTCTGTGCCTGCCCCTTTGTTTTCTCAGCAACTTCCAAAATGTTTTCCTCACTTATGGCAACCATGCATTGGAAATAGGCTACTTTATTCAAACTTTCTTGGTATCCTGCCGACTTTAACAGATGTTCTATAGATATAACCAATCTATCTAATTCTAAATTTGGATCTTCCTTCATTAGCCACAATAGACCACAATTGCTATCCATCTTTTCTAGGCTGTCTTTAGAACCCTGGACTTGTGCAGTTTGAGGGGTTCCTTCCCTCCAATTGATCAAATAGCTCTTCTGTCGTAATCTGACAAGGCTCTTCAACTTCACTTGCCCGAGGAACCCACATACAAGCAACATCTGTTTTGGATATGTTATAGTGAGCATGCTATAGTACACAAGCTATGTGGTGGCACAAAAATTGTCCCCTAGGGCATGAACAAGAACAATTCTCAATTTCATAATTGAACTTCAGTAACACCTATGGATATTTTAAAATTAAAATATAATTAATTTGAAAGCTTGAAAGTAGAAAAGGCTTCTTTTAATGAAACAAAATCAATAATCACCTCAACATCATAACTTTTGTTCTTCATGCTGGCCTTTACTTTTCCCTTGATAATTCTTAATCCAGAATCGAAATTTCACATTTCTAAATGCCCAGCTGAAAGACTGCTTTCACCCCGTTGAATGCATTTCATATCATCCTGAAAGTAGGCATTTATAATTGAAAGCTTGATGATTCTTGAAGCCATTATTAATTGGTAATATGACTAATATTGGTGTTCAACTCAACAAACCAGCCACAAATCTAATGGGCATAATAACATAACACATAACCCCAATCCCGGCATGAAGATGACGCACAACCGAAGTAATCAACGACGTACGGAAATCCTTCGAAGAACACTAGTTTCAATTTTAATTTAAAGGTAAATAGAAATAGATTTCGATTTGGAATGAACTTGAAAAGACGCACTAATAATGAAGGTACCCAATGTTCCATGTCTCTATACTAACATTCACTCTTAAAAAGCGTGGTTGGTCTCAAAGTCGAATCTCCCTGTTAAAATATTTGAATATGGATCTCCCGCCAAGGGAATGATTCTAACCTAACTAATGCGGTCTATAACTAGACAATTTCAAAAAAATCATCTAAAAATATTTTTTGTCTCGATAACCTGAGAACGGAAAGAGACAGGAGCTTTTTGGCGCTCTTGTTCAAACAGAAAATTATATCTCCGAAAGTATTGATTTATCAAAGTTGGGAATCATATGAATGGATTCTTACGATAGAACTGCATCATGAAAGAAATTAAATTAAAAAAAAAAGCACTGACGTGAAGTCAGTACTCTTTGGCGCGCGTGTTCACGGTGGCTAATTTGAATTGAATGATGAGTACTTCAAGCTCAGTGGATAGAGCGAGCCGAAGATCTACCCAAAGGATAGTGGACACCATTCACTGTCGGTTCAAAAATTAACAGTGCTGTATCTAAGCTGCCATCAGGAGTATGCCATAGGCTGCCATAGAGTAACAAAGTTGGAAAATAACACAAGTGACTCTCCTTAGTCGCACAAGCTCCTAGAAGATTTGGGAGGGTCAGTGTAATCCTAATCATGTTTATAGCACGTGCGCCAAAGCAGATTGACTTTTTACACTTTTTCTTTCATTGTTAAGTCAATCTGCTTTTGCGCGCGTGCTATAAACATGATTAGGATTATACTGACCCTCCCAAATCTTCTAGGAGCTTGTGCGACTAAGGAGAGTCACTTGTGTTCTTTTCCAACTTTGTTACTCTATCCTGATGGTCTTAGATACAGCACTGTTAATTTTTGAACCGACAGTGAATGGTGTCCACTATCCTTTGGGTAGATCTTCGGCTCGCTCTATCCACTGAGCTTGAAGTACTCATCATTCAATTCAAATTAGCCACCGTGAACACGCGCGCCAAAGAGTACTGACTTCACGTCGGAGCTTTTTTTTTTTCAAGTTCTTTTAACAAATATAGCTATCAATACAGTTTGGCTGTTAGCTTTACCGTAGATCGGAAAAAAATGCGGTTGTGGGTTCTCCGTTAGGGACACAATTGCATCTTCTCCAAATCCGAACGTATTTTAATATAGATCTACCGAATATAGTTATTTATAAATTCTCCTCAGGGCCACCATACAGACATTTCAAATTGGAAACAACGCTATTTCACCCAAACAGACTTGTGTCCGTGCACTGAATTGACATGAATATTCTTTTAAAACCTCACAATATCGGCTCATTACTCCCAACATAACCCAAACAACCCAAAACCATTCACTTCTCGTCTGCGCAAGCGCAGTATACTCGTGGCTGCAAGTCCTCCAAAAATTACACACCTCACAAAAAACTCCGATTCTCCAACACTAGTGGTTCAGGAGATATCGCTTCTTGAATCCACGCATGCGCAGACCCTCACCAGGGGATTCTATAGCAGAATAGCATCCGCCACCTCGAAACCCCAATCCTCTCTGACGAAAGCACCAGCAGTTAAATCTCTGATGGTCTGCTCATGCGCATAACGAAAAATGCCCGTAAGGGGTTACATCAATTTCGAAATTAGCCCCAGGGCCACGGTACGGACACTTTAACTCTGAAACAACGCTACATCCCCCAAACTGACTTGTCCTTGCACTGAATTGCTATGAATATTCTTTTAAAACCTCATAATATCGACTCAGCACTCCCAACATAACCCATCCAACCCAAAAACAGTCACTTCTTTTCTGCGCATGCGCAGTCTACTCGCGGCTAAAAGTCCTCTCAAAATAACACACCTTTCAAAAAACTCCGATTCTCCAACACTAGTGGTTCAGGAGATATCACATCTTTAATCCACGCATGCGCAGACCCTCAACAGGGGATTCTATAGAGGAATAGCATCCGCCACCCCAAAACCCTAATCCTCTCTGACGAAAACACCACCAGTTAAATCACTGATGGTCTGCTCATGCGCATAACGAAAAATCCCTGTAAGGGGTAACATCAATTTCAAAATTAGCCCCAGGGCCACGGTACGGACACTTTAACTCGGAAACAACGCTACATCCCCCAAACTGAATTGTCCTTGCACTGAATTGCTATGAATACTCTTTTAAAACCTCATAATATCGACTCAGCACTCCCAACATAACCCATCCAACCCAAAAACAGTCACTTCTCTTCTGCGCATGCGCAATCTACTGGCGGCTAAAAGTCCTCTCAAAATAACACACCTTACAAAAAACTCCGATTCTCCAACACTAGTGGTTCGGAAGATATCGCATCTTCAATCTACGCATGCGCAGACCCTCATCAGGGATCTGAATTCTATGGAGGAATAGCATCTGCCACCCCAAAACCCCAATCCTCTCTGACGAAAACTACAGCAGTTAAAGGACGTCTCATCTGCGCATGCGCAATACGGAAAATACCCGGAAAGGGCAGCATGAACCTCAAAAACATATGTTTAGGCATTAAAAGCAAAGTATTCCGCAAAATAGTAGTAATTTTTTATTTTTTTCATGTCACGTGATCTTCACGAAATTTTGCAAAAGTGTTTGCTTTGGTCTTTTGCATCTAACTACTGAGTTTCAATATAATCAGATCAGTATTTTTCGAGTTATCGTGAAAACAAAATTTTCAAATTTTCAAAATTTTTTTTTGCCACTTTAGGGCCGTCCTTTCGACACAAAACTTCGCAGGCATATAAAGGTCATGATTCTACAATCTGATGCCAAATTTCAAAAAGATCGAGTGATCGGTTCCGGTATTCATAAAAAACGTTTTTACTAAAAACGGCCTTAACTCCGAAACCGCTCGGGCGATTTCGCCCGTTAACGAACTTGTCCGAGATATTTACGCTACGAAACTACCCTGCAAATTTCAACACTCTAAGTCGTTCCTTTCGAGAGTTATCGTGCTAACGGCCGGCCGGCCGGACCGGACGGACAGAACTGAATTTGACCTCGAATTCTTCATCAGGGAGTCGAACCCAATCGTTTGAGACCATTTTCGAAAAAAAATTCGAAAAATACAGACCTTGTGACGAAATGATAGCACGCTGTTCCTTGCGGAACACGCGCGCAAAAAGGGTCGTTTAAAAAAATAAGCTTCAAAAAGTACGATTCATTATTGAAATTTCGAAAAATCATAATATCTCCGAGAGTATCAGCTTGCTAGAGTTGAAAATTATATCAATGAATTTTTATGGTGAAACTGCATCTTGAAAAAAATTTATTTGAAATTTGTAAGTTGAAAAAAAATTGATTTTCGTTACTCCGAACCATCCGGCCTATTTTGCGCAATAACAAACTTAACCGAGATATTTATCTCCCGTACCTACTCTGGAAATCTCAACTGCCTAGCTTATTCTGTTCGAGTGTTATTATAGTCACAAAATTTAAAAAGGTATAAACATTTTTTTTACACTTTACGGCAACCCGATCAATACAAAACTTCGCATGCGTATAAAAGTCATTATTCTACAATTTGATGCTAAATTTCAGATAGATCGAGTGATCACTTTCGGAAATATTCATAGAGAATGTTTTTACTAAAAATGGCCATAACTCCGGAACCGCTTTGTGGATTTTGCCCGTTAATTAACTCGTCCGAGATATTTACGCTCCAAACCTACCCTGCAAATTTCAATTCTCTAACTCCTATTGTTCGAGAGTTATTGTATTAACGGACAGACGTGCGGACGGAATCGATTTCGACCACGGATTCTTGATCAGTCGAACCAAATCGTTTGAGACCATTTTCAGCCAAAAATTCGAAAATTACAGACATTTGGGCAAATTTATAAGCACCCTGTTCCGAGGAATAAGAGCGCCAAAAAGGTAATCTCGTTGCACACAGGCTGGGAGGTTTTCATCAAAACTAGGTTTGGCCACCAAAGTGATGATTATTCAGAACTTCAGAGCGCTACAGAACCCTAATATTTGCTCGCAATCATATCCCATAGATATATGCTTCAGTTTCTATTGTGAAAATGAACGAATAAATAACCTGAAAAACCTTTGCTGCATCGTTTACCCGTTCAACCACGAGAACTGTTATTGAAAGTTTATTGTAAAACAACAGAAAAATGCCTGAAATTTAATGAAATTGGTAGAGGAAACATATTTTCTCACTCAATTCTTATAATGCAGCATTTATTCGAAAAATATATTTCACTATTAATTATTTTAATTTTCATTCAGTTTCCATCAATTGTTTCCACTATAATATTATTATACATAATTTGATCTTCACCCATTTTCGTAAAGAAAATCCAATAATTATCTCAATTTTTTTATTATTTAACCTAAAAGGAAATATTCCAAAATTTTAAGTAATCATTAAAGGATACTGTGGGAGGTATACTCATTATTGAAAGGTTTTTTTCTGGGTTTTCTCTCCCAAACTCTGAAAAATATCTATAGAATAAAAATTTATTATTTTGTGATTTGCTTCTGCCTAAGAAACACAAGATATTTGTCAGAAGCAATCAATTGAACAATGTTGCCTAACAAACAACAACGAAACAACATCAACGAAGAAACAACTATATCGTAACGTTTCGGATTCTATATCAGACTCCTTCGTCAGACGCTAAATGAAAATCTTTAGAATTATTTTGTTGATAGTTATTTTGTGATCTTTAGAATTATTTTGTTGATAGTAATTTTGTGAAATTCAATTCTTGAATTTCACAAAATAACTATCAACAAAATAATTCTAAAAATTTTCATTAAGCGTCTGACGAAGGAGTCTGATATAGACTCCGAAACGTTACGATATAGTTGTTCCTTCGTTGATGTTGTTTCGTTGTTGTTTGTTAGGCAACATTGTTCAATTGATTGCTTCTGACAAATATCTTGTGTTTCTTACGCAAAACCAAATCACACAATAATTAATTTTTATTTTATAGAATTCGAAGTCAAATTTGGTTCGGTCTGGCCGGCTGTCCTGCCGTTGCCACGATAACTTGAGAAGGAAAAGGGATAGCGACTTGAAATTTTCGGGGTTGGAGGCGCGTCCCAATACGACGGACAATTTCGTTCGGCATAATCGGCCTAACGGTTTCCGAATAATAATTTTGTTTTAAATCAATACTGATCCGGTCGAACTGCAACTTGGTGAGTAGTTATAGAATACAGCCTTAAAGATATCTGTGCAAGTTTATGAGAATCATATCACTAGAAAATTTTAAAAAATTATTGAATTTATTATCCATCCCACGATAGTTTTCATTGTAGGTTGAGCATCCGAATGCTACATTTGAGTTTGTTATTGGGTATAATCAGCCAAACAGTTCGGGAGTTATACCTATCTGAAATTTTGTTTTTATTCCCTCCTTAACTCGAAAAATATGGAACAAATCTATTTCAAACATGGCAATTAGTTGTAGAATGCCGACGCACATTTTTTTACAAAATTTCGTGAGGATCGTACTCGAGATCGTATCACTAGAAAATAAAAAAAAAAAGATTGAATATCTATATCTCAGAAATTGTCCGTCTGATATCGCTGATAACGGAATGCTTCAGAACATAACTTTGCAGCTAAGTTCGAAATTTGATTACGATCGATTCTATAGTGTCGAAGATTTGAGCAGCATTGCGTGAGTTCAGTAGCTGTATGGGTGACCGTTGCTACGTTAACTTTCGAGCATGAAGAGATAGTGACTTGCAATTTTCAGAATAGGTTGCGCATCCGAATGGAATAGTTATGTTTATTGTTGGGTATAATCGGCCAAACGGTTTCAGAGTTATACCCATCTATAGCATGATTTTCTCAGTAACTCAAAAAATATATATCCACTCGAATTGAAACTTGTTGAGTAGTTGCAGAATACTGACGCAAAGAAATTTGGCAAATTTTATAAGGATCGTATCTCTAGAACATAAAAAAATATTATATATCTCACTATTACTTGAAAATGGAAACACATATCGACTTGGAATTTTTAGAGTAGGTTGTGCATCTCAATGCAACATTCGGTTTCGTTGAAAGGCATAATCGGTCGAACGGTTTTGGAGTTATATCAATCTGAATGACTCAAAAAATTTCCTGAATGACTCAAAAAATACGATGTCTATTAAATTCAAACATGGTAATTAGTTGTAGAATGCCGACGTAAAAATGTTTGCAAAACCTGGTATTGATTACATTTTTTTTCAAAAATCATTAAAAAATCTATACTGGGTGAGTCTTTGACCACTGCATTAATTTTAACCAAAGATTCCTCTCATCAAATGAAACACTTTTTGCGCGTATGTTCTGGGGAACATCGCGTTATAGTTTTGCCCAAATGTCTGTAACTTTCGAATTTTTTGACGAAAATGGTCTAAACGATTAAGTTCGACTCCCCAATGAAGAATTCGAGGTCAAATTTGATCCTGTCGGTCCGGCCGGCCGTCCGGCTTCTGCCACGATAACTTGAGAACGAAAAGAGCTAGCGACTTGAAATTTTCAGGGTAGGTGGCGCATCCCAATACGACGGACAAGTTCGTTAATGGGCATAATCGGCCCAGTGGTTTCCGAGTAATAATTTTGTTTTCAACCAATATAAATCCGATCGAATTGAAACTTGGTGGGTAGTTGTAGAATATGAACCTAAGCACGTTTGTGAAATTTTGTGCGAACCGTATGGCTAGAAAATTTTAAAAAAATTATTAAAAAATATTTTTGTTGTCACGATAACTTGAGAACGGAATGAGATAGCGGCTTGAAATTTTCAGGTTAGGATGTGCACCAGAACGCGACATTTCAGTTTGTTCATGAGTATAATCGGCGAAACGGTTTTAGAGTTATAGCCATCTGAAATTTTCTGAAATTTGGTGGTTTTTTGTTCCTCATTAACTCGAAAAATACTGAACCGACTGAATTAAAACATGGTTATTAGTTGTAGAATGTCAGCGCGAAAATGTTTGCAAAATTTGGTGAGGATAGCATTTGCAGAAAATTTTTAATAAATCATTGAAAATAAAAAAAAAATATTCCATATAACAGTAACTATTCGTTTGAAATTGCTGAAATTCTGCAAGAGCCTTCATAACCTAACTCTACTGCCAAATTTCAAGGTTTGATATGATCGGTTAAATATTGTTGGAGATTCGAGCATTCTTGTGCGAGTTCAGTAGATGAGTGACCGTTGCCTCGATAACTTTCGAACGAAAGGAGATAGGGACTTGCAATTTTCAGGGTAGGTTGAGTATCCGAAAGGGAGAATTGATTTCGTTTTTGGGCATAATCGGTCTAACGGTTTCCGAGTTATACCCACCTGGAATATTATTTCCTTGATAACTCAAAAAATAAATATTCGATCGAATTGAAGCTTGGTAACTAGTAGTAGAAAATCAACATAAAGGCGTGTTTAAAATTTCGTAAGAACCGTACCCATAGAAAATTTGGAAAAAATGATGAAAAAAAAAAATTTTAAGAACCGTACCCCTAGAAAATTTTTAAAAATCACGAAAAAAAAAAATTGGTTCAAGCGCTGACGTGAAGTCAGAAGCTTTTGCGCGTATGTTCTATTGACACTGTTAATTCGAATTTACCATGGTAAATTCGAATTAAGTGTCCAATACAGAAGAATGGACAATAGAACATACGCGCAAAAGCTTCTGACTTCACGTCAGTTCTTGAACCAATTTTTTTATTTAACATTTTTCCAAATTCAGCTCAGGTAAAAAGGTACAGGCTATTGAAATTTTGAAGAAAAATCAGTTTTTATTTTGTAACTTTGACATCCTTGTTTCGAATAAAATGAATGTTGGCGTAAAGTTTCCTATAACTATGATACATATTTTCCAAATATTAGTTATTTTCTACTTCTACTGGTTTTCTAGGTATGGACTCGTGGATTCATAAAACTAAACGAAATTAGCATAAAAAAAGCATATAAAGTTTTTCTTGAGTCATTCCAAGAATAATCCATCGTTTTAGAACATTATATTATTCCTCATCATTTCTCCTTAAACGCACCATTTTCGAGATATTCTTCATTGAATGTTTTAAAATGGAAAACTCCAGAAATTTCACTACTTTTTTGGATCCTTCCCTGAGCGTTGGAATCCCGAATCAAGCTGTAAACCACGTTACCATGCCTTATTCTCGTCCGCCAACAATGTCATAGATAATTTATATGCGGGAGTGTATTAGCACATTGTGAAATCTTTAAACGCTTGTAACATTTTACCTGAGCCGAATCTGGAAAAATGGTAAATGAAAAAAGTGTTTCATTTGATGAGAGGAATCTTTGGTTTAAATTAATGCAGTGGTCAAAGAGTCACCCTGTATATCAGAAAGTTTTCGTCCGACATCGCTGAAATTTCGCAAAAACGTTCAAAACCTAACTCTAAAACCAAGCTGTAAGTTTGAGCATGATCGGATTTCTATTGTTGGAGATTCGAGCATACTTGGGTGATATTGGTTTGTTTCATCGGATGTTTAGGCCGTCGTTGGGCTAAGCAGCTCGACAGCCTAAACACCCGATGGAACAAACCAATATCAATGTTGGCCGCGAAAGCCTCAATCAAATTAATACTTGGGTGAGTTCCGGTATTTTAAAAGGAATGTTAATCTAATACTTAGTTGAAGAAATCTGTCAAGAGGATTTTTTTTATATTATAAGATAATTAATGAATTTCAATTCCGATGGAATACATATCGCTTCTCCGGAAGAACAATGACGCAACTGCAAACTGTCAGAACCTCAATCGTCAATCTTCAATCGGGTCATTGAGGCTGAATAATGGTTATTCAGCCTTGATGAGGCGATCAACAGAAATTCTGTATTGCAGAATTTCGTTTCTGTATTCTGTATTTCAGAATTTCAGTTGATCAGGTTATTAAGGCTAAATTATGGTTATTTGGCCTTAATGACGCGTTTGAAGATTGACCCTTGAGGTTCTGACAGTTTGCAATTGCATCTTTGTTCTCCCGGAGAAGAGCGATATGTCAAAATTAAAAATTACTCCTTAAAATATTACGAAATGTATTCATATCTTATAAAACCTGGGAAAATGTTCAATAACGATATTAAATTCGATTAAGAGTGTCCAAAAGAGGTGAATGGACAATAGAACATGCGTGCAAAAGATCCTGACTTCACGTCAGTGCTTGGACCAATTTTTGATAGTAGCCACATCTCCAGTAGTCTGAATATGCAATATGAGCTCACGGAGCATTCATGTATACACACATACAAAAACCTCTTTGCAATCACATCATTATGCTTACGGACTTACCATGAGCCGAGAATTGGACGGGGAGGATAGCAATATTAAATTGCACCCACTTCTGGATTTTTTGGAACTTATATTTTCTTATACATAGAGTCAGAATATGATTTATCAAATATTCTAATATCAAAAAAATATCTTTTTTGGCGCTCTAGTTCCTCGGAACTGAGTGCTTATCAATTTGCCCAAATGTCTGTAATTTTCGAATTTTTGGCTGAAAATGGTCTCAAACGATTTGGTTCGACTCACTGATCAAGAATCCGAGGGCGAAATCAATTCTGTCCGGCCGGTCCGGCCGGCCGGCCGGCCGTAGGCACGATTACTCTCGAACGAAAAGAGTTAGAGGATTGCAAAGTGGGTTTGGAGCGTAAATATATCGGTTAAGTTCGTTAATGGGCAAAATCCATAGAGCCGTTTCGGAGTTATGGCCGATCACTCGATCTATCTGAAATTTAGCATCAAATTGTAGAATCATGACCTTCATACGTATGTGAAGTTTTGTATTGACCAGGTTACCGCAAGTAACAAAAAAAATTTTTGAAAATTTAAAAATTTCTTTTTTCAATTACTCCCGAACGGAATGAGCTAGGCAGTTGAAATTTTCAGAGTAGGTTAGGGAGATGAATAACTCAGTTGAATTTGTTCTTGAGCAAAATAGTCCAGATGGTTTCGGAGTAACGAAAAAAAATTTTTTTTTTATGTAACAAATTTCAAATTCAATTTTTATTTAAGATGCAGTTTCACCATAAAAATCCATTGATATCATTTTCAACTCCAACAAGCTAATACTTTCGGGGATATGATTTTTCGAAATTTCAATAATGAATCGTACTTCTATGTTTTCACAGAATGTTATCATGTTTCTATCTAAGCTTTATTATATGATCTGTGTTCATACTCGTACATGTCATCCTGTTCTATGAGAGAGAGAGGGGGTAAATTCATTTCAGCTATTTTAATTTGATTTCTTCCATGGTGCAGTTCTCATTCTCAGATTTCTCATTTTATCTTGATAAATAAACTATAAGTTGAATTGAATTTCCTTTATGATGCAGTTCTATCATAAGAATATATTGATATAATTCCCAACTCTGAGAAACCAATGCTTTCGGAGATATAATTTGTCTGTTTGAACTAGAGCGCCAGAAAGCTTCTGTCCACAGGGCTTGAACCCATTTTTATATTGTTTTCGAATGTTAAAGGCTGCACACGAATGGTAGGCAGGACGGACAAACAAAGTTAATCTTGAGTACATTCACCGGCAATTCATATCTGAATGTTGCGGATACTTTGTAGTAGTAATACCCTTAGGGCCTTGATAATACCCAGATAATTGTGTCAATCTGAAAACAACACATGTAGGTTCAATGTGCATATGAGTACGCACTTAGTATAGTTTAAGTTCAATATCTGTGAGATTATTTACCCCAAAGTCCTCTTTCATGTCATCTGGTCTTACTTGAATATTAAAGAACATATTTAAATATTATCACACGCCCAAATACAATATAAACAAAAGTTATTCAACTTTTTGTGGACATCCACGAATGCGTTGCTATGTATAAGAGTAGGCACGTATATGCTTAATAGTACGCACACTATCAACGTACGATATTTCTCTAATTCAAGACGAAAAACAATGAAAAATTAAAGCAAAAAGCGTTTTCTTTTATTTACTCAAAAAATATATCTGGGAATAAAAATTCTCTCCCATATGAAACATTCAAAACAGGTTATATGACACAATATGAACAAAGTAAATGAACAAGCAAATTTCTGAATAAATATTAACACAAAATCGATTACAATATCACATTAGTGAACCAATATAATATTATAGCATAAGTATTCAAACAACAACATATTATTCTTTTCACTCAGGACTTATAAATTTCCCTACCACATAAGTTGTAAGCGATTCATGCCATCACTTATTTCATTGAGAACACATGATCCACTCTTCCTCTGATTTGGAATAAAAATCATTGCACCTTGGGCAACTGACATCCTCATCTTCTGTTTCCTTATTGTGCTTTTGTTTATTTCTTATTCCAGAAGGTCTAGAATATGTACGAGAATGTAAATTTCTTTTTACTGCCTTATGTCATTTCTCTTCTATACCTTGTCCTTTCTTTCTTGCGCAAGAGCGCAAATGCGTACTCTTGTACTTCGCATTTTGCGTACTCTTAGACACATACGTGGAATTCAATTTTATTGACTTCAATTCTGACAAACACTATCTCTAAAACCATTTTAAGGTAGCTAGATATCAAATTAATCATGTTGCAATCCAAATTAAACACTTCTAAAGTCATAGCATCAGTCTTACCTGCCCAAACACAAAAACTTCGAGCACCGAGGATTACAGTGTGCAGCAGCGAAAATTTCTAACCTATATTTCTTTCACACGACGCATCGAATTACAGATTTCCCTCTTGACTTTATCATTTGATGAGATTTGAATTATGAGTGACTTTTTAAAATAAAAATGGGTTCAAGTCCTGTGGACAGGAGCTTTCTGGCGCTCTTGTTCAAACAGACGAATTATATCTCCGACAGTATGTGTTTCTCAGAGTTGGGAATTATATCAATGGATTCTTATGAAAGAACTTCATCTTAGTAGAAATTGAATTCAAACATCATAGAAGAATTTAAATTCAACAAGAGTGCCAAAAATTATCAATCCGAAAGCAATAGACGAACTCATCCGAGATATTCACTCCTCAATTCTATGAACGATAATATATATCTTTCCTCAAATCCACTCCAATACACCAATATTCCAGTTTTGTTTTTAGGGGAGATATTCTGAATTCAATATTATTAACTTACCATTACCTTTCCCATTATCAAATGGATTGACCATCGGCATGAAAATATCAACCAACAAAAAGTATGATATTATATTATAATTCTCATAATTCTACGATTGCTGAAATGAACTAGACATCTCCATGTCTCAGGAAAATGAGTTGACATTATAACAATTCATAGATAGAATTTTTATACCGGGTGGCGCAAATTAATCGATCAGGCCAAATTTCTCCGTTGGTACGCTCTGGAGAAAAAAAAAGTTCGAATAAAATATTTGTAAAATAAAGGGCGAAATCCAATGATGATGTCAGACGTGACCTTGACCTTGACCTTGGCGGTCATTCTGGGGCCAAGTTTGAAATTTCAAATGGGAATATATATTTTTGACCACAGATTCGTGACGAGCGGAAAATTTCACGTTGGAATGACCTATCGTACATGATGTTCGGTGGTCATTAAGGACAAACCGGCAGGTCATCACCC
Source organism: Halyzia sedecimguttata (assembly GCA_937662695.2). Taxonomy (NCBI): domain Eukaryota; kingdom Metazoa; phylum Arthropoda; class Insecta; order Coleoptera; family Coccinellidae; genus Halyzia; species Halyzia sedecimguttata. Next base: position 11,945,870 of record OW569418.2, read on the forward strand.
CCTGTGCGCAAAAAGGGCTTGATTATTTCAAATACCGACTCAAAAACTCTCCAAGTCCGTAATCGTGAAATGTTACCAAGTACACAATCAAATTTGTCAACTTCGTGGTCTGAATACTTTCTTGATATTTGATTCAGAAAAAAAAATGAATTTCGCGATCTCGAACTAAAAAAATTATCGCGATTGGTGCCTCAGAAAGATTCTCACATGGGAAAATTTTTAGCACACGATAGGTCATTCTAACGTGTTATTTTCCGCTCGTCACGAATCTGTGGTCAAAAATATATGTTCCCATTTGAAATTTCAAACTTGACCCCAGAATGACCGCCAAGGTCAAGGTCAAGGTCAAGTCTGACATCATCATTGGATTTCCCCCTTTATTTTACAAATATTTTATTCCAACTTTTTTTTTCTCCGGAGCGTACCAACGGAGAAATTTGGCCTGATCGATTAATTTGCGCCACCCGGTATAATTCTGTGAAAACATAGAAATACGATTGATATTGAAATTTTGAAAAATCATATCTCCGAAAGTATTAGCTTTTTAGAGTAGAAATGATATCAATGGATTGTTATGGTAAAACTACATATTGAAAAATTTAATTTGGTATTTGTTATGTAAAAAAAAAAATTTTTTTTGTTACTCCGAAACCATCTGTCCGATTTCACCCAGATTAGCCGAGATATTTATCTCCCAAACCTACTCTGAAAATTTCAACTGTCTAGCTCATTCCGTTCGAGAGTTATCGTGCCTACGGCCGGCCGGACAGAATGAATGTCGACCACGGATTCTTGATCAGTGAGTCAAACCAAATCATTTAAGACCATTCTCATCGAAAAATTCGAAAATTAAAGACATTTGGACAAATTGATAAGCACTCTGTTCCGAGGAACAAGAGCGCCAAAAACAGATGGCAGACTAATGAAATATCAGTGGTGCGTACTCTCATACACATGAGTACTCTTATACACATTTACCCTATGGTATTATCGGTGTAATCCAGAGGTGATTGGATGAAATTTGACACGTGACTCAAAATTAAGTAATTTGATTGGTTACTATATTAAGTGAAAAATATGCTCAATATTCAAAACATACAGACATTTGGATGAAACCGTAATACCCTGAAACGAGTGCAAAAATATTTGATACATTCTATGGTTAAATGAAATATGTCATTTCGTCTCCTTGGGACAGAATTTTCTGTCGAGTTGCTGAATTCGCATCGTAACTAGGATCCGTTTCTGCCACTGCCCTTGTCCGAACTCATCCTTTCCGTCCCCCTTGATTCCCGGAATGATGGCTGCTCGTTATATTTAATGTCGGTCAGACATTTAACAATGCCTCGTCCCGGGATAATCCACGCTATTATGTTGGAGTTAAGTATCGCTACCTCCTTAAATTTTCGGTCGCTACCAGCACTCAAACGAGATGATGAATAGATATAATCAGAAAAACGCTGCAAATTTCACAAAAAGCTTTATAATTTCCCCAAAAAATATACAAATCTGTGTTTTGTATTCATTATTTGGGAATAATCACAACAATGTCTGAAGTTTGGTCAGGTGAACCTAGGGGTCGACAAGACAAGAATTCTTGTCTTGATAACAACCTCTTGTCTTGTCTTAAGAAAAAGTCAAGAAATTTGAAAAAAGTCTTGTCTTGACCTGTTATATCTTGTCTTGAGTGCATGTCTGCTGAGCCAACAAAAAATATAAATTAGCCAAATATATTCCATGTTTTCAAAAAAAAAACAATGTTCACCTGAAAATAAAAAATTCCGGGGCGTTATTTAACATAAAGTTTTCTCAAGGAGAGCCTTATCGAAGCAAGGTTCAATTTTCAAATTAAAGAATATGTAATTTGAGATTTATTATAATAGTTTGTATAATATTCACTTTAGTGCACGTCGCACGTCACAGAGCCCTTAATAATAATAATTTTCACAAACATAGCTATATTAATCAACATGATAGTGCCATGCAATATTTTTGATTTTTTTGTATATTTACCAGTTCACCCTGTACGTGAAAATTTCTTCCGCATTCTATAAACGCAGAAGAGTAATTCAACAAAAAAATTCAAAAATATTGCATGGCACAATCAGGCTGATTAATAATTATTATTAATGGATATATACATTTTGAATCCACTTTTGCAATTAGCAATACTGAAATTTCATCCTGTATGGCAATGATATACCAATTATTGTATCCTATAACTATCCACACAGAGGATTACGCATATTTTGCAAATGTTTCAACCAAAAATGTTTTTTTTTCTCACAGTTCTTCATTCTTGTTTGTTTTCAAATTCATAGTTCATTTATTCATGTTTGTACATTGTAGATAACTATCGTCATTTGTCAATTAGGAAATAAAATTCTTAACAAATTAATCATTTCCATTAGCGTGTGGTCAAGTTATGTAAAATTATTGATGTGCAGTCCTCTGTCTGAATAGGTATGGGTTATATCGAGATTAACTTGTTCAAATGTATTTTGAGGATATTGAAACGTCAGAAAAATTTCAAACATAAATTAAACTAATTAATTCGTCAAAAATGTCATTTTCTCTTTAACTGATGACGATAATTATCTAACGGCCGCTCGCATAATAAATTTTAAAGTTCCTTTAAATTTAAATTATCCTTCAAAGTGACATTTTTGTTCAAAATTTCCAACTAAAGGATGCTTTAAATTTGAATAGACTTTAAAACTTACTATGAAACCGGCCCTAAAATGTAGAAACATGATTAAAATGAACGAAAAATATTAACACGAACAGAATACTGTGAGAAATCAAAATAATTTTCACTTAAACAATTGCTCAAAGTTATATCATCCCTTGTCTGGACATATAATGGATATTTAAATTAGTATATCATTGCCATTATATGCTCAAATATAAAATTATGTGTATATGAGACACTTGTAATTTTTCAGTTGAGTAAAGCTGGCCATCCACCATGTCGGAAACGAGGCGCGGCGCGGCTTGGCGCGGAATAGTATATTCTAATACAAGTTGCAGAATGGTATATTCTAATACAGTAGTCTGGCATGCCAAAGCAGATCAGACAACTACTAGGAAAGCGCTTGACAAAGTGCAAAGGCTAGCTTGTGTGTGCATCACGGGAGCTATGAGAACGTGTCCAACCAGGGCACTTGAGATCATCACAGATCTCTCACCTCTGCATCTAGTGATTGAGAGGTTAGCCCATGAGGCCATCCTCAGAATATCTAAGGAAGGTACAGGAACTGAGAGGATTAAATGTCAGAGAGCCTGGACCTCTTTGACTAATTACATCCCATCAGTGAACCTTCCTAGTGATGCAATGGTCAAAAAAGTAAGCATTGAGAAGAACTTCACCACGATGCTAAGTAGAAAGGAAGAATGGGAAAGGGAGCTCACCACCCAGACTTTCAAAGAAAATACCATAAAATGGTACACAGATGGCTCACAAACCACGACGGGAGCTGGCGCTGGGGTATATGGGACAGGCACCAAGTGCGCACTGTCGGTAGGCTCCTGTTTGAGTACCTTTAAGGCAGAATTACTCGCAATCGAAAGATGTGCAGATATTAACCTAGAAAGAAAATATCAGAAATCCGACATAGCAATCCATTCGGATAGTCAATCTGCTATCAAAGCACTGAGCTCCCATGCCATCGATTCAAAGTTGATATGGGAGTCCCGAAGAAAACTAAATGAAATTGGCAAGAATAATAAGGTCTTTTTAGTCTGGGTCCCCGGTCACTCGGGAATCAAGGGGAACGAAGAGGCCGATACACTTGCCAGAAAGGCAGCACGAACTCCTTTTATTGGCCCAGAACCTTTCTGCGGAATAGGAAAATGCACCTACAAGAAAGAGTTTCTGGAGAAGGAGGAAACCAAAAGAGAAACGCTCTGGCGGAATCTTCCAGGTTTGGTTCATTCCAAAAAGTTCCTTAAGAACTTTAAAGAAGTGAGATCCAAAAGGTATCTGGATCTCTGTAAGAATAAGTTACACCTGGTCACTGGCTTCCTCACAGGACACTGTCGCCTCAGGAAGCATTTGATGAGAATAGGTTTATCAGATACTGACGAGTGCAGATTCTGTGGGGAGGAGGAAGAAACTCCTCTTCACCTTGTTACAGAATGCCTCGCCATTGCAAGTCAGCGAAAGGAATGCTTTGGACAGGAAACTTGTAGGAGTGAAGACGTAATATCCTTGAAGCCTTCCCAGATATTGAGGTTCATTTATACTCTGGAACTGGAGGGCGAGCTGTAGATGGCGTAATGGTGAGAACAGCTCTGATGGGGGGCACAATAGATCTCAAGGTCGCGGTGCAACGTAACCCCTTATCAATAATAATAAATAATAATACACGTTGCAGAATGGGCTCCTATTGAAACACGAATGCGAAATTCTAAAACGAGCGACGAAGGAGCGAGTTTTCGAACGCATGAGTGTTGGAATTGCCTTCTGCAACGAGTATTAGACGATATTTTCTCTATTTGAGTCAAACTTTGTAAAATACTGTTGAAATTTAATGAAATATTCGGATTATAAATCCTAGTGACTTTTGTATTGTATTTTGGCAGTTGGTCTGACGGTTACGAAAGTTGACATATCACGGAAATTTGAATTTGAATCATACGTAGGACATGGAGATCAGATTTAAAACAGTTTCCTAATAGCATGAATGATTCATAATTAGCAAGAAGGAAATCTCGAGTACCTTATTTTTTAATCAAAATAAATCTTTTTCCCTCAACAATTATTTCACTATATCCAGATTATATCATATTGACAATTCTCGTGTGTTGAAATTTGATAGGATCGAATGTCAATGCTGACAAATGCTACAAAACGAAAAATATAACTAGAAACAATGCGGGAATGAGTTCATTCCAGCACTGCTTTTAGTGCTGGAATGGACTCATTACGATACTGAAATAGAGAAATGTAGATTTTCGTCCACTGTGGGGCTGTCGGCACAAAGTTTAGGAAGGGAAGGACAGTCCTCCGATGCAGTCGATATATGCGTATCGTCACCTGAGATATGTCTCCTGACGACGAGGAATTGTTGCTGTATTGGAAGCTGCAGAAGAAGTTTTTCGACCTCTCCGCACCGCGCCGCGCTACCTACTTAATGGACGGAGCTTAGTTCATTTTGGTTCAAAGTTAGCACACATTTCCGCGCCGAGCCGCGCCACGCCGCGTTTCCGATCTAGTGGACGGCCAGCCGAATTAACCCTACATAGGTGGTCAATAACTTACTGTAGAAAATATGCCGCCAAATAACATTAAATATGTGCAGTAAACATCGAAGTTAAAGGTGCTTGAACTTCTGATGTGCACAATAAATCTTCTTATATATAAAATTCTCCTGTCACAATGTTCGTTCCCGTACTCCTCCGAAACGGCTTGACCGATTCTCATGAAATTTTGTGAGCATATTGAGTAGGTCTGAGAATCGGTCAACATCTATTTTTCATACCCCTAAGTGATAAGGGTTGTTCACCCTTAAAATTTGTATTTTGATTTTTGGACGAAATTTTTTGTTTTCATTTTTTTATAATGTGGCATAAAAAAATACATACAACCCTAAATTTTTACTTTTTTATCAGCAACCCCTATTTTCTTATAGCCATTTTAGTAATTAACCAGAGTTGGAGTAGACGTTAGGGTTGGAGTTATCGTTGGCGTTGGGGTTTGCATTGACGTAGGAGTTGGAGTTTGCGTTGTAGTTGGCGTTGGGGTTAGAGTGCCATGGCGTTGGGGTAAGAGTTGGCGTCGGAGTTGGAGTTGGAGTTGGAGTTGGAGTTGGAGTTGGAGTTGGATTTGGAGTTGGAGTTGGAGTTGGAGTTGGAGTTGGAGTTGGAGTTGGAGTTGGAGTTGGAGTTGGAGTTGGAGTTGGAGTTGGAGTTGGAGTTGGAGTTGGAGTTGGAGTTGGAGTTGGAGTTGGAGTTGGAGTTGGAGTTGGAGTTGGAGTTGGAGTTGGAGTTGGAGTTGGAGTTGGAGTTGGAGTTGGAGTTGGAGTTGGAGTTGGAGTTGGAGTTGGAGTTGGAGTTGGAGTTGGAGTTGGAGTTGGAGTTGGAGTTGGAGTTGGAGTTGGAGTTGGAGTTGGAGTTGGAGTTGGAGTTGGAGTTGGAGTTGGAGTTGGAGTTGGAGTTGGAGTTGGAGTTGGAGTTGGAGTTGGAGTTGGAGTTGGAGTTGGATTTGGAGTTGGAGTTGGAGTTGGAGTTGGAGTTGGAGTTGGAGTTGGAGTTGGAGTTGGAGTTGGAGTTGGAGTTGGAGTTGGAGTTGGAGTTGGAGTTGGAGTTGGAGTTGGAGTTGGAGTTGGAGTTGGAGTTGGAGTTGGAGTTGGAGTTGGAGTTGGAGTTGGAGTTGGAGTTGGAGTTGGAGTTGGAGTTGGAGTTGGCGTTGGCGTTGGCGTTGGCGTTGGGCAGGCGTTGAGGAGGCAGTACGAAGTCTGCCGGGCCAACTAGTTATACATATAAATCAGATATGTTTACAAGAGTAAAATATCATGTTGGCAACAAAATTTCGAAGGAGTTGGACAAAATTTCGAAGGAGTTGGAAAAAAATTCGAAGCAGTTGGAAAAATTTCAATGGATTTAGACAAAATTTCGAAGGAGTTGGCAAAATTTCGAAGGAGTTGGACAAAATTTCGAAGGAGTTGGTAAAAATTTCGAAGCAGTTGGATAAATTTTGAAGGAGTTAGACAAAATTTCGAAGGAGTTGGCAAAATTTCGAAGGAGTTGGACAAAATTTCGAAGGAGTTGGCAAAATTTCGAAGGAGTTGGACAAAATTTCTAAGGAGTCGGAAAAAATTTCGAAGCAGTTGGAAAAATTTCAAAGGAAGTGGACAAAATTTCGAAGGAGTTGGACAAAATTTCGAAGGAGTTGGAAAAAATTTCGAGGCAGTTAGAAAAATTTCAATGGAGTTGGACAAAATTTCGAAGGAGTTGGTAAAAATTTCGAAACAGTTGGAAAAATTTCGAAGGAGTTGGACAACATTTCGAAGGATTTGGCAGTTTTAATAATTTCGAAGGAGTTAGACAAAATTTCGAAGGGGTTGGCAAAATTTCGAAGGAGTTGGACAAAATTTCGAAGGAGTTGGCAAAATTTCGAAGGAGTTGGACAAAATTTCTAAGGAGTCGGAAAAAATTTCGAAGCAGTTGGAAAAATTTCAAAGGAAGTGGACAAAATTTTGATTTTTAATTCATTCCTACCGCTGCTGGATTGAGTAACGGAGAAAAAATTCTTCATTAACTGAATTACCCGTATGTTTTCCTCTATTGATTTCCACCATTTAACAATAATTGAGTTGAGGAGATGATCCCCCCCCCCAATGTTGAATGGTGATAGCAAAAATTTCGAAGCAGTTGGAAAAATTTCGAAAGAGTTGGACAAAATTTCGAAGGAGTTGGCAACAAAATTTCGAAGGAGTTGGACAAAATTTCGAAGGAGTTGGAAAAAAATTCGAAGCAGTTGGAAAAATTTCAATGGATTTAGACAAAATTTCGAAGGAGTTGGCAAAATTTCGAAGGAGTTGGACAAAATTTCGAAGGAGTTGGTAAAAATTTCGAAGCAGTTGGATAAATTTTGAAGGAGTTAGACAAAATTTCGAAGGAGTTGGCAAAATTTCGAAGGAGTTGGACAAAATTTCGAAGGAGTTGGCAAAATTTCGAAGGAGTTGGACAAAATTTCTAAGGAGTCGGAAAAAATTTCGAAGCAGTTGGAAAAATTTCAAAGGAAGTGGACAAAATTTCGAAGGAGTTGGACAAAATTTCGAAGGAGTTGGAAAAAATTTCGAGGCAGTTAGAAAAATTTCAATGGAGTTGGACAAAATTTCGAAGGAGTTGGTAAAAATTTCGAAACAGTTGGAAAAATTTCGAAGGAGTTGGACAACATTTCGAAGGATTTGGCAGTTTTAATAATTTCGAAGGAGTTAGACAAAATTTCGAAGGGGTTGGCAAAATTTCGAAGGAGTTGGACAAAATTTCGAAGGAGTTGGCAAAATTTCGAAGGAGTTGGACAAAATTTCTAAGGAGTCGGAAAAAATTTCGAAGCAGTTGGAAAAATTTCAAAGGAAGTGGACAAAATTTTGATTTTTAATTCATTCCTACCGCTGCTGGATTGAGTAACGGAGAAAAAATTCTTCATTAACTGAATTACCCGTATGTTTTCCTCTATTGATTTCCACCATTTAACAATAATTGAGTTGAGGAGATGATCCCCCCCCCCAATGTTGAATGGTGATAGCAAAAATTTCGAAGCAGTTGGAAAAATTTCGAAAGAGTTGGACAAAATTTCGAAGGAGTTGGCAACAAAATTTCGAAGGAGTTGGACAAAATTTCGAAGGAGTTGGAAAAAAATTCGAAGCAGTTGGAAAAATTTCAATGGATTTAGACAAAATTTCGAAGGAGTTGGCAAAATTTCGAAGGAGTTGGACAAAATTTCGAAGGAGTTGGTAAAAATTTCGAAGCAGTTGGATAAATTTTGAAGGTGTTAGACAAAATTTCGAAGGAGTTGGCAAAATTTCGAAGGAGTTGGACAAAATTTCGAAGGAGTTGGCAAAATTTCGAAGGAGTTGGACAAAATTTCTAAGGAGTCGGAAAAAATTTCGAAGCAGTTGGAAAAATTTCAAAGGAAGTGGACAAAATTTCGAAGGAGTTGGACAAAATTTCGAAGGAGTTGGAAAAAATTTCGAGGCAGTTAGAAAAATTTCAATGGAGTTGGACAAAATTTCGAAGGAGTTGGTAAAAATTTCGAAACAGTTGGAAAAATTTCGAAGGAGTTGGACAACATTTCGAAGGATTTGGCAGTTTTAATAATTTCGAAGGAGTTAGACAAAATTACGAAGGGGTTGGCAAAATTTCGAAGGAGTTGGACAAAATTTCGAAGGAGTTGGCAAAATTTCGAAGGAGTTGGACAAAATTTCTAAGGAGTCGGAAAAAATTTCGAAGCAGTTGGAAAAATTTCAAAGGAAGTGGACAAAATTTTGAAGGAGTTGGAAAAAATTTCGAGGCAGTTGGAAAGATTTCAATTGAGTTGGACAAAATTTCGAAGGAGTTGATAAACATTTCGAAGGAGTTGGTAAATATTTCGAAGAAGTTGGTAAAAATTTCGAAGCAGTTGGAAAAATTTCGAAGGAGTTGGACAAAATCTCGAAGGAGTGGCAAAATTTCGAAGGAGTTGGACAAAATTTCTAAGGAGTTGGACAAAATTTCTAAGGAGTCGGAAAAAATTTCGAAACAGTTGGAAAAATTTCAATGGAGTTGGAATATTTCCGAAAAATTTGTTATAAAATGTGACGGAATTTGACCGCCTGACCGGATAAATGCAAAGCAGACAGATAATAGGAACAGGATTCAATATTCAATAGTTTTCGGCACAATGTGTGGAAGTATTCATTAAAGTATACTGTGGGAGGTATATTCATCATTAAATGGTTTCCTTCTGAGCTTTCTCTCCCAAACTCTGGAAAAATATCTATGTAATAAAAAATTAATTAGCAATAGCACAAAATGATATTTTTTTATTTTATAATAATAATAATAATAATAATAATAATATTTATTGATCCTTTTAGACATATATACAGATATGTATAGGACAGGTCAGAAAAAAAACTCTAATTAAATTCAAATTACGCACGATAATAATCGGCCACGCTATAAAAACATTGCTTGATCAGTTTATCCTTAACTACCTTTTTAAATTCTTTCCGCTCTAGAGACTTAAGGCATTTAGGAAGATGATTGAAAAGTTTGATGCACTGGTATATAGGTGCATATTCAAACCTGGTGGTATTATGCTTCGGAATATGGAACAATTCTCCATTTCTAGTAATATAGCTATGAAAGCTAGAAAGTCTTGTTAAACCTCTTTCATTCTCCTTCACATGAACCAGACATTTGAAAATGAAAATGCAAGCCACTGGAAGAATACCACTTTCTATGAAGATAGGACAACAAGAGGACCTCGGAGGAATAGTGAAGATCATCCGTAAGATCCTTTTCTGAATTAGTAATGCCCTTCTAACATCAGTTGAGTTACCCCAGAGCATAATATTGTAAGATAGGTGACTGTAGACCAGACTGTAGTATATATTGATAATGCTACTTGGGGGAAGCGAGTTCTTGACTCTACTTATTGCATAATATGAACTATTGAGTTTCTTACATAAGCGGTCTACATGCGTTACCCATCTTAGATTGGAATCGATATAGATTCCCAGAAATTTTGAATGCTCAGCCGACGAAATGGTTTCATCAAGATGGTGTATGACAAGCTTTCCCTCACTATTACTTATAGTGAAATGAACACACTGGGTTTTTTCGATGTTTATCATAAGGACATTTGAATGACACCAGTCGACGAAGCACTGCACCAACAGTTGACACAGCTCCTGCAGATCATCAAAGGAACGGGCAGCAACCAACATCGAGGTATCGTCAGCAAATAGAAGAATTCTGACAAACTCAATAACATTGACTGAAGCAGGAATATTAGACGAATTCGCTACCATTTTCCGTAAGTTGACTGGTAAGTCATTAATAAAAATAAGGAATAGAAGCGGTCCCAGAACAGAACCCTGTGGTACTCCATGCTTCAATTCCCGCCTATCTGAAACAATGTCGGCCATCTTGACGGAAACTGTCCTACCCCCGAGATAACTGGAGAGCCAATTTAGGAACACACCCCTGAAACCTAAACTGTAGCATTTGTAAACGAGAACTTGGAAAGAGAGGCTGTCAAACGCCCATGAGAGGTCGAAGAATAACCCCGCGACGAATTGGCCATCATCGAGATATTCATAGACAAACTCAACTAAATAGAGAGCTCCTGACTGAGTTGAGCGGCCTGATCGAAAACCATGCTGTGCAGTATCAAGTATTTGATATTTGTCTAAATAATTCATCATTCTATTGAAGTCAATTCGCTCGAAGACTTTCGAGAAGACACTAAGGATGGAGATAGGTCTGTAGTTTACAATGTCATGAGCATCATTTTTTTTATAAATAGGAACAACAACAGACTCCTTGAGAAGATGAGGAAATATACCACTACTTTATAGATGTGTTGATCACATGGGCAAAATGTGAAGCAATGTCAATGCCTATCAGTTTTAAAACTTGAGAGGAAATAGAATCAATTCCACTACTCTTCTTATTATTGTTATTATATTAATCATACTCTACAACCGGATAGAAGAAAAAATTTGAATTTAGCATTCTAAATGACGTACCATAGGGAAATAATGTATTATTATAATAAGAGTTCAGTTTACTCTCGGTTATAGTTGAAAAATAATCTACAAAAATCGAAGCTACATCCCTGGCCTCAGTGTACAACACGCCATCAACAACAATTTCAATGGGTCGACTCGCTTTTTTACCTCTGCCGGTCAGAACATTGACCAAGCTCCATAAAGTTTTATTTTTATTATCAGAACTTTCTATTAGTTCACTATTATATCTTAATTTAGTTTTTTTAATGAGCCTGTAATATGAGGTTTTCGCTTTCTTGTACAAAGATATTGTTGATTGACATGGCAAATTTTGACATAACCAATGCAGATTTTTTAACTCATTCTACGCTGAGATTATCTCACTATTTATCCAACCTCTATTTTTATTGTAAGTAAAAATTCCACACCTTGTCAACGGGCAACAAATTTCGAATGTCTCTTTAATTAGTGTGATAAATGAGCCAAAACACCCATCCACATCCACATTGTCATTAGTGACCGACCGAAAGTTCGGTTTCGGTTTCGGTTTCGGCCAGTTTCGGCCAAGAAATCTAGTTTCGGCCTTAGTTTCGGTTTCGGCCAAAAATGGCCGAAACTTTCGGCCGGGCCGAAACTTGACTGTTCGTGAATTATCCTGGTCCTATGGCCAGTAGTTAAAAGTAGGTATACATAATTGTCGTACAAGTTATTATAATCTATCTTTGTTAAGACTGATAATTCATGAGAATTCACTTTAATGATTATTATATAGATTACATAGGGTGATTCCAAATAAGACGTGAAACTTGGAGGAGAAGGGAGTATGTCTCATTAGCTGTTGTTTAATCCATATTTATTAATAACCGAAAATCAACAGTTTTTGGAGTTCGGGTGATTTTTAAAAGATTTCTGAACTTAGTTCATATTTCGTCAATTTTTTCTACGTTGACCAAATTTGATGATAATTTTGGTTTATTTTCATCAGAAAAGGATATGATATGTACGAAAAAAAAATTGGTTCAAGCCCTGTGGACAGGAGCTATTGGGCGCATGTTCATCTTCCTTGTGGCCCGTACTGACCAGTAAAGAAAAAAAGCAGTATCATGTTAAATACCTTAATATTATTGATTATTATATAATAATCGATGAAAATACTGAGAGAGACCCAGGAAATTTGACACATTTTGTCTTATATCTCCAGAAATTGAAATCGTATAGAGCCAAAATTTTGCACAATGTTGCAAAATACTACAATTGACGTTAGTACAAGTTTTTGTTGCAATCTGATGAATAGTTCACGAAAAAAAAATTTTTTTTTCGAAAAAATTAAAAGAAATATTTTTTTAAAAATTACCAACATTTCGATCATAACAGAATTTTGCCAAAAGTTGCGCGTTTATATCCTCGAACTGACTACCAAGTTTCGATTCAACATCTTCTTTAGTTCCTGAAATATCAGGGAAATAACCTCAAAATTTTAAATGTCTATAACTCCTAAACCGTCCGGCCGATTTTGCCCGTTAACGAACTTAACCGTCGCATTTTGATCAGAAACCTACCCTGAAAGTTTGAAGTCGATAGGACCTTCGGTGCTCCTGTTATCGTGCCTACGGCCGGAAAACCGGCCGGCCGGACGGCACCCAAAAATCTGACACCGGATTCGTGATCAGGGAGTCCGAATTAGTCTATTAGCCAATTTTCAGCTCGAAATTCGAAAATTACAGACATTTGGACGAAATGATAGGACGATGTTCCCCTAGAACATGCGCCCAAAAACCAAACTATGCTGTATAAGAGGTTGAAAAGAATTTGTATGATTTGAAATGTGGTATATGTATAAATGAAAAATCAATTTCTAATATCAATTTGTCTGCAACTTTCGAATTTCACAATTTTGTATGCCAAAATTATTTTAAAAACTTGCCAAATTCCTTCTTCATTCTATAAAAGATTTCGTAAGATTCCATAACTAGTTTCGTTTCAGCAGATTTTTTATAAGCAACCTTTTGAATGTCCGGCATATAAAATAGGGAATGTGTATCAAAAGACAGCGTGAGTAAATTTCAGGTGGAAAATAACAACTGAAGATATCAGAAAGACGGCATGTGCTTGCCTTAAGTAATCATTAAAGGATACTGTGGGAGGTATACTCATTATTGAAAGGTTTTTTTCTGGGTTTTTTCTCCCTAACTCTGAAAAATATCTATAAAATAAAAATTAATTATTTTGTGATTTGCTTCTGCGTAAGAAAGATAATATATTTGTCAGAAGCAATCAATTGAACAATGTTGCCTAACAAAGAACAACGAAACAACATCAACGAAGAAACAACTATATCGTAACGTTTCGGAGTCTATATCAGACTCCTTCGTCAGACGCTTAATGAAAATCTTTAGAATTATTTTGTTGATAGTTATTGTGAAATTCAAGAATTGTCACAATAATTCAAGAATTTCACAATAACTATCAACAAAAAAATTCTAAAGATTTTCATTAAGCCTCTGACGAAGGAGTCTGATATAGACTCCGAAACGTTACGATATAGTTGTTTCTTCGTTGATGTTGTTTCGTTGTTGTTTGTTAGGCAACATTGTTCAATTGATTGCTTCTGACAAATATATTGTCTTTCTTACGCTGAAGCAAATCACAAAATAATTAATTTTTATTTTATAGATATTTGGGAGAGAAAACCCAGAAAAAAACCTTTCAATAATGTGCTTGCCTATATGGAATGGTGGAACATAATTTATGAATACATTTTCTAATGAAATTTCGAGCTCATTTGCAAAAAAAAATAATATTTAATTCGTTATTTTTCTCTATATGCTTCTTACATCCCCTTTCAAATCATACTAATTCTTTTTCACCAGAACCAGAACTCAAATATCTCGGAAACTGTTGATTTTTGGTCATAAATAAAAATGGCTCAAACCACAGCAAATTATCCATACTAACACCTCCTCCAAGGTTGACGTGTCTGATTTGGAATTACCCTGTATACTTCGACTAATTATTTTTATAACTTGGTAATACCAAAATAATGAATAAGGATATCAAATAAGTTGTCTTTTTATTTTATTTAACACTGCTTAACTGTTTTTATGTATATGCAAATAAAATTGTAAAAAATACAGTAGATTTCAGTATGAAATAAAAAGTTTCGTTTTCGGTTTCGGTTTCGGCCGAAACTGAGACCCTGGCCGAAAGTTCGGTTTCGGTTTCGGTTTCGGCTGAAAAACCAGTTTCGGTCGGACACTAATTGTCATACATATGCCGAAAATCACAATTCGAAATACGAAACGCAAAATAATTTAAGTTTTCCTGATTCAATTTTCTGACCATACCTGATATAGACTGAGACTTAGTTTTGAAATTTACAAAATCTTCAAGTGAAAAAGCTCGATGGTCACCAATGAAAGTTTCAAAAACCTTAGCTGTGCGACAATCTGAGTCGATATTACTTAAAATATAATCAACTTTGGATGTGGACGTGTGCCCCGTTATGTCAGTAAACACTCTAGTGGGCTTCCTTGACGAAACTTCCAAACCGAAGCAGTCAAGAAAATCCAAAAATAATTTACGGTTTAGACAATTAACTTTCAGGAAATTAACATTAAGATCTCCACTTGCAATTATAACATCTGCTTTTTTATAGCAATAATTTAAGGTTTGAGAAATTCTGTCCAAAAATACTTCAAAATCACCTGAACCTGGCCGGTACACACTGAGAATGACCAGACACACTTCCTGAGCAATCACTTTAACGCCACACACTTCGAACTGCATTTCTTCGGAGAACTGGGACACACATTATTTTATGACCTCTAGTTCCGCCTTCACGTAAATCATCCATCCTCCATGAGCCCTGTTGGGACGACAATAAGAATCCACCAGATGATACCCCGGGTTGACCATTGTAAGAACGCTTTCAGGACTGCACCAATGCTCGGAAATAGACACAATATCTGGTTGCTGTTCAGAGAAAAGAACTTCAAGGTTGGCTAATTTGTTTGAGATGCACTGGACATTTAATTGCAGTGGTTTAATTTTTATAGATGTTTCTTCAGAGTTTGGGAGCGAAAACCCTGAAATAAACCATTTAACAATGTGTGTAGCCGGCAAGTATGTCATGAAACAAACCATATGGTACCAATTTGAGCTATTGCTCACTGTCGAGCGGCGTTTTAAAAAGCTTTGATTTCTATTGAATTTAGCGACGCATGTGAGTACACTGGCGCAGCCAGGGGGGGCTTTGGGGCTGCAGCAATGTTTTCAGAGTTCATCGTCGAACGTCAGACATCCTTCATTTGATTGTTCAGTTCAGGGATGAGAGAGGATGCGACCTCCCCAATGTTGAAGGGAGTTGGCAAATTTTCAAAAAACAGTTGGAACCCCCCCGGTTTTTTTTTTTTTTTTTTTTTTTTTTTTTTTAAACAGGAGAAACCTTTTATAGGCGAACCTTGAACGGAACAGTGTGGGAGTCCATCTTCTCCTGAAGATGTTTACCTCACTAAAACTCCTGTCTCCATCAGGGCGTCGATGGGTGTTTTGAGTTAGTATTCAATACTTTTACTCATGTTGTCTCTATTTTTATTTCCTTCTTGAATGTGTTGTTGAAGTGTTACCTCTTCACTTCGTTAGATGTCGGTTTCTTCATTGTCCTCCGACAGGTAATAGTGCCAATTTTGGCCGTTTGATCTTTGTGGGTTCTTCTGGGTCATAGTCCAAAGCTTCTCTAAGTGTTGGGTTCGTGTGGCGTTCTGTGTTTTCCAGGATCCTCTTGTTCCTCTGTCGTATCTGTTCTTCTATCGTGCTCACCTCTAGGTCTTGCCGGATGTTTCTATTCCTGATGAACCAGGGCGCATCAGTTATCTGTCTCAGGAGTTTGTTCTGGGCTGTTTCCAGTTTCTTCATGTGGCTTTTTGCTGTCTGTCCCCATGCAGTTGAACAGTACAACATGCGTGGTACAATTATTGACTTGTATAAGCGTAACTTGTTGCTTATACTGAGCTTATTGTTTCTAGCAATTAGCGGATACAGTTCTATTTTTCTCACAGCAACTTTCTGCATAATATAATCGATGTGGTCTTTCCACGTGATTTTTCTATCAAATATTACACCCAGGTATTTGATTTTGGCTTTCCAGGGAATCGTTTCTCCGTCTATCTCTATTTCTTCTGTGGGTAATGTTCTTTTCTTGCTGAATACAATAGCCTGTGTCTTTCCTGCATTCACTTTTATTTTCCATTTCTCCATCCATTCCAGGATGATGTCAATTGCCGTCTGTGCATATCGGGTTCCTAGGTTCAAGTTCCTTGAGTGTGCCAGGATTGCGGTGTCATCTGCGTATGTGAACACTTTTGTGTCGTTGGGGAGTCCATTCGGTATATCTGCGGTGTATAAATTATACAACTTCGAAGATAGTACTCCTCCTTGTGGAACTCCTCCTGTTATGGGAGTTTTTCGGGATCTATTCCTTCCAATTTTCACTTGGAACGATCGGTTCTTCAGGTATTTTCCAATTATCTTTATGATTGGTAGGCTTATATTGGCTTCTTTCATCTTGAATATCAATCCTTCATGCCACATCTTGTCGAATGCTTTCGAGACATCTAGGAATGCTGCCACGTTCACGTGTTTTCTGTTTATGTTGTGGATTATGTTTTCCGTCAGTCTTAGTGTCTGGAGTTCTGTTGAGTGTCCAGCTCTGAATCCATATTGTTCTGGTGGGATCACTTTCTTCTCTTCCAGTTCATCTTCTAATCGTCGTAGTATCAATTTCTCTACCAGTTTTCCTAGTGTGCATAGCAAGCTTATCGGTCGGTGGTTCTGCGGGTATAGTTGGTCCTCTCCTTGCTTCGGGATCATGATCACTGTGGCATTCTTCCAGGCTTCAGGGAAGTATAACAGTCTTAATATGCCGTTGCAGATGTTCACGATGAATTCCAGGTATTCCATCGGAAGGTGTCGTAGTTGAGTGTTGTTTATTCCATCTTCACCGGGTGCACTCTTCTTTTTAAGGTGTTTGATTTCTTCTTTCACCTCGTCGATTGTTGTAGGTCTTATTCGTTCATCTGTATCTGTTTGCAGTATTCGTGCTGCTGTTCTTTCCACTTTCTCTTCGAAATCGATGTCGTCGTCTGGGGTGCGATGCGGTGCAAATTGCAGCTCTAGCGTCTCAGCAAATACGTTCGCTTTTTCTTCGTCGGCGTATACTATGCCATTTACCCCGTGTAAAGGCCGTGATCTGTTGCACCTTTTCTTCAGGATTCGATTTAATCGCCACATTGGTTTATAGTGGGCGTCTTGTTCTTCGCAGTCTTCGTTGATGCTTTCAAGTAGCACTTGCCATTTCTCGTTCCTGTACTTCTTTATTTCTTCTTTGACTAAGTTTGCTAGTCTGTTGGCCTCTCTCTTATCTTCGGGATAAAGTGTTCGTTGTGCTATTCTTCGTGCTCTATTTTTGTTCCTGATTAGAGCTTTCAATTCAGGGGGTAGTTTGTTGACGTCTTTGGCACACTTCTTGATTGTTTTCGTGGCTTTTCCTAGTGAATTTTGAATTTCCTTGGTCACTTTGTTTACTTCTAGTTCGATGTCGGTGGTAGTTCGTAGATCCGGTGGAACTCTCTCGGTATTCTTCAGTATTTCGGTGAATTTTCTCCAGTCGATTCTTCTTTCTTCCTGTTGTTGAGGTATTGAGTTCCAGTGATCCAGTGTAAGAATAACTGGATTATGATTGGAGCTCAGTACCGCCTCGGTGTCTATGGTGGTGGGTTGATTGACGTTATTCGTAATAAAAATGTCTAAGAGATCTGGTCTACCTGTTGACCCGTAGAACGTCGGTCTGTCCGGTCCGATTACCGAATAATTATTTGATTCCGCGTGAGCCGCTAATGTTCTGCCGCGCGTAGTAGTTACTCTGGAGTTCCAGATGCTGTGTTTAGCGTTCAAGTCACCGCCTAAAATTATTTCGTTGGGCGAAGGGAACATTTCGTCCAAGTCGGAAGTTAAGAGTGTTTTTCTAGGCGCGTTATATGCGGCTATGACAGTTATTGTTCTGTTGCCAGCCATATATATGTTAACCGCGGCGTTTTCTAAGTTTTCCGTATTGAAATTATTAATCCGCTGGTGCGCTATGGAGTTCTTAACGAGTACGGCTACTCCGCCTCCTTGATTTGTTCGATCACTCCGGTATATCGCGAAGTTCGGTAAAGCTAAATGAACTTGGGGGTCGAGCTTTGTTTCGCTCAGTAACGCCACGTCGATATTTTCTTCGGATAAATAATCCCCAAGCTCTAGAATTTTGTTCCTGATGGAATTCGCGTTCCACGCAAGTATCTTTAATGATCGCGGTTTTGATTTATCCAAGACGACTGGCTATCTTGGTCATCAGCACTGTCATTTGTGCCAACATCTCTGCGACTTGATTAGGACTTGTATTTGTTTTCGTACTCTTTTCCGGCGTTGGTTTCGCGGATTGTTTTGCTGCTGAGAGGTAAGATTTACCTTCAACAACTCTGCTTTCCCGAATAATTCTTTTCGGTTGACTTTGGGTCGATGTTTTGGGGGTATTTCCCGGATAATATTTGCACCCACGATAATTAGCGGGGTGAGCAGGCTTGCAGTTGGCGCACACTGCTGGGGTATTTGTGGGTTTCGCGCATTCATTGGACCAGTGTCCTTCGCCGCATTTAACACATCGCGGGAGGATGTGGCAAGTCGATTGAGTATGGCCATAATTTTGGCAACGGTGACACTGAAGGTGTCTCTTCGTTGACCTCTGCGGCTCTACTCTGATTTTGAAGAATCCTAAATAATTCATTTTGAAGATGTCTTTGCTGTCGTCCGTTTTCGGCAGCTTGACCAGCATGAGCGGAAACACATGTTTGACACCTGCTTCCCGTTTATAGAGTTGGGTTACTTGGATTACTTTGAACCCCCCCGGTCGTCGTCGTATTGGTTTTTTATGTAATCCTTCACGCACAATTGGAAAATTTTGAATGCCCCCCCCCCCAAAATAATTTGGCTTCGGCCCGTCCCTGATTACATTGATCTGTAGATATTATCAATTAGCTTTTCCTTTAAAACTCGCGAGCACATCATCTAAACCAATATACCAAGTTGGAAAAAATAGGAGTGTGCTAGCGATGGATAGGATGTGTACTACCGGTAGATTCCAGGATGTCCATAAATATTTCTGCCACTTGGGGGCTGAGCGGATTTCCCATGATAAGTCCTTTATCGCGAGTATGAATGTTATCGTTGAAAATGAAGTAATTTTGATTCAAAAGCGTGAACCCACAACCAAGAATCATGAAAACATTGAAATCAAAAAGTGCCTATGACAATAATATAATATAGGCTAGCGTGGTATTTGGATATGTCCCGCGGGACTGGAAACTGGCCTTAGTGGTCTTTATACCGAAAGCGGGGAAAAATTCTTCAGGCCCGAAGGCGTATAGACCCATTACCCTCTCGTCCTTTACTGAAAGAGAGGTCACTGCACTGCTACCAACATGCTTACCGTGTGGGTAGATCGTGTGACTCGGCCTTACACCATCTGGTATCTAGGTTAGAGGGGACAAATGAGCACAAGTAAGTGGCACTTCGAATGTTCCTCGAAATAGAGCGAATGTTTAACAACACCACTCACCATGTCACGCTCAAGGCGGAGAAGCATGTAGTAGGAGAGACCTGATGCAGATGGATCAGCACCACTACAGCTACCACTACATGGCCGACAGGCACAGGCATCGTTGTGCAGGGAAACCTAGAGAGTTACTGTGACTAGGGGCATGGCTCAGTGGGGACCTGGTGGTGGGTCTTGGTGGAACTGAATGACAGCGGATTCTACATCCAGGGTTATGCGGAGGATATTTGAATATAATCCGGGGAAATATTCCAATGGTTGTCTAGGATTCAACTCTCCAGGCTATGAAAGTGGTAGAAAGCTGGTGCGATAGGGTCAGCCTCAGTGTTAACCCCTCAAAACAGTTATTATACTGTTTTCAATCAAAAGGAATTTGGAGGCAATCCAAGCACTTCAACTCATGGGTGTGCAACTAAACCTAGCTGATGAGGTACGCTACCTAGGCGTTATGCTTGATACCAATCTAACCTGGAACGCACAACTTTCAGCATTAGTTTCCACAGGAAAGAAAACCTTCATGATTGCTCGCAGTGCAATTGGCAAAACATGGGGCTTGAGCCCGAGAATCACTAAGTGAATTTACACTGCTATAGTGAGGCCCTCCCTCACATATGCTAGTGCTGTGTGGTGGACAGAAATTAACCAGCAGGGCTGTCAACGAGCTGGAGAAAGTTCAGACTGGCCTTGCTTTGTGTTGCTCGAACAATGAAAAGTACTTCAACTTCGGCTATGGTGGTTCTCGTGGAACTTCCTCCCCTTCATCTTCTGGTGCGGTCCGAGGCGTGGCTGGGGATCTACAGGCTGCAACTAAACGATGTCTGGAGATAACGGTCATATAGGGACGCTGATATTGGGGGGCTTATTAGTCACTCGATCTTGAACATGGTGAACTGGAGTCCAGTAACTCATCAATTTGATCTCCGAGAAAACCCTGTTTGTAGGAAATATGGGGAGAGAAGAAACTGCTTCACATGTCATATTTGACTGTCCAGCCCACATACAATGGAGACTTCACTATGGGGGCGACGACACAACCCTGAGTGCTAGAAACCGTGCGAGATGCCTAGTCAAGGACCTAATCCTGCTTGCTAGGAAAATTGAGCTTATGTAGGTAGTGGGGATGTTACGTGAGAATCATGTAATGTCGGCGGTGCAGGACTTAGCTCTGTTAAGTAAACCTGAGCTGCAGGGTATCGACTAAGAGACCCTATGGAGGTTAGCAACCCGAGCTGAGGGGGATCAACTATGAGGCCTTATCAGCTAAGACTGACCGAGATGCAATAAGCCTCACTGGGCTGCAGTATGGGCTACTTGCTCCATCGGAATGGTCTAACACAAACTAGCACAACCAATTGGGTCTCTTGAGAAAATCACATCTGCACCTTGCAGGTCCTCTAACTTTGTAAGGTAATCGCACTTGTTCTTCAAAATCCCTACATTATTTAAATTTAAAATGGAAAACTTATTGCTGCTCTTCTGCCAGGAGGGTCCTTCAAACCTAATTTGGCAAAACAAGCGATGATTTTTCGAAACTTCAGATGCTCGAAGACAGCTACTGAACCCTTATCAAGGGCAATCGTCAAAGATAGAAGCTTCACTTTCAAATGGAAAATCGATAGAAAAATATCCAAGAAAAATTGGCGTTATTATCGGATATGACATCGGATTGACATAAATAAATATCATAGAATAGGAATTTGGCTTTAGGAAAGCTAACCTAGTATAATTCAACGATGAAAAGACAGAGATCAAAGCTCAGACAAATCTACATAGTGTGATTTCATGAAAGTTGAATAGGTACATACTGCGGTTTCATCCTTATTTGGAATCATCAGTGAAGCATAAATCAACGCTGATGAAAAAAAGCACTATGAAGAAACCGGTTCATAAAATTCCAGAAATCACTTATGAGTACAAAGTAGACATAAGTAGACATAAGACCTGGCGTTCAACAAACCAAGCTCCCTGCTGTAGCTACTCAAAACTATATATATCTGTGTACATTCTCTTCTCCTTTGTGGTGATTCACAAGTACTCTGATCTGGAGTCTCATGCAGTCCATCACAGGAGCAGGGGCGGTTCGTTCGTAGTGCTTTTTCCATCAGCGTTGAATTATGCTCCGCTGATGATTCCAAATAAGGATGAAACCGCGGTATGTAGCAATTCAACTTTGATGAAATCACACTATGTAGATTTCTCTGAACTTTCATCTCTGCTAGTCTTTTCATCGTTTAATAAATAAATATCCTAGATGACCTGTCTAGACGATTCAAAAACGATAAAACTTACTGAAAAAATTTACCATAATTAACTGCTTCTTTCTCACAGAAATGAGCAACGTAACCGTTAAAAATATTCGCTTCAACTGATCGGTGTTTCAGACTGAAAGAATCAAATTAATGTGAACGTTCGTGAAGTCTTATCGCGACAGTATTTCGGTGCGAATTTACTACGTGGATCGTCTATTCGTTCAGAGCAATCAGTGTCGCGTTATCGCCGCACGACTTCGGACGCGCTAAACTTTGTTTTCCATTGGATTAAACGGCTCTTAATGAGGTCTCGTTACATTTTCAGAAGTCATTATTTTGCCGTTATTCAGCCCTCGAGTTCGATTTGCTGAGTAATTGTTTTATTCAAGTTATTCCATTTGTTTCGATATTTAGAGGGGAATATTTATTGGAGGGAAGGTATAAACGATGTTTTGGATTATGTACCCCACAACGGTTTAATATAGGTAGTCTGCGTCGCAGTACCTGACTACCTGCCCAGTTCATCCCAGAAGCAAGTGAAAGATAGGTTAGACGTCCTGCTAGTGTAGTTGCGGTTCTTAAAATTTTTTTTTCGTCATTTTTTTCAAATTTTCTAGGGGTACGGTTCTTACAAAATTTCAAACACGTCTTTATGATGATTATCTACTACTAGTTATCAAGCTTCAATTCGATCGAATATTTATTTTTTGAGTTTTCAAGGAAATAATATTCCAGGTGGGTATAACTCGGAAACCGTTTGAACGATTACGCCCAAAAACGAACTCAACTCTCCCTCTCGGATACGCAACCTACCCTGAAAATTGCAAGTCCCTATCTCCTTTCTTTCGAAAGTTATCGAGGCAACGGTCACCCATCTACTGAACTCACACAAGAATGCTAGAATCTCCAACAACTTTCAACTGATCGTGTTAAGACTTGAAACTTGGCAGTAGGGTTAGGTTATGAAGGCTCTTGCAAAATTTCAGCAATTTCAAACGAATAGTTACTGATATATAGAATTTTCTTTTTCAATTTTCAATGATTTTTTAAGATTTTTTACAAATATTATCCTCACGAAATTTTACAAGAATTTTCGCATTGGCATTCTACAACTAACTACCATGTTTGAATTCAATCGGTTTAGTATTTTTCGAGTTAATGAGGAACAAAAAACAACCAAATTTCAGATGGCTATAACTCTAAAACCGTTTGGCCGATTATGCTCATAAACAAACTGAAATGTCGCGTTCTGGTGCACATCCTAACCTGAAAACTTCAAGCCGCTATCTCTTTCCGTTCTCAAGTTATCGTGACAACAAAAATATTTCTTAATAATTTTTTTAAATTTTCTAGCAACACGATTTGCACAAAATTTCACGAACGTGCTTAGGTTCATATTCTACAACTACACACCAAGTTTCAATTCGATCGGATCTATATTGGTTGAAAACAAAATTATTATTCGGAAACCACTCGGCCGATTATGCATATATTAACGAACTTGTCCGTCGTATTGAGATGCGCCACCCACCCTGAAAATTTCAAGTCGCTAGCTCTTTTCGTTCTCAAGTTATCGTGGCAACGGCCGGACTGACAGAATCAAATTTGACCTCGAATTCTTCATTGGGCAGTCGAACTTACATCGTTTGAGACCATTTTCGTCAAAAAATTCGAAAGTTACAGACATTTGGGCAAAACTGTAACGCGATGTTCCCCAGAACATACACGGAAAGAAATCTATTCTCGAACTAAGTGAATAATATTTGATTGAAGTAAACGATAGAGTCATATATGAGCAAGAATATGATGTAGTTGATTCAAATATACTTTATTCTCAGAATTCAAATAAACTAATTGTTTCGTCTGAGTAGATCATATACTTGAATTTAATAAATTACATTTTATTGATTCAAGAATATTTAAATATTCCGTGAAAGTATTGTAAAATTGTTGAAATGAGTATTTAGAATATTTCGTACAAGTGAAACATTGTTTCAAAATGAATTATTGTACATCTTAATATCAGTGGATCTTCGTTTGAAGGAAAGATACCAAAATCTTGAATGAACGTAATAAATTTACTTAATCCAACATTACGAAAATGTTGAAATAAGCATTTCATATTTTCAAATCGAATCTTATTTAATACTCATCTTTAGAAAACAATTTTTGTGAAGTAAATTATAACTTCAGATTTAGATTTCGGTCCACTTGCAAGAAATAAATACCAGTTTCATTCAATCCATTTATATTCTCACTCTGAACCAATGAGAATTCTGAATATTCAGTTTGAATTTAGTATGTTCTCAAGAGGAAAAATTGGATATCTTCATATTAGTTTTTACTCTACTCTGCGGAAATCAATCTTATACTTAATTCGAAGACTAATTATTCTCTTACCAAAGAATTAATGTATGTTGAAATAAGTAATTTATATTATCAATTGAAAATCTATTGTATGCTTGTTCTGAGGACATAGAGATATTCGTTAGAATTAAGTTTGAGGTTTCACTATGAGAGTCAGTTCAATCTTTTGAATTATTTGAAGACTGCCCATTGCTATGATTCTAGAATAAGGATTATATTTATGAAACAAGGTTTACATTATTCGAAAACACATTTATTATACTTCTAAAAGAAACATGAACAAAACAAAAATATTAAAAAAACAAATCAATGAGAACAAATATAAAAAAATTGCTACTGAGTTATTCAACTAATAAAACAACCTGACTAGGTACAAAGATTCACAATAATATTAATCAATAATTTATAATAATAATACAATTAATATAATTGAGTTGGGAAAAAAAAGTAAAGAAAATGAACATACCATACCATGCACAAAAATCATAATCCTATAAAAGAATAGGTCTTTTATCACATATTTGATCACAAAAAGCTTCGTTAATATTCTGAACTATCAACATAAAAAGTAACATCAGAAGAGCCACAAATAACAAATTTTTCTAATACGACCAAAGAATGAGTCAGGCGAATTATGTGTAGGTAGTGAGCTACTGACTTTTTAAAAAAACATTTTTTTACTATTTACAAAGGATGGAAAATGTGACGGACGATTCGTATATAAATTCGCGATCCCGAATATGTCAAGACTAATTAGAATGAAGAAAGGGTTCAATATATGTATGATGGAAATATGCCATTCAGCAGAGTGGCCAGAGTGGGAATATCCCTCTCAGTATTAGGTTGTGTTGGGAACTCCTGGATCTGAACGTATAATTCCTCCCTTCCCAGAAGTTGCGTCACGGGGTGAAGAAGGTTTTGCTGGTTTGTTGGACGACCGCTTCCGGTTCCGGTCCTGCAGTTGGTTTTCTGGAATTCCAGCATTCTGTTGCTTTCTTGTAACAGAAAAAATTAATGATGAAAAAAAACAATATATACAAAATTCCAATAAGTTCTCCATCAAACTTTTTGGTTGTGATTCTTCCATGATGGGCCGAATTTCTTCTTGTTTCCTCTTGAGGTTGTGGATCTGTTCAAGCGGAACATTTTTTAATTGAATTTTGAAGTTGTTGATTTTTGACGAAGTCCAATTGGTTACAATTCTAGGGAGTAGCATCGGTTGTCTTTCGATGACCTCTTTGTCGTTGAAGTACTTTTCTTCTTCCGTCTCAAAATAACATCCTTTTGGAATTGTGATTAGAAAGTTTCCTTTTAGTAGAGTGAAATCTTTCTTCTTGCACGATGTTTCAATTTTGGTTTCTTGAGGGATGATTGCAATAAAATTTGAATTGTCAATTCTCTGGATAAAATTTTCATTGATTACCTACTACTGAATGCTGTTGACATTTTCCAAATGGATTCTTCAGCTTAAGTAGTTGAAAAATACAGTCTTCCACCTTGGCACCTTCGACTAGGTTGTTCTCCTCACAGTAGAATATGTTTTGCATCTTTACACAAGAGGACGAGCTATACTGATACAGTTTTTCATTCAATGTCAGATAGCTGTTTTGTGGTAAGATTAAAGTGTTATTGATCGTTGGAATGGAATACAGATGATAATGAGAAAATAGAAAGCTATACTTTTCAGTGCAGATTCTTATTCTTCATAAAAAAAGTATCAACCTCTTTTCATCGGATTTTTAATTATTGAACTAAATTTAATTTAAACAGTTGGAAAAAATTTAGAATAATTTTGATAATTATTATGTTTTTAATAATTTCATATCATTTCAGTAAATTTTCAAAATGATAGATGGACTTCGATACATTTATCAATTTTTGGCGTTCTTGTTGATCAGAACAGAGTGCTTATCAATGTTTTGGCTGAAAATGGTTTCACACGATTTGGTTGGACTCACTGATCAAGAATCCATGGTAACAAAATCGATTCTGTCTGGCAGGCCGTTCGTTAACACGATAACTCTCGAACAGAATGAGCCAGACAGTTGACATTTTCAGAGTAGGTTTAGGAGATAAGCATCTGGGTTAAGTTCGTTATTGGTAAAAATCGGCCAGGTGGTTTTGGAGTAACAAAAAAAATTTTTTTTTACATTACAAATTTTAAATTCAATTTTCTCAAGAAGCAGTTTGATCATAAGAACCAATTAATGTCATTCCAAACTTCAACAAACTATTCTATATTATTTCATAGAATACTCTAATTATAATTTCCTGATGTATATATAAATCCAACATGAGATGAGCCATAGACCTATGTTTTGAATTCAGTTACGAAATTCTTGAGAATTGACGCACAGAAGCCAAATTGAAAAAGTGGGAAAGCCCTTTGGACATGAGCTTTGGGAATGATATGAATGGATTCTTATTTAATTTATTTTATTTTATGATACAGCTCTATCATAAGATTCCATTGATAGCATTCCCAACTCTGAGAAATCAATACTTTCGGAGATATAATTTGTCAAAGTTTGAATAAGAGCGCCAAAGCTGCTGTCCACAGGGGTTTCCCACATTGTTTCCCACCCTGTATATCTCAAAAGCATCGAAGAAAATTGATATAGGTTAAACAAAATGTGGGAAAGCCCTGTGACAGGAGCGTTGCCGCTCTTGTTCAAACTTTGACAATTCATATCTCCGAAATTATTGGTCTCTGGGAATTATATAAATGGATTCTTACGATAGAACTGCATCATGAGAGAAATTAAATTCAAACAGACCTTCTCATAGGAAAATATGATGACTTGTTAGAACACACATCATATAATAATTCATAGATAGAATAATTAAGAGTTAGCGTTCTGTGAAAAACATAGAAGTACGATTCATTATTGAAATTTCGAAAAATCATATCTCCGAAAGTATTAGCTTGTTAGAGTTGAAAATAGTATCAATGAATTTTCATGGTGAAATTACATAAAAAATTGAATTTGAAATTTGTAATGTAAAAAAAATTTTTTTCGTTACTCCAAAACCATCGGGCCAGTTTTGCCTAATAACGAACTTAACTGATATATTTATCTCCTAAACCTACTCTGAAAATTTCAACTGCCTAGCTCATTCTGTTTTGAGAGTTATTGTAGAAACAAAATTTTGAAACTTAAATTTTTTTTTTTACACTTTAAACCAACCCGATCAATACAAAACTTCGCATGCATATAAAGGTTATTATTCTACAATTTGATGCTAAATTTAAGACAGATCGACTAATCAGTTCCGGAAATATTCATAAAAAAATGTTTTCACTAAAAACAGCCATAACTCGGAAACCGCTTGGTGCATTTTGCCCGTTGACGAACTGGTCAGAGATATATGCTCCGAACCTACCCTGCAAATTTCAATCTTCTTGCTCCTTTCGTTCGAGAGTTATCGTGTTAACGGCCGGCCGGCCGGATAGAATCGATTTCGACCATGGATTATTGATCAGTGAGTCGAACCAAATCGTTTAAAACAATTTTCAGCCAAAAACTCGAAAATTACAGACATTTGGGCAAATTGATAAGCACTCTGTTCCGAGGAACAAGAGCGCCAAAAATCGATTTTAAAACAAATAACGAATGCACATTATACCTTCTCTAAGTCTTGAGAAATTTTACAGTATTTATGATTAGTTTTACAGAATTACGAGACGATTTCAATATTTTGTCAAAATATTTCAAAAAAATTCAAGTGATTTCTACTGGAAATTAATTGAAGTTTTTTTTCATAAACGTATTGAAAATTCGAAAGTTTTGAAAGAAAATATGGTTCAACTGGTTATTTATCGCCCTTTTCCTTTTTAACGAAGCTAGGTACTGGATTTTGTAATTTGAAAGATTATTGTGACAAATCGCAGGTGCAAATTCATTTGATACAAATAACAAATATTTCACTTACTTCAGAATTATTCATCTCTTTAATTTTCCTAGAAATCAATTTTCGCATTCCTAAGGTAGGTATGAGTTCTTTGATCTCATGATCTTTAAGATCTTTCAGAGCTCTACGGAAATATCTTGTTCTGAAAAAGTGGTATTCTCAATGAAACAGGATAATTATTTTTGGTAACGAATCATGTCAGAAATTTAAAAGATGAGCACCAAGACTACTGAGAGTATTATTTGAAGGGACTTACCTTGAAATATCCTTATAACACTGTCCGAGCATCCCCATTCTCCCATTAAATTTTCCATATTTAACCAAACAATACTAAAACCGTCTTCGAAACACTAAGCAAATAAACTCCTTAAAAGACGCGTTACGAACAACTCAAGAGTGATATACCCTTTCGCGAACCGCATAGATCTCGTAGAGGGCGCTTTTCAGTATATTGCTGAATAATTTATTTGAATCTAGTGGATACAGAAATTCATATACTTGGAATACGATAAAACTGATCGCAGGTGGATTAGGGAGTTTTCATAGGCTAACTACTGGAAGAAGAATTGGCGAGTTAGTATATTGCTAAATATTACACTTGAATCAAGTGAATGAAAATTTCATTAAGATAACTAATGGTTTCACTCAAATTTTGATAATCAACGAATTGTTCAACAACTTTCCTCTCTCTCTCTTTCAATATTATGGAATTCCTAAATAACAGGAATATTTTCCAGAATGTATCAGATTTGATGATCTTTGTTGAGTCACTTCGTGTGATGATTTTTTCTCTCTAATAGTTTTACTTCACTGGGGCATAATATTGTAGTATGAATCGATTTGAAAAAAGATATATACACAGGGTGTCCCCAGTTCGAGTCTTCTCTGATATGATATTCAATTTAGAATATCTTTCCATTCGAATCATTGCATTCGTCGAATTAGTTTTTGAAATATCGAAATAAAAATGAAAAAAAAATTGGGAACTGCGTTGTCGGTATTATCTTCGTTATTCCTACTCTCAATATCTTAAGCATAAAACGTTTTCACATATTCGAAGTAGAAAAATGTGTGAATAGTGAATTTTGAAAAACTCGTCACAGGGTGTTCCAAATACTGCGTCAAAAATTAATTAACATTAAACTACATCCTGCAAAAGATTCACATTATAAGACTATATACACCTGTCTTTTATAAATTACTAGAATATCTGATTTTCTATGGTCACAAGTTATTGTTAGGGCGATGCATTCATAGGAATCAATGTGCATTGAATGAAATTGACTCTACGCATAACGCTTCATGGAACTATCGGTATTCTTCATTGTTGAATCCAAAAGTTATGGCAAATTCTCATCACAATTTCTGACACAATATTTGAAACAGCCTGTGACGAGTTTTTTGAATTTCATAATATGATGCATAATATTCCCTCATTCTTCTTCTTCTAAAACGTATAGATATTGAGTAGAGGAATAACGAACATAATAGTAACAATGCATATGTTCATTTTTTTTCAGTTTTTTTTTCGATATTTTAGAAACAATTCGAATAGAAAAATATTCAGAATTGAACAATCGGTCATATCAGAAACGAAAAAAAAGTTTTCGAAAAATTTATTTTCATACCCTGTATAACGGGAAGTGTTCAGGCTTTAATAATATTTTAGGTCAGTAGGGCATGTCGTACAATATCAGAGTCCCACTTTTCAGATATCAAATAGGTGCAGTTCTCCAGAAACGTCTAATAAGCACTCGAACTTGGGATACCCTGTATATGTATTTCACTAAGACTCTTGCACTCATTTTATGGAAAATTGAGAGATTTCTCATAGACTTATTTTCAAAGATAACAATATCTCTACAAAACGTAGAAGGAAAGTTATCGCGAAAAAATTTTGACATTAGAAATCAAATATTTGTTTTAATTACATTTTTATAATTAGCTCTTGAGTTCTAACTTTATATTGAAATCCTTAGAATGTATGTACTTTGACCGGCATTAAATACGCTGATAATTTTCGTATTGAAATCTGAGAAGAAAGTCTATTTATCTCCATCCTAACTTTTGTTTCAGATTGGAATTCGAATTAAATCGGCTATATAATTAACTAATAACTTATCGTATTCATTCTGAACGTTTTGCTGGCAATATTTTATGGTCGATTTCATCTGTTTTGGCTGAATATGCTGGATAAATAAAATAATGAATTAAAATATACCTCATACATAAAAGTGATAATTCCAAAATTCAATTCATAACTTCATGTTATGTTTTAGTAGAAGTTATTATTTCAAGAAAACCAACTCCTTGGATATATAATATGGAATAAGGATACTGCAATTCTCGAACTAAGAGTATTATAATTTCGAATTTAAGATATCATATAGTTACCTGAAATATAGAAGAACTCTCGAATTGATTGAACTGAATGGTTTGGAATGAATTGATCATTTACTCGGATAGAGAAGTTTACTATTCAATTAAGTATAAGTTTTTGAAGTAAAATAAATTCATTCCAAGTATACAAATTTTCCCTTTTTACTTGTTTCAATCCAATATATACTCGAAACAACTCGAATATTCCAAGAATATCTTGATTCTTGGTTTGATAATAGATTTCTTTCCGTGTACGCGCAAAAATCAACCTTGAATATGACAGCTTACTAACTCAAAATAAAAAGCAAAATAATAAAAGAATCATTGAAAGTTCTGATAATAAAAGCAAAGCAACTTGGTCGGTGGTAAACACCATCAAAAATCATAGAGAAGATAGTATATTTCCAATCAAAGAAGATTTGAAATATATTTGTAATGAAATGAATAAGTTTTTTGTCAAGTAAGGCTTAAATTTGATGAAAAGCTACACAAATGGAGATGGAATTGAGAATGTTAATATGCGAGTAGATGAGTCTATATATTTGAGATCGATAAATGTGAAAGAACATAATAAGATCCTTCAAAAACAAACACTCCAGTTGCATTAACCATATCGAACAGTATAAACGATTAAAGTAAACACTTTATTTCCGCTTAAGTTTGTTTATTTTCACTACCAATTGTTTCGTCGATTACATTTCGACTTCTTCAGGTGAGTATGGTAACTGGTAGTGAAAATAAATAAACTTAAAATAAAGTGTTTACTTTAATCGTTTATGATGAATTTCTGTCAAGTAAAGACCGAATAAACAATCAAACATTTCAAACAATATAATATAACAAACATCAAAGGAAATTGTGGAACCACTACTTATAATCTTGAACAACTCCATGGGTAAAGGAATTTTTCCCGACAGACTGAGGGCTATTATCAGGCCATTCTATGAGAGAAAGAGGATGTGAAAGATTTTGAACATTATAGTCCTATAAGCATTGTATTACTCGTGGAGACAAGGTCAGCACTAGAACGTATATAGTATAGACCCTCCGGCGCAGTGTCGGGTCTTGTGAAGCCGTCATGTGCATGCCCTTGAGACTAGGCTCCGTCTGTGATCGCTGAGATTTCGCTAGATCCTTCAATACCTAGCTTTGAACATGAGTTCTGTAGCTGGATGGGTGACCGTTGCAACGATAACTTTCGAACAGAAAGAGATAGTGACTTTACAGGGAAGATTGCGCATGCGAATGGGACTGTTAATTTAGGTATTGGGCATAATCGGCCCAATGGTTTTGGAGTCATATACCCATCTGGAATATTATTTTCTAATAACAGATACAGATCCGATGGAATTCAAAGTTGCTAACTGTTGGTGGCCTACTGACGTGAAGACGTATGCTAAATTTTGTGAAGATCGTATCTCTACCAAAATTATGAGAAGTTTTTAGGTACCTATCTCACTACAATGAGCGTCAAAATTATGGAACAAATTCATTTTCTCAGAAGAAAAATATTTGGCAACAAAATCCTGAAACCGGTCAATTTTAGTTTCACTTTTACCAAATTTTTATGCATTTTTGAAGGATTTTTGTTGCACCCTGTGCCATCGCCATTAACCCTCTAAATTTTTTGAATAGGGAAAGTGGGTGATGTGGTACTTTATTGGCAATTTCTTGGTATCTTCTTTACAGGAGAGTAGAAATTTTCAAGAAAAAAAATTTCTTTTTTGAAAAATAGTTAGTTGAAAGATGTTGTCAGTATGTGCACTTTGTCATGGCTCATTTACTTTGAGACGATGGTACCTGATGAAATTTGTCACCGAATGAAAGTCGACCATTACAGTTTTGTTCAAGCACAACTTTCAACCCCTTTCAACCACCTCACGTGAAAAATTAGAATGTTAATATCAAAATTTTCATCAACAATTTTGCAAATGTCATCTACGTATCTAGCCCAAAATTTTGGAAAATATTTGTGTTCTTTTTTAATTTCAAGTTCTAATTTACTGAGGAACAAATTAGGTAAAAAGGGGGAAAGGGGGTTACACATGGCCGTACCGAAAGTTTGTTTATTATATTTGTTGTCAAAAGAAAAGATATTTTGCTTGATGTTAACCTCGCTTTGCATGGAGCACAATATATTTTATTTTAACAACAAATATTATAAACAAACTTTCGGTACGGCCATGGGTAACCCCCTTTCCCCCCCTTTTTAGCTAATTTGTTCCTCAGTAAATTAGAACTTGAAATTAAATAAGAACACAAATATTTTCCAAAATTTTGGGCTAGATACGTAGATGACATATTTGCAATTGTTGATGAAAATTTTGATATTAACGAATTTACTATGGTCTTAAACAGTTAATACCCATCTATTAAGTTCACCATCGAAATGGAAAAGGACGGCTACTTACCATTCTTAGATTTGAAAGTATCAAGAGATAACTCAAATTGAATTAGTTTTGACATTTTTAGAAAACCTACTAATTCTGATATTTACATTTCGTCTGATTAGGTAGCTCCCCGGTCACATAAAACAGCCAGCTTACATTTCCTCGACTGTCAACTACACAGAAACAAGTACAACATAAGTGTCTGAAACTTTTCAATAATTTGCGGAAGGAAATTCAGAAAGTTGATAGTCTAAGAGTGTTTAACAAGAAAATATATGTTTTTTTGTTGAATATGGACACATATGGTATGGATCAGTTTGGCCTGTAGTTCATTTTGGTTTGACACTACCTATTTCATTTCTCTTCTTGATTTTCACAGGAACTGTTTGAAATAAAGACTTGTTATTATTACTATTATTACGACAAAAAAATGAGCGTCATTGAATATCGCTCAAGGTTCCTGCATAATAGAGGGTTGGATATCTTACCAACCCATTAATTACTAGTGTACCATATAAGGAGCAGACAACACCACCCGCTCAAAGTGCGCTCAAAGATTTTGTTAATCACATAATTTCAATCTGTCCATTGTTTTCAGTTTCTACGCCACCCGCTTCATCTAATAGATCCTATCTAGTAACTTGTTATCAACTCGAGCTCGTTTCAGATCATTTTTTATATAACGTTGTGGCTGTGAACGTGTGAAATAACGCGCCATTAAATGTGAATGCACATATTTTTTTTATAGTTCTATAGCGACTGATTTTAATCAATTATTTTTTTTTGGAATGTTCATTATCTACACCTTATTACTAGTATTCAACAATGATAATAATATTTCAAATGCGGTTAGATTTGATGTTTCTTTTCGAATTCCTTATATGAAACACTAGGCCTTTACGGTACTATTTATTTACAGGTTGTTGGTCCAGAAAATTCCATCTACATCAGATGTTCTATTTCTAGAAACGCGTATATGAGAGGCACATACCACAAGGGTGCAAATATAAATGTCTACAGGATTGGTAGGTATATCTGGCAGATGTGACTGTTCAGAAATACTAGGGTGATCTACATAATTAATCACTGAGATATTTCCCGCCTTTCAATTTCTTTAGAGAAATTATGCAGTCTTACCTGAGAAAAGTTCAGAGTTAACCGATGTATCGACTACTTCATTAATTTTCATAGAAACTAAATTAATTTTATGTTAAATAGACAACAACATTTCATCCCATTTTCTACACCCTAAAGGACTAGTGTTCCATATATGGAACGGCCCTTTTTTCCAGAATGAAGGACAATTAGGCCTGCAAAACCATTTGCTATGATGATCACTGTATTATTTATAGTAGAATCAGTTCTGTGTTTTTGGATATATCGAAAAAATAATATTTCAGATGGGTATAATTCCGAAACCGTTTCGCCGAGTATGCCCATCAACGAACTTATCTCTCCCATTCGGATGCGCAACCTACCCTAAAAATGGAAAGTCGCTATCTCTTGCCATTCAAACGTTATCGTGGCAACGCTCATCCCTCTAGCAACTGAACTCACACAAGGGTGCTCGGATCTCAAACTATATAAATCCGATCGTGTTCAAAGTTGGAACCTGGCTGTTGATTTTGGTTTTGAAGGCTCTCGCAAAATTTCAGCGATGTCGGACGAATAGTTTCAAATAATAGGATTTTTCGATGATTTTTTAAAAATTTTTTAGTGTTACGATCAGTTTCGCGAAAATTCGCACGTTGGTATTCTACAACAAACTACCATGTTTGAATCGGATCGGTTTAGTATTTTTTGAGTTATTGAGGAAAAAACAACAATCGTAGTGATACTCGGAATTGACTAATTCGTCCGTCGCATATGGACACGCCACCTACTCTGAAAATCTCAGGTCACAGTCTATTTCCGTTCAGCAGTTATCGTGACAACGGCTGGCAGGACGGCCGGACAGAATCAAATTTGATCTCGGATTCTTCATCAGTGAGTCGAACCTAATCGTTGGAGACCATTTTGGCGAAAAATTTTAACATTAAAGACATTTGGTCAAAATGATAGTACGCTATCCCTCAGAATATGCGCGCGAACAAATAGTAAATCCTTATACCTACTTCTTAATTTTAAAGAACTACAGATAATCTATATTACTGTTTCATTAAAACTGTAAATTTTTTTAATGCCCGATTTTAATGAGATATTGGATAAATCTAACTTTAAATGGCCATATAAATTGTTGAAATGTTGGTGTCAAAATCATCGAGAGAAAGACGAGAAGGCTAAATGAACGAATACGTTTTTATACCGTCGAATTAATTTATGTTTTTGGCGCTCTAGTTCCTCGGAACTGAGTGCTTATCAATTTGCCCAAATGTCTGTAATTTTCGAATTTTTCGATGAAAATGGTCTTGAACGATTTGGTTCGACTCACTGATCAAGGATCCGTGGTCGAAATTCATTCTGTCCAGCCGTCCGGCCAGTCCGGCCGTAGGCACGATAACTCTCGAACGGAATGAGATAGAGAGTTGAAATTTTCAGAGTAGGTTTAGGGGATACATATCTCGGCTAAGTTCCTTATTGGGAAAAATCGGACAGATGGTTTCGGAGTAACAAAAAAAAAATTTTTTTTTTACAAAACAAATTACAAATTACATTTTTTTTAATAAGCAGTTTTATCATAAGAATCCAATCATATCATTTTTAACTCTAACAAGCTAATACTTTCGGAGATATGATTTTTCAAAATTTCAATGTAAATCGTATTTCTACGTTTTCACAGAATGATAGAATTATTATGTGGGTATTCTATGAATTGTTATAAAGTCAACTCATTCTCCTGAGACATGACGTTGTTTCATTCGAGCAATCGTATAAATATGAGAAAGATAATATAATATCATACTTTTTGTTGGTTGATATTTTCATGCCGATGGTCAATCCATATGATGATGGGAATGGTAATGGTAAGTTAATAATATTGAGTTCAGAATATCTCCACTAAAAACAAAACTGGAATATTGTAGATTTGAGGAAAGATATATATTATCGTTCATCATAGAATTGAGGAATGAATATCTCGGATGAGTTCGTTGTTGGGTAGAATTCGTCTATTGGTTTTGGGTTGATAATTTTTGGCACTCTTGTTGAATTTAAATTCTTCTATGATGTTTGAATTCAATTCCTGCTAAGATGAAGTTCTAAATTTCAATAATGAATCGTACTTCTATGTTTTCACTGAGTGCTATAATTATTCTATCTAAGCTTTATTATATGATCTGTGTTCATACTCGTACATTTCATCCTGTTTTATAACAGATAGTCAAATTCATTTCAGCTATTTTAAGTTGGTTTCTTCCATGGTGAAGTTCTCATTCTCAGATTGCTCATTTAATCTAGATAAATGAACTATTATTTGAATTGAATTTCCTTTATGATGCAGTTCTATCATAAGAATAAATTGATATAATTCTCAACTCTGAGAAACCAATAGTTTCGGAGATATAATTTGTCTGTTTGAACTAGAGGGCCAGAAAGCTCCGGTCCACAGGGCTTGAACCCATTTTTTAAAGAGATTCTACTACAAGTTCAGTGTTCACTAATTCGTCGTTATTCAACTTCCAGATTACTTCCGGAGAAAAATATTTCATAGTGTTAAGGTTTTCGAATAAGGCAGGAACTGGGATAAAGTGAGTTCTATACTTAGTTGACCGAAGATTTAGTGGAGTCGAAGCTTCGGTTAGTCCCTGATTCATCCAGGGAATTATAAGAAGGCTAATATCCGGTCAAAAGTTTTGGACGGGATATCGATTGGTCAAGACTTTCTTTTAGTTTATGATGTGGCACAACTTACAGAAAGTTTGTTTAGTTTCTTTCTCGTACAACATGAAGCCAAATCCATTCAGATAAAATCATTGAGATTTCGTTATTTCATTCCTGAGGGAATATTGTTGATTGATCCCAAATAAATATGGTACTTTACTCCAGAATCGTAGATTGAGGGGTGATCTTACATTCAGTTTTTGGGCTGTCGACAATATATTAGTAGTTGATGTGTAATATTTATTCATTCGCCACACTAACAAGATGCGAGGGCACATATTCAAGATGAAACAAGCACTGACGTGAAGTCAGAAGTGTCCAATACAGGAGAATGGTCAACATAATTTACCATGGTAAATTCGATTAAGGGTGTCCAATACAGAAGAATGGACAATAGAACATACGCGCAAGAGCTTCTGACTTCACGTCAGTGCTTGAACCAATTTTTTTTTTCGTGATTTTTTCGAAATTTTCTAGGGGTACGGTTCTTAAATTTTTTTTTTCCGATATTTTTTTCAAATTTTCTAGGGGTACGGTTCTTACAAAATTTTAAAAACGTCTTTATGTTGATTTTTTACTACTAGTTACCAAGCACCAATTCGATCGAATATTTATTTTTTGAGTTATTAAGGAAATAATATTCCAGGTGGGTATAACTCGGATACCGTTAGACCGATTATGCCCAAAAACGAACTCAACTCTCCCTTTCGGGTACGCAATCTACACTGAAAATTACAAGTCCCTATCTCCTTTCGTTCGAAAAATATCGAGGCAACGGTCACCCATCTACTGAACTCACACAAGAAAGCTCGAATCTGCAACAATATTTAACCGATCGTATTAAAACTTGAAACTTGGCTACTGCCTTAACCTAACTGCCTTCATAACCTAACTCTACTGAGTTAGGTTATGAAGGCTATTGCAAAATTTCAGCAATTTCAAACGAATAGTTACTGATATATAGAATTTTTTTTTATTTTCAATGATTTATTAAAACTTTTCTACGAACGCTATCCTCACCAAATTTTGCAAACATTTTCGCGTTGGCATTCTACAACTAATAACCATGTTTGAATTTAATCGGTTCAGTATTTTTCGAGTTAATGGGGAACAAAAGACCACCAAATTTCAGAAAATTTCAGATGGCTATAACTCTAAAACCGTTTGGCCGATTATGCTCATAAACGAACTGAGATGTCGCGTTCTGGTGCACATCCTAACCTGAAAAATTCAAGCCGCTAACTCATTCCGTTCTCAAGTTATCGTGACAACAAAAATATTTTTTAATAATTTTTTTAAAATTTTCTAGACCTACGATTCGCACAAAATTTCACAAACGTGCTTAGGTTCATATTCTACAACTACCCACCAAGTTTCAATTCGATCGGATTTATATTGGTTGAAAACAAAATTATTACTCGGAAACCACTGGGCCGATTATGCCCATTAACAAACTTGTCCGTCGTATTGGGATGCGCCACCTACCCTGAAAATTTCAAGTCGCTAGCTCTTTTCGTTCTCAAGTTATCGTGGCAACGGCCGGACGGCCGGCCGGATAGAATCAAATTTACCTCGAATTCTTCATTGGAGAGTCGAACTTAATCGTTTGAGACCATTTTCGTCAAAAATTCGAAAGTTACAGACATTTGGGCAAAACTATAACGCGATGTTCCCCAGAATATACGCGCAATAAGAAAGCTTCAAGATAACTGAACCATTAATTATCCTGTCGAACAGAAGTTTCGCCATGTCAAACGGTTTGACTGCCGATATAATAGACATTAGTGTAAACAGCTTCAAGAATAGCCTTTTATTTGCGATTTCTTCAAAATGTTGCAGTGTTCATGTGTGAATGTGGTATAATTTTTTTTGTAGTTCATATATCTACTGCCTGTATATTTCTAATTCGGTTCACCATGGAAATAGTAAAATAGGATTTCAAACTAATTATTTCAATATTGGCTAGCTTCAAGTGAATATTTTTATAATTTACTTAACTAATCGTTACATCAAGAACACTTTCACTCAATATAAAAAATATAAATATAATATATCATTAAAGTCTTAAACAGCACTGACGCGAAGTCGGGAGATTTCGCACGCATGTTCCTTTGTCTATTCACACCTCATACAAAGTCTATCGAACTGAAATCTCGATTGTAATATTGCGGTTCGAATGTATCTGCTGAATTTCAGCTGATTCAGACCGATAGCTTCAGAAATATAAAATTTTTGAAGAAAATATATTTTTATTTTCTATAAGCGATATCTACGATTCTCACGAAATTTCGCGAAAATTAGTGCGTCAGAATTTTATAATTAATCAGCAACTTTAAATTGGATCGAATTGAAAATCTATATTATTATATCTATAATATTAATTAATTAATAATAATTGATCAATATTAATTGATTAAGAAGCTATAAATCTTTCGAATCGAGAAAAGTATATTCTTTGCATTTGGAGAATCAAATATTTGGGAAGTCAAGATGTACTTTAATGCCTACAACATATTCGGGGATTTTTATATATAGATTAGATAAGTGCTCAAATGATAGATTTAAAAAATTCCAAGTGGACTGAATGATATTTTTTGGTTCATTTTTTCACGAATATAATACCCTAACGGGTACGCTACGCACCTACTTAACAAATAACCATGAACGCTCTTCTTGAGTCAGATTCACACCTCAATAAAATACTGATTTTTTAATATTTCAAGTTACCTAAAAAACCTTTCCTCATCAGCTTTAGGATTTTTATACAGTGATTATAGAAGTATGGAATAATGAATTTATTTTCTCCCCTTTCAGGAATAATGACAACTGGTTTGATAGGTCGAATAATTTTTTTTTTCTGTTAACAAGCAGTTATATAATTTTTAAATTACGAGCTCCTATTTCTATTCTTGATATGAATAGGTCCAAATGTGTGAAAATATTTAAATTAAGTCTTCATCAATATAACAACTATACTAGTATTGATACTTAAACTCACACAAAATATTTAAGAATATCTGGATGTCCTGTCCCGGTAATATTGCAAATTATTGGAATTGATAGTCGTATCTGAATTGAATACGAATTGGTTTTATTAATTTTTAGACAGATAGATATTCTGATTTTTAGGGGTGTTGCAGATAGAACACGTACTCATCAAGAATTTGTGATTATTTAAATTCAATTATCCTGATTCTGGCGATGGTGGTTCTTTTTCCAACACCCCATTATTTTCAAGATGTGATTACCTGAACGAAGTGTTCCCAAACAGGTGGATCAATCGGCAAGGTTTCATTGAATGGCGACATCGGTCTCTAGATCTAACTGCATTAGACTTTCTCTTATGGGTTTATATAAAAACCAAAGATTACCTGAATCGGCCAAACAACATCTAAGAGTTGAAACAGAGGATTCGTGACGAAATAAGAGGAAAATTGCCAAAATGTTTTTTCCGAGTTTCAAGCTGATTGGCGTACTGGCAAGACGTGAATATCCATAAATTTGATATTTTTTGCGCGTATGTTCTGAGGACCATCGCGTTATCATTTCGCCCAAATGTCTGTCATTCTCGATTTGAATTAGTCTCTAATTAAAAGAATCGGCAAGAATGGTCTCTAACGATTAGGTTCAACACACTGATGAAGAATTTGGGGTCAAATTTGATTCTGTCCAGCCGGCCGTCCGTCCGTTCGGCCGTTGCCGCTCAAAATTAACAGGGTATGTGGCGCGTCCCAATACGACAGACAAGTTCGTTAATGGGCATAATCGGCCCAACGGTTTCCGAGTAATGATATTGTTTTCAACCATTAATAATCTGATCGAATTGAAGCTTGGTATGTAGTTGTAGCATACAAACATAATGATGTTTGTGAGATTTTGTGAGAATCGTATTATCAAATAATATTAATCACTATAACCTGAGAACAGGAAGAGAGAGCCACTTCAAATTTTTAGGTTAGGTTGTGCATCTTAAGGCGACATTTGAGTTTGTCGGCACAAAGAGAGTAATCGGCCAAAGGGTGTTGGATTTATACTCATCTGAAATTTGGTTGTAACCTCAATAACTCGAAATATTCAGAACTGATCCAATTCAAACATGGTTATTAGTGTATTAGAATGCCAACGCCAAAATTCTTGCAAAATTTCGTGAGGATCGTATCACTAGAAGATTATTAAAAAATCATTGACAAAAATTTTGTATTATAGAAATTCGAAAATTCTCTAGTGATACGATTTTCACCAAATTACACAAGAATTTTCGCGTTGCATTCTATAACTTAAACCGTGTTTCAATTGGATCGGTGTTGAAT
The DNA here is from genome assembly GCA_937662695.2 of Halyzia sedecimguttata. Classification (NCBI taxonomy): domain Eukaryota; kingdom Metazoa; phylum Arthropoda; class Insecta; order Coleoptera; family Coccinellidae; genus Halyzia; species Halyzia sedecimguttata. The sequence continues at coordinate 11,987,171 of OW569418.2, forward strand.
ATTTCGAATTCGTTATTGAGGAAATAATAACCAAATTTTAGATGGGTATAACTCCAAAACCGTTTGGCCGATTATTCTGACAGACAAACTCAAATGTCGCATTCATATGCACAACCTAACCTGAAAATTTCAAGTTGCTTTCTCTTTCCGTTCTCAGGTTATCGTGACATAAATAATATTATTTTATAATTTTTTTGAAATTTTCTAGCGATACGATTCCCACAAAATTTCATAAACATCCTTATGTTTGTATTCTACAACTACACACCAAGTTTCAATTCGATCAGATTAGTAATGGTTGAAAACAAAATTATTAATCTGGAACCAACCGTTGGGCTGATTATGCCCATTAACAAACTTGTCCGTCGTATTGGGACGGGCCACCTACCCTGCAAAATTCAAGTCGCCGTCTCTTTCCGTTCTCAAGTTATCGTGGCAACGGCTGGCTAGACGGACGGCCGGCAAGACAGAAATTTGACCACGAATTCTTCATCAGTGAGTTGAGCCTAGTCGCTTGAGACCATTCTTGGCAAAAAATTAGAAAATTAAGACAATTGGGCAAAATGAGAACGCGATGTTCCCCAGAACATACGCGCAAAAATAGGGGCAAATGAAACGTATTTTCCGTATTAATTAATTAACAAGGTATAAATATGTTAAAATGCCTAGTGTATAATCTTTGCGTTTAGAGAAAAAATATTTGGGAGATTCAGATCGTACTTCAATGCCGACAAAATATTCGGGGATTTTATTTCTACATTACATCGCCAAAATAATAAATTTAAAAAGTTGATGATATTTTTTAGGTTTATTCTTTTACAAATCTCATAACTCAAGTTGCCTAAAATACCTCCCCTAACTTCATCATTAGCTCTTGGAATATTTATATATGCGTGCACACTCAAATTTCTGTCGGAAAACAAACAAAATTCGATAAAGGACCTCCCGTTAAAACGGCTCATGAAACCACAGATGAACGACCTGAACAACTTGCGAATAACCGAAATTTCGGCACCAAAAAACGAAATGAATTACTTTCGATGGCTGCACAGAATTAACGGAATTTGCATAGGTCATATTTTAGGAAACTAATTAACAAAGTAAGCTCATAAATTATGGATCTCTACTCTGGAGAGCACGTCTACACCGAAGCCGAAATTTATCTTGTGCCAACCAAATTGCGGAAGAACACTCAAAAATGGATTGGAAGTTTTATTGGGGGTGATGGATAGTGTTAAAGTTCTGTTAGTGCTCCCGAGGATCACGAGTAGGAGCGATGACCGCAGTAATGAAAAATCATTAAAAATTCATTTCTACCGCATCTTTTTTGTGAACTAGAATACACAAAGGAGATCTAGAAAAACAACCGAAGAGATGACTGTTATTTATTCACGATTATACCTCAGGAGCTTTTGGGTTCTGGCCCATCTATGCTAATACTCATAAGTAATACATTGATAAAAAATTTGTTTAAGCTCTGAAGTGAAGTCAGGAGCTTTTGCGCGTATGTTTTATTGTCCATTCTCCTGTATTGGACACTCTTAATCGAATCTACCATGGTAAATTATATTGTCCATTCTCCCATTCGGATACGCAACACACCCTGAAAATTCTCTCCTTTCGTTCGAAAGTTATCGAGGCAACGGTCACCCATCCATCTGTTTAACTCACACAAAGCTGCTCGAATCTCCAACAATACATATCCGATCGTGTTCAAACTTGAAACTTGGCAGTAGAGTTAGGTTTCGAAGGGCTCCCGCAAAATTTTAGTGATGTCGGACAAATAGTTACTGATATAATCAATTTTTTCAATAATTTTCGATGATTTCTTTAAAATTTTCTAGTTCTACGATCCTCAACAAATTTCGCAAGAATTTTTGCGTTGGCATTATACAACTAATAACCAAGTTTGAATTTAATCGGTATTGTCTTTTTCCAGTTTTTGAGGAAATTACAACCAAATTAGAGATAGTTATAACTCCAAAACCTTTTGGCCAATTATGCCTATAAACAAACTCAAATGTCGCATTCAGAAGCAAAACCTAACCTGAAAATTTCAAAACGCTATCTCTTTCCGTTCTCAGGTTATCGTGACATAAAAAATATATCTTAATAATTTTTTTTATTTTCCAGTGACGCGATTCTCACATAATTCCACAAACGTGTTTGAGTTTATATTCTACAACTATTCACCAAGTTTCAATTCGATCGAATTTATATTTGTTGAAAATAAAATTATTACCCGGAAACCATAGGGCCGATAATGCCCATTAACGAACTATTCCGTGGTATTGGAATGCGCCACCGGCCGGACAGGCCGGACAGAATCAAATTTGTCCTCGAATTCTTCATCAGGTCGAACTCAATCGTTTGAGATCATTTTCGGCAAAAAATCCGAAATATACAGACATTTGGGCAAAATGATAACGCAATGTTCCCCAGAACATACGGGCAAAAAAAATTATTGAATTTCTCATGGCGTTTGGAGCTTCAGCACGGTCATTGATTAATTAATTGATCAATACATTGCACTTCTTTGTAACACCAAGCAATATGGCATATTATGAGTTTGGTCAAATGAATGAGAAATTTCGAATGAATACATCGATGGTCACAAATGTGATAAGTGCACTTTTTTACAAAAATGAGTTGAGTAGCTTGTGATATGTAATAGCCACACAACTACGTTGTGCACGAATGATGTAAGTGATATTCACTATTTTAAGACCCCTGTCTAAATCTATTCAATGCAATAAGTACTTTAAATTCTTAGATAACTAACACAAAGGTACTAAGTACACTTAGATTACAATATGCCACAATGGTGTGAAGCAAAAAAAAAAAAATATATATATATATATAAAGGAAGGCAAAGCCGTTATAATTGATATCACCGTCCCGGCCGATGACAATGCAGAAAAAGCGTACACTGAGAAAATAGTGAAGTATGAAGATCTGGCTTTTGACTTGAAAGACTTACCAACGTAACAATACTTCCACTGGTCATCACTACAAATAGTGATTCTGTGGACCACCAGAATTGTTCGGAGATTTTTAATGAGCGAATGAGGAATGAGGAACCGGCATCATCGTGACCAAACCCTACAAAGGTGAAGAACAAAAAAAAATATATATATATATCTATTCTTTTGAACTTGAGCATGACAATTTATTTTTTATCTAACAATAAAGCATGTGTATGAAAAAAGTGTTAGCAGAGGTTAGTGTAACGAGGTACCATATAATTTGATATATGATACTAGAGCTTAGGGAAAAAACCTCAGCAAAAAAACCCTATCTCCCCGTTAGCGTTGTGTTGTTTTTTTTATTTATCTTAATGAAGTATACATTGTCACCATTTTGCATATTTGGTGTTAAATCGTAGACATTGAATAATTTAAATTCCGAAGTCTGAAGTTGATTTTTTCAATACTGTAAAATTTAGTTTTTTGCACTTCAAGCACTGACGTGAATTCGGGAGCTTTTGCACGCAAGTTCCATTGTCCATTCACCTGTACTGGACACTCTTGATCGAACTTACCATCGATGTAGACCGTTTCCTCAGGTTTTATAAGATATGAATACATTCCGTACTATCTTAAGAACTTGAGTAATGAGAGGATCGTCTAAGATCATTGAATTTTCAATTCTGACATATGTATTCGATCGGAACTGTAATTTTTGAATATCTAATACTATAAGAAAAAATACGTATGACGTATGACGTATTCATTCAACAGAGTATAAGATTTAAATTCCTTATAAAAACTCACACAAGTCTGCTGGAATCTCCAACAATAGAGATCCGAACGTATTCAAACTTGCAACTTGATTGTAGAGTTAAGTTTTGATGGTTCTCGCAAAATTTCAGCGATGTCAGACGAATACTTCATGATATATGGAATTTTGTTTAATGATTTTTGATATTTTCTCGTTCTTCACTAATTTTGTAAAGATTTTTGTGTCGGTATTTTAGAATTAATTACTGTTTGAATTGAATCGGTATCGTATTTTTTGAGTTATTGAGGAAATAACAACCAAATTTTAGATTGATATAACTCTAAAACCGTTTGGCCGATTATGCCTTTCTACGAAATCAGATGTCGCATTAGGATGCCCAAAATTTGCCAGTCGCTATGTGTTTCAGTTCTCGAGTAATCGTAGGATAAATAATATTTTTTATATTTCATTTAAAATTTCGTAGTGACATGATCCCCACAAAATTTCACGAACATTATTGAGTCGAAATTCTACAACTACCTACAAAGTTTAAATTCGATCGGATTGATATTTTTGAGTTATCGAGAAAAAAATATTCCAGATGGGTACTCGTATAACTCTGAAAGGGTTTGGCCGATTATACTAAACGATGAACATAACTGTCCCATTCGGATGCGCCATCTACCATGAAAATTGCAAGTCGCTATCTCCTTTCGAAAGTTATCGTGGCAACGGTCACCCATCCTACTACTGAACTCACGCAATGCTCTCCAACAATATAAATCCGATCGTTTTCAAGAATGGTACTTGGCTGTAGAGTTAGGTTTCGACTCCTTCAGAAATATTTCAGTGATAACAGGTGGATAGCTTCTGAGGTACCTATAGAATTTTTTTCCAAGATTTTCAATGACTTCTTAAACATTTTCTAGATACAGAATTTTTTTGATCATTTTTATTCAATTTTTAGTGATAGGATCCTCACGAAATCTTTGTGTAGGCATTCTGCAACTGGTTACCAAGTTTAAATTCTATCGTATCTGTATTCTTTGAGTTATTAGGAAAACAAAATTTCAACTCCGAAACCATTTGGCCGACAATGCCCATTAACGAACTCAATCATCACTTTCGTATGCGCAACCTCTGACCCCTGACACTCATGCCATGGACCCCCAAGGGTTCCATGGACCCCACTTCAAGAAACCCAGCCATGAGGGATGAGTTGAGTTTAATCATGCGCTGGTATATTGGTTCCCAGGATGTAATGCATCTCCGTAGATCCTTCCGGATGATTATTGATACACCCTGTTGAGCTCTTTTAGCAGTTTTTACTCCAGAGTAGAAATGATCGTAAAATCCAAAATTTTCCGATCCTTGCCCTTTCTTCGTCGTTTCCGTTAATACTACAATGTCCATACTTCCCAACCAGCAAAGTTGTGTTATAACTCCAATGATTCGCGACTAATATATTTCATAAGTATATATAAAGTATATAAGTATCATATTAGTGCTTCCAAAATATCAATTCATTATATAAAAGATACATAAACTTCATTCTGTTGTGGATAATCGAAATACATTATAAATTTATCGTGAAAACGGCTATACAGCAGAATTATTACATATGTTATAAAACTGTTACTTAACCATTTGTTAAGAGGTTTACAACTAACTTATAAAACAATTCTGCTTATAAAACTGAATTGTTTTTTAGTGGTTTCTTTATTGATTCTGGGGATATTTATAATTTAATTTTAAATATATTAAAAAAATATTTCAAAGATGTTCTGTATAACCTCATGAAACAGTTATATAGATGTGCTTTTAGTTACAATTTTGCTTCCAGAAGTAAATTGTCGTTTCGGTAACCACTTCATAACTATTTTGTAGTATTCAATTTCCATGACAATATCATCCAAAAGCAGCTGATCATTCTGTTCCCACACTGAAAGTGTTTTATTCCTTTCTCAACTCTCTGCACGATCTTGAACGTTTCTAAAAAAGTTATGATTACCATAACTCAAATGAAGCAAATGCATATTAGTTTTCTAGCTGAAAGCACAAATGCCTTACCTATGCATAACTTTATTACTTCGCAGTTAATCAAGAATTGTAGGTACAATAATAACATATCGTTGTTTTTTATTTGGGGATTATATACAGCTTCAGGAAGCATTATGCTACTGCTGAAGACAATTTTCTGTAGGTGCAAATTTAGGTGCAAAATTATCACCACAATCATGTTTGTACATGTTTAAGATATCGACTTATTAATAAGATACCTTAATCAGATTACCTGTTATTTTTTCTTTTGAATTTCCTTGCAAAAATATGAATTTATCAGATATTCACAGGAAAACGTTAACTGTTTCACTGATTTTGCAGGTGATGTTGACTTTCACGCGGTAGAATATAATAACATGTTTTATAGTAGTTGTAAAGTAGCTAAATTACCACGAAATGCTTGAAACTGATGCAAAATCATTTTATAAGAGAACGCCATGAAAGATGGCGGCATTTGAGATGACTCAGAGTGGAAGTGTTTCAAACACACTAAGAATGGCCAATGTGTAGATATTTCAACCATGCAGAGCATAAAATGACTCAAAAATAATCTGTAGAACAAATTGGAATACATTTTCGTACAAAGGATTATTAGACTGACAAACCACATTTTTGCTTTGTTCAATTTTTTTATGTAAAACAGTCGAAACAAGGGGGCGCGTTTAAAATATGTCATTTTAGTGCTACATTTCACGAAGAAATTTCATTTGCATTGAGAGTTTCGTTGTGTGTATCCAAAAATATGTCTGTAAGTGCAGAAGTATATATAAATAAAATGGCTTCGTGTGAACAATAATGACACCTGACATCTATATTTTCTCTATGCTGTTATAATTCGGGTTTGCCATTTGCAACGTAAAATCAATTAATTTTATAGATATCATTCTATGTACATTGTTATTTCAGAACGTTCATATGAAAAACCTTATAAAGCTATTACAAAACAGTCTTTTAGATGGCGCCAGAATGTTTATGAAATAGTCTTGTAATATTTATGAAGAGCTTTATAGAATGTTTCGAATGACAAAATTATTTTATAAAATGTGCCAATTTTGGGTTATATCTGTTGTATAAACGTATCGAAAACAATTCGGCGACTAAGAATGTTTTATAAGATTTTGGTTGAATACGTTTCCACAACTATTATAAAATATAAAATTGCTAGTTGGGTTGAGTCCTTCATTTCGTGAAAAACACCATTTAGCTTCAGGGAAACCCTTGAACGTTCCGTGTCCCAATATTCATTATCCTTTTTCTTAGCTTGAGTCGTTTCCATTTAATCCGTCCTGTCCGAGGCTTGTTGCTGGAATTTTTACTTTTCACTGTTTTCCGAGTAACGATGGGTCGGTCCGATGCCTCAACCTCTAAAATTAACAATGCGATTACATAATGTTGAACATACAGATGATACAAGTGGAGATTTTCAATTTAAGTGAACAGAAATGAAACTATCGAGAGTATCCAATATATTTTCCGAAATTATTTCTTTTGGGTCAGCAAAAATATCATTGAATTTTTTAATAGATGAAAGAAACAATATCAACAAGCCTTGGCAGTTATTGTATAAAATTTGCCGCGCAAAGTGAATTAACTTGGTGTATATAAAAATAAACGACCCGCCTGTTTCCTTCATTCGAAGAACGACAATTTCTTATGCATTTCATAAATTATCTGGAATTTAATGAGGACAACTTCAAAACAATTAAAATCAACCCTCAAAATTTCCCGTCGTATAGTTGAGCGCTGCCATTAAGATCTTAAATAAAAAAAAATCGAGTCTTCAACTCGGAATACAGATAGAATATTGTCGAGGCTTCAAGAAAAATCACTCCAGTGAACGCTGCAGTAATTTAGAGAAGCACTAAGGATTGTGTTTCGCGCGTAAACCCGTTTAATTTACTACTGAGAACTTCCACCCATTTATTTCTATTTGCGGCTAATGACGACAAATAACTTCTTTATAGAAACAGAAAGCGTTATTTTTTTCCAGTCCGAATAATTTGTGGCTTGATTGTACCGTACAAATTTCGCAGTAAGCTTTATGTTTCGCGCTCCGATCAGTAGCAATTTTTGCGCTATATTTGCGTTATATTCAAATTTTTGGCCGAAAATATATTCAAACCATGCCATTCGACATAGCTAATGATGGAGCATCCGGCAATCAAATTTAATTTTTCTTGTCGCTCGGTTATCACAATGCCTTTCGGCAAGAATCTTTCAAAAATTTCCAGGGTAGGTTTGATGTCAAATTACGCCAGCTAAACTCTTAAAAAGGCAAAATCCGTCAGATATTTTTGGAGATATATCCAATTGAAATTGTAATTTCAATATATTTTCAGAATTACATAACTGGTCGAGTTTAAATTTGTTATTTAGGTACAAGAATACGATTATAAGGTTCTTACGACATTCTTAAGAATCGCATAACTTCAACCAAGAGAACTTATGTACTCGACGCGTATTGCCAGAATCTGCTGAATTTTTTATGTATCTGAAGAGCATCGGTAAAATGAGATCCGAAAATTCAGCTTTATAAGATTTTTGCGCGTATGTTCTGGGGAACATCGCGTTTTCACTTTGCCCAAATCTCTGTAACTTTAGAATTTTTCGCCGAAAATGATCAAACGATTATGTTCAACTCACTGATGAAGAATTCGTGGTCAAATTTGATTGTGTCTGGCCGCCCGGCTGTTGCCACGATAACTTGAGAGATAGCCAATAATCAGGGTGGGTGGCACGTCCCAATACCACGCACAATGTCGTTGAAGGGCATAATCGGCCTAACGGTTTCAGAGTAATCATTTTGTTTTCAACCAATACAGATCCGATCGAATTGAAACTTGGGGAGTAGCTGTAGGATTAAAGACGTATGTGGAATTTTGTGAGAATAGTATCAGTAGACATTTTTTTTAAATCACTAAAAATTATTATTCATCACACGATAACTTGAGAACGGAAAAAGATAACGACATGCCATTTTCACGGTTTGTTGAGCATCTGAATGCAACATATGAGATCGTTAATAGTTATGATCAATTAAACAGTTCTAGGGTTACACCTATCTGAATTTTCCTACTATTTCCTCCTCAACTCAAAAAATATGAAATTAATCTAATTCAAACTTGGTAATTAGATCTAGAATGCTGAAGCGCAAGTTTTGACTAAATTTCATTGGGATCGTATCACTATAAAGTTTAAAAAAAAATTCTATAGCTCAGAAACTGTCCGTCTGATATTGCGGAAGGCTTAAAAACGTAACTATACAGCCAATTTCCAAAATTGAACATGATCGGATCTATATTATTGGAGATCTAAGCAGCATTGAGTGAGTTCGGTAGGTGGATGGGTGACCGCTGCCACGATAACTTTGGGTATAATCAGCCAAACGGTTTCAGAGTTATACCCATTTGGAATATTGTATTATCGATAATTGATTATTATCGCTCGAATTGAAACTTGTGGAATCGTTAGTATTCTACAATAATTATTACTTACCAAGATTCAATTCGAAGAAGTTTGTGAAAAAATATTATTTATCTCAAGATTACTTGAGAACATAAGGACATAGCGACTTTCAATTTTTAGGTTAGGTTGTGCATCCTGATGTAACATTAGAGTTTGTTAAAGGGCATAATGGGCCAAACGGTTTTGAGGTTATATCAATCTGAAATTTGGTTGTTATTTCCAAAATATCTCGAAAAATACGTATCCGATCTGATTCAAACATGGCAATTAGTCGTAAAATGCCAGCGTGAAAATTCTTTCAAAAGTTCGTGAGGATCGTATTACTAGAAAATTTTTATCAAATCATTGAAAATCGTGCAAAAAAATGCTGTATATATTTATGAATTTGGGGTAAAAAACACTGTTTTTAAAAATTGAAACAGATTTTATTTACAGCGGAAGAAATTGATGGATGATATGATACAATTACGTTCTTACTGACTCGTACTCTGATTCTCTAATTCTCTAATTCTCCTCGACTAATTGAGTGGGAGGCTATTTATAGTTTTATAAACAATGACGCACGTGGCGTTATCAGTAAAAGCTACGTCAGCAATTCTTAACACAGTCATATTTATATTCTTATGCGTTCTAATTATAAAGGTATTTAATTAATAGGGGGTATTATTACATGATTCCTCCCCTTCTTGGAGAGAGGCATCACCTGAAGGTGTGACTTTAGTAAAATTTAAGTATTTTCTAAAATATTTCAAAATACAAGCAATGATTATAATGATTATAATGGTTATCAATAGAAATAATAAAAAGCTGAATTTCGAAGGGTGATGATTCCACTGATCCAGTTCTTCTAAGTCGATGTCTGGAATTTCATCTTCTTTCTTGAAATCTTCATCGTTAGAATGGTTCTTTATGGATGTGGTCATCCTGGGTAGAATAATGTATTTTTCTTCGTTGACAGTAGTTACGGGAAAAATGTCTTTTTGAGTATTACTAATTACACATTTGGATCGAAGAATTGCAGCTGGGGGGATAAAATAATGTTTTATTTGTTGAGGACATTTCTCTTGGATTTTCTCGTTCTCTAATGATAGAATGCTTCCATCTTCTAATAATTTTAAATCTGATGCAGGAATAGATTTGGTTCTTGGGTAATTTTCTGTATGATTCATAAGAATATTTTCCAAACATTGTGGAGGTTTGTTGAGGGAATCTTGATCACATAAAAAGTCTTCTTCTATTGGATGACATTGGTTTGTCGACCATTTTAGAATTTCTTCTTGGGAGAGCATATAAGGATAGGTTTGAGGAAGGGTTAAATTACTTTGGGATAGGTAATAAAACTTGTACAGATCATAACTCCGTTCATAAATAGTGGGAATCGATATTAAGAATAATAAAGTTTTATTTCGAAAGACTACTTTTGTACGACATAATTGATAATAATCTTTCAGATGGTATACTGGTATTATAGTAACATTTTTGATCAATTCTGCAAATTTGGTATATGGTAAAATAGATTCATGTAGCAGGTGCAATCTTGCAAAGCTTACTGCAGTTTGAATTTCATCCAATATAATTTTGATATCTTTGAGTTCAAAGGTCATAAGATGCATTTGTTCAACAGCTCTTAACTCTGGAACAATTTTTAATAATTCAAGATTTTCATTCATCTTTTGGAATTTATCAATATATTTATTTTTCAAATCATTTACTATAGTAGCAATTTGTTTTTGATTCCTCATAAGTGTATTCTCATTCTTCTCTATGCTATTAAAATAACTTCTATATAATTCCTCATCGTCAGAATCTAAGGTTCCGAATAATATCTTTGAAATTTTGCCACCTAAATTTATCAATCCTCTTTTAACTCTAATTTTCTCGTTAAGAAGTTCTTCGAGAGTGTTAATATTAATTTTATTCGAATGCTGCAAATATCTATGGTTTGCCGTTTGTGCAAAACCTAATTGTTGATCTTTCAAATTCTCAATTTCTCTTTGATATCTGATAATTAATTCTTCCATTTTATTTAGGTCTATATGATAAATCAATTGTAAGTTTCTATTGGTCACATAAGCTTTTCCCAATAAAATAGGCAATACATTATTTTGTAAAGGTATAATTTCTATAGCTACGGTTGTAGTGATTATTTTCAATAATATGATTATAACTAGGGTTTCCATAGTGGATCTGCAATAAAATAAAATATTACTTAAATACTTTCTTTCTTTGTTTCATTATTTTCTTATGATAAATGTGTTTATTTTTGTCATCTTGTATCCTATGAGTATCAATTTCTCTAGCCTCTATTCTTTTGTAGGCTGGATCTAATTTTCGTATAACACGTCCTTTAATATAAACGGGATTTTCATTTAGAGTATATTTTTCTTTAGCTGACCGCTTTTCATTAGTTTTTTCTAAACGATTTAAATTCTTTTCTTTGCCTTTTTCTAAGTGTTTCGATATATCCCTTAAGTTTTCTACATAATTTTCTACATAATCTTGGACTTGTTCATTATGAGTTCGCTCAATCGGTAAGGAATAATTTAAGTCGGCTTTAATAATTTGCATTGGAGTCATCTCCAAACTGGAATGATTGGAATTATTATAACTCAATAAAGCTCGAGAAAGCTTATTTTGAAAAGTGGAATTTTTATTGTCAATTGTTCTTAATTGTTCAATTAATGTGGAATGAAATCTTTCTACTAGGGCATTTGAATTTGGATTGTAATTTGTAATATAATGAATTTCGATTTTATGAATTTTACAGAAATCTTGGACAACACTATTTTTAAATTCTATTCCATTGTCACATGTTATCTTGTTAGGTATTCCATAATGACTGAAATAAATTATTAGTTTATCTACGATTTCTAATCCTGTCTTTTGGAGTAAAGGATAACATTGTCCTAGTCTTGAAAATGAATCGATTAAACTTAAACAGTTTGTTTGACCGAATTTTATTGTATCACAATAAATATGTGTAAATGGTTTCGATCCTATAGGGTTAGGTTTAAATTGCAACTGTATAGGAGTTCTCTCATATTTACTTTTTTGACATATCTCGCACGAGTTAATATAATTTTGAACATCTTTATTCATATTTGGCCAGTAATATTTCGATTTGAGACTAATTAAATTTTCTCTTAATCCACGATGAACAGTTTTTGTTTCATGATATTGCTGTATTCTGAGTAAACGTTCTTCTTCGTCTTCTACGTCTTCTAACCATGTTTTCGAAATTTTTAAGTCAAATGATTTATAATCAAACTTTTTTTGTAATACTCGTATAAGGGGTTTTTCTAGTTCTTGAGATATAAAATATAAAGTATACGAACATTTTGGTCGGATATATTCTTTAATAAATTTGAATAGATCTTTGTCTATTGAATTTATTTCAACTCTAAATCTAAGTTTTTCTCCAAAAATTTTAGTTTTTGTCACCTTATAATTCGGAGTAATTTTGAAAATTATTTGAAAATTTGACGAATTCAAACTTCTTTCTGTATAAGGAAGTTCTAAAATAGGATTTTCTACATTACTATGAATAGTTGAATCACTTGCGTCCTGTTCAAATAAATCACCATCTAAAACTTCTAAATCACTATTTTCACGTTGATCTTTAACATTCAAGAGATCTAAACATTCATCTAACTCTTCATCGGTTATTTGATTCATCATAGAAATTACATCATCTTCTATTCCGTTAAATTCAATATTTTTGTTTTCTAAGCATTCTTGACGACGGTTGGTCATTGAATGTATGACAACTTTTATATTAGAATTCAGGAAAATATATTTTATCATTTTAAATACAATAGACCATTCCAATTGGTCTAAACCACAAGCAATGCGTGGTAACGCTAAATATTTTTCATTATTAAGAATACATAATTCTTTCAAATTTAACAGTGACTGGAAAACATCTTTATATTCCGGTTTGTCATAATAATATTCTTTCGTAATTAAATAATAAATATTTCTTTCATTTATACGTAATGTTGCTACTTTGCCTATTAATTTCTTTTGCGCGATTAATTCGTCTACTCGACCGAATTTTTGTTTAAAATTTAAGGCTATACCTTTATTCATATGGAAATCTCTGGAAACACAATGCGCTAAAGCATATTTTTTTGGAACTTTAAATAAATTTTCTACTTTCTCAGTTATATTAGGGGCATTTCTGATATCATTGTTTTCATTTACTTCAATGAAATTTTCATAAGTTAATACATCGGTTGATTCTAAAATAATTCTACTAAGAGCATCTGCATTATTAGTCGATTGTAAATGCGAAAGTTCAATTGGAATTTTTGTCTGTTTTTGACAAACTTGTTGATAGCTAAAAGGTATTTGACAATATTCATTTCTCAAAATTTGATTTTTAAAATCTAGGCTAAGGCCATATTTATTCATGAAGTCGGCTCCTATGAGTCCATCATAATTTTTATGAAATTTATACACAACAAACGGATGCAAATCATTTAAGTGAAATTCAGAAAATAATGGTATTAGAACTTTTTCATTAGTAGTTTGTTTTTTATGACATGAAGTTAATGTCGTTTGTTCCTTGAAAATATTTTGAGGGAAATTATTGTAAGCAAATTTTGGGTCTATCAGACACACAGAACATCCACTATCTATTAAAAGTTTACATTTGGGATTTTGGAATTCAATATAAGGAAGTTGATTAAAATTATCTAATGTCGAATTTATGTCAACGCTTCTGTTGAGGCGTTTCCTCGAAAATTTATTTTCGTAGAATTGTTAAAATTACTGACTTCTTGTTTTGAAGTAGAAGGAGATTCTAAATGAGTTAGCTCTTCAAATGTATAATGAGGGCTTTGATTATTCATATTAAAATTTCTTTGGGGATTCTGGTTATTAGTATAAAATTTCTTTTGGGGGTTTATTTGAAATTGGGTGGAATAATTGCCACGTTTTTGGGGGTAGTTTCTTGTCTGTATCGACATTCTTTCTGGAGGGGTTTGTATTCTTTGATTAGGATTCGGTTTGAAAACATTTGTATTTTGTTTAGGGGTATTTATATAATTTGTATTAGGGGTACCGAATACTTGTCGATTAGTTGGATAATTTGTACTAATATTACTTCGTTGGAAATGTATGGGTTGTGACGTAAAGCTTCGATTATTATAATTATTAAAAGGATTTTGATTAAAATTATTAAAATTATTTCTTGGATTCTGATAATTGTTTCTGTTATTAGGAAAAAAATTATTTTGAGGAAAATTTCTCACATTCTGATGAGATTGAGTAGTTTTATTTCGACGGCTCCTGTCGAGTAAATCGTATTGTGCCATATTAGAAATATAATCTTTTACTGCATTTATAGTTTGGTCAAATAAGAAATTATTATTGGTAATAAGGTATGTTCGTAATTCAATAGGTGAATTCGAAATAAGTACCGTTTTACATATTCTCAATACATTTGTCTTGAATAATTGCTTTTCAGGATCAGGCATCATATCGGCATCTATTCTATAATTTATCCTAATTTTCATTGAAATAATAGTATCTATAAAATTCAATAAATCCTCATTTGGTTTTTTACTTAGAAACTGTAACTGATGTATCAAAACATCTAAATTAATTTGATCTCCAAACTTTACATAGAGAAATTGTTTTAAAAGTTCCCAATTATTTGGAACATCCGAAGTTGAAACTTCTGCTAAAGCTCTATCTATTAATTTCGATTTTACGACAGCAAAACAATAATCTTTAACTATCTGCGGTTCATTTAAAAACATCATTAAATATTGTTCCGAGCTTTTAATGAATGAATGTAATTCATTTTCAATACCCGAAAATTTCGGTAGGAGATTGCCAAATTTCTCCGCTATTGACAAATCTATTCTTTCCATAGCCATTTTGCGATTTGATTTTTTGGTTTTATGACCAGGAAAATGCTTAATTGACGTAATATTGATTATTTTCAATTATTATTAATTAAAGTTCAGAAATTCACGGTTTTTTATTATAAGAAACACAGGGAAAACTTTTTTAATTCGGTTTTTATACAATAGAAAAACCTGGGAAAAACTATCTAAGTCGGTTTTTTGAAAGAAACCTAGGAAAAACTATTTGTTCAAGTTATACACACAAAACTTGGATAAAAGGTTGACTAATTTTGGACCAGATTAGGAAACTGGGGAAAAATTAAAGAGGAGTAAGGGAATTGCTCTCACTCACCAATGTTCTACGCTGTTGAAGGGTTGAAGGGTTGAAGTCGTCACGGTCGCTACTCCAGTGATCAGGGCTTCTTGTTTTCTACCACAATATCCTCGTATTAGTTCACTTTACACCTTAACAATTGAAATTGACAGTTTTTCGGAAAGTTTGTTTTTCACTATTTTTCACAATCTATTCACGAAAACCGGCGTTTAATCACATCGCTCGTCGCCATTTATGAATTTGGGGTAAAAAACACTGTTTTTAAAAATTGAAACAGATTTTATTTACAGCGGAAGAAATTGATGGATGATATGATACAATTACGTTCTTACTGACTCGTACTCTGATTCTCTAATTCTCTAATTCTCCTCGACTAATTGAGTGGGAGGCTATTTATAGTTTTATAAACAATGACGCACGTGGCGTTATCAGTAAAAGCTACGTCAGCAATTCTTAACACAGTCATATTTATATTCTTATGCGTTCTAATTATAAAGGTATTTAATTAATAGGGGGTATTATTACATGATTATATACGAAACCATTCATCTGATATTGCTGAAATTTTGCGAGAGCCTTCAAAACCTAACTCTTCTGCCAAGATCCAAGTTTGAAGGTGAGAATGCTATAATTATTCTATCTATGAATCATCATTATATGGTCGATGTTCATATATATGACAACTGATTTTCCTATGAGACATGATATGTCAAATTCATTTCAGCTATCGTAGAATTATGATAAATATAATACGATTTCATACTGTTTGGGTGATATTTTACTGCGCATGGTTAATCCATGATGATAGGAATGGTAATGTTAAGTTAATAATATTGAGTTCGGAATATCTCTAGTAAAAACAAAACTGGAATATTGGCTAAGTTTCAATTGATACAATATAATTTTCAGAGTTGATTTGAGCCATGAATATCTCGTTCATCATAGATTTGAAGAATGAATATCACGGATAAGTTCGTTCTTGGGTAGAATCGGTCTGTTGGTTTTGGATTAATAATTTTTAGCACTCTTGTTGAATTTAAATTCTTTTATGATGTTTGAATTTAATTTCTGTTATGAAGAAGTTTCATCATTAGAATCCATTGATATAATTCCCAACTCTTACCAATACTTTCGGAGATATGATTTGTCAAAGTTTAAACAAGAGCGCCAAAGCTCCTTTTAAGGGGCTTTCTCACTTTTATGAATAATATTCAAAACATGATTCTACAGGTTTAAACAACTTTGGTAAGTATTCGTTTTGAAACATTGAGTAACCGGTTGCTATGTTAAATCGTAGACCATGACAGATCCATGGATGTCATTCATGATTTTTAAGGATGCCAAGTTCTCTTTCATAATTGCATTTATAATTATTTCAGCACTACATAATTTGAGATGTTAAATTGAAGATATAAGTTACTGATTGAATTAAATAGTAATCAATTGATCGTGTTAAAGGTTGTATAATAATTTTCAAATTTAACAAATATTTACCATACCGCACTTGTGCGAGAAAGCAGCATTTTTCGAGACAAAAAACAGTGCGAGAAAGTAATTATTCTGGCAACTTTGTTGAAAAAATCACATTCATAGACATGAAAGACTCATAAATTTGACCCATAAAGTTGCGATATTGCATGGCAAAATTCAATGAATGGCCACTTTCCTTGTTATTCCCGGTACGGTCCTGTTATAAAAATGATTTGTAGTAATAGGCTCGAGCAGGGTGGACGCGAAACGGACGCTATTTCCGAACAATTCCACAAAATACAGAAAAACTCGGCAATCTATGTCTACCCATAAACGTTTTTATCCTTCGCCTCTACTGACACATTTCTTCGCTATTAATCATATCGTCTCCTACTTTTCTACGCCAAATTAATCTAACGTATACGGTCTCTGGGGGGAAATTCAGTATGACGTGCGTCTGCCAGATTTATTTCGCGTGAAGTTGCGGGACGGTTCGTGGTTTTGAGTTTTTTTTTCAATTTTTTATTACGAAAGGAGAATTCCATCTGGAACAATACGAATTTTAATTTCTTAATAGTGATCAGGAAACTATTAAAAGAGATTCAGGCATTAACGGAAGAATTATGCATAGAAGGAGACAATATTAAAAAGTACTCACTTAATAACAGAAACATCAGTTCATTTAATAATAATAATATATATTATTGACTAATTAATTAATTATTATGTCATGATGACATCTTGAATTATAACGTTAATTTTTCAGCACATGACGTGTTCGTTCTTTTCTACAATAGAAATTGAAGCATATGGGAGATGACCGCCCTATATTAGGGTCCTGTAGCAGTCTTCGAACATCAGAAGTTCTGAATAATCATCGACGAGTGAATGTCGCGCAGACGATTCTTCTTCAACAGATCCATGCGGCTACAGAGGAGTATATTTGCGAAAGGTACCTATGTATTAAATTTAATGTTTTCGTTTTTCTCCTCTTATCTTTTAATTTTTCAGGTTGAGTCTCGGGTACCTTGGAGAAATCTCTCCGTTTGTTGACGAACGAAGCCGTATTGAAGAGAGAAATGCCCATCAATATTTAAAATTTCAGCTACTTCTGTAAACAAATTAAATTTTTACAAATCACAACACTCACGGGTAGATAGGATTTTTTTGTTGAGGTTTTTCCCTAAGCTCTTGTATCATACGTTGAATTTTATGGTACCCCATTACACTTACCTCTGCTAACATATACAAAGCTCTCAATCTAAAGAATATATATATTATTGAGAGTATTGAGGCGTAGCATATATCCCAACAGCTCGACACCGATAATATACATACCTTCCCTGAACGCAGGAAGGCAGGGGTTTGTAAAGTTTGGAATACCCACACCATCAACAAACGTTGGAAATGGCAATAAGGATATTGAGAAGCGGAAGTCCACTTCTGAATATGGTATCTCACAACGAAAACAGAAATCAAGGAGCTTTCCTATTCAGAGCTGATCAGAGACCTTTGGAGAAGCTCAGTATAAGTAACATATCCATCGATCATGAGCTAGTAGGAACACCGATAACGCCACCAGACCAAAGAAGGGTAGGCAGACAGATATGACAGGTACAACTGAGGACACTTCTCGAAGCTCACATGAGTAGATATCTGCACTCCATATATTTGAGTTTGAATGACCAGGTCCTGCCGTAAAAAGTATCATTTGCCTTTTTGAAGTCGGCTGGGCTCAAGTCGGAAACGGAGAGATTTGTGATGGTATAACACAGAAAGTTGATCGTGTTGCTCGGGTGTCCACTTGTGGCGTCCCTTTTGTGCGGCTTTGTTCCAGTTGCCGGGTCCGACGACGGAAAGATTATTATTATTATTATCCGACGTTTCTCGAAACTTTGAAGTGCTTTGATTGGTAGAATATATCGAGAAATCCAGCATGGAAAAATTAACGTTTTTTTGAAGTTTTTTTTTTAATAATTACGCGCAGAATGTGGAAACGAAATTTATGAATTTTGTCAATTTTAACCTTCTTGTATGTGACAACACGAATTTCGACAGTGTAGATTTCTGTACCTGGGGTTGCCTCCGGAGTAAACGTCGGATGCGTCTGACGTAGAGCGCACCTGGTGGTTGTATGTGGTTAGTCATTGTACAGTTTTACCCGACGTAGATTGAGGAGATATGTTTACACATTTACCCTAAAATCGTAAAAATCCGTTGCTATGACATAAATTCAATTAGGATATGGTGAGAATAAGTATATGTGAATACTCTTTCGGGGTTCGTATTATTTGAATTCCTGTGAAAATAAATAATGAAATAAATTATTTTTTCTGATTTTTTGTTTGCAAAGCGAATATTTTAATTGGAATTTTTCATAGTTAAGCGCATTCATATTTCAAGGCTTTTCTCAATACCGAACCCGTATCGCACCTTTCAATGGAAATCTATAGATTTCTGTTCCCCTTTAAAATTCCTAGGAAGAAAATAATATCGATGAACGTTATAATAAGGTTTGATACACCTAAACAAATTTGTCTAACACCAGTAATATAGCGCTACAATGTCTAAATTCGATGAAAAATGCCGACTTTAAGAGCCAACTAGATATAAATCACCATCAGAGGTTTAGAGGGTCGGCATTTCGACACACATTTCTCATATTCGTAATTCACAGAAAAAAAAAAGAAAAACACATCATGTTTTGGAAGAGTCAAGCCGAGCCATCTCCGACCTTCTCGGCAAACTTATAAATCTCCTGGATCACGAAGAATAAATCTCTGCCCGAATTCTCAGAGGTCGCCCCCTATGCCCGAGATGTTTCATGTTTAATTCAGATTGAATATTTTCTTTATCGCTCGAGTTGAACACGTGACCAGAATGCCTATTTATCCGTTATCACGTGCGACATTTCATAAGTATATTGGAAATACGTTCAGGGAACACTGAGCAGGGTTATCCGGCTTCGAACTTGTGAGTTGGGTCTGCGAGCTGATAACTCGATTTGTCCAATCGGGATATTTCTGGGCAACAGGCTACAGCCTGCGGTGCGTTTCAGTGCCGTAGCGACATGCTGTTACAGGTAAACTTTTTAGCCAAGGGTCAATGACGTCGGATACGCTGTGACTTCACATCAGTGTCGCAGCGTCACTAACCAATACCTCCTAGAATACAAGGCCTCAGCGCTGCCGTGTGACGTAAGCAACAGGAGTGCATCTCACTAAACGGAGCGTGAGCGATCGGTGCAGATTTCACGATTGTTTCACATTATAACTGAATGAAAACGTGACTTTAATATGGTTTTCGGTTTTAAGGAGATGACAGTCATCATCTGGGCCTTTCATTGCATCCCATCCGTTTTAGTAGTTTCAGAGCAGAAAGTATTTCTTGTCAATGGAACAGATTTATCAATATTGTATGAATGAAGAAAGCGATTAAAATAACATACGACGAAAATCCCAATTGATTTTACTCATTTATAATTTGGAAACGAAAAATTATATCAATATTAAAATTAGAGAATATCGTAATGATGTTTTCCAGGAGGAAATTTGGCTCGATGTATTATCATTTACGTTCAAAGGTTTTCAATTTTAACATGACGGTCATTTGTCTTTCCGCAGTAATTTTTCAAAAGTGTATTTGTAGTGCATGTTATAATTATATTGGCAATTATACAGCGGAATGAGTTTCACATTGGTTTTCAGGTAAAATTCCATATTGAGCTATATATTCCGAAATTAATTGAATAACACATGCCCGCTTATTATGAACTTTGAGGAATGTATACTCAAATTCATGAATAATTTTATTGAAAATTATATATGAATATAAAACTATTTGCACGACGATATCTTGGGGATAGAGCAATCGTCCTCGGTTCTTCGGAATCCACTGATGATTTATGTGATATAAAAGATTCTATTAAATTGGACGTATGCTTCAAAATACCCTCTTTCTGATTCTCTGCCGAGTTCTCTGTACACTCGGATAATATATCCTGATCTATTCGACTTAATAAATAAAATATCTAATTCATTAATATCATTCGATTTGAAGGGAGTTACTTAAGATTCATCGTTAAATAGAAAAATTGGTTCAAGCACTGACGTGAAGTCAGAAGCTTTTGCGCGTATGTTCTATTGTCCATTCTTCTATATTGGACACCCTTAATCGAATTTACCATGGTCAATTATGTTGTCCATTCTCCTGTATTGGACACTCTTAATTCGAATTTACCATGGTAAATTCGAATTAAGTGTCCAATACAGGAGAATGGACAACATAATTTACCATGGTAAATTCGATAAAGCGTGTCCAATACAGAAGACCGGACAATAGAACATACGCGCAAAAGCTTCTGACTTCACGTCAGTGCTTGAACCAATTTTTTTTTCGTGATTTTTTTTTAATTTTCTAGGGGTACGGTTCTTTTTTTTTCGTCATTTTTTTCAAATTTTCTAGGGGTACGGTTCTTACAAAATTTTAAACACGTCTTTATGTTGATTTTCTACTACTAGTTACCAAGCTTCAATTCGATCGAATATTTATTTTTTGAGTTATCAAGGAAATAATATTAAGGGTGGGTATAACTCGAAAACCGTTTGACCGATTATGCCTAAAAACGAAATCAACTCTCCCTTTCGGATACGCAACCTACTCTGAAAATTGCAAGTCCCTATCTCCTTTCGTTCGAAAGTTATCGAGGCAACGGTCACCCATCTACTGAACTCACACAAGAATGCTCGAATATCCAACAATATTTAACCGATCGTATTAAAACTTGAAACTTGGCAATAGAGTTAGGTTATGAAGGCTCTTGCAAAATTTCAGCAATTTCAAACGAATAGTTACTGATATATAGAATTTTTTTTTTCAATGATTTATTAAAAATTTTCTACAAATGCTATCTTCACCAAATTTTGCAAACATTTTTGCGATGGCATTCTACAACTAATAACCATGTTTGAATTCAATCGGTTCAGTATTTTTCGAGTTAATGAGGAACAAGAAACCACCAAATTTCAGATGGCTATAACTCTAAAACCGTTTGGCCGATTATGCCTATAAACGAACTCAGATGTCGCATTCCGATGCGCAACCTACCCTGAAAATTCGTCGCTATCTCTTTCCGTTAAAAAGTTATTGTGGCAACGGCTACCCATCCAGCTACCGAACTGACTCAAGGCTGCTTGTATCTCCAACAATATAGGTCAGATTATGTTAAAATTTGAAACTTGGCTGTAAAGTTAGGTTTCGAAGGCTCTCGCAAATTTCAGCGATTGCGGACGAATAATTTCTGATATATATAAATATTTTTTCAGTGAATTTTTTTTAATTTTCTAGTGGTACAATACCAACGAAGGTTCGCAAACACTTGGTTGGCGCGTTGGTATTCTAAATCAAATTACCATATTTGAAATGGATGGGTCTCTACTAATTTTTTGAATTATCGAGGACATAACAACAACATTTCAGATTGGTATGACTCCTAAACCATTCGGCCAATTATACCTATCAACGAACTCAAATGTTGCATTCGGATGAGCAACCTACCCCGAAAATTGCAAGTCGCTATTTCTTTACGTTCTAAAGTTATCTATCTTGAGTTAAATAATATTTTAAAGATTTTTTTTCTAGTGATACGATCCTAACAAATTTTCACATACGTCCTTATGTCGGTATTTTACGATTACCGTTACCAGGTCTCAATTTGATCAGACCTCCATTAGTTGAAAACAAAATTTGTTGGACCGATTATGCTCATTAACGAACTTGTCTGTCGCATTTGGATGCGCCACCAACCGTGAAAAGAATTAGTATGATTTGAAATGTGTTATATAAAAAAATGAAAAATGAATTTCTAGTATTTGTCTGCAACTTTCGAATTTCACAATTTAGTATGCCAAAATTATTTTAAAATCTTGTCTACTTCCTTCTTCATTCTCTGAAGTAT
Organism: Halyzia sedecimguttata; assembly: GCA_937662695.2. Lineage (NCBI taxonomy): Eukaryota > Metazoa > Arthropoda > Insecta > Coleoptera > Coccinellidae > Halyzia > Halyzia sedecimguttata. The sequence goes on from OW569418.2 coordinate 12,010,032, forward strand.
TTCGTTAGATTGCTTAACTAGTTTCGTTTCAGCAGATTTTTGATAAGCAGCTTCTTGAATGTCCGGTATATAAAATAGTGAATGTGTATCAAAAGACAGCGTGAGTAAATTTCAGGTGGAAAATAACAACTGAAGACATCAGAAAGACGACACGTGCTTGCTTATGGAATGGTGGAACATAATTTATGAATACATTTTCTAATGAAATTTCGAGCTTAGTTGCAACAAAAAAATATTGAATTCGTTATTTTTCTCTATCTGCTTCTTACATCCCCTTTCAAATCATACTAATTCTTTTTCAACAGAACCAGAACTCAAATATCTCGGAAACTGTTGATTTTCGGTCATCAATAAAAATGGCTCAAACCACAGCAAATGATCCATACTAACACCTCCCTCAAGGTTCACGTCTGATTTGGAATGAACCTGTATACATCGACTGATTATTTTGATAACTTGGTAATACTAAAATAATAAATAAAGATCTCAAAAAAATTGACTTTTTATTTTATTCAACACTCCTCAACTGTTTATGCTGTATATGCAAATGAAATTGTAAAAAATACAGTAGATTTCAGTATGAAATATGAAGTTTCGGTTTCGGTTTCGGTTTCGGCCGAAACTGAGACCCTGGCCGAAAGTTCGGTTTCGGTTTCGGTTTCGGCTGAAAAACCAGTTTCGGTCGGACACTATATCTTCCAGAAATGACAATTATTGTAGCTGTTTCGGTATTCCAAAAAATTAAGAATTCAAGAAGTAATTTTTGAATTAAAAATTATATCCAAATCTTTCACCTTACTACAGGTATGAAGATTATTATACTGCAAGGTATAGGTATAGTTATGGGTTATTACTTAAGGATTCCTACTAAAAGTCGTCTGATGGCACTTTTTGAGGTTCAGGTAGAGGGATTTTTTTCTGCAGTACTCCCAAAATCGGCTAAGATCCTCCTGAATGAGCTCCGAGTCATTCCAGTACACTGTATGAAATATTTTCAGGTGATCAGCATTAGCCATTCGCAAGATTCGAAGGAAATTTTTTTAAGACAGAAAGAAGCTCTTCGTGCTCTGTGTGGAGTCTCGACCAGAACAAGTTGCCTTTTATTCAGACAAGAGGGGATACCCACTTTACCATCTGCTTACATTCTCGCTTGTATAAAATACGTGGTCGAGAATAGTTCAGACTTCGAAACTCTTGGAAGTTCTCATTGTTATGAAACAAGACACAGAGACCATCTACTCATTCGACATCATCGTCTCGGAAGAACCCAGACAAGTACAAATTACATGTGTGCCAAGCTCTACAATAAGTTGCCGAATTCTCTGAAAGAACAAAGGGGAAAGAAATTTCTGATGTCATTGAAAAGGATGCTGATACAAAATTGCTTTTATTCAGTGCAGGAATTTATGGACCATGATTTTTAAATGTTAACATACATTGTTTGTCTAATCATATTAGTATTTGTTATATACATCAGTTAATATCGTATTTATATATGTGTATATGTGTGTATATGCCTATTTATGTTATTTCTTGACTTTTCATGTAATATTCAAATTTTGATGGTGCAATAAATATTATTATTATTAAAAATATTATTATTATTATTATTATTGAAAAAATCAAGGTGAGAATTTGAAAAAATTATGCATGAAGACAATAAAAGAAACAGCCATTTTGATTGTTTTTGACCCCAACGTTCATCCTCCACTTTCACATTTAAAACCCCAGTTATTTTAAGTTAAGCTGTCTTCTGTTGAATTTTTTTATCATAAAATTTTTTCGGATATGCAATGTAGGTTTAACAGCACTCATATCTGACCTTGGAGGTTCAATAGTAATAGCCATTTAATACCATCTATTCTTTTCTGTGCTTATATAATGTGGAGAATATATGAGTAGATTACTCCTGTATTTTGGGATTAATAAATAAATAGTTCTGTGATTATTAAATAAATTGAATAGGAAATATGGACAGGAATTTTGGCGCTCTTGTTCAAACTGTGACAATTAATCTCCGAAAGTATTGGTTTCTCAGAGTTGGGAATGATATCAATAGATTCTTATAATAGAACTGATTAATAAAAAAAACTAATTTAAAATTAAATTACAATCTTATAGGAGATATTCATTCCTCTAATCTATTCTGAAAATTAAATTATATCAATTGGAACTAATTTCAATATTCCCGTTTTGTTTCCACTGAAGATATTCTGAACTTATCAAATTATATGTTTCCATAATCATATTGATTATTATCAAAGGGCATATAAGGTAGGGGTAATAATAATATCCTTCAGTTGGTCATTTTGCATTCAATCATACTTCGTCTGTTAGATTATTATAGATTATTGAGAGATACAATTGAAATGTCTGGTATAGGTGAATAAGATTATATGCATGAACAGTGACCACAGATAGAACACAGACAGATAGTCTGTGAAAACATATAGAATTACGATGTATTATTGAAATTTAGAAAAATCATATATCCGGAAGTATTAGCTAAAAAAAATTGAATTTGAAAGTTGTTATGTAAAAACAATTTTTTTTTGTTACTCCGAAACCATTCGACCGATTTTTCCCGATAGCAAATTTACCGAGATAATTATCTCACAAACCTACTCTGAAAATTTCAACTATCTAGCTCATTCCCTTCGAGAGTTATGGTGTTAACGGCCGGACGGCCGGACATAATTGGTTTTGACCATGGATTCTTGATCAGTAAGTCGAACCATATCGTTTTAGACCATTTTCATCCAAAAATTCGAAAATTACAGGCATTTGGGCAAATTGATAAGCAATCTGTTCCGGGGAACAAGAGCGCCAAAAATCCTGGATATAAATAAATATTATTCTACGCATTCAGTGTCACCACGATGGTGCGATTGTTATCACTCATAAAATATGCATCACCAAAAGAAACATCAGCATTTGTTCCACTATGTTGAGATATGGCCCATTATTTGTTCCTCTCTCATTTTCCAAAATTAATAGTTCTACCCGAATGTAGTATCCTTACATAGTATAAAACAAAGTCGCTTCTCGCTGTCTGTTTGTTCCTATGTATGCTTAGATCTTTAAAACTACGTGAAGGATTTCGATGCAGTTTTTTTTTAATAGATAGAGTGATTCAATAGAAAGGTTTATATGTATAATACATACAGAATATATTAGAAAAACACTGATAATTTTAGAGGTTTCTAATGTGATGTCTTAAAAAAACACATTTTTTTGCGCTTACATTGCAAACGCTGGCTGAACCCTACGAGATAGATCAAAATAATGTAGTACAGTATGGTACACCTCTAAAAGGTCTGCAAAAAAGTCCGGGATGATATATAGGTCTATCTCTCAAGGATAACCCACAATATCCATTTTTTATCCTTTACATTCTACGAGAAATAATAGCTTGATTACGAAGCTATTTTAAGCAATACAGCATTGATCCTTATCCAATTAGGTACCTTGAATGCATTGTGCATTTAATATTGATCAATATGGACTTTTACAGCATGTAATTTAAATGAATATTTTCGAAGATATCGCAGATTTAAAATGCAGGGACATAGCGTTTGCGGTGGTACCGACCGGGGGGCCGACACAGCCAGGGTAGGGATAGAAATCGAATACAGAGAGCCAGAGAATCATCTGTAGAGCGTGAGGCTCGCCTCAGCCAGGATAGATGTATTGATTCCCCAACTTCCTCTGATACAATCGGATTTACTGATCCGATTGTAACGCCTATAATTTCCGGTAAAGATATATTTTGCAATGACCATTAATAAATCGCATGGTACAACTTTCAACGCTACAGGCTTATATTTGAGCGTGGAGTGTTTTTCACATGGTCAATTATATGTCGCTCTTTCAAGAGTAACCTCTGAAGAAAACATGTTTGTATTGTCTTACGACAAAAATGCTGTGAGCGTTGTGTATAAAGAAATTCTGTAGAATATTTAGTATCAGCATTTCAAACGTACGAAGCCGGGGCGTGCAGCTAGTCAATTTATATAACTCTGTTCTGAGGAACAAGAGCGCCCAAAATAGATCTTTGTGGGAACTCTTCAGCATTTTCCATATTCGAAATCATTGTACTGATACCAGTAGATGATATTTCAATAAAACTCCTGCTATCCAATGGAACCATACATATAAACCTCCCCCAGACACCCCATTCTATTTTCAGTTCGTGCCAACCGAAACGAGACAAAGAGATCCTATCGAAACGCCTGGATTAGCAAGGTTATAAAATATACGTTTAACGCTTACCCTGGCGTCAGATATATTTGCGTCAGATAGCATTTCACGCTTATTTGAGGAGAATAAGCCCTGTAGCGATGTTCATTATTGTTTGAGCACGAGGCTTTATCCGAGGGACTGTACAAATGAAAAACTTTTTCACACGATGTAAACTAGTTCAAAATTGCTGCATATCAGATCCTTTCATGGAAACGTTGCAAACATTTCGCCTTTATTTCATACAAGAATACCAGCCTTGTTTCAAAACATGCAAATATCAGATCGTCTCAATTTTACGATATATCAAGTTATCCCTTACAATCTTTTCAACATGATGAATTTTAACATATGTTGCAGAAACAGATAAATGAGATGAAAAAGGGAGACCTACAAAATATAATAGACATATAATATGATGCATTTATTCATTTCAAATTACAATTATGTTTAAAATATGGTAAAGCTTTTAATAAGAACAGTCAACATTGAAATTCGCTCGATGTTCGGCGCACAACTTCCATAGCACATGGAAGGAAATAAGGTCCTCATCACTTAGTCTAACTTGATCGACAAACCGTTCGAAAATTACAGATATTTGAGCAAAATGATGGCACGCTGTTCCCCAGAACTTGTGCTCAAAAATATTTCAATTCTGCGTAGTATTCGCGTCATCAAATGCGATATTCCTTAGGATAATATTCTGACTGAAATTCGGGTCTAAGCTGAAAAATTGGTTCAAGCACTGAAGTAAAGTCAAGAGATCCTGACCGATTTTTTTTCGTAATTTTTTTAAAACTTTCTAGGGATACGGTTTTTACAAAATCTTACACACGTCTTAATGTCGATATTCTACAACAAGTTTCTAAACTTCAATTTGACCGAGTCTACATTTTTGAGCAATCGAGGAAATAATATTACAGATGGGTATAACCCCGAAACGGTTGAACCGATTATGCTCAAAAACGAACTTGACCCTTCCATTCGAATGCACAACCTAGCCTGAAAAATGCAAGTCCCTATCTCATTTTGATCGAAAGTTATCAAGGCAACGCTCACTCATCCAGCTAGTGAACTCACACAAGGCTGCTCGGATCTCCAACAATATAGATCCGATCGTGTTCAAACTTGGAACTTGGTAGTAGAGTTAGGTTCTGAAGGCTCTCGCAAAATTTCAGCGATGTTAGACGAATAGTTTCTGATATATAGAGTTTTGTTCCATGATTTTCAACGATTTTGTAAGAATTCTCTAGTGAAACGATCCTCACGAAATTTCGCAAGAATTTTTGCGCTGTCATTCTACAACTAATAACCAATATTGAATTGGATCAATTTTGTATTTTTCGAGTTATTGAACTTCAAAACCGTTTGGCCGATTGTACCTATAAACAAAATAAAATGTCGCATTCAGATGAACAACCTAACCTTAAAATTAATAGTCGCTATCTGTTTCCGTTCTAAGGTTATTGTGACATAATAGTATATTCTAAAACAAGTTGCAGAATCGGCTCCTATTCAAACACGAATGCGAAATTCGAAAACGAGCGACGAAGGAGCGAGTTTTCGAAGGCATGAGTGTTGGAATTGCCTTCTGCGACGAGTATTAGACGATATTTTCTCTATTTCAGACAAGTTTTGTGAAATACTGTTGAATTAATACAAAATTAGGGTTATACATCCTAGTGACTTTTGTATTGTATCTTAGCAGTTGGTGTAACTGTTACGAAGTTGACAGATTACGGAATTTGAAGTTGAATCGTAGGTAGGGCATGGAGATCAGATTTAAAACAGTTTCCTAATAGCATGAATGATTCAAAATTAGCATGAAAGAAATCTCTAGTACCTACCTCATTATTTTAATGAAAATAAAACTTTTCCTCTCAACAATTATTTCGCTATAAACAGATTATATTATTTATATTGACAATTGACGTGTGTTGAAATTTGATAGGAATGTCAGTGCTGACTACCACAAAACGAAAAATATAACTAGAAACAATGCGGGAATAAGTTCATTCCAGCACTGTTTTTAGTGCTGGAATGGACTCATTACGATACTGAAATAGAGAAAATATATTGCTCTTTCAGGCAAGTTTTGTGATACACTGTTGAAATTTAATGAAAAATTCGGATTATATATCCTAGAGACTTTTGTATTGTATCTTGGCAGTTGGTGTGACTGTTACGAAAGTTGACAGATTACGGAATTTGAATTTGAAACGTACGTAGGGCATGGAGATCAGATTTAAAACAGTTTCCTAATAGCATGAATGATTCAAAATTAGCAAGAGGCAAATCTCTAGTACCATATTTTTTAATGAAAATGAAGCTTTTCCTCAACAATTATTTCACTATATCCAGATTATATTGTATTGTCAATTGACGTGTGTTGAAATTTGATAGGATCGAATGTCAGTGCTGACTACCACAAAACGAAAAATATAACTAGAAACAATGCGGGAATGAGTTCATTCCAGCACTGTTTTCAGTGCTGGAATGGACTCATTACGATACTGAAATAGAGAAATAATATTTTTCAATCATTTTTTCAAAATTTTCTACTCATACAATGCTCACAAAATTTCACAAACGTCCATAAGTTTGTATTTTACAACCACTGACCAAGTTTCAATTCGATCGGTTTTGTATTCATTGAAAACAAAATTAATACTCGGAAACCGTTAGGCTTATTATACTCATTAACGAATTTGTCCGTTGTATTGGGACACGTCACCTACACTGAAAATTTCAAGTCGCTATCTGTTCCATTCCCATGTTATCGTGGCAACGGCCAAAAGAACAGATTCAAATTTGACCTCAAATTATTCATCAGGGAGTCGAACCCAATCGTTTGAGGCCATTTTTGGCAAATTAATCGAAAATTACAGACATTTGGGCAAAATGATAACGCGATGTTCCCCAGAACATACGCGCAAAAACCATTAAATTTTCTTTGTCCCAGTTAGTTGCGTACGAAGGCAACTAACTCATCAAGTTTGACAGTAATCGTGCTGAGGGTCGAAGAGAATTACATTTCACCTCGAATTCTCCATCGGTGAGTCGAAGCTAATCGTTTGAGACCATTTTCGGCCGATAATTCGAAAATTACGGACATTTTGCCAAATTGATAGGTACCCCGTTTAGGTGAAAAAGCGTGCCAAAAATGGTTTATGCCAATTTAGTTACTTAATAAATGAACTAGTTCATTGCGTCCTGCAAAAAGTTTACAAATTGAATTAACAACCATGGTATTTCATTGATCTGGTGAAAGCGAGAACACATGCGTCATAGACTTTTTGCTCTTCATCATTAATTTTTCGAGAACTACAGAACACTGATGAAGACCAAGAAGTCTCAAACGTTTATATTGCTACTCTCGCTGAATGACTGAAATCCCCTGTGTAATTTGATATATGTACTCTGTACCTACATAAGTATAAAAATTATACGAATCCAGTTCGAGACCCTATTGCCAGAACGCTGTGAAATTAAGGATTTGTTAACAACTATATCTATCATTTTTAATATTGACACAAAATATATATAGAATTCTGTAAATACATATCGTTGTAAGGATCCCTATAATAATGTATTATTACAACGAATATTCCTTCTACGAACGCTGGACAGGGGATTGCGAAGTTTGGAATACCAACACCATGGACAAATGTTGCAAATGGCAAGAAGGATATTAGGAAGTAAAGGTCCGTTTCTGAAAATGTTAGCTTATAATGAAATTAGGAACCAAGAAGCTTTCATATCTAAGGCTGGACGAAGAACCTTGGAGAAGCTCAGAATAACTGGCATATCCATCGATCACAAGCTAGCAGAAACATCTATCACGCCAACAGAAAAAAAGAAAGGTAGGCGGAGAGATAAAACAGGTACCTACAACTGAAGACACTACTCGAAAATCACACGAGTAAAAATCTGCAATCCATATATTTCAGGGGTTTGAAAGATCATGGCCTATCGGAAGAGCTATCCTTTGTTATGGTTTGTCAAGATCGGGTAATAAATACAAGATGGTATAAAAAGAACATCATGAGAGTGAACACACCAACAACGTGCGGAGCATGCCACGGCCAGCAGGAAACTGTTATGGACATCCTGTCTTGCAGAGTCCATGATGCATCAAGATATATTGAAATATACAGAACTCCGAATTCTCTATTTTCATCTGAGACAACGAACCAGTGCTACCATATACACCCCCGGAGTTGTTGAAAATGACAGAGCTCGCATATACTAGAACTCTGCTATTCCAACAACTCGGTAGGTCCACGCCAGATATATCCCTGCTGTACAAATAGGTCAAGAAATTGTTTGTCGTTGAATTTTCCTTCCTTATGGCGATGAAGAAGAACAGAAGAGGAAAAAATGAAAGGATGATCGAGCTGGAGATCCTGTGTATCCAAGGCATAAGGTTGGGATGATTGCACTAATCAAAGAAAGGATATTCGGAATGAGAGCGAACTACATAACGGAATTGAAGATTATTGCGGCCTGTAAATCCCTGGCTGACGTATTGGCGCACAAAATGAAGAAAGCAGTGTTGCTCGCATCACTTCGAGTCATCAGGTCTCATCAACTGTGAAGGCCACTTGCAGCTCATCTCTTTTTTTAAGGGACGCTGTAAAGCCTTGACGAACGACTACTCCAAGGAATGTGTGAGACATTTTTTAGTGGAGTAACCAACAAGAGCTGGAGATTCTAAGAGTGTGGACCCTCTCAGGGAAGCCTATAAAAGGTTTTTGCTCTAAAGCGGCAAAAAAGCTTTATTTCAAGTAAAACATTACTTCTTGAAATGAAATATTGTCAAAAAAATCAGTGGATCTATTAGTTAGAATTTCCGTTCCAGTCCCTCAGCTCATACAACAAAAATTCGCCTACATTGTACGGTTCGATTTGTTTTAAGACTTTGAAAACTCTTATTTTGTTTCTCTCATGCAATCTGTGATTTTATTATTGTATTATCTAATACAGCTATATTCTGGTCCCCTTTTGGTTAGTGTTAGTCTATGTTTTGGATACTTCAATACGTATCTATATTGTTGGAGATACAAGCAGCCTTGTCTGAGTTCAGTAGCTGGATGGGTTACTGTTGCCTCGATACCTGTCGAAAGAAAGGAGACAGGGACTTGCAGTTTTTAGGGTAGATTGCGCATCCAAATGGGAGAGTCAAGTTCGTTTTTGGGCATAATCAGTCCAACGGTTTCGGAGTTATAGCCACCTGAAATATTATGTTCTCGATCATTCAAAAAATAACCACTCGATCGAATTGAAGCTCGGTAATTAGTTGTAGAATATCGACGTGAAGAAATGTGTAAAATTTTATGAGAACCATCCTCCTAGAAAATTTAAAAAAAATTGCTAAAAAAAATTGGTTCAAGCACTGACGTGAAGTCAGAAGCTTTTGCGCATATTTTCCATTGTCTATTTTCCTGTATTGGGTACCTACAGTGTTCAATACAGGAGAACAGACAATATAATTCACCATGGTCCAATACAGGAGAATGGACAATAGAACATACGAGCAAAATCTTCTGACTTCACGTCAGTGCTTAAACCAATTTTAATTAATTTGCCATACAAGCGCCCAAACTTGCAAAACTGCTTATCTATTTTAGTTATTGTCCCTTGGGTTATAGGAGACTAATTCAGAAATTTCTCATGAAACAAGCGACTTACTTCTTTTTGTGTTCGGGTGTTACCTCAGTAACCATTCATTTGTCAAATAGTTATTTTGTGCATTTGCGTAAATCGAAACATTATTCAAAATTGAAGTTGATGAAATTCAAACACAAATTAGAAAATGTATAGACTACAACTTATCAGCACAAAACAATTTGCGAAGGCGTTCTACAGAAACTAACATTGTTTTCTTTCTATCACATCTTGAAGAGAAATAAGCTTAGTGTTATAGTAATAAGATTTGGGAATATGTATGTACCGGGTTTCCCACTATAATTAAACCCCCCCTTTAACTTTGCTACGAATGGAGATAAAATAAAAGTTGTACGAAATCAACTGAATTTTTTCAGTTTTCATGGTGCCATCTGGAAAACACGCTGTTATGTTTTTTTTTAATTTTCTTTCTATCACATCTTGAAAGGAAATAGGCTTAGTATTATAGTAATCAGATTTGGCAATGTACAGGGTGGACAAGATATTGAGTGCTACTTCATTTTTTCAAATAAAACACTCTATATATTTTTTTATATTTGGCTAGGTCTTTCTGTCCTGATTTGGAATGTATATACATGTGTTGGTTTATCTCTCTTATCTTGAGAACTACAGAGTTTTAAATTCTGAGAACAACCTGGAAACTGAGTAGTCAGTTGTCAAGTGGTAGGCTGTGATAAATCAACTAACTGCATTCGTAATACTCTGTATTTATTATTCTCTACATAAAGTGAAAATATTGTTACCAATAGAGTGTGTGATATCGTTACCAATGCAGTTAGTTGATTAATCACAGCCTCCCACTTGACAACTGACTATTGAGTTTGCTAGGTGGTTCCCAGAATTTAAGACTCTGTAGTTCTGAAAATAAGAGAGATAAACCAACATATTATGTTTTCGAAATCAGGTGAGAAAGAACTAGCAAATATGAAAAAATATATAGAATGTTTCATAAAAAAAATGAAGTCGCACTCAATATCTTGTTCACCCTCTATATATTTCAATTCGTGAAAAAATCCTGAAAAAATTCAATTGATTTAAAATAATTTTTGTACAGAATTTTTTTTTTTACCTCCATTCTTAACAAAGTTAAAGGGGGGGTCAAATTATAGTGGGAAACCCGGTACACTCCAGTTTAAATTTGTATCTATTGTCAGAACTAGGGATCATACATTTAAATTTTCAAGTATATTTCCGTAACGAATTGTCTTTATGGGCCATTCACATCAGAAGTTATCTCACGGCACCCTATGATAAACGAAAAATATTCGACCCCCTAAGAGCATATCAATATCATAAGCCCTTGGAATTTGAAACGAAGGAACAGGATCGAAAAAGAGACCGATATGGATAATCCTGGTTTGAAGTCCCCCACTACAAAACTGTCTCCTGTGACAACCGCTAGTTGACGCCACCTCCATGAGGAAGTCAAGTTATTCCGTCATAAAAAGGCTAGAAGTCAGCGGCAGCATGGAGTTAGCTCCCCTTCTTCGGAAGGCACCACGTGATTTGAATTCCGGATATTCAGAGATGTCACGAACAGTATTCATAATTTGACGAACGTGACCTCAGGGAGGGGGTCGTGATGTAGGTGTAATAATTTGACATCGGAATTATCTGTGATACAAACTCGAGTATTTTTTATTTATGGTTTTGGATTATGGCTCATAGTTTTTCCCTATGCCTTCAGCAAAACTCAATTCCGCCATTAAATATATTAATAAATGGCACTCTGGGTACATAAGATAGGTAAGTGATGGAATATCGCGAGATGAGAGAAAAGGGGTGGGTGGTACTTCGATGCTAGTGGAGAGTTGAGTAGGAATACGAACTCCGGGTCGGATTGTTCTCCGTACCTGGATGTCGGTAGTATTTTGTATTCAGAATATTCTGACTGAAATAACAAGTTGGTTTTTGTAGGTATTACGTCTGGAGAGGCAATTGATATTTTGAATGAAATTTTTGTCAGATCAGAAGTAGATAAGTGGAGTTGTCGTTTGTAATTGAGTTGGATTACGTTTATTCCTGATTGTGTGGTTGAATAACCACTAAGTAATCATTGATGGATACTGTGGGAGGTATACTCATTATTGAACGTTTTTTTTGGGTTTTCTCTCCCAAACTCTGACAAATATCTATAAAATAAAAATTAATTATTTTGTGATTTGCTTCTGCGTAAGAAACACAGGATATTTGTCAGAAGCAATCAATTGAACAATGTTGCCTAACAAACAACAACGAAACAACATCAACGAAGAAACAACTATATCGTAACGTTTCGGAGTCTATATCAGACTCCTTCGTCAGACGCTCAATGAAAATCGTTAGAATTATTTTGTTGATAGTTATTTTGTGAAATTCAAGAATTCACAAATAACATGTGAATTCTTGAATATCACAAAATAACTATCAACAAAATAATTCTAACGATTTTCATTGAGCGTCTGACGAAGGAGTCTGATATAGACTCCGAAACGTTAGGATATAGTTGTTTCTTCGTTGATGTTGTTTCGTTGTTGTTTGTTAGGCAACACTGTTCAATTGATTGCTTCTGACAAATATCCTGTGTTTCTTACGCAGAAGCAAATCACAAAATAATTAATTTTTATTTTATAGATATTTTTCAGAGTTTGGGAGAGAAAACCCAAAAAAAACCGTTCAATAAAAATTAATAACCACTTTTTGAGCATTTGTGTTTTTTTGGTTGATGAAATTAATGTATTATGTTTCGTTTGTGTCTTATCTGAACGAATTTTAGGAATTGTTGTGAAGTTTTGCGTGGAGTCAAGTATACGATAGAATTCTGTATTTGATTAATTTCACTGAAATATTGTTCGTTGTAATGTTAAACTTGTATTCTCAGATTTGTTGAGAGAAATGTTTATTTTAAGGCTCGGTTTGAAATGTTAGTTTTGTTCCTATAGTTTTTGAGTGAGGCTAGAAACTTACTGCTATTATTTTTGGGTTAGGCGAGAAACTCTCACTGCTACTATTTTTTGGGTGAGGCGGGAAACTCAATGCTACCATTTTTGGCGCTCTAGTTCCTCGGAACTGAGTGCTTATCAATTTGCACAAATGTCTGTAATTTTCGAATTTTTCGATGAAAATGGTCTTAAACGATTTGGTTCGACTCACTGATCAAGAATCCGTGGTCGAAATTCATTCTGTCCGGCCGGTCCGGCCGGCCGTAGGCACGATAACTCTTGAACGGAATGAGCTAGACAGTTGAAATTTTCGGAGTAGGTTTGGGAGATAAATATCTCGGCGAAGTTCGTTATTGGGCAAAATCGGACAGATGATTTCGGAGTAACAAAAAAAAAATTTTTTTTACTAAACAAATTCCAAATTAAATTTTTTTCCATAAGCAGTTTTACCATAAGAATCCAATGATATCATTTTTAACTCTAACAAGCTAATACTTTCGCGAGATATGATTTTTCAAAATTTCAATAATAAATCGTATTTCAACGTTGTCACAGAATGATATAATTATTCTATGTATGAATTGTCATAATGTCAACTTATTTTCCTGAGACATGACATTTTCTAATCAATCGAAGAATTGTGAGCGAAGTGAGAAAAATCTCAGTTGTTTGCTCCGAAATTAGTTTTTCTCAGAAAAGTCTTACATTTCGGAACGGAACATGAAGTAAGAGATCTGAGAGTAGTGAGACTGCTTTTCATCCATAAACATAGATATAACTCTCGAACGGAATGAGCTAGGTAGTTGAAATTTTCAGAGTAGGTTAGGGAGATGAATATCTCGGTTAAGTTCGTTATTGGACAAAATTGGCCAGATTTAATTTGATTTCTTTCATGGTGCAGTTCTCATTCTCATGATTGCTCATTTAATCTTGATAAATAAACTATTATTTGAATTGAATTTCCTTTATGATGCAGTTCAATCATATGAATACATTGATATAATTCCCAACTCTGAGAAACCAATACTTTCGGAGATATAATTTGTCTGTTTTTTGGCTAAAAGCCTAACAACCTCCTTGGGTGAGGCTAGAAACCTACCAAATTCGCCTACTGTTTTTGTTTGTTGAAATTTTTTCCTAACTTGAAGAGAAGCAAGTTTTGAAGAGGGTTCAATCAGGAACCTGAAGAAAACGAGGCCCTGGTGATTAGTTCAAATTGAGATAAGTGTTTTTCGTAGAACTCCACAAGAAATGCAATTTTACGAACTAATTTCTAACTGAAAAATCGGCTATTTTTGAAGGCCGCTTTCTACTCTTCTGCCGCAAAATAACATTTTCGTCCACACTTTTCATCCCCTATGGTCACTATGGGTAAATCATTCGCTTTTTTTTAAATTATTTGAGAAGTTCTATATTCATAATATTCAAGAAGAATGTAGAGGTCGACTGTCTATTGTCTCGCCTGCTTGCTATCCTCGGATTCGCCTTGGAGGCTCGACTAAAATAGACAGTTTTTCGTCCTTGATACATAAATAACTATTGTGTAACTTCCTTTTCCACATTTGAGCTCAAACTTTTAGTACCCATTTTCTTGTTCCTCGGAACAGAGTGCATGAATAACATTATCTGTATTTATACATGTTTTCTTATCTACCTATAAGGGACATGTCAAATTTATTTCTTGTTCGATATACGGGATATAAAATACCCCTCCTGTACTAGAAAGCAGAGTATACTTGAATGCAAAATGACCAATACAATAACCTCAGCTATCGTAGAATATTTAGGATCATAGTATATTTATTAAAATTTTTGGGTGATAATATACTGCCCTTGAATAATCTATGTGTAACTTAATCAAATTTGGTTCAGAATATCTCCATTAAAAATAAAACTGGAATATTGGCAAAGTTTCAAAAGATATGATATAATTTTCAGAGTAGATTTGAGGAAAGAATATCGCGGATGAGTGCGTTATTGGGTATGTTTCGGACTAAACATTTTTGGCACTGTTGTTTTTTTAATGATACTTTTTTAATTCTTATTCCTTTCATCAGAAGAATCCATGGATATTATTCCCAACTCTGAGGAAGCAATACTTTCGGAGAGGTGATTTGGCAACATTTTATCAAGAGCGGCAAAGCTCCTGTCCACAAGGCTTTCCCACTTTTTCAGACACTCCTGAGCAAAAATATAGACTGTTAGTTTTTCTGCCTGTAAGATAGAGGGCTCACGTCCCCTGATTTTGATCCATTCATATACCAAATGGATTGCAGCCAGACGGCCTCTTATACGACCACAGTGAAATAAATAAATGTCATCTTAAACTTGAGAAATTTCAGTGATGACAGAAAATTAAGTTGATAATTTTGACAACTATGGCGCATATGTTCAAAATGCTGATTCATTTGAATTTAACCGAGGAAGTCGTAGACAAAGTATAGTATTCCATTCGCATATAATTGCTTTTATTCACTATCATTCATTTTATTCTCATCATGAATATCTGGGTTGACCAAGTTCACTAAAAAATAATTGAGAGAAAATACCAGCAATCTCATAGCAGTATTAGAGTTTTTATTATTTTCACGTCAATAAAAGAGATTTGTATACTCCATTCACTTGTATAAAGTCTCCCATGTTGTGGGCCATGATTTAGCTCCAAACGTTTTTGGCACTCTTGTTCCTTGGAACAGAGTGCTTATCAATTTTCCCAAAACTGATTAAGAATACGTGTTCGAAATCGATTCTGTCCGGTCGGCCCTCCGTTACCACGATAACTCTCGAACGAAAGAAGTTAGAGGATTGAAATTTTCAGGGTAGGTTTGGAGTGCGAATATCTCGGATGGGATCGTTAATGGGCGAAATTCACCAAGCGATTTCGCAGCTACGGCCGTTTATAGTGAAAATATTTTTCATGAATATTTCCGAAACCAAATACTCGATCTATTATTAATATAGCATCAAATTGTGAAATGATGACTTTTATACGCATGCGAAGTTTTGTATTGATCGGGATGCCGTAAAGTATCAAATTTTTTTTTTTTATTTTTTAATATTGTTTCTTCTATAACTCCCGAACAGAATGAGCTAGGCAGTTGAAATTTTCAGGGTAGGTTTGGAAGATAAATATCTCTGTTGGGTTCGTTATTGGGCAGAATAGGCCAGATGGTTTCGGAGTAACGAAAAAAAATTTTTTTTCAACTCACAAATTTCAAATTAATTTTTTTTAAGATGTAGATTCCCCGTAAAAATCCATTGATACCATTTTAAACTCTCAACGGTTAATACTTTCAGAGATATGATTTTTCAAAATTTCAATAATTAATCGTACTTCTATGTTTTCACAGAATGTTACAATTATTCTATCTATGAATTATTATATGATCTGTGTTCATACTCGTACATGCTATTTTAAGTTGATTTCTTCCATGGTGCAGTTCATTCTCAGATTGCTCATTTAATCTTTATAAATAAACTAATATTTGAATTGAATTGCCCTAATGATACAGCTCTATCATAAGACCTCATTGATATCATTCCCAACTCTGAGAAACCAATACTTTCGGAGATATGATGTGTCAAAGTTTGAACAAGAACGCCACAGCTCCTGTACACAGGGCTTGAACCAATTTTGTAACTAAAACTAAGGTAGGTTGGTACTTCTGATATATCGTCAATGTCGAAACAATTCGCCGAGACATTGCCAATTTTTACTCTCAAAATAAGGTTCCATCATATACAAGATATTATCACATATTATCTTCGAATAATAAAACCCTCACTGCTTTGAAATTGAAAATGCCGAAAGTTGTTTTAAAGAAACAGAGACTGAAATCTGCAATAGGAAAACTTCATTCTGTCTCAGAACATGTAGAACTCACGAATGAAATTACTTAGTTCCCTATCATTATAGAGGGTGAGTCTTTGACCACTGCATTAATTTTAACCAAAGATTCCTCTCATCAAATGAAATACATTTTTCATATACCATTTTTCCAGATTCGGCTCAGGTAAAAAGTTACAAGCGTTTAAAGATTTCACAATGTGCTAATACACTCCCGCATATAAATTATCTATGACATTGTTGGTGGACGAGAATAAGGCATGGTAACGTGATTTACAGCTTGATTCGGGATTCCAACGCTCAGGGCACGGATCCATAAAAGTAGTGAAATTTCTGGAGTTTTCCATTTTAAAACATTCAATGAAGAATATATCGAACACGGTGCGTTTAAGGAGAAATGATGAAGAATAATATAATGTTCTAAAACGATGGAATATTCTTGAAATGACTCAAGAAAAACTTTATATGCTTTCTTTATGCTAATTTCGTTTAGTTTTATGAATCCACGAGTCCATAACTAGAAAACCAGTAGAAGTAGAAGATAACTAATATTTGGAAAATATGTATCATAGTTATAGGAAACTTTACGCCAACATTCATTTTATTCGACAAAAAGGTGTCAAAGCTAAAAAATAAAAACTAATTTTCTTTCAAAATTTCAACAGCCTTATCTTTTTACCTGAGCTGAATTTGGAAAAATGTTAAATGAAAAAAGTGTTTCATTTGATGAGAGGAATCTTTGGTTAAAATTAATGCAGTGGTCAAAGACTTACCCTGTATACTTTATCAAGGTTTGACAGTAGCTCTGGTTTCGTAGTACTACTACATATTGAAACTGGTGTATTTCAAGTTGTGCAACAAGGTATTTAAATGTCTTCTTCTGTAGGCTTATTTCTTGACAATTTCGAAAAGTGGTAAATTCCATATAACTACGTCTGTTCGTTTAGAAGTTTTCCTGCCGGATAATTCAGGTACTTTTATCCTTTTTGGCGCTCTTCTTCCTCGGAACAGAGTGCTTATCATTTCGCCCGAATGACTGTAATTTAAGTATTTTGGGCTGAAAATGTTCTTTGACGATTTGGTTCGACTCACTGATCTAAAATCCATGGTCAAAATTGATTCTGTCCGGCCGGCCGTCCGGCCGTTAACACGACAACTCTCGAATGGAATGAGCTAGACAGCTAAAATTTTCAGAGTAGGTTTAGGAGATAAATATCTTGGTTAATTTCGTTATGGGACAAAATTGGCTAGATGGTTTCGGAGTAAGGAACACATTTTTGTTTTTAAATTACAAGTTTTAAATTGTATTTTTTTGAGATGCAGTTTAGTAATAAGAATCAATTGATGTCATCTTCAACTCTAACAAACTAATACTTTCGGTAGTTGCCGGGTCTTTGGAATTGTTGAATTAATAAAATATCTTCTCAAATTAATTATGTCTTCCAAGAAAGACATTGTGAAAAATACGTAATTCCTACGACTTCTATGTACAACGAGAGGACAACGTTGCGTGGTTATCTGACAGGAAAATTACTATAACCTAACATTCTCAAAAGATACACGGTGAAATGTGTCAAACTTTCATGGCCAACCGGAAGACTTTATAAAAGTGAATGGAGTATACATCGATCTTTTCCCTACCACACATCTCGTTTCAATAAATGGCCTTAATATCACCGCCGTGGAGCATAATATCTCGTCCAAATATAGCACTAAAATTAAATCTCACGATAGACAACATACCTGATATGCCAGTTACAAGTCACCTGATTACAATGAAAGACAGCAAAAATATACCGCTTTGGTTTGTTTGATCAAATTCTGACCTAATGCACCTCTGTCCCACAAACTGAATGATATGGTTCATTAATCCATATGTCAAACGCAACTGCATATAACGGTTCACTTCTGTCAAACTGAAAAATGCTTCTGCTTCTCCAACCAATGTTTTAGAGCTCTATGAAGCCACATTTAGTATCCAGGGTACAATGTTACATTGGTTGACTATGAACATAATTTGGAGATTGTGGAAAAACTATCTATCATCATTTACGGCAAATTCTGCTACCTAAATTATGTTCGGATGTTGAATACTGTTTGTCTTCTTACGTTTGGGATGTAAATACTTTCAAGGTGGAACGATTTTGTGCGGTTGTTCCACGGCGTTATCATTCCATGCAAATGACTGTAATATTCGAATTTTGAGCCACACGCGGAATACTCGTTAATCGTTATAATCAATAAATATTTCAACGTGTGTATTCTTTGAGAAAACAATATTTCAGATGGCAATAACTCTGAAACCACTCGGTGCATTTTGCTCATTAACGAACTAGACCGAGATATTTATGACCCAAACCAACCCTGCAAATTTCAACTATCTTCAACACTTCGTTCGAGAGTCATCATGCTTACGGACTGCCAGACGGACATAATCGAATTTACACTACAAAAGTAACTACACTCTTGTCCACTACAGATTTTGTCGTCTTACATATGTCTCGGAATAGTATATTCTAATACAAGTTGCAGAATAGGCTCCTTTTGGAACACGAATGCGAAATTTGAAAACGAGCGACGAAGGAGCGAGTTTTCGAACGCATGAGTGTAGGAATTGCCTTCTGCAACGAGTATTAGACGATATTTTCTCTATTTCAGGCTAGTTTTGTAAAATACTGCTGAAATTTAATGAAAAATTCGGATTATACATCCTAGTGACTTTTTTATTGTATCTTGGCAGTTGGTGTGACTGTTACGAATGTTGACAGATTACGGAATTTGAATTTGAATCATATACGTAGGACATGGAGATCAGATTTAAAACAGTTTCCTAATGGCATGAATGATTCAAAATTAGCAAGAAGGAAATCTTTAGTGCCTTATTTTTTAATCAAAATAAATCTTTCTCCCTCAACTATTATTTCACTATATCCAGATTATATTATATTGACAATTGACGTGTGTTGAAATTTGATAGGATTGAATGTCAATGCTGACTACCACAAAACAAAAAATATAACTAGAAACAATGCGGGAATGAGTTCATTCCAGCACTGTTTTTAGTGCTGGAATGGACTCATTACGATACTGAAATAGAGAAACAAAGCTTCCATCTCCTGAGACAAAGCGTTACTGAAGCATGCAATCAATTTCTACATTCACATTCACATTCTTAGGCACAAGGGCGTAGTTGGAAATAGGAATTAATTTTGAGGGGGGGGGGGTTTGAAATTTTTGCAATTGACTTTATAAGGGCAGGGGGTGTAAGGGTCGCTTTCTGTAGCAAGCATTTTTTTGTTTTGAAGAAAATATTGCAAAAATTACAATTACAAAACCCCGCCCTGGCTACGCCCTTGCTTAGTCATAAACCAATCAGTGAGAATAATGATTTTTTACTAGGGGTTATGTCATTATTGAGTAAAACATCCTTTCTCTTATACATTTCGATACCTTCAAGTGTTCCTAAGTACGCTTTATTGGAATTTTTGAACAATTTCACGGAATTTCCTGAAATTGAGTGGCCAGTTGTTAAAACGTGATTTGCAACCGCAGATTTATCGACGTTGTTGTTCCAAATGTGTCCCGTATGCTCTTTATACTGTGTGAGAATGTTTCTGGTTGTTTGCCCGATGTAACACTTGTTGCAATCTAAACATTTAATTTCATATATATCTGATTTTAACATGTCCGCAGTTTTATCGAATGTATTTCCTAGTTGTTTAATTTTCGTGGAAGTTTTGAAAGCCAGTTTTAAATTTACCTTTTCAAAAATATTCTGGAGTTTGTTGTTTGTTTCGAGATGGAACGTGAACGCGTGGAAACTTTTTACTGTTTTTATTTCTTTCGTTAGGGTTATGTTACTGATGATATTTTCGGAACTAATTGATGACTATACCCGTTTCTTTCGGCAATTTGGAAAATCATTTTTCTTTCTTTCTTCAATTTACATTGCTTAGCGGAAAATTGAATAACCGGTTAACGAGGAAATGTAAGCTGGCTGTTTCACGTGACCAGGGAGCTACCGAATCAGACGAAATGTAAATATCAGAATTAGTAGGTTTTCTTAAAATGTCAAAACTAATTAAATTCGAGTTAACTTGGATACTTTTTAATCTAAGAATGGTAAGTAGCCGTCCTTTTCCATTTCGAAGGTGAACTCAACGGATGGGTATTCACTGTTTAAGACCATGGTAAATTCGTTAATATCAAAATTTTCATCAACAATTAGCTAAAAAGGGGAAAAGGGGGTTACCCATGACGGTACCGAAAGTTTGTTTTTAATATCTATTGTTAAAAGAAAAGATCTTTTGTACTATGTAATACGAGGTTAAAATCAAGTGCTCATTAATTTCTATTTGAGGAATATCTAGAACTAGAAAGCTAGTCATTCAAATTTTCTATTGCGATTTTAAGCGGAGTGTTTGGAAATAAAGAAACCGAATCGATGAGTGGAAAAACAGTACAACTCCAAAATACTTGTTTTGAGGAATACTCAAAAATATGTTTTGCGTGAGTATGTTGATATTACGATAATCAACTTCGCTGTCAAGATGTAAGGAATAACCACCTTTATAATACTTTACTATGCAAATTTTATTTGGTGCATACTGAGAATTTCTGTTGCAAAAAAAAGAACTTGGAGTTATATGGTTTTTCCACTCAATTTTTGAGAAACGTAAAAACATATTACTTATATTGAAAAGAAATCGTTTATTGTTGAAATTGAACACAATTACAGAATACTATTTACATAGGTGACAGATGCCATCATTCCTGTAGGTCTTCATTGCTTGTCTCGCATGACGTAATATGATAGTAAAACTCCAAGATTTCGCCATCTATATAATTTCAGAACTTTCTTTATGTCATTTATCTTCTTCGCATTTATTGTTAATGGTTTCTTATAGGCGGGTTCAATTGGAAAAGTCGGAGTAACATGGGGCTTGAGAAGTTTGAAAGTGCTTGTAAGTAGACCTCCGATAAATCGACTAGCTGAAATATATAGCCTGGTGTGGCACTGTCATAGATTAGCTGTTTATAGGATGAAACTGAGAAGGTCTCATTATCTCTCTTAACAATCGATTTACAGGTTTTTTTGTAATACTGAGGCCACCAGTTTTTGAAGTCTTTTACATCTGTATATTTGATTACTGATACTTCAAAGGGTATATGTTTGCGACTGCTCAAAATGATGTCTTCATATTCTTCAGGTAAATAAATTCGATCATGTCGTCTGTTGTCGTCATCACTTGTTTGACGCTTCCAAAGTCTCTGTCGCAGGGTAGGAAGGAGTGTCCACGGACTGAGAAATACTGATACATTTTCCGGAAACGCTTGTTTTGCGTAAGATACAGTAAAAATCTTGTGACTGTGTGATTACGATTCTGCCCTGGACAACCATCTGAAAAAATATGTAGTTCCTTTATCTCAAGTGGCAGTTTTTGGATGAAATCATAAATGAAGCTGCAAACTTCATTCGGACCTTTCAAAGCTTGCCCTTCATGATATGTGTAGAAATGACCAGTTCCACTTCTCAAGTCATGGATCTCAAATCCGTAGAGCCATAACTGGCGATAGTAAAACATTTCCTGAACTGGTATCACCGGAAGTGGCATATTCTGAATGTAGTCAAAAACTATAGCACCAACATCTTTTCGTTCTTGGCACAAACCTTTAATTTCCTTCAGTTTGAAATAAAACTTATTAGCTCTTCGTTTGTGTACCATCATTTCTGCTGCAGCATCTTTTACGTTTGCTTTCAACTCTTTCTTTATCTGCACTATCATCTGAACACTCACTACTGGACATAATGTAGGTACTCGATATTTAACACTTGAGACAATCGACAACGATAACACCATTAAAATGAATAGACGCGTCGTTGCATGTCGAACTCTAGTGGCAAGAACAGATACTTCTTAGGATATATTGGATATTCTCCAGGAGTTGTATCGTTCTTCCGCTCAATTTAATAATAAGCAGTCTCAATATTTGACTCATCGAGAAGGGCAACGTTCAGAAGTAAATTTGAATGCCTCAGATAAAAATGGACAATTTTGGAGTTATACTCTTTTTCCACTCACTGATTCAACTACGTCCCACGAAATGAAGCGGTCCTTATTATTGAATTTGAAAATTTTCAAAATTCGTACGATTTTTTTTTTTGACCCTGCACTATTCGTTTGTCAGTACAACACAAACGTTTGGACAATTTTCGGCAAAATATTCCGAAAATACTATCATTTGCGCTAAACGATAGAACGGTTGGACAAGTGCGCAAAAATATAAACTGCATATTGGTGTCACAACGATATGATTCAAATGATCTTCCAATAGCAAATTACCAATCGTCAGTGATATCCGGCGTTACCTGTGATATTTGAAATTTTGACTATTTCACACGATACTGAATCAATTTACAGCGCCAAGGCAATCATAATAGTGGTTATTTGTTCAGTTAATTGCTTCAACTGAAGCCACGCTCGATCGATAACAAATAGAATTGGTTGTGTAAACGGAATGCCTTATGAACCCGGATTAAGCACAAATCTTCAATTTCCCATCTCGCATGAAGGCATACGGTTTTTGCGCCAGTTTACTTTCGATTTCATTCCCACTTGGGTAGTAAAGTTGAAAAGTTTCTGATGAAAGGAAGAAACATTCATCCGCATTGACTTTTCTTAGGATTCAAGGGGTTGGAATGAAGTTGTTTACAGAATACACATAATTAGTTCTGGAGAGCGTTCAGTTTGGCCGTAAAAGTAACGGAATCGGCGGAACTGGTGCTTCGTTGTTTTCATTGCCATCGGTCTTAATTGTTTATTGTTGTTGAGCAATGAAAACCCTGTTCGATATTGTGAAGTGGAAAGAGGCTGTTTGTGCATTAAAATTTGTACATAAGTATATGAGTGTTTAAGAGATAATTACTGTAACGTTTAATTTTCATCATTAATTGTTTTCCATAGTCAATACAGTCCCTTTTTTGGCGCTCTCGTTCCTCGGAAGAGAGTGCTCAT
The DNA here is from genome assembly GCA_937662695.2 of Halyzia sedecimguttata. Taxonomy (NCBI): domain Eukaryota; kingdom Metazoa; phylum Arthropoda; class Insecta; order Coleoptera; family Coccinellidae; genus Halyzia; species Halyzia sedecimguttata. The sequence continues at coordinate 12,033,743 of OW569418.2, forward strand.
CAATTTTCCCAAATGTCTGTAATTTTCGAATTTTTGCCTGAAAATGGTGTTAAACGATTTGGTTCGACTCACTGATAAATTATCCGTGGTCGGAATCGATTCTCTCAGGCCGTTAACACGATAACTCTCGAACGGAATGAGCTAGACAATTTAAATTTTAAGGGTAGGTTTAAAAGATAAATATCTCGGTAGAGTTTGTTATTGGGCATAATCGGCCAGAATTGTTTCGGAGTAACGAACAAAAAATTTCTTTTGAGTTGAAAATTCCGAATTAAATTTTTTTTCATATGCAGTTTCATCATAAGAATCCACTGATATTATTTTCAACTCCAACAAGCTAATACTTTCGGAGATATGGTTTTTCGAAGTTTCAAGAATAAATCGTTATCCAGAATGAAAGATAAACGTCATTAATGTCAAACGAAACTGAAAGTGTATTTCTGGAGAGTTTGGTTGATGTAAGCACTAAACATGTAGACAATTTGAAATTTGGATTCGCTAAGTTCTTAGGCTGAGTTTTTTGGCTAGTGAGTCGAACATGTAGGATACAAGGAAGTCGCGCATAATTTACGAGTCATTCTCTAATTATGGAAGATTTAGAACGGGATTCCCAACTAATATACAAGTGGTTATTCCTTATTAACACTATTTAAGATTTCCTACATAAGTATTCTGGTTTCAGTTTGCTCTGGACTGATTACATTAGATTTGTTTCATAAATAAAACTGGCTTTTTCATGTGTAACACTGGAGGCCTTTTTCGCAAGTTCATCTGCCCTCTCTTTTCCATCTATACCACAGTGACCTGGAACCCATAGACGAATCACAATATTACCTCTAGCCAGTTGCTTCATTGTAGTACAACTTTCCCAGGACTGTTGGTTACCTTAGAAGGGTGATTTCAAGTCTCCCAGTTTGACCTGGCTGTCAATTATAATTATAATAATAAGTTGTGCCCTCTTGAGGTTCCTTTTCAGACACTCTTGAGCGCAAATGTAGACAGTTAGTTTCCCTGCCTGTAAGATAGAGTGCTCATGTCCCAGAGGCACATAGATCTTCAGTTTCGTACTATTTACCCCAAAACCTGCATCCTCATCTGATTTTGAACCAAAGCGTATAATGGATGGTTTTTGTCCAACCGATTAATGATGTCCACCATACTCAGGCGGTCTCTTATGATGGTTGCAAAGGTGTTTCGAAATCGAATATGGTTGGCAGTACATCTGAGGGCAATGCCAAGAGGTTTGATTCCAGTTGCTGCAGTAGCCTCACATGTCCTACCCTGTTACCCGGTAGGAGTTTCTCACTACGAGAAATTCTTATTGCATCCAACAGGGTACATTTTCTCACATGTAAGTGTTAGGGAGTCAGATTAAGAATGACCTCAAGTGCTGCTGTTGGAGAAGTATAGCTAGCTGCTGTGACACCAACAAAGGCAAGCCGTTGCAGTCACTGCAATCGACGGCGTGTGTTGGCTCATCAGTTTTTGTCCAACATGCTGAGGATGCGTACGTGACAATGGGTGTACTACTGCTATATATAACCACATTGCTATTTCCAGTTTCAGCCCCCATGGCTTCCCAAATAGCCTTTTGCTGCCCCACATAGCCGCTATGGCTTTGGAAAAAATTTTGTCTATGTGTTTAGTTGAGTTTACTATGTAGTTTTACTTTTTGATTTACATTTGCTTCGAAATTTCTAGGCTACATAGTAATGTTTCAAACAATCCGAACAATTATTACTCATACGAAATTTCCCGGATTTTTGGGAGCCCGTGGATGAGCTCATGGATCAATCCAGACGTTTGTTAGCAGTGCAACCTGGTGATAATATTGTTCAGGGGGGCGCATTCAAGAATAACCAACAATTATATATATTTTTTGAATAGGTACTCACAAATGCCTACTTCATAAAATGAAGCTCCATCCTTCTGTTTTTGTCGCTGATGAAATTCTCGATTACCTTTTCGTTGAAGTCAGGAATGTCGTTATTTAAATTTTGTTCAATGGACAACATTGCGAGCGCCGTCAGTTTTTCTTCCGACATTGTATTCATTAGAAACGTCTTGATCAATTATAATATATAGAGAAACATCTTTCAGTTTCTGCGGTTGTCATTGGCATCGATGTTAAAATAACCTAAACTTACATATTTCACAAAACGTTGAATCCCAACCACACGACACTAAATTAAATTTAAAGTAAGGAAGTAAGCGGTCACGTTCTCGTTTTCTTGTGTTATTAATCGAGTCTTCCGATTCGTTATGATGACCACGTAGTGCAAGATTGCATTTGCCACACAGCTTCACAATATCGCCAATTTTCGACAGGACGTAACGGTTTTTTGATACCATTTCGTTGTGATGACGAATGTTTTCGACATATGAACTACTTAATCCAGAAGCGATATTAGTTTTGCGCAATAGTTGGACGCTTACATATTGTTCATTTGTTTGGCCGATTTTTCGTGATTTTTTATCTTTTGAACTAGATGTTTCAAATCACGTACACCTTCTTTTGTCCAGTTATCGTCTCCACCAAACAGTAAGCAAGCGAAACAAAGAAACGCATTTTTTTCTTCACATCCATAAAGTCTTTCCGTAAACATTTGTGTCAAACCACGTACACCTTCTTTTGTCTTGTTATCGTCTCCACCAAACAGTAGGCAAACGAAAAAAAAACGTATTTTTATCTTTACATCAGCACATCCATTAAGCCGTTCCGTAAACATTTGGGTCAAACTTCCACGTAAATCCCGCTCGATTCTTATAGCCAGGTTGCACTTGACTTGAATTCAATACGGGCATAGTTCGTTCATTGTTTTTAATATTTCCTTTGTCCATCAAACTCAAAAAACTAAAGTTTAATTTCGTTAGATCACAATCCGCAACGCAACTTTATAATACGGAACAATTGCCACTATTATTTAGTCGGTTTATTCCTCTTTGGGCGCCTATTTCCGCACCCAAATCGTCCCTGAAAACCGTGTGTAACCAGCAGACTAGCCTGATCTCTGATTGATCACGTTTGCCGTTTCCATGGTAACCGGCGTTAACGCTTTGGGCTTTCGAGATTCCGCCCAGCATGGTGCGGACGTTCGTCACTCATAGCAAGGGCGTAGTCAGGGGGGGGGGGGGGGGGGTTGGGGTTTCAAACCCCCCCCGAAATGCTATTTTTCTCTTAAAAAAAATTGCTGCAGAAAGTGACCCTTATTAATTCCTATTTCCAACCCCCCCCCAGAAATTAATTCCTGGCTACGCCCTTGACTCATAGTATACCTTGTCTATGCGCAGGCTTAACGAAAATATTATTGTGAAATATAGATGGTGGCTACGTAAAAATGTATTAATTTTAATTCAATACAGTTTGAAAATATAAGTACGAATATGAAATATACAAATTAATTGCTTATGTATGTACATAATTCTTCTAGGGAGGGCGGCGCCCCGCAGCCCTCCCTCACCAGCCGCCTCTGTTTGTTGGTATGATTGTTTGTCGCGACCGTTTTGTCATGCGCAGAGTTCTGTCGTGTACTAGTACTCACTTTGTTGCTTGGACAGAACCTCAAATAATCCATCAAATTCGAAATTCAGAAGGAGTAATTTGCTCATAGTGTGAACATTTTCCATCTCCTTACACAAGCTCATAATATTGTAATCTCCAACATGCAACACTCTCACTGGTTGGCTAATGGATTGTCCCGTACATCAAACGACGGAATTTATCTTAGTACATATAGAACGGCTTGCGCAATTTATTCATGCCCAACCCGTCCCATGATTCATGTGTGGATATGCGTCAAGTGCAGATTCAGCTTCATAATGGAGGATGGCGAGAGTTATTTAATAAAGTGAAGCAATCGTCGATGGCTACGTTCCATATCCGTGATATGTCATGTAAATTGACGCCTAACTGCTGAGCGGAATGTTCTTGCGGCTTCCGCTTCTACGATATATACGAGTTGGTCAAACAGGTCCCTCTTTTATGTGAACAGGATTTGTATTCGACGTATATTCAGTAGTTGATCAATATATTGTAACACTCCCTTTTCGGAATAATAATAACAGACAAATAATCAAAGTACTTTAGTCAAACTCAAAACATAAGACAAAGAAAGAGTGCTAGAATGACCTCGGTTCGCTATCAGCAGAGATGGCCTGGATTTAATAAGATGGAATTGAAAGGGGCTCAACGTATTTGTTCAAGCTACTCTAACTATAAACTAAATAGGTAATAATAAAAAAATCAAGAAAAAAATTGTTAATTAAAAGGTTTCTTTTTGGGTTTTCTCTCCCAAACACTGAAAAATATCTATAAAATAAAAATTAATTATTCTGCGATTTGCTTCTGCGTAAGAAACACAAGATATTTGTCAGAAGCAATCAATTGAACAATGTTGCCTAACAAACAACAACAACGAAGAAACAACTATATCGTAACGTTTCGGAGTCTATTTCAGACTCCTTCGTCAGACGCTTAACGAAAATCGTTAGAAATATTTTGTTGATAATTATTGTAAAATTCGAGAATTTTAGAATAATTATCAATGAAATAATTCTAAAGATTTTCGTTAAGCGTCTGACGAAGGAGTCTGATATAAACGTGACGATATAGTTGTTTCTTCGTTGATGTTGTTCCGTTGTTGTTTGTTAGGCAACATTGTTCAATTGATTGCTTCTCACAAATATCTTGTGTTTCTTACGCAGAAGCAAATCGCAGAATAATTAATTTTTATTTTATAGATATTTTTCAGTGTTTGTGAGAGAAAACCCAGAAAGATGCCTTTTAATAATGAGTATACCTCCCACAGTATCCTTTAATAATTACTTAAAAAAATTAACCTGTGTCGGCCAAAACACGTAAATGGCTAGCAAGTTACTAATAAAAAAAATGGGTTCAAGCCCTGTGGACAGGAGCATACTGGCGCTCTAGTTCAAACAGACAAATTATATCTCCGAAAGTATTGGTTTCTCTGAGTTGGGAATTATATCAATGTATACATATAATAGAGCTGCATCATAAAGGAAATTCAATTCAAATAATAGTTTATTTATCAAGATTAAATGAGCAATCATGAGAATGAGAACTGCACCATGGAAGAAATCGAATTAAATCTGGCCAATTTTGCCCAATAACAAACTTAACCGAGATATTCATCTCCCTAACCTACTCTGAAAATTTCAACTACCTAGCTCATTCCGTTCGAGACTTATTGTGGAAAAACTTTTTTTAAATTTTCAAAAATTTTTTTTTTACACTTTGCGGTAATCTGGTCAATACAAAACTTCACATGCGTATAAAGGTCATGATTCTACAATTTGATGCTAAATTTCAGATAGATCGAACGAACTTGTCCGAGATATTTACGCTCCAAAACCACCTTGCAATTTTCAATCCGCTAACTCCTTTCGTTCGAGAGTTATCGTGCCTACGGCCGGTCGGCCGGCCGGACAGAATCGATTTCGCACTCGAATTCTTGATCAGTGAGTCGAACCAAATCGTTTGAGACCATTTTCAGCCAAAAATTCCAAAATTACAGACACTTGGGCAAATTGATAAGCACTCTGTTCCGAGGAACTAGAGCGCCAAAAAAACAAGTTTCGTATGACAATTGCCCAAAACAGGTTTAAAGTACCTACAAATAGTAGGTATTCCATAAAACATGTATGAAAGAAGATAAGTAATAATAAAATATTACCTTGTTATCGATCTAAAATTTCCTGATCTATGTTCACCAAATTTTCTCCTCCCTCGAACTAAAGAATTATGCTTTCAATATTTACGTAATATTTTCAAACATTTTCGGGTGAGGTCCCCGTTGCATCGCTAAAATAGGAGTATTTCAACCCCAATATTTTTGAAGTTACAATATTCCCTTCTGTCAGTCCCGTCATAAATTGAGAGAACTGAGCATTCGTCTATGAATGAAAAGCAGTCTCACTACTCTCAGATCTCTTACTTCATGTTCTGTTCCGAAATGTAAGACTTTTCTGAGAAAAACTAATTTTGGAGCAAACAACTGAGATTTTTCTCACTTCGCTCACATTTCGGAATACACTTTATTCTCATAATTCTTCGATTGATTAGATAATGTCATAAGTTGACATTATGACAATTCATACATAGAATAATTATATCAATCTGTGAAATACGATTTACATTGAAATTTTGAAAAATCATATCTCCGAAAGTATGAGCTTGTTAGAGTTAAAAATGATATGAATGGATTCTTATGATAAAACTGCTTATTAAAAAAAATTAAATTTGGAATTTGTTTTGTAAAAAAAAAAATTTTTTTCATTACTGCGAAACCTTCTTTCCGATTTTACCCAGTAACAAACTTAGCCGAGATATTTATCCCCCAAACCTACTCTGAAAATTTCAACTCTCTAGCTCATTCCGTTCGAGAGTTATCGTGCCTACGGCCGGCCGGACAGAATGAATTTCCACCACGGATTCTTGATCAGTGGGTCGAACCAAATCGTTTAAGACCATTTTCATCGAAAAATTCGAAAATTACAGACATTTGGGCAAATTGATAAGCACTCAGTTCCGAGGAACTATAGCGCCAAAAATGGTAACCAAAAACTCACTGAAAATAATAATCTGGAGAAAAGAAGTAAATAAAGGATAAAAAATATGTATCATTATACTTCGACGTCAAATTCTATCAATCATTCAATTCGATAACAAGAACGTTTCATGAGTACTATGAAAGTTCACAACTAAATTCACCCTATGCTTGATCAAGCCCAAGTTAACGCACTCTGTATATAAAAGTAATATATTCAAAATTTCAATTTAAAGGATTTAAAATTGTATCCCTTCATCAATGAGAAAATTATCTTCTTACCAATTATTTTGGATATTCAATTCAATGAGAAAAATAAACAATTCAATATAATATTTGGATTGACAATTAAAGGAATCTTTTAGCGCAGCCGCTGTGATGTTGAGGACTATGTCGAGCAGGACAAAATGGAGTCTCTAATGTCGATGTTAAAAGAAGGTTTCCTACATAACAAAAATCTCGAAACCAAATGACAATTCCAAGGTTTTCAAACCTGTCACCAGTCTTATATTTTATCCCAGATCTTAAAAGAATCCAGCACAATCTCAATGATCCCTCCGTGTGTAATATGACTTGAAATTTGAACCTGGTTTTCTCGTTCGGGATATATAATATAATAATAATAAGTTTATTTCGAAAAATAAACAGAATACATCACAGAGGTGAAATTAGATTACAACCTGCTTGTGACTAAAATCAAAAAATAATTATAATTCTTGATAATGTTCCATGAGGATGAACGTTGAAACAACAAACAAAAAAAATATAAATATCAATATTCTCCGCAAAAATATAAAGATAAAGCATGATATCCAAGGGAAGGATATTTTTTTTCTGTCATCATCGGGTATAGTTTCATTTTTCTCTGTCGCATTCGAGTCTTTTTGTCATCATCAGGTATTTTTCTTTCGTCGTTGTTTTGCTATGTATATATGTAGGTTTTCTTTTTTTCCTTTGATTTGTTTATTCATTATTTATTAATCTGTGTATTAATTGTCTACATCTACTGTTCATCCAAGTTTTCAGTCGTTTCTTAAATTTCATGATATTTGGCATATTTTTTAGATGATCAGGGATTATATTGAAAATTTTCGGTGCAAGATATCTAAAACTTCTTTGACCTATACTTTTGTTACACTTAGGTGGTGGGTAAGTATATCTTCCTCTAGTAGTGTAATGATGATGTAGTTTTGAGATGGGAATCCTCCCTGAGATGACATTGAATAAAACCTTTAAATCGTACAATTGCCTTACATCTGGTACTTCTGACTCCTCGAACAACCTCTGGCTTGGAAAAGTACGGCCTATTTTATGAATTTTCAAAAACCACTTTTGGATGATCTCTAAAGGCTTGATGTGGTTGTTATACGTACCACCCCATCCAACTATCCCGTAGGTGATCTGGGACTCAACCAAGTCTATACAGGAATATCCGTCAGGTCTAGTGCATTTATTTATGATGGACATGAAACCGAAAGAATATAAATTATTCTTATCTTCGTCAACAAATTCATCATGTGCGAACAAATTGACATTCATATCTCCGATCAGCATGTGTGTTTTCACCTGACACTTATTCTCCAAATAATCATAAAGATCTTTATTAAAGGTACACACACATTTATCGGGCGATCTATAAATTGCCGTCAGCGTAAACTCATTTTGTCCAGTTATATTTACTTCTATTGACATGCTTTCGCCCAAGGGTATTAAATTATACGTAAATTCTATTTCTTCCCTTATGTAAACCAAGACCCCGTCATTCCTGTTGAATTTACCCTCGTTGTAAATTGTTCGATATTCAGTAATATTGAAAATTTCTGAGCTATTTATCTGAAATGTTTCCGATAACACTATTATATCAAATTTAACTGAAAGGGTATCTAGTACCAGCAGTAATTCATCAAAGTTTTTTGCGATGCTCCTAATGTTAACATGAAATATACTAAATTTACTTTGCTTGAAAGTATCGATTTTCTCGATTATTTTTGTATCATATTTACCCTCTTGATATTATCTTATATATGCATTCATGTTCTCTTGTAATAAATGGATGTACTAATTAAAAAAAGAAATTTTAAATTGTGTTACATATCTCTATCCTTAGGATCTCGCAGCCAGATTCAATCTAGTAAAGCAAGTTCTCAACTTCCTATTTATCTTGTGTTCTCTCTTGGGTGGTGATTTGTTTTTAGGGCTTTCGTGGGTTTCTGATTTTTTTTGAGAGTCAAGAGAAGTCGAACATGGAGTCCTCGCAGTTGCAGCACCGGCCTCCAAAGTATCTTCCACAGTTACACACTCCGTTTCTTTATCTTCCGAACTCTTGCTTTGTGCACCTTTTCTCGAGACTGATGGACTCTCCGATGATGAGGGTGTCGGGGGTGCACTAAGGGGTTTCTTTTCTTGCTGGTTGTTCTGAAGATCTTCAACAGTATACTCCCTTGTTCCAACTACCAGGCGGTCACCACGTATGTATGATCTGAGCGATGAGTTTGCTCTTGCTTGGTTAAGATTTGTTTTTAATATTTTGAAATCACTTCGTTGAATCTCAGTCAAATCATTCGAAATGCTAACAGGTGTTCCTCTCAATTTTTTCGCTCTCGAAAAAATAGTTCTCTTCTTCAATGTTGAAATCAGCTCTACTTTGATAGGGGAATTTCCAGTTTTTCCCAATCTATAGCAGTCACCAATGTCTGCTTCGGTTAATTCAACCTCCAGCAATCTATGTAGCTCATCACAAATTAACCTTGGCACGACCTTACCTTCCGGGGTATTCAACCCGAAGATGATTACATTATTTTTTCTACTTATTCGATCAACACTTTCAATTTTCTCCCTTATTGAAAAATTTTCTCTTTCCGGATAATATATGGATATTTCCCCAAAGTATCAAAACTGCGTTATTCCAATTATATTCAATGATGGAAATGTCGACGAAAATTGGAACTATGAAAATAACGAAAAAAGAAAGAGGAAATAGAAAGGCCCTGAAAATCCAAATGGGAAATGAAAATTCATTTTAGGCAGACAGCTAATGACACTGAAGTTGTTGGGTGGCCTTGTGATGGAATTCTCTCAATTACTTGCTAATTAATCCCCAAAATTGTAATAAATATTCGCTGGCCCTACTACCAAATCAGGTATATATTTAGGATAATATAGTGAATATTTTTGATCCAAACTAATATGGAATTTTCGACGGAAATTTTATGCGAATATAGCACTATCAAACCAGCTTCTCCAGTTTTCTTTCGTGAATTTCAGAATGAAGAATAATTGGCGATTCTTACCAACCCATCGACAACAATATATGTTTTTGGCGCTCTAGTTCCTCGGAACTGAGTGCTTATCAATTTGCCCAAATGTCTGTAATATTCGAATTTTTCGATGAAAATGGTCTTAAACGATTTGGTTTGGCTCACTGATCAAGAATCCGTGGTCGAAATTCATTCTGTCCGGCTGTAGGCACGATAACTCTCGAACGGAATAAGCTAGAGAGTTGACATTTTCAGAATAGGTTTGGCAGATAAATATCTCGGCTGAGTTCGTTATTGGGCAAAATCGGAAAGATGGTTTCGGAGTAACAGAAAAAAAAATTCTTTTTTACAAAACAAATTCCAAATTAAATTTTTTTCAACAAGCAGTTTTATCATAAGAATCCAATGATACCATTTTAAACTCTAACAAGCTAATACTTTCAGAGATATGATTTTTCAAAATTTCAATAAAAAATCGTATTTTTACGTTTTCACAGAATTTTCCTGAGATTTGACATTGTCGAATTCCTTGCTAATAGTTGGTTCGAGAAACGTCAAAATCGACTTAGAGAGACAAGGGTAAAAAACCGTCAAATAAACCCCCATGTGGCGATTTTATGTCGAAAAGTGAAAATTAAGAATATATATCCCAGGTAAGTTCCGACGTTTTATTCTAATACCGCAGATCGACAAGATCGTACGAGGAGCCCGATAGCCGGTGTGTCTACGCTGTCGGGTTTTCGGTTTCGGAACGAGAGAAGGCGGGACTTTTTGGCGCTCTAGTTCCTCGGAACTGAGTGCTTATCAATTTGCCCAAATGTCTGTAATTTTTATTTAAGATGCAGTTTCATCATTAAAATCCATCGATATCATTTTCAACTCCAACAAGCTAATACTTTTGGAAATGATTTTTCTAAATTTCAATAATGAATCGTACGTACTTCTATGTTTTCACAGAATGCTATAATTATTCTATCTGAGCTTTATTATATGATCTGTGTTCATACTCGTATATTTCATCCTGTTCTATAAGAAGGAGTCAAATTCATTTCAGCTATTTTAATTTGATTTCTTCCATGGTGCAGTTCTCATTCTCAGATTGCTCATATAATCTTGATAAATAAACTGTTATTTTAATTCAATTTCCTTTGTGATGCAGTTCTTTCATAAGAATACATTGATTTAATTCCCAACTCTGAGAAACCAACACTTTCGGAGATATAATTTGTCTGTTTGAACTAGAGCGCCAGAAAGCTCCTGTCCACAGGGCTTGAACCCATTTGTATTTTTAAATAATCGCCGATCCACATACGTTGAAAATGTTATAGACAACCCCATATTACATACTTCAATCATGCATGAAGTGTTGATTCCCTTTTCAGGATATTTCAAAACGTTATAATATTTGATTCAGTAAAATATCAGTGATTATGAAACTCATAGTATATTTTTCCCCTTCTATAAGTGAGGCTTAGATAACGACAATCATTTGATTAATAAGTGAAAGTTATTAAAAAGCACTGACGTGAAGTCAGGAGCTTTTGGGCGCATATTTTTCTTTCTTTCCACGCATAACACACCCTGACGAAATACTGCATGAACTTTCAAGCCGTCTTTCTTCAATCGAAAGCTAGATTTCAATTAGATCGGATCTGTATTTTTGAAAATATTGGGGAAATGAAATTCAGCTTGAAGATTAGTGCAGAATTTCAGCGGAATCTGACAGATAATTTCTGAAATAAGGAATTTTGAAGAAAAATTTTCTTTCTTTTTAATTTTTATATTTTTTTTCTAGCAATCAGATCCTCAGGAAATTGCTCTCAGTTTAGTGCGTCGGAATTCTTCAATTATTCACCGAGTTCAAATTGTATTGTATTTATTTAGTTATTGAGGAAATAACAAAAAAAAAATCAGATGGGTATACCTCAGAAACGAATTCATCTTTCGCATTCGGATGGCTTTATATTGGCGGCTTGAAAGATATGTAGCATTTCAGTGGATTCTGACGAACAGTTTCTGGCATATAAAACTTTCGAAGAAAAACAAAATGATTTTTTTTTCTAGTGGTACCATCCAAAATTTCACAATAATGAGTTCCTCTGGGATAGGAAGGACATATTGTCAGAGTGAATTAAGTAAAAATCCAACTATAAATTAGAGACTCTATTGTCAACTTTCATTCAATATGAATGTTTACAAATATAAATAATAAATTATTATAAATATTAGAATTTAAACTATACACCCAGGTGATAAGATTTATGCTCCTGCAAGACAAGCACAGCTTCCTTCACTTTTGCCTTTAGGGACTCACTATGTTCCAACAAATGCAAAATTTCAGGGTTGTCGATTTCCAACAACATGCCAGTGATTTTACCTGCTAGGCTCGGGTGCATTGGATGAATAAGAGAGAACAGACGCTTCCCCAGCATTTGTTCCTGTTCGCGGGGCGTTGCTCTCGACAACATGGTAACAGTAAGGCACTTTTCCATGGACCATCAGGGATTTCTGTGTTGCGTTAGCTCTGGTAGTACCTTGAGCAGTATAATTCACTGGGTGAGTCGCCAGCCGTTTAGGAGAGGATGGTTATGGCTGTCGCAAGATAGGATGCGAGTGCGACAAACTACCGTTGCTGAATGCACCCGGCTGATTCAAGTTTCTTGCTGGAGCCCTATAGGAGAACCGTTTGAAAAGTAAACTGGTCCTTGACCTAATGGTCTGATTGCGGCCTGAGCAGGCCATCTTGGAGCGTGTACTATCTGTGGCATTTGTGTATTGTTGATTCTGTGTGGTGGAGGCTGTATCGTCGGCACAATTTAATTATTTTGAGCTGCAGGATGAAGGTAAGTGGCGATTTGCTGCATACGTACAATGGCTATCTGCTGCATATGCTGGGCGGTCAAATGGGCTTTGAGCTCTTCTTTTCTTTGGGCGAGGGCTACATACAACGGTTTGGTGCCAACTATTCTTCCGTTCATCTCAGTGACTGCCTTAGTTGCTTCTTCGGGGGACAGGAAGCAAACAAAGCCGAATCCTTTGCTTGTATTATCTTCCTGTGATGATCCCAAATGGCGTGAATTCCTTGCGCATTCTAGCATCATCCATTCAATCATCAAGGTTCTTGATATATAAATTCAGCCTTGGTATTTCTTTTGCTTCTCGAGCTTCCAGGCATCGAATTTTTTCTTTAATTCATTCTGACGTTCCGTTTTCATCTGAGCCCTTCCTACGTAGAGTATTTTTCTTTCTATCTCTTTTTCTGTAACAAAATATTTTATTATATTTTTGGCGCTTATGATCTTCGGAACAGATTGCTTATCAATTTGCCCAAATGTCTGTAATTTTCCATGGTCGAAATCGATTCTGTCTGGCCATCCGGCCGCTAACACGATAACTCTCGAACGGTTGAAATTTTCAGAGTAGGTTTGGGAGATAAATATCTCGGTTAAGTTCGTTATTGGGCGAAATCACCCAGGTGTTTCGGAATAACGAAATTTTTTTTTTTACATTACAAATTACAAATGAATTTTTTTTTTAAGATGCAGTTTTATCATAATAATCTATTCATGTAATTCACAACCCTAACAAACTAATACTTCCGGAGATATGATTACTCAAAAATTTCAATAATTATTTTAATAATTCTATGATTTCATAGACCTACGTTTTGAATTCAATTACGAAAATTCGTGAAAACTGACGCACAGAAGCCAAATTTAATAAATTGGTTCAAGCACTGACGTGAAGTCAGAAGCTTTTGCGCGTATGTTCTATTGTCCATTCTTCTGTATTGGACACCCTTAATCGAATTTACCATGGTAAATTATGTTGTCCATTCTCCTTTATTGGACACTCTTAATTCGAATTTACCATGGTAAATTCGAATTAAGTGTGTCCAATACAGAAGAATGGACAAAAGAACATACGCGCAAAAGCTTCTGACTTCACGTCAGTGCTTGAACCAATTTTTGTTATTTATAATATCATTTAAATTAATATTGTAGGAAGCTACTTTGAAAGTTAAGCTATACTGACTTACAGCAAAAATATTATAAAGAAAAGAAGCAATTGGATAGTCAAACTATCATTTTAATAAAATGATGCATTTTTATTGTTCAAATAAAGATATTCATTCAATGGTATTTCAAAGAACTAATTACAGTTTTAAATATTTAATAAAAAAATGGTAGTAGAATGTTCTGAAGGCTCTCGCAAAATGTCAGCCATGTCGGATGAATAGTTTCTGATATCTAGAATTTTTTTTCAATGATTTCTTAAAAATTTTCTAGTGATACGATCCTCACAAAATTTTACAAGAACTTTCGCGTTGGCATTCTACAACTAATAACTAAGTTTGAATTGGATTGGTTATATATTTTTCGAGTTATTGAGAAAATAACAATCAAATTTCAGATGAATATAACTCCAAAACCGTTTGACCGATTATGCTCATGAACAAACTCAAATGTCGCATTCAGATGCACAACCTAACCTGAAAATTTCAAATCGCTATCTCTTTCCTTTCTCAGGTTATCGTGACATAAAAAATATTTTTTTTAATTTTCTAGCGATACGGTTCACACAAAATTCTACACACGTCTTCAAGTCGATATTCTACAACTAATTGGCAAGCTTCAATTCGATCGAGTCTATAAGTTTTAAGTTATCGAGGAAATAATATTCCAGGTGGATAAAACTCGGAAACCGTTAGACCGATTATGCCCAAAAACTAAATCAATTCTCCCTTTCGGATACGCAACCTACCCTGAAAATTGCAAGTCCCTGTCTCCATTCGTTCGAAAGTTATCGAGGCAACGGTCACCCATCTACTGAACTCGCACAAGAATGCTCGAATCTCCAACAATATTTAACCGATCGCATAAAAACTTGAAACTTGGCAGTAGAGTTAGGTTATGAAGGCTCTTGCAAAATTTCAGCAATTTCAAACGAATAGTTACTGATATATAGAATTATTTTTTTGTATTTTCAATGATTTATTAAAAATTTTATACAGATGCTATCCCCACTAAATTTTGCAAACATTTTCGCGTTGGCATTCTACAACTAATAACCATGTTTGAATTCAATCGGTTCAGTATTTTTCGAGAAATGAGGAACAAAAAATCATCAAATTTCAGAAAATTTCAGATGGCTATAACTCTAAAACCGTTTGGCCGATTATGCTCATAAACAAACTGAAATGTCGTGTTCTGGTGCACATCCTAACCTGAAAATTTCAAGCCGCTATCTCATTCCGTTCTCAAGTTATCGTGACAACAAAAATATTTTTTTATAATTTTTTTAAAATTTTCTAGCCAGACGATTCACATAAATTTCACAAACGTGCTTAGGTTCATATTCTACAACTACCCACCAAGTTTCAATTCGATCGGATTTATATTGGTTGAAAACAAAATTATTACTCGGAAACCACTGGGCCGATTATGCCCATTAACGAACTTGTCTGTCGTATTGCGCAACCTACCCTGAAAATTTCAAGTTGCTAGCTCTTTTCGTTCTC
This sequence comes from Halyzia sedecimguttata, assembly GCA_937662695.2. NCBI lineage: Eukaryota > Metazoa > Arthropoda > Insecta > Coleoptera > Coccinellidae > Halyzia > Halyzia sedecimguttata. Next base: position 12,049,090 of record OW569418.2, read on the forward strand.
AAGTTATCGTGGCAACGGCCGGACGGACGGCCGGAGGGCCGGACGGACAGAATCAAATTTGACCTCGAATTCTTCATTGGGGAGTCGAACTTAATCGTTTGAGACCATTTTCGTCAAAAAATTCGAAAGTTACAGACATTTGGGCAAAACTATAACGCGATGTTCCCCAGAACATACGCGCAAAAAGTGGGAGAATCCTGTTTACAGGAGCATTGGCGCTCTTGTTCAAACTTTGACGAATCATAACTCCGAAAGTATAGGCTTTTCAGGGTTGGGAATGATATCAATGGTTTCTTATTTAATTTATTTCATTTCATGATGCAGTGCTATCGTAAGAATCCATTGATATAATTCGCAACTCTGAGAACCACTATTGGAGATATGATTTGTCAAAGTTAAACAAGAGCGCCAAAGCTCCTGTCCACAGGGCTTTCCCACTTTTTTGAATTTTTTTTACGATTCGATCACGAAATTTCACAGGAGTTTTTCAACTCCGAAAACGATTGACCGATTATGCACATTAACGAACTAAAAGTCTCATTCAGAAAAGCGACTGAAAATTTCAAGCTGCTATCTGTTTCCGTTCGAAAGTTATCGTGGCAACGGCTGGCCGGACAGAATCGAATTTGACCTCGTATTGTTCATCAGTGAGTCGAATCTAATTGTTTGAGACCATTTTCGGCAAAAAACTCAACAATCTCGTACTTTGGGCGCAATGATAGCAGGCAGTTGCCTAAAAAGTTCTCGCAAAATTGCATTCAGTTTTGTGTTATAATCGCTGAAATAACATAGCTGAAATACACGAGCTCGAAGAACTTCGCACCTTCACTCTTCTCTACTCAAATCAATAATCAAATGGATTATTAAATAATAGTTCAATTTCACATTGAAAATTCATCAAAATATACCATCTCTTGACGGTGTGAGAATAGAATATGTTACTACGATACATATTTTCCATTAAACAGTATCTGCAAAAAATTATATGTCTAGAAAATGGATTCCACCAAAATTTATCTCCGTGGGGTAAACTAAAGCACGTGTGAATGTAAGTAATTATTAAAGGATACTGTGGGAGTTATATTCATCATTTAATGGTTTATTTCTAGGTTTTCCCTCCCAAACTCTTAAAAAAATATCTCTGAAATAAAAAATGGGTATCAAGCCCTGTGGACAGGAGCTTTCTGGCGCTCTAGTTCAAACAGACAAATTATATCTCCGAAAGTATTGGATTCTCAGAGTTGGGAATAATATCAATGTATTCTTATGATACAACTGCACCATAAAGGAAATTCAATTCAAATAATAGTTTATTTATCAACATTAAATGAGAAATCTGAGAATGAGAACTGCACCATGGAAGAAACCAAATTAAAATAGCTGAAATGAATTTGACTCTCTCTTATAGAACAGGATGACATGTACGAGTATGAACACAGATCATATAATAAATCTTAGATAGAATAATTATAGCATTCTGTGAAAACATAGAAGTACGATTCATTATTGAAATTTAGAACTTCATCTTAGCAGAAATTGAATTCAAACATCATAGAAGAATTTAAATTCAACAAGAGTGCCAAAAATTATCAATCCAAAACCTATAGACGAATTCTACCCATTAACGAACTCATCCGAAATATTCATTCCTCAATTCTATGATGAACGATAATATATATCTTTCCTCAAATCCACTCCAATACATCAATATTCCAGTTTTGTTTTTAGTGGAGATATTCTGAACTCAATATTATTAACTTACCATTACCATTCCCATCATCATATGGATTGACCATCGGCATGAAAATATCAACCAACAAAAAGTATGATATTATATTATAATTCTCATATTTATACGATTGCTAAAATGAATGACAATGAGACAACGTCATGTCTCAGGAAAACAAGTTGACATTATAACAATTCATAGAATACCCACAGAATAATTCTATCATTCTGTGAAAACGTAGAAATACGATTTACATTGAAATTTTGAAAAATCATATCTCCGAAAGTATTAGCTTGTTAGAGTTAAAAATTATATGAATGAATTCTTATGGTAAAACTGCTTATTGAAAAAAATTTAATTTGGAATTTGTTTTGTAAAAAATAAATTTTTTTGTTACTCCGAAACCATCTGTCTGATTTTGCCCAATAACGAATTAAGCCGAGATATTTATCCCCCAAACCTACTCTGAAAATTTCAACTGTCTAGCTCATTCCGTTCGAGAGTTATCGTGCCTACGGCCGGACGGCCGGACAGAATGAATTTCGACCACGGATTCTTGATCAGTGAGTCAAACCAAATCGTTTAAGACCATTTTCATCGAAAAATTCGAAAATTACAGAAATTTGGGCAAATTGATAAGCACCCAGTTCCGAGGAACTAGAGTGCCAAAAATGTATTTAGATTTGTTTCCGCCTATTATATTGTAGGGAACTAAATCCTTCCCTCCGATCCTTCTGCCTCCTCGCCGTTCAAGATCTACAGTATAATTTATATTTAATTGATGTTCGGTTACGGTTATGTTTCGCCCCTAGGGCATCATCAGACCAGTGGAGTCAACAATACTACAACTACTGCACTGGTCTGATGACCAAACTGATGCGCACTGGTCTGATGATACCCTAGGAGCGAAACATTTAACCGAACATCAATTAAAAAGAAATGATACTGTAGACTTTGAGTTTTTGTTATTATCAAGTAAGTATCTTTGAGAAATATGGATGAAGTCTTCGATTTATATGTTAAACGAATTTATGAATTATTAATGCATTTCAGAAGGGCTCATGATTGGAAATTTCCTTCCTCTGGAACAGAACAGGTTAAATTGAAACGTAAATGCATCGGTTATTCACGTAAGCCATATAAACGTCGTATAAACATAGCCGACCTCAGAGAACCATGTGTTCGGGTATTAGCCAAGTTTGTTCTACGCTAGATATCCACATAGCAAATAAAACCGTTAATCTGTCAATATACCTGCAGTGTAGAACTAAGCCGAACTGTGATAAATATTAACTTGTATATCTTCGGAACGTGACCTATGAACCAAACGTTTATTTTGGGAAACGCCCAAGATATGTTCATATAGTTAATAAAATATCAGAATTACAGATCTGTAGGTCGAACCAATAGGATGCAATTTTTCATATCCGGGATATTTGAAGAATTAGCATAATTTGTCTGCATCCTATCCAAGCGCACGAAAGCATATTTTAACATATATACAGGGTGAGTCTTTGACCACTGCATTAATTTAAACCAAAGATTCCTCTCACCAAATGAAACACTTTTTTCATTTAACATTTTCCCAAATTCAGCTCAGGTAAAAAGATACAGGCTGTTGAAATTTTGAAAAAAAAATCAGTTTTTATTTTGTAGGTTTGACATCCTTTTTTCGAATATAATGAATGTTGGCGTAAAGTTTCCTATAACTATGATACATATTTTCCAAATATTATTTATTTCTACTTCTACTGGTGTTCTAGTTATGGACTCGTGGATTCATAAAACTAAACGAAATTAGCATAAAGAAAGCATATAAAGTTTTATTGAGTCATTTCAAGAATATTCCATCGTTTTAGAACATTATATTATTCTTCACCATTTCTCCTTAAACGCACCGTTTTCGAGATATTCTTCATTGAATGTTTTAAAATGGAAAACTCCAGAAATTTCACTACTTTTATGGATCCGTCCCTGAGCGTTGGAATCCCGAATCAAGCTGTAAACCACGTTACCATGCCTTATTCTCGTCCGCCAACAATGTCATAGATAATTTATGTGCGGGAGTGTATTAGCACATTGTGAAATCTTTAAACGCTTGTAACTTTTTACCTGAGCCGAATCTGGAAAAATGGTAAATGAAAAAAGTGTTTAATTTGATGAGAGGAATCTTTGTTTAAAATTAATGCAGTGGTCAAAGACTCACCCTGTATACAGGGTAACTGTGTGGTGGATCAGTTGAATCTTATCAGTAGGGGTACCGCAAGAGTACGACTCGACGATAATAATATCTAGCCCCCTCTTTTTTGCTCGTATGTTCTGGGAAACAACTTGCAAAAATGTCTGCAATTTTAGATTTTTTTGCCGAGAATGGTCTCAAACGACTAGGTTCAACTCACTCATGAAGAATTCGAGGCAAATTTGATTCTGTCCGGCCGGCCTTTGCCACGATAACTTGAGAACGGAAAGAGATAGCAACTTGAAATCTTCAGGTTAGGTTGTGCATTGAAATACGACGTTTGAGTTTATTTATGGGCATAAACGGCCAAACTGTCTTGGAGTTATACCCATCTGAAATTTGGTTGTAATTTCCTCAAAAATTTAGAACTGATCTAATTCAAACATGGTTATTAGTTGAAGAATTCCAACGCGAAAGTTATTTAAAAATTCCGTGAGGATCGTATTACTAAAAAATTTAAAAAAATCATTGAAAATAAATCTATATATGAGAAACTATTCATCCGACATGGCTGAAATTTTGCGAGAGTCTTCAGACCCTAACACTTCTAGCAAGTTCCAAGTTTGAACACGATCGGATATATATTGTTGGAGAACCAGGCAGCCTTGTGTGAGTTCAGTAGCTCGATGGGTGACCGTTGCCTCGATAACTCTTGAACGAACGGAGATAGGGACTTGAAATTTTCAGGTAAGTTGCGCATCTGAATGGGAGAGTTAAGTTCGCTGTTGGCCATATTCGGCCCAACGGTTTCGGAGTTATACCTATCTGGAATATTATTTCCTCGATAACTCAAAAAGTATAGACTCGATTGAATTGAAGCTTGCTAACTACATGAAGATGTGTGCAAAATTATGTGAGGACCTTACCTTTAGAAAATTTTTAAAAAATTACGAAAAAATATTACGTTACTCACAGAGCTGGGCCGTAGCATTGTGCTTAGTGCTCGTGAATGTGCTTGAAGCCTTTTTGTGCTCCCGAGTACTGTGCTCCCGAGCACGTTTTAAAATCAGTGCTTAGTGCTTAGTAATTAAGCACTTCATCAAAGGTTTAGTGCTTAGTAATCCCTTAAGTGCTCCTGAGCACTTCCGAGGATTACTAAGCACTAAGCCTATCCGAAGTCTTGTCGCAACACGAATAGACGCTGACGCGCTGTTTCGGAGGAGTTAATCCGCCGTATTCACAAAGCATTCAATCTCCGTTAAGTCCTAACTGAGGTCCTCAGTTAAGGATAAATAAGAATCACAACTTCAGTTAACGTTAAATACGTTAACTGAGTTTGCGATTCTTATTTATCCTTAACTGAGGACCTTAGTTAGAACTTAACGGAGATCGAATGCTTTGTAAATACGGCGGAATGAGTACCAGATTTATTCGATATATATAGATATATGCATTTAAATTTATATCTTATTTACAATGCTAAATTGCTCAAGAATACAATCACAAAAGAAAATAATGATATCTGATTTCTGCGGATTATATTTTTGACATTTTGAGAAATTTAAAAAAAACTGAATTCATGTTGATCAATTCGATTTAAAGGAAAAGAAAATACTTGGCCTAACTTTCATAATATAATACTATGTTGTTGTCATGAATGTTTCGGGTTTTGTCCCATTTTTAAATAGGGAAATACATTTTACATGTGCAAAAAAACTGAGACGCTTATGGAATTCATATTTCCATTCATTGTATCATTTCCTTGAATAATAAAGACCTTTTCAATCTGTGTGAGAATAGAACGAATTTTGAGAACGTTAGTTTTCTAGAAATTTGTTTCGCTACACTCTATTTCTTATCCTCCAATGATGCATATGAGGAATGCAGGCTTGCTATTTTTCATGTTTCTCCAATTGAATACAATACAATTCGCAGAGAATATCCTCATTTCCATCTAAAAGTGCTTAGTGCTTAGTGCTCGAAAAATCGAATTACTTTTATGAAGTGCTTAGTAATCGCAAGCCTTTTGAGAAAAAGCGGTGCTTTGTGCTCGAGGCTCGGGCTCATTTTTACGCGTATGTTCTGGGGAACATCGCGTTATAGTTTTGCCCAAATGTCTGTAACTTTCGAATTTTTTGACGAAATTGGTCTCAAACGATTTACTTCGACTCCCCAATGAAGGATTCGAGGTCAAATTTGATTCTGTCCGTCCGGCCGTCCGTTGCCACGATAATTTGAGAACGAAAAGAGCTAGCGACTTGAAATTTTCAGGGTGGGTGGCGCATCGCAATAGGACCGACAAGTTCGTTAATGGGCATAAACGGCCCAGTGGTTTCCGAGTAATAATTTTGTTTTCAACCAATATAAATCCGATCGAATTGAAACTTGGTGAGTAGTTGTAGAATATGAAGCTAAGCACGTTTGTGAAATTTTGGGTGAATCGTATGGCTAGAAAATTTTAAAAAAATTATTAAAAAATATTTTTGTTGTCACGATAACCTGAGAACGGAAAGAGAGAGCGGCTTGAAAATTGCAGGATAGGTTGTGCATCTGAATGCGACATTTGAGTTTGTTTATGAGCATAATCGGCCAAACGGTTTTAGAGTTATAGCCATCTGAAATTTTCTGAAATTTGGTGATTTTTTACTGGATTTTTTGTTCGTCATTAACTCGAAAAATACTGAACCGATTGAATTCAAACATGGTTATTACTTGTAGAATGCAAACGCGAAAACGTTTGCAAAATTTGGTGAGGATAGCATTCGTAGAAAATTTTTAATAAATCATTGAAAATAAAACAAAAATATTCTATATATCAGTAACTATTCGTTTGAAATTGCTGAAATTTTGCAAGAGCGTTCATAACCTAACTCTACTGCCAAGTTTCAAGTTTTAACACGATCGGTTGAATATTGTTGGAGATTCGAGCATTCTTGTGTGAGTTCAGTAGATGGGTGATCGTTGCCTCGATAACTTTCGAACGAAAGGAGATAGGGACTTGCAATTTTCAGGGTGGGTTCCGTATCCGAAAGGGAGAGTTGAGTTCGCTTTTGGGCATAATCGGTTCAACGGTTTCCGAGTTATATCCACCTAGAATATTATTTCTTTGATAACTCAAAAAATAAATATTCGATTGAATTGAAGCTTGGTAACTAGTAGTAGAAAATCAACATAAAGACGTGTTTAAGATTTTGTAAGAACCGTACCCCTAGAATATTTGAAAAAAATGACGAAAAAAAAAATTTTAAGAACCGCACCCCTAGAAAATTAAAAAAAATCACGAAAAAAAATTGGTTCAAGCACTGACGTGAAGTCAGAAGCTTTTGCGCGTATGTTCTATTGTCCATTCTTCTGTATTGGACACCCTAAATCGAATTTACCATGGTTAATTATGTTGTCCATTCTCCTGTATTGGACACTCTCAATTCGAATTTACCATGGTAAATTCGAATTAAGTGTCCAATAAAGGAGAATGGACAACATAATTAACCATGGTAAATTCGATTTAGGGTGTCCAATACAGAAGAATGGACAATAGAACATACGCGCAAAAGCTTCTGACTTCACGTCAGTGCTTGAACCAATTTTTATTGAGTGCTTAGTGCTTAGGACTCGAAGCACTTATCTTCAATGCTCGGCACAGCTCTGGTTTCTCACGAGACTTTGAGAACGGGAAGAAATGGCGACTTACCAGTTTTAAGAGTAGATTGCGCATCTGAATGAGGGATTCAAGTTCGTTAATTTGCATAATCGGCCAAAATGGTTTTGGAGTTATATCAATCTGAAATTTGGTTATTATTTCTGCAATAACCCAAAAATCTCCAAGCCGATTCAATTCAAACATGGTAATTAGTTCTAGAATGGCGACGCAAAAACTTTTACAAATTTTCGTGAAGATCGTATTACCGAAAAATCATTAAAGAAATATTTGTTGTCTGACATCGCTCTGAAATTTTGCGAGAACCTTCAAAACCATGAATGTCATGGTGATATATTGAATTATAACATACATTTTCTGGCCGAGTTTTTCATAAGACAAATCTATGGGAGAAGATCGCCCAACATTAGGGTCCTGTAGCAGTCTTCGAACATCTGAAGTTCTGAATAATAATCGGTTGGATTGGCCAGACCTGGTTTTGAAAGAGATCTCCCTGGCATTGGGATGCCAGGTGATGCACGTGATTAAATAAATAATCGACCAGAAAGGCTAATGAAAGCTGCAGCGCATACAAGACAAGAGCTAGCAAGTGTCAAAAAGAAATAGGGCAATTTTCGAGAGCAAATCGAGACGTTCTACTGGGGAATCACTATCAAATATAGGAGAGGAATTCCTTCCATCACTTCAACCCCCGTCTCAAAAAACTGAGATCCAAACTTATTGAATGGCCACTTATTGCGCGTATGTTCTGGGGAACATCGCGTTATAGTTTTGCCCAAATGTCTGTAACTTTCGAATTTTTTGACGAAAATGGTCTCAAACGATTAAGTTCGACTCCCCAATGAAGAATTCGAGGTCAAATTTGATTCTGTCCGTCCGTTGCCACGATAACTTGAGAAACAAAAGAGCTAGCAACTTGAAATTTCCAGGGTAGGTGGCACATCCCAATACGACGGACAAGTTCGTTAATGGGCATAATCGGCACAGTGGTTTCCGAGTAATAATTTTGTTTTCGACCAATATAAATCCGATCGAATTGAATCTTGGTGGGTAGTTGTAGAATATAAACCTAAGCACGTTTGTGAAATTTTGTGCGAATCGTGCGGCTAGAAAATTTTAAGAAAAGTATTAAAAAAATTTATGTTGTCACGATAACTTGAGAACGGAATGAGATAGTGGCTTGAAGTTTTCAGGTTAGGATGTGCACCAGAACGCGACATTCCAGTTTGTTCATGAGCATAATCGTCCAAATGGCTTTAGAGTTATAGCCATCTGAAGTTTTCTGAAATTTGGTGGTTTTTTGTTCCTCATTAACTCGAAAAATACTGAACCGATTGAATTCAAACATGGTTATTAGTTGTAGAATGCCAACGCAAATATGTTTGCCAAATTTGGTGGGGATAGCATTTGTAGAAAATTTTTAATAAATCATTGAAAATAAAAAAAAAATCTATATATCAGTAACTATTAGTTTGAAATTGCTGAAATTTTGCAAGAGCCTTCATAACCTAACTCTACTGCCAAGTTTCAAGTTTTAATACGATCGGTTAAATATTGTTGGAGATTCGAGCATTCTTGTGTGAGTTCAGTAGATGGGTGACCGTTGCCTCGATAACTTTCGAACGAAAGGAGATAGGTACTTGCAATTTTCAGGGTAGGTTGCGTATCCGAAAGGGAGAGTTGAGTTCGTTTCTGACCATAATCGGTCTAACGGTTTCCGAGTTATACCCACCTGGAATATTATTTCCTTAATAACTCAAAAAATAAATATTCGATCGAATTGGTGCTTGGTAACTAGTAGTAGAAAATCAACATAAAGACGTGTTTAAAATTTTTTAAGAACCGTACCCCTAAAAAATTTTAAAAAAATCACGAAAAAAAAAATTGGTTCAAGCACTGACGTGAAGTCTCCTGTATTGGACACTTAATTCGAATTTACCATGGTAAATTCGAATTAAGAGTGTCCAATACAGGATAATGGACAACATAATTTACCATGGTAAATTCGATTAAGGGTGTCCGATACAGAAGAATGGACAATAGAACATACGCGCAAAAGCTTCTGACTTCACGTCAGTGCTTGAACCAATTTTTTATATAAATCTTGCTTCCCTCAACTTCAAATTTGATGACCTGAGCCTGCTCCCTTCTGACCTGAAACCTGAGTTCGTTTTCATTGCGGAAACGTGGCTTCGTCCTGGAATTTCTGACCAACAATTTCCATTGCCGGGTTAATCAATGTATCGTTGTGACATTGTTACAACTCCTGGTTATGCCGCCGTTTGTATTTATATTCGCGATGATATTATCCATTCTTGCTCTATATCCCACTATTCGATTGGTACCCCTGGTATCGTTAACTTGTTTTTTGACTTAAAATCAGATGATCTGGAACTTTCTCTGGGATGTATATATCGTCCCACAAGCTGCAGTCATGACCAGGATGTTTTTGATCATTTGGAGCCCTTTTCGAACGCAAGAAAGAACTTGTTGAATAAGGGCGATTTTATCTTTGGTGATATTCGTGTGTGGCCTTTGAAGCAATTACCGCCAAATGATTATTCTTCCTCGTTTACCTTCGTCAATATGTTGCAAAGGTCTAGTTTAACCCAAATCGTAAATCGACCACCGCGATTCAGGATCAATCAGGAGCCTACAGCACCGGAGCTTCTTCTTCTTGTTGACGTGGATCTTATTTCGGACGTCGAGTACCTTCCTCCTCTGGGAAATCGGATCATATGTGGTCTTAGCAACAGGTATCCAGGGTTACTCATCCATTCCTTCTAAACATATAACCAAGGAGAAAATGACAGTCGGTTATAAAAAAGTTAATCGGGAACTTTTTGCTGTTGATTAGTGTTTGATGCTTGATGTACTTGAGATTGAGAATGTTTGGATACTTTTTTCTGCCACTCTGACGCGTGTAATTGAGGCTAATACGGGGACCAGGAGCATCAAACAGAACCCTGCAAAACCTTGCATTACTGATTCCATGTTAGGAGATATCCGCGTCAAAAGGAGCTCCTGGCAGATATTTCGTAGCACTGTTGCAAGACAGGACCTCCTGCGACATAGATAGTTTTCCGACCGACCCTCGGCCCCAATAAAACGTTCGAAAACTAGTTATGAACATAATCTCACCAGACCTGAGAGCAGCAGGCGGTTTTTCAAGTATGTGCGCACTAGGTTAAACATTAAGGTTTCAATACGGTGCCAGGGCTGACAGTGAGACTGAGTCGGCTGGTATTCTTGCAGACTCTTTCTTCTATTCATTTGTTGCAGAACCAGATGGTCCAATGCCCATTATCAACTGCCCCAGAAACATTGATTCCCTGGATACTGTGTATATTACTAACTCCATAGTGGAGGAACATCTTCGTGTGTTAGATGCCGCTTCTGCTACTGATCCTGATGGTTTTTCTACTGTTTTCACTGATTTAGACTCGCCTGTACTAAAAGCCTGTAAAATCATTCGTGAAAGACCCTGTATAAAGTGTGAGTGTTTTTCGATTAATCTTCATATTTTGTACTCTCAACAATTATTTCACTACATCCAAATTATATTATATTGACAATTGACATGTGTTGAGATTTGATCAAATGTCAGTGCTGACTACCACAAAACGAAAAGTATGACTAGAAACAATGCGGGAATGAGTTCATTACAGAACTGTTTTTAGTGCTGCAATGAACTCATTAAGATACTGATATAGAGAAACATATTATATATTGTAAATTATGTTCCCAAATTTCACGATATACTAGATTTTACGCAGGAATGAAGTCGTAACCCGTAAATGTAATTCTCTTATACAACAATGAATACAGTTAATTTGACATCCTCATCCTGAATTCCCAGTAACAGTATCGAATTCCAATCTGTTAACACAGTGTTGCTCAGGCACAATAAAGACCCGCCAGCCTTGACCATTTTCATCATGTATTCATATTATGCAGTTTGGAGAAGTGATTACCATTCAGACTGCAGGACCATCCCCGTATTCGTGCCAATCTTCCTGATAACCGAACTGACTTCACCGTCGGAATATCTGAAGCTATGGAGTTAGACGTTAAGCTGTCACTTTCTTGGATGCATGGAGAGCACCTCAATGCATAGCATATTAAACAGACACCGACAAGTAGTAGGAAACACGGCACGTGGCACATGTGGATTTGTGTCAATCAGTTAATTGAATGTTCTCAGAGCAGGAAATGTGTGCAGAGTGAATGTATGGGTATGTTTCATTCATGAGCAACATACTAGTGCAAGTAGTATCAAAGGATTAATTACAGTATTTGGGATCATTTCCTTTCAGAAATGGAGTGCTCAATGCTAAGGGTTATGGTTATATCTGGTTTTTCATTTTGTGCGTAATATTCTGCTGGAGAAAAGCCAACACATTTTCGAATCCGCGAAACTTGAAGAATTATTCGTTCAATATACTTTTTCCAAACTTACCATTGGCATATCTGCGAAGTTATAAGAGGTATGAAAAAATATTTAATAATGTTTCAATATTATAGAGTAGGCTTAATATTGACAACTTCGGGCACTCATCCTGATCAACCCTCCAAGCTCTAGGCTAGGCACCCCCAAACTGGAAATTCTAACGGCAAACCCCTACTTGTGATACATCTTTTAAGAGCTTCAAAGAATACTTCAAAATGATGTAGGAATCATAATATTTCCACCCTCGTTAATAATAGAGTTAGGATTAGATTTACTGATGAAGATGACGTTTACCAACGTTCGTACCGATATTACAGACGTATTTCTGGATTATATCCTTATCTGAAGAAACCCAAACTATCCCTATGACCTGTAAATATGACCTTTGGAGACTCCTCGAAGTCCATTCAGCCATCTTGAGTCATAGAATACCTTCCTCTGAACAAGAAATCGCTAAGACCATATTGCTGTTAGTTGTCTCATAAATTTCTAAGTGAAATGTATTCTGCTACGTGGGTGACCTTAATTTGTTAGAATAACTGTAAACCTCCAGAGATCATTCTGATGGAACTCCATGGTTCCAGCGAAGTATTGCAAGGTAGACAATCTAAGAATCAGCTTTGGCCACTTCCTTAGTATTTTATTACGACGGCAAACTTGAGGATTGTAGAGTTTTGAGATTAATGTAAATGGACTTGTTAATTTAAGCATACAGTGTTCTATTAAATCCAAAAGTGTAAATGCAGAATCATTATCCGTTAGACAACAATAAAAGTCCTCTAATGAAATTGAAAAAAATATTGTAAATTTCAGTTATTTCGTAAAATTTTAAATGCATGATCAATCATCACTTTATTCGTCGGCAATCAGAGGTATAACTGAATACTGAATACTGAATACAATAATTGTACCGGCAGTTAAGACAGTGAAGTCAATCAATGGTTTCATCCACGTGTTAGTAAATCGAGGAGGCAGAAAATTTGATGATATAGTGTATAGTGCAGTACAGCAGACATCTATCTTCACCAAATGTGACCGTACTACTATTTTCCTTTGTGAAGATTCACACGTCATATTCCGTTTTCAGTAATATTCGAAGTATTGCACACCACGAAAAAAATTTTTCCCATTCTTTGAAAATTGTGTACAGTATGTACTTATGTTACTAAAAAAAAAATTTTTCCCATTCTTTGAAAATTGTGTACAGTATGTACTTATGTTACTAAAAACATATATTTGTGAACGATTTCTCTCCTCAATCGTAGGTGAAGATGTGACTTGTTTTCCTGATATCATTGATGATGCACATGATATGACCAAGTGATGAAATAATGTTTAAAGTATATAACATTTTTTTGTTTTATTTTCGACTCCTTATAGCTGTATGCATACAGGGTGAGTCATTGAGTTGTATATTAATTTTAAGCACAGATTCATATCATGAATTATATCTTTCTTTTACCATTTTTCCAAATTCGGTTCAGTTAAAAAACACAGGCTGTTGAAATTTGGAAAAAATAGGTTTTATTTTGTAGCTTTGACACGAATGTCAGTGTCAAGTTTCCTATAAGTATGATACATATTTTCCAAATATTAGTTATTTCCTACTAGCACTGGTTTCCTCTTTATAGACTCGTATATTCATAAAACTAAATGAAATTAGCATAAATAAATCAAAAAAATTGCCATAATTCTCGAATTAAATTGGGAATTTTTTTTTTAATATTCCGATTTCACCGGGAACACCCACTCTCATACCGTTGAGTAGTTCCTTCCTTTCCCCGTCAACTCCAATATTTTACCTTTTCCCACCCCTTCTCCCACCAAAAAACGACCGCCGTTTTTTTCCTTCTTCCCCAAATAAATTCACCCCAGTGAGGCCAATATTGCCCAAATTTGATTAGTTAAGTAAATCAGATGAAGTTTTTTTTTCTTTAATTTTTCTGTCGAATTCATGAATTTGGCAGGAAGATGAAAAAGATATAATATTTGAGAAAATAATCAACCAAAACGTTTCTACTTTCAAAATCACCCTTCACATTATTAGAGAATATTGTTATATTCCATGTTGGGATTACATCCACCGAACAATCGTTTAACTAAAGGAACGAATCCAAAATTAAATTCTGTATGAATAATGAGTACATCAAATAGCGATTTGCTGGACTGGATGCAGCTAATGACTATACGCTGGTCGCAATATGACACAAAATTTGTAACTGGCAAATGCGGTCTGTTCCCTACCAAGCACTCGTTGTGGATTGGCCCTAATGAAAAATGTGCCTTCTCAACACTGTGTTACATGTGTTCTGCTGCTTTGAATTTCACCCTCGATGAAGATGGAGTTTATAATTATGAGGCTGTATGGCTTGGCAGAAACAAGCGTTGTGGTAACTCCTACAGTTATTAACAAGATAGACAACATGGTTTTATCATTTGTGCAAGACGAGAGAGTTGAAAAAAACAAGATTTTATTTTGTAGCTTTGACACGAATGTCAGTGTCAAGTTTCCCATGAGTATGATACATATTCACCAAATATTAGTTATTTCCTACTAGCACTGGTTTCCTCGTTATAGACTCGTATATTCATAAGACTAAATTAAATTAGCATAAATCAATTAAAAAAATCCCATAATTCTCGATTTATTTAGGAATTTTTTTTTCAATATTCCGATTTTACCGGGAACACCGAGAGAGTTGATTATGTTCGTCATTTATTCCTAGAACAAATATTCACTGAAAGTGAATTCTGATTGGTTCGAAATAGACACTTATGTCATTACGCTTATTCACCTCCTAATAAGGAGGATTATATCAACTAACCAAGATGCATAGAATAACAAGGTATCGACTCACAGCATTTCATTTATTTATTTTTGATACATATACCCCCGGTTTCTGAAAGGCTGGTCAAAGTTAACAGAACTGTTAATGTCAAATAAGTCCGAGTTTTTGCGCTTTGCGCAACTCAGATGAGGGTTAACAAAAGATTGATCACTGATTAGTTGACATTTGTGTTGATCAGCCTTTCAGAAACCGGGGGTGAATAATATAGAATTTTCTGTAATAACTCTATAATATGAATAATGCTCTTATGAAATGGTTTTCAATAATCTTTATGATGTATTTGTGACAACAATTTTCCACTACTCCTTAATATTAATACACATACTCCAACTTGATTTTCATTCAATATCCACTGTAAGATTGTACACCATTTTTATCATCGCCTATTCTCACATCCCTTATATATTCTAATTCGCAAAATATAAATGAATACAATGATATCATATAATTCCAACCTCTCTATAAACAACAACTATGACCGAACCTATAGATAGCATAGAGTCTAGACATATTTTATTTGCGGTAGGTCCACGAAGATAGATTTAATTTACAATTAACAAATTTCTCTCTCAAATTTAACAGGTCGATTGAAGGAATTTGGGTTCGACAAAACTTTTCGATTATATCAAAACCCAAGGTCTGAAGGTACAAACCTTGATCCAAACCGTTGATTACTCAATCGAAGAAAATAATCTGACAACCTGGTATTTACTCCAATTCAACCGAGGTAAAGTATAATAATATTCTTATACTGTGACAGAGGCAGGCATAGAAATGTAATAATTATAAGGATATTATGTAATATTCTATTTCATCTAGTATTTATATCTCGAGAGGCATTTTGTTTATGTTAACAAAGATCCGTAGTTATAAGACATTTATCGTCAACAATAATAGGGTTAAATAGGTGCAATGACTATTCGATTTGAATTCATATTTTACTATGAAGTGTTAAATATATTTATCTTTTGACGAATAGACTGAATTTTGGGTCGGATAACAAGTTCTTTTATCACACATCCTACAAATTTATGATTCAAATTGTTAAAATAAAGTAACTCCGTGACCTTAACACGTAGATATTATTGGTCTTTTTAATCTTTTCCCCAATTCTATCGAAATAATATATTTGAGAAGAGGGTTATGGATGGAATTAAGTCGATATTTTCATAAAATTACGTGAAACATGAGTATTGCCGTACATTATTGAAAATTACGGCTATACAGGGCGTTTTTTATAAAATGTCAATTCATAGTTCCTCATGCCAAAACCGTACGATTTGACTGATTTGTGTCATTGGAATAATTCTCGAACTAAACTATTGAAAATAAACTGCTGCCATACAGGGTGTTTTCATCTGGTGGCACAATTGTACGATTGAATTGATTTGCGTCCTTACGCTGCCACAAACAAAGCACGACCCAATAAATGTATGTATTTCAATGAGTCCTTACGCCACCACAGATATAGCACTGTCTATTTTCCACCCAACAGTGAATGTATGTATTTCAGTTGAAACTATTCGTTTGAGACAATTCTTGGCCAAAAAATAGTTATTTTTGGACGCTTGTTTTTATAGTCGGATTTATATTCTTGAAAATATTGGGAATGCTATTTTTTCCTTGAAGCTAAGCGGCATGTTTAGAACCTGGATGGATGACCGCTCTGGCTATAAATTTGAACAGTGCGACAAAGCTCCTGACCACAGAGCTTTTCCAACTTGTTATGTCATCAGACTCTTCCATCAGAATCTTTGTTTTTCTTCAATCCATCATGTGATCTCCATGGATTGTACATATATGTTCTGCTATTTTGGATTTTTGTATGTCTCTATTTCTTAAGTTGTTCGTATATTCCTTACTGCTAGTGGTCTAGGTGTTTCTTATGTATACGATTTACCACAAATATACGGAATACTACATACACAATTTTTTGATTATTTTTTTCAATAATCGATATTGTCTTTGTTAATGAAGACCTAAGATAATTTCGGGTCCTGAAAACGGTTCTTATATTGAACCGATTCTCCTGAATTCTCCCGATTGGCCACGAACATGAGGGATAACATTCAATAGATTGGGTTCTTGTTTTCTTGATTATTCTGTTGCGCTTGATAAAGTGTTATTTGATTAGAAGCTTTTCTATCTGAATTAATTATACATGAATTTAAGAATTGCCTCGGATATCCATTATCTTCGAGGAATGTTTTGATTAATTCAATTACATTATTTTGTATTTCGAGGGCAGAACATATTAGATTACTTCTATAGTGAAGTGTAATAATAACACTTTTTTTCTGAGTTGGTGGTTTGGATAGAAATTCAAATATCTATTTGTATGTATGTATCAGCTTCCTGAAGAAACCTGTTTCAAATGGTCGGGGGATATTTAATTATTGAAACATCCAGAATAAAAGGCTGATTATTTTTCTATATTTCCAAAGTGAATTTTATTGTTGGTTCTTAGAATTTATGAAATCAAAAAAATAAGTCAAACTCTTCTCTATCATGTTGCCAAATTACAAATATATCGTCATTATATCGCCAATATGCTTTTGGTTCCAACGAATATTTATCCACAAAATTTTCTTCGAAATTTCTCATGAATAATATATCACCCATGAATCAAAATGTATCCTCTGATTGGAAACCTCCTTATATGATAAAATTCGGCCGTTTCCCAATAGGTATCTCGCAGGTAATACGAAAAACCATATGTTTATGTTTTTCTGAATCTACTTCAATACCAGATCATCATGCATGCCTTCATACACTTCGATAATTTATACCTAAAATTTGAATATTTCGGTAGTGAAAATCGGTAAATCAAGAAGCAATTTCAAATTAGGTGGAACGCTTTTGAATCGTTGCTATGACGGATGACGTATCAAAAATTTACCATCTGCTTGTTACAGCCAATGTTGACGACGAGCCCTTTATAGGGAGCTGTGTACCGGAATAAAGAATGAAACGAACACGAGAAGAGAGTGATAGTAGATATGACGGGTTACGTCACGGTCAGGCGCCAAGTTTCGATCGTTTGAGCAGGCATTATGTGCAATGAAATTTGAGTGATCATTTTCTCGTTGAAAATTGAAAATTTTGACGGTAGTTCAACTTTTTCAATATCCTTATGGATATAATAATCGATTCCAATAATAAAAAAATCATGCAAGAGACCTATTGTGAATACCAATTCAGCGTTGACAAATAATGTCGCTTCAGAAATCTTCAGTGTGAAACTTGGATTTGACAAATTCACAACGTTGAAGTATCTTTGAGTTATCCACAGAAATGCATATCATCCCCATTGCTGCGAGTCACTGTAAAATAACAACATAAGGTCGTAAAAGCTGATACAGAAATGTAAACTTCGACGTATACCATTTGCTCCGATTTATCCCTTTGGGAACCACCTCTCAAGAAGCCAATATCCTGAGTTCCTCAATGAGCTAACGAAATACGTTCCACGTTCCAACTGAAATCGAAATTGACAAAATTATTCGAAGGGGGAAATTACCTCCGAATGTTACGATACTTTCGTTTCCTTTGAGACGGCAGAGGTAAATGATATCTACCCAATTTGAGAATTCACTTTAGGAAACTTCTGAACCTTACAGATTCCAGGGAAATCACGAAACATACATATTTGAATTTTGTTTTCATTTAGAAAGATATTGTCAGAGATAAATTCTGGGCTTCGTTATAAAAGTGGGTTATTTCTGCCGGTACTAATTATTAGTTGCTCATTTTAATTGAAAGAGGAGTGGTAGAACAATCACACTTTCGAAACATTTTATAGGGATATATTAAAAATTCTTAAAAAGCACTGGGGTGAATTCAGGAGCTTTTGGGCGCATGTTCTTCTCTCTATTCACGCCTGACACACCTTCACGATATACTTCATGCCAGAGCTGATCCGAAGCTGTGCTTAGTGCTCGTGAATGTGCTTGAAGCCTTTTTGTGCTCCCGAGTACTGTGCTCCCAAGCACTTTTTAAAACCAGTGCTTAGTGCTTAGTATTTCAAGCACTTCATGAAAAGGCTTAGTGCTTAGTAATACCTTAAGTGCCCCCGAGCACCTTCGAGGATTACTTAGCACTAAGCCTTTCCGACATCTTGTCGTAGCACGAATAGATGCTGACGCGCTGTGGTCGGAGGAGTTAATGGTACCAGATTTATTCGAAATATGCATTTATTGAAAGGTTTTTTCTGGGTTTTCTCTCCCAAACTCTGAAAAATATCTATAAAATAAAAATTAATTATTTTGTGATTTGCTTCTGCGTAAGAGACACAAGATATCTTTTGTTTCTTACGCAGAAGCAAATCACAAAATAATTAATTTTCATTTTATAGATATTTTTCAGAGTTTGGGAGAGAAAACCCAGAAAAAAACCTCTCAATAATGAGTATACCTCCCACAGTATCCTTTAATGATTACTTATTTGCATTTAAATTTATATCTTATTTACAATGCTAAATTACTTATGATTACAAGCACAATAGAAAACAATGCTATCCAATTTCTGCGTATTATATTTTTGACATTTTGAGAAATTAAAAAAAAACTGACTTCATGTTGATCAATTTGAATTAAATTATGTATTAATGAAAAAATGCCCCAAAGAGCACTGAATTCACGTCAGTGCTTTTTTTATTATTAGGGGGTTTTCTCTAATCAACGGTTGCGTGAAAAGTGCGCGGAATGAAAATGAAAATAACAATTTATAATTCTACAAATGACTTTATTCTTCAGTATAATCTCCTAAAAGCTCAATACACTTTGTCCAACGCTCCTCCAATAATTTTATTCCATCCCTGTAATGAGATTCCAGAAGCTCTGCAAAATACCCGTCTACATGGGCTATGGCCTCTTCATTAGACGAAAAATGCTTTCCGCGGAGGAATTGTTTGAGATTTCTGAAAAGATAGTAGTCGCTGGGAGCCAAATCTGGTGAATACGGTGGATGCTCAAGCAATTCGTACTTTAATTCCTTGAATTTAGCCATGGTGAAAACACTTTTGTGAACAGGTGCGTTGTCTTGATGAAAAATGATTTTTTTGTGTTGCAAACCGGGTCTTTTCTCACGAATTTTTTCATCCAATTGATCCAAAAGGTTACAATAATATTCAGAGTTGATTGTTTTACCTTTCTGAAGATAATCGATAAACAAAATCCCTTTTGCATCCCAAAAAACTGATGCCATAACCTTCTTTGCTGATCGTTGGCTCTTTGTCTGCTCTGGAGCCGAACATCCAGCTTCAGTCCACTGTAAACATTCTTGTTTCAATTTAGGATCATGGTGGTAGATCCAAGTCTCATCCATAGTTATAAAACGACGCACAAAATCTAATTTATTCTGCTTAAAACGATCCAAATGCTGCTGACAATGTTGTTTACGATTGAGTTTTTGTTGAATTGTTAACGTGTGCGGCACCAGTTTTCCAAACAGCTTTCTCATATGTAATTCTTCATGTAAAATATGTCGTACTCGTTCATCTGAGATGCCTACGGTATCAGCAATTGCACGCGTAGTCAAGCTTGGATCTTCACTAACCATATTATGTACTTGCTCAATGTTTTCTGATGTTGATGCAGTTTTTGGACGTTCACTGTGTGGATCATCTTCAACGCTGGTACGACCACTTTTAAACAAGCCAGCCCACTTACAAACCATTGTTTTTGAAGGAGCAGATTCACCCAACACATTTACCATGTCTTCATGAATTTCCATTGATTTTAAACCTTTTTTTACAAAGTATTTAATCACTGCACGATGTTCAATTTTTTCCATTGTTAAAAAATACACTGACATGTCAACTTCAAATGGCTTGTATACAAAGAATGAATTGACAGATCAAAATGAAATTTTGCGTATGTTCTTATGAAAGATGAAATATTAAAATGCCGTAGAAGATTTAGTTCTACCCTTGAAAAATAGATGGCGCTCCGCGAACTTTTCACGCAACCCATAGCTCATTTCGTGCGAGAGTTATATCTATGTCTATGGATGAAAAGCAGTCTCACTACTCTCAGATCTCTTACTTCATGTTCCGTTCCGAAATGTAAAACTTTTCTGAAAAAAACTAATTTCGGAGCAAACAACTGAGATTTTTTCACTCATTTCGTGCGAGAGTTATATCTATGTCTATGGATGAAAAGCAGTCTCACTACTCTCAGATCTCTTACTTCATGTTCCGTTCCGAAATGTAAGACTTTTCTGAAAAAAACTAATTTCGGAGCAAACAACTGAGATTTTTTCACTTCGCTCACAATTCTTCGATTGATTAGATAATGTCATGTCTCAGGAAAATAAGTTGACATTATGACAATTCATACATAGTATAATTATATCATTCTGTGACAACGTTGAAATACGATTTATTATTAAAATTTTGAAAAATCATATCTCCGAAAGTATTAGGTGGTAAGAGTTAAAAATGATATAATTGGATTCTTATGGTAAAACTGCTTATTGAAAAAAAATTAATTTGGAATCTGTTTTTTAAAAAAAATTTTTTTTTGTTACTCCGAAACCATCAGTCCGATTTTGCCTAATAACGAACTCAGCCGAGATATTTATTTCCCAAACCTACTCTGAAAATTTCAACTGTCTAGCTCATTCTGTTCGAGAGTTATCGTGCCTACGGCCGGCCGGCCGGACAGAATCAATTTCGACCACGGATTCTTGATCAGTGAGTCGAACCAAATCATTTAAGACCATTTTCATCGAAAAATTCGAAAATTACAGACATTTGGTCAAATTGATAAGCACTCAGTTCCGAGGAACTAGAGCGCCAAAAATTATCTAGTTATTGTTGACATGATTGGGTGAAATTGTTTCATATGACACAAAATGACAAAATTAGAATGGTTGTTAGGACTCTAAAAAATATTCACTACTTCATCATTACTGAAAATTATACTTGGCAAAGAAATGAAAATTAAATGAACTTACCACGACCACATTTCCCTTACTGAGTTGTTCATTTTGCCCGAGCATAGATCCTGAACGATAAGCCATCATCATTAATGCACGTCAGCTTAAATGAACAGAGGATGGTAAAGGCCGAAATTACTTATGGGAAATATCAAAACCAGCGTGAGATCTTGCGGAAAGCACTCACTTAATTCGAGCGTGAAAGGGCATAGCACAATGCAAATTTCCGGTACGAAATGTGGTTATTCAGTATTCAGTGCAACCTGGTGCATGACAGATGTTAACGTGTAGTGGCCGACACTCTTGCATCGTACACGTCAGGCGATACTGGTGGGTGTTATCACGAGGTGGAAATTGTGAAGTGAAAATAACATGACTTGTTTACACTTTATATTCAGGAGTAACAGGGTTTGATGGCGTAATCCTAGACATAAAGTGGTGTATTTTTGAATTGTATTCAAGGCGATGAATATGCAAGGATTCCAAAACTGCATTGTTTTAATGTCACACAAAGATTATTGAATACATACTTGGTAATTTATCAAATGTGTTTTTACAATTATATATATATATATATATACAGAGTGAGTCTTTAAGTTGTGCATTAATGTTGACCAAAGATTCCTCCAGTCAAATGAAACACTTTTTTCATTTACCATTTTTCCAAATTCGGCTCTGGTAAAGAAATACAGGCTGCTGAAATTTCGAATAAAAATCAGTTTTTCTTTTCTATCTTTGACATGGAAATTCCGAATGGAATGAATTTTGGGGTGAAGTTTTCTATAGCTATGATACATAATTTCCATTCAACAGTTTTTTCCTACTTCCACTCGTTTCCTAGTTATAGACTCGCAAATTAAAAAAACTATGAGAAATTAGCATAAAGAAAGCAGATCAAGCTTAGCTTAAGTTATTATAAGAATCTTCAATCACTTTAGAAAAATAAAGTATTCTTCATCATTTCTCCTAAAACGTACTGTTCTCAAGATATTCTTCTTTGAATTATATGAAGTCTGATGAAAAATCCAGAAATTTCACGACATTTATCAATCCGCCCCTGGATAAGGAACCCTCAATCAAAACCAGAGATATGATACCTCTATATCTCTGATCAAAACTGAAAGCCACAATGCCATCGTTCATAGATTATCATTTGGATTGAAAATTTCATAAAACATTTAATAGGTGTGAAAGGATTGAGTTCTATTAACAAATATGTATGTAATAACTTGCGTTTGTTCGCAAGTTCTTGATTCTCTTTCGGACAAAAAAATAATTCAAAGCCTAAAGACTTACTGTTTTGAACAATCCTTCGAAAGCAATCAAATATTTTACTTAAGAACAATACGTACGTGAAATTTATATTGAAATCAGGATGTACCTATCTACACAAATAAAAATATGATCGATTCTGCAGAATTGATATCAGCTCTTAGTAATCCCTGATTTCATTTCAAATACCTACTTACGTCTCTCATATTTTAGAATATGTATAAATTATTATTTTCTAAGATTCAGATAGCTTACCTTTGAAATTTAATTATTTATTTTTATAATATTCATACAACCGGACGACTAATAGGCCATCTCCGTTGTTAGATATAATCTATTGATCTTTATAAAACTTTAAATAAGTCAAAAACAATTCAATGAACATGGAAAAAACGAATAAAATATGATAATTTAGTAAGACTTAGCATTGCAATACACAATGTTTTGCCCTTCATTGCATCTCACTCTTATGTTGGAGTCAAAGCCTCTCCCTCTAAGCTCTTCTTCTACTTATTATTAGATCATTGCTATAAAGTTCGAAGTTCGATCATCGATTATTAGTGTTCTGTACTGTGATTTATATTGAGGTTGGAATTGGAGTTAATTTTCAAGTATCATTGAAGATATATAGGATATTTAAGGATTATTCTTAATAGAAGATCATGAAATTGTGTATATTATTATAGTGGAAACAATTGGGTAATGAAGTGTCGAATGGATAGCATAGGTATCAAGTTAATGTTCACTGTTTTAATATTCAATAATTGAAGAAATGTTTTGCTGGAAATAATGCATTAATGGCCAAATCATATTAATTGAGTGAGTAAATAAGTTTTCTCAAACAAATTCAGTGAATTTCAAGCATCAGATGATTCAGATTTGGTCAATATTTAATACGAGTTAGATTAAAAGTAATCTGTGATCATCGTACAGAGAAAATGCAGATGAGTATCAGCCCACTGTAAAGTATTTAAACGTTTATAACATTTTACCTGAGCCAAATCTGGAAAAATAGTAAATGAAAAAAGTGTTTTAATTGATGAGAGGAATATCTGGTTAAAATTAATCCACAACTTAAAGACTCACCTCGAACATTACCATTTGTTTCGATCTAACAATGAAGTATGTGTATGACAACAGTGTTAGCATAGGTTAGTTAAAGAGGAAATACTATCTGCGTACTGTGTATATATCCCTATAATGAATTTGAACCAAAAAACCATTGGTCACGCTATTCCTTGATTAAATGTTTATTGAAAATGAAAGAAAATATTAATATAAATAAGTGTTTCAAGTCCAAAAAAAGATAACATTTTTACTAAAGAAGACATCGTCAAGTTTAGGTCAGCATAAGATGATCTTTACGCCATGATCCAAGTGTCAACGATATTTGCCGGGCTTGCCGGAACTTACGAATATAACCCTTGAGGATACTGAAGATGAGGGAGAACTAATAAACGTGAAAAATTCGAATTCCAATAACCTCGCAGCAAGTTCATTTCTGATATCTGAAGACATAAATTTCGGGAAGTTTTTGAAACTATAAAGAACAGATTTACTACCCTCAACCACCACCCATCGTACTTTCTTTGTAAATAATCAAAATGACATTCTAGTATGTTTTGATATTGTTCGTTTGTTCCCCAATGTCTCTGTCGATTAGTCGCTTCAAATAGTTCCAACGAAATTAGAAAATGATGACTCGGTGATTAAAGAGTCAAAATTTAATGCTAATGATATTATGGAAATGCTTGATGTATGTTTGAATACCACCTATTTCCAACTAGGAGATGTTTTTTACCGACAAAATTTTGGAATGGCGTAGGCTTCTTCTTTATCACCTGTAATGTGAGTGAGTAACATTTTCATGTGCAATTTTGAAGAACAATTTGTGGATACATATTTGTTGAAAACAAAAGCTTGGTGGCGATATGTTGACGATATATTTCGTAATTAAATGGTATCTTTTTGGGTTTTCTCTCCCAAATTATGAAAAATATCTATTAAATATAAATTAATTATTATGTGAATTGTTACTGCGTCAGAAACAAAATATATTTGTCGAAAGCCAAAAATCGGACAATGCTACCTAATAAACAATAACAAAACGACATCAACGATGAAACAACTATTTGGCAACGTTTCGGAATTAAAATCAGACTAATTCGCCAGACACTAACGAAAATCTTCAGAATTATTAACTGTTGATATAGCTATTCTGAAATTCTGGAATGGTCAGAATTGTGGCAATTGTTCGATTTATTGCTTCTAACAAATATCTTTTGTTTCTTACGCAGAAGCAATTCACGAATAATAATTTCTTATTTAATAGATATTCTACAGAGTTTGGAGAGGAAAGCCAGAAAGAAACAATATAATAATGAATAAACTTCCCGCCGTATCCTTTAATGATTATTTGATACCATTTGATAACATGATAGAGAAAAGTTAAAAACATTTTTCGAAGTTCAAATTCAAAGATCCGAACCATTTCGATACAAGTGTCTTGAGGAAGCGGACACAAACAAAAAGATATTTGAATTTCTATTCGAACCATCAACTTAGCGTGAAAAGAGGTGATATTAAAACATTTTACGTTAGAGCTAATCTGATTTGTTCGACTCTTGAAATTCGAAACAATAAAATCGATTTCATCAACAAATTTCTTGGAGATAATTCGTGGCCTTTCTGAAAAAATCAGAAGAATTAAGTTCAATATAAGAAGCGTTTTCAAGACATAATATAATCTTAGATCTTTATTAACAAAGACAAAACCCATTAATGAAAAACAAAAATAAAAAACTGTGTATATAATAAAGAAATATTGATCGTACGGAGAAGTGTATTTCAATGGGAAGGTTTAGTGGGTCGTTCCGCAAAAAAGAGTAGAATTAACCACTAGACCTTCCCATTGGCTATATTATATATTCCTTGTATTTGTGGTAAATTATATACAGGTGAAACATCGGGATCACTAGAAGTAAGAAAGTTGGAACATAAGAAGAAATCAACAAGTCCAGAGCGTTCCTGCCAATAGGGTCCTTCATAAATGGCTTCGACTAATTAATAAACTTATGCATATATTTCACAAGTCAAATAGACCCCAGGGGGTTCATCGATTTGCCGAGAAAGCAAGAGCAGACGCGTTTCTGGCTTCTTGGCCTTCATCAGTACTCTGTAGCTTCTCAACAAATTCAACTAAACTGACCCGGTTTAAGCCTCTCAGAGCCGGCTTGGTCGATCATACCTAATCGCCCACTCCACCTATGAGACAAAACACGGAAATCAGCCTTTCCCCACCAGTGAATATTCGAAGCGTGAAATCATATGCCACCATTCACTCGATATTAATCGAGAAACGAGTCCCGCAGAGCTCAGACAGTATCTTCCCATGGCCATGAACGCTGTTTAGCGTTTTCAAAAAAAAAAATAAAATATGGCGATACCGTTGTTAATAAATCAACAAGTCCAGAGCTTTTCTGCCAATAGGGTCCTTCATAAATGGCTTCGTATAATTAATATACTTATGCATATATTTCACAAGTCAAATAGACCCGGGGGTTCATCGATTTGCAGAGAAAGCAAGAGCAGACGCGATTCTGGCTTCTTGGGTTTCATCTAGGTGGCGTGGGCGATTAGGTATGATCGACCAAGCCGGCTCTGAGAGGCTTAACCCGGGTCAGTTTAGTTGAATTTGTTGAGAAGCAACAGAGTACTGATGAAGGCCAAGAAGCCAGAAACGCGTCTGCTCTTGCTTTCTCGGCAAATCGATGAACCCCCTGGGGTCTATTTGACTTGTGAAATATATGCATAAGTATATTAATTATACGAAGCCATTTATGAAGGACCCTATTGGCAGGAACACTCTGGACTTGTTGATTCATTAACAACGGTATCGCCATTTTTCATTTTTACACAAGAACAAATTGAGAAATAGAGACAATCAAAAATAGCAGAACATTTACGTACAATCCAAAGATGATGAATCTGAGTAATACAAAGATTCTGATGACACAATCTGATTAAGTTAGTTGGAGACTTATGGAGTTGACTTGTATTTCGTTGAACAGAGAATGCAATTTTGCAAACTGCTCAATTGGAATTGACCATATTTGGCTCAATTTATCAACAAAGGTGTTGGAATTTGGAAATTTCTAAGCAAAGTATAACCATGTTACTATGATTTTCGAGGTGATAATTCTCGAATTTCAGAATAGCTATACCTATCAACAAAAAATAATTCTGAGGATTTTCGTTAAGTTTCTGACGTAGAAGTCTGATTTAGACTCCGAAACGTTACGAAATAGTTGTTTCATCGTTGATGTTGTTTCGTTATTGTTTGTCAGGTAAAATTGTTAGATTCATTGATTCTGACAAATATCTTTTGTTCCTTACGCAGAAGCAATTCAAAAAATAATGAATTTTTGTTTAATAAATATTTTTCAGAGTTCGGACGAGAAAACCCATTAATAAACGATTAAATAATCAATATAGGTATCAATAAAATTGGATATACATGGATTATACAAGCCATAGTTCTATGCGTTCTTCAACAGCAACCTTCTTAGCAGGCACGGGTGAAGGAATTTCAAAAATGAAACAACTAGGAGGTTGGAAATGGACTGCTATGACCGAGACGTACGTGGAAGAGTCCGAAAAACGAAAAAAATATGTGTAAACTTCAGCTTCGGATACAGAAATTGGTTCAAGCCCTGTGGACAGGAACTTTTTGATGCAATTGTTCACACAGACAAATTATATCTCCGAAAGTATAGGTTTCTCAGAGTTGGGAGTTATATCAATGGATTCCTATGATAGAAATGCATCATGAAAGAAATTGAATTTAAAAAAAGTGTCGTTTAAAAAAAAGGTTCAAAAATTTTGTCATAAAAAAGAGCAATCTACAATGCTTCAATGCTTTAATGCTTCAAAAATTGTCATTAAATTTATTTATCAAGATTAAATGAGCAATCTGAAATGGTTCAACCTCGTGGAATGGGTTGTAGCAACTTACACTGGGTGCATAGTTTTCACAACTCGAAATACCTAAGGAACGTATCATCGAAATGTCTAGCGCAAGGCTGGAGACAATCATAGCAGATTGTCCATTTATTCCTGATATTTGAGTAGGTAGTGGATTACGAACAAATTATTTTAATAGTTCAAAATATATTAATAAAATACTATCCTCTTTTCATAATTTAAAATGTAATAGTTCATACCACTAACACATTATTTTCTGTATTATGAACCTTAACTCAAGAAAAAATGATTGATACACAATTGTAGATCCATATTTCAGTATTTTTTTTCTAGCAACATTATGAAAATACTGTATATGAGAACATGTCTCACTACAGAAGGAAGTAATAGTATATTACGCACCGAGGGAGAAAAGTAGGACATTCACGCCCGCGAATGATTGTCTCCCGAGCCGGAGGCGAGGGTGACAATCGCGGGCGAGGATGTCCTACTTTTCTCCCTAGGTGCGTATACGATTTTTTTCTCAACCAGGATGAAAAGTTTTCTTCTCCGTCTAATTCACTTTCATCAGAGTTAATCAAATCCATTTTTTATTATAATTGTCGGTATTCACTGAAATAATTAATTATTTTGAATCAGCTGTCAACAACTTGAGATACAAACACGCGGTTGCTAGGTAATTGCCGGGAGATAAAGTAAATTTGCCATCTCACCGGGAGAGAATCTGGTACTTTTCTCCCGCGTGACAGGGACGAAAAGTGAACTTTTCATCCCGGGGGAGAAAAAAAGGTAATATTAACCTCAGTGATCAACGAACAGTAATTTCTTTTGATGATTCCATTATGATCTTCTTTCCTATTGCCTCTATAAACTACATCAAAACAGTCTTGTATATATTCACAAATTCAAGAATCGAATTTTTGCTTTCCAAGAGAAAATAACAACTATGATTTGATAATCTATTATAGCTAGGAAACATGGCATTTATGAATATTGATTACAATATATGTGAATACATAGAACTTACGATGTATTATTGAAACTTTGAAACATCATAGAAAGTATTTGCTTGTTAGAGTTCAAAATGATAGCAATGGATTCTTATGCTGAAAATGAATCTTACAAAAGTTTGAATTCAAAAGTTGTAATGTAAAAAAAAAATTTTTATTCGTTACTCCGAAACTATTAGACCGATTTTGCCCAATATTGAACTTAACCGAGATATTCATCCCTCAAACTTACTCTGAAAATTTTAACTGTCTAGCTCATTCCGTTCGAGTGTTATCGTGTTAACTGCCGGACAGAATTGATTTCGACCACGGATTCTTGATCAGTGAGTCGAACCAAATCGTTTAAGACTATTTTCAGCCAAAAATTCTAAAAATACACATATTTGGGCAAATTGATAAGCACTCTGTTCCGAGCAACAAGAGCGCCAAAAACGAATCATGTTCATCAAATTCACACAGTCGCACTACAATAAGCCATTATATTATGCTGTGTTGAGTCTGATCCAGGACCTGGAGATTTGCAGCAGCAAACCATCGGCAATCAATCTCCAAAATGTATCGAATGGTACCTACACTATTAATGTAAAGGTAAAACTTCTCGAAAATGTCGTTGCTAGGCGAATTGTATGATTATTTTAGTAGCTGAAGATTATTTTATGCGATGTGAGAAGCCGCCGTGAGTGTATTCACTTCCACTTTTTAATAATTATTTACGAAATTTGTATTTCAACTAGAAACAGAGTGAAATTGTAGGTTCTTTTTAACACGCTTTTATTAGCTTGGGTTGTATCTGACTATGTATGTAACGGAATCTTTGAACTTAATTTTCACCAGTTTCCAGAAGTCTGATTAATTTGAAACTTTGCATACGTATCAAGAACCGATGACAATGCAATAATTTGATAACAGTTTCCCATTATCCTTATTATCCACAAAAATTGATTATTATTTATAGCATATTATCTCATACCGGGCACCTCCGCCAATTTGCAACGAGATGTTTCAGGTCCCATACTGATGGGATATCGCATGAGCGACAAGCGCAGACAGATACTCCGCCGTATTCACAAAGTATTCAATCTCCGTTAAGTCCTAACTGAGGTCCTCAGTTAAGAATAAATTTGAATCGCAACCTCAGTTAAAGTATTTAACGGTGGTGAAACTGGCCTGTTTCACGTTGATTTTCACTTTAGGTAACTGAGGTTCCGATTCAAATTTATCCTTAACTGAGTACCTCAGTTGTGACTTAACGGAGATTGAATGATTTGTGAATACGGCGGACTATCTGTATCTCATGTACAAAATCTCACAGAGTGGAGCCTGTCTATCGCAAGGCGATTTGTCGCATGCGATATATCATTTTGGGCTCATATTCTAACAGTTCTAACATGTTCTAACAGTTTCCCATTATCCTTATTGGGACCGCCAGGATTAATAAAATTTTGAATGAAATGATGAGATTGCGAAATAATTTGTGAGACATTTCAATACCACATGTCAACAAATAACTAATTGATAAATCGAACTAAAAAATGAAAAATAAATAATAGTTTGAAAAAACTAAAAAAACACGCTTTTATAGCTAACCGAACTAAAAATTAGAAAATAATTTTTAATTTCAGAGAGTTTATAATACAGTAGTAGAAGATCGAACAATCAATCAGAATTTATCACCCCAAAATAAAATTATAATAAAGTTTAAGTTATTAACAAAAGAATTCAATTCAGAGTAAAAAAGCGTGGGGTGCATTTTACTACTTTTCATAACTCTCTTCTCATAAATAGTTGCCAATAGAATTGTTGCTACATTTACTTTATCAAGCACCCCACGCTGTTTACTCTGAATTGAATTCTTTTGTTAATAACTTAAACTTTATTATAATTTTATTTTGAGGTGATAAATTCTGATTGATTGTTCGATCTTCTACTACTGTATTATAAACTCTCTGAAATTAAAAATTATTTTCTAATTTTTAGTTCGGTTAGCTATAAAAGCGTGTTTTTTTAGTTTTTTCAAACTATTATTTATTGCATGCACATTCTGGGGAACAGCTTGCTATTATTTTGCCCAGATGTCTATAAATTCCGATTTTTCTGCGGAAAATGGTCTCAAAAACAAGGTTCTACTAACTCATTCATAAGTTTTGTTATTTTTAAGTTTTGGCAGTTAATTATATTTTAAAATCAAATTTGATTCATGATTACAGTCATATATAGATCCAACCCTGAGATAAAGAGTTCCAACACTCATAATAAACAAAATTGGTTGAAGCCCTGTGGACAGGAGCTATCTGGCGCTCTTGTTCAAACAGACAAATTATATTTCCGAAAGTATATTGCCTCCTCAGAGTTGGGAATTATATCAATGTATTCTTATGATAGAACTACGTCATAAAGTAAATTCAATTCAAACAATAGTTTATTTATCAAGATTAAATGAGCAATCTGAGAATGAGAACTGCACCATGGAAGAAATCAAATTAATATAGCTGAAATGAATTTGTCTCTCTCATAGAACAGGATTACATGTACGAGTATGAATACAGATCATATAATAAATCATAGATAGAATAATTATAGCATTCTGTGAAAACATAGAAGTACGATGCATTATTGAAATTTCGAAAAATCATATCTCCGAAAGTATTAGCTTGTTGGAGTTGAAAATTATATCAATGTATTTTCATGGTGAAACTGCATCTAAAAAAAATTGAATTTGAGATTTGTTAATTTAAATTAAAATTTTTTTTCGTTACTCCGAAAATATATATATATATATATATATCTGGCTTATTTTGCCCAATAACGAATTATACCGAGATATTCATCTTCCTAACCTAGCCTAGCTCATTCCGTTAGAGAGTTATTGTAGAAACAAAATTTGAAAATTTTTGAAATTTTTTTTTAGCACTTTAAAGTAACCTGATCAATACAAAACTTCACATGCGTATAAAGGTCATGATTCTACAATTTGATGCTCAATTCAGATAGATCGAGTGATCGGTTTCGGAAATATTCATAAAAAATGCTACTAAGAACGGCCATAACTCCGAAACCGCTCTATGGATTTTGCCTTTTAACGAACTCGTCCGAGATATTTACGCTCCAAACCTACCCTGCAAATTTCAATCCTCTATCTCCTTTCTTTCGAGAGTTAACGTGTTAACGGACGGACGGCTGGACAGAATCGATTTCGACCTCGGATTCTTGATCAGTGAGTCGAACCAAATCGTTTGAGACCATTTTCAGACAAAAATTCGAAAATCACAGACATTTGGGCAAATTTATAAGCACTCTGTTCTGAGGAACAAGAGCGCCAAAAAGTGGGAAAGCCCTGTGGACAGTTTTGGCGATCTTTCAAACTTTGACAATTCATATCTCCGGAAGAATTGGTTTCTCTGAGTTGGCAATTATATCAATGGATTCTTATGATAGAACAGCATCATAAAATTAGAAACGTAGGTCTAAGACTCACCTATTATTTACTTACAGCGAATTATAATTAGAGCATTCTACGAAACCATAAAATCAAGATTGATTATTGAAATTTTTAAAAATTTCCGAAAGTATTAGTTTGTTGGAGTTGAGAATGATATCAGTGGATTCTTATGATTAAACTGCATCGCAAATAAAATTGAATTTGAAATTTGTAATTAAAAAAAAAAATTTTTCACTCTGTTCCGAGGAACAAGAGCGCCGAAAATTATCAAATTCAAATAAAAATTTAATTCATAATATTCGAGTTCAGGTATATTTAGATCACACTCTAAAAATGAAATTCATTATTATCAAATATGAACAAATTAAAGTCATTGGCACCCATACATTATTATTATTAAAATCATAACTTCATAAAAAATATCTATATTATTACCAAGTAAACCTCCGAAATTGTATATCTCTCCATTTTCTCCAATTAATGAGGAGAAATCACGAGGATTTTCCTTAGCTCGATACAACTGAGGCTTATTTTACAAGAAAATAATAATAAAAAATCTCATTGAGTGAAACCTGTTTTCATTTGGGCTCTGCATAAAACTTCCTTCGAATACTGCTCCGTATTTAAACTTACCAAACTAGCATGTACGATCTAGCTTTGAACATTACCAATGTGACTGTAAAGTTCAACTTCATTGAAAGCGGTTAATCGAAGCCATATTCAAACCTAAACTACACCACCAACCCATGGATTAATAGCGGATAGTGGTCACTTTGTTGGTCTTTGTGTGTTAACTTTTGCTTTATGGATCCACTACATATTAGTAATTGTGCAAGAACCCGTAGGATGATCCATGCATTTGGGATTCTTTGATGTATAGTGACCGATCTGCTTGATATTTATCATAATTATGCTCTCATCCTTCCATTTTCTTGATGTACAGAGAAGTCTAAGAATAGGTGAGAGAAGTTTGAAAAATATAACTGATAGGGAGATTAATTTTGCTCATATTATATATTGAATCCTCACACAAGCACTTGATGCAATTCCATATATTCTCGAATGAAAAATGATATATACTTTTTACTGATTTATTGAATATTGTGACATATATTATATTCAAACGAAACGGTGACTTTTTCACACGCTTTTATAGGCTTCACCTGTATGTTTGCTTGCTTGTTTGCTCGTAACCGACTTTTTTCAACGCGATTTTGACACACTTTGGACGATCAGATTTTATTTAAACTTTGCAGACTTTTCAGGGGCCGATGACATTACAATAATTTCATAATAGTATCCCATTATCATGACTAGGATCGCCAGGATCGATAAATTCCGTTAGGGATCCTCTGCATGAGAGTAGGAGAGTAAGAGCTAGCGCGCGATCTCCGCATGCGATAAATCGAACTCAAAATGAGAAAATAAATTATAGTTTAAAAAAAACTAAAAAACACGATTTGATGCTAAATCGAACTAAACAGTATACAATAATTTTTGAGCATTCAAACAAAATGATGTTAGTAATATTTAGAGAAAATCGTATATCAGTTCTTGAAAATATTCTATATGTACGATCAGTGAAAAAATAGACCTGCGATTTATAAAATATTAAAAAAAAATTGGTTCAAGCACTGACGTGAAGTCAGGAGCTTTTGCACGTATGTTCTATTGTCCATTCTCCTTTATTGGACACCCTTAATCGAATTAACCATTTACGATTTACAAACGCCTGAAATCGGTTTACTCGGTGACTGGATTCCTGATTTTATCTTCATATACTTAGGAAAACAAAAGCAAAGGTATGTCACTACATTATAAAAAAAATGATAAATATTTTTGCTTTTACGAAGTCGATTGAGCGGAAATTCGGTACACCATTGCAAAATCGTAGCAAGAATTTATGGGCAGAATTTCAGTTGATTCTGATGCATAGTTTCTGAAATATAAAATTTTTGAAGAGAAAAAGTTATAATAATGAAAAATGGCGATACCGTTGTTAATAAATCAACAAAGTCCAGAGCATTCCTGCCAATCGGGTCCTTCATAAATGGCTTCGTATAATAAATATACTTATGCATATATTTCACAAATCAAATAGACCCCAGGGGGTTCATTAATTTGCCGAGAAAGCAAGAGCAGACGCGTTTCTGGCTTCTTGGCCTTCATCAGTACTCTGTAGCTTCCCCAACAAATTCAACTAAACTGACCCGGGTTAAGCCTCTCAGAGCCGGCTTGGTCGATCATTTTAATCGCCCACGCCACCTATGAGACGAAACAAGGAAATCAGCCTCTCCCCACCAGTGAATTTCTGAAGCGTGAAATCATATGCCACCATTCACTCGATATTAATCGAGAACGAGTCCCGCAGAGCTCAGACAGTACCTTCCCAATGGCCATGAACGCTGTTTAGCGTTTTCAAAAATAATAATGAAAAATGGCGATACCGTTGTTAATAAATCAACAAAGTCCAGAGCGTTCCTGCCAATCGGGTCCTTCATAAATGGCTTCATATAATAAATATACTTATGCATATATTTCACAAATCAAATAGACCCCAGGGGGTTCATTGATTTGCCGTGAAAGCAAGAGCAGACGCGTTTCTGGCTTCTTGGTCTTCATCAGTACTCTGTAGCTTCCCCAACAAATTCAACTAAACTGACCCGGGTTAAGCCTCTCAGAGTCGGCTCGGTCGATCATTTTAATCGCCCACGCCACCTATGAGACGAAACACGGAAATCAGCCTCTCCCCACCAGTGAATATCTGAAGCGTTCATGGTCATTGGGAAGATACTGTCTGAGCTCTGCGGGACTCGTTCTCGATTAATATCGAGTGAATGGTGGCATATGATTTCACGCTTCAGATATTCACTGCTGGGGAGAGGGTGATTTCCGTGTTTCGTCTCATAGGTGGCGTGGGTGATTAAAATGATCGACCAAGCCGGCTTTGAGAGGCTTAACCCGGGTCAGTTTAGTTGAATTTGTTGGGGAAGCCACAGAGTACTGATGAAGGCCAAGAAGCCAGAAACACGTCTCCTCTTGCTTTCTCGGCAAATCAATGAACCCCCTGGGGTTTACTTGATTTGTGAAATATATGCATAAGTATATCTATTATACGAAGCCATTTATGAAGGACCCGATTGGCAGGAACGCTCTGGACTTTGTTGATTTAGAGAAAAAGTTCTCTATTTTTTTTAGTGATATATGATATTCATGAAATTTCGTGAAAATTAGCGCATCGGCATTTTACAAGTAACAACCGAGTTTTAATTGGATCGGATTTGTATATTTTGAACTATAGAGTAAATTCAGATGGGTATAACTCCTAAACCATCCAGCTGATTATGCCTTTTAACGAACTCAAAAGGCGCATTTGGATGCGCGTCGTCATCTCTTTCCGTTCTCAAGTTATCGTGAGATAGATAATATTATTTCATATTTTTTGTCAAATTGTCCAGTGATAGAATCCTCAAATACGTCTTTGCGTTGGTATTCTACAACTAATTTTTGAGTTATCGAGTAAACCATATTTCAGAGTAGGTATAACTCCGAAACCGTTTGGCCGATTATGCACAACAGCGAAATTAACTCTCTCAATCGGATAGACAACCTACCCTGGAAACTGCTTGCCACTTTCTCTTTATGTTCGAAAGTTATCGTGGCAACGTTCGCCCATCCAGCTACATAACTCACTCAAGGCTTCTCGGATCAAATTTGATCTCGAGCTGTTCATATGTGAGTTGAACGTTCGTTTGGGACCATTTTTGGCAAAAAATCGAACATTATAGACATTTGGGCAAAATGACGCCAGAAATTTGTGCTCGAAAACAAATAAAATTTTCTGATTCATATAATGGTTTTGATTGAGTATTCAAATAATGAAGTATTGCTGATGTTTTCTGTTCTTGACTCGTCAGAACACACCTTCACGGTCCTGTACCATTTTCTTCATCCATATGACAATGGATCAGAAAATAGCTAAATAATGATGTTATACTGCAGTAGTTGAATCCCATCTCACGTTATCGAACGAGGTAGCGAGCAGCAGTTCAGTACGTTGAACGATAACAATATGCTACCCTAAATTTTCTGGCTTAGCGCCTTCGAATTGAATTATTTTAGGTTATGAAGTGTACGATGCACTTGAGTGAACTCATTCGCGGTGACAGGAATGCATAATGATGCAGCACAGCGAATGAGGTAGGTGTTATCTCCAGAGGCTACGATCATAATCACTTTCAAGGTGTTATTTCAATATTACTCCTGCAATATCTTGCGATTCAAATAAATAGCAATAATTCCTATTAACATAAAATAACAATATCTTTAGTATCGAGATTCTCATGTTCGAAATGAAATGCTCTGTTCATAGGCTCTCTGCTTGCACTGCATTTCGATGGTCCCGATTTAAAAGGACGCAAACTGACGTGTTGTTTTCAAGTGGAATCTCAAGTGGTACGCTTGGCTCATATCTGGAAAATATAAAAGGAAGACGTTAGAATATCCAAGCTCTCTGTTCTTCTGTGTGTGACGACAACGAGATCATTCCAGAGGGTGAGTCATTTCTCTGACTTGTATTGTATGTAAATGTAACGAAACACCCACAAGTAAGTTTTGCATTGTGACTATTAACACTGCTTTTATGCGTGTCTTCAAAATATCTATACAGTCTTAATTAAAATTTGGTACCGTCTTCCCCATTTCATTGAGGCTTATCTTTGTTTGTTGTTGTAGTGTACAATCTTGTTGGTTCTTGTG
This sequence comes from Halyzia sedecimguttata, assembly GCA_937662695.2. Classification (NCBI taxonomy): domain Eukaryota; kingdom Metazoa; phylum Arthropoda; class Insecta; order Coleoptera; family Coccinellidae; genus Halyzia; species Halyzia sedecimguttata. The sequence continues at coordinate 12,086,356 of OW569418.2, forward strand.
AGTTTACGTATTACAAGAACTGAATAATCATCCAATGCAATTCCGGCGTTTGCTATAAATATTGAATGTTAAGCATGTTCATCGGTTACTTTAAGGGGCTAGAGGAATTCTGTTCACATTTGGTGTGTATGAGTGTCAGTATGTATCTTAAGGTTAACATTCTCCCAGGAAAAATCAAAGGTCCAGGATCGGGATTACCGTATTGTTCTGTTCGTGCCGTTCCGTAATGATTCGCATATTTCTATTATCATTATTCTTGATTACCACCGATGCACTTGATATTAGTAAGGCCTTTGTTGAATACCGAAGAACGTGTCTGAAAAACAACCTTGGTTATCAGGATTGAATAATCAGCCCTCGTATCCACACTGTTAGCTACCTAAGAATGAGAGTCGAAATAAAAGGGAGATGTGGGAACACTATGAACCTTGCCAAGCTACTTATGTGTGTAATTTGGATGATATCCATACACCAGAATGTTATTGCTTCCACTATGTACCTGTTGTTATGTGTCATGTAATTATTTCATTCTGCTATGTATCTATTGCATAGTGCAGTGCATAATGCATGTATCATGAGCAGTGCTCATGCACATATTAGTCTTCACGATATACATATGGCTACTCACCATGTACCTATAGCTATTTACTATGTACCTATTGCAATTGACCATGTACCTGTGTTTATGCCTTATTACCTATTTCGGTCCATCATACATCTATATACTGTTCAGTTAACCAATTTACATGTACCAATGAATATCTTCTTGAAATAATCTAATATGTGTAAAGAGAAGGGTTTTTCTTCTACTTTCTTTTCCCCATTCATAGGTAACTTGCGCCGAACGAAGATTCAACTCATCAAGTTTATATTATGATGTTTTTATTTAATTCTCTCCTGACATTCCCAACAATATCACGTACTCTGGGTATCTAAAAGTATCTTTGCTGATGAAACCATCAGGATGCAACATAATCTTATAAAATACATATTAGTTTTAGTAGATATTATTTATCCATTTAAGAGGCTTTTTATGATCTGAAAATGAGAAATTTGAATACATATTTTGAATTTAAAAACATTTATTTTAAATAGTTGGACATTCATATGAATTACATTGATTTTGACGAATGTTTTATAGAGAATATTATACTTGAAATGAGACTGAAATGGCAATTTAAAAGTAAAAAATTAGGGAGACTTTTCAAGAAAATGTAAATTGGAAATGAGATCAATATTTTAAGGAAATTGTGTAGTTGTAATGTAATATAGTGACTCAAAATGTAGAGAAAAATGTGGCTGAATATTCTGAACAAGGAGAACTTGCCTCCAAAGAGAAAAATGCCGAAGCATTATTTTCGTGAAAGAACTTGTCAAAGCAACTTCGGTTATTGAAGGAAATCTGAAAAGTCATAATTGAAATCAAGTATGTGATTCCTTGAACAGAGTATATCTATGGAAACTATAATATATTTGTTTAGAGCACTCAATGAACTTTTGCGATCATGTTCCATTGTCTATTCACGCCTCATACGAAGTTGATCGAGCATAGTTTCTGAAATATGGAATTTTTTCAAGGCTGAAAACTGGAAATTTAACTTTAAACCGACAAAATTAGTGTTAATAATGTTCTATCACCTTTATTGGATACTCTTATTCGAATTTCGAATCGATGTAGAACTTTTTCTCAGTTTTTACAAGATATTAATACATTTCGTACCATATAAATGACAGACTTGAGTAATGAGAAAGTCATCTATGATCACAGAACTTTTAGTTCTGACAAATTTCGGATTTTAAATTATTTAAAGATCTAACGATATACGAAAAGACTTACTTCTCAAGTAATTTCAGGATACGATATTCACGAAATTCAGAGAAAATTTGCGTGTCGCCATTCTACGAGTAATTAAAGAGTTTTAATTGGATCGGATTTGTACTTTGATTTATAAAGGAAATAACAAAAAAAATTGGTTCAAGCCCTGTGGACAGGAGCTTTGGCGCTCTTGTTGAAACTTTGACAAATCATATCTTCGAAAGTATTGGTGAGAGTTGGGAATTATATCAATGGATTCTTATGATAGAACTTCATAATAGCAGAAATTAAACTCAAACATCATGAAAGTTTTAAAATTCAACAAGAGTGCCAAAAATTATTAATCCGAAACCAATAGACCCATTCTACCCATACAACGAACTCATCCGAGATATTCGATCCTCAATTCTATGATGAACGATATTTTTTTCCTCAAATCCACTCTGAAAATTATATTTATTATTATATCAACTGAAACTTTAGCTAATAATTCAGTTTTGTTTTTACTGGAGATATTCTGAACTCAATATTATTTACTTACCATTAACATTCCCATCATCATATGAATTAACCATGGGCATTAAATATCAAAATTTGACATAACATGTCTTAGCAAAATAAGTTGACATGTATAAAGACAGATCATATTATAATAATTCATAGTTAGAATAATTATCGCATTCCTATGGTGAAACTGCATCTTAAAAAAAAACTCATTTTAAAATTTGTTATGTAAAAAAAAAATCGTTTTTTTTTGTTACTCCGAAACCATCTGACCGCTTTTGCCCAATAACGAACTTAGCCGAGATATTTATCTCCCAAACCTAATCTGAAAATTTCAACTGTCTAGCTCATTGCATTCGAGAGTTATCGTATTAATTGCTGGCCAGACAGAATGGATTTCGACCACGGTTTCTTGATCAGTGAGTCGAACCAAATCGGTTAAGACCATTTTCAGCCAAAACTTCGAAAATTACAGACATTTGGGCAAATTGATAAGCGCCGAAAATCAGATGTGTATAACTCCAAAATAATTGGCCATTGGCCTCGCCCAACGCTGCTTGGTTTTTTCAACAACTAAACTGAGTTTGTTTTGATCTTATCTTAGTGCGAATTTTGTCAATGAATAAGAAATGTAATAATAGACGAAATATTTATGCAATTGTGTGTACCGAGTGGCCCACCACAGACGCGGAGCTCGTTTTGATTCGAAAATTACTAAGAAACTATCAGGTTTAGTTGTCGGAAAACCTTATGAAGATAAGAGTTTCAAAATTAATTTTGAAGTTCAACGAGATAAAGAAATACCGGGTGTGCCGCCTGAAATAAGAAAGTTTTTGACCATTATTCGTAGTTGATGTTTGAAAATTAATTATGATCACTCTGTATATTCCAGTGTCAATTTTTTTATTCTGTATAGGAGCAGACAATATGTCTACTCGAAAAAATAATGTCTGTATCTCGGGCTGTAGCTCATTTCTTCATTAATTGCTATTTAAAAAACTTCATGTTTTCAATTTTTCGCCATTTTCTGGTAAATGGTGCTTCTGAGGTATGAAGTGATTTGAAGAAATTCATCATAATTTGAGCTTGCCATTCCATTTTTGAGGTGGAAAAAGGCGTGTTACATTTAAAAAAAATTAACTTTGGTCTATATCTTTGTTTTCGAACACCCTGTATATATGAAAATAGTTTTAAATTGTGCCTTTGAATACCCTACACACATCACAAAAAAATATTTTCAAAACTCCGCGTCTTTGGTGGGCTACCCGGAATATACATGAAATATTGAAACACAGTGATCGGCGATTGAAGTAAAAAGGTCATTTCAATATGTTTTGTGGACACTCAATATTCAGAAACTTGTGGTACATGGAATATTGAAGCACAGCAAAAAGAAAATTTAATTTCAGAACAATGCAAGTGCATCATATGTGCACATCTATATTGATGTTTACGTCAAATACCACAGAGTTCACTATATTCGCCGCCTATTATGGTAAATAAATTTAATTATAATTAAATGGCGCTCTTCTGGTTTCATCTATAAGCCAATCTGTAACTTTTCATAACATTACAGGAAAATTGCTATTCTGGACTGTTTTTAGTGATCTGTAACTTACAGATATTCAAATCCTCACGTGTGCGGATGCATATCAAAAGATGTAATGAGAGGTCGTTTTGAAGAATTATTGTATGATCTTGCGGCGCGCCGGTTATTTTCTCGAATATGGAAATGAATATGTTTAAGAATAATAATCAGATCGCTTGCATTATCGGCTTATTCTTAGAGTATGATAAAAACTCGTAGCCAACTAACTCTACGTTATTACACATCACTTGAAAATAATTTTTAATATGATAGGAACTTCGTGGTAATTGACAGAAAACGGTTAAGTGATCAAATGGATCTACACACATCGGAAAAGTCTAAGGATATTTCAGTATATCTCGCATGGTAAATCGCATATTGCTTTTATCTCAAGTTTTTTGCAGACTATCAATTGAAATCATCATGCGGAATGAATTTTGGTTGTATACATATGCTAGCCAAGAAAATATGGGAGATATGATAAAAATAAAAAAAATGAATGTCGCAGATAAAATTTCTGTATTTGATTTTAATCATTTCATGCATTCGTTAGATCGATTTTGGGTTATAACATCGACAATATTTTTCTATCAACTTCTTTTTATTATGGAACGACATCATTTAACTTAAAGAGATTAATCGAGTGGTTGGTTTACTTGAAGGGGGCATGAGACAAGTCGATGCAGCTGAGCGAATGGGTGTTTCACAAAGTGTTATAAGTCGTTTGTGGAGGCGTTTCAGAACAACTGGAAATCCTGCCGAAAATCATCCAGGACGTGGACGTTGTACAACTGCTATTCAAGACAGATTTTTAGTTTTGACCGCCCGAAGGCAACCCACTATAACGGCTCCTGAGTTGGTTATGGAACTTCAACGGGCTCATAATTTGACCATTGGGCGAGATACTGTGAGGAATCGTCTTCATGAAGCCGATCTTCATTCCCGACGGCCCATTAGGTGTCCACCACTTTCCAGAGGAAATCGCGCTGCAAGATTGAATTGGTGTCGTGAGTTTCAAAATTGGGGTGTCAATGAGTGGTCCACAGTTTTATTCACAGATGAATCAAGATTCGGATTTCATCCAGATTCTCGTCGAATAAGACTATGGAGACGATCTGGTAATTTAGAACGCTTGAGACACGTCCAGGAAGTACACAGTTATAGAGGTGGTAGAATTATGGTGTGGGGAGGAATTTCCATTGGACGTAGAACAGAGCTCGTTTTTCCTGATGGTTTTCTAAGAGCTCAGCAATATTTGGAAAATATTCTGCAACCAATTGTACAACCTTATGCAGAAGCTGTTGGTGAAAACTTCCATTTGATGCATGACAATGCTCGTCCCCATACCGCTCGTATTGTGACACAATGGTTGGATAATGAGGGAATTGATGTTTTGCCATGGCCAGCACAATCTCCGGACCTGAATCCGATAGAACATGTATGGGACATGCTTCAAAGAAGGATTACGCCAAATATGGGAAACGTCCAAAATGTTTTAGAATTCAGGGAGCTTCTGACAGCTGAATGGACAAATTCAAATCAGGAAGACCTAAACAATCTGATTTTGTCTATGAATCGTAGGTGTAGAGCCGTAATCAATCAACGAGGAGGCCACACATTGTATTAAATGCCAAACTTGAATGGATTTTCGATACAAAATTACTAAGAATAATTACTATGTTTTTCGCAATTTAGAGACTTCAATTTTTTTAAGTTTTGCACTTTTTCATTATAAACATTTCGGTTTATTTGAAGTATATAAACAATTATTGAATACATCTATACATAATTTCCTCGAATTTTCTTTCATTCAACGCAAAACCAATCATTTCGAAGAATATCCTTAGACTTTTCCGATGTGTGTATTTAAAATGCCGAATGATCAATCTTTCAGCATCTTCAGATTGAATAAAAGTACGTTGTTCTTTGGATTTAGTGAATGCTTTATAAACAGTCCTACAAACAAGAAATGCTAATGCCATTGCATTAGCGGGAAAGGTATTTATTTTATTTATTTATTTATTTATTCATTTACTATACAATATACAATGTATTTGCAAGTATATACGGGAAACCCCCTTTAAACAATAATAACAAAAAAACAAAATAATCATGACAACCGAAACATAATATCAGACCAAATTTTACATAGATGTGTTGGCATCCAAATAAGAACATAAAACAGTAATTCAAAAGTGCTACCTAAAATTAACTTGAAAATGAAATACAACTAACTAATAACTACAAATAACTACCCTATATATTACCTACACTGGCGAACCCTGTTACGTACTGCGACTTTAAAGTTATCAAAAGATCCGAAAAAATCTAAATCATTCGCTACAATGTTAGCCAATGAGAGGCAACGGTCCGGAAAACAGCGTGCACCATAGTTGGTCCTATGCAAGTCCACATGAAATAGGAACACTTGCTTCTATTGTTTCTGCTGGGACAATTCAAACCTACACTGAGCAGCAAATCTGGACAGTCAACAATCCCGTGAAAGATTTTAAACAGAAAGCATAGGTCTAGTATACTTCTACGCTCAGCCAGAGTATCCAAGTTGTGACCAATTCGAACCACTTCCATGTTACTACTGGTTACTTCCAAGTTCGATTTATATGTCAAATACCGCAAAAATTTACGCTGAACTATTTCGATGTTATTGATATTATATTTATACAGCGGTGACCATACACTCGATCCATATTCCAGAATTGACCTTACCAGAGAACAATATATTATTTTGACTGTTTCAGATGAAAAATCTCTTGTGTTGCGCATAAGAAACCCGAGTACACGGCATGCCTTGGAAGCAATATACGAAACATGCTCGTTAAAGCAGAGTTTATCATCTATCACTACACCCAGATCATCTATTACATTAACGCATTCCAGGTTGTTCCCACCAATATTATAATTAAAATCAATTACGCTCTTAGACCTATGAAATCTTATCATCTTACATTTAACCACGTTCAAAGGTAAAAAATTCACAACTGTCCACATAAAAAACATATCAATTTCGTACTGCATATCTAGAGCCATATTAAAATCATCCACTACAGAGTATATTTTCATATCATCAGCAAATAACAGAAATTTCATCCTACCAAAGACACAGCTGACATCATTTATAAATATGTTAAATAAGAGTGGGCCTAAATGAGACCCCTGGGGAACACCCGATGGCACCTCAATAACACGAGACACGAAATTCTTGTATCGAACTGATTGAGTTCTACCACTAACAAAGCTCTTCAGCCACGTTAACAAGTATCCCGAGATACCAAAAGACTCTAACTTTGAAAACAACAAATTGTGATTCACCTTGTCAAATGCTTTCCTAAAGTTATCCCTCTTTCTACGAGTCTTTCTATAATATACGTATGGTGGGTGATATTTTTGAAGAATGAGAATTGGCTTATATATTTTAGTTGATAGTGTGAGCATTTTTGCGCGTATGTTCTGGGGAACATCGCGTTATCATTCTGCCCAAACGTTTGTAACTTTCTAATTTTTTGACGAAAATGGTCTCGAACGATTTGGCTCGACTTCCCGATGAAGAATTCGAGGTCAAATTTGATTCTGTCCGGCCGTTGCCACGATAACTTGAGAACGAAAAAAGCTAGTGACATGAAAATTGCAGGATAGATGGCGCAATGGTTTCCGAGTAATAATTTTGTTTTCAACCAATATAAATCCGATCGAATTGAAACTTGGTGAATAGTTGTAGAATATAGACCTAAGCACGCTTGTAAAATTCTGTGAGAAGTGTATACCTAGAAAATTTAAAAAAAATTATTTAAACATATTTTTCATGTTACGATAACCTGAGAATGAAAAGAGATAGCGATTTGAAATTTCTGAATGCGACATTTGAGTTTGTTCATAAGCATAATCGACCAAACGGTTTTGGAGTTATATCCATCTGAAATTTGGTTGTTATTTCCTCAATAACTCGACAAATATAAAACCCATCCTATTCAAGCATGGTTATTAGTTGTACTTAGAATGCCAACGTGAAAGTTCTTGCAAAATTTTGTGAGGATCGTACCACTAGAAAATTAAAAAAAAATTATTGAAAATTTTTTTATATAACAGAAACTATTCATCTGATATGGCTAAAATTTTGTGAGAGCCTTCAGAACCTAACTATACTACCAAGTTAGTTTGAACACGATCGGATCTATATTGTTAGAGATCCGAGCAGCCTTGAGTTCATACCTGGATAGGTGAGCGTTGTCTTGATAACTCTCGAACGAAAGGAGGTAGGAACTTGCAATTTTCAGGGTAGATTGCGCATCTGAATGCGAGAGTTGAGTTCGCTGTTGGCCATAATCGGTCCAACGGTTTCGGAGTTATATCCATCTAGAATATTTTTTCCTCGTTAACTCAAAAAATATAGACTCGATCGAATTGAAGCTCTCTAACTAGTTGTGGAGTATCTAAATAAAGACGTGTGTACAGTTTTGTAGGAACCGCACCGCTAGAAGATTTTTAAAAAACTACGAAAAAAAATTGGTTCAAGCACTGACATGAAGCCAGGAGTTTTTGCGCGTATGTTCTATTGTCCATTCTCCTGTATTGGACACTCTCAATCACATATACCATGGTGAATTATATTGTCTGTTCTCCTGTATTGGACACTCTTAATCGAAATTTACCATGGTAAATTCGATTAAGAGAGTGTCCAATACAGGACACTCTCAATGGAATATACCATGGTGAATTCTATTGTCCGTTCTCCTGTATTGGACACTCTCTTAATTGAATTTACCATGGTAAATTTCGATCAAGAGTGTCCAATACAGGAGAACGGACAATAGAATTCACCATGGTATATTCGATTGAGAGTGTCAAATACAGGAGAATTGACAATAGTAAATGCGCACAAAAGCTCCTGACTTCACGTCATTGTTAGTAAAACAGACTATTTATAAGAAAAACCATTTAATAAATCAATGTATTTCATATCACATTCCATATTTCATTTCCTCCCTTACTCTCAATTCAACATACAACAATATGGGTAAGGTTCCAATAAAACAAAATCCTAATAAAATATATATACTCCATTCACTTTTATAAAGTCTCCTGGTTGGCCAGGAAATTTTGACACATTTCATCATGTATATTATAAAAATGCTAGGTTATGCTCATTTGCCTGTTAGATAACTACGCGACGTTGTCCTCTCTACATAGAAGCCGTAGTAATTACGTAATTTTCACGATGTGAATTTTCTTGGTAAAAATAATGAATTTGATAAGATATTATGTGAATTCAACAATTCCAAAGACCTGGTGACTGTTCAAGAAAATGTTTCATCTGTTGTTACTATGGAAAATATTTCACGTATATAAACTAGTTGAAAGATTCAGTTAGGTATGCTATTACGTACCTATGTAATTCCCACTTCTCGAAACTCTCAAGAAATACCTAAGCCTAGAGAAGACATTTAAATACCTTGTTGCACAACTTGAAATACACCAGTTTAAAAGTGTAGTAGTCACTGTTACACCTTCATAAAATATAGTGATAGGATAGGAAAGTAAGTACCTATGTAATTTCATTCGGGAGGTCAACATGTCCTAAGATAGAATGAAGTTTTCCTATTGCAGATTCAAGTTCTGTGTAGCACTTCCTGATGTTTACTTTGTCTCTGGTTCTTCAAAACTGCTTTCGGCATTTTCAATATCAAAGCGAAGAGTTCTTTATTATTCGAAAATAATTATATGTGATAATATCTTGATGGAATATCTAAGATGGAATATTATGTTGATTGTTGAGAGTAGAAATTGGCAACGTCTCAGAGAATTGTTTTGACATTGTCAATATTTCAAAAGTGCCAAACTGCCTTTGTTTTAGTTACAAAAAACGTAATAGACCTAAATCATGGCCAACCGGGATACTTTATACAAGTGAATGGAGTATAATGATAAGTGATACTCTACGCAAAAACCTTCAAAATATCTCTACGGTTTTAGCTTATGTTTTCCGATAAATTCATTAGAGTAGTTCAAATGTACTACTGTAAATTAGATAGTTACGGGAACAATTCCAGAATTGCATTATTCACGATTTCGTAAAAAGACGAATAGCACCATTATTCTCAGAAAGTCACTCAATCATGAACTTCTCAGCAATTTTCAACTCTCAATTACTACCCTACAGGTGCCTCGTTCGGAGCGCTACCTAAAGAGACCAATTATTGTGGATTTAAACCATTTACGGAACCATCCAAATACACATACATAATTTCATCAAAATGGGTCACTTCGATTAGGAATTCAGTGGCATTCACACGTACAGTAATTAGAATTTCATTAAGCCTGAAGAAGAAAAGTTGGGACAGCACTGTGGTGTGTCTGCTTTGGCGCACTTGTTCAAATTCATAGACAGACCGATTATCCATCCATATACTGATCACTCGCCCGAGGCAGAGTAGCTTCCAGGAAAAAATGATATTTTCACAATGTAGATCCAATCGAGTGTAAATATAGAATTTGACATAATCATTCCAAGCTTTATTCAACTCAGTATGTAAAAATTATATGTTTGTGGCCTTGACAACACAACATATTATGTGTTGATTAAAGAATCACTTGAAAGGCGAGTGAATAAAACCATTATAAAATGGACTTATGAGATGTTGCCGACGAGGATAGTCGAGACAGAGGTGGGTAATGAGACCACTTCTGTCAAAGCCACTCGTGGAACACCTCAAGATGGAGTAACGTCTCCCCTTTTTTGGAGCGCAGTAGTGGATGAACTCCTCTAAAGGCTAAAGCTAGGTTTTGGGTGTATATAGGCGATGCGGATGACATAGCCCCGATAGTCAGAGGTAAATTTGAGGGCATCTTCTTTGACTTAGTACAGGAGGGCTTTAGAATTATCGGGCAGTGGTCAGTGGGGCTGAGCATAGACCCGAACAAGACCAAAGTGATCCTGTTTAATCGGGAAAAGACACTTTTACAGATGTGAGATCCCTCGTTTTGAACGGAGATATTATAGAATGGAAGTCTGAAGTTACATATCTAGGGGAAAAACTAGGTAAACTTTTGAGGCATTGGTCTGTAGAAATCACTACTAGCTAAGCAATAAAGGCCTTAATGGCGTGCAGACATCTAGCCGGTAAGACTTGGGACTGCAACCATAAGATACTGCGATGGATATACGTCATGATCGTGAATACCATAATCACGTATGGAGCAGAAGTCTGGTGTACAAATATAAGCCAAAAGAGTACCTACAAGGAACACCCTTGATAAAATACAAAGGCTGACCTGTGTGGAGCTATGGAAACCTATCGTACCAGGACTGCTTCATCTAGTGATAGACAAATGGCACATGAAGCTATTCTCAGAATATCTAGGAAAGGAACAGATAATGAGATTAAAAACCAGAGAGCCTGGTCATCTGTTACCAGGTACATTTCATCAGCCAATCTCCCTAGCAATGAAATTACTAAGAAAGTAAGCATCGAAAAGAACTTCACTTCGATGCTCGGTAGTAAAAAAGACTGGGACTGGGAATCTACCAACTTTGTTCTTAAATAAATGTCATCAAATGGTACACAGACAGCTCAAAAACCAATAAAGAAACCGGCTCTGTATTATTTGTGACAGGCACCAAATGGTCACTATCGATAGGCTCCTATCTGAGCGTCTTTCAGGCAGAAATACTCGCAATTTATTGAAAGATAAGTGGAAATTAACCTAGAAATAAACTATCAGAGATATGACATAGCAATCTACTCTGACAGTCAAGCTTATATTAAAGCCCTCAGAGCTGAAGAAAACTTAATGAAGAAAGCAAGAACACCAGGGTCTCCTTAGTCTGGTTTCCTGGTCACGCGGGAATTGAAGGAAGTGCGAACGCCAACACAAATACCAAGAAATGAGCACAAACCCCTTTTATTGGACCAGAACCCTACTGTGGGGTTGGTAGATATACCTACAAAAGTGAATTTTGGATGAAAGAAGAAACTGAAAGAATTATAATCTGGAGATCTCTCCTAGGAATGTATCACTCCAAAAGGTTCCTCCAGAACTTTGAGACTGTCAGATTCACCAAATATATGGACCTCAGTAAAAACACGCTGCACCTCCTCTCTGGTTACCTCACAGGGCACTGCAGCCTTAGGAAGCATTTGATGAGATTAGGGCTATCAGAAACTGACGAGTGCAGATTCTGTTTGGAGGAGGATGAAACTCCTGATCACCTTATTACGTAATGCCTCGCCTTTTCAGACCAATGCAAGGAATGCATTGGGCAAGAAATTTGCAGGAGCGAAGATGTAGACTTCTGGAAGCCATCAAGAACTCTGGAACTGGAAGGCGAGTTGTAGATGGTGCTAACATCGACAGCTCTATAGGGGGAGCACAATAGATCTTAAGGTCACAGTGCAACGTAACCACCTACAACAATATGCAATATACAATATAATATATAAAAATTACCCACTAAATCCAAAAACAAGGGTACCTCAGGCGATAAAAATATCTCGATATGAGAACACCTAAACGACCTCAGTTTATAATTGCCGTTTGCCACAATCCTCCGGGGACACCCTACCCCTACTACTATATATCAGTTTCAGACAACTCATCTTGTCGTTGCCTCATATGTTCATACGAAAGTTATGTGAATTCGAGCGCGATATTACATTATTCTTAAAAAGATTTCGTTTCAATTCTAGTGTTACACATCGCATGCAATTTTGAGTGAACCTTGAAGTAAAACTAAATTTCAACTCGGTCCAATCTGCAGTTTCGGAAATATTGGGCGAATAAAGTTTTAACTTGCTTCAGATAAATCTGAATTGTGGTATGATTCAAAACATATCAAGAAAATTCAGTTTATCTTTTCATGAAGGGTTGAGGTTATTATTCGATTCAACCTTATTATATAGAAATCTTCTAAAAATTCAACTAATCAGTAATCATATTTCATATTATTTCAAAAATATTAATTAAAATTCATTTTCATACGTCCAATATATCTTATTTCACGGATGTCGAGCCAGTGTTACGTTTACAAATCGCTTTCAATTTCAAATCAAGTTTACAAATAAAATATTGATTCAGTCGATCTAGATACAAATCTACTTAAGCATCTCTGATCTGAAAATACCTGTTTCAATTCATCAAAATACGTCCAATATACCATATTTCATTGTCTTTGACCGCTGAATGATTTGAAATATCGATATAAATGTATCTAAATAAATGTTTTCCAACCTCCTATGCTACTGACATTTGAGAATATCCAAAATAATTTATTCGTATTGAATCGGTAAAAAATTGCAATAATATTGAAAATTATTGAAGATTATAAGTAACCTACTGTTTTAAAGGAACAGACCGGCAACTGAAAATATTTGTAGATTTTATTAATAGCATTCATCCAAATGTCAAATTCACAATAGAAATGGAAAATAATGGTGCAATTAATTTTTTGGATTTAACAATAACGCGGAAAAACAATCAACATGATTTTTCAATATTTAGGAAACCATCCCATTCGGATACAATAATTCATCGATCCTCGTGTCATCCATTCAAACATAAAGTCGCGGCATTTCATAGTATGTTACACCGGCTAATTAATATACCTTTATCCGAAGAAAATTATGGTACAGAATTATAAATTATCGAACAAATCTTCTTCTTCTTCTTCTTCTTTAGCCCATGTTCATCCACTCCTGAATGTAGGCCTCTTCCAATGTCCTCCATGTTGTTCTATCTCGGGCAGTTTGTAGCCAGTTTTTTCCTGCCACTCGTTGGATGTCGTCTCGCCATCGCATTTGGGGTCTTCCTGCCCTTCTCTTTGTCGTTCTCGGTCGCCATTGCATAATTTTGTTGGTCCATCTTGATGGGTCTTGTCTCGCAATGTGTCCAGCCCATCGCCACTTCAGTTCTGCCACTCTTTTGATAACGTCCGTTACTCTCGTTCTTCTCCGTATCTCCTCATTTACAACATGGTCTCTTAGGCTTATACCCAACATTGCGCGTTCCATTGCTCTTTGCGTTATTTTGAGCTTTTCCGCACTCTTTTTTGTGAGAGTTACCGTCTCCAGTCCATATGTTCCGACCGGCAGGACGCAGGTATCGAAAATTTTACGTTTGAGATTGATTGGGAAGTCTGGAGAGTTAAGGATGTATCCAAGTCATCCAAAGGCGGCCCAACTCAGTCTTGTTCTTCGAGCTATTTCGGATGTTTGGTTTTGTTTTCCCATTTTGATGGAATGTCCGAGGTATATATACTCATCGACCTGTTCGAGAGGATGACCATCCACGACCATAGCTGTGTCTTCTGCTATCATTACTTTGGTCTTGTTTAGGTTCATCCTGAGTCCAATTCGCTCTGAAGCCTCTTGCAGTTCTTCAAGCATAGCTCTCAGTTCATTAGCATCGCTGCTTATGACGACAATATCGTCAGCAAAGCGAAGATGACTCAGGCGTGCCCCGTCTACATCAATACCCTTATTTTCCCAATGAAGCCGTTTGAAAATATTTTCTAATGCCAAGATGAATAGTTTAGGGGATATGGTGTCACCCTGGCGTACACCTTTTTCTATTTTTATCTTATCTGTTACTGTGTCTTCATCGAAAGCTATCTGCATGGTGGCGTTTTCGTAGATATACTTTATAAGGGACGAGTATCTCGAGTCTATTCTGGCATCGTCCATTGCGTCTAGGATGGCCCAGGTTTCCACCGAGTCAAACGCCTTCTCATAGTCTACGAAGGCTAGATTTAAGGGTACGTTATATTCGGTACATCTTTCTATTAAGCTGCGAATGGTCTGTAGGTGATCGATTGGCCCATAGCCCCTCCTGAATCCTGCTTGTTCCACTGGTTGATAGTAGTCTAATTTATTCGTTAGGCGATTGGTTAGGATCTTTGTTAGGAGTTTGTACAAGTGTGACAACAGGCTAATTGGCCGATAGTTGGCGATGTTGGTGTTGTCTCCTTCTTTAAAGATTAGTATGACCTCTGCATTTTGCCAAGATTCAGGTATTTTCCCGTCGTTAATGCATTTGTCAAAGAGGATGCATAAGGCTTTTTCAAGAGTCGTTCCTCCCATTTTTAGCATTTCAGCAGTGACACGGTCCTCTCCTGGTGCTTTTCTGTTCTTCATCTGCTTAAGAGCTTTTCTTAATTCGGCTCTGCTTACTTCAGGGATCTCTTCGGAACCAGCATTTTGGATTTTCTGTCTTGCTATATCTGGTTTGGGGAGAGTTGATGTATATACGTCTTTATAAAAGTTCTGAACAACATCTGTTATACTTTTTTTGTCTGTAACGAGTTCTCCGTTGTTATTCTTTAGCTTGAAAAGCTGTTTCTTTCCTTTGGCCATGTTTGATTTCAGCACTTTCATATTATTGTTGTTTTCGATAACTCTCTGTACCAGCTGGTTATTATAGGACTTCATATCTTTTCTGGATTCTCTGTTTATTGCCTTGCAGATCTCCTTGTACTCATTCGATTCCCTGTTTAGCTTTTTTCTTTGATTCAGCAATTCTAGGGTGTTCGGGCTCAGTTTTGGTTGACTCTTCTTTCTTACTTTGCAGCAGACTTTCCTTGTTGCAACTTGGATACTGTTTGTTATGGTCGCCGATAATCCGTCTATTGTCATCTCCTTTAGATCCTCTTGGTTGCATAATTTTGAGTTCAGGGTGGCTTGGTAATCGGACTCCTTGTCATCCGGGATTTCTGGGATCGATACAGACGTCCTCCGGATCATTTTGCTTCTTTCGTTCTTGGTTCGGATACTAATATTTGTTCGCACCAACCTGTGGTCGCTACCGGTGTCGAAGACATTTAGGACAGACACGTCTTGGCATATATATCGAACAAATAGCGGTGAACAATGGATATAACACAGAGTTAATCAGAAAAATTTTGATGAAAAAACAATTTAGAAAAACAATTAGTTTAGTGTTTCCAGAAATTAAGGATAAAAATAAAATATTCAATAGCTTAACATATTTTAGTACCCCGAGTCAACAACTTAAAAGGTTTCTTCAAAACCAACAGGTGAATATCTCATTCTGGACAAATAATAACCTTGCCAAACTCATAAAGAACAATAAATCGAAAAGGCACAAAGAAGATAAATCCGGTGTTTATCAATTAAATTGCGGGAGTTGTGACAAATCATATATAGGAAAAACTGGTAGAAATTTTAGCATAAGAATAAAGCAACATCATCACAGCTACAAAAACAACAACATTAATTAAAATTATTCGAATCATTTATTAGCAGAAGGACATAAGTTTAACCCGGATTTCAAAATTCTACACAATTTGAATAAAGGTACGCAACTCAATTACTGGGAAATGGTCGAAATAAATAGGGAAAAACATACGGGTAATTTAGATAATGAACAATTAGACCTAAATTTTTCACCGTTACTCAATCTATTCAAATAGAGAATCAATTTATAAAAGCATTAGGAATGAATTATTGTTAATGTGTACAAAGAAACCAGCATTGAAATATCATGTAATTAGTTTTAAATGATTATGTGTCCATGTCATCTAGGTATAGGGAGATAATAACTTGTTAAGAATTTAGTATGATGTAGTCTGATGAAGTCGCTGTGTCGACGAAACGCGTCACAATATTGAATAAATAAGTGTAAATCGTATATAATTTTTCATTGAGTTAATCTATGGTTTTCTCATTTTTTGCTGTTTTATATTACGTAGAATATTTCTGATTTCGACAAATCCCCGAATTTTGGGTAGGTACCCTATTATATTCAATATTTGGATGAAAATAAAGTTTCACTTTCAATCAAACCTATAAATATGTAGGTCACAGTTATTCAAGAATTGTTCACATTTAACTCGTCTCAACCCGCGATATTTATTTATTTATTTATTATCAATCAGGCACCCTAACAGGAAAATCTTCCTTATTACAAGGATTCACAAAAAATATTATGAAAGTAAACTACAGAATACATGAACAGACCAATTTTACACCCTCATCAGTTAAATTTGAAAAAAAAAGCAAAAATTTGGAGCAGCAGATCTAAAAAAACATTTTTGTTTATAATACATTAAATATCTATTCGGAGAAGATATGATTAACAGTTCTCCTAAAAGTTTGCAGCGATACATAAAAAATGTCAACTTCATTTATGTGCCAATTGTAGAAGCGCATCAATCTCAAGAAAACCGAGTTGTAAAACAGTGACGTGCGAGCCCCAGGAACGAAGAAAAGGGCCCTCTGCCGGATATTAAAACTGGGAATATTAAAAGTTATGAAATTTATGAGTGGATAATTGAAATAGTTATTCAGAATCCGATAAAGAATAATTCCATCGAAGAGCATCCTCCTCCGCTCCAGGCTCGACATCTTATATACCACAAGACAAGAATTATAACTAGGTCGTGGAACAGTACCATGCCTGAAACTGAGATTCTTTAAGAACTTTCGTTGAACGCTCTCCACTCTATCAACATACATGATTAAAAGGCGACCAAATAGGCGTATTCAAGAATGCTCCGCACTAAGGTGAAATATATAGTTTTTAAAGTTAACATATTGTTAAACTTTTTGGTAACCCTCAAAATGAACTGTTCTACATGTGCCTCGAATGAAAGTTTGGAATGCAATATTATGCCAAGATCTTTAATTCGGTCTGTCTTACCAACTGCATGTCTCTCAATAGAGAGCGTGTGCGCAATTACATTCAAATTCTTCGTGAAAGTTATGTGATCACATTTGTCCACATTCAGAAGGAAATATCTACTAGAACAGAAGATGGATAAGCGATCAAGGTCCTCCTGAAACCGAACAAAGTCTTCATATGAATAAATACGTCAGTACATCTTGAGATCATCGGTGTATAGCTCATGACGAGTGTTCAAAAACCATTTGGAAATTTCGTCGATGTACAGTCCGAAAAGAAGAGGACCCAGATGGGAGCCCTGAGGTACCCCCGAAGATACCTTTACTATGTCAGAAGAAACGCCACCGGCAATTACATACTGTCGACTTTTTGTTGGGTAAGATTCAAGCCAGCCCGACAAAGGCCCGACTATCCCGAACAACGAGTAGATCCTGACTAGAGTACCATGATGAAACTTATCAAAGGCTTTTGCCGTTGCCATCTACCTGAACACCAAGATCGAAACTTTCCGAGATAATATGAATGTAGGGAGCTAAGTTTGTCAAGACTGATCGTCCCCTGACGAAACCATGCTGATTCAAAGAGATATGTATTAAATATGGATTCAAAATCATCTTTTAACCAAATTACTCTTCCCTTAAAAAAACTACATGTACACAAATATCACATTACTAATTCTATCAATTCAAACTGAATAATGAAATTCGAAAACGTCGACAACTCTGTTTGTTCGTGTGCAAAACATTTGACCAGTACAACTGGAATCATTCTAATATTTCCATATTTTACCATTATCTTCAACAATTTGAATCCGACCGGAATTAAATCTAGAACTAGGATATATAATATGGTTTTAAGGCTCCCGCTTAATTTCATCGATAGCTGACGGATAGTTTCTGAGATAAAGTATTTTGTTAAAAATTTTAAAAAACATTTCTAGTCATACGAATCTCACGAAATTTCGTGTAAGTTGGTACTTTCCAACTATCTGCCGAGCTTTCATCAGGTCAGATCATTATTTTTCGGGTTTTTTGGAAAGCAATATCTCAGATGGCTATAACTCCGAAACCACTGGACGTATTTTATCCATTAACTCACTCTGCCGTCACATTTGAACTCCAAACATACTCTAAAAATTTCAACTCTCTAACTCTAGGATGAACAAACACACCAAAACTCATTAAAAAGAAATATTTCCGGTCCCAATTACCATAAATGCTTATTTCCGTACTTGCCGTTGGAGCTTTGAATATACCGTGCAAATGTTAAGTATCTAATTAATTTCTTTCGAAAGTTATCTTCCTTTAAAAGGCCAGAGGGAAGAACAGCATTAAAGTCGAGAAGGATCTCTTACTTAGTTAGTCTAATTTAATCCATTAAATGCCATTTCTGACTAGAAATAGAGGAAATGCAGAACTTCGTATCACTCTGCTGCATGAAAACACAAAACGTGAATTAAGTTGCCAAGGACTATTCTCCACTATTTTCCAGTTCCACACAGAAATAGTGAACGGGAATCGATTTTAACAAAAATCACCATGTATCCTGCATATTTTCCACCCACATGAAAATCACCGTCATCATGCAATTCCCTTTGTGAAACCTCCCAATATTGGATTATTAAGGTATGTATTCGACAACGAATGATCACACACTCATCTCCATCACGTCGGGGACTCGCCAAATCATACATCCCCAGAATACTTTATAATCCAGGTCCATTCGTTCGGCAAACAACTGGCAAAATATCGTACCATTCCATACATCCCCTACGCGCTAGGGACAAGAAGGAGGGGTAACATGAAGCGATATTGAGTGAACGTTGAAAGCAAAAACTGCATTGGTCTAATTAAATGAATATAGGGTAGCATGAAAATTCTGGAGTATGTGTAGAATTTCGGGAATATTTCCCAACGCTGAAGGTGTCGATTCACAGAACGGAATACTTTTCGGTTCGGAATGATCGGAATTCTCCAATCGAGAGGGCATGACAGGAAAAGCTTATGAAAAACCTTGAAAAACACCGAAGTGAAGTCAGCTGATTTTGCGCGCATGTTTGATTGTCCATTCACGCCTCGATCGACTCAGTACTCGATTGTAAAATGGTGGCTCGAAGTTATGTGGGGATTTGGGCGGATTCTGATGGTAGTTCCTTCACATAAATTACAAATGGAATTTAGATACCAATAATAATAATAATAATAATGTTATATAGAAATCACAGCTGTCCGGGAAAAATAAAGAATCTGCTACGAACAGCTTGGCAGTACCCATAATCACCTACTCATTTGGGATAGTTAACTGGACAGTAAATGAAATTCTCGAGATAGACAGCACAACTCGTAAAGTGATGAACATGAATCGTAGCCTGCATCCCAACTACTCGATTCAAAGGATATACCTTCCACGAACGCAGGGAGGCAGAGGTTTGCAAAGTTTGGAATACCAACACCATCAACAAACGATGGAAATGGCAATAAGGATATTGAGAAGCGAAGACCCACTACTGAAAATGGTGGCTCAGCATGAAATCAGGAATCAAGGAGCTTTCCTATTTAGGGCTGGTCAGAGAGCTTGGGAGAAGCTCTGTATAAACAGCATATCCATCGATCATCAGCCAGCAGGAACACCTATCTCGCCAACAGACAAAAGAAGAGTTGGCAGAGAGATAAGGCTGGCACAGCTGAAGAAACTACTCGAAGATCACATGAGTAAACACCTGCACTCCATATGCTTCAGGAGTTTGAAAGATCAGGGCCTGTCGAAAGAATTATCCTTCGCCTTTTTGAAGTCCTCTGGACTCAAGTCGGAAACGGAGGGATTTGTTATAGATTGTCAAGATGGGGTTATAAATACCAGATGGTATAAAAAGAACACCATGGAAGTGGACACCCCCACAACGTGCAGAGCATGCCACAGCCAGCAAGAAACTATTATGCACATTCTGTCTGCTTGCAGAGTCCATGATCCATCAGGATACACAGAAAAAAAAGTACACTGCGAGCAAGACTAGTAGTCTTGATTGGAAGCTATGGTAGACTCATATATCCGCAATGATAACTTGACTCAATGCAATATGCACATTATTCTTATACCTATCAGTTCAGCTTACTTCCGATAAAGAATAACAAACTTGAAAATAGTATAGTAACACTAATTTTAACGTATAGCATAACTTCATCTAAGAATAAGCCTACTTGAAATGAATATAGAACTGTCTTTTAGCAAAACTTTCTCAGTTTCCGAATAAGTATAGTTATTTTCTGAGCAACTATTTCCTTAATGCAGAGTAACAAGTAATAAACTTGAAATGAGAATATTTCTAATCATATCAATATTTTTCTTAAAATTGTTTGAAAATCATCTATACTATCCCTCCGAGTATAGTGAAACTCATATCAATTTTGAAGTGATCTTAATTTAATTCCCTTTGAAATGAGAGACACTCAAATAATATGGGGTGTCAAGTGGTACATCATAGAAAATAATTCTTTTTGTTGTCCTTCCAACTATCTGAATTTTTTGACGACGTGATGCTTGACCTCCCATATTTGAAAATTTGAAGTTAATTTTCTCTCCAGCGTCATCTACTTAGTATCAAAATGTTATTTATTTAAAAAAATAGCATTGGGTATTTATTGAAACTAGTCTCATATCTAAGCATCGCAATAAATTGAAACAATGATAGCTTAGTATTTAAAGCTATCATTGTTGGAACCTTTGGCTAAGGTTGCGACGTATGGGACTAGTTTGAATAAATACCCACAACTAATTTTTGAAAAAAATATCATTATGATACTAAGTAGATGACGCTGGAGTGAAAATTAACTTCAAATTTTCAAATATAGGAGGTCAAATACCACGTTGTCAAATTATAATCAATGATGTACCTACCACTTGACAAACCATACCATTTGAATGACATTCATTCCGAAAAATAGAATCGGTACAAAGGTAAGTACGGAATGCACAAAACAACATCACTATTTTTCACTTTGCAGAATGTGTTAGGGGATATGTCATTTATTCATTTGCACAATATTTTGCTCAGCATTTTGGTGAAACGGATTGTTATTTTTCTTGCTGCGATGTGCCAAGTTCCAAGTAAAAAGATGCATAACAGTTTGGTGCAATCAGGTTCCTGAAAATGAAATTATGGGTTCCAATGAAATTATATAAAGTATATTATAAGTACTCACTGTTGAATACTTAAATTAACTCGGCCAATTCCCATTCATTTAAAATATTCTTCATATTCATTACTACATATATAAACTTATAAAATCACTAGTTGATCCGCGTCCAAAATGTCCGCCGCCAACCTTTCCACCCGGTGCAGATATGTGGATTTGCTCAATCGATACTCGATAGTTGATACTCGATAGTTGAGTGTATTGAGACTTGACTGCGCATATAATATTATTTCGAATAAGAATAGCCTGTTCTTGGGTGAAGTTGTACCTGAATTCATATGAGAACTCTTAGATTTCAACCATGAGAGCTATTCTCAATATGATTATTGAAACACTTCCATCAGTAGAATATTTCCTACAATTAAGAATTAATATTCTAGCTATAAAATAGTGTTCCTTTCAATTCAATGTCAAAATTAGGCTACGATCAACTTTAAATAATTTTGGCTCAAGTCTTGCATTTTCTTTAGAGAATACTAAATGATTTTCAATAGAACTCAATAGCGGTTCTTGCTTTCATTGTAGTGATCTTGTTGTATTGAGAATATAACATGTTCAATAAAATGTATCGTAATCTTGGTGAATAAGTATATGTGTCTTCTCAGAACAAAAACAGTATTTTCTACTTTCAAGATAAATAGTTTCAACTCAGGTATGAAAAAACTTGCTTTTAGAATATTTCATCAAGACTATGTGTATACTTGAATGTAAATTATGATTTTTTTCCGTGTATGTGGAAATACACAATGCGGCACTCCGAATTCTTTACTTCCATCTGAGAGAGGTTTATGGTATAGACAAGGAGTCAGTGCTACCATATGTGCCTCTGGAGATTGAAGCAATTGTTGAAAATAGCAGGGCTCGCATCTACTGGAATTAAGCGATTCCAACAACTCGGCAGATCCAAACCATAAAGCCAGATATACTTCTGCTGGACAAAAAACTCAAGGAATTGTTTGTCGTCGAATTTTCCTCCCCCGCAGAAAATAATGTGGTGATGAAAGAAGAACAGAAGAGGGGGAAATGCAAGGATTTAATGTTTGAACTTGGGCTCCTGTATCCAACGCATAAGGTTAGGATGGTCATACTATTCATAGGATGCCTAGGCGGAATGAGAGCGAACTACGTGACCGAATTGAAGATCATTCCGGCCTGCAAATCTCAGGCCGAGGATTTAGCTCACAGAATGCAGAAAGCGGTGTTGCTCGGATCACTTCGAGTCATCAAGTCCCATCAACTATGAAGGCCGCTTGCAGCTCATCTCTTTTGTTAACAGACGCTGTAAGGGCAGGATGAAGAACTACTCCAAGGAACGTGCGAAAGGTTTTTTAGTGAGTAACCATCAACATCTGTAGTCTCACACTCCTGAGAGAAGCGGACCCTCTCAGGGCGGTCCTATAAAAGGTTTTTCCTCTCGTGCGGATAAAAAAAATGTTTATTTATTCCAATAATTTATCAATACAACTGAAAAGATATAAATTGAGGCAAGTCAGTGTAAAAATATGTACATGGAGATCACAAAAATCTATCTTCCGCAGTATTGTATGAACGCTTCAATTTTATAAGGTTTACACTCCAGAAGTAGTGTATGGACCCCCCTCTTGAAACGCCCAGGATTCTTGGGTTTTCTCAGCTCGGGAGGAAGATGATTGAATAGTTTAATGGCCATATATTCTGACTATTTTTCTCGCCAAGTTGTATTATTCCTTCGATAGAAATATGGTTGAACTTGTCTTGAGTTATTATTATTTCGGTATAAGTTGAAGTTATGCTATTGCTGGGAAATAAAAAGAAGGAGCCGAAAAATATACAGCCCGTAGATCGTGAGAAGGTGTATCTGCCTGAATGCACCTCGACAGGACTCTCTATACCTCATTTTGACAATCGTTCTTATCGCCCACTTCTGTGCTAAAAAATTGGTTCAAGCACTGACGTGAAGTCAGAAGCTTTTGCGCGTATGTTCTATTGTCCATTCTTCTGTATTGGACACCCTTAATCGAATTTACCATGGTAAATTATGTTGTCCATTCTCCTGTATTGGACACTCTTAATTCGAATTTACCATGGTAAATTCTTTAAATTCTTTAAAATCTTCTAGGGGTACGGTTCTTACAAATTTTCAAACACGTCTTTATGTTGATTTTCTACTACTTGTTACCAAGCACCAATTCGATCGGATATTTATTTTTTTAGTTATCAAGGAAATAATATTCCAGGTGGGTATAACTCGGAAACCGTTAGACCGATTATGCCCACAACTCTCCCTTTCGGATACGCAACCTACCCTGAAAATTGCAAGTCCCTATCTCCTTTCGTTCGAAAGTTATCGAGGCAACCGTAACCCATCTACTGAACTCACACAAGAATGCTCGAATCTCCAACAATATTTAACCGATCGTATTAAAACTTGAAATTTGGCTGTAGAGTTAGGTTATAAAGACTCTCGCAAAATTTCAGAAAGTTCAAACGAATAGTTACTGATATATAGAATTTTTTTTTTCAATGATTTTTTAAAAATTTTCTACAAATGCTATCCTCACCAAATTTTGCAAACATTTTCGCGCTGGCATTCTACAACCAATAACCATGTTTGAATTCAATCGGTTCAGTATTTTTCGAGTTAATGAGGAACAAAAAACCACGAAATTCCAGAAAATTTCAGATGACTATAACTCTAAAACCGTTCGGCCGATTATGCTCATAAATAAACTGAAATGTCGCGTTCTGGTGCACATCTTAACTTGAAAACTTGAAGCCGCTATCTCTTTCCGTTCTCAAGTTATCGTGACAACAAAAATATTTTTCAATAATTTTTTTAAAATTTTCTAGCCATACGATTCGGACAAAATTAAACGAACGTGCTTAGGTTCATATTCTACAACTACTCACTAAGTTTCAATTCGATCGGATTTATATTGGTTGTAAACAAAATTGTTACTCGGAAACCACTGGGCCGATTATGCCCATTAACGAACTTGTCTGTTGTATTGGGATGCGCCACCTACCCTAAAAATTTCAAGTTACTAGCTCTTTTCGTTCTCAAGTTATCGTAGCAACGGCCGGACGGACGGCAGGACGGCCTAGAGACCTACGGCATACTTAATTGGCCTAGAGACCTAATTGGAACAGAGCATGGTAAGAGAATCAGCGTAAACCACAAACAACAGAGGACCAACGATACTACCTTGAGGCCCGCCAGTGCTAATTTTCACAAAGTTGGTGGTACAGGTTCTCCCACCCGAGGTGATAGCGACCGCCTGTTTTCTGTTCGAGAGGTAGCTTTTGATAAGGCTGAGCTGATTATTCCTGATGCCACATGCTTCTAGACGCCGTAGCAGCAAATCATGTCTCACAAGATCAAAAGCCTTAGCTAGGTCGACAAATAGACTTGAGGGGATTTCACCCTCTTCCAGAGCAACTATAGCAGCACTGATCAGCTCATAGATAGCCGTTTCAGTGCTCTTGCCTTTCGCGAATCCATGTTGGCAGTTTGAGATTATATTAAATTTCCGGAAAAAACTCAGCAACCTATTGGTGAGGACCTTCTCAAATATCCTAGAGAACCATTTTAATATGCTAATCGGTCTATAGTTACCCATGTCATCACAGTCACCCTTCTTGAAAATTGGTTTCAACACCGCCACTTCCAGATTATCAGGAAACTCGCCCTCCGCAAAAGATCGCTGTATGATGTGAGCCATGTAAGGAGCAATGACAGTAATGGAAGCCTTTAAGGCTCTCATAGGAATTTGATCGTAGCCACTACAAGAGCTGTTTTTGAGTTTACTAGTCACTAAAATTACCTCCTCGGGACTGACATAAAAAATGTATAATGATTGACCTTGTCCGTTAGGTTTGTAGTTAAGTTCTTCGGATGGACTCCTCCTATCGACAGACGCCGACAGGGCAGAGAAAAATGAGTTAAACTCATTGGCCAAGCATTCGAGGTCAACAGTACCCGTGGGCAGCCTAACCTCTCTCCTGTTCCCACCAGTCAAGGAGTGTATTATTTGCCAGGTAGTTCTAGACTCGTTTTGCGAATCAAGTCTAATGCCATCAAAATAGGATTTCCGAGATTCTGAAATTGCATGATCATACCTGACTTTCAAAGATCTGTATGCTGCCTTATACTCGGGATTTACTGTCATTAGAACGTATGCATAATCTAAATATTTTTTAATTGCTTGGACATGAGGATCTTGAGTGAGACGTTTTTTCTTTGAATATTCACCAACCAGAACTATAGGGAAACGTTCATCAAAAATCTTTTTGTATCTTACCAAAAAGGTATTCCATATATTATTCACAGTGAAGTTCAAATCAAAGATATCATTCCAGGTGACTTCATGTAGAAGAAAGATGAAATCATTGATTGTTCTGGTATTTATAACTCTTTTAAATATTCTGTTATGCCTCGTATGTGCACCGAATTCAGGCTGGATGACAAATTTGACAGCCGCATGATCAGAGATGTGGCCCTCGACAACAGATGGCTCACCAGCACAGTTAGAGAGCGCATTATCAAAACAGGCACCAGATGCATGTCCAATGTTGAGTTTTACCACACACTATACCATTTTCTTCCTTCTTCTTTCATGATCGACCTGCTTGAATTTTCTGTCAATATTATCAGGTCCAGGTTTTGTGTTTTGTGTGAATAGTAAATGTCCATTTCCTCTTTCCTCACATTCGTAACTTCCATCTCAATTCTGCTACTGGCCTCCTTTTTAAATGCTGTTTCAATTACCGTATAGAAGGTTATTTGTGCTTCATCTTATTAAAAATACTGTCCAAACTGGCCCCTTTTCAAGTGCCATAATGATTTTTTCTCCCAAAACGGTACCTAATTAAGTCTATTTTAAATGATTGCATTTGGAGGCGAGTTGGCTCATTCTGGAACAGATTCTCCCTTTACTTTCGAACTGTTAAAAAAGCGTTGTCTTCTAGGAAAAATTTATTTCACCGTGGTTTATTTGGAATACACGAACTGTTCAGGAGCTGAAAACTACTTTCAGTGCAGCATTTTAAAATTAAGGCGGAACGCTTGTTCCGCCAAGAACAGCGCGTTATCATTTTTTCACGATGTACCGTCAAATCGGGTTAAATTGATTTTTTGGGGGAATTTGATGAAGTGTAATATTTTTTTTAAATTAATTTGAATTTTCCGCAAATATAAGCCGACAACATCCGCGCGATCGTCAGTCGAAAGATTGAAGTTCCGCCATTATTGTGCCGTGCCAGCATAGAGGTAAGTAGTTGTTCTTATGTTTTTGTATATATTCTACTAGTATACATGAAATTGACGGTAAAGTGACACTGTTCAAAATTATGAAGTATTTCATGAGCATTTTAATTGTTGTTTACGATGCAGTGATTTCTTCATAACCTCAGCAAATTTGATATTCAACAAAAAATACGTTCGGTTGAAACTTATTAAGGGATACATCATGTGGGGTCACTTTGATAACACTTTTGGGGTCAGATTGATAGTTCTCAAAGTCACCCCATAGTTTAAAAACCATAACATTCTTGTTATTTTCCATTGTTTATTGGTATAGACCAACGAATTTTTTAAATTTTAGGTCTGTTCCGTTCGAAAGGTTGAAGTTTCGCCATTATTGTGTCGACATTCACGTTGACGGTTGTTCCGAACTACACGGACTACAGCTAGGAGGACATCATAGCCATTTTGGAACCTCCAGCAGGAACTTCTGGAGGGCAAGGAACAAAATATGTGTTTTCGAAACCAGTTGATGTTTTGGAACGTTAAATTTTGTTCATTGGGTTTTGTAGTTTTTCGGTGCATTTAAGTTGAGTTTAAACATGTTATTTTATCTTTTAAACAAAGAAAATGCTAAATTTGAGTTTTCTTATTTTTATAGGAAATAAATAGTTCAATTTTGAAATCAACTGAATTTTCCTTTTAATTTTTGCGAAGAAAGTTCATTGAAATCCAATTCTTATGACAAATGATAGTATGGATGACTTTGATAATCTATGTAAACTTATGGTTTATCGAAGTAACCCCAAGTATATATAACATTGATAAATATTGAGAATGAAGGAATATGGTTTACATTGATAACTCTTAGATCCGAAGCAATCGTAGTAATGCAAAAGCGCAGTGCCTATCAAAGTCACCCCAATTTGAGTATAATTTTGATAACGAAGTTTTTATTAATTTGGAGCAGGCAAACAATTATTTAAATCATTTTTTATGCCCTAGATGTCTTCATTAGGCATAGTGCAAATTCTTATTTCATTTTTAAAACAATTCTATATGTAGTTTGAGTTTAATTCACGATTAATTAAAAAGAACTATCAATTTCACCCCATTGAACCGGTATGTATTTTTCGAATTTTTTGACAAAAAAGGTTTAATGGTCTCAAACGAGTATGTTCGACTCTCTGATGAATAATTCTGGGGCAAATACAATTCTGTCCGTCCGGCCGTTCAGGCCGTCCGTAGGCTCGATAACTATTGAACGAAATGAGTTACAGAGTTGACATTTTCAGGGTAGTTTTGAAGCTTACATATTTCGGTAAAATTCATTAATGGGCGAAATCCACCAAGGAGTTTCATTTGTAGTTAAAATAGTCAATTTTTTATGGAGATTTCCGAAACTGATTACTCAATCCATCTGAAATTAAGCATCAAATTGTACTATCATGACCTTCATATGCAGGGAAAGTTTGTATCGATTGGACAATTATAATGTTGAACTATTTACGTAATATTCTGCCTGAAATTCTTAAACTAAAAATAAGTTTAATTTTGGCATTTCAGTCACCTATAATGACCTCTTGGGGTGTCCAAAATTTCACTGAGAACAGACCTCTAGGAGTCTCAAATTTATAATTTAGATCTTCCAAACTGTGCAAATTATTTGTGTTGTTGCCCTACATGGAATCTGGCATTCGATACTATTTATTACAGTTGAAAATTGATGACATGCAGGAAATTTTAAGTCTGATATATCGGAAACAAAGCCAACATTCCAAAAAATTTATTCTACATTTGTTGTCAAGAATATCAACCTGTATACGTTCCTTAATTTTTCGCCTCGAGTTTTGCATCACCCTGTATTAAGGCTTCTCATTATTTATTGCCAAAACCGTATTCCTCACATAATAATATTGTTGTCGTTTATAAATCGAAAAGGAACCAATAATTATTGACCCCCTCCTGTGTTCGCCATGTATTCGATCCTGAACAGAGAGAGTCACTCACATTCTAAACAACAAATTACTCATATTCTAATAATACTTTTATACATTATAGGTTGAAAATATTGAAGCAGAATTCGTACCTTCTAATACGACCCTGCTGTGCGACAGACATCACTAACCGATACACATATTTCGAAGGGTTTTAGGTTTTCTGCTTCATTCAATTTATCCTAACATCCTCGGTCAGAAACGAACATCAAATTTCAGGTCGAATTGGATAGAGGAGGGGATTTTATATCCCAAAAATATATAAAATCGGATTTAGTTGAGATGAAAATCACTTGCGAATCTTTGACGTCAAGGTTCAATGTTCCCTTCTTTCGAAATGCTATTTTCTTGATAGTCGTAAAACGGCGTGATCCTTGTTATTACTTTCCGAATGACATTTCGCAAGATTTCTTTATGACTTCGGAGGAATATTGGGTAGTAATACAGCTTCAAACGCAAAATACTCGCATTTTGTGTCCCCTGTTGCGAAATCCACTGAATTAAATTTATATTAATGAATTAGGGGATCTTTTTAAACTTTATACGTAGTGTTCCACAGTGAACTGTTCTGGGACTGATTTTGTTCTATCTGTACAGCAATGAATATTAAATAACCTAGACAAGGAATGATTTTTTCCTTTCCGGTTGACACTGTGACTGGGTACTCTGGTGCCTTCTGGTCTGACTTGGTGCAGACGGTTGAGAGATGTCTAGCAACTATCCTAGAATATTAATTTTGAGCCAGGTTGCTGACTTTCAATAAGGAAAAAACTGTTACAAAGCCTTTCGCGTGTTATTTAGCTTGTTCAACAACAGTTGATTCCTTGAACATCTCAATTAGCCAAGAGTGTTTGACAATTAGCAGTGTGATTATGATTATGACTGGTTATGATTACGATTATACTGACCATCCCAGGTATTTTCCAAGGAGACCACTCAGAAGCTCATTGGAGCTGGTATGAGACGGGAGAATCATTTGTGTTTTATGCAGGCTTTGCAGCTGTGCCTTTTTGCCAACTGAGCAATGTTGATATTTACCAGCATTGAATAGTGGCCACTATAGTGTGACTAGGAAATTTATTTCTCAGCCCGCTACCTACCTTGGAGTCACTATAGACCAATTCTTGCGCTGAAATTGTCATACGCATGTGATGGTAAGGAAACTCCTCTCATACTCTCCTCCCATTGTTTGAATTTTGCACAGGTTGCAGTGACCGTAAGCAACTGAAATCAATTTGCTTTTTACTGGTCCAGTCAGTGCTATCTTATAATAACAATACTAATAATAATCCTAACTGCCCGCCACGAAAGCAGGGAGGCCGAGGTTTGCAAAGTTAGGAATACCAACACCATCAGCAAACGTTGGAAATGGCAATAAAGATATTGAGAAGTGAAAACCAGATTTTGAAAATGGTGGCTAATCATGAAATAAGGAACCAAGGAGCTTTCCTATTTAGGGCTGGTTAGAGAGCTTTGGAGAAGCTCAGTATAACTGGTATATCCATCGATCATGAGCTAGCAGGAACACCTATCACGCCAACAGACCAAAGAAGAGTTGGCAGAGAGATACGACAGGCACAACTGAAGAAACTACTCGAAGATCACATGAGTAAACATCTGCAATCCATATTTTTCAGGAGTTTGTAAGATCAGGGCCTGTCGGAAGAATTATCCTTCACCTTTTTGAAGTCCGCTGGGCTGAAGTCGGAAACGGAGGGATTCGTTATGGCTTGTTAAGATGAGGTTATAAATACAAGATGGTGTAAAAAGAACATCATGAAAGTGGGCGCCCCAACAACGTGCAGAGCATGCCACAGCCAGCAGGGAACTGTTATGCACATTCTGTCTGCTTGCAGAGTCCATACTCCAACAGGATATCTGGAAAGACGCAATGCAGCACTTCGAATTCTCTACTTCCATCTGAGAGAGGTTTATGGTATAGGCAATCAACCAGTGCTACCATATGTCTCTCTGGAGATAGAAGCAGTTGTTAAAAATGATAGAGCTCGCATCTACTGAAACTATGCAATTTCAACAACTCGGCAGATCCACGCCATAAAGCCAGATATACTCTTGCTCGACAAAGAACTGAAAGAATTGTTTGTCGTCGAATTTTAATCCCCCGCAGAAAATAATGTGGGGATGTGGTTTTTTAGTGAGTACCCAATCAACAACTGGAGTCTCACACTCCTGAGCGGACCCTCTCAGAGCGAACCTATAAAAGGTTTTTCCTCTCGAGCGGATTGAGAAAAAGAAAAAAGAAATTTATTCATCCTGTAAGACATCTCACATTGTATAGGATAAGTTAAAATAGTATCAAACACACAATTTATCTAAAACATATTCGCTAACCGAGTAATAAAATTTTTCTAAGTGGATATTGTCACGTTACCCTTTTTGTTCTATATTTGTTCACCACTAAGTTTTAATTTTTGAATATTTTATTGAGAAGTTTGCCTATATGTCTGCTCCAAGTACCGCCTCTGATTGCTCGAACGTCGACAAGACTTCGTTCTTCGCGATAATTTCTTATGTTGGTTCCTTCCTTGTATCAAAATGACATATGCGTGAATTTTATATGGATCATTACCGGTTTAGCTTGACTGAGAGAATAATAATTCAACGTTCTGTTCAACGGAAATTCATCAGGAAAGTTAATGCAATTAATTTTGAGAGTGTGTTGCGTTAATTCTCTTATTGCCTTAACTAAAGTACACTCTCAAGTACGACATAGTCGGATATTCATTGCTATAAACCAGAGCACAAAGCCGCCCTACACCCTACACCTCGTAAGTAATAGTATTTTGGCCTGAATTCATGTATATGTATATTTTTTTGTTGTTGTCTTGCAGAAGGATTTTTTTCACTACCTTCCTTGTAATAGGAGGTAAATTCAAAATTGAGTATAGACAATCACCGAAGACTCTTGATTACACGGAGCAGATCCCGAGGGACTGGAAATTTTTCAAGTAATAAGACACCTTCATCCAGGAAGACGCAGGTTTGGGATTCAGCAGAAAACTAACCTACTAAACTCCTAGCTGAGGTCAGACAAACCCTATTATAATTTATCTTGAAGATTATTATTTTTTTGTGAATGAACTCTGACTAATAGTTTGAACAGAATTGGAAATAACCATATACGCGAGTACAGGAGGGTACATGCCCCCTCGTTATTATTTGTTATTTTGGTCAATAGAGAGAAAGGGTACCTTTGAGTTTGATTTACCAATTTGCTTTGAGTTTTCGTAGTTTGATTCAGAGTATATTCAGGATTAGGTAAAGAAAGACAAAGGATTGTAATTTTGCATATTCTGAACTACGTGGCGCCCACAGGTATAAGAACTCCTAAGCCCACCCCGACTCCCTGGCTGAGGGGCATACCTATTTCTCTAAAACCAGATAACATATTATTTTGACCATCAAGAATAATAAAATACGTGACAATATTCTTAACTACTTACTTAAACTCCTTAAAACTAAGAGAATTCATACTTCTAGGGAGATGATTAAAAAGCTTCTTACATTGATATAAGGGAGACATTTCAAACTTAGTTGTTCTGTGCTTCGGGGTCGGCAGAAGTCGTACTTTTCTCGTGTTTTAATTATGATTTACTTAGAGCTTTGTTAAATGACGCAACAGTCAAAAAATTGTTATTTTTGAAAAATGGTCTGCATGAAGTTCGAGGTGCAAAGTTGATCATAATCGCAGAATCCTTTTTTGGACTATGAATACTCCTAATATTAATCTTTATTGGTCCCTAAATAGGTACTACAAAGAATGGGACAGCACAATAAACAGACATACAGGATACTAAAGCAATCTCAGGTCATAAAAATCCAATATGGTATCATTATTGATTTCTGTAACAGAGTAATGACATCTATTGAAAAATATCAAGTTCTAAATTGTTTTTGGCGCTCTTGTTCCTCGGAACACTGTGTTTATCAATTTGCGCAAATGTCTTTAATTTTCGAATTTTTGGCTGAAAATGGTCTGAAACGATTTGGTTTGACTCACTGATCAAGAGTCCATGGTCAAAATCGATTCTGTCCGGCCGGCCGGCTGTCCGCCCGTCCGTCTGTCCGGCCGTTATTACGATAACTCGAACGGAATGAGCTAGACAGTTGCAATTTTCAAAATAGGTTTGGGAGATAAGTAATATAAGTATCTTGGTTAAGTTCGTTATTGGGCAAAATCAGCCAGGTGGTTTTGGAGTAACCCAAAAAATATTTTTTTTACATTACATATTTTATATTCAATTTTTTTTAAGATGCAGTTTCAACATAAGAATCCACTGATATTATTCTCAACTCTAACAAACTAATACTTTCAGAGATATGATTTTTCCAAATTGCAATAATTATTCTCAATATTTCTATATAATTTCATAGAACACACTGATTATAATTTGCTGATGTATGTAAACCCAACATGAGATGATTCATAGACCTACGTTCTGAATTTAATTAAGACAATTCTTGAGAACTGACGCATAGAAGCCAAATTGAAAAAGTGAAAAAGCCCTGTGGACATGAGCTTTCGCGCTCTTCTTCAAACTTTGACAAATCATAACTCCGAAAGTATTGATTTTCGAGAGTTGGGAATGATATCAATGGGGTATTATTTAATTTATTTTATTTCATGATGCAATTCTATCAAAAGAATCCATTGATATAATTGTCAACTCTGAGAAACCACTTTTGGAGATATGATTTGTCAAAGTTTGAACAAGAGCGCCAAAGCTCCAAGGCTTGAACCAATTTTTTTTTGATTCAAAATCATTCAACATTTTCATATTTGTTGGGAGGTTATAGAATAAACGTATGCCCTGATACAAGGGACACCGCTCGTATTTAGATGCTTTATGAGCTGGAACTTCCAAAACATTATAATTTCTTGTAGAATAATGGTGATGACTAGACATTTTTTTTACAGAACTTCCATCGAAATTCACATAAGGAAGACAATTAACTATGAAAATACAAAGCACAGTCATAAACCTAATTGATTAAAAAAGCACTCGACAGGAAGATATAGATCACAAATCGAAAATAACTATGAGTATTATTTTTTGACAAATCAAAACCCTTTCTAGCTCACCAGAACAACCCCATATCAGAACATTATATGCCATGTGAGGGTAAGCTATACAATAATATACATCTAGCAGTGAATGGAGTAAGAGCAAATTTTTGATCTTGTTAATGGCAAAATATGATCTGTTAAGTTTTTTACAAACCACATCAATATATTGGTTCCATCGCAAATATTCATCAATTTGAACACCAAGAAATTTGGCGGAGTCTCTTGTAGTTATTTTTACGTTTTCATATGTGAAAACAGGTCGCTCTTCACTGACATGTTTCAACTTGAAGTTAACGCACACCGTTTTTTCAACATTCACTATCAGATTATTTCTATGGCACCAAGCAAGTAACATTCGAAACAGTAAGGCTAATAATATCCGCAAGCTACCCAAGGCTACGGGCCATTACCAAAAATGAAGAATCATCCGCGAAGAAAGTGATCAAATTGGCTCTAATATGGTCAGTTAAATCATGATCGAAATAAACAGCATAGGTCACGATACAGAGCCCTGAGGAACCCCCAGACCCAGGCCTTCCATCTCCGAACGCACATCACTGACCTTGATGGACATTTTGCGTTATATAACTTGTCAGCCAGCTCCAAAATATTCCCTTGAAACCCAGGTTATAAAATTTACTGATCATAAACGAAAAATGTAAAGAATCATATGCCCGGGACAGGTCGAAAAAAATTACCCGCCACATAAAAACCCTCATCCAATTTTATATAAACAGTCTGGACAAATGTAAAGGCTGCTGTTTCTGTCGAATATTATTTTTACTTCTATTCTACTAATAGCATAGAAGGAGCTATAATATTTAGCTTTTTTAAGAAGAATCTACATGTGAGCACCAGTTTTGTTTTGGTCTAGGTAAATGATTACACATCGGATTAAATGCTATAACAACATGCTAAAATATGCATGCAAATATCATGACACTGGGTCAAATATTCACTGAAACAAGTTGCAAAAGTATTATGGTTAGGAGTATTGGGATGCTGTTCAAATTTATAACCAGAGCAGTCACCCATACAGCTACCGTACTAGGCCATAGCTGATTAGCTCCAGGGAAAAAATGATAAATAATAATATTTCTATAAGAATATAAATCTGACTGTACAAACAAACATACCAATAAAACTGGTCCACCTTTTCGACGAGAATGATCTCAAACGATTAGTTTTGACTCAAGTGTTTATGGTGGCGTAAGGACCCATTCGAATACATACATTTATTGTTGGCTCGAAAATAAACAGTGATTTGTTTGTGTCGGCGTAAGGACACAAATCAGTTCAATGGTCAATAGCGGTGGTATATTTTCAATAGTCTATTATGAGAACTATTCCTATGATACAAATCAGTCGAATTGTACGGTTGTGCCATCAGGAACTAAGAATTGAAATTTTATCAAAAAGTCCCTGTATAGCAGTAATTGTGTTGACATCTCATAATATACGAAAGTACTCACGTAATTTAATGAAAATATCGACTCAATGTCGTCCATAACATTTTTCTCAAAGTTATTATTCCGATAGAATTGAAAAAAAAAATGAAAAAGATCAATAATTTCGGCCGTGGGAATCGACACCGGTACGTGCGTGCTCTCTACCAGTTGACTAGAGAAGCAGTGAATAATTATGATGAAACCCTGAAATTAAACTAGTGTTATTACTTACCTATGTTACCTTATTTTGGAATTTTTAAATTCAGAAAAATATCATCAAGTTATATATTATTTGATCAAGTTTGAATCGAGAACTTGGCCGTAAAATAAAGAACATGCATGCCCAATTCGTACTAGGTATTGAACGAATGTTACTACTGACGTACCGACTTATCAAATTTGACTTCGGCAAATCTATACACATGATTCATCAAGTTCTCTCCAGGCAAGTCAAAAGTCAAAAACTTTTGACAATTTATTTTGTCGAGTGTAATCCAGTACATCTCGATCCTGTTAATATTCAAATATTTCGGCAATATCTTCAGGAATATAGATCCGATGGAGTTCATATCTAGTACTTCACTATCAAATAAGATTTCGAAGGCTCTCGCAGAATTTCAACGATATCTGACGGATAGTTTCTGTGGTAATACAGATTTTTTTCAAATTGTCTAGTCATGCGATCTTCACTAAATTCTGCATAGATCTTAGTGTCGGAATATTTCAACTAAGTACCAAGCATCATTTCGATCATATCAGTATTTTTCGAGTTATTGGGAACATACAATTTCAGATGGCGATAACTCAGAAAACGTACTCATTGAGATTGTAATCATGCTGACGGCCGGACAGAATCAAGTTTTACCTCGTATTCTTAATCAGTAGGTACTAATAGTGAATGTATGTAGGTATTCAAATAGGTCCTTAAGCCACCACAAACGCACCACTTTA
Source organism: Halyzia sedecimguttata (assembly GCA_937662695.2). Classification (NCBI taxonomy): domain Eukaryota; kingdom Metazoa; phylum Arthropoda; class Insecta; order Coleoptera; family Coccinellidae; genus Halyzia; species Halyzia sedecimguttata. The sequence continues at coordinate 12,122,813 of OW569418.2, forward strand.
TTTTTGACCAAACAGTGAATGTATGTGTACGAGTCAAAACACATCGTTTGAGACATTTGCGGCCACAAATTCTAAAATTCCAGACATTTGGCTCTCTATTCGCTTGCACAGCACGCCAAAAATGCATATTTCCATTGTGATTTTCAAATATATTTATTAATCAGTAATCACATATATATACAGGGTGAGTTTTTAAGTTGTACATTAAATTTAACCATAGATTCCTCTCATCAAATAAAACACTTTTTTCATTTACCATTTTTCAGATTAGGAAAGACACAAAAAAAAGATACAAGCTGTTGAAATTTGAAAAAAAAATATGTTTTTATTTTGTAGCTTTGACATGGTTATTCAGATTTGACTGAATTTTGGTATGAAGTTTTCTATAACTATGGCACATAATCTCCAATTGACAGTTCTACCTTACTTTTACTGGTTTCTTCGTTATTGACTCGCGAATTCATAAAACTATGAGAAATTAGCATAATAAAAGCAGATGAAGGTTGTCTTGGGTCATTTTTGAAATACTCTATCTTTTTAGGAAATTAAATTATTCTTCATCATTTCTACTAAAACCGTTTTCGTGATACTCTTTGTTGCATGTCATAAAATATGAAAAAAATTACAGAAATTTACCTGCTTTTATCGATCCGAACCTGGAAAACAGTCAAAGATGTTCTGCTCGAATAAACGCATAGACTGAGTATTGATTTCAAAGTTGAAACTTGACACTTACAGAAATTCAATTTTATGTCGCTTGTTTCCAAATTGATTGGTTATAATTACCATCTTAAAATGGTATAAGTTCGTAACAACTTATTCAAATAGTTCGCTGGTGAGTTATCTTTTGGCAAATAGATGAATAGGCTCACCATGATCTGTATTCATCTATTTATCCCCAATAGTGAATATGAAACTTATACATTATCTGTTATCTATGCCATCTGAACATTAATTTTCATACTGCTTCTATTCCGCACAATAATTCTAAGGATTTCTCTAATATATGGAACATAATTTCATCAACCTAATATTCAAAAGATATAACTCACATACATACTTGAATCTTATCAGTTTGTAGTATATTAGTATGCATAAGGGAAATATCAATTATAAGTATCATTCCACATATTCATCCCAATTATTCCTGACGAGAAATTCTTAATCTGGATCTACGTTATTATGTATGTAAACAAAGAATGGCCGGCGTAATAATCTAAGATTAGACCATAGAACAGGTTAGATAATTCCATTTCTGTGCCTGGTTCTGTCTCAGTATAACAACACAGTAGGAACACACCTATTAGGTTTGTTCTTACAGCGGCCGAAACCGTACAGTGTACGGTCCACGGACTGAGCGGTGGTGTAGAAGGAAGGCTTTTACACCACATATGCAAGGTTCTCCACTGTCCTGTCGTGCCGGAATACCATAGAGCAGGGTTTCTCAAAGTGGGTTACGCGAACCACTAGGGGTTCACCATTCGTCAGTAAGGGGTTCGCGACAAGATTTACGTAATGGTGCGGCACACATGGTGGCGAGCGCATTATACTTAATTAGTTAGTTAAGGGAATCGCTGTCATCTGGAAACTTTAACTTGGGATCGTAGAGCCAAAGGTTTGAGAAACCTTGCAATAGAGCAACTGACTAGAGGCAATAAGGTAACTCTTCAATGGGTGCCAGTGCACTGTGGTATTGAAGAAAGTGTTAAGACCATTGAACATGAGAAAGAGCCTTCAAGATAACACCTGCTGGACCCAAACCCTATTGTGGCCCTATATGTGGGACATAGTTTGCAAATGCCCAGAGCTGGCCAACCCAGTAATTTTACATATGAGCGAGCCAGTTCTAAATTCTCATGACGTGATAGCCAAGGTATGTTTACACGATTGCCAATGAATTCAGGGTGGAATAGCTCCGGAGGGCTGGCCAAACCTCACGACTCTGTTCTAATTACATATAATAATACGTATATATAATATTGCATATTGTTGTAGGGGGTAACGTTGCACTGCGACCTTAAGGTCTATTTTACCCCCCTTCAGAGCTGTTGAGGTCTTCACCATCTACAGCTCGCCTTCCAGTTCCAGAGTTCTGATGAACTCCACTATCTGGGATGGCTTCAAGGAGGCTACGTTTTCGCTCCTGCAGATTTCTTGCCAAGGCATTCCTTGCGTTGGTTTGAGATGGCGAGGCATTCCGTTATCAAGTGATCAGGAATTTCATCCTCCTCTCAAGAGAATCTGCACTTGTCAGTTTCTGCTAGCCCTTATCACATCATATGCTTCCTGGGAGGCCTGTGAGGAAGCCAGTGAGGAGGTGCAGCTTGTTATTATTATTATTATTATTATTATTAATTACATAAGAGGCTGAGGAAATCCTATTAAGCCTCCAAAAAGAAAAGAAAACGAAATTACACAAACAACAGTAAAAGATGTTTACACAAACAATGAATCATATCTAGTTTTGAAAATGTTCACATTGCAGGCCGACACTATACTCTGTGGTAATGAATTCCAATCATGAAAGGCTCGATTAGTCAAAAAGTTTTGTCGTTGAACAGATCGGAAGTTTTCACGTTTCAGCTTTTGTGAATGACCGCGAAGCCGAGAGTCCGTCGATCTCAGAAACAATTGTTCAAGCACTCCATCCTGCTCACACAATGAATGATACGCAGTTATCAAGTCCCCTCGTCGTCTTCTCTGTTCAAGGGAGGTAGCTTGAACATTGCCAATCTATCCTCGTATGACGGACGGACGCGACCGAATGGAATTCTGGTAGCTCGACGTTGAACCCTTTCGAGTAAATTCACGTCCCGAACGCGTGACGGACACCACACAATGTTAGCGAACTCTAAAATGGGTCTAATAAATCCTTTGTAAACACTGCACACAGTCTTAAGATCAGCATGTTGAAAGCATTTGTTGATCAAGAACAACCTGGAATTTGCCTTCTTGACTTATTTATCAATGTGCAGCACCCACGAAAGATTCTCGGTGTTATTCAGACGTTCACCAGACAAACGGTATTCATGCTTTGGGTTCTTCTTTCCCAGGTCCTTACATTTACCGACATTAAGTGGAATCAACCATTCCCTGGACCATCGGACAATACTGTCAAGATCGTCCTGGAGAGTATGCGACTCAGATAAGGGATCATTATAAATTTTTGTGTCATCTGCATATAACGAACACGGTGAAGAAATGTGGTTTTTGAGGTCACAGGTATACAAAATGAACAAGAGTGGTCCAAAAACTGATCCCTGGGGTACACCACTTCGCACTGCTCTAGGCGTACTGAGAACTGATCCAACCTTAACCTGGAATGTCCTTCCAATCAAAAATGACCTAATCCACGCCAGCAACTTTCCTCGTACTCCGATGTGTTCGAGCTTTTTAAGAAGACGTTGTGTGGGAACGCAATCGAAGGCCTTACTAAAATCGAGGTAAAGTACATCCACACATCTCCCACGGTCCAGAATCTTCGTCCAGTCATCTAGGGCGCATAGCAAATTGGTAACAACCGATCTCTTAGGGGTAAAACCATGTTGTTCACCATGTAAACAATGTAAAACCATGTTGTTCTTACTGAGGTTCGAGTATTTCTTGGATCTCACAGTATCAAAGTTCCGGAGGAAATTTCTTGGAGTGATGCATTCCGGGGAGAGATCTCCAGAAAATACCTCTTTTAGTTTCTTCTTTCATCCGAAATTCACTTTTGTAGATGTGTCTACCAACCCCACAATAAGGTTCCGGGCCAATAGAGGGAATTTGTGCTCCTTTCTTGGCAAGTGTGTTGGCCTCCTCATTCCTTATGATTCCCGCGTGACCAGGAACCCAGACCAAGGAGACCCTGTTGTTCTTGACTACTTCATTGAGATTTCTTCGACGCTCCCATATTAGCTTGGATTCGATAACTTAGGAGCTCAGAGCTTTAATAGCAGCTTGACTGTCAGAGTGGATTGCTTAATCATATCTCTGATAGTTTCTTTCTAGGTTCATTTCCAAGCATCTTTCTATTGCAAGATAATAATAGGTACAAGTTGAACATTTTTTAATTTATTGAAAAGGAAATTTTCTTGTCAAAAACCTCCACGAAAATTACAATCGGTTGTGTATTGGCCTGGGTAGCTTTTAGTCAAATATTGCATTGAAGTTAGGAAATATTTTTTATTCCATACTTATACATTATGAAGAAATAAACCCTTAGGTACCGTAACTATAAACATGGTTATAACTCCCTTGAGAGTTATACTCTCATACTAAGCAGTTATAGATCTTTAACTACTCATATTAAATTATATATTCATTATTCAATTGCTTTCGTTCAATTAATAGTATCCGTAAACAAACAGCGAGAGTTATAATAACTCACTACTATAACTCACTACTATTCTTGGTATTATTTACCAGTCTAATATCAAGGTGGTTCTGTGCTTCTGTCACCTGAATAATTTTGACTTTTTCAAATTAAGTTGATACCTAATCATCATATTTTGCTCAAAAAGATGAATTCAGAAAGTGAGGATTAATTATTATATACTCCCCCAGAAGTAAGAGAAGCAGCTAATGTAACCATACAGAATTTGTTGCCCGTAAAATCCCAAAACAAGTATTAATTTGTATACAAAAATTTTCAAGATTGGTGTAGCAGTAAAAACATTAAGTCGTCGTTTACAGAGAATGTTCTTTTGGCATATTTTAGTGAACTTAGCACTAAATATAAAGCATCATCTCTATGGACTTTCTACTCCATCCTAAGAAGCACACTTAAAATAAATAATGTAATCAATATAGAGATTTATTCAAAATTACGTGCGTTCCTCGAACGTCAATCAGGGAAAAGTAGCTAAAAAGGCAAAAACTTTTACGCCAGAACAACTAAATAATTTCATAAATGAAGCTCCTGATGAGAAATATCTGCAGATAAAGGTAGTAGATTTCATAATAATTCAATCGTTTTCACCATCTAGTTAATATCATAATTTATTTTAATTTTAGGTTGCTTTGATAATGGGCATTATGGGTGCTAGTCGTGCAGCAGAATTGTACTCTATGCAAATTACAGATTTAGAAGACCATGGATCTATTATTATGGTCAGTGTACCAAATACAAAAACAAAAATTGCCAGAAAATTCACTGTTACGAGAAATTTTTATAACATAGTTAAAAAATATTTGAGTCTTCGTCCTACTGATTATCGCAAACGATATTATTCCTTAAATTTCAAAATGCAAAATATCACTCACAAAATTTGGCATTAATAAATTTGGAACAATGGGGAAAGACATTGCTAAATTTTTTAAATTACCAGAGTGTAAATTATAAACAGAGCATTGTTTTCCTAGCTCGTCAGCAACTTTATTAGTATATGCTGGAGGGGATATAACGGCTGAGAGGTACATTGATGATTCCGGAAAGAATAGTACAGATACTGCAAATAAAATATACAGTTCAATAATACCTCATCCAGTTAGTTCATCAACAACATGTATGCCAAAAACACAAAAAGAAACAATAAACTTGCATAATTCAGTACCACATGTTCAGTTTACTGGTTATTCAAACTTTACAGTTAATTTTATTAATAAACAAAATGAGTAAATACAACTAGAACTTTCATAACATTGTAATATGTAACTATTGTGATTTTTCAATAAACTTCTTTCTCTGTACTAGTATCTTAGTATTTATTGTTATAGTCGTAGATAAAGTATAATATTCAACTTGCCGTAATGTTCATAACTCACTTGATGAATTACAGCACTCGTCTGCGGCTCGCGCTGCAAACTTCATCTGCGTGAGTTATGACTTACATTACCGCTCGTTAAATAGTAAACTATTAACTCCCTCTAATGAAGCAAATCGACAATTGTCAAATTTTAAAACTATCAAATTTTCAATTGTCAAATTTTGTTTCATTCGGTATGAAATAAAATTAATTATCTATCACGTGAGTTATTGGATGTTAACAAACACGGGCAACTTAACAATCCCTCGGGATTGCAATCTGTTGCTCTCTGTAGTTAACATCCTCATAGCTCCCTTGATACATAAATAACTATAACCGCTGGCATTACGTATTGAAAAATATACAACCTTCCGAATATAACAGTACGGGTAACTGAAAGTGTATTCTGTATGTCAAATACGCGAAGGGGAACATAGTGATGCTTCGTTCCGCCCGCGCTTTCCTCATGATAACTAGGATGCACTACATAAGTATTATGTACTACCTTTGAGATGGTACTAAAATCTCCAATAACGCTATAAATATCGCGTTATGTGCAAACATGCAAATGCATTCAGTGGGCGTCAAAAGTGTGGAATAATGGATATATTATCTCCCCTTTCAAGATAAATAGTGAAAAATGGCTTGATAGGTCAAATTAATATATTTTCTAAGGAACATTTTCTCGTAAATCTCATTATTCTACCATTTTCTGTTACGATAGATCATAAAATACTATGATCAGTAATGCACTTATAATGCCATGTCCTTAATTTTCGAGATTTTTAAGTCCTCTGTTACAACTAGTCGATGTTGTTTGCCCGATTGAGGTAAATTTTGCTTTCGATATAACCCCCCATGAATAAAAATTGGTTCAAGCACCGACGTGAAGTCGGAAGCTTTTGCGCGTATGTTCTCTTATCCATTGTCCTGTATTGGACACTTATTGGACTGTATTAATCGAATTTACCATGGTAAATTCGAATACAGGAGATCAGACAATAGAATTCACCATGGTAAATTCGATTAAGAGTGTCCAATACAGGAAAAGGGACAAGAGAACATACATGCAAAAGCTTCTGAATTCACGTCAGTGCTTGAACCAATTTTTTTTTCAATATTATTTTAAAAATTTTCTAGTGCTACGATTCTCACAAAATGTTGCAAGAATTTTCGCGTTGGTATTCTACAACCAAGTACCATATTTGAATTGGATCGGATTTGTATTTTTTGAGTTATTGAGGAAACAACCAACATTCAGATTGATATAACTCCAAATCCATTTGGCCGATTTTGCTAGATAACGAACTTAAATGTCGCATTCAGATGCGCAATCTACCCTGAAAACTGCAAGTCACTATTTCTTTCCGTTATCAAGGAATCATGAGATACATAATATTTTTTCGTAATTTAAAAACAAAAATTTAGGGGTCCGGTCTTCACAAAAGTTCCCACACGTCTTCAAGTCTATATTCTACAACTAGTTGCCAAGCTTCAATTCGATCGAGTCTATATTTTTTGAGTTATCAAAGAAATAATATTCCAGCTGGGTATAACTCCGAAACTGTTAGGCCGATTATGGACAACAGCGAACTCAACTCTTCCATTCAGATGTGCAAGCTATCCTGAAAATTGCTAGTCCCTATCTCCCTTCGTTCGAGAGTTGTCGAGGCAACGATCACCCATCCAGCTACTGAACTCACACAAGGCTGCTCGTATCTCCAACAATATAGATCCGATCATGTTCAAATTTGGAACTTGGTAGAAAAGTCAAATTCTGAAAGCTCTCGCAAAATTTCGGCGATGTCGGAAGAATAGTTTCTGATATATAGAACTTTTTTCGATAATTTTCTATGATTTTTTAAAATTTTTCAAGTGATACGATCCTAACGAAATTTTGCAAGAATTTTCGCGCTGCCTTTCTAGAACTAATAACCATGTTTGAATAAGATCGGTTTTATATTTTTTGAGTTATTCAGTAAATAACAACCAAATTTCAGATGGGTATAACTCCAAAACCGTTTTGCCGATTATGCCTATAGACAAACTCAAATGGCGCATCAGATTCTCAACCTAACCTGAAAATTTCATGTCGCTACCTCTTTTCGTTCTTAGGTTATCGTGACGTAAATAATATTTCTTAATAATTTTTTAAAAATTTTCTAGTGATACGTTTCTCACAAAATTCTAGAAACGTCCGTAGGTTTATATTCTACAACCACTCACCAAAATTCAATTCGATCTGATCAGTTTTGGTTAAAGACAAAATTATTACTCGGAAATCACTGAGCCGATTATGCACATTAACGAACTTGTCCGTCGTATTGGGATGCGTTACTTATTCTGAAAATTTCAAGTCGCTTTCTCTTTTCGTTCTCAAGTTATCGTGGACAACGGCAACGAACGGCCGGCCGGCCGGACATAATCAAATTTGACCTTGAATTCTTGATCAGGGAATCGTACTCAATCTTTTGAGACCATTTCTGGCGAAAAATTCGAAAATTATAGAAATTTGGGCAAAATGATAATGCGATGTTCCCCAGATAATGCGCGCAAAAATAGTCTAACGGATTCAAATCTGGAGACCGAGCCAGCCATTCAATAAAATCTCGCCGACCACTGATCAATCGATCCAGTTCTGAAACACCTCGTTCTGGCAATCACGTACATCTTGGAAATAAGCGAGTTGAGATCCATCTTGTTGAACCCATAGCGTTTCATTTGGGTGATCCGGATCTGCGGCACTAACCAGTTCTCCAATAAAGATAGGCCCTATAACTCTGTTCCCAACAGTTCCAGCGCATTCACTTTTTCAGGAAATTTGAATAATTTCGCCATTTAATTTATTTTCAAATTTGGATTCAGTTGATGCCTAATGCAGTTTTTCTCGTATTATCACTAAAATTGGTTCAAGCCCTGTGGACAATAGCTTTTTGGAGCTCTTATTCAAACAGACAAATTATATCTCTGAAAGTATTGGTTACTCAGAGTTGGGAATTATATCAATGGATTCCTATGATATAACGGCATCATGAAAGATATTAAATTTAAAAGAAGTGTAGTTTAAAAAAAATGCTTCAAAAATTATGTCTTAAAAAAAACAAGGCTTTAATGCTTCAAAAATTGTCACTAAATTTATTTATCAAGATTAAATGAGTAATCTGCAATGGTTTAACCTCGTGGAATGGGTTGTTGCAACTTACACTCGGTGCATAGTTTTCACAACTCGAAATACCTAAGGAAAGTATCATCGAAATGTCTAGAGCAAGGCTGCAGACAATCATAACAGATTTTCCTTTTATTCCTGATATTTGAGTAGGTAGAGGATTACGAACAAATTATTTCAAAAGTTCAAAATATATAAATAAAATACTATCCTCTTTTCATAATTTAAAATTTAATAGTTCATACCATTAACACATTCTTTTCTGTATTATGAACCTTTACTCAAGAAAAAATGTATCATACACAAATGTAGATCCATATTTCAGTATTTTTTTGCTAGCAACATATTGAAAATTACAGACATTCGGGCAAATTGATAAGCACTCTGTACCGAGGAACAAGATCGCCAAAAAGACAGCTTGAATGTTCCTACAGTATTTCGAGAAGGTGTCAGAGGAATTAATAGAAAATAGAACATTCACGCAAAAGCTCCTGACTTCAGTGCTTTTTTCGAATTTCTCTATAAGTTATCGGTTTACAGACGGGCGAACAGAATGTATTGAACTACGGATTATGCAACAGTGAGTATATCGAATAGAATCATTTGAGACCATTTGCGGCTCAAAAGGCGCGTCCAAATGCGACGGAAAAGTTCAGTTATGGGCACAAACAGCCCAACGGTTTCCGAGTACAAATTTTGTTGGAATGATGGAACTGAAAATTGGTAAGTATCTGTACAATACCGACATAAATACGTTTGTGAAATTTTGTGTGGATCGTATCACTAGAAAATTGTTAAAAAATTATTATATTCTCACGACAACTTAAGAACAGAAAGAGAGAGCGACTGGCAATTTTTAGGGTAGTTTGCGCATCTCAATGCGACGTTTGAGTTTGTTAATAGGCATAATTTGCCGAACGGTTTTGTAGTTATACCTACCTGAACTTTATTGTTATTTACTCAATAACTCAAAAAATAAGAAACCGATCGCATTCAAACATGGTAGTTAGTTGTAGAATGCCAACGCCTAAATTTTTGCGAAATATCGTGTGAAAGGATCGTATGACTAGATTTGAATTTGAAAAAATCATTGAATATCATTGAAAAAAATTTTATATATCAGAAACTACTCATCCGACATCGGTGAAATTATGCGAGAGCTTTCAAAACCTAACTTTACAGCCACGTTCCAAATTTGAACACGAACGGATCCATATTGGTGGAGATCCGAGCAGCCTTGTGGGTATGTTGTGAATCCGAATACGACATTTGAGTTCGTTAATAGGCATCATCGGCCAAATGATTTTGGAATCAGGAAAATTAAAGTATGCCCTAAAATTTCTCGTGAAACGCACCGTTTTCGAGATGTTCTTCATTGACTGATATGAGATCTGATACAAATTCCAGAAATTTAACTGCTTTAATGAATCAGGCACTGAACTAGAATCACAGATAATCATGGTGGACTAAGGGAATAAATAGAGGCAATCATTAATCAAACAACTTCAATTGCAGGTTAGTTATATTTTTGGAAATAGATGAACAGGCTTACCATGATCGGTAGTAATCTATGAATCTTTCTATTGTTTTCCCCAATAGTGAATAAGAATATTTTAAATGATCTGTTATCCATATCATAAATACATTTATCTTCATACTGCTTTAGTTATGCACAATTATTGTAAGGATTTCTCTCATATATTGAACATAATTTCATCTTGTAAAATATATTAAATTAATAATTTCTACAGATTTAACCCACGTCATTCCTAATTATTTAATTCCATCAAAACTTTATAATGTGTGTGCATAATAGAACATATTATCCGCAATCAAAATTCGGTCATTTCATCAAACGATAAATACATGTAACACTTCATTGTGATTTTTTTTTATTTTGAGTTTTGCAGTAAACACGGAAGTGATAAAGAATAAGCTTAATAAAGAATGACGAGACTTTTCATTAAGAAGAATGACAGTTTAAAATGATATGTTGTCGTGTTTCGGGATTTTCCATAAATATGTACCTAGAGTAGCCAAAATAATGAATTTATTCCATTTGGCTTTACCACACTAATATATGCCTCCTAAAATGATCATAATCTTTCATCAATCAAGTTTCGAAACACGTCCAGTTATTCCGCTCTGCATTGTTCTCTTATCGCACACTCTCTGAATCAAATTATTCATCGATCATACAAAAATTACGAACAAGGCTGCCGAATTAGAATAGCGAACGAACAAAACTGCAATTTGGCAGTCGCCCCGGCTACTAAATCGTCCGAAAAATGAACAATCGGCAACGATTATGTTGAATCGACGGCAAATTAGTTGGGAAAACTCCTTTTGTAGACATCAAGAGCACTTAAGCCGTCAAATTAGCGTTCCAGCCCCAGGAAATCTTCACCGAATGAATGGAAAATGCTCCTCGGCAAGTCATTGAATTGTAAAATATGAGGGAAGCGATTGAAACGCAGTTCAATTCTCGTACTGGTAATCTTTCAATGAAGGATTCACGGAAGATTTCGCGTTTCCTATCAATGGAGTCCTCTCGATGGCTCGCAGCATTTCTCCATTCTTCTCGAGGTCCTTCGAGATGAGCTGAGATTGAGTTATGGAGCATGTAACGTACTACATGCTCAGCGTCATCTTGTTTTCAATAACCTGGAGTGGGTTCAGAGTTGTTAATACCGGACGTTGGTATTTTGGATCGTATTACTGATCCTTTTTGAATACATGTTGAATGAATAGGTAGGAGAGAGGATTCAAGGGGAAGATTTCAGTGAATTTTGTAAGCTGACGCAATTATTTTCCGAAAATGAGAGAATTATGAACATTGGAAGTGACGTGGTGAAACCACTAATCTCGAAGTAATCGGAGATTCTCTTCGATTTGCATGCTGGTTAGGAGGAACATATTACGCCTAGGTTGGCCATCAGAATTTAGTTCCTGTACATATGGAAGGGCAGAGCAAACGGCCTTATGAGGATGATATCGATTATTTAAACTTGAACAGATGAAATAGTTCTCGATGAGTAATTCCAGAATTATCTACTAGATTCAATTCAACCGCATCAAATCTGAATGTAAGATTATCCACTGATTATACTGAGAGTTATTTCCTTTTCCTGGCGCGCTAGTTCAATTGTACAGAGTGCCTTTCAATTTACCCAAAATACCGTCCGGCCTTCAGCATGGTTACTCTCGAAAACAATGATTATATTGCTGAATTATGAATAAAAATAATATTTTATTTCCGCTAATATTTTATTTAACAACAATTGTTTCGTCATACCATGACTTCAACAGGTTAGTATTACTAGACACTGATTGTACAATGCAATAAACATCAATATATAGTAGGTAGAGGTATGATGAGGAAGTAGAGGGGATAAAGAAAGTTTAGCAAGTCTTTGGGAAGTTCGAAATATTTTTTAAGAAAGGTTCAATTAGGGGGATCTGCTTAATTCTGTTTGTTCACTCAATAAGATTTGTTTCTTATGATATCTATTAATTTCTAGAGTTTCCAATAGGTTCAAACGGTGGCTTTGATTTTGAACATGTAAAATTTCTAAATTATTATCAAAAATATGTCCAGATTTCAATAGGTGTACTGCGTAGGTCGAAGTCCTCTCATTGTTGCAAAAACATTACTGGCAAGTACCGCAAGTCAACTTATAAACGCCTGATTTCTTGCTCTTTTCTATTCTGTCTTTATTGATTTCTATTAATTTTCCTAATGAATTAATCAATGAGTTATTGATTTTATAAGGAATTTTGTAGTTATGATTCATCTTTAAATATCTAGCTACTTTTTCTGTTCTTGATCCTATGTATGTTAATGAAATATATTTATTTTCAATGAAATTGATATCTCGCTCAACACTTGGTGAAACATCCTTAATAAACTGATAAATAAAAACTCTTGACTACGTTCACAAATTTTAATTCTGCTATTCAATGCATCGACATGTTTCGGCTTTTACCCCATTCTCAAGACTAAAAAGTAACACACAACATGTCGACGTATTGAATAGCTGATTTAAAATTTGTGAACGTAGTCAAGAGTTTTTATTTATCAGTTTATATTTATTTTCTATTAAATTATTGTTCTTTGGGTATACTAATGACAAAGCTAGTTTAAATTGTATTTTTGTTGAAAGATTTTCTATAATAGTAACATGGAAACCGTTGTTCAACGCTATCTGTTTAATACTATTGTACTCTTTGTCAACATTCTCATATGTCATAGGTACGTTGGATAATCTATATAACATACTATTATAAGTTGCTAATTAATGTAAAAATGGGTGATTAGATGTGAAAAGAATTATGCTATCAGTATGGGTAGGTTTCCGGTATATAGAAAATTCATGTTTGTTATCAATTTTTGTAACGGTTAAGTCCAAAAATTTGATTCTTTTGTTTTCTTCTAATCCGTAAGTGAATTGTATTGTTGGGGACCATTCATTAATGAAATCCACAAACAAAGAAAACTGTCTATCAGTGCCATTGAAAAGACATAAAATGTCATCTACATATCTATATCAATACGTGAAACATTTAAAATAAGGACTTTTTATTATTCTACTTTCTAGAGAATCCATAAAAATTTCGGAAAGTAATGGACTCAACGGATTTCCCATAGTGAGGCTATCGTTATCTATAAAGATCGTACCGCTGAACCTAAAATAATTTTGTTGCAGGTAAACTGACAAAACATCTATTATTTCCTGTTACAATTCATAATTCAGGATGAATTTCCGTCGAGTAAAGACCAATACAATCAAAGATTATATTGCTGACATCAATGAAATATATTGACTATGAAATGAAAGAGCGCGCTAAGCTCCTAATGTCACCCTGATTTTAGTGAATCGTTCTGATTGAAAAGAGGGGAAGGTCGTTCCTGGGTTATACTCAATTTTTGACGCGGTTGTTCACCTAAACAGAGTGTCTATCAATTCGTCCAAATGTCTGTAATTTTCCAATTTTTGGCCGAGAATGGTCGCAAACGATTAGTTTCGACGTACTGATAAAGAATCCGAGGTTGTACTTGATTCTGTCCAGCCGTCAGCAGTATTACGCTCGAACGCAATTAGTCAGAGAGTTGAAATTAGCAGAGTAGGTTTGGAGTACAAATTCATCGGCTAAGTTCGTTAATGGTCAACACTCGTGGATTAATTTTGGAATTATAGTCATCTGAAATTTTGTTTTTCCAATAATTCGTTATGATATAATTAGAAATGTCATACGTGTCCGTGTTCATGTCAATTCTATAAGAGAAGAGGAATTGGTTCGAAGGGTCATTTTAAATCGATATATAATACCTATCATCCAAATATAACATAGGGTACTACCCAAGATTCAAGGATTTACCGAAATCGGAAATATTAAAGAACAAAGAACGAAGAGGCATAAGTAACTCATTTAGACGCATTTTTATCGATATTAAAAACCATTCCTTGGTCAAAGAGAAATATGGCATTATGGATGCATATTGATTAAGTAAAGCACATATTTTCAGATCAGCGATACTGCAGTAGGTATTTTTGCTCTCTACTGAATGCAGGTATTATTTGATGAATTGATTTGGAATCGATATCGAAACGAAATGCTTAAAGTAGGCTATATCGGACGTATTCTAATGAATTGGAAAGAATATAATTTCAGAATTCGGTAAAACCTGGAATATCATAACTTATTAGTTGAATAGTCTATGGTTGAGGCAATCATAGACGAGAGGCAACGGATTTTTTCGTCTCGTGACCATAGGTCTCATGGGTTTATCTGAAATGAACAAACGGAATAGAGCAGAATCATATATTAATATGTGATCACACGTAAGTCTGTGGTGGAATGATGTTCATAGACAAAAAAGGACAGATGTTTATTTGGAGCTTTAGTGAGTTTATTTGTTTTACTAGTGAAATTTTGTAATGATGGATCTGATTAACTAATATTCAACCTTATATGGTATACTCAAAAACGATATTAAGGTAAAATTGAAGTAATGGGCATTGATCCTCGATCGAAACCTGAAGAATTTACATTAGACACCTCCCTCTTTCCAAAAATTATGTATCCAGACGTTGTTAATTATCGAGTAAACTCGAGATGTGCTTTCAGAATGAGTGAAATGAAAGCGTACAATCACTTGGAATCCTATAACCTTGCAAGTTGTAGATGCCTCAAACATATACCGCCGTAATCACAAAGCATTCAATCTCCGTTGAGTCCTAACTGAGGTTCTCAGTTAAGGATAAACTGGGGATAATAAGGGACGATAAGGGGTAAAGGTGGTAAAACAGGCCTGTTTCACCACCGTTAAATACGTTAACTGAGGTTGCGATTCATATTTTGCAACGTATTGCACGCCTATGCTATTCATCTCCTTTTGAAGCGCCACTGGTAATCATAGAATGCACGTTGACGGACTGTCACCTTGTGTCAGGTTACTTCTCTTCTATGATCTTCGTGTCTGCGTGATGTAAGGAAGCTGATTGACGTTTTTTTTCCGGCCTTGTTCCGACCTAGTTCTTTCTATAATATATTGTTAAAAACCTGACTAGGAATCTTGTTGCTGGGGTAATCAAACCTCCCTTGAGAAATTAATATTATTATCTCATGCTCAAATACCCCTTGGGTTAAACTTCACGTTACAATTTATCCTTAACTGAGGACCTCAGTTAGGACTTAACGGAGATTCAAACACTTAACAATGCTTTGTGAATATGGCGGTTAATGTGTAAAGCACATATTATGCGTATTCTTAAATTTTAGTCATTGGAAATGTGAACAGTCATACCTATAGCATTTTCCATTACTAATGTCTGATTTGGTGATGCATACTCAGATAATAAATGAATAATTGTTAATCTTGAAGATGGGACTCTTGTTAGCGCTCACTGCGATTGCATAGAAGGTTAGTGGGGGGTTTGTTCATAGATTGCTCAATAGAGGATGTAATTCGAAAACCAGAGGAAATTTAAAGTTTGTTGAAAAGAGCTTATTGGATGCGATATTTAAATCTATTATATCCCATGTAATTAAATGAAGCTCAGGATTCCTCAGATTTTGCCAACTGTTGATTATTTTCAATGAAGAGCTCTGGAAGAAAGAAAGCAGAAATCCAAAGGATTTCAAAATAATCTTTCCTGAAAATCTGGACAAATATTCCACAAAATCAAATCCAGGACACAGTAGATCTACCCCAGTTTTGTATTGTTTATGCTTACGGGAAAATGATACAAATAACACTGTGAGTCCACAGTGGATTATCGGAAATGCCGATAAATACATAGTGAGAATTGAATATGTGGGACCCAAACATGGTTATTAGTTGTAGAATGCCAACGCAAATGTTCTTGCAAAATTTCGTGAGGATCGTATCACTAGAAAATCATTGAAAATAATTTCAAGAAATTCTATATACCAGAAACTATTCATCCGACATGGCTGAAATTTTGCGAGAGCCTTCAGAACCTAGCTCTACTACCAAGTTCCAAAAGTTTGAACACGATCGGATCTATATTGTTGGAGATCA
Source organism: Halyzia sedecimguttata (assembly GCA_937662695.2). Classification (NCBI taxonomy): domain Eukaryota; kingdom Metazoa; phylum Arthropoda; class Insecta; order Coleoptera; family Coccinellidae; genus Halyzia; species Halyzia sedecimguttata. Next base: position 12,139,254 of record OW569418.2, read on the forward strand.
GAGCAGCCTTGTGTGAGTTCAGTAGCTGGATAGGTGACCGTTGCCTCGATAACTCTCGAACGAAAGGAGATAGGAACTTGCAATTTTCATGGTAGGTTGCGCATATGAATGAGAGAGTTAAGATTGCGGTTGGTCATAATCGGCCCAACGGTTTCAAAGTTATATCCATCTGGAATATTATTTCCTTGATCTCAAAAAATATAGACTCGATCGAATTGAAGCTCACTAACTAGTTGTAGAATAAAGTACCCACATTGTGGGTACTTTGTTTTACATCCAACTACTAGATTTAAACAATTGGATCTTTGTTGTATTGTGAATTTTTTTTCTGCAGTCAAGCCACTTTGAGCGAGTGCAGTACCTGGATGGGTGACCGATCTGGATTTTTTGAAATTTTATGAGAACCGTTCCCCTAGAAAATTTGAAAAAAATGACGAAAATAAAAATTTTAAGAACCGTAGGTACCCCTAGAAAATTTCAAAAAAAATACAAAAAAATTGGTTCAAGCACTGACGTGAAGTCAGAAGCTTTTGCGCGTATGTTCTATTGTCCATTCTTCTGTATTGGACACCCTTAATCGAATTTACCATGGTAAATTATGTTGTCCATTCTCCTGTATTGGACACTTAATTCGAATTTACCATGGTAAAGTCGAATTAAGTGGCCAATACAAGAGAATGGACAACATAATTTACCATGGTAAATTCGATTAAGGGTGTCCAATACAGAAGAATGGACAATAGAACATACGCGCAAAAGCTTCTGACTTCACGTCAGTGCTTGAACCAATTTTTTTTTTCGTGATTTTTTTTTAATTTTCTAGGGGTACGGTTCTTAAAATTTTTTTTTTCGTCATTTTTTTCAAATTTTCTAGGGGTACGGTTCTTACAAAATTTTAAACACGTCTTTATGTTGATTTTCTACTACTAGTTACCAAGCACCAATGCGATTGAAGATTTATTTTTTGAGTTATTAAGGAAATCATATTCCAGGTGGGTATAACTCGGAAGCCGTTAGACCGATTTTGCCCAAAAACGAACTCAACTCTCCCTTTCGGATACGCAACCTACCCTGAAAATTGCAAGTCCCTGTCTCCTTTCGTTCGAAAGTTATCGAGGCAACGGTCACCCATCTACTGAACTCACACAAGAATGCTCGAATCTCCAACAATATTTAACCGATCGTATTAAAACTTGAAAGTTGGCAGTAGAGTTAGGTTATGAAGGCTCTTGCAAAATTTCAGCAATTTCAAACGAATAGTTACTGATATATAGAATTTTTTTTTTTTATTTTCAATGATTTATTAAAAATTTTCTGCAAATGCTATCCTCACCAAATTTTGCAACCATTTTCGCGCGGCATTCTACAACTAATTACCATGTTTGAATTCAATCGGTTCAGTATTTTTCGAGTTAATGAGGAAAAAAAACAACCAAATTTCAGAAAATTTCAGATGGCTATAACTCTAAAACCGTTTGGCCGATTATGCTCATAACCAAACTGAAATGTCACGTTCTGGTGCAAATCCTAACCTGAAAATTTCAAGCCGCTATCTCATTCCGTTCTCAAGTTATCGTGACAACAAAAATATTTTTTAATCATTTTTTTAAAATTTTCTAGCCATACGATTCGCACAAAATTTCACAAACGTGCTAAGGTTCATATTCTACAACTACCCACCAAGTTTCAATTTGATCGGATTTATATTGGTTGAAAACAAAATTATTACTCGGAAACCGCTGGGCCGATTATGCCCATTAACGAACTTGTCCGTCGTATGGGGATGCGCCACCTACCCTGAAAATTTCAAGTCGCTAGCTCTTTTCGTTCTCATGTTATCGTGGCAACGGCCGGACGGCCGAACGGCCGGCCGGACAGAATCAAATTTGACCTCGAATTCTTCATTGGGGAGTCGAACTTAATCGTTTGAGACCATTTTTTTCAAAAAATTCGAAAGTTACAGACATTTGGGCAAAACTATAACGCGATGTTCCCCAGAACATACGCGCAAAAAAAATAGGTTCAAGCCCTGACGTGAAGTCAGAAGCTTTTGCGCGTATGTTCTATTGTTCATTCTTCTGTATTGGAAACCCTTAATCAAATAAATCATGGTAAATTATGTTGTTCATTCTCCTGTATTGGACACTTAATTCGAATTTACCATGGTAAATTCGAATTAAGAGTGAATAAATTTTCCAAATTAGGACCCTATTTTTTGGCGCTCTAGTTCCTCGGAACTAAGTGCTTATCAATTTGCCCAAATGCCTGTAATTTTCGAATTTTTCGATGAAAATGGTCTTAAACGATTTGGTTCGACTCACTGATCAAAAATCCGCGGTCGAAATTCATTTAGTCCGGCCGGCCGGCCGTAGGCACGATAACTCTCGAACGGAATGAGCTAGACGGTTGAAATCTTCAGAGTAGGTTTGGGAGATAAATATCTCGGCTGAGTTCGTTATTGGGCAAAATCGGACAGATGGTTTCGGAGTAACAAAAAAAAAATTTTTTTTTACGAATCAAATTCCAAATTAAATTTTTTTAATAAGCAATTTTACCATAACAATCCAATGATATTATTTTTAACTCTAATAAGCTAATACTTTCGGAGATATGATTTTTCAAAATTTCAATAATAAATCGTATTTCAACGTTGTCACAGAATGATATAATTATTCTATGTATGAATTGTCATAATGTCAACTTATTTTCCTGAGACATGACATTATCTAATCAATCGAAGAATTGTGAGCGAAGTGAGAAAAATCTCAGTTGTTTGCTCCGAAATTAGTTTTTCTCAGAAAAGTCTTACATTTCGGAACGGAACAAGAAGTAAGAGATCTGAGAGTAGTGAGACTGCTTTTCATCCATAGACTTAGATATAACTCTCGAACGGAATGAGCTAGGTAGTTGAAATTTTCAGAGTAGGTTAGGGAGATGAATATCTCGGTTAAGTTCTTTATTGGGCAAAATTGGCCAGATTTAATTTGATTTCTTCCATGGTGCAGTTCTCATTCTCATGATTGCTCATTTAATTTAATAACAAATAAACTATTATTTGAATTGAATTTCCTTTATGATGCAGTTCTATCATATGAATACATTGATATAATTCCCAACTCTGAGAAACCAATACTTTCAGAGATATAATTTGTCTGTTTGAATTAGAGCGCCAGAAAGCTCCTGTCCACAGGGGTTGAACGCATTTTTGCGCGCGTGTTCCGCAAGGAACAGCGTGCTATCATTTCGTCACAATGTCTGTATTTTTCGAATTTTTTTTCGAAAATGGTCTCAAACGATTAGGTTCGACTTCCTGATGAAGAATTCGAGGTCAAATTCAATTCTGTCCGTCCGGTCCGGCCGGCCGGCCGTTAGCACGATAACTCTCGAACGGAAGTTTTGTAGCGTAAATATCTCGGACAAGTTCGTTAACGGGCGAAATCCACCGAGCGATTTCGGAGTTAAGGCCGTTTTTAGTCAAAACGTTTTTAATGAATATTTCCGGAACCAATCACTCGATCTTTCTGAAATTTGGCAGCAAATTGTAGAATCATGACCTTTATATGCCTGCGAAGTTTTGTTTTGATCGGACGGCCCTAAAGTAGCAAAAAAAAATTTCAAAAATTTCTAAATTTTGTTTTCAGGATAACTCGAAAAATACTGATCTGATTAAATTGAAACTCAGTAGTTAGATGCAAAAGACCAATGCAAACACTTTTGCAAAATTTCGTGAAGATCACGTGACATGAAAAAAATAAAAAAATTACTACTATTTTGCGAAACACTTATTACTACTTAAAATGCCGAAACCTATTTTTTTGAGGTTCATGCTGCCCTTTCCGGACATTTTTCGTTGTGCGCATGCGCAGATGAGAAGTCATTTAACTGCTGTAGTTTTCGTCAGAGAGGATTGGGGTTTTGGGGTGGCGGATGCTATTCCTCCATAGAATCCAGATCCCTGATGAGGGTCTGCGCATGCGTAGATTAAAGATGCGATATCTTCCGAACCACTAGTGTTGGAGAATCGGAGTTTTTTGTAAGGTGTGTTATTTTGAAAGGACTTTTAGCCGCGAGTAGATTGCGCATGCGCAGAAGATAAGTGTCTGTTTTTGGGTTGGATGGGTTATGTTGGGAGTGCTGAGTCGATATTGTGAGGTTTTAAAAGAATATTCATAGCAATTCAGTGCTCGGACACTAGTCAGTTTGGGGGAAATACCGTTGTTTCCGAGTTGAAGTTTGCATACCGTGGCCATGGGGCCAATTATGAAATTGATGTTAGCCCTTACGGGCATTTTTCGTTATGCGCATGAGCAGACCATCAGTGATTTAACTGCTGAAGTTTTCGTCAGAGAGGATTGGGGTTTTGGGGTGGCGGATGCTATTCCTCTACAGAATCCCCTGGTGAGGGTCTGCGCATGCGTGGATTCAAGAGGCGATATCTCCTGAACCACTAGTGTTGGAGAATCGGAGTTTTCTGTATGGTGTGTGATTTTGGGAGGACTTTCAGCTGCAAGTAGATTGCGCATGCGCAGAAGAGAAGTGAATGTTTTTGGGTTGTATGGGTTATGTTGGGAGTGCTGACCCGATATTGTGAGGTTTTAAAAGAATATTCATGGCAATTCAGTGCAAGGACAAGTCAGATTGGGGGATGTAGCGTTGTTTCCGAGTTAAAGTGTCCGTATCGTGGCCCTGGGGCTAATTTCGAAATTGATGTTACCCCTTACGGGCATTTTTCGTTATGCGCATGAGCAGACCATCAGTGATTTAACTGCTGGTGCTTTCGTCAGAGAGGATTGGGATTTTGGGGTGGCGGATGCTATTCCTCTATAGAATCCCCTGGTGAGGGTCTGCGCATGCGTGGATTCAAGAAGCGATATCTCCTGAACCACTAGTGTTGGAGAATCGGAGTTTTTTGTGAGGTGTGTAATTTTGGGAGGACTTGCAGGCACGAGTATATTGCGCTTGCGCAGATGAGAAGTGAATGGTTTTGGGTTGTTTGGGTTATGTTGGAAGCAATGAGCCGATATTGTGGGGTTTTAAAAGAATATTCATGTCAATTCAGTGCACGGACACAAGTCAGTTTGGGGGAAATAGCGTTGTTTCCGAGTTGAAATGTCTGTATGGTGGCCCTGAGGCGAATTTATAAATAACTATATTCGGTAGATCTATATTAAAATACGTTCGGACTTGGAGAAGAGGCAATTGCGTTCCAAACGGAGGTCCCACAACCGCATTTTTTTTCGATCTACGGTAAAGCTAACAGCCAAAATGTATTGATAGCTATATTTGTTAAAGGAACTTGAAAAAAAAAAAAAGCACTGACGTGTAGTCAGTACTCTTTGGCGCGCGTGTTCACGGTAGCTAATTTGAATTGAATGACGAGTACTTCAAGCTCAGTAGATAGAGCGAGCCGAAGATCTACCCAAAGGATAGTGGACACCATTCACTGTCGGTTCAAAAATTAACAGTGCTGTATCTAAGCTGCCATCAGGATAGATTAACAAAGTTGGAAAAGAACGCAAGTGACTCTCCTTAGTCGCACAAGCTCCTAGAAGATTTGGGAGGGTCAGTATAATCCTAATCATGTTAATCGCACGCGCGCCAAAGCAGATTGACTTTTTACACTTTTTCTTTCATTGTTAAGTCAATCTGCTTTTGCGCGCATGCGATTAACATGATTAGGATTATACTGACCCTCCCAAATCTTCTAGGAGCTTGTGCGACTAAGGAGAGTCACTTGCGTTCTTTTCCAACTTTGTTAATCTATCCTGATGGCAGCTTAGATACAGCACTGTTAATTTTTGAACCGACAGTGAATGGTGTCCACTATCCTTTGGGTAGATCTTCGGCTCGCTCTATCTACTGAGCTTGAAGTACTCGTCATTCAATTCAAATTAGCCACCGTGAACACGCGCGCCAAAGAGTACTGACTACACGTCAGTGCTTTTTTTTTATGGTTGCCTTAGATTTTACGGTGAAAAGTATTGATAGTTTCCTAACATGATTATGTTTTTAAATTCAAAATTTCTGAGTTTTTTTTTCAATTTAGGAGCATAATAATATTAGAAAACTATCATTATTTTTCACCGTAGAATCCAACGCAATAAAAAAAAAATGGCTTCAAGCCCTGTGGACAGGAGCTTTCTGGCGCTCTAGTTCAAACAGACAAATTATATCTCCGAAAGTATTGGTTTCTCAGAGTTGAGAATTATATCAATGTATTCTTATGTTAGAACTGCATCATAAAGGAAATTCTATTCAAATAATAGTTTATTTATCAAGATTAAATGAGCTATCTGAGAATGAGAACTGCACCATGGAAGAAACCAAATCAAAATAGCTGAAATGAATTTGACTCTCTCTTATAGAACAGGATGAAATGTACGAGTATGAACACAGATCATATAATAAAGCTTAGATAGAATAATTATAGCATTCTGTGAAAACATAGAAGTACGATTCATTATTGAAATTTAGAACTTCATCTTAGCAGAAATTGAATTCAAACATCATAAAAGAATTTAAATTCAACAAGAGTGCCAAAAATTATCAATCCGAAACCAATAGACGAATTCTACCCAACAACGAACTCATCCGAGATATTCATTCCTTAATTCTATGATGAACGATAATGTATATCTTTCCTCAAATCTACTCCAATACACCAATATTCCAGTTTTGTTTTTAGTAGAGATATTCTGAACTCAATATTATTAACTTACCATTACCATTCCCATCGGCATGAAAATATCAACCAACAAAAAGTATGATATTATATTATCATTCTCATATTTATACGATTGCTGGAATGTATGACAATGAGACAACGTCATGTCTCAGGAAAATAAGTTGACATTATAACAATTCATAGAATACCCACAGAATAATTCTATCATTCTGTGAAAACGTAGAAATACGATTTACATTGAAATTTTGAAAAATCATATCTCCGAAAGTATTATCTTGTTAGAGTTAAAAATGATATGAATGGATTCTTATAATAAAACTGCTCATTGAAAAAATTTAATTTGGAATTTGTTTCGTAAAAAAAAAATTTTTTTTTTGTTACTTCGAAACCATCTGTCCGATTTTGCCCAGTAACGAACTCAGCCGAGATATTTATCCCGCAAACCTACTCTGAAAATGTCAACTCTCTAGCTCATTCCGTTCGAGAGTTATCGTGCCTACGGCCGGCCGGCCGGACGGCCGGACCGGCCGGACAGAATGAATTTAGACCACGGATTCTTGATCAGTGAGTCGAACCAAATCGTTTGAGACCATTTTCATCGAAAAATTCGAAATTTACAGACATTTGGGCAAATTGATAAGCACTCAGTTCCGAGGAACTAGAGCGCCAAAAATAGAGTTCTAATTTGAAAAACAGAGGTTATGGCCATTTTTGGATCACAATTTTCGACACAAACATTGAAACACCCTTTGATTATATTTCTGAAATTCAAAAGATGCATGACCTATTCCACTTTCTTCCCCTCTGATGTTGTGAAAACGGATCACGCTCAGGATGTTTGAAGCAAAAATGATGAACATAATACTGACTAAACATATTTGACTTTTTTTCCGGTTTTTTTTTCTCGATATTTTGAAAACTATTCGGATGAATAAAATGGTTTCAACAGCAATGTATTCAGCATTGAATACTTCATCATACCAGGAATGCAAAACTTGAAAACAACATTTTTTCTTCAAATTTATTTTCACTCCCTGTATAACCGAAAGTTCTTGGGCTTCGAAAATATTTGAGCTCTGTAGAGAATTTCAAGCGATATCATAATCCCGATTTTCAGATTTCAAATATGTCCAGTTCTCCAGAAACGTCTAATAGGCACTTGAACTTGGGACACCCTGTATTGAATTTTCTAGTGATACGACCATCACGAAATTTCACAGAAGTATTTGTGTCGAAATCCTACAACTAATAACTGAGTTCCGAATCGATTAGATCTCTATTATTTGAAAAGAGAAGTTGTTCGACATTTAGATATGCAACCTACCCTGAAAATTTCAAGGTTTCACCTTGTTTGATTCTAAACTTATCGTGGCAACGGCCTGCCGGACATAATTACATTTGATCTCGAGTTTTTCATCAGTGAGTCGAACCTAATCGTTTGAGACCATTTTAGACAGTGAATTCGGAAATTACAGACAGATGGTCAAAATCATAGCACTTTGTTTCCCAGATCATGCGCGCTAAAATGAAATGAAGAAATAAACAAACACACAATTTATTGAAAAGAGACGAAAAAATAATATTTTTCTGTCAAATCCACAAAAGAACCAAAGAAAGAAAAGACACATTTTTTTATGTTCAATATAAGAATATTTTGCCGCGTGTCTTTTACTTATTATAATTGTTGCGGTGTAAAGAAAAATAACCCATATTAACATTCAGGACCTCAGAAACGAAAATCGTTAGGTTACAAGTCTTCAATAAGATTAATATAATATTAAGGACCATAAATTAAAAGTTTAAAGGACAATTAATCTCCAGGGACAAATATCTTCCCAGAAACTACCAAACATAATCCAAATTCATCCACTTGTCTGTTTTCTTGAATAGAAATTAACTAATTCTAAATGCTCCTCCGAGTCCAAATTTCCACGGTTCTCGAAAAGACGTTACAGAAACTACCGGAGGGGTTCTTTCACCAAGACGTTCCCATAACATTACAACAGAGTTTATGTGAGGAGATGTAGCACAAATCCTCGGTATTAAATGTAATGGCTGCTTTATGTGGCGTCAAATTAAGGTTTGTCGTTTTTCCACGTCCGCGCCCGAGATAAGGGCAACTTTTGGCAGTGTATGTAAAGAGCATGAATGTTATTTTGAACCTATCCGCACCCTTACACAATCAGATAATGGGGTACGTTATGAAAAATAAAGGACTATTAAAGCCCCGTTTTCGCGGCATAACGGCCAGTAACCAGCTCTGATTCCTCCCAACTTAATAAGATCGTATTTTGATTCCTGTGAGGATTTTGGAGGTGATATGGGAGTGCAAGCGAAGTTAGTCTGGAGGCTCATTTTGATCTGGCGTATGAATGGACTGCCGTAAAGATGAATGGAGTGTCGTTCGTTGAGTTCACTCATTTAAGTGAAATAGTTATTTTTCTACAATCGACATCCAAAGTAGGCATTTGCGCTCGTAATTTACAACGCAATTGTCGAGGAATATCATTTTGTGCCTTTTAAGCCACCAAAATAAAACAAAAGTGGGAAAGCCTTGTGCACAGGAGCTTTGGCGCTCTTGTTCAAAGTTTGGGGAATCATATCTCCGAAAGTATTGGTTTCTCAGAATTGGGATTGATATCAATAGATTCTTATTTAATTTGCCTTATCATAAGAATCCATTGATATCATTCCCATGACATAAGTCGTAATTTGTCCGGCGCATTTTTTCATTCTTTTATACAATATAAAGTAAAATATATATCTATGGGAGATGATAGCCCTTTTTAAGGGCCCTGTAGCGGGCTTCGAACATCTGAAGTTCTGAATAATCATCGCTTGGTCTTGGACCGGTCAGACCTGGTTTTGAAAGAGACCCTCCTGGCCTTACGAGCAACATTTTGATTTTTGAATTCAAATATTGAAGGGATTTCAGGAGTGAATATCTTCGAAAACTAGCGGAGGCGACTCTTCTCCACGAGATCCCATTCGCCTACAGAGAAGTATTTTTGTGAGAGGAGACTTTTGAAAGGTTATGTATTATTTTTACTTTGTTCTTTTCCTCCTCTTGTCTATTTATTATTCAGGTTGAGTTTCGGGTACCTTGGAGAAACCTATCCGTTTTTTGACGAGGGAATTCACATTGAAGAAATATATCCCCATCAATATTTTTAAATTTCAGCAAATTTTATAAACAATAGTTACAAATCACCACACTCACGGGGAGAAAGGGTTTTTTGCTGAGGTTTTTCCCTATGCTCTTGTATCATACGTCGAATTGTATGGTACCCCCGTTACACCAACCTCTGCTAACACATATACAGCTCTCAGTCAAAAGAATATATATATATATATATATATATATATATATATATATATATATAAATATATATATATATATATAAATGGATAAGAATAACGGGTGATTCCGCAAAAGAATCACCCGTTATTCTTATCCATTTAAATATACTTATCCGCATTATCCTATTTTCTTTAATATATATATATATATATATATATATATATATATATATATATATATATATATTCCCAACTCTGAGAAACCAATACTTTCGGAGATATGATTTGTCAAAGTTTCAACAAGAGCGCAAAAGCTCCTATCACCAGGGCTTTATCTCTTTTTCAATTTGGCTTCTGTGCGTCAATTTTCAAGAATTTTCGTAATCATATTCGAAACATGGGTCTATGGCTCACTTCGTGTTGGATTTACTTACATGCATCAGCAAATTATAATTAGAGCATTCTATAATATCATACAGAATTGAGAATAATTATTGAAATTTTGAAAAATCATATCTCTGATAGTATTAATTATTTAGAGTTGCGAATTATATTAATGGATTCTCATGATGAAACTGCATTTTGAAAAGAATTTACTTTGAAATTTGTGATGTAGAATAAAATATTGATAGTAGTAATAATAGAAGACTCCTTCGACAGACACCAAGCGAAAATCTTCAGAATTATTTTTTTATTGAAGATTTTCGCTATCGTTGATGCTGTTTCGTTATTATTTGTTAGGCAACATTATTCTATACATTACTTCTGACAAATATTTTGTGTGTTGCTAACGCAGAAGCAATCGAGGAAGCAATTTACAGAATATTAATTCTATAATTTATGGATATTTGTCAGCGTTTGGGAGAGAAAACCCAGAAAGTTACCACGATAGGAACCATTTAGTAGGATTATATTTGTTGCATAACTAATTGAATTTTCATTTTTTAACTATACCACAAAAAATATAAATTCATATAATTACTAACCAGAACTAGTGCAATGACTTTTATCTATTTTGGATTTCTCCCTTCTATTTGACGCCAAAAGTGTAGTCATTTTTTCCTTCAAGTCAGCAATGCATATTAATTTTTTCTCCTATTCATATCCACACATCATTCCCCAGTGATTTATTTTAGTAGTGGAGAGATTTGCTGTTCCACAACAAATCATAAGCGCCATATAATTGTATGAGTAGACTGCTTTTTGGAGCTCTTGTTCCTCGGAACAGAGTGCAATTTGCCTAAATGTCTGTGATTTTCGAGTTTTTTGATGAAAATGGTCTTAAACGATTTGGTTCGACTCGGTGATCAAGAATCCATGGTCAAAATCGATTCTGTCCGGCCAGACGACCCTCCGTTAACTCGATAACTCTCGAATGAAAGGAGTTTTTAGTGAAAGCATTTTTTATGAATATTTCCGAAACCGATTACTCGATATATCTGAAATTTAGCATTAAATTGTAGAATAATGACCTTTATATGCATGCGAAGTCTTGTATTGATCGGGTTGCCATAAAGTGTCTAAAATAAATTCTGAAATTTTTTTAATTTTGATTCTGCATCTACCTCTCAAACAGATAGAGCTAGGCAGTTGAAGATTTCAGAGTAGGTTTGGGTAATAAATATCCCCGTTAAGTTTGTTATTGGGTAAAATAGACATGATGGTTTCGGAGTAAAGAAAAATTTTTTCACATTACAAATTTCAAATTCAATTTTTTTAAGATGCAGTTTCATCATAAGATTCCATTTTCAACTCTATCAAGCTACTAGTTTCGGAGATATGATTTCTCAAAATTCAAATAACACATCGTAGTTCTATGTTATCACAGAATGTGAACACAGAATCTGTCTGTGTTCACTGTTCATAAATGTCATCTAATCGAGCTATTAGAGACTTGTCAATTCGTAGTTTGAAAATATTTTCAGTTGGAAAACAAGTATCCGATTCTTGAATTTGTGAATATACAAGACTGTTTTGAAACCGAAAATAATATTGAATGATTGCATATTGAATAATTTATGTATAAATATTGGGGATGATGTTTCAGAAAATTTGGAATTAGATCATTTTAATGATGTAGTTTATGAAGGCAATAGGAAAGAAAAACATAATGGACTCATCAAATGAAATTACTGTTCGTTGACCTCTGAGCTTAATATTACCTTTTACTTCCTTGTTGTGAGACATGTTCCTATTGACAGTATTTTCGTAATGTTGCTAGCAAAAAAATGCTGAAATAGGGATCTAAATCTGTGTATCAAAAATTTTTTCTTGAGTTAAGGTCCAAAATACACAAAAGAATGTATAAGTGGTATGAACTATTCAATTTTAAATTATGAAAAGAGGATAGTATTTTATAAATATATTTTGAACTATTAAAATAATTTGTTTGTCAGCCTCTACCTACTCAAATATCAGGAATAAATAGAAAATCTGCTATGATTGCCTCCAGCCTCGCTCTAGACATTTCGATGATATTTTCCTTAGGTATTTTGAGTTGTGAAAACTATTCACCGAGTGAAGTTGCAACAACACATTCCACGAGGTTGAATAACTGCAGATTGCTCATTTAATCTTGATAAATAAATTCAATGACAATTTTTGAAGCATTAAGTCAATTTTTTTTAATATATATAATTCCCAACTCTGAGGAACCAATACTTTCGGAGATATAATTTGTCTGTTTGAACAAACGCGCCAAAAAGCTCCTGTCCACAGGGCTTGAACCAATTTTATTTAGATATCCATTCTTAAGTATTTGTCTCGCGGGCCAATATATCAAATGAGGCGCTCAGAGCTAAGGTGGCTCAAGCCCAAAATTCAATCATAGAGAAAAAAGCAAAAAGAAAATTGCATATTTTTGAAGCTTGATCACGTAATTATTATAGGCGATTTATAAGTTTTTTAATTTATTTGGTTTCACGTGACTCTTAGCATATTGTATATGGCACAATGCAGATGTGGGTTGGGCATGTCTTGCTTCAGCAAATTTGAACCAACTAACCGACTTTGTGTGCAAAAGTGGATTTTTGTGCGATATCTTGTGCTGAATAGTCGATATTCGAGCTGACAAGCGAGGCAGTGTTCGAGCTGACGAGCAAGGCAATGTTCGAGCTGACGAGCGAAGCAACCCCGTCTACATAGCGCGAGGCCACCTCGCGAGCCTATGTTCGAGGGTTACCTGGGGGTCTATTCTCGACCATTCGCAATTTTAACGATCGGTCGCATATGCTATATATTGCTATAGAGATGCGCACGATCGTGCAAATTGCGAATGGTCGAGAATAGGTCCCCAGGCGTAGTTTATATCATGGTGTAAGAAAAGTATTCTTCCACCATGGTGTATATGCATCTTAACACTCCCGTTCAGCACTTAAGGAACTTCGTAGTGACGCAGTATACAGGGTCTTTCACGAGGAACCTCACCCATATTTATACGGGAAACTACTGAACGTATTTTCATGAAATTCAGCACTTATAAGTATTTCACGATGCTGATGAAATCTAAAATATTTTCAAGGCATGACCACCTCCGGTTTTTCCGGAAATGACGTCAACTTCCGTTTTTCAAATTAGAACACCATTTTTTTATTGCAGAAATAGATTCCTTAGAAAATTTCAAGTTATTTTGATGTAACATTTTTCAGTTTTGGTTGGAAAATTCTCTCTGAGCGGGAAAATTCGAAAAAAAAATCGAAAATAGAGCTCCGCTGAAACAAGAATAACTTCGAGGTTTTTGGATGGAAAATTTTCATTTTTGGTATTTTTCAAGATGTAAGATTGATGTATCCATTTCAAAAATCGAAATCGCGATTCATGATACTGGGGGTGAAAAAATCGCTTTCAAAGTTAGGGATGACAAAATCGTGAAAAATCAATTTTTTCAAATTAGAACCCCATTTTTTTATGGCAGATATTGAATCTACGTTAAAAAATAATGTGAGTGTATGCATCACATCCTTGCCCTAAAATGGATATTTTCTGAGTTATTCACAAAAATCTGTTTTTCGTCTTGAATTTTCAGCTATTTCTTTTCCCTTCACGCCAAAAAGATGAAATTTTCAGGAACTGTTATTTGAACCATGCTGTAGATTTTTCACCCCTTCTTGAAACCGACTTCAAGTTACTATTAGGAGAACCGTGGCAAACTCTCGCAGTAATAACTAGAGAAGATGCTCAAAGTTTTGACCGTTAATTTCTAGACATTTATTTATACGTCTCAGGAATGCTTCGTGCGTTGCTCTTCTTATTTCATCGGGAGGAAGAGATCTGCAAAAGTGTTTAAAAACCAAATTGAGTTTCAAAACTATGAATCTAAAAATCTAAACAAACCTGAACGCATTTCTGACTCGTTCTATGCAGTCCTCTTTATCAGTCAGGGGAGTTGAGTAGACAATATTTTTTATCCTACCCCAAACATAATAGTCTAAAGGAGTTAAATCGGGAGAACGTGGTGGCCAAAGATGTGGACCATTGTTCGCCAACCATCGATCTTCAAATAGCCTGTAGAGGATTTTTGACACATTGAGTGAATTGTGTGGAGGCGCGCCATCTTGTTGATACCATAAGTCATTACGGTTCTGTACTAGCAGCTCAATTATTTGAGTCAATATGTCAGAATATCTATCTCCTAAGGGAGAACATTCTTTAAATAATGCAAACATGTGTACTGTTCTATCTTACGAGTTAAAGTCCCATCATAAATGTGAACATCGAGAATTGCATTATTTTTGATGGCGCAAAAAACATTGAAACTCCAGGTCTCTTGAAAGTTCCATTGTCTGAAGTGGTGGTTGTTCTCTTCATCCCAATAATGACTGTTATGCCTATTGAAAGAACCATTCTTTGTGAATTTAGATTCATCTGTCCAAATTATACAGTCCAAAAAGTTTTCATTCTCTTGAAATCGAATCATCATAGCTTCGCAAAACTCTGTTCTCCTGACGAAATCAGTTTCCTTCAAATGCTGTACCCTATTGAATTTATATGGGTGCATTTTATGTTTTTTTAATATTCTCCAAACACTCGATTGAGATAATCCCAGATCAATCTCGGCATCTTTGAGAGAATTTTGAGGATTCACACGAAAATATCCAAGAACTGTAATTTCGTTGTTCTCATCTTCTACTACACTTTTTTCTCTGTGTATAGTTTTCTTAACGAAAGATCCGACATTTCTCAAGTTTGTCATGGTTCTGTTAATGGTATCTCTCGTTGGTCTGGGTCGGTCAGGAAACCTCTCAATGAACAGTCGAATCGTTCTATCTACAACTTTATTACATTCTCCATGAAGTAGAATGAGATTTAAATAATCTTCATTGGTAAAATTAGGCATAGTGATCGATTTTATAACTTAATACGAATTATCACCAAATTAATAGTAAACACAAAATGCTACTGAATAAAGAGGAATTTGGCAGATGTAATTAATGATATCTATCATTAAAAAAAAGAATGTAAAACATGGTAAGTATTTGCACATGGTTCATAAGGAATTATTTATTTATCACTGGAGAGAAAACCGATGGCCGATTAGTTGAAATAAAGAGGTTTCCGATACAAATTCGAATCAAAATTCGCCATCTATTTATGAACAACCTGTAACTTTTTTCTCTTGCATATTAGGGTAGTAAAATCTAAAACAGGGTTTAAGTAACAGTTCCTGAAAATTTCATCTTTTTGGCGTGAAGGGAAAAGAAATAGCTGAAAATTCAAGACGAAAAACAGTTTTTTGTGAATAACTCAGAAAATATCCACTTTAGGGCAAGGGTGTGATGCATACACTCACATTATTTTTTAACGTAGATTCAATATCTGCCATAAAAATATGGGGTTCTAATTTGAAAAAATTGATTTTTCACGATTTTGTCATCCCTAACTTTGAAAGCGATTTTTTCACCCCCTGTATCATGAATCGCGATTTCGATTTTTAAAGTGGATACATCAATCTTATATCTTGAAAAATCCCAAAAATGAAAATTTTCCATCCAAAAACCTCGAAGTTATTCTTGTTTCAGCGGAGCTCTATTTTCGATTTTTTTTTCGAATTTTCCCGCTCAGAGAGAATTTTCCAACCAAAACTGAAAAATGTTACATCAAAATAACTTGAAATTTTCTAAGGAATCTATTTCTGCAATGAAAGAATGGTGTTCTAATTTGAAAAACGGAAGTTGACGTCATTTCCGGAAAAACCGGAGGTGCTCATGCCTTGAAAATATTTTAGATTTCATCAGCATCGTGAAGTACTTATAAGTGCTGAATTTCATGAAAATACGTTCAGTAGTTTCCCGTATAAATATGGGTGAGGTTCCTCGTGAAAGACCCTGTATATATATTCTTTTGAACTTGAGCATTACAATTTGTTTTTTATCTAACAATGAAGCATGTGTATGAAAAAAGTGTTAGCAGAGGATAGTGTGACAGGGCACCATATAATTTGATATATGATACTAGAGCTTAGGGAAAAAACCTCAGCAAAAAAACCCCATCTCCCCCTTTGTGTTGTGATTTATGAAAATAGAAATTGTTATCAAAATATGCGAGTTTTATGCAGATGCTAGTATCGCGGCCGAACTGTAGGAATTTTGAAAAATCATAACTCTGAAAGTATTAGTTTCTTAGAGTTGAGAATTTTATTAGTGGATTCTCATGATGAAACTGCATCTTGAAAAGTATTGAAATCGAAATTTGTGATGTAAAATTAATGTTTTTTCCGTTACTCCGAAACCGCAATGCCGATTTGCCCAAAAACGAATCCAACCCATATTTATCTTCCAAACCTACTCTGAAAATTTCAACTATCTAGCTCATTTGGATTGAGACTTATCGTGCCTACGGCCGGCCGAACGACCGGATAGAATCGATTTTAACAACGGATTCTTGATCAGTGAGTCAAACCTAAACATTTGATACCTTTTTCAGCCAAAAATTCGAACATTACAGACATTTGGGCAAATTGGCGAACACTCGTTTCGAGGAACAGGAGCGCGAAAAATATACTATTAGAAGCATTTAGGGTATCTATAAAACGAAGGTCAACGTGATCCGCAACTACGACGATCTACTTGAAGAATATGTGAATCGACAAGGACGTTATTTATAGGACATCATCGTCCACAGTTGAACATTACTATCTTCAATATTAAACATATGATAATCATTCAAATCTAGTCATACGCTACACGACCCTTTACGTTTAATATAATTGAATATTATCTTTCCAAAGTATAATCCGTTACTATTGCTCGTTCTGTGCTTGATACAGGATATGATAAGAATGCAGGATATCCCGTACTTTGAATCACTATAATAATAATTCTAGTGTGATATTATATTCACCGAGAAAAGTTTATATCGATTAATTCTTACCAAAACGGCAGTTCCAATGCTATGGGGCAGCTCACCTGAAACTGGAAGGAAAAAATATTCAATAAAATATTTTTATGATAAGACATAACAATAAAAGAACGGAAAAGTTGAATATTCCCAACGTTATTTCGAAGAGCTACTACCCCTACTAGCATTAACAATTCAACTATAACGTTTAACCCAACAATAATCATTGAAAGTTAGCCAGAAAAACTGTAGAACGAAACCCATAAATAGACCCGTTTGACGTGCATAGCACCCTAACAAAAAAGTATCGCCGGCCTGTGGGATGAAAAAATTCTCTCCTCAACAACCGTTGTAGATATTATAAAACTTGAAGAGTGGAAATAATCCAGAAGTTGGCTGAGAGCTAACGGAGCGTAGTATCGTATATCTCGCTATGCAAATCTGGAGCCATCTGAATATGTGGATGGTTAAATATTTAAACTTTTAATAACTTCGGATAACTGTCGGCCTAATTCAAGAGAGTTGAGAACAGTTGTTCGTACTGGAATACGGAAAACGTAAACGATTACAATATATCTTCAGACGGCTTGTCGCCTGGTGTAATATCCAAAATTATTTTTAATGTAGTTGATACTTAGGACGCCCTCTATGAGAGAGATATAATAGCTAGAGACTTCACTCCCGGGGACTTTTTATACAGATCGTGTATTGATCCCTCTATCATCTCGTATCTGTTCTCTATTATCTCGCCCTTTCATGTAAGGCCTTTTGTTACCTGTCTGGGGGTTGAAAAGAGGTCTATTTCTCATCCAACTGTCCACCGCCTGAGATGAACTCAGCAAGGGCTTTGCAATATCCCATGTGGAAATTTCCAAATATCTGACATTGTAAACCAAATGGGAATAATTGCATTCATTTCTCATAGTGAGGTCCCTGCGATCTGGCATGAAGACATACATATGATAATCACAATAACTGCCTATGGCGAGCTACTTGGGAAATAATTCACATTCACTTATGACAGTGAGCTCTCAGAGATCACACATAAAGTAGTATTTCTGATATTCGCAATCACGGACTATGGTGATATAATCGGGAAATTCCCATTTATTTGCAATGTTTTCACTGATAATTTCTTTGGGAAATATTATTTCAATCTCTTAAATTATACATATATATTTTCGTTGAAATTTCTCTGATTCCATAAAATTTTAAAGTACATATGTCAAGAATGGATTCGGTACCTACATTTTGAATTCGGAGGAAATACCGAAATAGCTCAAAGATAATATTCTGTACCAAAGAAACATCTTGGTGTTTGAAATAACTAATTTGTGAAAATGCACAAAATCATCAAATAAGAATTTAAGTGTTTTAGTAAGAGTATATTTCATATCTTTACAATTCATTATTTATCAATTTTCTTCTCCCACTTCTTATTTAGGGGGCGGTAGCGCAGCTAATCCTGCGAAAACAAATGGATTTTTTTGTAGGTTACCATTCATGCTTCAGTGCACCTAAATAAACAGCATACCTACAATTATCGTATACAAATCTAAATTCCTAAACAGTTCAGTAGAACTCATCAAAATAAATTCGGATTGATCAGTATATTTCTGATGAATTTTTATAATGTCATGGTAATCGTAGTCTCATCGCTCGACTTTTAAGTAGATTCATTACCTTTGTTTTCTTTATATTCTGATCATAGGAAAAGATTAAATACTTAAATTCAAGTAATCATTAAGGGATACTGTGGGAGGTATATTCATTATTAAATGTTTTATTTCTGGTTGTTTCATCGTTGATGCTCTTTTCGTTATTGTTTGTAAGGTAGCATTGTTCGATTGATTGCTTCTGTTAAATATCTTGTGTTCCTTACTCAGAAGCAATTCATAAAACAATAATTTTTTTTATTTTATAAATATTTTTCAGTGTTTGGGAGAGAAACATCAGAAAGAAACCAATTAATAAGGAACTACCCATTAACCGTTTCCCTTATGTATAATCTCTGCGATCTGAACAAGTAAAGAATTCTTCGTTATTGAATTATGGCAAAACTTCTTCAAATTCATTACTATCAGATTCCATTGAATGCAGTACTCATCAGAACATTACTGACAATCAAGGAGAATATGATAAGAATAATACGTTAAAACATGGATGTTCACTAAGATCAAAACCAACAAATCTTCAAAGTATTGATACTGTTGTAAGTGGTACGGTGGATAAAAAACATACATTAAAATCCACGAAGAAGGAGGTATCAATCCTTTTCCTTATTTTTAATCTTCGTGATCTAAGCAAGTATAAAGTTCTTCTATATTGAATTATGGAGAAAATTCTTCAATTAAATTACGATATGGTTCCATTGAATGCTGTACTCATCAGAACATAACTGACAATCAAGAAGAATATAATAAGAATAATACGTTGAAACATAGATATTCACTAAGACAAAACCAACAAATTTTCAAAGTATTCATGCTGTTAAAAGTGGTACGGTGGTTAAACAACATAAAAACTGGTAGATTTTAATTATTTGTGAGTGTGTTACATTAAAACGCGACGTGTAGTAGTATAAATCATTATTTTGAAACAAATAGATATTTCTATGAGGGATAGATTTTTTTATATTTTTTAAATGGCTATTCTAATGGTTTCAGGTTTATTCGTCTATTCTGGGATACCCTGTATACAGCAATTTTTCCGCTCTGAAATATGAATAGTCAATTGATCCTGTGCTACACAAAAAATTATAGAATAGCACTACACTAGTAACTATACTCCTATCCGCTACAAATTTCATCGTCTGACATGATATGTTTTCATCTTATCAGAAGATGGAAACATCGTTTCCGAAATATATCTCAGACGTCAACATTTGTATAAGATTGTATTCAGTAGTGTACTCAAACTAGAATATATAGGACAAATCAATTTATAGCCAAGTATGCATAGTCAAAATATAGAACGAATTTACATCACACAATTTGATAATCTTTTTAAGTTATGAAAATTCCAAGCATCGATTCGCAGTAAAATTTTGAAGCCTTCATTTCAAAATGTTCACATTTTTTTCTCATTCAAAAAATTAATATATCTGGAATTATTAGCCCAAAGGGCGTTACATGTATACTACTGAATTAAGAATTTTATGAAGTATCTATGGCCAGAAAAAAAATATGGGCTTGCAATTTAAAAAAAATATAGATGATGTCACGGCTTGCTGACGGGAAATGGTAGAAGAAGCATTACGGCAAAATGTTCCTTGAAAAATACCGCTGAACCCATTTTTCGCTATTCCTGAAAGGGTATAAAATAATTATTAGTCCATAATTTTGAATTGGGGCTTACTTCAGCATTTCTGAAGAAAAATCGATCACATTTTGTTTTATAAATATTCATTATCAGTACATTTACTCTGCAACCGTTATTGGCTTATCAGAAACATCGAGATCGATTTGAGATCATCCAAGTTTATAGCAGAGATAGCCATTGATGTATCATCGACAAATATGATCACTTCAATTATAGCCGCTACCAGAAGTTCAGGTAGGTCATTCATGAAAATAATTGAGTGCAGTGGTTCAAATATAGAGCCTTGGGAACTCCTAGCTTGCATATACGCTTAACAGACCGTAAAACTCAAATGAAATTTAAATTATTTTAAAAATAGAAACGAATAATGTGACATTATTATTCGCATTATATGGGTCACTTTCGGAATCCACAGAAATTTCTCGTTATCTGATGGGCCAATTTTGAACAGTAGGCAGCATTTTTCAGGCATAATCCAAGGAATTGTTCTTCCGATAATTTAATGCGACGAAAGCGCCACTCTTGGATTAATTTGAATAAGTGACGCTCGTTATTTATCTGGCAGCCCTCCCTACTTGTTGTTGCCAACTGTGAATTTCGTGAGGAACTAATTGAAAAAAGTTACGGAAAATGTGAATTATGGTAGGGCGATGCTCCATCGCCGTACAAAATGGCTTCATTATAGAGGAGTCGTGACGAAAGTTTGGATTTTTGTGTTGGCACTTTTTGAATTATTTGGATCATGAAATATAATATAGAAATTGTTTCGTTCACATGTTAGATATAATGAAGATAGGGAATCGAACGTTGAACTCCATACAGTTTAAATTTCACGTCTACGTAACCACCAGGAAATCAACCACCGAGCTCAATTTGTACCCGACTGGCCGAAGGAAGGACGGTTATATTTTTCGACTGTATGTGGGTAAGTATACCGGGTGTCCTAGTATACATGTTCCAGTGGATTATCTCAGCCATATCAGAAGCTAAAAACTTTATGATTTTCAATTTGTTCAAGGAACCTTCAACTGAGAAAAATAAAAATTGAAAGTCACTTTCGGTTTGAACGTAAGTGACTCTGACTTTTGTATCTCAAACAGCACCTGATATATTTCTGGCCATTTTTTAATTCCAATTAAAATTACCTTTCCAACGATGTATCACACTTTGTATTTTACATATGATTTGAGGGATAAAACTTCAATTGAAATTTCAAATTGAAAGAATTGCAATAGGCTATGATATTTTGTGTGATCTTGATTTTGACTTATAATCCGTGTGTGCCTATTCGTCTATCCTCAGATGGACCGATAAGATGGCCAGCAAGATCTCCAGATTTAACACTGCTAGATTTCTTCCTTTGGGGATATTTGAAAGATAATGTGCACCAGAATCCAAAATAAGGAATAAATATAGAGCCCTTAATGCTGAGGTGTTACTCCGCGTGAACTAGTCCACAGAGCTGACAGATGTGTAGAACCAGATGGTCAACATTTTGAACATATGCTTCAGTTATTACAGGTATGTTTTTCCCCCTTTTTTGTAATTTTTTGTTTCTTCTACTATTCATTCTTTGTTCAACGTTCGGTAAAATACATAGTTGATTTCAACTTGAGGAAGGTTTTTTTATTGATCTCGATTATTGAAGTCAAAATAAAGATTACACAAAATATCGAAGCTTACTGCAATTCCGAGTGCCATTCTTTCAATTTGAAATATCAATTGACGTTTTCTCCATCAAATCAAATATAAACAACAAAGTGTGTACATCGTTGGAAAGATAATTTTGAGTAGAATTAAAAAATTGCAAAAAATATGTAGGGTGCTATTTGAGATAAAAAAGTATTAGTCACTTCCGGTCAGTAAACTGGCACGATTCAAAAGGTTTTTTATGGTACAATATTCGACTTCGGTGTTGAGTTCAGTAGCGCTCCAAATTTTGAGTGCAAGTTTGATTTCTCAGGAAATTTACGACTTGTAGTAGATAATTATTCAACGACGTATAATAGAACACCACTGCTTCCTCTATTTCAATTCTCAAGAATAATCATCACGTCACGTTGACTGCGGATGTAGACAAGAACATCGCGACGAAAACTTCGTGATGTTTTGATCGCGATAAAGTCATAAAAATGTTCACCTGCATGTGTGGCCCCAGCATAAAAGAAAATTCATGGCAATTCTACGTGCGTACAAGACAGTTTCGCGCTAATAACGTTGTTTCCTACTTGCAGTGCCGGTACCGTCGCCTTGAGCCAACCTTTAAATTCACTATCGGGCACAAGTGAACTGCGCATGCGCATAAGTAAGTTGACCACTTATAGTGTTGTTTGAGCTAGAACGCAAGTGAATTCCGTTGAGTGATCATTGGGGTCTGTTGGTGCACCATAGTATTAGTCTTTTGTGTCCTCTAATTTGATGACGAATTTATGATCAACTATATTCGGAAGATGTATATTAAATCATATCCAAATTTGAAACAAGACGTAAGCAATTGTGTTCCTAACAGGGCTTCTCTAACCTCAATCTTTTTTGGCGCTCTTGTTCCTCGGAATAGAGTGCTTATCAGTTTGCCCAAATGTCTGTAATTTTCGAATTTTTGGCTGAAAATGGTCTTGAACGATTTGGTTCGACTCACTGATCAAGTTTCAATAATACATCGTAAGTTCTATGTATTCACAGAATGTGAACACAGAATCTGCGTGTGATCACTATTCATAAATATCATCTTTTCTAGCTATTAGAGATTGTCAATTTGTACCTGTTATTTTCTCTTGGAAAGCAAGTATTCGATTCTTGAATCTGTGAATATATCCAAGACTGTTGTGATGTAGTTTATGGAGGCAATAGGAAAGAAGAACATAATGGAATCATCAAAAGAAATTACTGTTCGTTGACCACTGAGGTTAATATTACCTTTTACTTCCTTGAGTAGTGAGACTTGTTCCTATATACAGTATTTTCATAATGTTGCTAGCAAAAAAATACTGAAATATGGATCTACATTTGTGTATCAATAATTTTTTCTTGAGTTAAGGTTCATAATACAGAAAAGAATGTGTTAATGGTATGAACCTTTAAATTTTAAATTATGAAAAGAGGATGGTATTTTATTAATCTATTAAAAACTATTGAAATAATTTGTTCGTAATCCACTACCTACTCAAATATCAGGAATAAATGGACAATCTGCTATGATTGTCTCTAGCCTTGCTCTAGACATTTCGATGATACTTTCCTTAGGTATTTCGAGTTGTGAAAACTATGCACCGAGTGTAAGTTGCAACAACACATTCCACGAGGTTGAATCATTGCAGTTTGCTCATTGAATCTTGATAAATAAATTAAATGATAATTTTTTAAGCATTAAGGCATTGAAGCATTATAGATTGCTCTTTTTTTAAGCATTATTTTTAAACGACACTTTTTTAAATTTGATTTATTCCATGATGCATTCCTATCATAGGAATCCATTGATATAATTGCCAACTCAGAGAAACCAATACTTTCGGAGATATAATTTGTCTGTTTGAACAAGAGCGCCAAACAACTACTGTCCACAGGGCTTGAACCAATTTTTTTCTATTTCGACCTACGTTGAAACAAATAGGCGTATATACTAGACTATGATATCAGAAATTTCAAAGAAACTTTAAAAAATATAAAAAGTACTGACGTAAAGTCGGGGCTTATTCACGTTGAAAATTTTTTATTGAATTATGAGTGCTTCAAGCTTAGTGGATAGAGCCAGCAGGAGATCTAGTCATACGGTAGTGGCCCTCATTCACTGTCTGGTCAAAAATAATCGATGCTATAAGTAAGCTGGCATAAGAATACAGTAGCGAAGTCAAAGCAGAAGAGATCTTAAATGAGGTGTACTGTGGCTAATTGCCAATAACTAAAACAAGACACACGGTGAAATATTTATTGATTTTAACTATCAACAAATATTCCGCGTGGCCGGGTTAGACACCTCATCGCTCAGTGTTCCTCAAAGAGGAAAGTATCATTCAAGAGCAGACACAGACCCCAGGGTTTCGTGATTATTACCAATCATCAGTGTGACTTAGCCAGACACCGAATGAAAACTGAAGGAGTTCTGGGAAACTTATTTCCATCGGTCGGGAACTGGTAGAGGAAGAACCCCACCAGCGCCACCTATGGAGAATCCTTACGAACTCCGACCCTCTGCGATGAAGAAACCTTGAGCGATGTTCAGCGACGTTCATTATTTGGCTGTAAGAGGGTTTGTCTAACCAAACTGACCGGGCGTTTCCAGTCCGTAAAGGTCGCTTTATGATAGATGGCTTCGCCATTTCTTGACCCTCTTACGCCAAAAGAATGAATGTCGCTGAACATCGCTCAAGGTTTCTTCATCGCAGAGGGTCTGAGTTCGTAAGGATTCTCCATAGGTGGCGCTGGTGGCGTTCTTCCCCTACCAGTTCTCGACCGATGGAAATAAGTTTCCTAGAAGTCCTTCAGTTTTCATTCGGTGTCTGGCTTAGTCACACTGATGATTGGTAATAACCTTGAATCCCTGGGGTCTGTGTCTGCTCTTGAATGATACTTTTCTCTTTGGGGAACACTGAGCGATGATGTGTTCTAGCCCGGAACATTTGTTGATGGTTAAAATCAATAAATATTTCACCGAGTGTCTTATTTCAGAACAGATCTGATCCTCCTCAGTCAGAGGAGTGATCTCCGTGGGGAAAACCTTGTAGGGTTAGTATAATCATAAGCATGTCATTAGCAAGCACGCGAATGCAGATTTATTTCACTTTGTGAGAAAGCAGAAAAAGCCATGACGTGGGGCACTGAATTGGTGCGCTTGCTAATGACCTGATTATGATTATACTGACCCTCATATGGTCTTCCCATGGAGATCCCTCGGAAGCTCCTAGGAGCTTGTACGAACAAGGGCAGTCAGTTGTGTTCTGTATCGACTTTGCTACTGTATCCTAATGCCAGCTTAGGCACAGCACTATTAGTTTTTGACCAGGCAGTGAATGCTGTCCACTACCACCTGAGTAGATCTCCGGCTAGGTTGAGCATCCGAATGCAACATTCGAGTTCGTTAGTAGGTACAATCGGCCAAACGGTTTTGGAGTTATACCCATCTGAAATTTGGTTGATATTTCTTCAATAAGTCGAAAAATGCTCATCTGATCCAATTCAAACGTGGTATTTAGTTGAAGAATGCTGACTCGGAAATTCTTGCAAAATTTCGTGAGGATCGTATCGCTATAAAATTCTAAAAAAATAATTGAATATCATTGAAAAAAATTATCCGTCTCACATTGCTGAAATTTTGAGACAGCCTTCAAAACCTACCTTTTCTGCCAAGTTTGAACACGATCGTATCTACATTGATTGAGATCAGTAGCTGTATGGGTGACCGTTGCCACAATAACTTTCGAATGGACAGAGATAGGGTTGAGTTTGTTGTTGGGCATAATCGGCCCAACGGTTTCGGAGTTACCCCGTGGATTTTCCTGAATATCATGTCCTGCAGTTACTTGAGGAGTAGATTTTTTCGTATTTCAATTCCAATAGAATTCATATGGCCGAATTAAAAGTTCTGTGATAATAGACGATTTTCTGGTTACTGAAGTCATGAAAATGGTATGAAAAGTATTCATATATTATAAGAGCCGAGAAAACGGTATATATCGATCCTAAATTCGATTAGCGGTGTCCAATTGAAGTGAGTGGACCATAGAACATGCGCGCAAAAGCTCCTGACTGCACGTCAGTACTTGAACCAATTGTACAACTACTTTGTTCCATAATGTTTAGCGTTCTAACTTTTGTAGGGTTGATTTGAATGAAAATGAATAAAAGTTTTCGATCATAAATTCGTTTTCCCAATTTTGCGTCCTAAAACTTCAAATACTCAGTCGTATACATAATGATTATGGCGCTTGTTAGTCAGTCACGCATGTGTCCATTATTGCTGTTCGAAACCAGATGCCATCTGAAATTCCAGAAATACACGAACATTTATGTACCCGTATCTCTCCTGACGAATATGTAGTTATCAGACGTTTTAGTGCCAATAACGGCATTATATTACTGAAGGGGGAACCATTCACGTTACTGCCAGGAATTTGATATCCTCTCTATTGAAAAACTGGGTATTAAACTGAGTGTTCAACAAAACTTTTCCATGAAAATATTTCCCGTGTCTTCAAATCATGGTGGTTCGTTCTTTTAACCTTCTTTCATACACAATGGACATTCCTAGTATACAGGATGATTTATAAACAACTATTGTGCACCATTTTGAATTATGATGCAGAATTAAATTTCGAACGAAAATATGGGAAAAGCAGTGATGTGACGTCAGTCTGCTTTGGCGCGCTTTTTCAAATTCATAGCCAGAGCGTTAAGAAATCCAGATACTGAATTCGTCCAAGTTGCTCCGTTTCCAGGAAAAAATATTATGTTGTCCCAAAATTTCGACCAATTTAGATCCGATCGAGTTTAAATCTGGAACTTTGCTGTAAAATAAGATGTCGAAGGTTCTCGTAATATTTCAGCATCTGACGGATAGTTTCCGAGATCCGATTTTTTTTTTTATAAATTTTGTCAATATAACTCTTTATGTATCCTCAGAGTTTTATACAAAATAGAAAAAACGGGAAAGCCATGTGGACAGGAGCTTTGGAACTCTTGTCGAAATTTTGACAAATCATATCTCCGAAAGTATTGGATTCTCAGAGTTGGGAATTATATCGATGGATTCTTATGATAGAACTGTTTATTTATCAAGATGGAATTAGCAATTTGCAATGATTTAACCTCGAGGAAAGGGTCGTTGCAACTTACATTCGGTGCATAGTTTCCACAACTCGAAAGACCTAAGGAAAGTATCATAGGAATGTCTAGAGCAAGGCTTGACACAATCATTGCAGATAGCCCATTTATTCCTGATATTTGAAAAGGTGTGGGCTGACGAACAAATTATTTTAATAGTTCATTTCATTTGTTTGGAAGATTAAATATGTATTTTATATTCTTGTTTTTCTTAAGTTGGAAACTTATCTCATTATAAGACAAAATATATATTTATAAAATTACTATCCTCTTTTCATAATTCAATACCACTAATATATTCATTCTGTATTATGAACCTCAATTCAAGAAAAAATATTTGATACACATGTAGATCAATATTTTAGCACCTTTCTGCTAGCAACATTATGAAAATACTGTATATAGGGTCATGTCTCACTACTTAAGAAAGTAAAAGATAATATTTTTCTCGGTGGTCAACGAACAGTAATATCTTTCAACAAGTCCAGAGCGTTCCTGCCAATAGGGTCCTTCATAAATAGCTTCGTATAATTAATATACTTATGCATATATTTCACAAGTCAAATAGACCCCAGGGAGTTCATTGATTTGCCGATAAAGCAAGGGCAGACGCGTTTCTGGCTTCTTGGCCTTCATCAGTACTCTGTAGCTTCTCAACAAATTCAACTAAACTGACCCGGGTTAAGCCTCTCAGAGCCGGCTGGGTCGATCATACCTAATCGCCCACGCCACCTAATTTGCCAAGTTTTTCTATATCAGACCTAAATTTGACGGAGATAAATTATAGGAAAAACGTGACATGTAATTTTTAAAAATTTTCAACTCATACGATCTCCACGAAATTTTTTATAGTTCTTCGTGTCGGTATTTTTCAACATATGCTTAGTTTGTTTAATCATATCAGATATATCTTGAGATGTCTCCGAATTTTCAGTTACGTCACGCAGATGTGATCATAGAATGTTTTAAACAAACGCCCATGACAGTTATTAGATGTAAACAAAAACATATGACAATATTAAATAATTTCATATAACAACTTTGACAATTCGATTGGTTACCTCTCGATTCGAATATAGCTGTGAAATATCAATTTAAGTTTTCTCCATCAAATCAAATGTAAAATACAGAGTGTGATACATCGTTGGAAAGGTCATTTCGAGTAGAATTGAAAAATTGCAAAAAATATATACAGTGCTATTTGAGATAAAAAAGTCAGAGTCACTGCCGGCCAAACCGAAAGTGACTTTCAATTTTTGTTTTTCTCAGTTGTAGTTGTTGACCATTGAGCGAATTGAAGAACATAAAATTTGTATCTTTTGTAATGGCTGAGATAATCCATTGGAACATGTATACTGGGACATCCGGTATATTTCAAAAACTATCGATGAGATATCGCTAAGGTTTCGCGAGATACATCGAAACCTTATTTTACAGCTTATTTCAAAATGGTAACACGATTGGATCTTTATTGTTGAAAATATTGGGAAAATAAATCGAAGACGATTTTGGAGTAACGATAATTCGCCCTGGTACTGCAAGATTAAAACTATTTTGTTTTCGAAATTTTAACCGCCTCTATCATTTTACAAGAGCCGCATATTTGAAAAATGAAAAACGTCATTTGAAGAGAAGAATGTTCCAAATCAATGTACAATTAAAGACTGACCCTGTATTTTGTGATGAAAATATATTACAATGAATTGAATTCCTGCATAATATGTTTTAAATGGATATCACAAAATTTTTCGTTTCATATTCCTGTTGGATACTGATTGTTTTATCAGGATGTTATGGTTCGAAGGATCCAATGTTGAGTCCTGATTCTTTTATCAGGATATAATGTTATTTCGAAGGACCGGAATTGAACACCCTGATTGTTTTATCAGGGGGATGAGTAAAGGGATATACTTAACTTTGAGCAGCCAGCAGTAATCTAGTTGATTACGGCTTAAGTTGTTACTTGCAATAAGATAACAAATACGAGGATAGGAAGTGGTGAAATATTCGAACGCACTTTTAACAAAACAACAAAATGTATTTTTTCTTATTACCGATAATGTGATATCAAGCACGAAGTAATTGTACAATGCAATAGTAATACAATCTAAAATTTTCTCTCTATATCAAAAAGTGTATAGCAACGAAGAAGTGACTACATATTCGGAAGGAGAACTAAAGCAGTATTAGTTTCGTGACCGAAAAAAACATAAGTAATGTCTCTTATTGAACTAAGAGATGTAGTAGTAGTGTTTGTAGTATTTGTAGTAGTAAATTATTTCAGTATAAAATGTATATAAAAGACCAGATAGAAGACAAATAGGAGGTTCCTTGATCTGGGTAAAAAGGGGAAATATTACCAATGATTGGGGTTTCGATCGTAAAACCGCCTCTGATATGTTATAACAATACTCTCATTTGTCGTTTACGAAAAAGGGGGGGAATGCATACTAAATTTCCGATGCCAACACCAATGAGTGAACTTCTAGGTTGTTTAATCTTAGGAATTTGAAATCCCGAATTTATCCCACAATCTGGACTAACTTTACTTGCTATCTGCATATGATCTATCAGCAAAAGCTGATAAATAACTTTCACAGATTAGGGGTTTCCATAGCTTCTACACTAAAAGAATACCAGCACTGAGCAATGTGTTAGAAACCTGATAAATTCCTTACCACTACAGTTGTTGAGTGCATTTTAGCATTATTTTACAGTAAATAGGCAATAAATCGCTCTACATAGGTCGAAATATACATACTTAACACGAAATTCTACTCGCAATTATCTTTTCGTAAAAGTATTATTTGCAAGGGTGAGACCACACATGATAAACTAAAACCCAGTTAACTCAATAGACAAATATTTACGAATTACAAGCGATTTAGTTTGTTGAGAAAAAGAAATCTACGTTCACCAAAATGTGACGTCATGAGACGTATCCGTTCCATTAGACATTCTTTCTACCTTATTCTTGATTGTACAGAAAATAACGTTCGTCAAAATAGGATGCAATTGATTACACCAAATTGTCGCCTTAATAAGAAGGCTGCCTAACTCCGTATTGGATAATTTCACAAGAGGTGCAAAAATTAAAATATATTGGATAAATCTTTGAATAATTAATAGATTACGCAACCATGTATAGATTATTCATTATTCTGTGAATCCAGAGTAGCAAAAAAGGATTTGACGAGTTTCTCTAAATATTATTGGAGTAAAATTTTTTCGCCCCAAAAGTCCATGAAAAAAATGGAGTTAGGCAATTTTCTTATTAAGGCGACGAAATGGAGAATTATAATTTCAACAATTGCTTCAACTTATTCGCTAAATATGTTTACCGAGAGGGGTTAAAATTGTGCTCTGGAAACGAACAAAACATTTCTGGGGAACCATTCTCCATGATGCCATGAAATTCGTAATTAATGTCAATTTTTTACGGTCAATAGTTTAATAGAGTTATAAAACAGTGGTAGATGAGGAGATAATAATTCTTCGTGATAAATATGTAGCATTTTATTTTTGCCTCAAACCCCTTCGCTACGATTAAAACGAGGCACGCGATTGAGTGAAAAAATAGAATGTTCATACAATTCCTAAAAAAGATTATATTGAACATATATTTCAGTCAATTCTACACTAATCACAAAAATCAAGAGTTATAAAACTTCTTGCTTATGGGTGGTATTCAACAGGCTGTAACTCGGAGGGAAATGAACATATAGCGAAAAAATAAATTGTAGCCAACAATGTATAGTTTTCAGATCCAGCTATTACATTTCTCATCATGTTCGGTTCCAAGGAAATCCAAAGAAAACCACCGAAAACAATTTTTTTCCGAATTTTTGGTTCTCAAAAAAGGACAACGGGCTTCAAAATATTTTTTTTTAATTCCATGAAGCTGTTAAGGAAGTTTATTGCCCTTCCATTTAACTCAACTAAATAGCCTGTGATGATATGCCGTGGAGCCCTTATTTATTTTGATAATCAATTACTTATTAAACTTATACTTATTAAAGGATACTGTGGGAGGTATATTCATCATTAAATGGGTTCTTTCTGGGTTTTCTCTCCCAAACTCTGAAAAATATCTATAAAATAAAAAATTAATTATTATTATCACAAGATATTTGAGAGAAGCAATCAATCGAACAATGTTGCCTAACAAATATCGAAACAACATCAACGAAGAAACAACTATATCGTAACGTTTCGGAATATGTCTCCTTCGTCAGACGCTTGAAGAAAATCGTTAGAATTATTTTGTTGATAGTTATTCTGAAATTCGAGAGTTGTCACACTGACAGTATTTGAAATTCATAGCTAACATAGTTTTACTTTGTATAGAAATTTCCGAGTTCCAACTGCTTTTTTAATAAATTCAGCCAAATATGTTCAATATTTACCAATTGATATTGAACATATTTGGCTGAATTTATTGAAAAAAGAGTTGTAAATTTTTATGCAAAGTAAAACTATGTAAGCTATGATTTTCAAATACTGTCAATGTGACAATTCTCAAATTTCAGACATTTCCAAATTGCCGAAAGACATGGGTATGGTCAACAACTAGTTCAAAAAATTATCAACAAACATACAGATAAAAATCTCTTCAGTAACATAACCCTAACGAAAGAAATAAAAACGGTGAAAGATTTCTACGCGTTCACGTTCCATCTGAAAACAAACAACAAACTCCAGAATATTTTTAAAAAAGTTGGTATAAAATTGGCATTCAAAATTTCCACGAAAACTAAACAACTTCGAGGAAATACATTCGATAAAACTCCGGATGTTTAGATTGCAACAAGTGTTACGTCGGGAAAACAACCAGAAATATTCTCACACGGTATAAAGAGCATACGGAACACATTCGGAACAACAACATCGATAAATCTGCGGTTGCATATCACGTTTTAACCACTGGCCACTCAATTTCAGAAAATTCCGTCAAATTGTCGAAAAATTGCAATGGAGCGTACTTAGGAACACTTGAACGTATCGTAATGTATAAGAGATATTTTACTCAATAATAACATAAACCTTTTTATAAATCCATTATTCTCACTAATTGCTTTATGACTAAGAATATAATGTCAATCCGTGCTGGCATGTAGAAATTGATTGCATTAGTAACGCTTCGTCTTTGAAGATGGAAACTTTGTTTCCGTAACATATGTCAGACGGCAAAAAACTGTAGTGGACAAGAGTGTAGTTACTTTTGTAGTGTTCATAATAAGTCCACAGTGATCTCAAAATAGAATAAAAAAAAAATCGAAACCTATTTTGCTAACATATATTTTGATTTCAATAAAAATTTGCATTTTAAAGATAATGGGATAACGTGGTATAAATTTTGATATATCAAATGAACGAAGAATATAGTAGGTAATTTTTAAACCTCGAAGTATCCCGAGAAAATTCAGAAAATTTTTATTTCGAGTGCTCCGAAGCTTTACATTTATCGTTTCTCCAAACATCAAGGTAATGAACGATTATTATTAATTTTTTCGATTGGACTTTATATTTTTGTCGTAAGTACTCATTTCTGCAGTCGAAAAGATTGATTAGGTACTGAAAAAAAAGCACTGACGTGAAGTCAGTACTCTTTGGCGCGCGTGTTCACGGTGGCTAATTTGAATTGCATGATGAGTACTGCAAGCTCAGTGGATAGAGCGAGCCAGAGATCTACCCAAAGGAGAGTGGACACCATTCACTGTCGGTTCAAAAATTAACAGTGCTGTATCTAAGCTGCCATAAGGATAGAGTAACAAAGTTGAAGAAGAACACAACTGACTCTCCTTAGTCGCACAAGCTCCTAGAAGATTCTGAGAGATCTCCTTGGGAAAGACTTGGGAGTGTCAGTATAATCATAATCATGTTTATAGCACGCGCGCCAAAGCAGATTGACCCCACGTCAATGCTTTTTTACACTTTTTCTTTCATTGTTAAGTCAATGTGCATTTGGCGCGCGTGCTATAAACATGATTATGATTATACTGACACTCCCAAGTCTTTCCCAATGAGATCTCTGAGAATCTTCTAGGAGTTTGTGCGACTAGGGAGAGTCAGTTGTGTTCTTCTTCAACTTCGTTACTCTATCCTTATGGCAGCTTAGATTCAGCACTGTAAATTTTTGAACCGACAGTGAATGGTGTCCACTATCCTTTGGGTAGATCTCAGGCTCGCTCTATCCACTGAGCTTGAAGTACTCATCATTCAATTCAAAGTAGCCACAGTGAACACGCGCGCCAAAGAGTACTGACTTCACGTCAGAGCTTTTTTTCAAGTTCCTTTAACAAATATGGCTATCAATACAGTTTGGCTGTTAGTTTTACCGTAGATCGAAAAAAATTGCTGTTATGGGACCTCCGTGAGGAACGCAATTGCCTCTTCTCCAAATCTGAACGTAATTTGATATAGATCTACCGAATATAGATACTTATTAATTCGCCCCAGGGCTACGATACAGACATTTCAACTCGGAAACAACGATATTTCCCCGAAACTGATTTGTCTGTGCACATAATAGCCATGGAATTTCTCTTAAAACCTTAAAATGGCGGCTCAGCACCAAATCCATCACCGCTAGACTCAAACCACTCCCAACATGAGCCACACAATCCAAATGTCTTCTCTGCGCATACGCAATCTACTCGTGGCTTAAAGTCCACTGAAAATAACACACAAAATTATGATTCTTCAACACCATATGTTCAAGAGATATCACTGCTCCAAACCACGCATGCGCAGACTCTTCCAAGTGGATTCTATGGAGGAATAGCATCCTGAACCTGAAAAATCCAATCATCTCAGACGAAAACTCCAGCAGTTAAATCACTCCTTATCTGCTCATGAGTGAAACGAAATATCTCCGAAAGGGGCTACATGAATTTCTAAGTAGGAACGCAATTTATTCGCCTATTCTCCAAATCGTAAAGTAATTTAAAATTGATCTTCCAAATATAGTTATTTATAAATTGGCCCCAGGGCCACGAAACAGACTCATCAACTCGAAAACAACGCTATTTCCTTGAAACTGACTGGTTCGTTTATAGAATTGTCTTGAATTTTCTTTTAAAACCTCTTAATATTGGCTCAGCACAAAATCCATGATCGCTAGACGTAATTCGCTCCCAACATAAGCCCTACAACCCAAAGAGAGCCACGTCACCTCTGTGCATGCGCAATCTACTCGTGTCTGAAAGTCTTCTCAAAATCACACACCGCACACAAAACTCTGATTCTTCAAAGCCATGGGTTTAGGAGAGATCGCACCTTCCATCCACGCATGCGCGGATACTCCCAAGGGGATTCTGTTAAATAATAGCATCCTGCACCTCAAATCCCCAATCCTTTCAGATGAATACTCCAGCAGTTAATTCACTTATAGTCTGCTCATGCGCATAACGAAAAATGCCCGTAAGGGGTAACATCAATTTCAAAATTAGCCCCAGGTCCACGGTCGCACACTTCAACTCTGAAACAACGCTATTTCCCCCAAACTGACTTGTGTCCGTGCACTGAATTGACATGAATATTCTTTTAAAACCTCACAATATCGGCTCAGTACTCCCAACATAACCCATACAACCCAAAAACAGTCACTTCTCTTCTGCGCATGCGCAACCTAGTCGCGGCTGAAAGTTCTCCCAAAATCACACACCTTACTAAAAACTCCGATTCTCCAACACTAGTGGTTCAGGAGATATCGCATCTTTCGATCAATCGATTGTAAAATGGGGGCATGAAGGTTTGTGCGGAAATCTGACACATAGGTTCCGAAATATTTATTTTTTTCTGTAGTGATATGATCCTCACTAAATGTTTTGAAAATTTGTACGTTAGTATTCTACGACTAATAATCAAGTATCAACTCGATCAGATATGTATATATTCATTTATATGATGCGAATTAAAATATGAAAGGAATGTGAAAATAGGCGAATAAGATATTGTGGATAATCTTATAGTGGATATGCAATGAAAATCAAGTTGAAGTCAGGGTTTCAGTACTCAGGTAGAGCCTTTGTCAAAAATACAGCTTAAAGATTATTCAAAAACATTTTATAAGACTTCAGTGAGTAAATAAGATTTCTCAGACAATTTCGTTGAATCTCGAGCATCAGATGATTAAGCTCTCATTTAGTTATGCGATCTTGAATCCAGTGAGTGTTTCTGTGTTCAACACTTCAGGGGTGGCTTTGCACATTATAAAATCTTTAAACGCTTTTACTTTTTCCCTGAGACGAATCTTGAAAAATGGTGAATGAAAAAGTTGTTCCATTTGACGAGAGGAATCCATGGTTGAAATTAATATGCTTGAAGACTCAAACTGTATATACAGGGTGTCTCAGAAGTCGACGTCAAGCTGGAAGCGGGTGATATTACAAGTCATGATAGTTATAGAAAAAATATTGAAAGAAATTTAGTTTATGCAATCTCAAAATTATAGGCATTTAAAGAAAATCGACAAAATCTATACTTATGGATGGTTATTCAATTCCCATTCCTACAAATCTTGATTTTTTGCCAATTTTATTTCTGTTATATCATCCTGAATAATGCATCTGTATACTACTGCCCAAAACTTCGTGACCTTTGTCACACTTTGGAGCGAAATGTTACTTTTTGACCCGCTAAATATTCAAAGCTCATATTTCGTCCAATTTCAACTGCCTGTACTGAAAACAAATGTACTCTAGTTCGGCAAGTAACTGTAAGAGCTGGTACATTTGATGAGGAATACAAAATGGTATAACAATTGCTGCAAGTTTTTCGGCTGGAATTTTTTTGCTGACAAACCCATTTACGAAACAATTTTTTCTACTAACTCTAAATGATTTTAGTGCACTTAAGATGGTTACTTTGAGTTCTTTATTTGAAACAGATGAAGAGAGTTAGAAAAAACCCATGGTTTCTAAAAGTACTGCACACAGAATATTGAAAAAAAAACACAGGTTACACACTTCTCACACTCTACAACCCCGAGATTACTTCCCAACAGTTGCATTTTGTCAAAAGACGATTCGAAGACACCAGGAGGATGCACGATTCTTAAAAAATGTCTTATGGTCCGATGAGTCGACATTCAGTACTGACGGTTACATGGATCTACACAACCTACATGAATGGCATGTAGAAAATCCACATTTAATGAGGGAACATAGATCACAGCATCGGTTTAAAATGAACATGTGGACCAGAAGTTTAAATGTAAAAATAATTGGACCTTTTGAGCTGCCAGAGATAATTCTTGAAAAATCTATCACCGAATTTATTGGAAGACGTGCCACTAAGCATACGTAGAGATATGTGGTTCCGGCAAGATGGCTGCCGCGCGCAATATGTCCGCTCAGTTTGAGAACATCTTAATGAAGTATACCCGGGAGATGGATAGGGAAGTCTGACACCTCATGGCTAGCCCGTTCACCTGATTTAAATCCATTAGATTTTTTTTTACTGGGGAGCGGTGAAAGAAAAAGTTTACTTAACACGTATCGAAAATGTATCTGAACTACGGCGAAGAATAATTAAAGCCGTTCATCATGTGTTTCTTTTTGGTTATTTTTTTTTGGTTTCAATTATTTGTTTGTCATCAATACTGTTAATCACAAAGTGACTTAATTTTAAGATTCAACATTCTTACGACGATATCGGACGTGTATTGCGGCAGAAGGCAGACAGTTTGAACATTTCTTTAATATTTATGTTGTTGTTGTGTTTATTAAAAGAAATGTCTGAATCAGAAAATTCAATTATGAACATAAAACAAAAGAAAAAGATTCAGACTACCTGCAAACAGTAGAAGAGCGACTGTTATCTGGCGTCATTATCTGCATCGCTCACACGTCGAATTGAATAACCATCCCTAAGTATAGAGTATGTCGATTTTCTTAAAATGCCTTTAACTTTGGAATTGCGTAACCTTATTTTTGGCGCTCTTGTTCCTCGGAACAGAGTGCTTATCAATTTGCCCAAATGTCTATAATTAACGAATTTTTGGCTGAAAATGGTCTCAAACGATTTGGTTCGACTCACTGATCAATAATCCGTGTTCGAAATCGATTCTGTCCGGCCGTCCGTCCGTTAACACGATTACTCTCGAACGAAAGAAGTTAGAGAATTGAAATTTGCTGGGTAGGTTTTGAGCGTAAATATCTCGGACGAGTTCGTTAACGGGCGAACTCTACCAAGCGGTTTCCGAGTTATGGACGTTTTTAGTAAAAACGTTCTTTATGGATATTTCCGAAACTGATCTATCTGGAACTTAGCACCAAATTATAGAATAATGACCCTTATACGCACGCGAAGTTTTGTATTGATCGAGTTGCCGTGAGGTGTCAAACAAATTGTTTTTATTTTAAAATTTTGTTTCTACAATAACTCTCGAACAGAATGAGCTAGGCAGTTGAATTTTTTTGGGTAAATTTGGGAAATAAATATCTCGGTTAATTTCATTATAGGGATGGTTTCGGAGTAACGAAAAAAAAATTTTTTTTTACTTACAAATTTCAAATTCAATTTTTTTAAGGTGCAGTTTCAGCATAAAAATCCATTGATATCATTTTCAACTATAACAAGCTAATACTTTCGGAGATACGATTTTTCGAAATTTCAATAATGAATTGTACTTCACAGAATGCTATAATTATTCTATATATGATTTATTATATGATCTGTGTTCATACTCGTACATACCATCCTGTTCTATAAGAGAGAGTCAAATTCCTTTCAGCCATTTCAACTAGATTTCTTCCATGGTGCAGATCTCATTCTCAGATTGCTCATTAAATCTTGATAAATAAACTATTATTTGAATTGAATTTCACTTATTATGCAGTTCTTCCATAAGAATACATTGATATCATTCCCAACTCTGAGAAACCAATACTTTCGGAGATATGATGTGTAAAAGTTTGAACAAGAGCGCCAAAGCTCCTGTCCACAGGGCTTGAACCATTTTTGTTTTCAATATTTTTCTGATAACTGTCATGACTTGTAATATCACCCATTTCCGGCTTGTCATCGACTTCTGGGACATCCTGTATATATAAATGAAAAAGGTCAACGCTAGTTGCAGATCTGCAGAAGATCACGATCGTAAAACATTCATACATTCGAAGTGTGTATGCAGGTTCGATAGAGCATGCAAGAATCTTTCAAGGTAATCTCATTTTCCGGTATGAACACTTTCGGCTTCAAATCCGCAAACGTTCGTAAACAGATTTCCCATCGAAAATAAATATCCAATTCTTCGGAACACCGGCGATTTTTTATCATTCGAATCTGCCGCAGTGGATTTCCAATTATCCGAACGCTGCAATCCAAAGCTCCGACTGCGCCATGAATTTTAATGCTTGAGCGTTATATCGTCGAAATATGATAAACGCATTTGCATGCAAACCATCAACGCGATTCAAATAATTGTTGAACATTAAGCCCGTATACATATAATATCGGGTGGTTTATTACGAAACGCATCGATTATATTATCATATCCGATGGACAAGGAAAGAATGCAGGACGCTATTTGGAAACTAATTAGAAGTACTGATTTAATGGCGGAGTTTGATCCGTCTTTATTTACATACGAGGTATGATAGATTTAGCTGGTTATTGAATAATTTCCATAACTCTGGCAGATATTGATTTGGGATTATGGAAAGGATGATTTTGCAGTGTTTGGCTGAAATGGTGCAATTATTTATCAGTCGGTTCATTATGTCCGTATTACGATCCTTAGGATTCGAATAAACTCTATGAAATTGAGTTCAGACTGAACCGATTACACTAAATCGAATAAACATACAGGTTGTCCAGGGAAGAATGCGACAAACGGATACCATGAATTAATGTCGTCAGGCAGGACTCGTATCACCAGGTTTAAATCGCCTGAGTGCCTTCGTTTGGAATAGGTATATAGGGTGATGTTCATCTTATGAGTGAAAGTTCACAGTTCAATAACTCTTGAACTAATCGACCGAATGATTTCAAATTTTGAAGTTTTGTCACCGTTTACTATCGCCTTTATTCAATATTTTGGAAATCTAATAAATCTGATCCGTACTGGGAAAATTTTAGACTTTTCCTATTTTCGTGAAAATTAGATCACCCTGTACGTGGACATTATTATTTTTTTTTCGTTTTCATAACCACAAAGAATTAATCTCTGCTTGGCACCGTCAACCAGGGGAATCAATATACATTCCCTTATGAGTGAAACTTCATTGTTCAATAAATCTCTAACTTATCGGCAGAATTATTTCGAATTCTTTAGTTTTTTCACCCTTTATTACTGCCATCCCTAAAATTTTCCTCAAATTGAGAAAACAAATAATTGTTTTAAATTCTTTTCCAATCCATAGGTCAAAAATTACAGGAATTGTTGATTCCATCGCTGGTGAATTTCTATGATCTATGATCCACTGAAAAAAGCCAATTAAACATTCAAATTTGACATCAAAGCTACTCCCTTTGGCGATTTGTTCTATTAGAGAATTTAGAAATGCCTTTTCCATGTTCTCGAGAGGAATATACGGGTATGATTCTTGTATGATTTTTGGGAGTGCAATTTCAGGAAATCAGTAAGATAATACGTAAGAAAATACCCTAACCGCAAAATTCCCCATCATGCGCTTTTCACAAGAATTTATAGACAGCTTCAAGAGAAAGGAAATTTTGAAATGAAAGTTGATCGGACGCCAAGACAAAGTGCAAATGAAGAGAATACAATCCTAGAGCTAGTGACAGAAAATCCATCTACCAGTACGCGCAGAATAAGCAAGCAGATGAGGGTCCCTAAAAACAGACATAATTATAGTATACTATAATTGATCAATTTGCATTCAATCATACTTTATTTGTTAGAACAGACAAACATTTGAATTGTATGTCATAGGTAGATAAGATTACATGTAACAGTAAAAACAACAGATGAAAACCTATATAAATTCACACCACCAAATCTGAAAAAAGAGAAACAATAAGTTTGGTAAATCATTTGAGACGGTATTAACCCAAAATCTGCAATTTACAACACCTCTCCATCAGACTATTCACTTGCGTCACAGTATTCGTAATGAAACAATAATATCAATTGTTTCATTACGAATACTGTGACGCAAGTGAATAGTCTGGAGAGGTGTTGTAAATTGCAGATTTTGGGTAAATACCGTCTCAAATGATGTTTTTAGGGACCCTCGTCTGCTTGCTTATTCTGCGCGTACTGGTAGATGTATCAGATAATATCAATTGTTCAAAAAACAGGATCTTAAAACGCTAATTTTCGCTTATAATTCACTTTAACGATACACCAGACAGGGCCAAATACTATAGGAGATGGGTTTGTTTGCACCCCTTACTTCTTTGGCAGCCATGTTGTGACGTCAGCTGACAGTGGTCTATTAAGCTATTCAAAGCTTCCTGAAACCGACCATCGGTATTTGTCGGAAGCAATATATAGAAAAATGTTGCCTAATAAACAGTAA
This sequence comes from Halyzia sedecimguttata, assembly GCA_937662695.2. Taxonomy (NCBI): domain Eukaryota; kingdom Metazoa; phylum Arthropoda; class Insecta; order Coleoptera; family Coccinellidae; genus Halyzia; species Halyzia sedecimguttata. Next base: position 12,180,201 of record OW569418.2, read on the forward strand.
AGAAACAACATCAACAACTTCTTGGTAACGTATACGTTATACCAGAGCCTTAATCTCTTCAAAATTATTTGTTGTTAAATATTATTCTGAAGTTAATGCTCCAAAATATTACAAAAAAGTTTTTTTATTGCTTATTGAACAATATTGTTCTTGAATATTTCTTCTAACAAATATCCATCAGTGTTTCTAAACAATTTTAAAATAATTGCAATTTTTCATACCTATTTTTCATAGTTTAGGAGAGTTTGGAAGCATTTTGGGCTTGAAATACGAAAAATACAGACGTTTACGCAAAAAACAACGCTCTTGCAGGATCGAACAAAAATCATTTCTTTTGGGTGTAATGCTTTGAATACCACTGAGCATATATTTTGCGCTCGTCCATTGGCTCGGGTACCTCTCACTCTAACCCATAATACATTCTATATTCCTCAATTTGATTTCCGAGTCTCTATAAGGCCAATTTATCCATTTGAGATCGCGCAAAAAATGGTGGATTTTAATTAATCAGAGTTCTTGAAGACTCCTCTATTCGTTTCAAGTCCGAAACAATGAAGAAATGTTCAAAATACGAAATTGAATACTAATGAAGACTTGAACTGCATAAAATATCCGGGAGAGATTCAGTGGCTTCGGTATATTGAATCCAGGAAAGGGATATGAATAAATGAATAAATAAATGAATGAATAAAATTTAAGTTCACGTTAGATTTGAGGCTTAGGCCAAAGTTTATAATCCTGATTAATATTTCCACGGTTTCTTGGATGAAATGTTGTCTGACCTCATTTCACGGTGACAGTGGCTGTCCGGGTTTTGTAATGACGTTTTGCTTCACTTTTTCGCATTAATCTACATGCCGTGTAATTCGGTAGAAATTGCTGCTAGCCCCATTTGAATGCCAATAGCGGTTGCAGTGACATATCTGGAAATTGAAAATTTCCAATCTAATTTTTGAATATTAATTTTTCATAATTTCACTCGTTGGTTAAAGCTGGATGGCGGGAAATTAAAACCGCTGCAAGATCCAGAGAGAAATTCATTATTTTGATCCCAGAATATACCATTTTCCTCCTTGTGAAATTCATAAGTTCAACCTAGAACCGCTACTCTATAGATGTCTTATGAAGCTATTATTATAGAGATGAGATACCTCTCATAAATTAAAGAGTGATTCGAAAAACGGTGGCCTCGCTGCTAGGATAGTTAGAACATCACATCAAATATCCCTAAAAGATGCCTTTCTGGTTTTTCCCTCCCCAAGCTCTGAAAAATATCTATAAAATAGAAATTGGTTCAAGCACTGTTGTGAAGTCAGGAGCATTTGCGCGCAAGTTCTATTGTCTACTCACCTCTGTTGGACACTCTACTACCAATTTAGCATCGATATATACCGTTTTCTCAGCTTTTATAATATATGAATATATGTCATACCATAATGACAAACTTCAGTAGAGAATCACCTGTGATAACAGAATTTTTAATTCTGACGTAATATGTATTCCATTGGGGTTAAAATACGACAAAACTTACCCCTCAAGTAACTCCAGGATACGATATTCACGAATTTCAGTGAAAATAAGTGGGTCGGCATTATACAAGTAATCACCGAGTTTTAATAGGATCAGATTTGTATATTTTGAGTTATAGAGGAAATAATAACAAAACTTCAGATGAGAATGACTCTAAAATAATTCGATCGATTGAGCTGATTAACGAACTTAAATGTGGTATTCGGTTACGCAACTTACCCTGAAAATATCAGGTCGCTAACTTTTTCTCCTACCTAGATATCGTGAGATAGATAATATTTTTTCGAAATTTATTTTTTAATATCCTATTTGTACGTCTTTATTTCGATATTCTTCAACTAATTACCAAGCTTCAATTCGATCGGGTCTGTATTCTTTGAGATATCGAGAAAATAATATTCCAGATGGGTATAAATCCGAAACCGTTGGACCGATTATGCCAACAACAAACTTAACGCTTCTATTAGGATGCGCAACCTACCCAGAAAATTTCAGGTCCCTTTCTCTTTTCGATCGGTCGCCTATCCAGCTACTGAACTCACCCTAGGCTGCTAGGATATCCAACAATATAAATCCGATCATATTAAAGTTGGAACTTGACAGTTGAGTTAGTTTTTGAAGGCTTCCGCAAAATTTTAGCGATGTCGGACGAATAGTTTCTGATATATAGAATTTTTCTCAAATATTTTCTTTGATTTTTGTTTAATTTTCTAGTGATAGACCCTCACGAAATTTTGCAGACTTTTTTGCGTCGGCAGTGTACAACTAATAACCATGTTTGAATTGGATCGGTTTCATATTTTTCCAAAACCGTTTGGCTGATTATACATATTATTAAGGGGTTAAGTGTAGTCAGAGAAATAAAAACATGACAATATAATTTTTTTTTTGCCAGTACATTATTCTATTTTATAAAAGTAAAAACAAAGCATCATTTAATAATGTTTCGACTTGAAATGACAGAAATTTCAGAAAAAAAAATTATAATTTTAAATGTAGAGACAGAAGCTCTTTGCGGTGACCATCACTAATCCTTTATTAATAGATATTCTAGTGCCTGATCGAAGCTTGTTTTTTTCAATTAATAAAATGGCTCAGGAAAATATTCTCCATATTTTCGGGATAAAACCAACAGTTAATTGTTTATAAAAAATCGAAATTTATACAAAAAAAAAATCCTTCGATCAGGCACTAGTTTCTCATGTTTTCGAAAAGCTGTAAACATTTCATTAAAATCTACCCAGCAGTTTCCGAGCTACAGTGGTCACCAGTTCGAAAAACATAGTTTTGAGAAAAACGCATTCGAAGTTTTACGATCAATTTACGTTTTATTTAATTACTTACAAAGTCATCTATTCCTGGGCCATATAAAAGTTCTTCTGCCATTGTGGCAGCTTCCAAAATATTTATTTGGTGTTGTCTACGTACTATTCTACCTTATCGATTGTGGTCGTACCACGCTAGCTGCTAGCTACCTGCTCTCGCCCAGAGCGCCCTAGAGCTCTTTGCTAATTATCGAATAACTCTAAAAGTATTTGTCGGATTTACTTCAAATTTTCAGAGAATATTTCTCAGATATTATGCTTTAAGAAAATGCAAAACCAAAAAAAAGATTTATTCAAAGCTGACTACACCTAACCCCTTAACAAACTCAAATATCGCATTCAGATGCACAACCTACCCTAAAAATTGCAAGTCGCTATTTTTTTCCGTTCTCAGTTCATCGTTAAATAAATAATATGTTTCTCCAACTATCAAAAAATGTTGACATTTTTGTACTATTTTCAGGTGTTAAAGCCATCAATTCTCTTACCGTACAAAAATTTGCTAGTTGCTCAGCAACACTTTTAATCCTAGGATTAAAAACGCTACTTTTAATCCTAGGACTAAAAGTAATTGCATTTGAGCTCTCTAATTGAAATTTGAAGAAAAGACAATCCGCCGTATTCACAAAGCATTCAATCTCCGTTAAGTCCTAACTGAGGTCCTCATTTAAGGATAAATAAGAATCGCAACCTCAATTAACGTATGTAACGGTGTTGAAACATGCCTGTTTCACGCTAATTTTCAAGTGAAGTGAGGTTGCGATTCTTATTTATCCTTAACTGAGGACCTCAGTTAGGACTTAACGGCGATTGAATGCTTTGTGAATACGGCAGATTGTCTCTTCCAAACTTAGTAAAACATACTAATTGGCAACTATATATATAGGTATTTATTTGTTATTTATAGTGTTATTGAATGTACAATTGGAACTATTATTGCCAAAACTCAAAGCACCACTGAAATTTTCACTAGCAATTTTCGAACAATTCAAAAGATTTTCATTAATGTTAGAACAACTCAAAATATTCTCCGTAACTGTTGATGAAACATTCGAGGAAATATCTGAACAGGTACTTGTACCTTCTTTGTCAGGTTGCCATATTTTTCTGGCAGTGAATTCTCGGTGTTTATACGTGATTCTTCAATATATCCTTCTGCTACCGTACTCGATTTCCAACCTCCATGTCTTTCAAGACAAGTGAGGTCACCGCCACCATCAATAAGAAGTGAAGCAGATGTTCTTCTTAGCGAATGTCCAGTATACTCCTTCCAATTTTATAACTTCAAAAATTTTGCAATTTCTTGTGGCACGGCACTAATTTTGTGAATACCAACAACCATTCTTTGACACTTCCCATTAACATACTTCAAAAATAAACGACGTTCCTGTATATTTGATGGCCGTAGTGCAACATATTTTCGAAATAAACGCAAATAATTATCGCATATAATGGTAAACAAACGAGGTTTCTTGATTTTTGTCTGCGAAATTTTTACGACCAGGACAGAGTCCATATCTTCAATGTCATCAATTTTCAAATGAACTAGTTCGTCACAACGCATAGCACCTCCAATTCCTAATACTAGAACAACCTTTATCATCAAATATACATTATCAGGTGCCATATCCAGGAACCGATACACTTCCTCCTTTGTAAAAACCCTAGACCTTTTAGGTATATATCCAACACTTTGCCCTTTTAACAATGCTCGTAATGTTGAATATTTACTAATATCCATGCACACCATTTTTGATATCCAGTGTGGATCGCAACATTGAATACTGTGACCAAAGAGTGGATGGCTTGACGGTCTTCGTTAAATTTGAGAAATACACCATAAGAACACTCTCCGCATAGTTTTGCACATTTTTTTCTTCACACCAAACCATGAATCTCTGATATGCAAGTTCATAAACTTGGCGAGATTTGGGTCGAAAAAGATTTAGATATACTGCTTCGGCACTTTCCAATATATCCGCTGGTATATTTTCATCGTGTTCGGGATTCATTTTGAAAGCAGCGTAAAAACGACCACAAAAATTATATGATAAGTACGTCTACTGACGTCTACTTGACAATCAATATTTACCAACAATACCAGATATCCATGACTACCGACTTGCTATTGCTGTTATAATTAATAGGTGTTCAAATTTATTACCAAATTATTAACCATTTTTGAATAAAACTAAATATATTTTAATTTTGACTTGGTTCGAGTAAAAATAGTATATATCATATGGACTAAAATTGCCTATTTTTACTCGCAATTTTGCTGTTCTCGGCTGCGCTGCGCTCCGCCTCGCAACTGCAAATATTGCTATTTGTAAAAAAAATTTGCACTTTGAATCCTTATAATATAATATACTATTTTTTAATATATTTTTGGAGCAGGCACAGAAATTCAAAAAGTATTAGAATATTAGTCCAGCCACATAATATATTAATTTATCGGATCCAACTAAAATTAAAACATTTCTAGCTAGCGACTACCTATATTTCACAATAATTACATTTTGCGTTCAGCGTACGCATATACACAAGGTTTACTATGAGCGTCAGCAGTATGCCGGGCTGATTGTCGATCGGCCATTCACCCAAGCTAAATCAGCGGTTAGTATGGGAACGGCCAACGTCCTCACTAAGAAACCAGCTAGTCCCAAGCGATTCTCGGGCGTATGAGTAGAAGCCCAGAGAGGAAGGAATATAGCTGAGCTCAGTAGTAGTACACCTTGTTATGGTTACGCTTAATAGATAGTTATTGTAGGGCCAATTGTTTCGAGTGACAAAGTTGCGTTGAGGATTTAAGGACTGATACTGAGGTTGTGTGATCTCACAAAATTAATATATGAAAAAACAAAATAATTTATCAAGTTGCTGGGCGTAATGGATATTCTCGCGATTTGATAGATAGATCATTAAATAAAAAATCGGTTCAAGCCCTGTGGACAGGGGCTTTCTGGCGCTCTAGTTCAAACAGACAAATTATATCTCCGAAAGTATTGGTTTCTCAGAGTTGAGAATTATATCAATGTATTCTTATGATAGAACTGCATCATAAAAGATATTCAATTCAAATAATAGTTTATTTATCAAGATTAAATGATTAATCTGAGAATGAGAACTGCACCATGAAAGAAACCAAATTAAAATAGCTGAAATGAATTTGACTCTCTCTTATAGAACAGGATGAAATGTACGAGTATGATCACAGATCATATAATAAAGCTTAGATAGAATAATTATAGCATTCTGTGAAAACATAGAAGTATGATTCATTATTGAAATTTAGAACTTCATCTTAGCAGAAATTTAATTCAAACATCGTAGAAGAATTTAAATTCAACAAAAGTGCCAAAAATTATCAATCCAAAACCAATTGACGAATTCTACCCAACAACGAACTCATCCGAGATATTCATTCCTCAATTCTATGATGAACGATAATATATATATCTTTCCTCAAATCTACTCCAATACAGCAAATATTCCAGTTTTGTTTTTAGTGGAGATATTCTGAACTCAATATTATTAACTTACCATTACCATTCCCATCATCATATGGATTGACCATCGGCATGAAAATATCAACCAACAAAAAGTATGATATTATATTATAATTCTCATATTTATACGATTGCTGGAATGAATGACAATGTTATTAACTTACCATTACCATTCTCATCATCATGGATTGACCATCGGCATGAAAATATCAACCAACAAAAAGTATGATATTATAATATAATTCTCATATTTATACGATTGCTGGAATGAATGACAGTAAGACAACGTCATGTCTCAGGAAAATGAGTTGACATTATAACAATTCATAGAACACCCACAGAATAATTCTGTGAAAACGTAGAAATACGATTTACATTGAAATTTTGAAAAATCATATCTCTGAAAGTATTATTTGTTAGAGTTAAAGTTGATATGAATGGATTCTTATGGTAAAACTGCTTATTGAAAAAAAATTTATTTGGAATTTGTTTTGTAAAAAAAATTTTTTTTTTGTTACTCCGAAACCATTTGTCCGATTTTGCCCAATAACGAACTTAGCCGAGATATTTATCCCTCAAACCTACTCTGAAAATTTCAACTGTCTAGCTCATTCCGTTCGAGAGTTATCGTGCCTACGGCCGGACGGCCGGACCGGCCGGACAGAATGTATTTCGACCACGGATTCTTGATCAGTGAGTCGAACCAAATCGTTTAAAGGTAGAAACAGACTATGCCCACGTACGCCACGTACGCGACGCAACGTGGGAAAGCTAGCGTGCACACTTGACCCACGTACGCAACGCATACTGACATCAGTCGTTTTCATTTGTCAGTAGTACGATGTTTTCTGATTCAGATAGTGAATTTGAGGAAGATTCATTGAGTTTGTTGTTTGTACATGAATATGTCCGTGCCTCAAGAAAAAAAAAAGAATTAAGAAGAGAAGATGTTGGATACACAATATAAATAAAGACAGAGAGAAAAATGGAGAATATCATACATTGATGCGGAGACTAGAATCTGACGAAGACCGATTTTTTATGTACTTCCGCATGTCTAAAGTACAGTTTGAGGAGATTCATGGTATGATCGAATCCGATATACAAAAAGAAAATACACATCTTCGGAAGCCGATAAGTACCAGAGAAAGAGTAGCAGTTTGTCTAAGGTAAGTATAAATTATCTTTTTGCGCGTATGTTCTGGGAACATCGCGTTATAGTTTTGCCCAAGTGGTGTTAATATATCTGATGCGTACTAGGAGCTTGGTTATCACTTCGTGAATATTCAGAAATGGCTCACCCATTTGTAAAATTCTTAGGTTGACCGTCTTTGGGCCTCCGCAAACTATATGTTCGGCAGTTTACTTTTTCGATCCACAGAGCCTGAATGTTTCGTCTGCTCATGAAATATATTATAAACAATAAATATTGAAATTGTTTAGGAAAATTTTATTCAAAATGTATATTTTCGTAATAAAGTTGAATATTTTTTACAAGATTAGTATCATCGGAAATTTGAGTCTTAGGCATTTCAACTAAATATGATGGGGAAGAATATGATGTGTAGGCTTGTGAAAAATTTCCAGAAGAAGAATTTATATTTTCTTGGTTTTGGCTGATTATCTGATCCTCAATAGTAACAGGTGCTCTCAATATATTTCGTTGCAACTCTGCTTGTTTGAGCTCTGCTTCACTTACAGCTTTAAGCAAATTCATTTTAATTGGAATTTGATCCTGCTTTGAGAGCTTCTTTACCGTTTTACTCATACTTAAGAAGAATGTGTCTAAATCATCCATTTCCTGTTTTTTACTTCTTCTTGCGTGCGAGTTTTTCATAATTTCCACCAGATCGGCCAAGTTATTGTCCCTACTAGAACTGGCCTTTCTTTTGCTTGATGGATTGGATGTGGGAGTGTTGGTGTGGGATGGAGTGCTATCAGAGGAAAATAAATTAGTTTCTTCGAGGGGAACGCTCTCTGGAGAAGGAAGAGGGGAATTAGCATCAGATACAGCAGCTTCCAGGTTTCCGGTAGTGTGACGGCCTTCTAAATATGGCTTCAAAATCGTTTAAATTTTATTCAAAATGTATATTTTCGTAATAAAGTTGAATATTTTTTACAAGATTAGTATCATCGGAAATTTGAGTCTTAGGCATTTCAACTAAATATGATGGGGAAGAATATGATGTGTAGGCTTGTGAAAAATTTCCAGAAGAAGAATTTATATTTTCTTGGTTTTGGCTGATTATCTGATCCTCAATAGTAACTGGTGCTCTCAATATATTTCGTTGCAACTCTGCTTGTTTGAATTCTGCTTCACTTACAGCTTTAAGCAAATTCATTTTAATTGGAATTTGATCCTGCTTTGAGAGCTTCTTTACCGTTTTACTCATACTTAAGAAGAATGTGTCTAAATCATCCATTTCCTGTTTTTTACTTCTTCTTGCGTGCGAGTTTTTCATAATTTCCACCAGATCGGCCAAGTTATTGTCCCTACTAGAACTGGCCTTTCTTTTGCTTGATGGATTGGATGTGGGAGTGTTGGTGTGGGATGGAGTGCTATCAGAGGAAAATAAATTAATTTCTTCGAGGGGAACGCTCTCTGGAGAAGGAAGAGGGGAATTAGCATCAGATACAGCAGCTTCCAGGTTTCCGGTAGTGTGACGGCCTTCTAAATATGGCTTCAAAAACGACATCTGTTCCTCGTACCGCCAAGGCGCAATAATTTTCCCTGCTTGTCCACTTTTTTTCTTGCGTCGTTTCATAGCATTGTTGAAGCAATTTCGCAACTTAGCCCAGTTTTCTCTACACATTTCAACTGCAACAATAATAACAAAAATTCTTAAAAAGTCAGTAGCTTTTGCGCACATGTACCATTGTCTATTCGAGCCTCTTACAAAGTCGATAATGCTGAAATTATAGTGACTGTAGGCCTAAGTTTTGGTTCGTAGTAAGGACAGTAGGTACCGAATGGGTTCCAAATAGTGGGACAAACGCAGCGTATGAAAGGTTTCACCCAGGTCCAATTACAATAAACGACTGTGTGACTACTTTGAACGGTTCTTGGACCGTCTCAATTGCAAACCAAAAGAAACCCTATATTCCCATATGGAAATATTCACTGTGTTATTTACTATTCACACAGCATCATCTAGCCCTAAACATACCTAATTTTTAAAAATTTGTATTATTTATTTTACAGATTCCTAGCTACGGGTAATTCATTTCGGAGCATTGGATTCAGTTATCGCATGGGTTTTTCTACTATACGTATAATTGTGCAGGAGGTTTGTGAAGCGATTTGGAAACATCTTGGACCTATCGTGATGCCGCAACCCACAGCGGAAATGTGGAAACGAATAGCAAATGATTTCACCCGCTTTTGGAATTTTCCAAACTGCATAGGAGCTCTAGATGGTAAACACGTGAACATAAAGTGTCCAATTAAAGGCGGCTCAGATTATTGGAACTACAAAGGTCAAAATTCCATAGTTCTTCTTGCTTTGGTAGATGCCCATTACAAATTTGTAGTGATAGACGTGGGCTCCTACGGAAGAAATAGTGACGGGGAAATTTTCGAAAAATCAACACTGGGTAAACTATTGGATCAAAAGAAATTGAACATACCAGAAGATCGACCTCTAATGCCAGGATCAGAACCATTGCCGTATATTATAGTCGGCGATGAAGCATTTCCCCTTAAACAATATTTACTGAGACCTTACAGCAAAAATGCTTTGCTCAATAATGAATCGAATAAAATTTTCAATTATCGATTGTCTAGGGCCAGAAGAATCGTGGAAAACGCATTTGGGATATTGAGAGCAAGGTGGCGGGTATTTCAAGGGCCTGTTCAGGTACAACCAGAAATGGTGGACAAAATAGTTCTAGCAGCATGCTGCCTCCATAACTATTTGGGCACCACTTTTGAGCTGCAGGATGAAAGAGGAACAGAACCTACACCACAACAATCATTCCATACATTGGATGGTCTTAGAAGGAATCACACGAAATATGCATATAATATCAGAGAAAAATTCAAACAATATTTCATCTCAAGCGAGGGTTCAGTGCCATGGCAATAAAATATGGTGAGAAGAGGATTACAAAATCCACCCAACGAAAATGATTAGTTCATGGATTATTTCTACCTACTATAAAAATAAAATGTATTAATAAATAAATGAAATGTTTTTTTATTAACATTATGTGTATGACTTATGAAACATCAACTAGTACATAAGAAGCAAGTATGTACCTAATGACTTTAGAGAGACTACAACTCTGACTACAAATAAATACTCATGTCATTTCGAGTTAAAAGACAACAGGCTAAATTCGCATCATTTATTTTGGTGATTTGCTAAAAAAGTAATGAATGCATTTTGATAAACTTTTACCAATCGTTAATATCATAAATAAATAAGCAAACAAAAAAGGAATATGAAAATCCAATAGGTAATTGAGAAATACGTGCAAAAATATCATACACAAGTATAGGTACCACCTACCTACGTTATGAAAATGTAATACAATCATATTTATATAGAAGGACTATTAGATCTATATAAATATATACGGGTCGTATTTTTAACTCCTTTTTTTAAAGTGAATTATACAGAAATACCCCACATATTCATTTATTCAGTATTAAACGTACCTATACTGTGTATATATACTTACATAACCTACCCAATTCGAATTCATACAGTACGAATTTAGTAGCATGTATAGGTACTTGCTACAGAAATACCCACACATATTCAATTATTCAGTATAAAACGTGCCTATATGGTAGCCAATTCTTACAGTACAAATATGTTTTAGAAAATTATAGTATCAGGTAGGTACTTGCCAGGTTTGCCAATTTTCTGGGCTATTTCTTCCCATGCTGCATTTCTCAATGTAGCATCGCGATATTCCGCGGATTTAATATTGTAAATTACCTCGTAATTCTTAATTAAATCGATGAATTGTTCATCTGCCATCTTTTCAAAATCTAACTGACGTGTTTCGAATGTATATTTCTATAGAAACACACTAATCTACGCCACCTTGGCATCTACAATCCCCTACACCTTCCCCCGTCGATCTGGATCGGCGGATATCGCGTTGCGTGGGCCGCGTGGGATAGCGTTGCGTATGATAGCATCGGTGTAGTGTGTTTCTTGACAAATAAATTCAAGGGTCCAGATATCGCGTGGCGTCGCGTACGTGGCGTACGTGGGCATAGTCTGTTCCTACCTTAAGACCATTTTCATCGAAAAATTCGAAAATTACAGACATTTGGGCAAATTGATAAGCACTCAGTTCCGAGGAACTAGAGCGCCAAAAACAAAACTTTATTGCACAAAATCTAGTTTTCTCTCAAGACCTTCAAGGTAATAATAATTATAAACCTTACAGATCGTTAACTTTTATAGGAGGTTTTCCGAACAAAGTGGCAAAAGTTTTCAAGCCGGTTACAAACATCTGATTCAAGTCGTCTACGTCACTTATTAATTTGATTTTGAACAACAAAGACAAGATAAAGCCTATGAAACATTGAGGGGTATATCAATTACAGTGTAAGAATTGTGAGGCTGAATATATAGGTAGAACATATAGAAATTTTTATGTGAGACTGCTCCCTGTTGCGCAACACTTAACAGAGATATATATCTCCTAAACCTACTCTGAAAATCTCGACTGTCCATACCGTTCGAGATTTATCGTGTTAACGGCCGGACTGACGGCCGGACGGACGGCCGACCAGACGGAATCAATTTTGACCATAGATTCTCGATCAGTGAGTCGAACCAAATCGATTAAGACCATTTTCAGCCAAAAATTCCCGAATTACAGACATTTGGGTAACTTGATAATCACTCTGTTCCGAGGAACAAGAGCGCCAAAAACTGTGGATATACATTTTATCCAATTAATGAAATACCTATAGTTGCCAAAATTAAGAATCAGCAGAAATTAAGTCGGTATCGTGGCAATATAGCTAGATTATCCAATCATAAAAGTTCAATCAGGAACCTATCTAACAATAAGAAATAAGACTGCCTTGGTAGAACACCACCTTGCCACAGGCCATAATTTTGATTTAGAGTTGGAAAATGTTTGCATTTTAGATAGAGAAAGAGACTATAGAAAGAGAATGATATCTGAGATGGTTTGCATCAGAAAATTTGATAATTCTGTTAATTTTAGAAGTGACATAGATAATTTAAGTAATACATATTGCCATCTCATCAATAAAATTAAAATTTGAGATAGATAGTTGTTGATAAACATATGGCGATTTCCATTGACACGCTCGGATCACTCGGAGCTGTCACACTGACATATTTGACAGATATTTTCGGTTCAATTGGACAGATGCATGACAGATGAGATCGATTTCGAGTGCTCCGAGCGTGTCAATGGAAATCGCCAATAATGTTGTCTAATTTATGTTTCTCTTTTTATCCTGTGACTGTTGTTTGTGATCTCTACGCCGTTTTTTAGGTTTAAGTAGGATCACATCCGTTTGCTTGTTCGGGAGCTGTCATGTGGATAATTTCCCTTCTCTCTCACTCAGTGTGAACACAATGCTGTGATGTATGTGTTTTTATTCTGTGACTGTTGTTGTTAAGAGTTTCTGTGGTCGTCCATATGACATAAGACTTCAACACCGGTTTTAGGTTAGAGTAGAGTCATGTCCGCATGTTTCTTCGTGAAGTTGTCGATTTTTTTGCGCGTATGTTCTGGGGAACATCGCGTTATAGTTTTGCCCAAATGACTGTAACTTTCGAATTTTTTGACGAAAATGGTCTCAAACGATTAAGTTCGACTCCCCAATGAAGAATTCGAGGTCAAATTTGATTCTGTCCGTCCGGCCGTCCGGACGTTGCCACGATAACTTGAGAACGAAAAGAGCTAGCGACTTGAAATTATCAGGGTAGGTGGCGCATCCCAATGCGATGGACAAGTTCGTTAATGGGCATAATCGGCCCAGTAGTTTCCGAGTAATAATTTTGTTTTCAACCAATATAAATCGGATCGAATTGAAACTTGGTGGGTGGTTGTACAATATAAACCTAAGCACGTTTGTGAAATTTTGTGCGAATCGTATGGCTAGAAAATTTTAAAAAAATTATTAAAAAATATTTTTGTTGTCACGATAACTTGAGAACGGAATGAGATAGCGGCTTGAAATTTTCAGGTTAGGATGTGCACCAGAACGCGACATTTCAGTTTTTTTGTGAGCATAATCGACCAAACGGTTTTAAAGTTATAGCCATCTGAACTTTTCTGAAATTTGGTGGTTTTTTGTTCCTCATTAACTCAAAAAATACTGAACCGATTGAATTCAAACATGGTTATTAGTTGTAGAATGCGAACGCAAAAATGTTTGCAAAATTTGCCGAGGATAGCATTTGTAGAAAATTTTTAATAAATCATTGAAAATAAAAAAAAAATTCTATATATCAGTAACTATTCGTTTGAAATTGCTGAAATTTTGCAAGAGCCTTCATAACCTAACTCTACTGCCAAGTTTCAAGTTTTAAAAGGATCGGTTAAATATTGTTGAAGATTCGAGCATTCTTGTGTGAGTTCAGTAGATGGGTGACCGTTGCCTCGATAACTTTCGAACGAAAGGAGAAAGTTGAGTTCGTTTTTGGGCATAATCGGTCTAACGGTTTCCGAGATATACCCACCTGGAATATTATTTCCTTAATAACTCAAAAAATAAATATTCGATCGAATTGAAGCTTGGTAACTAGTAGTAGAAAATCAACATAAAGACGTGTTTAAAATTTTGTAAGAACTGTACCCCTGGAAAATTTGAAAAAAATGAGGAAAAAAAAATTTTAAGAACCGTACCCCTAGAAAATTTTAAAAAAAACACGAAAAAAAAAATTGGTTCAAGCACTGACGTGAAGTCAGAAGCTTTTGCGCGTATGTTCTAAATTATGTTGTCCATTCTCCTGTATTGGACACTTAATTCGAATTTACCATGGTAAATTCGAATTAAGAGTGTCCAATACAGGAGAATGGACAACATAATTGACCATGGTAAATTCGATTAAGGGTGTCCAATATAGAAGAATGGACAAAAGAATATACGCGCAAAAGCTTCTGACTTCACGTCAGTGCTTGTTTCAAGAAATTCTTGAACTGTTGTATCTGTTCTTGTTATGCCACCGATGTTATTATTAATCTTAATTTCAGTACATGTTGGTAGGTTGCCTCCTCCCTTGTTACTCGATGATGTCTGTATGTTCGTTGTTTTTTTTTAGCCTAAAGAAGAGGAGAACCGTTCCTCGAAACTGTAGCAATTTGTAAGAATTGAACAATAAATATATTGCCACGATACCGACTTAATTTCTGCTGATTTTATCCAATAAAATTCCCCTTCGTCCCCGAAACATAAGGTGTCTGACTTGAGTCAAATTTCAGTTGTCTAGACAGCGGAATCAAATTATACTTTGATATTCTAGCACTAATTGGCATACTCCTGCACTAGCAACTGTTCGTTTCTTTTCCGGCGAACACCGTATGAGAAATGGATTTTTTTGAAAACCCAATTTCCTCGAGCGAAAGGCACAGTATTGAATGAATAACAGGTTTCAGGTGTTTTCGAGCAAAGTACAAAGTAGCATTCACCCCAATTACGGGATTTTCCTTGTTGTTCAAGGACCCTTCCGGGCTACAATCAAAAGATGAGTTCCTCATTGCCTAATCTTTGCTTGGATCTGGATACACAATTTAATTCTTGAGATGTTCCAAATATCTACCTACTTTGCTTGTTCGGTACATGCTCGGTGCAGGGCTAATTTCTAGAGGAATTAGACTCAAACGATTCTAATGCAATAAGCTACCGATGATTTTTAAATAAAAAAACTAGTTCAAGCACTGACGTAAAGTCAGGAGCTTTTGCTAGAATGTTCTATTGTCCATTCTCCTGTATTGGACACTCTTAATCGAATTTACCATAGTGAATTTTATTGTCTGTTCTCCTACATTGGACACTCCAAATCGAGTTTACCTTGGCAAATTCGATTAAGAGTGACCATAATGTGGGGCATATACCATAGATTTGTGATGGAAAAATCGTCCCGAAAATTGATGTTATGATTTAATATGCCATCATGACATTCGTGATTTTGAAGGTACTCGCAAAATTTCAGGCATTAACCCATCCAGCTACTGAACTCACACAAGACTGCTCGGATCTCCAACAATATGGATCCAATCCTGTTCAAACTTGGAACTTGGCAGTAGAATTAGGATCTGAAGGCAAAATTTCAGCGATATCAGACGAATAGTTTCAGATATATAATATAATTTTTTTCAGTTATTTTCAATGATTTGTTTTTCATTTTCTAGTGATACGATCCTCAAAAATTTTTGCAAGAATTTTCGCGTTGGCATTCTACAACCAATAACCATGATTGAATTATATCGGTTGTGTATTTTCGAGTTATTGAGGAAATAACAACCAAATTTCAGATGGATATAACTCCAAAACCGTTTGGCCGATTATACTTATAAACAAATTTATATGTCGCATTCAGATGCACAACCTTATCTGAAAATTTCAAGCCGTTATCTCTTTCCGTTCTCAGGTTATCGTGACATAAATAATATTTTTTAATAATTTTTTTTTTATTTTCTAGTGATACGATTCTCACAAAATTTTGCGGACGCCCTAAGGTTTACATTCTACAACTACTCACCAAGTTTCAATCCGATCTAATTTGTATTGGTTTAAAATAAAATTATCACTCGGAAACCATTGGGCCGATTATACCCATTAACGAACTTGTCCGTCGTACTAGGACCCTCAAAATTTCAAGTCGCTATCTGATTCCGTCCTCAAGTTATCGTAGTAACGGCTGGCCGGCTGACCGGACGGACAGAATTAAATTTGACCTCGAATTCTTCATCAGGGAGTCGAACCCAATCGTTTGAGACCATTTTCGGCGAAAAATTAGAAAATTACAGACACTTGAGCAAAATGATAAAGCGATGTTCCCCAGAACATACGCGCAAAAATCGAGGAAAGCACCGACGTGAAGTCAGGAGCTATTGCGCGCATGTTTTATGGTCTATTCACGCCTCATACATAGTCGATCGATCTGAAATTCGGTACTCGATTGTAGATTTGCGGCTTGAAGGTATGTGCAGAATTTCATCAGATTCTGACGGAATTCCAGTGATACGATCCCCACCTAATCACGCAAAAATTTGCGGACTCTTCCGGCATTCTACAAGTGAGTAATTACCAAGTTTAAGTTGGATTGGATTTGTATTTTCTGCGTTGCTGAGGAAATAACAATAACTTTTCAGATAAGTATAACTCCGAAACCCTTTGACTGATTATGCCTATTAGCAAACTTAACTGTCGTATCCAGATGCCCAACCTACCCTTAAATTGCGATCTCTTTCCATTCGAAAGTTATCGTGATATCGGTTACCCATACACTGCACCCCATACTGAACTCGCACAACGCTGCTCGTTTTCCAATATTATTCCCATATCTCCAACAATATACAGGGTGGTCCAGAAAAGGTGTAAAATCCAGTAGACGATGGAGAGTCCAAAAATAATATGAAATTGATGTATAAGCTATATTCGGTAAAGACTTCGTCTACAAAGTACAGGGCATTGAACTTTGATCAGAAAAAAACAAATTTATTAATTTTTGCAAATCAGCTAGACATATTTTAATGTAATTTTCCGCAAATCGCCAGGAAATTTTGACATTCCTGTCAAAATTTCTTGAAGAAAAAGTCAGGACTTCCTTACTGTAAGGAAATGTCATTTCCTTACTGTAAGGAAATGTTATTTCCGTACAGTTGTTAGTGTTCTACATAAATGATAGAAAACACATTGCTTATAAGGAATTAATTTATATTTTGAAAACATCAAGTCATTGCTGAATACATTTTTAAGATCAATTTGTTATATTTACAGTAATTTGACAGTTAGTACAATTATTGAACATTGGAGGAACACTCTTAGAACTATGAGAAACATTTTGGACAACATGCAGGGTGGAAGGGTCATTTTGTTGAATATTTTGTACTGTGAAAATTTTATTTGCCACCTCAACCTTATTGTTAAGCGATTCTTCGATATATCCTTCAGCAACGTTTGATGACTTCCATCCGCCATGCCTCTTTAAACTAGTTATGTCGGCACCAGAGTCAACCAATATTGTTGCAGAAGACCGACGAAAGCAGTGACCAGTATATTCTGTCGGATTTACCAAGTTCAAATAAGTAGCAACTATTTTGGTCATTTTTCTAAATTGATGAATTCCTACCACTTGTCTACAACCCTTTCCGCTTTGATATTTAAAGAAAAATCGGTCACTGTTCATATTTTCTGGTCTTAACGAAACATACTTTCGATAAACATTCAAGTAGATCTGATTAATTACAAATGATCTTGGTTTGTTGGTTTTCGAATCAGGTATGCTGATTAAAAGCTTAGATTCTAAGTCTTCTATATCGTGTACAGTCATCCGGACTAACTCATCCATTCTACAGGCCCCAGAAATACCAAATATTACAGCCACCTAAAAAATAAATAAAGCTATAATCTAAATAGAAATTAAAACCTTGTAAATTACCTTAATCATTAAATTTTCTTTATCTGGAGCCTCCTGGATAAATTTTTCCATTTCTTCCTTCGTTAAAATCTTAGATTTCTTTGCCCTATAACCTTGAGCTTGCCGTTTCAATAAAGAACGAAGTTTTGAGTATGTAGATATATCTACATTGTGTTTAAGTGCAAGGGTTGACTGCAGCATTGAATAATTGGCCCATAATGTTGAAGATTTCATGTTTAAACAAAGGTCTAGGAAGTATGCCATTACAACATTACACATTACACATGTAGTGTGGTTGGCTCAGTGGTAGAGCAATTGACTTGTGAGCGGAAGCCCCAAGTTCAATTCCGAGGCTAGGAAAGAAATTTTCTAGTCACGGTAATCGCCACCATTCACTGTTGGGTCAAAAATTAACAGTGCTGTGCCTAAGGTGGCGTAAGGACACAGTAACAAAGCCTACACAGAACACGAACTGGTTCTCCTTACTCGCTCAAGCTCTTCGAGAGCTTATGAGGGGTCTCCTTGGGGAAGACCTAGGAAGGATCAGTATAATCCATATACTACTATACTATACTACAACATTTTCTGAGAAAGAACTCGTATTTTTACTCATGCGATAATCCATAAAACGTCTGTATGCATTTTCGTACTTTTCTCTTGATTTCTTTGGCAATAATTCTAATGAAGCAGTATTCACTGCCTCAACCAGCTCTGGAGGAGTCCCAGGAATGGAAATTTCATCATCACTTATCATTTTACTTTCGAGAACACCAGCAATTAAATTTATAAGCGTCAAGTTTGACAATTCAACCTCAATACGTTTCCATAGTAACCCATGTAATTTTATTAGGAATTTCAAAGCACCATTTATTTGGGAATAAAATTATCGCTTTTTTTTTTAAATCAATCAATATCTGTCGAATTTTAAACGATTTGCGGAAAAATAGTATGTTTACCTCGTTGGAAAAGCCACATTCCTGGACTCTGTGTTGCTAAGTCTCGGCTTGCGCCTCGACTTAGCAATCTTCACAGTCGTCCAGGATTGTTAAGCTTTTCCTACCCGGTAAACAATGTACTATTTCTCCATTTATTATCCGTCAATAACGCAAATTTGGATAGCAAGTTTGCATGTCTGAATGTTTCTCCAATTGAATACAATTTTATATAACAATTCGATGTGAATAACCTCATTTCCGACAGTTTTCTAAAAGTGCTTAGAGCTCGAAAAATCCAAAAGCCTTTTGAGAAAACGTGGAGCTTTATGCCCGAAGCTGGGGACCATTTACATTGATATGATGAGTGCTTACTGCTTAGTGCTCGACAGGGGGGTAAAGTGAGAGTAGAAAAATTGGAAACAAGGACATACGTCTCCACCTTTTTTGTTCGCTTGTCGTAGATATGTTCAAATGGATGAATGACAATGACATGAGTGTCAGGACCATGTCAGGACTTCGTAAATTTGACAAGACTGAAACTGTGGAAAATATACTCGTGATATTTCTAATAGTTTGTGACAAATAGCAACAATAATTGTTATACTAGTGTTATTATATTACCCGTCAGAAGATGAGTTTGTTTTTTTCGTAATTCAATGAAAAAGTTTCCGTTTCAGGTGATGTTGAAGATATAATATTTCAACTCCTTTTAGGTGTTCTATATAGAATGTAACGAAAAATTTTTTTTCAGAATTCAGATTATGTTGGTAATATAATCTAATAGTTTTAAAGGTGATTTGTTGGTAATTTGATGACTTTTTTTCAGGGATGTTAAAGATTCTGGCCACTTGGTGAGATCTGATAAGTTTATATTTATACGATGATCAATTCTGCAAATCTGATAGTGTTTAATATCATATTGAATTAAGAAAATGGCTTCAGGTTCTGCTACTTCATTGTTGCGAAAGATGTTAAGTATTCTTGCCAAAATTCATATATCAGCCATTCATCACTTGTTTGCAGAAACAGAAGTTTTTTTCGTTTCCCTAAAGACCCTTCCACCTTGAAAATTTGGAATGATATTTGTAAAATAAGTCCTAGCAAAAATATTTCTAATTTTCGCTGACTGACTGCCTGAATGTACCTGGTTTCAGACATTTGTACCTAATACATGCACTCACTAAACACTATGATTGAATTAACTGTTGAATATTTCATTATTATAGTAGTAGTCTATTAACTGAGATATTAGTTATAGTGTGATTAGCGTTAATATTTTACTGAGAAGCATTTTTTGGGAACGACAAGGGATATACCTTATTAACTCAATTCTGATAGAACCAACCATTTAGATCTGTCCTGACATCTTGATCATGAATATTTATATTAAAAATATATTTCAATATTCATCTTCTATCACTTAATATGTAAAAATACTTATTTCTTTTTTCATAAAATAGTGATGGTGACCTTCATCACCTAGATTGATGGATTCTACCGGTTTTTGACTGTCAATTGTGACTGGTGGTAGTTTCTTCTCCTTCCTAGATGAATCAGTGTTATTATGATTTAGTGAAGTGACAATTCTGATCATAATGAAACTGAAAGACCATTGTGTTGAGTGTTGACCCACGAATAATTTATCCCTAACTCTATATTCAAGTGTTATTTTGATATTTTATTCAGATATTTGTACTGGAACTTGGTAGTATACCCCTAAGAACTTGTAATAACTCAGCAAATTCCAAAAAGACATATGGTTGGTCAAAAATTTTGTTTTTTGTGTGTTTCATTGAATTGTGTCATGGTTTTTAGTTTTTCTAGAACAGGGTTTCTCAAAGTGGGGTACGCGAACCCCTAGGGGTTCGCCATTCGACTGTAGGGGGTTCACAATAAGATTCAAGTAAAGGTATTTTGATGACTAGGAGGCACATGTGACAAGCATGGTGGCATGGCCTCTCCACCATGTGTTAGTTAAGCGGTTCGCTGTCATCTGGAAACTTGAAAAGGGGCTGGTAGAGCCTAAAGTTTGAGAAACCTTGCTCCAGAAGCAAATTGAACTTATTTATTTCAGAAAACTGCTAACTAAATTATATTCACATTCGAACAATTCAACAAATATAATTTGCTTGTTTAATTCTATAATAGATGTATACATAATTGTAAAAATGATGTTAATAAATAAATTATTGTTTTTAAAGCTTTGTTTCATTTCGAAGCATCTTTCCTTTCGAATCATTTTAAATTTCGAATACAATAATGAAAAAAGGTTAGGATATTCCATTATGGTTCTAGGGGGTGTCCGCTTGTGTATGTCATTTTAGTGTGACATATACTTCAACAAGCGGACACCCCCTAGAACCATAATGGAATATCCCCACCTTTTTCGCCCCATCTCTCTCTAATCTATGGTATGTAAATGTCACTACTGTTGCACACAGTTTACAAGGCAGGTAGCACTTCTTATATTATATGTTCTGTGGTGCTCGGCGCAGTTCTGGATAAAGGCTGCGACAGTTAGAAGTGTTCGGCACAAAATGTCGCCAGGAATAGGCGTCAAAGGAGTCTAACTAAGTAGTACAGAAATCCTAAACCACCCCAAACGAGAAGAATTGTGTAATTCCTAAAAGGCAATATAACAGTTTAATAACTTTACCTCTTGCAGTTTTGGCAGAGAGTTTGAAACCGTGATCAATTTAGGTCTGTACTTCCAAACATCAAAATCTTAGTGATACCCGATAATAGGGTTCAAAACTTCATTTAATGCAAAAATTTTAAATCCACATCTCTGAAGACTTATTTCGAACAGAATCAAACAGTTTTACTTAATTCTCAGTTGAAACTCCCAAGTTTATCCACGTCGTGAATTCTTCTTGCACTTTTAGCAATTTCCTTTCTAAACGAATAAAACAGTGGAATGAGATATTCAAATTCGAGCGACAAAAAAAAATTATTCCCCTTGCAGGGGCGAGATCTACATTCAGCCAAATTATGTCCTAAGTTAATTAAACTTCTAACTTGATATGAAGCTTCAGCCAATTCGAATCTGATGAAGATGTCGAAGAGAAATTTATTTCGGGGACTTTCTTATAAATTATATGGATTTCTTCCGGTTAGAAAGTTTCGAAAATTTGCTGTTCTGGGAAAGTATTCGGATAGGTGTCAGATAAAATTTAAGGGTTCTCGAAAAGAACCTGATGTTATCCAATTAGGTCAAAGGAAGCTGCGTTGAAATTTCCAGTTTCCGAATGATTGACCAATTGTTCGGTTGTGGTTTGACCTAGTTCAACTGAACCAAGTTCAATGATGAACCGCCACAAAAATATACATATTTTCGTTTTACAGGTCATATTTGATTCAATCTCTATTGACCTTAGTTCAAATAAAGATTATGGTCGTTTGGTAGTGTTTGTATAGCCGCAGGTAGGTTTTGGCGCTCTTGTTTCTCGGAACAGAGTGCTTCCAAATTGGCCCAAATGCCTGAAATTTTCGAATTTTTTGATGAAAATGGTCTTATGCGATTTGGTTCGACACACAGATCAAGAGTGCGTGGTAAAAATCGATTTTGTCCGGCCATCCGGCCGTCCGGCCGTTAACATGATAACTCTTGAACGGATCGAGATAGATATTTAAAATTTTTAGAGTTGGTTTAGGAGATGAATATCTCGATTAAGTTCGTTATTGAGCAAAATCGGCCAAATGGTTTCGAAGTAACCAAAAAGCATTTTTTTTACATTACAAATTTCGAATTCAATTTTTTTAAGATGCAGTTCCATTACAAGAATCCATT
Organism: Halyzia sedecimguttata; assembly: GCA_937662695.2. Lineage (NCBI taxonomy): Eukaryota > Metazoa > Arthropoda > Insecta > Coleoptera > Coccinellidae > Halyzia > Halyzia sedecimguttata. Next base: position 12,202,881 of record OW569418.2, read on the forward strand.
GATATCATTTCCAATCAAGTGTTCATCACTATTCATACATGTCATCTTATCTACCTATAACAGACATATCAAATGCATTTCTGTTCCGACAAATAAAGTATGATTGAATGCAAAATGACGAATTAAAGGATATCATAATTACCTCTACCCTATATGACCTTGGATAATCCATTTGATGATGGAAATATATAATTTGGTAAGTTTATAGAATTGGGTACAGAATATCTTAAATGAAAACAAAACTGGAATATTGGCTAAGTTTCAATTGATATAACATAATTTTCAGAGTAGATTTGAGGAATGAATATATCGGATAAGTTCGTTATTTAATTTTAATTTAGTTCAATTTATGATGCAGTTCTATTATAAGAATCCATTGATATCATTCCCAACTCTGAGAAACCATTAATTTCGGAGATGATGTGTCAAAGATTGAACATGAGCGTCAAAGCTCCTGTCAACAGGGCTTGCCCACATATCACTATAAGAAATGTGAAGGCTTTGTTAATATTGTTCAGTTGCGACAGTTGCTGTGTGAGGTTAATTTGAAGAGAGGGTTATATTATTGTTGGTTTTTGTAATCAAATTGTTATGTGTGTGAAAAAATATGGAGACTATGGATGAGAAAAACATTTAATATATAAGAACCTAAATCAAGAATAAAATTGATGCAGCGGAAATATAATTTACAATGTAAACTAATAAGAAATGAGAAAAGTCGGAGACAGAAGTATCCATTTAGGATATAATAGACCGTAATAACTGGTAAAAATTCCTAAAATGCACGTGACAACAGGAGCCTTTGCGCTCATGGTCTTCTGAATATTTTTGAAATTTTTGAAAATATTGGTAAACAAAAATTTCACTTGAAGGTTTGTGCGGCATTTCAGCGGAATCTGACAAATAGTTTCTCAAATATAAAAGTTTTGAAGAAAAATTTTTATTTTTTTTATGGAATATTTTTGTATTCTTTTCAGTGATACGATCCTCACGAAAGAAACTAGTGCGTCACCATTCTACAAGTATTTATCACGTACAAATTGTATCGGATTTGTATTTTCATTGAAGAAATAAAAACAACTTTTCAGATGGGTAAAACTCAGACACCATTTGGGCATTTACAAACTTAACTCTCAAAATTGCAAGTTGCAATCTCTTTGCGTAAGAAAGTGGCAACGGTCTCCCATCCAGCAACTGAACTCGGCCAACGCTGCTCAGTTTGCCGTATTTTTTCAATATCTCTTATGATATAGATCCGAACATCTTCGAATTTGGAGCATTGAGTTAGGTCTAGATGCTGTCAAAATTTCAGCGAAATCAGACGTATCCTGAGAATATTTTATAATAATTTCCCAAATTTTTTCTAGTGATATGATCCTCAAGAAATTTTGCATAAGTTTTCGTATCGGTATTCTGCAACTAGTTATCAAGTTTCAATTCGATAGGATCTGTATTGTTTGAGAACAAAATGGCAACTATGAAACCGGTTGGTCTATTATTCCCATTAACGAACTCAACCGTCAACCTAGCGTTTATGAATTTCTGTGAGGCTCGTAACACTAGAAAATGAAAAAAAAAAAATCAACGAGAGAACGGAAAGATATAGCGACTTGTAATTTTTAGGGTAGGTTGCAAATCCGAATGCGACATTTGAGTTTATGCGTAATCGGCCAAACAGTTTTTAAGTTATATCCATCATAATTTTGTTGTTATTTCCGCAGTAACTCAAAAGATATGAGTCTGATCCAATTCAATCATGGGAGTTAATTGTATTTTACGATCTTATCACTAGGAAATTTAAAAAATCATTGCAAACAATTCTTCATCTGGGTGATTCCGTTCTAACTGTGATATTCAATGTCCTGTATTGTTTGTTCTAATAGGTCATTAATTAATAATCAATTTATGAAATTCTTGTGCTTATTGGAAAATTATGAACATATTTCAACATTATTTTCATATAATATAGGTAACTTGCCACTTACAGAAAACTTACAATATACTACTTAAATGTCAGTACCATGTCCATTTCTAGAATTTATTTTTTAAATGTCAGTACCGTGTCATGTCCATTTCTAGAATTTATTTATAAATTGTTAGTTTGTTTGTCGTAATAAATGATTTAAACTAATTACCTCATAAATTCTAATGTTTATGATCAAACTGAACAAAATTGACACATTTTTTGTTTAATGTATTAAGTTAACATTGAATTCCGGTTCAATACCTTTTGTCTTTAAAGCTTAAAAGCTTTACTTAATACATTAAATAAACAATGTGTCAATTTTGTTCAGTTTGACCATAAACATTAGAATTTATGAGGTACCGTAAAAGGTGGTGACTTGAAATCACGGGGGTGTCTTGAAACATTCTGCACAATTTTATTGATACCTCTACTGACATCAGTTGGTGAGTAGTGGAAGGTCCAGTGTCGGACCATTTCTTGTGTAAGTATGCCTAACCTAAAATATCTGTGTTTCAACCGCCGATAATAAATCGTTCACCTGAGAAGAAATCAATATTATTGAACTGAAATCTAGTGAAATATTTGGGGTGAATACTTCCGTGTATACAGACCAATCCAAGAAATTTAATTGTGAGTAATATTTTTTTTCCGAATTCGCATACTGTTGACAAGAGATTATATCCCTTGAACATCTTTCAATATAATGAAAACAGAACACAGGACCGGCTTTATTTATTTTGGTAATTTCAGTGGTCACTTGAAACAAAATGGTGATGACGTATAAACGAAAGATTAGAGCTAGACACTATGTGAATTATGAAGGAGAACAACTGCAACGGGCCATTGATAAACGGAAGAGTGGGAAGAGTGAGATTCTGTCCTTCACACTCCTGAAAGAATGCGACGAGGTGGTTTTCAATTCAAAGATATCACATTGATTTAAAATAATGAAATAAAATTGTTCCTTATTTGAATATTAAACTTTTCTGTGATTTTGTTGATATTCATTCATTTCAAAATATTTATCTACTTATGATTTAATCAGGTATAATTTTTAGAATACGGTATGCATTTCAAGACGCCTATACTGCAGCAAGACATGCAATATCTATGGGATACAATGCGTATTTCAAGTCACCCCTTTTTGGTGGTGACTTGAAATGACGGATATTTAAAAAAAAAGTACATATATAGTCGACTAAATAATATTTTTTTTCCGAATTCGCATACTGTTGACAAGAGATTATATCCCTTGAACATCTTTCAATATAATGAAAACAGAACACAGGACCGGCTTTATTTATTTTGGTAATTTCAGTGGTCACTTGAAACAAAATGGTGATGACGTATAAACGAAAGATTAGAGCTAGACACTATGTGAATTATGAAGGAGAACAACTGCAACGGGCCATTGATAAACGGAAGAGTGGGAAGAGTGAGATTCTGTCCTTCACACTCCTGAAAGAATGCGACGAGGTGGTTTTCAATTCAAAGATATCACATTGATTTAAAATAATGAAATAAAATTGTTCCTTATTTGAATATTAAACTTTTCTGTGATTTTGTTGATATTCATTCATTTCAAAATATTTATCTACTTATGATTTAATCAGGTATAATTTTTAGAATACGGTATGCATTTCAAGACGCCTATACTGCAGCAAGACATGCAATATCTATGGGATACAATGCGTATTTCAAGTCACCCCTTTTTGGTGGTGACTTGAAATGACGGATATTTAAAAAAAAAGTACATATATAGTCGACTAAATAATATTTCGATCAACAGAATATGTTCGTTAGATTCTAGATTTTGATATAAAAGTATCAATTTTCGTTTATCAAATTTTTCTCTAATTTTATCACTTTTGGAAGTTTGTATCCATTTCAAGTCACCACCTTTTACGGTAATTAGTTTGAATCATTTATTACGACAAAAAAAACTAACAATTTATAAATAAATTCTAGAAATGGACATGACACGGTACTGACATTTAATAAATAAATTCTAGAAATAGACATGGTACTGACATTTAAGTGATATATTGTAAGTTTTCTGTAAGTGGCAAGTTATATTTTATGAAAATAATGTTGAAATATGTTCATAATTTTCCAATAAGCACAAAGAATTCATAAATTGATTATTAATTAATGACCTATGAGAACAAACAATACAGGACATTGAATATCATAGTTACAACGGAATCACCCATCTATCTTAAACTATCCGTCCGATATCATTGAAATCCGAGGCTTTCGAAACCTAACTCTACGGCTATGTTCCAAATTTGAAGACGATCAGATCCATTATTGTTGGTGATCCGAAAAGTCTTTGGTGAGTTCATCGTTGCCACGATAACTTTTGAAAGGAAATGGAGGGCCAATTGCAATTTTCAGCACAGGTTGCACATGCACATCCGCACAGTTATAGTCGTTGTTGGGCATAATCGGTCAAACGGTTTCGGGGTTATACCCACAGCAATATAGTTTTCTCGATAATTCGAAAAGTACATATAATAGCCGAACGAGTTGAAAAATGGTAACTAGATGTAGAAAACCCACGGAAATACGTATCTGAAATGATGTGAGGATCGCATCGCTAGAAAATTTTTAAAAAATTATGAGACAATATGATGTATCTCACGATAATTTGAGAATGGAAAGAGATAACGACTTTAAGGGTATGGTGCGCATCTAAATGAGACATTTATGTTGCGTAATAGGCATAATCGGCCAAATGGTTTTGGAGTTATACGGATCGCAAATTTTGTTGTGATTTCCTCTATGACTCGAAATAAATACAACTCTGATCCAATTAAAACTCGGTAGAGTTGTAGAATACCAACTACCAAATTTTCACCAGTTTTCGTGAACATCATATCTCTAGAAAAAAAATAAGAGAATTTTTTCCTGAAAAATTTTATATTTCAGAAGCTATGAGTCAGAAATATCTCAAACTCAACACATAACTTCGAGCCACCATTGCACCGGATTTTCCACTATAATTTGACCCCACTTTAACTTTGTTACGAATGGAGAGAAAAAATATTCTGTACAAAAGTTGTACGAAATCAACTCAATTTTTTCAGAACGTTTTAACGAATTGAAATATATACAGGGTGGACAATATATTAAATGCGACCTAATTTTTCAAATGAAACACTCTATATATTCTGTTTATATTTGGCTAGCTCTTTCCTTCCTGATTTCGAATATACAGGGTGAGTCTTTGACCACTGCATTAATTTTTACCAAAGATTCCTCTCATCAAATGAAACACTTTTTTCATTTAACATTTTTCCAAATTCAGCTCAGGTAAAAAGATAAAGCTGTTGAAATTTTGAAAAAAATCAGTTTTTATTTTGTAGCTTTGACATCCTTTTTTCGAATAAAATGAATGTTGGCGTAAAGTTTCCTATAACTATGATACATATTTTCCAAATATTAGTTATTTTCTACATCTACTGGTTTTCTAGTTATGGGCTCGTGGATTCATAAAACTAAACGAAATTAGCATAAAGAAAGCATATAAAGTTTTTCTTGAGTCATTTCAAGCATATTCCTTCGTTTTAGAACATTATGTTATTCTTCATCATTTCTCCTTAAACGCACCGTTTTCGAGATATTCTTCATTGAATGTTTTAAAATGGAAAACTCCAGAAATTTCACTACTTTTATGGATCCGTCCCTGAGCGTTGGAATCCCGAATCAAGCTGTAAACCATGCTACCATGCCTTATTCTCCTCCGCCAACAATGTCATAGATAATTTATATGCGGGAGTGTATTAGCACATTGTGAAATCTTTAAACGCTTGTAGCTTTTTACCTGAGCCGAATCTGGAAAAATGGTAAATGACAAAAGAGTTTCATTTGATGAGAGGAATCTTTGGTTAAATTTAATGCAGTGGTCAAAGACTCACCCTGTATATGTATATGTTGGTTTATCTCTCTTATTTGGGAACTACAGAGTCTGAAATTCTGGGAACCACCTGGCAAACTCAGTAGTCAGTTGTTAAGTGGTAGGCTGTGATAAATCAACTAACTGCTTTGGTAACGATATGACACACGTTTGACATTCAACAAAGTTATTTCTGAAACATGTATTACAATAAAACTGAAAAATACCAGGATCAAATCAAATATATTCTAACAAATTGATATATAAAAATATATCATCGACTACAATAAATCTGTCCTATATTTCATGTGGAGACTTGCAATTCCAAGTGAAAACATATTTAATGTATGTATTAACGGCGGTATGAAATAAACAGTTACAACTAAAGAAATTGCTCGAAATAGCCCCCATTATTCAATATTCTTAGTTTATATCGTTTTCTAAAGTTAGTAAGACTGTTTGAGATAGAATCATTTTAGTTCTGATTTTGTTCAGAAATTGTCGCTTCAATTTTGTTTTCAATAATCTCAATACATTCATTATTATCAAAGTAAATTTATCGCCATATATTCTCTCCTTGCTGCTTTTTTGTTTTTATTGTTCATCACATAAAGTGAAAATATATTAAATTTTTCCGTTTCTGTGTAATGCATGTTTCAGAAACAACTTTTTTGAATATCAAACGTGTGACATATCGTTTCCAATGCAGTTAGTTGATTTATCACAATCTACCACTTGACAACTGACTGCTGAGTTTTCCAGGTGGTTCCCAGAATTTAAGACTCTGTAGTTCCCAAAATAAAAGATATACCGCCATATTCACAAAGCATTAAATCTCCGTTAAGTCCTAACTGAGGTCCTCAGTTAAGGATAAATAAGAATCGCAACCTCAGTTAACGTATGTAACATTGGTGAAACAGGCCTGTTTCACGTTAATTTTCACATAAACTGAGGTTGCGATTCTTATTTATCCTCAACTGAGGACCTCAGTTAGGACTTAACGGAGATTGAATGCTTTGTGAATACGGCGGATAAACCAACATATGCATATATATTCGAAATATAAAAAAATTATAGAGTGTTTCATTTAAAAAAAATTTAAAAAGTCGCACTCATTCAGGCCTATTCACTATCTATTGACATTTATCAATGTTGACTTGAAGTCAAGTTGATATACCTCATTTTCATAACAACATTGACTTGATTTCCTATTCACTAACTCATGTTGAAACCAAAGTCAACAATAAGTCAACATTGACAAGAAAACTCAATATATAAATCTGACAACAGCGTAGTAGTTCTTAAGTTTTATAATATTCTATATTTTATCAGTTGTACTCTTTGGTTTTACTGTTATTTATTATATGTTCTCTTCTGTGGTGCATTCTAACCTATAGTTTTCGAATTATTCAAATAATTTGAAGTTTTTAGAGGCGGGAGAAAGTACGGAAGGAACACTTTTTTGACAAACGTTTAATTTGATATAAATATAGTACAGTTTGTACAAATAAGTACTCGTTGATTAATAATATTAATTGGTAAATGGCCCCAACAGAAAAAAACCCAGTACTCAACAACTAAGAGCCCTCATCGCTTTTATTGAGAACAATGAGGTGCTTAGATATGGAAAAGGTGAGCCTAGTGTGAAATAAGAAGCCTGGAGTAATATAGCCAAAACACTTCTTTGGAAATGCAAAAAATTGTTTAAGTGGCCATCAGAAAATGTAAGAGGATTATTTGCGTCCCTTCATTACCGGCAGTTTCTATAAAGAGCTCTTCTACCGAAATAATAGTATGTAAGATTACAAAATGCATTCTGATTTCATTTTATGAATATGTCTTCAATTGAATTTTGAACTTACTTTTGTAATTCTTCTCTAATAAGATAAAAAAATATTAAATCATCCATATATATAGTTACAACACTAATTACCACTGTATTTATTTTGGTTCAAGTCAACAATTTATATCTTGGCAAGTGCTTCGAAGGACTTGCCTGGAGTCAATTGACATTTGTCAACATATATCTACAAATCAACCAAAATTATGGTTAGTGAATACCAAAACTTATACATGTTGATATTTGTAGATTCTTGACTTCGCCTTGACTTGAAGTCAACAATTGATATGATTTCAACTGATACAGAATAGGAAAAGTTGACTTTAGGTTGATTCATATGAAATTTGACAATCTAATGTCAAATAATCAACGTTGACTTCCAAGTCAACCTTTAGCGAATAGGCCTGAATATCTTGTCCACCCTGATGTGTATATTTCAATTCGTTAAAACGTTCTGAAAAAATTGAGTTGATTTCGTACAACTTTTGTACAGAATATTTGTTTGTATCTCCATTCGTAACAAAGTTAAAGGGAAGGTCAAATTATAATGGAAAATCCGGTACAATGGAGTAATACATTTCAGCTGGATCGACTTCGTTTGAGGCGTGAATAGACAATGGGACATGCGCGAAAAAGCTTCTGATTTTTCTCGCATATTTTTTGGGGGTGTAATAACTGGTTTCACCGCTCATGTATAAATAAATAATTAATATCAGTTAGAACACAATGATACTAATATCAAATTCAAAAATGGGTTCAAGCCCTGTGGACAGGAGCTTTCTGGCGCTCTAGTTCAAACAGACAAATTATATCTCCGAAAGTATTGGTTTCTCAGAGTTGGGAATTATATCAATGTATTCATATGATAGAACTGCATCCTAAAGGAAATTCAATTCAAATAATAGTTTATTTATCAAGATTAAATGAGCAATCATGAGAATGAGAACTGCACCATGGAAGAAATCAAATTAAATCTGGCCAATTTTGCCCAATAACGAACTTAACCGAGATATTCATCTCCCTAAACTACTCTGAAAATTTCAACTACCAACCTCATTCCGTTCGAGAGTTATATCTATGTCTATGGATGAAAAGCAGTCTCACTACTCTCAGATCTCTTACTTCATGTTCCGTTCCGAAATGTAAGAATTTTCTGAGAAAACCTAATTTCGGAGCAAACAACTGAGATTTTTCTCACTTCGCTCACAATTATTCGATTGATTAGATAATGTCATGTCTCAGGAACATCATTTGACATTATGACAATTCATACATAGAATAATATCATTCTGTGACAACGTTGAAATTCGATTTATTATTGAAATTTTGAAAAATCATATCTCCGAAAGTATTAGCTTGTTAGAGTTAAAAATGATATCATTGGATTCTTATGGTAAAACAGCTTATTGAAAAAAATTTAATTTGGAATTTGCCTTGTAAAAATTGTAAAATTTTTGTTTTATTACTCCGAAACCATCTGTCCGATTTTGCCCAATAACGAACTTAGCCGAGATATTTATCTCCCAAACCTACTCTGAAAATTTCAACTGTCCAGCTCATTCCGTTCGAGAGTTATCGTGCCTACGGCCGGCCGGACCGGCCAGCCGGACCGGCCGGACGGCCGGACAGCATGAATTTCGACCACGGATTCTTGATCAGTGAGTCGAACCAAATCGTTTGAGACAATTTTCATCGAAAAATTCGAAAATTACAGACATTTGGGCAAATTGATAAGCACTCAGTTCCGAGGAACTAGAGCGCCAAAAATGGGTTCAAGCCCTGTGGACAGGAGCTTTCTGGCGCTCTAGTTCAAACAGACAAATTATATCTCCGAAAGTATTGGTTTCTCAGAGTTGGGAATTATATCAATGTATTCTTGTGATAGAACTGCATCATAAAGGAAATTCAATTCAAATAATAGTTTATTTATCAAGATTAAATGAGCAATGTGAGAATGAAAACTGCACCATGGAAGAAATCAAATCAAAATAGCTGAAATGAATTTGACTCTTTCTTATAAAACAGGATGAAATGTACGAGTATGAACACAGATCATATAATAAAGCTTATATAGAATAATTATAGCATTCTTTGAAAACATAGAAGTACGTACGATTCATTATTGAAATTTAGAAAAATCATATCTCCGAAAGTATTAGCTTGTTGGAGTTGAAAATGATATCGATGGATTTTAAAGGTGAAACTGCATCTTAAATAAAAATTACAGACATTTGGGCAAATTGATAAGCACTCAGTTCCGAGGAACTAGAGCGCCAAAAAGTGTAATTCCCTTCCCGGAATTTGAGCCCGCCTTCTCTCGTTCCGAAACCGAAAGCCCGACTGACAAGACGAAACGGCTATCGGGCTCCTCGTACGATCTTGTCGATCTCCGGTATTAGAATAAAACGTCGGTACTTACCTGGGATATATATTCTTAATTTTCACTTTTCGACATAAAATCGCCACATGGGGTTTTTTTGACGGTTTTTTAACCTTGTCTCTCTAAGTCGATTTTGACTTTTCTCGAACCAACTATTAGCAAGGAATTAGACAATGTCATGTCTCAGGAAAATAAGTTGACATTATGACAATTCATACATAGAATAATTATATAATTCTGTGAAAACGTAGAAATACGATTTTTTATTGAAATTTTGAAAAATCATATCTCCGAAAGTATAAGCTTCTTAGAAATAAAAATGATATCATTGGATTCTTATGGTAGAACTGCTTATTGAAAAAAAAATAATTTGGAATTTGTTATGTAAAAAAAATTTTTTTTTTGGTTACTCCGAAACCATCTGTCCGATTTTGCACAATAACGAACTTAGCCGAGATATTTATCTCCCAAACCTACTCTGAAAATTTCAACTCTTTAGCTCATTCCGTACGAGAGTTATCGTGCCTACGCCCGGCCGGACCGGCCGGACAGAACGAATTTCGACCACGGATTGTTGATCAGTGAGTCGAACCAAATCGTTTGAGACCATTTTCATCGAAAAATTCGAAAATTACAGATAATTGGGCAAATTGATAAACACTCAGTTCCGAGGAACTAGAGCACCAACAAACCAATTTAGTACGAACTGAAGTAATATTTCACGAGTAAAAATTCCAGTTGAATTAAGAAGCCAACACTGAGTATAGAACCATTGAATCATTTAGGTCGGAAAATGTTGGCTCTCACGGGTGGACCATCGACAAATATCTATTAACATAAATTTTACGGCGTGCTTGGAGTAGATTGGCCGTAAGTGTGGTTCTTGGATTGTGAACGTAGAATGGGAATTAGCTCGTTTCGGAGTTGATGCAGGGAACTCACGTATTTGACTGCAAGTGACCTGTGTTTAGGAATTGCAAGTCACGGACGTTGAATTTCGGGGTTAACCGTTCCAAGTGGAAATTGTGGCGGATACTCCTCGACATTTCTTTATTTGTAGGTTTTTGTGAGCTTTTTTATTGAAGCAATAGCATCGAAATGATATGAAATGTGAATAATATTGTTTCGTTGAACGGGAGAAGGAAATCAATTGAGGGGACCGCCTTCTCATTGAGGAAAATCGTAAAGGTGGGTTTAAACCAAACGAACAAAGAGCAAGAGCTAGAACAAGAACATCCTTTCTTGATCTTTTAGTGTAAACGAAAGCTCGTTTTCAGCGTTTACACCCAAATATCAACGAGCAAGAACGAGAACAAGGAACTAAAATTCTTGCTCAGGATAGATAGATGTTTAGATTAGCCGAACGAATGCTCATTCAAGCCAATTTTGTGATTGGCATTGCTTCGTTATGTCCGACTCTAAGAGCAATATTATAATTGCAAGTGCTGCATTTGTTATCTTGTCTCAAATACGCAAAAAGAAAAGAAGGAAGAGGCGTTGGTGGGTTAATGCAGCGAAGGATAATGTAGGTGAAACCCTTTATTATCTCTGATCAACCATACAACGGAAATCGAGTAGGAATTTCAGCGACTCGATCCCTGCATATGACAGGCTAGCATTAACTTGAAGATTTTTGGCAACTGGAGAATCCGAGGTCAAATTCAATTCTGTCCGGCCGGCCGTGAGAACGATAAATATCTCGGACGTGTTCGATAACGGGCGAAATCCACCAAGCAGTTTCGGAGTTATGGCCGTTTTTAGTAAAAATATTTTTTATGAATATTTCCGGAACCGATCACTTGATCTATCTGAATTTTAGCAGCAAATTGTAGAATCATGACCTTTATAAGCATGCGAAGTTTTGTACTGATCGGATTGCCATAAAGTGGCAAAATCAAAAATTTTAAAATTTTATTTCCACAGTAACTCGAAAAATACTGATCTGATTGAACTGAAACTAAGTTGGTAGATGCAAAAGAACGAAGCAAACGCTTTTCCAAAATTCCGTGAGGATCACATGACATTAAATAAAAAAAAAATTAGGAATATTTTGCTTGAAACTCCAAAACCAATTTTTAATTTCATGCTGCCCTTTCCGGGCATTTTTGGCGCTCTAGTTCCTCGGAACTGAGTGCTTATCAATTTGCCCAAATGTCTGTAATTTTCGAATATTTCGATGAAAATGGTCTTAAACGATTTGGTTCGACTCACTGATCAAGAATCCGTGGTCGAAATTCATTCTGTCCGGCCGGTCCGGCCGGCCGTAGGCACGATAAATCTCGAACGGAATGAGCTAGAGAGTTGAAATTTTCAGAGTAGGTTTGGGGGATAAATATCTCGGCTAAGTTCGTTATTGGGCAAAATCGGACAAATGGTTTCGGAGTAACAAAAAAAAAATTTTTTTTTTACGGAACAAATTCAAAATTAAATTTTTTTTAATAAAAAGTTTTATCATGAGAATCCAATCATATCATTTTTAACTCTAACAAGCTATAACTTTCGGAGATATGATTTTTCAAAATTTCAATAATAAATCATATTTCAACGTTGTCACAGAATAATATTATTCTATGTATGAATATGAATTGTCATAATGTCAAATGATGTTCCTGAGACTAATCAATCGAAGAATTGTGAGCGAAGTGAGAAAAATCTCAGATATGATTTTTCAAAATTTCAATAATAAATCGTATTTCAACGTTGTCACAGAATGATATTATTCTATGTATGAATATGAATTGTCATAATGTCAAATGATGTTCCTGAGACTAATCAATCGAAGAATTGTGAGCGAAGTGAGTTAAATCTCAGTTGTTTGCTCCGATATTAGTTTTTCTCAGAAAATTCTTACATTTCGGAACTGAACATGAAGTAAGAGATCTGAGAGTAGTGAGACTGCTTTTCATCCATAGACATAGATATAACTCTCGAACGGAATGAGGTAGGTAGTTGAAATTTTCAGAGTAGTTTAGGGAGATGAATATCTCGGTTAAGTTCGTTATTGGGCAAAATTGGCCAGATTTAATTTGATTTCTTCCATATGGTGCTTTTCTCATTCTCATGATTGCTCATTTAATCTTGATAAATAAACTATTATTTGAATTGAATTTCCTTTAGGATGCAGTTCTATTATATGAATACATTGATATAATTCCCAACTCTGAGAAACCAATACTTTCGGAGATATAATTTGTCTGTTTGAACTAGAGCGCCAGAAAGCTCCTGTCCACAGGGCTTGAACCCATTTTTCATTATGCGCATGCGCAGATGAGAAGTAATTTAACTACTGGATATTTCGTCTGAGAGAATTGGGGTTTTGGGGTGGAGGATGCTATTCTTCTATATTTCTTCGCATACGTGGATCAAAGATGCGATATCTCATGAACCACTAGTGTTGGAGACTCGGAGTTTTTTGTGAGGAGAGAAGTGACTGTTTTTGGGTTGTATGGGTTACGTTTGGGAGTGGTTTGTGACTATTGAAAAAAAGTCATACTTTTTTGCGCGCGTGTTCACGTTGGCTAATTTGAATTGAGTGATGAGTCTTTCAAGCTCAGTGGATAGAACGAGCCGGAGATCTACCCGGAGGTTAGTGGACACCACTCACTCTCGGGTCATAAATTAACAGTCCTATGTCTAAGCTGACATAAGGTTATAGTAACAAAGTTGACAAAGATTACAACTGACTCTCCTTAGTCGCATAATCTCCTAGGAGCTTCTGAGGGATCTCATTGGGCAAGACTTGGGAGGGTCAGTATAATCATAATCATGTTCATAACACGCGCGCCAAAGCAGATTGACCCCACGTCAATACTTTTATAGCCTTTTTCTTTCATTGTGAAGTCAATCTGCAATTGGTGAGCGTGTTATAGTATAGTATAGTATAGTATAGTATATGGATTATACTGATCCTTCCTAGGTCTTCCCCAAGGAGACCCCTCATAAGCTCTCGAAGAGCTTGAGCGAGTAAGGAGAACCAGTTCGTGTTCTGTGTTATGATTATACTAACCATTTTGAATTGTAACTGTAGTCGGTACCGCTGCCTGATTTCCAAAAAAAAAAAATTTCTGCCGTTCTCAGCGGTTAGATGCGAGAAGCGAGTCCATCTTCTTTTTTGCTTCTTCTACAGTACATTTAAGTAAATTTTGAAATTTCCTGCCAAGCATCGTGTTTGCGAGTTGTATTTTTATATGGCTCATACGGCGGATCCCATTGACATCTGGAATTTGGGTAGGCTCCAATAATTAGAAGATATTCTGTAGACCAATCCATAATTAATCCGATAAAAATAAATCGCTAGAGCACAAGAACGCTTTGAAGAGATCGCTCTGGGGAGCGAGCGCTGCTGAACACGCAAGAATGTTCTATGCAACTGTTCACACGCTCTAGTGCTGTTTATATCAACCGATCGAGCAAAGTTGGAAGATTCCATAGAATCTTTGCAAACGCAGAAAGAACAACGATAGAAAGCTCTGCATCTGTTTACACTAAAAGAATTTGATAGATGGGAGACAGAATGAGCATTCGCTCGTCGCAAGAACGCTCTAAGCAACTGTTCACAAGCTCTAGTGCCGTTTATATCAAGCGATCGAGCAACCTTAGAATATTCCTTAGAATCTTTGCGAACGCAGAAAGAACAATGAAAGAATGCTCTACATCTGTTTACACTAAAAGAATTTGATAGAGAGGGAATAGAATGAGCATTCGCTCGTCTGATGTAAATCGGCCTTAATACAAGCAGAATTTAGTTCAGCTATCAAATAATGACAGCTCCTAATATCACAGCTGTGAAAATAGCGGGCAACACTGCCCGGGTTGTGTTCGAATATTAACTCCACGGAGTAGAGTAGAGTTTTTCAAGGTTTGTCAGATTTACTCTGGAGTTTACTCTGCCAGTGACAGAAGGTGCCAAAATCGGAATATAGGTTATCTTGGTTTAAGGAAGAACCTATTATTATTGTTTTCTTCACATATATGTAAGTCCAATCAATTTTTTTTCGAAAATGGTCTCAATCGATTGGGTTCGCCTACCTGATGAAGAATTCGAGGTCAAATTCAATTCTGTACGTCCGGTCCGGCCAGCCGTTAGCACGATAACTCTCGAACAGAACGATATAGAGCGTTGAAATTTGCAGGGTAGTTTTGTAGCTTAAATATCTCGGACAAGTTCTTGACGGGCGAAATCCATCGAGCGGTTTCGGAGTTAGGGCCGTTTTTAGTAAAAACGTTTTTTATTAATATTTCCGGAACCGATTACTCGATTCATCTGAAATTTGGCATCAAATTGTAGACTCGTGGCCTTTATATGCCTGCGAAGTTTTGTACCGACCCGAAGGGCATAAAAAGGCAAAAAAAATTTCAAAAATTTTTAAATTTTGTTTCCACGATACCTCGAAAAATTCTGATCTGATTTAATTGAAACTCGGTAGTTAGATGCAAAAGACCAAAGCAAAAACTTTCGCAAAATTTCGTGAAGATCACGTGACATGAAAAAATTCAAAAAATTACTACTTTTTTGCGAAATACTTTGCTTGAAATGCCGAAATCTATTTTATTGAAGTTCATGCTGCCCTTTCCGGGCATTTTTCATTATGCGTATGCGCAGATGAGAAGTCATTTAACTGCTGTAGTTTTTGTCAGAGAGGATTGGGGTTGGGGTCTGCGCATGCGTGGATTAAAGATGCGATATCTCCCGAAGCACTAGTGTTGGAGAATCGGAGTTTTTTGTATGGTGTGTGATGTTGAGAGGACTTTTAGATGCAAGTATATTGCGCATGTGCAGGAGAGAAGTGACTGTTTTTTGACTGTACGAGTTATGTCGGGAGTGCTGAGCGAATATTGTGAGGTTTTAAAAGAATACTCATGGCAATTTTAGTGCATGGACGAGTCAGATTGGGGGATCTAGCGTGGTTTCCGAGTTGAAGTGTCCGTACCGTAGCCCAGGGGCTAATTTTGAAATTGATGTTACCCCTTACGGACATTTTTCGCTATGCGCATGAGCAGACCATCATTGATTTAACTGCTGGTGTTCTCGTCAGAGAGTATTGGGGTTTTGGGGTGGCGGATGCTATTCCTCCATGGAATCTACTGGTGAGGGTCTGCGCATGCGTGGTTTAAAGTTGCGATATCTCCCGAACCACTAAAGTTGGAGAATCGGAGTTTTTTGTAAGGTGTGTGATTTCGGGAGGACTTTCAGCCGCGAGTAGATTGCGCATGCGTAGAATAGAAGTGACTGTTTTTGGGATGTATAGGTTGTGTTGGGAGTGCTGAGCCAATATTGTGAGGTATTAAAATAATATTCATGGCAATTCAGTGCAAGGACAAGTGAGTTTGGGGGATGTAGCGTTGTTTTCGAGTCAAATTGTCCGTACCATGGCCCTGGGGCTAATTTTTAAATTGATGTTACCCCTTACGGGCATTTTTCGTTATGCGCATGAGCAGACCATCAGTGATCAACTGCTGGTGCTTTCGTCAGAAATGATTGGGGTTTTGGGGTGTCCGATGCTATTCCTCCATAGACTTCCCTAGTGAGGTCCGTGCATGCGTGGATTCAAGATTCGATATCTCCTGAACCACTAGCGTTGGAGAATCGGAGTTTTTTGTAAGGTGTGTGACTTTGAGAGGACTTTCAGCCGCGAGTAGATTGCGCATGCGCAGAAGAGAAGTGACTGTTTTTGGGTTTTACGAGTCATGACGGCAGTGCTGAGCCAATATTGTGAGGTTTTAAAAGAATATTCATGGCAATTTAGTGAACGGACAAGTCATTTTGGGGGATATAGCGTTGTTTCCGAGTTGAAGTGTCCGTAACGTGGCCCTGGTGCTAATTTTGAAGTTGATGTTACCCCGTACGAGCATTTCTCATTATGCGCATGAGCAGACCATCAGTGATTTAAATGGTGGTGTTTTCGTCAGAGAGGATTGTGGTTTTGGGGTGGCCAATGCTATTCCCCATAGAATTTCTTTTGAGGGTCTGCGCATGCATCGATTCAAGATGCGATATCTCCTGAACCACTAGTGATGGAGAATCGGAGTTTTTTGTATGGTGTGTGATTTTGGGAGGACTTGCAGCCGCGAGTAGATTGCGCATGCGCAGAAGAGAAGTGACTGTTTTTGGGTTGTATGGGTTATGTTGGAAGTAATGAGCCGCTATTGTGAGGTTTTAAAAGAATATTCATGTCAATTCAGTTCACGGGCACAAGTCAGTTTGGGGAAAATAGCGTTGTTTCCGACTTGAAGTGTGCATACCGTGGCCCTAGGGCTAATTTTGAAATTGATATTACCCCTTACGGGCATTTTTCGTTATGCGCATGAGCACAAGTGAGTGAACTGCTAGAGTTTTCGTCTGAGAGGATTTGGGAATTGAGGTGCAGGATGCTATTCCTCCATAGAATCCCCTTGGAAGTGTCTGTGCATGCGTGGATTGGAGCAATGATATCTCCTGAACTAATGGTGTTGAAGAATCAGATTTTTGTGTGAAGTGTAATTTTCAGGGGACTTTAAGTCACGAGTAGATTGCGTACGCGCAGGGGAGACGTTTGGATTATATGGCTCTGTTGGGAGTGGTTTGCTTCTAGCGGTGATGGATTAGGTGCTGAGCCGTCATATCAAGGTTTTAAGAGAAATTTCATGGCAATTCTGCACTGAGAAAAAACTTTAATTACAACGAATGGAAATTGTGACTTGCTATAAACACAAAAAACTTTTTTTAGTTGCAACAAGTTCGCGTGTTATCTGGTAAAAAGTAGCCTTTCACTAGCTAGCAAAGTTAATTGTAATAAGTATTCCATTTTTATTCAGAATAACTGACTTTATTGACTTGATCCAAGTAGCATGTGTTACTTCATAGAAAATCCAGCTAAACACCAGAACTAAAAATGCTATTCGGTGTAAGTAACGTTTGAACGTACACTTATCATAATGTTTTCATATAGCAAGTATTTTTGTTACTGCAGTTAGCAAAAACCTCTGTCTGTTACAAGTAACTTTTTCACTTAGATCCAATTAAAAGTTTGTGTTGGCAATTACATGTTTTGTTTACGTCAAATAGACACTGTTACTTAGTGCAAGTACACATTGTCAAAAATTTAGAGGTAAGTCAAACCTTTCAGTTTTTTAGTACAATGTTCATATTTCTTCAGGATCTTGACATCTTTAATTGACGAATCTTGTCCGATCAGACGGACACGTCCACCATCTAGCCGTAGTCGGAGTTGGATCACTCCTCAAATCACAAGAGCTGCCAAGGATTTGAGAAGTCTACACTGGTTAAGCGTGAACCTGAAGTCCCAGGAGATGAATAATGCCTACAGATCTGCCAAAAATAAGTATAAGCTTTTACTCAGGTCAAGCAAGCTGTCATTCTATAGTGGTATATTGGCTGAATCCGACAGCAAAAGCAAAACAATATGGAAGCTTGTTGATAGAGAGACTGATCGTAGGAAGAAATCTTCGAGTGATGCTGTGTTGAATGTTGGTGGTCGCATCCTCTCTGATCCTGTGGAAGTTGCGGGGGCATTTGGAGAATATTTTTCATCTATATGTGCACTAAGTTTACGGCAGCATTACGGAGATGTCATATCTAATTCATGTACGACCCACAAGTTGTCTGTGAATACATTTTTTTTCTATCCTGTCTTACCCGGAGAGGTTCTTGAAGTTATCAATAGTTTGAAGAACAACACTAGTCCTGGTCCTGACTTCCTCTCTACGAAAATCTTGAAAGTAATTGCACCACTGATCTCTGCACATTTATCCTATTTAATCAATTTATCCGTGACATCAGGAAAATTTCCCTCCTTATTGAAAATAGCCAAAGTTATTCCTGTATTCAAAAAGAACGATTCAACTGACATGGCAAATTATCGCCCCATTTCTCTTCTTAGCATTCTCTCTAAAATCTTCGAGAAAATCGTTTACGGTAGAATGGTAAATTATCTAAATAAGTTCTCCATTATATCAAGGTTTCAGCATGGCTTCTGCAGAGGCAAATCTACGCAAACTGCTGTCTGCCAATTTTTAGAGTTCATATATGGTAGATTGGATAGTGGTTTGTTTGTTGCTGGTTTATTTTTTGACCTGTCACGAGCATTCGACTGCTTGCAGTTCTCTTTTATTAAGAATAAAATGTACAGTATAGGATTTAGAGGAGTTTTTCTGGAGTGGATATCTAGTTTTCTGTCCGACCGCTCTTTGTTTGTTGAGAATAGAAATTGCAGATCTGGAAATTACCCTCTATCCATGGGTGTACCTCAGGGTTCTGTGCTGGGACCATTGGTCTTTTTGCTCTTCGTAAACGATGTTCCTGATTTCATCAAGGCTGACTCCATCACTCTTTTCGCTGATGATACGTCGATGGGTGTCTCAGCGAGGACAAAGGACGAGCTAACAACGAAATGCAAGAGACTTATCGAGCATTTTTCCGATTTGTGCTATCGAAACTCACTGATGTTGAATCTAGACAAAACCGAGCTTATTTATTTCCAGTTAAGGGAATCTATTCCTCATGTGCCTTTTGCTATAGAATACAGAGACCGTCAACTTGAGTCAGCTGACAGCATTAAATTTCTGGGTGTGCACGTTGACAGTAATTTAAGATGGCACTGTCATATTGATCATCTTAGCAAAAAATTGAATGGGTCTTTTTTTGCTTTGAGTCGCCTCAAATACTCGTTACCTCTGGAGGGTTTGCTCGCTGTTTATTACGCCCTGGTTTTCACACATTTGAAGTATAACGTAGTCCTATGGGGTGATTCCACGACGAGTGCCAGAATTTTTGTTTCACAAAAGAGGTGTATTCGACTGATATTCAACCTGAAACCACGGGAATCATGCAGGCCGATGTTCATTCAGCACAGGATCCTAACATTGCCTTGCATTTACATTTTGAACTGTCTACTGTTTGTTCGCAGTAAGTTATCAGAGCTGAAGACAACTGCTGATTTCCATGGTTACAACACACGGCATAATTTCACCATCTGTATTCCGACCCATAGGACATCTAGATTTGAATCGTCTCCAACATATGTGGGGATCAAGCTATACAACCATCTTCCCAACTGGATCAAGTCCTTGAGTCGGTTGATATTTAAGAAGGAAGTTACCAAAATTTTGTTACGCAACTGTTTTTATACCCTGGAAGAATATTTTTCAACTGAAATTACTTAATTTTATTATATTATATTGTATTTATTATTGACGTATCCTATACATTGATGTAATGTCATACAGGATAAATAAACTTATTATTATTATTATTATATATTATTATTATATCATATATATATATATATGCATATTGAATGTTTCATTCCTTGGTTTTCTCTCCCAAACTCTGAAAAATATCTGTTAAATAAAAATTATTATTTTGTGTCTATTAAATTGTGAATTGCTTCTGCGTAATAAACACAAGATATTTGTCAGAAGCAATAAATCGAATAATGTTGCCTAACAAACAATAACGACACAACATCAAAGATGAAACAACTAAATGTCGTAACATTTCGGAGTCTAAATCAGACTCCTTCGTCAGACACGAAAACCTTCAGAATTATTTTTTGAGAATGTATAGCTATTCTGAAATTCGAGACAAAGGAGTCTGATTTAGACTTCAAAACGTTACGAAATTTACTTGGACAATTCTCGAATTTCAGAATAGCTACATCAACAAAAAATAATTCTGAAGATTTTCGTTAAGTGTCTGACGAAGGAGTCTGCTTTAGACTCCGAAACGTTACGAAATTTAATTGTTTCATCGTTGATGTTGTGTCGTTATTGTTTGTTAGGCAACATTGTTCAATTTATTGCTTCTGACAAATATCTTGTGTTTATTACGCAGAAGCAATTCTCAATATTATAAATTTTTATTTAACAGATATTTTTCAGAGTTTGGGAGAGAAACCCAGAAAGAAACCATTTAATATGCATATATGTTTGAACATTGTACCGAAACACTGAAAGGTTTGACTTACCTCTAAATTTTCCACGTAATGTTCGAACCCCCATTGCTTGGAGATATCTTCGTAATCCATTTTAGGAAAATACAATAAACATGCACAAGTAAATGTGGAGAAATTTAACACTATACGTATAAATAAAACCGCAGACTCTGTTCCAAAGAATATCTCGGTTAACTCTCGTAATCAGTGAAACACAACTCGAGGATACCGGCGGGGTGCGAATTCAACCATTCTTAACAGATGATGATTCCTTGGACCCATCTTTGACCTTCTGACCATTGATGACTGAATGAAGAATTGAAGATATTATGTAACAACTAACGGCTATCTTCAAAGGATCAACGAGATCGGGTACTCTTCGGCTGAAATCGGTTACTTTACGAATATTTATTACACTTATTATAATAAACACACGTACCTTTTCCAAGTCGATGTTTGAATATGTCAAATAACTTTGTTTTTCGCAGGTCATGAAAATGCGTAAGCGAAAAAGTAACTTGTGGTAAGTGAATTGATTGCTTGACTTGTAAACGCAGCTTATTTATCATAAACAAACAAAATTTAAATAACAGTGCTATTCGGATTCAATAACTCTTTAAGGGGTATTAAGAAAAACAGTTACTTCTAACAATTGTCAATTTTTAGGTGAACGTGTCTGTTAACGATAAATATATGATTATCTGCAGCAAATAGATGTTTGCTTATCGCTGATGAAAATTTATTTATCTCAAGTAAAACGTAGTCAAGTGAAAAAAGTTACTTGTAGCTTTTTTCTCAGTGTGGGCACGGTTTCGGGGAAATATCGTTGTTTCCGAGTTGAAATGTATGTATCGTGGCCTTGGGGCGAATTTATAAATAACTATATTCGGTAGATCTATATTAAATACGTTCGGATTTGGAGAAGAGGCAATTGAGTTTCTAAAGGAGGTCCCATAACCGCATTTTTTTTTATCTACGATAAAGCTAACAGCCAAACTGTATTGATAGCCATATTTGTTGAAGGAACTGGAAAAAATAAAAAAAGCACTGACGTGAAGTCAGTACTCTTCGGCGGGCGCGTTCACGGTGGCTAATTTGAATTGAGTGATGAGTACTTCAAGCTCAGTGAATTGAGCGAGCTGGAGATCTACCCAAAAGATAGTGCACACCATTCACTGTCGGTTCAAAAATTAAATGTGCTGTATCTAAGCTGCCATAAAGAGTATTGACTTCAAGTAAGTGCTTTTTTTTATTTTTTCCAGTTATTGTTTATTTTTGAATAGTTGAGTTATTTCATTCCGGATTAATTAAAAGTTTCAGAATAAATTATTATATTTCAATTACGTTTCTTCTTATTATTATAAGATGCTCGAAGAAAAACATTGTTCCTAACACGGTGGCAAAGTGACTTTTCCAAACGCAAAAACTTTTACGAACTCCTCTGCGCATCGTTTGTCTAACTGTAAATGCCTGCGGAAAAGTATTACTTTGCGCAATTGTTAGGAAAAGAACTATGTATTCCACAGCTGGATAGCAAAGGAATATTATTCGGCGAAATAATAAACTAAAATATACATGCGAATGACCTATTTATTGATCATCATCATTTTCATTTTCAATAACCAAGATTACTCCGTTCCGGTGACCAATCCTATTCGTGACTGAAACTCAGATACGCGGTGGGAAATCCAGATATATATATATATACCCACCTCCAATTACAGCACATATTTGGGCCAGAAATGCCATCAGCATAAGCTGCGAACTGCGAATTTAATCCAACCTTTGTAGCATATCATGCGTTGCTGACGCGGGTCGTTTAAATTCTCGTAGTTGGCACGAACGGATTATTCGCTACGATCCAATTCTAAAAATTTAATTAAACCATGCTGTCGCTCGGATGGAAAAAAAGTCGCGAATGTTCCACATGTCAGACGTCGTACGCTACAGTGGAAAAGACAATTTTTGCTACTGAAAAAACCGATTTAGGAGTGGCCTTCTGAGCTGAAAGATTTCTATTGCAGTTGGAAGGAAATAAAGGATATGGTCGAAATGAGCGATATTAAGCACTAACGAGAGCTCAATTATAGGATACGTCTTATTGATTTCCGAATACATCGCTGAAAAGTTCTAGGTGGGAGAGAAAGATAGGTCTTCATCATTTTTGCGCGTTCATTTGGCCGATATGTCTGGGGCCTCTGATATTCCTTATCTATCTGAACACAATCACCAAATGCTTCAGGAAATCGAGATTTCTTTTATTTGCGGACGATTTGAAAATACATCAGCAGATTCTGAATTTGTCCGGCTGTTTCGCTCTTCAAACCAACTTAAACAACCTCGTCTCATACTGTCAGGGTAAAAGTCTCTTTCTGAATCTCGACAAATGCCATCTTATAACATTTACAAGAAATTTCAAATCCATAACTTTTCACTTACAGTTGATGAATAAAAGTTTGAACCGAGCGTTCGAAGCGTGATCTCGGTATTTTGTTGGATAGCAAAATGATTTTTCAACATCAGAAATATAGTGGGACAATCCATGAAAAGTCTGGGTTATATAATCAGGCAGTCCAGATACTTCTCCTTAGATGCCTCGTCCAAAACCCTTTACAGTGCCTTTGTTCTGAGTAGAATTAGTTTTGGATCCCCCATCTGGAATCCTCAGTATCATGTCTACGTGAAGCTCTTGAAATGAAAAAAGTTCAAAATAAATTTCTGAAAATTCTTACTTCGAAGGAAGGCATTGTTTGGGATGGAGTATACACTAATTTTCGCAGCCGTTGTAATCTGCCCTCATTATAAAACAGAATAATTCTGAAGGATCTAACAATTTTCCATAAAATCATACACGGAGTCACATATTGCCCTGATATTTTAGCACAAATCAGTCTAAATGTGCCTGTTTGAAATTTTCGCCAAGCCGAATCGTTTGCTACACCTTTTAAAAGCACCAACTCTGGCAAAAACTCCCCTCTCTGCCGCATGATATGATTTCATAACGAGCTGTGCCGCTATGTCGATGTCTTCGGTCTTGGACTGAATGAATTTAAGTCTAAGATGAAGCAAAAATAAATTTAAGCCAGTAAACTAGCCTATTTCTTATTTTGGTTAATATTTTTATTTTTGTGAACATATATACAGTTGTTGTTTGGATTTTATGCGTATGTTGTGTACAAAAACTTATTAGTGAATACTTATTTGGACTTTGTCTGTCAGTATTCCGAATAAATAAATAAATAGATAAACTCTTATTGTTAGCTCCTAGTGAGCGTCATGCGAAGTAAACTGACAGATATTATCATGAAAGTCACAAAGTGAGTTCTATTCGATATCTCCGTAAGTTCGCCTATGGAATTCTTATAGTAATCTACTGAAGATATCACAAATGCAACTGAAATGGGATGTTCACAATTCCATAGCCAAAAAACTACACAATAGTAACCATAATAAGATATTCGCAATTATGTCACCCCGCGAGTTCCCAAAGTCATCGAAAGGGGATGCGCAGTCGATATGCGCATGAAGTTGTCGTAAAAATACAGGGTGATTCCAAATTAGAAGTGAACCTAGGAGGAGGTGTTAGTATAGATTATTGCTGTCGTTTGAGTCATATTTATTGATAATCAAAAATCAACAGTTTCCAAAAAATTTGAGTTCTTGAGATTTTTAAAACAACTTAGCTTAGTTCATTTTTCGTAAATTATTTCTATGTTTACCAAATTTGATTATACCTATTAACAACTTCAAATGTTAAAAAAATGTTAAAAATTACCAGTCGCTATCTCTTTTCGTTCTCCAGTTATCGTGAGATAATTTTTCAATTTTCTAGTGATACGATCTGCACAAAATTTCACTTACGTCTTACTGTCGGCATTCTACAATTAGTTAGTCGTAGAAGAAGAAGTTTCAATTTGATCGGATCTATATTGGTTGACAACAAAATTCGTACTCGGAAACCATTGGCCCGATTATGCCCATTAACTTATCCGTCGCATTTGGACGCGCCACCTACCTTGGAAATTTGTCGCAATCTCTGTAAGTTCTCAAGTTATCGTCGCTGGTCGGACTAAAATTTGCTCTAGAATTCTTCATGAGTGGGTCGAAACTAATCCTTTGAGACCATTTTCGGCAAAAAATTCGAAAGTTACAGACATTTGGGCAACATGATAGCACGCTGTTCCCCAGAAAAAGCTCGCAAAAACTATCTTTGATTAACTGAATTTATCCCAAGTTAGAGACTCAGACTGTATGTCAGATAGTGCTGGATATTGACTCAAAACATCGATGTTCACCAGCGAAAGCAATCACCGATGTCGTGAAAACATCGGTTTGTGGAACATCGATGTTTCTCAATCATCGTATTTAATAAAAAAATAAATATTCTCGACTAAAAAAAAATAAAAATGTACCAATGTTAAGCTTTGTAAAAGCTAAGTCAAATGAATCAAGTACAAAAAATAATTTCGTACCGTTTTAATGACATACTTGAGTATTAAGAGAATCATCTATGACCACAGAATTTTCAATTCTGACCTTTTCTATCGGAATCGAAATTCTTTAAATATTCAATAATATAGGAAAAATTTACTTCTCAGATGTGTATAACTCCAAAACCATTTGGCCGATTATGCCTATTAACGAACTAAAGTGTCGCTTTCGGATGCGCAACCTACCTCTATAATTGTAAGTCGCTGTCTCTTTCCGTACTCAAGTTATCGCGGAAACGGTCAGCCAGACAGAATAAAATTTGACGTCGAAGTCTTCACCAGTGACTCGAACCTAATCGTTTGAGGCCATTTTCAGAAAAAAAATTAATTGTTACAGACACTTGGGCACGCTGTTTCCCAGAAAATGCGCGTAAATATCAAAATCTCACTAAAAATTGTAATGAATGCAATGTATCTTTTTTACATTCATTATAAATATAATAAAATACAAATTTAAAACAAATAAAAACATTTTCTTCAAAATAACAAATAAATGAAATAAAATTCATATACAGGGTGAGTCTTTGACCACTGCATTAATTTTAACCAAAGATTCTTCTCATCAAATGAAACACTTTTTTCATTTACCATTTTTCCAGATTCGGCTCAGGTAAAAAGTTACAAGCGTTTAAAGATTTCACAATGTGCTAATACACTCCCGCATATAAATTATCTATGACATTGTTGGCGGACGAGAATAAGGAATGGTAACATGGTTCACAGCTTGATTCGGGATTCCAACGCTCAGGGACGGATCCATAAAAGTAGTGAAATTTCTGGAGTTTTCCATTTTAAAACAATCAATGAAGAATATCTCGAAAACGGTGCGTTCAAGGAGAAATGATGAAGAATAATATAATGTTCTAAAACGATGGAATATCCTTGAAATGACTCAAGAAAAACTTTATATGCTTTCTTTATGCTAATTTCGTTTAGTTTTATGAATCCACGAGTCCATAACTAGAAAACCAGTAGAAGTAGAAAATAACTACTATTTGGAAAATATGTATCATAGTTATAGGAAACTTTACGCCAACATTAATTTTATTCGAAAAAAGGATGTCAAAGCTACAAAATAAAAACTGATTTTTTTTCAAAATTTCAACAGCCTGTATCTTTTTACCTGAGCTGAATTTGGAAAAAGGTTAAACGAAAAAAGTGTTTCATTTGATGAGAGGAATCTTTGGTTAAAATTAATGCAGTGGTCAAAGACTCACCCTGCATATAAACATGAAAGAATCGGTATTTCCCATTTATTCGGGGATATAACAGTTGCCAATACCATGTCCTGCGTATACCATGCAGTAGCTGATTCACAATACAAGTACGTTTAAGATTAGGACTGTTGCTAGATATCGACTATGGCAGAAACTTTTCCAAAAAACTACATAAAATAAATTATTTTTGCTGAAAATATTGACTACGAAATTTAAGTTCAAAACCCTTATTTTGATTAGGTATACCAAAAATCGACAGGTTAACATCGAAGTCGATATTTATGGGACCTCTACTAACGATGCTAAAAACATCGAACATCAATAACGAAACAACAATATTTCAAAAAAATGGGTTCAAGCCCTGTGGACAGGAGCTTTCTGGCGCTCTAGTTCAAACAGACAAATTATATCTCCGAAAGTATTGGTTTCTCAGAGTTGGGAATTATATCAATGTATTCATGTGATAGAAGTGCATCATAAAGGAAATTCAATTTAAATAATAGTTTATTTATCAAGATTAAATGAGCAATCATGAGAATGAGAACTGCACCATGGAAGAAATCAAATTAAATCTGGCCAATTTTGCCCAATAACGAACTTAACCGAGATATTCATCTCCCTAAACTGCTCTGAAAATTTCAACTACCTACCTCATTCCGTTCGAGAGTTATATCTATGTCTATGGATGAAAAGCAGTCTCACTACTCTCAGATCTCTTACTTCATTTTTCCTTCCGAAATGTAAGAATTGTTTGAGAAAACCTAATTTCGGAGCAAACAACTGAGATTTTTCTCACTTCGTTCACAATTCTTCGATTGATAAGATAATGACATGACTCAGGAACATCATTTGACATTATGACAATTCATACATAGAATAATATCATTCTGTGACAACGTTGAAATACGATTTATCATTGAAATTTTGAAAAATCATATCTCCGAAAGTATTAGCTTGTTAGAGTTAAAACTGATATCATTGGATTCTTATGGTAATACTGCTTATTGAAAAAAATTTAATTTTGAATTTGTTTCGTAAAAAAAATTTTTTTTTTTGTTTCTCCGAAACCATCTGTCCGATTTTGCCCAATAACGAACTTAGCCGAGATATTTAACTCCCAAACCTACTCTGAAAATTTCAACTGTCTAGCTCATTCCGTTCGAGAGTTATCGTGCCTACGGCCGGCCGGACCGGCCGGACAGAATGAATTTCGACCACGGATTCTTGATCAGTGAGTCGAACCAAATCGTTTAAGACCATTTTCATAAAAAAATTCGAAAATTACAGACATTTGGGCAAATTGATAAGCACTCAGTTCCGAGGAACTAGAGCGCCAAAAATCGATGAACATCGCCCAGTACTAATGTCAGATATACATTATGTATACATTATGTATGTACCTTCCGATCAAATGCAATTCTGTGCAGTTGAAATGAATATCGAAAATCTCTGAAAATTGATTTTACACGACCCGAAAGAGGTTCTATGGAACCCCTGTGGAGAGTTCCGTGTTGAAAAGCGTCTACAGGATTTAACCCTAACAGCAGTGGCTCAAATCTATTATTCAGAATTTACGACTGTCCATTAAGTCACCTGGATTTAAATGCATGCCTTTTCAGCCCACAATTTCCAACACATGTGCTTGACTATGTAATTACTCATCCCGAATGATATTTTGGCAATCTAACTTTGCACGATGGACTGGAGGAACGGCAATCTCTTCCGGCATTGAGATTCCACAGACTCCGGGCTTCCGCTCGGAGGGTAATGATAATTTAGAATATTTTGATAAGTGGAGCATGGCGCTCCGGGCCCGGTTTTGTTACGTGGGTTGTCTGAGTATATCCGGAATCTATTTTTGCCAGATATTTCCTTCGTGCTTTTCATTTGTGGAAATAATTATATCCGAAGTAGGTGGAGTATTTACGGTAGGTACAAAGTGGGGAGTTTTGTTTTTATTGGATGATGGATCCCTGAATTTCATTAAGGAAAGTGCGCAATATTTTAAAACCGGAGATGTAGGATACGGAAGGATTTGAACATTTGATTACATTCTTGCTTTGCTGAGTTGCAATCTCCAGCAAACAGATAATTCAGAGAATGAGGAATATAAGCTCTTCAATCGTCATGAAAAATTTGACTTCTTAAGTTTGGGTAATCAGTGGCACTAAGGATTCTCATTCGCTTCGACCGGCACGAAAATATTTAGTGGAAACTCAAGCATCATTTAATTTTCGATCCTTTGAACATAATATTCGACCGAATATCATGAAATCCCATGTTTGAAGTGTTAAGGGAAGCATTGAGAAAAAAAGACTTGAAACACTTCAGATGCTTTTTGGAAACTTCTATTTTCAAATTATCCATGTGACATGTTTCGGCTTTGAAGCCATTATTAAATCATTACAATATAGAAATTAATAGGTTGTTTAAATAAAAATTGTCGAATTAAAACATCAAACTGAAATTTGAAGAACACTCAAGCTGAATGAACAGTTAAGATAAATTCATCGCTTTCAGTAGGAAAACTTGAATACGAAAACAAATTGATGAATGATTTCTTTCTCGGTTTTCTCTCCCAAACTCTGAAAAATATCTATTAAATATCAACATTGTTCGCTTTATTGTTTCTGACAAATAACTTGTATTTTTCACGCAGAACCAATTGACAAAATAATAAATTTTTATTAAATAGATATTTTCCGGAGTTTGGGAGAGAAAACCCAGAAAGAAACCATTTAATAATGCATATACCTCCCACAGTATCCTTCAATGATTATTTAAGAAAAAAATATACAAAAAAGAAGAAAACATAAAATTCTCGGTTCTTAAGTTATATGATGGGTAAAATCATCACGTCTGGACTTTTCAAGGAACAAAATCGTAAATGACAACTATGAATTAACATCAATAATCAAGGGACAAACTGCATCATATCAATGTTCTACAGTTTTATTTTATGAAACTGCATCTAAAAAAAAATTTTTGAAATGAAAAAAAAATTGTTACGTTACTCCGAACCTACAGGTCCGACTTTGCCAAATATCGAACTTTTCCGAGATATTTATCTCCCAAACCTACTCTGAAAATTTCAACTGTCTAGCATATTCTCTTCGAGTGTTATCGTGTAACCGACCAGATGGACAGAATCGATTTTAACCACAGATTCTTGATCAGTGAGAAGAACCAAATCGTTTGAAACTATTTTCATCCAAAAATTCAAAGATTACAGATATTTTGTCAAATTGATATGCACTCTGTTCCGAGGAACAAGGGGGCTAAAACTATCAAGGAAATTCTATGAAATCATAGGAATCCTGAATCTTCGATTAGTTGTGCCGGTTATTATTGCGCGTATGTTCTGGGGAACATCGTGTTATCATTTTGCCCAAATGTGAAATTTAATTCTGTGGTCACGATACCTTGAGAATGGAAAGAGCTAGCGACTTGAAATTTTCAGGGTAGTTGGCGCATCCCAATACGACGGACAAGTTTGTTGATAGGCATAATCGGCCCAATGGTTTCCGAGTAATAATTTTAATTTCAACCAATATAAATCCAATCGATTTTGAATATTGGTGAATAGTTGTATAATATAAACCTGAGCACGTTTGTGAAAATTTGTGAGAATCGTATCGATAGAAAATCTTAAGAAATCATAAAAAAATATTATTTATGACAATCCCCTCTCACAAATATACTTCTCGTATTTCAAATATACAAATATACAAATATACAAATATACTTCTCGTATATTTGTGAGAGGGGAGTTTTGAGAGGTTATGTATTATTTTCAATACGATATCGCTAAATTTTTGTTGAAGGCTTCAAAACTTAAATTAAAATTAACCACACTTTCTGATCTTGTGAGGTGAGAGGCTCATTTGTCGATATTAAATCTCGTGATGGGTAGAGAGGCATTTTAGGCCAGTTTTTCTATCACTAATGAAAATATATCTTTATGTTTCACCTCAGCACCTTTAGATCTATCAATGGGCATTTATTGGTTAAGAATAAGTAATTGGATATTACTGGAATTCAATTGAATTCCATTCAATATGTTAGTAACTAAACTTACTACTACTAATTCTCTTTACTTTGATTATTTAAATATGACATTAATTCTAGCAATATTTTTCTAAAATAATTATGTATTCTTCTCCCACAGAAGAATTGAAGATAGACAATGTGTTGATTTTTTCATCATTGCATTCCATTCTGACTGAAAAAAAAACGGTTCAAGCACTAACGTGAAATCAGGAGCTTTTGCGCGTATGTTTTATTGTCCATTCTCCTGTATTGGACACTCTTTATCGAATTTGCCATGTCTATTGTCTGTTCTCATGTATTGGAGACTCTTGATCGAATTCACCATGGTAAATTCGATTAATAGTGTCCAATACAGGAAAACAGACAATAGAATTCACCATGGTAAATTAGATTAAGAGTGCCCAATACAGGAGAATGGACAATAGAATATACGCGCAAAAGATCCTGACTTCACGTCAGTGCTTGAACCAATTTTTATTATTGTTAGTTTTTGTAATCAAATTGTTATGTGTGTGAAAAAATATGGAGACTATGGATGAGGAAAACATTTAATATATAAGAACCTAAATCAAGAATAAAATTGATGCAGCGGAAAGATAATTTACAATGTGAAGTAATGTGAAATGAGAAAAGTCGGAACAAGAGACAGAAGTATCCATTTAGGATATAATAGACCGTAATAACTGGTAAAAATGCCTAAAATGCACGTGAATACAGGAGCCTTTGCGCTCATGGTCTTCTGAATATTCACGCCTCACACACCCTCACGAAATACTGCCAAGTACCAGATTTTAATGGATCTGCAGTTTTGAAAATATTAGTAAACAAAAATTTCGCTTGAAGGTTTGTGCGGCATTTCAGCGGAATCTGACATATAATTTCTCAAATATAAAAGTTTTGAAGAAAAATTTTTATTTTTTTTATGGAATATTTTTGTATTCTCTTCAGTGATACGATCCTCACGAAATTTAGAAAAAAACTAGTGCGTCACCATTCTACAAATATTTATCACGTATACATTGTATCGGCACTCTTAATCGAATTTACCATGGTGAATTCTATTGTCTATTCTCCTGTATTGGACACTATTAATCGAATTTACCATGATGTCAGTGCTTGAACCAATATTTTTAATTCAACATTCGAACATAAGTGGATATGACTACCAATAAGTTTCAGAGCATGCCATAGCCACCAGGAAACTGGCACATCATGTCTGCTTGCAGAGTCCATGCTTCGTCAGGGTATATAGACCTAAACAATTCAGCATTCCGAATTATCTTTTTCCGTCTGAGAAAAGTGCATAGTATAGACAAGGAAACAGTACTGGCGGCTGTTCGTACCTCTAGCGGTAGATGAGAATGTTTTTGCCTGCATATGCTGAACTATGTCTTTCCAACAACTCGGCAGAATCACGCAATCAATCCAGGTAAAGTCCTACTAGACAAAGAGCACAGGAAATTTTTGGCGTCGAATTGCCCTTCGCTGATAAAATATTATGGTGTTGTAAGAAGAACAGAGAAGGATATCTAGGCGGAATGAGAATGGCTACGTGACAGAATTGAAGATTATCCCTGGCGGAGGATTTGGAGCTCAGAATTTCGAGAAAATTTTTCAAAATTACGAAAAAAAATTTGTCAGGTGCTTTTGCGCGTATGTTCTATTGTTCATTCTCCTTTATTGGACACTCTTAATCGAATTTACCATGGTAAATTCGAATTAAGTGTCCAATACAGGAGAATGGACAACATAATTTACCATGGTTAATTCGATTAAGAGTGTCCAATAAAGGAGAATGAACAATAGAACATACGCGTAAAAGCACCTGACTAATTTTTTTTCGTAATTTTGAAAAATTTTCTATGGTTACGGTTCTCACAATTTTTTTCTTTATGTAATTTTGAAAATGTTTCTAGGGGTGCGGTTCTCAGAAAATTTCACACACTCGTTTATGTCGATATTCTACAACTAGTTACCAAGCTTCAATTCGATCAAGTCTATATTTTTTTAATTATCGAGGAAATAATATTCCAGGTGGGTATTACTCCGAAACCGATGGACCAATTATGCCCAGAAACGAACTTATCTCTCCCATTGGGATATGCAACCTACCCTGAAAATTGCAAGTTCCTATCTCCTTTTGTTAGAAAGTTATCAAGCCAACGGTCACCCATCTAGCTACTGAACTCACACAAGGCTGCTCGGAACTCCAAAAATATAGATCCGATCGTGTTCAAACTTGGAACTTGGCAGTAGAGTTAGGTTTGGAAGGCTCTCGCAAAATTTCAGCGATGTGAGAGGAATAGTTTCTGATATATACAATTTTTTTCAATGATTTTTAAAAAAATTTGGAGCTATACCATCCTCATGAAATTTTGCAGGAATTTTTTCGGTGGCATTCTACAACCGAAAACCATGTTTGAATTGGATCGGTTTTATATTTTTCGAGTAATTGAGGATCTAACAATCAAATTTCAGATGGGTATAACTCCAACACCGTCTGGTAGATTATACCTATCGACAAACTCAAGTATCCCATTCAGATGCACAACTTGACCCGAAAATTTCAAGTCGCTATCTCTCTCCGTTCTCAGGTTATGATGACATATATAATATTTTCAGATAATTTTTTTTAAATTTTCTAATGATCCGATTCAGACAAAATTAGACGAGCGTACTTAGTTTTGCAAAACTACTCACCAAGTTTCAATTCGATCGAACTTGTATTGGTCGAAAACAAAATTATTACTTGGAAACTGTGGGCCGATTATGCCCATTAACGAACTTGTCCGTCGTATTGGGATGCGCCACCTCCCCTGAAAATTCCAAGTTGCTATCTCTTCCCGTTCTGAAGTTATCGTGGCAACGGACGGCTGGCCGGACAGAATTAAATTTGTCCTCAAAATTCTTGGTCAGGGAGTCGAACCCAATCGTTTGAGACCATTTTCGGCGAAAAATTCGAAAATAACACACATTTGGGCAAAATGATAGCACGATGTTCCCCATTACATACGCGCAAAAATGTATTTGAGACAGGATGATGTATTCACTTTTAAATTTTATGGAAATTTCAATAATTGATAAAAAAATCTGATGCAGGATTTTATTCGGAGTTCAATGAAGAGTGTTCGCAGTAGATATATAAGTACAGATATCCCATGACAAATATGTTTGTATAACATTTGCTGGAAAATCACTAAGTTCAGGTGCATTGGAGCGCTTATCTGAGCGGTCTCCCATCCAGGTACTGACGTCACCTTGGCTTCCAGGAATAAAAATAACATTTTCACGATACTTCCAACAATATAGAACTGATCAAGTTTAAATCTAAAACAAAGCTATAAAATGAAGTTTTTAATGAATTTGCGGACGATTAAATAATTTGACTTAAAATTTGCGCTATCTCAGCGATATCTGAATTGTGATATAATTCAAAAAATATCTAAAAAAATCTATGAAATCGTTAAAATCCTCTATGAGTGCTGTCGGATATTATTCAATTCAACCTTCGAACATAAAACCATTCTAGGAATTCAACTTATCAGTTTTCATATTCCGAAAATATTATTTCCAATTGTTCCGTGCCAATTGTCCACTTATAGACGATTGTCGAGCATGAGAATCTACTTTTAATTATCTAGGGGTAGGAGGCTAATGTAAGGTGTCAAAATTGTGCCAAAGAGGCTAAGCTGTCTCAATCCGGCAATAAAACTCTCTCCCAGGTTTTCACAATACATATATTAAAATTGAAAAGTTACAATAGGTCGACCCTTTTTCACCCTGCACAGTCTCATTCTACTTAACTTAATAGAAAAACAAGGAATATCGTGGCTTCCTTGGAGTTTGATATTATGATCAACCTGTAGATGGATCTGGAACTGTCCCAGTAGAAACTTCGGCACTCCAATTTTCAATTCGATGTTCTGAATCCAAAAGTCTATTTCTTGATTTTTCAATTCCAAAAAACTAATTACATTTGGTTTTCTAATTCCACGGAAAGGTTCTGGTTATTTTCCATCCAAAAGAAGTACCACATTGATTTCCCAATTCCAAGGGAAGTAGATATCACTTATCTATTTGACAGGTTGAAGGTCAAATGAATGGAAACAAAACCACTTCTTAAATCATTGCCGACATGTTTCGATTTTATTCAAAAATCTTCTTCAGGGCTCTAAAAATGATCACAGAGATTATATACACTCAAACCATACAAAATTTCATGTTGAAATAAATAAATAGACATTATGAACAACAATGGATAAATAACACAATCAATATTTGTATAATACAGTAAATATAAATGGAAAGAACTATTGCATATGTATTATGCTAAGACAAAGAATATAAAATAGTTGAAAAATGCCATGAGAAAGAGCAAAAATCTTTAAAAAAAAAAAAAAATTAGGTTATGTATTGGTACTTGGCTAAGAACTGAAAAAGGGAACAACAATACATACTTACAGATTTTATCGTGGTCTTATAGTCAGAATCATGAAATGTTTGGAATGAATAATACACCTTTGACACCATCAATTGAGAGAAAACGACCAAAAAGAATTTGCAACAAATTGAAGTTTAAAACCAGTATGTCATGCATGAATTACGTTCTAATAAAGATATATACACATATATAGACATTCATCAATTTGGATCTACAGATGACAGATATGACATTGACGTTCGAGTTGAAAAAAAAATTATTCAAATTTTGTCTTTTTCTTTAATTTCTGTTATTAAATAATAATAATCTGTGTTCAACCCATCAATGTCTGTTCTTTTATCAATGCATTCTTCATCTTGTTTAATGGAAATCATTTCATGTAGTAGGCGCTTCTTCAAAATTTTCTGATGTCCCAATATTTCTATTGCGTCGATATTAAAATCGAAGGAATGGACTGTATTAAATACATGTTCTGCTAAAGCCGTGTTATTTTCCTTTTTCTTTTTTAGAGGATTGAGTGCATTGAGGGCATCTCGTTTATGTTCGGAAATTCTGTCTTTAAGATATCGACCTGTTTGTAGGTAGACAGACATTCCCTGCAACTGATTTTGTATATTACTTCACTCAATAATTCTTTTGGGGTTTTATGCTTGATTTTTGTGAATAACTTACTAATGGTGTTGTTAGATTTAAATGTTAGATTTATATTTAATGGCAGAAACTTTCTTTTAATTTGTTCAGACAAACCTTCCACATAGGTAATTGTGTGAAATTTTTTGTGCTCATCGATATTAATGTCTCTATTACTTTGAACCTGTCGACTTTCCTCGTCAATAACTTTCTTTATTATTTTTTTCCGGGTAATCATTTTTCTGCAAAATTGAACTGATCCTACTAAGATTTTTTTGGTGAAATTCAGGAGAAGATATTTTCTGAGCTCTATTTTTCAAATTGTTGATTATATTAATTTTTTGGGACATGTTGTGCTTAGAATTAAAATTCAGAATTCTTCCTCAGAAAGTTGGTTTTTGATACCAATCATATTTGATTTCATTTTTCTGTCTCATTAGTAGAACGTCTAGGAAAGGTAGTGTGTTATTTTGAGACTCAAGTTCAATTGTAAATTTTAACCGTGGATGCACGTTGTTGAACACATTAATGATTTCTTCTACTTTGTCAGCTGGTATAGAGGTGCCAATATCATCGACATATCGTTTGAAAAATGGAACACTGAAATAAAGTTTATCTAGAGCAGCCTTCTGAATATAAGACATTACAATGTCGGCTACTACAGGAGCAAGACAGTTACCCATGCCCAGTCCGAAAATTTGCCTATAATATTTGTTATCGAAAATGCAGAAGCTGTTTTCAACACAGAAATTAAATAGTTGCAGAAATTCTCGAAATGTTAGAGTTGTATGAGGCTCGATTCTACTCCACTTTTCTTCAATTAATGTTACAGCGAGATCAATTGGTATATTAGTGTATAGTGATGTTACATCTAGAGACACAAGAACATAGTTGTCTGGAAGGGTCATATTTGTTACAAAATCTATAAATTCGAAATAGTTCTTCACGTATGTTTCATCTTTTTCGAAAGCATAACACAACAGATTTGACAAAAACTTTGTCAAGTTGTAGAGAGGACTCCCAACATAAGCTACAATTGGTCTCAAAGGATGATTAGGAAGTGGATATATCTGGATGATTCCTCGGTACAAATCCAATACCAGCCAAGGTACAAATTCAATCCAGCCAAGGTACAAATTCCATCCGAGCCAAGGTACAATTTCAATCCCAGCCAAGATGCTATTAAGGACAACGAACAAAGGAATTATAATACGAAAGAAACTCCTTCTCTCTTTTCTGAACTTAAATTTACAAATAATCATTCACATAATATATCACAAATTCAATGGTTTCCTAGTTATAGATTCTCCAGTTCAAAAAACTATGGTAAATTAGAACAAAGAAAGCAGTTAAAACGTAGCTCAAGTTATTATAACTTATTGGATGCTTAAGCTACGAATGGTTTTAAATATTGATCTAAATGCATCTAAATAACTGTTTTCCGACATCCTCTGAAACTGACATTTGAGAATAAATAAAATTGTTTTCGAAACTTAGGCATTTGAAATTCGAAATTGACCTGTTCAATGAATGAATTCAAATAAATATCTTCCCACCTTTAGGAGACCACTGCATATAGAGAATAACATAAATTGAGGAACCTGTCCCATCCATCTTCAGATTTGATGCTTTCCGTTAACAATGATCACCATCAACTAAATAGCTCTTGAAAATTCAACTCGATACGTTCGAGATAGGTCAAGCAAAAATTCCAAGGATCCTTTAGATGCCGAGGGCTTATCTAAGTGTACTAGACACGCAAGGGAATCCGGAGGGTAGATGAACAAATGAGCTATACTTGTTTTTATGAGAAAAAACAACTTCCTTCGGGCAGCATCCCATGAACTCCAACAAACAAAGTTAGACGGTTAAGTTATTTAGGAACTTCCATTGCTACACACTGAACTAAACTTGTTTTCCACTTAAAAGTTCCGGCTCGAAAAAAGATTGAGGTTAACTGATGAATTACATCTCCAAAAAATAACTGATACAGTTCTGCTGCGCGAACTCAGATTCCGCTTTCTCCTGTATTCCGTTTCGAGGATATAACACGCATAAAGATGGGGCAAATTTTATACAAAGGTTCATTATTTTCTTCTTGAACATATACTATTTCTTATCCGCACATATACTCCATTCACATTTATAAAGTCTCCCGGTTGGCCATGAAATTTTGACACATTTCACCGAGTATATTTCGAAAATGTTAGGTTATACTTATTTTCCTGTCAGATAACTACGCAACGTTGTCCTCTCTACATAGAAGTCGTAGTAATTACGTATTATTCGCAATGTGAATTTTCTTGGGAAAATAATGAATTTGAGAAGATATTATATGAATTCAACAATTCCAAAGACCTGGTGACTGTTGAAGAAAATTTGTTCTCTGTTGTTACTGGAAATATTTCACGTATATAAACTGCTTGATCTATGCAGTTATGCTATTTTCTTGTACGGAAATCAAGAATAAAGTGTTGAAATTTCAATGAGAAATTATGGATAGAGTAGTCCGTTACTTTGTGATAGTTCATTTAAAATGGATAAAAGTACCTGAATTATCCGGCAGGAAAACTTCTTAATGAACAGACGTAGCTATATGGAATTTACCACTTCTCGAAATTCTCAAGAAATAAGCCTATAGAAGACATTTAAATATCTTGTTGCACAACTTAAAATACACCAGTTTCAAAATGTAGTAGTACTACGAAACTCGAGTCACTGTTAAACCTTAGTAAAATATAGTGATAGAATAGGAAACTAAGTAATTTCATTCGATATATTCCTATTGCAGTTCTGCATAGCCCTTCCTAATACTTTGTCTCTGCTTCTTCAAAACTGCTTTCGACATTTTCAATTTCAAAGCGAAGAATCCTTTATTATTCGAAGATAATGGTCTATGATAATATCTTGTCTAAGATGGAACATTATGTTGATTGTTGAGAGTAGAGATTGGCAACGTCTCATAGAATTGTTTTGAAATTAACGATATTTCAGAAGTGCCAACCTGCCTTCGTTTTAGTTACAAAAACGTGATGGACCTAAATCATGGCCAACCGGGAGACTTTAAAAAAAGGAATGGATTATACTCATTCGAGTTCACCTGGTTTGCTCGAGTAATTGTTCTGTGTTCTTCTCACATAATGACATCTCAAACTAAATTCAAAATATTCATATATATACCAATAGAGATGAAGTTTTTGTAGCAAAATTGATCTATTCAACACCTCCTACACTAAAGGCCATTAATATCAAAACCAATATGGCCGCCACCGTGGATGGAGAAAAGTCTATATTTCAATTGTTCAATCATAGGATTTTTCTCATATTCAGACAAATTGCTGAATTATACATACCATGCAATAAAGATATGTTTTTATTAAGTAGCGCACCTATATTTTCCATGGGTCCTCTATTGGATCATTTTGAATCTCAACAAAAATAGCAGTATCTTCATGATACTCAAATGATGCCTTAGTACCAAGTTCAATAAGTACTACCACTGTGGTTGGATTAAAAATTTGTAATAATGAAAAATGGCGATACCGTTGTTAATAAATCAACAAGTCCAGAGCGTTCCTGCCAATATGGTCCTTCATAAATGGCTTCATATATGCATATGTATATTAATTATACGAAGCCATTTATGAAGGACCCTATTGGCAGCAACGCTCTGGACTTGTTGATTTATTAACAACGGTATCGTCATTTTTTATTATTATTTTTGAAAACGCTAAACAGCGTCCATGGCCATTGGGAAGATACTGTCTGAGCTCTGCGGGACTCGTTTCTCGATTAATATCGAGTGAATGGTGGCATATGATTTCACG
The DNA here is from genome assembly GCA_937662695.2 of Halyzia sedecimguttata. Taxonomy (NCBI): domain Eukaryota; kingdom Metazoa; phylum Arthropoda; class Insecta; order Coleoptera; family Coccinellidae; genus Halyzia; species Halyzia sedecimguttata. The sequence continues at coordinate 12,242,551 of OW569418.2, forward strand.
CTTCAAATATTCACTGGTGGGGAAAGGCTGATTTCCGTGTTTTGTCCCATAGATGGCGTGGGCGAATAGGTATGATCGACCAAGCCGGCTCTGAGGGGCTTAACCCGGGTCAGTTTAGTTGAATTTGTTGAGAAGCTACAGAGTACTGATGACGGCCAAGAAGCCAGAAACGCGTCTGCTCTTGCTTTCTCGGCAGATCAATGAACCCCCTGGGGTCTATTTGACTTGTGAAATAATTAATAATAATAATAATAATAAAGTTTATTCCTCAAATCCACAATTAACTGAGACGAGAGCATAAGAAAGGGGTCCTTATTATCAGAAGGATGAATAAATAAAATACAACAATAATGTCATTTCTCGCATCTCAGTCGCTATAGACTCCTATTCTCCCAATCTCGGTATTGCAAACCTCTCCAGTCCATTGCTTCCTGAACTCGTTCCCTCCACGTTCTTATGGGTCTTCCTCTTCTTCTTTGTGGAGAAACCCAATTGACAACTTCAAATGGCCATCTCTCGTCACTCATTCCTGACACGTGCCCGAACCATTATAGCGTTTTTGCTTTAATTGTGTCTCTAATATCTTCATCAACACACACTATAGCTCTTATTTCCTCATTCTTGACTCGATCCTGTAGCGTTAGTCTAGAGCAGCGCCTCGAATATACCATCTCCATCGAATTCATTTTATTCTTAAGTTGCGTTGTCATTACACATACCTCGTCTCCATATTAGGTACTCCATATTCTCTATTGAGGTTAATAGATTTTTATTTTAATATAACTTCTTATTTTTCAACTCCAAAGTACGCCATTCAGTTGTTTCGTTAGTGATCTTCCTTGGGCGATCCTTTTTGGCGCTCTAGTTCCTCGGAACTGAGTGCTTATCAATTTGCACAAATGTCTGTAATTTTCGAATATTTCGATGAAAATGGTCTTAAACGATTTGGTTCGACTCACTGATCAAGAATCCGTGGTCGAAATTCATTCTGTCCGTCCGGCCGTAGGCACGATAACTCTCGAACGGAATGAGCTAGAGAGTTGAAATTTTCAGAGTAGGTTTGGGGGATGAATATCTCGGCTAAGTTCGTTACTGGGCAAAATCGGACAGAAGTTTTCGGAGTAACAAAAAAAAAATTTTTTTTTACAAAACAAATTCCAAATTAAATTTTTTTCAATAAGCAGTTTTATCTTAAGAATCCATTCATATCATTTTTAACTCTAACAAGCTAATACTTTCGGAGATATGATTTTTCAAAATTTCAATGTAAATCGTATTTCACAGATTGATATAATTATTCTATGTATATTCTATGTATGAATTGTCATAAAGTCAACTTGACAGAAGGGAATATTGTAACTTCAAGAATATTGGGGTTGAAATACTCGTATTTTAGCGATGCAACGGGGACCTCACCCGAAAATGTTTGAAAATATTACGTATATATTGAAAGCATAATTCTGTAGTTCGAGAGAGGAGAAAATTTTGTGAACGTAGATCAGGAAATTTTTGATCGATTACAAGGTAATTTATTATTACTTATCTTCTTTTATACATGTTTTATGGAATACCTACTATTTGTAGGTACTTTAAACCTGTTTTGGGCAATTGTCATACGAAACTTGTTTTTTTGGCGCTCTAGTTCCTCGGAACAGAGTGCTTATCAATTTGCCCAAGTGTCTGTAATTTTGGAATTTTTGGCTGAAAATGGTCTCAAATGATTTGGTTCGACTCACTAATCAAGAATCCGAGTGCGAAATCGATTCTGTTCGGCCGGCCGACCGGCCGTAGGCACGATAACTCTCGAACGAAAGGAGTTAGCGGATTGAAAATTGCAAGGTGGTTTTGGAGCGTAAATATCTCGGACAAGTTCGTTAATGGGCGACAACCATCAAGGGGTTTCGGAGTTATGGCCAATTTTAGTAAAAATATTTTTTATGACTATTTCCGAAACCGATCACTCGATCTATCTGAAATTTAGCACCAAATTGTAGAATCATGACCTTTATACGCATGTGAAGTTTTGTATTGACCAGATTACCGCAAAATGTCAAAAAAAAAAATTGAAAATGTGGTGCAGTTCTCATTCTCATGATTGCTCATTTAATCTTGATAAATAAACTATTATTTGAATTGAATTTCCTTTATGATGCAGTTCTATCATATGAATACATTGATATAATTCCCAACTCTGAGAAACCAATACTTTCGGAGATATAATTTGTCTGTTTGAACTAGAGCGCTAGAAAGCTCCTGTCCACAGGGCTTGAACCCATTTTTTTTAATTTACATCCACTGAATCCGATTGCTGTAAGGGTCAATGCGATATAGACATATTCATTGACTCTCTGTAGTATTTCATCTAGCAGGATTAGATCTCTTGTGTCATTATTCACAAAAATTTATTTGGTTTTTGAGGTATTTATGGCCATACCCCACTCTATATATGCCTCATATAATTTTCTAGACACAAGATATATGTCTTACTAATCCTGGTCGTCAGCAAAGTTTAGAGGGAAAAGTATATATTTTCCTATTGGAATTCCCATATTTCGACATTTTCTTCGCCAATGTTTCAGAGTCGAGGCAAGGTAGAGCTTACTCAGAGTCGTGGCTACCGGACAGCTCTGTCAGTGACTTTTTGAGAAACGAAACTCCTTAGATAGTTTGGTTTCCACCTTCACCCTGAGAGTAGTGTCGAGTTCCTTCACTTTCCTAATATACAGTGCGCGTGAAAATATGGAACAAATTCATTTTCTCAGAAGAAAAATATTTGGCAACAAAATCCTGAAACAGGTCAATTTTTGTTTCACTTTTTTCAAATTTTTATGCATTTTTGAAGGATTTTTGTTGCTTCTGTGACATCCCCATTGTAAAGAGAATAAAAAGACCTTGCCAAAAAAGTACCACAGGACCCACTTGCCCTATTCAAAAAATTTGGAGGGTTGATGGGGATGGCACAGGGTACCATCAAAAATGCATAAGAATTTGGTAAAAGTGAAACAAAAATTGACCTGTTTCAGGATTTTGTTGCCGAATATTTTTCTTCTGAGAAAATGAATTTGTTCTATAATTTTGACACGCACTGTATATATCTGGCTTGCACCATTTTCTTCCAAGGTCTACCACAATTTAGCAAGTAGTACACTATCATAAGCCTTCTGCAAGTCTACAAAAATCAAGTTTCTCTCTGTTCTTTTTTCCACAAGCTGTCGGGACAGAGTGTTTATCAATTTGCCCACATGTCTGTAATTTTCGGATGAAAATGATCTTAAATGATTTGGTTCGACTCACTGATTCAGAATCCGTGGTTAAAATCGATTATGTCCGTCCAGCCGTACGTTATCACGATAACTATCGAACGGATTGAGCGACAGTTGAAATTTTTAGAATAGGTTCGGAAGATAAATATCTCGGTTCATTATCGATCAAAATGGTTTCGGAGTAACGAAAAAAAATTCTTTTTTTACAAATTTCAAATAATTTTTTTTTAAGATGCAGCTTCATCATAAGAATATATTCATTATTAATTATATAATAAAATTATACTTCTGGAGATATGATTTTTCAAAGTTTCAATATTAAATCGTAATTCTATGATTTCACTTTTGTGAAATCGCTGTGATCAAAAATTAACGTCCTTATTCGTATCTATTTATTCCATGATCTCTGTTCATATTTGTCGTCTAATCTACCGATAGAAGATATGTCATATTTTTTTCTGGTTCTATTCAAAATTCGTTATTCATGATATAAAATAGTTCCTGTTCTATAAAACAAAGTAGGATTGAAGCAAAATTACCAATGAAATAACCTCACCTATTGTAGAATTATGAGGATTATAGGATTTTATAATTTTTAGGTGATAATATAATGCCCTTAGATAATACCTATCACACGCCTAGTGCAGTAGTAGGACAACTCTAAAAATCGCTTTCCGAGAAAATGAAGAAAATACTTTTCAATTATTTTTCAACCTCAAATTATTCTTTCACCGCCGGACAATAGACAGTTCTTCGTCGAGGTGCATATTACATTTTTTCGTGGACATCCACATATTTTTAAGAATTTCGGACCTCTCAAATAATTTCACAATAGCAAATGACACATACACTTATGTTTGTATTGAACCGTATCCATAGTGACCACAGCAATGACAGTTACTCCTACAGACACTTATGTTTGTATTGTACTGTATCATGCTGTATTCATAGTGACTACAGCGGCCGAGAAAGTAATTTTGCGGGCGAGAAAGTACTTCCTCGTCCGCTAAGTACTTGCCTTTTATTATTATTATTATTGATAAGGGGTTACGTTGCACCGCGACCTTGAGATCTATTGTGCCCCCCATCAGAGCTGTTCTCACCATTACGCCATCTTCAGCTCGCCCTCCAGTTCCAGAGTATAAATGAACCTCAATATCTGGGAAGGCTTCAAGGATATTACGTCTTCACTCCTACAAAAGCATTCCTTTCGCTGACTTGCAATGGCGAGGCATTCTGTAACAAGGTGAAGAGGAGTTTCTTCCTCCTCCCCACAGAATCTGCACTCGTCAGTATCTGATAAACCTATTCTCATCAAATGCTTCCTGAGGCGACAGTGTCCTGTGAGGAAGCCAGTGACCAGGTGTAACTTATTCTTACAGAGATCCAGAAACCTTTTGGATCTCACTTCTTTAAAGTTCCTAAGGAACTTTTTGGAATGAACCAAACCTGGAAGATTCCGCCAGAGTGTCTCTCTTTTGGTTTCCTCCTTCTCCAGAAACTCTTTCTTGCCTTCAACAATAGTCGATGTTATGGTCCCAAATTAGTATCTAAAATGTGACTTTTCATAGAGGTCGACGAAAAATGCATTTAATAGAACAATAATTGAAGACATAACAATTGGAAAATATAAAACAATAACGAATAGTATGCGTCGTACATACATAACCAATATTATGAGTAGTTAATTCGTACAAGTCTTATAAATATCACATAACGATTAAATGAACTAAGCCCAATTAACAAATTAGATTATGTAGATGGAATGTAATTTCATCTCCCAAATCAAATAAATCCTTGTTTTCTTATTAGTGACACCAACAGGTTGTTTATAAGCATATTGTCCATTCTTCTGGACAATAGAACATACGCGCAAAAGCTGAACTTCACGTCACACGTCACACTGACTTCACGTCAGTGCTTGAACCAATTTTTTTTTCGTGATTTTTTTGAAATTTTCTAGGGGTACGGTTCTTAAATTTTTTTTTTCGTAATTTTTTTCAAATTTTATAGGGGTACGGTTCTCACAAAATTTTAAACACGTCTTTATGTTGATTTTCTACTACTAGTTACCAAGCTTCAATTCGATCGAATATTTATTTTTTGAGTAATCAAGGGAATAATATTCCAGGTGGGTAAAGCTCGGAAACCATTAGACCGATTATGCCCAAAAAAACGAACACAACTCTCCCATTCAGATATGCAACCTACCCTGAAAATTGCAAGTCCTTATCTCCTTTCGTTCGTAAGTTATCGAGGCAACGGTCACCCATTTACTGAACTCACACAAGGCTGCTCGAATCTCCAACAATATTTAACCGATCGTGTTAAAACTTGGAATTTGGCAGTAGAGTTAGGTTCTAAAGGCTCTTGCAAAATTTCAGCAATTTCAGACGAATAGTTACTGATATATAGAATTTTTTTCAATTTTCAATGATTTTTTAAAAATTTTCTACAAATACTATCCTCACAAAATTTTGCAAGAATTTTCGCGTTGGCATTCTAAACCTAATAACCATGTTTGAATTCAATCGGTTTAGTATTTCTCGAGTTAATGAGGAACAAAAAACAACCAAACTTCAGATGGCTATAACTCTAAAACCGTTTGGCCGATTATGCTCATAAACAAACTCAAATGTCACAGTCACATACACAAACTAATCTGGAATTTTCAAGCCGCTATTTCTTTCCGTTCTCAGGTTATCGTGACAACAAAAATATTTTTTAATAATTTTCTAGCGAAACGATGCTCACAAGATTTCACTAACGTGCTCAGGTTCATATTCTACAACTATTCACCAAGTTTCAATTCGATTGGATCTATATTGGTTGAAAACAAAATTATTACTCGGAAACCATTGGGCCGATTATGCCCATTAACGAACTTGTCCGTCGTATTGAGATGCGCCACCTACATTGAAAATTTCAAGTCGCTAGCTCTTTCCGTTCTCAAGTTATCGTGGCAACGGCTGGACTGCCGGACGGCCGGCCGGACAGAATCGAATTTGACCTCGAATTCTTCATTGGGGAGTCCAACCAAATCGGTTGAGACTATTTTCGTAAAAAAATTCTAAAGTTACAGACATTTGGGCAAAATGATAACGCGATGTTCTCCAGAACATACGCGCAAAAATGTTTATCATTAATTGACTTGTCTAAATACTTTTGCATGAAAGCAAGAAAACATAATCTGAACCATAAATTATGGTTTAACTTATCGAATATCACATTGTTAAAAGGTGATCGAGCGGATTATTCTCATTGTTAATTATCCTCTGATACTCCTTAGGAAACATTACCTTCTCGTTATCATCTCATAGGGATAATAGGCGCCGCGCCTACTGACATATAATTGAGTTTCAATGTAAGTTAGTGAAGCTACATAACCATTCGAAGTTTAGATTTTGCAGAATACGGTAGGGAACTTGGGTTACAGTGATTTTAATGCTTTTCGGGGTTGGAGTTACTGTTATTGTTTCATTCCATTCACAGTTGTTTATATAATATCAAACTTTGTTTTCAAGGTTGACTGCTTCCTGGTTCATACTAAGTGGTGAAATGAGTTTAAGACCTATGGGTTCCATTATTTTCTGAATAGGGTATTCGGATTTGTTAGTGCCTACAGGCTTTTCCAATCAGATGATTTATTTTGAATTATCCGCTATTATGGCAGATGACCATAAAAAATCATGCCATTGAGAATATTCGGCAAAAGCATTGACGTTAAGTAAGGAGCTTTTGCGCACCCTCTCGAAATACTGCCTGAACTTTCAAGCCATCCTTTTGGCGTGAATACGTGAGAAAATGCATCGACTGAAACCAAATTTTGAAATAAATAAAATATTTCACCCAGCGCAGATTCGAACCCAAATCTCCTGCCCGGCAGGCAGAGATTCCGAGATTTACAGGCTTTCAAATTCCAGAAGAAGTAGATACCAGTTCGAAATTCAATTTTCCCAATACTTTCTCAAAAACAAAGCTGACCGAGCTGAAATCTGAGCTGGGGCTGTAATAGCAAGGTAGTGGTCAAAGCTGATTGGTAGATCCTCTACCTTGCGATACTTCGCTGAAACCAATGAGGCTCCATGAGAACGGTAGCTGAAGCATTACTGACTTCCAAGAACTGCACATCCACGAAGGCCCTTCCAAGATACTACAGTCAATCGTGCTGAACTCCGGTTTTCCATTGTAGTACTGTGCTGAAATGAACATCTGCCATCCGAAACATATAATTTTCGAAGAAAACAAATTGTTTCTAGTAATACGATACTCACGAAAATTTCAAAAATTAGCGCGTCGGCATTCTACAATGAATTGCCAAGTTTCAATTTGATAGGATGTGCATCCTTCAACTCATGGAGAAAACAATATTTCAGATGGGTTTAACTGCGAAACCGTTTGGCCGATTGTACGCAACCGAATACGACGGTTCAGTAAGTTAATGAAAACAAAATTTGAAGTCGCTATCTCTCTTCATTCGGAAATTATCGTGGCAACGGACGGCCGACCGAAAAGCGGATTTGACCTCAAATTCTCCATCAGCGAGTAGAACCTAATCGTTTGATATCATTTTCAGCGAAAAATTGGAAAATTACAGACATTTCGGCCAAATTTTAGCACACTGTTCCATAGAATATGCGCGCAAAAATGGACCATACGCTTCAATAACGCATCGAAAGTGTTGAAATTCACTTCGAAATGGTGTAAACATCGATGAAACAGTTCGTAAGGTTTGGAGAAGAAGGTGTTGAAATGAGCATTATCTTATTATTATTATTATTATTATTATTATTATTATTATACTGATCCTCCTGGGTCTTCCACAAGGAGACCCCTCATAAGCTCTAAGAGCTTGCCCTGAGTTATGAAGGCTATGATCTAATATTATATCAGAATATTCAACAAGAGCAATTGTATATTTATATACAGGACCTGCCAGCAACTCCGTACCAAGAGGAACCTTTCTTTTCTATCAAGGTTTCCGGATTTTTTTTACATAAATTTGGTGCATCAAGAATGATAAAAACGATATTAAACTCGTCAAAATACGAATTCGCCATAAGATATAAACAAAATTGGTTCAAGCACTGATTTGAGGGGTTTTGCGTGCATGTTGTCTACTGACCTCTATTGGACACTCTACTGCGAATTTAGCATCGATATATACCGTTTTCTCAGCTTCACACTTCATAACATTTTAATGACAGACTTCAGTAGAGAATCATCTGTGATCACAGATTTTTTTTATTCTGACATATGTATTCTATTGGAATCAAAATACGGAAAAACTCACGCCTCAAGTAATGCCAGCATACAATATTCACGAAATTCCGCGAAACTTTTGCATCTTATCCTTATATGACGGTCCAATTTTGGCTGAAAAGTCAATCAGGAGTCATTCGAAAAAATTAAGTATATGAAAAAGCCAGTTTTATTTATGAAATAAATCTAGTGTTATCAGTCCAGAGAAAACTCAAACCAGAATACCTATGTAGGAAATTTCGAATAGTGTTACTAAGGAATAACTACCTGTACATTAGTTGGAAATCTCGTTCTAAATAAATGGACAACCATTCTTCCATGAATGGAGGCCTAAAATGAGTCAACCTTTCTCCGCTCCACATCAGAAGTGAAAATCGTTTTTTTGCTGGAGGAGCATAATTATTGACCAAATATTACTCAATAATATAAGTTCATCTTTCCATAATTAGAGAATGACTCGTAAATTATGCTCGACTTCCTTGCACTATTCATTTCGGACTCACAAACCAAAATCTGCCTATGAACAGTGACATGTCTCTTATAGGAAAATAGGATGACATGTATGGACATAGATAAAAAAATTACACATTCTGTGTAAATATGGTACGATTTATTATTGAAATTTTGTAAAAATCTCCGAAAGTATTATTTAGAGTTAAGGATAATATCGATGGATTCTTATTTGAAATTTTTAATGGCCGAACGGACGGGTGGCCGGACATAAATGATTTTGACCACAGGTTCTTGATCAGTTAATCGAACCAAAACGTTTGAGACCATTTTCAGCTAAAATTCGAAAATTTCAGACATTTGGCGAAATTGATAAGCACTCTGTTCCGAGGAACAAGGGCGCCAAAAATAGCAATAAAAATGTTGATGTCCAGGAAATGGAAAACAAACGAAATCATTCGGGGGGAATTGAAGAAACGAAAGATTCGGAACCTTAATTTGATTTTATCGCAATTTTCATCAGCTTACCCTGTTTTTAAGAATGTTATGTATTAGAGTATATATTTAATTCAAGAATTATGTTTGTTGTCGAGTTGACCTCCTTGTCGCTCTTGCTGACCGATGAATTCGATGTCAATAATTTGAACTTTATTGTGCAGAAGAAATGAAATTATTCAATTAATTGAACAAATAAAGGGTCTCATTTCGTTTATTCTTCCAGGAATTCCGAAAAATATAACTAATATAGGAATGAATTCGTTAATGTTCTAAATTCGAAATATGCGAAACCTCACACTACCTCATTGAAGAAGTAGGCCTCCAAGAGACGATAAATAGCGGCGTTGTCAGACTGTGTTCCATGTTATCTCTATAGATATCCACTTTATATGTGGTCTATAGTAAAGGAGATAAAAAGGCAATATACCTATAATGAAATAAAAGTACCTGGTAATCAAGAAGATACTGCCAATAACTCCAACATCTATTTTGCGACTGCAGCAGGGAATGCTTTACATAATCTTCCTCATATGAATTTCTCACATAATATTGATTATGTAAACAAATCAGAGCTCATATGCCCAATGAAGGAGAGAGAACTTCGAACCATTATAGATTCTTTTAAAAATAAAACTAGTGCTGGGGAAGATGGAATTCCTATCACTGTAATCAAGTTCACCTTAAATGATAATAATAAAACCTTAATGTTATATAATAAAGAATTCCATTAAGTTTGGCTTATTTCCGGATGCTCTCAAAATGGCTCTTATCAAAACAGTTTTTAAAAATGGTAATAAGGACCTAATGGAAAACTACAGACTGATTTCTCTCCCCTCTTCTTTCTCGAAAGTTATTGAAGCAGTTATATCGAAAAAAATTGGCACTGGTTTTGAGGGAGACTATTAAACCTGAGCAGCATGGTTTTATACCAGGAAAGTCAACAAAAACAGCAATCTATGGCCTTGTACAAGAAGTTCTTGCTGCACTTGAGGCAGGGGACATTGCTGTTGGTGTATTTTTGGATCTATCAAAAGCTTTTGATTCTCTCACCCATGAGTACATGTTGGAGAAGCTTCAATGCTACGGTATAATGGGACCTGAGTTGAAATGGTTCAGATCATACCTCTCAAATAGAGTTCAACAAACCACGGTGACAAGAGATGGTCAAACTGCAATTTCTGAAACTAAACCTCTCACCCGTGGAGTTCCACAGGGTAGTGTATTAGGACCAATTCTTTTTGTGATTTTTGCAAATGATTTGAGTGATATCATAAGTCCAGTAAATAATAAAGTTATGTCCAACTATGCAGATGATACGAACATCCCCATCAAAGCAAATAGTCACCCTGAAGCAGTGGGTATGATGGAAACAGTATAGGATCAGGCACATACTTGATTTACATCTAATGGCCTCATCATTAATATTAATAAAACGAACACTGTAATATTCAAGTCACAACAAGCTGGATTTATAACACCCCAGACAATAAAACTGAACTCAGTAGCATTGAACACCTATCTATACACAAAGTTCTTATGCTTGTATGTACATAGATAACACCCTAAGCTGGAAAACTCAAATAAATGAAGTATGCGAAACGTTGACTCCAATATGTTACTCTATGAGGGTACTGGCGAAATATCTGCCTTTTCCATCTTTGAAGAACATTTACTTCTTTGAATCGTCTTTGAATCGAGAGTGCGGTATGGAATCATATTTTATGGATGTTCCAAAAGATTGAATGGGATTTTTATACTGCAGAAGCGCATACTAAGAACAATGCTTAAGTTAAACTACCAGGCATAGTGCAGAGGAAAATTCCGTGAAAATCGCATTTTAACAACTCCAGCAGTCCATATACAAAAGTGCCTAATGCATATACATAAGAATCGAGGTGACTATGCGATAACAGCCATTCTCAGCATAACACTAGACGCATGGAAATTTTCTATCCACCGCACCATTTGACAGTAACCGAGAAAAATGTACCATACTGCTGCTTCACTTACTTCAACAAAATTCTACTCCAACTACGTAAAGAAACAAATCTGCAAAATTTAAAAAAGGAATTTTTTTACGCCTTCTAAATCTGGAACCTTACTCTGTTGACGATTATATGAGGGGGTTACCCATAAAATGAATATAATAAATTTTTGACTATATTTCACTTCAGGTTCTATACATATTGTATGTAACTATGATCTCGAAATAAATATATATTATTATTATTATTTCAGAGGGCTGTGGTTCGGTCATGATACGACCATTCTTCTCTCTATTTGACCCTGTAGTCAATAAATCCATAAAGAATGCCTCCAGCGATATTAGTTTCAACGAACACATGTCGCTTAGAGTAGAACCGACTTAATCTTATCTCTAATACTTCATGCAGATAATATTGCCGTTTCGTTCTCATAAACGATGGATATTAGAGGCGAATTATATCCGAAGGCTTAAGCAGTTATGAACTTCAGTCCTGTGCCTGTATCAAATTTAATTCAGCCCTCTTGTACGAGATTCCAGCATGGGAGGAATTAGCGTACGACAAGAGTTGTAATTAATGTTTCATAATCGAAACTAGTGTCTGCAACAGGAGTTCATTACGCCTAATTTATGGGCCCTGGAAATACGGTTTTGTTCGTGCCGGAACGAAAGGAAAAGATTATAATTTCGTGTGACATTCATGTCTTATTTATCTTCCATTTCATTCCGTTGTTCTCATCAGCTCTATTTTTGGATGGGTGGAGCAAGTTCTGACCTAGATTTGAAACAGGGTCTGAAAGGAGTAATATTGAATCGGTGCCTAATTGTGTTTGTAATTTCAGTGAAAGGAGTTGATTTATGATATCTTTTGACTTCCCCACTTGAATTTTTACGTATCCAGATTAAATTTTTCTGGATATTTTGATATCTAGTTTGTATCAACCAATTCATTTCATAATAGGTCTCTTGCATGTATTTTTTTGGCGCTCTAGTTCCTCGAAACTGAGTGCTTATCAATCTGCCCAAAAATGTCTGTAATTTTCGAATTTTTGGCTGAAAATGGTCTCAAACGATTTGGTTCGACTCACTGATCAAGAATCCGAGGTCGAAATCGATTCTGTTCCGGCCGGCAGGCCGTAGGCACGATAACTCTCGAACCAAAGGAGTTAGAGGATTGAAATTTACAAGGTGGGTTTGGAGCGTAAATATCTCAGACGAGTTCGTTAATGAGCGAAATCCATATAGCGGTTTCGAAGTTATGGCCAATTTTAGTAAAAACATTTTTTATGAATATTTCCGAAACCGAACTCTCGCTCTATCTGAAATTTAGCATAAAATTGTAGAATCATGACCTTCATACGCATGTGAAGTTTTGTATTGACCAGATTACCACTAAGTGTCAAAAAAATTTTTTGGGAATTTAAAGATTTTTTTTCTACAATAACTCTCGAACGGAATGAGCTAGGCAGTTGAAATTTTCAGGGTAGTTTAGAGAGATGAATATCTCAGTTAAATTCGTTATTGGGCAATATAGGCGAGATGGTTTCGGAGTAACGAAAAAAAAAAAATTTTTAAGCAACAAATTTCAATTTCAATTTTTATTTAAGATGCAGTTTCACCATAAAAATTCATTGATATCATTTTCAACTCCAACAAGCTAATACTTTCGGAGATATGATTTTTCGAAATTTCAATAATGAACCGTACTTCTATGTTTTTACAGAATGTTATAATTATTATATCTAAGCTTTATTATATGATATGTGTTCATACTCGTACATGTCATCCTGTTCTATAAGAGAGAGTCAAATTCATTTCAGCTATTTCAATTGGATTTCTTCCATGGTGCAGTTCTCATTCTCAGATTGCTCATTTCATCTTGATCAATAAACTATTATTTAAATTGAATTTCCTTTATGATGCAGTTCTATCATAAGAATACATTGATATAATTCCCAACTCTAAGAAACCAATACTTTCGGAGATATAATTTGTCCGTTTGAACTAGAGCGCCAGAAAGCTCCAGTCCACAGGGCTTGAACCCATTTTTTACTATCGGAATAGATTATTGTACCCATAAGAATAAACGCCGTAAAAAATTTCAATTTTCAAGGAGAAAACGATCATTCAAATTTGGTTGCACATAATAGCTTTTCAAACGATCGAAACTTGGCGCTTCCCCGTGACGTAACCCGTCATATCTAATCTCGCTCTCTTCTCCGCGTCCGTTTCACTATTAATTCCGCTGTAGCAAGCAGATGGACTCGCCGAGGGTAGATTTTGATTACATCTCTCTCTTCTCGTGTCCGTTTCACTCTCTGTTTCGCTGTAAAAAGCATATGGTTTCACCTAGGGTACATTTTTATTACGTCAGCCGTCATAGCAACGATTGTACCAATCAGAAGCGTTTCACCTCATTTGAATTTGCTTCCTGATATTCCGATTTTCAATACCGATATATTCAAATCTTAAACATTTTGAAAGTGGATGATCTGTTACTGAAGTAGATTCAGAAAAACATAAACATATGGTATTTCGTGTTACATGCAAGAGACCTATTGTAGATGGCTTCAAATAAGATCAAATAAAAAAAATTATAAAGCATGGACGTGAAGTCCGGAGCTTTTGCGCGCATGTTCTATTGTCTATTGACGCCACACACACCCTCAATAAATACAAATAAAGTTGAGTATGAATAAAAGGAGCGTTAACATGTGGAAAAGTTCAATGGGAATCAACTGACTTCAAATTTCAAAAGAAAATAATTCCAAAAATACAAATCCGATCGAGCTGAAATCTCTTGTAAAATGGCTGGTCTGTGAGGAATTTCAACAGAATCTGACCTATAGTTTCTGAAGTATAAAATTGTTGGAGAAAATATCGAATCAAAAGAAAAAGGGGGAAGTCCATGTGGCAGGGGTTTAGGCGCACTTGTTCGAGTTTCGACATACCATAACTCTGAAAGTATTGGTTTCTCAGAGTTGGAAATGATCAGAGCAATCTGCTATGATTTAAACTCGAGAAATGGGTTGTTGCAACTTACACTCTGTGCATAGTTTTCGCAACTCGAAATATCTGAGGAAATTATCATCGAAATGTCTATATTGGACACCCTTAATCGAATTTACCATGGTAAATTATGTTGTCCATTCTCCTGTATTGGACACTTAATTCGAATTCACCATGGTAAATTTGAATTAAGGGTGTCCAATACAGGAGCATGGACAACATAATTTACCATGGTAAATTCGATTAAGGGTGTCCAATACAGGAGAATGGACAATAGAACATACGCGCAAAAGCTTCTGACTTCACGACAGTGCTTGAATTTTTTCAGTTTTGGTTAGGTGAATTGTATAGTTTTACAGTTGTTGTGGAACTTTGGATGTACCTGGATATATTTAAGGTAATATATTTTTTCAAAGGGACACAGCAATTTTACTGCTAATAACAACATTTTCAGGTGTAGTTTTGACGAAGGATTTTGGGTATATTTTGTTCTAGAACTATTGCAACGTCCACGATATTTCTTATTTGGAATTAAAATTAGGAGCGTTTCAGCTTAAGACTAATCTGAATTCTTTCATGCATAGCAAATAAATGTTTCAGGCTGGCACCTACCGAAAATATTGAAAAGTTGAAAGTATTTGGTGGTATTAATCCTGATACATTGACATGAACTGATTTTGATGCGCCGATTGAATTTCATAGATCCTCTTCTGGCCGTTTCAGATTCAAATTCGTTTGTTTGGATCTTGTTAAGGCTGATCCGTTTTTTGTAAAGTTCCGTGGCACCATTTACTCTATCTGGATCTAAATAAGCAATACTGGGCGGAAATCGAAATTTAATCTCTATTTAACCTATGTCCACATTCAACAACTACACAATTCTTAACCATATTGGATAAAATTTATCTGAGAAAAATTGGTTCAAGCCCTGTGGACAGGAGCTTTCTGGCGCTCTAGTTCAAACAGACAAATTATATCTCCGAAAGTATTGGTTTCTCAGAGTTGGGAATTAAATCAATGTATTCTTATGAAGAACTGCATCATAAAGGAAATTAAATTCAAATACAGTGAACTCTTGATAAGTCGAACATCGATAAGTCGAACTCTTAGATAAGTCGAACATTTTTTCCGGTCCCAATTCATGGGTATCTAACCCTGTATACTTTCACCTCAATGAATCGAACAGAGTTCTTGAGAGTAAAGAGTCTAGTAGATGAGTCAAACTGCTGGAAGGGTCCACGAGAGAACCTCCACCTCTATCAGCCGTACTCCTAACCATCATCTCCTCTATGAGTCGAACTGTTTGATCTAACGAATGAAACCGAAAAGAATTCGGTATGCAAACGAATCCCCACATTTGGTAGCCATCATATGTATTTTTCAATCGCTTAGTACATTGTTCAATTTATTTTTTATTTGTTTATTGAGCCGTTATGCGCTGAGATAGTTTTAGTCATGTATCCGCGAAAAATGAAAATTTTATCAGTAGCAGATGAACTCGAACTCATTCGGGAAGTAGAGAAAGGAGAAGAAAGTAAAACCCTTATCGCTAACAAGTTCGGAATTCCTAAATCCGAATTGTCATCTATCATGAAAAATAAAATTGATATCCTCGCTTCCATCAGAGTTAAAGGAAAATCAGTCCACCGGTACCGTCAGAAATTGCCTCGGCATTCAGATATTCGTATCTTCCCTAGGCCACGAATTTACAGCGAGTAGTGGTTAGCTACGTAATTTCAAAAAAAGATACGGAATTTCTGGAAGAACCTCGTTGGGTGAAAGTGCTAGGGTCAATGAAGACACTTGTCATCAACCCTTGTTTCTCATTAACTACTGTTGATGTCGTGAATACGCGAGTAGTTCCCTCAATGAGTCGAACCACAGAATACAAATATATCGAACTCTCACCTCAATGAGTCGAACGTTTGGTGAGACGAACCATATAAGTCGAACAGTTTTTTATGGTCCCTGGGAGTTCGACTTATCGAGAGTCCACTGTAATAGTTTATTTATCAAGATTAAATGAGCAATCTGAGAATGAGAACTGCACCATGGAAGAAATCAAATTAAAATAGCTGAAATGAATTTGACTCCTTCTTATAGAAGAGGATGAAATGTACGAGTATGAACACAGATCATATAATAAAGCTTAGATAGAATAATTATAGCATTCTGTGAAAACATAGAAGTACGAACGATTCATTATTGAAATTTAGAAAAATCATATTTCCGAAAGTATTAGCTTGTTGGAGTTGAAAATGATATCGATGGATTTTAATGATGAAACTGCATCTTAAATAAAAATTACAGACATTTGGCCTTTGATAAGCACTCAGTTCCGAGGAACTAGAGCGCCAAAAAGTTCCGCCTTCTCTCGTTACGAAACCGAAAACCCGACAGCGTAGACACACCGGCTATCGGGCTCCTCGTACGATCTTGTCGATCTCCGGTATTAGAATAAAACGTCGGTACTTACCTGGGATATATATTCTTAATTTTCACTTTTCGACATAAAATCGCCACATGGGGGTTTATTTGACGGTTTTTTACCCTTGTCTCTCTAAGTCGATTTTGACGTTTCTCGAACCAACTATTAGCAAGAGACAATGTCATATTATGACAATTCATACATAGAATAATTATATAATTCTGTGAAAACGTAAAAATACGATTATTTATTGAAATTTCGAAAAATCATATCTCCGAAACTATTAGCTTGTTAGAGTTAAAAATGATATCATTGGATTCTTATGATAAAACTGCTTATTGAAAAAAATTTAATTTAAAAAAAAAATTAAAAATTAATTAAATTAAATTAATTTGGAAGTTGTTCTGTAAAAAAAAAATTTTTTTTGTTACTCCGAAACCAACTGTCCGATTTTGCCCAATAACTGAGAATTTCAACTCTCTAGCTCATTCTGTTCGAGAGTTATCGTGCCTACGGCCGGACAGAATGGATTTCGACCACGGATTCTTGATCAGTGAGCCGATCCAAATCGTTTAAGACCATTCTCATCGAAAAATTCGAAAATTACAGACATTTGGGCAAATTGATAAGCACTCAGTTCCGAGGAACTAGAGCGCCAAAAAAGGGAAAGCCCTGTGGATAGAAGGTTCGGCGCGCGGTCCATATTTATAGGCAGAGCTATCACCCATGCAGTTACTGAACTCACCTTAAGCTGCTCAGCTCCAGGAAAAAAGAATATTTCCAAAAAAAACTGGTACACTTTTTGACAGAGAAAAGTATCAAATGATTCGTTTCAACTCACATAACTACATTCAAAATTGGTTCGAAAATGAACGGTGCTGTGTTTGTGGTGGAATAAGGTCCCATTCAAATACATTCATATGTGTGGCGTATGGTGTCTATTCAAATACATAATTTAACTGTATGGTCAAAAACAAACAGTGCTGCGTTTGTGAAGGACCCATTCGAGTACATTACATGACATAGTCAATATTGACGTTGTGTGAAAACAGAATAATGCTATGTATGTGCATGAAGCTAATGAATGCATTGCATTGATTACTACATAGGAGAATTGATTCTTTCATAGTAAAATGTGAGCCCTATAACTTACAAGAATATTTTGAATTTTGTAGAGCTAAAAAAACTTGTTCTCTCTAGTGTAACTATTGTTGACATTTTTTTCTGTACATATCTTGGTAAACTTTCTATATATCTATCTACCTATTGTTTGTAAGGGGTAAAGTTTGCACTACGATCTTAAGGTCTATTGTACCCCCCCTCCCACACAGATATGTTTGTATGTGCAAGCCTTCGTATTTTTTCGAGTGTTTTCCTCGTACTATTCTTACTTATTTTTGTATACCAGACCACTGCCCCATACGTACTATGGACCTCACAATCATGACCTATAACCATCGCAGTTCATAAGTCTTATGGACTAGATTTCTGAACTCGAATGAAGCCTTTATTGCTTTATTATATTAGCAGTGATTTCAACATGCACTTATTCCACAAAAGCTTGCTATCCAGTATTACTCCTCGATATTCAACTTCAGACTTCCATTCTACAATATCACCGTTCAAAATTAGGATTATTTAGGAAGTATATTCATTATTAAATGGTTCCTTTCTGGGTTTTCTCTCACAAACTATATCTATAATAATACGGAAAATCTCACAAAACTCATCATATCACAAAATGAACTGGGAATCGGAATTAAGCTGATTTAGCAATTAAGAGCCATCAAGCATTGTGAAACCCTTGAAAACACATTAATTTCAGTAAAAACCAGCTTAAATAAGCTCCTTCTGAGCAAATACTTGCATTTATCAAATCGCTGAATTTTCCTTCGGATATTTTCAATTTGAGATAAGTACATACCTCTTCTTTCGCATGCGCAAAATGTTTTTGGATATCTAAACATTTTCCAATCCTTGTGTGTTACTTGCGAAAATGATTCCTAATCCTATTACCAAAATTTGTTATTTATTTCTCATCGCTGGTGAATCTGTAAATGTGTCCCTGTCATTTCAGAGAATGACATGAACTCGAACATAGAACGCTATGGAATATGACATCACGGAACAATAAGAATAATCATCCCTGCAAACAAGTCATGATTACTTATATTCTTTCAAAAAACCAAAAACTATTGATAATTTGTTAGGTTGAATGTAAAAGCAGTGGAACAGTTCACCCCGATCTTTGGGATATATCGAAATTTTGGAAATATCTTCACCAATATAGATCTAATCGAGCGCAAATCTAGAACTGTATAAAAAGGTTTTGAAGGCTTTCGTAGAATTTCTTTAAATATTTTTTTTTTAATTTTGCAGCCATGCGATTCTCACAAAATTCTGTATAAATCTTAGCGAAGGTATTATTCAACTAATAACTGTGCTTTGATTCGATCCGATTCGTATTTTTCGAGTTATTGCGGAAGCAAAATTTCAAACGGCTATATCTGAAACCACTCGGTGGATTTTGTCCATTAACGAACTTTTCCAGCGCATTTGGACTACAAAGCTACACTGAAAATTTCAACTCTCTACCTCATTGCGTTCGAGCGTAATCGTGCCTCGGATTTTTGATCAGTGAGTCGAAACTAATCGTTTAAGACCATTCTCGGCCATTTTTTAAAATTACAGACATTTCGACGAATTGATAGGCACACTGTTCATAGAACAGCGTGCCAAAAATGAATTCATGTGTGAGCGTAGGACATCCTCTCCAAAGCATTCACAATGAACCAATACTCACGATTGTTCCGAATCATGAGTCTTGAAACACTTATTTTAGTTAATAATCGATCTCAAAGATACACCAAAATGAAAGTAACCTCTTAATAAAGATGTTTATTTACCCCTCTACAGCTGCTTCCTTCGTGGACCATAAAGTGATGACACTGTCGTACTGAATTTTAGTTTTATGATGAGGTCGTATGATTTGCCGAGAGGAGCAAGATATTCCTTGCCTAAGATCAGGTTATCGACACTTACTAAAAGGAGGTTCAGGAATGAGAAGACTTGACAAGTTTGTATAACCTCTACGACTATTCTCAAGTCGCAGCGGTTAAATTCGGAGCTACTACAACTCGAGGACCGCGGTCTAGCTTCAGTGGAGATGGGAGTGGATTCCAAAAGGGAACCTTGTAAATGGGCACCAGGCAAATTTAGTTCTCCCAGATTCCCAAGCGTAATATAATAATTCCTAAATTTACCAAAAGAATATTCACGCTGAAAACAAACAATTTATTCCAGTAGCTTACAACCCAGATATTTAGATTTAACAAAATAAACCACTGTGAAACCCTGAATAGGGTTAGGCGGAAATTGTACGTAGATATTCTTACTTGATTCGATTACGCGTCGCTTGAGCTCAGGCACATCCACGTAGTATTACGTGGATGGTCTCGCAATACTCTTTCCCTCGGTGCTCATAATCTGCAACTCTGGATTGGTTGTCCCACAACGTTGTCTACTGACCACCTAATATACACTCGGGATCTGCAACCCTGCGTTGGCTGTCTCACAGCGTTACTTATGGATCACCTTGTATATAATCCAAAGCCTCAGTTCTACTCTTCCTGACAAACAAACCATGATGACAGAAAATAAACCATCAGTGACTCCTCTCAGATAAGAAATAAATGAATCTCCTTAATGCATAATAATTCCGGTTATCAGGATATCAAACAGGCAAGCTATTCGTTATTTAATATTTATATACTTCGTACATACCCTGATATTCGGGGTTATCCTGTGTAAGTTTGCTCCAAAACTAAATCTGGCCGTGCCTCCACCAAATAATCCTTCAAGCACATAGCATTGTTCTGGATACAGAAACATAATTACAACTTGAATTGTTTCTACTAGTAATGACGAGAATAGAACATTTAACACATACCTGTCAAA
Source organism: Halyzia sedecimguttata (assembly GCA_937662695.2). Taxonomy (NCBI): domain Eukaryota; kingdom Metazoa; phylum Arthropoda; class Insecta; order Coleoptera; family Coccinellidae; genus Halyzia; species Halyzia sedecimguttata. The sequence goes on from OW569418.2 coordinate 12,263,402, forward strand.
GTCGCCAAGATCATTCTCGTGGTCAACTTGGATTTGCAAAAGGTCTTTAAATCCTCTTTCGAGATAAGCGGACGTTACCAAAATCAAACCAATATAACCCTCACTAACTTAATTCGATTTTCGAAACTATATCCAACTAAGAAGATTCCAATAATTCCTACAAAGTTTCGAAAATGCGCATAATCAATTGCTTCCTCCGTTCAATCCCCACAAAATGGACGATCTTATCTCACCGACGCCAACTCTGACAAAATTTCAGGACGTCAAAACGAAACAATGTTGCCAATTCATCCGGTCTCTTGAATACAATTCCCTATACGTCGATTGGCAATACCGAGACTCAACCTCAAATTCACTGACAATACAATTGACAAATTTATCGTAAGCAAAACGTAAACAAACTTCTGCCTGGATCAAAAAGGAACGTTACACTTGGCCAAAGAAAGTGATCAAAAACTAACTTCAGCCATCGTTTGAAGCATAAGCGATACCTGCAAATGACCTAATTCATAACTGCGCGCTCAATTCACAGAACAAAAAACTTCATTCAGATGCCCACTGACGGGCAGACTAATGCCTGCTATTCCGTGGAGAAACGCAGGGTACCGGCGTGGGGAATATTAATGCCACGAAAAACATTTCTTCCTTATATAACTATTTGTTACGTAACCGAGTGAAGTTTTCTAGCGAGCGTTTGATGGCTGTTCGGGGGTGATTTACCCCGATAAATTCCCGATATTTATGAGCCAGACCATTTTTCATCCCGGTTCACGGGTCGGAGGTGTCGACGTCTCGCTCTATGCCCGGGAATCTGGAGTTAAGAAGTTTGAGATCTATGGATGCGTCGCTTTGTGTTTTGTTTTTCTCCCCGAGCTCACGGTACGTGTGGAATAATTTAATGAGTTTAGTTGCGCGAAGGGGATAAGTTCACCGTGTTCCTACTTTGCTGCATTGATGAGTTATGAGTTATAAGTTACGGATGAGGCATATGTGTTGTGTTAATCTTGAATTGAGATGAGAAAATATATAGCTACAGTGCCGGCCAAAACTTTTGAATAAAATATTATTATAATATATTATTTTACTAGCTGACCTGACAGATGTTGTCTGGTTCAAACATTGACATTTCTGCTTCTAGCATATTCAACAAATGGTTTTCAATTAGGTGTAAGAATTTTATTGGAACTATGTTCTGAAATTTGTTTCGGCATCACAACTCAATACACTATCATAGCTCTAGTGTCGTGGCTAAGGGATGGGCACAGATCTCACACCACTTCATCTACTGATAGACAAAGTGGCCCATGAAGCCATTCTCACAATATCTAGGAAAGGAACAGGTAATGAGAGTATTGAAAACCAGAAAGACTGTTCCTCTCTAACCATGTACATTTCATCAGCCAAACTTCCTAGTGACGAAATGATTAAGAAAATAAGCATCGACCAGAACTTCACTACGATGCTCGGTAGGAAAAAATACTGGGACAGGGAATTCAATACCCAAGTTCTTAAAAGAAATGCCATTAAAATGGTACATAGACGGTCCAAAAACCACAACAGGAGCTGGCGCTGGAGCAGGCACCAAACGCTCACTATCGCTAGGCTCCTATCCAAGCGTCTTTTAGGCAGAAGTAATTGCAATAAGAAGATGCGTGGAAACGAACCTAGATAAAAATTAAGAGAGATGAGATATAGCAATCCAATCTGAGAGTCAAGCTGCTATTAAAGCTCTGAGTTCCCATATTTTTGAGTCCATGCTAATATGGGCGTGCCAAAGGAAACGCAATGAAGTAGGCAAGAACAATAGGTTCTCCTTCGTCTAGGTTCCTGCTCACGAGGGAATTAAAGGAAATGAGGAAGCCAACGCACCTGCCAAGAAAGGAGCACAAACCACCTTTATTGATCTACTGTGGGGTTGGTAGATACATCTACAAAAGTGGATTTCAAATGGAAAAAGAAACAGAAATAGATATTTTCTGGAGATCTCACCCCGGAATGTATCACTCCAAAAAATTACTCCGGAACTTTGATACTGTCAGATCCAAGAAATATATGGACCTCAGTAAGAACACGCTGCACCTCCTCACAGGTTTCCTCACAAGGCACTGCGGCATTAGGAAGCATATGATAAGATTAGGGCTAGCAGATACTGACGCGTGCAGATTCTGTTGGGAGGAGGATGAAACTTCTGATCACCAGATAACAGAATGCCTCACCATCTCTAACAGTAGCGAAGACGTAGCCTCGGTAAATTCGATTAAGAGTATCCAATACAGGAGAACGGACAATATAATTCACCATGGTAAATTCGATTGAGTGTCCATACAGGAGAATGGACAATAGAACATAAGCGCAAAAGCTCCTGACTTCACGTCAGTGCTTGAACCAATTATTGTTGTGTAGGTAACAGCAAATCGGATAATGGCAAAACGAAAATATTGAAATGTCGAACTTATTTCGAGTATCACTTTCCTATCCTGAATTGGAGGTACAAACAAAAGAGCGGAGATTCCTTAAGTAATTTCAAGAAAAAAAAGTCCTATAAACATGGGATCACAAAATGTTTCGTTTTCGAGATACAGGGTGTTGAAGTTTGAATTTTTCTCAAGTTTTTTTCTCATACTATCTACACTTCACAAGATATTCAAACGAAATTACGCATAGATATTACAATTTAGAGTTACAGTTTAGAGCCACTGTTAATTTGAAAAATGTAAGAAGAAGCTTTGTTGTTATAATAAACTTCATGATCCCTTGTAGTTTTGTCGTATCTGCTACCAATTTCGAGAAAAAAATGTTGAACGATCATCCCGAATTCCTCAGAAATATCCGAATTGTCATAAAAGTTCAGTTAGTTGTTTGTGGTGAATAAATTCATTGTTAGTTTTGACACATCAAATTAAACTTTTGTGATTTGATAAGTAAAGATGGTTGCATTTTAATATCAAAACATTTGACGAATTCCGAAATGACTGACATGCATTTCATGTATGGTCTTGCAGAGGGGAATTCAATAGAAGCTTGGCGTCTTTACATGGAACGCTATCCCAATAGAACAGGGGTGGCCAACCGGTCGATCGCGATTGACTGGTCGATCGTAGCTATAGACCCAGTCGATCGCGGCGGGGCAGGCTGCATCGAATTTCATTTGAAATTTCTACAATTATAGAACTATATATCTATATTGGTAGATCGCGCAGACTTTTGTCAGTAAATAGTAGATCTTGGGTCTCATCAAGTTGGCCACCCCAGCAATAGAGTGATGCCAGGTCATGGAATGTTCTCTCAAATTCATACGCGTCTTTCAGAAGCTGCATCTTTCTCTACGAAAAATATTAATGCAGGTGGATCACGCAGTGTGAGAATACCACGACTTGAAGAGGCAGTTATGAACGAAATAGAAGAACATCCAAGAACCAGTACAAGAAAAATTAGTGTTCTTTCAAATGCAAGTCATCAAGTTGTTTGGCGGATCTTGCTAGCTTCTTTGCTATATCCTTATCACATTGAGGGGTGCTAGCTCTCCTTTTATCCGATGATTAATTTTTGCCAGTGGTACCTTAATAGACTATTGATTCCTCATTTTGATTGTCAAATCCTACTCGCTGATGAAGCCTGTTTCTCAAGAACTTCAATTTTAAATTTTCATAATGAACACATGGGCTGAGGAGAATCCGCAGAAACTTGTAGAAACCCATTTTCAAGAGCAATCTTCACTAAATGTTTGGGGTGGTAATATTGGTTGATTATTTGATGGGTCCTTTCTTCTTACATTTTTCAGAAAACAATTTGCCTTGTTAGTGGAAGATTTGGATACCTCTTATGATACGATGTGAAATGTGGTTCATGCACGACGGAGCTCCTGCTCTTTTTCAGGTTTAGCTAGGCAGTATTTGAACGAAAATTATGAAAACAGGTGGTTTGGAGGGGGGGCATCAGTCATGGTCCACCAGATCCCCAGACCTAAGTAGTTTAGATTTACTTTTACCACCTGAACTCTCTTGTATACTCAATACCAGTGAACACCGTAGACGAACTGAGAAATCGTATAATAGGCACGTTTGATACAGTTAGAATATTCCGGGAGTGTTTGAAAGAGTTCTATTGTCTATGAGAAGAGGAACATAATCTTTTATAAGAGCTGGAGGAGCACATTTTCAGCAATTGCTGTAGTTCAGTTCCTTCGTGACAAAGGAGAGTGTTCTAGAAAAAAAAATCGTTCAAGCACTGACGTGAAGTCAGGAGCTTTGGCGCGTATGCTCTATTGTCCATTATCCGGTAAAGGACACTCTCAATCGAATTCATCATAGTTCAAGCGCTGGCGTGAAGTCAGGAGCTTTTGCAACATGGTAAATTCCATTGAGAGTCTCCAATACAGGAGAATGGACAATAGAACATATGCGCAAAAGCTCCTGACTTCACGTCAGTGCTTGAAACAATTTTTTTTTCGAAATTGGTTCAAGCCTTGACGTGAAGTCAGGAGCTTTTTTTTCGCATATGTTCTATTGTCCATTCTCCTATATTAGACACTCTTAATCGAATTTACCATGGTGCAAAAGCTCCTGACTTCACGTCAGCACTTGAAACATAATAATTTCGATTGAGAGTGTTCAATACAGGAGAATAGACAGTAGAACATACGCGCAAAAGCTCCTGACTTCACGCCAGTGCTTGAACCAATTTTTTTATTCGAAATTGGTTCAAGCAATGACTTGAAGTCAGGAGCTTTTGCGCGTATGTTATATTGTCCATACTCCTGTATTAGACACTCTTAATCGAGATTACCATGTTGCAAAAGCTCGTGACTTCCCGTCAGTGCTTGAAACATGATAATTTCGATTGAGATTGTCCAATACAGGAGAATGGACAATGAATCATACGCGCAAAAGCTACTGACTTCACGTCAGTGCTTGAACCAATTTTTTTTTCGTAATTTTTTCAAAATTTTCTAGCGGTACGGTTCTCACAAAATTTTACAAACGACTTCATGTCGATATTCTACAACTAGTTAGCAAGCTTCAATTCTATCGGGTCTATATGTTTTGAGTTGAGTCCAAGGAGCTAATATTCCAGATGGATATAACTCCGAAACCGTTAGGACGATTATGGCCAACAGCAAACTAAACTCTCCTATTCAGATGCGCAACCTACCCTGAAAATTGCAAGTTCCTATCGCCTTTCGTTCGAGAGTTATCTAGGCAACGGTCACCTATCCAACTACAGAACTCACACAAGGCTGCTCGGATCTCCAACAATATAAATCCGATCGTTTTCAAACTTGGAAGTTGGTAGTAAATTTAGGTTCTGAAGGCTCTCGCAATTTCAGCTATTTAGGATGAATAGTTTCTGATATATAGAAATTTTTTCAATGACATACAATGATTTTTTAAATATTTTCTAGTGATACGATCCCCCCGAAATTTTGCAATAACTTTCGCGTTGGCACATTACAACTAATAACCATGTTTTAATTGGTTTCTGGCATCTTGGCATTCATCAGTACTATGTAGCTTCTCAACAAATTCAACTAAACTGACCCGGGTTAAGCCTCTCAGAGCCGGCTTGGTCGATCATACCTAATCGCCCACGCCATCTATGAGACAAAACACGGAAATCAGCCTTTCCCCACCAGTGAATATTGGAAGCGTGAAATCATACGCCACCATTCACTCGATATTAATCGAGAAACGAGTCCCGCAGAGCTCAGACGGTATCTGCCCAATGGCCGTGAACGCTGTTTAGCGTTTTCAAAAATAATAATGAAAAATGGCGATACCGTTGTTAATAAATCAACAAGTCCAGATTGTTCCTGCCAATAGGGTCCTTCATAAATGGCTTCGTATAATTAATATACTTATGCATATATTTCGCAAGTCAAATAGACCCCAGGGGGTTCAGTGATTAGCTGAGAAAGCAAGAGCAGACGCGTTTCTGGCTTCTTGGCCTTCATCAGTACTATGTAGCTTCTCATCAAATTCAACTAAACTGACCCGGGTTAAGCCTCTCAGAGCCAGCTTGGTCGATCATACCTAATCGCCCACGCCACCTATGAGACAAAACACGGAAATCAGCCTTTCCCCACCAGTGAATATTTGAAGCGTGAAATCATATGCCACCATTCACTCGATATTAATCGAGAAACGAGTGCCGCAGAGCTCAGACAGTATCTTCCCATTGGCCATGAACGTTGTTTAGCGTTTTCAAAAATAATAATGAAAAATGGCGATACCGTTGTTAATGAATCAAATATTCACTGGTGGGGAATGGCTGATTTCCGTGTTTTGTCTCAAAGGTGGCGTGGGCGATTAGGTATGATCGACCAAGCCGGCTCTGTTAGGCTTAACCCGGGTCAGTTTAGTTGAATTTGTTTAGAAGCTACAGAGTACTGATGAAGGCCAAGAAGCCAGAAACGCGTCTGCTCTTGCTTTCTCGGCAAATCAATGAATCCCTGGGGTCTATTTGACTTGTGAAATATATGCATAAGTATATTAATTATACGAAGCCATTTATGAAGGACCCTATTGGCAGGAACGCTCTGGACTTGTTGACGGATTTATATTGGTGGAAAACAAATTTTTTTTCTCGGAAACCATTGAGCCAATTATGCCCTTTAAGAAACTTGTTCGTCATATTGGGATGCGCCACCTACCCTGAAAATTTCAAGTCGCTAGCTCTTTCCGTTCTCAAGTTATCGTGGCACCGGCCGGACGATTGGACTGCTGGACGGCTGGCCCGACAGAATAAAATTTGACCTCGAATTCTTCATCAGGGAATCGAACCTAATTGTTTAAGACCATTTTCATCAAAAAATTCGGAAGTTACAGACATTTGGGCAAAATGATAACGCGATGTTGCCCAGAACATACGCGCAAAAATATCAATCTGTATATTTGCTATCGAAATTTGCATGCCACGTGGTGTGAACTGTCAATTATAATATGTATGGCTAATTTCAGTTGAATGTCTTGTGAAGTGTAGATACTATAAGGAAATAACTTGAAAAAAATTCTAACTTTAACACCCTATACATATATCGAAAACAAAACGTTTACTTTCGCATGTTTATGAGACTTTTTTTTCTTAGAATTACTCAAGGAATCTACTCTTTTCATTCGTACCTCCAATTTAGGAACACCCTGTATATCGGGATATATTTGTGACTTGCGAAAAAGCGTTCGCTGTAGCTGCAAGTAACAGGCGAGCCGGTATTCTAGTGGGGCAATATCTGTCGGGACCGCTAGTAATAATTACATAATATAAAAATTGGTTCAAGCACTGACGTGAAGTCAGGAGCTTTTGCGCGTATGTTCTATTGTCAATTCTCCTGTATTGAACACTCTTAATCGAAATTACCATGGTGAATTATATTGCCTGTTCTCCTGTATGAGACACTCTTAATCGAATTTACCATGGTGAATTCGATTAAGGCTCTCCAATACATGATCATAGACAATATAATTCACCATGGTAAATTCGATTAAAAGTGTCCAATACAGGAGAATGGACAATAGAACATACGCGCAAAAGCTCCTGACTTCACGTCAGTGCTTGAACCAATTTTTTTTCGTGAAGTCAGGATAGAAAGCAATGATGAAAAAATTAACACATTATTGTCTACCTTCAATTCTTCTTGATTCTTCATAATTATTATTGAAAAATATTACTGGAATTAATGTCATATTTAAATAATCAAAGTAAAGAAACTTATAAGTTTAGTTACTAACATATTGAATGAAATTCAATTGAATTCCAGTAATATTCAATTACTTATTCTTAACCAATAAATGTCCATTAATAGATCTAAAGGTGATGAGGTGAAATAATAATAATAATAATAATAATATTTATTGATTTCAAATAATATTCATACAAAAAGTATTTATAAAATTGAAATAGGTCAGATTCATGTTTGACGTCTCCTCACAAGTTCCATATACTCCCTCTGGTTGTATGGTTCGCATTCCAGTAGGAGGCTGAGAATTTCTTTTCGAAATCGAGTGAACTTGTCTATGTTCTGGAGGTAGCGCGGCAGACATCCAAAAACCTTTATGGCCATGAGTTCAGGACCCCTTTCTGGTAGTGCAGTCCTATGCTTGGGCGTGAGATAAGGCAGCACACCTCTCGAGTTGTTCGGATTCTTGAACTTGGAGAACTTGATTTCATGCTTCTTAAAAAACAACAGCAGTCTGAAGACGTACAAGCCATACACTGTCAGGATCCCAAGTTGCTTAAATTGATTTCGGCATGATTGTCGGTAGCCCATCTCGAGCAAAGTTCTTAACGCCCATTTCTGTGCCACAAAAATACTGTCAACACAAGGAGAAGCCCCCCAGAAAATAATGCCATATCCCATGATCGATTGAAAGTTGCTGAGGTACAGCGTTCTTAAAGTATTCAGATTAACTTGGTCCTTCATCATACGCAAAGTATATATAACTATATTGAGCTTACTTCTCAGGTTACATATGTGGGGCTCCCATCCCAATGATTCGTCAACAATAACGCCCAAAAACCTCACAGACTCCCTCACTGGCACAGGGTTGTCATCCTCAGAGATTGTAGCAGGGTAGGTATGGCGAGACCAGCTGGTGTGGAAGAACATACCTTCCGTCTTATCCAAGTTCAAGAGTAACCTATTATCAGAACACCATTCTCTCACATCTCTCAAAACTCGAGCCGCTTCCACCCGTGCTGAAGAAATACTATTGGCACACATCAGGATGTTCGTGTCGTCGGCGTACATGATCTGTTCGCAACTGCCACAGGCACCAGGCAGAGAGTTGATGTATAGCACAAAGAGAAGAGGACCAAGGATGCTCCCCTGTGGCACTCCAGAAACAAGCACCGATGGTTCAGAAAAGAACTCAGTACCCCGATCCTTAATCAAGACGATCTGCTTTCTTCCAGACAGATAACTCTTAAGGAGATTCAATTGTTTGTCTCTAATTCCGTAATATTCAAGCCATCTCAACAGCAATTCATGGTCCACCCGGTCGAATGCCTTCGACAGGTCGAGAAACAAGGCCAGAGGAAATTCACCATTGTCTAAGGCATTGATAATCCCATTCACAAGTTCATATATCGCTGTCTCAGTGCTTTTACCCTTTATAAATCCATGTTGTTGCTCAATAATGATATTGAACTTCCTAAAGAAATGTAACAGTCGACCTGCTAGAACCTTCTCAAAAATTTTTGAAAAAGAAGTAAGTGAACTTATCGACCTGTAATTGGACAAATCCTCGACATTCCCCCTTTTGAAAAACGGTCTTATTATGGTTGTCTTAAGTTGGTCAGGGAAAACTCCCTCAACAAAAGACCTGTATATAATATGAGCAAGTGGAGCAGCAATTGTGTGAATATTGTCCTTAATTACACTCAAAGGAATTTCATCATAATAATAATAAGTCGTAATTTGTCCGGCGCATTTTTTCATTCTTTTATACAATATAAAGTAAAATATATATCTATGGGAGATGATAGCCCTTATTAAGGGCCCTGTAGCGGGCTTCGAACATCTGAAGTTCTGAATCATCATCGCTTGGACTTGGACCGGTCAGACCTGGTTTTGAAAGAGACCCTCCTGGCCTTACGAGCAGCATTTTTGAATTCAAATATTGAAGGGATTTCAAGAGTGAATATCTTCGAAAACTAGCGGAGGCGATTCTTCTCCACTAGATCCCATTCGCCTAGAGAGAAGTATTTTTGCGAGAGGAGACTTTTGAAAGGTTATGTATTATTTTTAATTTGTTCGTTTCCTCCTCTTGTCTTTTCATTTTTCAGGTTGAGTTTCGGGTACCTTGGAGAAACCTATCCGTTTGTTGACGAGGGAATCCACATTGAAGAAATATATCCCCATCAATATTTTTAAATTTCAGCAAATTTTGTAAACAATAGTTACAAATCACCACACTCACGGGGAGAAAGGGTTTTTTGCTGAGGTTTTTCCCTAAGCTCTTGTATCATACGTCGAATTGTATGGTACCCCGTTACACCAACCTCTGCTAACACATATACAGCTCTCAGTCAAAAGAATATATATATATTTCATAGTATGTGCAGTACATAAAGTGAAATGGTGTCAAAACAAAACAAATTATTCAATTATTAATATAATCTTTCAAGGAATATGGTTCCAATTCAATCAAGAACTCCCTAACTCTTTTTTTAAAAGTTTTAAAATTCAATTCCCTTTTTAGCTTATTTGGAAGTCTATTGAAAAGTTTTATACACACATACGATGGGTGCTTTTCGGTCAAAGTTAGTTTATGAACTGGATAGTGCCGATTCAATGATCTAATTGGATAATTGGTACTTCGGGTGTGAATTGAAAACATATCCTTGTTCTTAAAATAAAAAAGTAAGCACTCTATTATGTAGATTCCGAATAGAGTCAACAACCTATTTCCCTTGAAGATTCCTCTACAAGACTGATTGAAACTCATTTTAAACATATACCTTATCACTCTTTTCTGTATAATAAACAGCTTATCTACCTCAGAGCTTGTTCCCCAAAACATGATCCCATATCTTAACAAAGATTCAAAATTAGCAAAATAAATTATCTTCAAACTTACAAGATTCATATATTTCGAAATAGTTTTTATACCAAAGCCTACGCTACATAATTTTCCAGCCAGGTGATCAACATAACATGACCATCTAAGAAAGCCATCTAGTTGCACCCCTAAGAATTTAACCGATTCCTCAACTTTAATTTCACAATCACCTAAATTGGTCACACTTTCCATTGATTTATTAGATCTGCTTGTTCTGAAAATCACCGCCGATGTTTTGCTTTCATTAATCACCAATTTATTCTTAGTTAACCAAGATTTCAATTGATTGTATATTGGTGCAGATTTATCTTTGATTTCATCGAAGTCAATTCCATCTATTATAAAATTTGTATCGTCAACAAAGGAAGTTAACAATTTAGTTATCTCTGTTAAATCGCATATATCAATCATAAATATAATAAACAAAATAGGACCCAAGACGCTACCCTGGGGTATTCCATAATTTGTCATTAACACATCTGATTTAATTTCTTTTCCATTTATCGAAATGGAAACTCTTTGTGATCGATCAAACAGATATGAAGCGATCCATGTCTTTGCACTGCCTCTAATTCCAAGTTTATCCAACTTGATCAACAAAAACTGACTGCACAAGCAATCATATTTGCTCGTTAAATCAATGAACAAACCTAATCCAATCCTTCCATCCTCGATCAAATTAATAATTCTTTCCGTGAACTGATATAACGCCGTTTGCACTGAACGCCCCTCCAGATAGCCATGTTGGGAGTCGTTAAAAAGATTACATTCTTTCATGAAATTTATCAGGCGTGTACGCATGACGTGTTCAAATATTTTAGAAAAACAGGACAATAAACTAATAGGCCTGTAGTTATCAAACTTAGACTCGTCACCTTTCTTAAATATTGGCTTTATTATAGCCAATTTCAATTGTTTTGGAAATACTCCAACTCTGAGTGAATTATTTACAATATAAGAAATTACATGTTTGATTTCACGAGCACAAAACTTCATTATGTTCACCGGTATTCCGTCATCACCACAAGAATATTTGTTTTTTATTAATGCCATAATGTCAGATATTTCTTCAGGACTGGTAGGATATAAATCGATAGTACTACCGTTATCAGGCAAGTGACATGTGAATGGTAGATTATATAAGTTGTTTAATAGATTTGGAATTTTCCCTATCAGAAATTTGTTGAACTCATTCGCTAAATCGTCTGAACCTTCTTCAAAATACCCGTTTTTATTTTCTTTTACTTTTCCTGTGATGTCATTACAAATTGACCACATTGTTTTGATCTTATTATCGGATTCTTGGATTTTCCTGTTATAGAAATCAGACCGTGCAGCCGAAAGCAAATAATCATAATTTTTCTTTTCATGATCATAAAAGGTTTTATAAGAATTATCACATGACTTCAATGTTAATAATATGTCTAATCTAGATTTACTTTCCCTTATTTCTTCAGTATCATAGTAATTTATGTTTTTCTTTTTTTTGACCTTCATATTTTTCAATGGAAAATGTTTTTGAAATATTAGTGAAAAAGACTGAATGAAACAACCCCACTGCAAATCTATATCCAACTTATCAGCCAAAAATACTGTATCCCAGCCCTGCTGCCGCAGCTCACTCTGGAAATTAAGTTTATTTTCATCGTTATATAATCTACGATAGATTGACTTCTCCTCATTTGTCACATTAATACTGAAACTTATTTTTTGTCCCAGATGATCTGAAAAAGCAGCGCTGAGAACTTCTGATGCAACTTCAAAATTAACAAATACGTTATCTACACAACTTTTTGTATTATGAGTTATTCTAGTTGGCTGGTGAATTGTGGGATGTAAGTCAAAAGATAACATCAAATTAAGAAAATCAGACCTGCCACTCGATCTTTCTAATAAGTTGACGTTGAAATCTCCCGCCACTATTACATACTTATTTTCATTCATCACTATTGTGAGTACTTTTTCTAACTGTTCCAGAAATATACCCATTTCACTAGATCTACCACATGGCCTATACACTGAGAGAACTATAAAACTTTTTTTCTCCACTATCACTTCCGCCGCTGCACACTCGAATTGGTTGATTATAGAGAAAGCTTCAAATTTTCTTCTTCTTTTGCTTGTTACCTCTTCATGGACATATATGGCTGCTCCACCATGTTTACCACTGTTTCTGCACACCCATGCTACTAGTTTCAGATTATTCAACTTACGTATTAATTCATTTTCAGATTTCCAATGCTCTGTTACACAAACGATTTTGCAATCAGGTTGATTACTCAGGAGGTGTTGAAAAGAATCCACACTATTTCCTATAGATCTCATATTCTGATGAATGAGCTCATATTTCCTTGCAGAATTTTTTTTAGTGATCGATATTTTAGGACTAGTTTTATCTTCTTCGACATTGGTTGGGATGTTCATAAAAATCAGCTGTAGGGCAATTTACCTTGTATGCCTGCATGTCAAATCTTTTTACTACAACATTCTCAGGCCAAAATTGAGGTTGATATGGTTCGTCTTTTTTCCCATAAGGCACCCTCACTAGAAAACTTTTCTGGTTGCTTTTTATGTTTTCAAACTGTAATTCTTTAATTTCAGACGCATTATTGTTTTTCAAAGATTTTGCTGTGGCAATGATCTCATTTGGCGTGATATTGAATATAAAGTATGAATTAGTAATTCTTTTTCTTGATGTAAAACTAGAACCCGTCTGTGAAGGGTCACTGGTCACAGACTCCACTGTTGCCCCTCCAAAATGTTCTAGGAATCTATTGGCAAGGTCTGACGGGGAACCATGTGTGGAAGGTAAACCTCCAGAGCACTTTTGTTTCCCGGTGATGGTGTTAATTATTCTCCAAACAGTTTGGGATCTATTTGATGACGATACTACTGTTTCTTCAATTTGTGAATTCTTGGTTGCAGCGAGTGTCAAGTCATATTTCCTCTTGACGTTTTTGTATACCACTTTATAATCAGGATCTACAAGTGATACTGTGTGATAGAGATTCAATAGGTTCTTTAAATTTACCAATTGTGGCGTGGTTACCTTTTTTTATGCTTTATTTTTCTGGTGACCTTTGGGAAACATTTTCAAATAGTGACTTGAACATATTGAAAAAGTCATCCCATAGCTGATTCACATTATCAGTTGAAGAAAATATATGGCTCCAATCTATATTATTGAGCTGGACAGCAAAATTTGCTCTGGTTTCAACATTTATGAGTCGATGAGTTATGGTCCTTGAGAGATGCTTTTGTAAAGGTGCATTAGTTGTGTACCTCAGTCCAGAGTGGTCTGAGATATGATACTCTATGATTACAGTATTTCCAGGGTAATTGCTAAGTATGTTATCGACACATGATCCTGATACAGGGCGTGTTGGTTGCCTGGTCCCTATGCTTACATTATATTCCTGAAGAACTGCAATAAACTCGCGTGCATCTCTATTAGTAGATTTGATATTAATATTGAAATCTCCAGCTATGATAATTCTAGACATGTCACGATGGCAAATAGTTAGAATGCTTCGCAACTTTAGCAGAAATAAATCAACATCGGAATGAGGTGCTGTATCAGGTATTTATTTATATATGCATAAAACAGTGAACTTACAATCTCGTGAGGTAACTTGAACTGCAGAGCATTCAATAACATTCAATACACTCATTGCAGTGAGATCTGATCTTTCGCTTACCTTAAGAGAATTTCTAATATAGAGGGCACTACCTCCATGTTTACCTCTCAACCTGCAGCAACATGATCCAAGCTCATAACCAGGTAGATTGTACACTGCCAACTCTTCCCTAGACTTCCAGTGCTCAGTTAGGGCAACTATATCAGGATCCTGTTCATCAATTAGCTGAATTAAACGATTAAAGGAGGTACTGATTGATTGTACATTTTGAGTAATCACACAAAGTGGTTCATTCCTGGTTCCATGATGTGCGGTGATCCCAGTTTGCTTCTTTTTTAAACTGTTGTTCCACATGTCTACGTAGGGTTGTCTTTCTGGAAAAAATTGCGAAAAGAAAATTCTCTGACAGTAACTCCACAAGGCCAAAAATCATCACCCTTCAACATGTTGAAGATTTTATCTGTGGGCACTCCGATGCTGAAAGCGGAATTCCTGCCTTTAGTTACAAGTTTTTTGATTTCAATATTCTCATAGCCATCAATTTCCTTAAGATAGTCTCTAATAGCATCCTCTGGTACATCATTTCCTGATATTTTTCCAATGTAAAGCCATTTTTTCTTTGAGACAGCTTTAAACTTCGCGGATCCATTAATCGTTTTAGGTCCAACCGATACAATACACTCGGGTCGCTTTGTTCTCATTTTGGCGCGGGTTACAGTCTGCCATTCATTACGATTAATACGATTCTCAGTGTAATCGATTTCGGAATTTTCGAAAAAATCGTGTACATTTTTCGCAAATTCTCCGTGTTTTTGCATCTGTGTCCGCATATCAACATTCGATTGAGATTGAGGTTGGATTTGTTCTGTTTCTGTTCCAGAGCGATGTTTCTGTCTTGATGGCGCGTAATTCAAACTTATTGCTCCATCTCTCTCTGATTGCGTACGTGAGGGTGCTACATCATGTAAACTGGAACCAATATTATTGGGACGGACAGGCCGGCTAACATGTGTTGTTGAGTCGTTCGGTTGTTTATCATTAGCTTTTTTTTTGCACACTCTTTTTATCGATATCACATATTCTTTGAACTAGGAGGTTATTATTCTCTGTTAAAACCTTATTTTTTTCTTGAACTTCTCTTAATAATTCTTTCAGTAAATTATTTTCAGCATTGACCTTTTCAAATTTGAGCTTGATTTCCATAAACTGAAATGCCTGATCATGACAAGCCCCATTCTCATTGTCCTCTTCTACATTTGAAACTTGGGTCGTTTGGTGTACACAAATTGCATTTCTCTTTTTTGCTGCTTGATTCATGCATGAAAAGTGGAAACTTCCACCGCACTTGATACACACAACATATTCTAACACTTTTTTGTTACAATGATTACAAAATTTTTCGTCTTTATTTGAACTTTTATAAACTTTTGAAGAGCGATCTTCAGACACGTCTTCATCGCCCGCCATCTTTATCGCATATATAAAGATATATTCTCATTAGTGATAGAAAAACAGGCCTAAAATTCCTCTCTACCCATCACGAGATTTAATATCCAAAAATGAGCCTCTCATCTTACAAGATCAGAAGCCTTCAGCAAAATTTCAGCGATATCATATTAAAAATAATACATAACCTTTCAAAAGTCCCCTCTCGCAAATATACTCCTATGAAGGCACATGGATCTGTTGAAGAAGAATCGCCTTCTGGATTTCTCAAAGATATTCACTCTTGTTCATAGAAATCCCTTCAATATTTAGTTGCCTCCTCCTAAGGAGGATCTCTTTCAAAACCAGGTTTGACCGCTAATGAAGGGCTATCATCTCCCATAGCTTTGTGATGAAATAACACGATTTTCCCATAACATACGCGCTTAAATATGTCATCATGACATTCATATTTTGAAGGTTCTCGCAAAAATACGACCATAGACAACATATCATACGACGATTCGCATCCAGCTACCGAACTCACAAAGCTGCTCGGTTTTCCAAGAATATAGATCCAATCGTGTTCAAACTTGGAAATCTGCAGTAGAATTAGGTTCTGAAGGCTTTTCCAAAATTTCAGCCATGCCGGACGAATAGTTTATGATAGATAGAATTTTTTTCAATTATTTTTAATTATTTTTTTTAAATTTTCTAGTTATACCATCCTCACGAAATTCAGCAAGAATTTTCGCGTTGGCATTCTACAACTAATAACCTTGTTTGAATTCAATCGGTTATGTATTCTTCGAGTTAATGAGGAACAAAAAACAACCAAATTTCAGAAAATTTCAGATGGCTATAACTCTAAAACCGTTTGGCCGATTATGCTTATAAACGAACTCAAATGTCGCATTCACATGCACGACCTAACCTGAAAATTTCAACCAGCTATCTCTTTCCGTTCTCAGGTTATCGTGCCATAAATAATATTTTTTAATAATTTTTTTAAAATTTTCTAGTGCCACAAATCTCACAAAGTTTCACAAACGTGCTTAGGTTTATATTCTACAACTATTCAGCAAGTTTAAATCCGATCGGATATATTTTGGTTGACAACAAAATTATTACTCGGAAACCATTGGGCTGATTATACTCATTAACGAACTCGTCCGTCGTATTGGGATGCGCCACCTACCCTGAAAATTTCAAGTCGCTAGCTCTTTCCGTTCTCAAGTTATCGTGGCTACGGCCGGACGGACGGCCGGCACCACAGAATCAAATTTCACATTTGGGCAAAACTATAACGCGATGTTCCCCAGAACATACGCGCAATAAATAACCATACATGACTTTATCCACAACTATTGTATAATGTGTACATTATAGTTGTGTTTACTCAAGTATAATGGTATTCATGATTCACTAATAAATATTCATTTTGTTGTAGCCCACAACCATGGTAAACATCCATATAAAATGATATCTATGTGAAATATCATTTCGGGGTGCATAGGATTCCAACAATTTCAGAATTTCCAAGGAAGATTTTATCATCTTGTATAAAGCATAGGATTCAATTCGCTTCTAATTACTGTTATTATTCACCCGGGTGATTTACGAAACTCGCCTCCGCCTCGTTACTTAACTTCACCCTCGAGAATAATGACAGTCATAATACGCTCATTGAATAATATACTATCACTAGCGGACCCTACAGAGGTCCTCCTCGAACGTTGGAATGCCTGCTATAAGTGGGATCAGCAAAATATTGTTTTCAATTTTCGATTTTTCGATATACTCAACACCTCCTAAAAGGAAGGCCGATCAACTCCCATCACTTTTTACAATATGGCGGCGATAGTGGATGAAAATTCAATCGACAGCTGTTTTGTTTGTCAATAGTGAATGCTTAAATCACCGTTGAAAATTTGATTTCAAGTAGAGATTCACTGCAGGACTCACTGTTACCAACTCATTGTCCAGATTATATGGTAGAATAATAAAAGGAAGAACAGAAGATGAAATACATGTCATAGAAGAACAGAAAGGGTTCGAGGCAGGAAGATCATACGTTGACAATATTGTTTGCCCGAAGCAGCTTGTGGAAAGAAGAACAGAGAGAAACTTGACCTTTCTAAACTTGCAGAAGGCTTATGATAGTGTACCACTCGCTAAATTGTGGAAGACTTTGGAAGAAAATGGCGTAAGCCAGATATACAATTAAGGGAGTGAAGGAGATCTTAACGGATATTTCAGCAAGGGTGAAGGTGGGAACCAAACTGTCTAACGAGTTTCGTATCTCAAAAGGTCTCCGACAGGGCTGTCCAATATCACCGACCCCGTTTAAGGTCTATCTTGCCTCGACTCTGAAACATTGGCGAAGAAAATGTCGAAATATGAGAATCCAAAAAAAAATTTAATATACTTTTCACTCTACACTTTGCTGACGGCCTGGTCATCAAGGCCAAATATGAGGAGGATATTTATTATATGTTGAGAAAAATGGATGAGGCATATATAGAGTGGGGGTGACCATAAACACCTTCAAAACAAAATATATTGTTGTGAATAACGGCAGGAGTGATCTTATGCTGCGAGATGAAATAATACCGGGAGTAGATGAATATGCCTATCTTGGAATGACTCTCACAGATGGCGGATCCAGTGGAAAGGGAAATAAAGAAAAGGATAGCCCAAGGATATTTTATATAAACATCCTTATTATTTTATATAAATATACTTCTGATAACAAAACAACCCTTTTTGCGTGTTTGTTCTGGGGAGCATCACATTATCATTTTGCCCAAATGTGTGTAACTTTCGAATTTTTTGACTAAAATAGTCTCAAACGATTTGGTTCGACTCCCCAATGAAGAAAGAGCTAACGACTTGAAATTTTCAGGGTAGGTGGCGCATCCCAATACGACGGACAAGTTCGATAATGGGCATAAGCGGCCCAATGGTTTCCGAGAAATAGTTTTGTTTTCAACCAATATAAATCCGATCGAATTGAAACTTGGTGAATAGTTGTAGAATATAAACCTAAGCATGTTCGTGAAATTTTGTGAGAATAGTATCGCTAGAAAATTATTAAAAAATATTTTGTTGTCACGATAACCTGAGAACGGAAAGAGATAGTAGCTTGAAGTTTTCAGGTTAGGTTGTGCATCTGAATGCGACATTTGAGTTTGTTTAAAAGTATAATCGGCCAAACGGTTTTAGAGTAATAGCCATCTGAAATTTGGTTGTTTTTTGTTCCTCATTAAGTCAAAAAATACGAAACCAATTGAATTCAAACATGGTTATTAGTTGCAGAATGCCAATGTGACAATTCTTGCAAAATTTCGTGAGGATAGTATTCGTAGAAAATTTTTAAGAAATCATTGAAAATTTAAAAAAAAAGTTCTATATATCAGTAAAGATTCGTTTGAAATTACTGAAATTTTGCAAGGGCCTTTAGAACCTAACTATACTGCCAAGTTTCAAGTTTTAACGCGATCGGTTAAATATTGTTGGAGATACGAGCAGCCTTGTGCGAGTTCAGTAGATAGATGACCGCTGCCTCGATAACTTTCTAACGAAAGGAGATGGGGACTTGCAATTTTCAGGGTAGATTGCGTATCTGAATGGAAGATTTTCGTTTTTGGGCATAATCGGTCTAACGGTTTCCGAGTTATACTCACCTGGAATATTATTTCCCTCTTAATTCGAATTTACCATGGTAAATTCGAATTAAGAGTGTCCAATACAGGAGAATGGACAACATAATTTACCATGGTAAATTCGATTAAAGGTGTCCAATACAGAAGAATGGACAATAGAACATACGCGCAAAAGCTTTTGACTTCACGTCTTAGCTTGAACCAATTTTTTTACATTACAAATTTCAAATTTTTTTTCAGATGCACTTTCATCATAGGAATCCGCTGATGTCATTCTCAACTCTAATCAACCAATACTTTCGGAGATATGATCATTCAAAATTTCAATTATAATTATTCTCAATTCTATATATGATTTCATAGAATACTCTAATAATAATTTCCTGTTGTATATAAAGCCAACATGAGATGAGAAACAGACCTAAGTTTCGAATTCAATTACGAAAATTCTTGAGACTTAGCGCACAGAAGACAAATTGAAAAAGTGGAAAGCCCTGTGGACAGGAGCTTTGGCCCTCTTGCTCAAACTTTGAAAAGTATTGGTTTCTCCGAAAGTATTGGTTTCTCCAAGTTGCGAATAATATCAATGGATTCTTATTCAATTCATTTTATTTTATGATGCAGTTCTATCATAAGATTCCATTTATATAATTTCCAACTCGGAGAAACCTATACTTTCGGAGATATAATATGTCAATGTTTGAACAAGAGTGCCAAAGCTCTTGTCCACAGGGCTTGAACCAATTTTTATCTCAGAATCTGATCCTACGAAAATCTCTGGATGTGGTGGACAGGAGTTTTATGATATTATGCGAACTCTCACAGTGCTACCTATTTTGGCGTCGGCCTACTCTAAAACCCTTTTTACTGGGCCACAATATCCTTAGAAACAATAAATATGTGAACTACTTGCAAATTGTTGAACCGTTAGAAAGTCCATTCAATTGAAAAACACTCTTGTCTCTTGCAATGTTTTCTAGAAAGCAAGATTTTTGAGAAAAATCTAAAAATATTATTGACAAGTACATAGAATTCCACACGAATCTCGAAAAGCGTACAACAACATTATTAAATTACTATCAAAAATCTTTAATTTCATGAAATACTTGCAAGAGACAAGGAAGATTTTCAATTGTATGAGCTTTCTGACGGTTTAGCAATAAAATTTTCAAGGGAAAATGCGGTCATAAGGGAGTCCATCGCCAAAAAAGTATAATAACTATACGAACCCATATTGGCACAACAGTCTGAACTCTTTAAAAAAATTGGTTTAAGCACTAACGTGAAGTCTGGAGCTCCTGACTTCACGTCTTTGCTTGAACCAATATTTTTTTTCGTAGTTGGTCAAGCACTGTCGTGGAGTCAGGAGCTTTTGCGCGTATGTTCTATTGTCCATTCTCCTGCATTGGACACTCTTAATCGAATTTACCATGGTGTAAAAGCTCCTGACTTCACGTCGGTGCTTGAACCATGTCGAGAGTGTCCAATACAGGAGAATGGACAATAGAACATACACGCAAAAGCTCCTGAACCTTTTTTTTTTAATTTTTAAAATTTTATAGCTGTACAGTTCTCACAAAATTTTACACACGTTTTTATGTCGATATTCTACAACTAGTTAGCAAGATTCAATTCGATTGAGTCTATGTTTTATGAGTTACCGAGGAAATAATATTCCAGATGGATATAACTCCGAAACCGTTGGGCTCATTATGTCAAACAGCGAACTTAACTCTCCTATTCAGATGCGCAACCTACCCTGAAAATTGCAAGTTCCTATCTCCTTTCATTCGAGAGTTATCTAGGCAACGATCACCTATCCAGCTACTGAACTCACACAAGGCTACTCGGATCTCCAACAATATAGATCCGATCATGTTCAAACTTGTAACTTGATAGTAGAGTTAGGTTCTGAAGGCTCTCGCAAAATTTCAGTCACGTCGGATCAATAGTTTGTTATTTATATACAAATTTTTTCAATGATTTTTCAAAAATTTTCTAGTGTTACGTTGCTCAACAGATTTTGCAAGAACTTTCGCGTTGGCATTCTACAATTTACCATGTTTGAATTGGAACAGTTTTATATTTTTCGAGTTATTGAAGAAATAACAACCAAATTTCAGATAGGTATATCTCGCATTTAGATGCACAACCCAACTAGCAAAAATAATTTTATAAAGGTTGTAAGAACTGCTATACAGCATATCTTATACAAACGTATAAATCTTATAATGCGGTTATAAACCATTATACAATGTCTTTACAACCAAAAAAGGCCCCACTTTACACAACCGTTTAGTTCTTTTAGGATATCCTTTAGTAAACTACACAACCGTTATAGGATAATCAATATGATGACTATATAACTGTCCCATAAGTATGTCTTCAAGATTACTTATACAATGTATTTGGGAACTGCTATAAAACTATTGTATAACAGTACTCTTATTCTGCGGTTTAAGAGTATTTAACGGACACATAGAACTACTAAGAAAGTATTATATAAGTATTTTATAATGCAGACAGAATAGCTAATACAATAATTTTGTTCTCTACCGTTGAAATTCGGAATAGAATTATCACAAGAATATTTTATTAGGTATGTGTTAACGTTCCCGTTGTGTCATGACAGAGGAGTAAGATCCAATATCAGGCATTATTATGGCGGTGGGTGATGGAGATGGGACCTGTTGTTAATCATATTGAAAATATTAAAGACCTATATCGCTACTGTGGGGGCCAAATTTATTTGCGCAGCTAACTTTTCTGACAATATATATAAATTTTGTTGGTAAAAAATTAAAGCGCCTCAGTTTAGCGTACATTTTATTGGTATTATTGAAAAATAAAAAATAATGTTTTATTTGTTGAATTTTCAACTTAAAACAAAGCATGTATTATGGCTGTTGTAAAAGCGGAAAAAATCTCATATTTCTTTGGAAAATCTATTTTTATTTCACCCTTTTTCGTTTCTACATGATTTTTTCACAATGGCGGCGGTTTCTGAACAGCCGAACGTTTAATAAATATGGCGTATATAGTAGAATACAAATTAGATACCTTATACAATGATTCTGTTTTCTTCTGAGCTGTATACGATATTAAAGTTCTTTAATGTTGTTTAATGCTGCGCCATAAAATTGTTTTTAACAGTCTCAGGAATCATGGTGTAGTTTGATACTTGACCACTTTTAACTGTTGCCAGATTTAATAATACATTCAAAATATTTTCCCACAGCATTTTGTTTATTACAGAAATAATAGGTTAGATATTTATATAAAGGATGAGAATTGGACCATGAGTATAGCGAGTGGTCCAACACATTGTGTGCAAAAAGGACACGTCGCTGTTTTGCATAAAGTGTAGGCTACACAAGATTTTTTTGTGATAACTATTCAATTATTATTTAAAAAAAACAACAATCTTAATACTTTTCTTAAAGAACTCTAATGTAACTATTTATACCATCTTTTAACGTCGCTATTACAAGTAATAAAATAGCTATGCAACCGTATCCTAATCTGTATAACACTGTTTTAAAATTATTTTATAGGAATTTTAGAGTACGTTATGCAACTGTTATAAAATTTGTCGTCTGATATGAGTTGTGAGAACGTCTATACAACAGCATTATAGAAATCCATCTATTTTATGATCAAATTGTCGTATTGAGACGCATTAAAAAATAATGTTATCGTTTCAAGCGGCGCTATACGATAGTTATGGAACCATTTCGTTCTTTTAGGGGTCTATTTTGCTAGTTGCGAACCTAACCTGAAAATTTCAAATTGCTCTCTCTTTCCGTTCTCAAGTTATCGTGACATAAGAAATATTTTTTAATAATCTTTTTAAAATTTTCTAGTTCCACGATTTTCACAAAATTGCACAAACGTGCTTAGGTTTACATTCTACAACTATTCACCAAGTTTAAATTCGATCAGAATTATATTGGTTGAAAACAAAATGATTACTCCATTTTCGTAAGAAATTCGAAATTTACAGACATTTGGGCAAAATGATAACGCAATATTCCCCAGAACATACGCGCAAAACGGTAAGTAAAATTCTTAGAGGGATCAAAACATCCATTTAGATCCCAGGAAAAAAACTCAACCGGGGTGCAGCGATTCGGGTCATCGAATACATACTGCATATAAAACACCACAGAAGTAAAATCAGTACTCTTTTGCGCTTGTTCACCTTAACAAATTTGTATTGAATGATGAGTGCTTCAACCTAAGTGGAAATGGCGAACCAGATATTAAGTTAGACGGTAGTGGTCACCATGCCACTGTTGGTTCAAAAATCAACAGTGTTGTGCCTCAGCTGGCGTAAGGATACACCAACATAGCCTTAACAGAACACAATTGACTCTCACCACTCGCACAAGCTCCTCAGAAGTCTACTTGGGTAAGACCTCGGGAATTCAGTATAGTCATAATCATCTCATTAGCAAGCGCATTAAAGCAGATTGACCCAACGTCAATGATTTTTTAGCTTTTTAGCTTGTTCCATTGTGAACGCAGTCTGAATTGGCGCGCTTACTAATGACAAGATTATGACTATCCTGACCCTCCTAGTTCTTCCCCAAAGAGAACCCCTCTGAAACTCCTAAGAGCTTGTGCGAGTTAGGAGACACTGTTGATATTTGACCCAACAGTGTATGGCAGCCACTACTAACTAGATCTCCAGTTCGCTCTATCTACTGAGTTTGAAGCACTCATAATTGAATACAAATTTTTCAACGCGAAAAAGAATATTTAGCGCTCTTGTTCCTCGGAACTGAGTGCTTATCAATTTGCCCAAATGTCTGTAATTTTCGAAATTTTGGCTGAAAATAGTCTTAAACGATTTGGTTCGACTCACTGTTCAAGAATCCGTGGTCGGAATCGATTCTGTCCGGCCGGCGGTCCGTCCGGCCATCCGGCCGGCCGTTAACACGATAACTCTCGAACGGAATGAGCTAGACAGTTGAAATTTTCAGAGTAGGTTTGAGGGATAAATATCTCGGTTGAGTTCGTTATTGGGCAAAATCGGTCTGATAGTTTGATAATTTTTCTTACAATAGAACTTTCGAATTCAAATTTTTTTAAGATGCAGTTTCATCATTAGAATCCATATTTATCATTTCAACTCTAACAAGCTAATCCTTTCGGGGATATGATGTTTCAAAGTTTCAATATTACATCGTAAGTTCTATGTATTCACAGAATGTGAACACAGAATCTGTCTGTGTGACTATTCATAAATGTCATCTTTTCCAGCTATTAGAGATTGTCAATTCCTATATTTCCTATTGGAAAGCAAGTATTCGATTCTTGAATGTGTGAATATATACAAGACTGTTTTGATGTAGTTTATGGAGGCAATAGGAAAGAAGAACATAATGGAATCATCAAAAGAAATTACTGTTCGTTGACCACTGAGGTTAATATTACCCTTTACTTCCTTAAGTAGTGGTAGTGTGACATGTTCCTACATACAGTATTTTCATAATGTTGCTTGAGAAAAAATACTGGAATATGGATCTGCATTTGTGTATAAATCATTTTTTCATGAGTTAGGGTTCATAATACAGAAAAGAATGTGTTAGTGGTATGAACTATTAAATATCAAATTATGAAAAGAGAATAGTATTTTATTAATATATTTTGAACTATTAAAATAATTTGTTCGTAATCCACTAACTACTCAAATATCAGGAATAAATGGACAATCTGCTATTATTAGTCTCCAGCCATTCTCTAGACATTTCGATAATACTTTCCTTAGGTATTTCGAGTTGTGAAAACTATGCTCCGAGTGTGACAACAACCCATTCTATGAGGTTGAATCATTGCAGATTGCTCCTTTAATCTTGATAAATAAATTTAATTACAATTTTCAAAGCATTTTTTTAAAAGATAATTTATGAAGCATTTTTCTTAAACGACAGTTTTTTTAAATTGATTGTTTTTCATGATGCAGTTCTATCATAGGAATCCATTGATATAATTCCCAACTCTGAGAAACCAATACTTTCGGAGATATTATTTGTCTGTTTGAACAAGAGCGCCAAAAAGCTCCTGTCCACAGGGCTTGAGCCAAATTTTATATTTGTTCACGTTTTATCACGTATTTCAAATGGATAAATAATTGTATTTGCTAAAAAGCTGAATCATTATTTATGCGTACAATATGTAGGTTCAGAGTCATGTGAAGAAAATCAATCTGGCAAGGTTCGAAATTTGAGAGTTGAAAAGAGAGGAGATTTGACGAAGCAGTGCGTGAAAAATTTCAGGCAGTGTAATGCCCTTCCCTAAGCTCTTTAAGGGTCTGCAAAAAAAGAGACAAAATTCCAGAACTTCCTCAAATAAAGAACACTCATAATAATGTCAGTTGAATCATTTCTCATTTCTAGTTGTCAGATCAAAGCAAGAATGAGACTTGGTACAAAAATTTTCATATTTATCAAATCTAGAAAAATGTATTCCGTTCAACAAAATTATATTTCAGGAATGAAATGAATGAACCCTTCGGATCGTAATGAAAAAAGCGACATTGTGAATTGAATATCCCGATCCTTTACAGCTTTACACAGATATCTAACATCATTCCGCAAACTTATTGAGGTCCCCTGTTTTCCTCATTATATATACGGGTTTCCGTTGGATTATCAAGTTTTCTCTGTATCTCAACCAAGATTACTCAAGGTAATTATTTCTGGAAAAGTTATGTTGAAAGGGAGCATGCTGATGAATGGAAGCGAGCTACAATATATCTTGGGGTTTAGATGTTGTGAGTCTGAAGCTAATTCTATTCCGTCCTCAGTATAATTTTATGATAACATGGTAACGACGCCTGTTTGTTTTGTTCGGTCGGATGAGTTTCAATTGATTCCACGGGTTTGTGGTTGTGATCAGTTGGGAATTTCCTAAGAATATAATGATTCACCCCTTCAGAATGTGCTGATTCCGGTTTTCAATTACTTTAATATCTACTCCGTAACACAGGGACTTCTACTATTGAAGCCTGTGACCTGATTTTTCTAACATTGGCTGTATTGTGATCGTCCAGTGAGTAGGACTACTCACTAAATTTGTGTAGGCAACCCACTTACCCTCAACGAAACAAGGAATATGGCTGTGATAATAATAATTATAATAGTGTCTTTATCCGAATATATGAAACAAAGTCGCCATTGCGTTGGTTACACCATTTTTAACTCAATATCGGATGAACTGTTTGTTATGAAACTTAATTTGATGGATTCATCTACGGTCAGTTATTATAAAATACATTAAAACTTAAAACTCTGAAAAACTTTATGGAAAATTTACTTATGAAATTTGTAATCTGTAATTTGGATAGAGTGCACGACAGGCACCCATAATGCCCGTTATTGAAGCAACCTGAAATAAATTATGATATTAACTAGATGATGAAAGCGATTGAATTATTATGAGATCTACTACCTTTGTCGCCAGATATTTCTCATCGGGAGCCTCATTTATGGAATTATTTAGTTGTTCTTAAAGTATACGCATCGTTTTCGAGATATTCTTCATTCACTGTAATGAAATCACAAATTTCACTTCTTTCATGGATCCACCCCTGAGCAGTGGAATCACGAATCAAGCTGTAAACAACTTTACCGTACCCTTTTCTCGATCGCCATCAATGTCATAGATAATTTATATGCAGGAGATTGTATGAGCAAATTTTAAAATCTTTAAATGCTTGTATCTTTTACCTGCCGAATCTGGAAAAAAGTAAATAAAAAGGGTATTCTTTTGTTGGGAGGAATCTAGGATTGAAATGAATGTACACTCACCCTCTATATTCTGGTGGAAGTCCAGTCGAATACCACTCGAGATGAAATGATTCCAGGTAAAATTCCTCTCGTGTAATATTCGAATATGTTCCTTACTGCAATTTCGCTTATGACATTTGAAATAATCGTTCGTTAAACGATTTTTATGCAAATATTCGCGAAATTGTCAAGCAACAAACTGTCATAACAGAATCGATGCATTTTTCCGGAAAAATGTAATCTCAAGTGGTATTAAATATGGAAAGTTCTTCATTTATTATAGGAACATACATGTTCTGAAGTCCATCCCAGAATATATTCGATTTGAATATTCTTTCCCGAATTTTGTCTGCATGATACCACGGTAAATTTCCAAATGCTTTGGAAATTGTGCGTGCTTGTAGAAGGACAACATAATACTGCCCAAATAACTGTAATATTCAGAATTTTCAGCCGGAAATGTACTCATATGATCAAATATTAATTACTGACGCAGAATCCGTAAACAAATTCAATTCTGTTTGTCTGCCCAGCTGTCCGTAAGCGCTGTAACCGAAAGAGGAAATTAAACATACGTATTTGCGATTTCGTGGTCAGATCCATCAATCCTTCATGATTCTTTTTTTGAGCAAGTGGCCTTCACAGTTGACGGGGCACTGCTTTCTGCATTACATGCTCCAATACCTCGGACAAGGATTTATAGGCCAGAATAATATTCAATTCTGTCACGTAGTTCACTCCCATTCTGCAAAGACATCATATGACGTATAATTAGTACGACCATCCTAACTTTACACCCCGAATTTAGACTCCTTTGTTCAAACATTAACTCCTTGGGTGTTTCCATCCATGGACAACAAAAAATTCCTTGAGCTCTTTGTCAAGAAGGACTATATTTGGCTTTATGGCGTTACTCAACTGCAAAGTTGTTGGAATAGCATAATTCCAGTACATGCGAGCTCTATCATATTTATCAACCGCTTCAATCTTCAGAGGTATACAGGGCAACACTGGTTCTTTGTCTATAACGTAAACTCCTCCCAGATGGAAGTGGAGAATTCAAAGCGTAGCATTGTGTCTTTCTATATACCCTGATGGATCATGGACTCAGCAAACAGACGGAGTTTGGGTTATAGTTTCCGGCTGGTTTTGGCATGATCTGAAAGTTATTGGGGTGTCCACTTTTATTACTTCATACCATCTTCTATTTATCTCTCCATCTTAACGAGCCATAACAAATCACTCCGTTTCCGACTTGAGCCTAGCTGACGTCAAAAAGGCGAAAGATAATTAATTCATCTGACCAGTTCTGGTTTTTCGAATACCTGAACTGTATGGATTGCAACTTTTTACTCATGCGATCTTCGAGCAGTGTCTTCAGTAGTGCCTGCCTCATCTGTCTGTCTACGCATCCTTGGTCTGATGACGTGATCGGTGTTGCGAAAGCTCATCATCTATGGATATGCCGGTTATACTGAGCTAGATTAATTTGACCTATCGAATCATTTTTTGTTGTCATTGTCATACTGAAGAAAAAAATAAATCTACTATTCCATAAATTTGATGCTCATTGAATAATTTCTTATTTGAGTTTATTTATTAGTTGAATATTCGAATAAATGAATATCGAGTTCACAATAAACCTTTTCTGTAAGTTTCATCTGTAGAGGATAAGTTTCCAATGTGTTTGAAGGAATATGAAATGTCAGGGGTGGTTACCATTTCCACCGGTCGGACCCGTCCGAAATCGACCAAAATTGTTCATTAGTCCACAATAAACGTTCCCTGTTAGTTTAATCAGTAGAGGATATTTTTTCCGACTTGTTATGAAGGTAGATATCAATTGGTGGGTGGTTCCCATTTCCACCCCTCAGACCCATCTAAAGTAATAAGACTTGTTAATTAGTCCACAATAAACGTTTCCTTTGAGTTTCATTTGTAGAGGCTATTTCTTTCGACGTGTTATGAAAGTAGATATTAATTGGTGTGCAGTTCCCATTTCCACCCTTTAGGCCCATCCCAAGTCAACAAAATTAATAAGTATTGTTCATAAATTCACAATAAACGTATTCTATAAGTTTCATCTTAGAGGATATTTTGTTCAATATCTTGTGAAGGAGTATGAAAAGTCTGGGGTGATTACCATTTTCACCCCTCGGACCCTTACGAAGTCGATAAAATTAATAAGACTTGCTCATTAGTCCACAGTAAACGTTTTCTGTGAGTTTCATCTGCAGAGGTTTCTTCTCAAAAGATTTTTGAACTCCATATGTGTTTTCGCCAATCGGGGGTTTTTTTCGATCTTCCAAGATAAAAAAGTGGGAAAGCCCTTGTGGAGAGGAGCATTGGCGTCCTGTCCAAATTTATAGTCAGAGTTGTCACCCATCTAGGTAATGAACTCGCCTAAAGCTGGTTAGCTACAGACAAAAATATAATATCGTATTTCCAGTAATATAGATCCGATCGATTTTAAATATAGAACAAATAAGCAGAAATATTAAATATTGAGGGGCATTTATATATTAAATATCATTTCTTTCTTCATATTGAATACTCATTGTTTTGAAACTGCAATCATTTATGAATAAAACAAGTTATCTCATCAGATTGCCGGGAAACTGATGGATTGATGGAATATTAATGCATATTGATGTGCTTCGTCAGACCATCAATCCGCATCAGTCTCATCGTGATCAAGATTACGGACTGAACTGATGCGAGATTGACCGTGTAACCTCCGTCTAAGACGGAGGTAAATGTAAAATGGTTAACTCAATAGTATATGGATGTATGCTGAATCAAAATATGTAATAATGACAATCTGAGATTTCTGATCCAGCAGGTATGTTTTTTTGATATGATCATGGATCCATCACTCACCTGTGTTAATTACACTGGCTATCTTCCAGCATAATTATTTAGGTGTCACACGATACTCCGCCAGTGGCTCTTCATAAAACAATGAGACAAAGATAAGAGATTTTCCGTCCCATGAGTTATGTCAATTTTGGGTGAAGTAAAATAAATCCAGCTATTTTGTAGAGTTACGAGAGTTAACTCGGAATCAAATACTTTGACATTTTCGAACGACAGATATAGAGTAAAATATACACAACTTTTCGGTATTAGAACGTAATTTAGTAAATAATACTATAATAATCCAGATCCAAGTTGGCCCAATCAAAAAACATACCATATCGTTGTGCCAAGTAACAAAAAAATTGGTTCAAGCACTGACGTGAAGTCAGAAGCTTTTGCGCGTATGTTCTATTGTCCATTCTTCTGTATTGGACACCCTGAATCGAATTTACCATGGTAAATTATGTTGTCCATTCTCCTGTATTGGACACCCTTAATTCGAATTTACCAAGGTAAATTCGAATTAAACAGAACAGAATTAAATTGAATCTTTCCAGTTTAACTTGACAGATTGTCGGACACATGTCATACGTTCATGTAAAGATCATAGGGGAACATGAAATTCATGAAAAACAGATATACGATCTATGGAGCACACAAAATATAATATGAAATAACTTAGAGGCACGTCAAAAATCAAAGACTGTTGACAACTTGTCTGGTCGAATTTAAAATAGTGTATAGTCCCCAAGGAGACTCATAAGCTCTCGAAGAGCTTGAGCGAGTAAGGAGAATCGGTGGACCACTGTAAAATAAGATTTTGAAGGCTATTTCAATGATATCTGACGGATAGTTCAAACCTACTCTGAAAATTTCAACTCTCTAACTCATTGCGTTCAAGCGTAATCATGCTGACGGTTGGACGACCGGCCGGACAGAATCAATTCTGACCTCGGAATTCTTGATCAGTGAGTCGAAACTAATCGTTTATGACCATTCTTGGCCAAATATTCGAAAATTACAGACATTTGGACGAATCGATAAGCACTCTGTTAGTAGAACAGCGCGCCAAAAAATGCTTGATCTCAAGATACACCATTCAAAATGAATATACAATTAGTCCTTACTTATTTTAGATACCAGCTGTTCTTCAAACGAATGTTACGCTATATAATGTATTTTCACCTACGCCACTGATGAAATTACTGCTAGCTCGCAAACAAGTGGCTGTCATCTTCACGCCGGTCGAATATTGTACTACAATTCCGAGCACTAGCATGAATCCAAATTTCTGCAATGAAACGCCAACGATGTTCACGTGACCCTTAGCTTGAACGGTTGTACGTCTTTTCAAAAGGCCCCGAGAGAGCTGCGTACCGGAAACTGGCAAGACTGCAATCCTAACTTGGGGTTAAATCACCCCAAATCTCGTGGGCGGCAGTTTGTACAACAGCTTCATTCCAGTGTTATGAAGGTGAATATCTCGTCAAACAATTACAAATCCCATTATATTTCGATAATGTTAAGGCTCAAGCAGAATGACGGTCCCAGCTCATTTTAAGGAGTCTAGTGAGTTATGGTACGTTTCCTCGCAGAGAGCTCTTACGGCAGATTTATAACGATTGTTGTTCGAATCTACGTTGTAGTTCATGCTGGAAATTGGTAGCTATAATCATTTGGCTTGAGCGATAACCCTATGTAAAATGAAATAGTGAACATGGTGGGTTTTCAGGTCTGATAAATTGCTAAATTGCAGAGTTCGTGAAAGGAAAAACGTTTACATTAACTTTTTGTCGAGCCGCGGATCGCTGTGGTAGATTATACTCTTTATTTTGTAATTGAAAGGTTTTTTTCTGGGTTTTCTGCAAATTGTTCGATTTCATAAATTCAAAGGAACCTATAATAAAATTCACTTTGGAAATAGAGAAAAATAATCAGCTTTCTTTTCTGGATGTTTCGATAATTAAGTATCCGAACCATTTCGAAACGAGTGTCTTCAGGAAGCAGACACATACAAATAGATATTTAAATTTCTATTCAAACCATCAGCTTAGTGTAAAAAGAGGTGTTATTAAAACACTTTATGATAGAGCGAACCTAATTTGTTCTACTCTTTAAATTCGAAATAATGAAATTGATTTCATCAAAAAATTTCTTGAAGTAAATGGATATCCGAGGCAATTCATAAATAAATGTATCATAAATTTAGATAGAAGAACAAATAATCAAGAACAACAAAATAATCAACAAGTAAAACAGAATAATCAACAAGAACAGCAACCCAATCTGTTGAATGTGACCCCTTATGTTCGTGGCCTTTCTGAAAAAATTAGAAGAATCGGTTCTAAGTTCAATATAAGAACCGTCTTCAAAACACACAATGATCTTAGGTATTTATTAACGAAAACAAAACCCATAAATGAAAAACAAAAATCAAAAAACTGTGTATATAATATTCCTTGTATTTGTGGTAAATCATACACAGGAGAAACATCAAGACCACTAGAAGTAAGAAAGTCAGAGCCTAAGAATAACTTGAGAAATAGAGACATACAGAAATCAAAAATAGCAGAACATGTATGTACAATCCAAGGAGATCACATGATGGATTGAAGTAATACAAAGATTCTAATGACAGAACCTGATTTTATGAAAAGGAAACTTAAGGAGTCAACTTGTATTTTATTGAACAGAGAATGCAATTTTGCAAATTGCTCAATTGGTATTGAGCATATTTGGCTAAATTTATTGAAAAAGGAGTTGGAACTTGGAAATTTCTATGCGAAGTAAAACTATGTTAGCTAAGATTTTTAAATACTGTCAATGTGACAATTCTTGAATTTCACAAAATAACTATCAACAAAATAATTCTAACGATTTCCATTGAGCGTCTGACGAAGGAGTCTGATATAGACTCCGAAACGTTACGATATAGTTGTTTCTTCGTTGATGTTGTTTCGTTGTTGTTTGTTAGGCAACATTGTTCAATTGATTGCTTCTGACAAATATCCTGTGTTTCTTACGCAGAAGCAAATCACAAAATAATTAATTTTTATTTCATAGATATTTTTCAGAGTTTGGGAGAGAAAACCCAGAAAAAAACCTTTCAATAATGAGTATACCTCCCACAGTATCCCTTAATGATTTCTTTATTTTGTATTCCTGATTGTGATATAACAAAATGAACTAGATTCTCTGACTGTTCCGAAGACCCTAACAATTTTCCTAATATTCGAATTACTAGCACATAATATGTAAATTTTTTTTGCTTCTTCTGTTAGGCTATCCATTTCACGATAACTTTCGAACGGAAATACATAGCGACTTGCTATTTTGAACGCGACGGTTATATTCGTTAATGGAAATGACCGTTCAAATGGTTTTGGAGTTACAATATGTGAAAGGTTAAGTGTGGAATGCAAAACCTCGTCTTTTTGACACTTCGAAGGCGATTACGCTGTATTTGTATCCAGAATATCTATACTACAAAAGTAACTACACTCTTGTCTACTACAGTTTTTGTCGTCTGACATATGTTTCGGAAACCAATCTTTCATCTTCAAAGACGAAGAGTTACTAAATCATGCAAACAATTTCTACAATCTAGTATGGGTTGACATTATACCCTTAGTCATAAACCGATTAGTCAGAATAATGAATTGTTAATAAGGCTAGATCATTATTTAGAAAAATATTTTTTCTCTTATAAATTTCGATTCCTTCAAAAGTGTACAATTTATTGTAATTTTTCAACAGTCTGACGGAATTTTCTGAAACCGAGTGGCCAGTTGTTTAGACGTGATTTGCTAATGTGTCCCGTACGATCCTTATACCGAGTGTGAATGTTTCTGGTTATTTGCCCGACGTAGCACTTGTTACAATCTGAACATTTAGTTTCATATATACCCGATCTTAACATGTCCGAAGTTTAATTAAATCTATTTCCTAGAAAATGTTCAATTTCCGTGGAAGTTCTGAAAGACAGTTTTATATTAACCTCTTTAAAAATATTCTGGAGATTGTTGTTTATTTTCGGATGGAACGTGAAAGCGTGAAAACCTTTCACCGTTTTTATTTCTTTCGTTAGAGTAATGTTACTGAAGAGATTCTTATCTTTATATTTATTGATAAATTTCTGAACTAGTTGATGACTATACCTGTTTCTTTCGGCCATTTGGAACATAATTTTTCTTTCTTTATTGAAGTTTACCTCGAAGTTTACATTGCTTAGCGGAATATTAAATAACCGATTGACGAAAAAATGAAAGCTGGCTGTTTTATGTGACCAGGGAGCTATCGAATCGGATGAAATGTAAATATCTGAATTGGTAGGTTTTCTGAAAATGTCAAAACTGATTCAATTTGAGTTATCTCTAGCAAGAATTTCTAGAAGAAGCCATCCTTTTCCGTTTCGAAGGTGAACTTAATAGATGGCTATTTACTGTTCAAGACACTGGTAAATCCGTTAATATCAAAATTTTCATCGACAATTGCAAATATGTCATCTACGAATCTTGCCCAAAATACGTAGTTAGAGAGACGCGGAAGACTAAATGTTACGGGTATAACTCAATCTACCCCTAGGTGATTGATATAAAATCCTACAAATCTATCACGAAAATATTTAATAGCCAAAATATAATTCGATATTTTAAAGCTTCTGAGCATTTCAGATGCAAATGGCTGAATAGCATCCCTTTTAAGAGATGAACGGTCTAGCACAGATAAATGTCAAGATTAAACTGAGATGTCTATAAACTGGTGTCTGCACTAATTTGATGTTATTTTGCCATGAAAATGATGCGATTGACATGGTGGCGTTGCCATGAAACATCTATCTTGTCGGTCAATTTTGTCCGATTTTCATCTGTCACATATCTTATAGTAAATTACAGAGTGTTGTCGTCATCAAAGTTGAATAGAGGCAAACGGGTTTCGTCCTTGGTAGGACTTATCGGTGCTACGCAAAACTCAACGAGGATGAACAACACGACAAGGAAGAGGATCTTCATGAGAATCCAGCAACCACTTCTGAGTACTAAGTAAATAGAAGTAACATCTGGTGTTCAACCAATCAAGCTCCTGAACTGCAGTCCCTCAAAACTATAGATCTCTGTTTATATTCATTTCCTTACTACGGTGCTTCGCAATTGCTCCATTTGAGTGTAATGCTGTCCACCAGGAGTAGTTGTTTTATATGAGATCGTTCATGTTATTTCGTTACTGTTTATGCAACATTGTTCCATTTATTGCTTCTGCTAAATATTTAGTGTTTATAAAGCTGAAAGTAATTTCAAAATAATATTTTTCATTTCGTAGATATTTTTCAAAGTTTTGGAGGGAACACCCAGAATGGAATCATTGAGTGATCAATAATTTGAATTTACGGAAATACTGGAACGACACAACTAAACTTGTACAGATATTGAAGTAGAAAATGAACAAAACACCTAAATTCAAAACTATACCCTTAAGATAAGCTTCAGTAACATGATTTTACCTACCAATAGCGGCCATGCGCAGATAATTTACTTGAAGTCACATAGAGGCTGAAGCCGGGTTAATTCGAAATATTACCCAAACTCCGCACTACAAAACTCTACATAATAAAAACTGTGATTCAAACTCAGTTTTCTCAACGACTAACTTTATTTGATTTTTATTAAAAGACATTCGTATTAACAGACATGCGTATGGACGACATTAGTCATATAATAATGTTCCCCTCATTAATAAGTATCACAGATAGATGGTCTCTATAATAATAATTTGCATAAACAACACAAATATACACATATCTACAAACCAAACATATTATCAAACATACAGGATAATTGGTCTCATATGTTTGTTTATGATAACATTGTCAATGATGTATGTATGATTTGGGATAGTTTGTAACTGAAATTGGTGAATAAAGAATTGAATTGAATATCAACAAAATAGATGTTAGTAGCGAAATCGAGAAATTATATATATTGAGGTTTATGGTTCTAATTACTGAACCTTCGCATCCTTATCATGGTGGAAAAAAAAACTGAGGAGACCACCAAAAGCAGTGTTGGTGTCATACCTGAGATGGCACCCTTGCACATAAATGTAACGAAATGTGTCCTGCTGGATGCAATAAAAATTTCTCCTAGTGGTAAACTCCCACCTGGAAACTGAGTGAAACATATGAGGTTCATGGTACAACTGGACTCTAACCTCTTCGCATAGGCCTCACATGAAATGCCAACCATATCCGATTTCGAAATACCCTCTGCAATGGGCATAAGAATCCGTCTGACTGCGGTGGACCTCGTTAATTGATTGGACAAAAACTCATCCGTTTGGTATACGGATGGATCAAAATGAGATGAGGGTATAGATATTGAGGTATCTGGGCCGAAACTGAGGATCTCTGTGCCTCTGTGACATGAGCCTTCTATCTTACAGGAAATAAACTAGCTATCTACATTTTTGCTCAAGACTGTGTGAAAAGGAACTTCGAGAGTGCACATCTATATTTAGAGATATGCCGGATCATTGAAAATATGAATCCGCGGATGCGGATACGGATACGGATCACCAGTTTCTAGATCCGCGAATACGAATACGGATACGTATCTAGACCCTCTAACCTCTAACGCATTCGATCTTGGTGCGCGTGCGCGTGGTCTTGGACTGACTTGACTGTACTTGTTGTTGGTTAGTTCTAGTCTTCTAGTTCGTTTAGTTCACATAGTGGTGTATAAAGTTTCGTTTACGTTTGGAAAGAATGTCTACGAAGAAGTTCAGTAGTACTATATGGAGATACTTTACAGTTATTGACGATGAAATTGCCAAATGTAATATATGTGACGGAAAGTATTCCCGTAAAGGCAAAGGCACAACTTCTTTGAGAAATCATTTACAAAGGAAACATTCAGAACAATTCGATTCGTTTTTGAAAGAAGATATGGATAAGAAGAGCAGAACTTCAACTTCACAGCCAGGAACGTCATTACAAACGCTAAAGAGAGAATTTAGGCAAACTAGTTTTATGGAATACATGACAAGGCCAAAATGTGGGATAATACGAATCCTAAATCCACTAAAATCGACTACTTAATTGCTGAAATGATAGCTTTATCTGATTTACCTTTTCAACACGTAGAAAATTTAGGATTTCGACGATTGATGGACCATGCAGTTCCTAATTATGTTTTAAAAGGCTGAAAATATTTCACGGATCTCGTATGCAGTGAACTTTATGGTAAAGTATCATTCAAAATAAAACACATTATTCAAGAGTTTGAGAAAGTTTCCTTCACGTCAGATATCTGGTCAGATTCTTCATCAGGAGTTTCACTATTGTCCTTAACTTGTCATGGTATTACCACTGATTTCATAAGAAAAAAGATCGTTTTAAGAGCGGAGGTACTCGAAGAGCGTCACACGGGAGATTATATTTAAAAAAATTTTCAAAGCATGTTAGAAGAATGGGGAATTCCAAAAGAAAAAGTACACTGTATGGTAAGAGACGGAGGATCTAATATGAAGCGTGCCTGCAATTTATCTGATATAAAAAATATTGACTGTACAGCACATCAGTTACATCTGGTGGTCAAAGAAGCCATTAAAAAGAGTGATGAGATTTCTACATTGCTGGCCAAATGTAGAAAAATTGCAGGACATTTTAATCATTCAACAATGGCAAAACAAGAATTGGATAAAATACAAGTTCGACTTGATCAGAAACGTTTAAAAGTATTGCAAGATTAACCAACACGCTGGAATTCCAGCTATCATGTTGGAAAGATTAGATTGCATTAAAGATTCACTGTCGCTCTATTCTTCTAAAAATAAAATAGAACAGCTTAATGCCGAAGAATGGATTCTAATTCAGGATTTGGTGAAAGTGCTGAAGCCACAAATAAACTAAGCTCACAGAACATATGTTTATCTGATGTTATTCCTCTAGTACGAGCATTGAACAGAGTATATGATCAGATTCAACTTTCGGCCGATGATGGAGATAGTCTCAACTTCACAAAATTGGTCATTTCCGATTTTGTGTCTTTTTTGAAAGTTGAATTAGATAATCGTTTTTCCGAAATTGGCAAGAATACGTTGTTTCAAGTAGCGACATTTTTAGACCCTCGATACAAAGGCAAATTCTTCAGCAACTTTTTTCTCAAAAAAATAAAACAGAAAATACTCATGGCTTTAGAAATTGAAGCAAATATGACAACACTGACAACGATAAGTATAGATACAGAAGAACCAATTTCTGTTAGAAAAGAACAGTGCAATTGTTTGGAGGATTATATGGCCAGCATGTTAGATAGTGACGATGACAATATGGAATCTGAAAATCAAATATCAGATTCTAAAGCCGACTTGTTAACAGAATATGCCAGGGCGAAGAGATTAAGCTGAGACCAAGATCCATTAAAGTATTGGCAGATAAATGGTAAGAAGTTTGGAGATCTCAGTCACGTCGCGCGGACATACTTATCTTCTCCTGCTACAAGCATTCCAAGTGAGCAATTTTTCAGCGCAGTAGGAATTGTTTACGATCCACATCGTAATAGACGGGGGACAAAGCTGCCAAATTACTTTTTTTAAAGTATAATCTACCATTACTCAATTTCGATTATAGTTTATAATATTTTTAGAGTACTACTTATGGAGAATGAATGCTGTTAAGTTTGAGAATTTTATTTTTATTTTTATTATTATTCAGAATACCAGAGTACCAGAATTAGTACAAAGAATGTTTAATTATTTGATTTTGGATTTGAAATGTGCAAAATATAAGTATGTATTATTTGAAAATAAAACATATGAATAGTATTTCGTTGCTAGATATTCAACCTCACTGACAATTTCGAAAGTCTAATAAACTATAAAACTCAATCTGATCCGTTCGAGATCCGCCAAAAAATGGCGGATACAGATACGGATACAGATCTTTTTTTTTCTTCGGATATCCGCGAATACGGATAAGATACGGATATCCGGAACATCACTAATTATAACAGACAACCAGGCCACACTGAAAGACCTGGAATAACACATCCACGGTTCCCTACTGTCCTGGTAATGCCATATAGCAACTGGCTGGAGACGATAAGATGGCTCTTCTATGGGTGCCAGGGCACTGTGGTTTTGAAGAGATTGAAAAGGCTTTTTAAAAGGGCCTCCATGTTTACATCTGCTGTGCCAGAACATGACCGTGGGCTTGAAAAAGACAACTATAGGTCAGTGTTTCAACAATAGGAGCTAAATAACAGAACAGCTCTTGGGAGGAATACTCCGGGACTTACACACGAAAAGATTCGAGCATTTCTCAACATCCAATATCAGAGAGCTCTTGCAGATGCCATGAGTTGAGTTTCGGGACTGCTGACAGGGCATTGTCGATATAAGCACTACTTGTATAGCATGGGCAAGTCAGTAGATTAAACAGGCTCTATGTGTCGGAAAAGGAAACTGCCAAACATATAGATTGCAAATGCCTAGAGCTAGGCAGCCTAAGAATTTTACATGTGGTTGAGCCAGTTTAGAATCCCCACTAAGGACTTCATCAGGTTTGTTAACACCATTCAATGTTTTTAGGATTGAATAAGTAGGATAGTAGAACCAAAGATCGTGTCGGTCGCAGTTCTAAAGAGCTGCACTAAGCCACACAACCCCCTTCTAATCATAAAATAGTCCTAAACCGCGTAAGTCTATTTAACAGCTGGTTCGAAGTGGGAGGTTGAGTTTTGTGACAGTTAGGTTTGTGTTCTTCCACCTCACTTATGTTAGTTTTCGACCCAATAGTAAATGGTAGCTACTACCGTCTATTTACAAAAGGTCTTCATAAAAGTACTTAATTTCAAACTTCATGTTGAATATCTGCCATGTTCTGTTTAAGATATTCTTGTCTTCGCCGAATTATATTCCTATATAATATTGATCGTTCGACGATGTCGAAATGATGAGAGTAATGAAATATACTGATATCGCATATTTTTTTTTACTATCTCCATAGTCATGTACGTTCAAATGGATATTTCAAAATATAATACTTAAAGCCTCATAATTCATAAAAAGGTCTTTAAATATCGATGGATATTCATCTTCTCCAAACTTAGGAAAACGATCAGTTTTCCTAAGTTTGCATCTGCACATCCTACTTAATAATTTATCTCTAACTTTCCCCAAGCTTTTCGAGACATTAAAAATGCAAGTGAGAACGTTTCTCGCCAACTACATCAGCATTTTAAGTGTTGTGGATATTTAATAACTGATTCCGATGTAGTTAACGCCGTTAGAATGCAATTAGACGAAGGATATTCATTATAGTCCGGAACATGGAAATATTCGTGCTATTCCGCTATATCAATTTTATTTTACATGGGTACAATACTTGCGAGCTAAATGCATTCTTAATTACAGTTGAGAACTCAATTTCTGTGAGGAATGATGGATATTTATTTTTCCGCGAATGCAACATATGTGGTATTCTGCGGCGGTTGGTGGTTTCCTATATACCAGAAAAGTAATCGTGTCTGCCGGTTATTCATTAGAAAATGTATTTTCAGCAAAATATACTGACTGACAAAGAAACTGCAATACCCAGAAGTAGCTGTTTAAATTTAAATTTTTATTTTTGGTAAAACATAGATAGTAAAGCAAGGAGTAAATGATTGTAATTTGGTAGAATGAAACGAAGGGTTTACAATTTTTTTTTAATGAATTTGCTAAAAATGTGTTTGTCCACTGCGATTATCTATACACTCCCCAACACGTCTTGGCATTGATGCAATAAGATGTTGTATTTTTTCTTGAGGATACTATCCCAAGCTACCTGTAGTTCATGTATCAGAGCCGCCAAAGTCCGTGGGGCTAAGTAAATTTCCAAGCTTTCTACCCATGATGTCCCAAACATGCTCTATGGACGAAAGATCGGGTGATCTGGGCGGACATGGCAAGAGATTCACATTGTTGGTTTCAAAAAAGTTTAAACTAACTCTGGCAACATGACGTCGAGCATTATCTTTCTGGGTGACCTGAGAGTCCTTACAGCTGTATACACGGGCCATTGTGGCCTCAGGAAACACCTCAATAGACTGGGGTTGACTGAGGACTCCGAGTGCAGACTTTGCCTGGAGGACGACGAGTCTATCGAACACATCATGTGTGACTGCCCCGCTAGGGACAGGATCAGATTGGAGGAACTAGGAGTCCACAAACTGACACTGAGGAAACTGGACGAGTTCTCACCCACCAGACTCATATCCCTCATCAAGAGACTTGAGCTTGTGGGTGAAGTATAGATTATATACTAAAGGTGTGCCACAATAGACCGATTGGTCGCAGTGGAGGGGCGGGTTTCGTCTGCCCAGCGCAACCCATAATAATAATAATTATCTTTCTGAAATATTGGATTCTCGAGCCGGTTAAGGTACGGGAGAACATATGGCTCCACTATTTCTTGAAGGTAACGCAGCGCTGTCATGTTATCTCGAGTAAAGACTAAAGGTGACCAACTTGCATGTACAATAGCACTGCATACCATAACGCCTACTTTCCGGTGTACATGACGCTCAATATCAAACTGAGGTTCACGTACGTCTTTGTCCCCGCCGTCGTCTAACCCTTCTTCGGCCATCATGTGCACCCAAGGAGAATCGAGATTCATCAGAAAAGACGACCTGATGCCATTCCACATTCGAATGTTGACGTTCTCTGCACCACTGTAATCGTTGCCGGCAATGATCTACCGTCAGAGATAACACAAGATGGGGTCGATAATGCTGCAGTCCAAAAGACCTTATCCGGCGGTAAACCATTCGGACAGTTACAGGATGGCCTTGTTCTCCTTACCACTCATACGCCAAAGATCGAGTTGTCGCAAATCGGTCTCTAATAGCCATAAGTCTTAGACATCGATCTTGGACTTTATTTGTGCCCCTTCGACGTCCGGACTCTTCTTCGATTTTGGGCATTATCAAACCACGCTTGACAACATC
Source organism: Halyzia sedecimguttata (assembly GCA_937662695.2). Classification (NCBI taxonomy): domain Eukaryota; kingdom Metazoa; phylum Arthropoda; class Insecta; order Coleoptera; family Coccinellidae; genus Halyzia; species Halyzia sedecimguttata. Next base: position 12,305,325 of record OW569418.2, read on the forward strand.
TCATAACAGCAGTACGATTTCTGTTCGTACGATTAGCGATTTCTCGAAATGACAATCCCGCCTCTCGTAGACCAATAATTCGACCTTTTTCAAATTCACTTACCTGGCGATGTATTCCGCGTACACGTGCTCTAGGCATTTTTACAACAACTAAACATCGATTTTGGATCTCCTCGAACCGCTGGTTTGTTGTAAAATTTAAAAAAATTGAAAAAAAAAAACAACTACAATATGTAATTAACAAAAAATGTTTACATGAAAAAACCTTCATGATTTTTTCTCCAAATTTTAATAATTTACTCCTTGCTATACTATTTATGTTTTACGAAAAAAAATTGAAATTTAAACAGATCCTTCCGGGTGTTGCAGTTTCTTTGTCAGTTAGTATATTTGGTTCTATAGGTGGCTTCCAGTCAAATACTATTATCTGTCACAATTATTACTACATGGATCGGAAAGTTTCCGCACTAGTAGATAGATGGTGCCACAAAAACTAAATCAATTACGGCATTCGATGGCACTATCCTTTTGAAGGTGATGTGGCAAAATTTTATGACAATCGGACCACCTATTCTCAAGTTATAGCGATTTCAGTCAAGCAACTAATCAAATAACGAATTTACATTTGATCTTCTATACGTCTTATTAACATCTAGTATTCGTCGAATCAAATTCGAAATTATAATTACAAAATTAAAGTCTCTATCAAAATAGCAATTAAATCTGATACTCTATCGGTGGGTTTCACGAAGCTTTGACAGCTCTTAATTGCCGAATTAGTGCGACTCTATGTCGATATTCAGTTCATTTTTGATACAACCATCGAATTAAATCCACAATTAAGCTAATCGAAGCTTCGTGAAACCCAATGTATATTTCAGAATATTCTCGTCAAAAATCAAAATCAAATTACGAGTATCAATTTAATAATTTATACGTCTTAATGCCATCTATTTTTCTTCAAATCAAATTCGAAATTACAATTGCAAAAGTCGTGAAATCTGATATTCTATCTTCCAGAATATTCACGTCAAAAAATAAATCACAATTCAAAAACAACCAAAAAAAATTCAATGTCCTCAAAATTCACATAACGCTACAATAAATTTCAGTCAATCGGAAATAAGGATTAGTCCTACCTCAGTATCTCCAACTATAATCCTTTTAATATAACACTCCAAGATTCACTAATTGCCCTTATTTCACAACACTTTTCACTATTTATTCGTCTTTGATCTGGAACTTGACTTCCTCTCGTGCTGTGTCCAATTCCTTCCAGAAAATTCGTCTCTCGTCTCCTCAAAATATATACTTAATTCAGATCCAAACTCCACTAATTCATCCAATTAATCTCGGATTACGTTCCCAGATGTAGGATTTTTATATAAATGTAGGATGTTCTATCATTGTCTAGGGATAATGATTCTACATTAACACTTTGTAATAAATACAACACTGTATGCTACTATGTATAGGTTTATTTACACAACTTCTGCAAACGTCAACTTCGCCGTCACATTAACTACCGTCGATTACTCAGATTCCTAACAGTCTCGATACTCTATAATTGTACGTTTTAAGTCTGTACCGTCTAATGAGCTTTTACAACACTCGCACCTCTAATCAGTCTTTCGTCTAAGTAGGAACCAACTTTCTTCACAACGTCTTTCGTGCTTCGCAGCACCCACAAGGGTACTACTCAACGCTGTTTCGCAGATCCTCCACCTTGCGCCTCCTCGCTCAACCCAACAATATCAGGAGGATCCCTGATTTCCCAGAAATGCACACCCAAGAAGTCCCTTCTAAGATTTAGGTGATACCTAACATAGAACACTTCCTCTTCACAAAAAAAAAATTCTACACGACTAAGTGACTTCGAGGCGCCTCCAGACTCAATATTCGATATCATTGTAATATTTTGGGATTTCTTAAGGCAGGGATATAATCCAGAAATACGTCTTAAATATCCGTTCGAACGTCGTTCAACTTCATCTGCACCAGTAAAACTAATCTTCAGTCTATTATTTACAAGGGTGAAAATATAAGAATTCATACATATATAATAACAATAATACCATACCATTTCTACCAATTTTTGATGTTCATAATATTATTATATAATATTATAATGATCCTCCTAGGTCTTCCCCAAGGAGACAGCTCATAAGTTCTTGAGAGCTTGAGCGAGTAGGGGGAATCAGTTTTGTTCCCTGCGGGTTTTGTTACTCCGTCCTTATGCCACCTTAGACACATCACTGTAAGGGACTAATGGAACCCCTGGCTAGCTATAGAGCTTAGGGCTATTTTATTATGACGTTACTCTCTTTATAAAGATTGTGAGATGTACAGATCTAAGGTGGACATTTGTTGAAAATAGAGAATATATTCACTCACCTAACTCTCATAATTTAGCACAAACCTGATCGTGTATCTATGGATTAGGACAGTGGTAGGTAGAACTCAAACTGAAGCATACATATTCTATAATATCTGCACAAATATTCCATACAATTTCTTCAAGAATCCAACGTAATTTCCACAATAATTCTACAGAGGAAATACAAATACAGACATGAAACATAGTTTCTTGGGCGACGAATCTCTGATCTACAATGTCACATCTAAGGAACTCAAAGTGTGGCACCTGGAGTGAAGCCACATCAAGACCATCCCAAAATGGTCTATAATGATCACTTATTAAATATACATATATGCTCTTGGAGAAAGAAGAAATAGGACCATAATTCTCTGTTCGTTGTTTCGTATAATACTGATTGCATAGTTATAAACAGTTACGATACTGAGGCTTCAACGTGTTGTGCACATAATCAAATACAAACAATTTCAGATGTGAAACTTACAGAGAAAATCATTTAGAAAATATACCAGGGAAGTACCGCAGGCCCGATTTAAAATGCTGATTCTTCAATGAACGGAGATGATGAAATAGCCGGCAATTGACCTTTCCTGGGGTCCTTCTTGCCGCTATTCTGGTGGAAAAATCTTTCTCCGAGGGGAAATGCTCCCACGATTTGCTGATCAATGTTTAATCTCCAAAATATCCATAGGTGCATTCAGGCGTATGTGTCCCTAATTCGTCCCACGTGGTAACTACGTCAACCTTCAAATTTAAAGATAGAATATCCAACCCAAAGTTCTAGGAACATCAACTCTAGGACTCTTCGACCTCAATGAAAGCAGAAACAAACAAAAGAACGGGGGAGGAGGAATAAGGATCACTGTAAAAAATATCAGTGTCTGACAAAACGTCCATTTTCATTTAGAGAAAAACTCACCGGTTTCCTGATTAAGCCAAGTAAATCCACTTTCGTGTACTAATCAGCTCTCAACAAAATCGACTATCCACCAAATACTGACTAGTTTTCACCCTGACTTGGATTAAGTTGATTCAAATGAGTTATGCAAGTTACACCTCTACACTCAGATCAGATTTCGTTGATGCTTGTTATTCATTGTACTGACAAATGACAGGAAAGCATAATCCCCTAACAAAAATTTAGGATTGAAGCGTACCCAGACTAATTGCAATCGCTAATTCGTTATCACTATGTAAAAAACACATGAACAGAAACGAGCAATTGCAATCCTGATTAATTCCAACTCCACAAGTACACGCCATCCAAAAAAGGTCAAATGGAACCAAAAGTCGAAACCCCAATTAAATCTGAAAAACCTCCCAGGACAGTAATTAAAGCAATTAGGAATATTATGCGTAAACTGAATTTCAGCGTCCTCGCCAGAACGACTCCGCTGCTCAAAGTTATGATATCCTCAGCCTTTTTGGTTTTCAGTCAAAACTTCCCCTTTTTCCGATGAAATTGGCCTCTGCTTGAAATTTCAATTAACCCGATTCAAGTGAATTCCATGGAATTATTTCCGACGATATTAGCCATTGGGATCTCAGAGATGGTTCTAATGATATCCTTACTGAACCGCTATGGAGAAATGTATAGATAATCTTTTTTACCACAAGGAGCAGCCACAAGAGCTATTATATTAAAATACTATAAATAAAAGTTTCGAAGTGTTGAAACAACTGACTATTCGGGAAAAAAGTTCAATCAGCTAATGATGAATGCTACAATGTTAATAATTTGGTGTACATCCATATATTTCCTGAACTGCCTACTTTATGTTCATCAAAGTGATAATTCATTCGGATAATAATCCGATTTTCAGGAATACGAGACAAGACATGAAGATATCATAGCAATTCCTATTTAACAACTAAACTCGAATTTTCACGAAATGACATGGGTATTAGAATAAACAACCATTTACCTAGAAGATTCAAAACAATGTAAGAAAAGTTCAAACAAGCCCTGAGGACAGGAGCTTTCTGGCGCTCTAGTTCAAACAGACAAATTATATCTCCGACAGTATTGGTTTCTCAGACTTGGGAATTATATCAATGTATTCTTATGATAGAACTGCATCATAAAGGAAATTCAATTCAAATAATAGTTTATTTATCAAGATTAAATGACAAATCTGAGAATGAGAACTGCACCATGGAAGAAATCAAATTAAAATAGCTGAAATGAATTTGACTTTCTCTTATAGAACAGGATGACATGTAAGAGTATGAACACAGTTCATATAATAAAGCTTAGATAGAATAATGATAACATTCTGTGAAAACATAGAAGTACAATTCATTATTGACATTTCGAAAAATCATATCTCCGAAAGTATTAGCTTGTTGGAGTTGAAAATGATATCAATGAATTTTTATGGTGAAACTGCATCTTAAATAAAAATTGAATTTGAAATTTGTTCCTTAAAAAAAAATTTTTTTTTTCGTTACTCCGAAACCATCTGGCCTATTTTGCCCAATAACGAACTTAACCGAGATATTCATCTTTCTAACCTACTCTGAAAATTTCAACTGCCTAGCTCATTCCGTTCGAGAGTTATTGTAAAAAAAAAATTTTTAAATTTTCAAAAGTTTTTTTTTACACTTTATGCTAAATTTCAGATAGATCGAGTGATGGGTTTCGGAAATATTCATAAAAAATGTGTTTTACTAAAATCGGTCATAACTCCAAAACCGCTCGATGGATTTTGCCCATTAACGAACTTGACCGAGATATTTACGCTCCAAACCCACTTTGCAAATTTCAATCCTCTAACTCTTTTCGTTCGACAGTAATCGTGCCTACGGCCGGCTGGCCGGCCGGACCGGCTGGCCAGACCGGCCGGACAGAATCGATTTCGACCTCGGATTCTTGATCAGTGAGTCGAACCAAATCGTTTGAGACCATTTTCAGCTAAAAATTCGAAAATTACAGACATTTGGGCAAATTGATAAGCACTCAGTTCCGAGGAACTAGAGCGCCAAAAATTGGTTCAAGCACTGAAGTAAAGTCGGAAGCTTTTGAGCGCTTGTTCTATTGTCTATTCCCCTCTATTGGACAGTCTTAATCAAATTTACCATCGATATAGACAGTTTTCTCAGATTTCATAAGATATTAATGCATTTCGTACCATTTGAATGACACTGAAGTATGTCTTCAAAATTGGAGAATGAGAGATGACAGAATTTTTTATTCTGATTTATCAACTATTCAATAATTAAACTTTCCCATTCGGATGCGCAACTTACCCTGAAAATTGCAAGTCTCAATCTTTATCCGTTCTCAAATTATCGTGAGATAAATAATATTTTGTAATGATTTTTTTTTAATTTCCTAGTAATACGATCCTCACAAAATTTAACATGCGTCTTATTGTTATTCTACAACTAGTTACAAAGTTTCAAGTCGATCGGATCTATATTGGTTGTAGACAAAATTACAAGTACTCGGAAAGCGTTTCGTCGATTTGCCTATTAACGAACGAATATTTCAGGTTGCTATCTCTTTCGGTTCTCAAATTATCGAGGCAAAGGCCGGCCAGACACAATCCAATTTGACCTGGAATTATTCATCAGTGAATCGAATCTAATCGTTTGAGCCCACTTTCGGCAAAAAATTCGAACGTTAGACATTTGGGCAAATGGATGGCACTCTGTTTACCAGAGTTGTGTTGGAATATTAACTCCACGGAGTAGAGTAGAGTTTTTGAAGGTTTGACAGACTTACTCTGGAGTTTACTCTGACAGCGACAGAAGGTGCCAATATCGGAATATAGGTTTTGTTGGTTTAAGAAAGAACCTTTTTTTATTGTTTTCTTCACATATATGTAACTCTAAACATAAATATATATTTTGAGCAGTATTAAAACTATTAAATATCCTCACAGAGCATTCATAAAACAGTGAGACAAAGATACGAGATTTTCCATTCCATGACATATGTCAACTTTGACAGGAGTAAAATGAAAACGAAAAAGAAAAATTACGGCTACGGTAATTGATCCCGGTACCTTCAGCTTATGAATCCAATAAATTAGCTATATTGGCTATTATGGGCTAAAATAGCTGTGTAGATTCCGCCATGAAAGGTGTATATGAAAGAATATTATTACTTTCCCCCTTTCTTCAGAATCCTAATTTTTCAGCTTTCTAATTCCTGGTAAGTATCATGTTACATATTATTCGACGGTTTTTATCCCTCATCTTCAAATCTCTCAAATACAAATCCTCGTCCATTCTAATCCAACCTAACAGAAGTCGATTTTTTTTATTGCTCGAAAGAAATTCTTCCGAAATGTAACAACTTTCCTAACGTCGACTTCGAATATAAACGTTTTGAAACGAAAAACCCTGCATAGTTTAGTGAGCAAATCAATCTTTTGACATAAACTCGTCAGCAAGTCTTACTTTGGTGCTTGCATCCATATCACTCTACTACTCGACTATCCATTTTGTCGCGATTCGGGGTCTGGACGGAAACAACATTTCTTTCGTATATCCTTCGAAAAAGGGTCATAGATATCTGAATTTCATCTTCAGCTCTCCATTTTATCGTTCCAAAGTTTCGGTCGCGTGCTGTGACCGCCATCGGAACGTTCCATAAATATTCAAGAAAATTCCTAAAATTCCCGATTTTCTTAGGAAAAATAAGTCACTTTCGGATTTTTTTGTGATTATAAGGATTTATTTCAAATTCGCCACGGTAAATTCAACCATCACCTTTCCTCCAGTGATAACAAAATCCCCCCTTTATCCACCTTTTTCCCTTCGAGACGTGCCCTCAATTACACAAATTTCCCCTAATTAAGATTCTACACGTCCTTTGCCAGATATTGACCCAGAAAACCCATTGAATATAACGGGTCCGCCAAATTACTTTTTTTTTTAAATGCAATAAAAAAAAACTTATTTAATATTTTCTCAAATTTCTTTTTATATTTGAAAGTACAAGCCTTTCGGTTGATAATGGAAAATAATTTCATTCAAATGGCTGCCTCGGCTGGCCATGCAGTAGCCTATACGATCGGTCCAATTTTTAAGCACATTATCGATTGTGTGCAGATGTATTTCACCAATGGCTTCCGAATATTGTCCTTCAAAGCGTCAATTGTCTCTGGCTTGTTGGCGTAACACTTATCTTTGACGGCACCCCACAAATAATAGTCCAACGGTGTCAAATCGCAGCTCCGAGGTGACCAAACGACATCAGCTCTGCGGCTGATAATGCGATCTTCAAACAGGGCGCAAAACATCGAGTGTAGCTTCGGCTGTGTGGCACGTAGCGCCGTCCTATTGAAACCAAATGTTGCCAATATCCTACTCTTCAATTTTTGTCAACAAAAATTCTTTCAACATGGCCCAATAACGATCGCCATTGACTGTAACGGCCACTCCTTGCTCATTTTCGAAGAAAAATGGCCCAATTATGCCTCTGGTCCAAAATCCGCACCAAACAGTGACTCGTTTTGGGTGTATCGGCTTTTCAAAGTATGCGTGCGGGTTTTCTGTGCCCCAAAATCCGACAATTCTGCTTGTTTACATACCCGCCAAGATCAAAATGAGCAGCATCTGAAAAGATGATTTTTTAGGCAAAATCGGCATCTTCTGTCAGTCGATCGCAGGCCCACTTAGCGAAGCGAAAACGCATTGGATGGTCAGTTGGCTTCAACTCCTGAACCAATTGGACTTTGCATGGCGTCATACCAAGGTCTTTATGCAAAATTCGTCTCATTGATGTCTCCAAAATGTTTAATGGCCGGTCCATACGCTACGTTTTGCACAACCTTCTACCTGCGCAGTTCCAACACGTTGCAGGTAAAACGTTGCGTGTAGACAGCAAAATTGCGCAGTTTTGAAAACGTCGCGAAGACGTTGCAGTTGCAGTGAAAACTGAGCTAGACAGCATAGATATCCGTGATCTGCGCGGATTTGCCGCTGCATGTGGACGGTACCTGTGGTAACAGCATGCCAAAATTGACAAGAGTAGTACTTTCTCCATGACGATATCGCTAAAACGGTGCGAAATATACAGATATGTCTTCATCGTGTGGACGCACTAAAAATTGCTACGTTTTCATTCCGTCTTAAGACTTCGCAGGTAAAAGGTTGTGCAAAACGTAGCGTATGGACAGCCTTAATTCTTGAGAACGACGGTGAATTGATGTTGATGGCGCTTCACGCACACTTTCTGCCACAGCAGCAATATTAACGGGGGTACGTACTGTTTTTGGCTTATCACGCTTTGGTTTATCGATGCTGATGCCAGAATCTTTCACTTTTCTCACAAGATAACGAACATACGGAGCTGACGGTGCTTCTCTTCTTCCAAAATCCGTACGCAATTTTCGCACACTTTCTGCAACATTACCATGATTTTCAAAGTAATGTCGCAATATTTCCCAGCGTTGTTCAAGCGTATACACATCCATATTCGTTCAACGGAAGGATAAAACTAATTATCTGTCAAATCAGACATGAGATAAGTGTTACTTATCACACGAAATAAGCAGTAGTTGAAAAAAAAAACGTTAGATGGCGGACCCTTTATAAGTTCTATTGCTATTTTCAATCTGATTGACATCTTATTTCAAGTTAGACTTTCTGGAATTTACTATGAATGTAAGTACGTAGATTGAAAGGCCACAATTAATGTTCTTTCAGTGGATCAAAAACAATCACCAATAATGGTAAATGGCCCTTATTTTCCCGATGAATTCTGAGGCCTCATCAATCAACTGGGCCATTACGGTCGTGAAGTTCACTTCAACAAGAACGTTCGTCCAGATTCGGCATTCCATCATTATTCCATCCTTTAATTGAATTCAAAAGCAAGGGACCTGATTGGTTCGTGCAGATAATGATGAAATTTAAATAGCCACCGGCGATATTGGTGTGACGGGACACTTCCAATTTTCTTCCATTCATTTTCTGTTTGAATAATTAACTCCCACTCAGTGAAATGCCGAATTGGATTCGTACCGTTTTCAACGCTTCAATTCATCATTGATATTTATGACCCTATTGATTTGAATACTTCAGCTGTTTTACAATAATGTTGGCGGGATCTGAATCTAAGTGAATGTTTTATTTACGATGGAGGGGATTGAAGTTGAGGGAAGCGGAAATGTTTACCTACACTCCATTCACTTTTATGAAGTCTCCCTGTTGGCCATGATTTTGGTCTATCATATTTTTGCGCGTATGTTCTGGGGAACATCGCGTTATCATTTTGCCCAAATGTCTGTAAATTTCGAATTTTTTTACAAAAATGGTCTCAAACGATTTGGTTCGACTCCACAATGAAGAATTTGATGTCAAATTTGATTCTGCCGGGCGGCCGTCCGGCAGTCCGGCCGTCCGGCCGTTGCCACGATAACTTGAGAACGGAAAGAGCTAGCGACTTTAAATTTTCAGGGTAGGTGGCGCATACCAATACGACGGACAAGTTCGTTAATGGGCATATTCGACCCAATGGTTTCCGAGTAATAATTCTGTTTTCAACCAATAAAAATCCGGTCGAATTGAATCTTGGTGAATAGTTGTAGAATATAAACCTAAGCACGTTTGTGAAATTTTGTTAGAGTCGTGTCGCTAGAAAATTATTAAAAGATTATTAAAAAATATTTTTGTTGTCACGATAACCTGAGAACGGAAAGATATAGCGGCTTGAAGATTTCAGGTTAGGTTGTGCATCTGAATGCGACATTTGAGTTTGTTTATAAGCATAATCGGCCATACGCTTTTAAAGTTATAGCCATCTGAAATTTTGTTGTTTTTTGTTCCTCATTAACTCGAAAAAAAACCGATTGAATTCCAACATGGTTATTAGTTGTAGAATGCCAACGCGAAAATTCTTGTAAATTTCGTGAGCATAGTATTTAGAGAAAATTTTTAAGAAATCATTGAAAATAAAAAAAAATATGTTTCAGTAACTATTCGTCTGAAATTGCTGAAATTTTGCAAGAGCCTTTTAAACCTAAATATACTGCCAAGTTTCAAGTTTTAACACGATCGGTTAAATATTCTGGTAGATTCGAGCAGCCTTGTGCGAGTTCAGTACAGGGGTGACTGTTGCCTCGATAACTTTCGATCGAAAGGAGATAGGGACTTGCAATTTTCAGGGTAGGTTGCGTATCCGAATGGGAGAGTTAAGTTCGCTTTCAGGCATAATCCCGGTCCAACGGTTTCCGAGTTATACCCACCAGGAATATTATTTCCTCGATAACTCAAGAAATAAAGATTCGATCAAATTGAAGCTTGGTAACTAGTTGTAGAAAATCAACATAAAGACGTGTTTCAAATTTTGTGAGAACCGTACCCCTCTAAAATTAAAAAAAAAATGACGAAAAAAAAAATTGGTTCAAGTCAGGAGCTTTTGCGCGTATGTTCTATTGCCCATTCTCCTGAATTGGACATCCTTTATCGAATTTACTATGGTAAATTTTGTTGTCCATTCTCCTGTATTGGACACTTAATTCGAATTTACCATGGTAATTCCGCATTAGGAGTGTCCAATACAGGAGAATAGACAACATAATTTACCATGGTAAATTCGATAAAGGGTGACCACTGAAGGAGAATGGACAATAGAACATACGCGCAAAAGCTCCTGACTTCACGTCAGTGCTTGAACCAATTTTGTAAATAAAACCAAGGCAGGTTGGCACTCCTAAAATATCGTCAATGTCAAAACAATTCTCTGAGACGTTGCCAATTTCTACTCTCAACAATCAACTTAATGTTCCATCTTAGACAAGATATTTTCACAGATAATTATCTTCGAATATTAAATTGAAATTGAAAATGCCAAAAGCAGTTTTGAAGAAGCAGAGACAAACTATCAGTAAGTGCAATGCATAACTGAAATCATTCTGTCTTAAGACATGTTGAACTCTCGAATGAAATTACAGTTTTCTATCCTATCACTATATTTTGGTATGGTTTAACAGTGACGCGGGTTTCGTAGTACTACCACATTTTGAAACTGGTGTATTTCAAGTTGTGCAACAAGGTATTTAAATGTCTTCTGGAAGCTTATTTCTTGATAATTTCGGAAAGGGTGGAATTCCATAGGTACGTCTGTTCATTCAGAAGTTCTCCTGCCGGGTTATTCAGCTACTTTTATTCTTTTTTCAAATGAAGTATCACAAAGTAACGGACTACTGTATCCATTATTCTTCATTAAAATTTTAACATTGGATTCTTGATTTCCATACAAGAAAATAGCATACCAAACTGAATGTTCCAACCAGTTTATATACGTTAAATATCTCCATAGTATATAACGGGTGGTCCATCTATCTTCTTTAATTTTGACCACCGGTTAATTCGAATCTGACAATACTTATTTTATTCTATTCTGTCACAAAATTCAGTATATCATCTCCGATGAACGAAATGAATCCTTTTACGCTTGATCTGCGTTGGGATTTATTGGAAATTAATTTCCAAAACAAAGACAATTGGTCGGAAATTGCACGAAAATGTCGTATAATTTTTGGTGTAGCTTGTGGTGCGGCTTGTGGAGCGGAGGCATGATTGGCCCATATATCTTTGAGAATGAGGACGGCGCAACCATTACGACCTATCGATCCATGATAACCGATTTTTTTGTGTCCGCTCTTGATGGTATTGATGTGAACAATGTTTGGTTTCAACAGGATGGTGCAACTTGCCACACATCTCATGCCATAATCGATTTATTGCGTCAAACGTTCGACGACCGTTTAATTAGCCGAAATGGTGATGTCAATTGGCCGCCAAGAAGCTGCGATTTGACACCGTTGCACTCTTTTCTGTAGGGCGCCGTTAAAGACAAGTATTATGCCGACTAACCAGAGATAATTGAGCATTTGAAGGCCAACATTTGTCATGCCATTGCCGAGATACGACCACATACACTCGAAAAAGTGCTCAAAAATTGGTCCAATCGAATGGGGTACTGTCGCCAGTCGCAGCAGACATATGAATGAAATAATATTCCATTTCTAACCGAAACAATTGTACTTCATATAAAAAACATGAATTTGGAAAAATTTCAAACCGTGTTTGTTTTATTGCATTTTTAAATTTAAACTTTCAAATGGCCCACCCATTATATTTTCTATATATATATATATATATATATATATATATATTTATAGCCCTCCTGTAATTCTGCGTCCATACATTAAGTTTTTTACATGTAATTCTGCGTCCACCGCATTGCTGCGTCTGTATACGGACGCAGAAATGCAAGTCAATGCTAAACGCTTTATTGTAACGTCCTCGTTCGTTTCATTGTAATACGGCGATGACGTCCCAATGGCGGTATCGTGTACTTTTTTTGAATACCGTAGTTCGTGTTGTCTCCACTCGTGGCGCTGCAGTCGGGAAGTGTATATTCGAAATGTATATTACTATTACACCATCCCGACATTCATGCGTCAATAAAACCGGCAACACTGTTCCGTATATCGATAACCATCAAACCGATATTTCTGCGTCCTTCAATGATTTCCAGATGTGAGTTGTTTACGTTTTTCATGTTGAAGCAGTATTCGAAGCTTCAAGGTCACAAAAATTCGACTTCCTACGATTCAGGTACCTTAGCATTTATAATGGAGCCTAATGATAATTTCAAATTCTCACATAACGTAGCTTCAGTACACTTTAAGATCGAATAATTATTTTCAGATTCATCATGTTATGTTCTGAATCATCAAACAACATTTATTATGTTGAGGATTTTTATAAATAAGTTAGCTTAATTGTGAAAAATTCACGGGAATACTTGTTTCAACATGACTGAATAAATTAAAACCAAGCAAAATTGATAATCATGAATTATTACAATGTGAATTAGTCAGTAAGCTGCATAATAGCACTCTTACGTTGGGTTTCACGAAGGTTTGACAGCTCTTAATTGCCAAATTAGTGCGATTCTATGTCGATATTCAGTTCATTTTTGATACAACCATCGAAATAAATCCACGATTAAGCTAATCGAAGCTTCGTGAAACCCAACATAAGTCAGTCAAAACCGTCACAAAAATTACTAACTCAGCAAAAGTGCAAGTAAATCTGAATTTTTGTAAGTGGCACTTGAAGAGCAATAACTAAATTTTCTGTGCTTTTTGTGGAATTAACGAAAAAAGTTTTGCACTCCATTCAATATACATAAACAATGGTCATTTGAAAAAAGTCCAAATGATAATAACAGAAGGTATTTGCTATTTGGCTGATTTCTTCCAAAAGCTTTAGCTTTTATCGTCGTGATTCACTTTCGAATATCAACGCAGTCGGCTCCAATATGAGTACTAATTCAGGCAGAAAGCACATGAGGTTTCTCAAAAATACGAACTTTATGCAAAACTGCTATTTTTATTTTTAAGAACCAACCCAAACTATTCTCTCATATTTTTCCTTATAAGTTAAGCCTTCTTACGATCATGAGAGAACCAAATGTACTATTTGCTTAAATTGGTACTCCAAATGAAGCTAAATGAATATGGAGCAATGAAAAACGACGAGAAAAAAATTCTTTCAGGAAAAGATCAGCTTAACGGTGAGTGCCATATCTCATCATCATCTATTCGACTCATAGAATTCTAATTAAACCCAAATTATTGCAAATTCAATGATAAATAAGGAGTATTTTCCTTAAATAGAATTTTGAGAGTAACAATGTGAAAACTAAATAGAGTGAATAAGTGCAAAAATTTCGCCCTTCTTCGTGAATTACCACTAGTAGCATAAATTTTCTAATGTGCCAAATATATCATGTAAAAATCTTTTATCGACTTCGACTATTGTATTAAATTAAATTTTCTGGAATATACTATGAAAACATACATATAATTTTCAAAACAAATAAATAGAAAATCACTTCTGCATCTTTTCATTGACTTATCACTGCTGGTATTACACCTATCCCTGTCCATTAAAAAATAGAGTTCTTAGAGAGAAACAAAGGAGTTTTACTTTTAATGCCTGATAGTGTCAATGCTGGCTGTAAGCGCAGTATAATTCGTCCTCAATGGTGAAAAGAAGAAAAATAGTATGTTAATTAAAGGGATATTTCCTCGAGCTTACTAGGCCTAAACAGAGTTAGTTAGTTATCTTTCTTCCACCAATGGCAGGAACTCTGTAAGACTTGGAACGGTTCCTATTGGTCTTAATGAATAAAATAATCGAATCACAAATATTCAAAAAACATAAGCGTACCATAATTCCCACAACAGGAATTTTGAGTTATACAATTTCTGTCTGACCTGAGAGGAGAAAGTCAATTCGCACGCTGTAGCTATTGATTTTCTCGGAATATTTTCTGCCAATGTACATCGATACAGTCCCATAAGTCTACATGAATCTGTTTAGTTCTTTCGTCCCTTGTTATACTTCGAACCAAAATATATTTGGCAGATTGAATCAAAGTCTTCGATCCGTTTTACCATTCAATAGAAAGTAGCAAGTAGAGCAATCCCAGAAGGGTTGACTGATGAGCATTTTTGAGAAAAATGTTTCAAACCCTAGTTTCCATAGAGGAGATCAATTTAATATTCACCTTGATATCGGGCTCGAAGATAAGGTGAAATATGTTTGTTTACATTACATGCCATATTTTTCATACCAGAAATGAATAGAGCGAAAAATTTAAGTTGATGTTGGGACCTGCAAGGCAACTCCTAGAAAGAGCACCTGGCACTTGTTTTACAAAATTTCTCCATTGCATAAATTACAGTTATTCATCTCTTGCATCTATCCCTGATCAGTGTTTGTTCATAAAGAATACACGAATATCCTGTCATTTGTCACCATACTGACTATCTACTCAAGGTATGGTGTGATTTATGAAGGTGAAATATTGCAATTTTTTCTGAGGTTTTTAGTTCAATAAATAATAGGATTTCAGTTTCAAATATTCTTGCATTGCTCTAAAAATTCGGTAATAATATTACTTCGTAATTCTTGTTATGTATTATCTTGCCATCTACACGCTTTGTAGTTGCAGGATCTTGTTCTTCAAAATTGCCAAGGCGGTTTCGGGAAAAATTGAAATAACAAGTTCTCAGTTTTAAAATCTTTATCAAATCAGGTTTAAACAAGAAATTGAAAATAGATATAATTTTTATAGAATAATCTTCTGCTGTGTAGAAAGATGGTTAAGCACCTAAACTGTATACGCTTTTGAAGTGTGGAAAGATGAATCGTCTTTCGAAAAATATTTTGCCGGATAGAAGACATCGTGTTTTTGTTGATGATGATAATAATTATAACTTTAGAATTTCGAATAATGAACCCCATCCCTCAAGGATCTGTTTTAGCACTCCTTCATTTCATACTCTTATGTGAATAACTCTTAGTTATTCTTCCGTTCCGGTACTTTACTAGAACCTCTTTCAACTCAATACTAACACTCCACTGAATCAGAATTTATATTTCCACTAATATGCAGTTTTTCATACATAAATAATGTGTGGTTAGAAACGAGGGCATTTTCATAAGTAGCTCGATTCGAACATAAAATAAATATTAGGAATAATGAATTTCATTTCAACGAAATTTAAATTATGGCTATGCATTATAGACACTTTGAAATCAACCGTTTTTTAACTAATTGAAAAAGTTGCATAACTTAGAGTGATGTTTGAAAGTGAAACTAATTGTAAATTCCATTTTTGGCATTCATAAAATATAGGGTGCCATTTAAAAAAAATCATATCTGTTATTGAAATAGTATAACCTTAAGTTAAAAAGTTAAAGTCGAATTAAAAGTCACCAACTGCTAAACAGAAAATTTTTATGCAATCTTATTCAAATAATTAGTCATTCTGCTGATTCGGTCTTTTGCTAGAGAATAATAATATTACGAATAATAAGCAATGCATTATATTATTATTGATTATTGCTATTCATTATCAACTCTCTGCAATCAAGTACTTCTCAGAACAACAGAATAATCCATCTAAAATTAGTCCAAGGAAACTAAGTATCTTAACACAAAGGGAAGACGTTACATTTAATTATTGTGCTATCACAAGATTAAAATATCATATTACAATTTGTTCAACCAAATTTTTTTTTAGGTCTCATCTTATTCTATTAATTCATCTATTCGATATAATTAAGGCAACGAACACGCAGAAGAAATTCCTATCGAAAATTCCCGTACTCAATATGTTTTCTTCCTTATCAAGAGGGGCGAAAATCCGTTGAATGTGTGGGTCAGGTCTGCGTTCACATCGAATGGAATGTCAAGGCCAATCAGTCTATTCCTTCATAAAAAAAACCCTCATACATTTGGCAACACAGCCTGTGCAGCAATGTCCGAATGGTTGACGTGTATATAAAACGAATGACGCAGAAATGATCGAAATATCGGCAAATAAATATACGGACGCAGAAACTACGGTATTTTTTAAGGACGCAAGGTTCATTGTACCGTTGACAAGAAAATTTTCTCCCCCAGTTTTCAAGTATATTGAGATCTGAGACTCGCAAAATGATCGTGAGGTGTATACGGAGATAGTCTACCTAACATACGTCGATATACACTTCGATTTCAAGGGGACGCAAAGATGTCAGTATCATGTAATGACGCTGAAATGATGTCGGGATATATAAATATATATATACAGTCACGGCGTAAACTGGCATCCGCCCATGTTAAAATCGCGGTTGAAGTGGCATCCGGGGTAAAGTGGCATCCGATATATGGATGCCACTTTGCATCAGGCCAGAAATCATCGCAAATGATGAAGTGAACCCTCAGTAATTCATTGCAGCTAAAATCAGCTGGAGGTCACTTTAGTCGATATTTGAATGAAACAATACATCACGGTTCAGGGAGTTTCCGTTAGGCGGCGTGGAAGTAGCACACTTGTATATTGAATATATAGCTGGCGCACAATGTGGCTTCCCACTGGATACATATTGAGGAAAGGTATGAAGTGGCATCTGTATATGAATTTTTAGTACAGAGTGGCATCCAGGCGGGGTTGCCAGATATACAAATGCGTGTTTGTTGGAGCCCGCTCGGATATAATTAAATTTCCAAGAATCGACCAGTAAGTTTTATCAGTTGGGGCAATTGATGAAAGGCCGGAGAAGACTAATTCAGATGAAACAGATTAATATGTTGAATTGAGATGTCCACGACAAAAAGTGTGGAAAAGCACTGAAGTGAATTTAGCAATTTAGGCTCCTGCATTTCTAGTCAATTCCACAGAACATCAAGAAAAATAATCATTAAAGAATACTGTGGGAGGTATATTAATTATTAAATGGTTTCTTTCTGGGTTTTCTCTCCGAAACTCTGGAAAATATCTATTAAATAAAAAATTATTATTTTGTGAATTGCTTCTGCGTAAGAAACACAAGATATTTGTCAGAAGCAATGAATCAAACAATGTTGCCCAACAAACAATGACGAAAGAACAACACCGATGGAACTATTTTGTAACGCTTCGGAGTCTAAAACCGACTCCTTCGTCAGACACTTAACGAACATCTTCAGAATTATTTCGTTGATAAGTGCTATTCTGAATTTCGAGAATTGTCTCATTGGCAGTATTTGAAAATCATAGTAACATAGTTTTACTTAGCATACGTAGAAATTTCCAAGCTCCAACTACTTTTTTGCGCGTATGTTCTGAGGAACATCGCGTTATCTTTTTGCCTAAATGTCTGTTGTTATCGAAGTTTTCGACGAAAATGGTCTCTAACGATTGGGTTCGACTCCCTGATGAAGAATTCGAGGTCACATTTGATTCTGTCCTTCTGGCTGGCCGTTGCCACGATAACTTGAGAACGGAAGGAGATACCGACTTGAAATTTTCAGGGTAGGTGGCGCATCCCAATACGACGACGGAAGTTTGTTAATGGGCATAATCGGCCCAATGGTTTCCAAGTAATAGTTCTGTTTTCAATCAATATTAATCCGATCGAATTGAAACTTGGTGAGTAGTTGTAGAAGGACGTTTGTAAAATTTTGCGAGAATCGTATTCCTCAAAAAATTAAAAAAATTTATAAAAAAATATTATTTATGTCACGATAACCTGAGAACGGAAAGAGATAGTGCCTAGAAATTTTCAGGTTAGGTAGTGCATCCGAATGCCACATTTAAGTTTGTTTAAAGGCATAATCGGCCAAACCATTTCGGAGTTATGTCAATCTAAATTTTGGTTATTATTTCCTCAATAACTCGAAAAATACAAAACCAATTCAATTCAAACACGGCTATTAGTTGAAGAATGCCAGCGCGAAAATTCTTGGAAATTTTCGCGAGGATCGTATCTCTAGAAAATTTTCCAAATATCATTGGAATACATTCTATATATCAGAAGCTATTCGTACGACATCCTTAAAATTTTGCGACAGCCTTCAGAACCTAACTCTACTACCAAGTTCCCAGTTTGAACACGATCAGATCTATATTGTTGGAGATCCGAGCAGTATTGTGTGACTTCAGTTGCTGGATGGGTGACCGTTGCCTCAATAACGAACGAACGGGAGATAGGAACTTGCAATTGGGAATGGGAGGGTTCAGTTCATTTTTGAGCATAATCGGTCTAACGGTTCCGGAGTTATACCCACCTGAAATATTAAATCCTCGATAATTCAAAAAATATAGACTCGATCGAATTGAAACTTGGTAACTAGTTGTAGAATGTCGACATATAGTCAGGAGCTTTTGCGCGTATGTTCTATTGCCCATTCTCCAGTATCGGACACTGTTAATCGAGTTTACTGTGGTAAATTCGATTAAGAGTGTACAATACAGGAGAATGGACAATAGAACATACGCGCAAGAGGTCCTAACTTCACGTCAGATCTAGAACCAATTTAAATATCATCTGATTCTTTGTAATACTTCAATCCATCATGTGAATGAAGGGGTTTAAATCATATATTATTTGTTGAATTTCGTTTCTTGCGGATTTCAAAGAAAATTTGCAATAAGCAGACTTGTTCTTCAAAAATAATCGAGATCACAGCTTGATATATTTAATATTGCGGATTCTAGCGTAATACTTTATTCTGACTATTCCATTCATATCAAAATCTGACCAACCACAGGCCAAAGTTAGCTAAAACCCCAAATGTCTTTGAATTATGAAAGGTGCCATTGAAAAATGGATCCTTGCACAGCACACTCGGCACTGGAACGAAACTTTGGGTCAGTGGTATATTAAGTTATTGATGGGACAGCCCTGCCCCTCATTAACTGAAGAAGTCCTACCACTGAGTAGGAGTAGGCTCAGGGTAGTAACTGGCCTACTAACCGGACACTGAACCCTAATAAAGCACCTGCACAAGAAGGGGATTTTCCGAGAATACTCTGTTTGTAGGATTTGTGGGGAGGCAGACGAAACTGCCTGACAAGTCATATTTGACTGTTCAGTCAAGCCAGCAGTAAAACTGACGTGAAGTCAGAAGCTTTTGCGCGTATGTGCTCTTGTCCATTCTCCTTTATTGGACACTCTTAATCGAATTTACCATGGTGAATTATATTGTCTGTTCTCCTGTATTGGACACAGGAGAACAGACAATAGAACTCACCATGGTAAATTCGATTGAGAGTGTCCAATAAAGGAGAATGGACAAGAGAACATACGCGCAAAAGCTTCTGACTTCACGTCAGTGCTTGAACCAATTTTTTTTTCAATGATTTCTTAAACATTTTCTAGTGCTACAATCCTCACGAAATTTTGCAAGAATTTTCGCGTTGGTATTCTACACCTAATAACCATATTTGAATTGGATCGGATTGGTATTTCTTGAGTTATTGAGGAAATAACACTCAAATTTCAGATTGAAAGAACTCCAAAATCATTTAGCCGATTATGCTAGTTAACGAACTTATATGTCGTATTCAGATGCGTAATATACCCTGAAAACTGCAAGTCCCTATTTATCTCCGTCCTCAAGGAATCATGAGATACATAATATTTTTTCGTAAATTTTTAAAAATGTTCTAGTGGTACGGTCCCTACAAAATTTTACACACTTCTTCATGTCGATATTCTACAACTAGTTATCAAGCTTCAATTCGATCGAGCATATATTTTTTGAGTTATCAAGGAAATAATATTCCAGGTGGTTATAACTCCGAAACCGATGGAATTATTATGCCCAAAATGTATGCCGAACTCACACTCTCCCATTAGGAAGTGCAACCTACCCTGAAAATTGCAAGTCCCTATCTCCTTTCATTCGAAAGGTATCGAGGCAACGGTAACCCTTCCAGCTACTGAACTCACACAAGGCATCTCGCGGAACCCCAACAATATAGATCCGGTCGTGTTAAAACTTGGAACTTGGTAGAAGAGTTAGGTTCTGAAGGCTGTCGCAAAATGTCAGGGATGTGGTACGAATAGTTTCTGATATATAGAATGTAAAAATTTGATTTTCAATGATTTTTTAAAAATTTTCTAAAGATACGATCCTCTCAAAAATTTTTAAGAATGTTAACGTTGGCATTCTACAACTGATAACCATGTTTGAATTGCATAGGTTTCGAATTGTTCGAGTAAGTGAGGAAATAACAACCAAACTTCAGATGGGTATAACTCCAAAATTGTTGGGCCGATTATGCCTATAAATGAACCCAAATGTGCCATTCAGATGCACAACCTGACCCGAAAACTTCTAGTCGCTATCTCTTTCCGTTCTCAGGTTATCGCGACATAAATAATATTCTTGATAATTGAGGGTGTGATACTCACAAACGTCCTTAGTTTTGCATTCTACAACTACTCAAGTTTCAATTCGATCGGACATGTATTGGTTGAAAACAAAATTATTACTTGGAACCATTGGGACGATTATGCCCATTAACGAACTTGTCCGTCGTATTGGAATGCACCACCTACCCTGAAAATTTTAAGTCGCTACATTTTTCCGTTTTCAAGTTATCGTGGCAACGGTCGGCCGACCGTCCGGCTTGACAGAATGAAATTTGACCTCGAATCCTTCATCAGGGATTCGAACCCAATCGTTTGATATCATGTTCAGCAAAAGATTCGATAAAGACATGTTAACGCGATGTTCCCCAGAACATACGCGCAAAAAGGTCTATCGAAACATAGCGTTCAGTCAGAGAGCTTAAGCTTTCATTTTTGCGCGTATGTTCTGGGGAACATCGCGTTATCATTTTGCCCAAATGTGTATAATTTTCGAATTTTTTGACCAAAATGTTCTCAAACGACTAGGTTCGACACACTGATGAAGAATTAGAGGTCAAATTCGATTCTGCCCGGTGGGCCGGCCGTTCGACGGTAACTTGAGAATGAAAAGAGAGAGCGACTCGAAAACTTCAAAGTAGGGGGACCATCCAAATACGGCGGACAATTTCGTTAATGGGCATAATCGCCCCAACAGTTACTGATTAATCATTTTGTCATCAACCAATACAGATCCGATCGAATTGAAACTTGGTACCAAGTTGTAGAATACAAATTTGAAGACGTTTGTGAAATTTTGTAAGAATCGTTTTGCTGAAAAATTTTTAAAAAATGATTAAAAAATATTATTTACGTCACGATAACGAAAAGGGATAGCGACTTGCAATTTTCACGGTAAGTTGTGAAAATGAATTCGACATTCGTGTTTATTTCCTCAATAACTCGAAAAATTCAGAACTGATTCAATTCAAACTTTGTTACTAGTTGTAAAATTTCGGCACGGAAGTTCTTGCAACACTTCGCAAGAATCGTATAATTACAAAATTTTGAAAAAATAGTTGTAAATCATTGAAAAAAATTCTATATATCAGAAACTATTCGCCCATCATCACTGAAATTTTGCGAGATCCTTCAAAACCTAACTCTACTACTAAATTCCAAGTTTGAACACGATCGAATGTATATTTTCGAAAATCCGAGCAGCCTTGGATAAGTTCAGTAGTTGAATGGGTGACCGTTGCCTCGATAACTTTCGAACGAAGAGGTAGGGAGTTGAAATTTTCAGGCTTATTTGGGCATAAATCGACCCAGCAGTTTCGGAAATATAACCATCTGGAATATTATTTTCTCGATAACTCAAATAATACAGACCCGATCCAATTGAAACTTGGTATCTAGTTGTAGAATATCGACCTAAAGACGTGTGTGGAATTTTGTGAGGATTGTACTGCTAGTGAATTAAAAAAAAATTAGGAGCAAATATTATGTATCTAACGATAACTTGAGAACAGCAAGAGATAGCGATTCGCAATTATCAGGGTAGGGTTGCAGCCGAATGCGATATCAGAATCTGTTTATAGTCATAATCGACCAAACGTATTTGGAGTTACATCTATCTGAAATTTGGTTGTTATTTCATCAATAACTCGAAAAATACAAAACCGATCCAATTCAACATGGTAATTTGTTGTAGATTGCCAATGCGAAAATTCTTGTGAAATTTCACGAGGATCGTTTCACCAGAAATAGGAGATAGGGACTTACAATTTTCAGGGTAGGTTGCGCATCCAAATGGGAGGGTCAAGTTCGATTTTGGGCATAATCGGTCCATCGGTTTCGGAGTTATGCCCACCTGGATTATTATTTCCTTGATAACTCAAAAATAATATACAGGGTGATTTTTTTAAGTGTTTCATTAGACGTTTTCGAGGAAGGAATTGTAATACAGATTCAAGATTTCGGATTTTCGTTTTAGAGTACATGAACTTTAATTGTAAAATATTTTCAAGAGGAATCTACTTCCGGTTTCACCGGAAACGAATGTAACTTCGCTATTTCAAATGCAACACCCTGTATATTTTTACGTATTCGAATTCTTCGTTCGATTCTACACTGATTTGATGTATGCTATGTGCAACCATTCAAGCGGTTTTTGAATTATAGCCTGATTATCAAATTTTTCGAAAAAAAGGTTGTCACAGATTAGTGTCCATATCTTAAAAATCCCTCATTACAAGAATTTCTTTTTGCGAAAGTGGAACAAAAGAAAGTACGCTGATACTGTTTCTTGTATAACTTATGAGGAAATATTATACAGGGTGTCTGAAAAAGGGCCCCAAAGTGAGCCTCAATAAAACTATGAAATCTCACTTTTTTCAAATGGCAACCCTATAATTCTGTAATTCCAATCGATTGCTCGTCAAAAACCAGTTATGGTGTCCCGAACATTTCATGCCTCTAAAATCAGTATTTTTGCCGTTATTCAATAAAATTAGAATTACACGATTAAAGACAGGTTTTGCACAGTTTTTAAGCTTGCATTTTTGAAGTAGGCTATGATAGGAACTGTCATTCTTACTTTTTCTTACAGATCAAGCACTAAGCAAAACATGCAATGATAATTTCACTGGAATGATATATCAAGAGTATGTTCTTTATTTGCGGGAAATGATACAAATCCACATTTGATTCATGAGAAAAACCATCAACATAGGTTTGGTTTCAATGTCTTTTGCATGTTGATGGATGATAAACTATGTTATCATATTTATGATGAGAATTTAACCGAAGGTATCTGGAAATCTTAAGGTCGGTGGTTTCCCCATTTTTGGAAGAATTACCTCTTAATGTGATGTTCCATTGCTGGTACCAATTAGACGGAGCACCGGCACATTGCACGAGACCTGTCACTACCGAACTGAACGCAATGTTCGGAGAGAGGTGGATCAGACTAAATGGTCCATTAGAGTGGCCCCCTCGTTCTCCAGACCTAACACCCCTTGATTTTTATTTATGGGGTACTATAAAATCAGAGGTCTACAAAAATAACATCGACTCAAAGGAAGAACTTGAAGCGAGGGTGAGGGGTGCATTAAGGGGATTACCACCTGAACAAATAAGAAAAGCTACATCAGATGGAGTTCGTAGAAGAATTGATGAATGTATGGCGGTAGGCGGCCAATATTTTGAAAATTTATTGTAGTATTAGTTTCTTGTTGTGAATAAATTTTTTGTGATAGTTTTAAACTAAGAGATCATTCATTATCAATTACTGTTTTCACTCGAGTCCGTTTAGGGTTAAGGCTTCCAGTACGGAGAAAATTGATTTGATACCTCCTGAACTTTGATTTCGTTAAAGTCAGTAAATATGAATTTCGTTCGTTGAATTTCTAATTACCTTTTCTAGGAATTTGTTACATTTGCCGCAAATAAAGAACATACCCTTGATATATCATTCCAGTGAAATTATTATTGCATACTTTGCTTAGTGCTTGATCTGTAAGAAAAAGTAAGAATGACAGTTCCTAACATAGCCTACTTCAAAAATGCAAGCTTACAAACTGTGCGAAACCTGTCTTTAATCGTGAAATTCTAATTTTATTGAATAACGGCAAAAATACTGATTTTAGAGGCATGAAATGTTCGGGACACCATAACTGGTTTTTGACGAGCAATCGATTGGAATTACAAAATTATAGGGTTGCCATTTGAAAAAAGTGAGATTTCATAGTTTTATTGAGGCTCACTTTGGGGCCCTTTTTCAGACACCCTGTATAATATTTCCTCATAAGTTATACAAGAAACAGTATCAGCGTACTTTCTTTTGTTCCACTTTCGCAAAAAGAAATTCTTGTAATGAGGGATTTTTAAGATATGGACACTAATCTGTGACAACCTTTTTTTCGAAAAATTTGATAATCAGGCTATAATTCAAAAACCGCTTGAATGGTTGCACATATCATACATCAAATCAGTGTAAAATTAAACGAAGAATTCGAATACGTAAAAATATACAGGGTGTTGCATTTGAAATAGCGAAGTTACATTCGTTTCCGGTGAAACCGGAAGTAGATTCCACTTGACAATATTTTACAATTAAAGTTCATGTACTCTAAAACGAAAATCCAAAATCTTGAATCTGCATTACAATTCCTTCCTCGAAAACTTCTAATGAAACACTTAAAAAAATCACCCTGTATACTCGATTGAATTGAAACTTGGTAACTATTTTTAGAATATCGACATAAAGACGTGTGTGAAATTTTGTAAGAACCGTACACGTACGAAAAAAAAAATTGTTTAAGCACTGACGTGAAGTCAGGAGCTTTTGCGCGTATGTTCTATTGTCCATTCGCGTGTAATGGACACTCTAAATTCGAATTTACCATGGTAAATTCGAATTTTGTGTCCTATACAGGAGAATTGTCTACTGTGAGAGCACGAAACGATCGAGAAATATATTGAAAAATTTGTTCAACCCCTATGGACAGGAGCTTTGGCGCTCTTGTTCAAACTTTGACAAATCATATCAACGAAATTATTGGTCTCTGGGAATGATATAAATGGATTCTTACCATAGAACTGCATCATGAAAGAAATTAAATTCAAACTGACCGATTCTTCCCAATAACGAACTTATCCGAGACAATCGTTCCTCAAATCTACTCTGAAAATTATGCTATATTAATTAGACAATATTGCAGTTTTGTTCTCACTGGAGATATTCTGAACAAAATTCAATTATGTATCTTACCAAAGAATGTATTTCCATGATCATATGGATTATCCATGGGCATTATATTATCACCTTAAAAGTATAATATCATATCATCCTCATAACTCTACGATAGCTGAATAACGAACCAGAAATAAATTTGACATTTAACTCTCATAGGAAAATGAGATGACATGTAGGAACACAGATCATATTATAATTCATAGCTAGAATAATCAAGTACAGCATTCTGTGAAAACATAGAACTACAATTCATTATTGAAATTTCGAAAAATCATATATTCGAAAGGGGGCGTCCATAAATTACGTGAGATGTTTAAGGGGGGGAGGGACTCGAGTCAAATCTCATCTAATCTTACGTTGGAGAGAGGGGGGGTAAATATCACGCAATTTTTTTTTCTGATTGAAACCAAAAAAATTTATACTATTTTGGTCCATTTAATCCAGATTATACATGCTTAAGATTTTATCTTAAGCTTATATCGCAATACGATTAAGATCATTCACTAATTCGTTGGAAAGAAAATAATTTCATTCATACTTTGACGTTATACATCTACTGACTGTCAAACCAACGCGTTTACGTAAGAAACCCACATTTTGAAAAATCTCACGTGAGGTAGGGATATGGGGGAGGGGGTTGAATAAAATCTCACGACATCTCACCAGAGGGAGAGGGAGGGTCAGAAAATTTAAAAAAACACCTCACGTAATTTATGGACGCCCCCAAAGTATTAGCTTGCTAGAGTTCAAAATTATATAATTGGATTTTTATGATGAAACGGCATCTTGAATTTGAAATTTGTACAGAACAAATTTCAAATTCAATTATTTTCAAAATGCCGTTTCATGATATCTATCTCCCAAATCTACTCTGAAAATTTCAGCAGCCAAGCTCATTCTGTTCGAGAGTTATTATGGAAACAAAATTTTGAAATTTTTAAAAATTTTTTTTACACTTTTTGGCACCTTTATCAATACAGTAGTTCGCATGCATATTAAGGTATTTATTCTACAATTTGATGCTAAATTTAGATAGACCGACTGATCGGTTTCATAAAATATATTTTCACTGACGTGAGGTCAGTGCTCTTTGGCGCGCGCGTTCACGATGGCAAATTTGAATTGAATGATGAGTGTTTCAAGCTCAGTGGATAGAACGGGTCGGAAATCTACTCAGAGGGTAGTGGATACCATTTATTGTCCAATGAAAACTTAACAGTGGTGTGTCTAAGCTGGCATGAGGATAGAGTTGCAAAGTTGACAAAGAACACAACTGCCTCTCCTTCGTCACACATACCCCTAGGAGCTTCTGAGAGATCTCCTTTGGAAAGTCCTAGGAGGGTCAGTATAATCATTATCATGTCTAGCATGCGCTCCAAAGCAGATTGCCGCACGGCAATGCTTTTTAAGCCGTTTTCATAGTGGAACACGACTATTTACCAATTGTCAATTCGATCGGACTTGTACGGGTATTTGTTGAAATATTGGGAAAATTTCAAATGTCATTACTGCGAAACCGTTTATACCCATTAACAAACTAAAGCATTGCATTCAGATGCATCACCTAAATGAAAATTGCTAGTCGCTATTTGTCTGCGTACGAAAGTTATTCTGGTAACGAACAGTCAACCAGAGAGAATTGAATTCGATCTCAAATTCCTCAACAGTGAATCGAACCTAATCGTTCGTGACCATTTTCGACAGTATTCTTAATATAAATATTTCTGAAAAAGTGCCACCCAACGCCGCCCTGACAGCCGGTTATTTGTACCCGAGTATAACAATTTTGTCACTATCCATACAGAACATATTTCCAAACAAGGAACAAAATATTGCAGAAATTTATAGCTAAATATACTAGGGTGTTTGCATGAAGCGTTTATGATGGGATAATGGTATATTCGGAGAGCTCTCAGACAATTTTCAGATTTATTCACATGACTTTTTGACTGATTTAATGAAGTAATATGACGTGATGAAGTTAGCCTATTGGCTCGCGAATTTGAAGTCCTGAGTTCGAGCCCTGAGCCGGTATAGAAATAGTCTAGTAATTAGGTCGCTTCTAGTAAGTATTAATTAAACTCCAATAATATTCAAATTACACTTTTCAAGAGGTTGGGGAGATGCGATAGGCGGAGTCAAAGTCTAATCTTACACTCAACGTTCTCTTCCTATGAAACCTCCGATCCTAACACCCAACAAAAAATAAAGACTAATGAGTAGGTGAAATGAATCCTGCAAAAATTGGTTCAAACAATGACGTGAAGTCAGGAGCTTTTGCGCGTATGTTCTATTGTCCATTCTCCTGTATTGGAGACCTCTATTCGAATTTACCATGGTAAATTATGTTGTCCATTCTCCTGTATTGGACACTCTTAATTTGAATTTACCATGGTAAATTCACGTATTTATGTTGATTTTCTACAACTAGTTCGCAAGCTTCAATTCGATCGAATCTTTATGTGAGCGTTGTCTCGATAACTTTCGAGAGAAAGGAGATAGGGACTTGTAATTTTCATGGTACATTGCGTATCCGAATGAGAGAGTTAAGTTCGTTTTTGAGCATAATCGGTTTAACGGTTTCTGAGTTACACCCACGTGTAATATTACTTCCTCGATAACTCAATCGAGGAAATAATATTAGAGGTGGGTATAAATCGGAAACCGTTCAACCGATTATGCCCAATAACAAACTTAACTCTTCCATTCGGATACGTAACCTACCCTGAAAATTACAAGTCCCTATGTCCTTTCGTTCGAAATTTATCGAGGCAACGGTCACCCATCTACTGAACTCACACAAGGCTGCTCGAATCTCCAACAATATTTAACCGATCGTGTTAAAACTCAAAACTTGGCAGTACAGTTAGGTTCTGAAGGCTCTTGCAAAATTCCATCAATTTCAGACGAATAGTTACTGATATATAGAATTTTTTTTTATTTTCAATGATTTCTCGAAAATTTTCTGCAAATACTATCCCCACGAAATTTTGCAAGAATTTTCGCGTTGGCATTCTACAACTAATAACCATTTTTCAATTCAATCGGTTTAGTATTTTTCGAGTTAAAGAGGAGAAAAAACAACCAAATTTCAGATGGCTATAACTCTGAAACCGCTTGGCCGATTATGCTTATAAACGAACTCAAATGTCACGTTCGGATGCACAACCTATCCTGAAAACTGCAGGCCGCTATCTCTTTCCGATCTCAAGTTATCATGACAAGAAAAATATTATTTATAATTTTTTAATAATTTTCTAGCCATACGATTCTCACAAAATTTTACAAACGTGCTTAGGTTCATATTCTACAACTACTCACCAAGTTTCAATTTGATCGGATACATATTGGTTGAAAACAAAATTATTAGGTACTCGGAAACCATTGGGCCGATTATGCCCATTAACAAATTGTCCGTCGTATAGGGATGCGCCACCTACCCTGAAAATTTCGCTGAAAAGTCGCTAGCTCTTTCCGTTCTCAAGTTATCGTGGCAACGGCCGGACGGCCTGACAGAATCAAATTTGACCTCGAATTCCTCATTGGGGAGTCGAACCAAATCATTTGAGACCATTTTCGTAAAAAAATTCGAAAGTTACAGACATTTGGGCAAAATGATAACGCGATGTTCCACAGAACATACGCGCAAAAACAGGAAAAACACAAAATAGCACTGACGTGGAGTCAGTTCTCTTTGGCTAGCTTATTCACGATGACCAATTTGAATTGAATGATGAGCGCTTCAAGTTCAGTGGATATCAGGAGGATTCAGGAGGGTCAGGAGGATTCAGGAGGGTCAGGAGGATTCAGGAGGGTCAGCATAATCATACAGAGATTCCGGTAAGTAACGAATAAATTCATTATTGCTGAAACTGAGAGGTTTTCTGAAAAATCGTCAGACACTTCCATACTTTCCAATAGACACTTCCATACCACCCAAAAAAAATTGATGAAGTCATATCTCGACTGAAGATTAACTCAAAAATATGGGTCATCGTCAAAAGGTGCCTTTGTTTTTAACAAAATCGCTTATCAGAGGATTTTTTGGAAGAACTCTCAGTTCAAGAAATATTGAATTCATTCGTAACTTTTCGAAAGCACTCTAGGCATAATCATAATCATCTCATTAGCAGGCCCACCAAATTAGACTGGCTACTCCTCAGTGTTTTGTTAACACTTTTACTTTTTTTTATACTGAAGTCAATCTGCTTTGGCGCGCTTTCTATAGACATGATTATGATTTTATGACTAGAGTGACCCTCTTAGGTTCCGAGTCACACGAGCTCTACTGAGCTAGAAGTCCGGATTATTGAAAATAATTGATCCGAAATATTTCAAAATATTCAAATCAGTAGTTACGGAAATATTCGAAAAAATAACTTTGAATTTAAAATGGCATACAATTCTCACAAAATTTTGCATAAGTCTTCGTGTCGGTATGTTTGAACTTTTAGTTCGGAAATACCGTTGGTATTCACCAAGTTTCGATTCGATTTAAGCTGTATTTTTCGAGTTATTATAAAGAACCAAATTTCAAAAGTTTTTTCACTTTGTTTCCTGCTCCGAGCTCTTTTGAAATTTCAGCATTTTAAAAACAAAGCACCCAAGATATCACCGAAACCTCTGCAACATTCTCAACCAACCCAGTTCTAATTCAAATCAAATCATTCAAAACACATACCGAAACTTATCGTTAAGTTAAAGAGCTGAAGGGACATTTTTTACGATTCACAAAAATTTTTGGATGATTTCATCTTTTTCATTATTTTAGTCTTGCATTTTCATACAGCTTCACGGAAAATTATCGAAATAAAAAGTTATTCCTCCAAGAACATTCACGAACTCGACGAAATATTCCGTATTCAACTTTCAATGCCGGCAAAACACAAAGAGACAGACGGACAGAATTGAATTTGACCAATAGTTGTTCAGCATTAAGACTGAACTGTATGTTATAGATTATTTTCGGCCAAAATTTGGAAATTGCCGGAAGGAAAAATACCAATTTATATCATAAGTCGAAGTACCCTCCGAAAACAGTTTTGAGAACGCCCTTCAGTTCGAACTACAAGAAAGACTGTAGAAGTTTTGTGTTTTCAAATATATTGTTGCAATAGCAACGAAATTAGAGACACTTTGCGAAATTATTCAAAAGTAATAAATGTAATAATCCACCTATAATTCAAAATCAAACAATCGTAGGTACCTACCGTAAAAAATTACTGAATTGTATTTGAGAAATAATTCAATCAAAAATATAAATAATTCAATTTTGGGAGTTACTAATATCCAGGAAATTATTCTCAAAAAATAATCTGAATCCGAATGGTAGTAATCAAGAAACCTGTTAGGTTTAGTCCTATATTTCAATACATAAAAATATAATTCCGCCTGAAAACAGAGAGCTTGAAAAAACGTCGAATTCATTTGTCTTATCTGTAACATCTAAGATAAGGGAACATCTGGCAGTCTACTCTCCAACCGATGAATAAATTATCGGAAGCCATATCGTACGCGAACCATATGAACCATTATAAACATCATAGACTCCTTCAGAAAAAATGTAAATATCATTCCGTATCCAGGCATGTATCTATATTCCATTGATGCCAAATGGTAGGAACCCACTTTGAGCGTGATCTCGATGCAATTAAGTTGCTCTATATACACATGCGTGTATACTGCAGGATGTCACAGCGCTACAAATCTATACGGAAGCCAGACGGTACGCCATCGCGATATATATATATATATATATATATATATTATATATATATATATATATATATATATATATATATATATAGTGGAAGAAGGTAATTGGGAAATTTTCAGAGTAAAAAAGAGGTATTAGCCTATGTTACTATATATTGAATAGCTTAGCTTTCGTGATTACTCAATCACTTCATCGGAGCATCTGTAATAAAACATAAAATAAGGTACATAACAAAAATATTGTATGGAGAACTCACTCAATGCAAGGTTTGGCAATAATTTGATGTCAATTGTAAAATCATTAATATAATTTGTTGGATGAGCGCTGGGCAATTATTATTATTACAAAAAGGCGTATCGCAAGCTTCACCAGTTAGTTTGAGGTTAACAAATATCATTCCGTGATTCTAGTCCTCTATGACAATTTAAAAACGTCAGTCGACCACGGTGTTAAATATTATTATTCCGTGGTATTAATCCCAATAAAAATGTATGAAATCATTATCGTTAATGCTAGGACTGCCGGAGAGGGTGGACAGGAGGGGTAAAGACAACAAAGACAAAAAAACAACACAAACATTTTATCTTCTTTATATCCTGAATATAGCTTCACCACCGCTGGGCTGTTCCCATACCATTGAAACACCCATCTTCACTTGCTATAGTGTTAGTTCCATCCCCTTGAGGAACCTTAGATTGTTTATGTCATCATCAATTTGTATGAGGAGGGAGTAGATTGAGCTGAGAAGATCGATGTCAGATCTCTTGTTAATAGTATTTGGAAACTGTTTTATTCTTATCATCTCCATAACTTCTCTTGTGTCTTGTCCATTACACACGTCGAGTATATCAATATTCTGCCATTTCCAATCCATTCTGTGGTCCATATTCACTACGTGTTGGCTGAGGGCACATCTGAGGTTCTGTAATCTGCAGTCACTTTTGTGTGAGGTGATACGTCCTTTGAGGTTTCTCGATGTCTGCCCTATGTACGAGCTCTGACAATCCAGGCAGTTGATCTTGTAAACTACGTTAGTTCTCAGCTGTTTAGGGATATTGCTTTTCAGTTTGGAGTGTAGTCTGCCGATGTTCTTAACTGATTTCTCCACGATCTTGACTCCCTCGATCTCCCTGAATATCTTCCTAAGCTGCTCTGTTAGATGGTCTATCTTGGGTATGACTGCATATCTCAGAGTTTCACCTTGCATTTGAGTTGTTGCCATCGGTCTTGGTGTTAGGGTCAGATTGCTAGGGGTGTTGTATAGGAGGTTACTTATCATCCTATTTGGGTAAGAGTTCATCCTCAAAATGGTGTGCAGCTTTTTCAGGTTTTTCTGCAGCAATGATGGATGGCAGATCTTTGTAATCCTGTTCTTCATACCTGTTATAAAATTCCATTTCATCTTGAAGTTGTGATTGGAATAAAAATTTATGTATCTACCTGAGCTTGTAGGCTTCTGGAACCAATCAAGAAGAACCCTATTGTTGCAATCCCTCATCACCAGCGTATCCAGAAAGGGGACTCCTCTTCTGGATGGGTCCTCCATCTCCATGGTGAACCTGATGTGACCCGTTTCGTCGTGTTGGTTAAAGATCCTCAGCAGGTCATCACTTTTTTCAAGTGGGATACTGCACACGATGTCGTCCACAAACTTCTTGACGATGCTAGGTGTATGGTCAACTTTCTTAAAGCAATCATCCAAGAAATCGTCCATGACATATTGGGCCAGGATTGGAGGAAAACTAGCTCCCATTGGTGTACCGAAAGTCTGCTTGAAGAACTCCCCATTGAATGCAAAATATGTGTTGTTTATTATAAACCGAAGTACTTCCAAAAATTGGTCCATGTTGAGGGTGGTAAAATTGCTGATCCTATTCCAATTATTCCGTATTGCCTCACATGCTCTGTCCTCTGAGATATTACTGAACAATGATACTACATCCAAGCTTACCAGAACTTCATCACCCTTCAGTTGTATATTATCTACTTCTGCAGCAAATTGGAATGAATCCTTGACATAGTAAGTATTTGATGTATCATAAGCATTTGTGAGGGCATCCCTGATCCAATCAGCTATTTTGCTGGTAGGTGAGTTTACCGATGATATGATTGGCCTTAATTTCAGTACCTGCTTATGGATTTTGGGAAGGCCATAGAATGTCGGAAACACTGAGTTGTATTTAAATAGGCTCTTCATCCTGAGTTCATCGATAGCTCCTGTCTGAAATAGTTTCTTTATCAATTTGTTCGCTTTCGTTTCAATGGTCGAGGTTGGGTCGTTAGGTACCTTTCTGTAATATAGGGAGTCCATCAGTATGTCTCCCGCTAATTCGTTATATTCATCTGTTCTCATTATCACGGTGACGTTACCTTTATCACTTCTTGTAAGTAGCAGTTCATCGTGGGATCCGAAGAAGGTTTTTGTTCTACTGTATATATCCACACTTCTAATTCCATGTTGTTTCTGCTTCCTGACATAGTTGGTAATGGCGTTAGTAGCAGCTGCTCTGAGCACGTCTCTATCATCTGCCGGAGCTCTGGACACAATTGGTTCTATGTCTGCTAACAATCGGGCAATGGAAAAGTCCAGTATACCAGTATTGAGATTGAATTTGGGACCCAGGGCCACAAAGTCCAGTATATCCTTCGGGATATCCGCTCCAGATATGTTCATCACCCACCTGTCACTAACCTCAACACGGTCGGTGCACTCCACCAATGCCCTCAGCTTGTTTATGTTGTTGCACCTGACATTGTGAAATCTTCCGTTGTAGGCGAATCTCTGTTTACTGACGAAGGTCAACCAAACATGTTCTGGCAGTACTCCACTGTTAGTTTGGCCCAAGGAATCCAGGAGTTTCAAGTTGGTATTTATATCGTCATGCGTTACGTCCAGTTCTAAATTGAGAAGTTTGGTTGCCATCCTATTAACACAGTTGTTCACTCTCCTACCCATTCTGTTGCTAGTTGTCAAACATCCCCTTATCTTAGCTAGTCTATCTTCTATGTGTCTTGGAATAACGCCCTTTTTTCTGCAATTTAGGAGGAAAATTCTCCTGTTCTTTAAAGATGCTAGTCTTAGGTTGATCTTTGCCCATTGCTTGAGCCCCTTAGTTATGTTTGCGCCATATAAGTTGGTCATCCGTTGGTAGAACCCACCTGAATTATAATGTGTAAGACGATTCATCTCTGATGTGTTGAATAGTGGAAGAAGGTAATTGGGAAATTTTCAGAGTAAAAAAAGGTATTAGCCTATGTTACTATATATTGAATAGCTTAGCTTTCGTGATTACTCAATCACTTCATCGGAGCATCTGTAATAAAACATAAAATAAGGTACATAACAAAAATATTGTATGGAGAACTCACTCAATGCAAGGTTTGGCAATAATTTGATGTCAATTGTAAAATCATTAATATAATTTGTTGGATGAGCGCTGGGCAATTATTATTATTACAAAAAGGCGTATCGCAAGCTTCACCAGTTAGTTTGAGGTTAACAAATATCATTCCGTGATTCTAGTCCTCTATGACAATTTAAAAACGTCAGTCGACCACGGTGTTAAATATTATTATTCCGTGGTATTAATCCCAATAAAAATGTATGAAATCATTATCGTTAATGCTAGGACTGCCGGAGAGGGTGGACAGGAGGGGTAAAGACAACAAAAACAAAAAAACAACACAAACATTTTATCTTCTTTATATCCTGAATATAGCTTCACCACCGCTGGGCTGTTCCCATACCATTGAAACACCCATCTTCACTTGCTATAGTGTTAGTTCCATCCCCTTGAGGAACCTTAGATTGTTTATGTCATCATCAATTTGTATGAGGAGGGAGTAGATTGAGCTGAGATTCTCGATGTCAGATCTCTTGTTAATAGTATTTGGAAACTGTTTTATTCTTATCATCTCCATAACTTCTCTTGTGTCTTGTCCATTACACACGTCGAGTATATCAATATTCTGCCATTTCCAATCCATTCTGTGGTCCATATTCACTACGTGTTGGCTGAGGGCACATCTGAGGTTCTGTAATCTGCAGTCACTTTTGTGTGAGGTGATACGTCCTTTGAGGTTTCTCGATGTCTGCCCTATGTACGAGCTCTGACAATCCAGGCAGTTGATCTTGTAAACTACGTTAGTTCTCAGCTGTTTAGGGATATTGCTTTTCAGTTTGGAGTGTAGTCTGCCGATGTTCTTAACTGATTTCTCCACGATCTTGACTCCCTCGATCTCCCTGAATATCTTCCTAAGCTGCTCTGTTAGATGGTCTATCTTGGGTATGACTGCATATCTCAGAGTTTCACCTTGCATTTGAGTTGTTGCCATCGGTCTTGGTGTTAGGGTCAGATTGCTAGGGGTGTTGTATAGGAGGTTACTTATCATCCTATTTGGGTAAGAGTTCATCCTCAAAATGGTGTGCAGCTTTTTCAGGTTTTTCTGCAGCAATGATGGATGGCAGATCTTTGTAATCCTGTTCTTCATACCTGTTATAAAATTCCATTTCATCTTGAAGTTGTGATTGGAATAAAAATTTATGTATCTACCTGAGCTTGTAGGCTTCTGGAACCAATCAAGAAGAACCCTATTGTTGCAATCCCTCATCACCAGCGTATCCAGAAAGGGGACTCCTCTTCTGGATGGGTCCTCCATCTCCATGGTGAACCTGATGTGACCCGTTTCGTCGTGTTGGTTAAAGATCCTCAGCAGGTCATCACTTTTTTCAAGTGGGATACTGCACACGATGTCGTCCACAAACTTCTTGACGATGCTAGGTGTATGGTCAACTTTCTTAAAGCAATCATCCAAGAAATCGTCCATGACATATTGGGCCAGGATTGGAGGAAAACTAGCTCCCATTGGTGTACCGAAAGTCTGCTTGAAGAACTCCCCATTGAATGCAAAATATGTGTTGTTTATTATAAACCGAAGTACTTCCAAAAATTGGTCCATGTTGAGGGTGGTAAAATTGCTGATCCTATTCCAATTATTCCGTATTGCCTCACATGCTCTGTCCTCTGAGATATTACTGAACAATGATACTACATCCAAGCTTACCAGAACTTCATCACCCTTAAGTTGTATATTATCTACTTCTGCAGCAAATTGGAATGAATCCTTGACATAGTAAGTATTTGATGTATCATAAGCATTTGTGAGGGCATCCCTGATCCAATCAGCTATTTTGCTGGTAGGTGAGTTTACCGATGATATGATTGGCCTTAATTTCAGTACCTGCTTATGGATTTTGGGAAGGCCATAGAATGTCGGAAACACTGAGTTGTATTTAAATAGGCTCTTCATCCTGAGTTCATCGATAGCTCCTGTCTGAAATAGTTTCTTTATCAATTTGTTCGCTTTCGTTTCAATGGTCGAGGTTGGGTCGTTAGGTACCTTTCTGTAATATAGGGAGTCCATCAGTATGTCTCCCGCTAATTCGTTATATTCATCTGTTCTCATTATCACGGTGACGTTACCTTTATCACTTCTTGTAAGTAGCAGTTCATCGTGGGATCCGAAGAAGGTTTTTGTTCTACTGTATATATCCACACTTCTAATTCCATGTTGTTTCTGCTTCCTGACATAGTTGGTAATGGCGTTAGTAGCAGCTGCTCTGAGCACGTCTCTATCATCTGCCGGAGCTCTGGACACAATTGGTTCTATGTCTGCTAACAATCGGGCAATGGAAAAGTCCAGTATACCAGTATTGAGATTGAATTTGGGACCCAGGGCCACAAAGTCCAGTATATCCTTCGGGATATCCAATCACAACTTCAAGATGAAATGGAATTTTATAACAGGTATGAAGAACAGGATTACAAAGATCTGCCATCCATCATTGCTGCAGAAAAACCTGAAAAAGCTGCACACCATTTTGAGGATGAACTCTTACCCAAATAGGATGATAAGTAACCTCCTATACAACACCCCTAGCAATCTGACCCTAACACCAAGACCGATGGCAACAACTCAAATGCAAGGTGAAACTCTGAGATATGCAGTCATACCCAAGATAGACCATCTAACAGAGCAGCTTAGGAAGATATTCAGGGAGATCGAGGGAGTCAAGATCGTGGAGAAATCAGTTAAGAACATCGGCAGACTACACTCCAAACTGAAAAGCAATATCCCTAAACAGCTGAGAACTAACGTAGTTTACAAGATCAACTGCCTGGATTGTCAGAGCTCGTACATAGGGCAGACATCGAGAAACCTCAAAGGACGTATCACCTCACACAAAAGTGACTGCAGATTACAGAACCTCAGATGTGCCCTCAGCCAACACGTAGTGAATATGGACCACAGAATGGATTGGAAATGGCAGAATATTGATATACTCGACGTGTGTAATGGACAAGACACAAGAGAAGTTATGGAGATGATAAGAATAAAACAGTTTCCAAATACTATTAACAAGAGATCTGACATCGAGAATCTCAGCTCAATCTACTCCGTCCTCATACAAATTGATGATGACATAAACAATCTAAGGTTCCTCAAGGGGATGGAACTAACACTATAGCAAGTGAAGATGGGTGTTTCAATGGTATGGGAACAGCCCAGCGGTGGTGAAGCTATATTCAGGATATAAAGAAGATAAAATGTTTGTGTTGTTTTTTTGTTTTTGTTGTCTTTACCCCTCCTGTCCACCCTCTCCGGCAGTCCTAGCATTAACGATAATGATTTCATACATTTTTATTGGGATTAATACCACGGAATAATAATATTTAACACCGTGGTCGACTGACGTTTTTAAATTGTCATAGAGGACTAGAATCACGGAATGATATTTGTTAACCTCAAACTAACTGGTGAAGCTTGCGATACGCCTTTTTGTAATAATAATAATTGCCCAGCGCTCATCCAACAAATTATATTAATGATTTTACAATTGACATCAAATTATTGCCAAACCTTGCATTGAGTGAGTTCTCCATACAATATTTTTGTTATGTACCTTATTTTATGTTTTATTACAGATGCTCCGATGAAGTGATTGAGTAATCACGAAAGCTAAGCTATTCAATATATAGTAACATAGGCTAATACCTTTTTTTACTCTGAAAATTTCCCAATTACCTTCTTCCACTATTCAACACATCAGAGATGAATCGTCTTACACATTATAATTCAGGTGGGTTCTACCAACGGATGACCAACTTATATGGCGCAAACATAACTAAGGGGCTCAAGCAATGGGCAAAGATCAACCTAAGACTAGCATCTTTAAAGAACAGGAGAATTTTCCTCCTAAATTGCAGAAAAAAGGGCGTTATTCCAAGACACATAGAAGATAGACTAGCTAAGATAAGGGGATGTTTGACAACTAGCAACAGAATGGGTAGGAGAGTGAACAACTGTGTTAATAGGATGGCAACCAAACTTCTCAATTTAGAACTGGACGTAACGCATGACGATATAAATACCAACTTGAAACTCCTGGATTCCTTGGGCCAAACTAACAGTGGAGTACTGCCAGAACATGTTTGGTTGACCTTCGTCAGTAAACAGAGATTCGCCTACAACGGAAGATTTCACAATGTCAGGTGCAACAACATAAACAAGCTGAGGGCATTGGTGGAGTGCACCGACCGTGTTGAGGTTAGTGACAGGTGGGTGATGAACATATCTGGAGCGGATATCCCGAAGGATATACTGGACTTTGTGGCCCTGGGTCCCAAATTCAATCTCAATACTGGTATACTGGACTTTTCCATTGCCCGATTGTTAGCAGACATAGAACCAATTGTGTCCAGAGCTCCGGCAGATGATAGAGACGTGCTCAGAGCAGCTGCTACTAACGCCATTACCAACTATGTCAGGAAGCAGAAACAACATGGAATTAGAAGTGTGGATATATACAGTAGAACAAAAACCTTCTTCGGATCCCACGATGAACTGCTACTTACAAGAAGTGATAAAGGTAACGTCACCGTGATAATGAGAACAGATGAATATAACGAATTAGCGGGAGACATACTGATGGACTCCCTATATTACAGAAAGGTACCTAACGACCCAACCTCGACCATTGAAACGAAAGCGAACAAATTGATAAAGAAACTATTTCAGACAGGAGCTATCGATGAACTCAGGATGAAGAGCCTATTTAAATACAACTCAGTGTTTCCGACATTCTATGGCCTTCCCAAAATCCATAAGCAGGTACTGAAATTAAGGCCAATCATATCATCGGTAAACTCACCTACCAGCAAAATAGCTGATTAGATCAGGGATGCCCTCACAAATGCTTATGATACATCAAATACTTACTATGTCAAGGATTCATTCCAATTTGCTGCAGAAGTAGATAATATACAACTGAAGGGTGATGAAGTTCTGGTAAGCTTGGATGTAGTATCATTGTTCAGTAATATCTCAGAGGACAGAGCATGTGAGGCAATACGGAATAATTGGAATAGGATCAGCAATTTTACCACCCTCAACATGGACTAATTTTTGGAAGTACTTCGGTTTATAATAAACAACACATATTTTGCATTCAATGGGGAGTTCTTCAAGCAGACTTTCGGTACACCAATGGGAGCTAGTTTTCCTCCAATCCTGGCCCAATATGTCATGGACGATTTCTTGGATGATTGCTTTAAGAAAGTTGACCATACACCTAGCATCGTCAAGAAGTTTGTGGACGACATCGTGTGCAGTATCCCACTTGAAAAAAGTGATGACCTGCTGAGGATCTTTAACCAACACGACGAAACGGGTCACATCAGGTTCACCATGGAGATGGAGGACCCATCCAGAAGAGGAGTCCCCTTTCTGGATACGCTGGTGATGAGGGATTGCAACAATAGGGTTCTTCTTGATTGGTTCCAGAAGCCTACAAGCTCAGGTAGATACATAAATTTTTATTCCAATCACAACTTCAAGATGAAATGGAATTTTATAACAGGTATGAAGAACAGGATTACAAAGATCTGCCATCCATCATTGCTGCAGAAAAACCTGAAAAAGCTGCACACCATTTTGAGGATGAACTCTTACCCAAATAGGATGATAAGTAACCTCCTATACAACACCCCTAGCAATCTGACCCTAACACCAAGACCGATGGCAACAACTCAAATGCAAGGTGAAACTCTGAGATATGCAGTCATACCCAAGATAGACCATCTAACAGAGCAGCTTAGGAAGATATTCAGGGAGATCGAGGGAGTCAAGATCGTGGAGAAATCAGTTAAGAACATCGGCAGACTACACTCCAAACTGAAAAGCAATATCCCTAAACAGCTGAGAACTAACGTAGTTTACAAGATCAACTGCCTGGATTGTCAGAGCTCGTACATAGGGCAGACATCGAGAAACCTCAAAGGACGTATCACCTCACACAAAAGTGACTGCAGATTACAGAACCTCAGATGTGCCCTCAGCCAACACGTAGTGAATATGGACCACAGAATGGATTGGAAATGGCAGAATATTGATATACTCGACGTGTGTAATGGACAAGACACAAGAGAAGTTATGGAGATGATAAGAATAAAACAGTTTCCAAATACTATTAACAAGAGATCTGACATCGAGAATCTCAGCTCAATCTACTCCCTCCTCATACAAATTGATGATGACATAAACAATCTAAGGTTCCTCAAGGGGATGGAACTAACACTATAGCAAGTGAAGATGGGTGTTTCAATGGTATGGGAACAGCCCAGCGGTGGTGAAGCTATATTCAGGATATAAAGAAGATAAAATGTTTGTGAAATCGATAGGCTCACGTCCTTGGGTAAACATTATGATAGTTTCACAGGAGTAGGACAGTAGCAATAAAAGACTAATTTGAGCTAAGCCAACGTTTCGTCCATATATTCAGACTTTATCAAGGCTGCAGAGAAAATAAGATAAACCAGGTATAAGTTAACAGCACAAAAAATATATGTATAAATAAAATGGTGGACAGTTCTTAATAATCTTACCAAGTTCATTAAGTCAAAAACAAAAGGTGTTCATAGGCAGTAATTAACACTTTGTCAACAAAATTGGACATAGAAACAACAAAACAATCGAAAGGTGTTATTATGATAAAATAGAAATCTGATCTGAACAAACTGACTGTCAGTTTGTTCAGCTCAGATTTCTATTTTATCATAATAACACCTTTCGATTGTTTTGTTGTTTCTATGTCCAATTTTGTTGACAAAGTGTTAATTACTGCCTATGAACACCTTTTGTTTTTGACTTAATGAACTTGGTAAGATTATTAAGAACTGTCCACCATTTTATTTATACATATATTTTTTGTGCTGTTAACTTATACCTGGTTTATCTTATTTTCTCTGCAGCCTTGATAAAGTCTGAATATATGGACGAAACGTTGGCTTAGCTCAAATTAGTCTTTTATTGCTACTGTCCTACTCCTGTGAAACTATCATAATAAAATGTTTGTGTTGTTTTTTTGTCTTTGTTGTCTTTACCCCTCCTGTCCACCCTCTCCGGCAGTCCTAGCATTAACGATAATGATTTCATACATTTTTATTGGGATTAATACCACGGAATAATAATATTTAACACCGTGGTCGACTGACGTTTTTAAATTGTCATAGAGGACTAGAATCACGGAATGATATTTGTTAACCTCAAACTAACTGGTGAAGCTTGCGATACGCCTTTTTGTAATAATAATAATTGCCCAGCGCTCATCCAACAAATTATATTAATGATTTTACAATTGACATCAAATTATTGCCAAACCTTGCATTGAGTGAGTTCTCCATACAATATTTTTGTTATGTACCTTATTTTATGTTTTATTACAGATGCTCCGATGAAGTGATTGAGTAATCACGAAAGCTAAGCTATTCAATATATAGTAACATAGGCTAATACCTCTTTTTTACTCTGAAAATTTCCCAATTACCTTCTTCCACTATTCAACACATCAGAGATGAATCGTCTTACACATTATATATATATATATATTAGGGTGGCTCAAAAAAATCGATTATTTTTTTTACACGTGACACGGAAAAATGGGTTGCTAGAAACCTTAAAAAAATTGTCACCAAGCATAAGCTCTTAATTTTAATAGGAAGATCCTCCGCATCGCACTTTTGTATTTTTTTCTCAATCCAATAGAAAAAAATTCATACCTCATCATTTATCGATTGAACAGAAAAATGTTACAAGAGAATTATTTAGGAAATTTAATGCTCAAAAAAAAAGGTATCTCATATTTTTTCCGTGAACCTCACCATTTGAAAGATATTAAGGATTTAATTTTGATTGTCTTAAGACAAATTTCATTTTTGTTTATGAATTTTATAAGTCGACAACAAATGACTTTTACAAAATGGGCAATACAAATTTTTGTTGGAAATTAACTGTTCTATAAAAACGGTTTCTTATGTTTTGGCGATGCAATTAACCGTTCAAAAGATATTCATCATCAAACTTTCATGTGTACAGATTTTAAAAGTTTTTGATTAGATATTCGAAAAATTTAAATTTAATTTATAAATTTCATATGAATTTCATTTCTTGTCATTAATATACGTATTATTTGAGTTTTATTTTCAAAATTATCAAAATTTTTCTTCAATTATTCTAAACATAAGAATCCATTTTTATGGAG
This sequence comes from Halyzia sedecimguttata, assembly GCA_937662695.2. Lineage (NCBI taxonomy): Eukaryota > Metazoa > Arthropoda > Insecta > Coleoptera > Coccinellidae > Halyzia > Halyzia sedecimguttata. Next base: position 12,348,421 of record OW569418.2, read on the forward strand.
CAGTTAATTTCCAACAAAAATTTGTATTGCGCATTCTGTAAAAGTCATTTATTTTCGAGTTATAAAATTCATAAACAAAATTGGTTCAAGCCCTGTGGACAGGAGCTTTCTGGCGCTCTAGTTCAAACAGACAAATTATACCTCCGAAAGTATTGGTTTCTCAGAGTTGGGAATTAAATCAATGTATTCTTATGAAAGAACTGCATCATAAAGGAAATTAAATTCAAATAACAGTTTATTTATCAAGATTAAATGAGCAATCTAGAATGAGAACTGCACCATGGAAGAAATCAAATTAAAATAGCTGAAATGAATTTGACTCCTTCTTATAGAACAGGATGAAATGTACCAGTATGAACACAGATCATATAATAAAGCTTAGATAGAATAATTATAGCATTCTGCGAAAACATAGAAGTACGTACGATTCATTATTGAAATTTAGAATAATCATATTTCCGAAAGTATTAGCTTGTTGGAGTTGAAAATGATATCGATGGATTTTGATAATGAAACTGCATCTTAAATAAAAATTACAGACATTTGGCCAAATTGATAAGCACTCAGTTCCGAGGGACTAGAGCGCCAAAAAGGCGGGACTTTTTGGCGCTCTGAAACCGTCGTTCCGAAACCGAAAACCCGACAGCGTAGACACACCGGCTATCGGGCTCCTCGTACGATCTTGTCGATCTCCGGTATTAGAATAAAACGTCGGTACTTACCTGGGATATATATTCTTAATTTTCACTTTTCGACATTAAATTGCACATGGGGGTTTATTTGACGGTTTTTTACCCTTGTCTCTCTAAGTCGATTTTGACGTTTCTCGAACCAACTATTAGCAAGGAATTAGACAATGTCATTTCTCAGGAAAATAAGTTGACATTATGACAATTCATGCATAGAATAGTTATATAATTCTGTGAAAACGTAAAAATACGATTTTTTATTGAAATTTTGAAAAATCATATCTCCGAAAGTATTAGCTTGTTAGAGTTAAAAATGATATCATTGGATTCCTATGATAAAACTGCTTATTGAAAAAAATTTAATTTGGAATTTGTTTTGTAAAAAAAATTTTTTTTTTTGTTACTCCGAAACCATCTGTCCGATGTTGCCCAATAACAAACTTAGCCGAGATATTTATCTGCCAAACCTATTCTGAAAATTTCAACTCTCTAGCTCATTCCGTTCGAGAGTTATCATGCCTACAGCCGGCCGGCCGGACGGCCGGATAGAATGAATTTCGACCACGGATTCTTGATCAGTGAGCCGAACCAAATCGTTCAGACCATTTTCATCGAAAAATTCGAAAATTACAGACATTTGGGCAAATTGATAAGCACTCAGTTCCGAGGAACTAGAGCGCCAAAAATGAAATTTGTCTTAAAATAATCAAAATTAAATCCTAAATATCTTTCAAACGGTGAGGTTTACGGAAAAAATAGAAGATACCTTTTTTGTAGAGCATTAAATTTCCTAAAAAATTCTCTTGAAACATTTTTCTGTTCAATCAATAAATGATGAGGTATGAATTTTGTTCTACTGGACTGAGAAAAAAATACAAAACTGCGATGCGGAGGATCTTGCTATTTGAATTAAGAGCTTATGCTTAGTGAAAATTTTTTTAAGGTGTCTAGCAACCCATTTTTCCGTGTCGCTTGTAAAAAAAAATAATCGATTTTTTTGACCCACCCTAATATATCTATCTATATATCGTCGGCGACACCGCAAAACCGAGTAACTGATAAAAATTCAAAAATGAGATTGCGGCGGTAATTATTTAATTGTATTTGTAAGGTCAGATATACAAATTATGAAGTTTTTAGTGCCATCTGAAAATGTTGGTTTTTGCAGACACTTGGTTTTGCGGTGTCGCCGACGATATATAGCATATTGTTGTAGGAGATAACGATGCACTGCAACCTTAATGCTGCGTATTCACTTGCAACAGAATGCTCCGAACGGTCCGAACGAACCGCGCGCGCTGTAACAAATTTGTCTAGTCAATACGTCGCGCAGAACAGAACCGAACGCGCAAAACATTTTCGCTCCATACTCACTTGCAACAGAATGCTCCGAACGGTCCGAACGAACCGCGCGCGCTGTAACAAATTTGTCCAGTCAATACGTCGCGCAGAACAGAACCGAACGCGCAAAACATTTTCCGAGGTTGGTCGGTAAATGCGATTTGATCAAAGGGATTAGTAGTTCGTTCGAGAGAAGCGAAGAAAATGGACTGGAGCAGGGAAAAATGCCTAGAATTAATCGATCAATTTGAACTGCATCCCATCTTATGGGATCCCACAAACGGGTATTATTTCAACAAAATTAAAAAGCATGATGAGACGGCAGCAATTGGTAAAAATGTGGGATTTGAAGTAAATGTAAAAAAAAATGAAAAGTCTTCTATATATTTAAGAAGGGAAAAAACCAAGGGGAAAAATCTGTAGGAACAGGAAGAGGTAAGATTTTTCTAATTTGGCATTTATTATTGTAATTACAATACAATTACAACTCTGTAAATGAAATTATTTTATACTAAATATCCTGGTTTGATATTTTCTATAAATAATTTTGTCTTTTTTTTATAGGAAGAGAAGAAATATACTTGTCAAAATGGTTTGCATTTACACGCATGGCTTTTCTCCTAGACAAAGATAAAAAAGTAATAAAAAAAATTGGAAAAAAAATTTTAATATTAAAAAAAAAGAATTAATGCTTGATAGCGCATCTATAATTAAAAAATGGGTTCAAGCCCTGAGGACAGGAGCTTTCTGGCGCTCTTGTTCAAACAGACAAATTATATCTCCGAAAGTATTGGTTTCTCAGAGTTGGGAATTATATCAATGTATTCATATGATAGAACTGCATCATAAAGGATATTCAATTCAAATAATAGTTTATTTATCAAGATTAAATGAGCAATCATGAGAATGAGAACTGCACCATGGAAGAAATCAAATTAAATCCGGCCAATTTTGCCCAATAACGAACTTAGCCGAGATATTTATCTCCCAAACCTACTCTGAAAATTTCAACTGTCTAGCTCATTCTGTTCGAGAGTTATCGTGCCTACGGCCGGCCGGACAGAATGAATTTCGACCACGGATTCTTGATCAGTGAGTCGAACCAAATTTAAGACGTTTAAGACCATTTTCATCGAAAAATTCGAAAATTACAGACATTCGGGCAAATTGATAAGCACCCAGTTCCGAGGAACTAGAGCGCCAAAAAGCACCAGCGGCAACTATCACATCGTCTGCATCTATGTTGATGAACACGTAAACACTGATACGGGTGGGAAACATTTTCCGAGGTTTGTCGGTAAATGCGATCTGATCAAAGGGAATGATTCACCGGTGTTCAGTGGATACGGGAGTTTGTTGTGTTTGGTGTTTTTTCGAGAGAAGTAGAGAAAATGGAATGGAGCAGGGAAAAATGCCTCGAATTGATCGCCCAATTCGAGCTGCATCCTATCTTATGGGATCTCACAAACGGCTATTATTTTAACAAAATTAAAAAACATGATGCGTGAACAGTAGTTAGTAGAAATATGGGATTCGAGGTAAATGACACAAAAAAAAATGGATAGTCTTCTATCTAGTTTCACTACGTCTGCATCACATCGTCTGCATCCATGTCGTGAATCACGTAAATACTGATACGGTTGGGAATGAAGCGAATACCGCAAACTCTCCAAACAGCCCGCACAATGTTTGTTGCAGCGCGCGCGGTTTGTTCGGAGTGTTCTGTTGCAAGTGAATACGCACCTTAAGGTCTATTGTGCCCCCCCTTCAGAGCTGTCGATGTCATTATCATCTACAGCTCGCCGTCCAGTTCCAGAGTTCCGATGAACTCCAGTATCTGGGATGGCTTCAAGGAGGCTACGTCTTCGCTCCTACAGATTTCTTGCCCAAAGTATTCTTTGTGAAATATTTCCATACTAACAACATATGAAAACTTTTCCTCAAGAGTCGCCAGGTCTTTGGAATTATTGAATTCGCATAATATAATCTCAAATTCATTATTTATCTCAAGAAAATTCACATTCTGAAAAATATGTAATTACTACTAATTGCCTTTTCTGCGACTGGTGCAGGAGAATAAAGTAATTCATCTTCAATCAAGATCAAGCATAGGTCGCAGGACAACGGGTTGATTCAGTTAGGTATCTCGGCATTCAGATTGATACACATCTCAAATACACTTAACATATTGATTTAACAGCTAAACGTCTTAGAAAACTGACTTATGATTTGTATGTATTGAGAAATATGTTGGATAGGAGAACATTATTATTGGTTTACAATAGTTTGGTTGAATCTATAATTAGATATGGAATATGGGAATCAGCTTAGATGAATGCTTTAAAAAAGCTCCAAGTAACGCAAAATTATATAGTTCGTATAATTTTCAAACTGGAGAACAGAGAGAGATCTTCAAGTCACAATGTCTCTTGGATATTAGGGGGATATATATGAGTTCTCTTCTGAAACATATTTATAAAAAAGGAAACCGAAGAAGAGTTGATCACGCCTATTTATAGTACAAGACATCATAAATTGGAACTTTATTGTTATTGTCGTCAAAGAATGACAGCATGCCAGAAGAGTTTTTTATATAATGGAGTCCGTTTGTTGAACGCCGTTCCTCAGGATCTCAAACGTTTGACAAGTAACTTGTTTAATAAAAGAATTGGAGTTCGTCTCCGAAAATTATGCCAAACTTATAGCATTGCTGAGTTAAATCTGAATGCTTCTCCTTTTCAGTCAGTTGTTTTCTCTTTCTCTTGTTTTTTTTTCTTCGATGTGTGTTTATATCACCATGAAGTTTTTCTTAACTTCTCCTATTCAGTAATATTTTTTCTCTCTTTCTTTTTTTTGTTGTTTGTTATACCACCATAAAGTTTTTTTCTGATAATTTAAACGTAGAAGTTTTTTTCGATTCAGTTTATGTATAGCACATGATTTGATTATTGTCATTTAAGAAGGACACAACACAAGCTTGCTTAGATGTCCATGTTATAAGTTTTTTTTGTATGTGTTTTTTTGTCTCAATAAATTGAATTGAATTGAATTAAACTACGACTTCTATGTAGAGAGGATAACGTTGCGTAGTTATCAGACAGGAAAATGAGTATAAACTAACATTTTCAAAATATACACGGTGAAATATGTGAAAATTTCATGGCCAACTAGAAACGTTATAAAAGTGAATGGAGTATAATTCTTTTTTGTGATCGTGTTCTCCTTCTTATACTGGACGGAGTCCTTAACTCGCTGATGAAAACGTCAAGGAAGGCTTTTCAATGAAGTAGTCAATGTATCATCGAGGAAGCCAGCCGAAATGCAACCAAGAGGTATCGAAGTGCGCATCCTCGACCGGTCCGCGTATTGGCATTGTTTACTATGCTGCAACGCATACATGTTGTTGCAAAGCGGTAAAGAATGACTGAAATAATACTCGCTCTACCCAGACATATCTTACCACGACACAGCACATGCTAGTGTTCAGACGTAGTAGCTATTGTAATATTGATCCGCTACCATTCTCAAGACATTGTTTACTGCGTTGCAGTCCCAACCACGTTCAAATTTGCTTTCTTCTGCAATTTTGCAGTTCGCGTTCATATAATAACAATATACTATCACCAAAAATATTTTATTAAACCACACTAAAATACAAAAAAATAATATATAGTAAATAATACAAAACACATAAAAAACAATAGTAAATCATAGAGCTAGTATCGCTGAAAACAGTTTATTAAACCACAATAAAATCCAAAAAACTACATTAAATGCAAAACCCACTAAAGTATATTCCTATAGTTTGCATTTACATGACGTGATTTATTTGCATTTGGTCTATTAAGGTCAATATTCTACAATAAAGATTTTTGCCTTCAGGATTGTTTGGCATTTATTTCTTGGATGGCCCACCAGCTTAAACGCGTTTTTCCCAGCATGATAAACCACGTCTAATTTTTCTGCGGCTCACTGATGTTGGCTGAACAGAAATGTTCTTCTTTAGTGAGATATTTTTGGATACATGAATAAAATTAAATAGGTCAGAGGGTGTCATAATTTTGTTTTATCAATTTTTTTCATGGCATTAACCATATCAACCGTTTTATTTTTGGATGCTATTTTACTAATGCGTTCAAAATTTTCTAGTTGTGTTACAGCTGCGGAATGTTCTTCACCTAAATTTGTTTTACTGGCATTCTCGACAGTGTTTATTGTTTTGATAGAAAAATTGTCCTGTTGCATAAAAACATTGCCTTGTTGCTCTGTAATATTTGGCAAGTCATTTTCTATACCCACATCAATTGACATGTCTTCATAACATTCTAGGGATATGTTTTCTCCTAGCTAATTTTGCTAATACTTTTCTGTAATCGGTGTTTATTTGCACACAGGTTTTAAACGTTATTCCAAACTAATTTTGTATGGCGCAAAGGTGCTTACAATACCTTCCACCCTGTCCAAAAATGCAGTGCCAAAATACAATATCTATATATGCAGTATAAAACATAATATGATCATCGGTCTCCGAAGAAAAAAAAAAGGATTTTCGTCGATTCTTTGAACAGAGACATTAGCAGAATGGGACCTTTTTCTTAACAGTATTTCTTTCTTAGAGTTCCGGAAATTAGCTAGTGTCGTATTGGATAGGACTCGAAAACATATTGGCGACGAAATCCACCAAGTCACGCCCAATGTTGAGTTGAAACACGGCAACAATGCCTCGAGAATGGGCACCTATCCATAATACAATAGATACTACGTCTGAACACCTGCCTGTGCTGAGTCGTGGTAGGATATGTCTGGGTAGAGAGTGCATTGGTTCAGTCATTCTTTACCGCGTTGCAACAGCATGTATGCGTTGTAGCATAGTAAACAAAGGCAATACGCGACCGGTCCTCATCCGTATGCACTTAGAAAATCCAATATTACTGTTCGGAGAATTTATCATGAATATTTAAACTTTCGCCGATAGATTGCCGTAGTCTGTATAATTCAGCTAACCTAAGCAAATGGAGATGAAACTTTCCGCAACAAAAAATACTAAGACGAGAAAAGCCTCAGCGAAATACAATAATGAGCTCTCATAACTCAGTAAACGCATTGGTGTGGAGCGAAGACTCAAAACTTCCAAATTCAGTGCCCTCTAATCCACTCCCTAATCCGCGCACCGTATCCGCCATAATTTTCGAAATTTTTAACAGGAAAATCGGTCCTCGCTTGTTGCGATGTAACAATCGCCTCGGAATGAGCGTATAAATCATTTATCACGCCGTGCTGTGGGACAGCTAGAATAGAAAATTTATATCTCGAATTTGGTGATAATTCTTTATGGAAATTTATGGAGCAGTTCCTTTCGCTGATACACGGCCACGACGGGGGGTTTTCCTTCGTGTTCGCCGTAATCGTAAAAGTGTCTAGCCAAATAGAATTTTTATCATTTTTAGATCACCCGATCTTCTGATGAGTCGCGCGGGAGGTTATTACGACGAAATTACATGGCGTAGTATGTTGTTACTAGATGGCAAGAATGCGGGTTTCATACGGATAATATATGAGTTGTTTTCATGCAGTTCCATCTCCGTGAGGAGATTGCTTATTATATGGAACATTCGAATTTCGTAAGCAGATGGTGCTGACACATACATTTTAGGATCATTTCAACACGTAATGCTTTTATATAGCGGAATCAAAGCACTGAGGTACTAAGATGTGGAAGATATGCCAAGGCCAATGGATCTTCAAAAAATATAAAAAAGCACTGACCTGACATCTGTACACCAGGGTAGAAGCCTTTAAAAATGATAAAAAGTGAACAAAAATTATAGTAGATTGAAACCCATTGGAAAAGGAAGAGAATATAACAAAAATTATAGGAAAAATAATTTACGGGCGATCTGAGGTCGGGAAGGGGAAGAGGGCGAGTTTTTAAGGGTAAAAAACGGTTTATCTCGATTTCCGGCAAAACTACAAGTCCTATGGGGAAAAGTTGAAGGGCGAAGTTGTAGGTAATAAAAAGATCTACAACTTTTGTTTTCAAACTTTTTTCCCATAACCTCAAAATTTATGTGAAAAATTCAAATAACCACGTTTATGGTTTTTAATTTTTATCTTTTACAAAAAAAAAATATTTTTTCACCAAATTTGGTAAAAACTTACTTTTTCATGTCCCAAATACACTGTGATTTTTTGGATTTGAAATATTTTTTTTCACCTTAATTTGACTTAATATCGAAAAAGCACCCAAATTTTCAATCAAAAATTCTCACGTCAAAATATCTGCTTTTTTAAAAAAGTACGTGGGTTTTTTGTTCATTGGAGTCTCTACTTTCTGATGGTGTAAAAAAATATACATTACTATGGTAAATTTTCTCGGAAAATGCTAAGTTAATAAAGTAATATTTAATAAGATATCCACAATATTTTGAGAAAGTTGTACAATCTTCTCTAAATTATATGTGTAGATGCGTATTTGTTGGTCTTTTGAGATAACTTGTATACCTGAGTGACCTACGGATAATTTTAGCCCGTCAAAAGTTATTTCATAGAGAAGTGAGGAAGGGGCTATGAGGGTCTGCGCCTTACTGCCTGTTACTTCGTAGCATTTTCTGGGAGAATTTACCATAGTAATGTATATTGTTTTCAGACCATCAGAAAGTAGAGATTTTAACGAAAAGAAAGACCACCTACTTTTTCAAAAAAGCAGATATTTTGACGTGAGAATTTTTAATTGAAAATTAGGATGCTTTTTCGATATTAAGTCAAATTAAGGTGAAAACAAGAATATTTCAAATCCAAAAAATTACAGTGTATTTGGGACATGAAACGGTAAGTTCATACCAAATTTGGTGAAAAAATATTTTTTTTTGTAAAAGATAAAAATTAAAAACCAAAAACGTGGTTATTTGAATTTTTCACATAAATTTTGAGGTTATGTGAAAAAAGTGTGGAAGCAAAAGTTGTAGATCTTTTTATTACCTACAACTTTGCAATTCAACTTTTCCCCATAGGACTTGTAGTTTTGCCGGAAATCGAGATAAACCGTTTTTACCCTTAAAAACTCGCCCTCTTCCCCTTCCCGACCTCAGATCGCCCGTAAATTATTTTTCCTATAATTTTTGTTATATTCTCTTCCTTTTACAATGGGTTTCAATCTACTATAATTTTTGTTCACTTTTTATCATTTTTAAAGGCTTCTACCCTGGTCTAAAAGTGTACAGATGTCACGTCAGTGCTTTTTTATATTTTTTGAAGATCCATTGGCCTTGGCATATCTTCCACATCTTAGTAAAATTACAAATTAGAGTAGGTATAAATAATTATACAAAATTATAAATTCGAAAGCAAATTAAGATCTTATTGAATTGTGTTGCCCATGTCAAATGATTGAGTTAATTGAGCTTATCAAGTTATATAGTAATATAT